>JAMRYC010000004.1:2500000-5000000 GCA_024447225.1 Panagrellus sp. LJ2284
AATTATGCGAATTCGGTAAGAGAGCAAAATTGGGATCAAGAATTTACACTAGTGTATGCGTGTAACAGCGATTTCGGCAAGAGTCAAAACTGTATTGATACTCTTATTGGCCGTTGTAATGAAAGAGCAAAATCATGGCTTTACACTAGTGTAATTGTGCAACTTCGTTGTGAGAGTAAATTTGGGAACAAGACGATACACTAGTGTATGCGTGCAATTGAAAAAGTTTGAAATTGGCATTATGCTGTTCACAAAAACACGTTCACATTTGACAGTTCATTTTTATTCATTTCCAAAGTCACGGAAACCCCATTACAATAAATTAGGTCCAACACAAACAGCGCAAAATACGTCTTTATTGCCACAATTCACATTGTAATCTTATATTTGCCTTGAATGGCCAGCTTGATGTAGTTTTGCATCTCAGCAGTGTTCAGAATAGCCGGACCATAGTTGCCAGCATAGTTTACTGCCGAGTTTGCCATGGCAGTCACAGTACTGTCAGATTTGATAGCGTTTGTGACGGTCAGCTTGTTTGTTCTGTTGACAATCCACTTGAGGACGGCAGGCAGGATGGTCGTGATACCCTTAGCAAGCTTGGTGATTGGTCCGGAAATCTTGCCGGAGTTCACGATTTGAAGTTTGGCTACACAGGCGCTCAACAAGGTGAGGGTGTTCTTCAGTGGCTTGGAGAGAGCTCCATCGCCCTTGATGTACTTCTTGCTCCATGGGATAATGTTGTTAAAGACCTTCTTGCGATCAGCGGCATTAATGTTGTTGTATTGTTTAACTAGAGCGTCATAGGCCTTGGTTAGGTCGTTTGACGGTGCCGAAGCTGCAGACCATAGTGAAGCGAAGGAAGTTCCGCTGATGAAAAGGTTCTTGAAACTGTTCGGGAAGTTGACCATGATGTTTGGCGTCGAATTGGCGTATCGTGTCTGGATCTGGCCAACATTTGTCTTGATGGCGTTGAAATAAGTTGAATAACCGCTGCATTGTGCATTGGCTGCGGTGATTACGTTGTCAATTGTGAAAGCCTTGCCTTCGAGGCTAGTCTGGATTTTTTGGTAGTTCGTAAAGAGGCACAGTAAGCCGGCAAATGGGATGTTGTAGCAGGAAATCATGAAAGCGCGGACAGTTGGGTCTTCTGAAAGTAAAATTTTACCTTATAAAACAGGTTTCGATAAGCCAAAACTCACCAGAAGCTCCCGCCCTCACAGCCTGAGTGATGAAAGCCTTGCCCAACATAGTCTTCGTCGTCGCATTGAAGTTCGACATCTTCGTTTTCAGAGCATTATTATTATTCACCGTCCCCGTCGACGTAATCGTGTAACTCTCTGCCCATGCCGCCAAACACATCAGAAGAATGACAACACTCCGAACCATATTCAAAGCCATAGTATCGTAATACCTCCAAATTTGTACTTGTAGTAACTTATACCAATATCTTCCTTCCGCGTTGCCAATATATAGGTGTCATCAAAATCAACAACGTGCAATAATAGTTATTCCCCGCCTTGTAACATCTTTGATAATCATAATCCAAGTATTTGACAGGATTAAAAAAGGCATGGATGGGATATAATGACTCATGGCTGGCATTGATGTGTGTTTTCATGAGTTATAAGTTTAATCAGGGGCGTTAATCTGTTCCTATGTTAGTGTGGCGTGATCATTGAATTGCGCTGCAGGCCATTTTTGAAGTTTATTACGGGTTTTGGACATTTGATCATTGTGTTGTGATGGATTTTTTTCATTGAGAGGGGTGTAATTGGTTATAGTATGCATGTGTTGCACATAAATGATGGGGTTATCATGTTTCAAAGTACAATTACTGTATTCGATTGTTGTCAAAAGTGCCAGAAAATGGAAATTTGAATAGAAAAATGTGAAAAATTAGAATGAAATAACTGAAAAACTGTAATCTATGTGAAAGGGCACCGTCAATTCGATAGTTGTATCACGGCAAAATGACGCAAAGATCCGTCGGACGAAGGCTTTCACGTCAACATCGGTGGCTACGATTCTTGCTTCGGCGGAGGCCATGTTTATACATTTCTATTATCGAGGTTGGTCAACTTTTTACTTCTGTTAAATGCCTAAATTGATGTTTCCAGGTCCTAATCGTGATCGTCCTATCAGCCTCAATAGCCGGTGCCCTTTACGGTTTCTTCCACCTCCGCAGTGCCCGCTTGAAAATCCAAGCTGACGATGCAAAACTTGAAAAACTCAAGAATTACATCACCTTTGCTCACTGTGATTACGAAGAAGTCACCGATTTCAATGAGTTATTCTGCGCAGATCGGGCTCGAAAACAGGCATTTGCCTTCCGGCATCATCGATTGAAGGAGGTGGAGAAGCCTGATGAAACTTGTATTGATCGGCATGAACAGGTTGGTTTTTCGCCTTATACTTTTGGAAATTATGTTAGGAAGGTTCCAGGTCGACTGTCACGACGAAATCTCCAGCGAAGACACAATCCTACCCGAAGTCACAAAGCTGAAAACATCCGTGAAACAATGTGCCGGGCTGTTTGAGAGCAAGATCAATGTTACGAGGACCAGTTTAAGTACTGGCCCAATCAAGGTTTGGATTGATGAAATTTTTCAACTGTTCGAAATTGAAAGGTGCTTTCAGGCCTTTGCATTGTCATCAGATGACCTAAAACAACACCTAGGCAAAACTGTCCACGCGTCAGAGTTGATTCTCCAGTGCCCGAAATGCGTTCTCGATGCTGCTAGCTTCAAGTTTAGTGATGATGATAGGTTTTGTTATCAGCATGTAACCACCGAATCGGTATGTATTTTCACTTTTTAGTCTTTAATTTGTCAAAAATGGTCCATCTTTAGCCCGGCTGGCCGGCATTTGCCGCCGATTGCGAGGACCTACAGGAAACGGCCGACAGCAGGTGTAATGTCATCGGACAATAATGATCTTTTTTTGCTTTGATTTACATTTATTTTAATCGAAAATGTTAACGTATAATAATTACTTGTTCAAACTGACAAATTTCGAAATTGTTAGTCGGTTATGGACGGCATTAAGCCCAAGCCAACTACAACTCCTCATGGTAGTTGTCAACATTGATCTCCTTCGGGTCACGGCAAGCAACCGGCGTCTCCACGTTGAATTGGTACTCACATTTAGCCGGCTCCACGACAGCGGTGACCTTCGTTTCGGCGCCGCACTTGATGGCGACAAAGGTCGAGCGTTCGGGCCCGTTCCAGCAACTCTGCCCACGATCGTACTGTTGGGCGGCATACTTGTTGGCTTCTGGGCCGGCCCAGTCCTTCCAGTATCCCAAAGTGACTTCAGAATAGCCTGAGCTGTCCTTCTGGGTGGTCTTGTCGAAGGGACAGAACTTGTAAATGTATTTCCCCTCGTTGAATTCGAAGCATTGACCCTTCAATGGCGCCCAAGAATGGTCAGTGCCGTAGTCGAATTCGGCAAAGTTTTCGGCGTCACGGATCTTGACTTCGACCTCGGAGTATTGGGATAGAACGGCTTCGAACTCGCTGCGGGCAGTGGCGGAGGCGTCGATGAGGGCCTGGGTTTCGGCGGAGTATGGTGGGCGATGGTCGAATTCGTCTGAATCGGGGGTGGCGGGTTCGTCGTGGGACTCTTCGGCTTCTGATTCGTGTTCTTCGTCTTCTTCTTGGTCGACTTCGGCTTCGGGGTCGGATTCAGATTCGGCGGGGATGGGCTCTGGGTCTTTGCGGGATTCACGGACCTTTCGGCGGATGTTGTCGAAGAGCTTGTCGAGGAATTCTTCGGAAGTGACTTCTTCGGCGCCGTTGAAGACAGCCTTAGCTTCGTCGTCACTGATGGAATCAAGGCCTGGGAGGAGCTTCAAATCGGATGGGGTCACCCTGAAACGCATTTTTAGTCAAGTTTTTCAAAGATAGAACATTACTTTGAATCATTATCGCTATCCAGAGCCTTAAAAAGCTCCTCACTCTTCACCTTCCGCTTTTCAGCCCGAGCCGTCTCCCAGGCACTATCCTCAGCAGCCTTGGCTTCACGCTCCTTCTCTTCCGCTTCGGCCTTCTTAGTCTCCGCGGCCGTCTTTAAGGGGGTCAATTCCTCCAGCTGTTTCTTAAGCTCGATCACACCACCAGTCTTCTCCGCGACCAGCTTCTGCCCCTCCTCAGACAACTGCTTCCTTGTAGCGAAACCAGCAGCACTGATCTTCTTGAACTCCTCAGCAGCCCGTCGAGACTCGGCACCAAACTCGTTGCAAGTATTAGGACAGGTCACTTCACTGTCCCATTCATCGGAGCCATCGCAACAATCGCAAATAAGGTCATTGACACGGCTGGAGGGGACATCGAGGGCCTTGTAGCCCTTGTTGATGCAATGGAAGACACCATTGCTGCAGGCTGAAGTGCCGGGCTCATCGCTACCATCGGCGCAATCACAGTAGTCGTCGTTGACCTGCTCAAATGGGATCTTCTTGGAGCCATCGAAGCATTCGAATTCGAGGGAGTCGGAGTAGAGACCGGCTTCTGGAAAGTTCTCGTTGTACAACAGTTACACGTGTCACGTGAATGACGTGAAAGGAAAGCAAATCAATTCCAGTTAAGTCATTCAATAAACATATATAAGAATCAAAACTACAGTATCGATAATTGGCATGCAAATCAAAACTTACTCGAAAGTGGCACACCCCTTGGCCGATTGCCATACCCAGTATCATTAGCCCCGATGGCTATGATTAGCAATGCAAAAATGCACGGCTTCAAGAATGTCGCCATGGTTGCGGTGCGGCGTCTTCGTCGAAAATCGTAGCAAATAAGGATTAGTCGCGTTGGCAAAACCACTGCGCAGTGTGAATTGTAGGTAGGCGACCTATTTTTGACGCTAGGAAAATTGCGTCCCCACCGGACTTTTACCATTTTCTTTTGTAATAGCTTTTCTGGAAATGCTCTTGTGAATTCTATTTGGCATTATTTGTGAAACGTCGTTTTTAACGATTTTTTGCAAAATGGAAATAAAATGTCTAAAAATGACATTTTTATTGCTTTTCAAAAACCCAGACAACAGCAACCAAAAACGCAGCTGTGCGCCCACCGCGTTCATCCGTGTATTTCACAGGGGGTCCGATTCAGCCAATCGCACTTCGCCACTCTTCACTGTTGTGTGACGTGTGCGTACGCACGAAGGCTTCTTTCAATTTGGCGATCTCCCTTTTCGCCACGAGAATGTCCGAATCGCGCTTTTCCCGGCCCCTGGCATCCACGCTTGCATTGCCTGAGGCTGTTTTCGCGACATCCTAACCCTCACATCCTTATTTTTATCCCTCCTTTTCCAGTGATGAAGCCAGCAACACCTTGGCTCGCCCTGCTCATCCTCGAGTTGGCCGCGGTGGTCCTCGCAGGTCGGGATTTCTACAAGATCTTGAATGTCCCTCGATCCGCGAACCTCAACCAAATTAAGAAGGCTTACCGGAAACTTGCAAAGGAACTCCATCCCGACAGGAATCAAGGCGATCCGGTGGCTCAGGAGAAGTTCCAGGACTTGGGTGCGGCCTATGAGGTACGAAAAGACAGTTTTTATATATTTTTTTCTAAAAGTAGGCAATTCCAGGTCCTCAGCGACGCCGAAAAGCGTAAGATCTACGACCGTTCAGGAGAAGAAGGCGTTAAAAAGCACGGCGAACACGGCGGTGGTGGCCATGATCCGTTTTCGAGCTTCTTCGGCGACTTCTTCGGTGGCGGAGGCCATGAAGACGAGGACGCTCCACGTGGTAGTGATGTCGTTGCCGATCTATGGGTATCCTTGGAAGAGCTGTATAACGGGAACTTTGTTGAGGTGAAGCGGAAGAAGTCGGTGTATAAGGAGACCTCCGGGACGCGAAAATGCAACTGTAGGCATGAAATGCGGACCCAACAACTCGGTGGAGGCCGATTCCAGATGTTCCAGGTTCAAGTCTGTGATGAGTGTCCTAATGTTAAGTTGATTACGGAGACGAAGGTTTTGAATGTGAGTCTTTTTTGATTGAAATTTCAGTTTTCAAAGGGGTGTTTCAGGTCGAAATCGAAGTCGGAGCCGACGAGGGGCTCGCTATCAACTTCCACGGCGAAGGTGAACCTCATGTTGAAGGCGAACCCGGCGATCTTCAGTTCGTTTTACGGGTTGAGAAGCACAAGACTTTCGAGCGGAAGGGCATGGATTTGTACACCAACGTCACAATCTCCCTCCAACAGGCTTTGAATGGATTTGCGCTTGAAATTGAGCATTTAGACGGCCATAAAGTCGAAGTTCAACGTGAAAAGGTAGGCCTTTTCTTTCGTCTATCTGATTTTTTGACATGATAACTCCTTTTTCAGATCACCTGGCCCGGCGCTCGTATCCGCAAGAAGGACGAAGGCATGCCCTCAATCACCGACAACAACCTCAAAGGCATCCTCTACATCACCTTCGACGTCGAATTCCCACGCGGCGAGCTGACCCCCGAGGACCGTCTAGCCATTGCTGCCCTTCTGAAGCAGGACGACATCCAGCCAAAGGTCTATAACGGCCTTCAAGGGTATTAGACCACCAAATTCGATGCAGTTTAAGTCTAATTCAAAAATTCATTTTAACATTACGGGCCCAAGATATTACTAACTTATTGTTCTATCCTACATCTACATCTTTCCTTAATTTAATTCATTCAGTTAGCTTACTTTGTTTTGTCTTTTGTTTTTCACCCATCCATCTGTGATAGCTCCTCCTTTTCCTCGGCTCCTGAAGCATTCAACCCCTTCAAAATGGCTCAGACAGGTGACTAGGAAAAGGTTTGCGTGCATTAGCGCCATACCAGGGGCAGGTCTAGCTAACGATTGTTTTTGCTCAGACCTCCATACTTGCCTTTTAATATTGTTAATGAGACTAATTTATGTAATATGTCGATTATTAATTGTTAAACAGAAAGTTGCAATAAACTTAACATTATTCAACGGTTGAATCCGAAGTACTTTTTACTATTATCTTAAAAAAAGCTGATTGACGGTTTGAAAGTGTTGAAATTTACAGATTTGTAATTTTAGATAGACCGGTATGGCGAGCTGTAGCCATGTTACACGCTTGGAGAAGGAATGGGTGGCGATAGGTAGATCTGTTGGAAGGTTATTGAAAGCTCATCGGAAATTTGTAAGTTAATAGTGACAAAAACCGATAGAAAATGCCATTTTTAGAAAGAAGACGGATTTTGTACAGTATGCCAGGCTAAAGACAGGTTGTATTTCTGTTTCTTTTGTCCAGGGCCGTTTTGTTTCGACCATTACGATTACCATTTGAGTCCAGAAGGCCAATCTAGTGAAGATTCATTGATAAAAGAGCATGAGAAACTGCCATTTGGTAGGTTACTGTAGGCATACTGTATTTTTTTTGCCTTTTCAGCAAATATGACAAAGTTACTGTAGACATACTGTAGCTTTTTTGCACTTTTGCAGCAAATAGAACAAAGTTAAAGAAAGCTGTTGTTTCAGGAATAAATATTGAAGACACAAAGCTCTTCTGTTTCAAATGCCAAACCCCCTCCACATCAGAACCCTTCAACTACCTCCGCGAATCCATCTCAACCCTGCAACCATCCGATCTCTACTTCACCGATCCCGACACCTACCCCGAATCCACCAGCATGCTGGCCAATGTCAAATCCCGATGGCACGGATTCACAGGACTCGCCAATGCCGGTAACCACTGCTATGCCAATGCCGTCCTCCAAGTCATGCTTCATTCAGCCCCGTTAATACACGTCTTCTGTGCCAGCTCTTACCACAAAAGTTGCGACTATTACAAAAAGTCGGAGGGAAACAAGCCACTATGTCTGCGCTGCGAGATTAGACGCCTTTTTTCAGTAAGTTTCAACCTTCTACACTTCTATCTTACACTTTTCTGCTTCAGAAATACACAGAAGGCCACGAAACAGCCCCCCTCAACGCCTTCCGAATCCTGTTCCTTGTCAACAAGTACCGTAAAAACTTCAGCCTCAAAGCCCAACAAGACTGCAATGAGTTCACCATGTTGCTTTTTGAGCTGATACGCCTCGAGGATGCACGTGATCGGAAGAAGTGTAGGTCCTTGGCGGGTCTTTTGACGTCACTAAATATCTTTGCTTACAGTCCTTATGTCCACTCTGATCAGCCCGATTGACGCGCTCTTCACGGGTAAGACTTACACCTACAAAACATGCACGACCTGTGGCCATCGATGGACCACAAAGGACGCTTTTACGACGTTTGCTGTGCCGATAAGGCCCACTATCAAGGCTGCCTTTGAAGCGTATGTATTTTGTGTTTGTTTAGTGATAAGTATCTGAAATTGTGAGCTTTAGGGCCTTCAATGACGAAAGGAATCACAGTTATTGTGTCCGATGCGGGCGGGATCGGGAGAATGTGTGCCGTAGGCGGATTCATAGCGCGCCGGTGATTCTGGGTGTTTGTTTGCAGCGATTTGTTCATGGGCTTCAGAGGATGGTGAAAGTCAGTGACAAAGTGGATGTCAATGAGGAGTTGAATGTGGGGCGATTCATTGTGCCGATGGGTGATGAATCCGAGGATGACTGGGACGATTGGGATGATGATGAAGTGCGTCCGAAGCGGCGGAAACAGGTTAATGATGAAAATAGTCAAGTCAGTAGTGTTAGTGAGGGGTTCATTGACAAATTTCAATCACTTCTCGTCAATGAAAACAGCATCCCGAGACAACCCGAACCTACAGTAACCCAAAACTCTCAAAACAACCGAAAACGACCGTACCCCCACAACCCTGTCACCATCCCAGAAGCAACTTTCTCCCAAACTGACTGTAAATACGTCCTAATAGGCGTAGTTTACCATCGCGGATCCATCGATGCCGGCCACTACTTCACGCGTTGTGCCAATGACATCGCAGAACCCTGCCAACAACAAATCCAACCCGCCACAGGCAATCCGTACCTCCAAAAGCTCTGGGCCCAATACGACGACCTCGATGTCTCCATCATCAAACCCACCGACCCATCTCCCGGTGATGCTTACATGGCCTTTTACGTGCAAGAACCCCTCAACAGTGTCATCTCCGTGCAAGCTTATCTGCGGAATTTGCAGCCTCTGGCTATTCTCCCATCGTGAAACTGGTTTTTACTAATTTACCATTAGCATGTCTTTCACTTTTACGGTTGGAATCCAATCCCATTTAAAAGCTTGTTCTGTCCATAATGTACAACGTAATTTACGTGGAATGTATTTATTACTCTGTATGACGTGGCTTTTACGGCAGAAATGATAAACAACGAAGGTATTTTGACAGTTGAAACAATCACAAGAACACAGATTATCTTTAAATTCATACAATAGTTAGTTAACAGCAATTTCATGGCTGCTAGTTGACCCGATGGATTCGCGCTCGGGATCGTGGTAGGGCGAGGAAGAAGTGCCCGTGCTACCGGTGATGCCCGGCGTTTCAGTCGCGCTAGAGGAAGACGATTCGGCGGCCTCGTCATCGGGCATGTCAGGGACCGTCTTTAAATTACTACCCGTGAAGAACGATCGCCGCAGATGGTGCCGACGTTGCTGCTTTTGGGGCGCCACTGGCGCGGATGCAGCCTGAGGCACCCGAATACACCGTGAACTGCAGGGTTCGGGCGTCGTCGGAGGCGTGGGGGCTTTGTTGGAGTTGCGCGAAAGGAGATGTGTTGAGTTACGTTTGATGTAGCGGAGAAGGCTGCCACAGTGGGAGTTGCGAGGTGGTGCCATCGGGGCAGTGGAAGTGCACTTTGAGGACTTGGAAGATGAGGAGGAAGATGAGGCTGGTCCAGGCCCAGGGAAACCGCCAGCGGCTCCTCCAGGACCTGTCATCGAAAACATGGGATTCTCGAGACATAGCTCCACCGATGGAGTGGTGGTAGATGGCGTCGTCGGCGTGGTTAGCCCAGGCAGAGGGGAGAACGCGGGATTGCTGATATCGAGCCGTTTAAACTCGGTCGAAGGCGAAGGAAGCTCACCTTCATGGCCCGGAAGTGACAGGGGGGAGATCGGGATGCTGCCAGGACGGGTTAGGGGAAGTTCGTATTCGGTTTTGGCGAGCTGGCGTGGGCGGTCCGGGAAGGTCAGGGGCGAGTCCATGGTCCGTTTGCCGTTTCCATTGGTGAAGATGTCTCGTCTTCCCACAGATTCGGCAGAAGCAGACTTGGTAATAGGTGTCGGGATGGCCAAAGTGTCTTGAGACGAAGTTGAAGCCGATTCTTCTTGTGCTGGGGCGACATGCCGCTTCCTGGGCGGGATAAGGCCTCGGTCGATCAGCTGGTTCTCATACTCTAGCAGCTGTCCCATGAAGTTGAAATTAGGGCTGATGGATGGCCGTTGTTTCTTGACATAGTTGTATGCAGAATCCGAATCACGATTCAGCAAGTACATGACATAGCCAATAGCCAATGTAGCTGATCGAGAGATGCCAGCGAGGCAGTGGAGGAGAACTTTCTCATTTTGGGCTTTAGCCTTATCTATAAAGACCAGCCATAATGCCGTTTTTCAACTACAGTAAGTCAATTCTTACCGATAAACTGAAACGCCTTCTCAAAATGCTCCAACAATTTAGCCGTATAGCTATCATTGATCGGGATACGGAAAAAGTGTTCCTCATCTTCCGGAATGAACGAAGGGCAGGGGCCATTTTCGGATAAGTTGATGATTTTTGTGATCCCTCGAGCCTGAAATCAGCCAATTAACACCTTTCCAACTCGTTAATCTCGATGACTCACCTTAATGCACTCCTCATTAAGCGCATCATCCTGAGATCCGAGATAAACATGATCAAAAATCTTAGTCACACCATCGGGCGGTCGTCGTTTGGCTGATTCAGCCTGGGAACACGGCGTCATAGCCGGAGGCAATTTGACGCTGCCAGCCTCGGCGGACAGGCAGGGATGGGATTGCGAATTGGCCAGGACCAGCCGATTTGGCGGAATCAACGTTGTGGGTGCCATGGGCGATTTCGAGGTAGATGGGGTGGCGTTATTGTAAGTGAAGTTCAATTTCTGACAGCCAGGTTGCCAATTCATGCCGTTCGGGAAGGCAGCATTGTTGTTGCGAGCGTCGTGGATGAACAGGGGCGCGGATTCGATGCACGGCGTGCGAAGGATGGGCGTCTGCGCGGCCGAATGCTCGTTGGATTCGCAGAGATCGGGGAATTGGGTTTGGAATTCAAGGAAGCTGCCTGAAATTTTTATTATTTTTAGAAAAGTGGAATGAGTAAGACTGTAGGGAGTAAAAAACATAAACAAAAATAGACATTTTAACTCGGAAGCGAAATGTTTACACAAAAAGGATAGCCAAAATGATCAAATTGGCACCCCATTATATAGCCCATGCCAAGACTACGAGCTACGAGCCATCACATGGAAGCCTTTTCATTGTTTGATAAAAAAGCGACAACAACAATCAAAAGAACGACCAATACCGTGCAATGTGGGGCCGAAATTTCGAGACTAAATGCACACCACGCGCGCCTCCTTATGCGAAAGAGATAAACATAGTACACACTCCTTGCGGTTGGTTCGAATTCAATGCAAAGGCGAGCGAGACTCTCGAGGGCGAGGCTAGCCTAGGCTTTTCCTGAAGGAAAACGCTGGCCTGTCCTGCCCAGTCGACGGTCAACACCGACCCTGAGGGGCCCAAGCCAAGGCCCAGATGACGCACACATGGTGTGCCGTTGGCCGAACAGCTCGCAAGCTGTCAGCACGACACACATGGCATGGCCATCGATTCCTGGATGCAGTCCTCGTCTTCCGGATGTGCCTAGCTACCCCCAGGCGGTTGGTCGGAAAGCCTTTTCCGAACACAAGTTTTTGAAGACGAGTGTCTTTGGCACTTTTCTTCAAAAAGAGCCTACTAGGGTTTAACATGGCTCGTTTTCAAATTTGAAAAAGGAAGCTAATACAAGCCTTACTTACAAATAGCTAGCATTGGCCATTTTCATGTGAAAAGTGGCAATGAAAAAAAGCTCAGTAAGAAAGTTAAACTACGCATTTGTCATTTGAAAAGAAGGCTGGCGTAACCTTTGGTGTAGGCTGTCACCATGGCGGTTGAAATTGTAAAGTGCGGGATGGCAACAAACAAAAATGACGTGATGCCGAGACCAGAATCATCAACAATCGCCAGCCACGGAAATAAGAATAATGAGACTTTGGGGGAGGAGGTGTGGGTGGGTTAGCTGTTCGAAGTTCAATGTGTCTAACTAATGTAAGTAAGGCGCTGATCAACGAACGCCGAATACCGGCTGACTACATGTACGTAATCTTGACTTTGAGTAAATGAGTCATCGGGTTGGGGTCTTGGAATGAAATTCCATTGTGGGGTTACCAAAGTGTGGGGGGGGGGGGGGTGGTGATTGGGGAGGTATACGGTAGTGGTAATATGGCCAGATGGGTGGATAGAAAGGGCCAAATGATAGATGCGGTGGTATTATGTACAATAGATAGATAGTTTGCATGGTCGGAGCGAATCGAAATCGAGAATTGAACTGAACTGGTGACTGACGAGAAGAGAGGTGAGGGCAAAATAGAACAGAACCGAGCTCTCCATCCATCCATCCAACCGAAACATAAGCAGCATCAGTCGGAGTGAAGGGGGGTGAAACGAGAATAGAGCGAGCACGACGACAACGAAAAAAAAACCCGAGGGGTTCAACGTCGTCAGCCACCCCTTCTGCATGCAGTGCAGTGTTGGAGAGATGACGAATACAGCCGGCGGCAGGCCTGCAGTCCAAGGAGAACAACGGCCGACGACGAATTGATTGCGAACAGCGCAGAGCCCCAGCGCGCAGCCAGCGCATACATGAGAAATAAATATGCGTGCACGCGCTTCGCAGCCATGGCTGATGGAAATAGATGGAATGAATCCATGCATGCAATGAACAAAGTAAAGTTAACGATAAACGGGGACCTATTAACGTCGAAATGACTACGTCGAAAATCAATTGATAAGAAAAATGGCGTTATTATTCACGAAATAGGTACAGGTACCTATCTATTTCAAGATTCCGATCTATCATCGATCATCAATCATAGAAACATGAATCACTACTACACTCATAACTCAATTAGATCACTGATCCAGTTAAAGAATGAATGAAATGTTTGCGTTTCAAGTCACAAAAGTTAACCGTCTAAACCCACAGAAGCGCCCACACTTCCCGAAAGTGTTTTTCGTCGAAACAGAAAGCTGTACGTACCCGCAGCCAATACAAAACTCCTTCCCCACATCGTTCACCGTTGACTCATCTGACAAAGTCGAGAGCGAGCGTCAGCCCATCCCATTCATCTTTTTTTTGCTCTATTTTGCAGGGTTTTGTCTTAACGTTTCAAAAGAAAAAAATACAATCATTACAAAATGGCCTCTTTTCATTTTGCAGCCATCTCTGGCCAGAAAAACGGTAAAAAACAATAAAACAATTTTTGATCACAGTTACAGTATCACTGATCTCGCTAACGCCAAATTTGTTACTTTAGCACGCGCAGTTCAACAGGATTACTAAATCCGAGCGGCTGCCCGTGGTGATCTGATCGAGCAGAGACCGCTATTTGCGTCATCAGTTCAAAAAATGAGTATTTTCACAGGGGGCCTGATTGTGAGTCACTCAAAAATAGCCTCGAGTGTTTAGTTAGCGCTTTTAATACGGACCACGGACAAATATGTAGTTATGCGTCGATAAAGTGCGCCATTTTTGTGAGCACCAATTATGACGCCGATTATGGTGCCTAATGATGACAGCTGTGTCAAACAGGATGCATGCCATGTATCAGTCATACAGGCAGCTGGTCGGTGTTGCTTGAGGGCAAGGCAAAATAAAAATTAAAATAGCAGCTGTATGCCCGGGAAATGTGTCTGGCTAGCCTTAGGATAGCGTATCAAGAAAGGCGGAAACTGTCAACAAGATAATCATATCTTGAAATTTGATGGGGTGGCGGGTGTTTCGCGGAAAGTCACACACTTTGAGAAACTAATATCGAAAGCAAGAGGTCGGAGTGCTCAAACTACACATGGCACAGAATTGTGTTATTTGTTTTATTATGTGCTCCAACTGTAAGGAAAGTTGAAATGCGAAAGATTGAAAAATGCAATCACAAAAAAAAGACAGCGTGAGCACACCCCGTCAAACGTCATGCGTGTTATGTATGAATCAGCAGCGACATGACGACAAATTAGCAACAAACCGAAAAACGAGAAGAGAAAAAATCAAGGCAAGACCAGTCTGCGCCCCTTTTTGGTTCGGTTCCGATTATTACAAAGCATGAATAAATAACGTAAAAAACATGGTGTTGCAAAAGTTTGGAATGCATCGCCCCATCTAATGATCACTTCTTTCAGTCAACTGAAGGCATCTGACGTCAGCCTACTCCACCCAACTAATTAATCAGGGTTAATGACCATACTCGTGGGATGATAGCGCAAAGACAAAACAAACCCGAACATTGATAGATTTTCTGACTTGGTGGAAGAATGAATCAACAAATCAGTTCAACTCATAAACAACCTTGTTGTTCACACCCGAGTGCCAGCCAACGTCACGCGCCGAGATTCATATCCAAAAGGAAGTAGCCAAAAGGTCAAGTATAATTAGAATGTATGAACACAGCCAGCTAATCTTATGAGAGTACTTTGCGCTATTATGAAAGATGACATGAATCATAAAAAATGAAAAGTGTAGTTTGTAATAGCAGTTTACCATTCTCGGTAAACTACATGCGAAAATCTCTCCCTCTAATTTTAAGGACTGTTATCAACGCACTAATCAAAACAAGCTTGTTTTGATTACATATTTTCGACTTTTGACCTTACAGACAGAGACAGACAAATTATTGTTATTGCAAAAATGATTAAAACTTACGTCGAAAGCACAATCCTTCGAAGGAGGATGGTGGGACCATGGGGATGTCCTTTGGTATGATCATAGTAATAGTTTTGGGTTTACAGTAAACAAAACTTAAACTTTAGACTAGCCTTGTGCCAACTAACTGACCAGCAACCGCAATCAAGCTCTACAGAAATGTAAAACTGAATCAAATGGAAATGCTAACGGTCATATCTGTTTGGGGTGGCCTTTCTACAAATTGGTATGTGTCACCCCAGATATACACCGACCAGATGCAAACACTGACGCCCCTTTTACTCTGCGCAATGGAGGATGGGAGGTACCGTGTCACAAGCGTCCGCGGACGCACAGAAGTGCACGCAGAGTCCGTCGGTTGTCAGATGGCTATGAGTCAGTTCAAAAGCGAGAGTGTCAGTCGTCCCTCTCTTGGTGTCAAAAGCACCGCCTCAAGGCCTAATGTGTATAAGAAAATGAGTCATCCAGCTTCCTGCCTATGTATGTGTATACTATTCATCCCGTTTATCTGAGAAGCCATTTCGCTGCAAAATGGCACTGCCTGCCGCCGCGCTCCGCCAAAGACGGTAGATAGAAACGGATGACATTCAAAGGCGAGTCATGCCATTGGATAGGGGAGTGGAGAGAGATCGTAGAACTCATGCAGATATGACCATGACTCACTGAGCAATGGAAATTTATGCTTTCATAGTACGTCTTGCAGAATCATGCGCGACCTTTTCGCCTTTGGCACATAGAACATTGGCGGAAATAGAACAACTAAAAATAAACACTTTCCCAGAGGGTTGAATGACTGCTGCCAAGAGTAAAATGCCCAACTATCAGATTAACCGGAAATGTAGCAACTAGAATTTGTAACACAAAAGAAGCTTAAATGAATCACACCTTTTTCCAACATAAAAACTACCGGTCAGAAGTACACTGTACGTGAAAAAGGGCAACTTTCTCAAAATACTATCCATTTTTATCCTGTTCGATGAGCTTTCTGTTTCATTCTAGATAATTTTTTACCACCCGCTTACGCAAAATTAACACATGAGAATTTCAAACTCTATACTTAAAGCCCTTAAGATAACCTTTTCAGACGCAATTTCAATTTCAATTCTGAGAACCAACTTGTAAAATAAAACCACACTGTCATCATACAAAGCATACTGTAAGCTGTAAACCAGTCATTTCAAGAATTCAAGCTAAACTAATTCAAGCCTGTTTGTTACGTGTTTTGTTTTTGTCTTAAAGTGGAACGAAGGCTAGCGAATGACAAGTCAGTGGCCTTCGTCGAAACCGAGCAAGGGCACAATATTTATAAGGTTGTGACTCATGCAGTCATATACGGCAATGTCATTGGATTAGTCAGAGCTTGTTGTTTACCAGTTTTGCTGCATATCCTATACTCGGTTTCGTGATATTCGTTCAAGAAACATATGCATAGGCTGTTTGGCACTTTGCAAGGACCTCATAGAGCACTTTAAGATTAAAAGCGGAAAAGCAGATTTCAAAATAATGGAAGTTTGAGAGTTTCTTGATTGCCTCCAAAGATTGGGAGCAAAATCGGCACTTTTGGTCGTTATTATTGCACTTTGGCACTTGTAATAATAAACTTTGATATGAAATGACATTACAACCAGGTCACATTGCTTTCCCTTGCCAGAATTTTATAATATGACCACCACAGGCCGGCACTCAGACGTGTTACATTAGTCATGGGATTATTATTAAGGCTAGTTTTTCACAATTAAAAGTCTAATTTATCCCCTCCGGACATGGAATACAAATAAAGCCTGCAAGGGGTTGAGGGCATGTGTAAACGGGATTCTATTTGGGCGGTTATTGTTTTTGACGAATAAAATTAGTAACCAGCCATGTCTGGCTCACTACAATAACAATATTCGAAGACCCTAATGAATCAGCACTACTGGTCTGATTTGCAGACTTCCCAAGAGTAAACAGAGGTCGCTTACGTAATTATCCGCATCTTACAAGTCACAATTTGTACCCACAAAAATGTGATGCTAACTTGACAGGAGGGGCCCAATCAAAGATTGAATCATCAGAAATGCGCTGCGATGACAAAGTAAACCCAGAAAGTGTGCAGATAACAGTGCTCATTTATGCGTCTGTCTCTGTCTGCCTTTGACGAATCATCATTCCAAAATTTCGAAATTTTTAAAACACACCAGACTCGTCATGCCCTTTTTATGGTCTACTAAGGTCGTCGCGTCACATCAAACCCAATGTTATACCAACATCAGAGACCTCGGACATATTACGTATTTATGAGACAGTTCTAAACTTACTCACTCACTGTTTGGCACAAACAAGTCTCTGTTAAACACCTGTTAACCCCAGACAGTATTGCTCATTTTAAGATTAGTGTAAAAAGTAATTCCATCATGCGAGATACTACTTTTTCATGTCAAGTACATGGTACAATTCTTGCACACCAACAATATTTTTTTCCAGCTGTAAAGTCGGAACAAAAGTGGTCTAATTTGAGTCACTCATTCACAAAACTCATCTCAAATACTTCACCCAGTCAGGTAAAGGACGTCATTCAACATGTTTGTTTACCCCCAGCTACCTGATAAAGCTGAATGGGCGACAAACAAACTACTTTAAGCGCACGCGTTTGAATAACTGTAAGCCGAGAGTGCGTAAGCAGGGTGACAAATTTAAAACTTCAACTTTTGCGGGGTCTATAATTATGCATCTATCGCAAATCGGTTAGTTGGATGCAGAAAGTTTGCAATTAAGAATGAGCAAAACCGGAAGTACGTGTGTTCATGACTGGCTTTTCCTATCGTTCTGTGCTTTCATGATAAAAAAACAGAGACAGAATTATTACTGTTAAAAGTAATAAAAAACACACCATTCTTGGAACTAAGCTTCTCGATGATGAAAAAGGTTAATGTAGATTGCTATTAAAATTAAAACTAAAACGGATGCGCTTAAAAAGTGTGTTCATTCCTCGAAAAAGCGGAACTACATCGAAAAAAACATAACGTGAGATTTTGGGCTTGAAATCTCATCTTAAATAGAAGCAGAAATAATGGAAACGATAAAAGTGTGTCGGGGGTGAGCTCATGAGAAAGGGAATAAATATAAATAAACTACGAAAGGGACCTACAAAAGCATTCGTAGCGGGATTTGTCTTGCTTTAAATGACTCAAATTTTTAAATAGACATAGATAAGAATGACCAACTCTAATTAAAACCAAAAAATGGTCTTTTTCAAACATCCACCCACCTTCAAGTCTCAAAACCTGCCTACACTGTAGTGACGTCTCAGAATTCTGAAGGTTCTCGAAAAGCAGATCGGCACAATCTTCACTAAACAACTCCTTAGCCGCGCCACAACGCAAACTCGTAAGTTTGCAGGGTGCAAATTGACGGTAGTTCAAAAGCCTCCGTTTGCCGTCATCACCGGCATAAATGACGACATCAATATTATTCGATAATGAGGGGTTGTTTTCTTCGATGGTTTTAAGGTGCTGGTTGACGAAGTTAGAGCAGCAAATCTGGAAATTGTAAAAAATAAGAACCCGAAAGCTGTAATAAGACAGTCTAGGCGTATGTTTAACAGTCATAAACCCCCATAAGAAAGCAAAATATTAATAAACACGTTATGATTTAGTCATTTGACACGAGTCTTGCCCTAAGAAACATAACAAGCTGCAATGTGTTATGGTCTGAATACGCTTAAAGGGGTCGAATTACGTTTCTCTAGATTGGATTAGATTTCAGTTTCCAAAGTTTAAACAGTACAAAAGTGCTTCACAAAATTATACAAAATGTAACGACAACTTTTTTATACCCCAACTATAGTTATTTTTACACACAGTTATCCTGTATAACGCACTATAAACTCATTTTTCACATAGTAATCTTGAACTATGAAATGTGAAACTCTAAATTTTACGCACAATATACAATATAAACCAAAATACAATTTACTCACCTTACTTTCCATCAATCTCTTGCGCATGATTTTAGAGTACAGAACATTTACACTGTTTTTAATATGTGCATGGTTGAAATCGACGAAGTTTCGACAATCGAAAATGAGCAAATCCTTGGATCCATTTCGTTCAGATAGCAATTCTGCTAAATTCCCGGGTGAAATCCGTTGAAATGTCGTGGTAGCTGGTTGCCCCTCACAGTCATCAGAAACCGATGACATGGGTGAACTGGTGATCGAGACGCCGGAATCGGTGGAACCTTCCGAGCTCAAGGACTGCGAACACGCGTAATCGACGGCGCGGGATTTCGATAGGCTCCAGAATCTTTGCATCGAGTCGCTGGTCAAATCAAAGGACATGTGATGTTCAAATGGAGGCAGAAGGGGTGAAATTAATCAAGTTGAGGGGGTCGGGAAGAGATGTTCAATCTTGGGGAGGAAACGAAGATTGTTTCGGTGTGTTGAGCGGCCTGGAATATGGAATATGCAAATAGTGGCCGGAAATGGAAAACACGTATTGGCACGGAAAAGGAACATGGAAACATTATTGGTGAAAATAGAAAAGGTTTGCGTTGAAAGAAAGGCAATTGCCGAAAAAAACAGTCATTGAAGAGGCCGTGAAACAAAAGAACCCGCCAACAACGAAATATGGCTTGCCATTTGCATTAGGCCCAAGTTTCAGGATGCTTTGCAGCTGTTTCGACACTCCGGCAATTGCAATTGCCAGTGGGCAAATATGGGAGTGAGTCAAGCATTCGCGCGCGCGAATGAACAAAATGACGTCATTTGGATCCGCCACCAACCCCAACCAGTCTCATTTCAAAACAACAAAGTGAAAAACTCAGATTTAGAAACGAAACACATGTCAATTGACAGTAACTGAGAACAACACTCGCCCTTCCTCTGCAAATGTTGATGTCAATGTCGATTCTGCAGAGACAGAGGATCGAGTTATTTACTTCAAATCGATGCCTGCATGCATGCATTCAGTCAGTCTCCTGACTAACAACATGTGCACCCTCGGCTGCACGTAGTGGTAACACCGAACAGCCACAGATAAAATTGACTGCCTTTACTGCTAAAAAAACCATTCTATCGACAAAGAACATTGTGATGGGTTTTTCGCTTGCGGCGACCCGGTGGTTTGAAAATCACGTCAAACCCGCGTGCACTGACATCAATGCATGTATCGAATGAATAAAATCAAGAAAGGGGTTGATTTTTTCGACCCTCCAATGATTGAACGTGAACACGGTTGAACCTACATGACATCATTGTGACCGAAATCGCAAGCAATTTCGATTTTTTGCTCGTTTTGATGGGTTCGTGCAAAAAGAGTGACGAATTCGCGAGATCACCTCGATATGCCCCTCCACGAGGCTCAAAACATGGATAACATCTACACGGAGGTAGAAACAGGTCTCTGACGTTTTGAGGATGCCTACCACTGACATTGAAGGAGAAGAAGCTCACAGATTGCGCAGTAAAGATATGACGTAAACGTCATTACCTAAGGGAGTATTCAGAGCAATGTACAGGTTCACCTTGATCGCATTGATCCTGGCAGCCATATATTGACGTATTGATAAGCTGTTTTATCAATATTAGCCAAGATTCGTCAACAAAAAAACCGAATCTATACCTTTGCGGTGGTTTTCATATCAAATAACGCAAACAAAGGCCAGGCTGTACCGAACTGATGACAGCGCCAATCGCGATCGACTTAACAGTACGGAATAAAAATTGCATAAACATGACAGTTGAATCAATAATGGCCCAGCATTTAAGAAAACAGATTGAAAACAGTTTGGTGGAAATTGATATGAGTCAAAAAGACACTTTCTATCACCTGGATGTAAACACATTAACTTGTTTACGTTTTTTTTTGATAAAAGTGTTAACATTTTGTGTTACTTCCGCTTATTGAGAGCTCCAAAAAACAAGGTATTGTCGGATTTGATGGGTGGATAGGTATAAGATGGACTTAAGAGCTAAAGGTCAGTAATGTAATGGTAAAAATAAAAAAAAGTCATACTGTAGCGGGTCCCGATATCGAAACAACCAAAAAAATGAAATAAATACAGTCACAGACAAAAAACAAAGAAAAGGTTCATCAATTCTCGTTCTCATTCTCGTTTCACAAGTCAGTCAAGTTTCCTTTCGAATGCGAAGAATGAAGTAAAACGTGCAACTTGAGAATGAGCGTCGTATGTATGTTTTTGGTTGACGAGTATGACAGAGAAAAAGGGCAGAAGAAATAATAATCACGTCATTTTCAACACGGACAGAAAGAAGGAATAAAAACTGTCTGGTAGATAGATCGGCTCGGCTAGAGAGCATTGGTGTTGAAAAGTGGAATGGCGGAAGCGATTGATCACGTTTGTAGTGCCGAATTGATCGGAAAATGCACGTTTTTAGAAGAGAGCGTTCTTGAAGACTTTTCTAGAGGGGTTTTAAAACGGGGGAACGATGTAGGTAGAAATGTAAAAAATTGTATTCAAAGGGGTGTTGGATTAATTGCAGGGAAGATTAAAATGACCAAAGTATGAATTTCTAGAAAAAAGGGGAAATTTAAATGCCAGGTAGGTACTGTTAGTCAAGGTATTGAAGTTGGTCAATCGATAATGACGCCATCAGAATGGTTTTTTCACCTCTTGACAAAGCGAATTGTTTGAATATCAGACTTTTTTGGTCGAAGCGGGCGAGGTTTGTATTTGTCCTACCCCTGGCATTACGATTTTCTATTTTGAGGGTTCTAACATAAGAAGTAAAAAAGCCAAAATCAACCCCAAAACTAAAATTAAATCATCTTAAATCAACCAATTTTCAATAATTCAGAAGCCACTTCCCCGTCCATCGACCTTTACAGATATAGGATAGGGAAAAGACAGCCTCGGGTCCGTTCGTTCCATCTGACAGTTGGTGTTTCGTCAGAGGGCAAGCAAAGGAAAGCAAGGAAGGGGATGGTCGCTCAGAAAAAAGGGGGGAACCAAGACACATACTCGAGGCGGAGCGAAACAACAACGATCGCCCGTGATGCTGGCTGGCTGGCTGGTGAATAAAAAGTGACATCATCGTCAATCGGTTGAATTGAACAGCGCTCGCCAGCGTTACGGCTGCCTGCCACCCCTTCGAATGGGGAGAGAAAAAAGGACGGCTTTTTATTGAAGAAATCAGAGAATTTCAACCATTTTTTCAAAAAACAGTACCCGACCGCGTGTATTTATGTTGTAGACGGAAAGTGAGGGTGATGCTTGAAAAAGTTGGGTTAGAAAATCGGTTAAAAGGGGGCGGCTGGATGGTGATCAGGCATCATGAAACTCAATTTTCGAAATACTTAGGTAGACAGGTTTCGTGATGACAGATTCGTCATTGTCATCAAAAGTAAGGAAAAGAGGCGGGCAAAAAGGTGGAAACAATCACGCTATCGGTTCTTTACAATGTCAAAAGGCTAAGCTAACACAAGACAGACGCATAAACTACTCCAATGTCGCAACCATGTTCATTCCTAGCCTGTCTGACTTTAAAAAAATCACACTTTCAATGCAACGTGATAATCGTCATCAAAAATGACGTAACTTTCGCACGTTCAAAATCAACATAAAACCAAAATTTAAAACAAAATTTACGATCGCGCTTTATGGCTTCTAAATATAGAAACACCGATCGCATGATCGCGATCAAAATACTATCCTTAAATTGTTTATGCACGTTTTTAAATAAACAAAGTTGGCTCTTTCGATGTTCAAAATAGCCAAAACTTGACTTCACCCACATTTACCTTTCAAAACCCAAACCTCAAATCAATCGATAAATCTACCAGACCCCCAAACTATAGTCTATGACAGCACCCTCTGTTTTCAAAACTTGAAACCCATAAGAAATCCTAATGTAAGCACATTCATTCGTGGAAAAATAGCAAAGACAAACGTGTGCAACTGTTTTTTGTTTACATAATGAATGAACAGCGCCGTGGCTGAAAGTTAGCTTAACATCCTTCAGGGCTTCATCCAAAAAATTGAAAATGTTCCCACTGGTGTAAACAGAAGTTATTTTAAGCATGCCCGGGAACGCCAGGCAGTTTTTTGTATTAATTATGTAAAAAATGTTATACATAGAACAGGATAACAGGATTAGGGGGTTGATCAGGGAAGTTTTGGTTTGGTGTTTGTCATGAAATCAGTGGCTGACAGTTGAGAAAAGCAAAAAGGAAGGCAAACTCAATTGTTTTTACGTGAATTGAGAAGACTGAAACGACAGACGAGCATGAAGTACATACTTATCGAAAAGTAAACAGTTTCAAGTTTAGTGTACTTTGTACTGTGTGAAAAGATGTACTTCAAATGGGTTACAATATAATTTAAAGCTTATAGGGGGCTTTTTTCTACATTTAAAAAGGGAAATTTAAAATTTACAAAAAAAGGATGATGTTGAAACATTTCACATTTTAATGATATTGCACGACCACGGCTAGCTAGTGTGACGAATGCTTCCTGTTTACACATATATGTGTTTGGAGTACACCGAAAAGGCGCTTATTCATTCCAGAATTAAAAGGGAAACCGAGTCTTGACCTGTTTGATGTCATGAATTTTCAACAAGAGGCTTAATAATCCTGACGTAAGAAATGTCTACAAACATCAAGGGGTGTATTTTAAGGCTTCTTGAATTCAAAAGAGGGCTTACATTAGTAATGTTATTTGAATTATAATCATGACGCGATGTTGTCAACAAAAAAGGGCTTCATACCGTTATAAAAAGGAGCCATGAAATCATAATCATGCACTTTGATTATGACTTCGGGTCACGGTATATTCTGCCAAAAAAGAGCGCGTGAAGACTGTATTTAAATAAGGCTGAAAGCGGAAACAAATGGATACCAGCCGGAAAAATGATATCATGACTATCTTCACATGGCAATTTTTAAATGTGTTGCAAATTTGAAGGAAGAAAAACGGAAAAAATTTCCCTGAATACATAATAAGTAGCAATGTCGAGGTGGAAAGAGATGTTCATCCGAGTCAGGCAGCTTATTAGGGGTTGGCGACGTGAAAATAGGAGGATGAGGGATGAAAAAGATACTACATTCACATTCACATTCACGGATTGCCTGGCACACAACACTTTTGAATGTATGTATGTGTCGAAGTAGCCCATAACGGACATGTTGTTTTTTAATGATAGTAGTTTGGCAAAAAAGACGCCCTAGAGGGACACTGGTGGTAGTAGTGGAAAGTCCTGGGCTTTGGCTGAACAAGCAGAAGAACAAAAACCAGACATTTTTGCCTGTGCTTTTAGGAGACGGACTGGCCGCTCGGCCCTCTGGCTGTCCTGTCCCACTACTGATGTTGACTATGGTGGGAGTGATGTCAGATGGAAGCGAAGCAGCGAAGCCAGCGTTGCAATGGCAAAAATTTCGTCATCAAACGTCGGGAGCACTCCTGCGGGCTGGCAGTGGTTAGAGCAGTTCGGTTTTTATGGTCAATTGACAAAGTTGAGGCATGTACTAAGTGTTTTGAAATGTCTTACATTAATTATTTATTTATTTAATCCAATTCATATGTACACACAGACCCGTTATAGTTTATATTTACACTCAAAAGCCACACACATCCTTGGGCACACCGAGCAGGGCGGCGTATTCGGCCAAAGATTCCTCAAGTTTCGGTGTCAGCGGTGTGGCTTCCAAACTGCCAATGCTGTTCTGACTCAGTTTTGTACCTTCCTGTGAGTCCTTACGCATGCGTTTGACAGCTTCCGGAATGCATTCGAGAGGGATTTCGAGCTGGAAATAGCTTTTTTTGCTATTTTTTTCGATTTAGATGTTGAATCTTACCTTTTCAAATACAGAAGCTAGCACTTTTCTAGTTTGTCGGATAAGCAAATCATGCCAAACGACTGGAAAATCAAAACACTCCTTATTCCGTAAATATCCGGAATACGGTGCTGCGTAAAGCAAAAACGCCAACTGCTTCACATGCGTCGGCTTCAGCTCTTCGATCCATGGAGCTTCCGTGGCTGTCAGATATCCGAAAAAATTGATGACCCATCGGAATGCTTGGAACAGATTAAAACGATGCATTGTGTCGATTAGAAGCATTCGTTCAACCGAATCAATGGCATTTCGTCGAAACATGAAGATCTGCTTGACCTCAGGCATGGTGTGCTTTACGATGGGGGCGAGTTTGACTTCACTGGAGGTTGTTTTGAGGATGCAGACCTGGTTTGATGGGACGTTTTTTCTCAATATTTTGATAGTAGCCGGGACGAGTTTCAATAATTGAGGGTACTGCCAATATCCGAAGCCGAACCCAGTCGCTAGGATCGTCAAAACGTGAGGTTCAGCGTAACAGATCGAATGCCCTTCATGGGACAGCATGGAAGCGAAGAGCGTGCTCGCGCATCTGGCTGTATTGGTAAAAAAGAGGGTTTCCTTTGGCTTTTCGACAGTTCTATCGATTAGTTGAGCAAAAGCAACATAAGCCTCAATCGACATCTCCGCCGTCTCCATCGGCTCCTCAAACATGTTCATAAACAAGAATGGACAGTTTTCAGCGCTGTATTCTGGGCTTGGTTTTGGCATTTTGACAAAGACTGCGCCACGCTGAAACGACCTTTCTTTAAAACTATCTTCATTTTCGTCAAAACCAACCTTATCAATACTGTAGACCATCCACTCCGGCTCCAACAATTCCTCAAACCCGACAAAACCATCATCCAACACCACAAAGTCTTCCCGCCTCGCGATCTCCAAATCATCTCGCTTAAACTTGAATATCACACACCCGCGTCGTGCCATCTGTACCGGTACATCAAATTCACCCGAAATCACTCTCTTCAAAGCCTTGACCAACTCGACGAAGTAGAAAAATGCAAAATGCGCCGCAAGACACAGGCATCGAAAAACGAAGGCTTCCGTAGTTTCAGACATTGTTATACTGCCTTGCCACACTGAACTGACTGCAATCTGCTTAATCCATCAAACCCCTACGGTTTTTATACAGTCTCTTCCATAATGGGTGTCATAAGTGTCCGGTCAAAAGTGCACATGACCGATCTTACGACTGCGCCTGATTCACATTTTGGAAATGCAATTCCAACGATTATGTTGTAAATTGTAATGCCAATCTGCAGATTGCAAAAAGTTCACGCTTAAAGTGCTGATTTTGTGCAAATTCCTGCAAATGAGAACAAAAATTAATTGTAAAAGTGCAGATGTTGACATTTTAAAAATGAGCAATAGTATCGTAGTTTTGCTTACGTTGTAGGGTGGAAAGAGTTAATTTTTGCAGGTTTGAATTTTAGATTTAAATTATGTGTTTAAAGTTGCTGGTAAACAACGAAACCAAGGCTGTAACATAACCCTGTCAAAAAATGTGTGTCAAATTTGTTCTACCAGCATTTCTAATGAATAATTAAAGCGAATCAAATAGTACTTGCAGTAATCAACATTCAATCGGTGTAGTTAATGCGTGTCTTCGATCCTAATTGTGTCCAAAAATGAAACGTCAATGAAGTTGAACTTGAACTTGAACAACAGAAACCACGTTCGCATTAACGATAATAGGGAAAACGGGTATAAAAGACGCACCTTTGGACGTGTCAAATGGAAGTACTTTCAAACCTAAAATGATTCTTTTTTGGAGAGCTTTGTTTTTGTTGCTATGTTTTGCCAGTAGTGTCAATGCTCTGAAAATACTGTTTTTCATACCGCTGTTTGGCGTCAGTCATGTTAGATTCTCTGGAAAATTGGTCGATATTCTTTCTCAAGCTGGACATAACGTTGTAAGTTGCTTTGATGTCATGATAAAACTTGGAAAAAATCCAATTTTAGACAGTTTATCAACCAGTCCTTGATGATCGAATCAAAACAAAAGGCTTCTCATCGACAAATATCACGTATTTGACTCGGCCCCGGAATCCTGGTGAATTTCCATCTTTTCAAGGCGGCCTTGACAATTTGTGGGAAGGATTAACATTGGCTGTGAGTTTTTTGACGTTCCACTACAACGGAAAAAGTCACCTTTTCAGGGCCTGCAAGAATTTGGCAATCTCCGCAGTGAATTCTGCACCGCCGTCATGCATGATGACCAAAACCTCGAAACCCTCAAAGCTCAAAACTTTGATCTCGTCATAACAGAGTGGTTTGAAGCCTGTGGATATGGTGTAATCGAAGCAATTGGCGCTAAAAAGTATGTAACAACTTGGAGTGGTGGTCTTCATTCTGACGTCCCGGCCTTTTTCGGTGTTCAAAGACACTTTAGCTACAGTCCGGACACTCTGTCATCCATGACGGAACAGATGAGCTTTACTGAACGTGTAAGCGGCTTTGTTAGTCACATCATGGGACACTTTTTCTTCACCAATGTTCTAATCGGCAAGACGGTTAATGCCATCAGAACACGCATTCCTGACTTTGATTTGGACAAAACCATTGCAAATTCCGCGTTCATTTTTGTTAATTCTGAAGACCATGTGGATTATGTCATCCCGCGAACGCCAAAAGTCATCACAATTCCGAACATGGACAATGAAAAGCCAAAACCGCTGATTGAAAAATTTGCAGAGATTGTAGAATCCCCCAAAACTCGTGGAATCGTCTTGTTTTCTTTCGGATCAGTCCTTCAATCATGCACAATGCCATCAAATGTCAAACAAGCCTTTTTGGAAGCCTTTGCCGAGTTCCCTGATGTCACATTTTTCTGGAAATATGAAAAACCCGAAGATGGAACCGCTTCAAACATGCCAAATGTTCACATTGACAAGTGGCTACCACAAAAAGACCTCCTTTACCACACTAAAATGCTGGCTTTCATCACCCACGGAGGTCAAAACAGTCTCAATGAAGCCACTGCCGCTGGCGTTCCATTATTAGCTCTACCAGTTTTTGGTGATCAGCCTCGGAATGCGGCCCTTTTGACGTATCGTGGCATTGGGCTTGGTCTTGATCACAAAACCATCACAAAGGACAAGGTTGTGGAAGCACTTCGGGAAATTCTCAACAACAAGAAGTACAAAAAGAATGCTCAGCTAATCTCAAAGATGATCCAAGCCAGACCAGTATCGACGAAGGAAATCTTTATCAAACATGTTGAGTTTGCTGCCGAGTTTGGTGAAACTGGAACGCTGTCAGCCGAAGGTGCTAATCAGAGCATCTTTGTCCTTTACTCACTTGACGTCATTGCTTTTCTTATCAGTGCTGTCACTGCTGTCATTTATACGCTAAAGTTAGTAATCACGCTTTTGTTAAACGTTGTCAAGTCAAAAATTTACAAAAAGAAGTCTGAATAAATAGCGACGTCAATAAAAAGTCAAACAAAATCTTGCCAGTTTTGTAGACCACTGTAAATTGCCGCCTTTTTCTATAATGCCAAAAGATGTCGAAAAAATCCCAAGTGGATTTATTTGCTAAGTCGTTGCGGTCAGTTTGACACAAACCGGGTGTAATTTCGTCCAGTCTGTGCCGAGTTGCGCTATTGTAAGCATCCGCGATTGCTGATGCTCGACCCCCGAAAGTCGACGTTTCGGCATGTTTCTCAATGTGGCCAACAGATATCGCAAATCGAACAGATGAATTTGTTCGCTAGACTGTTACGATTAATTTTACACAAACGGCGATTTGGTCACTTCTGTGCCAAAATTCGCTATTGAGTGCAAAATTATAGGACCACCAAAATGTCAAAAAATGCACCGACCCTCTCCTTTTTTGACCGTTTTTTGCGAGTCGCATGCAGGCGGGCGAGCGACCGAGCGCGTTTTCTTGAACTGTTCCCAAAATCCCGTCGTGGTGAATGGTACAAGATGAAAAACCAAATGCCAGAAAGAAAGCCCAAGCGAATGCGCGCGCATTTGCTTGAGCGTTTGTTTAGACCATTATTGTTTCAACCTAGACCGTAATTATATATTCCCAACCACTTTCAGCCTTATTTAACCATGCCATATCCTATTCTCAAACTACCCTACGGCCTTCAGAATCGCCTCTGTGAACTTGCCACTCCAAAAGAAAGATATATGATTCAAATAGCTGCAGGATTGATGGGACACCACCTCAAACCCAAACGACGTAACTTTGTTTTTAAATGCCCGATGACGCATACGCTTGAAATGGTCGATGGATCACTACAACTTGATTCTTTTGGCCACGGCGGTCTATGGAGTTCACGTTTTTCACAAAATGACTCATCTGACCTTGAAATGGTTACGATAAACTCAAGACTGTTTTTGAATGAGCTTAACGAAGCAGACTTTGATGACAGCTTCCTTGACCAAACGTTTTTAAAAATTTCCACGCTCGAATTCAATTACAGTTCGATGAGTGATTCAATTCTCCAACGTATTGCTTCAAAATGCTTGACACCGGTTACCCAGTTTGAGGCGGCTCATGTGAAAGATTGTGATGTCGTCAACATTGGCCGGCTCCTCGAGTTGTTTCCGGACCTTAAACACGTGAAATTTTGTGAATTTAGTACGAATGTTGACAAAAATTGGCTGAAAGATATTTTGAAATCGAAAAAACGTGGATTGAGAGTGTTGCATCTTGAAGGTACATATGAAAATCTTCTAAACTTCAGTAAGGACGAACTGGTGCAGTTGTTTACGGTAATGTATTTGACACGATTTTATTTAACTAATTCATAGAATTTCAGACACAAGATAAACATTTTACATTAATGCTGACAGTCCTCGATGTACCACCGGCTGATGCACTTAATACGATATCGAAAAAAGTTGACGAGACACACTTTGATACCAAAATCAAGAGTAAACGTTCGTATCTTAATGTGCGTTATCTAGGCAAGGTGGAACGACGTCGTTTTCACCAGTTTTACTATTTTAAATCACATAACACCATTTAAAGAAAATAGTTCTAACAAGCGAATGGTGTGAGCTCAACCGCGCCGATATCAGTTATCATGCATGTTTATTATGGTTATTTACAATCCCTGACAAGTGACTAAATTGTTACAAAGCAGCGTTATCTTATTGTAACTAATGAAGAAGATAAATTTGATATTCGGAACTGCCACACTCGAATCAACTTCAAACAATACCCCCTGTACGGCCTAACAAAATACAGAGTACATAACATGTCGATCATGCCATGAAAACTGACAAAAATTAAAGCAATATTAACAGCAGTAGTGCTATCTTCAATGGTAAAAGTCCAACAAGCCAGAACAAATATTGATGGAGCAAAGAGAAACGTGAGAAAAGAACCTGTTTGAAATAAAACAGCTGTAAGCAAATCTGTCGAATGCAAATGTATTGCTTTGGATGTCTTTTTCAGAGAATGGAATTTTACAATAAACCAAATAATAATCCCAATAAGACCAAAGAAAAACAGTGACATTGCATAAAATCCAACCAGAAAGATGAATTTTCGGCGTCCAAAATGATCCCACAAGTAAATTACACTCTTTTCTGTAGCCCAAGTATCGAGCCGATGCCCAGTTTCGTTACGCATCCAAAAGATTTGTGATTCACGAGTTTCGATCGATCCAAAGTAACAATAATAAATGAAAAATGTGTCTAGCAAAATGTGGAACAAAACTATAAGTGTGAGCGTAATTTTATCATGAAGATGTTTTTGCAGCCACGGTTGAAATATACAGACATATCTGTTAAAAAGTGAAAGAAAAATGCCCAACATGGTGTGTGCATACGGTATAAATGCCACAAACAGGTTAAAATATGTGTATTCGCTTGTCACAATGTTTCGAAATAAGCCTGCCTGAAAGCTGCCGTTGAAAAAACCTCGATAAAAGATTAATAAACTTACCGAAAAACCTGCCATATAAGGCCCTACCATTACCGGATTCCCCAAAAGTATCCAGCCTTCCAAAATCTGCGCCCAGAAAGTTTGATTGAACAGGTAATATTTGAACGATCCCAAGCTTGCTGATTGGGTCCAAATTACGTAGTTTAAAAACAAGCCCACAATGACGTTAATGACAAATAAAATAACTCGCTCTGTAGTTTGATGTAAAAAAAATTCAGCGACAACAATCGGTGGCCCAGATGTATTGTACGTAGTTTTGAAGGGTTCAAAAAACCAGTTCATGGTCGAGTTTGGCATAATGCAATAGCTTTACAATTTCTTAATCTACTTCAATCGTATGCCAATAATTTTTACAGAAACAAAATATAAACAAATTAATGTTGTTTAGTGCGACTATAAAAACTCAGCTGCTAGGTATCTGAAACACGAGATCTGCATGAAAAGTTGGGTTATGTGTGCGTTTTTATTGAATTATTTATGCGCAACAACAAGGAAAAAGTCCAACATTACATAAGTAGTAAATTCAAAAACTTCCTGATACAAAAGGACGGCGACTATACTGAGAGAAACGCAAGGGCATCATTAAATGTTTACTTTTTTTCAACAGTTTAAATTAATTTTCAATACGTAGAAAGATAAACCTTATTTTAGATCAACCACTTACGCAAGTAAAAGTATGCTATTATAACTACCATTTTACTCAAACGTCCCTAGTCGCGTAGTTGCCAGGTAGTTCTTTGCAGTTTACTAATGGTGTTGACATTTGTTGACCTGTTGGATTGAAGAAGGCGCTTCCGCGTGACTAAGGATTTGGATAATAATAGCCTGCATTACCTTTAAATTCCCAGAGGGCACACATAATGTAAAAATTATTGGGTGCACGAATTTGTCGCGTGCTAGTTATATCGTCGGCACAATTTTGCAAGGAATGTAATGATGTCACGGCGGCATTTATGGTCACTACAAATCATAAAGTTTTCTTTAAAAAAAATAAAATGAGGAAGTGATACAGACAGTAGAGCAATTCTCATTATAATGTCACGCTAACTTCGTGTCTATGATCCTTTGACAAAATAGACGTCATTCAGACGGAATCCACAACCTACAAGAGATCCACATCGACACACTTTCTCTGCCCCTCCATGAAAATTGCACCTTCTTCAAGTTAAGCGTACCAAGAGGGTACACGCCCCCACAAAACAAGGGATTTGTTCGCGATTTCAAAGAGCATGCATGTCTTTTGAGCCGGCGCGGGGCCATCAGTTGTCCAGGATCGCCCATTGAATAGTCATCCCAGACCGAAAAGGGCTCTTCGATGGACACCACTGGCCCTAAACCAAACTACAAAGAGGGTACACGCCCACACAAAACGAGGGATTTGTTCGTTGTTTCGAAGAGCGTGCGTGTCTTTCGAGCAGGCGCTGGGCCATCAGTTGTCCAGGATCGCTCATCGAATAGTCATCCCAGACCGAAAAGGACTCTTCGATGGACAATCTTGGCCCTAAACTAAACTACAAAGAGGGTACACGCCCACACACAGCGAGGGATTTGTTCGTGATTTCGAAGAGCGTGCGTCCTTTTCGAGCCAGCGCTGGGCCATCACTTGTCCAGGATCGCCCATTGAATAGTCATCCCAGACCGAAAAGGGCTCTTCGATGGACACATCCGGCTCTAAATCAAACTACAAAGAGGGTAAAAACGTTCTGGTAGTTTTTTTACACTTTTTTTTTATCGTTGTTTTTATAACAGAAAAAACCTAAATTCGACAATTTTTCACTTACCAGAACGCAAAACTGCCTCACGAAATTACTTTTCGCACTTGAAACTAAACAGTTATCACCGACATGTTAGCTTCATTAACTTTCACCTATTCGAATTATGGTCTTTACAGGTTACGGTAGGGCGACCGACGGCTATCTATAAAATGACACGTGCGAGATTGCAGCAAACACCTCAAACTATTAAATAGAGTTGCTTCCATAAATTTTATTACATTATTTTATCAATCATATTCAAAAGATATCAATTGTTCAAATGAGTAAAAGTGTGTTACCACTCAGTCATCCCGGAAAACGTAAAACCTTCTTAAATTTCTATACTCTTCTTTATCAAATAAGATAAAAACAGCTTTTTTCTTTTGTGCGCACAGAACGTCAACACACCTTTCGAAACGTTCATCAAATAAGTTTTTCAGACGCTGTTCTGTAGTACTGTGCCACTCTACATTGATAGACATATAAATACGTAATATAAAGTCATCACGTTGCGCCTGAAATCAGTTTTGTAATAATCGCACAAACAGAAATAGTTTTACCTTGATGAATTTGAGAAAAACTTCTTTATCAATTTCAAATACGGAGAGTTGAGCATAGTGCGTAAAGCATTCCAAAGTAGTGAAAACAGGAGAATTGCAGAGCATCTTGGCCGCATTTTCCGATGCAAAAGAGGTGGGGCATAAGTTTATACTTTTGATAGGACTGTTAACATTATTTACAAAACTTTTGATAAACGTCTCATCCAAACAACAGTCATAAAAATGTACGTATTTTGGTGCAAACCGATAATCATCAAGAATAGGGTTAAGGTTAAATTCTGGTGTGATATTTTCAAATGTTAGTTTAGTCGAAACGATGTATAACGGCACGTCATGTAGGTTCTTTGGTTGTTCAGGATATAACATCTTGTGCAACTTGTTTTCTTCATATATTATGAACATGGCATGTGTCAGTGACCGAGCATTTTGAATAGGTTGAAATCCGGAGTAGTTGGGTGCAGCGATTTGAAAGACGTAGGCTTCGGATCGAGTAGCGAGTTGGCGGAGACGTTGACGGAGACCGTACTGTAGCTTTTCTAAAGGGTAGGGCATGATTGTTGTTACAAATTAGACTATTTTGGCATACGTAGAACACAAACTTGGTTTGCAATGACTGCTTGCTGGGGTAGTAAGTGAACTAAAGAAAATCAATTTTAGCTTGGGTGGTGACCATCAGATAAACGCGCAATGATGCTGACTCTCTGCGAGGAAACGAACTTGGAAGCATGCATGTCTTCCCTGTGTGTAAGAATAGCAAACCCTGCAAATCGGTGCTCGATCGATGGGAAAATGGTCCGGCAAGCACCCTGCTTTTGCTAGTCAGTTTACTTATTTTTGATTTCACAGGTTTAGTCAGAGTCGAAGAAGTTTGTGAAACAATCGACAGGCTTTCTCTTCGCTAGAACATGACGGTGAAGAAATGGTACAACACATATGCAGACGCCGCATTAAAAGGACGGCAAAGCCCACAGCTTCTCAAACGCATCTGCAATCTGTTCGCACTTAAAACTAAATAGATATCACCAAAACGTTAGTTTCAATAGATTTCATGATAGTGCGACTACATTAGAGTTCTGATCTTTACAGAGTACGGTAGGGTGCAAAAACAGAGTTTCAGTTCGTTTCAGCAGTTTTAATCCGTTTGTTTTCGAGACTTTGATGTACTCTGCAAACTGAATTTTAATTTTGTTCGATTACAATTGAAAACAATGTGGTCACTGAAATGTAGCCTTGTTAAAAACCGTTTTAGTTCAACTGATTTTTGTGAAAACAGACGTTTGATTGACAAAAAGATTATGTAAAGCCAAGTTAGACATCATCGACTAATGCCCACATTTGGTATAAAAGCGGGTCATTGCATCTGGAAATGACAAATCAGTCTGTTTCTGACTATCAGTTTATCAACATTCAACCAACAATGAAGTTTCAACTTACCATTGCCATCTCCGTCGTCATTGTCGGCATCGCCTTTGCGCAGGGCGGTGGCGTCGGCGGCACTGGCATCCAACTTCCGACGCTTCCGGCACCGACTTTCCTTCAGGGGCTGAGCGTGCCTGAAATCAGCGAGTTTCTGTCCATCATCAACAATGCCAACATGACTCAGGCTGAAATCACGGCTGCCGTCACGGAATGGGCTAATCAGTTCAGCAACAATGTTCAGGTAAGTCAATTTTGATGCATGGCATTGCAAAGTCTTGGTGTTTTAGAACGAAGTCGGCCAATGGCTGGCCAACGTGACCGCCCAAGTCGAGCAACTCTTCGACGACCTCGATTCCGTCGTGTCCCAGTTATCGCCGGAAGCCCAGGCCCTGTTCAACAACATCAAACAGTTCATTACCAACGTCGAAATTACGACCAATGCCCAATGTGCCAATGTGATCAGCCTGGTCGGCGGCGCCACCAACAACGTCCTTTCCGAGCTGTTTACGGCCGTGCCCATCCTCGGCAACATCTGCGGCATCCAACTGTTCGGCGGACTTCTCGGTGGCCTTGTCGGCGGTCTCGTCGCTGCCCTGCTCGGACTCGTCGGTGGCATCCTTGGCGGCCTTCTGGGCGGTCTTGGTGGCGTCGTCGGAGGCGTTGTTGGAAGCATTGGTGGCGGACTCGGACTTTAAACACGACTTGAAACTTAATTTATTGAATTTCATGTAAACTGTCCTTACTTGTGGGGCATCAATAAACGCAAGGCATAATTCATGGGTTGAACATTGCGTTGGGACCGATTTTAGGACGAAAGCATGGATCTGGAATTGTGAAGCCAATATTTTTATCACTACAACAAAAAAGTAACAATAGTAGAGATAACACATGCGAAAGTGACTAAAAGCAAAGAATGTGTGTTGCCAGAATTTTGCGTTGTCGTTTCGACTAACGGCGTTTGCGTTGGCGTCTGAGTTGTTGGCGATGTCGCAGTTGTTGGAGTTGCTGATGTCTGAGATGTTGGAACTAACGGCGCCTGAGATGTTGAAACTTGCGGCGTCTGCGATGTTGACGATTGTGGTGTTTAAGTAAGATAATAGGCAACTTCACGAGCAATCAGAGTACGTGTAGCATTCAACGCTTTCGGCTCACCATCACGCGATGGATACATATCGGAGCAATGAGCCGCCGCTAAAAAAAATAATTGTAATTAATTTTAACAACGTAACTTTACCAGGAATAAGCAGCGAAATCTGATGGGAGGCATTATTAGTGACATAAGATCCCAAAGCGCTCCACGGATCGTAGGCGCCGTTAGGCAAGACAACATTGGGAGCGGTGTAGTTCCAAGGATTCTTAAAGTATTCAACTGACTCGGCAACCTTGGTGGTAATGTAGGTCGTGTTAACAGGGTTGCCGAAAATGTCATTGCACATATTAAGGTAGAAGTTCAAAGGCACTGCTGTTCCGAACATGCCTTCACCGCCTTCGGTCGTCTTCAAGAAGCAAAATTTCAAAAATCAGTCTGAAAATGACATACTTGAAGCCAGCCAAGGGCCATACCACAGCTCAGCCACATCCATCCACGTCCTGCTGATACGACATGATCAAAACCATTGTTAACATTGTAAGTAGTGCGAGTTAAATAGCTCAAGGAATCGGTATAGTTGTTGTCAAGGATACGGTCAGGGTCGCCACTTTCAACCTCTAAGGACCAAAAAACAACGTCGGCAATGAGTTGCAAGTAAACGTGGTCAGTTGAATTAAGAGTGCTGTTGAAATTAAGATCAACGGTTCCATTGGCAGTAATGTTCAAATCACCAAGGACGTTTTCGCACAAACCCGTCAGACCGTAGCCGTTGATAGTATCGTTGTTCTAAAATTACCATCAAACTGTTAAGATATGACTAAAATGTAAAAAATCATACCCTTCCATCAAAAGTATACTGAATAATGCCCTGGAATGAGCTGAACAATGTGGCCATAAAGTTATGGACATCAAGTTCATAGTTTGTCGAGTTTCTTGGCTCGAGAGGAGGGTCAATTCTTGAAAAAAGTAGAATTAAGAATTAATGTCAATAAAAAAAGTTGTATTTCTTACTTAAAGATTGTATTTAAAGCTTGACGTCCTTCATCTGTGTAGACGTACTCCTCAGCAACAGCAAAACCTTTCTTAATACCTTTCTTGCAGGCAGAGCTGTAATCTTCAATCGCGTATTCCATAACTTGGGCATACTCTAAAGATAAAAGACTATTATACAATGAATTAAATGCTATTAAAAAGTTGTTTTACCGTAAAAGTCGACCTTTGCCCAGAGTGGAGCAGAACTGCAGATACCGCCAACAGAAAGATGGGGATACTGGGCTCGGAACCAAGCACAAAGAGATCCAGGATAAGAACCACCAAAAACGACCCATCGAGGATTGACAAATTTATGTTGTTCATTGAATGAAATTATAAAGTTGGCTAAATCAGCAAGAGCTTGTTGAGATGTAAGCAATTTAAGGGCTTCGGTGGACATGCCAGCAAGACCATCTTCAGTCCAGAGAGGATAACTGTATCCGAAGAAACGATGTTCAAGTTGAAGCACAAGAGCTCCGTGTTGAGCAGCCAAACTGATGTAAGTGTAGTTGGTCCAGCATGTCCATACAGTTGTATCTTCGCCCCCGATTAGGATGAAAATAACAGGTGAATCTGTAGTGTATTATAGTTAAAATAAAGATCATTCACTAAAAGACGCTGATTCCAAGTACGGTTGTCAGAGTCCGAAAAGTGATCAACAACTTGAGTGAAATTGTGTTGCACAACATCCGCTGCACAGTTTGCAGTATTGGCGCCATAGATCGTATCCATAAAGCGACGAAGAGGCTTTCCATTATAGAAGCCAGGAAGCGGCAACAATGCCGCAAAGGCAAGGCCAAAACAGAGCGCTAAAACGAGAAAGCTTTTCATTTGGAACCGAAACCTTACAACTGGCAAAGGTGAAAATTATATCTACGTTTTTATCATGTACCTAGCATTGCTTTTTAGTTTCAACATTGTGCTGCCGTGAAATACAACGCGATAACAAAATATTAACACCCGTGAGTCCAACACCGACGCTATCGATACATCCGTCGAAGCGCCTCAAAAGATTAACAACCTACAAAAGTTAAAAGTTGCACCAAAAGTCCTTATCACTCTGCGAGTAGTACAAGAGATCACTACAAACGCGATTACTTATCGTGTTGCTCAAGAAAAGGCTTTACTGAACGTGTTATTAGTTGCTTGTATTAAGCATGTCGCGGCCGGTTGACATCCTGCGATTGCCGCTGGCACTGATCGTGATCGGGACTGCGATATCGACAGTGAGTGCTATCGGTGACGATGACAAGATTACGGCACTACCAGGGGTTAACTTTGAGGTTAGCTTTGATCAGTATTCGGGGTATTTGAATGCTGGAAAAAATGGGACTTGGAAGTTTTTTTATTGGTGCGTTGTTGGACTTGACTTTTGTTTTTATTGGTATATTTTGATGATTATTGTTTACAGGCTAGTCGAAAGTCAATCCGGAAACGCAAGCACTGACCCGTTAATTGTTTGGTTTAACGGTGGCCCAGGTTGTTCGTCTGTTGGAGGTCTATTTGAAGAGTTGGGTCCTTTTTACGTTTATAAAGATGGTACTACAGTTTATGAAAATATCTATGCCTGGAATAAGGTATTTCAACTTTATTTGATGAGCTTTGAAAACCTAAATTTCCAGAATGCCAACGTCCTTGCCATCGACTCCCCCATTGGGGTTGGATTTTCATACGATACCGAAGACCCTTCATCTTACACCGTCGGCGATGACCTCACAGCTCAACAAAATCACGACGCTCTCGCCGACTTTTTTGACCGTGTCCAGCCGAGATACAACAGTTTCCGATGGTTCATTTCGGGAGAGTCCTATGCGGGTATCTACATTCCTACAGTAACGGTGAAAGTACTTCACAGCATCAAAAGTGACTCTTTTCCGAACCAAAATTTTGGAGGAATTGCCATTGGCAATGGTTACAGCAACATTCAGAACCTTACAAATGCTTTGGTTCTTTGGTCGAGCTATCATGGTGCCATCGGTCTGTACGAATGGCGTGACTTGAAGGAAAACTGCTGTGTCGTGAATGGAACCGGCGAGATCGGAGACGTTGATTACTGCGATTTCGCATCCCATTTCGATGCAACTTATTTTAATGGTTCTAAAGATTACTGTGGAAAGAGGGTTTTAGAAGTCTTGAATTTGGACCAAACCATCTATGATGCGTATAACTTCTATCAGGACTGCTATTTGTCTGATTATTTTACCAACACTAAAAAGTTTATCAACAAAGGTCTCCTAAAAATGCCGATGCAACCCAGTGAAAACATCGCGGCAGCTAACTTATATGAAGACTCTACGGACAACCAAGATGGATACCCATGCTACAATGGCCTCTCAACTCAAGTCTATTTGAGGAACCCAGAAGTCCTGAAAGCGTTTCACGTTGATCCTGAATGGAAGGGCGAATGGAACGGCTGCAACTACGCGCTCAATGAAAATTATCCTGTAAAATACGTAGACACACATGACATTTTCGTGGAAATCATCAAAATTGCCACGGACTCCAATGAATACGTAAAGGATTTTCGGATTCTGATTTACAATGGTGATGTCGACACTGTTTGCAACTTTCTTGGCGACGCATGGCATTTTGATAATATCGCGCAAAACACTAATTTAACGGTTTGCAATTTCATAACTTTGTGTACGTAATTATAAGTTATACTCAGCAGGTTTTCAGGTTCTGAAACGCCAACCCTGGCTCTTCCGCAACCAATTGGCCGGTTTCCATCAGCCGTATTATACCACTTATGATACAACTAATGGAGAAGCAAATTTTACGCTTGATGTTGTGACTGTCAAAGGTTCCGGGCACTTTGTGCCCAATGATCGGCAAGGCCAGTCACTTCAAATGATTACGAATTTTATCAACTCTGTGACTAACTACAATCCGACGGCAAACTTTGATGCAACACCGAAACCCGCGCAGACATTAACAACTACCACACCTCAAATGAAGGAATCTCCATCATCTCAGGCACCAATAGTTCCAACATCTCAGACATCAGTAACTCCAACATCTGCGACATCGCCAACAACTCAGACGCCAACGCAAACGCCATTAGTCGAAACGACGACGCACAGTTCTGGCAACACACATTCTTTGCTTTTAGTCACTTTTGCATGTGTTATCTCTTCTATTGTTACTTTTTTGTTGTAGTAATCTAAAATTTAAAATGTCTTTTTTACATTTCACTTTATAAAGAGCGCTTTTGATCACGCTTACACTAGTGTAAAACTGTGTTCCCCCGAAAAAGTGTCGCCACGAAAACACCTGAAGACACTCTTTTGAGCTTTCGAGACAACGTTAACGCAATTCGATTGCAGAAATACATAATAAAATAAGCAAATTACACGCTTACACTTGTGTAAGGCATGCACCCCCAAAAATTGTTTTACCACGAAAACGTCAAAAAACAATTTTTGTGACATTTTGAGACTTTTTTTAGCTTAACTCATTTTTGTTTTCGTTTTTTAGCGCCTGGGCATTCTCTGCCCCTGTAATCTACTTCAACGGTGGCGGCATTGATGTCGGTGCGTTCGACGCTGTCGTGAAACGCACCTACATATCCTCAGGCTGTGACAGCTTGACCATTGACACCGCGTTCCAAACTATCACTAAACTAGGTCTGACGGTCGAAGGCGTTGAGAAACTGAATACTATCTTCCGAATCAGCGAGAATACAATAATCGGTTTACCCGGTGATAACTACACGGCCACCGACCTCTAACTTTACATCCAACAAGGCTTTGAGTACATGGCCATGACAGATTACCCCTATCCGACAAACTTTTTGGAGAATATGCCTGGTTTTCCTGTTAAGCAAGCCTGTGAACGACTTGAACCTGCAGTGAACACCACTGATGTTGTACTCTCTGTTGGATGCGGTCAACGTGTACTATAACTACCGATGGATGGGATTTCCAGGAATGTTCCGAAGTCGTCATCGCAATGTGTGCCTTGGGGCCGCCGAATGACTTCTTCGATTCGGTTTGCAATGCAACTACGTTCATTGATTGGCAGAGCAACTACTGTAACAAAATATATGGCACCGTCGTTTGGAACAAGGATTCCATTCGACTGAATGCTATTCGGGATTTGTATGGATGGGATTTCACTAGTGCGAGCAATATTATCTTTACGTTAGTTTTTATTACCAAAATTCAATTTTTTATAAATGTTAATTTAGCAACGGCATTTTGGACCCCTGGAATACACCGCCGGCATTGCCAATGCCAACAACCGCGGAATCTACAACTACCGTATCGCTTCCGGTGCGCATCATCTTGATTTGCGTCAACCTAACACTTGCGATGTAGCACAACTACTTGCTTTAACTCAATCGATCTGTGCAGAATTTCAGAATTTTTTGCACTCAAAATCGCATTCAAAGCCATTTTAAGGTGAAAACATGGCGGACTCTGGAATGGTAAAACCAATTCCAAAACTGGTTATTGCGAACGGCATAAAAAAGTCTTTTGGTAGAGTGCTCTATCAATTTCAATTGAAAAAACCCTGAAATTTGACAATTTTTGCACCTACCAGAACGCAAAATTGACAAAAGTCGCACAAAAATGCTTCTGGTAACTTTTTTAACACTGTTTTTCCTCTCGCCGTTTTTCGGTCATTTCGCGTTCTCTGACAGTTTTATCAAATCAAATCGAAAAGGTAGCTTCTGTTAATTACGGAAATACTCGAAACCGTTCGAGAATTCACCTACAACTTCACGTTTTTATCACAATTATCAACCCAAGAGACTGATTCGGTTTGACGGTGAAAAAAGCATTTGTGACTGCCGATATCATAGATCCAAAGGGTAAAAAAGTCAATACTATACCTACAGATCATATTGTATAACAAACATATGTAGTTAGCCGAAATGGCGCTTTACTGACCCTTTGCCCATCGATCGAGCACCGTTTTGTCGATTTGGTTATTTTTACACACAGAGATGCAAAGACAATCCCCCGGGCATGTTCCCAAGTTTAGTTCCTCACAGAGAATCAGCATCGTTGCCCGCTTATCTGGCGCAGATCTAGCATAGTTGGTCGCCTAGCCACGCCAAAAGCAGATCGACATAGTTCATTTACTACCTTAGCTAGTAGACATTGCAAGCCATTATTGTGTTCTATCGTCTAACTTGCAACAAAAGTCATGCCTTACCCCCTGGAAAAGCTACAGTACGGTCTCCGTCGACGTCTCCGTGAACTCGCTACTCGGTCTGAAGCCAACGCGATTCAAATCGCTGCACCTGACTTTTCCGGATTTCAACCTATTCAAAAAGACCGGTTACTGGCACATGCCCATTTTAAGATAGACCAAGCAAACAATTTGGAGAAGCTTTTGTATCCTCAACAACCAACAAACTTACATGAGACGCCGTTGTACATTGTTACAGACAAATTAACATTCAATAATTTTACGCCAGGGTTTAAACTTAGCACTATTCTTGCTGATTTTCTATTCGCACCAGATAGCGTACGATTTTATAACTGTCGTTTGGATGAGATGTTTATCCAAAGTTTTGTAAACAATATTAACAATCTTATCGAACATATACAAATTATGCCCTGCTCCTTTACAAATGAAAATGCGGCCAAAATGCTCTGCAACTCTCCTGCTTTCAGATCTTTGGAGACCTTTAGTGTTACGGAGCCGTTTCCATCAGCAGTTTGGTGGATTGAAGCGTTTGTGGAGATGAAGTGTACTTCTTTGAAAGAATTCAATGTGCATGACGCTCCACTTTCTATATTTGAAATTGACAGAGAAGTGTTACTCCACTTCATCAAGGTAAAACTGTTTCTGTTTATATACTTATTACAAAACTGATTTCAGCCCCAACGTAATGACTTCGCATTAACTATTGTAATGGACTATGACGTAGAATGCCACAGTACCACAGAACAGCGTTTGAACTACTTATTTGAGGAACATTTTGAAAGGTGTGCTGACTGGCGCTTTACTGGCCCGTGCGCACCAATAAAAAAAGGTGTTTTTATCGTTTTTGATAGAGAAGAGTATGCACATCTAAGCAGGTGTTGTGTTTTCCGAGACGACTGACATGAGAAAAACCTTCTTTACTTGGCTGTACGATTGACGTTCTTTCATTTTTTTAAATGTAACCAACTCTAGCATTTTTAATAAACAAAAATTGTCAAATAATGATGACCCACTCTTCGTATTTAAAATTGACGAGATCAAAGTCGCTTTTTGAGACCGCTGTCAGGTAGAGCAGGCCGGATTTTTAGAAACCGGCCCTATGCCGAAAAGTTTCGACCTTTGTGCGTAGTAACCAGTCGCCTACGCTGCGGCTGCTGACTACGTTACACAGAAACTGCGACACTAATCTTGTTTACGGTGCATAACAAAACCATGTTGGTAGCACACATTATTGTTTGTACTGTCAGTATCTAGCAAGTATTTACAAAATCTAAAAATGACGCCGTTTGAACTTAACTTGCTTTTTATTCTATCCCATTTCTACATGATTCCGACATTTTTTTTATGTTTCTTATTATTACATGTTTTATTTCTTTCAAAGGAAAACCAAATGTTTAATTCTGACTTTTATAAACTTTACGGAGTTCAAACTATTGCTCTCCTCCTTGACTGTGTTTACTTTTACTTTCTGTTGCGGTTACCTTTGGCCCCAATGGCCACGCCAATATTGTTATCACTGCCACGCACTGGATTTTTTCCGACCGCAATGCTGGCACTTGGTGTCGCAGCTAGTACTGTCCTGGCTATCTGTCAATGTGGCATGAGTTTCAACCGAGCTTCTGCCATCATTTTCGGTATCCGACACAAGGAAATCTGGACCCGTTTCATGAAATCCATTTACATTTTAATTGTTTTATTTTCAACCGGTCTAACATGGAATTTGTATTTTCAAAATGTCACTATCGACTTTGTAAATCAAACAACGCCCGAACTTGGCTACGATTGGCGCGTCAGAAACCCTGACCGAATCAAATGGATGAATTCAGTACTCTATATGTCGGTGTTTTGCGCAATCTCGGTAGTTGTTTGCCTATGTTTGAATTCGTACACTTTTGTATTCGTTATCAAGCGAAACTACTTTAGCAACAATTCAAAAGTTAACAGTTTGTTTTTACGTGGATTTTCGTTTTCATGCTATATGTCCGTTATTCAAGTGTTTATCATGCTTTCTCTGGTAAGTCAGTGTTGTTTTTTAATCTAGTTTTAACGCAATATCATTATTTTTAGACTGCGTTCAAGCTTCTTGGTCTTACGGTTGAAAACGCGTTTCAATATTTTCTGATCGACGCGTCGTATGTTTCAATTCCATGGATCTTCTTGCTCACCCAGAAAGACGTCAAATCTGCTGTTCGAAAAACGTTAAATAGAATGTTTAAAATTAAAAATAACCAAGTTATGGCTGTATGTAGCTACGACAATACAAACTCACAAAATGCTTAAACTTAAAATCATATGAGACCTTATGAACGTAATTTATGACATCTGGTTAACTAAATAATAAGATAAAAATAAAGCGTTCGTGGTAATAAGTGTTCTTTATATCCAGAACTCACAAGGGAATGTTTTGAGGTCATCCGCGCCGATTCGAACAAGCTATATGGCATTCGAAAGAGCATCAATTTCTAAGATTTTTCACGCAAACCGGAACTGCCAATCAATAATTTCGGCGGAGTTATGCCCTTTTTAGTTCAAAAAAAGTCGTTTTTAAACAATTTTTGAACGGTCATAACTTTTTTTTCAAGAGGTCTATGGAGACGGGGTTGGTTTCATTCGATAGACAATAACTTAAACTAAAAATTGTTCTTAATGGCCAAAAGCATTGGGCCACACAGTTTTGCGTAAATGATTACGCAAATTTGGCATTTTTCAATTGATTATTGCTAAAAACTGGTTGACTTACGTCTTTTGCTTAAAAGAAACATTTTTTAGTTCAAGTTAATGTCTATCGAATGAAACAAACCCCGTCTCCATAGACCATCTGCAAAAAAAGTTATGACCGTTCAAAAATTGGTTAAAAACGACATTTTTTGAACTAAAAAGGGCATAACTCCGCCGAAATAATCGATTGGCAGTTCCAGTTTGCGTGAAAAATCTTAGAATTTGATGCTCTTTCGAATGCCATATAGCTTGTTCGAATCGGCGCGGATGACCTCAAAACATTCCCTTGTCAAGCAAGGTACCGTTTTGTCAAACAGGTACAATTCATGCTACGAATGTGAAAATTATCACGTGAATGTTTGATACTTTCCTTTGCATTAATCATTAACCGCGTGTATTAAACTTATTTTAAATTTCTTTAGTTAAAAATACGCATGAAGAAATTGTAATATATTAATCATGTATTTTCAGCTGCAAACATAACTAAAACACAACCAAATTTGCACCTGCAAATGCAGTTCCGCATACAGACAAAAATTTTATAGGGGGGTGATTGTTAGGGGGTGACTAAAGAATGACTTTTTGGTGTCTTAATTTCGAAAAATTCAATCAATCTGTGCAAGATTTGACAGATCTTTGCACTCCAAATCGTGTTTGAACCGCTTTTCAAGGTGAAAAAACTGCGGATTCTGAGATTCTGAAGCCAATTCCAAAGACGGTAATTGCACAAAACACCGAAAATGTCTTACGGTAGAGTGCTCTATCCATTTCAATCGAAAAAACAATGAAGTTCGACAATTTTTGCACTTACCAGAAGTCAAAAATGCCAAAAGTCGCAAAAAAATCGTTCTGGTAGCTTTTTTAACACTGTTTTTTCCTCTCGCAGTTTTTCGGTCGTTTTGCATCCTCTAACAGTTTTATCTGATCAAATCAATTATTGGGCTTTTGTGAACCACGGAAGTACTCAAAACCGTTTAAGAAACAGCCAACAATTCCCACTTTACCGTTCTAAAATCGATGCTTGAAAAGAATTATTTGCTGAAATATGCACACCCAAATGAATGCTCTTCTGGTCAAGTTTTGCAAAACCATAACAATCGACTTTAATTTACAAGTTTAAAACCATAAATAACATGATACATACACACGAATCTAATTGAATAGCTCATATTGACGAAAATCGTTAGATCAACTTTGTTGTGGGCTTGAAGGGTGAAGGCGGTTTATTTGCCACAGCCGATACCACGGCCAAACTTGTCTTCGAGTGCAACAATGACCAGGACGAAAATAATGTAAGCAGTATAAACAATGATAGAATTCATTTTTAGTTTATTGTGGAGCGATGCTTTTAGAACATGCTTATATAACAGCATCAACATCAAGTGTCTCGTGTCCGGTGTGAAACGCTTTGAGGTCATAAAAAACTAATTAAAATATGAATCCCTAACTTGATTGTTATTAATCTTTAGTATTTGGTTATTGGTGAAATTAAAAACAAAAAATGTTTGGTCAAAACAGATGATTAAATGGGTTAGACAGTTACAGTATCCTAATATTCGAAGAACATTTATCCTTGTCTCAAAGCACAATAAGCTGCTCAATGCTTTTCATTGCCGCTGAAGCAACTTTGGATCAAAGGCAACAAAGGCGATAATGACAAGGAGCAAAGCGACGAGACGTCAACGACTCTTGTCTTCATTTTTTGATTCAGAAATGCTGCTGTAGAACGTTGTTTTCCGGTTTTCCATTTATCTACGAGACTAGACATGTAGGGACTGTACGTGCTGCTGTCTGATTCCAATTTGATTGCCTCATTAACGCTATCAAAGTGCATTGCCACGTTTTGGTGACGCATCATGTTCAAAGAAATAACAAAGCTAGTCTGTGGAACCCTACGGTACTTGGCAATATGTGTGCAATGACAAACCATTTTTTCGAACCTCACACGCAATGCATTGCTAAAAGGACGAAGCTTCCATCTCAAAAACCTCAAAAATGTGCATGTCCGTCGCAGATTATGTAAAGTATTTAAACGAATTTGAGTCCCTCTGGAATGCCGCGTATCCAGATGGCGAACAATGGAACCTAAGACAGGTTTGAGTGCCATTAATTTGGTAAACAACTCAAAACCGATCCGTTTTCAGACCGCCGATGGCACCACCTACGCCGATACCAAGTACTTCGACGCCAGCAGCAATCTATGGCTTCAGGCTTTCATCATCTTCAGCGATTCATACGACACTCCAATGTTATGGTTCAATGCCTATGAGCCCGGGGCTGGTCAGTCGATCTCAACTTGTCTTCACAACCTTTGAATAGAAATTTCAGGTCTTCAAAGACGACTTCCCCTCGAATCCGCTGTCCGAACCCCCTCCGAAGCCGCAAAATGTTCCGAAGGCGAGCACCCCATCCTCGGAATCGGATTCTATTACGTCGATCCATGCCGAATCAACGGCGCGACCAAGGATATGGCCGAAACCGCGAATCCGATCCTCAGGTAAATAATAAGTAACTTTATTTGTGTTATTTTCGAATCGAATCGTAAAGGCAAAAATTTGAGCAATTAGTGTAAAACCCAGCAAATTGTAAGTGAATATGTTATAATTGCAGATGGTTCTCGGTGGCAGTCCAAAGCACCCGTTTACGATCTCCCATTGAGCTTTTTCTGACCGTTCATAATTAACTTTTGATGTGGTTGAGGTCGGGAAGTTGAAGGCTTTGACGAAGTGTGGAGGATCAGGTTATCAAAAAAGTCGAGTATGTGGATCAGGATCATTACGACGAGGGTGAACCAGGTCCACATCATGCCGAATGAGCGGCCGCAGTTGAAGTAACTGAAATTTGAGTCAAATTATTGAAGGTTTTCGATGTTTATGGGGTGTAATTGTACAATAAATGTGTAAAACTTACTTGGATAAACGCGTTTTTAAAGACATCAACTCATCATCCATAACCGAATAGTAAACGACTTCAGTTCTCGTAGCAACGCTCGGCCAACGATACATCGGGGACATCCTTTCATGCCTTTGAAGCGGCGTCATCAGAGACCCCGATTCATGTTTATCGATAGCTTCCAAAAGAGCTTCTGTCAATGACCCCGCATCAGGCTTGGCCAATGTGATAAACTCGCTGGAAAGCACTTCCGGAACCCCGCCAACAGCCGTCGAAACAATGTGTAACCCGCATGATGCCGCTTCAACAATAGTCGTACAAAAGGCCTCCGTCAAGCTTGTATTCAGAAAGATCTGGCCTCGAATCAGCAAATCCCGAACCAGATTGTGAGGCAACATCCCGACCATCTCGCATCTCGAGTGAAGCTTGTGCTTTTCCCTCATTTCTTCGATGGGAACACGTTTTGGGCCATCGCCGGCAATGATGAACTGGACCGTCGGATGTCGTGCACAGATTTCCGGAATCACATCGACGAGGAGATCTGCACCTTTTCGGTAGACCAATCTCGACATAACTATCACAGTTAAGGGTTTCTTCGCGTAGGATGTCGGATCCGGCGTGAAGAGGTGCTTTTCGATGGCATTTGGAATGACATAGACTTTGTCTGGGTTCAGTTTGGCTCGAAGGACTGTGTTTTCTTTACTGAAATTGCAATTATATAAAGAAAGAGCTAAAACATCACCAACCTAGTATAGCTAACACAAATAAACCTATCAATATTGATGAGGGAATACTGTAACAACAGCTTACTCGTCAAAATGGCCGACGCATCAGCGAACCCGAAAAGCGAATGATCGGTGAAAACTGTCTTGATTCCGAGGCACCAGGCATGAAACATAGCCTCATGAGCAAGAGCACTGAAGGCGGAGTGGCCATGGACAATATCGACGGCTTCATCGGTGTAGATTCGGCGCAGCCAGTAAAGTGAGCCCACGACGGAGGAAAGGATTCCGGATCCGTTGCCGATTTGGAAGAAGGGCAAATAATAGACCTGAAATTTATATATAAACACTTTTTACAAAGTTAATATATAAAAACAAACCTTAAGTCCATTAGTAAAGTACCGAATTCCCTTCCGCTGCCCATATGCATGCGTTAGGACGATAACCTTATGCCCCCGACGTAGAAGGCACTCGCCGAGATAGTATATGTGGGTTTCGACGCCACCGGTGTTGGGGCAGAAGAAGTCTGACACTAATCTGAAAGAAATATATATAAACTTATCTTAAAATCGTAATTTTTTAAATAAAACTGTAAAAAGTAGAAAACTCACGCGATGGTCAGTTTATTCCGGTGGCGGCTACGCATGGTATACTTTTTATGGACATTGAAGATGGGTTACAAGGGAATGCAGATTCGACGTGGCATTCCTCAAAAAACACGAACGAAGCTGTCGTTGCGATCGGAGAGGCCCTTTGGCGGATACTTGAAGCTGTGCTTTTCTGTGTGCTAATGCGTCCCCCATCGTTTTGCAACGTTGTTAACCTTCAAATTTATACTTTGCTCGTAGATCTTTCCATTTATTTTGTTTTCTCTTTCCTTGCTCTAAAAGGATCCCCCAACCGTTTACATTAATTTGCATTTGTTAAATCCCCCAAAACAGCAAAATAAGCTCTCTATCATGTGATGAAAAAACTAAACGCAAGGACGTGATTTTCCCACTTGTCCACCATTTCCACTTGTGTTTCAAGCCATTACTCGGCCCTCAGCCTGCTGGCCAATTTCCTCACAATGCGCGCACACATCATCCTTTTCCTCGTTGAGTTCGCCGGTGTATCCGAGCCGTCAATGAGGAACAAGCCGCATTTTCGTCCATTGAAAAGCGTGCAACAACGGAGGCGGTCTCAGATGGAAGAAGGCTGTGACAACTGGATGAGTTAGAAAATTACGCCGGCGGATTTCCTCCGTTCCGCCAAGCTTCCAAACCATCCCAACTCACTTCCTTTTGTATCTCCCATATCCTGCAACAGTTCCTCCATCAACAAAGACCATTTTCTTGCTTGGGGGATTCGCTTTCCCGCTGTTTTTGACCTCTTTTATAACAACCAGAAGCAGTCTGTAGTTTGCTCAAACCCGCTTCCTTTCCGCTTTTCTTGAACGTAACGTGTAGGTTGTGGTTGAAACGTGTTACCCAACCGTTGTCTAGACTTACTTTTTACATTTTACACATTTTAAAGGGGTCATTATGTACGGAAATCGCCGGCCACTGCAAAGGCGCAATGGAGCTCCCCTGGCAACGGCGCCAACAGACAACCTGTTCATTCAACTCTTCAAATACCTCTGGGAGAAGGCTTTGATATGGATTGGATGGCTGTGGAGCTGTAGTGGGTTTATGTTGAGAAAACAGACGAGAAAGGTGGGTTTTCTTTGAAATTTATATATAATTTTGCTATTTTTGCGTTTCAGGTAGCAAAATATCAGTTCGTGACTTACCAAAACTTGCCCCTGTCTCCATTGACGTCTGAGAGGTTATGTAAGTTAGCTTTTAGAGTGTTAGGTGGAAATTTTATATATAATTTTTGCAGTTTTGGTCAAACGAAAAATCCTCGTGCTAGATCTCGACGAAACGCTCATCCATTCCCATCACGATGGCGTAGTACGGCCGATGGTGCGGCCTGGGACACCTCCGGATTTCATTTTGAAGGTAAGTCTAACCTTTTTTGGTGAATCCTCCCTTTAGAAAAGCATTTTAAGGTCACAATAGAACGCCAACCCGTCCGTTTCTTCGTCCATCTCCGGCCCCATGTCGATTACTTCCTGACTGTCGTCAGTCAGTGGTACGATCTCGTCGTCTTCACCGCATCCATGGAGATCTACGGCACGGCCGTCGCCGATAAGCTGGATCGAGGCCGAGGCCTCTTTGCTCGGCGCTACTTCCGGCAGCACTGCACAATGGACTACTCCGGCTACACCAAGGATTTGTCGTCATTGCATCCTGATTTGAGCTCCATTTTTATTTTGGATAATTCACCAGCTGCTTATCGGAATTTTACGAGTAAGTTGCATTTGCATTGCATTCTATTGAACTGGTTTCTGAAACTTTTGGGTTCTTTTTTTGTTGTTTTGCACATTTGTACCCCTGGATTGTCGAATCTACCCATTAAAATGAGCTATTTTTAGGCAATGCGATCCCGATCAAATCCTGGTTCTGGGACCCCACCGACACCGCCCTCCTAAACCTACTACCCTTCCTAGACTGCCTCAGGTTTACCTCCGATGTCCGATCCATTCTAAGTAGAAATCCTCAAAAGTAAACTAGTGCTCCGTAGGTTTTGCTTCATGATGTACATATTTGTGCTCACATCAGCCTTTCCGTACCTCTTTCTCGATTGTTCCCAACCCCGCTAACACCTTCTAAACATAGATAGTTAAAAATATTAATAAGAATGGCCAACGTTGTTCTTGGGTGTCGTTTTTTGATGTTCTTCTTCCCGCACAAAACGCTGCCTAGGTACACATCATCAATCACGGGCGGCAAATTGCCAGCAGATCCCTCTATCCTTCCTTTTTCGACGGTGGCCGGCCACTGTTTCCTTTTTTTGTGTGTGTCTGACGACTTTGACCTTGTTCTGTTCACGTGCAAATGGTCAGTCGTTCATTGTTATCTCCCCATTTTTTCGAGTAATATTCTCACCGCATCTAATTGGCTCATTGCCATAGTTTTGTTCCTTTTTAAGTTCTAATTCTAATATTAAGCCTACTTTACGGGTGTTTGCCGAATAACCTGTTCTTTGAAGTTGAGTATTTTCTCATGGTTAACTTTATCTACTGATATTTTCAGTGTAAATCTTGGCTTTCCTCCTCCTTTGACGGTGTTTGTGTACTGTTTGTCTACGTACAATTGCGAGTACAAGCGAATGATATTTACTCTTTATTGAAATAGTGGCTTTTGATAATAATAATTTGTTTTGTTTTCGGTAGTAATAAAAATCAAGCTTAAATTGCACAAATTTAGTTTAGAACTTTAGAAATAGGGTCAGTCAAGTCTGGGAGATGATGATCATGTTTGTTTGGAAGTGTGTCTCTGATTTTTTTGCGGAAGGGAGCGGGTTGACACGCCATAGATAGAGCGAAAGTTCATTTCAGGAAGGATGCGATAAACGGTGAGTGAAGAACAAGATAATCAGGCTGCAACGGTTATCAGTTTTTGCAGGGGTGATAGGTGGTGCGTTTATCGGTAGAATTCCTTGGCAGCATGCTCATTGTAGTACTGTTTGTTGGCATCTCGACAAACGCGCGGATTTACGAGGCAATAGATGTCCATGCTGGGCGCGTATGGTAGGACGCCGGCATTTATCATTAGAATGGAACAGGAGGCGATGAGCAGGACTATGAGGAGGATGCTGGATAGTCGTTGGGGGGCCATGTTGAGGGTAAGGAGTGTTGATTTAGCCTGGAAAGGGGAAGGGATCAATAGACAGGTTCGTAAAAACATAAATGCGTAATGAAGCTCGAGCGCGGTTCACACGGTTAGAAGCGCTGTAACAGTTTTGTACCCTGAGGCATTGCGACAAGGTACAAAAGGAACCAATCTACATTGCCAGCAGGTAGGCAATGTCACAATGCCATGTGTCAAAACCAAAAAGTACAAAAAATACGCGTAATTTTATTACGTCGAACGTCCCCCTGGCCATGAGCCCCAAACGCGCTGATAAAGCCCTTTTGTCTTTCCACAAAGGCGATCAAAAGCACCTTTATCAGTGCCCTGGCTGGCTCGTGGCCGCCGCCATCCGAGCATAACAACCCGCCTTATCAAAACAGTCACCGAAACCACAACAATATCCATCCGGAAACCCCATCATAATGGCACCACAATCTACAGTACGCCCAAAGTTGGCAAACATCCCGCTCGCAGCGGCCTCAACCCAATAAATAATCGTAATCAGGACCAACTCTGACTATTTATGATAACCCCAGGCAAGGAAGGCGAGGGTGCCTTTCTCTGGCCACCGCCCATTACTCCACACTACATTTGGGTTGAACGTGGGGAAAAACTGATTCCATCTTTTGTGGTAGGTCGAAGCCAGGCTCCGCCCCTCATTTCGTAGAGAAATTGGCGTACTTTCAACCTTTCTTTGTTCTGCGTATTATGCTTTGTCCTGTTTTTCGCACATTGAGCTTGTAATCAGTGTCTGGAAGGGGCCTGTTTTGGTTCGGATTTCACAACAAGCATGCTTTCCAGACGACGTTAAAGTGCCACGAACTCATGCTTTGATTGATAGGCGTATGTATGCGTTCGTTCTTTGCTTTGCGTTCCTTTTATTTTTAACTGCCAGATACATCACATCAGCGAGGGTGTTTTATGGGAATTTTGTCTTGAAATAATGGCGCGCCCGGCTGAACGATGTCATCCGAAGAGACGGATTTCGAGATAGCAATGGCGGACACATAACACATTAGATAAATCCAAACTGCACGTTTCCAAGTATTCAACACGTTTCGATCGACCAAGAGTTACGTTCATGCCACCGTATACCCAGTCGGTCGCTGACGCCTCAAGGCGTGTTTCGAAGATTTATGTCACCCACGTGGGGATAGATAGTCGTCATCGGTGGAAGTGAACGTAATCAGAGCAAAGAATAACTCTTCTTTGGTGAACTGGCTCGACTTAAGTGGGACCTGTCACCATTTCCTTTATGAAATAAGTGAAATGAATACCCGATCTTTGTGTACAGTCACAAAAAAACGAAAAAAACACATATTTTGACGGCATTGACATTGAACTATTCGGCCAAGGAACACCTTACGTACTTTGAATGTCAACTAAAACATTCTAAATAAATATAAACCGAAAAACCCCCCAAACAATGCCAAAATTTCCACAGTACCCCTTTTTATTCCACTTTCTGGAAGCCGTCGTCCTCGCGTGCCAATACAGTGCATGCAAACTTTGCCCAAGTAGCTATTATTGTAACAGTTTCAAATTGTATTCTTTACAAACCGCTTTTTCCAAAGCCCATCGCATGCAGACAAGTTCGGCCACAAACTTTTTGAAACCTGCATTTTTACGAATATTGCGTGACTGTATTTCTTTTACTTGGCCCTAAATGGTCTTAAATGGCACCGATGACTGGCCCTGGCTTTAAAAACATTTGAAAAACCTGCAAAAAATTGCTTTGCATGTCACTTTCTTCCCGAAAAATTTGAAAAACTTTACATTTGATCTACAAAGTGACGCTAAAATGGCTACAATCATGACAGAATTATCTAGATTTAGACTCGGTCCTTTTTTACAGATGCAGTTTGACAGGACATAGAATAGGGTTTGAAACGAGTTTTTTGGGCGTATATGCTCTTTTTTGTATCCGTCAACGTGGAGGTCATTGTTTCAACTTGCAACTTTTTAGACGTTTTTTATGTATTAGACGCCGTTTTAAAGAGTTTAACATGACCTTGAATGCACTTCTTTTTCGGACATTGTACTATGGCGGCAAAAACGTATGTAATCTATTATCTGTGTGTTGCAGTTTGGATACTTTGGGGGTAAAGTCTATTTTAGTTGGGTGTTTCTTGTATTTAGAATGGTTATAAATAAAGTTTGTGGTTTAAGGATGATGGTAAAAATGGCTTTTATTGCATAATGGTTGTAAAATGGAAAATTATATGGTATAGTTAATGCGATTGACCTCCAAAAAAGGGAGTAAATACTTTGATCAATCATTTGGCAGACGTCTGAGAATGTTTTGGAGTGTTTTGAGACTGTCTGGGGTCAGATGGGACTGTCGGAATAGATTTGTCAGAGAAATTGGCTTTAAATTGGTATGGGTGGTAGTATTTTAGGTAAATAACGATACAATGATTTGACCTTCAACTATGCCAAGCATTCTGTAGAGATTGATCGATCACTTTTCTCGAATTGTTGCAATGTTTTTTCTTTTTCTTCAAAAAAGGAAGGTCGTTTTTGATGACGATGTTAACGGAAGTCTTTGGCCAGGGTGAAACTAAAGTTGAAACACATTCTTGGTTTGATTCAATAGGTACGTTATAACATGAAACATGAAACAAGAAACAAGGAAACTAAAGAATAAAAAAGTCGAACCATATCGCAGCGATCACAAATCGCTAGAAAGCAAAAGAAAAGGGTTTACTCAAAACAATGATCAGTCAATCGACCATCTGTTCAGGTCTAAAATTAAAATTGGCCAGGGACAGTGGTACGGACTTTGTGACATTGACCTGGCCAAGTCGAGGTGTCACAGTCAGTCTAAAAAGGACATCAACACGAAGATTGTTTATTGCCCATACACGTGGCGCCACCGCCGGAATTCCTTACGTCGCGATACTATTGTAAAGTAATGTGGAACAGGGGTTCAAAATAGGGTAAAAGTACTGCGTAAACATTGGCAGCGACCACGACTAATACGGATGTTATCAGTGATTTTTTGAGCTGCTTATGCACGTATGATTATGGTGTTCAGCTGTCCGGGTTATGGGAACAATGTGCGAAAAACATGGTGAACATGCAGATGCAAAAAGTGAAGTACATCTGTACAGGTCCGAAAAAGTGTTATCATTTGGCATGGAAAGTGATCTGATTCATTACGCACAATCAACAAAAAGTGCAAAAATGGCTTACAACACGTAATTTTTCAAACTTAAACTCAAACAAAACTCTTTCGTGATCTCGCACGTAGCCGTTTAAAAAGTTCGGCATCATTCTTTACAATGTTCTTAAACGGCTCCCGAAACACGCACCCAGCGCTAATTTCAACGGTCGAATTCAAACACGCACCGGAGCGCCAGATGAACCAATCATTATCGCGTTGTTCCAGCTGATAAGTGTAGTAATTGAAACAGCCACGGTGGCGCGGAGTCAGGCCATTGTTGGCGACGGCTTCGGCGTCGGGGCAGACGATGGCACAGTAGACACGCTCTTCGTTGTTGACGGTTTCGGTGAAACAGCCTTCATTTGGGGTGGATAGTCGACCAGGAATTTCGAATTCGGTGTCTTTTATGATGAGGCGGCAGGTGGCACGATCTTTTCCGCCGCGGAATTGGCCATCTGGGGTTTTGCATTGGAGGGTGCGGAATTCTGCAAATTTTTGACTACTTTTTTTGCAAAAATGAAAAATTTGAAGGTTAGAACTTACGTGAATGAGCTTTTACAGTGATAATAAGAAGAAAAAACGGGATAAATTCGAGAATTTTCATGTTGATGGTATCTATTAGACAAATAGGTTGGATAGGATTTGAAGAGTGGCGGTTTTGACACCGATTTGGATCCAGTTCCCGCCCCAAACCCGTCTTGATCAATGCTTTCGATCCCTTACAACTATACTTTCTTGAAATAACAGCCAACAGCTGCCTCTAACGCCTGAAAAGCCGCATCAAAGCCCATCAAAACAGGTTCCCCTTTTACACGCACATTTCCCCCCAAAACAACTCCCACCACGAAAACCCTTACCAAGTGCGTCCACTTTGCAACGCTAGGCCGCGCTGCGGGGACGACGACTTGTTTTGACGGACCATCTTTGATCCCTTTGCTCCCCCTTTGCCCCTGTTTTCAACATTCCATCCACTTCCCTCACTTCCGACCAGCTGACTTCGAACCACATTTGTCTGCCACAGATATGAAATTCTGGACCGCTCCCATCCATATTTTCGATTATACCTTTAACGAAGTTTCGGCTGTATTTTACGATCGATACCCGAATAGTTTCGCGAAGCATGTCGTATCGGAGGATGTGCTTGAAAGGGAGGTCACAGAGGACTCTATTTACACGAGAAAATTGGTCGTTAAGAAAGGTTTGGACACAATTTCTTCAATTTTGAAGGTTTTTATATATATTTTTCTTCCAGGCGCAAGTTTCCTCAAATCCGTTCCATCCTGGATGTCGAGATTAACCTCCATCCGGACGGTGCCCACATTAGAAGAAAGCATTTACTATCGGAAGACGGAAACACTGGTCACATACACGAGGAATGTCAGTTTCGTGGACCTATTTGCCATGGACGAAAAGAGCGTCTACAAACGCGTTGTGAGTCTTACATTCCCCCCTGAATCCACCCCAAAACGCAAAAGTAGATTGTGCGTGAAGTGCGGTCGAATCTATCTGGGTAGATTGTGCGCATTTCTCAAAATTTCACCTTAAAATTTTCTATGTCCGGGAAAATGGGAGATAGATTCTACGCACTACACGCACATGTGCGTCTGCGTTTTGGGGTGTCGCTTCGAAATATAACTTTCGTCGCTTTTCCAGGAATCTGCCCCGACACAAACCTCCCTTTCTCGTGATGTCGCCGTCTACGTGAACTACCCTCGTTTCGGTGGGCTCATCGAACGCGTGCTCGTCATGACCTTCCGAAAGTCTGTCAAAAAGACTCTAAACGGCATCCAGGAAAAGCTCGAAGAACGGTATGGCGTCAATCTTGATCCCAGTTTCGCTACGACCTCGCAGCAGCAATTGGCCGCGAAAACGCGGGGCATGTCAGACCGTTTGACTAACAAATTTTTGAAGAGCAAAATTGAACTCGAGAAAGCCTGAATCTCACTTTTTCTGTGAAAAAAACCTCAAACATTTCATATTCCGCGTTACTCTGGAGACCAGTTCTTTCATATTTGACCATTTTAGTTCTGTTTTAGTTGAAATTTATCCGTTGATAAGAGAAAATGCCGGTTTTACGGTGTTTTGCAAAATAAATGAGTTTATTTTGGGGCTTTGTGGTTGTGGTCAGCTGTTGTAATGCAGTTTTATACCTTTTTTCGTTGTTTTGGAGTGTTTTTATGGTGGCAGTTTTAGTGGTCTGTCCTGTTGGGCCGAATAATGGTCCCGAGCTCATCTTCGCCTGTCTGGAAGATTCTTGCTACCGCCAGTCTTGTTAGTTTGTTGCATTGTGCCTATTCTGCGGCTCAGGTATGGTTTTTATTACATTTTTTTTGGAAGTTTTGTCTAACTTTGTCAATTCCAGCACAACTCGTTCGTCCGTTTGACCGGTCAAGAAGCCTCCGCCCTTCCCCTCGATCTCCAAATCCAAACCCTGGTCAGTCTCGTCGTCTGTATCTTTGCCACGACCTTCCTTGCCGGCGATTTCCAGCCGATTCGAGCTGATAAGGAGGTTTGTTTCCACTTTTTTTCTACCCTTCCAAAGTAAATTCCCCCTTCCAGGCCGTCACCAAAACCTGGGATACCGTCGGCTCGTGCCCGTCCTTCTACACCTTCAACCACCGTGCCCAATGCCTGTCACCCCAATTTCTCGATTAGTCGGCCTTGCCCGACTCGGCGGTAATTGACTTCACTTCCCCTTTTTTCTAATTGTTTGCTTAATTTAATTATTAATCTATTTAACCACACCATTGTATAAGTATTCATTGGGTTCCATTTTAGTCATGTCTACTCCTTCCCTCTCAGCGCGCTTTATGTCTGTCTCTGCCATGTGGGTTTTTTGTTTCTAAAACTAAATAACTAATAAATATGTAAACGAGTAATGGATCAGCTTTATGTTTGGCTTTTTCAGTGCATTCGCTCCAAAAAGACCCCCAGATGCCAAAGCTGTCAAGGAAGCGTTAGCCTACTGTACGGAAGTCGTAGCAAAGCGGGATTATGAGAACTATCTCGTTTTGAAACTGCTTCCGGTGGAGGTCCAATCTAGGGTTTTGGCGGTTAGTTTTGTACTTTTTGGGTGTTTTTGTAAGGAAAAGCTTGCAGATTCTCGCTTTCAACATCGAAGTTTCAACAATCCGACAGAAAATCAAGCGGAATTCCGGCGTGACGGGCATCTATCAGCTTCAGTTTTGGAAGGATGTGTTGGAGACGCTTTTCGGGGATGCGAAAGGGCCTGTGCCGCGGTATGTTGGACTTATGGGTTGAATTACAGTAATTTTGACCATTTTAGCCAACCAGCCGTCACAGCACTCCACGCTTTTGGCAGTTCTGACGACCTCCCACTGTTCCAGAAGCTCGTGGCTGCGAGGCAGGAAACCCTTGGCGATCGTGCTTTTGAATCTGTTTCTTCATTGGAGCAGAATTCTCGCGATGTCCATGGATCTTTGATGAAGTTGGTGGCTCATGCTAATGGGTTGCAACCATCTGGAGCCGGTCGAGAGGCATTTGATGTGGCAGCCGATTCAATGGGTGCTGCTGTTGGCGTTTTGACGTTGATACGGTAAGCTCTTTTTCAACATGCCAACCATCTATCTTTGACATCTTCAGTGCCACCGTCCCGCTCCTCCGCGAAGGCGTCGTCCTCCTCCCCTCCGACCTCATGTCCATCCATGGCCTTTCCGGTGATCGCATCTACAACAACAAGGATCCCAACGCTCTCAAAGCCCTCACAAAAGATCTACTCCGTGTCGGGCAACGGCATCTCACTGCTTCGCGGAAACTGATCTCTGACATCCCGAAGCCAGCTCGAATCGCCTTACTATCCTCAGGAGCCCGTTGCGATCACATCCTCGACCTGCTTAACAAAAACAAGTGCAACCTTTTCGAAGAACGGCTCCAACACCCTTATCCGTTCATTTCCTGGAGATTGTGGTGGAGGAAATCGCGGGGTATCTATTAGCTTTGTCATAGGAGCCTAGAATGATTGTTGAAACTTGATAAATTGCCAAAACGTAATCAAAATGGATTTGCATTTACAAAAGATGAACAAAGTACCAAACGCATAACAATATTGAGCGCAAAGTAAGAGCCAATTAAAAGAGATCAATGTCTGGATCATCGCCGAGATCATCGTAATCGAGTTCTTCGTCCTCGTCGATTGGGGCTGTACAAATGTCGACCACGGGGACGGAAATGCCATTTCGTTTCGGCGATTCGGGGGTTTCCGATGCGGGTGAGACCGGAATGGCGCCTTCTGGTGGAGGTGGTGGTGGTGCCGGGATGTCTGAGACTACGAAAAGGGTGCCATTGTCGGGGCTGGGGGAGTCTGGATCGGCTTCGGCGGCGTATTCGAGGCGGATGGAGCTTTCGGCGATGGTTGGTGGCGCTAAAAAGGAGTTTATTAGCTCTTTGGAAGCGTGTTTTGATCAAAGACCTACCAATTGGGGGTTCTGGCGGCGGTGGCGGAGCTGGAGGCAGCGGAATCTCGGCCAGGCCATCGACTTCCATTTCGACCTCATCCTCGATTTCGCCTTCTTCGAGGCCTTTTGCCGCGGCTGCTTTGGCGGCCATCTTTGCCATGAGTCTCTTCCGGGTCAGCCGCTCCCGAATCTCGTTCTCCTTCGCTTGGGCTTGCTGTTCCTTGTCGGCGAAGAGGGCTTCCACGAGTTCGGAATCTGACACAACTTCCAGCTCAGATTCGGAGTCATCAGTGGGGGTTTCGACTTCGGAGGAATCGCTGGAGTGGCTCAAGTCCTTATCTGAAAGTATTTATATATAAAAACAACCTTCAAACGACTCAAACCCACCATCGGCATAACTCCGCAACCTTTCTTTCGACATTGTCGACCCCAGCTTGATCAACCGCTCCTTCAGCTCATCCACCGTCAGATGCTCAAGTTCCGGTGGACAGATTCGCTCAATGACACCCCGACGAAGCGTTGTGAAGGCGTTTTCGACCATCTTTTCCTTGTCGTAGGCGAACTTCTTCAGCGATAGAAACATGTCTAAAAAACACCTTTTTTATATATAAATCCCCCAAAACAGCCAAAACCAACCTGGATCTATATTCCTCAACTTCCTCCGATACATAATCCTTCGAGCTTTCTGATGTTTCGGGGGCGTCTTGAGAAGCTCATTCATATCGCCATAGTTGCTGCTGGATGCGCTCGAACTCGTCGAACGTCGCCGCTTTGGCGGCCGAAACTTGCGTTTCTTCTCGGTCTTGTGCTTCTTGTGATGTCGATGGCCATCTTCATCGGAGGAGGAATACGATTCTGGATCGGGAGTTCGACTGCGATGACGGCGTTTGTGTCTGGAAAGCGGGGATGAGATGAGTACGGGGGACGTTTATAAAAAGTTGAAAAGACGCTTAAAAATGGATTGAAAACTTGACCCAACTTTCTTGTGTCTTTCTTAGACTTTTTTACTTTCTTCGAGGAACCCATGGAGATGATAAGTGACAAGACGAGGAGGTGGAAAAGCTGGATTTGGCGGCGTCAAGGACGGATCGGGGAGAGGCGTGTGGAAAGCGGGGAGGGAACACTTGGTGTGGCTGGTGGGAGGTTGTGTGGGTACATGGTGTTCTCTCGAAGGGGTCGAAAAAGAGCATGCGATTTGCGACAAAATGGTGCCAATTTTAGTTCGATGGAGACAAAAACCATGTCAAAAAGCAAAAATAAGATCAAAAAAGTCTGACTTTTTGGTATTTTTTGAAATTTCCGTCATACCGTAACCCAAAAACTATTCAAATCAATCAGTGTATATTCAATCAATCATTCAAAACATGGTCATTATCCTGATAAAAACACAAATACAGCGGGCGGAGACCTTTCAATGGATATTAATCACGGGCCATTATAACACATGGGAAATGGGTAACAGGGGTTATTCATACAAAGGTTATCAAATAAAAACAAGTCCGCGGATAGCATCTTCACTTCATTTCTTGGCACGACGAGGGCGATTCACAGCAGTAGGAACGATGAAGGACGGGGTACGGCGGTCTTCGGTGGTCGAGGAGGACGGTTTCGGGGACGTTTCCTTCTCGGTGGCAGCGCCAGTCTTCAGGGCGTACGCCTCGCGAGCCTTGGCGGTCTTCATCTTCTCCGTAACACCGGGGATGATGGCTGAAATGGGTCCAATAGAAACGAAAAAGAAGTTAAAATAGAGCGAGCTTACCGTTAGCCGAAGAGCCGCCCTTTTCAGAACTGAACGATTCATTGGCAGCAACTGCCTTGCGGGGAGGAACGGGAACCGACATACTGAAGTTAATGTTCTCGGCGGCCGATCGGTCGCTGGACTGGGCGGAATCGTCGTGCATCGGGGATTCAGTCCGCGGAGCTTTGGCTGGCTTTGAGGAAGTGGCGGCGTTGTTGGCGCGCTTGCGAGATGGCGCGGGCTGCTCCGGTTCATCGACCTCCATGGGTTCTTCAACGTCGAGAGCGGATTCCTGAACCGGGTGAGCAGACGTCTTTGAGGAAGACGAAGCGGCAGCGTAAGCGGCTTCTTTAACGGCGAGGGCTGCCTTGGCCTTCTCCGACTTCAAGTTTTTGGACAGACCAGGAATGATGGGGTTAGCAGGCGAGCTGGGGGCCGACAAAGTATCGTCGTCCTTGATTTTGCGGCCCTTTTTGGGACGGGCGACGACGAAATCAGAATCGACAGGAGCAGCTGGCAGAAGGGCGTCTTCTTCAACCTCGGGCTCGACAATGTTGTGGGTAGACTTGGCAGAGGCTTTCTTGGGCTGCGTCTTCTTCTTCGGAGGAGTGATTGGTGGTTCGGCCTCTTCGGATTCGATGGCAGCTTCATCAACAACAGGCTTAGGAGCGCCTCTCTTCGGACGACCGGACGGGGCAGGCTTCTCAGCTTCAGCGGCCTCCTTCGCCGCAATGGCTTCCTTCGCCTTGGCAGACTTCATGTTTTTGGTCACGCCTGGGATGATTCCAGCCGGCTTGGAAGCAGTTTTCTGACCTTCAGTTTCATCCGCATCACCAGCGGCACCCTTCTTGGCAGCGCCACGTTTGCCACGACCCGTTTCAGCAGTGGAGGATGGTTGGGGCTTCTCGCCATCGGTATCAGCTTCTTTCTCGGATTCGACAGCCTTGGCTTTCTTGGCAGCAGCCTTCTTCTTCGGAGGTGAAACAGGCGCTTGGGGTTCCTCTTCCTCTTTTTCAACAACGGCCTTCTTAGCAGCTCCGCGTTTGGCGCGACCAGTCGGGGCCGGCTTTGGGGCTTCTTCCTGCTCCGGTTCGTCGACTTCTTCGGCTGCAGCAGTCTTGGCAGCAGCGCCGCGCTTTCCACGAGTAGGCTTGGTGGGAGCGGCTTCCTTTGCAGCATCAGCGGCCTCTTTTGCGGCAAAAGCCTCCACGGCCTTGGGCGACTTCATGTTCTTCGTGACACCAGGAATGATACCAACAGGCTTGGTGGGCGATTCGGGTTCGGCGTTAGCGGCAGCCTTGGGTTTCGGGGCCTTTTTGGCTGTCTTGGAGCTGGTGGGTGCTTCTTCGGGTTCTAAAATATCACACGTTAGACCTGCATTGTAAGTAAATCTTCACGACAAACCTTCATCGATCTCTTCGTCGACATCCATCGCTTCTTCGCCTTCGGCTCGCAATGGAAGGTCTGGGGCTTCACCTTTGCCGACAACAGGTTCGGGAGAGTTGAGAAGAGAAGAAGCCGGTTCGCGTTGTTCTTCCTCAGCTTCGTCGTCGACCTTTTCAGCAAGTTTGGCCTTTCGCCCGCGCTTGGTAGTCGGTTTGCTGGGACCTGGCTTTTTGGCTTCGACTTCTTGTTCTTCTTCGACATCATTATCGACGTTTTCAGTGGCGGCAGCCTTGGTTTGTCGACCGCGTCTGGCAGGAGGAGCTTCCTTCTCAACATTGGCGGTCTTGGCCTGTCGTCCGCGTCTGAGAGGCTTGCTTGGAGCGGGTTCTTCCGTTTCAACGTCATCCTCAGCTTCTTCATCGGTGGCGTCTTTCGCGACCTTCTTGGCAGCGTTCTTAGCCGTCTTTGTCGCTTTGGCCGGTTCCGGGGCAGGTCCTTCGTCATCGAACTGATTGTCAACGGCTTCAGCGGCCTTTTCCACCTTCTGCTTCTTGGAAACAGCCGCTTTCTTGCTCTTGGGAGCGGGTTTGGTGGGCTTCGGCGCGTCTTCTTGCTCGGACTCATCGACATTGTCCTCAGCATCTTCCTTCTTGGCGGATTTCTTGGTGGCGCCACCCTTCTTGGCCTTTGCAGCGGCTTTGGTCGGCTTGGTAGACGGCGCTGGTTCCTCAAAGTCGGAAAGGTCTTCAATGGACTCGGACTGCGGATCCGTCTTTTGCTTCTTGACAGGCGGCGCCTCCTCCTCCACGTCATCCTCAGAAGCCGCAGGAGTAGCCTTTTTCGGAGCTGGCTTAGCTTTAGCATCCTTCTTCGGGGCAGCGGCCTTCTTCTTCACGACGGCCTTGGAAGAGCTGGGTTTTGTGCCGGCTTCGGCTTCATCTTCGGTGTCAGATTCGGGCTTGACTTCCTTCTTAACACGGCTACGTTTCGCGGGAACTTTGTCTTCGTCTTCTGAAACTTCACAAATTATAAACAAAACCATCGAACTAACAAATCAACTTACCATTGGCGCCATCAGCCTTCTGAGCACGAGCGGATTTAGCCGCCTTCCTGCCGACAAGGACGGAGTTTTCGAGGATGGCCGGGGCATTGTCCTTCGCGCGACGACCGAGGCGTTCACGAGTCGGTTCCGCCGCTTTCTTAAAAACGGCATCGGTCTTCTTGGCAGGCTGCATAGTGCGGGCCATGTTTTCGATGTTAGAGGAGGTTGAAACCGCGTCGAGATCGAGATCTGAAATTTTTTTCAGTTTATTCAAACGGAGTCAATGCAAAACAAAGTCATATATCCACGCAGTATACGCGACATTCGATCAATACGGACAACCGAAGCGCCAAACGCACGTCAAAGACAACAAACACAAAGCGGAAGTAAACAAATACAAACAAGATGTTCAAAAATCAGAGATCATAAAGATGCAAAAGTGGTCAAATGATACAAAACAATGTGAGTTAACAGATGTTAGACGTAAGTGAAAACAAGAAAGAGGGGTTAAGCGACAATTAAGGGGATTACATTACGTTACAACCAGGTTGCGGCGGGTCAATGGGTCGTCTTTCGCGCACGACTTCAGATACCAAGGGTGTTGGCACGTCGCGTACATGACGCTCTTGATAGTGAAAGCCAGAGCCTGAGGGCATGACACGCCGGCTCGAGCGATGAATGGATGGGGACGGCCGCGTGGGCTGAGGCGAAGGCACAGAAATGGGGGAATGTGGGCGGGGACGACGCCGGGGAGAGGTTACAGGGGATTGGTGGCGTGTGCGCCGAGGAGAGACCACAGTTACAGGGGATTGACGTCGAGGGCGCCGAGGCGAAGTAGAAGGCGGAGGACGCGTACGACGAGGAGAGGTTACAGAAGTAGAAGGCTTTGGATAGACACGTTTGGGTGAAACTGAGCGAGGTTCAAAACGCTTGGGCGAAGTCACAGAAGCCTTTGAAACGGGCGACCGCAATGGACGAGTCCGTTTCGGCGGCGAAATGGAGGGAGGAATTGGCGAAGGTGGACGCCGAAGAGAAATGGGGGACTCTGCCGCACGATGAGCACGCTTTCGAAGGATCTTCTCCAACGGCAAATCATCGGAATCGGCAGTAGACACGAAAGACAACTCCCTATCAGTGGATACAAGTGCCTTTCTAGGCGAATCAGATGGACAAACAGGGTTGGAGCGGTTGACGCTCGGCGATGAACGCAAACCGGTCGAAGCTAAAGACCGAATAAACGCTTGTCTAATAGAGGGTGACAATACTGGGGGTGAAATGGGACGAAACTGTGACGACTCGGTGCCGATGACCAGTGCAGGTGAACGAGAAGCTATTGGTTGCGGCGTTGGTGCCGAAGTGTGCGGGAAGTAGCTGTCGTCGTCGAAGTCGTAGTCGCTGTCGGATGTGACAGGCCTGTAAGAGAGTGGTTCCTTCTTCTTCGGTCGTTCAGGTGAAGCTGCACCGTCTAGGGGGAATACCCGCGGTGGTGGCGTAGTGTTACATAGAGCTCTAATACTAGAAGGTAGATGGTGGACATTACCTTCAGAAGAGCTGGCAGCGGGGGAATCGGAGGCTGGAGGGCGACGAGAACGGACCGTGGAGGACTTGGTCGTGGCTAGAATCGAATTGGAGTTGGATTGGGTTTAAAATTATGTAAAAATGGTCAAAACTTACGAGGTTTCGACTTCTTGGGAACAGGCGGCGGCGCCTCCTCGGCCGATTCTTCGTCGTCATCGCTTTTCTCGGTGGAAGGCTTCTTGTTCAAGCCAGGATAGATGACCTTGCTCTTTTTGGCGGCGGCAATGGCAGCTCCAGCCTTGCGGGGGCGGGATTTCGACGGTTTGGGCTCTTCGGCCTCTTCCTCGGGCTCTGTGGGAGCTTCTTCCTTCTTAGCACGAGGTCGACCGCGCGGCTTCGGCTTTTCTTCCTCTTCCTCCTCTTCTTCAGCCTCAGATTCCTCCTTTCGAGCTCGAGAACGCGGCGTAGGCTTCTCAACTTCCTCCTCAGACTCGGCAGCACCACGCTTGCGCTTCGAAGCGGCTTCAGGGCTTCCAATAGCCTTCTTGATCGCGGCAAAGTTGGGCTTCTGCTCGATCTTAAGCTTCTTGGCGGCATCATACAGTGTGATCAACAGCGCCGCTGACTTCTGATCGGACACCAGAGCTTTGACATTCTTCGGAATGTTGCTGAGCAAGTCGGCCTTTGCGCTCTGGACAGCGTTTGGGTTATCTTCGAGGTCCTGGAAGAACACAAATCATGACAAATATCACCAAAAAACCTCAACAAACCTTCCACGGCAGCTTGCCGGTCAACCACAGCAGCACATTGTGAGCCAGAATCTCAATATCACCCCGGAAAGACGGTCCACAGCCCCGATGAGCATCCATAGAATTGAACAACGCCGTGCCATTGTGGGCTTTCTTTGGGTCATCCTTTTCGACAGGCTTGCTGATCTTCTTTGCGAGGCCATAGTCGATGAGATAGACCTTTGTGAAGTCTGACTTTGACATCAGCATGAGGTTACCGGCCTTGATGTCGCCGTGGGCGTAGTCCTGAACAAGCAAGAGGTGATTTAGATGTAAAAAGATAGCAAAATCAAGCAACTCACGCAAGAATGAATATACTCCAGCGAATCCAAAACACTCAAAACGACCGAAATCGTGTTCCCCAAAGGTAAAACGCCCTTCTTCTCCTTGATGAGCTGCTCGAGGGTGTAGTCATACTTGGGCATGACCAGGTATCGGACATCTTTGTAGACCCCGCTCGAGACACAGTGAGGAAGGCCGAGGAACTCCAGCTTGTGCTCGCTGGTGTACTTTTGGAGGGCAGTCTGGGTCAAAATGCGGGGATAGAGATGGTTTTCGTTGAACAAAGGGCCGTTATCAGTGGGCTCGAACTTGATGATGTACTTGGCCGTGTTTCCCTTCTGAAAATTGCGAATATTATATATAAACTTTGTCATTTAGAGCCAATTTAACCTACCACTTTGGCGTCGCAAATTCGACCAAACCCGCCCTGAGCAAATTCCTTCTGAACCGTGATCTCCAACTTCTTGGTATCTGTGATCACCGTGCCGACAGGAATGGGATCACATTTGACATGCAGCGCCGGCGTCTTACCCTTCTTTGGCGGCATTTTGAGGCCTGAAATGAGCGAGGTGAAAGGCGTTCAAAAGTGGCAAAGAATACTTGTAAAACGCGATGGAAGTTGGTTCAAATCACGGTACGGGTCTTGGGGAAGGTTGGGACGGTAAAACTATATGTAAAAACGTAAAAATAAACGAGAATCTGAAGGCGAAAAGCGTCCCTAACAAGCAAGCGAGCCGGACGCCGGCTGCAAACAAGATTCGCCGCGCGATTTTTTCGCGCGTATTTTCTGCATGTTGCGCGCAGCAAAAATACACAGAAAGGGAACACTATGTACGCACACTTGAGGGAAATGCAGGGCCGGGGAACTCTGTGTCTGTAAATTAAGCCACGTTGGTTTGTAATTTCCATCGACCACGCGGTTTCGTCTTTGTTTCTCGATCAAAGTACATAATGATTCCACGCAAAGTGATTCTGTTCCAAGATTATGAGGTAGGCAAGGTTGTGAATTGAAAATAAAGAGAATGAAAGCGCTTTTTAGCTGAGAAAGCCGGAAAATACAAAACCAACGAAAGCAGCGGAAGTGTATCAACAAAAGCTGGACACCTTGAGGCAATGGGAGGCTAAAGATGAGCGGTATTATGTTTGGGGGATTGCTGGGGTGTTTCTGGCGGTGATGGTGGTGGTTTCGGCGGGGAATTACTCGGGTAAGAGTGCGAATTTGGGATGGAATATATATGGAAACTTTAGGGTATCAAAAACCTCCAATGCATGGCGATTTCGAAGCGCAGAGACATTGGATGGAGATAAGCATACATTTGCCGGTGAAGGAATGGTGGGTGGATGGGTTAGGATGGATAAATATATATAAAGTTATGGTTTAGGTACATGAACACGACGCAAAATGACCTAAACTACTGGGGCCTTGACTATCCGCCATTGACAGCCTATCACAGCTATCTGCTGGGTCAAATGTAAGCCTTATTATCACCATATCAACAATAACAGCCCAATTTATAGATCCAACTCCATCCACCCATCATGGGTAGCCCTAACAATCTCCCGAGGCATCGAAGACCCGACCCATCTCGCCTTCATGCGGGTTACTGTAATCGTAACCATGCTGGCTATCTACTTCCCGGCCGTCATCTACCTACTTTCACCGATCAAAGGCCAATACAGTCTAGTCGCTTTGGCAGTACTGTATCCAGGGCTGATTTTCGTCGACAATGGACATTTTCAGTGAGTTTTGAATCGCCATTTTGGCCAATTTCAATCTCAAAAGGCCATTTCCAGATACAATCACATTGCCCTCGGCTTCTTTCTCTGGTCCCTCTACCACCTGCAAGTCCGAAACTACCTCTGGGGAAGCTTCTTCTTCGTGTTGGCTCTGAACTTCAAGCAGATGGAACTGTACCATGCACTTCCGATTTTTGTTTTTCTCCTTTCGAGGTCGATTCCACATGCTCCTGGACTATCTTTTTTGCAGAAAAGTCGACTTTTGTGAGTTTAATTCACTCAATTCTATCTTAAATCGGTGTATTTCAGCATTTTGAATGTCCTCAAGCTCGGTATCGTCGTAATCGCAACCTTTGCCATTCTTTGGAGCCCATTTCTGACAGATTTGACAGTCCTCAAGCAAGCTGTTCATCGCTTGTTTCCATTTGCCAGAGGCATTTTCGAGGATAAGGTCGCCAACTTTTGGTGCTCATTGAATGTTGTCTACAAGATCAAGGATCGGTTTGAGTTGGCTGTCTTGCTTCGAGCTAGGTTTGTTTTACATTTCATTTGGAAGTTTGGTAATTTCGATGGTGTTACAGTACCCTTCTGGTCCTATCGAGCTCATTGCCATCGCTGTACATTCTCTTCCGTCGCCCAAGTGAAAATAATCTCCGAATCGCGCTCACTATTGGTGCTTTGAGCTTCTATCTGTTCAGCTTCCAGGTTCATGAGAAGTCGATTTTGATGGCTGCGATGTATGTTTTGCCCTTTTTGGTAGTGTTTTCAAAGTCAAAGTTGCGTTTTAGACCGGCGCTGTTTCTTCTCAATGACCACTACCCAGCTGTTAGCGCCTTTTTGGATGCTTCTTCAATCAGGTATGCTTCATCTTTGCATAGAAAGCGTCAAATTTCCGTGTTTTCAGCATGTACACCCTCTGCCTGAAAGACGAAAACCCCGAAATTCTCGTTCTCTTCATCTTCTATCACATTGCATCCCGACTTTTGGCTGATTCTGTCGAAACTACGGTAACCCTTTTCCCTTTTTGACCTCTTTTTTAAACAAATTTTGCCCATTTCAGTTCGTCAGCTACTCCCGCTCCATCCAATTGGCCATCTCCCTAGTCATCTGTAGCCTTCAACTGTTCGGCCAGCCTCCGGAACGATACCCTCATCTTTTCGAACTGTTCAATGCCGTGTTTTCTTTCGGGTTGTTTTCGCTTTTCTGGCTTTATCTCAACTTTTGGCTCGCTTATGAGTACTTTACTACACCAAGTGGAGGTGGTAAGGTCAAAAAGCAGTAGTAATGTCTAGCTAGCTTTATCCAAATGTTGACAGTATCATGGTTTTATGGTTTTAAAAGGCTTTTTTTACAAAATAGATTATTTATTCGTGTTACAAGGTTCATAAATCACTTTCAATATACAAAATAAGTTTTGTTAAATCATCAAATTAGATCGACAGATGACAGATAACTTAAGTTTCACGCCATGGTTGGGGTGGGGTACGTGTTAAGCATCGTCAATATCCTCAAAGTCTGCGGGATTTTCTCCGTATTCATTGGGATCGTATTCGATGGCGTTGACCTCGTTCCCGATGACGACCTGGGCCTGGACGTTGCTGTCATCTGCTTCACCAGGATTGACGTTCTCGTCTTTTTTGTGATTTGGACCAGAGGGATCGTCGGACGAGGGCGCAGATAAGGCATATCTGAATTCCGCGATACAGTACCCGTCAAATATGACAACTCGAATGTATAAAAAGTAATAAAGAAATCAAACAAACTTACCCATCGGGATATTCTGATGTTGCGGACATCGCGACCGCGCAGGAGGATCATACGATGACAAAAATCAACTTTGCACGGGTCGAACTGGCGCCCTTTTCGGCGACTTGCACTTGCCCCTGGCGTCGAGAGCGGGTGTTGTTTTGATTGCTGATTGTTATCCTTTTTCGAAAACGGATCAATCTTTCAGTTGGACTTGCTTTCGAACATGTTTATTGGCACCTCAATTTTACATTATACAAATGCAACTTTTTTGAAACTACATCCGAAAAAAGTAATACTTTTTGTACCGTATTAGCCCCCAATTTGTAGACAAATTTGGAGCTTTTTACCAAAAACTATCCGGTACAAAACTTCAAAGAAGCTTCAAATATTATTGGTTTGAACCATTTTTGGCACATTTAGTCACCGACAGTAAATTGTCACGTTTATCTAACATCATCACGTTCAAACGTCATCGTACAGTATCCTATCCAGTGTGGGCTAAACAACAAATGCTATCTATGAAACCTGTTTGCATTATACAATGTACAACTTTAATTTTTGTTTTCACTGCTCCTTGCCCTTGCATTCTTGTACTCTCGTATCCCGCGTTGACTTATGTATTTATAAGGAATTAGCCATTTGCTTTCAGGCTTTAATATAATTAAGACAAAATAGCACCCGGTATTGCTTCAAGCACTTCCAGACGGCAGCTGAATCGTTTTCAAAAGACAGAAACTATATGCACTTCAAAGGTGCCATGTTGTTTTACCAAAGTTTTGTGTAACTGTGTAACTTTTTGCGTGAGAATTGATCACCTAATGATGTTTTTATCAAGTTCGTGGGAGTTTTTTAGAAAAGCGTTCCCAAGTTCCTTATCTCTGTGTAGGTTTTGTTAAAACCGCGATCAAATCTGTTTGTTTTTCACAGATGAACCTCTGATGCCACGCCACGCATCAAAATACTTTAAACCATGTAGTGCCAGACAGGCGTCTTGTAGCCATCTGACGTAAGCCTAGCGTACTATATAAAGTCATTGAAGCATAAGTTAGTATTAACCATTACACAAGTCACACATACGTTGTTCTTACCACATTGGTACTACATATTATTTTTAATTCCAGGTGTCTTCTCTTTTTAGACAAAATTAAAAGTTGAAGTTGGCTAAACCGTTCCTCGTGTTACGTGCATGTCTGCCACTTGCCCTGTCTTACGTTACCCAAAAATTGTTACTCACTTAATCAAAATGCGATATTGTTTTTTACGCGACGAAACAACATTAAACTTCGCATAACTGTAACTTTATGGGCCATTTCAAGTTAATGATTTCCGTTTTTTCAATACAGACAGTTATCAAACTTTGGTCCGAGCAGTTGAACCCGGAACAGAGTGCCTAATCGTGCCGTATTACAAGTTTTGTAGTTTTAGTGTTGTTGACTCGATGAAATCGTGTAATAAATATTCTTATGTGTTCGGTTTGGCGATTTGGTTAAGGTTAATTGACAATTACGTATTTTAGCTACGTTTTACTGTAACAATGGAGGTCGAAGACAGTATACATCCAACATTTTTATACCTAATTACTACTATTCTTTATTTTACTGGCACATTAACACTAATTGTGACGCCGATATTTGCCTATGCTGTTCTTTTCAAAAGCAGTGAGCGTATGAAAAGTTATCGACGATTGGTAATGACTTACATGCCATTCTCAATCATCGCCACGTTGTCTTTGACTTTGACCCAGCCTGTGTATTTACGCCAAAGTGAGCGATTTCACTTTATTGGCGTTCTGGAAGGATTTGAAAAACACTTATTAGTTGCTGTGTTTCTGATCGTTCTGGCATCTGATACTGCCATCACTGATTGTCTTTTGGCAATACTTATCAATCGATATCAAGTAGTCTCATCAGACAATACTAAACGTTCAAAATTGATATTTGCCTTCATTTATTCATTTATTTTCATCACCGGAGTGACATCTTTCTTATTAGTCGCCTGTATTATGTTTCATGAAAGAACACCTGGGATATTTGGTCAAGTTCTCTACGCACTTTCACGACTTTACATACCTTTTATCATTTTCTACCAATTTACACGCATTACTGGCTTCATTTTAATCGTTTTCCTGAATGTTCGCTTCGGCAGACAGCTACAAAACAAAGCATCGCATACTGTCATCAAGCTACACAAAATGCTGATCCGCGCTGTCGTGTCCCAAGTCATATGTTCCTGCATTTTCACGAGAATACCCCTTTTTCTCGTCGTCGTGGCACTGTTTTCCAACGATTCCATCTTTCTAAACGTAACAGCCGCCATTGCGGTTTGTTGTTTGAACACGGTATTCTTGGGGGACATGCTTGTTACAATTTACAACGTTAATCCGTACAGAAGATTTGTTCTTCATCTATTGAACAGAGACAATGTTGTCGAACCGAGTTCGGGTGTCATTACGACAGGGCCGGGTTCTGGACGGAGAATTACAGCTGTTTTTTAAGGTTTTTGTGAATAGTTTGTGTATTACATTACGATACGAGTGCAAAAGTATGTGTTTCATAACGAATAAACTGGAAAAAAACAGTTGCAATAAATTCTTGAAAGAAAAGAACATGACCCAAATGCACTTTTTTGATTTATTGTATTGCATGAGCATTTTTCCACAACCCTCATCATGATTGAAACAGTTCATGATCGGCGGGCAAATGACGCATCGTGGAAAAGCTTCTCGAAAAATCAATGATTCACATTGTCTGAATCGGCGACGACGATGTGAAATAGCATTGATGATGAACTGTTTTGACTTTATGGAAATTATACAGTATACTTTAAGCCCCGATTATCGAGATTAGACGCATAAACAGACAGATGAAAATGCAATTTCCACATTTTCATTCATTTCGACCTTCTATGTTTCGCTATTCATCACTTTTCTTGCCCCATTGAACTCAAAATGTCATTACCAATTGAAACGACACTTGTTTCAAATACCCATCGTCTAGCCATATCGTAAACATCTTTAACTAATCACCTTGTTTTCGCCAAGTCTTCACCTTTGTCTTTGCCATGACTCGATTTCGACCTCACAGCCATCGTTTCATCTTGTTTACAACGCATAAAATGTTAATAGCATTGCCGTTTGTCATTTATCTTTAGCTGTGTGCGATCACAAGTGTTACAGCTTAACTAACATGCAAACAAACCCAAAGTGCATCCGTTTCTGACTCGACTTAAGCTCACGTAAAGGCGTGTTTCGATGGTAAACAGCCTTGACATCGACTCCAGATAAACTTTTTCCTTTCCTCTCGTTCGATCTGAATTGACAGAAAAGAAAAGGGAGATCAGTTTGGTTTGAAAAAGACATTTGAAAACGAAAATTTTTTTATGGGAAGGCGTTAAAATCCCTTCGATCTGATGTTAGTTTCCTTTTTTGATTGTATGTATTTACTATCGGTGTCGGAAAATCGAAAGCGGGTCGGATGATTCGGGGATTGACGGTAGCGTACAGGATTAGGGCAGCCGGATGTACGACATAAAGTTACAACGCAGAAAGGCAAACTTTATGAGGTTAAATTGTATTTTTATAGATCATTTTTTGCTGACTGTATACAACGACAACATGGTGTCAAGCCAATAGGTCGACCAGGATGCATTTTTGAAAAGTATATTTGCCTAACCTGTGCTTTTCCACCTGCCAGCCTCTGCAAGCATACAAAATGAATTGATCTTTGGTTTAAAAGGCGAATAGTAAATTGAAAATGCGAGTCGATTGCATTTGCCCTCTGCGAATTCGATCCAAGTTAGAAAAACAACGATGATTCAGATGTTGTTCCATGCCCTGGGGGCTCTGAATGCCCTGAGGCACACACACCTTTTTGAATATGACGACACATTTGCAATCAATCTACATACCAAAACACATTCATAGTGTCTGATCTGACAGCCGGTTGGACACACATTTGTTGTTGACAAACTCGAAACGTGATGGGCATAGCCAAATGACACCAGTTTTTGTGCTTTTGTTGATCTACCAGGTGGCATTTCATGTTAATCCGACCCTCGCGGACTACGTGCAAGCAGGAAAGAGGCAAAAATCGACCCAAGTCAATGATGATGATGTTTTGTTTGTCCGTATCGTCGAAAGTTGGAGCGAAGCGAAAACCCTCCCTTTCATGAGTCAACGTTTTTCGCGGATCTTCTAGATGTTTCTCCTGACTGCGCGCTGGGGCTGGACTGGGCCCTAAGGGGGTGGAGTCGCCGATTGAATACTTTAGGGAGTAAGTTGTTGGGGATATAAGCGCTTCCGAAAAGGCGGAAAAGTGACCGACTTGTCGATGGGAAGCGGAGATTGACAGGTATCGGTATATTGCGATGTTTTCAGGGAAGTGAATTGGGTAGTTTGTGATGTATCTCAACGACTCTCGAAGTGGATACATTCGTTTTTTCACTTTATAATGGCTTTGCGGGCGGAATGATAGGGTTAATGGTGGCGATATAGGGCAGCCTCGCGAGCTTTTGTGGTCATTACGTGCATGATAGGCAGAAGGGATGACTTGAAGTCAGTCGGTTGGTCGGTTTGTCACCAGCCCTTGACCTAGGCGGCGCGCGGGGGCATTATCCGTGACGCGAGATGGCGGCGACATGTCATAACCGTGATTGCGCATTGTGTTCGAGCGTATTTATGGATGGGGGCAGGGTCGAGGTTGGTCACTGATCCGTGACCAGTGGTCGGGCGGGTGGCTGTGGCTGTTTTTGCCATCATTGTCAGTGTTGTGGTTGCGTGATGTTACGTGTTGGTCGTGTTTTGTCATCCTTTTTCCGACTTTGAAGTCAATCTCTTTCAGAACATGCGTACCTTCACCTCCATCTGTCTCGTCGCCCTGGTGGCCTTCTCGTCCGCTTCGCCCGTGAAGCGTCAAGCCGGCTTCGGCAACGCCCTTTCCACCGTCGGCGGCAACCTCGGCTGCGTCGTCACCGAGAACAAGCTCTACATCAACGGCCTCTACGACAAGGACCTCACGACCGGTGAACAGGAAGAGCTTGCCGACTACGAAGTCCGTCTCAAGGACTTCAAGAAGACCATCAAGTCCGCCGTCGCTGAACGCCGCAACCAGCTCCTCGCCCAGCAGGGCTTCGGTGGTGCCGTCGCTGCCTCGGACAACTCCAGCCTCCCTGAGCCCCCGAAGCGTCCCAGCTTCTGCAGCATCAAGGACACCACCCAGTACATCTTCGACGGCTGCAAGGTCCAGAACAACCGCGTCTACATCGGCTCCACCTACGCTCGTGACCTCACCGCCACCGAACAGCAGGAACTGGCCGTTTTCGACACCAAGATGACTGCCTACCAGAAGCAGGTCACCGCGTCCCTCCAGCAACAGGTCAAGAACATCTTCGGTGACCAGCTCGCTTCCCTCTTCGGCGGCTCCAGCCGTCACAGCGGCAACCGTCTCGCCACCACCACCACCGCCAACCCCGCTGAAAGCACCACCAGCGCTGCCCCGCTCGAGGCTCCCGATGCTCCCAACTTCTGCACCATCATCTATTAAACCGATTTACTGAACAACGCTCCACGGCAATAATATTCCTAACTCTTTGTAAACTATTTTGTCATCTTGAGGATTTTTGCATTGTATAGCAAATACGTGTTGTGTACTTCAGTGTCTTAATAAATAAAACTACAAATGTAAATACTTGATTCATTTTTCATTGCACAGTAACGGATATTTCAATCAAAGTCAAATAATGATGACACAATTCAGTAAAAAGCCGTCTCCTGTAGTCGCGAAATGAAATCGGCTCGTTCGACGTACTCCGGCACCGGGAGGACCGACTTTCTAGCCAGAACGGACGGATTCGGTGGAGGGAATCGATGTAGAGTGGAACGAGCTGGCGGCGGATGGTAGGCTGGGGATGACCACTGCAAAAAGTGAACAATAGGGGGGTGAAATGGGGATTTGGTCAGATTTGGGCACGCAACAATTGTCATGGGTGATGTTTGATCAGGCATTTGGCGACATTTGGCAGTCATGCGTAAAAGTGGTCGACGTGAAGTTGCATGATTAGGTTGGAATTTTGAAATGACATCATTTTTTGCAGTGGTAATTGACATTTTGTCTTAATTATGGTTAGAAAGATCAGACAAACTGAACTTTAGTGCATTAGAAATCAAACTAATGAAAGGGCGTCCCAGAATGACAAAGTCAAGTCTCAAACTGGTTCAGAGCGTCAGCCGTCAAAGCTAGTTGTATTTGGTCATAAAATATACCTGATTTTCAATCTCAGCAACATATTCCATCTGCTTGGCACGACTTCGGACAGGCGTTTTGACCATCTGCGCCGTTGGGACGCCTCGACCACCACCAAAGTACCGATATTGTGGACGGTCCAAATCCGTGAATACTGCTGTTGGCTCGGGGATTATGTCCTGGCAGTCGCTGAAGTCATTACCATGTTTAAGTTTAGATCGTCTATCAAAATCAACCACTTACATGAGATATTCACTCGCAGGCCCACTCGATGCCCCTTCACTTAACGCATATTCCGTGTCAAAGGGGTCCGTCCTCGCCATCTGTGACGGCATCGGCGAGTTATTCGCGCTCGCCCCTATTGCATCAGAATCCGTAAAAGGGTTATTCTCTTCAGGGTAATGCCCGACTGTCTGAATCTGATCAACGCCAGCGGATTCACGTTGATCTTGGGAGGCAGGCCGTTTGACAGATTCATTGGAAGAGCCGTTTTCAGTCGAGGATTCTTTCACCGTCATCGAGTATTCAGGAAGCTCTGGAGGCGTTTTTGGAGCATCATCAACATCCTTTCTTTTACGGGCAAAGCTGCCGAATAGACGTTTGCCGAGCCAGTGATTCTGTTTGAAGTGCAAGAATCGGAGAAGGTTCAAATCGGCCAGGTATGATAAACACTGAAACATCACGGATTCATAATCGCAAGAAAATAGCAATCGCAAAACTTACATGCAATACTGTCAAAAGAAACGCAAAACCCATCAAATTCTCCAGGGGGTTGAAACCTTTGGTCTGGACGATCACCAAAACCATGAAAACTATCATGTAAAGACAGATGCCAAAGTTAATGAGCATCCCAGTGAAACATAACGCTGAAAAACCAACTTTAAACGTTGAAAATGAACAAAATCACAAACCATGGGTCCGAAACCATGTCAAGCTAACATGCCCGATAATGTATATCGATTCCAAGATGATACAGATTAGCACAAAACCCAATTCAGAGGTTTGGGATACGTCAAAAGCGACAAAAATACTGACAATCAAGCTTACTGCTAGGGTTCCGAAGAGGATACCCGTAATGATGTAGTAAAGTGTCCAAGCGCGGTGAAGAGCGGCATGATTGGCTTTCTGAAGGAGGTGCCGTTGATGTTATGAAGCAGAAAGTAGGAAAAGATGGAAACTGACCCTTGTTGAGTTATAAACTTTAGACTTGACCTTGGCAAATGATGATGGCTCAACCTCGGGAGAATCAGACCCTTCGGACGGCATTAATCAGGCGAATGGAGGCACCTTTGTAGACGGAAGGACCGTCTGAGGGGGTGTTGAAGAAAAAGTGGTTTAAAGAAAGGTAAGATTTGCATTTTTTGGCTACAGTAATGGGAAAAAAGGTTGATAAAATTATAAGACATCGCTTTATGGTCATGAAACACTTGGAATGTCTTCACTAACATTAAAGTTTATAAACTTCAACAATGCATATAGTTTCGTTAAGTTAACAAAGTAAGTTTAACTCCAACACGTTTAGCAACTTCCTCTAATTCATTGTCGCTGACTGTAGAACCTATTGGCAATTTGATTCCCAGTGACGTAATCTCTGACTTTGTGTGCTCCCGAATGTACAACAAAGTACTTCTGATAACAACACCGAAAAGAACAAGCGGATATGTCGTGGCTTTACGGGTATAAACAATGACTTTGCTGTCGGCGTCACGCGACGTCTTGAAACTCCAGGCTGGATCGGGGTGGTCGGGGTCGAAGTTGGTTGCGAGCAGACGTGTGATGTCTAAAATTGCCATAATTATTCACTTTTGCTTATGATTTTAGTTTAACTAACCGTAAAATACCGATCCCGGATGCTTTGTCAAATGAGTGAAAGGCACTTTACCAGTTTGTGGTGGTTGCCCACTCTGTAGGCGCACATATGCGAGGATTTCGCTATTGCCGGTGTAGCGTTCGTCTGTTTCAATCACAACGCGGTTATCAGATGTAAAGGTTAGAATGGCAGAGGGGGTTGGATTCAATTTGTGATTAGACAAAACGGATTCAGCTGTTGTCAGAAGATCTACGGGTTTTGTCATTTCTGTCACATCTGGCTTTGTTTTTTTGCTATCGGCTTCTTCATCGTCCTTCCTACAGTTCAAATCTTCAGTCGGCATTGGAAGCTCTACAATCCTTGGAGCACGCCGCCGGTATTTTTCTGTTGTAACATTTTTCATCTCCACCGTAATATCGCAAGCTGTTTTGACTGAAATTTTCACTTCCGCAAGCATGCCACGCACAACGTTAAATTCTTCAACTTTCTCCAAAACCGCATCAATTCCTTGAGTACTAATAGATAACACAGTTGTAGCTGGAATTTGATATGACGCCGTCACAACGTAGGGAATCTGTGTAAATCGAGTGTCGATTCTCTCTGTTATCTTTCCATGCTGAATTACAAGTTCAAAATCTCCGTAGTCATTGAAAAAGTTTCCGTCAAAATGTGTCCCATTTGTCCGACTCCAAAAATGCTTAACCATTGATGTCAAAAGTTCTTTCTGGGATGAAATGATACGAACTTCACATTGTTGAGAACAGTTGGAACTTAAATATTCTATGTCCGTCTTTGTGAACAAAGCCGCCAAATTGTCGAGTACGATGATACTGACTTTGGACGTTTTGCCATCGAAGTTTAAGAATTTGTCCTAAACAATAAATTTTATAAAGTTATTATAATAAAAAATAAATAACTCACTCGTTTGAGAATTTTGAGAAAGCTGCCATCACGACCAACAATTTGGTATGTATTTCCCATCAGAACAGCAACTAATGTACGTCTATTGAAAGAAACTTTTGCACAGTCGAGAAGAATTGACAGTTTCACTGATTCGGCAGTGATAAATTTTGGATTTGTGTATCCAGCCTTCTGACATGAAGTTCGGAATTCACGTAGTTGACTACGCTTGCAACTATCTGCAGTGATGAAATAGTAAATATCTTTTGTTGTTTCCATTGAAAAATGTTTGGCCATGTGGATAAATAACTGATCAGTAGTTTCAAATCTACCTTCATCAAAAACGCGGTCGCTAAAGATAGATCGTAGCTCATAGAGATTTTGATAATTTGTAGGTTTTACATATCGAACAGTATAAATGACAGGCGTTGTCTTTTCCGGCTGAAATAAAAAAAATAAAGGACTGAAGATAGCTGAATTAAACAAAAAACTTACAGGAGAATAAGTTGAAACTGTTTTGAAAGTTACAGTTGGAAGAAGCATTGCATCAACTTCCGCATTAACAGACACAATTCTATGCGCCTTACTTTTGAAATTAAAATGTTTGATGAGTGGTACATATAAGTCGTCATTTACAGTAGCTACCGCCTTAAAAGTGACAAATGTTACCAAATAAATGTAAAAACTTAGGTACCTTGACATAAGCAGCATCTCCAACGTCAAAATCACCCCCGAAAACACATGGTGGCAGCTTATCACTCAATTTGATTATGTCAGATTTGTATCCTATCACAATGCCTACATCAAAAGCACAGTATGGCAGAACTTCATAACCATTCAATTTGCCATTGTTGACATAATTTTTGATAAACATTTCTTTGAAATTTGGATCGGAAACCGTTGATTCATGAAACTTTTTATCAGGAAAAAGCGTCTGCATTTCCGTAGTAGATGAATTGGACTTTGAAAAAACAATATTGCGCACTGATGGATGTTTCTCACAAATATTGTCAATTTTTTGTTCCTAAAACATGTAAAAAAGTGTGATAGATGGATAATAAAACCCTTACAGTACAAATAATTTGCCACCCATTTTCACATTTTTGAATGACAACAAAGGGAGGTGTGTATACGGAAGGGATTTCGTCGTTGAGATGTACAAGAACGGGTTCGCCAATGACACAATTTAATGGAAGGTTAAAAATACGTGAAGACACTGTGATTGAAAGAAAATCGATTGTTTTGATGTCGGTAAAACCAGCATTTTGCAATGCTTCAACAGATTGTCGCCGAAGCTCGAAGTTTGAATCCGAAACAATAATGACACTATTTCCTGAATTATGGGAAACGTGACGCAAGTTATTCGCAGCATCTACAACATTTAGGTGTTCTCTGTTAAATTTAACAGTTCTATCTTCTGTGACGATATAAGGATAGAGACCATTCTCAAGGACGGGTATGACTAGAGAAGGCATAATTTCTGACAACAGTATGTATAAATAAAGTTTAAAACGTGTCGCAATATAAGTAATGGTAAGTGCGACTCGTACAAACACATTTACCACTTACGAAAGACATTGCGACTACCATGGCAACGCTTTTATGCGTCCGGCAAACAACCTTTACACCTTCTCGGCCAAAGCCGGCTTAACCCCCGTCGTTACCTCATATTTTAACGACAGCCTTCTTTTTCTGCAGTTAAATACGGCAGTGTCTGCAGGGCCTAATCCGAGCAAGCAAATAGAGTTGACATGAAAAGCGCCATGTTTCATTAGTTTGCAGATTATTACAGTACATTTTTTGAAACAAAAACGCACTTGAGGTAACTGATCATCAAGGCCGTATTCAGGGGGGGGGAATGGGGGGAATTTCCCCCCCATATCCAGATTCCGGCAAAATGGGGGTAAGGGGGGACCATTGGGATTTGGCGATTTTTCAAGGGTTTAGTAAAATTTTCGCCCTTGGTACCCCCTTTGGATTTTTTGAAAATCGTCCCAAAATTTTTTTGAAAAAATCCCTTTGGTCCCCCCTTACCATGTCCCCCCCATAAAATTTTTTTCTGTATACGGCCTTGCTGATCATAATGAATCTGTCATCATACACCCTATGGCATCGATAAGTGCCACAATTCAACCAATTCGTCCAGGTTTTCACTGATATTTGCACATAAAATCGCGTGCAAAACGCTTTTCAAGGTAAAAATACCGCGGATTATTAAATTTTAAAGCCAATTGATAAATGGTAACTGCAAAAACACCGAAAAAGTCTTACATTAGAGTGATCCATCCATTGCAACCGAAAAAACTCTGAAATTCGACAATTTTTGCACTTACCAGAACGCAAAACTGCCAAAAGTCGCACAAAAAGCGTTCTGGTAGCTTTTTTAACACAGTTTTTTCCTCTTGTCGTTTTTCGGTCATTTTATATTTTCTGACAGCCTTATCTGATTAAATCGATAATGTAGTTTCTGTTAATCACGGAAATACCTAAAACCACCAGAGAAATTTTCTACATTACCCGGTTTACCATCCTAATCGCCCCCCTGTATGACCGATGCCTCTTGGCAAACACTTTTTGGCATTAATTCTTAAAATGGCTTTTGTATGATTAACTTTTTGCAAGAAACACCTTCCCCAAAGGCATCAATATACAACCGCATAATCCATCATCACCTGTTCATCTAAATTTGATTAAGACCCATCACTTTTTGACACTTTGCTGCCATCACTTGCTTGCGTCGGTCAACATCTGCCCAAAAACGTGTAGCCATCAACCTCATCACTAAAAACGCCCCCTAAATGCCAAACATGTGTATGATATGCCGCACTTTCCAGAAAAAGTATCCGTATTGTGGCCTCATTTCGCATATCCAACTCAATCAAGATCATCGACGCGCAATAATCAAAGGCCGTAAACGGCAGTTATATGGATGTTTTCTGTCGGTAATGATTAGGGTTCCCGTCCCACGAAAGGAGGATGATCGACGTGCCGCTGTCGCCGATGGGGTTTTGCGATCGCATTGGCAAATCTGTCCTTGCAGCCAGCCAGTCGTGACATTGATATTCATTTGGGGCAGATTGCACGGATTGGGAATACTAATTGAGTTGACTGGACTACAACGGTGTTGATAAGTGTTTGATTTTTTGAAAGTGGCATTTTTGAATCGTCTAAAATGATTGGAACAGACAAGTTCAACTTTTTTGGCGTTCTCAAAGCCATAATTTTTCTAAAAAGTGTGTCTTTCTCTGACCTCTTTCTCATTATTCAGCAATCAAAGCTGTCAGCAAGTCTAATGTTTATGGGTCTTTCGTCCGATTGCGTTCAAAACCTTTCCATCGTTCATTCTTGCGCCTCCAATTTTCGGGTTGGTATTTCATTGTTATCACATCACAAGAAAAAAGGACCGGCCAGCAAGATTTTTTTCATTTTTCGGCGGTCAGGAAATAACCGTGAGCGATTCTTTCGGGCCGATGTCGACGGCGAAGGCGATCGGTAGTCAGTGGCGATCGAAGAAGGCGTTTGACACCTTGAAATGTCGCCGAACGTTGTTATGACCACGACGTATTAGGAAATCGAGACACACGAATACCGAATGCAAAAATATGAATGATGCCGAGAAGTACTACCAGCCGGGTGGGTCAGTCTCACCCCTCCTCTGCGCAATCATCATAATCATGGCTGGGTTCTGCGGGAAGGCGGATAACGGGGCACCACCACCGTTCTCGATCTTGTCTTTTTCGAGATCGCCTTGGGTTTGGGAGACTACTATGTACGTGTACCTAATTTGCAAGATTTTGAAAAATGTGGATTCTGGCATTCTTTCGAGAACGAGTTTTGTGTATCTTTGCATGTGCATTTGACTTTTTATTGCTTTAAATTCGATTTTATGCCGTTTTGAGTTCAATTTTATAAAGCTTAACAAAATTTTTTTAGCACCAAACTCAAAATTATCCGCAGCTTGTGCCCCAGGCAACATGCGCCTGTCGCTATTGCTGCTGATAGTGCTCATTACGGGGGGTCAATCCCTTTCGTTAGAGAAACTATGGAACAACTGGCTAGGATTCACACAGCCTTCATCAGCCGATCCGGCGGAACAGATTCTCAATGGCAATGCTAACGATACCGATTTGGATGGATTTGCTGATAATGGCACCGTCGAATCGACAAACATCGAAGAAACAGAAGAAGTGATTGGCACAGTGATCCATCTGACGCCTTCAACTGAGTCTCCAGATGACTACGAGGATACTACAGTCCCAGATATCTTGAATGTATCCGTCCAAACAGCGGATTCTGCGACAGTGAATGCTGATAATCACGAATTCGCCGATTCTACAGCTGTCTCCGGGTCGCCGGAACATATTCCAACGACAACTGCGGTGGTTATTGATGAGACGGAGGAAGTCTTGTTGAATGGAGATAGCTATTTGAGCGATAATGAGACGACGTTTGAAGTTGTTGATGGTTCTGGGGAAGAGCCATTGAATCTTTTTGAAAACACTGAAAATTCCACTGAAAACTTGACTACTACGACTGAATCTGCTGCCACACATCATCATGGTCATCACCACCACCACCACACAGCAACTCCATCAACACCGACAGCAACACAATCGTGGAAAGGTTAGTCGACTAAAATTTTACTTTCTAAAATGCCTGTTTTGCATTTTGACTCCTGTAACTGCAATGCAAATGTTTTTGTGACTGTTCGGATGCCAATTCTGAACAGCTCTGACCCGAATCGTTGCATGTTTTGCTTAACCTTTTTATGACCTTGTCTAGCAAGAAATGCCAATTGCAATGCAACAGTCAGTCTGCTCTTTGCAGCTTACTCGTACACTTTTACACATCATTAGGTCAAGTAGACGTTAACTGCGCAAGTAGCTTGTTCTTGTTCATGTTGAATGTGCAAAGCGAGTGGCTGGGGTGGAAATAGAACCAGGAAAAATGCTACATGTTTATTTTGTGTTCCTCTTTGACATCATTTTTGTATTTTCTGTTACTTTTTACACCCCTCATTACCATAATTATCCCCTTATTTACTCTATTTGCAAAAGTTTAGTTCAATTTTTGAAGTTTTCCCCAAAAACCATAAACTATACAAACCTCTCACGGTCCTCATTTCGTCGTTGATTGACCCTCCGCTTCGGCGTGTCCAAGTCCGACCCCCGAGACGGAACCAATATGCTCTTTATTTCACGCAAATTGAATTCAAAAGCGGCTCTAGAGTCCGTCAATTCGATTTTCATTACGAACTTCCCTCTGCTACCTGTTCACCCGCCCGAACGCCTCTCAAGCCCATCACTACCCTTGCATAAAGTGCTAATTTTGCGATCTCGAGAAGTTTGAATTTGAAAAGTCTGTGACCCACGTCGAAGGACGAACAGTGTTTCACGTTTGCGCTATTTGTGAAACTGTCTCAGCAAAGCTCATCAACATCAACGGACGTGAAATGCAACCACCAACCAGCCAAAGCAACCCACCGGCCGTGAAAAAGTGTTCCAAGTAGCTGGTATTGTGCGAGTCGGGTCCAGGCCCAGGCCCACGTAAAGCTGTAAAGAAGCTTAAAAGAAGACAGTCACACGTAAAAAATTGAAGCTGTGATACTGTGATAGCGGCCTGAAACAATGGCGCTTGTTTGTTAGGCCGATTTTGGGCTGAAGCACATTTGAATTTGGTAGACGTGATAAAGAATAGGTTTGACGTATCACAATCAGCACGCTTGCTCTATTTTGGCCGCCGTCGCGATAAAAATGGCCGCGAAAAGCGGTGAATCACAAGCAGTCGGTTTGAAAGCACGGTTTCTAGACTTACAAAACTTATGAATGTACCTTTCGAGGGGCGGCGGAAGCGGAAAAAGTGTAAACTTTACTTGTAGAACGCGTTTTAAGTGGATTACAATCATTTGATTGCACGAATTCGGTGTCATGTTACAGTATTTCCGGACGTTGGGGAAGTTTTTAGTATGACAATTTGATTCGGTAGTCGTTATTTGTGTACTTTGAGGCCGGATTGAGCGATTCTTTTCAATTTCTATGACATGAAGGCAAGCACAAGCTAGGCTACCAGGATAGGCTTACAACTTCCAACTTCCAAGTTTGTCATCATGTTTTGAGGCGCTTCTTTAAGTGGTCAGTCGAGCCTGCTTTGTCGGGAAGCCGCTTGCATGCAGGCTCCCTTCCCCAGGCTGACTGGGTGAACAGTTCCCTCTAACTTTCGATAGAAAAGATAGTAACATACATACCACGCCCTTCCCGGACTGCTGGCGGTGATCCGTCTTCCCTCCTTTGCTGCTTCGGTCGAGAAGACGCGGGTTCCCCTTCATCGCCTCGGCTTGGCTAGCCCGGGGGCCCACCAAGCTTTTCGGTTTTTGTATTTGTTCGGAGGCTCCCTCAGCCCAGCAAGCCGCTTCCCGCCCTACCTGCCTCCCGAGCGAACCTCCTCCTCCGAAGGCTTAAAAGTTTACCTCTGTGCTCATCGTCATCCGTGCTGACTCTGAGCTGAGACGCACTTTTGCCCTGTGAACTTGTTGTTTTTATAAATAGTATAGCGTGCCTGATTCTGATTCATATTTTGACCTATTTGAACTCATTTTTGTCTCCAGCCGGGTCCAACTTTCATCACTATGGCCATCTCGGCCGCCACCGCGGTGGCCTTGGTTGCCCTTGTGTACCGGGTCACATTGAACCTTCCGGACATGCCATATTCGAATGACTTACGGAACAAATCGTCGCCGACTTTCACGGAATACAGCCAACAGGTCATCGATGGGGTAGACTTTTTGTTGAAACCATTGCCAGGGTTTCACAGTGTTTCTGTTAGGGAGTTCAGGTACTTACCATCAAACTTCAACTTTCCTCTCAAAAAGTTTGTTTTATTTAGATACCAAGCCGTCGTCGGCACCATGACAATCCTCGATGTCATCTCGATGAACACCAAAGGCGCCGAACAGGCTAAAAAGCTGTTCAAGGATGCCATTGAAGCCGGCCACATCGGCTGGCTCGATGTTGCCCCCGAGGGTTTTGAATTCCACGTTATTCCAGGTGCCTTTTTGAACTTGATCTTGACCTCTCTATCTATCTCTACTTTCAATCCTTCATAGAATGTTTTAAAATAGCAAATTTCCGCGACCACTAGCCTTTTGAATATTGCCGACAGACACACGCATGCTTTCGAAGATGATGCACTTTTTGTACCGATCTAACGGCGTAACAGTGTAATTCCTCCTGTCAACAATCCTCTTGACAATCTCGCTACGTGCTTCTGAACTTTTATTATACCGCCCGATCGGACAAGACATTTTTTTTAACAAACAAGATAGACCATTTGTTTGAAATTAGCCCAGTTAAAAAAGATCCGCCTGGCGATCGCGCAACGTCATCACATTCCCTGCTTTAAAATGCTAATTGCAACATAAATTAAACTATTGTAGGCTTTTGAGCTTTGAGTTGACGACTTTTTTGACATCAATGACGGATGTCTTCGACCTAATGGGGCTAATTTCCCTGGGAAAATGCGATTGATTTCATCTCCTTTTTTGGAAGTTTCGAAGTCATTGACCATTGCTCCAATTAAAGCCCTCAGGCAATATTAAACTGTGAAACTGTCTATTGCCCGTATGAGTGAGGGGTTTCTAATCTGATCCACTTGACGGAAGTGCGCAACTTTTCGTATATGGACCCTTGGTTCGCCTTGGATGGGTGGCAAGTGTGCATAGAAGCCATATATCAATAGACAAACAAACAGTATAGCTTACCGGTCAGAAAGCTAGCCAACTTCCTACCGTCTCGCGCACCGTCAAAGTTGTCGAAATTTGCAAAGGACTCCTGTCCTCAGGGGGTATCGGTCCGGCGTAATGCTCGGGTCTTCCGACCTACCTCGCAGCGTGTGAAATCATCCTATTTGCGGTCACGTCACGGTCAAAAGGCAAATCTGGGGAGCGCACGTTTTACAACACTAGCGAGTCTGACTCCGATGCGGATGTTTGATGAATACCGATCGGGCGTCGGAGCGCGCGACAGGCCGGAAATGGCGGCTTTTCACAGGCCACACTGTTCCGGCGACCTGCCGGTGAAAGTGCAAAGCTGCTTTACGCATTGCTTCCCTCAATGTAGCATTCCAAAACAAAAAACTATCGATCAAAAACGCTATTCTAATGATAAAGCATGCATAAAAAACACAGACATGTTTCGACATAAAAAACGCCGCAGACACAAGTTGACACTTCCTACCTTTCTTATCAGCATTTCTCATACCAATTAATGCAACATTGAATAGCACGCATCAGCGTTCACATTCACATGGCGGTATGTACCAACAGTGTTCACAAAGCAAACATAAACAAGCTCGAAAAAAGCGCGCTTTTTAATGGAACTGTTTTGGCAGGCCGCTGATAAGAGGGTCGTAAAATTGAGCATTGCATTACAGGAGCTTTTTTGAAATTGACTTTTAAAACAGCTAAAAATCAATTGTAAAATGATGAAATTTCAGTGAATTCAACATCTGATGGCAAATATGACTTCTCATTTGCTCGCCCGACGGTGACGTGTCCTGATGGATCTATCCCGGAATACAGTTTGTATGTTATTTTTACAAAATTTAAAGATGAAAAGATTGATTTCGATGGTTTAGGCATGGTTCAACTTATTGCTGGAGCCATTCAGTATGCCCGGCCGGCACAGCTTGCATTCAAGCCCAATGTTGTAAAACGGCAGCACGTGAGTTTTCGATTTAAACTTTATTCGTTAATTAAGCAACATACTGTCCATCTTAAACATTCTTAAACGCAAACAGACACATTTCCTTTCTAAAAAATGTTACACGGTCTATACACATAATTTTTACAAAAATTTCATCCATCTGAACACATTTTTACAAAACACATGAAAAATATTTACAAATACGTTGTGCTTCTTTTCTGTTTTTTTTTAACTTCAACTTGCTTTTTCTCTCTTTTTGAATGATGCACTATTAATTACGCACATTTTGGAACTAAGTTTTGGTGTTGGTTATTGAAAAATTTAACTACACATATTGGCTTTTATACACTTGATGCACTTTTTATTGACTTTAACTTTGGTGTTTTTATTTAAACTTTTATGTTTTCTTCTGCACACGCTTTTATCTTTTACTAATCACTCCTTCAGCTGACGCTGATCCACGTAAGTGCCCGGACTCCAAGTGGGAGTGCGGTGATGGCACTTGCCTTTCGACAGGTCTCCGTTGTGATGGACTTTTGGACTGTGATGATCGCAGCGATGAGCTGATGTGCTTGGGTAATTTGCTTTTTGGTTTTTTTGAGTTTTTGATTATGATTTTGGTTTGGTTTGGTTGTAGCTAAACTAACTATAGCTGTAGTGCTTTTTTGGCGGGTTTTCGATCCGATTAGCACTTTGGACAAAAACTCGTCAAATAAGCACTAAAAATTGGGTGATGCTTTGGTTTGTGTTTTTAAGATAGGTCTTTATTTGCCTTATTCTTGAAGGTTCTTCATTCAAACAACAAAACAATTCATTTAAAATTAATTTTAATCAGTCTTTTTGCCCTTTTTGGCGTCTTTTGCCTTTCCGAAGGGGCATCCGTCTTTCTTGATCGCAGCCAGTCGATCAACCTCCATAGCGACCTGCATGTAGAAGTATCCGCACGTAATAAGCAAGAAAAACGGCCATCTTAAAGTATACGTTTCTTCCCAGAAGATTCGTTGCACGAACATCTGCCCAACTTGGCTGCCTCCAAGGAAGTAGAAGTTCGAATAGAGCCCAAAAGCAAAGCACACAATCTGCAAAACCCCAAGAATACGTCGGAAGTTTTCATCAGAAATATTCTTTTCACGCCAATTTTGGACTGCCTTGATACTGTAGATGCCTTTAGCGCCGTATTCGAGGAAAAGTTCCAAAATGTTGAGACCGATCCAGACCTGGAAAATTATGTAAAAATTTAATTTGGCAAAGATTATATACGAACCAAATTATGATGTTGGAAGCCATGCCAAATCAGCACAAAAGTATAGCTCGCGAGAACACCGAAAATCTTTCTCGAAACACTGAAAGTCGGCTCGCAAATAGGGATGAAAATGTATTCCTTGAAGTATGCGTAGAGTCCACGATCAAATCCTCTCCAGATTTTCGAATACAACGCGACTCGGGAAATGCATAGAGGGCCTTCTGGCGGGTCCATGTTGTCCAATCTTGCGAAGACTGCTTGATAGCCGAAGATTACGACGTATTTGAGGTGGAAAAAGGCGCCTGAACAATATTTTAAAACTTTAAATTCAACAAAAACTGCAAAAATTCCTACCCAAAGCCATTCCCAATGTGACAAACTCATTCTTCGGCAATTGATAAGCGAAGTAATAATCATTAAGCATGACTTCAAAATAAAAGAAATACAAGATGGCTTCAGCGAGGCACCACCAAAACGCGATCCGAGCGATGAAAAACAGCGTAGATGGCCAGTTGCGCGGTTTGTGGGCTCGCTCGGCTAGCTGCTTCTCAAAAGCTGGATACAGTACGATCACTGAGATCTGGTAAGGTTGATAAAAAGCGTAGAAAAGCATTCTGGTGAATAGTTGGAGAGGTGTTTCGGTGGTAAAATGTGGCAGTGCGTTACGGGACCATTCTAGACAGAAGCTAATATAGGACAAAAGGGTGTAGCTGACAAATAAAAGCACCAAAAAAGGGTCATCAGATAATGCTGTGGTGAAGTTCATGACGTAGATCAGAACGGGGAGGGATGCCAGCCAAACAGCGCGCCAGGATCTGGAAAATTTTACACTTTTTTCACAATTTTCTTGAGTAATATGGCTTACCTGATAAAATATGTAGTCGTAAACAGCAAAACAGCTTGAACTAACGAAATAGCCAAAAGTTGCGGCGTGTACATATAAGCACTGACGACCATAGAATATATTATCATTCCATAAGTCCAGATAACTTTAGGAAGAACTTTCTCGCCGAGATTGAACAAAACCGAATGCAAAGCAAGCAATGGTAAGCCTTGGAGAGCATGGGGTCTCCAGCGGTACCATTCCCAGTTTGAGTCATCCTAAAATACCTTTATTAAAGTCAATTTTAAACAATTTTGTGCCGTACTCTGAATCGTTGTCCAAAAAACGGCAGTTCATGCACCGACGCAATATGCCCAATTTTAAACTCAAACTTTGTCGACGCATTATAAACGCAATACCATGCATAGGCTAAACATCCGACTATAACAGCAAAGCAGAACTTTATTTCCGGAAGCGCAGGGTAGCTAAACAATGGCTTTCTAATCGGGCGAGGGTGCTCCTTCGGGATTGACGTCATAATTGGAGCCTTTTAACCGGCCTATAGACGATATCTAACGATATCCGATCAATCGGACAGTCTTCAATGTCGTCGTTCGTTCGATAAAAATACAAAACCAACTTCGGCTGATGGACGGCTCGACTCGGATGAAGGTCGATTTCCGACGCATGAGTCCGAATCGAGGCCGCGCAGGGCAAGGCAGGCGTTCTAGGTCGCCAGGGTTGGGGATGGTGGTGACCGGCGTCTGTCGGAACTCTTTTTTTGTATGATGACCACTGGCGAGTTTTCCTCCACGTACTTTGCCGGTCCGAAACCAAACCATCATGATGAAAAACAACCGGATAGGTGCGCGCTGGGCTGGCATCCCCTCGAAACCCTCAAAGATGGTTGCGGTTTGATTTTATCGGGGTGTTTTGAGGTCGATGAGGCAGGCGCAAACCAATCAGACATACAAGATGCCCAATTTTAAGTCAAATCATAGCACTTTCGACCCCTCCAACAATCATCATTAAAATTAAAACCCCTTAAAATTCTATCTCTCCCCCTTTTGTCGCCATGGGTGTCTATAGCAAGCAAAAAAGGCAATCATCTTACCTTTGATCGAAAACAGGTTTGAACCTATTCTCTGAAGTTTGCAATACCCTCTTGAATCAACGCAATCAACGGGTTTCTGCAATTTATCTGGGTTGTTTACAACAATGACGCCCTTGGGACATTTTAGGACAGTTTAATGAAGTGAAAGATACCCTTTGAGACATGAGACACAATGAAAGCAAGTTGGAATGTTAACAATGTGCCATTTTAGGTAATGAAAAACGCTCAATTACTCATGGATGTACTGCGGGACAGTTCCAATGCGAAAGTGGAGCTTGCATTGAGGGCCATAAGCAATGTGATCGGAAATACGATTGCGAAGATGGCACTGATGAGACGAAGTGTGATTACTTCATTCAAAGCCAACAGAGACATTCGGCGACGTCGACACATGCCCCTCATGGACATGGTCATGGCCATCATAACACAACTCATCATGCAATTCCGCCAGCTCCAGTAGTCAAAGAATGCAATGACGATGAATTCAGATGTCCTTATTTGCAGCATACTTTGTGTCTTCACTACAATAAGCTCTGTGATGTAAGCTTTTTACCACTTTCCACCATTTAAAACCCATCTTTCAGGGCGTTGACGACTGTGGCGACAACTCTGATGAACAGAAATGCGAATCTGGCTCCCCTGAAGATGCCGGCTGCGCTGCTGGCGAGTTCGAATGTGAAAACGGCCAATGTATTCCTGGCGCATTGAAATGCGACCGCGCTTATGACTGCGAAGATGGCACTGATGAGACGACTTGTGACTATTACATTGAATCCCAGCGTCGCCACCGCCCCGAATCTGATGCCTACACAAACTCGCAGCATCAGGCTTCTGTCAATACCAACACCATCGCCGATGAACCCTCTGTTCCGGCAATTTCCCGCGAACAAGCTGAACGTGAGCGACTTCTAAAGGAGCGCGAGCACGAGCTAGCCCGTCGCGAACATGAAGAACGTCGCCGCGAAGCTGAAGAAAGGCATCGCGAAGCTCTTGAACGACGAAGGAAAGAAGAAGAAGCAGCTAAAAGGCGACAGGTAGGACCTTTTTTAGTCAGACGAACCAAACTTGGGTCCTCCAGGAACCCTCCAACTCCATCCGCCCAGCCGAAATCACCTTCAAAGAGGAATACGACGATGAAAACTGCCTCGAACACGAGTTCATGTGCTCCACTGGTGAATGCATCGACCGTCGTCGCGTCTGTGACACCCGTGAGGACTGTCTCGACGGATCCGACGAACACAGCTGCCATCACACCGCCGCGGCCGCAGTTGCGCCTGAATCCGTGCACTTGCCGCCGCCCCAAGTCGTCGATGAATGGCCAGAGGTACCGGAATACCCCCCAGAAGAGCCTGAAGTTGCTGAAGAGCGACCGGAAACGCCTTCTCATCCGTATGCTGGTGCTCCAGGTTGGTTAATTTGACTTTTTGGGGGAAAAGTGGCATAATTAAGCGATTCCAAACCTTTTTAAAGTTGAATATTTGTTTAACAGTACACAATCCACGTTTTCTTTTTTGTTAAAAAGTCGAAGCTGTTCGAAGTCGGCTTTCCATTCCATTTCAAAACATCAAAAAGGTTGTCTTATTTTACTATCCATTCTTATTCTCGACCATTACAGCCGGCGATACTTTTGTTATTCTTTCTCGGCGCTTTGAAACATTGAAAAGTTGAAACATAGCAGCCATGAATCACATTTGTTTTTGGAACAGTCAGCCACTTCCAGGCAGAACGTTATATTTCCGGTCACTCCGTTTTGAAATTTTCTTCAGTTTAAACTAAACTTAAAATCGTTTAAATTCAAAAAACATCGCTCTACTGATTGCCGCTGTCAAAGTTTGATTGTTTGTCGCCCTGTGCATAGCAACGGCCAGATAGGCCATGCTTATGCACTCTGCAAGCTGCTTTGGTTCCAAGCAGTTAGCCTAGTGGTCTTCTTGCATTTTTTGTTGTTCTCCATTGCTTCTTCTTTTTTCCACGCTGACTGATGGAAAGGGGGGAAGACGTGTTCCGTCGATGATAGCACCTTTTTTTTCATTTGCTTTGCCAAAAATTGGTGGTATACAAATTGGAGCAATGCAAAGCAGCGCCTGGCTGACTGACGTCGACGACTTGCATGTCCATCCATCCATTGCAATTTTTGATTTTTTTGTTTCGGGCCGTTGCTGATGTGAAAATAAATTTTTAAGGTGGACGCTTTTCATTTTGTTGATTGCGGCGAAGTTGAACTAATTGGCGCAGATTTTTCGGGGGTTTGGCTATCAGAACGGTGGAAGATAGGCAGACGGAAATGGTTTGACACCCGTCGCAGCCCAGACGGTCGTTCGTGAATGGTGGCGTCTTTTTAGGGGTTTCTGTTGTCACTTTGAATCAGTTGGAATTGCGTTCGATCATTTTTGATTTCGGTGTTCATCATAATGTCGTCGTTCGTTTGTCGCCCACGTTCACATTCACGTTCCAAGTTGCGATGCACCAATTTGTTTACCTATCAAATTCCTTGATCCACTTTGCAGACATTTTTGAGCGCCGTCAACAGTGACGACCAAACCCGTGGACTTAGGGCTGCATTCCATCCTTGATGACTTCATTTTCGGTTTTTCCAATGCTTATCAGTTTTGTTTAGGACCTGATGGCTAATGTAATGCATTGGAAGTCCCACTCAAGGCGCTTTTTTCCATTCTTTCGCACGTATGAATGTATGTATTGAGTTTTTTTGTTCATACCAACAAACTGCCAACGTTTATGCAAAGTTATTCTTTTCCAATCTATCTATCCCTCTGGCAATCCGTGTGTTTGTTCACACCTTTTTAATTAGCCGCAGTTGGCCCAAACAGATACCACCACCCCAGCCGGCTAGACTGTCCATCCTGCTCTGTGTCATTTTTCATTTCACGCCTTTACGATCCATCCATCCTGGCCGGTCAAAAGCCTGTCTGCCTTCGGACTGGTCACAACCAACCCCGAGCCCTCAGGGCATCACACCTGTCCTTTTAGCGCTGCTTGTTGTCCCCGCAAAAATGTGTTATTGTCATCACTCAACAATAGGTGTGTATAGATACCGACAACGACGGCGACCAACCAAAAGGCTCCGAAATGTTGCAACTTTTGGAGCCAGCCAGCCTCCAGCCTCTGGTTGACAGATTATGCCGCCAGCGCCAGTGTCGTAGCAACAGTTTGTCGGGTCAAGGCTGCCTTCCTGCCAGTCTCTTATCACCCCTGCCTGGGGTTGGGGGTTTCATTTGGCCCCCTTTTGTTTTCGGGGGCAACAGCCTTCTCGAAAGATGTCAGAAGCCGTTTACCACTGCTCCTTATTGTTGTCAAAACGGGTTCAAATGCGGTTTTCCAACCGCCGACGACTACCCGGTGTGTTAATGCACATTAGATTACATTCGGAAGTACACGTTTTTTGGCTCCTCTTTTTTGGGGCTGCTTCAGAAGTTTTAGCGACGAAACCCAACCCAAATGCTTTCTGTCTCCGCGTCTTCATAGACGGTGTTTCAAGTTGATTGATACCGTTTTTTGCGTGGTTTAAGGGAATGTTTTTTTCGACGCTATCACTTCCCGTCTGAAGCGAAGTGATAGTCATTGTGCGGGAACTGTGAGTCAGAAAGGCTGATTTATGTGAAGTTGAAGTTCAAAAGCTCATTAAAATCCCATCTTTGTGTAAGCCACCCCCACCCCCAGCTAACGCACACTCATCAAAACATTATATCGGCCCAAGGCTCATCCTTTGTCACCACCAGCTCAGCTCTCGGCGTGGTTGATTGCATCGATACACCCCGGGCCACAGCTGATCCGCTTAAGAATAGCATATCCGGGAAAGACCAGGTGTGTCTCATAGTATTTATCTTTAGTCATTGTCTTCTTTTTCGAGGCTTTCGTAATTGGCCTGCCGAGGCTACACCGGCAAGGCGAGGCGCTAAGGTGATTAATTTATCGTTTAAACGTATGTCGTGGCCGAACTGCCTGCCCGCAAGCTTAACCGATCTTCTCAGGAAAAGCATCCTTGACGCAGTTCAAGGGCCCTGGATGACGGTCATCGTCCTCTCGTCGGGCCTGCGTCAAGCTGTGAAGTCGGTTTCTGGCGGCGCTCAATCAGCATCGTCTTCACTACCAACGACGTTAAAGAACCCAACTTTTTTTACTCCCAATGTTTGCATTTTTCACTTTCTTTCCTGCAGTGGTCCTCGAATAGGATAAGAAATAGAATATCTCACGTCGCTATCCTCCTTCTCCCACCTACCGTCGAGACTGTCTGTTTGCGGTGTACTCTTTCCCGCTCTAGACTGTCTATCACTTAGCCTCACCCATCCCTGATCTCTCCCGGGCGCTCATGATCCACTCTCCACCTGGCCTGAGGCAATTAGCCTTTTCGCACCTTGAAACAGATGCCTCCCATCCCTTGCCCGAGAAGCACAAACTTCATCTATGATGCCTCAGACGCTATTTTAAGCCCTACTCCTTGCAAAAGGCGGAAACTCAGTCAGACGTGCACAATAACTGTTTGCGCTCCCTTTCTTCCTCGCCTGAGGTCTGATCGGATGACGTCCTCGAGGCTTGTTGCCCCCAACAGTGTCTGGATATCCGAGCCCAATACCTCGAACTGAGTGCACTTTTCCAATCTGCATCCTTTCATTTTGTAAATAAACTCTTGCAAAAAGATGCTCATACCCCCTCCGGATGTCCAGATGTCAGTTTGTTTCATCGATGATCGTTTTCCTCGATCTCGCGATCGTAAATTTCGCTCACGTTTTTTTCATTTTCATCGGCGTCCAGCATGGCTTATGTGGGCGTGGCCGCAGGGCATGATGAAGAGACGCGAGAGTCCTGGGAAAAATAAATTTGTATGTTGCCTGCACCTGCATGTAAATCGGCGGCGCTTCCTGATGCCGACGTGTTTTTAATGATGGTTTTGCCTTTTTCTCCGACATCATTGCCGGCATTTTGTATCCGTCTTCATTCATCGGCAACATTAACATTTGCATGAATGTTTATTTTGTAAATTTAGTTTGATCTTTACGCCGATCCTATCTATCTCCAGCCGATGGGAGGTGCTTCAGACATTCTACAACTTTGATCTTAGCTTTTCGTACAAAAACCACCTCTGGCCACAGCCTTGGCACTCATATCAAAGTTCTTCTAACCTTCTTTCTCATTTTTTTCTAGGGGCATCTTTTTGGTTAATTCGATTACTGTAACCCTTCTCCCCCTAATGTAATGCAAGTCTTTTGAACTTGAATGAGACACTTTTTGCTTTTTTATTCGAAGCAGTTTACCTAATTCAATTCAATCGGGGAGAAAGACGGCTGGGATACTTGTTTTGTTTTTCGTAGTTCTTGTTATCGATCCTTGAAACACCTTTTTCATAAAGCAGGACTGATTGATTGATGTATTTACTCAAAGGGTGGTAAAAACGTAAATTGGGGATCATGACAGCGGTGTGTGTTTCGACAGGGTTGGTGGGGGAGAGATCTTTATCTGGCGGTTCATTATCGCTGGTTTTGATCGTCTGTACGGGGATTTCGTTTCGAAACGTGTTCAAAAACTGATAAATCAATCGTTTTTACAATCTTAAGTTTGTTTATTGCTATTGATGTTTGACAAATTTCCATTTCACTAATTGGATTGAACCAATTTCACGTTTTTCACCCCTTTTGAAATCTAAAATAGAAAATTTCAAAACGTCATCTCCATTGTCTTCTCTTTTGTTGATACATTTGTAGAAAACGTGTAACATTTGAAGGAGAGAGTCATTTACATGATCATTATGCATGTGTACATGGTTCATTGAATCGCGCACTCTGCGGGGCTTCTAAAATCGCCGCCGCCGCCATCTGACAACACTTTGATTATTAGGCGCGTCAGTTTGTGGCCTTAAAGATTTCAATGATTCAACGTTTTCTCCACTGTTTGTGTTTGCGCGGGTGAAGGGGGAGAATAGATGCATTCCAGCCGCAGGCGGTGTTGCCATCGTCGATAATCATTGCTCCAACCGACTGACTGACTGATTCCAACCTTACCACCACCGAAGATGGAAGACACCACAAACGGGAAGGCGTGTCCCCCATCGAGACATCAGAGGATGTTGTGCATCTTTTTCGCACCCCCATATGCACAGATCGTGATGATACTATCAAACCGGCGAGGGCGCATCTTTCCGTTGTTGTTGATTGCGTTTGAAGACGGGCGTTTCGGGCGTAGGGCTGGGTACCTACGTATGTACATGAAGACACCCCGCAATCATCTCACGGATGCTTGCATTGTCTTTCCCGACCGACGCGGGGTTGCTTTTTTCTAACATACTGATTCTCGATCGACATCGACATCGCCGTTCACGCAGGCGATGCCGCGCAACTTGAAAAAGGCGAGAACGCGGTCATAAATTACGGTCCATCCGCAGCCGTCGGTTTGACACCCCATCAAAATGGTAAGGCCCTCTGGGCCTGCAATCGTCACCTTTCCTTCCTTCCTTCTTTCTACCCCTAATAATCACGTCTGTCTTCTAACCATCCAAACCGAACTGCCTGACGTCGACAAACAAAATTCCAATTTCGCAGAAAGACCGTTATTATCAAAAAAGTCGAGCCAGCCACAAAAAAGGGGGTAAGCAGGCGACTGGAACCGCCCCTACTCACCTTTCCAAAGTCATCTGTCATCATCATCAGACGGAAATTGCCCCGACTTCTAGAAGTGTTTAAATGAGGCATAGACAAACAATAGGCCTTCTAATTCATAAATTAATCAATCAAAATCTGTCTTTTTTTGTCGAAAAATATCCGTTTAACCTGTTTATTTTTCAATCCATCACTTCCGTGTCAACTATAATCCGCGAATTTTGTAATTTCAAACAATCTTCTCAAAACCACTTTGTAGCATGCTGCTACGGCGGCTCAGCTTGTGTCTTCTAGCCCTCGGGCTGCTAGTTGGACCCATAGAAGGTCTTCGTCACCATAAATCAAGAGGTTTGGAATCGCTTCAATTGAACCACTTTTGGCTCGAACCAATTTGACATTAAACTTTTTTAAATTAAAACAATTAGTCAGACACATTTCCAATTAAACTTTTTACAGATGTGAGTCATTTGTCCGACGCCGACGATCTCCAAATCACCGTCTATCCCCATGAACACACCGTCCGTGAAGGTCGTGATGCGTCGTTTGAGTGCCGTGCCCGCACGGCCGACAATGGCGTCTATCCTCAAGTTCGTTGGACCCGTGTCGGTGGCCCGCTTCCTGATGGAGCCCACGAATCCGGTGGACGCTTGTCCTTCGCTTCCGTTGGAGCCAACGATGGCGGTCGCTATGTCTGTATCGCGCAGCATAATGGCCGTGTCGCTGAAGCCTATGCCATCCTGAACGTCAATTCCTACGGTCCCCAGGAGCTGGCCCAGGCCCTGCCTCAAGGCCATGGCGGATCTTGCATGTCAGATGAGCGTGCTTGCGGTTCGAACGAATGCGTCAAGTCCGACTACGTCTGCGATGGTGAACCCGATTGCCGTGATCAGTCCGATGAACAAAACTGCCCTGCGAAGCGTATCTGCGAACCGAACGAATTCCGTTGTAACAATGATCGCTGCATCCAGAAGATGTGGCTCTGCGATGGTGATGACGATTGCGGTGACAACTCTGATGAACTTAACTGCGGTGAACGCAAGCCAGGAGATCTGTGCCAGCCGACCGAGTTCCGTTGCCGTGATGGCCGTCAATGCGTGCCGCAATCCTTCCAATGCGACGGCACCAACGATTGCCAGGACGGTTCCGATGAAGTCGGTTGCGTCCAGCCTACCGTCGTCGAGCCCCCAGATTCGAACCGTCAAGTCCCGCAAGGCGACACCTTCCAGCTGACGTGCCGTGCCGTCGCTGTCCCCGAGCCGTACATCAACTGGCGTCTCAACTGGGGCCCCGTCTGCGAGCCCCCACGTTGCGTCCAAGAATCCGAAGGCGGCGTTGGCACCCTCACCGTCCACAATGCCCAGCCAATGGACCAGGGCGCCTACACCTGCGAAGCCATCAACGTCAAGGGCCGCGTTCTCGCCACCCCTGATTGCATCGTGCGAATCGTCAGCATCCCGAACCCACCACCTCCGACGCGTGCTCCGCCACCACCAGCAGCTCCCCAGATCCGTTGCGACCCGACCGGTTCGACGGCACCCTCTGCTGATGCTAGCCGTGGCTGCCCCTGCAAGCCGCTCGTCACTGGACCTAACTGTGATCAGTGCCGTCCCGGCAGTTTCCATCTTAACAACAAGTCGCCCACTGGCTGCTTGAAGTGCTTCTGCTTCGGCATCACTGATCAGTGCCGATCTTCTGACTGGTACCGTACTCAGGTAAGACTGCTGACATGACAATTTGAACACATTTTAATGATAATAATCTGATTTTTTGTTTGTAATTACGCTTTTTTTTAAGTTTGCTTAATTAATCGAATTTCAGGATGCTGCTTGTGTAAGTAAAAACTGGCCCAACATCAAAATTCAACCAAAAAAACTTAAAATTCTTCGGAATTGAGAACTTTTAAACCTCTTTCTATCCCTTTTTAAACACCCATTTTCCACTCAAACCCCTAAATAAGACACACATAACTCATAATTTGCTGTTAACATAACTTAACATACTTATTTCAATCTAACTTGACTGGCTTCAACTCATAATATCAATTTAAAACCTTTTTAGGAAAAGCTCTTCTTCAACGGTGACAGCGAAGGCGTCATCTTGACCAACTTGGCCGGTACCCCTACCGAAGCCAACTTCGAGTACAACCTCCCGAGCTACCTGACCAACAGTGAACCCCACCGTGAAACCCTCTACTGGAACCTGCCGCTCCGCTTCAAGGGCGACAAGGTCAGCGCCTACGGCGGTGAAATGTCGTTCCAGCTGCAATTCAGCGGTAATGGACCCGTCTTGAATGAGCCTCTGGTCGTCCTGAAGGGTAACGGCATCACCTTGGTCCATCGCAAGAAGGACCAATACGGTTTGTTCCAGCCTGATCGCCCGGTTTTGGTTACTGTGGAGACTTATGAGGTGGGCGATTGGCTATTTCCGGCTTTTTATGCTGTTATTTGCAATCTTGGAAAAAATAATCCGCTAAATTCGCAAAACATTCTACGCCTTAATCTTAAGAAAACCAGGAAGTTCAAAAGAACCATAAAAAGTTATGGATTACATCATTTTATAAGTGTTATAGCTTTCGGAAACTTTTGAAGTAGATGTCTGTGTCATTTCGAGTTACATTAAAACACATTTTGCAGAATTGCATTACATTTTTTTGTATTGGTTAAGTCGTTAGAAGTAGCATCAAGATGTATTAGACCTACCAGAAGCACTTTTACCGTAATTGGCGTTACTCATCTGACACAAAACAGCTCATAATGCATTTATATAACACTATGGGTAACTTTTTAAAAAGTGCATCCCCTAAAAGGTGTTTTTACAAGTTGCATTAAGTTTGTAGCCACCTAATCCATGACACAGAAGCAAAGGTTAACCTAGTCATTTGGTTGTTTTCTGAGTAAAAGACCTTTACAGCCTCAGGTCATTGTAAAAAGTGCACCTGGTGGCATTACAGTGTTAAGCTAAAGTCGATAACACTGTAATAACAATTAAGCCGTTTGGTGTTTTTATGAACTGCAATGGGAGGTTTTTATGGGTTAATTTACTTAAAACCGATTTTCAATCCAAACGACTGTCGGCAAACCTCTTAAAAATGCGATTTTCGCTATCCTTTAAAGGCAAAAGCTGATTTACAAAGCATTTACCACTCCTTTTCAGTCAAATTACGAACGCGAAAACGGCACCCCAGCTACACGTGAAGATCTGCTCATGGTCTTGGCCGACTTGGATGCCTTCCAAATCAGGGCTACCCATGTTTCGAACCAGGTTTCGACGAGGTTAGTTTTCTTTTCATAATCTTCGAAAAAAGGGTTTGACGCAGTTTGCAAAAAACGAAAAAGAAAAGGTGTAATCATCCTTGAAAAGATGCAAAGCAAAACAAACAGGAAGTAATACTAAAAAATCTTCATGCAAAGCGTTGTTATTGAAAATTGTCTTTGACTGGTCGTGGGAGCACCTGGAATACGTCAGCATGGCTTAATTTGCTGCATTTTGAATATTATATACAAATTAGCGTTCAATAGTTTATTTCGATACACGTTAAATTCAATTTTTCACATTTCCACTGGCATCAACATTGGATAAAAACAAACAAATTGCACTGAGATCTTAGTATCTTGAAATTTTGGAGTTCAGAATCCCCTCAAATAGCGTATAGTTGATGTTATTGGTTTGGGAAGCCATTAAGCATGGGGTTACGTGCAACAAAAAACAATAAATGGAAGAAAATAATGATTTACGGCCAATAGGGGGCACCAAGAAGAAGCTTGTTGCTACCTTGTTGTTGTTGTTATGAGCCATATTTTGCAAACCGCTCTTTATCCAACAATAATGCGACCAATGTCTGGACGAAATGCTTCCAAACAATAAGTTTAAGCTCACGTTCATGCACGTTTCCATCCTCACTGCTGACAAGGCTCTGGAATTGACGCACTAGAATTTCACCCAGAAGCAAAAACATAGTGTCTGCCGCGGCATTGGCATTAGATCGACTGCTCATTGTGAAGCGTCGACGAGATTTTACAAGTTCCGGTATTCTGAGGGAGTTGGACGCATCTCGATCAAGAATTTTGACGGTTGTCGTTCGGTCGGCATGGGTTTGGAGCTCTTTCGCCGCAGACGCAGCCACTGTTTTCCGTTTGTCTGGTTTCGAATGGCGGGAAACTGTCTTAATTCGATTGCTTCTAAAAGTCGCAATTCTCTGATCGCTCTCGTCATCACTGAAGCCTTTATCTTGCAAAGACCTCGCCAGTTTGTTTATCAATAATCGCAGCAAAAGGCCCTCTTTTTCGAAGCTCGGCGGACTGGATGAATCTACAAAAACAGATTTTAATTTCAAAATAAATTTTATCGCTTTTACAATTCCCAGTATGCCAAGCTCAAGTGCAAGTGCAATAAAAGTCTAGCCCCATTTTCCCATCAACCTTCGCTTGCCACCACCGCTTTTTGAGTGCTCTCTAGTCTCAAAGCCCACTTTTTTTTAACACTATCAGCCCACGGAAACACAAAATACACCTTACATATTACCCGCGTATAGACATAATTACGCTAATGCTTTGTGTAATAATGTTTATTAGTATCTAAAGTACAGCCTTGCATAATGCCAATTTTTACAACCCCTTATTACTTTGCATTCAACACATTTTAAAGCTTGCTTTTACATTAGATAAAGGCAGTTAAGTTACATTTTGAAAAAGCCACTACAAAATGTGGTCATTGTTGCTTGCCTCTTTTTGAAATTCTAAATATACGTCAGAGAAAGGTTGTACATTTTGTAATCTCTATTATTAGATTAGTTGCGCGAGGGAGTTGCAAGAATGGCACAACTTATGTAAAAGCGGTGTCATTGTACACCCCCATGAGTTTAATTTTAGAAATTGTGTTATATTATTCTATGAATGGGTTGACTTGGATGGGAAATGATGTCAGATGGGGTGGTTTTTGATGTTGGAGGTTAGACAATGGCCATGGGGATAAACCGGGATGTTATACGTTTAGAAAGGGTGAATGAGTCGTGCTATTTTGATCAATGAGCAGGGCGGGGGTGAATTTAAGGCGTAGGAAACCGTTTTAAAGTGAAAATAGTCAAAATGACTTACCACTAGAATCGATGAGTTCAGACTGAACCGCCTCACTAGTCCATCGGAAACAGACGACTTCATAGAATCGCAAATTGGCACTGTGAACTTCTGTGAGCAACATGGGCAGCATTTCAATTTCAAACGGGGTTAGGAAGCTTTCGGGCTTGCTTTTACGGCATTTCCGACGATGGAACGGGTTCAAGACCGACAACCAACCGAAGCAACACATTGTTGTTTCTGGCTCTGACGGAAATGGAATGCCAAATTAATTAGATATGTCAAATGTCGACGGATTAGGTACCAATGGGGCGTTGCTTCAATGAAGAATGCCACGATAAGGATTCGGGAGGTACTTATACTTAGCAAATTGGTTGACGACGATTATGACGGGCCACAACAAGCGCCTTTGGGCTGATTTGGTGGGGAATGAAGAAGTGACGCAACGATGCAAGGTAGGCAGGTCCTAATGAAAATGGATGGAAAAACGGGATGAAAAGCGCTTCCGGGACCGCTGGCTTCGTCGGACTAACTTCTGAAACGTAGTCACTGGCTTCGATGAAAGTTTGCTTGCCGACACGAACGACCACGACGTGCTCAAGGGCACATCGAACATAGACAGGGGGGCACCTTTCAGAAAATTGACAAGAAAAATGCGCAGTAAAAGGGGGCGGGGGTTAGGCTATGGTTGTCATGGGCACATGCGTGCAGTCGTTTTTCCATCATGAGGCCCTCAGGATATACCTGAGTTGGGTTATGAAGGCATAATTGCCTTCAGGGGACACAGGAGATACATAAATTTAATGCTACAAGTAACATGTAGGGTAGAACCAACCGACCAGCTACCACTCATGTAACCCCAGAGAAGCGAGTCATTGAATGAGTGCACAGAAGTAAGTAAGCTTTCACTGCCTGTGGCGGTTTAAAATTACGGCACACATCCGCTCAATGAAGCAAAGAGCGCGCGACGGCACACAATGAAGGGGTTAAACAGATTTGTTGAAAAGTAGGAAAGGTACAAAGTAAATCTGGGGGTTGACTTGACATTTCTGGACATGCCATGGCACTCCTTGTTTTCGTTTTTGTTCATACAGATCGAATTGCATCAGCTGACGGCATTCGAAAAAAAGGGATACATAAATTAGACCACATGAAGGTTATATTTGGGTTGAACTTTGAGCGCTTCCAGCCAAATCAGAGATAAACAGTGGTTGCAAAGTGTTTATAAATGGAAATAGGCATGTGCGCCCTGTGGCATGACTGCTTTTACAGAATTTTATTCAAACAAAACACAATTTTAAATTAATTTTCTTTTCAATAGGCGTGAAATTGTATCACGTTTTCCGGGAACTACTTCCAGCTATAAATTGACATGTTAAAAGTTAATATTTATAAAAGGAAGTTAATAAAATTCCATTTTCAGCCTCGGAGACGTATCCTGGGAAATCGCCGTCAACCGTGACACCCAGGGCGAACGTGCCCTCGAAGTCGAACAGTGCTCCTGCCCGCCGGGTTACGTCGGCCTCTCCTGCGAGGACTGCGCCCCAGGCTATGAACGTTCCGGCCATGGCCCGTATCTCGGTACCTGTGTCCCGGTCCGATCGACGCCTCCGCCCCAGCGTGCCTGCCCGCCGGGTGCCATCAGCCCGATCGCTGGCTACGATGGCAGCTGTGAATGCAAGCCGAACCTTTCCGGTTGGTTTCTGCCTCTAAGATCCTAGATTTTGCAATTTCAGATTCCAATTCATTCTAAAATTATAATAGATATTCATTCAACCTTTTATAAGCTTTTGCTTTTAAAGGCAACCTTTTTTCATTCATTTCATTGATTTCATTTTTTAAACAAGCTAGTTTGAAGTGGCGAAAATTAAGTTTTGCGCGGCCTATGGTAGTTGTAAACATTCATTGTAGGGCCTAACTGCGACCAGTGTGCCGCCTCGACCTTCAACTACAAGCCTCAATCGCCTCAGGGCTGCCTTAAATGCTTCTGCTCGGGTGTGACTAATCAGTGCCGATCGTCGTCGTACCGGCGTGCCGAAACCAGCATCGATTACCGTCGCGGTGACCAGGATCAACTCGAAATCGGCATCGCTGATGTCAACTCGCCGTGGACCCCGCAGACCCAACCCGATGTGTATGATCGTGCGATTAACTTTGGTCGTTTCGATGAAGCTCGCGGTCAGACGCTTTACTGGAAGCTGCCTGCCAAGTTCCTTGGCGACAAGGTCACCAGCTATGGCGGCAAGCTGACTTACACCTTCAAGTACAGCGGAAATGGCAACCAGAACAACCAGGATGCTGATGTCATCCTGAAGGGTAATGAAATCACCATCCAGCACCGGTACCGTGGCCAACTTCGAGCTGATACTGACAACGTTGTCGAGATTCCGATCACTGAGGAGCATTGGGAGCGTAATGATGGCCAGCCCGTCACTCGCGAACACTTGCTCATGGCCTTGGCTGATCTGGACACTGCGTTGATCAAGTTGTCCTACCTCGATGACTGTGCTACCTCTTCCCTGATTTCCGTCACCCTGGAGCACGCTGAACCCTACGGCCATGGCGGTGTTGCTGCCGATGTCGAGCACTGCAGCTGCCCTGAGGGGTATGTTGGCACCTCCTGCGAAGACTGCGCTCCCGGATACCGACGCACTGGTGGTGGCCTCTACCTCGGCCTGTGCGAGCGTTGTGAATGCAACGGTCACGCCACCTCCTGCGATACCGAGTACGGCCACTGCCTTAACTGCCAGCACAACACTGAAGGCGATCAATGCGAGCGTTGCGCGCCGGGATTCGAGGGTGATGCCCGTCGTGGTACTCCACATGACTGCCGTGCCGTCGCCACCAAGCCGCCCTGCGACTGTAACAACCACAGCCCTCGTGGGTGCGATAGTTATGGCCGTTGCCTCCTCTGCGAGCACAACACCGAAGGCTACCACTGCGAATCCTGCAAACGCGGCTACTACGGTGATGCCACTCGCGGCTCGCCCTACGACTGCACACCCTGCCCGTGCCCCGGCTCCAGCGACTGCTTCGTCGGTCCTGACGGCCAAGTCAAGTGCCGTAACTGCCCGGCCGGTTATTCCGGAGATCGATGCACCGAGTAAATTAATTTAAAATTGCTTAAATTTCAGACATGCTTATGCTTATGTTAATTTCAGATGCGCTCCCGGCTACACGCCCTCCGCCAACACCGGTGGCCGCGAATGCGAGCCCATCGGCCGTGTCAACCCCAACGACATCACCTTCGTCGAGAAGCCAAAAGGTTTGCAAAATCCATATGATACGTCCCGTCGTACAGCTGCTTCGGAAGCACACACTCGCACGCACCACCGACGGCTCCGCCGATACCGGTTCGCTAGGCTGCCATCTCGCTTCCGCTCGTAAAAGAAGTGTCTCTTGTCTTTGCACACGTTCACACACACGTCACACACAAATTTAATGCCTTTATTTTTTGTTAAAAGTTGCGAATCTCACCGAGAAGTGCCTTAATCCACCCTTTTTTTGCCTGCCTCACTGTCCAGTTACGGTAGTTCGGTGTCGTCTCACATTTACAATAGCTGTTGCTGCCTTCGCACATGCCTCCGTTTTGTTTTTTACGATTTCTTTTTGCTGAAAAAGCTTTAAATGTCCTTTGTCCCAGTTTTTTTCACCGAAACAGAGGCAGATACTTACCTCGGCCGATGACGAATACTCTGTCTCGGCAGAGGCATAGGCTTTTCGGCATACTGTCCTCAATCAAAATTAACGCTGCCAAAACCCAAACACCTTTTATGTCGATTCATCGAAAACCCCGCCCATTGAAAGAAATCTCGTTTATTGTTCGTTTCGCTATCCTATGCTTTGATTATGCGTACGTAAATAAAGTTGATGTTATGCTTGGTTTGTATCGTAATAATTTTGCTTACATTTGTGTTTTGTTTTTCGCTTTTGCACCTGCACATGTTAACATTTTCAAACTTTGCACACCACCCCTTTTGCTATTTCCTGGGTCCTGTCGGATTTGGATTTCTTTTCTAATCCCTTTTTTCCTTCTTACAGCACAACTTCGCGTACAGATCTACCCACCCCAGCACCTGGCCATCAAGCAAGGCAGTCGTGCCAAGTGGACTTGTGTTGCCCAAGGCTATCGGGTAATCAATCAATAACTATCTTTCAAACATCTTTTAATAACCTCCTCTCTATCTTTCCAGCCCGAAGAAGTCACAATTCAATGGTCCAAGGTCGGATCTAACACCCTCCCCCCGCACGTTCGCCAAATCGGCAACCAACTTCTCATTGAATCTGTCACCCCTGAAGACATTGGACAGTACCGGTGCACCGGAACTGTCGCCGATAACATTGCCACGGATGAGGGGTCTCTCCAAGTCGAATCGGGCACTCCGCCGACGCCGGTGGTTACGCCGCCCTTCCAGAGTGTGCCTGAAAACGGCCGCGCTGTGTTTGAGTGCATCGTGCCGGGATACACGTCCTGCGAGATTTCATGGCACAAGGATGAGATCGGTAACCCGTTGCCGTATGGTGTCCGTAAGACTGGAAATAAGATCATCATCCATTCTGCGAACCGTGAACACGTCGGAAACTACTACTGTACCGTACGTACCCCCTACGGCCCTGGCAAGTCCAACCCTGGCCGCCTCGAAGTCGAACGCAAACAGTGGCGCCCGGAAACTGACCCGCCGTCCCTCGATGTCGAAGTCGGCAACCCAGCTCGTTTCCATTGCTTCGTCCGTGGCGTGCCTCACGCTATCTTTGAGTGGCGCCGTGAAGATGGTGCCCCGCTTGACAGCAATGTCGACCAAGCCGGTGGATATCTCACCGTTCTCAGCGCTCAGCAACACCATTCTGGTCGTTACATCTGTGCTGCTCAAGATCCCCAAGATCCTAACCAAGGCCCGATTGACGCTCCTCCAGTTCAGTTGAACGTGCGTGCTCGACCTGCGGCACCTGTAGCCCCGCCGGCCCCACCAGCTCGTGCCCCGATCGCTCCTCAAGTTGACCCCATCCAGCAGACCGTCGATCAAGGCACTCCGGCCCAATTCCGTTGCTGGGTCGAAGGCAACCCGTCCGCTCAGGTCAGATGGACCGCCGCCGGTAACCGACCCCTGCCCCAGGGTGCTCGTGATGACCGTGGCACGTTGGTCTTCTCTTCTGTCACGCAGAATGATGCCGGTGAATACATCTGCTCGGCCTATGACCCGGAAACAAGGAACTATGTGCCATCGCAGCCTGCCCGACTTGATGTTAGACAGCGTAAGTCGTCTTACAGTACCCCTTTTGAACATTAGTCAGCTCCATAATGTCATTTCAGCCTCCCACCCACCACAGGTCGACCCCCCAGAACAAACCGTCGACGAAAACACCCCGTCAGCCATCCGTTGCTGGGTGCCCGGAAACCCCGCTGCCCGTCTCTCCTGGGCTCGCCGCGGTGGCGCCCCTCTGCCGCCAGATGCTCGTGATGATGGTCGCGGAAACTTGCACATTGCTGAAACCAAGACCCTCCACGAAGGCGATTACGAATGTACCGCTGTCGATCCCAACACGAATGTGCCTCAGACTTCGCAGCCTGCGCGCATCAATGTTCGCATTGGTATGTTTTCACTTTTTTGAAGATTACTGTACCTATTATGTATTTGTGTTTTCTGTTTTACACACTTTATGTACTTTATTTTACCCACCCACACGGTGCACATTTCAGCCGAACCCCAAGTCGTTCACCCCGATACAGGTTCCCCGCCCCACCCAGTTGCCACCCCACCAGTCATCACCGTGAAGAAGGGCGAACCCGCTCGCTTCCACTGTGATGCCCGTAGCGAAACCCCTGCCGATATCCACTGGACCTATGGCCCTGACCGTGGACCGCTCCGTGGTGACGCCTACCAAGAGGGTGATGACATCGTCATCGACTCCAGCGATGACACCAATGCTGGTGAATACCACTGCACTGCCACGAATGCCTATGGCACCGGAAATGCTGAGCCTGTCAGACTTGTTGTCACTGATAGTTCGTTTTTGACCTTCGTTTTGCCACTTTCTGAGTATCTTTGGCATGTTTAACTATCGTTTTCCAGACGAAGAACCCCCAACAGCCCGCGTCGAACCTCGTGTCTTCAACGGCAAACCCGGAGATCGCCATCAATTCAAGTGCCACACTACCGGTATCCCGCCCCCGCAGGTCTCCTGGACCGGCCCTAACGACGGCCCGCTTCCCGCTGGTGCCACCGATCTCGGTGACGGTGTCCTCGACATTGTTGACGCCCGCAAGGACCACGAAGGCGACTACACCTGCCACGCTGTCAACATTGTTGGCGAAGCTGAAGACCACGGTAGCGTCCACATCGGCCCCTCTCTCACCGTCCGTACCGACCCTGCTGTCCCGAGAATCGTCCTCACTGTCGGTGAACCGCTTGAAATCAAGTGCGAAGCTGTCGGTGATCCCGATCCTGACGTCGAATGGCTCCATGACCCCGGACCGGAGCGTGGTGACTTGCCCGATGACTTCCAGCCCGTCACTATCAGCGAACAATACCTCCGTCATCCTCACATCGGCCTCCTGAACGCGGGCAAGTACACTTGCCGCGGTTCGAATGAACATGCTTCAGCTACGAAGGACATCTACATCGAAGTTGTCGAGCCCAGCCACGTCGCTACCGTCAGCATCCTCGGTGGCAATCATCAATGGTTTGCCTTGGACCAGCCTAACCAGCTTGTCTGTGCCTCGACCGGCCAGTCGCTCGTCGACAAGGTCGAATGGGTCAAGGTTGACGGCAACCTGCCTTCTGACATCGAAGACCACAACGAACAAGGCCTCCTCCACTTCGGCACCTTCAAGCCTGACTATGCTGGAGAGTACGAGTGCCGTGGCTTCCGTAAGAACGAGCTCATCGGCAGCGCTAAAGTCAACATCCACGCTGAAGGCAGCTCTTCATCGCACGACATCGCCCGTGTTGACATCTCCCCGCCCACGATCCGCGTCGTCAATGAAGGCGATTCCATCATTCTGGATTGTAACGTCCGAGGTTGGTTTGCCCTTCTAGTACTTCTTATCCCCTTTTAAGTTGATCTATCCCTGAGTTGATTTGACTTCTAACCGCTTGACTAACCACAACAGGTCGCAAGAATCCGACCAGTCTAACCTGGAAGCACTACGCGAAATTGCCGAAAAAGTCGCACTACCGTCAGCCGAAGATCACCATCCACTCTCCAGACGCGCTCGGCGGGCATAAGCGAAAGCGTCCGATCGAACTTGAAGATGCCAATGGCTCCGGAAAGTATCTCCAAATCCGAGGAGCGCGACTCATCGACGCCGGCCTGTACACCGTTATCGCGAATATGAGCGATGGCACAGCACTTGTAGCGGCCCCATCTTGGCTTGTCGTGAAACCACGAGGTTTATAACACTTTTTTGTTTGAACAACACTCGCACTTACACAACAATACATAACACTAACAAGCATAACACATCCTCAGTTTGAATCCTAAGTTCGGCCTTCCCTATCCTATCGTAATGGTTTACTGTAATAATTTCCCTCCAGGTCATGAAGGCGAAGTCACCTACCAATGGGACCTTGCCCGTGGCGGTAATCTTGTCCGTCAACTCGGAGACCAGCAGGAGCTTTCCATCAAGTCTGCTGACCCGTCCCAGGATTACGGTGTCTACCGCTGCACAGTCGAAGATGCTGATGGCAACACTGTCGGCACGGCATTCTCCGCTGTTTCTGTTGGATTCTCTTCTAACGAGAGTTCGTATTTTGACATACAACAAGACAAATTATAACAACATAGACATTTTTTACAAAAACAAATTACACTACAATTAACAATTACGGTAGACCTGTGATAACCGAAATCTTTTCAGAGGCCGAGGAAGCCAAATTCGAAGAGACCAGTGATGCCGAACTTGTCTGCCCTGTCTACGCCGTCCCTGGTAGCACGATCATCTGGCGCCGTGAAGGCGATAGCGATCTTCCTTCCAATGCTGAGCCGCGTGGAAACAAGCTTTTGTAAGTTTTTTCAACAATTCTCAAGCCATCTTACCAAAACCTGTCTTCAGGATCACCGAATTCGACGAAACCACCGCCGGTCTCTACACCTGCACCATGCAGATTGACCAATTCACCGTCGAAGGCCACGTCAATGCCCAGATTCTCGTCCCAGACACCACCATCAAGGTCGATATCAACGTTTCCAATGAAAACGTTGCCGTTGGCGACCGCGTCTGGCTCGACTGCATCGTCGTTGGTGACCCAGAAGCTTCGATCGAGTACGAAAAGGAGGGTAGTGATGAACTTCCGGCTGGCGCTCAGGTTGGTCATACTTTTGACTCCGAAACTTTGCTTAATTACAGGACTTATAAGCTACTAGCTGGGCTTTCCATAATGCTCTTTTCTTTTAAACTTTTTCTTTTCAACGGAAAAACACAAACACGCAGCTGTCGTAACACCTTTCTATTTATTTCAACTCTTTTTTCTTCTAGCTAACTGAATGCGAGGCCGAAGCCTATAAACAGAAGACCAGAGTACGTAAATATGACTTGAGTTTGTTGTGTTGTGCTTTTTTCCTTTGCTTTTTATAATTTTACTGTGCATACTAACATGTTTTGGCATTTTGTGTTTTTGTGGTGTCTCGCATGAAAAATTTCAACTTACAGGGTTTGTTTTCAGGTCACTGGTAAGCGCTTGCTCTTCAACACCGTCTCCGAGGAAGACACCGGCACCTACATCTGCAAGGCCGACACGACTGAAGGCCGTCTCATCGCCACTGCCAAGATCAACGTCGGCAGCACCAAACGTAAGCGAAAGCACTCCAACCGGGCCCGTCGACGTCACAATCGGCGGAGCCGTAAGCACGAGGGCAGTGATGCTGCTGCTGCTTCCGGCAAGGATGAGGCCAGCGATAAGGTGAAACGCCGTGTCCATCATCGCGACCTCACCCAGCATCATCGCAACTCGGTCTTCGGGGATTGGTTCGCGTCGGCCTAAACCTTTATAGGTTTTATGCTCGCTTTCCATGACTTTATGACAAAAAACCTTTCAAATTCGCCTTTTTGGACCGACCACACTGCCGATTCTTACAATTAGCCCTCTCCCCCCTTCTGACTGCTCAAAACAAAACTGCTGTGTGTCTAACCAACTAATGTAAACTTTTTTGTTTAATCATGTCTACAGTAACCGACGTTCCGTAATTGTCTGTCACTTTTTCAGCTTTTTTACCCAGTGAAGCATTTTTTACTTTGAAATTTGTCACTTGCTTTTATAACTGTTCTTTCTTACAAAAAACTCTTGCCATAAACCTGTCCTTTGAAAAAAACTGTGTGACTAACAATGAAAACAGCTTAAATAACACTTACAACTACTCATAGTGTGAAAAAAGGCTGATTGAAAGTCGTCGTCAACTTTGTTCTTCTATCCTTCTGTTTCCTGACCCTGCCCCTTTTCTCCTTCTAGTGCTGCCAACATTTTGACTTCTGCCGTTTTTTTCTTGCCACTTAAGGTGTTTTTCCAATTAGAATGGCTCAGTATTTCTTTTGATTTTTGATTGTGATGCAGTTTATTTAATAAAATCTCACCGTTTTGGTTATGAAAAGTTATGAAAATCACAAAACATTGCAGTGAGTTGCACAGATTACATTATAAGGCGTGACGTGCCGTGGCAGTGTTATTTTTCGTTAGCGTGTATCGTGGAGACTTGATTGGAGTGGATCGTTAGGAAACAGAAGGCGAGAGAATCGAATGTTGGCGAGGACACGTAATAACACTGCACACGCTCGTCTTTTTTGTTAAATACAGTCAATGTTTAGTCGAAAAAGGGGATTTTGTTATTTGGAAGCGTACTGTAAAAATGTGGTTTAGTCGACACCCGTGGCGACACGGTAGCACCGCCGGATCCGTCTGTGTCCAGTGAAGAGGCTCCAACAAGCACCGCTGAGCCTCTGCCGGCTATCGTCGAGCCGATGACGACCACGACAGAAACCCCGGAAAAGATAGAGACCTCAGAAACTGTAAATGTCATCGAAGAAGAGCCAGAATCTTCTGAAATCGTCACAGTTCAACCATCGGAGGATCCTCCAACGACTGTTCCCACGACCCCCGAACAACGCACATTCTACACAGCAACCCCAGACGCACTCCCAGAAACGACGATCATGCCAATCGAACGAGAATCCCTCGTCGAACAGGCCCGCCGTGTTCCAGTTGTCGCAACGCACGGAACCGAAACAAAGTTAAAATGTCCAACGTACACATCAGATTCGGCCGCGGAAATAACTTGGGAAAAGATCGGGGAACAGATGCCATTAGCCTACCACATTGCCGATGGCAGTTTGATTCTTACAAACGCAAGTAAAGAGGATGCTGGCATCTATCAATGCAGTGTCCGACAGCCATCGGGAGCCGGGACAGTTTCGTTTGTCGATTTACGGGTTGCTGGTAAGATTTTTTGGGACTGTTTCAGAGAATGAAGTTGAAATTGCAGAATTTGTTCCATCATTCCGTGGTAAAAACGTAATCGAATTGCCTCCACTGACGGATCATGATTGGAAGGAGCTCGATTTGGAGTTGTCTATCAAGCCGTCGTCGAGAGATGGTAAGCACTTTTGATTACGAGTTGACACTAATAACCATAAAAACTAAAACAATCAGTCGATAAACCGATAATCAGTCGATAAACCGATAATCAATCGATAAACCGATAATCAGTCGATAATCAATCGATAAATCGATAATCAATCGATAAACCGATAATCAGTCGATAATTAATCGATAAATCGGTAATCAATCGATAAATCGATAATTAATCAATAAATCGATAATCAATCAATAATTCAATAATCAATCGATAAATCAATAATCGATCAATAAAACCAAACCTAATTTAGGCGTAATTTTCCACACAACCCGCGGCGGTCAAGATGGCTCCACACCCGAGCAATACCACACTGTCAGTCTACGTCATGGAAAGGTCGTCTACGAAAGCAAGCTAACCCAGGGCCCTCCGGAAGTCCTTGAATCAGAAAACATTGTCAGAGTTGGAAAATGGTCCAAAATCCGCATCCAAAACACCCCAGATGAGCTGTCTTTACGAGTCAACACTGATCCAGCCGTCATGGCTGCAATCCCATCCGAAGTCGTCCTGTCAGAAACCCCGGCTAACAATGTTTTCGTCGGTGGAGACCCAGATGACGACGCCGCTGGACATAAGTTCGTTGGTGTGATCAGCCGTCTGCTCGTCGGACACAAAGCGGTCCCATTCTCGCCCAAAGTCGTTTCCCAATCAGTAGCAGCACGAACAAACATTGAGCTCGAAGCTGCTAATGAGTGCGCGAGTATGCCATGTCAAAATGAGGGAATCTGTCTGCCAGCACAAGTCCATGAAGGATTTATCTGCGAGTGTTCTGAGCTGTATCATGGAACACATTGTCAGTTTAAGGGACGGAAGTGCGCTAATGGAGGTGAGCTATCAGTAAAAATGTCGAAATTAACAGATTTCTGTTTAGAAACATGCGAAAATGGTGCTTGCGTCGACATCGCCGAGTCGAATTCAGCAAAATGTGTGTGCCCGATCGATAAAGAAGGCGTCTCTTGTGAAGAGCCCGTATCTCCAAAAAGAAAGTTCGATGGCGCTTATCATTTCAATGGAAAGACATCCTATTTGGCCATTCCACCGCCATCCAGCGTCAAAGATTTCACACTTTCGATGAATCTGCACGTTAAGGACGCTGTCAAGAATCAGATTGTGGCTTATTTGGGTTCGCATTATAATCAACGGACGGCGGAATACATGTCTATCGCTATCAAGAATGGTCGATTGGTTAATAGTTACCAAAATGGAGCAGGTATGAGACTCTTATATCTTTAAAATTACCAATGATAAGTAATGATAAGTAACTTTTTCCAGGTAAAAGCGAAATAGAATCTCTAGCCGAACTCGAACCTGGCCGCACCTACCACATCCAAGTATCCCGAACCGGTCACATGGCAGAGGTCTCTGTCAACGGTATGAAGAGCACCTCGAGACTGAAGACTGTGGCATTCCCATCCGGAACTAGCGTATTTATCGGTGGATTCCCTCCGGGCATGCAACCCCGAAAACAGATCGCAGCCATGGAATTCTTCAATGGATGCATTTCGGAGGTTGAGTTGGATGCAGTTCGAATGGACATTGACTCAAACCTTGGTGGCGGCGTCATTTCTGGCGACTTGGAAGCATGCAATTCTACGAGTTTGAGCACGACTCAAGTTACAGTGGAGGATGAACAAAACGATTTCGATGTCAAATCGGAGGAAGCTGAGCTGACTGAAGCCCCTGAAGAAGACGATGAAGAGGTGGAAGAAGAACCCACCACGACGGCAGAACCCAGCACTACGACTGAAATTCCGATTGTTGTTGTCCCGACTAACCTTCCCCACGGAGGAGGCGCTGGTGGCGGCTGGGATTCTGAGGAAATCGAACCAGCTGCTATCATTAGTGAAAACGGTGCCGAAGTGTCCGTTGCTCCGACTGACATCACGAATGAAGTCGAAACTACTGTCCGAACAGGGGTAATCGTTCCGGTTAAACTACCACAAGAGCCAATTTCCGCAGAAGTTACAACCCCCGAGCCACCAGAACCATATACGACAGTTCTAGAACCAATTATTGAAGAAGGCGAAGAAGTCACTGTCGGCGCACCACTTACGACCCCTGAACCAATCCCCATCAACCTGCCGATGAGTGTTGACGAAGAAGTGGAACCCATCATCGATGAAGACGACTTCGAAATTGTCGATCTTCCTCCATCAATTCCCACTGAAGAACCTATCGAAGCCAGCACAACCACCACAACGCCTTCACCCTATGCGCTTTGTGAAACTATGACTTGTGGCGAACACGGCGAGTGTACTGTAGTAAACTCGACTACGGTAGCTTGTCAATGTATGGATTACTATGATGGGCCTAATTGTTCAAATTGTAAGCTATTCACGAATTTCGCTATTCTAAAGAGTGAATTTTTAGTCAAACCGATCGAATACGCAGCCAAATTCGACGGAACAGCCTATGTCGTCTTTTCCGCCGATGACTTCCCTCATTTGACGTCAGAGCGTGAAGAAACAGTTTCCTTCAGGGTAAAGACTACAGCTAAGTATGGGGTTATCTTCTGGCAGGGGCAACAACCAGATAGTGCCATCGTTGGTGAAGACTATATATCGATTGGGCTGAATGATGGCTATCTTGTGTATTCGTAAGTTTGACTATCCCTATACCACTAAACCCTAGCATAACTTTTCCAGCTACGAACTCGGTGGCGGCGCCGCCCAAATAGTCTCCACTATCCCTATCAACGACGGCAAAGAACACGTAATCCGAGTAGTCCGTCGAGGCCGCAATGGCACCCTCATCGTCGACAATGAACCCGTGATCCGTGGCACATCCAGCGGAATTCTCGCGATGTTGAACGTCGAAGGCGATGTCTACATTGGCGGCGTTCCCGACCTCCAACTAATGACAGCCGGCCTCCATTCACACAATTTCGTTGGCTGTGTGGCCGACGTCCTTCTCAATCACGTCAAAATGGACCTAATGGCCAACGCTATCGACGGCGTCAACGTGAAACCGTGCGATTCCTGGCGAACAGCACGACGACGTTGGATGAAGTCCAAAAAGTACAGGAAGCTTGTCATTGGTTAGAAACAACTATGAACAGTTTCAAACTATTCACTTTCAATTCTGTAATGCAACAAACTAATAATCAGAGTCGTAATAGGTAATAATATATATAATAAGTCTGCTTCACACAAAGCCCATTCTTACCCTAACATAATCCAATGAAATCTCAGCTCAGCATTATTTTATTACTGCCAGATTTGTTATTATTACTCTTTATCGTGCTGCATAATAAATTTATATATATTTGGTTCATCACCCTCGCGGATTAGAACTAGAAAACTGGGTTTGTACAGAGGGGGCTTCTAATCCTCTTATAATGACACATTTTTTCATGAGATATGTGGTTCAAGCTAATCTGCTTGAAGAATTAACATTTTCGTGGGTGTAGGATATACAAAATCGATTGATTTCGTCGAAGACAAATGTTGTTTTTAAAATTCGGGGAAGCCGTTGGATTTTTATGCAACCAGGATGCAGACATGCACGTACTGAGGTAGTCAAAGCCCTGAGGACATTCATGAGTGGTGAGCTTGTGTTGTATGGGGGTTAGTTGAAGGATTTATGCTTGAAACTGATGGGAAAACTGATTTGGAAACTGATTGATCGAGAATGAGCGACGACTGCAACGAAAAAGTTGCAACAAGAAATCAACTAACTGTTGGGGACACAACGCCAACAATTTTGACGGTGAAAAAAATCACATTGAATTTTGCAATTAACTTGCAAAATTTGTGTAAAAAAGTTATTCGTTTTGCAAAATTTGAATGTAGCGTGACTACAAATATAATTTTAAGTTTATAGTGTAATACAAAATGTGATAACTGCTTGTTTCTTTTCATAAATCTCACGTATTTCAGTTACCTAATGGAGACGCATTATTACTGCCCCTACAAAGGCGTGAACTTTTATTAATTTTAACATTTTCTTCAGAAAATACGAATTTTGGATTTCGGCAACAATAAAGTTTTTCTGAAATTCTTTTTTAGAACGATAAGCTTGAGGGCGAAATGCAGTTCTCAATTGATAAAACGTTGATTATCATTTTATTTTTTTTACTGCATTAAAAATAAGCAACGCTTTGCAATTCAGCCTGAACGGAGGGGCTTGCGTTCGCGATGATCGCTTTGACGGCATCACGGTCCTGGGCCACGGTGTTGTCCTGGTTCAGCACGACGGCCTTGATTTCATTACCGACCTTTTGGGCTTCGGCAGAGAAGTTCGACGGGAGGTCAGGCAAGGCAGTCGGGGCGATTACGACAATATTGGCCTGAAACAACGTCAATTGTATTCAATACAGTCACTGTGTTCGCAAAAAATGGCTTTGGTCAGACAAACCTGTTGTTCAGGGCCGAGCGAAGCCTTGATGGCGTCGAACTTAGCCTGGGCTTGGGCCTTGGTCAAGGTGCTTCCGGGAGCAAGTGCTTCCTTGAAGACAGCGTTGATCTCGGCTTGTTGGGCTTCAGTGAGGTTGGAGGGCGTGCCAATACTACCAACACCGCTGACTGGAGATGCCATAAGGACGGCGATAACAATGTGCGTTGGTAGTTTTGATACATAAAATGAGTTTTGAGTGAAATGATCACCTCATCCGTTTTGCAAAATTTTATTGCATCATGTCTACAAATATAGTTTGATGTCTAAATTGTAAAAAAAACAAAATAACTGCATGTTTCCTTTCATATTTCTCACGTATTTCACTTACATTAGCTAATGGGGACGCATTATTACAGCCTTTGCAAAAGTCTGAACTGCTTTCACTCTCGATGGTTTAAAAAAAAGCCGCACTTTTAACCCATTTTTTATTCAAAAAAATATGAAAACCACGTCTTTTTAAAAATTCAATTAAGATAAGGTGTTACTACACGACGGAGAAAACTTCTTCTTTACACCCGTTTGGATTTGAGTCAGTGCTCGTTTCATCGATGCTTGGAGTTGACGGTACTCTGAAACTGGTGCAGTTATTAAGCATGTATGCATTCTTTTGAGTCTAATTATGTCATGTGAAGGATAGAAGCCGCTTTAATACTGTTCAAATGTGTAATATACCAACCTGCTGTAACTTCTGCTTTGCTTCAAGGGCTGCGGCTGCATAGCGGCTTGTTGTGCATGGTAGTTTTGTTGTTCGACTTGACTTCCGGTTACGACTATTTCTGGCAAGAATTGGTAGCTCGCAGCGCGCTGGCAGAGCTGTTTCCCTGGTGGGAGGCGTGTGTTGCCGATCAATGGGATCGGGTTCGACTTCATGGAGGCCTTTTCGGGGATGGATTGGATCGCTTCACTGTCTGAAGTACACCGATTTCGGAAACTTCCACTAAAACTCAGTTTTTTAACCGAACGAGATTTCGCTTCGGCCAGCCATTTTTGCGCTTTCTTCTTTGCGGCCTGGAGTTTGCGTCGTTGCCGTGTGTTTTCTTCATCTTCGACGCGGACTCGCATCGAATTGAGCAATATTGTGACTTGGTCATCCATGGAATCACTGGGCCGAATCGCACGGACCATTAATAATAGAATAATCGATGCAAATAGGCATAATATAACTACAGTATACAAATCCGCGGAAGCAAGGCGTTCAGGGTCAAATCGGCTATTATTAGCGAGTTGCCGGTTAATGTGCCATAACAAAACTTGCAATTCACGCGTGCACGACGGGGATGAGCAGTTGCTTCCGCCAGCGATGATAGACACGTCCGAAAAACAGTCGCCCATGGCGCAGCGGACGTGAGTCGACTGCGCGAGAAGCCGAGAAAGGCGAGTCGGGTGGCGGCTGCAGCCGTTGCCGTGGCACTAGACGGAAAGCCAAGCCCTAAGGGTGTGAAGCAGGCACGGAACACTCTCGGGCAAGTAGGCCACTTTGTAACAAACCACCGAGAAAGCGCAGCGCAACCAGCGCCTATCTCTCACGTCAGTATATGCCCTGAAGCGGTTTAACCCACATTAGGCGGCTTACAACCTCACATCAGGTGTGTGAGTTCCCCCAGTCGCTTTACCTACTCACCTACACCTTCTCACAAAATATAAAAACAGCTAATGCAAAAAGGAGCTAATTTAGCTAAAAATGACGCACGTGCACAAACCCAAACTGAATAGTGCCGTCATTGAATCTCTTTTTTGTTTCATTGTTTGCACAAGACCGTTGAAGTAATGCCAAAAAGATTGCGTCGGAATAGAGGAGCACATTGGATGGGTCTACCAAACATGTGCATTTGTAATTGCAACAGTTTACACTTTTTAACTGTTAATCTATGCCGACTTTTAAACTTTAATCGCTTCAAATCGTTTAAACTAAGCTATTCAGGATTAAAAATAACACCATCATGTAAAATTAATAATGTTGTTCTTCAAGCCAGATTCCAAAATGGTGTTTAAAAGCACAAGGCATGCTAAAAATGGGCATTTCATCGTAATTAGCATGTACTTTTCAAAGTTTATAAAAGCTTTTAAACAGATAATAGGACCCTTTTATTCCACTTTAACTCAAAACTGAGTCATTTATCGCAATTGACTTCCATTTAACAAAAAAAACTCTATGAAGGTATATCAATTTTACACCCTCGCGTGAGTGTATGGCAGTAACTTGGGCTTAATGAAGAGGTGGATGATCTCGGGGTTTGTAAATCGAGTAGTCCGGACGGGCCTGGGGATGCCGACTTGAGACTGCACTCTGAGCCGACGCATGAAGGTGCTCTGCTCGCGCTTCGTTGCCGTGCTGCTCGGAGTTCGGCTTCGTCGAGGAAGTCTTCGCTGTTCGTGTTTGAAACAACTGGCACTGACCCTCTCACAGAAACATTGGAAGCCATTGAATTCTTCCGGCTAGCGCACTCGAAATCGTAGATCAGACTCAAGGAAGGTGTGTATTGCCTCGGGCGATTCCGAAGCCCACCACCTCCATCGCTGTCACTGATAACAATTTCAGGGATGAAGGACGAAGAAGATTGGAGCGAGTTTGTTCTGGCACCGAGCATGGAAGCTGTGTTGAATTGAGGGGTGCTGGACCACAGTTTGCTGTTTGTTTTGGACAGCCATGCGGAAACCTGGAAGGGTTTTGTGGTTCAAACGCTTCAAAAACGTCTTTAAAAGGTTAAACAATCAAAGCCTTACCTTGCTTTTTGCTTTTTGCAAACGCCGTTTTTGACGTTGATGCAAATCGAGCTCTTCCCGAAAGCGCATGGCTTCCAAAAGGCCTTCCATTTCGACGGCTGCTTTCGAACGCCGGATGGACCGCACCATGAGTAAGATTATTATTCCCGCAAACATGAGTAAAATGGCTACAGTGTAACAGAGGCGACCCATTTCGCTGTCGTATTCGTAGTAATCGACTCTGAAGTTGTTTTTTAAACAGTTTTACCTAAAAAAATGTAAAACTTACTTTTTACTAAACTCTCCAACCCGATGATGACCCGACAAATTAAGCCGCTCCTTATCCAGAACCATCTGCTGACAACTGTGTTCCAGTTGAGCCAAACATTGACACATTGAAGCATCAACGTGGTTAACGCCGGCACCATGTTCAGTGTAACGCATCTCGCGAAAAACAGGTGAAAATTGATTGCTAATCTAATCCGAAGCCGCGTCAAATACCGATGCTCAAACAATGCAATGCTAACAGGAAGGAAGTTTACATACACAATGTCAGTGCCAAAGGACGGCAATGGCGACAAGAGCCAGCAACAGCCCTGATTCTGCGGGAAGGCCAGCCGCGACCGTGGGGCCGTAGGTGAATAACAGAGATGGGTGCTCGCGAGCCACTCTGCTTACTGCTTCATTCGTGGCGTTCTCGCCTCTGGTTGTCTGGCGACATCTGACCGCGCAGTTTTATCAGTAAAGGGACCCTTTGAGGGTGTGAGAAAAGAAATGCCTGTGGCTAACACAGGGCTGTGGAGGAGTACATGGGCCATGGCAACGAAACACACTAATGAAAAAAATGAAAAAGTGAAGTTTGTCTTTTGAAAGGACGACAAAAAATATAGGTACTTGCTTACTGTACTTTGTTACGTCGGCCATTTATAGAAATTATATGTTCACAGGATAGAAAAAGGGTGTCATTAAAAGGCAGAAAGGTGTTATAAAAAGTCATTTTTATTTTTTAAAGTTGTGCATTTGGTCGATTCAAGATTATTACGACTTTTTGACCTTAAACTTTGCAAGGATTATTATTTGAAACGATTTTTAGTCATTTAAAGTGTCCAAGATCAGCAAATGCACCCCTCAATATACGAATCAGTCTCTTTGAACGTTCGCGGTCATTGAAGTGTACCCATTTTCCACCCACACAATTGACTTCTATTCGTGAGGTCAGTCTTTGGCAAATACCACTCACTTTACTTCCTTTAACATGCAAAAACCATTCATGTCATTCCTAATTGATCTCACATCGAATTATGTCTGATCTTATTCAACTTTTTTCATTTACAACTGTTTTTCTAACAAACTTCGGGTCTGATAAAGGTTGACTTGTTGATTCGATAAAGCAAAAAGCAGTTCCAGTTCAAAAAACAATTAAACCACACCAATCTGACTAAGTCAGTCAACAAAGCACCCTGCCCTAAATGTGAAAATACACAGAAAACAATGATGCGTCCACAGTTTCAACCAGCTGGGTCCAAGCTAAAAGTGCTATAATAACATACAGCTGGCTTCGTCATAGTCTAGCATCGGTCCTCGAGCCTTTTCTGACAATATTTTTGACGTCATCGGCCAGGACCTCAAGCTACCCCGCTTTGATTTTTAAAAATTTAGTTGTCATTTTGCACGTGAGCTGTTTACACTTGATCAAAAACGAACGTGGGATTATGGCGGCCCCCCTGAACCGAGCTGCGCTTACAATAGTCCATTTACAGTTCAATCAACACGTCGATCAAGTAGTCTGCCGATTTATGAGTGAGTCATCCATTTCCTTGTATGGTTTTGTAAAATAAACATTCACCGACGCAAGCGCGCGCGTGCGCGGGTGCAAAAATACAAAACATATAATAAAATTTTGTGCGATATTGACGAAAAAACGATGTCATCGTGCATGAGTTGTTCCCTGTAGTTTAGAGTTTCCAGAGATACGTGAGTTATGAAATTGACCAGCACTTATGTTTTAACAAGTTCCTCTTTGTTGCGACTTCATTGATGCAACAATTTTCAACTCTATTGTTGTAGATCATCAAAAATGTTTTCCATTGTACAAAATTGGAACAATTATGTAACACAACGATTAACAGACAGACATACAGACACTAATAGCGTCGACTCGAGCCAAGCCGACGTTGATCATATTGTTTTTGCAGTTGATCGTTGGGGTCCGTTGTTTTTGCGATCAAACATAAAATAACTTTTAAAGGAAATGAAAAAAAGGAACTACAAGTTCAGGCAACTATGTAGTGTTATGATTGGCCATGGCCGGATGTATTCCACGAATTACGGCCAGGTCAACTGATGACTATAAAGAATATCTTCAAAGACGTAGGCTATTGTGTAGAAACTTCATAAATTGCACGGAAACGATGGCGAAGTAGTCTATTTGGCGAATCATATAACCTGCAGAAATGCAAAATTTTATATGCTGTTTGTCGGAAAGGAGGCCAGTTCGCCCTTGTTTGACGGAAACTGCGCATGTTGTCAGCGTGCATTTGCGTCAAGGAAAGAGGAAGTGATGGGTTGGAGATTTGATATAAAAGATTGGCATTATCTTGGCTTTGCTTCAGTATTTTGGTTTTTTAGAGGATTCGAAATCGATTCCGTACTTTGTATTTCGATTTAAAGGTGTACTGTGCTTCCATAATGGCACCATAAACGACACAGATCCCATAAATTCTATGCATACGTAATCAAATAGTTTCGGTGATCTCAAAAGGTTAGAACGCTATTTGTCGTCGATGGTGTGATGCTTTTCCCGACGTCCTCCGTCCCTATCAATTGCTTTGCATTGCTTACCTTGTTTAATGGATTGCAAACATCTCCCCCTCACATGGGTACTTTCATTTCATACCAATACCGCCGATGCGAAGATGCGAAGCAACGTGGCTAATGGCGGCAAGAAAAAAGAGAGGGGTTGTGGTAACTTTGGGCGTGAACATCCATGAGAAAAGATGGATGGCGAAAAACACGATAGCCACCCACGCAGATGCGTGTTTTGAATTCTTGGGATTTGAATGGTAAACTTTGGGCATCCTTATATAAAGGATAGACAAAATTGAGATTTCCACCAGACAAAATTGCTTAAAAAGTCGAACTTTGTTCTATGATAAGCTACAGACTGGCTATTCATTGTCTCTACAAAGGCTAAGCTTATTAAAGTTGCACAATTTTGACCAATTCAACCATCTAACGTCACTCCACAGGTAATCCCTCCCAGATTCCGCCTTTGTCCCGACCCAGCCCCATCTGACGCAATTTCAACCTTTAAAACTCTTGACACCTCCTTGATCTGTCGCCCAGCGGCGTTCTTGTATTCACCAAATTATACTTTGTGCGTTCATTTTCATTCATTCTCTGCTAATGTGAAACAGTGAAACAGCCCTGCTATTTTTCAGTCCAATTCGAAACTTCCGCTGCCCCGGAAGAAAAAAAGGTGTGAAGGCGTGGCCTACTTCCGAGGTTGTACATACACATAAAAAGACGCGTCAGTGGTCCTCTCTTTTTCAAAGGCCCTCAGTGTACCGCCGCCGTCAACATTTTGATCATATGAGGCGAATCAAAGCCATAATCTTACACACATCAGCGTTAACCTTTTCCTTACTTTGTGGAGCAGAAGTACCTCGTTTGCTCAATTTCAAAAGATCGTGTCGTTATTTCGCGATTTTGTTGTTGCTAATCTTGGTTCTTTGTACAAGAACAGATTTTGATCGTGATTATGTTTGTATTTAAGACTGGCTTAATTTGAGTATTGACAATGTTTCTTTGTAGAAACTTCAACGTATCCTACATACATTGTTTGATCAGTGAAAATAATAGTTATCTAAAAAATCATCATGATTGGAATGATCAATTTGCCGTCCGACTCCCCGGCCGAGTATTACACCGCACCAACTAGATTCTTCCGTGAATTCAATGAGCCCATACCATCGCCGTCCAATTTGGAAGTTCCATCAAAGCCAGCGAAGCCGTCTTTCTTGAATTTGTTCGCCCGACGAAAGACCTCCCGCCAAGTTGGCTATCTCAACGATGGCCGTAAAGTTTTCGATGGCAAAGTTGTGGATACTGTTTCACCGCCAAAGCTCTGGGAACAACTTATCGTTCGAACTTTTGTCCACAAAATGGAAGACGAAATCCAAAGCCCAAAAATCCAGCTTGAAACGATTCAGAACGCATTCCCAAAATTGACGTCACAGAGTAAGCACTTTTAACCATGTCTATTGTATAAAAAATGGTTTTAAATTGAACTTTTTGCAGATAAATCGCTCTCCGCGTCGACCTACAGTCTCGTGTCACAAGATCGGCTCAAAAGCCAATGCGCAAACTGTTGCGGAAAGTCACCCTTGCGCAAGAGCAACACAATCTCAGCCAAAACTGAAGCCAAGAAGGACCCAAAAAAGAAGATCTACACCAACAAACAGATCCCTTCACTTTTCATCCATGAAAAGCTGGCCCGAACACACCATCGTGGATCATCAAGCAGCTGCTAACATGCCAAAACTATTATTCAATATTCACTTTCTTATCATTTCCAAGAACAAACCGAAAATGAAAATCATTTCCTGTCCGCATTTTTCTCTCTCATTCTCGCCCCTCCAATTCCATGGTAAATGTCAGCATGATGAAGCTTTCCGTGTTTTTCTCTAAATAGAATCTTCTTCCTTTCATTGTGAATTCTCAGCTTCCGATTGGGCCTTCTGAGGTGTGCATCATCAAATTTGCTCGTACCAGTACCATTTGCGCGTCTCATCATCACAAAATTGTTTCCTCTGTACAATAATTATATTGTTTTCACTTGTTTTCTGCTTTTTGCTTTACAATGTTTTTTATTCATCGTCGAAATGAAGCATCAACTGTGTTTTTGTTTGTTATAAAAAGTCAGTTGATCAGCATTGTGCTTGAACTTTGTTGTAAAACATGTGAAAATGCTATTAGAATAATAAAATATGTTATTTTCTAACTTTTTGTTGGCATTCGTTGCGGGACCATTATTGGGGGCATCAAAATACACATGTGTAAAAGTGTAAATTTTGGTTTTTCTTTGATTTGTCAATACATCCACAATGATAATCACTCTAAAAGTGCAAATGAAAAACCTTTTTGTTGACATTCGCTGCGGGACCATAATTGGGGGCATCAAAATACACATGTGTAAAAGTGTAAATTTTCGTTTCTCTTTGATTTGTCAATGCACCCACGATGATAATCACTCTAAAAGTGCAAAGAAAAACAACTTATCATAAATGAGTCAATTTATGAAGCAAAATATTTTTGATTAAAAAATGTATTATTACGAAGACTAAAATGCTCAAGTAGCGAAAAGCAGCATGGTCCCACTAGCAAGCCAAATGACTAATTAACCACCTCATCACTTTCCTTTGTAAGCACCTACCACCGCTGATGAATGTCCGGTTTCGCAATGGGAGTCCCGTTGGGGAAATGTATGCTTTGAACCCAAAATCTACATTGCCTTTGTGTGTTGGCGTGCACGTCATTTCCGGAGGGCACGAGTCAAAGAAGTGATAAAAATAGGGTTCAAATTTGCACGAAGATGGTAAAATTCCGGTGCAGATGAGCTTATCAACCTTTGCACTTGTAGTGAAAACGTGATGTGATGACATTTAAGAAGCGCTGACCCGTTTTAAGCCGAGTTAATCCGTCTGTTGTCAGGCTGATGGTGGTGGTAGAGTGTCGTCAGTTTAGGTGCGATAATGATGATGATAACGTTGTTCCCACTTATAAGAAGTTTTAATTGTTTCATTTGAAGTGTTTCGAAATGAATTAAATGACTGTTGAAATCAAAATTCTTTAACTATGATGATGCACTTTGACGTCAATAGTGCCATTTAAAAAGTAGAAAATTCTTTGATAAAATTCAATTATTCATCACTTACTGTAATAATCATAAAGACACAATCAATGAAAATAAGTTTTTCTAAGATGACGGTTGTTTTTGACGGTACTCATGGGCGCGATAAAGTGGTAGGATTCGGGGTCGATGCGGATGCCATTTGCTTGAATCCGCTTTACAGCCGAGGGAACACTTGGGCATGTGACCTTGGATTGATTTATCGCCTTTGATGACCATGACGTGATAGATTTCCGTTTCCTCGGAGCTGAAAACACTTTTTTTGAAAACTACAGTAATGAAAAACGTACTTTGGCTTCATAGCGCTGATGAAGGTATGCCGATTCCCTGGCATTTGCCCGACTTGGCAGACTAGTTCTTTCCAGGTTGGATAGTTATTATCGAGGCCTAAAATCAATATCAAGACTCTTTTTAGACAAAACAATTACTAACCAATAAAATTCCCCGCAGTTTCAAACAATCGCTTAGAATCTTCGCACATTGCACACGGCCCTAGTATTTCCCAAATAAAATTAGGCACAGTCTTCCCGGTAAAGTGGATTTCAATAGTTATCGGATCGTAAAATGTTACAAAAATCCGCACATTCATTAGTGTTGGCCCAGAAACGCCGCTCGCTGGAAACGTACTTATAGTTGAAGTAGTTCCATCTTCCTGGGAATGTTCTGTTTTTGTTTCTGTGATGGCAAGATTTATCGGAACTGGTTCCAGAAGTCGGCCTGCCATTGAAGCAAGAATTGGCTCCTTGTTAGAAACGAGGTCCCGTATGGAAATAACAGTGAAATTTGACGGTACAACCCGTGGCAAATCTGGCGTCTGTGCAATGACATCGAAACTTTTCCAAAAATTTGAAATCGGCAAGAATATCGGGATGACGAGGATGGCCCAGAAGTCGACGCTCAGCGCTTCTAGATTTGAAGGTTCCAAGACATGGTAGTTCTGACGGCCAGATTTCGATGACAGATCAAGATGGCCAGGAGGTCTTTGCATGAGGTTTTGGTCAATAACGACGGGAAGATCGGCGTTTTCCATGACTTCATCACTGTCTTCCTTCTTTTTCGGTCGTTCCATTGAAGGCGGCATGCAATCACCAACGAGCGGAACGACCTCAGCTGATGGAAGCTTCTTGGCCGGACGAAGGCGATCATGCTCTCTCGATGGCCGATTTTGAACTTCCATCGAAGTCGGTGGCTGTTCCCGACTTCGACTTTGCCGTTTTAGCGGCTCTGTAGACGGACTTCTGATGGCAGTACATGTCGCTGAAGCCGGTGATGTTACCCTTGTTGGAGTGACGACGACATTGGCAGCGGCTGTGGGCGTCGATACGACTGGTCTTTCCCTGGTTGATTTTTGGCGGCGCTTGATGCATGTTTTCGTCAACAAAATTGACAATAACACAAATCTAAAGTTTCAAAACGCTACAAACAATATGAAAAATTGCAAGAACTCACACGACATGTCCAACAATCACTCCCAGATCCTCAAACTCGAACATCGTGCCACCATTGATCCGGCGATTCCCTCTCAAAACCTTCAAACTCTCAAGCCAATTAATCCCATTCAAATTTATTCCGCCGTCACTTCCAATTCTCGTAATAATTTCCCCGTTTCGTTTCCAAATGACGATAGATGGCTAGTTTTTCATTCATGGTTTTCAGACATTAATTATGATGCGTGTTGTCGCACTTTTTTAGTGTGTTTTTAATGTAGCGCAGTTTTAACAAAGTGCACACATGTGACAAGTTCATCAATTATACAGTTTCCAAACGCACAAAAACTAATCGAAATGTAGACCAAACAAAAATTTATTATTTATTAATTACAGTGCTAACTTGAACATAATAGACCCATAGTGTAATACATGCAAGACTTCCGTCCTTGCAAAATGACAACATTGTGACAGCATTGCGGCTAGTAAAAATTGACTGAGGATCGATGCTTTGACAAGAAAATTGGCGCTTGACAGCGTTGTTTGGCAATTGTTTACGTTTAAACAATGAAATAAAAATACTGGCAATAGGAATCGTATCGTAATACAATAATGAATGGAAATCATGTTGAAAGGCCACTGTGAAAGAGTGTGAGAAACCCTGAATGGCAGCGGAAACGCTATTTTTGTTTGTTTACAGTTACATTAGAATCGTTGGAAAAAAACATGGCGGTTGTTTTGATAAACAGATAATCTGGTCGTTATCGTTATTTGTCGAAAAACAATGGCAAGCGGTTTTAAATTTGGCAAGTTATACAAATTCGCCTCCAGGGAATCCCGGAGACTTGGTAGAAAACTCTTTGAGTAAAGTTGTATGCTCAGATGGACGGTAGGACGGCACGGCGACACTGATACCGGGATTGGGGGAAGATGTTTGGACATTACGATGGAGCTCGGAGCGACCGACCCTGGAAAAGAGGCAATTAAAATAAGGCCAATTTTAGATCAGAATAATGGGATGACTCACTCGCACACCGGAAACATCATCAACAATGTTTGGCGGTATTTGCTGCTGGTGATGCTGTAGACGAGGAAGCCCACATAGCAATTGATCAGCGAAAGAATGTCGAGCATGTCGGCGAAACTCATGTAGAATAGGCGGAAATCGCCGTAAATGCCTAGAATTCTGCTTTTAAACACCTTCAATTTTAAATTTAGGCTTACCATTCATAATAGCAAAGATCCCCTGAGGCAATTCAGTCACTAAAAAGACAAAAACCATCAAAAGCAACATCATAGTCGTCCGATCAGCCGTCAATCGGCGAGGTTTTTCGTTGTGAACAGGAGTTTTGAGCAAAAGTCGACGTTTTTGTTCGTTTTCGTGAAGTTTTTTCAGCAAGGCAAAAGTGAAAATTAACAAAAATACACACGGAACCGCCTGAAATAGAAAAATAAGCCATATTTAGTATACTACGGGCAACTTCATACCTTGAGCATGATCCCAGTGAGCCATAAATTCATTCTCAACAATCTGCAGTTATTAGCTTCAAAATCTGTTGAAATCGAAAGCCGATATTTCGGATCTGTGTCATCATACGGGATTTTAGTAGTTCCAATACGTATTAAAGTCGAAGTTGAAGCTTCTGGGCTTGGATAGAACTCGTCGTCGCGTAGAAATATTTGATGCGCGAAAAATGTCGGCACGCACAAAATAAAAATCGAAATGGCAATGATGGACGAAATTATTCTGAAAAAAATTTTTTTCTATTTTTATGCTGTCTTTGTTTTTCACAATGCCATTGTCTGCATAGGTCACCAATGCATAACCCAACCCCAAAATAAACACTCACATTGCCGGTTGGGGCATCATCCATTTCCTATGACCAGCGTCCATGGCTAAATACCGAATAAAGGCCATGAAAACCACTAAATAAATTGAAATTGCATGCAGGGCAATGCTTAGGACTGCGTGAATTTTGAGAAAACCGGACCATGAATAACTATAGCCGTCTTCGTTCATGAAGAATTCAAACCGTGAAATGTAGATCTAAAAAACATGTTGAAATTTAAGATTTGATTCACTTCTAAATTCAAAGCTTGTCTAAATGTGTTTATGATAGTAGCGTTCTGTAAAAAAGCCAATACGGAAGTTGTTGGCACGACATCCGAAAAATGCAAAGAACAACCTCCATAAAAAATGTCGATGGACAAGGTGGACAAAAAACGTACCAAATAACTGGTCATAGTACCCATGTCCGCTATTGCTATACATGTTAGTACAGTGTGCACGGCACTTCGACGCATTTGGCGTCGCGTGAGCACGCAAATATGTAAAATATTGGCGGCTAAACCGACGAGGCATAATACTAGGGCGACATATCGGTGGAATTGACCGTAAAATCTGTAAAATAAACACGACTGATGTTTGGTTAGAATATAATAGCCGTGATGGACTTACTTTTTGATGTCTAGTAGCCGGTCTACAGTACGCAAGCTCTCCGTACTGTTGAAATCGAAGAGATCACCGACGACAACGCCACAGGCCATCTTGCCGCGATGTGTAAATTAGCCCTGTATTAAACAGAGCGTCTACCTGGGTAACAATGCGACCTGAAGCTGGCAGACAGACGAAGCTGACTGGCTTTTTCGACTGACGGCGAAGGCGTGTCGAAGAACGAATTGAGAGGGAGGTTTCTGAAACACAAAGTTATGAATGCTGGCAACGGCATTAGGAATTCCGTGACTGACAGCAGGCGCGCGGCGAAAAAGCAACAATGACCGAAAATTGTCATTAACAAGGTTGAAAATCTGGCGGGGCTATTGAAAAGGTCAAGAATCACAAACAAAGCCGCCAAAAACAGACAAAATAAAAAAAAGAATCTCGTCCATGTGTACCCATTTGAGATTTCCTCCGGCAAAGCAAAAGTACACTTCCGAAATCTGGCCCCTGAGCCACTAAACATCACTTTTTAGGTGTACCAAACCGGCAACAGGTGTAATTAGACCGTCTTTTTTGCAGGTTCGAGCAACCCCACGCGCGTGTTTGCACCAAAATTGTGCCATTTACATACCCAACTTTCTTATATATTTCTCACGGTACCGAATAACATTCATATTGAATTCCATAAGCATTCTAAACTTTGTAAGCTGATACAATAAGCTTGTTTTTGAGTAAAATGATATAAAAATTACGCACGCAAAGTTGACGACAAAGTTTAGACACAACATATAAGTTAAAAGTTGGCAAAGCATTCCTTTCACTATGTAGACAGAAACAAATAGTAACACAACGTAAATTGTTTCAAATTGCCCTCCCGCCACTTTTAAATAGTGTCCTTGATAGACAGAGCGGAAAAGACTTCCGTGCCAATTCGGTCTGAGCTCTGTCGAACTGGATGGTAAATATGAAACAACTTTTTTGAAAAGAGGGCGGACGCGGAAGGTATTCTGTACCTTCTCATAGTGCCATTTAGCATGCATGTTTGCGTTGTTCGGTTAACATGGGACAATATTTTTTTCCAAAGATGGGCATTTGGACGGAGCGTAAATGGTCAGAGCGTGCAAAAATACGTGCTAAAGAGGCGGTAAAAGCCCAAACTGTGAATACGTAAAGCCCACGAGGATGTAGTACCATCGTAAATGACCAGCGAGCTCACGCGCGAGGCCATCTGAAACGGACACAAGAGTGGAGGGGACAGCTCTATCTATTGGGTGGATTCTGTCAAGTCGGTCTTCGGTGACCCTAATAACTCATGTTGAAAACACATGAGGTTGAATTGTATACATTTCTACGTATGTAAAACAGACAATTTCAATGTCTACCACAAAAAAGGCCCTATGAAGCTTCTGTCAATGGAAATCAACTGACTCATGTCCCCCTTCTGGCAAAGCATGCAGGTGACAGCTACGATGAACGAGTAGTGACTTGTCTGCGCGAGACAATACGGAAGTGGCTGTTGGATGCGTCCCGGAAGAAGAGTCCTAACTATGCGTACCAGCCAAGCCAGAAGCGCAGAAATAGCCAGAAAAAGCATTTTAAATTCAATGTTTTTTAAAGATCTGAAAAGCCGATCATCCTCACCCCTCCGCCCGATGCCGCGGCACGAACTAAACCAATACAATTGCAATAAGAAGACAGTCATAAAATTAATCCCGTTAAGAAAGCCCTCTGGCAAATATGCAAAATGCAAATCGGTAAACCCGTGGCGTCATGGACCAAAAAGTGCCTTCTGAATCCTCTGGGGCTGGGCTGGGAAAACGCGGCAACAACCATTCCACAAAACCGGGTCGTCGCCCGTATTAGGACGCCCCGTTCAGTTAGTTTTATGCTAATTGCATCGAGAGCCGCGTTTGTCGTTTTGGCTCCGGCATTTCGGGGCCCCAAATGGTGACCACCAAAAACTGGACGGAATGCCAGCCGTGTTTCAACGCTTTTCAAAGGCTCTAAAAACCAAAACACCGACGGATAAGGATGGCAGTCACGCTACGAGGGCATTATTTGAAAGGTTTTGGTGACAGGAATAATGGGATTGGAGACAAAGGGGAAGAATATTATGTTGAAACTGGACAAAGACACGCGGAATGGTACGGTAAACTCACAAATGTCAATTTTTAGGGCTAATTTTTCCATAACTTTAACAAAAAATGACAAAACTTTGAACTTACTTCACAAAATCTGATACAGTATCTCATAACGCATTCCACAGACATCTTAGTTCATAGAGTTCTCTCAACAACTAATGTAAATTGCGCATTAATTAATCGATTAACTCCAATGACGCAAACATCGTCACATACTGAATGATACATTTGAACTTTTAAATAAATAATGCCTATTTTGATAGCTCTGACTAATCCAAAATACCGTTTTTTTGTGTCTGTAATATTAAATTAACCTTTCCATTCACCCACGGAAACTCTACGTGCTCTCTAATATAAACATAAAAACACAATTATATCAGCAGTTCCTTATACTCCCTAAAAATAACAACTTTTAGACGTAATTTTGCGAGCAAAAACATCAGTAATTAGAAGCGGACCTCAAACGGAACTAAAATGCTCCAGTCTGCAAAACTTCTGCATATTTTAAAACTTTCAAATAGTCTGACTGTACCGTGGATGTTTGTACTTTGTTTTCATCAGAACTTTGTAATTGATCCCTGTGGTATTGTAACAGCAAAGTTGGATGTCATTAAAAGGACACTGCTTGTTAAAAAAGTGCACTTTGCTTTGGCTTTGGAAGGGTTTTTGACTTCTACTTAATAGCAGAGCCGAGACTTCAATGGATTCAGTAGACAAAGTCAGCATAATTTTGACCGTTGAAGGAACTGAAGTGATATGTGGATGTTGACAGGAGCGATTAACGATGATGGGGCAAAGACTAGGAAGAAAAAGACCAAAACCATTCATAAGAACGGCACAAATTTCAACATTTGTCAAAAGTTGTGAATTGGACCGTCAAAGAGGCACATTTTTCTTTGAAATTGGACTTTTAAACTTGCAGTTTATGTTTCGCCACGCCGGCCCGAAAAGCTTTCATCGCTTTTTTTCGACGACTTTTTGATTGCCGTTGGTCGTCGCTCTGGTCATGAGCTATGACACCTAAAGGGCTTGTAAAAAAAGTAGTAAGTATGACCACATCGGACGGCATTCGAGCGTATTATGTGTCCGCGGGGCGAGAGAGGGACCAAACGTCGGCGAAACCGTTTTATCTACGTCGGAATAAAAGCAGCTTGTTTTGAAAATTGACACAACTACAACTACAGTAAGCCTTTGATTATTGCGGACATCAAATTTTAATCTGATCTTTTTTTTTAAATCCCATCCCATCAAACCTCATAAAAACGTCAATCACACGCCGATCATAAAACTCACACAGAATCGCTATCAAGCGTCGCGATCAAAAAAGTGTAAAAATCTACACGGAGGCTAAATTTATCTGCAGGAGAGCCTCCAATTTTTGAGTGGCAAGGCCCTGAGGACATCTTTGTCTACGGGGGAGAGAAAAGAGTGAAAATAAACATGTTTAGTGCTGTCAAAACAAAGTGTCTGTTTTTCACGTCACTTACACATGTTGTCTGCCATGCACCATCCTTGCCAAAAGAGAGACAGAAAGTAACTGACGAGCTAAACGCCTTGTCTTGGTTTGCCCTCCCTTAATTGGTGTACTGTACTTTTAGCAGGGCTTACGCATGTGCAAAAAACGGGGCAGTGCAATCGTGGTCAATGAGTAGTTATGTCAATAAAAAATTAAGAATGACAATAGGTAGGGGAAAATAAGATTAAGACAGGCATTTTTAGACAGACAGGAAGCGGAGGCAGTCGTCGAAAATGGGTGATGCATTCAATCATCAGTTACACTCGCTTTTGTAATGTAGCTTAGCCGCACTGTTGACCTATCTAAGCCAGACTAACGTTTTTACGTCTAATTTTGTACCCTATGAGTAACAGCCGGGGCAGTGCTGTCAAAATACTTGAAAATTCTACGTCAAAGAGTACACTGTGTTAACAAAATCTAAACCGGTTAAATTCCCACTACGACAAGGAAGTCGTGGCATAACTTGGGGGAAACACTTGAAAGGACTTTGTCCACATGTGAGAAGAAACTAAAAAAAGCGGCTTACACTAACTACTTGACATGGTCCACACTACAATGTTCACATGGCTTGTGGAATGAAGCCAAACGTACTTTTGGGTTTTTTATTTTTTGTCAATTTCGAAAAATTAGAAACCACAAGCGGATTTGAAATACATAGGTTAAGTGGATCGTTTTTTGAACTAATTTGTCACCGTCACTATTTTACGTCAGAAAGCTTCTACCGACAAAAAGTTGCTTTACATCGTGGGAAGTTTACAGTATGCTGCTTATAAAGATTATGAAAACGTGCAAAAAACGACTATAGAAAAATAATTCCCAAGTTCCGCAATTGTGGAACGAACGCATGAGTAGCCTTTTTTCACAGCTGTTGTTGTCAAGCACTCATCACTTATCACACCTGTGGTCGATTTTTTCGGAGTGTAATTCAAGTTGACTAGGATTGGATCGGATTACCGGGTTGAAGATCACTTTTTGCATGCTAATTTGCCGTTGAGTCAATCACGGATCGGCAATATCAGCTTTCTTTCATCATTCAAAAATTCCGCATGACAAAGCGAAAACAAAAAACAATAAAATGGCATTTCGCTGACGTACAAAAAGCCAAATACAAACCCATTCAAAAATTGTAGCACATTGTCCAGGGTCAACGATTCCAAAAAACGCGCCCAAAAACCCCGGATTAAAGCATTGCAGATTAAAACACGATGTTTGCTGCAGGTAAACATAGAGCGAACCCTGTCCCAGACAAAATACAATATAAAATAAAACGGCTGTAAAAGTCACGGTTCAGTTTAGTTCCGGAAACCCATCCAAGTAATCCAATTGTTGACTTGAGACGAGGGCGTATGTACATTTTTGAAAAGAAGCGCGAAAAAATCACAAAAAGTAAACATTTGAATGGCTGATGTGAGAAGATTTAAGCGTCAAAGGTTAAATGAGTGAATGGATGGATCTTTTTACGATTCAAGTGTGCCCTAAGGGTACGGAGAAAATAGTTGATGGGCAAAGTTTCATAAAATCGGCGCCGTTATTCTTTAAAGTTGCCATTCAAAACGCATAAATCTAATAAACCAACAAAGAGGACCATTAAAACGCGACAAATCGCCTCAGGGCAGAGAGAGTTGAATAGAACTATGTCCGTCCATCAAGTTCAAGCTTATGACGATACGCCTTTTCAACCCATCCATTTGAAAAGCGCGTTAAAAAGTATGTAATTCGAGGATGGAGCACTTTGTCGAAGGACCCCTCGGGCTATTTGCCTTTTCAGACCGAAAAAACACAAAGAAAAGAAAGAGGGTGAGGGACAGCTGCCGTCCGCTTCTTTCGGCATTTACCGTTGTTTAAATGTGTTTAACGCGTGTAGCGAGTGGATTTTCGACAAAGGAGCGAAGTTGAAGGCGTTGTTTAGGGGCTGACTTGTCTTTCGTCGGAGAGGGTAAACAGGTGACTGACTATTGTCATGTTGATGACAGCGGGGTGCTAAGTCGAGTAATTGCCCTTGAGGGGCGAGTATTCTAACACCTTAGGCGATAAAAAAGTTAAACTAAGGCAAGATTCGACACCTGACCTGCCAGTGAGCTTGTTGACCGTATGTTTTGACTTGATGAGATGAGAAAGCAGAGCTTCAATTTGATTTATGTCACGAAATCTTCGAATTGACAAATGACCGTGAGAACGCAGTCATGCAAGTTGAAAAAATGGCTGAAACCACCTGTCTTAACAAAAGATGAGTTGGACCACAGCGGCGAGACAGACCAAAAAGCTGATGTGAAACCCAACCCGACCCCTTAAAATATGCATCCATTCCAAACCCTAACCCATATCCCATCCACAAAACGCAAGAAAAACGCATGTGGCACTAAATTAAAACAAAATATGGAAGCAATCAGAGGCTTTGCTTGTTGCCTACTCAAATCCAACCACATCCCCGAGATAGATGCCCCCAGGCGGTCATCAAAGTACGGCCTAGCCTAACCCTGCATGGATGGTACCGCCTGTAGCGTTTTTCCGCATTTGCTTCCGGCTTCAATCGGTTCTCCGTCTTTTTGAAACATGACAAAGCAAACAATGCTTTTTTTAAATAGCTAATGTTTAAAATTGGTCACACCTTGAAGGCCACGTTTCTATCTGACGTCTTTAAATCAGTTAAAATAAGTTCCAAAACCCTTGCAAACTGCAACTCCCTAATAGAATTGCATCGCGGGACAATTATCAACTTCCGCTGAATACAGTATGACATCAAGAAAAAGGCAAAAACAAGACTTTTTCTAAAAATCAAAGAAAAACTAAACTACGAAATGAAACTCTGCAACAAGTGACATCGCTCCCTTTTTTTGAATCTAAACAAAGCATCCAGCTTAATTTATGCATTAAATGTATAAGGAAGACACGGCTAATGCCAAGAACAAGCAGCGCCGCGACACGGAAAAGAATAAATAATAATCTCGCATATTAAAAAAAGCAAAGTCGCATAAATAAACACGTAAAAAGAAGGGTTTCATTAAAAGTACTTTTACATATCTATTTAGAACAAAGTGTATCCAAATATAGAATGGATGAACTTTCAGTCCGGCGAATCATTAGTAAAAGATTTGTTTTCGAAAACATGTCCGAAATTTGAGTTTGTTTGTACTCGTAATGAATATAACAAAGAAAATACGGGATAATCTTTAATAAACATCATCGACCATTCTTTTTGGTGTCATTTGCAAGAGTTCAATTTAATTTTTACCATATAAAGAAAAAATTTACTAGATTGTTGTGATCATTGTTACTAATCATTTTGCAACGCTTTTTATTGTGCTATGATCTGCTTTTTGAAAGTATTAAAACAAAGAACAAGCAAATTTTTTGCCATTACCGGAGTCAATTGCAGATGAAAATGTACTATGTTTGTTGCAGCTATATATAAAAATTAGTTGAAATGACACCATTTTACAAAATTTTGAAGGCTGAAATTTTGTAAAAGAACCATGTTTAGAGTCAAAAATACCTGTTTAGCCAGGTTAACGTCATTAATGTTTTCGTTTTTCATTTGCTATGGGTTTTGTTAATGGTAATGTCTTGTTTGTGGTTAGTATCTTATAAATGAGAGTAAAACCATTATCAACGGGTGTGATGTTTGGCGATGCGTTGATAATTTTTACTCAGAATTTTACATTTTTGGATTTTACACTGTTTAGTCGTAATTTTGTACATGTTTTGTTGTGTTTTTCTTGTTTCTCGAATCACAGAGAGTAATTAGAACGCTGCAATTGTAAATTTGCATTAAAAGGGCAACGTTTTCACACTGTACCATCTGTGTAAAGGGCCACTATTGTTGAACTTTGAACAACCATGTGTTAAAGATTAACTTTTTGGGAACTGCGTCAACACCACATAAACTCTTACATAGAACCAGTACAGATTATATGATTGAGTTTGGTCCAAATTTGTCGCGTAAAGTTCAGTGGGTTCGTGAATGACAGATATATTGGAATTTTTGATCATAAATTTACGTTTTTTTCACGTGTAGGCTATAAAGTTGCTTTATCTTATTGCTTTTATATTATAGGTCTAAAGACTGACACTTAACAACCCTTTCCAGACATGTTACTGTTTTTGAGTATAAAACTTATAGTTTAAAACAGCCCCTAAACGTCACTTTAATAATAGCGCTTTTAGAATGTTTTCAAGTATTTAGTTTACGTCTTCTACTAGGATAAACTTCTGAGACGGTTTCACCTGCGTAAAAGTTATATTCCTTCGACGTGACTCTAACGGTTCTGGTTTTATTTCAGCTGCTACTCTGATAGCATTTGGTACCTTTGAACACCCAACATCTGGATTGTAAAACTGACACATTATTTTGTGTTACAGCGACGTGGCTCCAATGGCAAATATTGAAACATTTTGAACTGACATTTAAAAAGTTCGGCAATGAATCTCACTGAACTTTTATTAACCGTCGACGCTTGTGAAAATATTCGAATTCCTATCCATTCATCGGCTTCTTTTGTAAATTTCGTCAAACGATACAAACTAACATTCGATATTATCGTCGTAATCTGCAGTTTTATGACTATGACCATCATTGGCATTTTGATGACATTCATAAACCGCGGCTTAAAGTTGCATTTTCATTTAAGAGCGTTGATCTTAATAGCTTATTTTGATTATTGTTGCTTTCGGATAGCTACCGATGCCCCTCTGATTCTGGCCTACGTGTTTCCAACCAATCAATGGAGCGTAGCAGTTGGAATACCAGAAAATTTAATTGTGTTCAAGTTCATTGAACTTATATTCGCCGCTACTTTTATATTTTTTCTAACTGCATTGATTTTCGAACGTTTGGTGGCGACAGTCATGATTGACACCTATGAATCCCAAAAAAGTTACTTATTCGTATTTGTAATTACAGCTTGTATTTTATTATGTGGATTTGGGTTCGCTTGTACACTGTTTTTTGGTAAGTATCTGTCTAGCCACGGTTTTAATGACTTTCTGAAAAAGTTTGCTCACGCTTCCGTGTTTTTAGTTAACAACGGATTTGTTGTTGTTATGGCAGCTTTAGTTATCGCAGCGACTTTTCAGTCTGTGGTATGTTAATTTGATTAACTTTAGATTGGTAAAGGTCAACTTTTTCAGTCATTTTTTTACATCATGATAAAAAACAAAAAGTTATACGCAACCAGAGTGACATCAGATACACGCATGAATCTTTCGCAACGTTATCAGTTATCAGAGAATTTACGCATTGTTTTGTTTTTGAGGAACTTGTTTGGACTTTACTTTTGTTGTAATTTGATTGTGCTTGCGGTAAGGTGTTGTTTTATCTGTTTAAAATTTGCAAAATACGTTATTGTTTCAGGCCTTTTTTGTCTATTGGCTCTCCGATGAGTTATATTTCAAACTATTCATCAACTTTGTCTGGCAGATCCTTATTTTCATCTATGCCGGCTTCCTTATCGTTGTATTCAGCTCTGCTGGCGTTTGGCCAACTGTCATGCAGTAAGTTGATTTGCAGTGCCAAAAACCGTCCTTTTTATAGTTACACTTTAAGGCTATGGAAAAAGTTGAAAGGCGATCTAGGTCCAGACAGCGAAACAACATGCAACAACAAAGTGTTTTCAATAAAGTCATCAATCGGCGAGCAGATGATGTTCCAACTGGATCAGGAAGCTGATGTGTATTTTGGACAATTGACGCAAAGTTGGGGAGAACCAAAGTAGTTTCAAAGTTTCTAGACTGTTCTTATAGAATAGTAGCAAAGTGCCAAAATGCAATTCATAAACAGGAAATAAAAAAAATGATATTTGTTTTTCAAACTACATGTAACACATTGCTGTTTTGTACATCCATGCAGATGCAAACTTTGGTTTGCATTAAATTTGCAAATTGGACGTGTAATTGGAGGTTTCTAACCATTTTCATGTTTAAGTTGGCTACGCGACCAAAATTCCCTGCAATTTGGAAACTGTTCATTGTGTTTAGGTTGCTTTTTTTACTGAAAATACTTTGAACGCGTTAGTAAATGACATGGAATTACTAAAATAATTGTGTAATAAGGTCTTTAAAGAATGTAAAATGTATAATTTGAAAATTGACTTCATTGCTTGCGTGCCATTTGGTAACTGACAGCACAAGTCAAAACAGTGTCATCGTAAACATGGATTCGTTCATCAACAAGTTCGACAACCTCAACAATAGCTACCAGATCACACTTCAATCATGTTCCCAACTTATTGATTTCATCAACAGATGTAAACCATCTGTCGATATTGTTACAGTATCCTACAGTACTCTTCTAAACATCATAATACTTAGTTCTTTACCAATACTCCACCGCGGCCTCAAGTTTCACATTCATCTACGATGTATGATTTACGGAAAATGGATTTTTTACATGTTGTACAGGTGTGCCAATGACGCATCGATAGTTTTGAGCTACATTCTGCCAGAAGTACCGGAAGATGGCGGGTATTCAAAAGTTTTTGCCGTCAAAAAAGAATTGCTTCCGTTGAGCGTTGTGGAGATAGTATGCGCTGCCATTGTTTGCGGCGCCATTAGCAACATTATCCTTGAACGGCTGGTGGCAACATTGCTAATCAACTTTTACGAGCACTGGGTTTGCTATACCTTAGTGGTCACAATCAGCTTTACTGTGGGTGGAATCTTTGCGTCACTTGCTTTTTTGGTGCTATTGGTCAATGATGGCTCGATTTTTGTGATTCCTTTGTTGTTTATTTTGCTTGTCGACTTGGCTATTGCTGTGAGCTACATCGTTTATAAAAACTACAAACTTCATGCCATCCGAATCACATCCGAAAATCGAATGACGCTATCACAACGTTATCAGTTGACCGAAAACTTGCGCGGTATTAAGCTAATGCGCGCTTTCTTAGTAACCGAAGTGATGTGCAATACCTGTAACTTGGCCGCATTCTTTGCATATCTGATAGCTGAGGATTTTTGGATCAAACTCATTATACATTATATCTGGCAATGGATCGCTTTGTTTTTTGCAACATTGATTTTGGTATTATTCCTTGGCGAAGGGACCAAACAGACCATGAAACGGTAAACTCAATCTAGCAACGTCAAATCGTATGACTAACCCAAATTTCAGGCTATGTCAAGTACGTAATAACAGCATAGAAAACCACAGCAACCCCGAAAACCCACTACCAATTAAGCTAACCACGGGAGAGCAACTAATGCTTAAAAGTCAGCAGGAGACAGCTGTATATTTCGACCAGCTAGCAAGAAGCTGGAGGTAGCAATGTTAAGCATTGATCGCTTTTTTTTTAACCTGTCTGAGCATGTGAGCGAAATAAAATACCTAACTAATAAAAATTTGATAAATGCAAGCACTTTCAACTGTCACCTGCATTTATCAAACAACTCGAACGTGGAATTAATTTTTTTATTCATATACATTGGACTTAAGCTACGTTTGACTTTACAAACTGCCTGTACATTGGTAGCCATGGACTCGCTGGCCAAAAGAATTGATAGTGTTAACAATAGCTTTGTTATTTCGATCATACCAAGCATTGAATTTATTGACTTTGTTAAAAACTCCAAACCTGTCATCGACACAGTAACCGTAATCTACAGTACCATTCTAAACATATTTGTGCTCTATTCCCTTCCAATTTTCCATCGTGGACTAAAATTTCACATCCATCTACGTTGCATGATTCATAAAAAGTGGATTTTCTATGTTTTATATCGGTGTTCTATCGACATTTCTATAATCCTAAGTTATATCATTCCCCTAACTGGCTATTCTAAAGCCTTCGCAGTGCCCATAACCCTGCTTCCCTTCAGAATATTTGAAGTTGTCTGCGCATCCATCGTCTGCGGTGCCATTACTAACATAATTTTAGAAAGGCTAATAGCAACAATTTTAATAAATTTTTATGAAAATTGGATATCCTACGCATTTGTCATCGGAGTTGGAAGTGTAACTGGTACAATTTTCGCATTAGTTACATGTATGATGCTATTTTTCGACAACGGCTTCATGTTAGTATATCCATTGGGATTCACCTTATTCTTTGGCATGATAGTTGCAGTCCTTTACATCACGCACAGAAACAACAAACTATTTGCTATCCGAACAACGTCAGAAATGTCCTTGTCCCAGCGTTACCAGTTGTCAGAAAACCTGCGACTTATTAAAATTTTACGAATTCTGCTATTGACGGAAGTACTGTGCAATTCCTGTAACATGTCGGCATTTTTTGCATATTTTATTACCGACAACTTTTGGGTTAAAATTTTCCTTCACTACGTCTGGCAATGGATAGGATTTGCTTTTGCGACATCTGTTTTGGGAATTTTCTACATGTTTCTAAGCAAGGATACTAGACCTAATTTTAGACAGTAAGCGTGTTTTAAAGCTATAAAAAAATGTGAAAATTGAATTTGTAGTTTCAGTTTGTGTCAAATGCGAAAAAGTCACAAAGTAGAAAGCAAAAGAAGTGCGCTGTCAATCAAGACAACGATGGGCGAGCAAATGGTGTTTCAAAATGATCAGGAGGCAGATGTATATTTTAAACAGTTAGCTAGTAGTTGGAATTGAAAATCTTGTTAAAGACGTAGACTTACACAGACTATAATTAAAAGTAAATTGTATAAATTATAATAACTATAATAAAACACATGCTCTGCTGCACGCAATATGCAATTTGCAATGAAACGTTTATCTACATAATGTATTTTGCAACTTCAGTTTTTGTAGAAACACAGTTGTTCCAAAGATTGCAAAAAAAAGAAACTTGTTAATTTTATAAAAAGTTGTTTCTGCAGGTGATGCTTTTTGTGACAATTCGTCGCGAGAATAATCTGTTTGGTCTCTATATTTTCACATTGTATGTTGACAACATATCTTTGATCTCTTAACCACTTCTAACCCAATTGCACCCCCACCTTTGCAATTGCTTTAACGTACCCGACAACCTGACGCATGCATTCTATCACCAACAACAAAACTTCACCTGTGTTTTAAAACCAATTTCATACTTATTTTTGCAAGCAAGTACACCAAGTCAACCAAGTATATGTCGTTCTAATTTGACTATGTCCGTCATCGAACGATTTGAAAATATTAATAATAGTATTCGTATTTCCGTGCAACTAAACCCCTTATTAATAGATGTTCTTAGAAACTATAAGTTAACCATCGACATAATTACCGTCACGTACAGTGTTCTATTCAACGCCATCGTGCTTATTGCGCTCCCGTATTTACACAATGGCCTCAAATTTCATGTCCATCTCCGTCAAATGATATATGTTAAATGGTTACTTTATGTGTGCTATCGATGTTCAGTTGATATTTCGACGATATTAAGTTATATCCTCCCTTTTGACAGTTATTCTAAGGCGTTTGCAGTTCCTATGAACTTGCTCCCTTTGAGTGTTATCGAAATAGTTAGCGCGGCAATTGTGTGTGGTGCCATGGCAAATCTTATCTTCGAACGGCTATTAGCAACAATACTGATAAACTGTTATGAAAACTGGATATCTTATACCTTTGTAACAGGTGCGATCGTTACTGTGGCGGCACTCAGCGCAGCTTTTACATTTTTAGTATTGTTGGTGGACGACGGCTTTATTTATGTCATTCCATTTATATTAGTCCTAATTGGCTTCATGGTTATTGCAGTAATTTACATTGTACTTAAAAACTTAAAACTTTACGCTATCTATGTTACGTCACAGAACAGAATGACTCTATCCCAGCGTTATCAGTTGTCGGAAAATTTACGAATTATAAAGTTTATGCGAACTTTGATGATAACAGAAGTGTTTTGCAACTTCAGCAATCTCACGGCGTTTTTTGTGTATTTTATTTCCGATGATTTTTGGTTCAAAACACTTGTCCATTACATTTGGCAATGGACAGCTTTGTCTTTTGCGTCAGTGGTAATGGTTATTTTTGTCAGTAATGGAGCTCTACCAACTGTTAAGCAGTAAGTTTTGCAGACAGTTTTTTTTTCAAATTGTAACATTGGTAATTTCAGATTGTACAAAAGTCTAGGAAGAAACCGTGTCAAAACAATGTCCCCTGAACCATTATCAATCAAGTCAACAATGGGCGAGCAAATGGTTTTCCAGAATCACCAAGAAGCGGATGTATACTTTATCCAGTTGGCTCAAAGTTGGAAATAGACAACTCTCATAAAAATAAAATTGCAAACATGTCTTTCCGAAACTTAATCTACTAAAATTGCCTTCCTTGTAAAATTATATTAAATATGCAAATAAACAAGTAAAACCTTCAATTTAAAAGTGTCCACCGTCACACATAATACTGATGTAACCCACCTGTCATTAGCTATTTCCACGAAAACCCAGCAATCAGAATTCGAAACCATTCTTCACCTGCTTCAATTTTCATGAATACAGTAAGTCACTCCTGTTGCAATGCCGAGCCGACCATTTTTACTCTATTGCTAATATTTATATTAAATAGAACCTTGGTTGGGTTCAACCAGTTGACTTTTGGAAACTATGAACTTTTCAACCCTATTTCGAGATGTCGACGACGTCAGAAATATTATTCATCTCCCGATACCATCGCAGATTCACGTTACCAACTTTATGAAAGACTTTAAACTAGTTGTCGACATATTGACTGTCGTTGGAAGTGTGATTTTAATTGCAATTTTCTGTTATTTGATGCCGTATTTCAAACGTGGCCTTAAAATGCATATTCATTTCCAAATTTTGACATATTCCGTTATGGGTTTTCTGGCTATCTATCATTTGACTATTGATGCGACGATAATATTAAGCTACATATACAGTTCTGATGAAATGTCAACGCGATTTGGAGTGCCTAAGAGCTTGACTGCATTGTGTTGTGTGGAAGCAACTTGTAGTGCTGTTTACGCTGTTTTTCTTCTAGGCTTTCTGATAGAACGGGCTGTAGCTACGGTGATGGTGGAGACGTATGAGAACTACACTAACTATTGTTTTGTGGTGCTAATGATTGTTTCGCTTATTGTTGTGGGATTTTTTCTCGGTGTTGTTGGAATCTTTTGTATGTCACAACATTTTGACCCTATATTTGAAAGCAATTTTCAGGCGATAATGGAATACTGATAACGGGTCCTATTTTTACAACTATTCTTGTCATTCAAGCATGTGTAAGTTCCACTTTTTATGAAAAAGTGAAATGTTTGATGTTTCAGTTGTTCTTTTACGTCATCAACAAAAACAAACGACTATATCAGCGACGCGTCCTATTCGAATCAAGGATGAACCTATCGCAACGTTATCAGTTGTCGGAAAATCTCCGCATCATCAGATTTATGCAAAACACGTCATCAATTTACTGGTCCTGCAACATTGTCATGCTTTTGACATTTGTGACTTACATTGCCTGTGATGATTTGTATTTTACAATTGTTTTTCACTACATTTGGATCTGGGAAGGCTACATTACTTCCTGTATGATCGTAGGAATATTCATGTCGACTGGGGCGTGGCCAACGGTTGGACAGTAAGTTGGGACTGTACTACCACACATTTTGAATTCTGTAGTTTCAGACTATGCAGACAGTGCCGAACAAACCCACTAAACCAGACAAGCAACAAGATAGTGCCAATAAGAACATCGATGGGAGAGCAAATGATGTTCGAGAACGACCAGGAAGCGGATGTGTACTTCAATCAGTTGATGCGAAGTTGGGATGGCCCGGAAAAGAAAATTAGTGGTATAAAAGCTCTTGTTTTTCACGAGATTCCACAACCTGTCCTTCATCCAAATCCGAACACTCAGCCACATGTCCATCATGAATAAAGTTCAGTTGCACTTTGTTAATTGTCATTAATCATGTACGGGTATCCAATAAATGAAAAAATTGACTGCCTTGTTGCCACGTGTACAGTTATAATTATTAATGATGACTGTTAAAAGAAAGCCTTTCACCTGCTATCTTGCAAAGGCCATATTGCAAACACCTGACTGCAGTCATGATAAAAAACGGTATTATTGCTTATACTAGTAAGTAATACCCCCCGTGTATCTTTCTATTGACTATGAACTTGACTAAATTTTGCGACAGAATCGACCATGTCTACAATCTTCTATACATTGATATCAAAGCCGATCCACAATTCATCGCGTTTGTCAAAAAATATCGAACCCCCTTCGAAATTCTTACCGTTTTCACCAGCTTTATCATGATATCATCATTCGGCTTCATGATGAGATACATAAACAGCGGCCTCCAGCTTCACATACATTTGCGAAGATTGATCTACGCCACATTTGGATCTTTCGTACTTTATCGAATCGGCGTGGATGGCGCCATTATTTTACGTCACATCTACCCCATGGAGGCGATGTGTGTGACGTTTGGAATTCAGCAGAACCTAATTTTGTTGAAAATACTTGAGATTTTTGGCGCCTTAGTCTTCACTGTCTTTCTAATAGGGTACAACATTGAACGGACACTAGCCACGGTGTGGATCCACGACTATGAAACATGGTCAAGTTGGTCGCTTATCATTTCTATTGTGTCTTTTGTGGTGTTTATAGCTTTTGGAATGACTCTTATGATGATTTATGGTTTGTATTAGTTTCATTTTACATGGGTTTATTCGAGTTTTCAGTCAATAACAGCTTAATTTATACAATTGCGGCGATTCTGGTCCTCGGCGCCTGTGAATTGGCTGTAAGTGAGACATTTCCTTTATTTTACAAGTGTTAGACCTAATTCATTTTAGATGTATTTCTATTACATGTCAATTAACGTCCGACTTTATGGCACCCGCGTGACATCAGAAATTCGAATGACTCTTTCCCAAAGGTATCAATTATCGGAAAACCTGCGAATTTTAAGGTTCACAAGATGTCTGTTTCTTGTGTATTGGTTCTTTAATTTTGTAGTCTTTACTGTTTTTACTATCTATTACATAACTGAAGACATTTATATTACTATATTGTTGCATTTTGTGCATCAGTTGTCGGTGCTGATCTATGGCACGGCTATTATGATTTCGCTTATGGTTACGGGAGCGTTTCCGACTGTTCGAGAGTAAGTTGTATTACTAAACAAATTTTTTAAATGAAAAGCATGTTTCAGACTCTATGAAAGACTACGCGGAAAGAAAGTGAATCTAGTCGATGACACAGGCCGAATATTTTCCATCAAATCATCAATGGGTGAACAGATGGTTTTCCAGGGCAACCAAGAAGCAGATCTATATTTTCATCAACTGGAGCAAAGTTGGGCAGCCCGAAAATAGAAAAGTATCCTTTTTAAAGTTCGCATTTCAAATTCAAAGATGTTTAGATTTCTGTTTCAATAAATACTATTTTTTGTCATTTTCGCATAAGGTCAAATTTTAAACAACTGACTACCTACTTAATATGTACTGTGATTATTTCACCTGTGATACGTAAAAAGGGTACACCTGCAGGTGCTTTTTATAGAAATCAAGTTGGTGCTTTAATTCTTTGAACTTCGTTTGTTCCAGTTGTGTGTTGTATGTATGTATGACAGTTGACGAATCGTGTAATGTTAAATATTTTTGATTACTTTCGTCCAATTAATGAAAGTCAACGCTTATTCAAGTTACCTTTACAGTCTAGTATAGAGCTTTCGACGTTTATAATGAAAAATAAGCCAACTTTTGACGTCATAATGTTATTCACGAGCATATCGATGATATTGGTCTATGCCTATTTTGTTAGGTTTCTTAAAACGAGTATGGTACTTTTCCATATTCATATTCGACTATTGGTATGGTTTCAATTACACTTTTATGTCATTCCAATTGTATTCCAGATGTACGCATCCTACGGCAGTTTCGCTGTCTTCCAAGGTGCCGCTGCTCTGTCTATCATCCTTAGCTATATCTGTCCAAGTCAAAGAGTCTACATAACTTATGGTGTTCCAGAAAACGTAATGATAGTAAAATTTATCGAAATTGTTGCCGCTGCTGTTTTCATTGGCTTATTAACCGCATATTCTGTCGAAAGATTCGCAGCAACAGTTATGATAGACACATATGAAACTATTACGTCTTACACTTTTGTGGGTGTATTAATAGCGATTCTCGTTTTAGCGGGAATAGCAATAATATCAGCTTCATTTACATGTAAGTTTGTTCTAACTAAGTCTCAAAATGTCAACGTTTTTGTTCGATATTTTAGCTCCAAATGCATTGGTTACAGTAGTCGTTTTGGCAGTGATCATATTTGTGTTTACTATACTTGTAAGTTACAGTTTTAACTATGTTATAGACACAAATTCGGTTATTTTTCAGTTATTTTTATATACAGTGTATGCCAACTACAAGTTGTACAAAAACCGAATTACATCAGAAATGACGTTGTCGCAGCGTTATCAATTATCCGAAAACATGAGGCTGATTCAATTTATAAAACGCTTCTTTGCGCTGTATTTTTGTGTGAACTGTAGTGTTTTGATCGCGTACTTATTATATTGGCTAGCGGATGACCTTTATTACACGATATTCTTCTATTTCATTTGGCAAATGCTGGTATTTGTTTCCGCTGTGTCTATTATTGCGGTTTTTATGAATGCAAGAGCACTGCCTACGGTGAAACAGTAAGTGACTTTGACAACACAATGGTAAAAAACGGAAATCAGGTGTTTAAGGATCTTGTCAAACTTGAAAAACAAGTTCCACAAAACGAACGCCACCGAAGACATTCCTCGAAACTTCCCCGTTCGGACAACAATGGGCAAGCCGATGATATTTCAAACTGATGAGGAAACAAATGTGTATTTCACGCAGTTGGAGCAAAGTTGGGGAACGTTAAAATAGGCACTTCTTGTGCCCTTGTATGGAAAAGGTTAACAAAACCAAAAAAGTGAATAAATCTATCATTCTAACGTTTAAAACCACAGTAGAAGCGTAACCGGAAGTTAAATTCACGTAGCCTGATAAAATTTCAAACGCCCAAAAGCCACGAGCGAACAACGGCACATTCCACGTACCCATCGATGGTGCGTAACCACCCCCTTAAAATTCAATCACATAAAGCAAAAAATGCCGTTCATAGCCCTTTTTTCACGCGGCACATGTGTTGCCTTTCATCTCGGAGCAGCTGAGACCCTGGTGGTCGCCCATCATCGTCAAACTGGCAGGGCTGACGCACATTTGTTCTCGTGCAAAAAAGATAAAAGGGTGTTACAAATTGGCGTAAGTACTTACATTGGCTTGCCAAAAGCGGGAAAATATGTTTGCACTTTTGTTGGATAAATGTAATGCCAAAGGGGTTACAACAATGGAAAGCCGTTTTGCAGAGGACGTGAAAAGTGAGGTCTTAGTTAGGGCGACAAACAAAACACAGTTGTTAGCGCCTGCGGGCATGGCAGGGAAAGCTGGAAGTCATACCATTTGCATTATTTTAATCCTTGAACGGAGAAAAAGGGGGTCATAGACCTGTTGTGGCATTTGCATTAGGTTCCTATGGGATTTTGGGGGATGTGGGAAAGGACACGGTTAAGGGTGCCAAAATAGAGTTGAAACGGGTTCGGGGCAATTACTGGAACTGCAATTTGTAAATAAACAGTCAAAACAGAAGTGGCATCAGAATAAATACAGGTTTTAAAACTGTTTTTAGGATTTTTGATGTCCATGAGTCACTACACTTCTGGAACACTGTTATTTACAATGATTTATTCATGAAACAAAACTGTCAAAAAACAGTTGACACCTTGGCGTTTGAACTTCGAAAAGTTGTCAATTTCAAAAAACAATGTTCTGCAAAACGAGCTAAAAGGGCACACGTTCGATCTATGCAAAGCCCTTCGCAGACTGCTCTTGTTATCCCGCCTCTTCACTTGGCTAATTTGCACTTTCGATTTCAAATTCATTTTTTATAACTGTTTTTGCACCCTTATCAATTCAATTTCATTGCACAAACAACACTCATTCATAAATTAACACAACTTTTTCAAATAACCATATATGTACAATATTACAGTATCTTTGGGCATGCTTCATAACTGTTTTGATTGACTGAATAACTATAAATGTTCAACGATAACATTGACCTGAGACTGTGGATTCGTGACCACACCACCACGAAGTTCGGCAATACGCTCCTGTTCGGTGGACCCGAGGGGGAACTTTTTCCGTTTTACCGGCGCTGAATGGCGATTTTCGAGGGTGTCGGGATCGACTCGAAGAAGGCCCCTCCTTGGTGTTAGGCTAACTTCGCCGATTGATGAGCCATTGCTGTTTCGGTGGGTTGATGACATGGAAGGTCGAATTGAAGGTCGTGGGAGTAGGATTGTGGGGCGATCTGGTAGTTGGGGCTCGGAATAGGGGTCGATATCTGGTTCGACTTCTGGTTGTTGGTTCTGGGACCCCTGATAACTCGCTGCTGTATTGGACTTCCAATCTGATAATCGACGAATTGAAGCTACTTCAGGGGAATTCTTAATCGATGTTTCAGTACCAACATGGGCAGATTTCGTCAATGGCGTCGGAGAGGAACCCGCATTTTTCGTAGAATCAGTGGATTCCGCGGAACTGGTACTTCCTTGATAGGTGTCATGTTTGAAGAAGTTCAGGAGCTTATGGCGTGAAAAGAATGTCGTCCCGGTGCGAGCTGACGAATAGCCGGCCATAGATGAGTCTTTGAGATCCGGTCCACAGCAACAGACGGACTTTCGCGCTGCTCGCATGAGGGCATTGATGACTTTGTCGTTGAGGACACAATGGAGAACGAAAATTAAGACGCCCTAAACACAATTCATCAATTTCATCATTACATAAGCTTTTCAAAACTGACCTGGAAACAATTCAGTATGCAAAAAACGTAAGCAAACACAATGTGTGCCCCCGGAATCGCTGCCAAGAATCCAAACACCCAAGTGATTCCAAGCAAGCACAGCAAGGTGGCTGAGCCTTTGAGCCATCCGAAGATGCGCATTGCCGTTGAGCGTTCTCGACTTTTGACGGATAAGACAACTCGCAAAGCGATACCGAGTACGACCAAATTAGCCACAATCACGACAATTACCGGCGCAATAAAAGCCCAAATCGTGCCACTTCGAACATTAATCCAACAATAACTCAAAGTACCGTAGTTTTGCCATGTAATTCCAGCAGAGATAGCGACAATAATCGCAGGAGCGCCATAACCGAAGAGATAATAGAGATAAATTCGTGATTTGTGGGGTTCGAAAACTTGAATCAGCATCATGTAGAGCTGGTAGCCTTCTAGAAGCATCCAACAGAACGCAGCTAGGAAAAGGTAATGCATCGCGATAGCCACACCACGGCAGGCTGCGGTGTTGGATGTGCGGTCGATGCCGATGACGAAGAAGATTTCCGCTGCGAGAAGGCACATGCAGAGGTTACGATGGATGGAGTGGCGGACGCTGTACAGACTTCTGAAATTTGTATTTTGTAAGAAAAAAGACTGTTGAAATTGCAAACTTACCGGAAACAAGTAAAAATCAAAATAGTTGCGATCAAGCAAACAGCTGACAACGCGCATCCAAAGATAGTAATAATATCCAGAGCCACAGCATTGCTACCCGTAATCATGTCGATGTTGTCATTGACATCCATCAAAATGGCGAAAGACGTTAGATGGTTGCAGCTGCAGAGAGTGTATTTTTCAGAAGTTTCGACCATCGCGCAACCGTTTTGGGACCATGTCCTAAAAATCGATAAATCAATACATTGCTCAAGTCAACCGATACTCCACTTACATGTATTTAGGATCCCAGAAAACACATCTCGGATTAGCCACGCCATGTGTCCGTAAATGATAAAACGTGAAATTGACAGGCTGATTAGCCGGCAAAGACACGGATACGGTAGGATCATTGACGAATGCACCCATGACGCGACTGTTGATAATAGTAGAAGTGTCGTTTGACAACAGCGATCCGATAGAATTGTACATGAAAAACCCGACTTTCGTCGGCCCAGTTGATTCTGGCATTGCTGCCGCTGTGGAAAACAGTTGTGGCGTATCTGATGAAACGGTTTGCATTCGAGGTGCTGCCGGAGTGGCAGAAGCGCTCAAAACATCGAAATTCGGCAGCTGCATGATCGGCGCATTCGAGAAGCCTTCAAATTCCACAATCGTTGATGGCCCATATCGACGAGAAGTCGCATTGATCGGTGCATTCGAGTCCGCTGACGTGCTGGCTGTCCTTGTTCTCGGCACAGCAAAACTCGCAGTTGTGATTATAGGCATCTTTGTTTCAACTTTTGAGGCCCAATTCTCGAATCCAAGTGCTTGCTGCCCAGCTGGCATGTTATCAGTCAACAAAGCTAGCGACAATTCGAGAACAGTCATCAAATTTGACGCCTTCTTGACCCTTCTAGTCACATCCAACTGCTCCCAAGCCTTATTGGCGCCGTTTGATAATAACTGATCACCGCTTTGACCAATTAGTTTTGTAAAGTTTTGAGCATAGGCAATTCGTTCATGAACATCGCCAATGTTAAGCAACTGCGAATGTGCCAACGGAACAAGCTGCTCACTGGCTTCAATAACATTAGTCACATCACCACCATACAGATTCCCCTCAGCAACATTAGTCTGGAGCCTCGTCAACATATTTGTCGCAATTTCAACACTGTCTCGACGGTTTTCAATATCACTCTGCATGGATGCCACCCATCGATGGGTACAGTTTGAAAGATCGGCCGAACTCATCCATGTTCCGTGTTCGCAGCCGCATTTGAAGCGGACAATGCCTAAATTTACTTTTTAGGGGTGCCATTGAATGAAAAGTCATACCAGTAGTGTCATCGCTTTCAGGACAGTCAACTACAGCCTCCTGACAGGCATGCGTTTCGGGGAACCTGAGCCCAAGCCAGGTAATTTCGGGGCATACAGCTCGAGGGCCATGGTTTATCGCTGTGGATTCGGCTTGAGGGCTGAAATTGACAAAATGAATCTCAAAAATGCAAGACAAGTGTGTGTTTTTACCTCAAAAGACCCCCAATAACAACAAAAACCAAGATTAATGACACTTTTTTCATCCGATTGCACATTAACCCCAAATAAACAACTTTTCCGTTTCAATTCGCTTTCGCTTTTATTAGTTCTGCAACTACAGTATCCCGTCAATTTAGCGTTGAAATGCCCATATATGTGTATCGAATTTACTGAAATCAGCGCTGTTCATTTGTATGTACCAATATCACTGACAAAAAGCGCTTTGTTTGGCGAACACGCTTACAGCGAACAAAACAGACTACAGGAATGAAAGGAAATCGGGGAACTTGTTTCCAGTATGACTGGCAATGTGGGGCAAGGGCATTTTGGAAACAAAAAAACTGCCTTTTGGGAAGTATGATGTAAAATGATGTTAGAAAACGAAATGGAATCGCTCATTGAAGGTCCTCACTTTGAAGGAAAACCTCAAAATGCGAACTTCCTCACTTGCATCAGTCAACGAACGGGCATGATAGTCCTCAATGACGAATCCAAAACATTTGCTTTTCTTCAATTCTGGCTGATGTGAGTTCTCGCCAAAAAGTCAAAGAAATACGGAAATAATGTCTTAACTCGGCTTTGGTTAGGTTGAGAGAGTCCGCGCGGAACGACAAAGGTGTTGATTTAGCCCCTCGTTGAACTTGAGTAATCGAAATTGAGACGGCAGTGTGCAAAAAATGCAGACAACAGACGAAAAAGAATGATTCTAACGTGAAATAACTGTTATTTGTGAGGAGATTAAAGATGAATCAATAAATTGGTAATTGAAAGTCCTATCAAAGGGAACGGGCAATCAATGAATGAGCTAACCATGCTGATATCAAGTTGCGCAAACCCGACATAGTCGTTTTTGCAGAGTGAACCGAACAGAAAACTGGTCTGTGGTGATCGGCTACGCAGACAACGACGACGACAACGCCCCAGGAACTTGGAAACGGAGGGGCCATTGTGAGTCACAACTTTGCGCATGTGTTGGGAAGGGCTTCTGTGAGCAGTTTTGGGACCTTTGTGAGGTTGAAAGTAGGTCGTTTGCAATGTGTAACCCTTTGATGTAATGTATTTGATGAATATTTATACCTATTTGTGACGTAATACGTCTTTTTAGCCCAATTGCCTTGAGGCAATTTGTCTTTTTTAATTACATTTTTTCTTAAAATAGTTATAACTAACCTCATTGTCGTGATTTCTGTTCTTAAAATGGTCACTGACGTCGTGGTTGTTGCTTCTGTAGTCAAAACGGCTACAGGCAATGTTTCAGTTTCAATCTTATTAGCTTCAGTGGCCATTGTGCTTTCAATTTCCTCCACAATCGGCACAAATAAGCCGTCTTCGATTAATGACTCAGTTTTCCGGGCAGTTGCTTCCCCAATTGGTGGATACTCACAAATCCAATTCAGCCTCCGATCACATGTTTCCAATTTGAGGCCATGAGTCTGTGTCGCAACGGCTGGGCAGAATCCACTCACTTTTGCCGTCGAAATTGACTGTTTAACCCAGAATAGCTCTTCGCTGCCACTTTCATTATAGGCTGCTGCCTGACGTTCAATTTCGGCTGAAAGCATGGAAAATACGGGGCCGTCTTGGAAGCGGGCCAGATCACCGCCCTGAAATTTTGACAATTATACTTTTTGAAGACATTTTGATTGATAAAAGCTTACAGCAAGTCCACAATCAGCTCGAGCTTCATCAAAAGTCTTCCGTGTTCCCAAATTACGTGCCAATTCGACGGAATAGCAGCGCCCCTGGATGTATTGAGCACCTGGATGGCACTGATGTGGCACATTTTCAACTAAAGAACATCGCATTCGATATTTCAGGGTTACTGGGGTTGTTGGAGGGCATGGGCGATGAGGAAAAACTGATTGCATTGAAGGGATTTGACAGAAAGATAGACCTTCGCATCTGAAATTGATCAACTTTCAGGTTAAGTTTGCCATTTTGGAACTCTTACCGTTGCACCAGCATAGCCAAACCACTCGGATCAACACAAATTTCATCAGTTAGAACTTCATTAACCGCATTATTTTGGAATAGACACATTTCAGTGTCATTTGGAAGGTGCCCATAAACGGCATAATCGACAAGGATGACCCCGCCATGTGGGCATGCGTAAACCAGACCCGCGGATTCACAGGTACTGCGCTCGGATGACGGCGGTGGAGCAAGAATAGAGGTAGATTCTACGGGGATTTCACAATAACGGCCTTCAAAGGACGGAGGACAACGGCACTGGACGAAAGATGTCGGTTCAGCGTGGTCAAAAGTTGCATGTTGACAAACGAAATAGTTCAAATCGGAACAGGATTTCGATTTCCAGGATGCGAAGGCGCTGTCAACATCGAGGGTTACGCAGAGGTCTTAAAAGTGAAAGGTAAAAGAATTGTAAAAGGAATTTGCAATTACTATTGATATCGTCTTCGATGGCAGGTTGATTGTTGTCCCAAAATAGTCTTTGGATTTCTTCGGTCGAATTTGGCCAGTACCATTTTAGTTGTTCTGGGTTTTGGGAGTTTGATTGGGCTCCGATCCAAAAAGCGATTGATAAGTCTGAAAATTCCAAAAAAACTGTCAAATTCGTATTTTACAAAATTTAAAATTTAATTTTCTTAAAAAAGTTTTTGAAGGTTCAAAGATTTCCAATTACTAAAATTCCTTACATGCTTTAGATTCTTTTGAAACATTCTCCTGCAAAATCTGTGAAATAAATCTTCGTTCACTGTCGTTTTCGATCGTGACTAAACTTGTTGGCAGCGCACCACCGAGAAGATTAGCGCAGTGTTCGGTGGCCTGGGTCCGATTTACGGCCTGCCGGATGATCTGGTAGCACCGGCCTTCGAAGTAGAGTTCGTTGGAGAAGCATTTGGCAAAGCGTGGGGCGGCTAAAATTTATCCAACTTATCCTTCATGACTCATTTTCGTTAAAACAACAAACGTACGACTGGTCAGCATACAAGTGCCACCATTTTGGCAGACATTTTGCCGGCAATGTCTTACTGTATCTCCCAAGGTCGAAATAAAATAACCATATAAAATAATAGCCAATATTTGTAGGCTTCTTTTCATCTTGTCGTTATCATTGCCTCAGGGTAGAAGGAGAGAACAATGAATGCAGGAAGTTGTCGAGGTTGTCAAGTGGCAGGAACGCCAGCCAGCGGTCAACTAACAACTGGATTTGCGTTTACTCACGTTGAAAGCACGCACGTGGGGGGCTAGATGCGCGGAACTTGCGAAATGTACGTCTATCTCGAGAGAGCTGTTGGATAGAGATACAAAAAAGTTGAGTCAACTAAAGGGGGATACCCATCGCCTGAGGGAAGATCGCGCACGCTGGAGACAGACCTTGCTAGTTTCGACTTCTTTTTCGAAGTGAAAACATACTCGCAGCAGTAACAAGCTTGAAGGTAGATACTTTCTGGATAGATTTATTGCGTTCGGGGGGCTCCGTGAGTGACAGATACGCAGAAAAGTTAAGCTGATACAGAAAACCGACTGACTGTATATGGCTTCAGAAGCGATGGTACCCCAGGATGAATGGAGGGATCGACCTATGCAAAAAAGAAGCTTACAGTTTTCACGAGAGAGTGTGTGCTTGGCTTCAGGATCAGTGAATCCCGAAGAAGTCGGATTAAACATTGTATGAGAACGGGGGAACAGATTACGTGAGGCAAAGGTAAGCCGCAACGCCCACACATTACGGGTCAAAATAAAGGCCTCCTGCAAGAGCAAAACATCAAAAAGTACGCAATGAGTAAGCCCAAATGCACGTTTTATTTACAATCAACCTGACAGCATACATAGTTTGAACGGAGGTGGACATAATGACCGAAAAGAATGTCACTAATGTCATAACTGCCTTTCTTAATGTAGAAATATCCATTTTTAACGCAGATCCGTCGCCATATTTTGTTGTGAGCGAACCCCCTTTCGAGAAACTATGTAATAATAATCCCATACATCAATTTCAAGACATTCATGGATCGGCGAGATCTCGCGCGCATGATATGCATGGAACAGTCCCCCTTAGGCGCAGACTAGGGTCAATCTTGCGGGAACGCCAGAGTCCGAGTCCGAATTACCCAAATCGTGCGCAGGTGTCATCGATCGTATATACTGAATGACCAACACATCCTCGGGCGGTCTGCCTTTTGCCCTGAGGCTAATAAAATGACGAATGTATGAGACACCTGGGGAAGGGCTGAATAAACAATGCAACTGTGAGGTCGTCAGAGGAGCGGGTAATGAACACCTTTCGCATTTTTTGACAAACAAATGCATTTATTTTTGAAAAACAAAACAAATTGAAAGTAATAAACATTAACTTCAAAGAGAAATGTTATACAGTTTGTTTATTTTGAAACCAAAAAATGTAAGTAAGGCTTATCAGTTAGCCAAAACAGGTCCAAAATAAACAAATCTAACTGCAGTTGTTAGTTAATTTTATGCTTTTGCAATGCTTTTGCTTCCATCACTTAGTTTTAGTCACCACAACGTGACTTTTGGCTCCGTTGACCTGACAGAATTAACATTTTTCGGGTGACAGTTTTTCAAATTTTGTGGAAGCTGTTTGTTTGATTAGCGGCTTTTTGGCTGACCTTCGTTAAAGCTGCAAAATGTGGACTCTTTGGTCAATTTGTGTCCCCTGATCTAATCTATACAGTTTCAAATAGTCTTTTATTTATAAGCTCAAAATAAATTACTCAAAATCTAATAGTTTCTTCATTGATCTTTTTAATTCGTAAAGTCTCAACATGGCCATTGTCAGCGCCTGGTACGATATCCGCCACCCTGCCATCGGCGACATTGTGTTGTTGATGGTCGTGTATTTCGGGATAGACTCTGCGTGGAGGGGCTTCTGGAACGACTTCCAATTTACTGCCAGCTCTGGAACGGAGGCCATTGACTTCCAAATGGGCTGAAGCTTTCGTGCCACGACGGGATCGAGGGTGTTTCATTTCAGCGGCGACGCTTGGTCGTTTTTCGTAGTTGACAGGCGAATTCGGGGGTTCGGATGCGATAGGAGGGTCGAGAGTTGTTGCACGTGGGCGGACGGGGACAGGGCCAGGTTTGCCTAGCAGACTTCCGATAAGGACGGTTTCAAGCTTGCCGAAAGCGAATTCGAAGGCGGATGACCAGATGATGGCGAAGAGGTAGGCGCAGACGATTGATGGGATGATGAAGAGGGTCAACTAAAACAACTTTATGATAACTTTGGATTCTAAAAGTAAGGTTTACCATCTGAAAGAAGTCCGAAAACACAAAAGGCTGCTGATTCTGACCAGCCAAATACAACACAACCATGATATGCACCAAATATGCACTGTACGTCAATCTACCAAGTGGGACCCAAATAGACCAGCTCATGAAACTGTTAATAAAACTGCCATATCCGTAATAGCAGGTTATCACAATCCAGGAAAGCGCAACTCCCCAAAGAGGCTTACTCGCCGCGGAATAGACAGTCGCCCAGCCAAGAGGTAAAACATCACCGTTGATCCAGCTTTTCAGCGTGAAAATGCATCCATAAGCAATGGCAGCTGTGCCGACCCAGCCAATGACTTGGATAAACTAAACCTTTTTGTATTTCAGACATCTAAAAGCAACTAAAACATACCCATGGAATCTTTAACTTCTTATAACTCTGCAGAAAGAACCCAGTCAACATGCCGACAATGTAAATCTGGCACCGAATCCATGGCGCATCATAAACCAGAGCCGTATAGAGTGAATATGGGACCTTCATTCGGTGATCCATCGTGGCATAAGCGTAATCGGTCGGCGGGAAGTAGTAGTGGAACATTTCAAAGATGTTGGCGCCAGTTGAAATTGCGAAAATTAGAACGGAGGCTGCGATTCCATATATTTTGCCGAAAGTAAAAGGCACCAAAATCAATGGCGCGAAGATGTACATTTGCAAATCAGTTGAGAGATACCAGGATACGAGGTAGCATTGCTCTTCGTATCGGATGACATTGTTTAAATAGAGAAAGTCGATCCACCAATTTGAAGTGCAGGGATCCTTGGCACGATATTGCAGAAGAGGCAGCCCAGGCATCACGAATGGCACATACAGCCATGTATAGACGGCAATAAGGATGTAATACGGCGGAGATAGTCGGATAATTCGATGAACGTAGAACATTGTCCAAGCTAGGGGAGACATGGATTGACGCTGGTTCTGTTTATACTTTTTGTACCAGACAAAACTCAACAGAAGCCCAGATTGCCAGAAGAAAGTATCCACAGCGAAGAAGGCCGAGGTCAAGACTTCGGTGATGCGGTGCTGGTTCATGTGGAAGACGTCAAGGGGGTTCACTGAAATCGATTTTGATCACATTAAGTTATAAAATGTGATAAACATACTCGACATGAAGGCAAAAACACTCATAGAATGCCCCAAAATAACCCAACACATTGAGAAAAACCGCATACAATGGAGTGGGCCAATGTTTCCGGGTTTGTTTGAACCTTTTGTGTTGAAGATTTCAACAACATTAGTGTATAGGGAGAATGATCGGAAGCAGTTTAACCATACGGCTGAAAATTAACACTATATTTGACATTGCCGATTAAATGATGACTTACTTTTGGTATATGGCTTTCCTTTGTGCTTTTTAAACAAAAAGAAATCATAAATCGATGCCAAAACACCCAAAGCCAAAACAGCGATGACAATAACAGCCACGATATATGTGCCAGCATTTGCTTTTTGTTTTTCCTCATTCAATGCAAGTACTTTGCATACAAAACTCTTTTCAAAGACGGTGTCAATAATGTCATGAACTTCTCTGCCTAAGCACGATTTCGGCAAACACAGATCGATTTGGATCGTATTTTTGGAACAGGAATCGATTGTCGGCGGTGACAGACTTGCTGTGAAGGTGATTCTGAAACATTCTTTGACCTCGGTATAATCGTGAAGAAATTACTATAATCGGATCGAGTCTAGCTGGGAGAAAGTACAGATCTTCTCGGCTGTATTAGTGATAAGAGCCAGTGCAAAGGTCAGAAAGTGTTTTTTAACGAAATCTAAATAGAATAAATAGAATTAAAAATACTTACAGATTGTATCTGCCTTCAAACTTGCGTCCATCAACTGTCGTTTTAATTCCTTGACAAGTTTTGTATAGACCGAACCATTTCAAGTTTCCGCGAAGGATGCCGGCTCCTGGTTTGCCGGAACTGTCCAATACTGAAATATTTACTTTTATGTCAATCAAAAACATTATAATTAAGCTTTCTTGCATCACAATGTCCATGATTAGCCCCACCAAAGAACAGAAATACCAAAAATTCTACCGATACGAGAACAATGACATTGACCGATAAGCATCCAACTTATGCCCCTTATTTAGGACAGGCCAACGTCATTTTTGTTATCATTAGAGTGCATTGGTTTTAATGAGGTTGTAAAATGACTTTTTAAAACTATCTGTCTGGGTGGGTTTAAAAAATTAAAATTTAACTTTTAAAAACTTACAACCAAGCAATGTATCAGTAAAACTAGAATTTTTATGAGCCAGCAGTACTTGAATTTCCGAAGCCACTAGATAGATATCCTTTTCACAGGCTGCTGACACATTGGCCTTTGAAACATCTCCAAATAGCGATACACGATCAAACAGGTTTTCAAAAGTCGGATATTCTGGCCGGAAATTATAATTCATCGAAACGCCATGATAGTCCGTGTTTTGAAACCGTCGCACTTCCTCTTCTCTAAACGGCAAGTCTTGGAAGTTGGAAAACACCGGCTGCACCAATAAGAATGTGCCCAGCACCAGGAACCACATCCTGACCATGTGCCACTAAGCCCACGGAATGCACACACTAAGAATCTCGATCGTGTACCCCTCAAGGTTAACACATACCACGCCTTAACCGGAATTAGCTTCGATACAACCCCATGTTCTTCGTATAACTATTAGGGCTTAAGATTATCAGGCAGGCAGGCCGAGAGCGACCGGAGTACAGTACAAAGGGCTCTTTTTGGAGACCTCAATCAGCTCTACTTTACCCCCTCCCCAGTACATCCTGCTACACGTCGTAACAGGGGCGACGTCGTTAATCATTCACCGGTCTCGTAAAACACTGCGTGCTGCTGCACCTTATCACTGTTTTTTACAGGGGAAACTTTTTTCTTGTCTTTTTTTGACGGGCTTAATCGGCCTGAGAATGTAGCGCAAAATAACCATCAAGGAAAGGGCGTCGTTTTCATCACTTGTTGGATGATCAGTTAAGATGAGGTAGATCAATGGACGGATTAAAAGAGCAATTTCAACAATTTGAAAGTTTTTCGATTCTGAAAAGCTAAGAAGTTTAGGCCAAATCATCCAAAAATCGATAAATTTACATCTAAACCCAAAAATCTGACCCCCTTCACACCAAATCCAACAAAAACCACCACCACTGAGATCCACCATCAACGGCACTGCAATGGGACCCGATTTCGACGCCAGCAATTGTAAGTTTTGCATGCATGCTTCATCATCAGTGATATCATAGCACATTTTTCTACCATTTTAGTTGGGTTGACGCTGTTGCTTCCGTTCATTATCATCCCTGTTCTCGGCGGTCTGTTATTCACGTTCAGTTGTGGGAAGGGTCGCCAGGTTCCGGTTAAGCCTTCACCCGGGGTTGCCAGCCATAAAGCGCCGAAGAAGTCTGTCTCTGTCCGAGAAGGGGGTTCGAATCGCGAAATCAACGGCAATGGCAATGGTGATGGGCCTACGGAAGATGATCCTGTCGAAAATAGTAAACGGCAACAACTGTCGAAAAAAGAGCGAATTAGTCGGAGTCAAAGACTAAAACGGTTATTTTCGGCGAAGAAACGCGAACAGTTGAAGCAATCGGACTCAAAATCGGTTACAAAGTTTGAAAAGGTCAACCCTCAGAAACCGGAAGATCAAGGAACTGATGTGATTCTGCCAGAGGAGCCGGAAGCGAGTCAGACTAAATTGCTGGGAGCGAGGGCGGAAGAAGAGGAAGAGCCGCCGCCGTTTGAGGCTGCGTTTGCTGCGGCTAATGATGAGGTAGGCTTTTTTGAGATCTTTTGCCTCTAAAGTTTGATTGGTTTCAGACAGCCCACCCCGCTGCCAACCCCGAAACCCCTGACGGCACCGGTGCCGCTGGCGGTGTCGCAGTTCCACCCGAAAACAAGCCAGTTCTACCCAAAAAGCCACAATTGCCAGGCAGCGAGCTGGATGTACGCATGTCTGATGCCGCAGGATCTGAGAAAGCAGGTGCCAACAGAAATCTCGTGCCAATGCAAGCAGTTGAACCGGTATCCCCGGCCGCTACCCCATCACCGGCGGTCACCCCAGCTAACGGGGCTGATGATGAAAGTGACAGTGATAAGTCGGCGAAAAAGTCTTCAAAGAAACATAAAAAGGTAAGAATTATCTTAAAATGTATCCAAATTAGTTGGCATTGCAGAAGAAGCACAGCAAAAAGAAGAAGAAGCACAAGAAAGCCAAGCCGACCCCCAATGTCGCCACTGCCGTCGTCCCGTTGCCCCCAGTTGAAAGTGTCACGCGGTATGAAAACTTGTATCCGCAAGTCATATCTAAGCCGGCAGTAAAAGAAGTTACTGGCGTCGGAACGACAGTTACTGAGGATAAGATGATTGAAATGACACAAGAGCAGTTTTTGACTGGGGTCAATCCGAGGAAGATGGCAGAATTCCTTCAAAAACGGGTATGTTTGCTTCGTTGAAGCTGTTTGTGTAATTTTAATGGTTATAGCCAACAGTAATGTACACCGGCATCGATGAAGAGGAGCCATCTGAGACCAAGTTCAAAAACAACGGCGTCAGCTCAAAGTTTGTCGGCCTCCCGAAAACAGTCAAAGCCTTGCCGCCACCAGCAAGGTCTCCCTCACCAAAACAGCCTTCATTTGACCCAACGCAAACCCCCGGGACTGCTGAACTCGCTCCGACGCAGTATTCTGTCGTCAAAGCCCCGACAGATGGCACCCAAGGCACGGCTGTGTCCTGTTTCGATAAGACACAAGCGTCGACTCCTCTTACCCGCCAAGACACGACAGCCCCAACCCAAGGTGGCACAACCATCCCATCCCAAGGCGTTGATGGCACCCAACCTGATCGACGGACAACCCTTGGAACAACCCAGAAGACTGATACAAACATTGAAGCGACGCAATTGTCATCCAGGAAGACCAGAACCAGAACGGCAGCAACACAGCCGGATACGATTGTCGGGACGCCGATCGGATCACGAGATGCACCGACTCAAAAGACTCGGGCTACAACTGTCAATCCGACACAGGCCGGGACCACGATGGACCCGACCCAGAATACGAGCCTACATCTAGATGGAACTCAAATCCCGGAGGGCAGTATTGAACAATGCATTGTCCTTCCGAAAACGCACATGGATCCGACGCAGGTTATTTCCTTCAATGCTGGCACGAATCCGACTCAAGGGTCGCATCCGACGATGGACGTGACTCAGGTTCGATCGAATCCGACGCTGGAATTGGCAATGACACAAAAGTCGAATAGCGTGAGAAAGACGCTTCCATCGGGGCAGATCGATAAGACGCAGATTGGCACGGTTCCGACATTCGATGCGACACAGACATTACATTCACAGAAGGGGACCATCTGGGCGAATACCGGTCTCACGACGAAAGCCAAAACAAGAAGCTTGGCCGATCCGACCCAGCCTGATCCGACCACGACTTCCGCTGATACGGATACGGTGGCAGCAGTCAAGGAGATTGGCCCAACTATGAAGTCGAGTTTTGTCCATTCCTTCCCAGAGGGTACCACCCAGCCGACAATTCCGAATTCGATACCTTCATTGACGGCGACCCAATGGGGCCAGACGGTCCTCCCGACGACCCAGCCGACGAATACGGCTAACACAGCGGAAGCTATGTTGGCTAAGGGGTTGGCTAATTACGTATGTTAAAGCTAACTGAATGTGTTTAACGTTTCTGAATCCAATTCCAGGACAAAGTTGAAAAGAAAACCTCTGAAAGCGGCGGTGAAATGGCCACAGCCACCCGGATCACGCTAACCGAAAGCGGATACCCCAAACCGCAATCGATTCCCAAAACCGCGAAAGAGGTAGATTCCGCTTCTAAAAAGTCCTCCAAACCAAAGTTGAAAATTCAGAAACGCATTGCCGAGGAACACATCAAATGTAAGCCCGAAGATTATCCAACCTTTAATGACGTTGTCTCCGATTGGGGAACAGCAGATGATGATCCCCTCCCTCTTGTTACAGCCAAAGCCACCGCAGACTCCCCGGCCGTGACACCGACGGCGCAGACGCCACCGGCACCAGTCCATCCGGATACGGTCAATCTGCGGCAACTCGAAGAAGAAGACGAACGCAAGCACATGGATCGTCGACGGAATCTCGTCGCAAAGAAAAAGGCAGACGATGACAAGCGGCGTCGAGAATTGGAAGACGCCGAACGGGATCGAAAACGCAAACTGGAGGAAGAACGGGTTTCGAAACTGCGTGCAAATGCACCGAAGCCGAGGACATTTGCACGGAACACCTATGAGGTATGTTGAGATGCAAAGTTAATTGTGCTAATGGTAGATATTTTTTAGGATAAGATTGCCGCGGGCAAGATTGTACGACGAAAACACGACTATCCAACAATGAACGATATCAAGTCCGACTGGGAGAGCACTGATACGGATACAGCTCCAAAGGACAAAAACGGGGAAAAGTGAAACATTTCGATTTTTATATCAGTCTTGTCTTTGATAAAACTTTTTATTGGTATTAAACTTAAGTGGTGGACGCAAACATCAGTAAAAAAGTGTGTTCTCAATCATCTCGGAGAGTGTAACACTTCCTTAGATCTTTGTCATCATAAAAGTCTATAAAAACAACTTTTTTCTCGGGTGAGTATTCACACCTCTCAAAATGCTCATCAAATAAGTTGTTCAAAAGTTGTTCCGTCGTACTGTTCCATTTTACATCACTGGCCATTAAAAGACATAATGTAAAATCTTCACGTTGCGCCTGAAATTAATTTTGTAATAATAATAATCGTAAAAACAAAAAATAATTACCTTGATAGATGTCAATAAAACTTCTTTATCGATTTCAAATACGGAGAGTGGAGTATTATGCACATTGAATTCTTTTAAGGAAGAACACTTCGTGTCCACAAACGCTTTAATCCACCAAGCAGGTGATGGATTCGGCTCCGTTACACTAAAGATCTCCAAAGCTCTGAAAGCAACAGAGTTGCAGAGCATTTTGGCCGCATTTGCCGATGTGAAGGAGCAGGGCCATAGTTTAATATGGTTGATAGGATTGTTAACGACATTTAAAAAACTTTGAATAACCATTTCATCCAAACGGCAACTATAAAATTCTACGTATTTTGGTACGAACCGAAAATCATCAAAACTTGTTGTGCAAATTTTCAAACCTGGCGTGAATTTATAGAATGTTAATTTGTTTGAAACAATGTATAACGTCGTATCATGTAAGTTCTCCGGTTTTTTAGAATGCAAGAGCTTCGGCAAACCGGTTTCCTTGTTTATCATAAACTGGGCATGTGTCAGTGACCGGACTTTTTCAATAGGTTGAAATCCGGAATAATTCGGTGCAGCGATTTGAAGGGCATAGGCTTCAGATCGAGTAGCGAGTTCGCGGAGACGTCGACGGAGACCATACTGTAGCTTTTCTAGGGGATAGGGCATGACTGTTGTTATGAATTAGACGATAGAACACAATAATAGCTTGCAGTAATTACTAGCTAAGGTAGTAAATGAACTACGTCGATCTGCTTTTGGCGTGGTTAGGCGACCAACCATGCCAGAACTGCACTAGTTGAGCGGGCAGTGATGCTGATTCTCTGTGAGAAAACAAACTTGGGAACATGCCCGGGAGTCGTCATTGCATCCCTGTGTGTAAAAATAACCAAACCGACAAATCGGTGCTCGATCGATGTGCAAAGGGTCAGTAAAGCGCCATTTCGGCTAACTACATATGTATGTTATACAATTTGACCTGTACGTATAATATTGACTTTATTCTCTAATGGATTTATGATATCGGCAGTCAGAAACGCCTTTTTCAACGTCAAACCGACTTTTTTGGGTTGATGATTTGGATAAAAACGTGGGGTTGTAGGTTCATTCTCGGACGGTTTGAAGTATTTTCGTAGTAACCAGAAGTTACTTTATCAATTTGATTTGATAAAACTGTCAGAGAATGCAAAATGACCAAATAACGGCGAGAAGCATAAACAGTGTTAAAAAAGTTACCAGAAGCATTTTAATGCGACTTTTGGCAATTTTGCGTTCTGGTATGTGCAAAAATTGTTGAATTTCAGAATTTTTTAAATTGAAATGGATAGAGATTTTTGCCAAAAGACTTTTGCATGCCGTTAGCATAACCCAGTTTATAAATTGGCTTTACAATTCCAGATTCCGTTATGTTTTCACCGTAAAATGGGTATGAATGCGATTTTGAGTGCGAAAATCTCTGATGTTCTGCACAGATCGATTGAGTTAAAGCAAGCAGTCGTGCCACAAGGTGTTTAATTGTGAATTCACTACTTTATGAATTATGCCTTGCGTTTATTGATGCCCCACAAGTAAGGACAGTTTACATGAAATTCAATAAATTAAGTTTCAAGTCGTGATTAGAGTCCGAGTCCGCCACCGATGCTTCCAACAACGCCGCCGACGACGCCACCGAGACCGCCCAGAAGGCCGCCGAGGATGCCACCGACGAGTCCGAGCAGGGCAGCGACGAGACCGCCGACAAGGCCACCGAGAAGTCCGCCGAACAGTTGGATGCCGCAGATGTTGCCGAGGATTGGCACGGCCGTGAACAGCTCAGAAAGGACGTTGTTCGTGGCGCCGCCGACCAGGCTGATCACATTGGCACATTGGGCATTGGTCGTAATTTCGACGTTGGTGATGAACTGCTTGATGTTGTTGAACAGGGCCTGGGCTTCCGGCGACAACTGGGACACGACGGAATCGAGGTCGTCGAAGAGTTGCTCGACTTGGGCGGTCACGTTGGCTAGCCATTGGCCGACTTCGTTCTGAAAACGCCAAGACTTGAAATGCCATGCATCAAAATTGTTATACCTGAACGTTGTTGCTGAACTGATTGGCCCATTCCGTGACGGCAGCCGTGATTTCAGCCTGAGTCATGTTGGCATTGTTGATGATCGACAGAAACTCGCTGATTTCAGGCACGCTCAGCCCCTGAAGGAAAGTCGGCGCCGGAAGCGTCGGAAGTTGGATGCCAGTGCCGCCGACGCCACCGCCCTGCGCAAAGGCGATGCCGACAATGACGACGGAGATGGCAATGGTAAGTTGAAGCTTCATTGTTGGTTGAATGATTAACTGATAGTCAGAAACAGACTGATTTGGCATTTCCAGATGCAACGACCCGGTTTTATACCAAAATCAGACACCAGTCATTGATGTCTAAAATGGCTTTACATAATCTGTTTACCAATCAAATGTTTATTTTCACAAAAGTTGAGTTGCATTAAAGCGGTTTTCAACGAGGCTACATTTCGGTGACCACATTGTTTTCAACTGTAATCGAACAAAATTAAAATTCAGTTTGCAGAGTACATCAAAGTCTCGAAAACAATTGAAATTGCTGAAACGAATATAAGTATGTATTACATTTATTTATCAATTGCATTCAAAGAAAAAGTAAAGAACATCGATCGTACGACAAAGTAAAAAAGTGTGTCCTCATCCCTCTCGGGGAACGTAAAACCTCCTTAGATGATCTTCATTAAATTTAATACAAACACCTTTTTTCCATGATGAATATTCACTCCTTTTAAAATGTTCATAAAAAAAGTTTTTTAAAAGTTCTTCTGTGGTACTGTGCCATTCTATGTCAAAATCCATTCGCAAAAATAACTTAAAGTTCTCACGTTGCGCCTGAAAGCAGTTTTGTAATAATAGTACAAACAGTAAAATGCTTACCTCAATGAACTTAAAAAATACTTTTTTATCCATTTCAAATACGGAGAGCGGAGCACGATGCACATTAAATACAGGGTGACCCAAAAATAATGCAACACGGTTTTTCCGACTTAACTCTCGAATAACTTAACCTTTCACAGTCCAACAAAAAAAGATCGATTCTATACTCTTTTTGTGACGTAGGATTTCAACGGTTTCCAGGTAGCTTCCGTTAGCGGCTCTACAGAAGCCAAAACGCATCTCGAAAAAAAGGCCAGTGCGCCGCCGCTTTTTTCCAGACGTTCAAATACCCCCCAAGCATCGCGATTTTTGTAGGACCTCAAAACTTTGGCGTTCATTAGCATAAACCCTTAGCTTCAAAATCGAGCACAAACTGGAATTTACTGGGTTTCGGTACGGGAATACAGTGCCCAGTTCGAAGGTGAGCTCAAGTCGGCTTGCATGCCTGTGAAACACACATTTTTTGACTTTCCCCCCTGGGTGGCACAGAACTCTTTTGAGATGCCAACTAACTATTGAATCAGTACTGTAAGGACTGTAAGAGTACTGCAACGTCAAAAAAGCGCGATCTTGAAGCAGGGTTTTCAAGTTTTACCCCGAAAACGCAAAATTTGGGAAATTTTGCTGCTGTTCAGAATCCGTCCGAAATCACGGCCAAACTTCAATCCTGCCGGCTACCAAAATTCACAGGCATTGTTAGTTATCCTATTGTTAAGATTTTATTGATTTGACGGTAATTGGGTGCCGTACGTTTCCGCAAAAAATTCGGAAAACTGCCCTCGCTCCACGAGGTCGCTTGCGGCGCACAGGCCGTTTTTTAAAGATTTTGTTTTGCTTCTGTAGAGCCGCTAACAGAAGCTACCTGGAAACCGTTAAAATTGTACGTCACAAAAAGAGTATAGAATCGTCCTTTTTTTGTTAGACAGTGAAAGGTTAAGTTGTACGGCAGTTAAGTCAAAAAAACCGTGTTGCATTATTTTTGGGTCACCCTGTACTTTTAAAGAAGTGCACTTTGTCTTTACAAACTCTTTTATCCACCAAGCTGCTGATAAAAACGGCTCCATTACAGTAAAGGTTTCCAAAGTTGTGAAAGCAGGAGAATTGCAGAGCATTTTGGCCGCATTTTCCGATTTAAAGGAGCTGGGCCAGAATGAAATACATTGGATAGGTTTTTGAACTACATTTACAAAACTTTGCATAAACGTCTCATTTAAACAACAGTGATAAAATTGTACGTCATTTGGTACGAACAAAAAATCATCAAGAATAGTGCTGAATTTAAAATCTGGGGTGAACATTGCAAATGCTAATGTGTTCGAAACGATGTATAACGGCATCTCATGTGGATTCTCCGGTTGTTGAGGATACAAAAATTTGTGCAAATTGTTTGTTTTGTCTATATGGAACTCAGCACGTGTCAGTGACCGGACTTTTTGAATAGGTTGAAATCCGGAGTAGTTAGGTGCAGCGATTTGAAGGGCGTAGGCTTCAGATCGAGTAGCGAGTTCACGAAGACGTCGACGGAGACCGTACTGTAAATTTTCCAAGGGGTAGGGCATGACTGTTGTTACAAATTAGACGATAGAACACAATAAACTTGCAATAAATACTAGCTGAGGTGGTAAATGAGCTATGAAGATCCGATTTTGGGTTAGTATACGACTAACTATGCCAGAACTGCATTAGTTGCGCGGGCAATAATGCTGATTCTCTGCAGGAAACAAACTTGGGAACATGCCCGGTGGTCGTCTTTGCATCCCTGTGTGTAAAAATAACCAAACAGACAAATCGGTGCTCGATCGATGGGCAAAAGGTCAGTGAAGGCTAACTACATATGTTTGTTATGTCAGTGAAGTGCCATTTCGGTTATCATTGCATATTCTTTAACGTTAAGTATTAAATTTGAAATATATTTATGTACAATGTTGCATTAAAACTGACATGTAGTAGACATGAACGAACATCAACGAGATTGCAATACTTCAAAGTTTTAGTGACAATAAAGCAAATCCTCTGAAGCCTGCTGTGGATTAGTGGGCGGGTAAAATTGAAAACACCCCCAAAAAATTGCTGAATTGCCCCCAAAAACTGGAACCCCCAAAATTTTTGCTAAATTTACCCCCAAAAAAATTCACCCCCAAAATTATTGCTGAAATTATCCCCAAAAAATCTTACCCCAAAAATTGTTACTGAAACTACCCCCAAAATACCCACCCCCAGAATCTTACTGAAATTACCCCCAAAAGTTCTGATTCTTAGACTACGTATTAGGTATCCAATTTTGCGCACCCCGACCCCTTTAAACTAAGCGGGGGTGCGGGGCGGAGCCCCCGCTTATTTCTCAGACTTAGACTTAGCTCAGACTTAGGATTCTCAGACTTTAACTGAGTTCCGAAGCTTTGAACTTTGGGGGTAATTTAAGTAAAATTTTGGGGGTGGCAGTTGTTGGGGGTAGTTTCAGCAACTATTTTGGGGGTATGATTTTTTGGGGATAATTTCAGCAATTATTTTGGGGGTGAATTTTTTGGGGGGGTAAATTCAGCAAAATTTTTGGGGGTGCCGGTTTTTGGGGGCAATTCAGCATTTTTTTTGGGGGTCGTTTAAGCTACATCCATTAGTGGGCACTCGATATCCTGATCTACGAAATGCTTTATGGCGTTGTGCCCTTCTACTCAGAGTAGCATGTGAAGTGTGAACTCATGACTTATCACATTCCCGCCACCATCGGAAAAGAAAGATCAACCAACGCGACGCTTCAACAGACATCTTCTGCAGAAGGACTCGACAAAGCGCCTCGGTGGGGGCCCTGGTGACGTCCGAAAACTGCATAAAGATTCTTTCTTCGATCACATTTACTGGGAAAAGCTGCATCGTTTCGAAGTGCTGGTGCTTTTCGACTCCGAGCACAAGAACGAAACGTATTTCGATGAAGGGTTTACGGGTCAAAAATTAACATTGACAGATTCTGTTGATGCAAAAGAGTTGCACCGGCTGCTTCCACATCAACTGCATGCGCCGTCCAACCGTGATCTCAACAACGCCACGGTTGCCAGAACCCCTAATGACTCTTTCTATGACCCCTTCTGTGATCGCTTCCCACATAATCTTGGTTGCCGCTACCAATTCACCCGCTTCTCCTTCCATCCCGCATGCAAAGAAAACGAAATTCCTGATGACTTTGTTGTTGATGATGAGCCTTTGTAGACTTTTTGATTCTGACCCATCGTCAAAACAGCACTGATCATTTGGGTGGGTGGTTAGCATGAAAAAGTGGGAATGAGGGGGAGTAGTTTCGCTTGACAACGAATACAAAAGTGTACGAATTCAAACACAGGCAAACCACTACCGAGATTGCGCAAAACACCGACATATAGAGTACTGTATTCATCCACTTGATTCGGTCAGGGTTTCTGACGCGCCAATCGTACCCAAGTTCGGGCATCGTTCGATTTACGAAGTCAATAGTGACATTTTGAAAATACAAATTCCATGTCAGACCGATAGAAAATAACCCATTTAAAATGTAAATGGATTTCATAAAACGGGTCCAGATTTCCTTGTGTCGAATGCCGAAAATGATGACAGAAGCTCGGCTAAAGCTCATTCCACATTGACAGATAGCCAGGACAGTACTAGCTGCGCCACCAAGTGCCAGCATCGCGGTTGGAAAAAATCCAGTTTGTGGCAGTGATAACAATATTGGCGTTGCCATTGGGGCCAAAGGTAACCGCAACACAAAGTAAAAGTAAACACAGTCAAGGAGGAGAGCAATAGTTTGAACTCCGTAAAGTTTATAAAAGTCAGAATTAAACATTTGGTTTTCCTTCGAAAGAAACAATACATACAACAACAAGAAACATAAAATATATGTCGGAATCATGTAAAAATGGGATAGTATAAAGAGCAAGTTGAGTTCAAACGGCGTCATTTTTGGAATATGTGAATACTTGCCGACAAATAGTAATGGACTGCCGAAATATTCTGTTATAAGTTTGATTTTGAAACAATGTGAGCGTAATTTTATGGTTTTATTTTTTACTGTAAACAAGATAAGCGTCGCAGTTTCTGTGTAACGTAGTCAGCAGCCACAGCGTAGGCGACTGGTTACCATAGACGCACAAAAGTCGAAACTTTTCGGCATAGGGTCGGTTTCTAAAAATCTGCCCTGCTCGACCTGACAGCGGTCTCAAAAAGCGGCTTTGATCTCGTCAATTTTAAATACGGAGAGTGGATCATCATTATTCGACAATTTTTGTTTATTAAAAATGCAAGAGTTGGTTACATTTAAAAAGAATTAAAGAACGTCAATTATACAGCCAAGTAAAGAAGTGTTTTCTCAGTCATCTCGGAGAACACAATCCCTGCATAGATGTGTATACTCTTCTTTATCAAAAATGATACCAACAGCTCTTTTCGTTTGTGCGTATTGTAAGTCAAAACACCTTTCAAAATGTTCATCAAATAAGTAGTTCAAGCGCTGTTCTGTGGTACTGTGGCATTCTACGTCATAGGCCATTACAATACATAATGTAAAATCTTTACGTTGTGCCTGAAATCAGTTTTGTAATTATCGTACAAACAGCAAAATGGTTACCTTGACGAATTTGAATAACACTTCTCTGTCAATTTCAAATACGGAAAGTGGAGCATTATACACAATGAATTCTTTCAAAGACGTACACTTCATCTCCACAAACGTTTTAATCCACCAAACTGCTGTTGGGAACCGCGCTTCCACAACAAAGCTTTTCAACGCTCTGAAAGCAGGAGAGTTGCAAAGAATTCCGGCCGCATTGTGATTTGTAAAAGAGCAGGGAATTATAAATAAACGTTCGATAGGATTGTTAACCTCGTTTACAAAACTTTGAATTAACACCTCATTCAAATGACAGTCAAAAAATTCTAGGTGTTTTGGTGCCAACAAAAAATCATCAAGAATAGTGCTAAGTTGAAACCCTGGCGTAATATTATTAAATGTTAACTTGTTTGAAACAATGTACAATGGCGTTTCATGTGAGTTTTTTGGTTGTTGAGGATTTAAAATTTTGCGCAAGTTGTTTTCTTCATCTACATAAAAACGGGTATGTGCCAGTGACCGGGCTTTTTGAATCGGTTGAAATCCGGAATAGTTAGGTGCAGCGATTTGAAGGGCGTAGGCTTCCGATCGAGTAGCGAGTTCGCGGAGACGTCGACGGAGACCATACTGTAGATTTTCTAGGGGGTAGGGCATGACTGTTTTTGCAAATTAGACGATTTTGGCATACGTAGAACACAAAATTGGCTTGCAACAACGGCTACCTGGGTTGGCAAAGGGACCGTTAAGATCCGCTTTTGGCTTGGTTATGCGACCAACTACGCCACAACTGCGCTAGGTGAACGGGAAGGGGAGCTGATTCTCTGTGAGGAAACAACAAACTTGGGAACATGCCCGGGAGTCGTTATTGCATCCCTGTGTGTAAAAATAGCTAAACCAACAAATCGGTTCTCGATCGATAGGCAAAGGGTCAGTGAAGCGCCATTTTGGCTAACTACCTATGTTCGTTATACAACTTGACTTGCATGTAAAATATTGACTTTTTTATCCGGTGGATTTATGATATCGGCAGGCACAAATGCCTTTTTCAACGTAAAACGGAATCAGTTTTTTGGTTTAATGATTAAGATAAAAATGTGACGTTGTAGGTTTACTCTCGGACAATTTCGAGTATTTCCGTAATTAACAGAAGCTATTTTACCGATTTGAATTAATAAAACTGTTGGAAAACGCAAAATGACCGAAAAAGACAAGAGGAAAAAACAGTGTTAAAAAAGTTACCAGAAGCATTTTTGTGCGACTTTTGTCAGTTTTGCGTTCTGGGAGGTGCAAAAATTATCGAATTTCAGCGGTTTTTCGATGGAAATGGATATATACTTTTGATTAAAGACTTTTTCATGCCGTTAGCTATACCCAGTATCTGAATTAGCTTTACAATTCCAGATTCCGTCATGTTTTCACCGTAAAATGGTTATGAATGCGATTTTGATTGCGAAAATCTCCGAAGTTCTGCACAGATCGATTAAAGTACAGCAAGTAGTTGTGCTTCAAGGTGTTTAATCGTGAATTCACTACTTTCGGCTGGCTCAAATTCATTGTAACTTGATTTGTAAAGATGGTTTGCAATGTTCTGCCCTATAAGTTATGCCTTGCGTTTATTGATGCCCCACAAGTAAGGACAGTTTACATAAAATTCAATAAATTAAGTTTCGAGTCGTGATTAGAGTCCGAGTCCGCCACCGATGCTTCCAACAACGCCGCCGGCGACGCCACCGAGACCGCCCAGAAGGCCGCCGAGGATGCCACCGACGAGTCCAAGCAGGGCAGCGACGAGACCGCCGACAAGGCCACCGAGAAGTCCGCCGAACAGTTGGATGCCGCAGATGTTGCCGAGGATGGGCACGGCCGTGAACAACTCAGAAAGGACGTTGTTTGTGGCGCCGCCGACCAGGCTGATCACATTGGCACATTGAGCATTGGTCGTAATTTCGACGTTGGTGATGAACTGTTTGATGTTGTTGAACAGGGCCTGAGCTTCCGGCGACAACTGGGACACGACGGAATCGAGGTCGTCAAAGAGTTGCTCGACTTGGGCGGTCACGTTGGCCAGCCATTGACCAACTTCGTTCTGAAAACCACCGATTGAAATGCCGTTGATCAAAATTGACTTACCTGAACATTGTTGCTGAACTGATTGGCCCATTCCGTGACGGCTGCCGTGATTTCAGCCTGGGTCATGTTGGCATTGTTGATGATGGACAGAAACTCGCTGATTTCAGGCACGCTCAGCCCCTGAAGGAAAGTCGGCGCCGGAAGCGTCGGAAGTTGGATGCCAGTGCCGCCGACGCCACCGCCCTGCGCAAAGGCGATGCCGACAATGACGACGGAGATGGCAATGGTAAGTTGGAGCTTCATTGTTGGTTGAATGTTGATAAACTGATAGTCGAATACAGACTGATTTGGCATTTCCAGATGCAATGACCCGCTTTTATATCAAATGTGGGCGTCAGTCATTGATGTCTAACATGGCTTTACATAATCTTTTTGCCAATCAAATGTCTGTTTTCACAAAAATCAGTTGAACTAAAACGGTTTTTAACAAGGCTACATTTCGGTGACCACATTGTTTTTGATTGTGATCAAACAAAATTAAAATTCAGTTTGCAGAGTACATCAAAGTTTCGAAAACAAACGGACTGAAACTGCTTTTGAAGTGCTGACAGTTATCGTCACCAGGGCAGGCGATTGAGGTAAGGTGCAGCCAGCATTTGACTCAAAACATGTGAAACTGTAAAAAACTTGTTAAAACCAATTTGCCTTTTTTACTTCCAATGCTTATTCTTACGTAAAGACTTAGTTAGCAACTGGTTTTTTGAACTGAATGTAGCATGTAAGGATTGTGCAGGTGTAAACAATTTTTTATAAAAATTCCAAGTTTCGGAGTTATTAATGTTGACAGTACTGCGTATACATACGTAGCATGAATACTCTTGATGCAGTTTGCGAATATTTCAACAATTTAGGTAAATCAATTCGCGCACCACCTCAAGTTGATTACTTTTTTCTACATCGAACAGTTGAGTTGTCAATACTGCTTGGCATTACCACAGTTTTAAATTTGTTTTTGTATTATGTTATTATCACAAAGTCATCTAACTTGAAATCATTTAAATACTTTTTATTAAACCAAGCTATCTGGGCCCAGTGCCTAGAACTGTGGATGCTGCTTGGTTGCCCCGTATTTTTGAGTCCTTATGTTGCTGGGTTCTCGGTAAGAATTTCACGACATGACACAAAATGACGTCATCATCATTTCCAGGCTGGTATATTCCGAAACATTGCAACAGCGGAGTCCACGTATTTCTTTTGGCTTCTCGGATTGTGTGCTTTTGTTCATACTATGTTTGGTGTGTGTTTATCTCTTTTCGACCGATTTGTTTTTGTATTTCGTCCAAACTTTAAAAAATATCTTCACAACAAATATACAATAGGATGTATCGTTCTGCTTCACGTTTTATTAGATTATTCTTTTTACCGTGCCTATAACACTACAAAAAGTGATCACACACTGATGGTCAACCGTGCCCGTAATGATACAGGCAATTTGTTGGACTCATGGCTTAATGAGCAAAGTTTAATCTATATTTTTGAAAACAATGGACGCACCCGAGCTTTCTTTTTCCTCGGATTAGTTATTTTCGTGGTTACTTTTATCATGTTTTATGGTGTTGGCATATGGTTTATAAGAATTGTTGTTATTCTCAAGAAAACGTCAAAAACTTTAAACCAAAAAACCGCGTTTTTATTGACAACAGCACTAGTTCAAGCAGGGGTATTTATTGTATTTTTGCATATTCCTACGATAATTATTGCAGTTTGTTGGTCATTTGCTCTCGAAAACAGTGGAAACGTGGTGAATATTGCTTTGATATTTTTCTGTCTTCATGGTATGACAGATATTTTGTGTACACTTTACTTTGTAAAGCCATATAGACTTTACTGTATTAGTTTGATACCGGCTTTTTTGAAAAAGAAAAAAACACTTTCTTTGTTTACTTTCAAAAGCACAATTACAGTCAGTGTTGTTCCTTGATTTTTTTTAACAAGGCTGGCACAAACTGTTTTTATATCAGGCTTCTTAAGAAACGTAAATAAATGTCATTACACTGAAACGCACGTTGTAAAAGATCAATCAAACACACGGGCGGTTATACGCAGAACGGGACAGAAAGCGCAAACAGGAGGAAGAACAGGTGACAAAACTGTGTGCCAATGCACCGAAGCCGAGAACATTTGCACGGAATACCCGAACAAAATTGAAAACACCTCCAAAAATTCTTTTAATTGCCTCCAAAAATTGCAACCCCCAGCAAATTGTGCAACAAGTTGTTTAATCGCGAACTCACTACTTTCGTCAGTCTCAAATTCTTTGCAAATTGATTTGTAAAGATGGTTTGCAATGTTTTACCTATGAACTTTGCCTTGCGTTGATTGATGTCCCACAAATCAGGAGAAATATAAATAAATGTCAATACGGTGAAACACACCCTGTAAAAGATCAATCAAAAACCACTGCACACGGGCGGCGGTACGCCGAACGGGACAGAAAACGCACTACATGTTTGTAATCAGGCACGCTCAGCGCCTGAAGGAAAGTCGGTGCCGGAAGGGTTATAAGTTGGATGCCAATGCCGCCGACGCCACCGCCCTGCGCAAAGGCGATGCCGACAATGACGACGGAGATGGCAATGGTAAGTTGAAGCTTCATTGTTGGTTGAATGTTGATAAACTGATAGTCAGAAACAAACTGACTTGGCATTTCCAGATGCAATGACCCGTTTTTATACCAAACGTGGGCAACAGTCGTTGATGTCTAATAGAGCTTTGCATAATCTTTTTGCCAATCAAATGTCTGTTTTCACAAAAATCAGTTGAATTAAAGCGGTTTTCAACAAGGCTACATTTCGGTGACCACATTGTTTTCACCTGTGATCAAACAAAATTTAAATTCAGTTTGCAGAGTACATCATAGTCTCGAAAACAAACGGATAAAATTTAGTGAAACAAAGTTTTGTGAACTTATCAATATACTGTATGTTTTCACAAAACTTGTATGTTATTACTACACTCGTAAGATAAACAATAAGCAAACTGCCCGGTAAAGCGCTTGAGTTGCCCATTGCTCATCGATTGAGCACCGATTTTGCGGTATTGCTATTCTTACACACAAAGATACAAAGACGAGTCCCCGTGCATGTTCCCAATAATGTTCCCTTACAGAGAGTCAGCGTTATTGCGCGTTCATCTAGCGCAATTGGTCGCTTACCTAACGTAAGCCAAAAACTGATTTCAACAGTTTACCAACCCAGGTAACAGTTGTTGCACGCCATTATTGTGTTCCAACGTGCCGAAGTCGTCTAATTTGCAACAAAAGTCATGCCTTATCCCCTGGAAAAGTTACAGTATGGTCTTCGTCAACGTCTCCGTAAACTCGCTACTCGATCTGAAGCCTACGCCCTTCAAATCGCTGCACCTAACTACTCCGGATTTCAACCTATTCAAAAAGTCCGGTCACTGGCACATGCCCAGTTTATAATAAATAAAGAAAACAATTTGCCGAAGCTATTAGGTTCTCAACAACCGGAGATTTTACATGAGACGCCGTTATACATCGTTTCAAACGATTTGACATTCTATAAGTTTATGCCAGACGTTAAACTTGCCACTATTCTTGATGATTATCTTTTCGCGCCAAAATATCTACAATTCTTTGACTGTATGTTGGATGAGATGTTTGTCCAAAGCTTTGTTAATGTAGTTAACAATCCTGTCCGATATATTAGACTCTGCCCTAGCTCTTTTACTTCGGAAAACGGCGCCAAAATTTTCTGCAATTCTCCTGCTTTTAGAGCTTTGGAGGGGTTTACTGTAATGAAGTCATTTCCATCATCCATTTGGTGGATTACAGCGTTTATGAAAGCGAAGTGTACTTCTTTAAAAGAATTTACGGTGCATGATGCTCCCCTTTCCGTATTTGAAATTGACAGAGAAGTGTTACTCAACTTCATCAAGGTAATCATTTTGCTGTTTGTACGATAATGACAAAACTGATTTCAGGCGCAACGTAAAAACTTTGCATTACGTTTTTTAATGTCTAATGATATAGAATGGGACACTAACACAGAACAACTTTTAAACAACTTATTTGATGAGCATTTTGAGAGATGTGAATATTCACCTGAGAAAAAAGTTGTTCTCATAGCTTGTTATAAAGAAGAAACCAAATATCTAAAAAAGTGTTACGCCCTTCTAGATGACTGAGAACATACTTTCTTACTCGGTGGTAAATCCGTCGTTTTTCGTTTTGTGTTGCATGTTATCGATAAATAAAGGTCATAAAAGTATCGGTTTTCATGATTTTATGGCGACGTTGATCAAAAAGTTTGAGATTTTTCAAGCATTCCGTTTGGAAATTCTTTGGAAGAAAAAAAATGGTGATATCCTCGAGGCATATCGTCCGCATTACAAAATTAAATGAAAAAGGATTGTACACTGTATTAAAATTGTTTTGAACACCATGTTAATGTGTCTCGGTTTTAGACTGCGATTTCTTAGTGATGTGAGTTTAAACCTGTCGTTCGCTGTCAAGCTTGATTACTTCGATAAGCTCATTGAGAAAATTTTCTTTACCAACTGGCCATCAGGGTAATCTAAGATACGCTGATGGCCAAAAAGCAAAGCCGTCACTTTCAAAAAGGTGTCGAAAGCTCGTTGCGTTTTTGGGATGTAGCGTGGATTCGATATATTACGTCTTTGCGAAAGTTCGTGCCACATTTCGGCGCGTCCCATTCAAAATTTTTATTTTTCGGATTCCTAATCGGGGTTTGAACTTAATAATTAGCATACTTATTAGTAACTATAAACAATCACAGTTCGAATCCGGTCCCTCACGAAGGATTCTGGAGAATTCCGATCCGAGCCAGTTTTTGAGTTCATTGCACTTCTCGAAGCGTTTCTTTTGCAAATAAAGCTACCCATGTCTGATTCAATGGTAATCAGCAGAGGGGATATTAAGGTCAAAGCTGCCATGAAGGCGACAGTGTATCTCGCCTTCAGGCGGTACTGAACATGGACCAATTTAGTCATCGTGGGTGGTCTAGGTCAGCGCAAAAATACAAATGCTACGTGTGCCGCTGGCGCCTCTGTTGGTGTTAATAAAATAGCTTAGGTATCCCTCTGTAGCATACCTAAACGGGACCGGAAACTTCTGGAAAATTCCCGAGAAAAATGGTGTCGAAAAACGGCACGAACTTTCGCAAAGACGTAATAGGTTCTGAAAGCCAGCCCAAACATGGTGAACTGTCATCTGCCCCTCCACGAGAAATCGCAAGTTGCTATTACTACGAAAAATTATGAAACGACAAAATCTAACTCTACTAGTGTTACTACAATTCCAATTACTTTTCACGGAGAAGCAGTCCACCGTACTGAAATGTCTGCTACTGCGATGGCGACCAATTCCGAATCCAGTTCATCCACTTCCTGTTTGAGAGAAAGACTCAGTAAATACAAAAATGCGTCTCCGTCCAGGGTTTGGGAAGCCACCATTCAACGGCAATTTCAACTGAAAAGGAAATCTTCGACTTCGAACGTTCACAAATATGTACGAATGCAAAAATTTCCAGATGTCAGAATCCGATGTCAATGACAGCTTCTCGTCAAACACCAAAACCGAAGTCAACGACAAGCTCATTCCAACAGTTCTGCCGATGAACAATGCTCGAAGAAAGAAAAAAAGAAAAAAGTAACACCGTAGTCTGACCCATATGCTAATTACTTATAGTTGTGTTATCGTGTAATTCTGATCCCCAAAATAGATCAGTCTATTCAAGACTCAACTGTGCACTGACCCCTGACACTGACAACTGATCCCTAGCGATGGATTCTAGCTCGGAACCGACCAGCTCCAACGCCAAGCACACCCGACACGTGGCCGATGTGGTTCACACGGGCATTCTTCTGCAAAATAGCGTCAAGTTCTACTGTAATGTGTACTCGGATGGCGCTCTTCGATGCTTCCTACATGACCCGATCGATGATGACAGCATTGATTCAAGTTATACTTATTCCGTGCTGGACATTAAAAATACCAACCCTTCATTGTTCGAATTCACCATTAAGAACCTAAAATTCTATGCTCACGACCCTGAAGCCTACAACCGGTGGCACGATGTCGTGAAGCGATTTTCTGACGAAGAAGCGATCGCTAAGGCTGAGGCGGAAATGGGGAATGCGGATACGGCCGGGGCGGATATGGCGGAGGAAATTTTGGCCGGGGCGGACATGGCGAAGGAGATTTTGGCCGGGGTGGACATGGCGGAGGCGGACGTGGCGGAGGAGAATTTGGCCGAAGCGGACATGGCGGAGGAGATTTTGGCCGGGGTGGACATGGCGGAGGCGGACGTGGCGGAGGAGAATTTGGCCGAAGCGGACATGGCGGAGGAGATTTTGGCCGGGGCGAATCTGGCTTCAGGTATTTTGATAACTACACTCCCCCAGCACGGCTGACAACTTATTTTCTTTTTTAGACCTCTTTGGTTTCAACAGTGATGCCACCCTGAACGACTTTGCCTTTGTTGATGCACTCGGATCAGGTTCATTTGCTAAAGTTATGCTTGTCAGACATCGATCTTCCCGTCAAGTTCATGCTATAAAAATGATCGCAAAAGGCGTTCCAGAGGACGGTGGCAACGACCCCATTACAGAAAGCCGCATTATGTTTATTTACAACCACCATTTTTTAACTAGAATGGCGTACACATTTGAAACTGTGGATCATTACTGTTTCGTAATGGATTATGAAATTGGCGGCGACCTAAAGTGGCACCTTCGAGAAGCTGTGCGCTCAGGACAGAAAGGATTTGGACTTACCCGCACCCGTTTTTATGCCGCTGAAATCGCCTGTGGTATTGGCTACCTGCATGAACAGAGGGTCGTCTACCGTGACCTGAAACTAGAAAATATCCTTCTCGACAGGGAAGGCCACGTCAAAATTGCCGACTTCGGTTTTTGCAAGGATAATGTGTCATTTGGACAACCAACTCGTACGTTTTGCGGTACTTTCGAATACATGGCCCCTGAAGTCGTGGCCCTCCACACAGACCCAGATGGCGCCGATGGCTACGACGGAGCTGTGGACTGGTGGGCTCTCGGAATCATCATCTATGAAATGCTTTGCGGTTTCCCCCCATTTGACGGAGAAACGCTTGGTGATCTTTTTCAAAACATTTCAATAGCTCCTCTAGCCTTCGAAATTGATTTCCCGATTTCGCCGCGTAGCTCTATTGAGCGATTACTCACAAAAGAACCGACGATGCGTCTGGGCTATGGGCTTGGAGACTTTGGCGATGTCAAGAACGATCCTTTTTTTGGGTCGATAAACTGGGATGCGCTGACTTCTCGCAACACGCCGCCGCAATTTACCCCTGACATCTTCGATGACATCGACACCAAGTACTTCGACCTGAACTTCTTAAATCAAAAAGATCCCGAACTCGAAAGCATCTTTGCGCAGTTCTCCTTTTACGAACAGAAGAAAACAAGTAATCTTTGATATTTGTTTTGCGGTGACACATAAACTGATATTCTAAGTTTGCTATATCTTAAAATTTTAATGTAAATTGTGTTCTGGTTGTCTAATTTTTCAGAATTTTAGAATCCGCGGTATTTTCACTTTTAAAAGTAGTCTGTAAGCGATTTAGAGGGGTTGAAAGATACGCAAAAACTTGTACCATTGATACTGTGGCAGTGGACAGTGCCTCAGGATGTTTGTTTGCATTTAGTAAAAAAACGCGCAATTAATTTCGCCCCAAAAAGGGCCACTAAACGCGCACGTTTTGCCAAGAAAATCTAGTTTCAAAAGACTTCACATTTTCGTTCTCGTTTTTCAGAAGTGTTCCGACTTTCACCCCCAAAACTACAACCACAACCATCAGACTGCTCTGAGCAGCAATGTCTTTGACTATAAGCTTATCTAGAAAGCCGCTGGCAACAATTTTAGGCGTGTTTTCGTGAGCTAGCAAGTTGCCAGTTTTCCGAATTTAGAAAAGTGCGTGTCTTCGTCGATTTGTACAATCGCTGCTGTTTCTTTTTTTGAAATTTCGCGTTTTTTGATTGCATTTCTTTGCTACATGATCAAAGTCTGTATCGGAATGACGACTTGTGCCCTGCAGCTTGTTTCGACTTGTTTTTACGCGACAAAAATAGACAAATTTCCTATTTTGCCGGGAAAATGGATGTTACTTTTCGTATTTTGCTATTTCTATATATATCATTCACGTGTCGCGCCTTCCGATTCGAATTCGATCACAATGTTAACACATTTTTGTTTTTCAGGAACCATGAGCTTGCCAAGCAAAGTCTCTCGCCAAAAACGCATCGACCAGAACGATACTCAGCGGCAGGCAGACCTCAACAAGACCTACAACGCCTTCCAAAAGAACTTCCTCAACTGCGCTGCTGCTGTTGATTGGAAGTCGCCGATCGAACAGGCTTGACAGCCACCGCAAGTGTACCCAGATCGCCCAACCCACGAACGATGACGAGGTCTTCGAGCCGGACCAGAACGTCGTCTACATAGACAAGACCAAGTTTCCCGAGATTGCGCGCGCCCTCGGCTTCGATGTCAGAAAAAGTCTGTCGTCGGTGTTGAGAATCGGCAGCTGGCTGTCGAAGAGAAGGATGCTGCCGCCGAAGCCGAGAAGAAGGAGTCGAACACCGGCGACGAAGAGGCTGAGAAAGAGTCTCTCATTGATGACGAAGATGCTCAATCCAACGAGTGCCCCGTTTTCGAGTCCTATCTCGGTTCTCAGATGAAGGATGATCCGTTTTTCCACGCCTGCAATAAGGCAACCGCCTATTTGAAGACGAATTACGTCGCCTACGGCCCCATGGTCAACAAGGTCTTGTCGCAGCAGCTGGTCGTCTACAAGGGGGCACTCGTCTTCGACATGGAAGTCCGTGTTCCGACCGATCCGAACACCACGGAGAAGTTTGGCAGTTATTCGGATTGCACCTCTGAGCACATGCATTTCCGCATCTTTTTCAACCATATCACTGGGGTTTACGTAAGTTTTGTCAACTTTATCATGTAAAAGGTCGATTTCGATGGTTTCAGATAACCTATCTCGACGACAACGCCGGTGCCATGGCCAGTTGCCGACCCATACAATCCACTTGAAGCACTTTGATATCAGCGATTTGATGATCGACTGCGACGTTACTGCCGACATGATTGATTTCTACATTTGGTATGGAGCTGTTTCGCTTCTCAGAGAGAAGTAAGTTACCGGATTCTTGTCTTTGAAGTTGTAAGTGTGCCTAATTGCAGCCACAAAGAAGTCGGCATCCTGCCCTCCAACTTCTACGCACTGTTCACCGAGAACTTCGACGCCAATGACACCTCAGTCGAGCGCTCCTACAAGATCACTCGCAATTGGTCCAACATCAAATGCCGCTATCAGATCGAGGACAACATCTTCTCCAAGATCTACATCATGATGCCGGTCTGTCTCGTCGACCATTGGTACCTCGTCGTCATCACGCATCCGTCTGCCTGTTTGCTTCCGAATGGCGCCCTTACTCCGACGGTCAAGTTCATCGACGGTTTCTCCAAAGAATCCAAGAAGGACACCGAGTTCCAGAACGTCCTCAATTTCCTGGAATTCCATTTCAACATGGTCCAACAAAGCGGGAAGTTTATCGGCAAGGAATTCAACCGTGATCGATACGTCAAAGTTGTCCACAATGTTCCGTCCTTAGACTTTACCAATGCGCAATCCGCTATTTTTGCGACGCTGTATGCGGATGAAATTCTTAACTGAATGTAAGTGAATAGTTTGAATGGTCACTTTTCAGGCCCCCGTTGACGTCCCGTTCAACGAAAAGTTCTCTCTCGAAGATGTAGCCAAGTTTACCCATTACGTGCTCGACGCAATCAAAGACACCCTGGCGGTGAAGGCGGAGTATGAGGCCATTCAGAATTATAAGCCTCAGGAGGTTGTTTGAATGTGTTTTACTTGGTTGATTTGACTTGTTGTTTTGTTTTTATTTTCTTTTTGACCATTTATTACTGTTTGACAGTGAAGTTTGTTTCCCGATAAACCGTTTTATTCATCGATGTCGCAATAATACTCCGCATCACACGCTTTTCGTTGGCAAATGTATGGCCTACTGTCAGTATAGCCATCATCTGTGTGCAATGACCACACTCCATCGTCAAGTTGGAAATACCCATTGGCTAAGTTGCAACACTAATGGAGAAATGAACACTAACACCAAGAAGAAAGTACGGAAAAGTTTCTGGCTCAAGTATTGGAATTCAATTATTATTTACATGGTGTCGCATGTTCTGTCTTTTTAGAGTTTTTTCATTATGGTAACTTTGCTCCGCTACGTAATTGTGTAAATGCGCATGTTTATCTTTTGGAATTTTTTATATCCGTAATTATTAAATTTGCAGTTTTTATAAAACATGTTGAAGATAAAGTATTACAACTTAAGTGCCATCTAAGTTCGTCCACACTTGATAGTTTTCCTCCATCAGCCCACTTTTCATCTTTGGATTGAATGGATTCAAATCCATGTATTCAGAAGTTGTTGCCTTCTCCCACTGAATGGCATTAATTGACGGGTTACCAGTTTTTACAAAAGCCGCCATAGTTTCAACCAAAATCCGCGTAAATTCAGCATCGTTTTCATCCGGCGTAAACTGATTCAAAAGTGTCCGGTTGAAAATATAGAACAACTCATAACCGTGTGTTGGCTCTACAAAACAGTTTGTTTGCTTAAATAAGTTCAACTTCAACTCACTATTCAGTGGCATGATATCCGGAAGCATCTTCTTATTTGAATACGTCGTCAAATACGAATAAACCGGCCAACCAGCGTTTACTTTTGCCTGTGTTTCGTTTTTTACAGGCATATTGAAATAAAAATCTGTGCTTAGCTGGACGTATTTCTCAAAGTAGTAGGTGCTGTTTTTAGTTTCGTTGTCGTTGCTTTTTAGATAAAAATCGACTAAATTTCGTCGAAGTTTGGTTGCAATCGAGCCGTAGAGTGCTGGCGAAATGTAGCTATTGACGGTTTCTACGAATTTTACAAAGTTGAAATCAGAATCATTTTGTATGATGTTTTGGATAAGAGCTGAAATAGATCGTAAAAACAAAAAAAAATTGTTAAAATTTGCATACTAAAGAAAAGAAACTCCTCCGCAGCCACCCCGCTTAACGTTGGCTTTGGATCAGCTTCAATTAACAGTTCATTGAACGGCTTGTTGACAAAATCATTGTCCATTCGAGGCCCTATCATCTGATAGAGGAATTCCCCTTCTCCAAGTTGTTCATTGACGTCCCAAATCTGGTCTATTGTTACATTCTTCAAGCAGGTTTTCAAATTTTTCAAATTGCAATTGAGCTTATTTGCATATTTGACTGTTCCTTCGAGAGGGGCATCGGTCAGACTAAAAGTACCAAATTCTGACCCTGAATTCTGGATTGCCTGTTGAAACAGATCTGCAAAATGCGTTCAACTTTAGTTAAATTTGTGGAAGTACTCACGATTAGTGTGATTTGACAAAGTCAAATAAGTCAAACTCATTGCCCCAGCACTTTCACCCCAGACAGTCGTCCGACTCGGGTTGCCACCAAAAGCGGCAATGTTTTCTTTTACGAAAATCAGCGCCGCTCTCTGATCCCATAGACCGTAATTACCAGCAAAATCGGCGTCATTGATCGCAGCAAAGCCGAAAAGTCCTAACCTGTATTGAATCATGACTACGACGATGCCACGTTTAACAAAGTGCTCAGCCACGGCATGATGACCGTATTCAGCTGTGGAGCCAGTTGTAAACCCGCCGCCATGAATCCAAACTAGCACGGGATAGCCGTCTGGTGATGTTGGGGGAATAGTTGGGGTAATAACGTTTAGGTAAAGACAATCTTCATCAGCTTTTAGTTTTGATAAGTTGAAAAGGTGACGCGTTGCTGGAGGGCATGTGAGGGGGTACGCTTTTGCGGGGCGGATGTTAGGCCAGGATTCGGGTGGGTGTGGTTTCTGCAAAATGTCTTTTCCTAAAAATTTACAAGCAAAACTCACCTCCAATCGAAGTTTGCCAGTTGGGGGCTTCGCAAATGGTATCCCAAGGAACACATTGACTTTCGAACCATCGCTCAAAGTTTCGACAAATCCTTCAATTGCTCCATAATTAGTTTGAACAATTGAACTGTTATCAGCAGAATATGCAATTCTGCCAAAGAAGAGTGTCAATAGCAACACCAGCAACATTAATATACCAATCCAGTGTGACACAAAAATCCAAAATCGCCTCAGCCTCCGCCTCAGCCTCTGAGGCGGAGGCTTGAGGCCATTGAGGCGCCTCATGAGGCGCTCGCCTCAAATGAGTGAGGCGACCAAGAAAATTCTTAAATTCATTATTTTATTGTTTGAAAAGAGTTTAGAGATAACCTGTGATGTTGAATACCTCGTTTTAATGACTGAAATGCCACAGAATTGACAAAATGAAAAAATCAAAATTTTTGAATATTTTAAGTTTGCGAATATTATTTAAATTTGAAGCATAAAAATGGTTTTTAGTGAGTGTGAACAAAAACTGACTTTGATTAACGTCAAATACTGCACTTTTGTGGTTAAAAATACTTTTTTGAGCGCTGAGGCGCCTCGCTCGGGAGATGCTCAAATATTTTCGCCTCAGCATCCGCCTCAGCCTCTGAGGCGTGAGGCGGTTGAGGCACCTCAGAGGCGCCTCATGAGGCGAGGCGGTGTCACACTGTACCAATCACGACAATGAAACGTAATTCTGCAATCTTTTTAAGAGACGCGCCTGATTTTAAGCGGCCGACCATTACACTTTAAAATGTTTTGCGGCCAAACTGTAGGTACAAGTGTAAAAATCAAAGTCGGCTCCTCCCCTCTACATTGGTCCTAAATCCTGTCAAAAGCGGTCTCTTAAATCAGTATTTATGCGGGACTTTGATAAATCCGTTTCCACTTTCGCAAGGATTAACAGCATAAGTCCAGTCTACCTTGATACTGTTTTGTTTTTGTAGTGAAGCTGACTTATTGAAGGTTAACGTGAGTTCAATAGCGAATATCAAAGAGAAAAACAACATTAAATTGTGAGCATGACGTCTAAAAACATAAAAATTGGCTGCATCACACACATTACTATCACAACTTTACATATATTTTGTGTACCCGAAACAACGCAACCCTCCTACATGCATACATGTCAGCGTTGTGCCTCGAACGAAATGTTGTGCAATCTTTTGCAAAATTGGATAACATTGAAGCAGTGTTGGGTAAACAACTTTGAAAAAAGGAAGCTTCATTCGTCTTTTGATTGTCAGTTTGTCTTCATCCATCCACGTCTACCGTCTAATAATGGCCGAAAAAAACTGTTGTGGCTACTGTAGCCGTAACATCGGACCCTGTAAATGTTGAAAATGGTCCACGTAAACGTCGTCTTCGTGGTGGTCGTCGGCGTGTTCCAAAGAAGGATGGAAATGAAGCCGTCGACCAGAAGGGGGGCGCCGTATTTTATTTGAGGACAAACCATGGGAAGTTGAAGTTAGATCGTTACAAAAAGGTACAAACATGCTTATGGAACAGCTAAAGGAATGCTTAGTCGTCAAAAGTGCACATGCAAATAACCTGTAGGAACAGTTGCGGAGGCGGAAACCGTTTCAACTAAGCCAGATTAAATGTGAAAAAGGTTCATCACCCGCCGGCCCCAAGATTTTACAACCTCTTCTTCCATGTTTACAGGTGCTTTCATAATAACTGGGCTCAGGGCAAAGGTCGGTGGCACCTGAAATAATTAACGTGACATCAGCAAATGTAACTTGGCGGCATTTCAAGATACATTTGCCGGACTAGCTTCGCAATTTCACTTCCGCAAAGAACAAGAAACTCCTGTCTGTGAAGGAAAAGTGTGCATTGTTATGCTGGATTCTTGCTTTAGAACGTTCCAACGCAGATCCGAAGGGGAAACGCAAGACAAAACACACATTTGCGTCTCCGGTTTTCCCCATCTATAGATAGATGTTAGCCGTTAGCTAGGTTGGTCTCACCTCGTGATCGGATGTTGTCGCCGAGACAACAGCAGCGCCGATAAAGCCAAGGAGCACGAGAAGGCTCAGGATCAGCAGCTTCGATGACGCTGACGCACACATGATTTGAGGTTGGAATTGAATCACGTCGGGGTTGATGTTCTTAAAAATAAATTGTTCTTTTTAAATAAGTAAAAGAATACGAAGCTTAAGAAATGAACGGTTTATTAATAATACGTATACTACAAATAATTATCTCACTACTTATACCATGAACGGATGCACTGACAGGCCAGGTTTGTCGTTAATCCCGACAACAGCGCTTTTGACAAAATTAAATTTGCAACTGTGTCACAATCTTGTGCAACGTTGACGCGTCACTGTCGCGCAAACTTGTGTAACCTCAACGTCACTGGGAAACTTCATTATTTGGGCCATTGCATTTTATTTCAACATGAGTACAATTGTAGGATCATGACGCACTCAAAGACACGATGGCTGCTAAAGAGGAGTATGAGACCTGTCAGAACCATAAGCCTCAGGAGGTTGTTTGAAGTTGCTTTGGTTGGTTGATTTTATCTTTTGTTAGTTTATTGTTTCGTTTTTGACCATTTATTACTGTCTGACAGTGAAGTTTGTTTCATGATTAACCGTTTTATTCATCAATATCGCAATAATTTTCCGCATCACACGCTTTTCGTTGGCAAATGTACGGCCTACTGTCAGTATAGCCATCATCCGTGTGCAATGACCACACTCCATCGTCAAACTGATTGTACCTAGATGTGTCTTCGTTCTGTGGCGTCTCGCTGAATGCAGGATACCCAATGTAATCAAAAGGGGCCATCCACAGTCGACCACTGCCATGGATCGTATTTGTGCATGTTGGCTGAGAAAAGAATCAAATGTCTACTACAAAGAAGCATTCTCATAATGGATCGACATAATGGGAATCCATTTTTGTCATAAAAATCGTTAAATGCAACTGATTCCATACAGTATGTTATATTCGTTTATCAATTGCATTCAAAGAAAAAGCAAAGGACATCAATTGCACGACAAAGTAAAAAAGTGTGTTTTCACCCATCTCGGAGAACGTAAAACCTCCTTAGATGATCTTCATTAAATAAAATATAAACACCTTTTTTCTCAGGTGAATATCTGCACCTTTCAAAATGTTCATCAAACAAGTTGTTCAAACGTTCTTCTATGGTACTGTGCCATTCTATGTCAAAATCCATTCTCAAATGTAATATAAAGGTTTCGCGTTGCGCCTGAAATCTGTTTTGTAGTTATCCATACGAACAGCAGCAATTTATTACCTTAATGAACTGTAAAAAGACGTTTTTATCGATTTCAAATACGGAGAGTGGAGCATTATGCACATTGAATTCTTTAAAAGAAGTGCACTTCGCCTTTACGAATTCTTGAATCCACCAAGCTGCTGATAAAAGCGGCTCTACTAAAGCAAAGACCTCCAAAGTTTTAATAGCAGGAGAGTTGCTGAGCACTTTGGCCGCATTTTCCGATGTAAAAGAGCTGGGCCAGAATGTAATACATTGGATAGGATTATTAATTACATTTACAAAACTTTGCATAAACATCTCATCTAAACAACAGTTATAAAACTGTACGTAATTAGGTGCAAACCAAAAATCATCTAGAATAGTGCTAAGTTTAAAACCTGGCGTAAAATCACAAAACGTCAATTTGTTCGAAACAATGTATAACGGCATTTCATGTGAGTTTTTTGGTTGTTGAGGATACAAAATCTTGTCCAAATAGTTTTCTTGTCGTATCACGAACACGGCTTGCGCCAGTGACCGGGCTTTTTGAATCGGTTGAAATCCGGAATAGTTAGGTGCAGCGATTTGAAGGGCGTAGGCTTCCGATCGAGTAGCGAGTTCGCGGAGACGTCGACGGAGACCATACTGTAGCTTTTCCAAGGGGTAGGGCATGACTGTTGTTGCGACTTCAGCACGTTGGAACGCAATAAAGGCTTGCTAAAACTGCTAGCTTGGTTGGTGAGCTGTGGAAATCAGATTTTGGCTTAGTTAGGCGAACTACATTATATATGCGCGCAATGATGGTGATTCTGTCTAAGGAAACGCACTTGGGAACGTGCATCCTTGTGGTCAAAAACAGCCAAGCCGACAAATCGGTGCGCGATCGATGAACATTCGATCGAGCAACTAATTCAAAAGCTTTATTATTGATAAGATCAGTTAAGATTGTCAGAAGATGGAAAAAGAGCGAAGAAAGTTGCGGATAATATCTTACTAAAACAATCACAGTAATGTGATCTTAGCGTGGTTAATTAAAAGTCAAATTGACAGAAAACGTTTGACATAAAGATAAAGGACGGTCGAGACTGTACATGACAAGCCAAAAATTGACAAAACTGCACTTTTCCAAATTTACATTGACCAGGGAACACCCAGTGTGCAATAAACAGAAAACAGCGTGCACAGTGTTCCCCAGCGTCCCAGTAAAAGTGCAAACGCGACGCGTCCAGCAGTGTCGACGCGCGCTTTCTGCGTAAACAAGTCGTCAGGTTGGCGGTCGCTTTTCCCTTTCCCCCCGCCACATAGCTTGTTATTCTGTTATTGTGCTTCTTCCAGCTTCGCCTCTGCTCCCAATCAATATGGCTTCCAACTCGAATCCGACCAGCTTCAGCACCCAGCCGATTCGCCGTGAATCCGACATTGTCTATCAAGGGAACCTCCTCAAACGTGGTGAACACATCAAAAACTGGCGCACGCGTTATTTCATCCTGTTCCGCGATGGCGCTCTCCTCGGTTTCAAGATTCCCCCGGCTAATGGCGACTACAGCGACCCATGCAATGACTTCACCGTCAAAGATGTGCAGTTCATGAAGGTCGAGCATCCCCGTCCGAACACATTCCTTATCCGTGGCCTTCAATGGACACAGGTTATCGAACGCACGTTCTGTGCCGAATCCCCGGAGTCACGCGACACTTGGCTCAATGCCATGCAGATGGTTGCGGATAATCTTAAGGGCGTCGCGTCGGGTCCTGCCCCTGGCGATGCGGAAGTCATGGATACCGAAATGGTTGATGTGTCCAATTTGCCTACTGCTATGGAACCTGGTACTTATGATAGCAACATTCATGGCTCCCTCAGCACGACTGACAACGTATTTGATTTTCCAGGGCTACCTCACCATGGATTGACTAGCAAGGTTACCCTGGAGGATTTTACTTTTGTCAAGATGTTGGGGGTCGGTTCCTTCGGTAAGGTCATTCTCGGCAGGGAACGTGTCTCCGGCAAGTTCTACGCGATTAAACTGCTCAAGAAGAAGGTACTTGTTGAAAAAGATGAGGTCACTCACACCTATACCGAAAACCGTGTCCTCCTGAAGTGCAAGCATCCGTTCCTGACCAGCATGGCTTACTCATTCCAAACGAAGGATCGTCTCTGTTTTGTCATGGATTTTGCTATTGGTGGCGATTTATATTACCATTTAAACACTGTTATGCGGGCAGAGCGGGCTGGGTTCACTGAAGATCGGAGCCGCTTCTATGCTGCTGAGATTGCGTGTGGTCTGGGCTACCTGCATTCTAACAATATTGTCTACCGTGATCTTAAGCTAGAAAATGTGCTTCTCGACAAGGACGGCCATGTGAAAATCGCTGATTTTGGCCTCTGTAAGGAGAACATCTCCCACAAAGACCGAACCCAAACCTTCTGCGGCACTCCCGAGTATTTGGCCCCTGAAGTCTTGGAAGACAACGACTATGGCCGTACCGTCGATTGGTGGGGTCTTGGTGTTGTCGTTTATGAAATGATCTGTGGCCGTCTGCCCTTCTTCAACACGGATCACGACAAGCTGTTCGAGCTTATCTTGCGTGCTAATATTCGATACCCTACTCGTCTAACGCCGGTCACGCGTGATTTCCTTGCCGGCCTCATGACCAAGAAGCCGAATCGACGTCTTGGTGGTGGCCCTGGTGACTTCTTGGAGCTGAAAGCCCATCCATTCTTCGCTGGCCTCGACTGGGACAAACTGCTTCGTCGCGAATTGACGCCACCATTCATCCCCGATCTCAAAAGTGAAACAGATACTAAGTATTTTGATGCGGAATTCACGGGTAAACCGGTCCAGTTGACGCCGCCAGCTGCTCGTAATGGTCCTCTCGACGCGATCGACGAAGATGACGATGAACTCCAGAGCAATTTTACCCAGTTTTCGTTCCATGATGAGCGTAAGCACAACGACGGCGGTATGATTGATGAATATGTCGAAGCTGTCGAGCGCATGGAAATGTAGAATCTACTTTTCTTAATATTCTTATAATTTTCGATAGTTTAACTTTTCGGGATCACTTTTTTGGTCAGATACCTTCGCTTTTCGTTTCTTTCATCTTTTTAAACTAACTTTTTATATATTTTTCGATGTAATTTCAAGAGTACAAATAAAGTCAAATTAATTTTATTAAAATTTACACAAAGACTGCACGAACCGCCGATAAGGTCTAACAAAATACAGTCCTAGCAACATGACACCCACAAAAATACCGTTACTGCTGCAAATTCCATACAGCCCGACGAGATTCACCATGTTGTTTTGTTTTAAAGCGAACAACATCGCCATTAGTATTTGCGATGGCCGTGTAAACAGAAAGGTTAACACAGATTGGATGAGTACAACGCGAGTTAGCATAACATGGTGTTTGATTGTTGGGTGATAAATGGATGACAAATTCCTGAGCAATCGAACGCAAAGAACTGCAAAAACGCAGAATTCGGCAGTTTGGGTTAATTGAAACATGAAAAAGCATGCATTTGTATTGGCACGGAAAAGGAGGCAGAGTTTGCCGCATTTTTGAGGTATTAGTTCGAAACAGAAGAAAGTTACTACAACTGCACAATAAAACAAAGACGTGATAAACAAAAACCCGTAAACGATCTTCTCTGTTTTTGGTTTGCTTTTTCGCATCGCTTTTGACATGACGAAATACTGGCTGATGAGCATTAGCAAAAGTATCTGTGTTTGGAATGTGTCGATTGCAAAGATAAGCATTGTTTCGTAAACGAGCACATTGGTGCCGAATGATTTGAATAATCCGGTCGATACATGGACTTGGTGCTGGACGAAATAGATTGGCTGATACCCAGTGATTAGAGTTGTGTTCAACACGCCGAAGGGGATCAAAGCCAACATAAATTTACGATAGGTCGGCATTTCCCTCGTCGATTTGTAGGCAACTGCATAGCAGAACACTGGGGCCACGACAAGTGTCATGCCGCCGATGAGATACTGGACGATGGCACATATTTGGACTGGTGTGGATGCGAGGAAGGCAATATCCGTATTGTGGAGATGGACCGGCATTGAGTTAGCTGAAATTGGCAATTTTAATTATGTTGCATATAAATGCACCCGAATGTGGTGGCAATGATAATAAAATGGAACAAAATAAAGTGGGTAAAAGCTTTGGAGACAAGTAAAAGTATAATAGAAAAAGATAATAGCGTTTTTCAAGAGGAACAAATTACACTTTTATAAGCACCATGCACCATGGTTTGCGAAGACCCTAGGGGAAACGTAGTGCGACTTTTATGTTTACGCTGCAATTTGACTTTTTTTGACAAATAATAACATTTAAGTGTATATTTATCCTCAAAATTGGAAGTTTTAAGAATCCTGGATCAAGCTAGACACAAAGAACAACAATATTTTCGAAGAATCTTTGACCGAAGTAAGGTACAGTTAGGCGTAACCAGCCATTACCGCAGAAAACAGACACAAATTTACGGATTTTGGGCTGTTATTTGATAAGGAAGGTTGTTTTTGCAACTTTTTTAAGCAGGAAACTCTATCTAGCATCATTTAGGCAGACTTTGGCAATACAATGATCATCGTGGTTTAACCCTTTCCCCTATAATTGCATTTTTGTTACACTCTGCATACCCAAACAATCGTCTTTACTTTTATAAAAACTGCGTAGGACGATAATTACTAGAAACAACTCGAAAATTCTCAATACAAAACTTGCTTTTTATATATTTACATCTCGATCATCTATTATCTCAATTTGTCACAGACTAAACACATATTTTCTTTGCGTAGGCACACATAATTAAATTAAGCCTTTTTAAAAGCCAGACTGTGATTACACACTTAATACAACCATAACTACTGTATAACAGCTTTATTTGTAGTTTTCTCGAAGAAGTTGTTAGCCGGAACAATAATTGCACTTTTCCGTCTACTGTCCAAGTATTTTGAGATTAGTTGACCTGCAATAAACATGTTTTTATTTACAAAATATAACAAATCTTAAAGAACTTTTACAAAATTCACTAGTTTAACGTGCTTACAACAGTTATTTCGTGGGTAAATATAATTTCCGGTACGGTAAATACAGTAGCAGGTGTCGAACTTTTTGTTGTGCTCGCAACTGCGTTACTTTTACGGTATTTACCTCCGAGGAACCGGATGAGACGGCACAGTTTGAATAGTAAAATGCGACGATATGGGCGAACGAGATAGATGGACACGATTGGATTGATAACAGGGCTCCAGGAAAAAACTGCGGCGCCAAGGGCGAGGATGTAGTGAACGTCCCTTATTTTTAAGAGAACACAAAAGCATAGTGACGAAACAGGAAGTACGGCGGCGACGATGAACACTACTGCCTAAAAATGTGTTAAAAGTACGATTGTCATTATAATGATAAAAAACGGCTTACCTGAATGATGAAAGTTCGGTGCATCATTAAATAAAAGTGTTTAAACTGGGCTGTCAAAATGACAGTCCGGTGAACAAATCTGCTAATACAGTAATTATAGAAGAAGACGATGCCGCAGGAAATGAAGAAGAGGATAAGCGCCATGCAGAAGACACCTGCCACGGTTGGAGAACGCTGAAATAAAGTTATATTTGGAAGTTACTGCACTAAAAAACGCGTCAGAACCGCTTTTTAAGGTGAAATCACTGCAGAATCTCGAATTCTGAAGCCATTAGCAAAAACGGTATTTGCGAAAACACCGAAAAAGTATTCTGGGATAGTGCTTTATCTATTTCAACCAAAAAATCTTGAAATTCGACAATTTTTGCACTTACCAGAACGCAAAATTGTCAAAAGTCGCACAAAAATCGTTCTGGTAGCTTTTTTAACACCGTTTTTGCCACTTTTCAAATTTTGTCCGTTGTGCGTTTGTTTGCATGTGCGATCGGTAAAATCGATATTACTGATTATTCTGAGCCCATAATTGTTTTAGCAGAGCCCATTTTGACCCTAGGCAGTTTCAAGTAAACTTACCGGATCCCCAACAATGTACGGTGTCTCCGGCGTCAGGTTCACATATTCCGACAAAACCAAAGCTGCATGAGGATCCATAACTTCCATATTACTCTTAAAAACATAACACGTGCATGCTGCCACAAAGATGATCATTGTCGGACACATGGTGAATGCCGATAAAAGCACGTGCAACCAGGTCGATACATCTTGTTGCCTAAAACAAACTTCACCAATTTTCGTCATTTCGTATCCACAACTCACTCGCATAACGTTTTGTATCGCAAGAAGAACTGCATCGGAAATGCGTACACGCACAAGGATAACACAGATGTGTACATACAGTATGTGACACCAGCGATATCAGCATTGAGATACTTCACTAAACCAGTCATAACAACGATGATTTGACCATCTACGATCGATAAGTACTTAAAAAGATTAAATTATGTTAACTAAAATCTTGAAAGTCACTCACCATCCCCGTTAGCAGCGGAAAAATACCGTAAATCAAGTCGAGAACAATGTTCTGAACCAAAACCATGTTCAGTCGCCTGAATTCCGGCTTCCAATTCTTGATGACACAGTACAATAAACAAGCATTCAAAGAGTATGACAGTATCGACGCAATTGTTTCATTGACGTAGATAAACGTTCCCAAACGAACCATCTTCAATTATGAAAGTGGTACAAAGGACAAAACTGTTCGTTTTTAAACCGAAAATAAAGTTTGAAGAGACCGACAAAGGGTATTATAATATACTTTAGCCGAAGGCGTTGCGGAAATTCGTAATTATTTACTGTGGAGATGGAGGCCGGAAACGGGTGGTTAATTTTTTTGAACAATGACATTTACTTATTATTTGCGTACTTTTGTTGACGTTAACAGTGATGGTTAAAATTATCTGTTATCAAATTTAAAAAACGATTTTTGCTTTTAAAATGTTGAAATGTCATGCAAAATACAACAATTTGGTAAAGATGTTTTTGGTAAAATTACACATTTAAGTAAGTCAAACAATTGCTATTTTTGCGATTGTAAAATCTGTTGTTTTTGCTTCACCAAAGTGCATTGTAATGTCTAGACAAAGGCGTCTTTTTTTTCGACAATCTCACGTTTTTGTTAATTCGAACATTACCATTGTAATGTGGGTAGTATTTATGTCAGCAATGCTTAATCGGTGTAGTACATCGAAACCAGTTTAACTCTTGTAATCGACTAAACTTTTCGAAGGTCAAATGCCTTGTGTCAAAATCGCTTCAAACTGTAATTAATCAACCATTTGCAAGGTTTGGATGTTCCCATGCTGCCGCCCTTCAATGCAAACATCAATATTTATCTTGATTTATTCATGATGCAACAAGGTACTTCTTGTGAAATGGTTACAATTGGCAATAATGTTATACATTACAATTTAAAACTACATTTTCTAAGTCCTATTCCTCAACAACAATCTTCTGTCCGACCGGCAGGTAGGCGTCTTTCTCGTTTTCAATGTGCCACCCGACGAAGGCATAGTAAGCCCATCCGGCGAAAACGGCACCAAAGAAGGGAGCGATGACGGGAATGAGCCAGTAGCCGGGGTAGGGGTGAGTGAAGACTTCGCTGCCGTAGATGAAGAAGGCGAAGATGCGAGGGCCAAGATCACGAGCAGGATTGATCGGGTAGCCAAGGTTGGCGCTGAAGCCGGTGCCGATCATGGTCAAAGCAAGACCAAAGAGAAGGGTGTGGAGATGGGCCGGGATACGGTTGCGACGGTCAATGATGAAGGTGACGAAAAGGGCAAGCAAGCCAGTGCCGACGAACTGATCAACAAAGGCGCCACGAGGGGAGAGGAACTCCGGGGCGAAGGTCGTGAAGACGCCAGCGCTGCCGAATTCGCCCTTAATGGCGCGCGAACCCTTGTCGAAGTCGTGGAAGAGGTCTGTAGGAAGTGGTTTTTAGTCGTCATTCGTTTTGAAATGCCAAATTTAGCCCCTTTTTGTAGACTGTTCTCACAGAATACAAAGAACCTGAACCCAGTGACCCAACTCACCGTAATAAATGCCATACACCCCCGCGGCTCCAGCAATGGCACCAAATAATTGCGCTACAACATAGACCAAAAAAGTTTTCAAGTTAATCTCGCCAAAGGACAGCAACAATGCACTAATCGCCGGGTTCAGATGACCACCCGAAGTACGACCAACAATGCCGGCACAGAAGGTCACAGCCATGCCCCAGCCAAAGTTGATTTGGATCCATTCGGTTTCACTACCCTTCTTCAAGACAAACTGGGCCACAATGGAGAGACCGATGAGCTAAAATTTTCAAATTTTTTTACAAAGTTAAAATTAGATTTGAATTTTGGTCATTTTTTTAAGTTTGAATAAAATTTTGGTCATTTTTCTTAAATTTGAATGAAATTTTGGTCATTTTTCAAAACGTTGTTGTTTCTTTTTGCAAGTTAGCCCTTTCACACCGCTGTTTGCAAAGGTCTTTCGGTTTCGCATGTCGTCAGCCCACGGGCGGCGACAACTGTCAAACCGGGTGATTGATAACTCTGACTTCTTTTTGTGAAAACTAATCTTAACATTAGGCAAAGGGCTGTTTATTTGTTGAGTGCCCCTTCCAGCAGCCGGACATAAATCAGACCATGGAGGGGGTAACAAACACACGTGAGATGCGGCTTCAATTCTTGAATTTGGGTTCTAATTCTTATCGGTTTGTATGAGAAGGTGGAAAAACTTCCGATGTGTGGGAAAGGGTTCTCATTAGTTTGCAGAAGGGGGAATTTTGGGTGTTTTTTGGACTTTTTTGCAGGTTTTTGAAAAATTTGGGAAGAAATTTGAAAAAATTGTTGCAAAAGATGACAAAATTTTTGTTAAAATGACAAAGTTCAAAACTCACACAAAGCAAAAAGGTGCCAAAGAACTCTCCCAAAGCACCAGCGGCAAGTCTGCTCTTCAAAGCCAGCTTCTTTCGAAGGCCTTCATGGCGCGGTGTCGGTTGGGTCATCTTCACCTGTCTGAAAGCCCCTCCAATTAATCAAACTAACAACTCGAAATCAAAAATAACACGGACCGAGGCAGTTCGCTCCGTTTCGAACACGACAGAAGTCAAAACAAATTTATTTGAAAGCACAGCCAGCGGCCGGCGGCAGTTCAGTTTCGTCCCCCTCCTTTCTTAACCGTGAATGACACCGTTAGTTAAAGTCAGAGGGGCGTGTTTTGCGTTGATCATTCCGCCACAAGGCAAGGGGCATCGGTCTGTGATCGACCGAGGTACATGCACAACACAAACCACCGCGATCAACAAGCCCAACATTGAAGCATAATGGCGAATGAGTGTACTCAGAAGGGGGCATTGTGGTTACATTGGAGGTTGCATCTGCACGATGTTGACCAGTGGAATGCTTTCCCAGCTGTCGGAATCATAAACAACCACGAAACATGCCCCCGTAGACAAGAAAAACGATCATAGAACGCATCTCACACCATCCCAATCATCAATTTCAATTTGCGGCCAATATTGGCGGTTGTTTGGCTTGAGCATTAAGGCGTTCTAAGATGATCTAAGTCGTTAATCATCTTATTGGGAGTGTTTATTAGAAGAGCGTCGATCCACCTGTCGCGGAAATAGTCACGGGCGGGCGTTTTAGCACTGTCATAGCGGCTTCTTGGCGGAATTCTGCGTTGCGGTAGAAGGTGATTACACTGCTGGCAGCGGCATTCATAACTGAGCCGAGGCCGATGGCTAATGTGGTGAATGACATTGTCGTGGCGGAAAATTTAAGAATCATGCCCGTAATGAGGAAGGCGAGAGGTATCTGCCAGAAAATGACTTGACTTAAGAGGATCATGGATACCCAGATGAAAATACGCATTTGAATAGAGTTCGTTCCGGCACATTTGGATTTAAGTTGGGTTCGAACGAAAAGTAGGGATAGAAAATAGACTCCGAATAAGGTCAATGATTGAACGACGGAGAAAATGGCCCAGGTGAGAGCGAAATATGGGCCAGCGGAAGCGCCATTTGAGCAGAGATTTATGATGTCGGTTGGAACGGCGCCGTAGACTGAGACAAACGTAATGATGGTACTGTAGATGACTGCTCCGATGAAAGTCAGATATGGAATTACCTAGAATTTGAAATTTTGATTGATAAAAGAAAAATGTGTGCAAATTTGACCAACCTTAAATTGATTATGATTGTACTTCTGCGGCGCACACACAGCCATTAACCGATCAAATGCCATTCCCAACACCACAACTTGATTAGCCGTGATTCCGACTCCTTGAAACAGATTAGCACCCTGGCAAAATACTTTGGTGTAGTTGTGCCAGCCTTGACCGACACTATAAACCGAAAATGATGCCCTGATAAGAGCACCAATTCCTGAAAAACCTCTATTTTCACCATCTAATCAACCTCTAACAAACCTGTTAGACAGTCAGCAACAGCTAACAATGCCATCAACTGATTAGAACTAAACTTTCTAAACTTCTTTGTCTTGACAATAACAAAAAACATTGTAATGTTTCCAACAATAGCCGCAAACCCAACAATGTATCGAAATGCATTGATAGCTGGGTGGCTGTCGAGTTCCATAGTTATGGTTGGAAATTTGGTAAGACTGAAGTGATTTACGTTTTTTGGGTTTGGCTGTCGTTATAATGGATGTTCACACGGGGTTAGAGAACATTTACAAAATTGAAACTACTATTTGTTGAATTTCATTGGTTTAGCGTGGGATTGGCACTGACGTAAGATGGATTTTGTTACTGTGAACTTGGATGGCGTTTTGAACTTTTAAGCCAAGCGGTTTCCACAAACTACAGATGTGTTGAAACAATTGTAAGCAAAAATTGTAACCAACTTTGTGATACCTAATTTTGGATAAAAATAGAATCTGCTCTTGATTTTAGCAAAAATTGTGTTTTGGTTGTTGCCGAAAAAAACTGAAATCACGTGGCCAAGCAAGAATGCAATAAGTCTTGACAATTGACAACACATGGTGCGTTCTTTTTAAGCTAATACCGTTTGTTTTTATACGTTTCTGTGTCACTGAGTTTGTTTTTATTGTTATTTCAATCGTAACCTATTTTTTGCCGACAAAAAAGTAAGATTCAAAAACACCTTGTGTAAACTTGACTAAATGTCAAAAAAACAAAAAAAAATAAAGCTTGAAATGATATCACAAAAAGCCTACACCGCTATTCTGTATGCCTCGAGCTATCAGGAACCGTAATGACAACCCTTGAAACAACCACAGTGCTTCCACGTTCTTCTTTGTAGCGTTTAGTGCAAACTCCAAAAAGTAGGTTCATCTGTAAAAAGGGCATTATTTGAACTTTTTACATTTTGAAGTATCTCATCGAAATGTAACTTGTATGACACATTGCGTTTCCTTATGGAAAAGCGCACGCAAGCTCGTCAACTTTCACGTAAGAGTGCAATTTTAAGCCCGTTTTTGCGGTTATCATAACGTGGAAACTGGGCGCTAATCGCAAGGGTACACAAAAGGAGTATCGTTGAAAAGCTTACAATTCCCCGACGAAGTTCACGGTTCATGATTATCATGGTCCAAGCCGGTAAGAGCGTGGCCGCATCGTTAGCGTAACGTTGGGCTGCGAGGAGGTACAGGCCGAGAGATTGTAGATTGGGGATCAGGAAGAGGAACTGCAAAGGTGAAAACGATAAGAAGTAGTTTTAAAAAAAACAAATTTTGAGTAAACAACAACATTGACTGTCAAAAAAAGCTTACTTGTATTCCGTTAAAACAACTTTGAACAACAAACGTAATAATAGTAACAATAAACAACTGTATGTCAGTCTTATTTGTTCTACTATCATCCGTTTTATGTTTTCTTTGTATCATAATCTGCCTACAAATATAAATATTCAAACCCAAAGCCAATGGTGCAGTAGCCAAAAATACAGTAGTCCCGGAACGACTGCTGCTCCAATATGACAGCTTCATCGTGTTGAACAATTGATACCCATTGCCGTCTTCATAGACGACAGATACCCGTGTAAGAAACAAGTGCCATGTCAAGCAGCACGGCAGTAACCAAGTCAAAATAAGCAAAGGCAACAAATATTTGTTCCAGAATGACACATATCGGTGTTTCAAAATGAATATTGTAAATCTGTTCAATGTCATCAACAAATTTCCAATCAATACATAAAAAGTAGCATAATAACTCAGCCACGTTATGAATACAGACCAAAAACTAAATCCAACCGTGTATAAACTCATGAACATCGGTGCCAATCCGCCGCGATGAGAAATATAATAAGCAAGGTTGCTAATAACTTGAAAAATTGCGTTGATGCTATAAATTTTGTAAAAACTGCCTTTGAATTTTAAGCGACCAAAACGATGGACATTAATTACTAACAATTCCAAAATGTACAAAAAATAGCTAGGAGTAGCGTAAGTTAACCAAATCGTAGCATCCAAGTTGGTATAAGTCGTATTATCCATGTTTAAAAACCACAATAATCACGTTTATAGTACATCTATATAATATGACTCCTAACTTAGCAACGTTAAACACCACAAGACAGGTGTGCCACTGTTGGATCGTTTGTTTTAACCTTAGATTTTTTCAGGCGTTTTTTTCTGAATGGCACAAAAATACGCTTATGATTTTAAAAAAACGTTACATAAAATGCACCAGACAGGTGTTCATAATTTTAACAACGACTTCCAGCAATAGATTACTTATACCGAACGGTGATTAATTGGTATTTTCTAATAAGGTTTACGACTTCCTTAAGATGAAATATTATGCGAATACGTGTAAAATCGTGTTTGACCAATTGCATATAGTTAACGCGGTCATAGTCCAAGAACAAAATGCATTTGGCATCAGATAGCATTTCTTCGCACTAAAAAGTACAAAAATCGCGAGAGAAGAAGACTACATGCACCGTGAAGCATTTTTGTATTGTTTGCTTACGTGATAAACGCTGAAACTAAAATATTTGCTAAATACTACTAGGAAAAGCGTGATTTGTGTGTACATTAACAAAGTAAGCCATCAAATATGAAAGATAGTCATCAATCACCAAGGTGCGCGTACTCCTTTACATTATTCCGCCATTTAACCCAGGGAATGTACTTTTTCAAAGTTAATTTATGCAGTAGTTTTAGCTGTCTGACTTTTATTGAGAAAAACGCCCCAATACGTAAAACAAAACTAATTTCATTATAATAAAGTTCTGGTTAAAATGCCGACACAGTAGGGCGCATGTGTTGTGAGTCATGACTGTCATGATTGACTGGATTGACTACCCGTGAAATAACTGCTCTGCTTTCTTCACGGTTGTATCTGTACCGTTTTACGCAAACTCCACAAAGTATGTTCATCTGTAAAAAAAGCATTTTCACTTTTCACACGAAACCGGAAGGATGGTAGGCGGAATCAAGGTCGGATCGGGTAAACGAGTTTATGACCTGGGTAAGGTCGGGTCAACATGTTCGATTTACAGTCAAGCTGGCCGGGTTGGACAATAGGTCGCTTTTTATGTTTGCAGATTTTGGTAAAAGGGTTAGGTGGGGTCATTAGGATTCGTCTTATTTTTACAATTTTAATCAAAAGGTGTGTCTTTTGTTCCCCCTTTAGAAAAAGGCAGTTTCTACTGAGTAAGGTCGGTCCTAGGCCGCAAAATCCGACCTCCCTCCACCTCTGCACAAAACACATTTAAAAACATACAATTTCTTGGCGCATCTCACGGTTCATCATTATCATTGTCCAAGCTGGTAGTAACGTAGCCGCATCAAGCACGTAACGCTGCATTGTTAACATGTAAATAGCAAACGATTCGATATGTGGAATCAGGAAGAGAAACTAAACCTTGCAATAACCTTATTATCATCATCAACAAACTTTAAAAGGTCATTTTAAACTGCACCTGTATGCCACTGTGACCACACTGAATCATAAAAGTAATAATGGTAACAAAAAACAACTGTACTTCGACCTTATTGGTTACAGCAGCGCCCTTTCTCCGTAGGCGTTGGTTCATCAACTGCTTACACATGTAAATGTTCAAAATAAGTGCCAGCGGCACCGTCGCGAAAAAGACGACAAAGCCGGATCGGCTACTGCTCCAATAAGACAGCTTGACGGCGTGATTTATTTGGAAACCACGCAGGTTGGAATAAATTACTGACATTTCCGTAAGAAACACGTGCCATATCAGAAAGCACGGCAATATCAAACTGACAATAATAAATGGCCACAAATACCGACGCCAAAACTCCTTATAACGATGTTTTAATAAAAATATTGTAAATCTGTTAAACGTCATCAACAAACTTCCTATCAGAACATAAAATGTAGCATAAATGGTGATTAATGCAAGAAAGACGGTCCAAAATGTATACCCTGGTATGTAAAACCGCATAAACATTGGTGCCATTCCGCCGCGAAAGTTTATAAAATATCCTAGATTGCAAATTAATTGCATAACCAGATTAACGCTAAAGATTGTGTAAAAACTGCCACAAAACTTAGAATTTCCAAGGCATCTGCAGTTAATGAGCAATAATTCAAGAATGTACAGCGAATAACTTGGAATCGCATAAGACAACCAAATGATAGCATCTAAATTGCTACAAGTAGAACAATCCATAACCTTTTACTGTTAAAACAGCACCCAGCAGTCTAGGAGATTCAGAACTACTCGTATGTATGCAACTTCATGCAACAGACATGACTGGGAAAACGAACAGGTGTCAATGGATTGCTCCACCATTAATTTGTTCTTAGTTAGTTTTTTAAGGTACGATTAATATTGCTATTTCTTTATGCTTTTGTAAAAAGGTTTGTAAAACTTTGTGTGAACGCATAATTAGCAGACAACAGGTGTTTGATGTGCAACACGTTTAATTTCCTGTTACTAGCACAAGTTCAAAAGACAAGCAATCAATAGTTTGACTCTTCTACATCTTAATGATGTGAGGTTACAAAATTCATTAACAACACATCTATAAGATACAGATATAAAAATGTACAATAAAATATCTCTCTTTTATTTGTTAAAATGCCGACACCGTAGGGCGTATCCGTTGTGAGTCATGACTGTCATGGTTGACTGGATTCACTATTCTTGAAATCGCTACTCTACTTTCTCCACGATTGTTCATGTAGCGTTTTGTACAAACTCCAAAAAGTAAGTTCATCTGTAAACAGACTTTATTTACACTTAATATAAAAAGAATTTTCAAAAACATACAACTCCTCTACGCAGTTTACGGTTCATCATTATCATGGTCCAAGCAGGCAGTAACGTGGCTGCATCAGTCGTATAACACTGCACCTTCAGCATGTAGAGAGCAAACGATTCGATATGAGGAATTAGAAAGAGAAACTGAAAATTGAATCAATTTTTACAAATAACGTTGAATAATCGCTTTATAGCCTTTATAAATCTCACCTGTATGCCACTGTTGCCACAATGAATCAAAAAAGTGATAATAGTAACGAAAAACAGCTGTACATCTGACTTCTTGGCCATGGCCGCCCCCTTTTTACGTAGTCTCTGGGCCATCAGCTGTTTACACATGTAAATGTTTAAAATAAGCGAGAGTGGCGCCGTCGCAAAAAACAGAACAAAACCAGATCGACTACTGCTCCAATAAGACAGTTTTGCGGTGTGATTGATTGTGAAACCACGACCTTCTTCGAAAATAACTGACATTTTTGTAATGAATATGTGCCACAACAAAAAGCAAGGTAAAATCAAACTAACAATGATGAAGACCCACAAATACCGATGCCAAAAGTCTTCATATCGCGCTTTTAGTAGAAATATTGTAAATCTATTAAATGTCATCAACAAACTTCCAATCAATATGTAGAACATTCCATAATAGCTGACAAATGCGACGAAGACGGACCAAAAACTGTATCCAGGTGTGTACAATGACATGAACATTGGTGCCGTTCCGCCACGAAAGTTTATAAAGTATCCAAGGTTGCACATTACTTGAAGAACTATATTAACGCTGTAGATTTTGTAAAAACTGCCGCGAAATTTGGAATTTCCGAGGCATTTACAGTTGATTAGAAGCAGTTCAATGATGTACAGTGAATAACTTGGAATCGCATAGGTCAACCAAACAATTGCATCTAAATTGCTGTAGTTCGAATAATCCATAACTTTTTACAGTAAAAACAAGACCCGACAGTCACCGTTATGAAATAATACTCGAATGGAAAGCTTACTTATGCAATAAAGACAAGGAAAAATGACAGTAAACAGGTGTCGAATGGATTGTTTGCGTCAACCATTAACGTTTTTTTGCCTTGTTTTTTACAAAAATACGTGTATGTCAATGTTGCTTTTTTTAATGTGACACCTTTAAAAAAACCTCTGTGGTACTTTATGTGATAGCATAATAAGCAGAAACAGGTGTTCGATAAGCGGCATGTTTAACTTCCGGCAGTTAGTGATGTGGTGATTATGTAAATTTAATTTTGAATTTAAACTTGTAAACTTTGATAGGCGTGGTATTTTCGAGAAGAAATTTGCAAACTAAGTGTCATTTTAGAAATTTGTAATAGTTTATATAACAAGTTTTATCATTGTGGCTTCTTTTTTTAACAAACCGTGGATTGTTTAGTAAAGTCAAGAGGTGCATGGATTCAAACCCTAAATTTATGTGTGGATTCATTGCATTAAATTTATTAATCATTTCAGTACAAATAATCTACAAGCATTTATAACTGTGTGTAAAAACAAAACCGTATAAACTTAAAATGAACATTCAGAAAGCTGATACTGTTGCCCGTTGCCGCTTTGATTCATTGGGATTAACCGTACTGACAATTCTTGAGACTAATACTGTAGTTCCTTCTTGGTTTGGAACAAAACGTTTAGTACACATTCCAAAAACGATGTTCATCTACAAGGGTGTTAATCAAAAATAGTCAAAAGAATGTATCTTTTCAAAACTTACGACTCCTCTACGCAGTTCACGATTCATCATAATCATGGTCCAAGCCGGTAAAAGTGTTGCCGCATCAGTCGTATAACGCTGCATTGTTAACATGTAGAGAGCGAAGGCGTTGATATTGGGAATTAAGAAGAGAAACTGTAGTTAACAAAATCAGAATTGTTTATAAAAATCATCCAAAAACCTTACCTGTATTCCGCTATTACAACTCTGAATCACAAAAGTGACGATAGTAACCAAAAACAACTGTACATCAGATTTCTTTGCGACGTCTGCTCCTCTTTTTCGCAATCTCTGTGTCATCAATTGTTTACACATGTAGATGTTCAATGCAAGCGCCAACGGTGCCGTCGCAAAAAACACTATAAAACCTGATTGGCTGCTGCTCCAATACGACAATTTGGTAGCGTGATTTATTGAGAAACCTCTCCCGTCTTGATAAACTATCGACATTTGTGTCAGGAATATATGCCACAGTAGACAACAAGGTAAAACTAAACTGACAATAATAAACGGCCACAAATACCGATGCCAGAACTCTTCATAACGAGCTTTTAGTAAAAATATTGTAAATCTGTTGAACGTCATCAACAAGCTTCCTATCAGCACATAGAACGTGGCGTAATAAGTAACGAATGAAATGAAGACGGACCAAAACGAATATCCCGGAGTATAAAGATGCATGAACATGGGTGCCACTCCAGCTCGAAAGTTAATAAAGTACCCAAGATTACATGTCAGTTGAATAATTACATTGACGGTAAAGATTTTGTAAAAACTGCCACGATATTTTTTGTTTCCAAAACATTTACAATTGATGAGCAGTAGTTCAAGAATGTACAAAGAATAGCTCGGAATTGCATAGCTAAACCAAATGATAGCATCCAAATTGTTGTAACCTGAATAAATCATAATTTTTTGCAGTAAAAACACGACCTTAGAATGCACAGTTATGAAATATATGTCTACAAGCTGTTAACCCATGCAATAAAGGAACAGAAAAATAATATGTAAGCTTGGATCGTTTGCGTCAAAGTGTGCGGTTTTTCTATGCCTTAGATACGTGCGGTCAATGTTGCTTTTCTTTATGTGGATTTTTTTTAATAAAGAAAGAGCTTTATGATACTTTATGTGGTGATAAAATGACTCGCAAAAACCAGATGTTTAGAATCCGACATAATTGACTTCCGGTTTATAAGTGTTATTGCGAACGGTCATAACAAGAATTTGATTTTTGCAGTTAATCTGTTGAACTTTAACTTTAGTATGTCTGAGTATTGGTAGTCGTGCTCTGTGTTAGGGTCTTTTACTTAGAACTTAACATTAGCCTCGTCTGATACAAAAAAATATCGTAATTTATTTGCAAACGTACTTGTGAAAGTAAGTTTTTTCAGTGATCACAGCAAATAAAACAACAAATAAACTAATTTGTTCTTGGTAAACGCACTTAATCTATGCACGTTAAAAGTTTACCTTTGCCAAAATCAAAACATTTGGTATTTATTATTATTTTCTTGCAACACACACTAACATCTGTAAAAGTTCAAAAGAGCAATAACACATGACCCCGTTTGCAAAAAGGGTAACACTTCTGAGCATTGTGTACAAGCAGGTGGATTTTTTTTTATTGGAAAAGTTAACGAACAGTGATAGTTGTGCGAGGAACAACAGTAAAGTTTGAGTTGACTGAAGCTGCGTTTATCTTGTGCGAGATTCTCGAAACTTCTGTTTCCACAATCCTTGCTGTTATCAATTGGACCTGTAAAAACTCCATTATCAGCTATAATGAGAACATCAAAATACATACAAAACTTTTTCGAAACTCCTGACTCGTGAGCAACAAAGACCAAGCTGGCACAAGCATGGCTACATCCATCGAATAGAATTGATACTTCATTAGTACTTCGTAGGCAAAACTGCGAAAAGCGTCAAATGTGAAAAAGTACTGAAACCCAATTATTGGAATGTCATTGATAATGTCCAAAAACGGCTAACACGTGTGGGTTTTTTTTATCAGGAAGTGATTTATGATTGACTCGTAACAAATGCATTACTCATGAAAGTGCCAAACAATTGGTGACTATGTATGAGGAAGTTTGTGGCTACTGTAACCATGCTTACCTGGATAGAAAAGTTAGCTGTCTGCGCGCCAAAAACTGATACGGTAAATATAAATAATTGAATATCGGAAGTTTTCACTCGTTCCACACCAGTTCTGTGCCTGCTTTTCTTAAACAAATACACACAGACATAAGAATTTAGAATAAAAGCTGGAATGAGTGTCACAAAGAACACCACCATCGTAGATCGTGCAGATGACCAGAACGAAAGCCTTTGAGAATGGTTCCACGAATACATGCCATCTTGTTCGCTTCGGCAGATCATCATTTTGGTAAACCAGTTATGCCAGGATACTGTTATCGGCAACAAGTAGAACAGCAACATGAACCATTTGAAATAGCTCATCCAAAATCGCTTATAATTGTGCTTCATCCAAACCACAGTAAACCGATTGAACGTCAATAAAAGATAAATAAAAGAACAAAAATTATAAGTATATAAATACAATGACGGCATCAACGCCGTGAAGAAGTTAGGTTGCGTGACAGAAAACGCAAATTGAAACATTGGCGTGATAACCGCTCTATAGGTCAAAAAATACAAAAAATGTGCCATCACATGGAAGATACAAACGCTTCCATAGATTTTATAAAAACTGCCAGAAAACTTTTTACACGAATATCGATTAATGAAAATCATATAAAACTGAATGAAGTATAGTAAATATGTCGGTACAGAATAAGCAATGCACATTGCAGCTTGCCAATCTGGATAGATCATGGCTACACTACGAAAATAAACACTAGTAACCCTATTTGGCAACTTTAATAATGTAAACGTATCACTGTTTTAAGGGGGCCGGACAGGTGTTCAAAAGGATGCGTAACATTGTAGCGTCATTACTCTCGTGTCGAATTGGGATTATGGGTTTTGTCATCAAAGTTTAACTCTGTTAGCGTGTTTTACTGGGGTTTTATTTTTTGACATGCTCAACGGGGAATTGAAAACGGTTTAGTTTAATAATGGCATGTGATATTGTGTCATGATTGGGAAAAAGTTGATCCTTATTGTCTGGCTTTTAATCCGATAGAAACCATACTGTGTTTTCCAAAGAAGTCAAAATTGGCATAAAAAACTTTTTATTCATGTTTGTTATTGTCTTAAATACTTTAAAACATGTTTATTTACCGCTTTAAAAACTGTCGAAATCCCAACGTTAGATTTTTGGTCAAAGATGTTTACCCCACCGCGGGCACTGTCTTGGATCTTTGGGACTGATAGGGTACTTTGAGTTTAAATAATCTGCGAACTTTTTTAAAACAGAATCCGCTTGAGCTCTTGAGTGTTCCATGATTGCGTTGTCGAAATGATTGTGCTTCTTTTTAATGCCAGGATGAATATTGAACACATCAGTCATGACCATGTAGGAATACCCTGCTCGGCACAGTTCGTAACACTAAAATTATAAATTAAAATTATGTGTTTTGTGATAAAACAATCAAAATAAAACGTACCAAAAACTGATGATCTAAATACCCCATAGGCGCGTGTTCATAGTGATACGGCGCATCGTATCGCATAACGAATTGGGGTTCAAATTTAGCAGATCTAAAACGTTTTTACGTCATGTTACTAGCGCATGTTAGTAGAAAACTTTACCTATAAGACAATCTGTTTAAATTCACATTACGATAAGTCAACGACGCTTTTATCCACTTTCGAAGTCCGGGGATTACATGTGAAGGATATAATTTTTTGTGAAATTCAATAATTCTGAAAAAAAGAAAGGCTTAATTAAAAAGAAATACCACTTGGCAAACTTACTTTTTCTTTGCCAGCAATGTCGAAAAAGTTTTAAAATCTTTTGGAAACTGCGAGTTCACATCTTGTTCAAACTGTCGATAAACCAGAACCGTCTTACTTTTATATTTCCCATGCAATAGTTTTTCTGTTAAACTCCGAATGTTGTGGGTGAAATTAGAAGACCACTGCGTTTCAATGTCGCCAACCAAGTGCAGTTTTGTTGACGCCCCACGACGAGCTTCATTGCGCATGATGTTGATCGGGTAGGTGGCGATTGGTTGTGGAATGTTTTTCAGCTCGGATAGTACTAAAATTTCATTTTTTTTTATTTAAAAGTTAAAAACTGGTTGTTTACCGCTTTTCAAATCGAAATCTTCACAAGACACTTCTTTGTTTGCACTTGCATGTACCGAATCAATTATCCCTTCGGCAGTACAATAATTCTGCAAGAACCCTCGATGCCAAACTAAGTGGATTGAGACCTTTCTTCTGACCAATTCATGGCATTTATGCAGTTTTCCAAGCGGAATCAGAGCACGATAGTCTTGCGGATTGAAGAAAATAGCATACGATATTAGGTCGTCCCATGTCTCGGCCTGTAATTCTTCGTTTTCATTTTAAAAAACAAGAAAATAAAGACCTGTTTGACAATCAGATGCGAATATTTGACAGTTGAATGCAAAGCAAGAGATATCGGTTCATACCCGGTGACATTTTGTCTGAAATGCTTCAATCACCTTTCAAAATAAAGTTTTTACCAAACTCACGGAGTCGATCGTGCGTAAAAGTTGTAGAAGACACAGTGATCAACATTATGGTCGTCTTCCTTGATGTGAACAACTTTATAATCAGTGTCTTTCCGCCCTATTAAATTGAAATAGGTGACAGGATTTGTCGAGTTAGTTGGATACTGTTCGAAGTTGAATAGAGATGATAGCATTCCAGTGAATCCATAAACAGCAAAAAATAAAACGACAAAATAAAGAATTAGCCGTAGGATACGTTGAAAATTCCTGGGTATCATCATTGGAGGTCGGGGTACAAAAAGGCAAAGAAATTGGCAGATAGGATCCTTACGTTTATGCAAATTTTTGTGAGTAAAATCTAGTGACGCAATTCTGTTAATTTGGCAGTTTAAAATATTACATTACTGTATTTTTTTCTTCAAAATTAGCACAAAACGATCAATCGCGCTTAATGTTATTGTCACAATTGTGATCTTCTAAGTTTCATCTTCATCAAGTAGCCTTTTTGCCTAATCAAATTCAGTTTTATTGCCTTTGTTTACGCATGACTCGACACTTTAATAATATTGGCATGGTTGTAAGCAACACTTTTCGGTTGTGACGTTGACATTGTTGATACCTCGATTTCGGTGGCCAATGATCTGAGACCAACCAATTCCATCTGAAAGTAGCAAAAACATAATAACAAACAACTTGCACAATTACAAAACTTACAAAGTGCTTTCGAAATTCTCGACTTGTCAACAGCAGCGACCAGGCTGGAAATAACATGGCCACATCAATCATGTAAAATTGGATTATGATAAGATCTTCGTAGGCGAATGCTCGAAATGCGCTGAATGTGAACATGAACTGAAATAAAAAAATTTTTGATGTTGTGAAAAGAAAAAAAAACTTACTTGAATCCCGAAATTGCACATTTGAGCAATGAATACCGTTACCGTAAAAAAGAACAACTCCTTGTCAGATGACTTTACGCGATCAACACTACTCCTTGTTTGTTTCTGTTTCTGGCACAAAAAGTAAGAAACGTATAAATTCATGATCACAGATGGAACCAGAGTGACGAAAAACACAACCGTCGACGAACGCGACGAGCTCCACCATGACAACCGAGCACTATGATCCCAGGAATACATGCCGCCGCTCTCGCAAATCATCATTTGAGTTACCCAGTTGTGCCAAGATACTGTCAACGGCGCTAAGAAACATAACCCCATAATCCATTTAAAGTTTTTTGACCAAAAAGCCCTGTAGTTGTGTTTCAACCAGAGAACAGTAAATCGATTAAAAGTCAAAAGTAAGTAAACAAAAGCACAAAAATAATAACAATAAGAATTCAAAAAGGGAATTAAAGCTGTAAAAAAGTTTTTGGTCGTGCTAAATAACGGTTGAAACATTGGAGTGACCACTGATTTCATCATGACAAAGTATAATACATGTGCCAATACTTGAAAAACACAAATAAAACCGTAGATTTGGTAAAAACTGCTTTTGAATTTTTGTCTCGAAGGTGCATGTATATAGATCATAAAGAATTGAATGAAATATAAGGCGTAGGAAGGCAGTGAGTATAAGATGCACATAATGGCTTGCCAATTTGGCCAGATCATAGCTTTAAAATGAAGTTAAAAGTGAAAATTTAATATTTAATACAACAAAACTATGCCAAGTGCCGGAGGGCGTTAGACAGTCACCATACTGATTACGTGTAAAAGCGTTTTCTCTGTTTTTCATGACAGGTGGTTTTTAACGTACATGGATAAGTAAAAACATTTTGGCTAAATACACAATGTTAACAAGTTATAAACGACATAAAGGGTCAATAAACGGAACTAGCGTTCGTCACCTGTTAAAAAACATGATATTGCAAAGGTCATAAGTAGCTTAAACATGCAAAGTTTTTCCATGTAAAACACCAAACTTTTAGTGAAAAAACTTCCTTATTTATTTTAGACTTTACACTTTTCCTTTCGACGAAACAGTATCAATCATATTTATCTTTCCGACTTGGTCATAAATTTTCATCGTTCCAGCTTCGACAGTAACCGTATTTTCGCTATAACACTGCCGAAACAGCGTAAAAGTGATTTTATCGGCAACAATGTATTTACATTTCGAGTTGTATGTCAAAGTACGCAGCAATCTCTGGACTTCTGCCACTGTTACAGCTGATATGCTGATCTCTGTATTGAACATGTTTGTGATAATTTCATCGCCGACGATTAACCCGCTATCATTGTAGTTCAAAAAAATGTAATTTCCAAGTTTCTCAACCGGGATTACATACAGTCTTTCCGTCACGGGGCCAATATTAGATATCGGATGACCACAGCCAAAAACGCCTTCAGCATCAGCCAGTGGTGTTAAATTTATGCGAACACCATAGTTTTTAACGCTACACGAAAGGCATGGGCAGATGTGAATCTCAACATCAGGAACGATTGACGTGTTTCCGGGTTCGAAATGTAAATTTGGATATAGGCCAGAAAGGGTGTCGACACAATCAGATTCGGGACAGGTTGTAGTCGGAATTTTAGATGTTGACGTTAATTCGTATGTCTCATTCTCATTACAAAGAACAAGTAAGGGTAATAAAACAAAGGTTAATGTATTCAAATAGTATGACTGGGTTGTCATTTTTGGGGCTGAATTCGGCGAAATGGTGCGGGAATCACGTTTTTGAAGGGGTGTATTGACGATTTTATGAGTAGGATAAGCCGGATTTGGTCAGGGGCGGTAATGTATTATTGATGTACCTTTTTATGGTATTGCACGTCTGGGTTTCAGGAAGTTTTTTTTTGTTTTAATTGGGTAACGTGCTGAAAACGACGCTGCCATGAAGTCAAAAACCAAAGTTGAAGTTTCTCTTTTATTTAATCAAAGTTTCAATGGCTCACAAATATACATAGCAGTTAAAATTTACTAAATTCGACTTCCAAAAACACCGGAAAACACAAACTGGCGTCTATCTTAACCGGCTATAAAACCAGTTCTGGCCTTACAAAAATCATTAAAAAAGTTCGTTGAATGTGATCAATTTGTGTTCACTCTCTAGAGTGCACCCTTAAAGGATGTCACAAATGATGATAAACATAAAAATAGAAAAGTTGATGCCACTAGCCAGATTGTTGACGGCGATGTAGAGCTGACGCCATTCAGTCGTGTATGTTGCCGTGTTATCAGTGGCTTGGTGGTTCGGTTCCGGGATGCCACCGTTTTCACGCGAATCTTCGAGATATCGTTGATAGGTGGCGGTTTCATCGGGTTCAGAGCAGCAGATGAAGCGATTGATGAGTTTCGCGGCGAGATAGACGTTGTGGGGCGGAGGGACTGAGCGTTTCAGGCGGCATAAAGCCAGGGCTGTTAGGGTTATGATGATGCTGACGGTGGAGTTGACGAAGAGGAACTCGTAGAACATGTCTGAAAGGGAATTTGGGTATGGATTCTGAGGTGGTGGGGGACTTACAAATGCGTGGTTTGATCCCGGCGAAGCCGTTTTCCGGGGCTATGCTGACTAAAAACAGGAAACAGACAGTCTGCAGGAATAGCGTAACCAATTTCACGAAGATCTGGGTTCTTAAATCCCCAAAAAGTGGAGACGCCAGCATCAAAAGCGTCGCAATAGTCGCCGGGATTCGTAATGCCACCCGTAAAGTCGACATGGACTTCTTCGTGTTAACACAAATTCGCAAAAACTGCGACCGATACCCCCCAATTTTGACGACATCAACAACCCTGCTAACGACCTTCCACGGCGAAGTCTCAACATTCGTCAACACTGTCATCCCCTGCTTCTTGTCCAACGTCGTCACAGCCACAGCCTTATCAACAAACTCCTTATTTTTTGCCTCAACTTTGTATTCAATCTTCCGCTCAGTCTCCAACATGAACAAATAAACACAGCAATCATTAGTCTCTTCTGGGTACATGTGGTAATTGATGCCACAATACCCAGGGTAGCGAAAGACCAAATGCGCCGTGACTTTGCCGTCGGATGAAACTTCAACATCCATAATTTTAGAAATGCATCCGTCTAGCGTTGTGCAGTCTCTAGAAAAGGTGAAATTAAACTTTACAGGTGGTGGAAAAGTGGTAATTTACGATTCATCAGTAAATAGTGGTGTCCAGATGTGGTGGCTGTCATGAAGGAAAAAGTTGTCTGTTTTCCATTCGGTTTTATTCCAAGTAAGACGGTCATCGGACCAGGACTGGAAAAGGGGTAATTATAGGGGTGATGGTGGGTTATTAGGCATTTTGAGAAGCGTAAATATTATTTAAGGTTTTTTAAGGTGCGTTTTTAGAAGTTTTTAAAAAAAGCATGCGTAATTGCAACGACTAGCATCTTTTTAAGAGATTAGAGTTGTGGTTTTAAGAAAGCAAACTACAGTATGCCAAACTCACCAAAAATATATCCCCATGAATGTTAAATTCACTAGACTTCTTATCACTGTGGTCCACCTGCTGAATCGTGACGTGATCGATGTTTATATTGAGCGGATACTCCCATGGCGCTTTCAAAAAGAGCTTATAACTGTCACCCGTCGATTGAATATCGCGTTCCAGGAGGTAGTAGTACAGACATGTTTCGAGGATTTCACGTTGTTCAGCGTCGATGACATCTGGGTCTGAAAAAAGTTGACTTTAGCAATCTTCAAAACGACCAAACACTAACCTGTGATGTTCTTTTTCCATGAACAATCCGGCCCACGAGTCACATTGTACCCGGCCAGCTCACCCAGACTACCCGAAAGTAGCTCTACAAATAGGAACAATGCCAATAAGGCATGCATAATGGAAAATGTAAACCCAAATTGCTTAATGCAACTTATTGGATTATGAATAGAATAAAAGTCAACTGTATAGGTGTCCGGAGTTATGTTCGCCTCGGTTTTACTCGACAACTTTGTCAGTCGTGGTAAATGCGGCTACAAAGTGGGCCTTCATTGACACACTCACCGAACTCACGAGGCTCCCTTTCCACGCCGCAGGGCACGGCTCCTCGCCCGTGGCTACCTATGGATGGCCGCTGTTTCCATGGCAGCGCGCAGGCTTTGTCAAACCACGGGCAGCTGGTTGGAACCATAAAGGTTGTCTGTGTTGTTCTGTGTCCAAGCATGTGAATTATTATGAAGCCGCAGGCAGTCTCGACCATCTGAGAGACCAATTGGAGGTACTATTTTTGGTGGGAATGGAGAAGGTGGGGTTGGTGGAGTGATGCTTTTGAAGAAAAAAGTAGATTGGGAAAAAATGTTGTTATAAACTCATGCCAAAAACTTAATTGAGCTTATTCAAGCCACATCCAAAAGTAAAAAAAAACAATGTTTAAAAAAAAGTTATAAAAACGTTATTTTCGTACTGTATCCGGCACTTCTTTCCATGTGGCTGTACTATCCAACCCCGAACCCTGAACTTAGTGAGGGGGTGCGGGGGGGGGGCGAAGCCCCCCTGCTTATTCGGAGTCTCAGACTTAGTCTTAGACGTCTCAGACTTAGTGGGGGGTGTGGGGGGCGAAGCCCCCCACTTAGACACAGGCAGGTACAGCCACATCGAAAGGAGTTCCCTGTATCCACAGTACCATCAAAATACAAAACTTTTTTTCTCATAACAACCATTCAAAATCTTATAAACTCCTACAGAAGCTCAAGTTTTCGGTTTTTCACACGTACGTTTCCACAAAAAGGTAAAAATAGCATCTCCAGTTCTTTACAAACAGTAACAAGTCCCCGTTTAAAATAAAAATAGCATCAACAAGTTTCCAAGTAACTTCCCCCGCCGATAAACAGTTTTTCACACGACAAAACCTTTGCAATCATTTGTATTTTAGCGAATCACTCTAGTAAAAACAGACATTCAAAAGTTTATCCATACTACATACAGTTGCTGTCTATCTAACGCAAAAAATGGCTACCCCAGCGCCAGATTTTTTCAAAACTCCCCTATTCAGAACCGTTTTTATCTTCAATTACATAATCGGCACCCTCACTGTAATGGTGGTCCCAATTTTTGTCTATTTCGTTTTCATTAAATCAAAAGGGCATATGTCAGCTTATCGCAAGTTTACAGTACTTTTGATTTTTGTCGGTTTTGTAAACACTATATTTGTTACTGGATACCAGCCCGTTTACAACTACGACACCAATACATTCATTTCCACAGGATTTTTGAGACACATTGCAACTGAAACGATGCGCATTGAAATAGCTGTCGGATTTGCACTAACAGCACTAAAAACTGACATTATTTTGTGTATTTTATTAAATTTATATTTCAAACTAACAAAAAGCATTGTCCAGCGATCACGTTTCTTCAGATTTGTTGTTTATTTCAGTATTATTGTTTCAAATGTGGTCAACATGTTTACTGTAACGACTTATCAGGCATTACAGCTGCTGCCAGATAGTTTAAATGTTTATATTACCGGTATTAATATTGGGTATCATCTTTCAAGATTATTTGCTTATGGATGTATTATCTATCTGAATGTGCGATTAAGAAAGTCAATCATCCCGATTTCAAACAACGCAAATGTTTTACACGGAAAATTGACAAAGGTAATCCTATCTCAGGCAGTTGCGGTTTTAGTTCTGTTTCGAATCGCTTTCGGGATTGCTGCCATCTTGGCGGAGAAGAAAATATTCGCCGATTATGCTGGCCTATATGCGGCTAGTGCGTTGAACAGTTTTTTTCTTGTCTACATGTTGGTTACATTGTGTTTTTATGCGCCCTATCGGAACAGTATCGTTGAAACGATGCAGTTTTAATAAAATGTGACTTCCTTTTTTGATAAGCTAAAAATAACAACGACAAAAGACCATTCATGCGTTTTGTTTCTTCACCAGCTCCTGTTTAGCACCAGTTCTACACTGATTATCATTCCACCAAGATTGTATGCCCTCAAAAGATCGTCGATGGCCAAGCTTCGTCCGCCAGGCCAACTCACACATTATACACGTAGTGTAAGGCGGCATTTCGTCTTGGGCATTCTTCTTGTAGTGTTTTGTCCAGGAAAAGTATCTGTAAGGAAGCGAAGATAATATAATTTAATTATCAGTGAAGCCATAAATGTTTACGTACTTGCGATACTCGTCCGGGTTGTCGATCAAAAACTGTAGATGTTCCGCGAGGGCTTGAATCGTCGGAAAATCGTTCACGGCAATGAAATATGGGTTTAGAGCGCTATGGATTCCTCGGAAAACGCTTCGATCGAGCACTACTGGGACGATGAGGTTCCGAAAACGGAAGAACTTTTCTGTTATGTAGTCGGTGCAGATGGAGTTTTCGAAAGCGAGATAGAAGTAGTGATTTTCTGAAAGAAATTGTAGGTTTTCTTGTGAAAAGTGAAAATTTGATGGCTTGAAACCCACTAATCTCATCCATCTCACAATCAGTGTTCCTCGGGCACTTTTTCTTGCTACACCAACCATAGTTCGTGACATTAATGTACGTCGAAAGCTCTTTAATGACATTCTCTCGCTTTGACTTTGTCGCACAATTGCTGACAAAAATTAAAGCTGGTAGTTTTTTGGTTTTAATTGCCGCATCGACCTGTAATGACATGGTTTTTCTTCTATCAGAAGAATTTATGATCACTTACATCTTCAACTGTCCATCGATCGGGGTCATCAGGGCCTTCAAGTTTCACCAAGTGTCCATACGGTTTCACGAAGTCACTATCAAGCCTGTAGGATATAGTAAAGTTGAAATAATTTGATGGGTATGATTTTGAAACAGGATGATTTGCCGGTGATTCCATAGTAAGAAAAATGTTGCTTTTATTTGTTCTTGCTTCCGGAAGTTGGCCAAGATCGTTAAACGCAGTGTGAAACACAACCACACTTGCTTCGGCTTCTCTCTTTCTATCCTCCGTATATCGACATTTCAGAGGACAAATAGCATTCACTGTTTTCAAATTATTGAAAATATTACGACTTGAATACTTGTTCCATCCCACAAGTAGTGGCGCATCCGCCGGTGTTGGAATGTGGGAAAAATTTGCCAGAGGGTCATAGACAAAGTCAATTTTGAAATTATTTAGTTCGTCATCAGCCGATTTGGAACGTGAATGTAGAACTGCAGTTACAAATAAACAAATAGCGATAAAAACAGTGATTAACCGCGCAACACCATTTGAATGAAACAGATTTAGTGATAGAAAACGTCGACGCAATCGCCGGAAAATGGACGGTGGGTGTGAAGTTGTGAGGTGGATTGGCATTCTGACAGAAGAGGTTTACGAACGATCGTTGATGGCAGTTTTCTTGAATGTACAATGAATGCAATAAATTTGTTTTTGTTTATTTGCAAAATGAAAACAGATAGAAATTAACATAACTCAAGCGTGTTAAATCAGCGATAAGCCTTTAAAAGTTAAAAAATACACATTAGCATAGTTCGAAGCGTTTTTTTTCTCAATAGCCAGATATTTTTTAACATTCCATCGAAAACATTCTGTGGAGATGGGAAGGCGAATCCATGTTAAGCTAAACGTGACACTTTTGCCTCCGTGGATCCGTCGAGATAATCATTGACGATTTCACATCAGGAGTCGGTGATTGCTTAGTCTTCCGTCACACAGCATCTTGGAAAGCCGAAGATGCGCCACTGCTGCTACTTGTAGATCCTTGAAGTAGAAGAGGTGGACTGCTTCGACGACGTCACAGATCCTCGCAAGTTTCTTCACCGGCATGACCTTGAGTTCGCCTAGCCAGGGGGAATGTAGATGATTTCGTTGCTGGCGCGGGACGGGAGGTAGAGTCAGGTCTTGATGCACTTGATACTTTTGTCAAGTTCTTCCAGCTTGTTCCGATCGACTATGCCGCCTTTTAGTTGAAACGTCAGTTGAGGAATGACGAAGGTCCAAACTGTATCTATTTTCTGACATGGCGGATCACCTGTATGTTTTCGACATCCGTCCTCATGTTGTCTAGGATGTCTTTGCCGGCTGCGCCCAACTCGAAACTTGTTGGTAGGCCGGTAGTGAGCATCCTTATCGAGTGCGACAAGTAGTTCGTCTTGTAGTCGGAATGTCGTAGCTAACAGTGTTTTTTTATGCAGAGGCTGGTCCGCTTTTTAACATTGAAGGTCTGACTTGGTCATTTTACCACCGTTGCCGTGACATCGAGTTGCTTTTGGAGACCGTTCTGAAAGCGCGCAATGCGTGCCAGATCGTCAGGCCACGACATCGCCACTTTGCACGTAACCTTATTACATCTCCTTGATGGCACGAATGAGAAGTTCAACGGCGATGTCAAGTTATGGGCGGCATCATTAGCGTACTTCAGCCATGACTGCATGGTGAAGTTGTGCTCGAGACTGTCGCAACCGCGATGGTAACCGATTTCGCGTATCTTCACACTAACCCCTTTTGTGTCGTAAGACAGCCTTTAAACTTCGAGAACCACTTCTGAGCGCTAGTGATTCTGTAGTTTTCTGTGCATGTGTCCCTATCGGAACAGTATCGGTGAAACGTTGCAGTTTTAACAAAATGTGACTTACGCTTTTTGATAAGCTAAAAATAACTACGACAAAAGCCTACATTCCAAACCGAAACAATTAGCCAACAATGTCATGCGGTTCTCTTTATCATTTCATATCACTAGCTTCTGTTTAACACCACTTCTACACTGATTATCACTCCACCAAGAATGTATACCCTCAAAAGAATGTCGATGGCCGAGCTTTGTTCTCCATGCTAACTCACACATTATACACGTGCTCTCGGCCGTAAATGCACCCTGTGCGTTCTTCTTGTAGAGTTGTGTCCAGGAAAAGTATCTGTAAGGAAGTGAAGATAATTTGATTATCAGTGAAGCCATAATTGTTTACGTACTTGCGATACTCGTCCGGGTTGTCGATCAAAAACTGTAGATGCTCCGCGAGGGCTTGAATCGTCGGAAAATCATTCACAGCAATGAAATATGGGTTTAGAGCTTTATGGATTCCTCGGAAAACGCTTCGATCGAGCACTACTGGGACGATGAGGTTCCGAAAACGGAAGAACTTTTCTGTTATGTAGTCGGTGCAGATGGAGTTTTCGAAGGCGAGGTAGAAGTAGTGATTTTCTGAAAGGATTGTAGGTTTTCTTGTAAAAGTGAATAGTCGAAATAAAACCCACTAATCTCATCCATCTCACAATCAGTGTTCCTCGGGCACTTTTTCTTACTACACCGACCATAGTTCGTGACATTAATGTACGTCGAAAGCTCTTTAATGACATTCTCTCGCTTTGACTCCGTCTCACAATGACTGACAAAAATCAAAGCTGGTAGTTTTTTGGCTTTAATTGCCGCATCGACCTGTAATGACATGTTTTTTCTTCTATCTAAATAATTTATGATCACTTACATCTTCAACTGTCCATCGATCGGGGTCATCAGGGCCTTCAAGTTTTTCCAAGTGTCCATACGGTGTCACAAAATCACTGTCCAGTCTGTAGGTCATTGTGAAATTAAAATAATTCGATGGAAAGGTTTTCGGAACAGGTCGATGTGCCGGCGATTCCAAATTGAGAAAAATATTACTTTTATTCAATCTGGCTTTCGGTAGTTTGCCAATGTCGTTGACTCCAACATGAAACACAACCACACTTGTTTCAGCTTCTCTTTTCCTATCTTCCGTATATCGACATTTCAGAGGACAAATAACTTTCACTGTTTCCAAATTATTGAAAACACTACGGCTTGCGTACTTGTTCCATCCCAAAAGCAGTGGCGCATCCGCCGGTGTTGGAATGTAAGAAAAGTTTGCCAGAGGGTCATAGACGAAATCAATCTTGAAATTGTGTTTCAGCTCACTTGAAAGCTCAGAAGAGATGTTAGCAAATTTAGATTGTGGATCATCCGAATAGTCTGATGACAGCAGTGTATCAACAAATATGGCAGGATTACCATTACTTGATGAATGTAGCACTGCAGTTGCAAATAAACAAATAGCGACAAAAGCAATGATTAACCGCGCAACACCATTGGGATGAAACATTGTTAGTGATTGTGGTAGGAAAAGTCGACGCAATCGCCGGAGAATGGACGATGGGTGTGAAGGTTTCAGGTGGATTGTCATTCTGAAAGAAAGGGGCTACGAACAATCGTTAATGGTGGTTTTTTCGAATGTACATTAAGTTAATAAAATAAATTTGCTTAAAAATGTGAGCGGAACAAAATTAACAAAATTCAAACGTGTTAGATCAACAGAAAATAAAAAACAATAAACTGGCATAGTTCAGGAGCATTTGTTTCCTCAAATCTAAATTGGTCGCGAATGGTACCCCTGTATATGTTATTCTGTGTTATCAGCATCAAAGTGCGTGTCGTTTCCGATGGCTGCAAGAATTTTTGGATATTTTATTATTGCTAGTGGGCGTTCATAATGTCAATAAGAAAATGAATACTAGCCAGGTTCTGTGATTTCATCTATTTAAACTTGCATTGTCCTTTGCTTTTTTTTGTTTGCGCAGTGTTCCAAGACCTTCACAATACAGCTCGATAGCCGAATTTCAAAAATGCATTTTGTCATAACCTTTTAAAAAGGCTGTTCTTTGACCACTGGCCGAACGCTTTTTGTCATGCGTGTGCGCCGTTAGCATTACCATGGCAACAATGGTTTGCTTGAAGCTAAACATGCTGTCTTTTGCGCGAATATTTTTATAACACATTTCCAAAAATGAATCGACAAACAACTGTCAATAATGTTGTAAGTACTTTTTTTCATTATTTAACAGATTTTATTAAGATTGTTTCAGCGATCGTCTCTACCCTTGCAAATCCTGCTGTACATCAGCGCCAGACTGTCCATAGCATATTTTATTTTCATGCTAGTGTGCTACATTGTCAAACTTAACCATTACGCCAGTCCATTGCATTTGAAGATAACTGAAATTATCATTTTAGCACTATTTGTGCCATTGGAGAGTACTCGAATTTCGTTTGGTTAGTTTTTTGGCTTTTTATTTTCTCTCTTTTCAAACTTTTTTATCATCGACATGCACAGTTTTGATCACTTTTACAAACTTCCACACCAAATACATGTTTTTTGTTTTGCTTGTTCTTATAATTACTGACGCATCAAACCAGTTTCATCCCTTCCATCTGCCAACCGTCTAGTTTTTTCAAATGCTAAAAACATTCATTTTTTTCAAAGTTCAGAGTTTATTGATTACATGAAACTACTTGGAACCTTGTTAACACTGGTTGTGAACAAACTTGGAACCATCTGAAACTCATTGTCTTTCAGGAACTCGCGGCAATCTCACCGAAACCCCTTCATACCTCTCATTTTCCATCTTGCTGAGCGTATCGACCTTGGCGATCTGCGTGTACTTTGCCTTCTTCCAAGCCAATGTACTTCTCGCGGAACGGGTTGTATCCATCGTACAGGGCAGTCTGAACCTCATCGAAGCGCTGATCAGTATGGCGACCGTGGCGATGCTGTCGAGAGGGAACAACCCTGTTGAGTGATGGGCATGCGACGGTTGTCTTATAGCGCAGTTTTTTTTATTAATTTTGATTAATTTTGCTGTTTTAACGTATTTTATTTGTTTGAAATCTGTCTAATTAGCCATATAAAGAACATAAAATAATGGAAGTCTCATGTGACGTCGAATGTCAAAAAGAGGCGGGATCTACCATGTCAGGCGGTCGATCTAGAATCTGTCTACACATTCACCACGTTTGACGGAGCTATGTTAAACGCGATAGGCATTGAATGCGTGAAACATCCGGTCTGCGCGGTGCTAGATGATAGAATCATGTTCCTTGTTCGTGTAATTGCTTTTAAACTATCAACTGATATATAAAAGATTGCTAAATAATGTAAAACTTACAAAAATCCGTTGAAAACTACCATTTTTTACGCAAAATTATACTTTTTGACGCCGTTGAACTCATCTTCACCTTCCATTTCAAAAGATTTGACTCCCCTGATCCCCAATACCATCCCCAAACCTGATTGAAACATAAAAATTCCGCGTTGACAAGCTTTCTTCCCCCTTTCCGCGTGAACTTTTAACCGACATAAACCCGTTTCAACCTCCGTATCACCAAAATTAACAAAACCAGAAGTTACGTAACAACAAAATGCGTAGTGCATTATTCAGCCATTTGCGGTCTCTTAAACTTCCGTAAAATTTGTTTTCCATGTCTTTCGTTTTTGGCGTTTTCATCCATCAATAGAACAGGAAGACCGATGACCTCACCCACGTGTACGCACTGACGCGTCTCCCAGGTCCCAGAGTGACCTTCATCAGATAGATACCTATTCTTCTTTTGTATTTTTGTATGCCCCTGCGACGCCGACTCGGTCAATGTCATCGCATAAACCCTTCAAGTTGCGAATATCCGTTTGACTGTCGACGTGTTTCAGTTTTGAGAACCAATTTTCAGCGAGGATGACGGTCGAAAATGGGCTGCCTCCAATCGAGGAGGCTCATCTCCAAGTTAAGGATCTGAATATTGGTTATTGTAAATATGGACAAGGTTCTGTCAATTTTTTGTTTATCCCTGGCGCTGTTGGCTGCTATAAAAAAGACTACCCCGAAAATGTGATTCGCAGTTTCGATCCGAATTTTGCGACGATCGTTTCCATCGACCCTCCGGGGTATGGCACATCCCGACCCCCAGATCGTGTCCAGGAAGTTCATCGATGCAAGAAAGATGCTGATTATTGTCTCGAATTGATGAAGCAGCTAAAACTGACCCCATTTGTCGTCGTCGGCTGGTCAGAAGGCGGCCGAACGGCAGTCCATGTCGGTGGCATCGGGAAATCACTCGTTTCCCACATGATCCTCCTCGCCACAAGCACTCGAGTCGACTTCCGGGGCGACATGGCCTTCAAGGGCATGCGAAACACGAAGCAATGGCTGGCTTCATCACGAGAACCGTACTTGGAGCACTATGATGAGGAGTTTTTCAGCTTCCAATGGGCAGCTTTGTGTGATGTTGTCGCGGCGTAAGTTGTAATTTTGCCTTTTCAAACTTTAACGTTTATAAAACCCATAATTCCAGAGTCTATCGAGACCTCGGAGGCCGTTTCCCCTCTGATTATGTCCTCGGAAACATCAAAATGCCACTATTGCTTATCAACGGTGGCAATGACCGTTTCATCATGGATCCAAAGTACATAAAAGAAAAAGCCCCACAGGCTCAGTAAGTTCTGCTTTCCCAAAAAAGATATAAAATTCCAATTTTCCAATTGCAGACTGGAAATTCACACCCAAGGCGGCCACGACCTCCACATCAAGTACCCCAAATGGTTTTCCCTCAAGGTGTCCACTTTTGTCAAACAAAACCCGCCTAAAAAGTAACTTTTTAAAATGTTCACCTCCAAATTACAGCTTTATTGCGACCATTGCTATGTAAGAATTATGTTTTGTTGGAATAAATGTTGGTTTTATGCAAAAAATTGTTTTCGAAGTTGCACGTTTTACAAATTGTAGTGTGTCTTTTTCAAATTGTCGTTAACTTTCATGAACATTTGAACTTCTGTGCCATTGTTAAAGCCATTAAAGCACTTAACTCGAGTTTTTCAAATCTTTGATGCCTGAATTACCTTCCAAACACAAGGCAATTTATTTCCTTTACTGTTTTTCCCAATTCGGCATGCGCAACCAGAGCTTGTCACACCTTTTTCGGTCTCTCTTTGCCATGGCCGTGCGCTTTCGAGAATCCACTTGCCTACCCACTTAACCGACACTATAATATTGGTATAGGCAGTGCCAACGAGGTGAGACAGGCCTCAAGTTGTATGTACTCGTACGCTCGTTACCCTTTTCCCCTCAATTATCTATGATAATTTTCATATTTCACGTGAAAAAAGTGAAATTTTCTTGACTTCCGTCCCGTGTAAGTATTTCCGCTTTGTAGGTTTTGTTTAAATTCTTCTGCTTCGCCATGACACCGCCTACTTCTAATCGGCCCAAAAAACCGCCAGTTCGAGCGAATACATTGGGTTCATCTTCACGGTTCGACAGTGAGAAAACGGATTATCGGAGGACGAGTCGAGATTCTATGCTAACGACGAATAGTGATTCTAGTGTGGAGTTGCAGAACGGAAGTAAGTTTTATCGATTTTGGTGGTTTTTAGGTAGTTTAATTGCGCTAAATAGGGTGAAATAATCCAAAGTACATTGATGTTTTACTTTTTTGGACCCAAATCCCACGCTTAAAATAAATCTCTAACATTCGTAATCAATTAATGGACAGTTGTTTGTAAGCTAATAAAATTTACTCCCAGGTGACGTAGAGCTAATGCTTTGCCTTGCCGCTATGTTGTAAATGTCCCTGTGACACAGGTAGTCGTCGTCGTTGCTGACAAGGGCGGCATGGGTAACCTCATTAGAATTTGCTTGACATAACATAACACATTTTCCGGCACTGTGACAGTGAGACACTGTGTTCTTTTCCGACCAACCCGTAATCTGTAATCTCATTTTCTGAGAGAGATAATTGGCCCTTCGAGACTGACTGACGAAGTTGAAGTTGTTTGCAGGCAGTGACTATTCGAACGTATTACCTTTCCAACTTCCTTTCCGGCACAATTCACTCATTTCGAGGCATATGAGTATTTCGAGTATTGACGGTCGCGCGAGTACGGCTGATTCGACCAGTGAAAATGGGAGTTTTTATTCGAGGCGGTCGAGGTTGGCTTTTTACAGCTTTAACTTTGATATTTTAAGAAATCAAGTTTCAGCTCGAGAAATTCAACGACCTATAGCGTCTGCAGCACGATTGTAGACTCAAACCACATCCATATATCACTGCTAAAACGTGATAGCGTCGCTTCTGATGGCAGTTATCCGCTGGGGGAAGTGAGAGTTTTGGAGGATTCTAGTAAGTTTAGATCGATAAAACAACCCTTATAGACAACTTTTTATAGGTAGTGAAGCCGTAACCCCTAAACCACCAGATGAAACCACCCAAGCCGAGAAACTCGAACAAGAAAAAGCCCGTCTCGACGCTGAACGCAAAGCCACCGAGGCAGCCATCGCCGCTACAGCCCTCTGGCATAAGAATCTCTACATTGGACAATCAGTCTTCAAAATTAATGATTTCGTTTTCTGTGGCGGCAGCGATGAAGCCTATAACAACAGTCTTCTCTGCCGATTAGACATAACCTTCCTCATCGATGTCAACGCATCAGATAAACTCGATGCCATTCGAATGCGGACCGAAGTCCCCTGCGCCTGTGGCCAAGTTATCCCACATTCTCGAACTACCCTCCAAATCCGACTTCCCGACGACTCCTACGACATGATGCTCCCGCCACGAACCGCCCATCATCGAAGATTCCAAGGCAGAGACGCTACAGTCGCTTTAGTCCAACCCACTAAGAGCGTCGTCGGAATCGATGACGAAACCGACATCAATGTTTACTTCGAGGAAGCTGTCGCCTGCATTGAACGGGCAAAACAAGCCAAAAAGTGTGTGTTGATACATTCGGCACGCTGTCGAAACCGGGCGCCTGCATTTGCAGCGGCGTACTTGATGTATTCGGAAAACTTGACGAGATTACAGGCTGTGGCAAAGGTTCAGCAGTGTTTTAAAGATATTACGGTAAGCGTAGGCATAGAACGCTTTCAAAACAGCTAAACAAGCCATAAAATGTTTGCAGATGAGTAAGCGCCGCCCCGGCATCGCAATCTCTGATGGCTTCCAACGCGCTCTGGGACGATGGCAGACTTTTTGTGCCAAAAAGAGGGCCAATCCGAAAGTTAATGACGACATTGATAAGCTGTTCCAAGTGCGTGTCAAGATGAATTGAACCTTTTGGAACTGTGGACTTTTTGAACTTTATATGTATCTCGCAGGTGTTTTTAATCAATAACTACCACTTATTTCGCTTACTTAATTCTACTGTTCTCCTTATCACTTTTCGAGATTATTATCAATCGACTTTTCAGCTGTGTAAATGTATAAACTAAACTTATAAAGAAAGAAAGACAAAAAGTCATCGTTGAAACTTTGCAATTTGTCACGAAGAATACAAAGAACATCTTCAGATGGCTAGAAAAAGGCAACCAAAACGAAACGAGCAAAAAACTTCAAGTTGTCGGCTCATTTTTTTCACTTCACCCTCTTCCAAACAGATCGTTGGTTCGGGGCGTTTACTTCTGCGCATCACGGTTTCTTCCAAGAAAAACGAATCCGACTCCCTGGAGGCCTGGGGCGCCCGCTTTGTTTCTAACGCGGGGGCAACCAGCAACAGCAGGAGATGCCAATGGAGCACCCAAGGAAAAAAATGACTCGAGCCCCAGACTTGGTTTTCGAGGATTTGGTGTCGTCCCGCTGCGTTATGTCGTCGTCTAGGCTAGGTTCAGTATGTAGATGGCATCCGGACGCGAGTTGGGAATGGCGTGTCGCGGGGCCTTGTTAGGTTTGGATGGGTTCTTTGTTATCGGGAAGTGATTAGCCTCGTTTTGGAGGGGCTGTTCAAGTGTTTTTGACGGGGGGCTTCGCGAACGCGGAGACAACATCTTTTTAACGGATTTTTAGAATTTCAGTTTCCATTTTGTCGATTATGAATCAAAACGCGGTGTATGTTGTGATTTTTGTCTGGTTTAACACCATAATGCCGAGTTTTGGCACTGGCGGCGTCCGAGAACGGAACAGCAGCGTTTCTATTCGAACTCTTATTCAACGCTCTCGCTTATCCCACAAATTAGCGCTAAAAAATGTGACAAAATCAAACTTACTTGATGATGAAGACATCGAATGTGAAGTCTGTGATCCCGATATTTGCAATAGTAGACTGAAGAACTTCCATCTCGACTTATACTGCGCTAAATCGGTCGATGAAGGTAACTACTTAAATTTAAGATTTTAAAAACTTACAGTAACCCTTCAGAACACGATAACGACACCTGTCTAGACATACACGACCTCGAAGAACGCGTCACCAACCACACTTTATTGTTCGAGCCAGAAAACTGCGAATCCAACGAAACCTTCGAATTCTGCTGGTGTCTCGCCTTCAGACAATCACCCGTCGACTTACTGAAATTCAATTCCCGCATGTGGCGCATCCAATCCGCCATCCAGGAGAAGCGACTCGAATCCATGAATGCCGAAATGTCGTCGCGTGCTTCAAGATTCACATTTGGATCATCGTTAATCTTGCTTCTGGCATCTTGTCCCTTTGTTTCATCATGTGTCTTTGATGGCCTTCTTAACATTAGCTGCAGTCTTTTTATGGCATATTCACTGCACTGGTAGCGCCTGGCTGCGGGGTGTCTTATCTGTCAATCGGGGCAACGAGTCTCCTGGGATTGGAGGCATCATTTTTTCGACTTCATGACTATCATCATGGCTTATTTCAATTTTAAAAAGCTGATGTTAAAACTCAAAGCCTTGATTGGAAGGCTGAAGCTTTGCTGCCGACTCCATGTCATCGGATGCAAGAAGCTGGCCTCCAAAAAAGAGGCTATGGCTCCGGATGGGCGGCGCAGGCCTTCATTGCCACCAAATCTGGTTGACATCTTTGAGGCCACAAAACGACCCGCCAAAATAAATTGTTAGGGGCAACTCACTCATCTATCTGTCCACAGCAGCTCTGGTTGCTGGCCTATTTAGTTTTCAGCGTGGTGGTGGGAAGCCTTTGGCTGTTGTCGAAATTTGAGGCAATCATCAGAAGTCGGAGAAGACGCAGGTTCATTTGGTCGGTTTTTTTTGGTGTTACAACTGATTTATTGTTTCAGCGACATAGACAAACCTTTATAAAACCATTTTCAGTTTCAGATACCCCAACACTGCCAACATGAATGACCGTATCCGAAAACTGTTGACCCATCAGGATGAAGAAACTGCCTTGAAAATCCGCAAAATTGGCCCCTTTGTACTTCTGGCAACATTAATCGCGTTCATTCTCTTCGGAGCCGGCAGTTTCTACCACCTCGAAAACTATGAAGGCGGCCGCGCCTTCCGGCAGTACTACCTCAAGTTGGCCGTCGATCGGTACGTCTACCCGGCCCTAACCCCTCCCCACTTTCAGAATTTATCTTGATTCCAGCCGTCAATTCGCGCGTGAAGCCAGCCAACGCATCTTCAATGACACCAAAAACTTATTCGTCATTATGGATATCGAGCAATCGAATCGTGTTCAGGTTCGTTTTTTGTATGATTAATAGTCTTACTTTCCCCCCTTTGGGAAAGCCATGGCTGCAGTTTGCTCTCTGGGTGTAAATAGAATTCGAATTGTATCGAATTCCGCCCCACAATGCTCCTCTGGCTTCGACACCGCCCCCAGAAGGCACCAACAATCTGTTCGCAAGTTGCAACTGCAGTCGGGCCCCAAACTTATCTGACTCGTTTCCGGTCGTACTTGCTGACCCGCCACAATAGGAAACAGTGGAACGGCTTTTTTGGTACCCGGCTTACATTAGCCTGGCAGCCGGAGGGACAAAAGGACAATCGAATAGTAAATTAGTGCGGATTTGATAGTTGCGGCCTGACTAGCTGTGGCATCAAATCTTTGGTAACATCATTCTTTTGGTGTGGATGGCACGAACGGGAGGGAAGAAGGCGAAATTTCGTTAAGAAACGGGTTTGCAAGTTGTTGTTTTACAGTAGAAGAAGGAAAGGGCGATTTCGTGGTGGGAGTCAAAATGGGGTAAGGCAAAACACTAGTGTACGCGTGCAAATTTTGATTTGGCCTAAAAACAAAAGTGAGGATACTTAGCGTCAAGAAACAAGTGTACAAACTTAAAATGCTCAACATTAGCATTAGGAAGTGTTTTCGTGGTGGGAGTCAAATTGGGACAAAGTAAATTACACTAGTGTACGCGTGCAAATTTAGATTTGCCGACAAAAGTAAAAAATATGCATACAGAAACGTGTTTGGCAACAAAATAAGTAAAAAAACGTTTCTTTTCGTGGCGAGAGTCAATTTGGGACAAAGAAAATTACACTAGTGTATGCGTGCAAATTTTTCCCAAATAGTCAAAATGAACACTTCTTCAAAAGACACCATTTCCAGGAACAACTCGTCAACTCCCTCCGCGAATATGAACGCCACCTGGATCTACCACGGCCCCAAAAAGGCGATTGGGGCTTCTCATCGTGCTTGAGCTATGCCTTGGGCCTTGTCACGACGCTTGGCCATTCAAAGCTGACACCACGAACCGGGCACGGCGAGCTTTTTGCGTTCTTCTTTTCGCTTATTGGAGTGCCATTGTTCATTGTTACGGTAGCGGCATTGGCGCATGGTGCCTATTCATTGCTGAAGGTATGCCTTTTCATTAAACTATGAAAGAGGGCGTCATAAAAATGATAAATTACAGTCAAAATGCCGCAAACCGAAACATCTCTATGCCCTCTTCGGTGGTGCCGTTGCTGCCTATCTGTTGCTGCTGCTAGGCTATATCGTGTTTCTGTATGACTCCGGGATTGTCGCAACCTTTGGAGACGGTCTTTTCCTTATCGTTTTGACAGCGTTGAGCATCCATGTGAGTTTTGAAGTTTAAAAAAGTCGCTAAATTCAAAAAAATGCGATTCCAGACAGTAGGCTACACCAACCTCAGCGACTATGACAAAATTCTGACCCTGTTCATCATCAGTCTGTCCTTTATCATCGGCACCATTGTTTTCTTCGCCGGACGCAACATCTGGAAACACCAAATCGCCGTCGCTGCTGATAAGGCCGAGCACGAGCAGCCCGTCACCCCTTCCGAGCCCCAGCGCTTCCAGGTTGTCGTGGACCAATCCGGCGAAACGAAGCTACAAACGGCTACATCGGAATGAACATTCCATCCATCCAGACGGATGATGCCATCCACTTTATCAAATCCGATATCGAAAGATCAGTTCTCGCTTTTTTTCACTTTTCGCTGTCGTAGCTTTTGACCAGTTGTTCGTTTTTTTAATGCTATCAAAGAACATCCAGACATTTTTCATCAATCCATTGAGCTTTTTTCGCTATCATTTTTCATAACGAACTTTTATGCAATACAATAACAAGTGGAAACCAAACGAAAATAGACATCACAATACCAGATAGGACAATGCAGATCCAAGATAGGCGACATCAGAGATACATAAGTTGGTGGTAATACACAACATATAAATTAATTAATAGTAACGAGATAATGAAAACGAAAACGTTAAAGCGGTTTCCAAAAAAGAGAGAGAACAACGGAGAAACATTGATAATTAAAGATCGCTGTGGTAGCAAAACACGTGTGCCTTTCCATAGGAACGAGATTGCGTGTTTACTAGTTTAACGAAAAAAAGAGGGAAACAAAAAACCATGAAGAAATTAAAGACAAACGCGAGCAAGTAGAACGAACGATGGGGGGCAAGATACTGCCAGATGGATTGAATTGGAAGCCTTTGTGAACCCAAAAAGATGCGATGTGCTTACTCGGTGACGGAGACGAGCTCGGATTCGGCGCTCTCCGCGGTGGCATCGCCCTCGGCGGCTTTGAGCTTCTTGGAAGCGACGGAGTCATCGGCTTCGACCTCGGCAGCGCGCTTGACGCCCTGGAAAAGAGGGATGAATCAGCGGGAAAAGAAAAGCAAGAGCAAACAAACCTTGGCCTCGCCGTTCGTGGCAGCAGCAACGGGAGCATCCTCGGTGGCGTCGTTGCCGTTTTCGTTGTGTTCGCCGTTCTGCTCTTCCGCTTCCTCTTCGGCAGCAGCCTCGGGATCGGCTTCGGCATCGACCTCGGGAGCCGGCTCATCACCCTCCTCCTCGGTGGCGGGGGTATCCTTCTCCTCAGAGGCAGAAGCATCGACGGCCGGCTCCTCGGCAGCGGCTTCACCATCGGCAACTTCGGCAGCCTTGGGGGCCGTGGTTTCGGCCTCGGCACCAGTGACAGCCTCAGGCTCGGCCGGCTTCTCGACCTGCTCAGTGGCAGCCTCAACGTTCGCGACGACGGTGGCGGCTTCGACGGACATTGTTGGTGACGGAAAGGGGGGAATTAGGCTCACTGCAAAACGGAAAATGTGTAAGTAATTCGATAATTAAGTGTGCACGTATGGAGGAACTTTTTTTCATTTCACGAAGAAAACAAAAAAGTTGCGCGGTGGGTTTTTCCTTTTTTTTACTGGTTCACGATCGGGGCAATGGAGAAGGATCATATTTTACGTAACTGGGCGGGGTTTCGATACAAAATGCAAAACTATTTCGCTGCAAAATGGAAAAAAGAGCGGAAATGGAAAACGAAACAGACAAAGGACAGCAAAGGATGCTATATGGCAATGTCAAACAATAAAGTCACCGACAAGAATCCCCCAAAAAATGACTCGTCAAGCATTGCGCGCCGGAAAGGTAGTGCTAGGCGGCTAGTCAAAAGAGCCAGCTTCTCGCCGAGTTTGGCTGAGCTGCCCTTCGGCTGTCTCTTTGAGGGAAAGAGGAGGAGAAGGGAAGGAAAACCGAGCCGAGTTGGTGGCAGGTCGCTCGCCTCGGTCGACCAAGAGAGACACGCACGCCCGAGGAAGCTACAAACACACGTTGGAACGAGAGGGACACAAGGAAGGCGGAGCCCTCTGGCAGTTGGGCCGGGTGGTGGCATGCGCCCGGACCTCAGGGGCAGCTGGCCGGCCGGTCGTTTACGCGGGGCGGCGGCTGGCAGTAACCGACTCGCTAGACGCGGAGCGGATGCGTGCGCAGAGATGACGGCAGCCGTCAGCCATCTGGGCTTGCCCGGGGCTTTTATAGCTGGGCGCGCAAAACAGGGATGAGACATGAGTCAGCGCCGGAGCGGAGGGCCATAAATGGAGCCAAATATGAGGAGATTATATATAAAACACTCGGCTGATCCGTTCAACTTGGTGACCCCCGCACCAGAAACGTGAAAACACATTCCAGTTATCAACATAGGCACATAAACATGCACCCTGTTACACAAACAAAACACATAAAACCCCCGCCAGGTGTAAAGTCGCCCTTTTTCGCTAATAAAATTCATTCAAGTCGCAAAAATGTTAGCCTAAAAATATAAATCGAACAAAAAGTGCAAGCTGCCGGGATAACGGCATGATTGCATGGGCTTCCAGCGATCTCCCGCAAGATTTGCGTTATAAAAAGCAGCCAAGGAGCGAAAAACAAACGCGCCAGCGGTGGCTCGGACCCGCCCTATCGAAACCACACTCGCTGCCGCCAAAAAACTGACTGAAATCGAGCGAACAACAGCCTGACTTTGCTGGCAGCGTTTCATGGAAAAAACTGAAATGAAGGAGCGTTCCGAGGTCAAACCTCGCGCGTTGGCTGGCCAGCCCCAAGGCCGGACGACACTGGACAGTGTCGGAGAAGATGGAGCAACACCAACACGTAAAAAGTGGAAGGAAGAGGAGCGCGAAGATTGAAAATCCTAAAAAAGCAGCGAGCGCGCGACCAACCGACTGAAGAAGAGTGTGCGCGAACGCGAACCCGCGCGCTCGCGGCGAGGGAAGAGCGACAGTATCCATATCCAGCTTAGTGCGCGCGCGCGTCCTCAGGGGACCTTTCCGGGCGGGACCGTTTATGGGATCATAAAAGTCGTTCGATTTGAACGCGTTTCCGACACATTTTCCCTTCTAATCGACGACCACCATCCGTTCACATCCGGACGGATCCTACCCTTTCAACCGACTGAGATTTATCCACGCCATGGGCGGCTCTTTCTCTCCCTTTTTTACAAAGCTAACACCGACAACAACTCTGCGTACACATTTCCCTCTTCACGTGGCCCCTGCTTGTCCCCATCATCGATCAACATAACATTCAGAAAGTTTTTTATTTACTTCCAATCAAAGTTAAATTTAAAGTGCGAAAACAATTGCAAAAAAAATGAAAAAAGGTCCATTGGAACTCACCTAACGATAAGCCGGCTTTGAGTCACTCCCTTTGGCGGAGCTGTGAGTGATAGTGGATGGTGGTAGAGAGCGAACGAGAAAGGAGAAACGTATGGGAAAGGTCCTGGTTGGTTTCTGTTATCAGGCAGGGCAGGAGGGCCGAAGCGTGGTGCTAAACAACTATTCCCCGGACACAAACACCCCCATTTAAATTAAAGTTGATAAAAAAAGGAAACACAACCACATTGTTTTTACCAGGTCGGTGGTCTGCGGCTCTCGCTGGGACTCGAATCGTTAAGGGTAATGATCATGTGTGCGTGGGCTTATCGTATCGGTATTGTGTCTCGAACTTGGTGGAAGGATTCGAATGGATTGGACACGTGACCAGGTCTTCAAACAAAGTACATTAAAAACAACAATTGAATGTAAAGACAATAACAATTGAGAACAAAAAGGATGCGGTGATTACAATTAAAAAAGGTAGGGAAAATTATATAAACATTCACAACATGTGAGAACAAATGTATGCAATATTAATAAAGTGTTGAAGGAAAAATTTGAGAAGAACTTGTTGAATGAATCCACTTACATGTCGAACGATATTCATGACATGGGAAGGAGGATGGACGCTTAACGAGACGGTGAACGCGAACCATTGCTATTGACAGAGCTGGCACGGGAAGCCGAGCGGGAACGTGTCGATGACCGGCTTTCTGGAGTTCTGCTGCGGGTACGAGTGCGAGAACGGTCATCCCGAGCGGCAGGGGAAGCCGAACGAGAACGCGGAGTCTTGGAACGGGTCTTTGACTTGGTCTTGCTCTTCGCGCCGTTGTTATTAGCAACGTCGGGAGTCAAGCTGCGCTTATCGACCGGTGTCGCACTACGGCCACGTGGCTCCGGAGACAGGGATTTGCGGTCATCCGGAGACGGGGAACGCTTCTTATCTACAACAGAGTTAGAACGTGATCGACGACGATCCTCACCAGCCACGGATGGCGAACGATCACGACGAACTGGAGAAGCACTGCGTTCGCGGACTGGTGTCGCGGAACGGTCGCGGCTCGGGGAACGGGAATCACGACGCTCACGCTTGACCTTCTTTTCTGGAACAGGAGATTCTGACTCGCTGCGGCGTCGACGGCGCTTTTCCGGAGTGCGCGATGGAGAACGGGAATCACGGGAGTAGCTACGGCGCCGGCGGCTACGACGCTCATAAGGGGAACGAGATCGCGAGCGCGGGCTACGGGAGCGACGACGGCGAGAGCGCCATGGGCGACCTTTGGCAATTTCGACAATGACTCTGAAAATAGGATTGAAATAAGCAACGTGGAATGATGACGAAATATATAAAGTAAACTCACCGATCACCTAGAATGCTCTTGCCATTCAAATCGTCGACAGCGTCTTCAGCATCACGACGGCTATCAAGCTCAACGAAGCAGTAGCCGTTCTTCATCAGGACATCGCGAACGGGGCCATAGCCTTTGAAAAAGCTTTCGACATCGCGTTCGCGAGCGCGGTAGGGGAGACGACCAACGTAGACGCGGGCCATAGCTGAAAATATATATAAATGTACATTTGAGCGTCGAAAAAAGGTGTTTTTCGAGAAATAAACAGCACGAAATCCACAAAAGCGGCACGCAGGACGGTTCTGGAAGTGGGTTTGCGGTTATGAATGAAGGAGAAGCAGAATGGAGTGAAGAAACCAACAAAAACGACGGGGGACGACGGAAGGGAGGGGCACACACAAAGCGCGCGGACCTGTCAACGGGACGAACGCGTCGCACTCGCTTTTCCTCCCGAGAACACAGCCTACTGTATGGCGGGCTGTTTCAAAACACGATGTGTGCGTCCACGCTCGCTGGCTTTGCTGGTTCTCTCGCGCGTTTATCCCGCTTTATATGGCTTACAAAGCTTCTCCTACCCTTCCGGCAGTATTAGCACCTTCGGGGGCGTAATTGACGCGTTTTAGATAGCCCTGGGGGCTGGTTTCTCGAGTAAAAGAGCTACAATTTCCAAACTTTCGAGATGACTTCCTCGCGCGCTGTTTTTTATATATATTCTTTCACGTAAAATAAAATTTTATACCTCTTTCAGCCCAAAGATGAAGCTCGTCCGCTTTTTGATGAAATTGACCCGCGAGTCTGTCACGATTGAGCTCAAGAATGGAACCCAAGTGCAAGGCACCATCCTCGGCGTCGATGTCGCCATGAACATGCATTTGCGATTGGTTAAGATGACCGTCAAAGGCCGTGATCAGATCGCGTTAGATGCGTTGTCCATTCGAGGTTGGTTTTGGCGACAAATTGTGGAAAAATATATATAAAAGTCTCTTCAAAAAGGCAAATTTACCTTACAAAACCGTTTTCCAGGCAACAACATCCGATACATTATTCTCCCCGATGCGCTCGGTCTCGATCAACTCCTAGTCGACGATGAACCCAAGAAGAAGGCAGCTCGTGGCCGATTCGGCGGACGCGGTCGTGGCGGCGTCCGAGGAGGACGTGGACGAGGCCGAGGAATCCGCGGAGGCCGTGGCGGCGGTCGCGGACGTTAATGACTACTTCCGAGACGGGTATCTTTGCTGTTTCTCTTCGTTGTTGGATCTCACTGCGTCACCTCGACTATGCCGTTCATTTCAGGCAACCAGTGGTATTTTGTTCTATTTTTATCAGCCGGGCTCACGTCTGTTTGAGAGGAAGGTGTTTAATTTATTCTGGCCATTTTGAAAGTTGTTAATGTAATAGTGGCTGTTTAATTTTTAATTTTATGTAAAAAATTATTTTATATTAAAAGTACAAAAAAACAATAATCAACGAGTAACTGGGGTAACGGGGTTTTATATTAGGCGGAGGTGAGAGGATCATCGGGAGTTTTGGTTTGGGATGGGTCCGGGCTGGCCGGGGCGTCTTGGACTTCGATTTGATTGTACTTGTCTTGAGATGGAGATCCGGAAGGAGTGCGAGGGCCAGGGGAAGCTTTGGGACTGTTGTTGTTGGTCGAATAAGCGGAGTGGGAAGCACTTCGAGTACGGGAACGGGACTGTTCGGCACGAGGAGCGATAGACGGCGAGCGGCTTCGACGTTTGAGGCTTTTGAGGTCGACAGAAGGCGAACGGGAACGAGAAACCCTCCCTTTGGGCGTCACAGATCCAGTGCGGGAGCGAGAACGGCCATCCCTCGCTTTCGGCGTCGCAGACCGACTACGCGAACGAGGCGTGACAGAACGCGACACCCTCTCCCTCGGGCTCTTCGTCACCGACCGGCTGTACCCCTTCCGGGCATGATGCGAAGACCGGGACCGCTCTCGAGAATCCCGACGCGAGCTTCGAAGCGACCGCCGATCCCGCGAAACCGACCGATCCGACGACAGGCGCCGACTGCTCACACGCAATGGGCTACGACTGTAGCTCCGACGTCGGCGGCTGTACCCACGCTCCGGGCTTCGAGAACGTCGACGATCATCATATCGGTCGCCTCGGCCTCCACGGCCAGGGAAGTAGGGGCGATCTTTGGCGAATTCGACGATAATCCTGAAAAAGAATATAAAAAAACTGCATTTCAAAACGAAAAATTCGAAATTCAAACCTGTCTCCCATGAAATAAGTCTTGTGAAGCCGATCAATGGCATCCTCAGCAGCTCGAGTGCTCTCCAATTCGACGAAGGCATAGCCATTCTTGATGAGTATCTCTCTGATGCGGCCACAGGAGCGGAAGAGGTCTTCCAAGTCCCGGTCACGGACTCGATAGTTGAGACGACCGACGTACAGGCGCGGAGCCATTTTGGGGCTGAAATTCAACAAAGTAAGACAATGTGAGGATAGTAGCAAGTCCGAACCGTCGCTTCACGAGGCGGTCGAGCTCGAATGAATGAAAAAAAACCGAAAATGAGAGAATGAAAGCATTGAAATGTGTGAAATTTGCATAAGATGGAAAGTGCGCGCGGCTTTGGGAAAAAACACGTCATAATTCATGCGATGCGTGAGGCCTATCGGAAGGTAAAGGTCTTGTCGACTTCTGGATGTGGTTTTGCCTGACTTTTTGTCGGAATTGGCAAAGATAGGCCGGTTTTTGACCGAGTCAGTCTCGAAATCGCAAACCCACGAGCCCGCTTTCCTGATTTTGAGCCTAGAGCGTGGCGAGACCCGAGCTGCCTCAAGCAGGGATTGCCCAGGGCGATGATGTTCAAAGCTGTGCGAAATGGGTGGTTTGAAGTCGTTCTTTGCGTGCGTGTCTGTCTTACGTGGCCAGTATCCTCTTACTTTGTACAATTTGACCTCTTTTAGGTACTTCCAGCCACATCATCGGCTATCAACCTTGGGCTATTGAGCCATAGCTAACAAGTAAGCACCTCTTTTCCACCCCATTTACCTTCAGAATGACCTTTCAGATGCCAAAACCCCGCGTTTACTTTGGCAAACTCCCCTCTGACACCTCCAGCTTCGACATCGAGAAACTCGTCGATGGCTATGGATCCATCCGAGACCTGGCTACCCATGGAACTTATGCGTTTGTCGAGTTTGACAAGATGCGCGATGCTGAATATGCGATTTCACGGCTTCATGGTGTGAACTTCAAGGGCAAAAAGTAAGTTTTTTGATTTTCTTTCAATGGGTTTTACCGATTGACACAATTTTTTAAGTTTTTTCTATATTTTTCGTTACAGAATCATCGTCGAACTGGCCAAAAACGGAAACCGCGCTCGATCCCCAATCCGACGACGCTCCGTATCCCCGTCCTACCCTTCCAGACGGCGATCCCGGTCCCGAAGCAACCATCGTTCATGGAATCGGCGCCGTTCGCCATCACGATCTCGGTCGCCGATTTTCCGATACAGTGGCCCTCGAACACCCTCACCACCACCGCCACCTCCGATCATGCGTCCGCGGAAGCTGTCCCTCGGAAGTCTTGAAGATGGCGAAATCCGGAGCAGCTCGTCTTTGACATCGGTGGTCGTTGATGCCAATGTTCGTAAGTTGGAGGATCTTTCGGATTCTGACAGTGACAGTTCGGATTCTGGACAAAGCTCAAAGTTATCGATTGTCAAACGAAACGACGATTTGTTGTCGGAATCTGGCACTCCAATGGTATCTCCGAGACATACTTCGCCGTCGGATAATGATGGGACGCCGGCAGGCAGTGTGAAAGGTTCTCCGCTTCGTGGGCTTGGGCTGTCATTAAGCGAGTCGGAGGATGAAGTTGAAGTGGCACGCGGTGGTGGAGACGCTAATGTGGAAGATGTTCAAGAAGACGTAGATGATGGCTTCTTGCATGACTATTTCGAGGATGTGGGTTTTGATTCTGGGCCGATGGTGCCTGTGAAGGCTGTCTCGCCAAAGAAAGCTGTTCCGGAAAATGCTTCAACGACCCCCAAGCTCGATGTCAACAGCAATGTGTCTTCAAAGACTGTCGATTCTGACGTCAAAACATCGCCATCGACCTTCAACGACATTCTTCCACCTCCACCAACCCCTCCAAGCCACATCCTACCAGCAGCAGCCCAGCAACCCCCACCAAAGCCATCATCCGAGTACAATCTCATCCAAGACCTAGAGCTATCCGACTCCGACAGCGACCTCGACACCCCCGATGAGCCCAACCAACCTCAATCCGAAGCTAACCCTATCCATCACCCCATCCCAGATGGCCACGAATCCGACTCCAGCTCGTCCTCCAGCTCTTCTTCCTCCTCAGGTTCATCCAGTTCCGACAGCCATGAAAGCGACTTTGAGTGAACCCCTCAACTTTCCAACTTTCTGGTCTACTTACTATGTACCGGTTTACAGATGCCATTTGAACTTACTTAATTCTTTCGTTATCTATCTCGTTTTGTATTGTTTTTGTTTTCTCACCGTTCAATCAGAGTGTAAAGTTTACCCATTGTATTCCACGCCAATGTTGATCCGTCGCATCTAATGGCCAAAGTCCTGGCTGATGCCCCCATCCCAGTCAAACTTCATACCCCTCTAACACGCGTAAAATCGTTAAAAAATTAGGCGTGGTGGCTCTCTTTTTTTCGATTACAGCAACAAATAAGATGCAATTGCACGCAACCTCATTCCGATGCGATTTGTGGACCGACTAGGAAGTAGGATGCCGATTTCGCCACGAGTTGGTCTTTTGGTGTACTGTAGGCCCGACTCTCGACTAATCTCGAAGCATGACTGCCTTCTTCTTGGTTTTTTTGCCGGATTACACCCCGAAATTCCAACAATCACAATAATTCTACCAAAAAGGCAAGTCAAATGGTAGGTGCATAGTATCGAAAAATGCCTCAGGGAATTAACGTTCGCGTTGAAAACCGCTGCCATCTGATTAGATGTCGAATTGTCGTTGTTCTTCTTCGTCTTCTGTGTCGATACAATTTGAAGTTGGAGAGATTCGAGAGGGAGGCAAACCACACCCAAAATGGAATACACTTTTTAGTCGCGTGTCTGATCGCAGTCCATCCAATCTGGAGGGGGAAATCTTCTTTGTTTTGGCAAGTGACACGGTACCTGCCCATGGTATCCAAACTACGCGAGGGCAAAGAACTCCGTGCTCTTGACGGTCAGGTCCGTAAATTCGAATTGTGACGTCGCGAATGGTGCGATTCGCGACGACTACACGGTGGTAATTACGGGCATTTGGATGGTGTTTGAAGTTGAGAAGGGGTTTTTGAGGACATTGATATCACTTGGCATAGCTTTTGCGATGTAGCGGTGATAAATCATACTGTAATGTTGTAAATTAGTCAGATTAACATTCGCTTATGTCAAAATGACATCGAATGTGGTACAAATTGACATGCCAATTGGACGATATCAGCGATCGGACGCCTTTTTCCCGATATCCATAGAAAATCGGGAATCCTCCAAGCTGTTCACGTCCGATGCCAATTTGTTTTTGTTTTTCATTAAACGCACTGTAATACTGTTAATCAGTTAAATTTACAATTGCTAATGTCCTGAGTACAATGAATACAAAACATTTTGGCAGAGGTCTGGACGATGTTAGCGATCGGACGCCTTTTTCTCGATTTCCATAGAAAATCGGGAATCGTCCAAGCTGCTCACGTCCGATGCATATTTTGTTTTATTTTTCGTTCAACGCATTCTAATACTGCTTATTAGTTAACTAAATACTTCCTAATGCCATGAGCACATTGATCTTGGTATAACTTAGCTTCGGTTTGGACGATGTTAGCGATCGGACGCCTTTTTCCCGATTTCCATAATAAATCGAGAATCACCCCCTGTATTCACGTCCGATCCATATTTTTTTCTAATACATCACAAAATACACAGAAACACAAAAAGTAAGCAAAATTCTTCCGTTTGGCCATGTTTTTTTCCACTTCCTTCAAACCAACCAACATGAGGATACCCCCTGATGACGCTTCTGTCATTGTCATAAGGTCTACCCATCGCATCCCATTTGAAAAAGTCACGTTTCTCCTCTTTACCCGTTCAAATCTGTGGAATGTGTCTTTCGAAAAAAAGTTGCACCATTTTAATACCACCATGTGAATGTGACTCACTTTTAACCAACCGCCTGCCCTGCCAAATCACCCCATGCTTACATTACGATTATGGTAGCCAACCGACTGCATCTGTGCGATAGACTTATGGAACTTTGTGTCTATGAAGCAGGTTTTGTTGACTGCTCCTTTCGATTAGATTAGCCGTTCGAACGTTGATCATTGATGTGCCTTGGAGACACGGCGGCGGCTGCAGGGGAGAGGAATGAACTTCCTCATTTTTGGTTTGTTTTGCGGTTTTGCAAAGCCCTGCAGACATGATATTATGCGTCATGGGAATAAACTTAAAAGGAAGTGTGTGAAAGGTCAATTGGCTGATTACTCTCGAAGGTTCAATCAAATTCGAAAGAGGAAGTCATTTAGTGTATCCCCGTAATTTAGTGAAGCTCATTCCGTCTGCCCACGTCGCCGTTCTACATGTTAGGTGCATCGGTAGCCGTCGAAAAACGTTGACTGCATTCTTCAGGGGACACGTCGCACCCAGAATGACACCACTTTTTGTCTAAGCTACTCGATGATGTGTCTTTCAACTGATGACACCCAAGACCAAACTTAAATTTCAAACTGTGTCATCAAAAATCAAGCATCAGACCCCTCATTTCGAAAACTTTCAAATTCCAGAAACTTCAACTTTCGACCCATCTCGACACAAAAATAAACACATTGCATGTTTTATGCTTTTTGTTTTTTCATCGTTCATTTTTGCAAGTGAAATCCAAGCCGAACTGCCGATCGTGCCGTTCATTGACGTATTTCCAACGCGGTTTGACGTCAAAATCCGCGTTCCGGGATAATTCCAGGAAGCTCAACTCGACCTCGAAATAACATAACACTGACCACTCAAATTCCTTGTTTTTTTAGCTTTTTATTTCCAAATTTTAATGGTAACCCCGAAAATCCCTTCTTTCTAAAAATAGCCCACCACGATCGTTGCGCTTTGCTTTTGCTTTTGGTATTCCTTTCAAAACCGAAAGCAACCCAAACATGCCCTGCGGCGATTTGCTTTACTTTGCGCAGCTTTGGAATGTTAAAAAAGCGGTTGTTTTGCCGGTTTTTTCGGCTTCTGAGTGTTCTCCATCCATCTGTTCATGTGCACTCGGTGCATCCTCCGTCGTTTTTTCGTTTTCACCTAAAGTCTCATCGCAAAATTTTTTCCTTTGTTGTTGGTCGGTTGTTTACTCGATACCTATTGTTTGGTCTTTAACGATCATCAAATTTGATCGAATTAAAAGTGTAAACTGTCACCCCGCAATGGCCAGAGGGAGTGAAGGTGTAAAAATTTTAATGTGTTTTGCAAGACACTGGAAATGAAAAATGAAGACAAAAAGCATGGGTTACCTAAATTACCTGCGAAAGATTTTCACGTGAAAATGTTTTGGATTCTATTTTGTTGGAAAGTTAACTTTTTTCGAGTGTAGTAAACATTGCAATCTTGGCGTGGCTTTGGTTTGCACTTTATTAAACTGCTATCTTTTTGCGTTAACTGCCTCTGATGGCTGATGTGAGGCGTAAAACTCGTCGTTGAAGTAAAGTGCAATGATGTAGGGTGGATTGAAACAGTGTTTTGGACGCAATGAACAGACCCTAGCTTGTTTGCATGTACTTTTGGCTTAAAGTTGTCAAAAAAAGGTTACTGTAAATGTGAAACAGACATAAAAAGGTCAAGACATCAAGCACCTCCGAGAAATGGACCCCACTTGCACCTGCATTATGATGTATTTTGTTTGTTGCACCGAGGGGGCTTTCTTTTCTTCAAATGGTGTAAATTTGCAACGTTTTAAATAAGCTTAGATTAGTCAAACAGCTTGTTTAATGTGTCTGCCTTCTTAGTAGTGGTAGTTTTTTGTGGATTATGTGACTTCCGATATGATATCATTCATCAGTCATACTACAAAAAAGTTATTCTTGGGAATTGGGCCTAAAGAACCATAGAACTGGTGTATTAGGCTTGTAAGGTAAACGTTTTTTGAGGTTTTTATGTTGGATTTTCTTTGTTAAGTTGAAAAAGCATGCTTCTATAGCACAATTTTGATTCTTTGTGCTGGGTTTTTGTAAAAAAGTTAAGTTTGTGATGTATTTTAGGTGTATGTTTTACGTTTATCACGTAGTTTATGGCGTCTTTGTTCAAGAATACCAATGTCTGCCGACACCCAAATGTGTGCAACCAGCAGACAATGGATATTTTAAGAAACTCTGAACTACTTTACCCTTTGGTTTTTTCGCATCTATCACAAAATTGGTCTCTCTCCTCACCACACATCACCTATTAGTAACACAGAAATTGATCAATGTTTATTTATGTTAAGAGGGTTTCGCAGACACCACACCGCGTCGTCGTACCGGTGTTGCCATCAAACAGTGGCATATTAGCAATGTCGAAAATGTGTATCAGTCACTTTCCATCACGCCTGACACGAGGCAAGACAAGGCGAAGCTCGTTTCGTCAGCTTTGACATCGTCAGACTAGGTGATTCCATTGCAATGCTGTTCGGTGAAAAGTGATCTAAATGCGCTTCAATTCTATTTATAGCGCAGTCTAAATCGACTGACTGCCCGAGGTTAACTCGAAACACTAATTCAATTCAAACTGTAGTGATCCCCGAGCTATTTTAACGCGATGTGGCGCATCTAGGCTTTTGATTTTCTCATCAACGAGCCTGATTTGCACACCAATTAACGTCGTTAGCGCACCCCTACCCTGCTTCGACATTACCACACTGCATCCTCGCATCACCAATGCGGTCGCTCTGCCCTCGGGTGTAAATTTAAAGTGACAAGATGATGTACACCCTAAAAATAGTACTTTTGTGTCTATTTTTACCCCGGGTGGTAAGGGTGAACGACGACGGAACGAACAACCGCGAAAAAGGTTTGAACGTTGGGGTGAGACGTCATTTGACCCTTGTAATCTTGCAAGATATTGTCTTAACGGTGTTCTTGAATCATTTACAAGGTGGATATGCGTCTGAATTTGCAAACACTAGCGTACTGTATCCAGCCAAGTCTAAATTTAGGTTTTAAACGTGTTTTCAAACCTAAAAAAAGAAAAATACCCCAGTTTTGTCAGGTGATCTGTGGCGAATAGTGTACCTAATTAACTTTTGTCGATTCGATATTTATATAAGTATGTTGAACGTACTTTATTAACTGTGTTTGTAAACAGTCTTTTAAAAACAGCGTTCTTTGGTAGGTAATTTTTTGACCTATCAACTGTCTGGCTTCCTCAAATTCCGATCTTAATCCATAAACAATGCCAAAACCAATTATTAGCCTAAAACGCCCTAAAACCTTGCATCTTTCCATTGCATCGCTAACAACACGTGGTTGATTGGCCGTCGGAATGGGGAACCGTGGTCGGTTCTCAAAGTGCTCGAATTTACGCGTGCATTCCGCCGCGCAAAACGAGTCAAACCCAACATAAATTCCGTAAAGGGTTGACCACAACCGAGTCATTATCTTTTTCTATTCTCTTCGAAAGTTCTAATTACAGTCAGTTTTTACACATTGGAACTGCGCTGATCTGAACTGTGGAATGTGCATTGTAGTTTTTTCACCACTGTGACGTTGGAACAGTTGCGTTTTGATACAAAAAATGTTGTTTTTGTCACAAAAAACAGGCATAAAAAAGCCAATCCTATTTGTTAAGTGAAGGTGGAAGAATCAAGTACGGAAAAGGGAGTGAGAGGACATGGAAGTACATGCGATTGTTCTTTCGTTGATTTTTAGACTACGATGACTTTTCTTTTCGGCGTACTGGGCGGGGGAGCAATTTGTGACGTAATGATTGAAATTAAGTCTCTGATACTACTTTTGTTTCGATGGTTTCTGTTTTTTATTGTAGGAATTTGGAGAAAAGCTGTTTTTTGGAAAATAGGTGTACTGTAGGTTACTGTATTTTGTAAAATTACTGTATTTTGTTATACAATGTGTTGAATTTTGTAAATAAAGGGCAGACCACGTGTTTGATCAAGTTCAATTTGATTTCGACAGCATTCAAAAGACAAAACTTCACGAAATTCCAAGAAACTTCCCGATCATTATGTGTGACAGACGTTTTTAACCCTTCAGGTCATTCACCAAAGTCCCGTGTCACATAATCTCGTCAACATATCCCGTTTCAAATAGTCTCAAACAAGCTATTCATAGCTTTTCGGATCCAAACGTCTACCTATCCGCGGCCCGATGACGATCATCAGCTACTTCCCGGAACCGCCTGAGGTCGATTTACGTCAGAAGAGTTCCGAATACTAGCTAGCGTTGAGGAAACGTGTTCTTTTTGAAAAGCGTTGAAGAAAAAAGCCAATAACACTACGTCAAAGCGGGTTCGGAGGCCGACCTTCTCTTCGACTATCGAATTACCGCACTGTTTCATGTACAATAGCATCCTCTTATTGACACGTGTTGTTATTTCATTCAATTTTTATTATTATATTCGGATCAAATCAAACCCACAAGTAAACAAACATTTCGAGATCGTTCGTAATAAATAACAATTCAGTTGGTTTTTAAAAAGTCATAAGTTAACAGTCGATCGAAGGAAAGAAAAACATATCAGATACTGATTACCGGTAGTAACAATAGTAAAAATGCAAAAAACTCGGCGAAAAACATGGAAAAGTGCCGATGGACTAGCGTAAGCATGGGATATGTGAGTCGGAAGGACTCGTTTATACAGTAAGAACATATTTAAAAACTTTAAAAGTTTGTTTGAAGCATAAAGCTGGATCGGTGTCGTCGAATTTCAGTTCGGATGAGACGTTAAAGCTTGGTTTTATCAACGGCGAAGTGATCCTGATAAGTTGAAGTTGCAGATGCACTGGGCCGGCCAGTGGAAGCTATAGGTTTGGGTGTTGGACAATGGATACATCTGGGATTGTCAGGCAGGTCGTTCTCGGTCTGAGTCGAAGACGCCACCAACGAGGGGGCTCGCTCGGTCGAAGCTGGCAAGTGAGTTTTGCCATAGTTGACGGTAATGACCAATTTAGTTTAATAAAGATCGGCGCAATCAACGTCGTAGTAGCCATAGCGCCATGGGGGAAGGCACGCCATTTTTGAATAGTTTAGAGTGATGATAAAACACAATAAAATCAAGTTTAGAAGCACAATGCACTTCGAGTGTTAGCTTGAGTACAGTAGTCAGAAGGATATAAGCTTATCCTCTGAATGTAGGCTGAGTGTAGCAAGATCAGAAGGAAGTTTCAGATAGCGCAGTATTTGCGGTTGTGGCCTGTCGGCGGTCGCTCCTCCGAGTTATATACGGTTTTCCCCGCTGGCTGCAACCCCATTCCGTTGGGCTCCCCTTCGGGCGTGGCGAGCAACGCGTGTGAAGGGAGGGGCTTCCTATCCCCCCACGTCCATCCAACGTGGGTGGTTGCGCTTTGCTGTGAGGCAAGGGACAACGATGTTGAGGCTTGTTGCGTCATTGCATTGTGGCACAGACGGATAAGATGACGCGGGTTTGCACCGAGGACAAGCTAACCTTGGATCAGAGAGTTTCCTTGACCTGACATCAGTGGAACAGGGCGTTCAAGTGCAGTTTTTTTGGTTGTAGTGGTCGCATTCTTCAACAGGTTTACATCATAGGCTTGAGTTTTGTTTTGAAAGAGCTTTCAAAACATACAGTAACCCAAGCAATAATGGCTTAGTATTGCTTTTCAAGACTGTTTGAAATCATCAGAGCGTTAAAAACGCTTTTTCTATGCCATTAGACAGTCTTCATACTGTATCTAACTGTTCTCAACCACCCCATTTCAACGAAATTTCAAAAGTGATGAAATTTCAAAAACTTTCCAAGCTACACAACTCCACTTTGCAACTTTCTTCAAACCACCCGACTGTTTGCAATCTGGCAATCCCATTTCAACGAAATTAACCAACTTCCCATCCAATAATGATCACAAAACACTTTTCTCCATTTTTAAAATGAAGGCAAAAATTACACCACTCATCAATCGCCAGGCCTTCAATGCAGACTTTCAGTGCCTGTTTTTCACTTTAAACTGCTGAATTTGTTTCAAATATTCACTGGTCTGCACTTTTTCATGTGTAAAAAACCCTTTGCTTCACTTTTTCACTGTTTTGACGACTGCCGACGACGACGACGACACCCAAAAAGGAAGAGATTGACTTCTGCTCCAAAGTGTAGCAGTAGCATCATGGTCGCTTTAATGTTGTTTACAACAGCAGTCGCGATCCGTTGGCTGTTTCCAAACCGCCACCAAATTGGGAGGAATTTTGAGACCCGAAAACGAACCTGAGTTGTGCTCACATTACCCTGGCTTCACGTGTAAGGCAAATGTGAACGGAGAGGTGTTAGACCGTGATAACAAGCTTATGCCCCGAGGGCATGAGAGAGGGGTTCGATTGGCTTTTCGGACTTTTTTGGGTGGGTTACACGTACGCAGACGGTGGAGCGGCTTCAGATGGGGAAGCAGAGTACAATGCGGTGCAAGCCAAAACACGACTTGCTTAACTTAGATACTTTCTTTGATTAAACCAGTGCGAGCCGCACCCGTTGATGGAATGATTTTAGGGTCGTTGTTGTTGGAAGCAAGCTTAATTGGGGGGTCTTTTCGGGGAAATGGTAACAAAGAGGGTTAAAAGTGTGAATATTGGCGTTCGAAATGGTAGTAAACAACTTGAAAGTAAGTCACAAGCAAGCGTGATCAACTTCCGGAATGTCAAGCATTATCTTTATCACTAAATTTTGACTTTGATAAGCTCCACAAACATTTAAAACACGCATCCACATTCCGAAAAACCAACCTATCAACCACCCCCACAACAAACCTACAGTAACCTAATGCCGACAAAGAGAAATCCTGACGTCGTCGATCGTTCTTTGCTCCAGGCGCTTCGGACCGTGTAATCGGACAGTGAGGTGAGTGACGTTGCAGCCGATCGCCACTCAGTTTGAGGCTGATTCGCGTGCCACACCCAACCGCCACTGTGCCTATTCTTAGTGCTTTTCAGTCTATTCCTTCGAATCACAGACGCTTTTTTTAATCCTCTTTTTTTCTCGTAAGATGCGCGAAGCGCGAATAAAGGAAGCGAAACACAAAAAACCAAGTATGTAATGTAAATTTAAACGGTCGCCCATCAGGTTAGAATCAAGTCAACTTTAATCGGGTGATAGTTACGTTATTTGTTTAATTTTAAATTGAACAAAATTTGAAACTGACCCCGCTGAACTGTGATCCAACATTCCTTATTTTATCATTATCATGTTTATCGAGCATGTTTACTATGCATTCTGTGATAGCAACTTGTTTTTCACATGATCCGGAACAAACATAACAAACTTGGTTGACACTTTCTTTATTCGACGTAATTGAGACTGGCGCCATTGAAATTATATTCACAGTGGAAAATATGGGTGAAAAGCATATCAAAATCTCATAAAAACACCATTCGCAGGATTTTTGACATTCCTGAAATCGCGAGACCGACAAAATCCCATTATCGGTGGTCGTCGGTCGGACGTCGTCATCATTCCGGGAGCGATGATGGTCAAAATCAACTTAATAACTGCCTGTAGGTATGGCGGGATATCCATGGGAACTACGCGAGGCACGCTTTTAATAGACATGCGTCAGACTACTCGGCGGACATTTCAGACATATTTGAAAGGCGGTGATCCGTACCTCGGTCGCGTATCATCATAGATCATACGGAATTTGAAAGTTATTGATATCTTTGGGGAGTTTGTTGCTATTTTTAGGTTTGCTAGGGATTATGTTGGCGAAATAGAGGAAATGAATCACTCTTTTGGTTAGTTTGGGCAAATTTGTTTAGTCAATGCTACGTAATGTGAGTTCTGACTACGGTAGTTGTGTTACCAAAGCTCAAAGTCTATTTCCATTGTTTTTGGTCGTGTTTATCATTAATTTAAACAGATCAGACACAAAACACAGTAACGGAATCGCCTTTCAACCCGGTCTGATGACATCACAATGTCCAGCTCGCTCACTTCTGCTCGCCTTCTTCGGCGAGCAGAAGTTTCAGATCTTTAGGTCGACCCGCAATTTGTTCTGATACCCATCATTGCAGAAAAAACCAGCACAAACAAGCCTCCCACGTACCAAAGAACACCTGAACCCACATGGACTGCAACATGGAAGTATGCAAACTAATCACATATCGTTCGCCTTCCTTCACCTGTATGTGTACCGCATCACATTCCACCCTCCTGTGTCCACCAAGCAGTCAATAGATCAATTAAAACTTGTGTATCCAATGATTTGTAACCCGTCGAATGATTGATGATGTTCTGAAATTTGATACATGTCACCGTGACGCAGGTGATACGGAAGCAAAAAAAAAGCGAAGCCTAATGTAAACCCTATTGATACACAGCGTTCTAAACTGATCGCAAAGTTGGAAATAGACGGCCTGGGGGCTATCCCAAGAAAGCTGATATCTCGCGGGGGTGCAGTGATGTAATTGAGGATGTTTTAGCTTTTGGAATGTTTTTGTCTGTTCAAAAACTGAAAAACATGTGGTCATCGGGAGGGTCTGAAACCTGAAAAAGGTATCTATCTATTTAAGACGAACTCTGGGAGAAAAAACCGAAACTTCATAGGGGTGCGGACATTCAAAAAATTTTTTTTGCTGATTTCGATAGGCATACCTGAGTCAGCCCTAGATCCAAAATATTAAGACCTGAGGGCATCTGGGGGCGGAGTTATGATTTTATAAAGTTGGCCTCCAAAAACTGAAAAAAAATTTACAAGTCAGAAAGTTTTGCCTCCAAAAATCTGAATTTTCTTTTTACATCGCGATTGGGTTTGATTGCCGAAAATGATTTCTTATGACCTTCCAACAAAGAAAACACTTACTTCATGGAATTAAACCTTGTTTTCGATGACCCTTTTACCAATAAACAACAAATTTTGCAAAAAAATTTAAAGCTATCACAAAACCAGTTACATATTTGGAATCTACGTTGAAAATAAGGCTGGTTTGTTGCCTACATATTGTTAAATATTGACTGATTTGGGGTTTACTGATATCTGAGTCGCGTCCTGTACGAACCTAACTGTTATCAGTCTGTTGAATATATAGATCAGTGAGGAAGGGCGTAGGGTTCTCACAATCACCGACTGGGTTCGATTTTTTTCGTTTCGTTTTTGTTTTTTTTTAAGTTGGAAACATGAAAAAACATGTTGTTATCGTAATGTAGGTGTGTTAAAAGTCATAATTTCAATTCCAACTTAAAAAAAACAAAAACGAAACGATAAAAATCGAACCCAGTCGGTGATTGTGAGAACCCTACGCCCTTCCTCACTGATCTATATATTCAACAGACTGATAACAGTTAGGTTCGTACAGGACGCGACTCAGATATCAGTAAACCCCAAATCAGTCAATATTTAACAATATGTAGGCAACAAACCAGCCTTATTTTCAACGTAGATTCCAAATATGTAACTGGTTTTGTGATAGCTTTAAATTTTTTTACAAAATTTGTTGTTTATTGGTAAAAGGGTCACCGAAAACAAGGTTTAATTCCATGAAGTAAGTGTTTTCTTTGTTGGAAGGTCATAAGAGATCATTTTCGGCAATCAAACCCAATCGCGATGTAAAAAGAAAAATTTCAATGTCAGAAAAAAAATCGTATTGTAAAATTTTTTCACCGGTCAAAAGTTTTCGTTATTACCATTGGATTCAGCATCAAAAGTTACATCTGGAAAAACATATTCAGATTTTTGGAGGCAAAACTTTCTGACTTGTAAATTTTTTTTCAGTTTTTGGAGGCCAACTTTATAAAATCATAACTCCGCCCCCAGATGCCCTCAGGTCTTAATATTTTGGATCTAGGGCTGACTCAGGTATGCCTATCGAAATCAGCAAAAAAAATTTTTTGAATGTCCGCACCCTTGTTAACTTCTCGTGGAGTTCGTCTTAAAATGATCTTGCGACCTGAGGGTATTTGGGTGCATTTAAACGTTCGTTGTAAATAGGTAAATAAGCCCAAAATAGATTATCAATCTTTACTGTCTACCGCAAATTTTCCCAAAAACCTTAAGGTAACAGTTTGAGGAAGACACAGTCAGCAAATACAAGGCCAACGCCCGCGGATGTATCACCATGTAAACACGGTGGTACATTTGCAGCGAAAACGGGTGAAAACTAGTAAAAGAAAGTGATTACGAACCTAAGAACCTGTGAAAAGTGCACCCAAGAGTTCATTACTCATCAACTACTAGTCAAAAGCATTGTATTTCAAGTCGAGTTCGAGTCAATTTGTACAAAGCTGATGCAGACACATACCAAATCGATGACTTTCCCCAACCCGTTAGCCTTCAACTTCAAACTTGCCAAAAACCAAATGACATTCCGATGTTGAGGTAATACCTGTCGCTTAATGCACATCTGATGACAACAAAAAAAAATAAACAGTGACCGACCGCACCCAAAAACCGTTTTCCGAACCTGAATACATGTGATTTTGGTTAATCCAATGAGTCTCAAGTTCTGCAATGAATAATCAGCTGATTTTGGGAAGTGGTTGTTTTGAGGGGTCAATGTTGTCAGGCAACTTTTATTTTATATAATCGAAAGTGACCATTTTATTTAGATTTCGTCGTTTTAGTCCCCTTGCTCGTTGTGCCGCTTCCAGTTGGCCGTGATGCAGTTTGGGTCGGATCGGAGGCCTTTTGTTCGAGTTCGGGTCTACTGTACTTCACAAAAGTCGAATTATAAGTGTAGTAGTGTTTGCGGGCCTGAAAATTGTAGAATTTACAAAAGTTACAAACAGTTTCGATGACTATCAAATGAACTTTGGCGTCTAGACAGGTGCCATTTTTCACAAAACCCCCCTCAATAAAGCAAAAACGGTATTCGCAGAAAGAACCCAACTTCCTGGGGTAAAGTATGTGCCTTTCATAATACAAACATGAAACTCATACCCTTTTAACAGTTTCAAACCCCCCAGCTTTACAAAATCACCAAGTTCAGTCAAAAAGATGCTGATCAAAGGACACATTCCAATGTGGAACACAGGATGTCATCCTGCTGCGGTTTTCATCACTTTTAGTGCACATGTAACAAATCAAAGTTGAGACAAGTGCATGACTTGGAGAACAACTGTTCTGCAAGATGAACAACCGACAATTTTAGCAACATTGATAAGACACTAAAAATAGAAAGGAAAAGAAAAGTGTGATCAGCCGTTTCAACGAGTTTTTTATACCATTAGTCAAAAAAACAGGTGGAATGGTGTTTTTTTAATGACGTTGTTTAGACATTTACTTATATTAGCATGGAATATCATTACGTTTTTGTAAAAAAATGATATTAGCATCCACCTGGAAGTTTTTGTAAACTTAATTGTAAACCGGCGGCAAGAAGTGGATTGTATTTTGCCCTTTTGAAAAATTTACCTTCCTGCTGTGTTTCACTTTTGTAGAAAAAACAAACCTTATTGCTAATACAGTAATACCAGCGATAATTCGTCGAAGTCAAAACATATCCGACATAGACGACGGCACAGCCCCAAATTCCCCACAAAATTAGCACCACCCAGATGGAGCTATTAAACAATGTCCGTAATTGTGGTGCCAAACACGTGATTTCCGATGAGTATTTTGTTTCATTCAGTCGCACTTCATTAGCTAGCTCCAAAAATGCTCGGCTCATGATGTCGTCGGCGTTTCAAATTGTGTTTACAGCGGGGGCCAACAATCCAACTTCAACAATGCAATAACTACAAATTAGAATCAGTGCCGTCACAGAGGACCTTAAAATAGCTTCGCTTCCATCAGAGATTGAAAGTCGAAATCGTCGAAACATTCAAATTGGATAGACGTGCAAATTTTGCCATTTTCTGTTATTCTATTTCTGTTTATCGCGGAAAGAGTCCACGAACATGGAAACAACAAAGCTAATACGCGAAAAATGGATCCTCAAATCGCCTCCAGGGAATGAAATTCAGCGTCAGAGACTGTAATCAAATTTGGGGATGTCATCCGTGACGCACATTTTGGATGGCAATGTTGTTTGTGTCTTTTTTGTTGGAGGAAAGGAAGTTTACAGAAACATCGAAATTGCCGGGGTGCAGGGACTGTACTTTTGAGGTTTCTAAGTACAATTTGAGTGTGAAAAACGTAAGACGCATGTCAACTTTAAAGATACACATGCTGCTGATTTATGATTCTCCACTTATAAAAATAAATAAATAGACGTCCACATGTGTTAACTTCAGGGTGAGATTATTAGTAATGCGTATGTGTTGAGTTTTTGGGTGAAATTATTCCAGAAACAGGTGCAAGTTCCGTTATGACAGCTGTTTAGGGACTGTTTTTTGGCCGAAGGAAAGGAAAAGTTCAATCTGTTACACGTGTGGTTTGAGGTTTTGGGGCTTTTGGGCTTTTGTATGCGTAGTGAGGGGTAGAAATGCGTGTATTTGATATGGTTTGATGCTACAATGCGTGTTTACGTGCGTTCTAATTTGGTATAGTTATAACTTGTTGGCTACGCCGTTCATTAAGGTCATAAGAGCGTCGAGTAAACTCCTAGTTTAAACAAGTTTCTTTTAAGTTGCGATTTTCAGATTATGGATGAACTCATCCTCGAAAATGAAATCCCACCATTTATTTTAACCCTATTCAACATATTTCTTTACGCATCTGGCGCCCTTACAATGGCAATAGTCCCATTTTTCACTTATGCAGTCATATTCAAATCAGGGCAGAAAATGTCTTCATATCGTTACCTCTTATTGGCATATGTCCCATTCGCAATGCTATCAACCCTCGTCATTTCTTCGACCCAGCCAATATTCCTCCGCCAAGTGCCAGGTTTCTATTTCATCGGCTTCATCGACGTCGGCCGTCAATCCCTATCCCTGGTTACAATCATCACCATCATGATCTGTGACAACTCTGTAGCCGACTTATTACTCGTAATCCTTGTAAATCGCTATGAACTTGTCAGCGAAACCGTAATTAGCCGCTCAAAATACGTATTCCGTACTATTTACGTCTTTCTATTCATAACCTGGCTTATTTCACTTATTTTATGGGTCGTTTTTATGACACACGAACTATACCCACCAAGTATCAATGCTCTTGGCCGCTCAATTACGAGAATTTACTTCCCGTATACAGTCTGCTATCAATTATCGCGGATAATTTCATTTTTATTGATAGTCTACTTAAACATTTCATTCCGTAAAAATATAACGTCAAAAACTGTTATGAAACTTCACATTATGCTAACCAAGGCTGTCATAGCACACGTTTTGTGTACGTGTATACTTACACGGTTTCCCATGTTAATTGTACTTGTCGCTGTTTACATTCAAAATGTATTCATTACAAATGTGATAGCCGAATGCACTATCTGTTGTCTAAATATTGTATTCTTAAGCGACATGATGGTCACTTTTTACCACGTTAAACCTTATCGGATCTTTGTATTGCGGTTGTTCAGACGGCACTCAAGTGATACTTCAAGTTCGTATGATACAAAAATCTCAGGTTCACTTCGACGAAAAACTATCTTTTAAACGTTTATAAAGCAGTTTTATCTATTTCAATGATAAGCGTCAAAAATGTGATGCAGATATTACAATATTATGTCTAGGATTATCAGTTTTCGATGACACAGTTAGAATGGGCTGCTTTTTTACAAGGAAAGTGAGATAGTAGAATTCGAAGAACTTTCGACGGAAATCGGGCCTGCAAAACTTGTACTATTTACGCATATAATTAAACTTTAAGAAACTTACGACATGAAAAACAAGATTGCAATACAGAAAAAGTGTTGCAAAACTAAAAATATCTGCGAAATGTTTTGCCACATAATTATATGCTCAACTACGGTAAGTGTACTGTACGCAAATAATCCTGAACTTAATAGCGAAAGAATGGAAATAACCAATGCGTGCAGCAGCAGAAAACGTGACATTCTCGTAATTTTTTGGGTGTATTTCGGTGTTCGGAAACGAGCCAATAAGGTGACGACAGTCGAGCAGATGCTCATGCACATTGTCAAAATAGCTATTTGGAGGGTTATTTGTTGGGTCATGGGGTAGCATTCCATGGTGTATAGGTATATTCGGCAGTGTGTGTTGGTGAAGAATGTGTAGCCATTGATAAAGAATGGGAACACGAGGATGGAGATGATGATTAGAAGCTTGGGATAGCCTCTCCACATCTGTAATTTAACAATTCAAACCAAAAAAAGTTCAAAAACGCTTTATAAATGCCAAAAATGTCCACTACACTCACCTTATGGTACAAAGTAGGCACCAAAAACGCCGTCCCCCGATTACACGCCAAAATAAAATCACAAAAACCCTCAAAAAATCCACAATACCACTGCATCAAATCCGCAAAAACAGTGAAAGGGCTGTTAACATTGTATCTTACAAAATCACCAAGAAACCATCCAATATTGCTCAATGCCACCACAAAACAATCAATCGATAAAATCAAAAAATAAGCAGATTGCAACTTATTTTTTGTCGGTTTCACATTTTGACAAAACAAAAACACAGCGACGGTAACTTGAAATATAGCAAGTCCCCAATTAATATGGGCTGTAATAAGATAAAACGGCGTCCGGTACAGGTCTTCCATGCCAACCAAATAAAATTTACCGAAATTTAAACCGGATTATGGTTTAAATCTGCCACAGGACCAGTAAGATCTATTCTAAATAGCAAACTATAGCGTGTTCTAATAGTTGGTACACACCCTAGATGAGCAGTAATTATATGTAAAAGCGCCTTTTCACAGAATTCGGTCGTGGGGAGTGAACATTAGCGAGCATTAATGATGACGTTATTAAAATTTAAAGACGCCATAAAAGGTAAACTTTTAGACAACCACCCATTGAGTGCATTTGAACGCGAATAACATGTCTATGTATGCGGAACCTATCATTTAGAGCTGAATTATGGGTTAAATTGACTTTGGTTTGTATATTTTTATATCTCTAAACGTTTTGTATGCGTAGTTAATACAAATATAGAAGTCGATGTTTCAGATTATAGTGTATTAAAGTTAGCGGTACGAATTAGAACAATGTTGTTCGTGTCAAAGAAATGAAACCACAATTACAAGTGTATTGTGTGTTTGGCGTCTTATGAGTCATGTTTTGACAACTTATGTGAATTGGACACGGGTAGCCGGCCCCTTGCAAAACCCGCCAAAATGTCCGGGAATGGTTCGCCTGAAGCCGGCACGGCACCTAGAGACTTGAAATTTTTATGGCAAATACTCATATATCCCTAGATGTAAGATTCTGAGTTTTGTAAGAATTCATGGCCATCTAAATTTTTGCCAATTTTAAAACCTTCAAAAACAGCAGTTTTAAGGTGAAGCGGACGCGGGAATGGTTCGCTTGAAGCCGGCACGGCACATAGAGCCTTGATATTTTTATGAGACATGCTCATGGGTACCGAGATACAAAATTCTGAGTTTCAAAGGAATTCACGGACGTTTAAAGTTTTTATGAACTTTAAACTACTACTTTTTGCACTTTTTAGCCGGGAATGGTTCGCTTGAAGCCGTAAAGGCACGCAGAACCTTGATTTTCAAACGGAGCACGGCACTAGGTGCATAGAAGTGAGATTCTGACTTTTAGCAGGATTTGTGAACTTTTAAACTTTTTACAAACTAAAAACCGCTAAAATTGACATTTTTAAGCTGAAAAAGTGCCGGGAATGGTTCGCTTGAAACCGTAAGGACACGTAGAGCCTTGAAATTTTGAAGAGGCATGGCCCTAGGTACCTAGATGTAAGATTCTGACTTTTAGCCGGATTCAGTGCCAACTAAAGTTATGCCGTTAAAAAAACCTTCAAATTCAGCCTTTTCAACGTGATAAAGTGACGAGAATGGTTCGCCTGAGCCCGCCACGGCACCTGATGCTTAGAAAATTTGATGAGAGATGCCTCAATATGCCAAGATACAAAATTTTGAGTTTCAATGAGATACCTTGTTGCTTGATTTTTTTACAAATTTAAAACTGTTGCGTTTTTTTGAAAAAAAAGCAAAGAGGACGCAACTCGCCTCGAACACCAGGGGTGCATGCAAATTACAAGCGCACGACATTTTGGCGGTCGCCGGCGACCCGTGTGGAGAGAAACATATAAAGTTGCGAAAGAACGGATAACAGGAGCAAAATAGCGTCACAGATTTAAAAATGATACCAGAACGATTTTTGGTACACTTTTAGCGTTTTTGTATTCTGGTACTTAAGATTTTTTTGATATTTATCAACTAAAATTGCTATAATTACCTGTTAACAACTAACATGGTTTAACATAAACATAGCTTACGACACTATTTTGCAAAATAGCTGTACTTTGAAACACTTTGTTACAGTATGTCAAACAACCTTTTTTATTTTTCGAAATTCATCGGACGTAAAATCCAACGCTGCAAAGTTGTCAGGAATGCAAGTTGAACATGTGTTTGTCTACAGGATCCACGTGTCGTGTACAAATTGTTCCCCTCCAAAAATGCATCATGTTTAAAATCATCAGCGCTACCACGCCTGCTAAAAGTATCTCACCTATCAACAACCCAAAAGTGATAAGTCAAAAAATGTTGACCTTTTTAAACACCCCATCCACGCATTCATTTTTTAATCAAAAAAATGTTCTAAACCGTATTAGCAAGCGATAACGTTCTAATTCGTTGCCTGGCCGTTCTGATAAAAGGAAAATAATGCTTTTGTCAGCGGCCCATACCTATCATTGTTGCTTTTCTTAATCCAAATGTGGAAGGTCATAGTTTTCTTGTTGTACACATGTGTTTTGGTCGCTTTTGCCACGCTTCTCAAAGATGAAACATCGAATCTGTGCCAACAATCGCATCCAAAACCTTCAATGTGGTGCCCCATCGCTCTGACTTTTGCCATTGACTTCAGTACGAGGATGGGCTCCGAGCAGAATGTCGCGAATTTGGTCTATTCCGTCGTGGCTGAAGTGCTGCCGATGTATGTTTTCAAAAGTTCGTCTTTAATGGTGTCATTGATTGCGTTCGGACAGACTGATAATTACACGGTCGATTTGACACCATTTCATCAGAATTATACTGATATCTGTGAGGATGTGGTGCAGGAGGAGGAAGATAGCCGGGAGCGGAGGCATGATGCTAGTTTGAGATTGTGAGTTGTTAGAAATTTGTAAGAATGAAAAAAAGGTGTTTTTAGTGTGTATAAAGAATACTATTACAACATCACCCAAAATCTACCCCGAAAGACTCAAAAAGTTTTAGTCGTGTTCACAGCTATCAACGACCCAAACGACGTATTAGCGACACAATTTTTTGCTGATAAGCTTCGAAAAGATTATGGCGTTTTTATCATTGCTGTGTATCTGGGTAGTGAGAACGGGCAGCACTTGGCGACTATTGCAGATAAAGTTTGGGCAACTAGTAGTTACCGACTTCCGGTGGATATGGTTAGGGAGATTGTGAAGACTAGTTGTATGACTCCGTTGACTACTGTGGCTCCGACGACGCCTTCGACTGTGAAAACTTCGACTACAAGACCTTCCACGCCATCAACGACAGTCCCAACAACAACCACAGCCCCTGTAAACACGCTAGACGGCGTCCCTTGCGCGACTAACATCACCTCAGCCTGGCTAGACATTGCCATTGTCGTCGAAGAAACAGAAGCCACGACGACAGAAATCTTCCGTGATGCTATACAATCATTACTAAAAACATACATCTCCCGATTGACAATTTCTTCAAACATCACAACTGCCAGCAGGATAGCCATAATCAACTACAACAAAAGCATGTATGCTTCTGTGAGGCATTCGTTTTCGGATTCTCAATCAGAATCAGACATACTGCGTGTTTTGAATGACCTCAATACGCAATCCAGCAAAGATGCCTATGGCAATATCGAAGCGTAAGCCTTGTTTTTGCCTGTCCAAAATGAAAAATGCCGTTTTCAGCGGCCTGAAGCTCGCCCAAACAGAATTCAATCTCAACCCAAACAAGCGTTTCAAAACCATCATATTAGTCGCGACGACCTATGACAAACTACAAGACCCCCTTTTGACCGCTGAAATCTTAAAAGCTGATGGAGTTAAAATCATTACTGTCTTTTTCGGTGAATCTTGGAATTCCCCAGATGTAATTGCCAACTTATCGTCGCCAGGGATGGCCTATCGTGCCGATAATATGACGCTTTACGATATGACGCATTCTTTGGCTATCGGTAACTTGCATTTTTTTGTTTAGGCTTTTCTCACCTTCAACTTGTAGCAAACTGCCAATGCCCAAGTGGCTGGACCCAACTCAACTATTCAAATTCGACCCATTATATCGACCCATTAGGAGAATGCTTCTTCGCAGTTGACATCTTATCCTTGCCAGTGTTTGTCGAATGCCCTGAAGGTTCCATGGTGACGATAACGTCAGAACAAAGGTTGAAGTTTCTTGAAACCAATGTGATAACGGAGGGATTAGGACTGGCAACGGCATTCAGTATCGGTCTCAGTCGAGATGCACAATACGATCCATGGCAGTGGTCGACTGTGGACGGCCCTATTGACTACACTGGGTATCCGATATTCAGCGAGACGCCACAGAGCGAGGACACATCTGGGTATTTCCAACTCGATGATGGAGTGTGGTCATTGCACACAGATGATGGCTATACTGACAGTAGGCCATACATTTGCCAGCGAAAAGCCTGTGATGCGGAGAATTATTGCGATATGGATGAATAAAACGGTTTATCAGGCAACAAACTTCAAGTTCAAACGCTAACAAGGAAAGTGTCTGAAGTCGTCGAAACGAACTTGGATAGGACAAAAAACTTAGATAGTACTCCCATATCTAAGACTTTCCCAAAACATTAGCTGCTGATGGGCCCTAAGGGCCGAGAAATGTGCCGTCATAGTTCGAAAAATTGCGTTTTTAGGGCGGTGCAGCATTTTTTCGACTTTCCCGATTGCTATTTTTCGAAGTTTGACGGCACATTTCTCGGCCCTCAAAGCCCATCAGCAGCTAATATTTTGGGGAAAAGTCTTAGATATGGGAGTACTATCTAAGTTTTTTGTCCCATCCAAATCCGTTTCAACGACTTCAGACACTTCCCTTGTAAGTAATGGTCAAAAACGAAACAAAAACATAACAAAAGATCAAATCAACCAAGTAAAACACCTTCAAACAACCTCCTGGGGCTTATAATTCTTAATGGCCGCATACTCCTTTTGAGCAGCCATGGTGTCCTTGATTGGCACGTAATGGGTAAACTTGGCTACATCCTCGAGAGAGAACTTTTCGTTGAACGGGGCGTCAACAGGGGCCTGAAAAGTAATCAATTCACTCACAAAGTCAAATTTTCAAAACCAACTAACCAGTGCATAGGTCCGCAGAATCACATCCGCATACAGAGTCGCAAAAATAGCGGATTGCGCATTGGTAAAGTCCAAGGACGTAACATTATGGACGACTTTGACGTAGCGATCACGGTTGAATTCCTTGCCGATAAACTTCCCGTTTTCCTGGACCTGGTTGAAGTGGAATTCCAGGAAGGTGAGGACGTTCTGGAACTCTGTGTCCTTGGTAGATCCCTTGGAGAAGCCGTCGATGAACTTGACCGTCGGAGTGAGGCCGCCATTCGGAAGCAAACAGGCAGACGGATGCGTGATGACAATGAGATACCAATGGTCGACGAGACAGACCGGCATCAGGATGTAGGCCTTGGAGAAGACGTCGTCCTCGATCTGATAGCGGCATTTGATGTTGGACCAATTGCGAGTGATCTTGTAGGAGCGTTCGACTGGAGTGTCGTTGGCGTCGAAGTTCTCGATGAACAGTGTGTAGAAGTTGGAGGGCAAGATGCCGACTTCTTTGTGGCTGAAATTGGAAAAGTTGGGAACTTCAAAGACAAGTATACGGTAACTTACTTCTTTCTGAGAAGCGAAACGGCTTCATAAAAGATGTAGAAATCAACCATGTCCGCAGTGACATCGCAGTCGACCATCAAATCGCTGATATCAAAGTGCTTCAAGTGGATCGTATGGGTCGGCAGTTGGATTTCAAAGTCACCAATCGGCTTCTGTTCATCGGTGTCCTTCGTAATGCTGGCAAACATGTAGCAATCGTATTCCAGGGTGTTCTGAATTGGGGCCAAACGGAGTCCTGCCGGTTCGAGGAGTTTGTTGAAGTCGGATGCGCGTTGGAAACCTGCAAAAAACGGTTGAATTCCACCAAATGTCGACAGCTATGGCAAAACTCACCCGTAATAGGCGAGGTACGGTCAGGGTTGTACTCCTTAGCCCAGTAGTTGCACATCAGAAGGAACAGATGGACATGTTTGTAGCTCTCGAAGTAGTTGTAGGGAAGCTCGAAGACGAAGGTATGGTAGCTGTAATGGGGCAAGATGTAGCTATGTCAAAATAGGTGTTCAAAAACAACTTACCGCTTATCATTGTAGACAGCCGGCGGCAATCCAAGCGTCTTGAACGCTTTTTGAGAATCCTTCGCGCTTGCTGGAATCACGGAAAAGGTAAGGGCCATGGCACCGGCGTTGTCGTCGAGGTGGGTAATCTGAAATCCTCGAAATTGACCTTTTACATAATAAAGTTGCCAAAACTTACGAAAATCCCACTAATGTGATTGAAGAAGATGCGGAAATGCATGTGCTCGCAGGTGTAATCGGAATAACTGCCAAACTTCTCCGTGGTGTTCGGATCGGTCGGAACACGGACTTCCATGTCGAAGACGAGCGCCCCCTTGTGGACGACCAGCTGCTTCGACAAGACCTTGTTGACCATGGGGCCATAGGCGACGTAATTTGTCTTCAGATAGGCGGTGGCCTTGTTGCAGGGGTAGAAAAAGGGATCATCCTTCATCTGAGAACCGAGATAGGACTCGAAAACGGGGCACTCGTTGGTTTCAGCCTCTTCGTTATCAATGAGAGACTCTTTCTCAGCTTCTTCGCCGCCAACGCTGGACTCCTTCTTCTCAGCCTCTTCGTCGCCGGTGTTCGACTCCTTCTTCTCGGCGTCGGCGGCATCGCCCTTCTCCTCGACAGCCGGCTGCTGACTCTCAACACCAACCACGGACTTGCTTCCGACATCGAAACCGAGAGCGCGCGCAATCTCGGGAAACTTGGTCTTGTCTATGTAGACGATGTTCTGGTCCGGCTCGAAGACCTCGTCATCGGTCGTGGGTTGGGCGATCTTGGTACACTTGCGGTGGCTGTCAAGCCTGTTGAGCAGCTCGACTGGCGGCTTATAATCAGCAGCAGTTCCGGCGTCGGGGAAGTGCTTTTGAAGGCAGTTGTAGATCTTGTAGACTTCTGCCTGCCGCTGAGCATCGTTCTGGTCGACGGCTTTCTTGGGAGGGGCTTTGCTAGGCAAGCTCATGGTTCCTGAAAAACGAAGATGTGTAGACATTGTGATCGAACTTGAAAGGAAAGCGCGGCACGGAAAAATATATATAAAAAGATCAAAAAACGAGAGCGAATATCCAGTTCCCGGCAAAATGGGAAATTTGTCTATTTTTGCCGGAATAAAACAAATCAAAATAAGCTGCAGGGCACAAGGGGTCGTTCCGATACAGAATTTGATCATGTACCAAGGAGATTGCAGACAAAAAACACGAAATTTCAAAGAAAGAAAAAGGAGCGATTGTGAAAAATGTGGAAACACGCACTTTCGAAATTTGGAAATTGGGTTGGCGGAGGATGTTTTCGACCGGAGATTGTTTACGGTTTGGCGCGCGTTTGAAAAAAGATGGGTTGTTTGGCCGTTTGTCGCCGTTTTTTCAAACTGGCGCCAAACCGAAAACAACCTCCGGCCAACAACAACCTCCGCCAACCGAAAATTGGCAAATTGCCAGCTCACAAAAACACAACAAACGGTTGCCAGCGGCTTTTTAGATAAGTTTACAGTCAAACATATCTTTGCTTAGGGCACTCTGATGGCTATTGTTGCAGTTTCTGGGGTGAAAATCAGAACACTTCTGAAAAACGAGAACAAAAATGTAAAATCTTTTGAAATTGCTTTTTCTTGGCAAAGTGTGCGCTTTCAGTGGCCCTATTTGGATTAAAAAAAGTTTCGTGTTTTTTCTACAAATGCAAACGAACACCCTCCGGCGCTGTCCCCTGCCACAGTTCAGTCCATCTGTACATGTCTATGTGTACCTTTAACGTCAAAATCGCATTCGAACCGTTTTTAAGGGTGAAATTACCACGGACTCTGATATTATGAAGGCAATTCCGAAGATGGTGATTGCAAAAACACCGAAAATGTCTTACGGTAGAGTGCTCTATCCATTTCAATCGAAAAAACCCCGAAATTCGACAATTTTTGCACTTACCAGAATCCAAAATTGGCAAAAGTCGCACAAAATTGCTTCTGGTAGCTTTTTCAACACCGTTTTCCCCACGGTCGCGTTTGAACTTTTCCAGCTGCGCGTGGGGAACACTGTGCTCGCTTTCTTCGTTTTTCTCCACACTGAGTGTTCCCCGGTGTATGCAAATTTGGAAAAGCTCAACTCCATCGGCTTCTCCCAACTTTTCCCCATCTACAACTTCTTCACCATCCTTTTCTCTCATGTCAAACCTTCCGGGCCATCTCCAGAAACTCCCCGAACCCAAAACACCGAAGCATCCTCTCGCAAAGTGAGTCAATTTCCAACTTTATATATAAAAACCCGATCAGCTGCTTTTTTCCAGACTTAAAAAGCAATATGGCGGCCTCAATGCCTATGCTCGTCACAAGCAACTTATTAACAACTACCAGTTATACTATCCCAGTGATAAAGAGAAGCTTCTGGCGAAGAATAGTGCGAGTACGTCCGGATCCACGTCAGCTTATGATGTTTTGAAGGTAACTGACTTCTACCGCTGTTGATGTTTATATATTATATATATATATATGATTGTATTTCAGAAAAGCCACAAATTTCTCTGGGACGCCGATGACATCACCGAAGCCGAACGATCCTGGGATGCCAAACTTGCCAAACGCTATTATGATAAGCTGTTCAAGGAATACTGCATCGCCGACCTCAGCCAATACCAAAAGAACCGAGTTGCGATGCGATGGCGGATTGAACGTGAAGTCAAGGCTGGAAAGGGTCAATTCATCTGTGGGGAAAAGCGTTGTAACGTTGATCAGGGGTTGGAATCGTGGGAGGTTGGTTTTTGTCGCTTTTATATAAACTTTATATATAATTTTTGTGTTTTTATGCATAATTTTTGAAATTTCAGGTGAATTTCGCCTACGAAGAACAAGGCGAAAAGAAGAATGCCCTCGTCAAGCTACGTCTATGCCCGGAATGCAGTCTGAAACTGAACTTCCACTCCCAGAAGAAGAAGGCTGTCAAAAAAGCCAAGAAAGAGAAGGAATCTCGAAAAAGACGGAAGCACGATGCCAAATCGAAAGAAAAGGCCAAAAGAAAGCGAAACGACAGTAGCAGCAGTGATTCGAGCAGCGATTCAGAGGACGAAGACCCACCCCAACCAGCAGAGCCAGTGCCGTCTTCGTCGACAGAAGACGAAGCGAAACTCAAAGCAGAAGCGGAGAAGCTAGCCCAAGAAGCGGCTTCAATCTGGGCCAAAGACCCCCTCGATGAAGAAAAGAGGAACCGACAATTGTTGGATCAGTTTTTGGACGATTTGTTGTTTTGATTTTACTGTATAAATGTTAGTTTTTTTGACTTGGTGTACTGTAGATGCAGGTTCTATCTTCCTGGCATACTGTAACTTATCAACAGTTTTGAAATTGAGCTAATTGTGCGTTCCAGATGCCCTCCCTCCTCCACCAAGCCTTCCTCGAAGAACGTACCAATCTCCTGAAGCCTGCTACTCCCCAAACTTCCAAAACAGGCCGATGCACTTCCATGTGCCCTCAAAACGAGCTCCGTTTCCGCTCCAAGAACAATCTCGTCCATCCCCTCGAAACGTCAACCCCTTTTGCCAAGCTGACCCGCGAAAAACGTCGATTCGATACCGACAAGGCCGTCAAAGAGTACTCCCGACCAGCAGCGGATAAGAAAGTCAACTTCAACGATGTCCGACCCTACGACACTCTGATGTCGACTTCCGAATACCTGCTAAGCATCATCGATTCCTACCAATCAGCCTCACAATGGCCCCTCGTCTATGAATTTGTTTGTGATCGCTTTCGTGCCATTCGACAGGATCTCATCGTGCAGGATTTGAAGCCGCAACGAGTCGTGACGCTTCTGGAGACGATGATTCCGTTCTATTTGGATTCTCGTCGGAAATGTATCGACTTGAAAACGAACGTCATCGACCCTAGGCTACATGAAGCGGAGATGGATGAATGTTTCATTCGATGGTTGCAAGCGGCGAAGGATGGCGCTGAAGTTAGCCCTGAAGTGAGTCACTTTTGACTTTTTCTTTGCTATTGTTATACTTTTTAGATCATCCAAGCCTACGCCTACTACTATCTCAACAACCCCAGCCTCATCGTCGATCTATTCAACGTGTTTAGCGAATCAGAAGTCCTACTCAACCTTCTTCACTTTTCCATAGAGTTTTACAATGGCAATAGTTGGCTGTTTTTCGATACTTACAAAAACACGCGGGTTCAATACCAAAGGTGATTAGTTTCGTTATTAACAACTTTTTTTAAACTGTTAAATTTTTTCAGAAGCGCTCTTTGGATCCACTTTGCCGACATCCGTATCTCCACGTTACAGTCTTTCCGAGCTGCCATGAGTGCCCCAAGAATCTCCTTTCCCGTTGAACTGCTTGCCGAACATCTAGGATTCACCCAGGTTGCGGATCTCGGCTCATGTTTACGAGAATTATTCAAGTTTGTAAGTTTTACGAGCATTTTCTTCATTTTAAGCCTACGTTTTTTAGGATGGTCCGTTGGTTGTGCCGTTCGCGTTTCACGGCCTCGTACAGCTGAACCTTACAAAACCGTCGCCTTGTTGGTTTGCAGACTAGTCGATGTCATGGTCTTGCGATTAAACAATAAATGCCCAGAGGGGACTTGTACATAACTTTTATTCAGCATTATGAATCTTAAAAGCCAATAAAATAAGTACAATTAAATTAGGTTTATTAATTAGTCTCCCAAAAGTCTTCTTTAACAACAGAACAATACTCAGCAACATTAGTAGGTTCAGCTTCGGGACAACCGGAACTTGCACAATCGTCGTAGCTTCTGCAATCGCCAAAAAACTGACTTCGAATTTTGTAGTGGGGTAGATTTTCAACATAGTTCAAAATGAACACCATTACGCAGTCGATCAGGCGACCACATTCGAGGTAGTCGATAACGTGCGTCATTCTGGCATGCGCCTCATCCGATAGGCTAGCCAGAAACTTCAAGGCAGGCTGGTTGGCTTCAAAAAAAGCTTGCCGATCGAAGTCGGGGTAGTGGGGTTTGTCGAGGTCGAAATACTCCATGAATTCGAGGGCATTCATGAGAGCAGCGCTTTCGACGGGGACGATAATTTCACCGACGTCGGGGTCTTCGTGCATTTCTAAAGTTGAAAATGTTAGTTTTTGTACTATAAAATAAAAGATTTTACTTACCAAAAGCATTTGTCAAAACCGTGCTTTCATTGATGAGTTTACCGGTAACCTCCATGACTTGATTATCCAAAGTACGGATCTTCAAGCTTTCGGGCAGGTTGGCGTTGATAAAAGCCATTTTTCGATATTAAAATAAAGAAATAAGATAAAAAAAAAGCAGAAAAAAGGATAGGCTGACAAGCAGGTAGGGCAAATGCTCGAAATGAGGTATTGAGCTTGTTTTGGGGTGGCTATTTATGCGGAATCTGCGCGGCTTCACCTTGTAGGACGGACCGATGTGTGCGACTTCGGAACTTAGCTACATTCCCGCAGAGATATCTTTTTAGCTTCGTGGACGTTGTCCCGGAAAAACAATGTCTATTTGCTTGTATTATAAGTTTAAATTGCAAAAAATCAACGATTTTTCACATTCAAGGCCTTATTTTAATACAGTACCCGCCGATATTTGAGCATGCCAAGTTTGGTATGATTGCGAATCAATAAAACGAGTATAAAACTTAGAAATATTCCAGTAGAAGAAAAAGCTACATGCATCCAAAACTGAAGCACATCATACATTTCACAAAAGACGGTTTCAGACGAACTGAAAAAATTGAACCAATTTTGGTTTAAGAAAGAACAATTTCACATGGCGCCAAATAGAAGACCAGTAACCAAGTGGGTGTATACTTTAATGAACTATAAATAAATAAGACCTTTTTTACTTCCACTATTAAAATTATTATGATGATTTTTGATTTATTCATAGAGAATGTTTAAAAAAGGTTTAAAGTGTAGACAATAGAAAACACGCATTGCTTTCACGGAACAAACTCAGTTTCCAAAACTTTGGAAAGAGACTAGTCTAATGCATCGCAAACAGATGCGGCAAGTGCCGTGGAGTCGGCGGAAGTACCATTACTGGCCGCAGACGCAGCTGCACTGGGTGCTGGAAGACGGGATGAGGGTCGACGACGCTTCCGAGGTGGCTTCGGAAGTGGCAGCAGTCGACAGCTCGGAAGTGGCTTCACTGGTGGCTTCGCTAGTCGCGGCGGACGATGCAACAGATAAAGCTTCAGAGGTGGCGGAGGACGATGCTTCACTTGTAGCGACCGACGAAACCTCAGACGTGGCGGCAGATGATGCTTCCGAGGTGGCCTCAGAGGTCGCTGCAGATGTGGCCTCGGTGGTGGCAACGGTCGTGACCTCATCAGTGACTTCAGATGTAACGGGAGCGACAGTCGGTGCTGGAGGGATGCCGTATTCGGGGAAGCTGCCGCCGCAGATGTTCTTGGTGCCAATGTAGCAGACGAGCTGGTAGAAGTTGCCAAAGTTGCCAAAGCCAACGTACTGGAACCAGGTGAAGTAGTTCCACTGGAGACCGATGAAGGAGCCGAACTGCTGGTTGATGATGGCCAGACGGCCTTCGAGGGTCGTCGTGGATTCGAAGGCCTGGACGAGGGCGTTGTAGAACTGCTTGATCTGAGCACGGACGGTGTTGGGGAAGGGCAGGCTCTTGTTGGTGATGGCAGCGTTCAACTGGATGAGCAGCTGGCACGAGGAGACGTCGCCGAGGACGAGGCTGGACACCTGTTCGTCCTGGTAGTAGACGAAAGCGTTCTGGAACAGCTGGTAGAAGCTGCCGTAGAAGCCAAAGTCGAGCTGGTAGAAGGTCGTGTACCAGGCGGAGTGCTCGAAGAAGAAGACGTTGATGAACTTGGCGTAGATCTGGGCCCACTTGACCTTCTCCGAGATGGTCGTGTCGACGACGATCGACTTGACTTCGGTGTCCCAGAACAATTGGAAGGCGGTGAGCTCGGTGGTGTAGCCGCCGACGGTCAAAGCTGAGACGACCTGGCTGTAGAACTCGGTGCTGCCGCTGGCGTCGGTGCTGAGGATGAGGTTGAGCGACGTCTGGAGGTTGTAGGAGTTGGTGATGGAGATGAAGTTGGACACGGTGCTCCAGCCGGTGATGTTCTTCTGGTTGATGAGGGTGAAGATCTGGGGCTGCGTGATGTTGAACTCGGCAATGACCTTGGCGGCGTAGAACAGCTTGACGGTCTCGTTTGTGATCGAGCTGTTGTTGATGACGGTCGTCTCGAGGTCATTCAAGAAGGCGTAGAAGGTCGTGTTCTGAGCCGTGGTGAGACCAGCTGATGCGCCGACGTCGTAGAGGCCGCTGATGAGCTTGCAGTGGGAGGAAGTCGTGGATGTTTCCAGGAGCGTAGTGATACTCTCTGAGTAAGACGTGTAAGTAACAGTGTAGGAAGGCACCTGCGCCACTGAAAAGAAGGCCGTGAATTGTGTCAAATGCAAAAGTCAAACTTACAGGCACCGCTAATGGCGAGCAAACCGATGAGAGCAATGTGGATTTGAGCCATTGTGGCACTGGTTGGAGCCAACTGACTCGTTTCAATATGCCTTCTGGGTCGTCGCTACATGCTTTTATACAAGTTCAGCGAAGAGGCGTTCAAAATTATTTCATGTACGGATTAGTCGTGTCAGTTGTATTTTACGGTCTGATACGCATATATTTGAATTTTAATAAAGGTGTACTGAAATGTCGTTGATCAATGAAACCAAGTGAAAATGACGTAATGTTAAAATTTACCACGATGCAGTCTATGCGTAACGCTTGTTTTGTTTCATTGTTTTTTAATTATAACTTGACAAGATCCAGAATCATGTCTCAGAATCCTGGAGAAGCATGCTTTGTCATTGCAATGACAACAAATTTATAATTTGTACTTACATCACTATTTTTCACACTTTTGCCGTTAAAATGGTCAAAAACTGTCGTCTTCATTTTCAAACTAAAATTTAATCAGAATCCTGTTTCAGAATTTGAAAAAATCCGATTCTGAGGGTTCTGAGAGCCGTATTCTGAGTTCATTAAGATCGTGCTGAAAAGTTTCGGGTTTCAACAAAACCGTTCAATGAGGCGGGGCATCGTCGTCCACATCCATAAAAGCGTGGGTGGATGTTGCACATTATAAAGCTATAATTACATTCAATAAATGTTTAGATGTTTTTGAGGTTTACACGTTTCTAAAATTACAAACCGATCGATGTTGACCTACTTTCCATTGTGGGCGCTCTGTATACAAATCAGTTATGGAAGTCCATCTTTTTGTGTCAATTTTTTAATGCTCTGGCTCTTCCAGTTTTCGAAACAAAAACATTAATTCCGAGGCACTTTTTTTATGTTGACAAAATTTCTAACAGTATTCGATATGTTTTATTATGTTTTTTTAGCTTACAAAGCAAAAGAAAAACTTCGGCACTGCAAGTTGCTACGAGACTGTTCATTCAGTCGTGTGTGTCAAATGCAATTTTCACAGTGTTTGTCATTACATTAGTTTTTAACTGTCTTATGTGGATTTACGAGGACACGGCCGATCCAGCATTAAAGCTAGTAGACAATATGATCTGTAATTCATCGAATTATGGACGTCAATCTATGAATATTATTTGGCTTGTGGTCATTACTCGTTCAATGATTCGACCAAGTAGTCACCACTCCAAATCATCTGGCATTGAATTAAATGTCAACTGTAAACTCCTGCTGTCATCTGATTTTCGTTTGGAAAAAAAAATTTGAAACGTAGTTAACTGGCTTAAATTTGTCGTTTTCGTAGAATAGGAGTTAAATTTGGCAACAACAGCTTCAGCTAATGATACAGGGTGTTCTTTCGTAAACGCAAAATGAACTAGTTCAGGATAATTAGGTAGCGACTGAAATGGTTCACACAATTTGTACATGATCGACATACAAAAACAAAACAAAAAAGCTTACCAAAAGAAAATCAAAAAGTTCCAAAACTTTTTTCTCTGATATATCTAGTAGCCCCAAAATCAAAAAATTAGGACAAGAATCACGTAACAGGTTAACAATATTATCGCCAAAAATAAGGTTTTTGTTGATGTAGATTCTAAACGCGAAGTAAGGTCAAAATTTGTACAAATTAATTTTACCTGATGTCTTTGCACCGCTTTAAAAAAGGCCAAATGTCAGAGAACGGCATCGGGTCGAGCAGGGAGGTGCGTACATTGAAACAGCCAGCATGACAGTTTTTCAACATATATTTTAGTTGATCTGACGTCATTGAATCGTAACGCACATACAAATGTGTTACATAAAAAAATACTCGGTTTTCGAGAAATAGTGTAAAATAAGACGTTAGTTCTGGCAATTCAAGATGATTACATATGATTATGATGAGCTTATTTCGTAAAAAGGTTTCACTTATATGTTTACACTAAAATAATATTGTTACAAATGAAAATAAAATGAAAACGCACTTGGTATTTTTCAAGATCTTCAGTATAATACACATATGGCTTGTACCGCGAAATGACAGTTGTAAAACATGGTGAAATTGCACTGTATTTTGAAGTTTGGTGATGACCGATGATGATGTCCCATCGTTGCTTGGGATATTCAAAAGGATGTAATTCGGCGAAACGAATGAGCCAATCATAAGTGAAACGCTTGATAGCATTATCCTTAGAATCGGTCGCCATCGCAGGAACAAACTTGACAAAACCACAACACCAACACAGCGCAGAAATGCAGCAACTGATCAATCGAACTTTTTACTCGCCTGACTAAAGCCGCACAACGTGATTAAATGCGGGTAGTACTTATATAAAAGTGAAACAAGACAGTCAAGAGTTTGCGCTCAATGCAAACAAACTAATTACAAAAGTTAAAGAAGCTAAATGGTGAATAAGACTTTAAACACAGTTTACAGGCTCAACTGTGCAAACTTTTTTTTGTAAGTCGAGGGGATAACGAAACTTACGTCCGCCTCTTGCTTAACTTTGCTTTACTGATGTTTAACTCTACTACTTGAAATGTCAATGCAAACAAACTAATTACAAAAGCTAAAGAAGCTAAATGGTGAACTCTGCTACTTTGAAATGTCAATGCAAAAAAAAAATGCATTTTCCGGAGAAACCGAAAAAACTAAAATGAGGAGCTTTGGTTGAATGTACGAAAGGCTTCTTTACACTGACAACGGCCCCAGGAAACGCAAAAGATGCTCAAAGGACACGCACCGAGCGGCCGACCACGAAAGTATCAAGTTTACCGTAGTTTGATCAAAAAGTATAATAAAAGAAACCAATGACGGTGTAACCGTGATCAAGCCTTTTGCTCCGCCATCCCCTGCCACAATCCAACTGGTCAGTGGAGGAGTTGACGGACGTTTGCTCCGGTATTCGCAATTAAAACAGTTTCTAACGTGGTGAAATAGCGAAAGCTGGGATTCTGAAACTGATTTCAAAACTTGTAATTGAAAACTGCTACTCACTTTAAGCAACTGACAATGAGCTATCCGTTTCAAACAAAAAACGCCGGAAGTCAAAAATTTTTGCACTTACCATAAGTAAAAAACGGTGAAAGTCGCACAAAAATGATTCTAGTAGCTTTTTTAAGCCTGTTTTTAAACTTTTTTGTTTTGTATCAGTCAATCTCGCCTGTTTCGCACTAGCAATCGATTCAATCAACCATACTAATTTACAGTTGCAAATGTCCGATTCGTCATCAAACGACAACACATCACATTGATATGCAAAGTAGATAATGGGGCTGAAAAGTCCCGATGATTTAGAGAAACATAAGTATGTAAAATAACTTACACATAGTCAGCTAGATAAAACCACATCCACTTAGCACGATCAACAAGCTATATCAACATTTTTTTCAGTTTGCCGTTATTGTTCATTCTGTGATGACCGTGTGTAAGCGCATATGGTTGTTGGATATACTTGATAAATTGAGCTTAGCAGGAAAGCATGAGGTCACAAAGATGCAACAAACGAAGTGTTAATCAATACCGGAAAGTTGTGGCATATCCCGCCGCACAGGTTAGCATGAAGGTGGATCTGTGCGCAGGAGGCGGGGCGTCATCGCCCAAATCTATAAATAGCTGCGTGGGCGGGTGTTTACCAGAACACAATTCTAGACATTTCAGGATTGAGTTTTGCGCGGCTTTACCTGTGTGCTTTTTTTGGTAGTTGATGGCTTAACCATAAAGACTTTAGTTAGGGATCTCGGAGGGTTGTGTGGGGTCGCCGTTCTTCTGTTTTGTTCTATCGCGTTTCCGTTTTTTATAAAAAAACATATTACTGTATTTTTATTGCTTGTTTTTCAGACATCTATCATCCTAATCATGATGAACAATCAAATCCAAGGCCTCCAGATGAATGCCAATTTGACCAACTTGAACAACTCTGCGGACAAAGAGAACATGCAGCCATTTGCACCCTACGGTCTACCCCAACAGTTTCCGATGGCACCTCAATCGTGGCCGATGCCGGGTACACAAGCGTTCCTCGATGAACAAAAGCTATTTGAAAACATGTATGCTGATGTCCAAACGTCTGCTTATGCCTGCCAACAAATGATGATGCATCCTTACGGTTATCCGTTCGCCCCGATGAACAACCAGACCCCTGTCAGTGCTAACACTTCTAATAGCGACGTTGCATCTGAAAAAACGCCTGCTGACGGGGAAACTTTACCGGATTGGAAGATTCAATTCGCTGACGTGCCGGGCCGCCTGTCATTGCTTGGTAACAAGAAGTACAAAGTAACCCAAGCAGAAATCAAACGCCGTCTCGGGAATCCCGAACATCTGAATCAGTCTGCCCTGAATGGCATTTTTCGTAAGGCCAAGGGCAAGGAAGCCGGCGACAAACTAACACAAGATCTGGCCAAATGTGAGGTGAATCTCGAACAAGGCCGTCGAAAGGGCGTGCAAAGTACCGTCTTCACGGCACTCACCGAAGAAGAAGCCAAGCAGGTCGTCACTGATTTCCGGGATCTGACTAATAAGCACTTTTATGAGAAGGACCTTGCTTACGAATCGCTGGCTAGGACCACTAGTTTCCAGGAACATGCTAAGAAGATCAAAAGAACACAGTGCGCACAGTAAGTTTAACTTTTTTAATACATCAGTTCAGTTTATCAAGTTAATCTTTCCAGAATGGCCATGCAAGACATCTTCCGCGTCCTCGACAAAGCTGTTTCTCCCGTCTGCGATGAACCCACCAATGTCAAATCCACGCTCCATCCCAAATCGCAAGAAGCCTTCGACAACTTCTCGAAAGTGACCCATGGCTTCGGCCTTCCAGCCCTCCGCGTGTCCTGGGACGCGTACAACAAAACTTTAGGCGAGTGTTCGAAGGCTTATGCGAATCCAAAGGCCTTCTGTGATGAACTCCAGCGTCCAATGCCGCAGTCGATGAATGCCATGTTTGGCATGAATGGTGATACTGTTCCCGGCTTTGCCCCTCCAATGACTCCAATGCAAAATGCGAAGAGGAATTCAGGTGCTGGAATGGAAAAAACCAAGAAGACGACGCCTTAAGGCCAAACCAAAGAATAGGATAAACAGTGATCTCCTTTCATCTTAACTGAAATTATTTTTATAATAACTTTGACCAATTTGTACATATTATTCATTGCTTTGCTTACAATAAAATTATTCTTTATCCATTGCGCTATTTGATAAGCAAAATTGATTAAATCGGTCGCACGTGCAAAACGGTGCCAGATTGACGCAAAACAAAAAATTGAAAAAACAGGCTTAAAGGAGCTACCAGAACCAAATTTGTGCGACTTTTACCGTTTTTTGCTTCTGGTAAGTGCAAAAATTGTCGATTTCTGGTGTTTTTTCATCGGATCCGATGTCCACATTGCCCAGAAGGTTTATGAACGTGCATCAGCCGTTTCGTATTCCATAACTTCTACCGTAATTTTTGAAAACACTGAAAAAACCGGTGAAAACCCCATCTTTTACCTGCGCATTGTCGATGTTAATCATCGATAAGGTCGGGTAAAATGTCCATGGGGCCAGAGGATACGACCGAAGCGTAATTAATAAGATTCACTATATGAACTAAGCCAAAATGGGTAAAAAGCTAGTCGGAAACTGGGTTTTGATCCTCGCTTCAACCGGCAGATCCAACCAACTTGGAATTCAGACTGGTACGAGTGCACCAATCAGTTTGGTAGTATTTGAAATCGTTTTTTTTTTAAAACTACAAGAATTACTGCAAAAACATGTCACATTGTACCACTGTTGGCATTTTTATGTGCATGAGATTGGAGAATGTCGTCACGAGCTGTTGGGACACCAGATCAGATGTGGGATCACTTTCTGTCCCGTTCTGAATTGCGTTACGTTAGGCCCCGTTGATGACCCTCAAGAAGGTATATGCCATACCACCACAGATGATCATTTCATCGACCTTGTCGAGGAGGTTCTTGATGAGCTGAATCTTATCAGCAACCTTGGCACCGCCGAGGATGGCCAGGAAGGGGCGTTGCGGATTCTCGAGGGCCTTGGCGAAGTATTCGAGCTCCTTTTTAAGGAGGAAGCCAGCGGCCTTAGGCTCCAGGGCGACACCGACCATTGAGCTAAAAGAGGACAGTTAGTTGAGTCGAGCGAAGGTGATAATACAAACCTGTGAGCACGATGGGCAGAACCGAAAGCATCATTGACGTAGACATCGCCATGCTTGCTCAACGACTTGCGGAAGTTTTCGATGGCAGCCTTGTCGGCCTTGACCTTCTCGCCCTTCTCATTGACGCCCTTGCCTTCCTCCTCAATGTGGTAGCGAAGGTTTTCCAAAAGGATGATGCTGCCCTCGGGCGGGTTGGCCGTGATCGCCTCGACTTCGGGTCCGACAGAGTCTTTGACGAAGATGACCTTCTTGCCGAATAGCTTCTCGACCTCAGCGGCCACCGGGGCCAGGGTGTACTTTGGATGGGGCTTGTCATCGGGTCGGCCGAGATGGGACATCAGGACGACGGCCTTGGCGCCATTGTCGAGGGCGTACTGGAAACCGCTTCTTTGAAGCGTGTTTTGGTGAAAAAAAAACGAAATACCTTGACAGTCGGAAGCGCAGCAACAATACGCTGATTGTTGGTGATCTTACCATCTTTCTGGGGCACGTTGAAGTCGACACGGATGAGGACGCGCTTGTCTTTGAGATCAACCTTGTCGATGGACAGCTTGTTAAGGGTCATCTTGACAGATTAGATGATTCGTATTAGCCTGAAAAGTGCCAAAAACTTGATAATTAGACTTGGTTAGAACCCAGTTAACAAGACTACACGTGAAAACTAGAAAGTAAAGCGAATATCAGCGGCGACAGGTGCCCAATGACACACGCAAAGTCGTTTTTTTTTGTTATCAGTTGACTTTTCAAACATCCTTTTGTGTTCTTATCAATGTTAAATGAATGTTTTAACCTGTTGCGAGGCAATATTTGTGATTAAAACCGTCGCATTTTTGGCGACGTGTTTGTTTTTGGTCGTCGACCATCATTTTTTTGTCTGCAGGAGACCAGCCCTTTGGGGCTGGCAGCTCCGCTGGGGGCGCTTCGCGCCTACGCCCAAAAGTTGCCGGCCTTCGGCTAGGCGCGGTAAAAGTGCCAAAAAAGAAACTCTAGCGGAAATAAGAGATATGCAAAAATTTTGATGGTTTTTTGTATTAGGAATGGAACGTTTAGAGATCAGTCATGAAAATATCTACACATACTTTTAACGAGCGGGAAAATACTAATATTTTATGTTTTACGAACTTTTTTATACTAGCTGATGAATATAAATAAGGCCCTGGACAACTGTTTTACCACCATTGTGTATTCCAAAAGCGTTATCAATGACGTCAGTTAGAATAACTGTTTTGCTCGTCTTAGTGATTGTCTTATTAGCGAGCAGCTACAATGTACCAGCCAAGTGTAAGTTTAACCATACTTAATTGTGAAAAACATTCAATGCGGTCTATCTTCAGACCCCGGATTGACCGTCGCACAAGCTCGTTGTCCCGAAGAGCCGTCGGATCCTGACTGGTGGTTCCTCACCGAGATCGATAAGGTTCCACTGTGTTTTGGGCGGTACCCGCTTCCGACGAAGATCAACAGTGCTTTAGATTTGGCGACCGCGTGCCATGAGAAGCATGAAAACGCTGAACCGATGCAGGTAGCTGGTGATAAATACTATTGTTGGTTTAAGTATTTTAAAATTTTCGGACTTTTTGGAGTTAGCGGTGATTTTTCTAATTTGCATGAGAGCGGGATTTCTAAGATAACCTTACCGATAGAAGGGTCGTCGTACTATGTTGTCTGCGTAACTCAAGCTTATCCACGTGTGTTGAGCACGTTCAACCACCCGATTGAACCGACGCCGGACTTGTCGTTGTACAAATGCGAAGGCGATGGCTGGAACATGCAGGCTTTTTGTGGTGGAACCCCGTTCTGTTACAAGTCTGTTTTGTTATACTCGTACACTGAATTCGATGAATTCAACCGTTGTGGGATGCTCGCACCTAACAGTTTCCCGGTTTCGCTCCATTGCGAGGCTGAATCCAAATACGCTTTGTCAAGAAATGGTTTAGTCCAATTTGGGTATAAGCTTCCGCAATTAAGTCTCTGGAACAGGTTCGACTCCTGGCACAATGTTGATGGCACTCCGGCGGATTACGCACCCTGGTACTGTACGGAGCCGAACAATTGGAACGGCAAAAGTGAAACCATTGCCACATCGTATAATCATGTTTTAATAGATCATCCACAATACGAGTTTCAAAACCAATACTTTAACACCCTCTGCAAAAAACCTGCTGTTAAGAAGACAGTGCCATTGGATGTTAAGGTGTACAAAACTTTTAAACACCATGGAAAGACGTGCCGAAAAGGTATCAAGTATTATCTATTTTTCCACATATTTCAAACATTCTCTAGAATAAATCATAAAACACACAAAAAAACGTGGACGGCTAATACAATGATGTTCTTCTAGAAGCGCCGTCGCATTGGAACCGTCGATGTCCTGCCGGACGAGACTCCTGGCGCATCGTTGAATCGGAAGCTGGCGTCCATTGCTACGACTTTGTGCCGCTGCCAACGCCATTGACAAAGAACAACTTTAAAAACAACATTTGTAAGCAACTGCATCCACATGCGAAGTTGGCTTCCTTCCATAATGACGTTCAAGTTGGCTTGATTTGTAAGTTGAAACATCTCAAAAGTCATTTATCATCATATTTTCAGACAATTTGGCTGACATAAACAAAGTCATCGTTGGGCTTTTCTATGAATACGACGCTTTCCATTGGGCCGATGGAACCCCAGTAAACAAGTCTTTCCTGGCCCGGAATGCACCACAGCCTTCTGCTGACACCATTGCTCATTTCAAGATCCACAAAGTTCCCACCCCATGCCCAACCTGTTCAGGCTACACTTATGATCGACCTCTACTTGTTACAAAACCCATAAGTGAAGTGCCTTCTGACATGGTAATCGCCTGTAAAGTCGAAGCAGAACCGCTGCTCGGCTGCACGCCACTGCCAGATGTCAACCCATTCGCCTCGCTGGATAACACTGAATGCGATCCTGGATGGTCGAAACAACGTCTCTGTGGCAACGTTTACTGTTACATCGAGGCTGATCCTTCTCCAAGTGATCAAAACTTTGAAAACATTGTTAGTCGTGACTGGTGCGAGGCAACATATCCATCAAAAGGTGCCCATTTAGCGTCTGTCCACTGTATTGAAGAACATTATTACATCCAAAGCCTTAGAGCGCAAAGTATAATCGGTCTTCATATTCCGAAAAATTTACAAAACAACGGTACGTTTAATATCGGCGATTTCCGCTGGACAGACGGATCGCCGGTTGATTTCGTTGGCTGGAATCGGTTTTCAAAACACCGCACCAGTGCTGAAAACAAACAGGAACCGTTATTCAAGGATTCTCGTGTCTATGTATATAATCTTCCCGGCTACGTTGCTTATAACCACCGTGGCGGTAAATTTTTTAGTTTTAAGATTGTAAATCTAACTGTATTATTTTAGATGGGAGCAGTGGCTGGACGAACGTTGATTACGGCTTTACACGAGCGATTTGCAAAAGAAAAGCGACTATAAAGCAGTAAACTCGTGCTGAATAAACATTCAAAGTCACTGTTGCATTTCATGTTTATTAGATATAATTTTTTACTGAGGAAAAAAAATTACAATTTTGTAACGGAATGCACCGTTACAACGCTTGTTTGAAATGAACTAACTTTCTTTGACATGACATATTTTTTGAATAACTTAACAACAGCGTGTTGATAAGACTTGATAGTAATAATGGTAAACACTGGGTTGACTACGGGCGACAATGAAAAGACACATTCGGCGAAAAGTGAAAGCCATCCGATGTTAGTTGTGAAGACAGCATTTAGCAAAATACAAAAACTTGGAACAAAGGCACAACAGCTAACAACCGCAAGCTGAACTATTAGGATTTTTGATACTTGTCGTTGGATAGAATTTTCGTTTGTCGTGAATGCTGCCTTTAGTGACAAATGTTTGTAAACCAAAAAGTTGAACATGATAATAAGAATTGCAGCAACTAAAATTATTAACGTGACTATAATTAACAATATCTTGGCGGAGATAAAATCGATATTAAATTGGATACATGGAACGTGGTGAGTTTGACTGTCGTCTTCGAAAAGTGAGAGAACATTTTCAGAACAGGGCGGCATACTGTCAACCGTATAGTAAAAAGCCAAACTAATTGAAAGTGATGCTATTATAGGCGGAATTAGCAAAGCAACATAAAAACAATTATTGATTTTGTATTTTCTAACAATAATGAGGTATCTGTAGCAGAACTGCACTGGTACGCAAAATATAAGTGTGTGAAAAGCGTAGACGTAGATTGTTGCGACAATATTTGGCACTACTATAGATGTGGCTGTACCATCCAACCCCGAACCCTGAACTTAGTGGGGGGGTGCGGGGGGGCGAAGCCCCCCTGCTTATTCGGGGTCTCAGACTTAGTCTTAGACGTCTCAGACCGTCTCAGATTTAGTGGGGGGTGTGGGGGGCGAAGCCCCCCACTTAGACAGATACAATTTTGATATAGTACTCGACGGTATTCGCGCATCCCATGCCTTGTGTGGTTGCGAATTAAGTAAATCTGGACAAAACCAAGAAGCAATCCAATCGAAGAAAAACATATGTGTAGCCAAAATTGAAGCACGTCTATCGTGTCCATTAATTTTACAATAATACTTTTGTCTTATTAAACCATTTAAAATTTGTCAGACAAGAGAAAAGGATATGACGACAGTTAGTAGGTAAAATAAATTGGAGTTTAGTATACTAACTACAGCTTTGTTTGCTTTTCTATTTCCGTTTTTAGTTTAAAGATAGGACAACTGCTCGTTTTGGTCAGACAATACTGTTATAATAGAACTTTTTTTTTGCTTTATTTTTATCTATTCGCATCATAATGCATTGACAAACTGTGCTAAAACTTAGTCACTGATTGAACAGATACACTGCTAGTCATCGAAAATGTAACATTCTTCAACAATAAATGCTTTTTAAATAAAGAAATAACAGTTTTGCGATACGCTTTGATAGTAAAGATAGTAAACACAGGACTCCCTATCGGCGATAGGGAAAATACAAATTCAGAAACAAGTGACAACCATCTGTTTTCAGTGGCTAAAATGACACTCATTACAATACATAAACACGGAATAAAACTACAACAAGCGATGACACAAAGTTGGGTAATCAAGGTTCTGGATACTTGTCTTTGGATAGATCTTTCGTTCGTCGTGAATGCGGCCTTTTGCGACAAATACTTGTAAACGAAGACATTGAGTACAATGATGATGACGGAAACAATGGTGACTATTATCCCCGCACTGAATATCAATATCTTTGCAGTGACAAACTCGTAATCATAGTGGGCACACGGAAGATTGTTTTGGCCGTTTCCTTTGAGATGCCAAATAATGTTTTCAGAACAGGGAGATGAAACTGTTAAATTATAGTAAAACGCTGCACCCAAGACAGCGGACGCTGTTAATGGTGGAATCAACATTGCAGTATATTGACAATTGGTAACGTTCACCTTTTTTACGAGAACCAAGTATCTGTAGAAAAACTGCACAGCCACACTCAATAAAAGAACATAAAAAGCACAACAATAAATAGATGCAACTAGGTTGGATTCCATCTGTGAAGAAGGAGAAATACCGCCAAAAGTGATGAAACTCGATGTTCCAATATTTTCTATTTTCTAAAATACCAAACCATATTCAAATCGCAATTAACAATAAACTCACAAACTGTATAATCCCAGAAACGAGCGCAAAAACTGACTCATTTACGCAGTTTTGATACAGTATCCGTCGATATTTACGCATGCCCTGCGTTGTGCGGTGGCGTACTAATAAAACAAGTATGAAACAAAACACAATTCCAAGGATAGAAAAAGATACATGTATCCAAAATTGGAGCACATCATACATTGTGAATTTGAGATAAAGTGGAAGTCGCATGAAATATTGTAGGTTTTATTGACAATGTATGATTCAAGAAAATTGATGTGACGACAACTAGTAGACCAACAAACGCGTCGGAGCACATTTCAAACCAATTGCACGTATCTGTGTGTCACCTTTCATTATGAATCATAATCTCTTTGTTTTACCATTTTTGTGAAAAGCACTCAAAATCAAAACATTTATTTTCTACACATCCAAACGAAACGATGCGGAAAGCTGAGTTTCAAACGTTTGATTGAGCGTTACAGTCTTTTAAAATGTCCTTGATCATTGTGGAGGCGTTGAGCTATTTATTCCTTTTAGAGCTCAGGAAGCTCAATCGGCCACATTGACCACTCAGTCCAAAGCATTTGCAAGCTGGTTTGTCATATTGGAACACCTGTAGCCAGAGTACCATATCTATTTTATCATCGCTTATTGACAGCCTGTATCAAGCAAAGTTAGGTCAACAATAACTGCGCTTTTTATTTGTATTTAAACTACAAACAGAGTCCAAGTATCGATTTGTGAGCAGGTGTACAATTAAAAGTTTCCTTTTAAAATTGGATAAGCTGTGCTCTGTGATAAGTCGTGCTACGTACACAATTACACAATTCGGATCTGCACAGCAAGCAAATAATTTTCATGAATTTTTGGATCAAACGGTTCAGCGTCAAAAACCAAGATTTTCACTAGATTTAAAGTTTTTTGTGTGTCTTGAATTCTGGCATGACTACCACGAAATTTGTGACTATCATTTTGGCAACCGTAATAGTTGTTGTGTTAACGACTTTGTTTATTGAGGATTCTGTAGTTGCCCCGTTTGGAATTTATTATACTTATACAAAAGAGAACAAAAGTACGGTATATTTATAGTATTGAAACTGGTTCTTTAAGATGAAAACGTCATTTTAGATTATAGAAACATACTTTTTGACAACTGTGAACTTCCGCACCTAAACCCCTGGGATCCGTCAATTCTAAAATTTTTGAAACCCGATACAAAATATGAATGTAAACCAACAATAGCACAACTTACAAAACTCGAAAACGGCCAGTTGACTACGACGTTTCATCACAACTTTACAAAGTGCATGTATCGGTGTCTTCATCCAGTCAGTGATAAGTCATTACTCCATGGTGATTGGATGAACTTAACCGGTAAAGCCTATCCGGCTTGCGATGTTATTGAAACACATTGTTTCAAACAAAACGCGAGTAAACCGTATTATGACGGACTATTTGAGAAAATATCAGGGTTAAGACCCCTTAATTTTACGTTTTTTGATATATGATAGGGACCCATGAGACCTGCTTTAAATCCCAAATATGAGGGTCTGGAGCGGCCTTCTAAGGGAGTTATGATTTTTCAAAAAATGGCTTCTGGAACCACTTTTCACATCGCAAGTCGGTCAGTTTTACAGATATCCGCATGAAAATTTTTTTCTAGCGTCAACTTTTGATGCTGAATCTTATGGTAATAACCAAATTCGGTTATTGTTAATAAAAATTATCGATTAATTTTTTTCAAAAAATCCATTTTTTTCTTTTGATAGGGCGGGTCCGTTTGATTGCAGAAAATGAATCTACATTCAAAGTTAACATTAAAAAAATTTTTTGCCCCGGGGCAAAGGGGGCTGGAACGTCACCGTTATCACCGACGAAAGTGAAGCGACGAAAAAAAGTTGCTCCGATCCGGAAATGACTTACATTTTCGGAATCAGCGCAAAAAATCATGTCGAATCGGATGTTTAAAAGGTTAATGGGAGTATATGCTAATTTAGTCATTTATTGCTTAAAAAAGGAAAAAACGCACAACGGGGTCGAACCCTGCGCGCGCGGTGGCGGGCGACCGGAACTCCTGCGCCGCGTGCGTGGGTTCGACCCCCGGTCGCACTTTTTTCTTTTTTATGATAAAAACCACAAAATTCAAACAATCGATTTTCAGTAATCTTAATACTTTGTCTGGACTTATTTTTTGCGCTGATTCCGAAAATGTAAGTCATTTCCGGATAGGAGCAACTTTTTTTCTTATCATCACTTTCAGCGGCCATAACGGTGACGTTCCAGCCCCCTTTGCCCTGGGGCAAAAAATTTTTTTTATGTTAACTTTGAATGTAGATTCATTTTCTGCAATCAAACGGAGCCGCCCTGTCAAAAGAAAAAAATCGATTTTTTGAAAAAAATTAATCGATAATTTTTATTAACAATAATAGAATTTTGGTATTACCAGAAGATTCAGCATCAAAAGTTGACGCTAGAAAAAAATTTTCATGCGGATATCTGTAAAACTGACCGACTTGTGACTTAAAAAGTTGTTCCAGAAGCCATTTTTTGAAAAATCATAACTCCCTTAGAAGGTCGATCCAGACCCTCATATTTGGGATTTAAAGCAGTCTCATGGGTCCCTATCATATATCAAAAAACGTAAAATTAAGGGGTCTTGACCCTGGTGAGGGTCCGTGATTTTCTCAAAAAGTTCGTCTTATGTGTTTGTACACGCTCAAATTTATAGAAGTGACGAGTAGATGACCAAAATATGTACCACAAATTGCTATAATGTTTGTTTTAGGCCAAAAAGTGAGAAGAAACCTGACTTACCTGACGTTCATTTTATTCTTATTGATTCATTATCGCACAGTTCGTTTGTCCGCACAATGCCAAGAACGTATCACGAGTTGATCACTAACTATGAAGCTGTTCCGTTTCCGCACTTGAATAAAGTTTCGATAAATAGTCGGCCTAATGGATTAGCTTTATTTTTTGGTTAGTTTGACACGTTATCATTGCCGCAAAAAAAACAAACATATTGAAAACGGTTTCAAGATAATGAGCATTATTTAAGGTAAAGCCAACCGTCGTATAGAAAAGTCGTTTATGTCTGTCGGATATCCATCTGATTTTCGAAATGACGAAGACTGCAAAAAACCTCTAGATAACGATCAATTTATCGGAAAGTTTTTCAACGCCGCAGGTTACACAACTATGATGAGCGATGATTGGGCCAAAAGTGTCCTTAGTTATCCGGACTGCGAGGGTTTTGCGAACAAGTCTACGGATCATTTAATGAGTAAGTTAATTGTAAAAAACATTGAACAATACAAAAATTATGTGCTTTATAGGCCATATCAAATGAAAGCCGTTGGCTTCAACTCGACGACAAAACCGTGTTACCACAATATATACAAAAAAGTTTGTCGTCAACCATATCAAGCCTTGATGGATTATTTGAAAGACTTTATTGCGGCGTATCCTGATAAACCTACATTTTCCATTACTTGGAATATTGATATCTCGCATGATGACAATAACCCGCTGTATTATGCAGACAACAAGTTTTATGAGTTTTTTAGGCAACATGAAGCGAATGTGGGTCGTTTTTGGCTTAGATTCCAATAAGTGAGGTTTTTGTTCAGCTGAACAACTCATTTGTCTTTGTTATGGGAGACCACGGCATGCGGTTTGGCGGCATTCGCGGAACTGATGTCGGTGAAACGGAGGACAACAACCCTTTCCTGTTACTCTCCTTACCATGGTCTCTTCGTCAAAATGAAAAAGTTTCAACGACAGTTCGACAAAATGCACGTGAACTAGTCACACATTATGACATTTACGCTACCCTTATTGATATTGTTCAGCCAAAAAGCCCTTCCAAACTTATTATTCATGGGTCTAGTTTACTTCAACCATTGCTTCAACCAAGAACGTGTGATCGTCTACGTGTACCGTTTGAGCATTGTACATGCGTTCGAACAAAAACAAAGTTACCTGATAACAGTACTCTTGGAATGGTTGCTGCGTTAAAGATGGTAGAACAGATGAATCAAGCAACTCAGACCGATCCCAGAAGTAAACACATTTGTGCGGCACTGTTTTTGAATGAAGATGAACCAATCGTCGTGGAACAGTTCAAATCAGAAAGAAACCTCCACCTCTATGAAGTGACATATTACGTAAAGCCGGGTAATGGAAAGTTTAAAGGATACTTTGGACGCGAAGGCAACGCCAGTGACATCAAAATCTTAAGCGAACGTTTCGCTCGCCTGAACGCATACGAAAAGACCGCATTTTGTGCAAAAAGAAGTACATATCAAGCGTATTGCTATTGTATATCGTTGCTAAAAAACGTAAATTTATAGTTAATAAATTAAAACGGTTCATGTTGTTATAATAGAAATATCTCACATCAGACCGATCTGAACTTTCGTAATACATGTAACGCTTCAGCTGATTGACAGAAGAAATTCGTCATTTACTTTTTTGTCAATTTTAATTTAATTCAATTATTAAAGGACGGCACAGTTGACTTCTGTAATGGTTAGGCTGTCTTGGCCGGCAGGAGCATAAACCCAGTTGCCATCGACACAGTTTAGCAGTGCCGTGACGTCAAAACCTTGGAGTTCGCTTGGGCCGCCTTCGCCTCCGTTAAACTGCAAATATAATTCTCTCATGATTCTTTGTTAAAAATGATTCAACAAACCAGCATAAAAACAGCTCCCGTGGACGCAGGACAAATAGCTGTCAACGTCAAGCATCCAGTCGCATCTGTCGTTGGACCATTGAAGGTAGCGTCTTCAGTACCGGGGCCCCCCATAGGGGTGAAAGTTATCTGGTCAACAGTACAAGTTGCGCAAGCTTGAAAGATAAGAAATCTAAAAGTTTAAGAACGTCCTTAAAAACCAACCTGCTACCGTAGTCGTAGTCGTCGTTGACGCCGTTGTAGTTGTTGTTGCCACGGTCGTGGTCACTGTAGTCGGCACCACTGTCGTCGTCGTTGCTACTGTCGTGGTTACTGTAGGCTCTGCCGGTGCCACTGTCGTCGTCGGAAGCGTCGGTGATGCCGTCGAAGCACATCCATACGATTGCCTCGTGCCTTCCAGCGCTACCACAAGCCATACGACAGTTCTTAACACAGACATTGAGCAAACTAGAAACCACCTTCCGCCAAACAAACTTTAGAACGAAATCAAAACACAAACCGTTTTTTTCTTTTATATAAGTGACATCAAACTAAACTGTTTCCTTTGTAAAACGACGAAAATGAGTTTTCTATACATTTTCACTTCCGCTGAGGTTTGATCACTTTCGCCTGCCTCATCCTTAAAGGGCAGTCTGACGGCGGATATTGGGTCAAGGGGAGGACTGCAAGACCGAAGAATAACACTTTAAGAGTTGCGAGTTAGTATAACTGGCATTGTATTGTCCCTAACCGGTTGTGGTTTAAAACACAAAGTGATGTAGCTTTCGAAAACATGTTCTGCAATACCCTGTAGCTGGCTTCAGGATTCTGAGAATGGTCAAAATCCATTTTCAGAATCCTGAAGAATCGTCCATATTATATCATTATTAACACTATGTGTAAGCTATTTTATTCACGTTTTCAACGTTGGAATAGTCTAAAACCGTCAAAAAGTTGCTAAAAACGGAGAATTGAAACAAACTTAAAAACATACCAGAACCAAAATCTTGCAAAATTGCAGCAAAATCGTTCTGGTAGGTTTTTCAAAACTGTTTTGATCTTCGCTAGAGTCAGCTTGTTTCTGTTGGCTTTTTCAGTTTAGAATATTAAACATCTTTATTACACTTTCATAATTACAACGATACTTTTCTACGCAACTGTCAACTTGAATGTCTTGATGTCCTGAGGGTTCAGAGTGATCGTGGTGGAGGCTGAAATTTGCCCATCAATGTTGTTTTTCAAAAACTGAAAAGATAACTTACTGCTGCCCTGAACTTCCTGGTTGGATCCCAGAAGCGTCTCTTGTGCTGCCGTCACCTTCAGATCGGCGAAAAGCGTCGAAATGTCAATGGTCACTGGCTTTGAAAGGTTGCTGTCCTCATCCTTGGCGTAGATGTGCTCGATTCTGAATAGAACAGTTTTTGTGTCAAGTTGTTTCAGAGTCAAGATGCGGAGGTTGGCAGGGACGTCCTTCGCAAGACCAGTGTATTTGGCCGCGTATTTTGATGAGTAGTCTGAAGCTGACGCCTTGGGGCCGAAGGTGATAACAGGGTCGTTGATAAGCTCGTATGTGCCTTCACGGTAGAGTTGAGCGATGGAAGATGGGTCGCTGAAGAAGACACGATGACGGCCACGAACGATGAGGCCACGTCCATCCTGACCGGGTTCGTTGAGGGCTTCACCGACACCGTAGCCATCGTCGTAGTAATCGCGACGGTGGATGAGAAGCTCGAAGGAGTTGTCTTGGATCTGGCCACCGGCGACAGCGCGATCGACCAGGATGGCAGCGGCGGTTGAGGAGTCCTTCAAAACGACAGTGGACGTGACAGGGACATAGTTGCCAGCGACGGGTTCATTGTTTTCGTATTCGAAGTCAGGGTTGAAGTTGCGAACACGCTTGATTAGCTGCCTTCCATTGGCATCAGTGTAGCTGGTAGCTTTCGTGTCAATGCCGCTGATTTCGTACCTCGTGATAAGCTCAGTACCGTATTTCGTGTCACCATCAGCGTGTTCTGGCAATGGGCCAACTGTCCATTCAAATTCGACATACTTCTTGCCGGGCACGAGACGGACAGTTTGTGTAACCCAGTCACTGAAGGTCTGGCGGGCTTCTGTGCCGACAGTCGTCAACGATGGCGCCTTGTTGATCTCATTGGCGGTGCTTTCCTCCGGACGGAACACATAGGCTCCACTGTTCTGGCCGTTACGAGCATGGCCTCGGTAGTAGAGGAACGACTGCTTCAAGGGGTAGGACTTCTTTGTTGATTCATCAGTCACGCTCTGGACAAGGTTGTTGCCATCGAAATTAACAGTGATAAGACCGTTGGTCAAACTGGCCCGAGCGGCAGCGGCTTCACGAGGCGCTGGTTTCCATTGCTTTTCAATCAAAATGGGCGCAGATGGGACAGCCTTGCTTCCGACTGTAACGAAGTACGTAGCGAAACCATGAGCCGGGATTTCAGCGACGAATTGTGCCTCGTTATCAGCAGCTAGCGCATCCTTGATCTGGTTGTCGTTTTTGAAGGTCTTCACAACGCTGACGCCATTGACATCGTTTCCGGAGGCATCTGTGACCTTGATTTGGGTGTTGTAGGCCGGAAGTCTGACAAGCTGCTTCACAGTTCGGCTGTGAGCATTGGAAAGAGTGATTGTGTAGCCGCCGCTGTTGTCTTTGACGTATTGGCACGCAGTTTCGTTAAGCGACTTGCAGATAACCTGCGTCGGGAAGGTCTGCGTGTTGGATTTGACGCGTTGGCTGATGGCTTGATAGGCGTTCTGAACGACGGAAGTGATCGAATCCCAGCCTTCGAGAAGTCGTTTAACATAGTCCCGAGTCACGTGATCTTTGGAAGTTCCAGTGATACCGTCATGATGGAGGCTGAGACCGACAGCGCGTTCGAGTTGTTCTTCTCCGGAGGTCCATTCGGTGATATTGTTCAACTTTGCGAAGACATTGCTTTGACGGATTGAGTTCAAAACATTGGAGGCTGTCCTAACAAGGCCCTTGTGTGCCGGCTTGGACGAGAAGTACCCGCTCCAGTAGTTCGTGCTGCCAGACGCATACGGGAAGAAGTCGTAGGTCTTGTTGCTGAAAACATGTCCAGATTCCTTAAGGGCCTTGGTATAACAGGCTGGGGTGGAATAGAAGATGTTGTAATTCGTCTTATTACGAACGGCAGTGATAAGATTATCGAGATTGCGCATGTTTTGTTCGGCGTTTTGGTAGTGGAAATCGTCACCCATCATGAAGAGGACGTTATTGTGAGGGATAGTTGGCAGACGGTTGTTCAGATAGCTGTTCAGATGGTCAACAACGGCATCAACATTGTAGTTTTCGAGTTCAGGGTCGACGATAACCGGGTCATCGTTGCATCGGGCATCCCAGCACATGCCTCCGGGCTGGTTGTAGTGAGCGTAGAAGGCGCCGCCGAGGACTTTGCGGGTCGCTGAAGGGGTTTTGCGATAAGATGTGACCTTTGGAAAGGGCAAACTTACGGTTTTCATCAGAAGTGTACCAATTAAACTCGAGTTTCTTGTTAGCCTTGCGCCAATCGTGCTCTTTGTGGTGTTCACGGGCGAAGTAGACGGATTCGTGACCCATCTAGACATAATTCCGCTTACTTTTAAGTTTTTAAAGTTTAAAACATACCTGATAAAGCAAATTAGCATGTTCACGACTATGTCCAAACGGATCAATCTGCCATCCCGAACGAACGCTAGTACAGTCAGTTCCGAACCATTGCTGAATCTTCCTCAAACCCAGTGTGTACATGTCAATAAGCTCGATGTAGTGACTAGCAGCTTCATCTGGCTGCACCCAACCACCGCCAATGATTTCCAATTGGCCATTGTTGATCAATGCCTTGATGTCGTCAACGTCCTGTTGCGGACGATCTTCGAGCCACCGAGTAAAGAAGCCAATTTCAGCAACGCTGAACTTCCGGTTCTTGTTTCGCTTCAAAGCGTTCAACACACTATCATAGATGTACTGAACTCCGTGATTGACTTGATTGGCATTGTACCCAGTGAAGTAATCATCGGCAGTTTTGAGCCATCCAACATCGTCGTGACTGTGCGCGAGCTAAACACAACTTTCAAAACCATCTTTTCTTTACAAAACAAACCAACCAAATGCAAATTCAAAGTGCCATCAGTCTTGAAAGCCGGGCACTGATCCCAGGCACACTGTGAAGCGGCAAAACTCAACCCAATTACGGTGGTAACGGCCACAAAGGCAGTGAGCAACCTCATCGTTGAAGGTCGCAAGTCGGTCGACTGGCAAAGACGCCCATTCCATCCTTGAACTTTATATTATTGACAAGGCGGTTTCCAAGTTCTGATTGCCTTATCAGGATGCATGGCCGGGAAGGAAAAGCAAAAACGCGGCCACGTTGCTTACGGCCATCATGGACCAAGGTGCACTGTGACCGGGCACATGTGCGAGCAACGTTGTCAAGGCGTTGGCTACTGATAAAAGGGATCAAAATCCAGACGGCCTTTTGGTTTTGAGTCCATACATCGGTGTAGTGAGCGGTAAGGCGAAGGACGCTGTGAACTTAGCCAGGAATCGTCAATGGAAAAAACTTACCTTTTTTCCGCTCCAATTTTTGCAAAATGTCGATATAAAATAACTTAAGTTGTTTTTTTATTTTCATACCCCTCAAGGCAAAGCTAATAGTCATCCATTTTTACGATACGTGCTTCATTTTAGTACTTTTTAAAAAAATGATAATACTAAAAAACATAGTGAATCTTATGAAAGTTATTGAATATTTGTAATAGTTGTTTATTTTTGCGTTTTCTAAAAAGAACGTGCTCAACTGCGGTCTTCATGTACGTAGTATCAAAAGAGAGATAAGCGTGTCCGTTGAAAGCGTGACCACATGACTTTCTCTTCGAACTGTTGGCGATAGGTTTGAGACACCCGTGCACTTATCATTCATTACTTGGGGGACTATTTAGGTGAAGCATGATCGTTGATCGAAGTTTTTTTTACTTTAATTTACAAGTGATGGTATGTGTGAACTTCCGCCGTTACTTTTCGCAATCGATAAAGAATAATTTTATTGTAAGCAAAGCAATGAATAATATGTACAATTTGGTCAAAGTTATTATAAAAACAATTTCAGATAAGATGAAAGGAAATCACTGTTTATTTTACTCATTGGTTTGGCCTTAAGGCGTCGTCTTCTTGGTCTTTTCCATTCCAGCGCCTGAATTCCGCTTAGTATTTTGCATGCCGTTCTTTAATAATAAAATGAAATTGAAATTTATAATATTAAATTAAAATTGACAAAAAAGTAAATGATGAATGAAAAGCTTTTTTGGCGTTTTTGGACACACACAAAAAACAAAGAGATTATGGTTCATAATGAAAAAGTGACACAGAGATGCGGGAAATTGGCTTCAAATGTACTCCGACGCGGTTGTTGGTCTACTAGTTGTCGTCACATCAATTTTCTTGAATCATGCATTGTCTAAAAACTTATAATATAATATTTCACGCGACTTCCACTTTATCTCAAATTCACAATGTATGATGTGCTTCAATTTTGGATACATGTATCTTTTTCTATTCTTGGGATTGTGTTTTGTTTCATACTTGTTTTATTAGTTCGCCACCGCACAACGCAGGGCATGCGTAAATATCGACGGATACTGTATCAAAACTGCGTAAATGAGTCAGTTTTTGCGCTTGTTTTTGGGATTATACAGTTTGTGGGTTTATTGTAAATTGCTATTTAAACATGTTTGGGTATTTCAGAAAATAGAAAATATTGGAACATCTAGTTTCATCACTTTTGGTGGTATTTCATTTTCCTCACAAATGGAATCTAATACAGTGGCATCTCTTTACTGTTTTGCTTTTTATGTACTTTTGTTGAGCGTGTCAGTACAGTTTTTCTACAGATACTTAGTTCTCGTTAAAAAAGTGAACATCACCAACTGTCAATATACTGCAATGTTGATTCCACCTTTAGCAGCTTCTGCTGTCATGGGAGCAGCATTTTACTATAATTTAACAATCTCATCGCCCTGTAATGAAAACAGTATTTGGCATTTCAAAGGAAACGGCCAAATTGATCTTACATGTGCTCACTACGATTATGAGCTTGTCACTGCAAAGATATTGATATTCAGTGCGGGGATAATAGTCACCATTGTTTCCGTCATCATCATTGTACTCAATGTCTTCGTTTACAAGTATTTGTCGCAAAAGGCCGCATTCACGACGAACGAAAGATCTATCCAAAGACAAGTATCCAGAACCCTCATCACTCAACTTTGTGTAATCGCTTGTTGTAGTTTTATTCCATGTTTATGTATTGTAATGAGTGTCATTCTAGCAACTGAAAACAGATGGTTGTCACTAGTCGGAATTTGTATTTTCATTGTCGCCGATAGCCAATCCTGTGTTTACTATTTTTACTATCAAAGCATATCGCAAAACTGTCATTAATTTGTTTAAAAAGCATGTATTGTTGAAGAACGTTACCTCTTCCATGACTAGCAGTGTATCCGTTCAATCTGTTACGAAGTTTTAACATAAATTGAGTAGAATTTAAAATTATTTTAGTCTTTCTTAAAATGTATTGTAACCTCTCTACTTTTCCAATCAACAAGGTGGCGTCAACATGATTCCTACAAAACAGCTTGCTGATATCTGAGATGTGGCCCATGCCGTCCATCTCTTTGGATCCAACGACCTCCAAATGCTACTCTATCTTAAAACTTATATCTATACATTCTCTAACAAATAAATATCCATCATCATGCCACGATTACACTATCAGATTGTTCAAACAAATTTATTAAACAAAAACCATCAATATATGCAAAATAAATACGGTTGGAAAATTTAAAGCGAAGTATAGTAATCAATCTCTGTAATCAACACCGACAAACAATATAGTACTGATAATATCAAGCAAATCTTGGTGTGGCAACATAAGAAGTTATGATAGCCCTGACAGGCTTCTTATGAACAGCTTTTGAGTGCTGATAGTCTGGACTGTCAAGGACAATCTTCAGCGTTCTTCGTTCATCCAACTTGAAGTTTAAACAGAGGCGGTCGTTCTTGAGGAGTTGGACATTTGTAGATCCGCTTTCAATAATTGAATAAATATATTCATTTAATAAACATTGAGCGTTTTTCAAAGCAAAATTACGCTTGTACAAATGCAGCTTAGTCTTCAGGTCATTTAAAGCCTTAGTTTTTGACTTGAAAGTTTCAGACCTGGCATAACTTTCAGCAAGCTCCTTCAGGGTTTTCGGCAAATCGTTGAATTGGCCTTTGAGTTTCGGAACTAACGTTTCAAAGTCGTCGAAGTGGCGAAACAAAATATGCAGAGTGCCGTGGTAGACGTTGTTAGTGTCGATAGTTGTTATAAAATTATTAATAACCATAATGGAGAAAAGCAGTTTATCAGTTTAATCGGAATTGAAGAAACTCAACACAGATAGTAAAGAAAATGCTACAGTAAATGAGCGGTGAGGGCAAGTAAGGAAATTGTTATAGTGAATAAGCGGTGAGGGCATTTTAAGCTGAAGGGAAAAGTTGTAAGCAATCGATAGTTTTGATTAGTAAGTGCGTTCACCGGCATGTCCCTTGGAGGATGCCCATCAGGCTGATGTGTGTTTTGGTAAACAACCTTGTGGACATCCGGAGTGTGTGCGAGGTAACACAACATACGTCCGTATCGTTCTGCTTACTATAAATGGGATCCTCGCGCAGATAGCGTTCTCAGTTTAAGCTTGTTCTTCAACGGTCGCCGTACCATCTTTTGTTTTTTTAAAAATATACTTCACATTTTTTCTGAAGTAACCACAAGAGTTCAGACTTGACAATGTCATACGTTCTCCACAATTCAACATTTTTTGGAGTACTGTAACACCAAAATGCCAAAGACTTTCACATCCGTCAAAACATACCAAGACTGTACTACTCGCAACAATGACACAGCCCTGACCATCATCGGTGGCTTCGACGCTAATGATTCTTTGTCTTTTTTGTAATCCAAGACAGCAGATTCTTTAAAAAAAATTCAACCCTCGGCTTTCAACATTTCAGTTTACAAACATTTATCGCTAAAGGCAGCATTCACAACGAACGAAAATTCGATCCAACGACAAGTTTCAAAAATTCTTATCGTTGAGCTTGCCGTTATCAGCTGTTGTGCCTTTATTCCAAGTTTTTGTATTTTGCTAAATGCTGTCTTCACGACTAACATCGGATGGCTTTCACTTTTCGCCGAATGTGTCTTTTCATTATCGCCTGTAGTCAATCCAGTGTTTACCATAATTACTATCAAATCTTATCAACACGCTGTTGTTAAGTTATTCAAAAAATATGTAATGTCAAAGATAGTTAGTTCATTTCAAACAAGCGTTGTAACGGTGCATTCCATTACAAAGTTGTAGCTTTAACTTTCCCAGCCCCTGTTACGCCAAAAATATTAACTTTTCAGCAAAACATGTCTTCCATCGAACGGTTCTTTTACAATAATTACGAATAAAACTTATTTTATGTATGTTTTATTTGCCGTGGACAAAGTTGACTTTGCTTTTCGAAAATTGCCTTTTTTTGATTATTTACTTTTGTAAGTTTTAGTATAAAAAATTTGTAAAGCAAAAAGTGACTTTCAATGTTGATTCAGCACGAGTTTACTGCTTTATAGTCGCTTTTCTTTTGCAAATCGCCCGTGTAAAGCCGTAATCAACGTTCGTCCAGCCACTGCTTCCATCTCAAACAATTCAGTTAGATTTACAATCTTAAAACTAAAAAATTTACCGCCACGGTGGTTATAAGCAACGTAGCCGGGAAGATTATATCCATAGACACGAGAATCCTTGAATAACGGTTCCTGTTTGTTTTCAGCACTGGTGCGGTGTTTCGAAAACCGATTCCAGCCAACGAAATCAACCGGCGATCCGTCTGTCCAGCGGAAATCGCCGATATTAAACGTGCCGTTGTTTTGCAACTTTTTCGGAATATGAAGACCGATTATGCTTTGCGGTCTTAAGTTTTGGATGTAATAATGTTCTTCGATACAGTGGACAGACGCTAAATGGGCACCTTTTGATGGATAGGCTGCCTCGCACCAGTCACGACTAACAATGTTTTCAAAGTTTTGATCACTTGGAGAAGGATCAGCCTCGAGGTAACAGTAAACGTTGCCACAGAGACGTTGTTTCGACCATCCAGAATCGCATTCAGTGTTATCCAGCGAGGCCAACGGGTTGACATCTGGCAGCGGCGTGCAGCCGAGCAGGGGCTCCGCTTCGACTTTACAAGCGACTACCATGTCAGAAGGCACTTCACTTATTGGTTTAGTAACAAGTAGAGGCCGATCATAAGTGTATGCTGAACAGGTTGGGCATGTGGTGGGAACTTTGTGGATTTTGAAATGAGCAATGGTGTCAGCAGAAGGCTGTGGTGCATTCCGGGCCAGGAAAGACTTGTTTACTGGGGTTCCATCTGCCCAACGAAAAACGTCAAATTCATAGAAATGTCCCACGATAACTTTGTTTATGTCAGCCAGATTGTCTGAAAAGATGATGATAAATGACTTGTGAAATGTTTCAACTTACAAATTAAGCCAACTTGAACATCATTATGGAAGGATGCTAGTTTCGCATGTGGATGCAGTTGCTTACAAATGTTGTTTCCAAAGTTATTCTTCGTCAATGGCAGCGGCACAGGTGCAAAGTCGTAGCAATGGACGCCAGCTTCCGATTCAACGATGCGCCAGGAGTCTCGTCCGGCAGGGCATCGACGGTTCCAATGCGACGGCGCTTCTAGAAGAACATCATTATATTAACCGTCCACGTTTTTTGTGTGTTTTATGATTTATTCTAGAGAATGTGTGAAATATGTGGAAAAATAGATAATACTTGATACCTTTGCGGCACGTTTTTCCATGGTATTTAAAAGTTTTGTACACCTTAACATCCAGCGGCACTGTTTTCTTAACAGCAGGTTTTTTACAGAGAGAGTAAAAGTATTGGTTTTGACACTCATATTGTGATTGATCTATGAAAAAATGATTATACAAGGTGGCAATGTTTTCACTTTTGCCGTTCCAATTGTTCGGCTCCCCTGAACTCCAGGGTGCGTAATCCGCCGGAGTGCCATCAACATTGTGCCAGGAGTCGAACTTGTTCCAGAGACTTAATTGCGGAATCATATATCCAAATTGGACTAAACCACTTTCTGACAAAGCGTAATTAGATTCAGCCTCGCAATGGAGCGAAACCGGGAAACTGTTAGATGCGAGCATCCCACAACGGTTAAATTCGTCGAATTCAGTGTACGAGTATAACAAAACAGACTTGTAGCAGAACGGGGTTCCGCCACAGAAAGCCCGCATGTCCCAGCCATCGTCGCATTTGTACAACGACAAGTCCGGCGTCGGTTCAATCGGGTGGTTGAACGTGCTCAACACACGTGGATAAGCTTGAGTTACGCAGACAACATAGTACGACGACCCTTCTATCGGTAAGGTTATCTTGGAAATCCCGCTCTCATGCAAATTAGAAAAATCACCGCTCACTCCAAAAAGTCCAAAAATTTTAAAATACTGAAACCATGAATATTTAACACCAGCTACCTGCATCGGTTCAGCGTTTTCATGCTTTTCATGGCACGCGGCCGCCAAATCTTCGGCACCGTTGATCTTTGTCGGAAGCGGGTACCGCCCAAAACACAGTGGAACCTTATCGATCTCGGTGAGGAACCACCAGTCAGGATCTGACGGCTCTTCGGGACAACGGGCCTGTGCGACGGTCAATCCGGGGTCTGAAGATAGACCGCATTGAATGTTTTTCACAATTAAGTATGGTTAAACTTACACTTGGCTGGTACATTGTAGCTGCTCGCTAATAAGACAATCACTAAGACGAGCAAAGCAGTTATTCTAACTGACATCATTGATAACGCTTTTGGAATACACAATGGTGGTAAAACAGTTGTCCAGGGCCTTATTTATATTCATCAACTTGTATGAAAAAAGTTCGTAAAACAAAATATTAGCGTTTTCCCGCTCGTTAAAAGTATGTGTAGATGTTTTTACTGCTGATCTCTAAACATTCTCATGCACATAAAAATGCCAAAAGTGGTATAATGTGACACGTTTTTTGCAGTAATTCTGATAGTTTTTAAAAAAAGACGATTTCAAATACTACCAAACTGATTGGTGGACTCGTACCAGTCTGAATTCCAATTTTGTTGGATCTGCCGGTGGAAGCGACCCAGTTTCCGACTAACTTTATACACATTTTGGCTTAATTAATTAAACGAGTCTTATTAGTTACGCTTCGCTCGTATCCTCTGGCCCCATGGACACTTTACCCGACCTTATCGATGATTAACATCGACAATGCGCAGGTAAAAGATGAGGTTTTCACCGGTTTTTTCAGTGTTTTTAAAAATTACGGTAGAAGTTATGGGATACGAAGTGGCTAATGCACGTTTTTGAATCTCCTGGGCAATGTGAACACCGATTCCGATGAAAAAACACCAGAAATCGACAATTTTTGCACTTACCAGAAGCAAAAAATGGTAAAAGTCGCACAAATTTGGTTCTGGTAACTCCTTTAAGCCTGTATTTTTCACTTTTTGTTATAATTTTATTGTAAGCAATGAATAATATGTACAAATTGGTCAAAGTTATTATAAAAACGATTTCACTTAAGATGAAAGGAGATCACTGTTTATTCTATTCCTTGGTTTGGCCTTAAGGAGTCGTCTTCTTGGCCTGGTCCATGCCAGCACCTGAATTCCTCTTCGCATTTTGCATTGGAGTCATTGGAGGGGCAAAGCCGGGAACAGTATTACCATTCAAGCCAAACATGGCATTCATCGACTGCGGCATTGGACGCTGGAGGTCGTCACAGAAGGCCTTTGGATTCGCATAAGCCTTCGCGGTCTCGCCTAAAGTACGGTTGTACGCGTCCCAAGACACACGGAGAGCTGGAAGGCCGAAGCCGTGGGTCACTTTCGAAAAGTTGTCGAAGGCTTCTTGGGTTTTGGGATGGAGCGTGGATTTGACGTTGGTAGGTTCGTCGCAGACGGGAGAAACGGCTTTGTCGAGGACGCGGAAGATGTCTTGCATGGCCATTCTGGAAAGATTAACTTGATAAACTGAACTGATGTATTAAAAAAGTTAAACTTACTGTGCGCACTGGGTTCTTTTGATCTTCTTAGCATGTTCCGAATAACTAGTGGTCCTAGCCAGCGATTCGTAAGCAAGGTCCTTTTCATAGAAGTGCTTATTAGTCAAATCCCGGAAATCAGTGACGACCTGCTTGGCTTCTTCTTCGGTAAGTGCCGTGAAGACGGTGCTTTGCACGCCCTTTCGCCGGCCTTGTTCGAGATTCACTTCACATTTGGCCAATTCTTGTGTTAGTTTGTCGCCGGCTTCCTTGCCTTTGGCCTTACGAAAAATGCCATTCAGGGCAGACTGATTCAGATGTTCGGGATTTCCAAGACGGCGTTTGATTTCGGCTTGGGTTACTTTGTACTTTTTGTTACCGAGCAATGACAGGCGGCCCGGCACGTCGGCGAATTGGATTTTCCAATCCGGCAGGTTCTCCCCGTCAGCAGGTGTCTTTTCAGAAGCAACGTCGCTACCAGAAGTATTGGCACTGACAGGGGCCTGGTTGTTCATTGGGGCGAACGGATAACCGTAAGGATTCATCATCATTTGTTGGCAGGCATAAGCGGACGTTTGGACATCAGCATACATGTTTTCAAGTCGCTTTTGTTCATCGAGGAACGCTTGTGTACCCGGCATTGGCCACGTTTGAGATGCCATCGGAAACTGTTGCTGCTGGGGTAGACCGTAGGCTGTCGGAGGGACGAATGGCTGCATGTTTTCTTTGTCGGCAGAAGTGTTCAAGTTGGTCAAATTGGCATTCATCTGGAGGCCTTGGATTTGATTGTTCATCATGATTAGGATGATAGATGTCTGAAAAACAAGCAATAAAAACACAGTAATATGCTTTTTATAAGAAACGGAAACGCGATAGAACAGAAGAGGAGAGCGACGACCCCACACAATCCTCCGAGGCCCTAACTAAAGTGTTTATGGTTAAGCCATCAACTACCAAAGAAAGCGCCCAAGTAAAACCGCGCAAAGCTTGATCCACAAATATCTGGAATTGTGTTTTGGGAAACATCCACACACGCTGCTATTTATAGATTTGGGCGATGATGCCCCGCCCCGTACGCACAGATCCACCTCCTAGCTAACCTGCGCGGCGGAATATGCCACAACTTTCCGGTATTGATTAACACTTCGTTTGTTGCATCTTCGTGGCCTCAATTTTTCAAGTATAGCTAACAACCATATGCGCCTACACACGATCGGCACAGAATGAACAATAACGGCAAACTGAAAGTAATGTTGATAAAGCTAACAAAAAATTTTGGGCACAATTTTTGACAAATTTAAATTCTAGTAAAAATTTCGAATTATAGTTTGAAAACTAAAGCGACAGTTTATGACCATTCCAACGGTAAAAATGTGAGGAATAGTCTTGTAAGAACAAAACCAGAACTTGATTGAAGTTTCAAAAAGACAAGTTTGCCTTCGCAGCTTCTTTCGGATTCTGAGACATAATTCTGATTGACGATTAGAAATCAAATGCATAAAAGTTCTTAAAATTACGTCATTTTTCAATCGATTCCATTGATCAACGACATTTCAGTACACCTTTTTAAAATTCAAATATATGCGTATTAGACCGTAAAATACAACTGACACGACTAATCCGTACATGAATTAATTTTGAACGCTTCCTCGCTAAACCCGTATAAAAACAGGTAGCGACGACCCAGAAGGCATATTGAATCGAGTCAGTTGGCTCTAACCAGGTCCACAATGGCTCAAATCCACATTGCTCTCATCGGTTTGCTCGCCCTCGGTGGTGCTTGTAAGTATGAACTTTGCATTTGACACAATTTACGATCTTATTTTTAGTGGCCCAAGTGCCGTCTTACACCGTCACTTACACATCTTACTCGGAGAGCATCACAACGCTCCTGGAGACGTCGACGACTTCCACCCACTGCAAGCTCATCAGCGGCCTCTACGACGTCGGCGCATCGGCTGGCCTCACCACGGCCCAGAACACGACCTACTACGCCTTTTTGAACGACCTCGAAACGACCGTCATCAACAACAGCTCGATCACGAACGAGACCGTCAAGCTGTTCTACGCCGCCAAGGTCATTGCCGAGTTCAACGTCACGCAGCCCCAGATCTTCACCCTCATCAACCAGAAGAACATCACCGGCTGGAGCACCGTGTCCAACTTCATCTCCATCACCAACTCCTACAACCTGCAGACGTCGCTCAACCTCATCCTCAGCACCGACGCCAGCGGCAGCACCGAGTTCTACAACCAGGTCGTCTCAGCTTTGACCGTCGGCGGCTACACCACCAAGCTCACCGCCTTCATAGCCTTCTGGGACACTGAATGCAAGTCGATCATCGTCGACACGACCATCTCGGAGAAGGCCAAGTGGGCCCAGATCTACGCCAAGTTCATTAACGTCTTCTTCTTCGAGCACTCCGCCTGGTACACCACCTTCTACCAGCTCGACTTTGGCTTCTACGGCAGCTTCTACCAGCTGTTCCAGAACGCCTTCGTCTACTACCAGGACGAACAGGTGTCCAGCCTCGTCCTCGGCGACGTCTCCTCGTGCCAGCTGTTGATTCAGTTGAACGCTGCCATCACCAACAAGAGCCTGCCCTTCCCCAACACCGTCCGGGCCCAGATCAAGCAGTTCTACAATGCCCTCGTCCAAGCCTTCGAGTCCACGACGACTCTCGAAGGCCGTCTGGCCATCATCAACCAACAGTTCGGCTCCTTCATCGGTCTCCAGTGGAACTACTTCACCTGGTTCCAATACGTCGGCTTCGGCAACTTTGGCAACTTCTACCAGCTCGTCTGCTACATTGGCACCAAGAACATCTGCGGCGGTAACTTCCCCGAGTACGGCATTCCACCAGCACCGACTGCTGCTCCCGTTACAGCTGAAGTCACTGTCGAGGCCACGACCGTTGTCATTACCGAGGCCACTTCCGCCGCCACATCGGAAGCTTCATCGGTCGCTACATCAGAAGCGTCCTCTGCCGCTACATCGGAGGCCACTTCAGAAGCTTCATCTGTTGCTTCGTCCGTCGCGACTAGCGAGGCCACCAGTGAAGCAACTTCCAAGGTGTCGACAGCTGCCACGTCCGGGGCCACTTCTGAAGCCTCCACCGCAGCCACTTCTGAAGCCACTTCGGAGGCGTCGTCGACTTTCATCCCGTCTTCCAGCACCCAGTGCAGCTGCGCATGTGATGGTCAGTAAGTGTACTCCCTCCGACTCCACGGCACTTGCCGCATCTGTTTGCGATGCATTAGACTAGTCATTTCCAGTTTTCTGGAAACTGAATTTGTTCCGTGAAAGCAAAGCGTGAATAAAAATGTTACGACTAATTCAAAGTTTGAGTTAATACAATTGTTCTAGGCATAATTAGATCTCAATAAGTTCAAAACGCTTTTCTAATTTTACAGACCGGAAAAACTAAGCAATTATAATTTAGATAGTGGAAGTAAAAAAGGTCTTATTTATAGTTCATTAAAGTATACTCCCACATGGTTCTTGGTCTTCTATTTGGCGCCATGTGAAATTGTTCTTTCTTAAACCAAAATTGGTTCAATTTTACCAGTTTGTCTGAAACCGTCTTTTGTGAAATGTATGATGTGCTTCAGTTTTGGATGCATGTAGCTTTTTCTTCTATTGGAATACTACTAAGTTTTATACTTGTTTTATTGATTCGCAATCATACCAAACTTGGCATGCTCAAATATCGACGGGTACTGTATCAAAATTGTGTAATTGAGTCAGTTTTTGCATTGGTTTCTGGAATTGTACAATTTGTAAGTATAAAATTTTAAAAATCGGTCGAAAATAAACGCTCAATATGTGGTTTCAGAAAATAGAGACAATTGGAAACTCAACATTCTTAACATTTGGCGGGATTCATCCTACATCTCAAACTGGATCCAACATAACGGCATCTGTTTATGTCTATGCCTTCCAGACGCTTTTATTAAGTGTAGTTGTTCAATTTTTCTACAGATATCTCATTCTCGTCAGGAAATTAAACATCAGCAATTGTCTTTACACAGCAATACTGATACCGCCTCTAACTGCTTCTACTTTGATTGGCGCCGGGTTTTATTACGTAGTTGATATAATGCCACCCTGTTCGGAAAATGTCATTTCGCAGCTCGAAACGGACAAAACCCATGGCCATGATCACATTCCCTGTGTCGAGTTTAACATGAACCATCTCGCTGCAAAGATATTGATCCTTTTTGCGATGATAATTGTCACAACTGTTTCCATTGTTATTGTCGTCCTTAATATTTTGGTCTACAAATTTATATCCCAAAAAGCTGCATTCTCGTCAAATGAATTTTCCATACAGCGCCAAGTATCGAGGACCCTAATAATCCAGCTATGTGTCATTGCTTGCTGTGGCTTCATTCCTTGCATCTGTATTTTGATGAATGCAGTTCTGGCTACTGTGCATGGCTATCACAATGCATGGCTATCAATGCTTTCAGAATGCATATTTTCACTATCGCCGGTGGTCAATCCGATTTTTACTATATTTACGATCAAGTCATACCGGAGAACTGTTGTTTACGTGTTTCAAAGGTTTATAATGTTGAAGAGGGATGTGAATTCTTTGACAAGCACTGTGCATTCTGTTACAAAGTTTTAGATTATTTTATTCGTTTACATTTAAATGAAGAAAATAAATCATTTCGAATTGATCCGATTTTTCGTATTCGTCAAAATTGTAACTTTTCCGCTCGCATTTCTTCCACGACAACATGTCAGTCGAAAGATGGTTCTAACTTGCTGTATTAGCATTGTTCTTATTTCAATGTTCATACAGACAATTAACCACGCAGGCATGCAATGACATGCGTCAAGTAGAAAATAGAGAAATGGTGAGTACGTCATGTCGAAGATGCCAGTTCCTTCGTAGACTAGGGACACCTAGAAGCAACGATCATGTTTTTGAACCATATTATTATCATAAAAAGTACTTACTGTGACGAGAATAGTAAAAAGTTCAATCAAAAAAGTTAAAAATGAAAAAATAAACTGCCGTGTGTCGCAAACCACTTTGGCAGCATTTGAAGACGCTCTCAACGCACGAAGCTTTCTTTGTACTAAATAGGACAAAGTATAAAGATTCCATACAATATTCCAAAGTGACAGCAGTGCTAGGGCAATTAGAATGTAAAATGTTGCAGTGTCTTGGCTGACTGGCGCATCTTCCATTTTGAAAATTCGATCATCAGATCCGTCATTAATGTCATCTGGATACAAGGTTACGTTGACGAAAAACAGAGACCAAGTGAATGTTAGAGGGAAGACGGCTGAAACAATGTAAATCCAAGGCATCGCACGGGTCCAGAATCCATTGTGACGAGTTGACAACAGAATCGTTGTAGCTCTGTTGAAGCTCATGACGCCTTCCATCAAGAACATGACAGTACCACTGTGATAGCAAATTACAAACAACGATTTGGGGAAGACTCCGGTCGGAGGTAATAACCTCATGAAACTAGCAGCAGCAGGCGCATCCGGAAGGCGGAAGCATATTTCAAATGTGACAACACAGATGATACTGGCGCCAGCTTTAAGTACAAATATTTTGTAAAAAGCGAATGAAAACTTTTTTCGATGCTCACTTAACAAAATTAGATAAATCAATAACATGTAAAGAAATACAGTTGGAATCATGTAGATATAAGGTCCAAAAACGACAAAATTAGCGTCAAGCAGATGTAGTAACTTCATTTTTAAATACGAAACATACACACTGAGACTTCCACACTCACCGTTTTGATTCAGTCATGCCTACCCATTAGTACACATACTTTTTGCAAATGATAACAAATTGGATAAAAAGTATCACGCGCCAGGAAGGCTTTTGATCTTTTAAACAGTCAATTCCATAGGAAAGGTTTGTTAAGTGCATGTTTCGAAATCGTCTGATGTAATCCTGTTATAAGTAAACGGAACGAAGTAATAGTAAGTTTTGGCAGCATCAAGTGGTTACATAATGTGCACCTTCCCTCATCTTGAAGCAAAGAACATATTAGAACCTGTCATTCGGATAGCATTTGTTACACGTTATTTTTTGTCAATGATAGTTTGTTCAAAAAGGTCATTGAGCTGTCAAGTTTTTAACCCCTGTAAAAGAGTTTCGGTTCATTGTGAGAAATTAGATTAAGTTTATGGGTTCATTTTTGGTAGGTTTGGTGGTGGTTGGTGAATGGATAAATGTCATTCATGTGATACTTGCAGTGTTTCAGAGTTTATTCTGATTTAGCAGTTTTGACTTCAATAAAAAATACAAGTGGTACATGTAAACTTTCGCTCTAATTTTCGCAATCGATAAAGAAAAAATGATTTTTATTGTAAGCAAAGCAATGTACAATTTGGTAGAGGTTAAAAAAACAAAAACGTTAAGTTAAAATAAAAAGAGATCACTGTTTTGCCTGTTCAGTCGTTTAACTTTTCGGCGTCGCCTACTAGCCACGTTCCATCCCAACGCCATTCGCATTTTGCATTGGAGTCATCGGAGGAGCAAAGCTTGGGACAGTAGCTGGCATTGGACCGCCATTCATGCCAAACATGGCATTCATTGACTATAGATGAAGTTGATGCAGTTCGTAACAGAAGGCCATTGGATTCGCATAAGCCTTCGCGCACTCGCCTAAAGTTTTGTTGTACGCGTCCCAGGACACGCGGAGAGCTGGAAGGCCGAAGCCGTGGGTCACTTTCGAGAAGTTGTCGAAGGCTTCTTGCGTTTTGGGATGGAGCGTGGATTTGACATCGGTCGAATCATCGCAGACGGGAGAAACGGCTTTGTCGAGGACCCGGAAGATGTCTTGCATGGCCATCCTGCAAAGATTAGCATTATGGCATGAAATATGTATTGAAAGGTTAAACTTACTGTGTGCACTGTGTTCGTTTCGCCTTTATGGAAAGATCCTGGAGACTGGTAGTCCTTGCTAGCGATTCGAAAACAAGATATTTCTCGTAGAAGTGCTTATCAGTGATATTTCGGAAATCAGTGACGACCTGCTTGGCTTCTTCTTCGGTGAGTGTCGTGAATACAGTATTTTGCACGCCCTTCCACCGGTCTTCTTCAACATTTATCTCGACGTTGGTTAGCTTCTTTTTTACGTTTTCAGTGCCTTTGACGTTTCTGGCAACACGAACATAGTCAATTAGCGAAGTCAGGTTCAGGTGTTCGGGTTTTTCTAGACGGCGATTGATTTCGGATCGGGTTATTTTGTACTTCCGCGTTTCCCTCAATGACAAGCGGCCAGCCACTTCGGCAAATTGGATCTTCCAATCTGGCAGGTTCGCATCTTCATCAGGCGTATTTTCAGCAGCAATGTCGCTACCAGAAGTGTTGGCAATGCCAGGAGCGACGGCCTGGTTGTTCATTGGAGGAAGTGGATAGCCGTATGGATTTGTCATCATTTGTTGAGCTTGGCAGGCAGAAGGCTTTTGAACATCGGTAACCATATTGTCGATTCGCTTTTGTTCATCGAGATACGCCTGTGAACTAGGCATTGGGCACGTTTGAGGTACCATCTGAGGTTGCTGCTGCTGGGGTAGTGGTAGACCGTAGGTTGCCGGAGGAACGGACGGCTGCATGTTCTCTTTGTCGGCGGAATCGTTCATATTGATCGAATTGGCATTCATTTGGGGGCCTTGGATTTGATTGTTCATTATGATTAGGATGGTAGATGCCTGAAAAACGAGCAATATAAATGCAGTATAGTCAACGTTTTATAGAAAACGGAAACGCGATAGAACGAAGGAGGAGAGCGATGACCCCGGCAAACTCGTTTTCGAATTGATTGGACTTGTTTTTTCAAACCCCCCCACCCACGCTGCGGCTGCACGGTATTTTCGCGGCTGCAAAAACAACTTGTTGAGCGAGCGCTGAAAGGGTGCCCACATGCGACGTATTGCACCATCTTGGTTCTCGAAGCTTGGATATGTATGCTGTGCTTCAGCTTAGATTTACAATCGATAAAAATGCTCATTTTTATTGTAAACAAAGCAATGTACAGTTTAGTCATGGTTAAAATACAAAAAACGTTAAGTTAAAATAAAAAGAGATCACTGTTTATCCTGTTGATTCGTTAAACTTTTCGGCGTCGTCTTCTTGGCTCGTTCCATTCCAGCGCTAGAATTCATATTTGGCATTGGAGTCACCGGAGGGGATGAGGCCGGGGTGGGTTCTGGCTTCTGATCACCATTCAAGCCGAACATCGCCTTCATTGAATCTGGACGAAGGCGTTGCAGTTCATAACAGAAGGCCATTGGATTCGCATAGGCCTTCGCGCACTCCCCTAAAGTTTTGTTGTACGCGTCCCAGGACACCCTGAGGGCTGGAAGGCCGAAGCCGTGGGTCACTTTTGAAAAGTTGTCGAACGCTTCTTGGGTTTGGGGATGGAGCGTCGATTTGGCATCGGTGGGTTCATCGCAGACGGGAGAAACGGCTTTGTCGAGGACACGGAAGATGTCTTGCATGGCCATCCTGCAAAGATGGGCATTATGGATTGAGCAAATGTATTGAAAGGTTAAACTTACTGTGAGCACAATGTTCGGTTTATTTTCACGGCACGTTCCGCGATAGTTGTGGTCCTGGCAAGCGATTCGAAAGCGAGCTCCTTATCGTAGAAGTGTTTATCAGTCAGACCCCGGAAATCAGTGACGACCTGCTTGGCTTCTCCTTCGGTGAGTGTTGTAAAGACGGTACTTGGCACGCTCTTTCGCTGGCATTTTTCAAGATTCACATCGAATTTGGCCAGCTGCTTTGTCAGATCGTCAGTGGCTTTTTTTTCTTTGGTCTTGCGAAGGATGCCATTCAAAGCACACAGGTTCAGGTGTTCGGGTTTTCCGAGACGGCGTTTGATTTCGGATCGGGTTATTTGGTACTTCTGAGGATTCAATAATGTCAAGCGGCCAGGCACTTCGGCGAATTGGATCTTCCAATCTGGCAAGTTCTCATTTTCAGCAGGCGTATTTTCAGCCGCAACATCGCTACCAGAAGGATTGGCAATGCCAGGAGCAGGGGCCTGGTTGAGCATCGGGGTCAGCGTACCCGGCATCGGCCACGTTTGAGGTGCCATCGGAAATTGCTGCTGCTGGGGTTGTGGTAATGCGCAGGGTGTTGGAGGGACGGATGGCTGCATGTTCTCTTTGTCGGCAGAATCGTTCATATTGATCGAATTGGCATTCATTTGATTGTTCATCATGATTAAGATGGTAGATACCTGAAAAACGAGCAATATAAATACAGTATAGTGAGCGTTGTATATAAAACGGAAACGCGATAGAACGAGGGAAGTGAGCGATGACCCCCGCAAACTCGTTTTCAAATTGATTGGACTTGTTTTTTCGAGCCTCCACCCACGCTGCGGCTGCACGGTATTTTCGCGGCTGTCATGAGCGAGCACTGAAAGGGTCCTCACATGCGACGTATTGCACTATCCACACATTCATCCTGTCCTGGTTCCCGCCGCTTGGACATGTATGCTGTGCTTCAGCTTAGATTTGCAGTCGATAAAAATGATTATTTTTATTGTAAACAAAGCAATGTACAGTTTGGTCATGGTTAAAAAACAAAACGTTGAGTTAAAAAAAAGAGATCACTGTTTATCTTGTTGTTTGTTTAACATTTCGGCGTTGTCTTCTTGGCACGTTCCATTCCAGCGCTAGAATTCATATTTGGCATTGAAGTCACCGGAGAGGATGAGGCCGGGGCGGGAACTGGCTGTTGATCGCCATTCAAGCCGAACATCGCCTTCATTGAATCTGGACGAAGGCGTTGCAGCTCATAACAGAATGCCATTGGATTCGCATAGGCCTTCGAACACTCGCCTAAAGTTTTGTTGTATGCGTCCCAGGACACGCGGAGGGCTGGGAGGCCGAAGCCGTGGGTCACTTTCGAAAAGTTGTCGAAGGCTTCTTGCGATTTGGGATGGAGCGTCGATTTGACATTAGTTGGTTCATCGCAGACGGGAGAAATGGCTTTGTCGAGGACGCGAAAGATGTCTTGCATGGCCATCCTGCAAAGATCGATATTATGGATTGAACAAATGTATTGAAAAGGCAAAACTTACTGTGAGCACAATGTTCGGTTGATTTTTATAGCACGTTCCGGTAAACTAGGGGTCCTGGCTAGCGATTCCAAAGCGAGCTCCTTATCGTAGAAGTGCTTATCAGTCAGATTCTGGAAATCAGTGACGACCTGCTTAGTTTCTCCTTCGGTGAGTGCTGTAAAGACAGTACTTGGCACGCTCTTTCTCTGGAATTTTTCAAGATTCACATCGAATTTGGCCAGCTGCTTTGTCAGATCGTCGGTGCCTTTTTTTTCTTTGGTCTTGCGAAGGATGCCATTCAAAACACACAGGTTCAGGTGTTCGGGTTTTCCGAGACGGCGTTTGATTTCGGATCGGGTTATTTGGTACTTCTGAGGATTCAATAATGTCAAGCGGCCAGCCACTTCGGCGAATTCGATTTGCCAATCTGGCAAGTTTTCATTTTCAGCAGGCGTATTTTCAGCAGCAACATCGTTACCAGAAGGATTGGCAATGCCAGAAGGCTTTTGGACATCGGTAACCATATTGTCGAATCGCTTTTGTTCATTGGGATACGCCTGTGAACTGGACATTGGCCACGTTTGAGGTGCCATCGTAAATTGCTGCTGCTGGGGTTGTGGTAATGCGCAGGGTGTTGGAGGGACGAACGGCTGCATGTTTTCTTTGTCGGCGGAATCGTTCATATTGATCGAATTGGCATTCATTTGGGGGCCTTGGATTTGATTATTCATCATGATTAGGATGGTAGATACCTGAAAAGAAAGGAATATAAATACAGTATAGTAAGCGTTTTATATAAAAAGGAAGCGCAATAGAACGAAGGAGGAGAGCGTTGACCCCCGCAAACTCGTTTTCGAATTGATTGGAATTGTTTTTTCGAGCCCCCACCCACGCTGCGGCTGCACGGTATTTTCGCGGCTGTCATGAGCGAGCACTGAAAGGGTCCTCACATGCGACATATTGCACCATCCACACATCCATCCCATCCCGGTTCCCGCCGCGATGATGTCCCTTTGACTTGCACCCATCACACATTCATCCCATCCCGGTTCCCGCCGCGATGATGACCCTTTGACTTGCACCCATCACACATTCATCCCATCCCGGTTCCCGCCGCGATGATGACTCTTTGACTTGCACCATCCACAGATCCATCCCATCCTGGTTCTCGCCGCGATGATGACCTTTTGACTTGCACCATTCACACATCGATCCCATCCTGCTTCCCGCCGCGATGATGACCCTTTCCACACATTGATGAACTAACGGCACAATTTTATTTGTAATTGAAAATACACCAAATTATTGCAATCGTTAAATCGTTCACCGTAAAAATTTTGTCCCGAAAATTATCTTAAAAGTATCCGTAATCGACATTTTTTTGGAGTCTAGTTTGGATAGGCTCAACATCTTCCTTGACAACAGCGGCATCATGTGAAAATTCGATGAACACTTGTTCCAAAGTTGTCTGAGAAAGTGAATAGTCCGTGATGTCATACTTTTCGCACATGTTTTCGAGTTTGTTGAAAAGCGACGACCAAGTTTGACATTCGTGACGCTTTAGTTCAAAGTTTAGTTGGCCGATATGTTCTTCCTGAATTAATAATTAGTTGTTTTTATTAGATCAAAGCTTACCTTTAACACAGAACCTGGAAACCGTCGCATAATCTTGTTTTTTACTCTGTCTGTGTCATCCTCACCGACTCGCATCAGCAATGTGTATCCAGCTCCATACTTGCTTTTGATGTGCTGCGCAGATCCAAAGCATTTCAGTTTGCCATTAACCATGATAGTCAAGTTTGTACAGAGTGCTTCACATTCTTCCATGCTGTGAGAAGTCAGAACCAAAGCAGTCCCAATTTCACGAACTTTGGCCAAAATGTCCCAGATGACCCTTCGAGCTTTCGGATCAACGCCGGTTGTCGGTTCATCAAGCAGCAGTACTTTTGGCAATCCGACCAATGCCACGCCCAAACTGAGACGGCGCTTATTACCGCCTGAATACGTTTTTATCTGTCGCTTGGCATAGACACCGATGCCAATTGCGTCAATAATGGAATTGACAATGCCAGGAATATGGGCCTCCGGAATTCCACGAATGCGTGCAAACATATACAGTGTTTCCTCGCCGCTCATTTCCTTAATGATAGCGTCATATTGAGGACAGTAGCCAATGTTTTCGCCCGCACTTTGCCATTCTGTCGTGACATTATGGCCAGCAATGAAAGCACTGCCTTCAGAAATGTCATTTTCACCGGTCAACATTTGGAAAGTCGTCGTTTTACCGGCGCCATTGACCCCCAGAAGGCCAAAACACTCGTTTTCGTTGACATGGAAAGTGATACCTTTGACAGCGTTGAAGTTTCCATACCACTTTTTGAGGCCCTTTACTAGGACGGAGGTGTTGTAAGGTGAAAGTTTATTAGCGTCGAGAGTTTCACGGCGGACGTCAGAATCTTCGACTTCAATGGTGTCCATAAGGAAGCCCTGAAATTGCTAAGCGACTTAAAACAGTATTTTTGTTGAAACATACCTGGTTATGATATTCTGTCGGTTCTTTATAGAAGAAATAAGCCTTCAATTTCGACCAATACTTCTTTTCGATGCCAATCGTCAACGCCCAGAACAAGAACCCTTCCAAAACGAAGAAAAGAATTCCAAAACCGACGCCTTTCTTTGTAAAAGTTCCAAGAATGTTGTCAGTGTAAGCGCGATCTGAAAAATATGTTTCAAAAAGATCAAAATTTAGATATTTCTCACTTTCAGCAGATCCACAACACTGCGGCGCCGTATTCACCAATTCCGCGCTCAGCTGGCAATGAACAGATGCACAGGCCTGTCGCCCAAATTCGTTATTGTAGATCTTATCAAAGATATTCGCCAAGTTATAAGTCGGAAAAAGCAACGAAAGAAACACTTCGACAACAAAAGCGGCACTGTCGCTAGCAGTTCCCTTGATAATTGGCACCGCAATTGATCCAATCATACCAGTCAAAATGTTGTACATAATAATCATTGTGTACCCTTTTGGTGCCGTATTAAACATGAATGAAAAGGCATAGACAAACGGCATGGCGGTCCAGGCGTAGAGTAACATGACGAGAATCAGCTCACCAACAGTTGAACCGCGTTGCATGAATTCGGTTATGTTAAAAATTTTCAAAACGACCAAGACCAGTGCCATTGGCAGAAGATAGAAAAGTCCATCCCAGATGGCTGCAGTGAGCCAGTACAACCAAGGCTGAACGCCGGCCATCATCTGCATGTGCTTGGACTTCTTTTTTCGTTCGCGGATAATGAAACTGCAAAAGCCGGAAACGACCATCGACATGGCCACGTTGATGGCATAGCCGATGACAAAGGATGATCCACTGTTAGTGTCTTCGTTTTTCAATGTATCGGAGTTGTATGGCGGCAATGGGTGGTTATAAACGGTCAAATTGATGTCACGGCCAGTAAGTTGTCGAAGAATGGCGGCATCGAGAATGGCAAGACCGATTGCGGGGGTGTGAAGACCAAAGTTATTGAAAAGGAATGTTTTAACGTCAAATGTGTTGAGGGAAAGTTGAGTAAATGCGAGTGGATTGTGAAGACCAAAGTTTCGGACGCCTTGTTTTTTTGTTTCGGCGACGATTTTCTGGATTAGGGTGTCTGTATTGGACACTGTGGAGAAAACGGTACCAGGTTCTTGGTTCGAAACGACTTTTTGAATTGTGCTAAAACGTGTTTTTCGATATTGTAAAACTTTTTTCGACTCACGTTGAAAAACTTTCCCCAACATTAGTATCGATAAAAATGTTAACTGCCGATTTCTTCGCAAAATCAGTCAAATCCAGCTTGAGCGGATCTTGTTCAGTCGGGCCAGGAATCTGTTTCGATGCCCAAACCAGCATTGCGAGATACACCACTGGCACAAATAATTGTGGGATGAACAAAGTCCATTTCCGCATGAAGAAAATGCCACGTTTGATGAACATGGCTTTAGCTTGTTGCAGATAGTACGCGATTCCTTCAAGTTTTTCAGTCGCCCGCGCTCCATAGAGAGTTTCCAACTCGCGGTTATGGTCACCGTAGTCCATTGCTTCCTCGCCACCTTCTATCAGACGCTGTTTTTCGTTCGCAATTTCATTGACCTTTAGAAATACTTCTTCCATCGTCGTGATTGAAACACCAAAAGATCCAATCTCAAGCCGTTCTTGTCTTTCTTCCAACGCTTTGAACATTTCCGGAAAGACGCTCCGGTCCGAATACGGCAGCAAAAACAGCGCTTCAGATCCCACAGCGCTGTGTATTTCGGCAGATGGGCTGTACCTTTGCAGCAATCTCAGCGTTTTATCATAATGCCGTTGCTGGACGACGACCCCATGTTCATAGACTACCGTCAAATGATATCCTGCACCATACAAATTCTTTAAGAACATGTTTGACCCGGCACATTGAAGCTGGCCATGCGCCATTATGGCAATCCTATCACCAAGCAAGTCAGCTTCTTCCATGTAATGCGTTGTGAGAAGCATTGTGCGTTTAGCCTTTCCTGTTGCAACAATGTCCAAGTTTCGTGCCGAGCTCCAGGATCCATACCCGATGTCGGTTCATCTAACATCACCACTTCAGAGCCACCAATTAACGCGATGGCTAGAGATAATTTGCGTTTTTGGCCACCGGATAGACCACCGGCATAATAGTCCGCTTTGAAATCAACTTTTAGGCGTTTTAGAATGTCTGTGGCTTCGTCGGGGTACCATTCGCGGCCTTTTAACTAAATAACAACACAGTCAAAAAAGTAAAAACTACAAAGTTGCACGCAACGTGCATCTTTACTGCGTGCAACATGCGAATCAAAAGAGTTTCAAACGATTGAAAGTGGCCTACCTTGCAAAAGAACTCCAAGTGTTCCATAACAGTCAAAGTATCAAACAAAATATTATATTGCGGACATAAACCCATCTTTTTTCTAATTTCCGGCAACGCATTCCGAATGTCATAACCGTCAACATAAGCAGTACCCGATGACGGCGGAATCACACCAGTAAGCATGGAAAAAGTTGTACTTTTACCGGCACCATTATGCCCTAACAATGCTGTCAACTGACCGGGATACATTTTGAGATTAAGGTCCGCGACGGCTTTCTTTTCCGATTCTTTGCCAAACTTGCAGTTGAAGAGCTTCTTGAAAAAGCTAGTACCATAAGTTTTGGTCAAACTACTAATGTTAATCGTCGGGACTAATGGCGGTTCATCTTCAATGTTTTCTCGTGCAATTGCATCACGACGTTCGTGTTTCTGATGTTCGATGTCGATCTTCTTTAGTCGTGAATTGGGGAACCAGTATGATGGCTGCAAAAAAGCTTTTGCAAAGGTATGTTTGAAAAACAAAACCAACAAGAACGAAAAAGTAGAACTTCTGCGGCACGCCCTCGCCTCCAGGATTGACTGCTTCCACATACCAAGTGATAATAGCATAGATCCAACTGTCAACAATCATCATAACGTAAATGTGGAGCATCGTAAGTGAGTCATCGGGTGAAGCGGGTGATGCTATATCGCCCCAGTGGATTCCGTCAGCTGAAAATGAATGCAGATAACTATTTGTTGTTATTGAAACCAAAGTCGTAAAACACACCTTGCGTTTCGTGCTGGGCCAAGACGTTTATGCCCAAACTCAAAGCTACATCTGGGTTGAGACAGTTAAGCAGACGAACTCCAAGACTGAAAGGCGACTGATTGTCAATTTGGGCGAAATACGTGTACCAGAAGAACAGAATCATCCATCCAACGACAGCGACGAGCGTTCCAGCCGTGCCGGATTGGAGGAATGTTGAAACCATGAAAGAAAAATAAACTGTGTTAACTGCGTATAACGCAAACATTACAAATGCTATTGTGGGATCACTCTTTTCAGCAATGAAATACATCAAAATCGAAACAATAATGACTGTCACCAGTAATTTGGCATAGTTAACAATGAAATAAGCGATCCAGTGGACCCATTGAGCTAAACCCATCACTTTCATGTATTCTTTGAGGCGGTTTTCTTTTTCCATGACGATTTGTCGGACAATGTAAATCACGCTGGTTAGGAATGAGAAAACTATTACTATCGGTAGAAATAGGGCTCCAACTTCGATAATTTTGGATTTGTAGGCGGGGAAGGGGAAACGTTGAGCCTAAAAAAAACTTGAAACTTGCTTTTGTGAATGCTAATGTTGTCTACCTGCGTGATAATCCCATCTGTTAAAATATTATAAACATAGTCATTTTCACCCTTCAAAAAGTGCCCAATCGAAGCATCAATAGCACGTTGAAAAGTCAGAAAACCTTCTTCCCAATAGCCAGGCTCGCCACCATCTGTGTCGTCTTTGTTGATCGGCCCGGAAAACACGACAACGGAAAAGCGTTCCTTTGTCGACCATGGCTGGAATCCTTGTCCGGATGCTTGGGATCTCCTCTTTGTATTTGTCAATCTGATGGAATAAGATATGTCGCTGATGCTATCAACGTTTTGGGCGTTTGCAAAGTTATCATTAAAAATGACGCCGCCTAAAAGCATGCTTCAGACTTTTTGTTTGATGTTTTTAAAACTTTACCCAAAATCCTATTATTACACTGATCAGTAAACTGATTTTTGGCATACTTCAACAATTCACTTTCCGAATCAAAGCCAGTAACCGTCGAATTTGTCGAAAGTGTTATACTCGGCAGATTTTGCATCCCGGGAAGCGTCTGCAACGTTGGAACAACATTGTCACTGATAAACCGTTTCTAAAAATGATAATTTGATTGACATAATCGACAAATTCGACAAACCCGTAGCAATTCCATCACTTTTTCAGTATTCGGTGTTTTTGGTGCATACATAAACTCACTATCAACAGAAATATGAGTAGAATCGATAAATTCGACGTGCAAAAAGTTGCATTTTCCTAATTTTCTTGTGAGCAGTACTGTCGGATCCAAAATCATTCCCTAAACAAGTAAAGCTAATAACAATTTTATTGTTTTAAGACATGAAACATACTTTAGGATTGTTTGCATTCATATTGGCAGGAATTACGAAATCTAAAGATGAACCAGTGATCGGCCATGGGGGATAATCTGATTCAGAATAGTTTTTTTCAAATGTGTGCCGTAGCTAAAACCACGATAACTTTGTTGTAAAATGTAATATTGAAGTTTTACTTACACCAATCAAAGACCCAAAACTAACAACAATAAGAATAAGAGGTAAGACAAATTCAATGGCTGTGAACCATGGTGATCGAATTTGAGTCAATAAGTTCTTCCATAACAGTAAACGAAGTTGGGTTAAAGCACCCATGGTCGTCGTCGGCAAAGATTCAAAGTCATGCAAACTGAAAATTGTTTATAATGTGAAAACTGTACTTAATGACAGCCGATTCCGATGTTAAGAAACAGTTCAAAAGAGAGCAAAACAAAAATCAACAAGAATGATGTCAGTTATGATACTTTCAAACTTGCAGAATACTATCGATACTCAAAATGAAACAACGTGTCACCAACGTTTTATTGCAGACATCCCATCGAAGCGAAGTGTGTATTCATGCAACAATAGATGCCTTATCACTTCCAAAACACAACCCCCTTGGTCCTTTCGTGATCAAGGCAAACGAAAGGTGCAAGCCATATGTACTTGTGAGTCATGGCAATTTTATAGCTAATAGAGACAGATCTTTATTGAGGAGGGTTCAATCTTGACATATCAAATACAGATTTCGAAAAGTTGGTCTAATGCACACGCTTGATTAGAAAAAATGACTCAGTCGGGCTACGTCTACACTTCAGACAGCAAGCGAAACTATTATAATTGAATAGTTTACCTTCCTTTTGTTTGCTTTCCTCTCTTTTTTATTTGCAGTTATGGTGCACTAAAAGGTCGGCGATGCCTCGTTATCGCTTTCGTTCTTTAAAAAGCTGCGAGTTCAACAAATTATTTTAACAAAAATAATGCTATTTCAATCATAAGGAACTCAACCGCCGTTATTAATTATACATGAAATGTGGGCAAATCCCAAAAACGGATAATGGTTGTTTAGAAAAACACACGTAAATCGACATATATTTAGAACAAATTTTGGCATGAATAATGTAGATTACGTGTATTTCACGTCCCCAGTCCTACTAAGTTCCCATTCGGCCCTAAGGCCTAACCCGCTCCTAGTTACGCGGACTGAGAGATTCACCTTTATTATACTCCTTTACTTAGTACCAAGAGAATGTCAAAGGTGGAGAACATACCATTGGGCATTCCGAGAGTCCCTTATAAAGACGTCTCAGGAATGCGGGGGCGGCGCCTTGAGCCAGGTTTCAACCTGTTTCTCAAGAGCCACACCCGAGAATGGCATGCGCCCTCGGTTCCACTGGCCGAGCCGGTGGAACCGTCACACTTGGGTAAAGAGTTAAACAAAGGAATAGAAAGTATTTGAAGAATGTAATATTTGAATACTACATCTGGCCGGACCACCGTAAATGGCGTCCTCGCCATTTCAAACACCATCTTATAAGTGAAAATGAAAAGGTAGGGGAATTAGAGAGCATTACAACAATTGTAAGAACTAGAAGCATTATTAGTTGAAAATGAAACTTTTACAATCCGTTGAGAAGAACGATATGATCTGCGCCGAAGGAAGAAAGAGCGTAAGTCCGAGCATGCCGTTGTTTCCATACTTAGTGCCATTGTGGGTGGTTATTGTCGTCACGGTAGCGGCGTCGTCGGAGTCGTCAGTCGATGTGGTATTAAACTTTTTCATGTTGAGAACCGGGTACTGTTTCAGTACGTTGGTTCTAATGAACCATTTCGGAGATGACTGCTGAAGTTGTCGTATCAGGATCGGTGATGTTCACCTGGTTTATCTGTTGTTAATCGATTGTTGCAGCCGTCCGTCTCTTTAATGATAAAAGTCGACTCGGAAAACATTGACGTATCCGCGGTGACGGTATTGATGACTGCAGTTTTAGGGTTGCAGACCAGAAGTTGTGGAGATGTAGGTGGCGGACTTTTCGGATGGATGATGGCTTGACCATGACTTATGTGCGCTCTTCTTCAGGCGATGCAGGTCAAAGACACAACAAAGGGAAACAAAACATAGACACAGGACTAATAAAAATCTAAACACAAATTATAAAGAAAACCAACTGCGCACCGCAATTGCTGATCAAATGACTATGTGCTAGTTTAGAATCGAAACATTGATGGAAGTTGTCGTGTAATGTTGGTTGCCGAAAACAAAATCCATGTCTGATTGTGATGTTACAGTCTGCTGCTTTAGTGTTTCGGCCGGAGTCTTCCAGTGAAAGGCATAAGCTGACTGATTTGCCTTTTCCTCGCTAACCTTCAGGAACAAAACCGCTCCTGTGGTTTTCATACACTTGTTGTCGGAGGTGTTGATAAAGTGGGAAGTGCATAACTTGTAGGTAGAAAACAGTATTACATCAGCTTCCAAGTTTCCAGGTAACGGAGCTGCAATTGCTGTACCTGCTGAGGTGATGTTGATTAGGCCAAAAATCATTGCGATCATCAGCAAGGAATTCACTTCATTCCAGGTTTTGTTGGAGCGGCCAGAATTGCTGCCTTCGTCATTGTTGTTGTCGTCGCTATTGTTGTCGTCGCTGTTGTTGTTGTCGCTGTCGTCGTAGTCGCCATTGTCACTGTCGTCGTAGTCGCCATCGTCACTGTCGTCGTAGTCGCCGTCGTCGCAGTCGCCATCGTCGCTGTCGTCGCAGTCGCCATCGTCGATGTCGTCGCATTCGCCATCGTCGCTGTCGTTGTTGTCGTTTAAGGCGGCAATTAATGCGTCCGTAGATATCGGGTTGATTTCTATCTGAATGTCTTCCTCAAGCAAGGCTTTCGCAATGGCCTCTTTCATGGTGTTGATGTTGTTACATCGAAGAAGTTGCGTTCGTATTTCAATAGGCAGTCCCTGAATGAACTGCGGTACCAAAATTTTCTCGCGAAGAGGATCAGTAAACCCGTCGACTGCGGTGTAGGCTTGAAGTGCCAACTTTTCGAGTTGCTTGGCGTATTCTTCAATAGACTCAGTCGGCAGCTTGCGGCGGGTGCTGAACCGGTGACGAAAAGTGTTCGCGGTTCCTGGGGCACGGAATTGTATTGCCAGGTTGGTGACCAAGACGTCGTAAGATGGTTTCCGCTCTTCGTTTTTCTCAGCTGTCCGTTGAATTGTCCATGAGTTGTAAACGTCTTGGAACGTTTTCAACGCAGGGCCGCGCATGACTGCCATCAGCTTCGCGGCGCGGTCAACATTCTTGGTGATGCCATGAAGATTGAAGATAGCGTTAATTTCTTCTATGACGTCCATAAATGACTTTTCATCTCGTCTACCATGGTATTTCGGTAGATCAGACACACTTATTCCGTTGTTGATCTGACCAAGGGCCTTAATGAAGGCTTGGGCTTGTTGCTCGTTCATATTCGGCTCCGTTTAAACTTTCCTGGGTGGTGTTAGATGGTTAGTTTAGCCAATAATCCACTGTGACTAGTAAGGACTTGTCCAATTGACTTTCCTGTTTAGATAGAAATTTGTGGATCCGCAAGCGTGCAATTATGTTTTATTAGCGAAAGCTATTATTAGTAGTGCGTGCTTCAAGCGTGAGAGCGGCGTATCAATCGACTGAGTAGATATGGGGATGTCTGAAACCAATCCTACCATAAATTTTGTCGATGGGTAGCGCGTCGCGATTGATACATAAAAGCATCTACGCCAGGATAAGGTGATTTTCTTAAAAAGGAGCGCAAAAAGGAATTTGCAAAAGCTAAACGAGTGTCATATGTAGATGTAAAATGCGCAAAAACAAAAGTAGCATGTCGGTAACAAAGCGTGACAACGTTTTTATCTCTTTTCGAAGTTGAAAACAGTTTCGTAAAAAATTTTTTTTTTAAAAACTTAAGTTTATTTAAAAAAAATTTATCCTTTTGTGATGGCGTGGGTCGGACGAGTCGTCTTTTGTCGCGTTTGCCGATGGCACACATGGCTACGACATCGACTCCTGCGTTCTCGTGCTCCGCGAGGTGACGTTTCGCGGGCTGTCAATGGTCCGACCGTTACGGTTTCGGATGAACTGTACGGTGTCCCAATGTAACACGCTCAAAAGGACAAATACTCAATCTTTTTGGACTCGGTTAGATTAGAAGACATGGGTGAGGTAGAAAAAAGAAAGTAAGAAGGAAGAATCCTTTACTTGACCTGTTACCGATAGTAACTCATTCGGTGAGGCTGCAGATACCCGGGGGCTTACCAAACAGACTGCAATACGTCGCTAGTGCATTCTCCGTATATAAAAAAAACGGGTGGGGGCTGGCAACCGAAGAAACTATGTATCGTTGTAACGAGATGGACAAAAAGAAAAAATACTCCCAAAAGTTGACCGTCGGTTTTACGCTCGAAAACGTGATTGTTCACCGTTAACGCACTGCGTAACGTAACCCTCACATGTTGTTTACGAGTGTACAAGAGGTGTCCTCAAAGAGTTACAAGTAACCCCTCTCTTGTCCCGTTCGGAGGTCGGACTTTTGGGTCCGCCTCCGGGTCTGTACGTGTTATAAGGCCTCTTATGGACGAAAATTAGATGGTAAAAAAAATGATTAGGACATAATGACCTGGGCAAGCCCGAGTCGGTCCTAGCAAACATCAAAACGGGTCGTATTGGTCTGGCAAAGAGCCAGTCCTGGCCCAGTCTTGGTTATGCTTTACTGAAAAAATAGTAATGAAAACGTGGATTCTATTTTGGTAATGAAAACGTTACTCTAAAATAATGAATTTGTTACTAAAATAAAATGTTACTTCAAAAAGTACTGAATTCTAAGTGATGAATTCGTTACGGTTTTGTAACTCCACGGATCAGTCGCCTTTTAGGTGATGAATTCGTTACTTTTTCAGTGTTCGTCTTAGAAGGCCCGCAAAAAAGGTGGGATTTTGTCAACTATTACATATAAATACATAAGTATGACAAAGCGTCCCGAGGAAGGTCAAACAGTACAAACCCACAATAAAAACGCTACTAACCCAGCACGGCACTAGAAAAAATAAGGCTTACAATACGTGCGTTACCTTCGGCGTGGGAACTGTTCTACGGTTCCTCACTTTACATGCCTCCATCTCTGCCTTCTACTCCCGACTCGAACATGGTCACTCGTGGAGCCTGTTTTCGAGGGGTTACAGGAGGGCGTTCCCACAAAAACAAAGCAAAAAGGGGGAGGGGGGAACAAAAATACGGTGTACGCATCTGTTTGTCGATGATTTGGTCCCGGTAAAGGATTCACTGTTCCGCGCGCAAGAAACAGTCAGAAGGGGCTACTCAAACAAGGGGTTATTTAATTTATGGCTACCTGAACCTTGTCACTTCATCGCAACCAGTCCAAAAAAGAGACACTGCGGGTGGTATAGTGGGTAGGGTCGGCGCACCAGGGGGTCGGGGCGGGAAACTTATGGAGTGGGACCTCCATGTAGATTACGTGTATTTCACGTCCCCAGTCCTACTAAGTTCCCATTCGGCCCTAAGGCCTAACCCGCTCCTAGTTACGCGGACTGAGAGATTCACCTTTATTATACTCCTTTACTTAGTACCAAGAGAATGTCAAAGGTGGAGAACATACCATTGGGCATTCCGAGAGTCCCTTATAAAGACGTCTCAGGAATGCGGGGGCGGCGCCTTGAGCCAGGTTTCAACCTGTTTCTCAAGAGCCACACCCGAGAATGGCATGCGCCCTCGGTTCCACTGGCCGAGCCGGTGGAACCGTCACACTTGGGTAAAGAGTTAAACAAAGGAATAGAAAGTATTTGAAGAATGTAATATTTGAATACTACAAATAATTGACATTCCAAAAACGCAATGTGTAGTGCACATGTTCAATCTTATACTGCTAAACATTTGTCAAGTCAAATAACACAAATATTCAGCTGGTTTAAGTCTATTAACCTCCTACGTATGGCAAGTTCAGACATTTAGTGATGCCGTCTTTGACAAGTAATGCCTTTTTCGACTTTTTTTGGGTTCAAGAACCTCTCAAAACACCCCAAATCGCTGATTATTTCATGCATCGAACAATCGAAACGGCCTTTATGTTGTGCATTAACGTCATTTTGGTCATTTTTATTACTCATGTGATCTGGACACAATCATCTAGCCTTGGTTCATTCAAATATTATATTTTAAATCAATTTATTGCATCTCAAGCGCTTGAATTTGGTCTTTTAATTCATTGCCCGGTTTTGTTAGGGCCGTACATAGCAAATTATTCGGTAAGAATGCAAAGTTTTCAACGAATTTTCATCAAGTCATTTCAGGCAGGACTTTTTGCCTATATTGTAACTGATCAATTATTATACTTGAGCGCATTTTTGACATACGCGCTTTACTTTCACGCTTTGACAAGCATTTTTCTATCACTTTTCAACAGATTTGTTTTTCTTTTTCGCCCTCATCTAAAACAATGGCTTCACAACAAGAAAACTTTATCGTTTATTGTATTTCTTCACCTTTTCTTCGATGCGCTCTTCGCCTTCTCAGCGTGGGGGCCAGTATTGGACAACGAAACGACGGAACAGCGAGCAAAAAAGGAAACTGGAACGTCTCTAAATCAATGGATTCATGAAAAAAGTTTCCAATACGTGCCAGAATACTTTGGCAGAACACGTGCATTCTGTTTCTTACTTTTTAACATTCTTATTTTTTTATTTGTTGCATTAATCGTAATAGTAATCTGGTTTGTTGTCAACGTTTTCTATCTAAAGAAAACTTCAAAAACAGTTGATAAGAATTCAGCATATCTGCTGATCACTGTCCTAGTGCAAACTGGAGCCAGTCTTGTATTCTTCTTTTTTCCAGCGATTGTGGTATCGTTTTGCTGGACCTTCGCAATAGAGAATAGCGGCAATGCAGTTAATATAGCTTTACATCTTTTTACTTTCAATGGCACGACCGATATGCTGATCATGATGTATTTTGTCAAGCCATACAAAATGTACTGCATTAGCTTAGTTCGAACTGTTCTGAAACCTAAAACGGAAACATCTGTCAGTAGTTTTATTATAAGTCAACAAGCGAGTAGTGTCTATTAATAAATGGTATTTCTCAAAAAGAGTGCACTTCAAATGCCTAAATTTGTTAGAATTCATATATTGCGTGTTTTTTTGGTTGTATGCTACATAGTTTTCCGGATGTTGATAAACTTATGCGGATATGTAGTCAAAACGGAATTATAAAAGACATGTTGCTATCACTTTCGTTTAGCAAATAAAAACAACGGAAACGTTTTCTTTTGATAAAAAAATAGCACGTAAAAAGTAAAAAAAACACTGTTTTAACCATTTCAAGCGTAAGTTTCAAAAACTTTTGGAACCGTCAAATACGTTTCAGTATGAATAATTAACATGTACGCTGACCGTGTAGCAGACAAGTCCAATCTCATCAACTGGTACACATTTGTTAAGTCAATTCATAGAAATGTACAGCTGGTCTTCGCGGTTTCAGTCTACCGACTTCAATCCATTACTGCCAACGTATGTCAAACTCAAATGTCTAGCAATGTCGTCTTTGATGAGAAATTCATTTTTCGACTATTTCTGGGTTCAAGAACCCCTCGAAACCCCACAAATTGCTGATTACTTTATGAATCATACAACCGAAACAATAGTGATGATGTGCATTAATGTAACATTGGCAACATTAACTATACATGTGATCTGGACACAGTCTGCTAAGTTGGATTCTTTCAAATATTACATTTGGAACCAGTTTATCGTTTCTCAAGCTTTTGAATTTGGTCTTTTAGTTCATACGCCGGTATTGTTGAGTCCGTATGTAGCAAACTATTCGGTAGGAATTTAAATTTTTGACGATGAAATTCAAGTGTAATAATTTCAGGCTGGAATGTTTGCCATTTTCTTAACAGATCAATTGTTATACTTGAGCGCCTTCCTGACATATGCGATATACCTTCATGCTTCAACGAGCGTTTTTCTCTCACTTTTTAATCGATTCGTCTTTATTTTCCGCCCCAACTTAAAAGAATGGCTTCACAAGAAGAAAACATTGTCGTTAATTGTGTTTTTCCACTTGTTTTTCGACGCCCTGTTTGCGTTATCGGCTTGGGGGCCAGTCTTAGATGATGAAACGACGGAACAGCGTGCACGAAAAGAAGCTGGCGATTCACTGGATAGATGGATTCATGAAAAGAGTTTCCAATACGTCCCGGAATACTTTGGCAGAACACGTGCATTTATTTTCTTACTTCTATGCATTCTTGTCTCTCTCTTTGTCGCCCTTGTCGTAATTGTAATCTGGTTCATCGTTAATGTTTTTATTCTCAAAAAGACTTCCCAAACACTTGATAATTATTCAGCGTATTTGTTAATCACCGTATTAGTGCAGACAGGTGCCAGCCTTCTATTTTTCTTCTTACCAGCAATCGTTATAGCATTCTGTTGGGCGTTTGCTATTGAAAACAGTGGTAACGTAGTCAACTTGGCTTTACATGTTTTTGTTTTTAATAGCATACTAGATATGTTAATCATGTTGTATTTCGTAAAACCTTACAAAATGTATTTAATCGGTATCATACGAAAAGTTTTGAAACTCAAAAAGCATCCATCTGCTATTGTTTTTAGTACAAGTCATCAAACAAGTAGTGTTTTTCAATAAATATCTTTGATGGTTTTGAGTATTTTTGTGGTTAACATAGCCCCCGATATCGGTTTGATCCGAAAAGATTGTCAGGGAATGCAAAATGACCAAAAACGGCGAAAGGAAAAAACAGTGTTAAAAAAGTTACCAGAACGAATTTTGCGCGACTTTTGACACTTTTTTATTCTGGTAAGTGCAAAAAATGTCGAATTTTTGGGTTTTTTGATTTGAATTAATAGCACAGTGTACTAAAGGACTTTTTCGGTGTTTTTGCAATCACGATCTTTAGAATGGGCCTCAAAATTCAAGATTCCGCAGTATTTTCACCTTGAAAAGCGGTTCAAACGCGATTTTTAATGCAAAGATGCTGCACGGCTCGATTGTATGTGGCAGGGGGCAGGGTTGCAAATTGTCTTTATGAATCTTTAAATTTACATAAAGTTCAATTCCACTCTCCAAAAAGTTCAAAATTCCATCGTTTATCAAAACGTACTTTTCCCGTTGCTTGATCGAGTTCCATTTTGTGCCATTCTGGCGGAAACATGTCATAATCGCGGTAGTCTTTAGAATGGCCTCGATTTTTGTGGACTTGGCCGTTGTAGAACACCTGCATTGTGGGTTTTCCAAGGTAAGCCATCCACCACGCGAATGTTGATCCAGATGCAGAGATGAGCAATGAATCACAATGGGTAGCACCGAAAGCTAGGTCCTCGCCGCGACTTGTCAAGTTGGCTCTGTAGACATTTTTAAAATGTGGTTTGAAGTTGTGGGTGACATCTAGAGCCCGCCAAAAGTCGGCTTCAACACCAATGAATACCAATGAAATCTTATTGAAATGTGATTTCTTATGCAGGAATTTAAACAGCCTTGAAACTGCTGGAACAACGAAATCCGTGCGGGATTCGAGGTTCAGATGTTCGAGGAAATCGCCTCGGCGAACGTGGACGCAGAGTTTATGGGATTTGTCATTGCTGAAAAAATATGTTAATCCGGTAACAATTTGAAAGAGTTACAAACCCAAAAAATTTAGATGCGTACATCTTCACTGCACTTTTTATTTTTGGTCCAAATTCAAACATTGCCCGAATTTCATCCTTGTAAGCGTTGAAATACTTGTACGATTGGTAATAAACACCGCCCATGATTAACCATTTTGTGTTTGTTTCGTGCATTCTAAAATTTGGCATCCAAAACCTGTCATTCAAAAAATAAAGCATACATTTTCGGATCCGCATAACTACAGCAGTCAGAACCAAACGAAGTGCGTGCCACACTTTCATTTGTTGCAATGTTATTGAATGCCACCGTGTCAAACAGCTTTGGAAACAATATTCTCAACTCTTGTGCAAGGTCCTGATTAAAAAGAGAACCATTATTTAAGGACGGCTTTCGGTTCACAACTTTCCCGATGCCATACAAGGATGCCAGACGGCACATCTAAAAGTTTATGTCATCAATTAGCCAAGTTGTCTTCAAAATTAGAACCTACCTGGTTGCCAAGTCCGAGTGCGTCACTAATATGAAGCTGAATAAAACGGTTTGAATTTGCCGACTCTGTCGAATAATTGTTAAAAAGTACAAAAAGGCCAGCAAATGTCAACAAAACAACGATTACCACTTTACGTCGAAGACTGAAACGCATTTTTTGGAAGAACCAAAGGACAGCAGGACACTTCAAAATGTCAACCAGACTAATCTGATGTCGTAGAACTCAAATTTACATATGAAAACCGGAATTCGCAATTTTAAAATCCTCTAATAAGTTTTGGAAAGCGTTCCGGTGAGTCCGAAGTTGAAACCTTTAAAAAAATTTATGGACAAAAGGCACGGGTCTCCGGCCCCATGCAAAAACCGCCAAAAAGTGCGCACACACAGAGTTGAAAAAAAGTGAATCCGAAGAAAACACATGAACATATTGGAGCCCTTCGCCTGAAGCCGGCACGGCACCTACAGTCTTGAAAAAGTTTTTGGGTATTCGGTAGGGCATGTAGATGAGTATTCCTGAGTTTAACGTCATTTGCTTGACTTTGGCACTTTATACGATTTTTCAATCCCAAAAAACGGTAAATTTGAGCCGAAAATGACAGTGGAGCCCTTCGCCTGAGCTTGCCACGGCACCTACAACTTTCGCCAAAAACAGAGGCTCACTGTAAGATGTCTAGATGAGTATTCCTGAATTTAATGTCGTTTCGTTGATTTTGGCATTTTATACGATTTTTTAACTTCAAAAACCCAAAAATTTAAGGTGAAAAAAATAATGGAGCCCTTCGCCTGAAGTCGGCACGGCACCTACAACCTTGAAAAAAATCAGAGTGATGCCAACAAAGGTCTAGATGAGTATTCCTGAGTTTGAAGGCAATTCGTTCACTTTTAAAGTTTTGGCAAGCAAAAAACTGCCATTTTTGTTGAAAAAACTACAAGTTCCCCCTACTAGCCCCCGAACCGCCATAAGGACCATTTACGGCAACGTATGTTTCATGCCATGAAACATCCTAGAAACATATCCAGCCTTATATGGAAAGATTAACATGAAATATGTTCCTTTAAGGAAAACTTTGCCTTAAAGGAACATATTTTACCATATCGTGCAAAGTAAAGTACCGTTAAGGTTGAAGTGTATGGACCTTAAAGGTACCATACAGGGTACATTGTTTCGCTCGATATGGTAAAATATGTTCCTTTAAGGCAAAGTTTTCCTTAAAGGAACATATTTCATGTTAATCTTTCTATATAAGGCTGGATATGTTTCTAGGATGTTTCATGGCATGAAACATACATTGCCGTAAATGGTCCTTATGGCGGTTCGGGGGCTAGTAGGGGCGGCGACCCCTTAAGGGGTTTGTAGGTGTTTTTTCTTACCGTTTTAAGTATTTCCGTGATTAACAAAAGCTTTTCAATCGATTGGATTAAGTAAGACCGACAGAAAAAACAGAATGACCAAAAAACTGCGAGAGGAAAAAGCAGTGTTGAAAAAGGTACCAGAACGATTTTTATGCGACTTTTCGCATTTTTGACTTCTGGTAAGTGCAAAATTTGTCGAATTTCAGGGTTTTTTCGGTTAAAATGGATAGAGCAATCTACTAAAAGTCATTTTGTTTAATTTGCAACCACCAATTTTTAGAATTGGCTTTAAAATTTCAGATTCCCCGACACTTTTACCCTAAAAATCCGAATTCAATGTGATTGGCTGCCTCTAGAGCCACCGTTCCGGTCAAAACGATATCCTTCATGCAAAATGACGGAAAATGGCAAGAGAAAAATACAGTATAAACATACCAATTCTGCGTAAAAAAATAGATTTTTTGCATTAGAAAGGGTATCAATACGTTCACAACCGCGTTCACACGTAATATACTATCGCGTGACCAAAGCTTTCCCCACAACTACAATGCGACAATGTACAGGCAGTTTTGGAGCATGACACACAACTACTCCCCTAATTAAGTACTTTACCAAACTATTAGCGGCTACCATGCCCTCCTAGTCACGAGATGTAACGTACAAATTCAAAACACTACAAACTTGACGCTATTATTTTGAGAGATGAGGTTTGTCGTTTCAGACACAGTACACGGAATTTGGACCCAAAGAACTGACTTTCGATATGAGTAATTGACTTTCTTTAAGGTAAGTCAGATTGTATGTACCACAAAATACAAGCTCTGTTTGGTATGTTCGACAGACAATAGAAAGAGCTAATTATCTGGCTTTCGCTATTTCTTTGTCTTAGCGTCGCGTGACATGAACGGCATATTTTGAATATATTCTCTACGTACTGTCTACCAATACCGTCAGTTTCACGTATTCTTGCGTCTATTCAGCTATCCAGCAATGTCGTCTTTGCTGAGAAACCAGGTTTTTGAATATTTCTGGGTCCAACATCCGCTGAAAACTCCAGAAATTTCTGATTATTTCATGCATCGGACAATCGGAACAATGATTATGTTATGTATTAACTCGATATTGACAGGCTTTACTTTTCACGTTATATGGACCCAATCTGCCAGTTTGGATTCATTCAAATATTACATTTGGAATCAATTTATTGTTTCTCAAGCTTTTGACTTTGCACTTTTGATTCATAGTCCTGTATTTTTGGGGCCGTTTATAGCCAATTATTCGGTGAGATTTCAATTTCATTCAAGGTGAAAAACTTATATTTGTACTTTTTCAGGCCGGCATTTTTGCGTATTTTGTAAATGATGCTTTATTGTACTTCAACGGATTTTTGTTGTATACACTTTATCTCCACGCTTTAACCAGTATTTTCATATCACTTTTCAATCGATTTGTATTCCTTTTTCGTCCTCATTTGAAGAAACGGATTCACAACAAGAAAACATTAACTTTTATTGTGTTGTTTCATCTTTTCTTCGACGTGTTATTCTTATTTTCTGCTTATGGACCGGTGTTAGATAATGAAACGATGGAACAGCGAGCAAGAAAGGAAGCTGGTGATAGTCTAGACAACTGGATTCATGAAAGAAGCTTCCAATACGTGCCAGAATACTTTGGCAGAACCCGTGCTTTCATTTTCATTCTATTATGTGTATTTATCTTTTTATTCATTGCTGTCCTCGCAGTTGTCATCTGGTTTGTCGTCAATGTTTTCTTCCTTAAGAAAACCTCAAAAACGGTTGATAAGAATTCAGCGTATCTGCTGATCACCGTGTTAGTGCAGACTGGAGCCAGCCTTGTTTTCTTCTTTTTACCAGCGATTGTGATTGCATTTTGCTGGACTTTTGCTATTGAGAATAGTGGAAACGCTGTCAATGTAGCGTTACAGTTTTTTGTTTTCAATGGCACGACCGATATGTTGATCATGTTGTACTTTGTAAAGCCGTACAAAATGTACTGCATTAGCATCTTCCAAACTGTTTTTCACCGTAAAAAGCGCACGTCAATTAACAACTTTATTGTCAGTCATCAGACAAGTAGTGTTTATTAATGTTAACTGTACTTTGGTTAGTATGTGTACTTTGGCTATTTATACTGTACAAATAAATTTGTGCCTTATATTATATATTGGAGACTACTGTATGATCCATAAACGTAATATGTACATATATAACTGGATACAAATTTAAATATACGGGAATGTTTGTTTCAAGGTTTTAGCACTCTATCATGTGATATAACGTCATATATGAACCATAAGAAGTAAATTCAAGCACTGTAGCTATAAGAACTTACGAAAGAAGCCCTAGACATCATGCTGAGCATAATGATGTGGTTTAATTGTTATCAAAAGCATGCATCTACACGAAAAAACAAACAAAACACTGATAAAAGATAAAATTCAAAGTTGACTTTGTTAATTTCGAAACCTTTGGACAGCGAAAATGAACATTTGATGAAATCAAACTATGCCCTTCCCATATTGTGCCTCCTTTGTGCATGAGCACAAACGTTTGTAAGCAAAGCGCACTGTTAGACTACAACAACAACAGAAATCAATGACGATTTGAAGGTTGTGTCCAACGGGGCCACCTCTTCGCAGAGTATATATAAACCACGCTTGCATGCTGCCCAGCACAACTCTTCTGCAGTTTTACGTGAACAACTTTATTTGAGTCTTTTAGCACCGCTGTAAAAATGGTCAACGTTGGCTCAATTCCACTTTCTAATGGCCGTCAGTTGCCGCTTCTTGGTCTCGGGACTTGGCTGGTAAGGTTTTCGTGTTTCAAATTTTAATAGGAATGTCGCTGTTATACAAATGCTCGGGTGGTTGGTATTTACATTTGTAAGGCTAGAACTGACAAGGAAGTTAGCTATGCTCCCAGTGTTATAGTCCGCCTAGACCCACGGTTCTCACCGTCATTGATAAACCTCCCCTTCTTCACACCAAGTTTAGTTAACACATTTATTATTCTTAACACATACATTCAAACTGTTCGGCGACTTCACAGCAAGCTGTGAAGCCGCCGGAGAGCGACCGCTCGGATGGATGGTGGCAAGAGGGCACTGGCTGTTCCCAGCCAGCGCTCTCCCGGGGGTAGGGGCGGAGACACAATAAAATGAATGTGTGAGGGACGGGGAGGGGACTAGTGTCGTGCCGGTGGACGGCCAGTGCTTTCGCACTACACTATACACCTTAAGAATTGGACGCCCTCGTCCAAAAATAATGCAATGTTCTTAACAATTTTATTTTATGACAGAACGGGGAAAATAGGAGGAGGCACTCAAGGCTGGTGGGAGGAAGCCTTTGGCGGCATGTTTGGCGGGGGCTTCCCGGGACGGGAGCGGATTCAGGAACGCTGGCGAGTGGTCAGTTCGCTGATGATGGTTCAACGGCGGGATTACATCGCCGGAGGAGCATCGAAGGGGGTGGCGGTAATCAAGCCCGCTTAGCCCTCGAGAGGCTCGTAGTTGCACGAGGGGTGATTGTCGCCCGCTCTTTTTATTAGTCCTTTGCAGGAACAAGGTTGATTGACCGGAAGCCATGCCTCCAAACATTGCCAAAAAGGCCCAAAGGGTTCCCAGCCTATTGTGGCCCTCTCCTACTTTTCTACATTAGGGCCTCCAAAGAATAAAAAGAAAACAGAATAGAAGTTAAAATTTATAAAAATTTAAAAGGATAATAAGAAGGGGGCGGTGGCTTAGGGATACAATTAATGCACAAAAAAAGAAATACAATGAACTTTACCGAAGGCTGCCCTTATACAAATGCTCGGGTGGTTGGTATTTACATTTGTAAGGCTAGAACTGACAAGGAAGTTAGCTATGCTCCCAGTGTTATAGTCCGCCTAGACCCACGGTTCTCACCGTCATTGATAAACCTCCCCTTCTTCACACCAAGTTTAGTTAACACATTTATTATTCTTAACACATACATTCAAACTGTTCGGCGACTTCACAGCAAGCTGTGAAGCCGCCGGAGAGCGACCGCTCGGATGGATGGTGGCAAGAGGGCACTGGCTGTTCCCAGCCAGCGCTCTCCCGGGGGTAGGGGCGGAGACACAATAAAATGAATGTGTGAGGGACGGGGAGGGGACTAGTGTCGTGCCGGTGGACGGCCAGTGCTTTCGCACTACATCGCTTTTAGGCCTCTGATGAAGCCCAGCTCACGAACGCTCTCCGAGCCGCTTTCGACGCTGGCTATCGCTACATCGACACTGCCGAGATCTACGCTAATGAACAAGTCGTCGGGGCTGTCTTGAAGGAGTACATCGACGCCGGTAAGCTGAAGCGTGAAGACGTTTTCATCACGACCAAGCTGCCCTTCTACGGCCATGACAATCCGAGCTATTTCATTGAGCAATCTTTGAAGAAGCTTCAAACCGACTACATCGACTTGTATCTCGTCCATTCCCCCTTGCCCATGAAGAAGATCAACGAGGGCGATGCGATTCCAGAAGGCGTGACCCCGTTCGTGCGAAAGAGCCCCGGAACCGGCGAGACTGTGACTTTGATCCCGAATCTGTACCCCTTTATCGACACCTGGCGGGTCCTGGAGAAGTACTACAATGATGGGAAGCTGAAGGCCCTTGGTGTGAGCAACTTTAACGAAGAACAGCTCCAAGGACTGTATGATCAGGCTACTGTGAAGCCGCAGAACATCCAGGTATGTTTTTTTACGGGTGTGCGAAAGTGCGCACTGAAAAATGCCCAGTGCGCGGGTGGTGCGTGCACTAAAATGTCTAGTGCGCGGGTGGCGCGTGCACGCAAACGATAATTTGCAAAATTACAGGTCGAATGCCACATCCTTTTCCAACAAAAATCCCTCTTCAACCTCTGCAAAAAGTTGAACATCACCCTGACCGCCTATGGCCCCATCGGATCCCCTGGTCGTGGCACCTTCCTAAAGGGCACCAGTTTCGTCGACGCATCCCCGATGGAGCACCCATTGGTGAAACGTCTCGCCCAGAAGTATAACAAGACCCCGGCACAGATTCTGATCCGTCAACTGATGCAGCGCGGAATCTCGACCATCCCGAAGTCAACGAATCCCGATCGCGTCCGAGAGAACTTCAACGTGCTCGACTTTGAGTTCACGCCGGAAGAGATGGCTGAATTTGATGCCATCACGCAGAAGGAGAACACGCGGATTTTCTTGTTTGACTTGTAAGTTTAGCCTTTTTTGAGAAAATTTAAGCCTAATTAATGGTGATTTCAGCGCGTTGGGCCACCCTTGGCACCCGTGGAGGGCGGAAGTTGAGAAAATTCTGGCCCAAAAAAATTAATACAGTATTAATAATGTTGTAATTTGACTTTTAAGGCGATAAAATCAATACACTGTATTCAAAAATCGAATGAAAAAAGGCCGATAAAAAACAAAACAATCAAAAACGCATAAAAATTGGGAGTAAAATTACATCACGTACCTCGCCAGGAGTCATGAGGATCGTTCAAACGTTTGTACACTCAATGGGATTTGTAGAAGCTGCTTCAACTCAGTCATTTCGGCAATCAATCTGAAAAAGGTCAAAATGCACAAGTCAAAAATTGAAAAAGTAAACTTACGCTTTACGTCTTTCCTTCAATCGATTGTTATGGTTAACGCCGTAATCGTTGTTGACCATAGTGAGTTCTTCTAAAAAATATAAAGTTAGAGTTAAAACTTTAAAAAGATATATATAAATTACCATCAAAACCGGATGAAAGACACTCCTCAAAGATCTTAGCAACATTGGCTTCGTGCATGACCTTCGCCTGGGAGATGGCCTTGGCTTCGGCTTGCTTTTGGAGCGTTTCTTCGATGGCTGCGATCTCGGCTTCCAGGGATTTGATTCGTTCTGCAAATTTTTATATAAAAAATTGAAGTTAGACGATGTAAAAAATTGTCATACTCACCCTCGACATTAGCCTTCAATGGCTTCAGAAACTTGGGGTTCAGCGCCGTCGAGACGAAGTCCTTTGCTCGCTGGAGGATGGGGGTAATGGGGTCCTGGAAAATTATATATAAATTTCAACAAAACGACAAGAAAACAACCAAAAAACCAACCGTGCTCAAGTCATCACAGACATAGGCCATCGTGTCATCGAGAATCTGTTCAAAATCCATGTTTTTGACGCTGGAAGGAGCGAAGAAGTCAAATTTGTGAAGCCGCAGGCGATGAAGCGCAAAAACAAACCACTGCTTTGAACACTTTCCCCCGCGCCCTAAACTTGTCCCACCACGAAACCAGCAAAAGCCGAGAGAATTGGGCGGTAAGCGCGACCGACGACCCGCGCAGCCATCAAAGTTTCAAAGTGCCTCAAGACAGCTTGAAATTACCATTTTCCGGTATGCTAATCCCTTTTTCAGTGCCATTTTCGTTTTTCACGTGTTCGATTTGACCGGTGAAGTGTACTCCATCAATCTTGAGCGACGTCATCGTATTGATTGGGGACTGCTTTTCGCGGTGACTGCGAGCTGCATGTGAGCGAGAGAACGGGGAAAAGGAAGAGAGTGAGGGGAGGACACACGCGAATATGCGACAGTGTGACGAAATTGAACGCACGAGGCGAGACACAGCGGCTGGGTTGGAGAGCGCTTGGACACACGGATGGACGCCCGCTGCGCCAACGCTCAATGCGCTTGCTGCGAGACGGGTGAAGTGCGACGACGATTTTGGCTGGAGCGGGGCTTTACCTGCGGGTTCGCCGGGAATCGGGCGGAAATTCGGCGTTTGAGGGGTTTCTGGAGGCTAATCAGTGCCAAACCTTCTTTATTCTAGTGCTATCGACTTCATAAAGAACGAAAATGCCCTCAAAATGACCGAAAAACACCCCCAAATCGGACTTTTTACAGTTTTCTCAAATCGGGGACCACTATGTACTTACTTGGGATTTCGTTCCGCGACCCATACATCTTTATTCCCTTCCTTTTTTAGAATTTTCGCTATTGGACCACTTTTGATATATGTTTCGAATCAAATTTCAGAATGCGCAAATCCCGCGGTCGGGGTCGAAGCAGTGGGCCATCACAACCGCAAACGACGACCACTCGAGGCCGGGGCCGTCCCCCGAAGCAGCCATCTGTAGCCAGCACGGTGGGCTCTAGCCGAAGCACGACTGCTGCGGCGAAGAAACGGAATAAAGGCTTGACTGTCAAGTTCGTTTTTCTATTCTTTGAAGGGCATTCAGATCAGTTTTATCGGCATCTGTTTCAGTGGCAAGAAGCCCTGGGACGACTCAGACGAGGAGGTCTACAACCGACCGGATTACTTTTCTCAAAGTGAGGACGAGGAGGACGATGCCGACCGGGATCCAGATTTTAAGGTGAAATCTGAGGTTTTGGATGAGCTAGAGGACGATTATGACGAGTTGAGGCACTCTTTTGGGACTCGTGAGTCGTTTTATATCAATTTCACCCCTAATAAAGGTGTCTTTCAGCAGTTTATAACGACCTCGACGAACCCCAACCCTGTCCCTGGGCCGAAGGCGTCGAATGTCCGCCCCTCGATCTCCCCCGTGCCAGCTATGATCTCATGACGACCAATGAACAGCTTCTCGACCTCATCCAGATCTATGAAACCCTCTCAACCTATTATCAAGCCATCCAGCTGACTCCCTTCATATTCGAGGATTTCTGCGCTGCCATGCGGTCCGTGGACCCGTCAAAGCTCGTCGCCGAGATTCACGTTGCCCTTTTGAAGTGCCTCCTCCGCGACGACGACGATGAACAGACCATCTACGCCGTAACTGATACTAGCGTTTCATTCCAATTGGTCGTCCACTGCCTGGAGCCGACGACCTACGGCGAGTTTCTCCGCCAATATGTCGAATCAGATGCGCGGTTCCCGCAACACATTGCCGATATCTGTCGAAAGAACTACCCCTACGGGCCTATTGAAGATAAGATTACGGTTCTGCTGTGGTTGACGGATCGGTTCTACGAGACTGGGTGTTTTCGGAAGATTGTCAAGGCTGAGGGGAAGATTGTCGTAGGTTTTTATATAATTTTAATGTTTTTAAGTTCAAATTTTGTAATTTCAGTACAATGAAACCTGCCGCGAATGCTGCAAACCCGGCGACGTTATACTGTGCGACAATTGCGACGCTTGCTACCATCAGAAGTGCATCCATCTTGATACCGTCCCGGCTGGGACATGGTTCTGTCCGACCTGCCAGATGAACAGTGTCCACGGCGTTACGGATTGCTTTCTACCGGGGGAGAGAATAGGAAAGACAATTCTCAATCGAATGCCCCTCGGCTATGATCGTCATGGGCGGATATACTGGTTTTGCGTGCGGCGACTTATTGTGTATGTCTTTTTTCTTCTTTAGGGTTCAATTTCAATTGATCGACTTTCAGCACCGATCCAAATACCCATGAAACACGCTTCTATTCCACCCTTCCAGCCATTTTCGATGTTGTTTCTCGATTCGATCCAACGTATTACGAAGCTCGGCTCTGTCGTGCCATTTACGCTATTATTGATTCAATTGCTGAGCATACGCTAATGACGCTGAATCTGACCCGTTTCCGACAGAAGGAAATGAAAGCCAAGTTCAGTGATAGGGCCGAATCCGTGCCGGAGATCTATCTCGAGAAGGACAACACCTATCGCATGATGTATCTCACCTACAATGTTGTCAATGATCCATCACTGCATGGCTATCCAGACACTACCCAGGAGGTGTATTCTGGTGAAGCGCTTCGATTGAACTTGTTCCGAAAGTTCGCGCAACATCTCGGATTCGAATATGGCGAGCTCGTTCAGACAGATTGGAGCTATGGCATCAACCAGGACCAGCTTCTGCAACGGCGGATGGAGTTTGTTCAGGCTATGAGCTTGCCGGAGGATACTCGGAGCATTCCATATGTCGTCGGATACATCAGCGAGTTGAATATTGCGTTTCGGCTGAGCTTTACCGATCAACAGTATCGCGAGTATGAAAACTTCTTCGAAACGAATGACAATACTCGGCCACCGGCTCAACGGATCAAAGAAAAAGACCGTCGGAAGTACATGGCGACGCGATTCTGCATCGATGAACCTTTCAATGTTTGTTTTTTCCGCCTTTTATGTCATTTTTTAAACGCTACTTTCAGTGGGGCACGACCAAAGGCAAAGACATGTTCGTCTACGAAGCCCTCGTCATTCGCCACATCCAGATCACTCTCCGTCGCTTCGTTGACCGCCTACCCGTCGAGTTATTCCATCGTCTCTGGCGCGGTCAAAACAAGGAAATATTCATGCGGAAGCTCCAGGCCGCCCATGATGTCGAAGCTGTCAAGCAGTGTCTCCTCCAGTTTGAAGCTGTCCTCCGCCGGCCCGTCTTTGTCAACCCCTGGTGGAGCTCTCTCGGCCATACGAAGCTCCTTCGAGTCACGACGACCGATCGCGACAAGCGACAAGCTCTGGATGCGAAGCGGAAGAAGGCTGAACGCGAACTCGCCACGGCGGACATCAACGATGTTAGCAATGACATTGTTTGGGTCAAAGTCAACCCCAAGAAACCGCAAAACAAGACGATTCTGCGGGTTAAGGGTGAGCAGTATCGTGTCAACGGCAAGGAACAGCTCGGTGGATGGCAGTGGGTCAGCAATGAGTATCGGAAAATTCATTTTGAAACTCTGGAGAAGCCGAAGTTAGGTGTCAACTTCGCGACGCCGGTTCAGAGCATAAGCTTTGGGAGAGATGGCGTTTCGAAGGTTCAGCCCACGACCAGAGCGACGAGGAAGGCCATCAGATTAGACAAGATCGTCAAAAAATTGACCACCTGGCGAGAAACACAAGTCGTCGAAGCGCAGAAGTCGGCTTCGAAGTGCTACTCGCCGTCTTGTGGAAAGCCGTCAGGCAGTTCGGTCAATGGCGTTCCAACGGGCTGTTACTCGGCTTCGTGCCCGTGGCGATCGAAGATTGTCCAAGATCCATCGACTGCCGGCATCGCCAAGGCCTATCTTCCGTCTCGCCGTCGTGCTTTTCTGGAAAAGCTCGCCAGACAGACGTCAGCCACCACCCCCGGCGAGGGTCAGTGCTTCCGGTTTCCAAGGCCGTTTGATTACATCCATCGGGGGTCGAAACAGGCTAATATTCTTGTCCTTCCGCAATTGTGAGTTTAATCGATTTCAAATTGGCGTTAAAGTTTCCATTTCAGTGCCATCGAAAAGCTAGCCCGCACCGGAGGCTTGAAACTCACCACGCCATTGCCGGGATACCACCGCAATGCCAAGACAAACTATGCCGTCTGGAATTACCCCTGCCCTCGACCGCTTTTCGATACTTGCTGGCGATATCTGACCCACAAGGCCAACACCATCCATGCCCTGGCTCTCCAAATACGGATGCTGTTTTGTTCCATTCGATGGTTCGATCTCGAACCGGAATGGGAGCCCGAAGATCCGAGGTACGTCGTCCATCATCCCGAACACGATGAAATACGTGTCGTCATTGGTCACAAGGAGTACCCGCCCGATGGCTTCTACGAGCGCTACAAGCTCCGCGTCGAATTGGTCGCCTTGGAAGATGAAGGAATACCACCGGCGCTGGAGACTGATGTGATCATTTCAAATGACGACAATGAGGGCGACGCGAAGAATGAGTCGACGAGCAGTGTGAAGCCGACAAGAAGTGGGTTGAACTTGCATTTTTTATCGTCCTAACTGTGGTGATTTCAGAAAGCACTCGCCGAAAGACCACCCGAAAAGCCGCCGAAACAGCCCTCCATCTCCGGAACAATGTAAGCCGCCGTGTTGTTGAGCGTTGGATGGATGGCATCGACCTCAAGTTGTTTGAAATCGCCGAATATTGGAAGAACTTCAACAAACGTGCTGCCGCCATCAAGAAAGTTGAACCTAAACCGAAGCCAGTTCCGGCGCCGAAACCAGCTCCACCACCGCGGGCTGCGCCGGTTCGACCTGTGAAACCGTAAGCTATCTTTAAACGTTCGCTTTTATTAGTTTTGTTCATTGCAGTGCCCCAACAACCGTCCCTGAATCCCGTAAACGTCTCCGCGAAGCCGTCAGTGGCAGCACTCCCGCGCCGAAGAAGCCTCGCACCGACAATAACACGATTTCGATCCGACGAGGTGATCAGATGGTCAAGTACAAGTACACCCCTACCGCAAATGCCATCCTGTCCCAACAGAAGCAGCAACAGCAGCAGATGATCACGACGAGTGATGGGAGACAGTTCCAATTCGCTGGAGCCTCGTCGTCTGCGCTTTATACTCCGACTTCTTCCCGAAACAATGGATCTCCGACGATATACAGCGTAGTCCAGGCGAATACTGTCGGCGGCGTTCCTATGGTCCGAGTCCCTGGACAATCTACACCGATAAGGATCATCCGAAAGACGGTCCCGGCCAATGGGATCGTCACGGATCCGAATAATCCCGGGAAAATGATACGCATAGTCTCCGGGCCGGGTGAAAGCGGACAGCCGAGGTTTATACGTGTTGTGAGTACCTTTTTTGATACCTTCTATCTTCAAACAACGTAATCAAAACCACTTCCAGACCCCCGGAATGCAATTCATGCGCCGCGCCGTCCCCCGATTCCCGCCAGCAAACGCAAATCAAGCCGTCCGGTACATTGCCGCGCCTCGGCCCGTAATAGTCCGACAGCCAGCGCCTCAAGTCATTATCAATGGCGCTCCTCCTCCACCTCATCAATTGGCCCAACAACAGCCACAAGCTTCTTCGTCGTCGCAGCCGCCTCAGGCTGGTCAGAACGGCCATGTCCCATAGAACCCTCGATAATATGTGTTTGCCTTTCTGTGATTATAGTATTCCAGAATCTCTTTTCCTATATTTACGGGTTTGTCATTCGTGTTTTTAATTGTTTTTTGGTAGCTATTAGTATTTTTATGCCTTTGTAGTTTTTACTCTTTGCAAAATGGGTGCCTTTCTTGTTAGTTTTTGCATAAATTGGTGTTATTAATAGTTGTTAGAGACATGGAGACATCGTAATTTCGACGATAGCATATTTTACGTTATTATTGCAATTTTTGTCAAAATTTTACATCATATTTTTTACATTTTTTGCGCTTTTCTTACCCCGATTTTCACGCGTTTCCCCCTTATGCGTTCGTGTCCGAGGGGTTGGAAGCGCAAATTTTCAACCCGCGACCTCTCGGGTTCGAGTCCGCCACTCTGTAGAACCGTTTTTCGTTAACACTTTGAGCGTTTTACGGTGGGATAGATGTGGCCAGATTGAATGAGTCGTGAATGCCACAGTTGTCGGATAAAGTGTTGCCACCTGTCCAGTTTACGTCCACATTTTTTTAACGTTTATTCTTTTTTTAGATTTCGTATTCCGCGATGCAGCAACAACCACAACCTCGTCTTGTCTACGATGCCAACAATCGTCCCTATCGTAGTGTTATGGTTCGAAGTGCCAATGGCGGACCTCTACAAAGGCGACTGATTCCGGCAGGACGATTGGATGGCCAGGGGCCGCGTATCTTCAAAATTGCTGTGAGTTTTGATTTGAATTTTACTTTTTTGGCTCGCTGCCAGCGGTCTTTTTTAAGTGAAGGAAAAAACCGACCCGACTGGCAGCAATCGGGTGCGATCACATGTTTTTCCTGGCGTCGTCGCTATCTTGTTGTTACGTTGTCCCTTTCAGGCCAATGGAACTACATTTGTTCGTCAAGTCGTGCCGCCAAACCGAACTCCGACATCGAATAGCGGTAGTGAAGCTGCGACGAGTGACACACCACCAGTAATAGATTTGGAAGCGGGTGAAGGCGGCAATCAGCCAACGGCATCGACAGCAAGTCAGCCAAGAGTAGGGTTCCGAGCTGTGGATGGTAACGGGGAGCCAATGTACATCAATCGACAGCGAGTTGTTCGCCGGCCAATTAGGGTTGTTTCGAAAAATGGGACCTATGGCTACCATGGAGGAGCGCCTCCGAGGTTTGCGGGGTCTGGTGGCATTGTGGTGAGTCTTTTTTTGAAATTTAATTTGATTAAAGTTTGATTTTTAGAATCGAAATGGCAGAATAATTCCATTCCGCCCAGTGTATCACGGCAGCGTGAATCGACGGCCGTTAGAATTCGAAGAATCCGAGGAAGAAGCGATCTCGCGTGCCATTGAACAGGAAGAAGCCCGAATGCAACAAGAAGCCTCGACGGTATTCTATGATCCAGAATTCCAGCGGATTGAGGCTAATTTGGTCAAGCGAGCTCGTATGTTTGACTTTTATCTCAACTTTTGACCCAAATTTTTACCATAAGCTTTCCAGAATCCACAGCCCGCGAACTCGAAACCACCCGATTCTCTAAGTTAACCAGCTACCAATCCAGAGCAGTCATGCCATCAGAAATCGACGTAAAAGTGAAACAAATTGTCCAAAAGATGATGAATGATCCATCGCCATTGGCATTGAATACCGCTGATGCCGAAGACATTGTCGATGTCAAAATGGTATGTTTTCCCATCTTTCAAGCTTCTTATCAGTGTTTATCTTTCCAGACCCTAAACTCCGTCGTTGATCGCGTCTGCCAGCAAGACAAGATAGAAGGCTGGCATCGCAACATTCTCAAACGCTTCCGACGACAGCCCGATCCCCCGGTCCTACATCCGCAGTAAGTTTGTTTGTTTGTTGCTATTTTGAGCGTTTTGGACTCCAAGTGAGACTAGTCCTCGAACACTGTGGTCGAGAAGACTGGTTTATCCGCGGATTTTTGAATGGGAACTAAACAGGTGTTTGTAGCTACGATTATGATTCACTTTTTATAGAGTTATTCCACGGAAAGCTGCCCAAAAACACTCGGAAGTACTTCTCAATGAGCGTGTTGACCTGATCCGACGGCTTATCACAAAAAGACGAGCACGATTTGAACTTGATATCGAGTTGGAGAATGTTTTTGTGAAGCGGACGCGTTCTGGAGCCATTTCGTGTGTGCCGAATCAGCAGATTTTTAATCGAATTGGTGAGTTTTTTGTTTACGATTAGCTTTTTGGTAGTCGAAAGTACCCAAGTATGACTCATATCCGGGGATGGGTGCGATTAATTAGAACTGTGACTGATGGGAAGCGGATATACACACTGCGCGCCCCGTTGGAACACGTCGTTATAGCCTAGAAGGTCTTTTCGATTTGCGCATGTTTCATCATACAATGCTCGCGGGCTCAAAGCCTTGAGCTTTGATCACCTAATATCTGCCTGCGCCTTCAGGCAGCTGACTGGCCCCCTTTAGAGTTCGCAGACGGAACGCTTGAGGAAATTGCGCGGGCGAATCGCACAAATCTCCTTTCCCTTTTTGTCGTCGCTCGTTGTTTGTGTGGAGCAGCGCACGTGAATCACCACCTCTGCGATTGAAGCTAGGCGAGGGTGGACAGGACGTAAACAACGCGTATGAGCCCTAGTTTTCCATCATCGATGTTGCCTGCGGGCGCGCTGGGGCTGATGATAGAATCCACACATCCCTCCGTTAGTCAGTTAGTCAATCGACAGCCAGAGGCTATCCTTTCTCCCAACGAGGAACCATCTTACTTCCTCCGGCGAAACAGAAAGCCCCCCACGCTTTGCGGGTAGGTATCCCTGACCTACGAGCGCAAAGTGAAATAGCGAAACGAACGCCCGATTCAATCTTTGAGGCACTGCGGCGGCCACTTTTCGTCGAAATGGAATCACTGGTTGCGCGAATGTCGCTCGGATGCACGTATTCGCGGAGATTCCACAGAGACGAAATCGTCAACATACTTTGAGTTGTCATGCGGAGAAGCTTCGCGAGTGACCGCGTAACACTATCGCAACTCGAATTCAATTCAAAGGATGACGTGTCATTCGAAAAGTAGAGCTCGAAGCGTGCGCTCCTTTTAAGGGTTGGCTGGTCAACACAACAAACAGCCGTTCCCTGGATCGGATTCGGTCAGACATCACTGGTCAAACTTGTGACATCCAGAATGCGCACAATACGTGTTTGTTGCGTTATTATGTTTTTTAAACTTTCTGGAAGATGCGTCAATGAAGGTCAGACGTGATGGCGACCGGCGACCGGCTGCGCATGTGATTTCGGTTTTAAAAACGAATCGGGGGATATGTTTGTCGACGACCTTCGGCGGAGCGGCATGTCGAAAGAAAGCGAATCGAGGGCCCCCCTTTTTTGTGAGCATATCGGCTGGCTCAGGGCCGACGGGCGAGCCGAGTGGTCTTTGGTCGCTTAGAATTAGAATTCGCTCAATGGCAATGGCAAGGGTCAGTTTTTTCGCCGTAACCGGGTGGACAGACGTTCAATTTGCATAGGGCCCGACGAGACGGGACAGCAGGCTGTGCGGGAAGGAAGGAAGTCGTGGTTTTGACAATGGTTTCGGGGTCAGTTTGGCAAATGATGAGGCAGTGAAGTGGATTGAGGGGTCAGGGTGGGGGTTTGAGGCTTGAAATTGACAGAAATTGGACATACAGTAATCCGGGGTGATAATTGAAGTTGCAATTTAACAGTTAGCTCGTAGAAAAGCCGGAAATGACATTCTATTGCAATTGTTTGTATCGGTTTTGTACAAGATTACGGTACATCCGGCCAGTTTGAACTGATAAAACTGTAGTTGAATCATTGCATCTGCTTCTGATACTCCCTTTGGACACGTCTAACCGGAAACAAAACAGTACTATGTTGTTTGTTGGCTAAAACTTCCTTGTCCCCCTCTAAACTGTTTCTCTTTGTCCCGTAATCTGGCCCATGCCATCCAGCCTTCCATTTCCCACGAACACCGCCGCCGGCTGTCCACTCTCGTCGCAGCCGTTCGCCCTCTCAAAACAAGCCTAACCGATTCCGCGTGTTCTTTGGTCATCTATTAGTCGGAGTGGTCATTGGTCAGCTACGTCTTTCCTGACAGTCGCTTTGTACACACATTGCATCCCCCATCGCGTCGAGTAGCCATTGTCCGAGTGACCACGAGTGGTCGCCCGCCGCCGGCGTCAACATCCCGAAGCCGCGCGTCGTTTCGCGACCATTCTCCGCGCAGCTTTGCGAAGAACCGCCTCTCTCCGCCCCCTCGAGCGGACCCTATATAAGCCAGCTCCGCGAAGAGGACCAGGAATCCTAGTTCTAAAGTTGTGACTTGGAGTTAGACTTATTTTTACTGCCTGATTCCATTCTAAAACCTTATTCATTGTAAACCCCCTTCGTGAACTTACACATTTACCATCATGGTTGTCGGTATTGACGATTGGGCTACAGTTCGTCGATCGTTGATGGACGTGGCCGGCTTTCCCCAAGGCTCGTGCCGTCCCCCGATCGACGAAAACCCCCTTCGACGTTCGGATTCGATGCTTTCAATGCGAAGTCTGTGCAGTACATCGTTGTCGGAAAGTGATCCCGAAGAAATGCCCCTTGTAAATGTGCCAGAAGAAGATGAAGAAGAAGATTGGCGTATGTTTGGCTGGCTTTTGGACTCGTCCCAGGCCCCTGATCCATTCGATCTCGCTGTCGCTGAAGCTGAAGGTCCAATTAAGCCAGCGTCGCCATCTGATATTTCGATGCGCCCGTTGTCGCCTATTAGTGTTGAAATTGATGAAGAAGTATTAACGGCGTCTGAATCCAGCTCTGAGGGTTCGGAAAATGTTCGACCTAAAAGTGATTTGCTCAAAATTGATGAACATCAGCCGCAGAGGCGATATTTACGCGCGACTCGCCGACCCTGGTGGGCTAGTCTCAGTTCGTGTGATTCGTCTGGTTGTGAAAGCGCGTCTGAATCGCCGGCGTCTTCACCGGCGAGAAAACGTGGTAGTAGCTGCGTTTCTGATTGTAGCAATACAACGACAGATACGGAAGAGGACGAAGAAGTCCCGGACGATCGTCGTGTCACACGGGCTATGAGCCATTATTTGGAGCTTAAGCGGTCTCGTAGGATAGGTACGCACGCATTCACTTTAGACAACCTCAAAACTTGAATCTGCTGTTTAACCGTGTCTAACTGTCTTCTTTTCAGGTGCCTCCCTCGAAGAAGAACCATCCATCCCAGAGGCCACGCCAGAACCATCCCCAGCTGCCGCCCAAGAAGCCTACTACTATCCCAACCAAGTAAAGATGGAAACCATGGATGACGACTACCTCGGCTACTTCAACCAAGACGTCAAATACGACGCCCCCGAGGACGACAATCCGTCCCCGCAGCCTTCCACCAACACGATTGACCGCTCCGTCAGCTGCGAATCCGTGCAAGACATAAAGCCCGAGATTGTACGCCATTCTCCGCGTCAGCCGATCAAGTCGAGCAAGTACACATCTTCCCCGATTGATATGACACAACCGCCGTTCTTCCCGAGCTCGACGTCTATCAACCGAATCCCCCGTCTGATCCAATCCATCAAGCCAGCCGGCGTCGCTATCATCAGCGCGAAGAAGCACCGTGAGTTCAGGAAAGCCAAGCCTGGCCGACCTTCCAACAAAGAGAAGCGCCGTCTGGAGCGTAAGGCCGCTGCTGAGCTGAAAAAGATGTCGAAACGGCCTCCGAAGCACCCCACAGACGAGATCGACATGAACGCGTGCCATTGCATGTGCCGCAAGCCATTTGACGTCAAGAAGTTCTACCTAGCTTGCAATAAGTGCTTCCGCTGGTTCCATGGCCGTTGTGTCGGGCTTACCGAGAAGCGAGCCAGCCGCATGGCGACATGGGAGTGCCCTGAATGCAACCCCAACTTTGTCGTCAAACAGCCTTCCCGACGCCCGGCCACATCCCGCGCGAAATCCGCCTCTAACGATGTCAACGCTGAGTTCGACGATGAAGAAGAAGTCTATGAAGTAGACCCAGAACCCCCAGAGGACATTGTCAACGACTACATCTACCCCCGATCGCTCTTCTGCCTGTGCCGTCGGGAATACATCGAAACAGAGTTCTACGTTGGCTGCGAATACTGCGACAACTGGTTCCATCCCCTCTGTGTCGGCATCACTCGCGCGGCGGCGGAGAAGATGGACGAATACGTCTGCCCGAACTGCCAGCTTCCCGATCCCGACATCATGCGTCTGACGCCCCAGGAACACCGGCTCGTCTTCAATGCCATCGTAGCCATATTCAAGGTCCCTGGCAATGAGCTCTTCCGTCGAGACACCGAAGCCGGACTCCCGTATCGAACGGCCTGCCCGAACTTCCCTGTCATCGAAGAATTCTGCCATCGCCACAACGACTTTGCGTTTGCCACATTGAACGACTTCTGCTCCGACTTGGATGCCTTCGAAGCCGCTGTGCATTCCTTCTTCGGCAGTCGGTCTCATCATGGGTTGACAGCCTCTAAAATGGTCCGAATCGCCAAGCGTCGTCTCCAGCCGTCGGCTTCATAAGCGCCTTATATATAGTTTGATCACATTATACCTGCCTCTGATTTCCTACACTTTGTAGCCCTTACAGGGTCGCATGCTACCCCTTATGCTTTACATTTACAATTCCAAGTTTTAACCAAGATATTTTCATACATTGTCATTATTATTTGTTTGTAAATATGGTGCAAATTGTCAAATCGCAACATGCAACCATAGCCCATGTTTTTAATCACCGATCTTGTATGTACCTTATGGGTTTATCCTTTTATGGGTTGTTAATTGTTGCGTTGGTAATAAATTATAAGACTTACGATCATGGATCTGGTTTGGGGCGGGATTTGACATAGTTTCGATCAGATGGGGGTGAAAGTGAAAGTGAGCGGGGTTATCACTTTCTTTGGATTGGTTTGATCGATTTAAAGGGATCATGTGGTTGTTGGGGTCTTTTTTGGTGTTGATAGGATTGGATCTGGTGAGGTGTCAATATCTCAATCTGCCGGAGTATCTTCAAAGCGAATATCAACGCGCTTTCACAGCCTATGGTCCTGGATTGGCTGTATTCACACCGTATAGCTATGTGGACATGTTCTATGATAACATACCTTTTGTGGGGAAGATACCGGTATTTGGAAAAGATGGCACGAGCAGTCGAACTGGGACGAGTCCATTTTATCCGATTGGAGGCAATCCGAGTAATCCTGTTCCACCGCTTTATCGGTACGTTTTTTACGAGTTTCAAACAGCCATTTTTGGAGCTGAATGTGACGGTCTATAGATAGAATGCTCAATTTCCAGCGCACGTCCACTCCCAATCCACGCACCTAACCCAGTTGAAGTCGTAGCGGTGCCCCTGGACGAGGAAGCCCTTCACGGTGAACCGCTCTTCCCGAAGGAGTTGGTCCTGCCGGAAGAGATGGAAATGGCCGTCCCGGAAGGACACACTAAAAAAGATAAGAAGAAACCAGAAAACCCGTTTGGCGGCATCACTGAAATCTCGCGTCCATTTGATGGCATCGAAGGCATCGACGACGATGAGGAAACATTGTCAGAAATTGGCAGTGATCTGGAGAAGGCGAAATTGCCGCTGGAAATCGGCAACCTTCCGGGTCAATCCGGGAATAGGGAGGACAATTTTGGTGAAATCATCGCGCCAGGGGCGTTTGGACCCATAAATGGTAAAAACCCGAAGGCGACTGTCGTCAAAACGAAAAGACCTTTGGCGCGGGATGATTCTACGGAGTACGAAGACGATGACGATGTTATTATCAGACAGGCTTATCGGAGAAGGTTGAATGCACTTCGGAGGCAGCTTTTGCAGTAATTATGAGTAATGTTTTCTGCGTAGAGTTAATTATGTCAATAAACTAAGTGTCTTTGCTTCAACTTTAATGTCGGCATAAATTAGTCAACTTATTATTAACAGAACTTGTGATTCACTGTATTATGACTCAAAGTTGACTGTCTGTATGTCTAACCCGAAGTAAAATGTAAACGTCAGACACTTTTTATATCTAAATTTAACCTGGTTCTACTTATCAAAGTCATAGAAACCAATTTATGTAACCTTTGTACCTAGTTAGTGCCAGATTATAACTACTGTTGAAAAACGGCATTCATAATGGATGCATCTGTGTAAAATTGTGATTAGGCTACACTAGACCTTTTTTAAACCTGTTTTATAATGACAAATTCAAGTAATTTTCTATTTAGCCACATTTCTTGATAAATAACAAACGTGACAAAAGTCACATAATATTTTCTCTTAAAATCTGGTTACTGTAATGTTGGAAACGTTATTTTTTGTGGTTTAGATTTTTCTAAAAAATCGCATTTTGTTAAGATTTTGTTTAAAAATTCGTTGTCAATCTGTAGTTCATGTCCATGCAAAACCACAACCCCTCCCTGCAGTTTCATGGAACATCTCAAGCCAGATTAATGCCATCTCGACTCAGTGCACCCAAATGCCACCCTCTAATTAAATCTTAAATATAATCTTTGCAGTTTGTAACCCTTAAGGAATTCCTGCAAGTTAAAAGCCACGTATCCTTCCGGATTTTGTGATAATCACCTCCCTCCGCCCCTCCGCCTTCTTCAATACGACTTTAAGCCATGTGTTTATCATTTGTTGCAATTGTATTCCATTTTGGCACATTTTTAGCTAGACCTTCCATTTTTCTACACTACTCTTTATAACGCCATTCGAATGCTTTGAAAGTGACCACTTCCACCCCAGGTCACATCTGCATATCCAGCTGGCTGAAATTACGTAGAACCCTGACACATGCCGCTATAAAAGAATCATAAATCTTATTATGTAAAACTGTTTTTTCACCATTCCGCCAACCACACTTTTATTATGCATAAGTTTATTGAGTAAAGTCTGTGCAAACCCTTGCTTGAGTTTATGGTGTTGTTTTGTGCGTGCTTCCGAAAACAAATCCGTTTTGCCATCAAATATCGTGTATTTGACTTTGTTTTTATTTAAAATTTAACGTTTATTTTTTGGTTTCCCCAAAAGTGCAGACGGCTTTGTCCACATGAACCTCCAATGAGTGCATCCTTTCAAAGAAAACGACAACCGTCTGTGAGAATTTGGCCGGTTTTTGGGGTCCTTGAAGTGTCCATTCCACTATTTCATTTCACAAACCACGTAGCCATCTGCGTTTGTGAAATCCGTTCCATCTAAATAAAATACGTTTTGTCAAAACACGACGACAGTCTTGGTTTCTACCAAAATTCAAATAACGATATCTAATTACACCCGTGGGGGCGTCTACGGCGACTTTTTCTGGATACGAACAGCCTGAAGCGTTTATTCACATCAGTATTGTTGAAAGGAAGGAAGCGCTGCATCAGCAGATGGTCTTACTCAGAAAAAGCTGGTGCTTTGAAATAGCCATCTGCAGGACCAAATGGCACTGGATATTTATGTTTTATAATAATCTTGCTTGAAACTATTGCAGACATGCGAATGGTGGGCATGTTTATTATGAGACGGAGCCCCGGGGCGCTTTGTGGGTCGGTTTCGAATAGGCGGAAATACTTGGGGGTTACTGTTTGTAAACACTTATTTCATTTGACCAGTTAGAGCTTTAGGACTGTTTTGTCTGTTTTTTGCTAATCTACTTTTTAAAGATTGCTATTGTATATTTTGACTTTGAAAACATTCTAGTTAACGCCTTACGTAATGTGGCATACTGTAGTTTTTAAAATTCCTTTTTTTGACCCTGGATAATGTCGAGATTAACTCTTTTGTCTCTGCAAACCTTTCGGATTACCCTGAACTTTTGTTATTCAAATAGCAAACCTCCGTTTTATGTAAAAACAACCAAAAACAACGACTTATTTTGTTTTGCTAATCCTTTCCCTAAAAAACTAAACCTTCCCCAAAGTCAGCCTCACTACAAAGCATCCTTCAAAAATCACGAAACCCTTTTCTCCATTGCCTCTGAGAAAAGCAAGAATCTAAAGAGGTTTCCCGTATCATTCCTTCCATCGTCTCGTCCAGCTTTTCCTGTAATAGCTTAAAACCAAAGCCAAACATTTGTAGACACTGTGACACTCATAATGTACTCAAGGACAGAACTGACGTTTTTTTTAGTTAAATACTAATGCGAGTTGCTTTTGTTCCGTCTACATTCTATTATACTTTCGTGAGATCCCGTCTTGTCCCAATTTCATTTTCACTTGTGATATAATTGACTACTTTCAAAGTTTACATAGTTCTAGGTCTAGTTCAGCCCTTAATTGTGAGCACTACTTTTTCTAAACACACGTTCATCAGCGTCATCTGGGGAGTTAATTGTTTAACATGTTGGTCACGGGTATTTATCGCTTTGAAATTGTCCTCGTGGAGTGCTTCTCATTAAATTCGACAATGGAAAGGCGGCTTCGTGGGGCATGGCTTTTGTGGGAGAATACAATGGCCCAAACAAAAAAGACAAAAAGGAACAGTTTTTCCGGCGTTCGCGAAAGTCCTTTTGGGTGGGTTTTGATTTTTTTGATTTGAGCTTAGACATTTTCTGAAAAGGTTGTATTCTGTCTTTACCGAGTGTTAACATAGACAAAAGGTAAAATGAGAAAAGTTTTATAGTTCCGGTAGTTGGATTATCTTATCAAAACCATATTTATGGCGGTGCGATTAGTGTCACTTGTTTAAGTTAAGACTTTTTTTTAAATTTAAATCGAGAAACTTCCACCAAAGTTTGTATTTTTTCCCATCCATAAACTTTAACGACATTTAAAACACATTCAAAAAGCACAAAAACTCATTTCCCCCCTTCCATTCCGAGGTCAAATGATGCCGCGACCTGCCAATTGCCAAGAATCATTGACTCTAATCATCCGGCCGCACCCGGAACTATAAAACACTTGCCTTTGGCTTGCCTAGACTTTAGTTTACGATTATCACCTCATTTCATCTCTAAATTTGAAAGTTCCTTTGTAATTGGCCGGTCATTTCTTTGAAAACTCTTCGAAAGTAAAAGAGAAAGATTCTCGAATGGAATTTGAGTGCACACTACACCCATTATTTTTGTGTTCCGCTACGTTTTACCATAGTTCATTACATTTATTTCATGCCTGCTCACAATAGACGTCTGTTTCATGATTCATCTTTATCTTACTTGTGCCAGACAATCCTATATCTACGTGTACGTGTTACGAGCAAGTGAACCGAGTTCCTCAAACTCATAAATAAATACCGCCTCGAAACAATGATGTTTCGAGCTCAGTGCAAATGTTGAATCAACACGCCCGGTTTCTATACGTGAAAAATCTTTTTGTTAAGGGCAAACAAACAAGCTTGCGTTAGTACGATACTGGTCCTTTTTGCTTGACTTATGCTATTGTTTTGCTCGTTCGTTGGTGGTGTTTGCAAGGACGAGTTGAGAAAAAAAACCGTTGACAATAACTTTGGGTTTTTTCTTCTCGTATTTCCGTTCGCTTTTTTATTTTTTCTTTAATACTTAGTCCAGAAAAAAGAAAATCCGCGTTTTTTGGTGTTACATCAAGCTTCAATCATAAAAAATCACCTACGTTTCACGGCATTAGCAGTAATTTGAAGACATTGTGCTCCTAAAAGTGCAAAATCTCACATTGCAAATTTTAAAGCTTCCAAGCTGATGATGATGTGAAACAAAAAAACGAACGTTTGCATTCCTTTGCTTCTTCCGTGTTTGTATCAGCGTGAAAAACGTGAAACAATGTCCTTGAGGGCCTGGAAAGTTGTTCCTTGATTTGGTTTTGCACACATGACCGTGCATTTACGACTATAGTTTCACACATGCACTCCATCATGAATTATTTCAGCGCCATTGTTCCATTTTGGCACTTTTTTACATTGCTTCCATTCAGCTGCATTTGGGCGATCATTTAATTTGTGGTGGCTTCGACCCCCCGCGGCACATTTTATTTATTTTATTAAGTTTTACTTCCATTTTGGGGTGGAGCTGACAACTGGTGCACTCAATAATGATGTGCTTTTTACATTTTGGTGCCAGACTTGATTTGATAATTATTTTTTCGCTGTATTTTTGATCGAAAATAGTGATTTTGTCTTTTTAAAACTGTTTTAATTGCTTTTTGTCTCACTTTGGTTAACAAAAAATGACGATTCTACGTAGTTGAGCTCATTCTGGCCACCTTGGTCGATCTTCCTCCAATTCGTCATTGTTAGCTAAAACTAAAACCGTCACTGGCAACCTTTTTGAATGTCTGAGCACGTGTAGAAACACATTCCCCCCAAAGCTGGGCTCCTCATTAGTTCCTCCGTGTTTCTGCCCTCCTAATCTCTGACGATGTAACCGTAGAAACTGTCTTTATCCATTCCGGAAGCCGAAGAACATCCACATCTACCAACTTTCCACAATCTTCCCCCATTTCTGTTCCTCAAAATGGTGCCAATCCCAAAATTAAACCTTTTGTCAACCTTTTTTCTCACGCTCAACATCAACATCGATATGCATCGTGTTAACCCTTTGCCCCCCAAAAAAGACTGCCTGTAATTCGATACAATCTGCCCTCTCCATCGAGCTTTGCCTAACCCCAACCTTGTGAATTTCGAATGTGAATTCGAATGTGAATTCGAATTTGTGTCATCAAAAATTGCACCCACTTTCCGTGCCACCAAAAACAAGAGCTCGAAACCACATGGGTTTGCTCAGGCTTGTCCGCCCAAATTTCGATGGTTGTGAAACACCGCCGATTCACACGACCTTGCACGATATCCTTTGTGCCGTTGCGTGGACTGTGGAAGTTGTGCCATCGTTAAGTCCACCCCCGATTCCCACGTAACCACAATCACGTAGGTCGGCATTTGAATGGGGCTATAATGAGGGTCCAGATGGCATGAAACTGACAAATCTCCGCCTTTGATGCACCTTCTGGAGCGCGCTTAAACTACTTTAATATAGCTGGCATTAAGCGCGCTTAAATAGTTTATGCCGTCGGCGGAGGGCAGGAGATGAAAGTTCTGGAATAAGGTCATTGAAAGATGACGGGGGTGAAAGATATTCTTATAATTTGAGCTGGATGGACTTTCTTTTGCTAAAATGCAGTTATTTTTTAGGTTTTAAAGAAGATTGAGACCGTTTTTAGCTGTTTTTTCGATAATTGAAGCGACTTTGATTGACGGGGTTTCCAATTTTGGCAATTTCCGAGATTTCTTTCAACCCCAAATATAGCCATCAATTTTCGACCGTACTCAATGCACTTTCATCCATCAGCCTGTCATTTATCGTCAACCCCATCGCGAAACCTGGTATTGTTCATCTCCAAATTACCCCCAGGCCATCTATCACGAATTGTTTCCGCCGCCCGCGCCTTTCATCTACGCGCATAGCTCAAGAATTGGCGCGGAATCCAATTTCCGGCGTCTCTGCACGTGTATGCCCTTCCTTGAGAGGAGGGATGCTCGTTCCTTTCCCTTCTTACTAAAAGTCATCCAATGAAGCCGCCAGACTGCCCATCTTAGACTCCTCCTGCGTCCAGATAAAATAGTTTCAAGATAGGCAAGCAGTCGCACAATTTCCGTGTTCCTGAAGTCCTATTGTTTCCAATGACTCCCCTGATGACCACAAGATTGATGCCCTCCTGGCCATGGAGACTGTTTTTCCGTTCCTTAATGGCCGCCTATCCCTGAATGTCCTTAGATACATGTCCTCCTTCGAGTTCGGGCCTAACAATGCTTTCTTCCGTCTTTTAGTCTAGCCCCTTTATAAATTCATGGAAAATGTTCAATGGAAAACATCTGTTGTGCCTGTTTTTCCAAACCATTGTAACCGAAATATTGTTATTTCCGCACTTTTACCTATATTTAGCAGTTTTTCTTAAATTTAAATCTTAAAATACCATAAAACTAACTTGTAAGCATGACCTAGCTTTAATCAGGCGCCATTCAGCAAATTTTACTATGAACAGATGCATTTTTCTGGCACACCTACACTATAAGAATGTTTTTTAACCCGACAAAGTCAAATGCCAAATACAGAAACCGTAGCTCAGGTGTGACTAAGGGATAAGGGTGGTCGAGATTAACCATAGTCATGTTTTGAACAGTTTCCAAGATGGCTAGGGAAAACATTTACCCCTCTTCAGCCCTCAGGGCCTCCTTCCGCGTCGTTTCCGCACATCTCACGCGTCTCGAAACACTTTCTGCACTTGCGAACATCAGGAAGTAAACATTTACGGCACTCAATGGCAACTTGTTTTTGCAGAAAACGAACCCCGCAGATGCAATGGATGCACTGGTTGAACTCTACTCCACGATTCACATACCGTTGGCCCTGGCATTATGTGTCAGTGGTGCCATTGGGCATATTTTTGCCATTGGAGTGCTTGTTAAGATGATGAATCCGACTAATATGTTGCTTATCAGCATGTCTTGGTAAGCCCTAACCATGCTAAAATCATTCTAAACTGCAAAAATTCAGCTCACAACTAACTCTCTGCGTAAACTACCTCTACAGTACCCTCTACAGATACGGTAGCGACAGATTATGCATGTCAACACTGTGGCAAATCGGATGGACATACACACTTCTCTTTTCTGTGACGTTATCAGTGTTAGTTGAAATGTGCGGCGTGTTTCATGTTGTCGCAATTTCGATTATACGGTACATTTCGTTGCAAAAGTTGAAACATGCCACCTCTGGGCAACCTTGGTTCACAAATAAACGCTGCTGGCAAGCGTTGGGAATCATCTATGGCAGTGTTTTGGTCATCTGTGGGCCACTGTATTTCCACAGTAAGGTCGTGGAAGCTGTTGAGGATGAAAATTGTGTTGCAATGTATCCGCAGTTGGAGAATAGTGTGAATTATCGGCTGACTTTTGTGGACAATCCGACGTTACAGTTAGTCAACTTCTGGTTATTTGGATCAATCTGTAAAATCATTCCTTCACTTATTCTATGCATCATGAGTGTGTTGCTTGTCGGCAGTCTGAGAGACATCCAGCAGATGCAGGCGCGATTTGCGTCGGTGGAACGAGATCGGCAGCATTATCGAACTACTAAAATCATTCTAGTGAGTCTATTTAATGCTTAAGACAGCCTTTAAAATGATGATTTTAGGTAATAATGTCAATCTTCATCATCGTCGAATTCCCTCAAGGCGTCTTCGCCGTCGCGCACACCATAACCATCCTACCGTACAAGGACTTCCTTGGAGACTTTTTCGAAATGCTCACCCTCTTCGCCTCCTGCCTTATTTTCGCCTTATTCTGCTCCATGAATTCACGCCTCCGAGGAGCCTTCTTCGATTTGGCCACGAAATTTGTCGATCGACCGTTTGGATTGCTGTTCCGAAGGGGCAGTGAACCGATGAAGTACGTTTTTTTGCCCTTTTTGACCAACTTACATCTAACAATGCCCTATTTCAGAGTAAACAACAGCAAAACCGACATCCTTATCACCGAGTCCACATCGGCACACGAGTCTCACAGCCTTGTCGAATGGACTGGGAACAAGGACAACAATTGCCCTGCGGATGCTGTTTAGACATAGCTTACAATTTATAGATTACAAAACTGTCTTTATTATCACTTCTATTGCCTTACTCGATTAACTGGAAAATTTGTAACTTATCACGGGATTCGCAACACTTATGTTTAACCGCCAATGTATTAACCACACACACATCTACAGTATCCAAAGAATTTTTATGAGCTTTAAGTTTTTTTATTTTTTACACAACCTTCATTGCATTGCCGTCCCACATTGTTTGTATTCTGGTGTTTTGAGTATGCACGTTTCGTGCTAAAAGTTAAATAAAACGGATAAACTTAAACTTAAACAAACTTCAAAAAATTATGTTTACAAAACATCCAGATTCTTTTTTTACTATTTGTTTGCAACTATAAAAGGAAGTGATGTATTCTTTTCAAAGAATAAGCATCTTTTGCACTTTAATTAAACTTTCAGTTTCCAAAATCGGAAGTCGTTTGAAACATGTCGCTCTTCAGCTGATGTGATTTCAGATGGCACGTTTCTTTCCAGAAAATTAAACGTGAACCATCTTTAGAGGTTCTTTATACATGCGTGAAGTCATGATTCTAGTTCTTTATCTTGTTGTGTGAGGTCTAATTTGTGCCACTTTAAAATAGGTTCGGACTGCCTTTTCTGGAGCCTATTTTGATTCCGAAAAGAGTAACAAAAACGCAATTATAGTACGTCTGCATCAGTGATGATTCACCCTTTCTGGTATCAATGCCATCGCACAATGGTGGGAAATAAGCAGATTGAAATATGGTTTTTTGTAAAGGTTTAAATTAAGTTTAAAAAACAGATGGGGTTACGGTGGATGGACAATGCTTGAGAAGAAATTGCTTTATCAATGTTTGTGTTTTGAGGGTTAATTTTATCAAACGATGAACGGTGAAGGATTAAAGATTGCTAAAAGTATTGGGCATTTGTTTTCTGGTGTTTTGTAAATGTGAAAAACAGTTCGGACTTCTATTTTTGAGCATTACAACGATAGTTTTGAAACATTTCAACGCCAACGTTACAGTCTTTATGGACCATTTTGCAGTTTTTTCTATGTAAAATTAAATGACAACCCCATTAATACGACTTTACGAGGGTCTATTTGCTTACAGCCACAAGTCCGGAAGTGAGGACTGTATTTCGAGAACAGCAAAGCCAGCTTTACGGAACTACAAAAGTTTCCGCTTGCCAAGGTTTACGATGCCACAAAATGATTTCATTCTGTGCCCTTTGCATTGTTTTGCACGAAAAGCAAGAAAATCGTAATATTTATCAACGGAAAAAACAACTATGTATATTTCAAATGCTCAGAAACCGTTCAGACTGTGTAGAAGGCCGTCGACATGAAGAATACTTGTGCGGGAAATCCAGTGAAAATCGTGTATCAAATGCCGTTTCCCATTCTTTGTCTAAGGCGGAAAAGTAATGTCTGCCTTCATTTAGGAAGACTAAAGGCCGTCCACTGATGATACTGATGATTTGATGATCTGGGGGTACTTTTGTGGGGTCCATTGGGCTGATAGTTGCTGAGGAGGTGGGGTTGTGGCAGTGGAGGAATCCGTAACTAAAAAATGCCGAGAATAAAGTCAGCATGCACGTGGAAAGCCAAAAGACAGAGATCTTGGCTTAAACTTACACATATTTCTTATAAATCTCATTATGAGTGAATATAAAAGTAAACGGCATGGCACCAACGCTGGCTCCGAATGCGATGTTGAGCACTATGTTGAAAAAGGCCATCATGTATTCTCGGTGTTGATCACTGAAATGACTCGACTAACTTTAAGAAACATGTTTTAACAAAAGTGACTCACTGAAGCATGAAATACAGTGATTTGGCCCCCTGGCAAAGGAAGCTCGTAAAAATAACAAAAGCCGACGCTACACTGAACCAATAAAGAGTCCTCTTTGTTTTGATGTTTTCATAATGTTGATACCGTTCAGACAGGGACTTGTTGCGTTTGCTTCGGATGTTTACGTGTTTAACGTAATTTAAGACGGAAAACAAGGCCTAAAATACGCGTTTTTATCGATCGATCGATTGAATGTTCAACTTACAGTCCACGTAAAAACCAACATAGCCAAAGTAGCATAATTATAAACCATCATGTCAATTATCATAAATATGAACACGGCAAACACGCTGAGCACGGAAAATACCCACTGAAAAGGAATAAACTTGTGATTTTAAATTAATAATTAAAAATGCGGTAAAACATACAGGAAAAATAAGCATAGTAACCAAAAGAGGAAGCGAAAAATAGTTCTCGTACATCTTTTCACTCAATGCGGATAGAATTCTTTCCACGATGATGGAAACTTGTAAGAATGCAATTGCACAGTTGCAGGTTCCGTGGAACATGGTAAATAAATACAGAAAGTTGTGTGTGTTGTATGGGACATTGTATCCGAAGAGATAAAATATATTAATTGATAACCTAAAACACGCTTTTTAAAAATCTGCCAAATATGCAAAGTTCTTACCGTAAAACCGCTCGCATAATCATGCAAACCCATAAATTACAACAATTTATCCTCATATTGATGTGCATTGTTGACATTTTTGAAAATATCGCCACCATAACCGTGGCATTTACAAAGTTGAAAACTTCGATAACTATGCTGAGAAAGCATAGTGAAACGATCACTTTGTCGACAGAATCGAGTAACACGAAGGGTTGGTTCATTTCTAAAACCGTATAACGTCAAGTAAGGCCTTTTTAAAATGGCGTTTCAATCTCGATAGAATTTGCAAAGATTGCGGAAGTGGAAGCAGTTTTAACACATTCACGCTGTGCCAAAGCACAAAGATACATACGTAAAACTATGAATTTCTAAGTATCTTGACAGTTTTAAACGACAAAAATGGAAAAAAAAGCGAAGGTAAAACACGCGTAAAACTGTTTTTTGTTGAAAGCGTTTTTATCTATCAAGTTGATCATGAAGTTGCACACAAAAAAATGGAAAGATTATGCAAAGCATAAACTTTAATTGCACGCGCAAAACGTAATCTTAAGTTTACGCGGGCATAATCTTTCTAAGCAAAGCGTAGTCTAAAGATTATGCTCTATGAAATGCGCCTCCCGCGCTCTTTTTCTATGTTTTAAGTCTCTGTTGAACTTGTGTTTCTCACGTTGTTATATCTATTGTTTTGCTTGTTTTAGCTTGATACGTAAAGTGTTCACTTTTCAGGCACGATTTAGAAGCTAATCCGATAACACGATGCGACCACGAGCTGTTGATAACGCAGTAACTTCAAGGAGGGCTATGATCTGTGATGTGGTAAGTTATATCCTTGCAAATTAGATGGAAATTAAGCATTTACTTGCAGGAACAGCTCAGACTCGCCGTTCGTGATATCACAGATGCCTCGTCAAGGTTCCTTATCCCCCAAAGTAAGTTTTTCACCCATGTCTTCCATTATCTTCTCATTTTATATATATTATCTTACAGATGATCCCGAAACTTGACAATCGACGCCTCAAATCGGTGATCTAGACTGATTACACATAACAAGACGTCCCCCACAGCATGTCTCAGCAAAACCGACGGAGAAGAACAGAATTTGACAATCCCACCATCAAAGACCTCATGAATCCCCGCCAACGACTTAAAGACGCCGAAAAACCACAAAATACTAATGTTACGTCATCCCCATTTAATTTTTGTCGGTTTTTACGAATGTTCTGACATGTTCTATTTTGTTAGTTTTAGAAGTGTTTTTATCTTTCTTTAGCTGAATTGTGATTCGAATTTATATATATTTTAAGCTTTATTCCTATAAAAACGTTTTACTACTAACTTTTGTTGGTACCCGCAATCATCTACAAGCTAATTAAAACACTGCCAACGGCAAAAAGGAGCAAAAAAGCGCTTTTGGCGCCAACGTTGGAAGATTATGCTCGAGCGTAATCTTTTAGAGAAGCATAATCTTTAAATTACACAGCGGTGTAATGTTTTTGTGCATTACGCTTTGCGTAAACTAAAGATTACGCTCAGCATAATCTTTAGTTTACGTTTTTTTTTGTGTGTGTGCGGAACATTGATGTCGGCGGAGTCAAAAAAGTGAGGACAGTGATGTATGGTGACGTACGGTTTTTATGATTGTTATCATTTTGAAGCTATTTTAAGTCTTAAAAAATGGGATGGAATTGGTATTTTACAGCATAATGGCTGTAATCTTTCAAACTGCACAGTAAGCTTTATAAACCAGTACAATGAAGACTGCTAAATTACAAAAAAGAGTTAGCCATATCACGGCACAGCACAAACCGCTACAAAAATGTCAACCCCGTCATGCCGATTAACGTAGACGGTAAATAAAATCAAAAAAGTAAATCGAATTACAAACATGAGTTGCGCTGCTGGCGTAGCATAGCCACAACAAAAGCAATGTCTAAAACACAATTTGGCTAAAACGTACCGTTGTCAAAACGTGGAAATGAAAGCCAGACAGAAGTTTTCTCACATTAAGAGTTTGGAATTGTATTTTAGAGGAAGAAACATTCTAAAGCCGTGCATTTTCGAACTTTGCGCACGGCAAAACAAAGCGCCCCCTCAAAAAACACACATTGCCACAGGTTGAAAAGCCAAGGTACAGGTTGGACACAAACAATAGGAAATAAATAGGTTATTTAAACAAAGAAAGACAAAATATTTATTATGAATGGTATGGGTGCAAGAATGAATAGCACTCGTGAAAACGGTCAAAACAAAAGGTGAATACAAATTTGTCACGCAGACACAGTTAAGGGGAAGAAATGCAGCTACATTACGTATTACGGATATAATTTACATATTGTATGATGATTTATTAAAATCGTAAGTTCAAGAGCAAGTTTTTAGTAGCTGGATAAAGCGTTGGATTGCGGTAAAAGTGCTAAAGCATTTCGGAGGCCCGCCAAACCGCGTGAGGTATATACGCCATAAATGTGTTGTAGCATACCAAACTTGATTAAACAAGCACACTGTAAGTCAAATGTCTCTGTTATGGGTGTTAGAAAGGTTCAACACTATGAAATGTAATAGTAATACTGCTATAAAACTGACATTATGTTTTTATGTTGTGAATACTATTTTTGTATCATGTTGTCTGGTCGAACATATCCCACATTTTGTATTTGACAGGTTGTTTTATAAAATTCAATATAACACTTTAAACGTACAAAATACAGATCAGCATCAACCCAAAGTGCAATGAGCTCAATGCTCGCCTGCCATCTTGTCAATTTTGCATCATTAAACCCACGTGACAACAACAAAGTGCAATCGTCGTAATTTAAGGGCCATCACAAGGTCTCCATGAAAAACGATGACTGCTACCCATGCAAAATCAGGTACAAGACTACATTACACTACGCTCACACACTCCTGTAAACCTCAGCCAATTCGCTGCGAGTCGGTCCCGGTCGAAGGGGTCCGCCGGTCGCTCCGCGCGCATGTGCAAAAAAAGGACCGGTAAATTTAACAAACTTAATATTTTAAAACTTTACCTTTTTTACACTTTTGCCGTAATTGAAGTGTTTGCGAACACAATGGAACCAACCCCAACCCCAGAAAAAATTTTGCCGTCCTACAAATCAGTGCCAAAGTGGGTGCCCTCAAGAATTTCAAACCGGCATTTCTCAACATTGTCCATTCTGATTGGCACCAAACTTTGGCATACACTAGTCCTACCTATGGACCTTTTACGTGCCAAATGTCGAGTTCCAAAAGGCAGGGGGAAGCGAGTTATTGCCATCCAAAGTTTTTCCCCTTGTTTTTCAACTTTGTGACTGAATAACTTTCTTCATTATGATCTAATTGCCGTCGAAAACACTAAAAAAAATGTCTGCAACGTAATTTATCATCAAACAAGACGTTTAATACAATTTTGGCTTCAAATTCCTCGACGCGGATTCTGGAGCCTACAGGATTCTGAAAGTTCCAGAATTGCTTTTTATGACTAAATTCGTTATCTACGGCCTCAAATTAGTCTGTACTGCAAGTTTCATGCATTTTGAAACTTTTTGATTTTTGACGTGGTCCGAGGAGGAGGTTTCCCCCAAAAATGCACGAAAAACAAGGAGAAAAACTTTGGATGGCAATAACTCGCTTCCCGCTGCCTTTTGGAACCTGAAATTTGGCACGTAAAAGGTCCATAGGTAGGACTAGTGTATGCCAAAGTTTGGTGCCAATCAGAATGGACAATGTTGAGCAATGCCGGTTTGAAATTCTTGAGGGCACCCACTTTGGCACTGATTTGTAGGACGGCAAAATTTTTTCTGGGGTTGGGGTTGGTTCCATTGTGTTCGCAAACACTTCAATTACGGCAAAAATGTAAAAAAAGTAAAGTTTTAATTTATTAAGTTTGTAAAATTTACCGTTCCTTTTTTTGCACATGCGCGCGGAGCGACCGGCGGACCCCTTCGACCGGGACCGACTCGCAGCGAATTGGCTGCTGTGTGACCGCCGTGCATTATTCGATCTAGCACAAAGATCATGGAAGGAGGAGTGATAAGAAGCGCTAACTGATCAAAACTGTTTTATTTTTTGTTTGTCACTGCTGCAGGGATTGAAAAAATGGGGTAAGTTGTGTTTTATACTGACTTCCTGTTATAATACTACAAAACTATCTAGTCCAGTTAATAAATAATGTATCAAAAAGGTGTTATTAGCTCGTAATTACCTCATTACACCTGTTTTTTTGTGAAAACCGTTTACTGCACCATTTTTAGCCTTATAAACGCTGGCATTTTTGGGTTGCTGCTGTTACTGGTGGTTCAAAACTTGAACTATTATGAAGTTCGAGAACTATTGTGAGTTTGAAATATAAATTTTGCAAGATTTTAGCTTAAAATTAAAATTAATGGCTTCAGAATACAACCACCATCACCAACTATCGGGCCTTTGGCAAAAAACTCGAAATTAGTCAACGCAGAGATACTATTTGACGGCAAATATGTTGGCCCAGAGTCGCACGCTTGGCATGACGGTGCCCTCTACTCGACTATTGAATCAGGCTACATTAAGGTTGTTAACGACAAAGTCGTTAAGGAAATACGCGTTGCCAAGGAAGGGTGTGGTAAGTTGTTAGTCTTTCAAGGTGGCAAAAACAAGGGATTACTAAATATTCGTATTCTATTTTTGCTTTAGTTTGTTTTTTAAGCGATAATTACAGTAAGAAGGGTATCAGTACACGCAAATGTAAACAATAGTTATCAGATTGCGCGCCTACAAAAATCTAAAATGGATGAACCGTGGCACGTTTAGAAAGCCGGGCAGAGTGTCATTCCTCACAAGCCAAACGTGACAATAAGCTCATCCAAACGTCGCTTTTTGGGATGGGCAAAACCACTGCCACCATAATCAACCCCAAAAAGTGGGTTCTGAACAAATGCGCTCAGAAAGAGGGCATTGAGGGCACCTTTTTGCCACAGATTGTTCCGTTAGAGGTTAATCTAGGGTCCACAGAGACATGAAAAAGCTTTCGCCGCATTAGAATGAACGTAGGCAGATACCGTATTTTGGGTAGAGAGTTCAACAGAGCAAGGGAATTCTAGTTATCGTAAATAGATCAGATTTTTTAATATCAGCTGTCGCATAAATACCAGACCTTTTGCATAAGCTGACTAAACTAGAGCCCAAGGGTGGCACATGACAAGGTTAATGATGCGTATTTTTGAACACAAACCAGCAAAAACAGATAAGTAATGCATAGAATAACAATAGAGCTGGTTCTGTAATACGGCATAGTATTTCCACGCCCAACCAGCAATCTGTTTTTATTTAATTACGTGTGTTATAGAGATTGATAAAAAGTGGGAAAAAACTTGAAGATTATCCCTTGTTTTTGGCATAAAGGTACTTGGAACCCTTCATAAGTCGAATTATGTGCAGCGCAAAAGTGCAACGTAGCCAAACAAAGTACGATTTTTGAGACTTTTTACTAAATTTGGATATGTAATAGTGCAAGTTTAACATTCGAGTTGACAAAAACGCACTTTAAATTTGATAAATTTTTAATAAAACGCATCAAAAAAGGGTAAAAATTTCTAATTTACGGCAACTTTCAGCATACCCGGAAGGCTGTGGCCGTCCTCTCGGAATCCGCCACTACCACGACGAAACATTCATCGCCGCCGACTGCTATCATGGCATCGTTGAAGTTAACTTCAAAACTGGGACCGTCAAAAATCTCTTATCCATCGAAACTGTCATCAATGGCAAGAGGCTCATGTTCCCCGACGATCTTGACTTCATCTCGAAAGACACTATCATCTTCTCGGATGCGACTGTCAATTGGGACCTGCACCGATTCGCGATTCCGGTCGTGGCTGGTGTCAATGATGGTCGACTCATCAAGTTCAACCTAAAAACCGGCGAATACGAACAAATTGCCGACGGCTTCTACTTCGCCAACGGCATCCAAGTCCATGCCGATGGTGAAAGCGTCCTCGTGACAGAGACTGGCTTCGGCCGGGTGTTGCGCATCTACTTCGCTGGCCCCAAGAAAGGCGTTCGTGAAAACTTTGTCGAACAGTTGCCCGGATTCCCTGACAACATCCGCGCCACGACAAAGGGTACCTACTTCGTCGCGATGGCAGCCCCACGTATCGGTGGTTGGCATTTACTTGATTTGATTGCTCCACATCCGTCGCTGCGGAAGTTGATCCTTCAAGTTGTCCCTGAAAAGTATCTAACACCATTGTTTCTGTTAGGAGCTCCAAAACATGGTGTTTTCATCGAAGTCGATGTGAATGGCAACATTATCGACAGCTGGCAAGACCCATCCGGAAAAGTGCGCTTCATCTCGCAGGCCACTGACACCGGCGATGCCATCTACATCGGATCCTATGGGCACCCGTTCCTGGCCAAGATCAACAGATAGACTCCATAAACTGCCCCTATATCAAAACTTGTAATATCAGTTCATTGAACCTTATTAAGTGCTCATCTTTAATACAAACATCCAACTACAAAAAAGTACTCAAAGCCCAAAATCTTGCACTAGCTCGTAATAAAAACCACAATAAGTATTACATTTTCTTCTCCGGATTCAAATTCAAACTTTCTGCTCCAAATAAAAGTGGAGCACCTCCTTCTTGCCGACAGGGCGACGATCCTGTTTCGGCTCCAGGCTCCGAATGACGGCCGCAAGCTTGTTGACAAGGGTTTGCTTTTCGACCTTATCAAATTGGGGACGGATAATGTCCAACAACTCTTTCGTAGTGTGAGGACGACGCAACAGAAGACGCTTTATCTGGTCCTGGAGGAGCAAGTCTTGCTGACGCTCTGACATGCTTGAAGTGGAAGCGCTGTGCGGCATGGACGGCGTCGGGGAGGACGATTTCGACGACATGGACACGCTTGATGAGGACTTTTCCATCTTCTGCTTCTTGGCAGAGCTGTTCTGCTCGGAGGAATCAGCCTGATGGGGACGCTTGCGATCTTCGGACCCGTTTTGCTTTTGTTTTTGCTGCGGCATGAAGATGGGCGAAGTGGTGGTTTTATCCAGGTCATCGACATCAGAATCGTCAGAGCCGGGGGCATCCTTGGGGTTGGGGCCATTGGGGTTTTCGTCGTTTTTGGCGTCTGAAAATATGCTTTGGTTGTTTACGATTCTTTTTGCTGTTCTGAAAGAAAGAACCCTGCTTGCCGAAACAAAACAAGCTAGGGAACACCCAAAAAACCAATCCCACCCTCGGCACTTTGGAAAAAAAGCTGCAGCCCGCGGTTTCGGACACACTTCATCGACCTACATGACCACCCTCCTCAACATGCACTGGCATGTTTCGGGCAAGCGCTGATGCTTGTGTGTTCAAAGTCTCGTCGGAGCCTTTCCCGCCGGCGGGGTGCTAGACGACCCCAGACAGGCGACAGCCCTCCCCGACTAGTATTCGAAAAAAATGTATGCGGAAAGGACTTTGCACCCATAGGAAACCCCGTATCGACAGACATCAGTCGAGTTCGCCGTCAACTTTGAGCAACAGGCGGGTTCGCTCTGATCTACGTACATTCGCGATGTTGCATTGATCGCTTTTCTGCTCTAGCTTCCGCATTGATCGATGCAGAGATCCCTCTTTTTCAACAAATATTAACAAAAAACCCACCATCTTTGCCGTCCTCGTTATCGTCGTCGTCTTCCTCCTCCTCCGAGGATTCCTCATTAGAGTCAATGTCACGTTTGAGGCCGGTTTCGTCGCCAACGGCCACCATGGCTTCGTCAATCTTTTCTTCATTCGTCTTGGTTTCGCGGCTGAAACGACACTTTGATTAAACATATTTACGGCACTTTTTCTTGTTTGCACGTTTTTTTTTTCACTGTGGTCCACTCCAGTCAACTAGAAAAAAGGGCTAACCACAATGTTCCTCCACAGTTCGTTCGCCAAAAAGACACCCCTCACTCGAAAAACCCCCAAAAAGCAATCAGCATGCGATGCGGCAGTTCCTCTGTCAAACTTCCTCGTTACGAAAACACTACGTCAGGTTATGACCATACTTACGCGTCGAGAATCTCCTTAACGGCCTGACGACACATTTCGAGATCAGCTCGGAAGGTGGAAGGCATTATAGAAGTGAGCTATATTTGTCCACTGACACTTTGAAAACAACACTAAAGCTGTCTTATCTGTTTATCTGGATTTCCTAATCTACTGTATGTAAATTTGCATCGCAAAAGTCTCACTCGCGCATCTAGCCGCAATCTCTTGCCAAATCTTTCCCTAATTTGAGCGTTCTTTGCGCTGTTAGTTGGCCACCGCCGACGACGTTGTCTGTCACTCGCCCTGCCCCTAGTTTCAACGAGACCTTCTAGTTAGCTGTGGGTTTATTTTTAAAGCCGCCTTTTGAAGTCTATAAATGTCAATTTGACTCAAGCCAAGTCGCTTTATCTCGGTTTGCTGTCAGTTAGGCATGGAAATGCCTTACTGCTTTTTTAGTGTTCTTTTTTGCTTTTTTGCAGGCTTATAATCAATAACTATAAATGGCTAATGTAAGTGCCTTTTGCGTTGTTATTGCCGCGTAAACAGGCTTTTCCTTCATAGCGGAAACCCTTCAAATTATAAATTTTTCTCATGCTTGTTATTTTGACTTGTTTTGCTATGACTACGAATGAACGAACGCCAACAACCGCATTACTAGAGTGCTCACTGTTCTTAACATAAGGCTGGCTACACAATGGGTGTAAACTAAGAAGCACGTGGTCGATTAGGAGCATTCAAAAGACGAGCGGCTGTTATTACAATAGTTCAAGAATGCACGTAATTTCTGAGATGAGCGATCTGTAGAATTGCATAACCTTGAAGTATCGACCCGCCTATTTGCAATTACATCGTGTTGTATGTGTGTTCGGTTCTGTCGCGCAAATTGTACTTTAACCTTTGACAGTAAAGTAATTGCAGCGTTTTTAGACCGTCATCTGGTAGACCAGACCTCATACTTTTATCAATAGGTCACACCAACTCACTAAACATGCGGATGCTTTGGGTTGTACGGCACGGCGAACGTATCGACAAAGTCGATCCGTCCTGGGTTAAGCGTGCCCCTCGTGGAGCGTGGGATGATCCGACTCTGACGTAGGTTTAAAACATGCTAACGTCATTGTTTCATTGCAAAGCTAATGTCTACATTTGCAGCGACCGCGGTCATAGCCAAGCAGCTGAGGTCGGAAAGCGCTTATCCGAAGAAAGCCGTATTGACCATGTGTTCGTCTCGCCGTTCATCCGTTGCCTCCAGACGGCGACAAACATTGTCAAAAATCTGCCCAATGGGAAGGAATTGAAATTCTACGTGGAACCGGGTTTCGCTGAAGCACTTTGCTGTACGCAATTTCCACCGGGATGTTTGACGGGGAAAGAGTTGAAGTATGTTGACAGAGCAAAAACCGAGGAAAAGCTTACTAAAAATGATACTTCAGGCCACAGTTTCCGCAAATCGACACCTCCTACGATCACTTTTTGACTGAATTCACCCCGGAGAACGACGATCTCGAGTGCGAAGACAGAATCCGCGACACCCTTGAACACGTGCTCGACAAATACCCCGGAAACATCCTTGTCGTCAGCCATGGATCCCCGATTGCTGCCGTCCATACCGTTTTGAATCGACGCTACAAGTACGTCGGTCTTTGTACGATCTCGCAGTACAACGTCCACGACAACGGCACGGATTCGCCCTCAAATCGGGAAAACAAGAAAAAGAAGAGCGGCAAAGGACTTCACTCGAAATACACTTTTAAGTGTGTTTTGGCTGGTGATTCTAGCCATTTGACTGATCGGTCTAATTTGGCGGAGCACTGACATTATGAATTTGAGTTTTGCTCAATGCTTTTGAAGTGTTGGGGGTTATACGGGATATGGAATAAAAGTTTTGACTTTAAAGTTGTGAAAGCAAACCCACTCGCTCTCAGAACCGGAATCCGTCATGTAATCGCATTCACGGCCTTCGTCGTCACCGTCATCGGACTCATAGGCAGCGACTTCATCGCCGTTTTGGACGCGGACACGCTTGTCTTTGGTGGGACGGTCGTTGTTACGCTTTTTGGTGAGGCGTTTCTTACGGGCTGCTTGGTCCTCGTCGGCATCGGAGTTGCCGTCTTCGTCGTCGGAGCTCATGATGTCTTTGTCTTTGATGATCTGGAAGGATTTTAATGCTTAAAATTAACAGATGGAAAGGAAAAGACCTACCAAACCACTGCCTTTGACGGACTTTTCACCCTCCTCATCCATGTCCTTCGCTTGCTGCTGGATCTGGGCCTTTAAAGCAAACTGATTCATGACCTTTCCACGAAGTTGGAACTGCTCCTCAGCCTGGTCAATGTCCAAAGTTTTGTGCTGGACTTGGGGTAGGAATTGGTACCAGGAGGCGACTTTGTTCGCGATAAACTTTTCGCCTTGCTAAACAAAACCTTTAAAATCCAAAAACCCCAAAAAAGCAAATCAAACCTTGACAAAAACCCAATAATCAGCATGTTCACCAGTCCTATCCACAATACTTTTGTATTTCTTCTCTTTCGCGCCCGGATTAGCAGTATCTTTGATGTCCAATAGCCATGGCTGTCGATCCACGTTGTAGCTGCGAGCTTGGCGACCGTACTTCTTACGTCGGGCCTCTTCTCGGGCAGCACTTCCGTACTCGCTGCCAGCGCCGTAGTCCTGGGCGGCCACCGTGGTGACGACGCTGGTACGGTTGTCTTCGCGTCGGAGGCGGACTTCCTTGTTGGCCCAGGTGCCCATGTCGACGTTGAGGTTGCCATTGAAGCGGATGAGGCTGTACCTTTGGCTGTCGTCTTCCTTGGCGACGTGGATGATGTGGTCGGGGATCTTGGACTTGGACATTGTTAGTGGGGACTAAAAAAGAAAAAAATTATATATAAAATGTTTTAAAAAAGGGTTGAAAATAGCAATCCGAGCTCAACGGATGGAAGAAACACGTTGAAAAACGCAAATAAAAACCTATTTATGCGACTTATATGTAAAAAATCAACAAAATAAGAACGAACAAGCAACTAGAGACTAAAAGAACGAGTTAGCCTTCCGCTTTTGGACCTCATACTTCAGCACTTTCGTCTTAATAATATTAGCAATCTCCCTTGCGCGGCGGTTCTGTCCGTAATAGTCGTGGAACACCCCATCCGGGTCGATCAAGTACATAATAACAGTGTGATCGACGATATAGTCGTCCTCTGCGGTCTTCGGGCCCTGGCTGTGGTACACACGGAAGGTCTTTGCCACCTTAGCAACTTGTTCTTTCGACCCTGTGTACCCCTTGATCAATGGCGAAAACTCCTCGCAATACCGCTTGACTCGGTCCACGGTGTCGCGTTCAGGGTCGACGGAGATGAAGACGGGCACGATGGGGACTTTGTCGTCGCCTTCTTGGAGGATTTCAACCACGCTGACCATCTTTTCGATCTCGTCGGGGCAGATGTCTGGACAGTGGGTGAAACCGAAGTAGATGAGGACCCAGTGGCCTTTTAGGTCGGCGGAACCGGATAACTTGCCATCGGTGTTGACGAGCTCCCATTCGCCGCCGATTTTAGCCTTGCCGGCCATGACTTTCTTCTGCTTTTCCATCTCGGCTTCACGCATTTTACGCATGTAGAGGAGCCAAGTTAGGCCGATTCCGCCAATGCCGAGGGTGAAGATGGTCGTGCGCCAGGTGAAGATGAAGGAACGTTCGTGGGAGGCGCGCTGGAAAGGGAAAAATATATATAAAAACACTATTTAAAAGGTGAAATTTCGAAATAAGGGATAAAAACGCACCTCTTTGGACTTTTTAAAACTCATAAACCGCGGATCAACAGCCTCAGTCTTCCCAGTGGATAGACTGTCTTCAAGATTCTTCTCCAGCTCCTTCAAGTCGATCTTCAGAGGGTCGTTTTTCTCGGCTTCGGGGGCTGTTGGCGGTTTCTTTCCACTGCCATCGCTCGAAGACCATCTCACAGCGCACGCATTAGCTAGTCGGGTTGATCGTAGTGCCGTTCGGGTGAGGGATACCAAGTTGAGATAGGACATGGTGGATAAATTTCAGCGGATAAATGTTATCGAAAGACGAAATCCACCTCCGCGCAAACGGCGAAAAACAACAAAGTCGAGCTTGCTCCTTTCCCGCTGAGAGCGCACTGCGTTTTTACAATTGGCAAAACGTCCCCGAATGACAAACGCATCTCGTTTTCAAAACTCGACCAAATTGGGACAAACTTTACTATTATCGCGCTTTTATCCACCTTTTACACCACTTATCTGTCTCTAACACCCTTTATTATCACCTTTTAGGCGTCCATGTTATGAGCGACAAGAAGAAGGAACCTCCCACCCGGGAAAACACGTTCAAAGTAAGCCTGTTTTTCACTATTACTTTTTTTTACTTCTTTTTGGTTTTAAACTTCACAAAATTTGTTTAAATTCTTCTTTTCAGTATGTTTCATTCTCCGAGCAAGTCGCCAGACTCAACACCGACAATTTGACGTCGACCTTGGGCCTGCAGACGCACACCAACGACTATGAAACCTACTTCTATGAAGCTGTTTTCCGGTGGAACGAGATCGACTACGGAGATGACTACAGTTCGTTTGATCTTTCTTAAAATGAGCTAATATTAATAATAAACCGTTTCAGAAGCCTTTCTCGACGACATCCCGTATGAAGAGCTGGCCACCTACGCGCAATTGCTTCATTACAAGGTAAGCTTGACCATTTGACGGTGTTTATATATATAATTTTCGTTTTTAGGAACAAATCGCAACCAGCTTGAACTACCACCTGACCCTGCCTGAAAGCAAAGCCATCAAAGCACTCCTAGACATTGGAGTGGCGTTTGTTCGTGATTTGAAGGACGATTTCTACCCGTTTTTGTGGCCATTCTTCGATGCGGTGATCTCTGTCATTGAAACTTTCTCAAAAGATGCGGAAATCCTGGAAAGTGGCTTTAAAGCGTTGGCGATTCTGTTCCAGATGCATTGGAGATCGATTGTGAAGACGTTGAGGAAGACTTTTGTGTATGTTTGACCATAATTTTGGGTTTTAAAGTGGTTAATTTTGTGTTTTTCAGCCGCTTTTCGCCTCTGTTCACCCACAACTTTGCCTACATCCGTCGTTTCGCTGCAGAAGCCTTTTCTTTCCTTCTGCGTAAGTCTCCGTCCATCCCGAAGCTGACGACGTTCCTTTACGAGCAAGCCGATGCCGCTGAAAGCAAGCACATCAAAGATGGTGTTGCCCAGCTCTTTTTCAACGGTTTCAAAGGCACCCACAAACAGTTCCACAGCAAAACCGACGAATTGCTCAGTGTTTTCGTCAAATCTGCGCTAGAACTTGCTCCCGGATCGACGACGAGGGATACAGCTCAAGAAATCTTGGTTTCCGTGATGGTTATGTGCTGCCAGTGGTCGAAAGTCGAGTACACATCGACCCTGACGTCTGTTCTCCTGCGAATTCTCAATGAAAGCATCACAACATCTAGCCAAATTGAAGCGGATTCCGCTTTTCTGTTTGCGTTGTTGGATGTCTGGGTCAGCCAACGGAAGGGAAACAACTTTGTCCAAGCTGTCGAACTTTTCGATGCCATGAAGGCCTTATCAGCCAAGAAATCCGTCAAAAAGATCGATGGCTACTTGGATCTGCTGTCCAAAGTGCTGAACACGTACTTTTCCAAGTTCTCGGACCCAGTCGCCATTCGCCAGGTCATTGTCGGAGCGACTAAGAACAACCTTCAATCCATCGAAGCTGAATCTGTGAATGCGGTTTTTGAGTTTTTCGGATCGCTGCTAACCCTGCCAATTTTCGACATCTGGATCATCAGCAGTGTTGCCGATTTGGTCAATACTGTACTGTCAGAATCGACTGACGACACCATTGTGAAGCCAGTTTTGAAGTTCTTTTCGGTGTTTGTTGTTTCGCGAAGGCATATTGGCGAGACTGTTGAAGGTTGGTTTCTTTTCTGCCCGTTTAAACTGTTGAAAATGTCGTTTTTAGGCGAACGAAAGCCCTTTGTCGACGTTCGTGATCTCGTCAAGCTCCGTGATGTCGCCTTTTCAATCATTGAAAGATCTGAGGAGCCGTCTGAGTTGAAGGACTATGCTTTGATCAGTTTTCCGTGGCTTTGTCGGGTCAATGAGACCCCTAAAAGTGAGTTTTCCATCACTTTTAATTGCATTTAAACGTCTTATTTCAGTCCTCCCACTGCTCCGATCCACCTACAAAGCCTTATTTACCTCGCCGACCTCCACTTGTCCGATCCAAAACTTCCTCATCACCCACAGCCTCGCCCTATTCAAAGATCCCATCATTCCGGAGACTACGATCGACGAAGTTCTCGGCTTCCTGGCCGCCCAAGCCAACCTCCGCGATGAAATTCCTCTTCGCTTGGCCTTCTTGGTGCTGTCATCGTCCAATTCCATCGAAACAGCCGACCATCTTTCCATTGTCGAGCGCCTGGCCGTCATTTTGGAGCCATGCTTCTCGTCCCCTGATGGCATTGTTCGCCGTTTCGCCCTCAAACTCGTGAATCTTTTCGACGTCCACCTCTCCCATGAATTCACGAACAAAGATGGCGAAACCGAAAAGACTAAATCAGTTTTTGCCGTCCTTCTCGAAGCCGAAAACAGCCCAGCTGATATGCACAACTACCGCCAACGTGGTGCCCTCCTTCGAAGCCTCCACTACAGTATTCTTCGACGAATGCTCCCTGTCGGTGGTTCAGACGACTTGAAGAAGATCCCAGTGATGATCTTTTTGAGCCAGCTGTTCGAACGCTTCACCCTTCTGTGGCCGATGATCCATGAAATCGTCGAAAGCTACGCTCACGTCATGCCGTTGGATCTTTTCTGGCCTGTCATGCAGAAGGCTATCGATGAAAGTACTGCGATCGTGCGATCGCCGCTGCCAGTTGTGGTTGATTCGGAAGTGGAGAAGATCCTCGATTTGCACCGGAATGTCAATCACAACTATGTGACTTTCCGGATTCAAGTCTTCAAGATTTTGACAAGATTCCCAGGGGTTGCAGAGCGGCGGAACAAGTCTGTCGTGCCGTTGTTGTTGGATGTTTATCGGTGAGTTGTCCGTTTTGTGTTACGGTCTTCTAAAAAGGCTGTTTTAAGAACCGAATACCTCCCCGTCTGCGCCGGCGCTCGAAAGACAATGAACCTAGCCGAAGAAAACGAGATTGAAGCTGCTGAGGAACCAACCGCCGATGCTGAGGATGCTGAAGACGTTGAAGAAACCGAGGAATCAGAAGCCGTTGAAGTCAAAAAGCCCACCAAAGCCTCCAAAAACGACCTCCTCCCCTCCGTGAAACAACGCCGAAAGCAAGCCATCGATGCCCTCGTCCCTCTGCTCGACGTCTTTTCCCACATCAGTTCGCCGTTATCTGTCTGTCGCGAGCCTGAATTGAAGCAGCTTTACGATGAGCTTCTCATTTCCAACATCACCTCCCTCCAAAAAGGCGCCTTCCACTGCATCTTGACGTATCGGTACCCCTTCATGAAGCCATATGTCGAAAACCTCGAGCGTCTGTTCAACAATGGCCTCGGTCTTCGCAGCGAGCTGACAGTCTTCACCGTGGATGCGCAGACGTCTGTCGTTGAGCCGATCCATCGCGGCCCAGTGATGCCATTTTTGATGAAGATCCTCTATGGCCAACTCAGAGTCACTGTCACTGTTCGTGGCGCTGCTCGTCGAGCCAGCATCTTCAACTTTTTGTCCGGATGCACCGCCGATGAGTTGGACATCTTCCTGGAGATCCTTTTCAAGCCGCTCATTGATCACTGCGGTATTTCCCGTGATTTGTCGACGGAATCCGTGCTGGAACTCAGCCAGAGGGTCATCGAATCTTACGACTACACTGCTACGTTGGCTCCGAGGAAGATCCGAAGGTTGGTTTTCGATTAAACTTTATTTTAATTAAAATTAACAACTAAATACCCGTACAATTAAACACAGTAGAATGTATTCACTAAATTAAAGCGCAAAAGATATCAATGCTAACACCACAATGCTCAGAATAGCCATTGGCCTTTCCGCAGCGCTGTAATCATCACCGCACATGTCATCCAATGCTCGCGTCGCCACAAATTTGCTCTTAACGCCAGGAATTTTCGCTCCATAGACGCTTAGCAATGTATCCTGTTCACCGGGACGTGCATCACATTCTGTGGCATCCAAACTGCTCGCAATAGTTTCCCATTGTCCAGAATGTTCTGTCACATATTCAATCCATTGTGATAACCATTCCAAATTGCAATTACACATGATGGGGTTTCCACGTAGGTCTAAACCGTCCAAAATTGTGCCGTGTTGATTCAAAATTGGCGGTTTTGTATGGGTAAACGGGTCTAATGCCGTTATCCTGTTGTTTGGCAATGCTAGACTGAAGAAGCTTATGCTGGTAATTGTGTTGAACACAAGTGGTGGAATTGTTGCCACTTGTGTGTCGCGGATAGTCAGACTAACTTTGTAACCGCGGAGCTTCTCAAACGCGCCTGTAGCGATCTTTTTGAGCTTTTTTCCGCGGATGGTCACCGTTCGAAGCAATCTCAAATCAGCAAGTTTCAACTGATTGTCTAGAGTTTCCTCTATGATTTCAATATCAATTTTCTTCAATGGCGGCAACACTTGGAGAATTTTGCTGATGTTGTAGTGAGCATGAGCCAGGGGAAGTGTGTGAATCTGCAAATTGATCTCTCACTGATTGTTTTCTTTTGATAGCTCACCTCTATTTCCTTCAAATTCCTGAGCCTTCCAAACTCAAAAGCTTCCGGCAAAACAATTAGCTGCGGCATATTGGCAATGTGCAAAGTCTCAAGCTGATCCAAGTGTCTCAGCTGTTCTGCTGTTATGTGCTTGAGGCGATTCCCATTCAAATTTAAGTGTTTCAAGTCGGCCATTTGTTTGAAAATATTAGCCGGAATATCGGCAATATTGTTGAAGGAAGCATCGCAGGTTTGAACGCGCTTCAGAACTTCCACATCGCCTGATTGGATTTCATAAATTTTGTTGTGACTGATGTTGAGGTGGTGTAGACCTCGCGAAGTCACTTTAGGGAGAGAGAAAAGGCCGGTGTGAGCTAGGTTTATGATTGCAAGGGATTCTGAGATGCTCTAAAACACCAATTTTATAAATGCACACACAATTAAAGATGTAGTTTTACCTTGAATGCATGCGGACTCCATGTAGTCACTGGATTGTTGCTCAAATCCAGGTATTCAATCAATGGCAAATCAGCAAATGTTTCATCATCGATTGATTCTATCTTGTTGTGGCTTAGGATTAGCCTCGTGATGTTTTGAAGACCATTTAAAGATGCTCGTGAGATCGATTTGATTCCATTGTAACTCAAATCCAGAACAGTCAAGCTCTGCCGAATAGAAGTCAGCGCTTCATGAGGGACCGCAATAAAGTTGTTGTGCGCCAAGTACAATTCAAGTACATTATCCTTTCCGAGTGTTCCATGTTCAAGCGTAGTCAAATGGTTATAGCTCAGATCAAGCTTCAAAATACGTTGCTGTCTCGAAAATGTCTTGCGGTAAATTTTACGAATATTGTTATGCGCAATGTTGACGACTTCAAGGTCGACACTCGATGCCACGAAATCTGCGTCCAACTCGAGAATTTCATTATGGCTGAGGTCGAGGAACACTAGCTTTGTGAAACCGGGAAGCGCATCTGCACCGGCATATTGTAGGCGATTGTTGCCTAGACTGAGTTGTTGAAGAGATTGACGCAGGTCATCCAACTCAAACCTGCAAAAGTACAAGATATAAAGCGTATTTCACGAGATTGCCTACCTCGTTATTTTGTTATGTGCCAAATTCAAAACAGCCAACTTATTAGAACCGCCGAGAAAAGCAGCGTTAAAAGTGCTGAATCGATTGCTTGATAAATCCAGTGTCTCCAGCTTCGTAGTCGTAGCAAAAGTTCCGCGAGGAATGTTTTTTAAGTGGTTGTTAGCCAATGAAACATGCTCCAGATTAGGTAATCCGACAAAAGCATAATCGGCTATGTCACTGATGCGATTGAATGCCAATGTTATGACTCGTAGCGCTTTTAAATTCGAAAATGTTTGCGGATGCAGTTTGTCGATAGCGTTGTTGTTAAGAAATAGCTGTTCCAAGCTTGGTAGGCTGTCAAAGGATCTTGAAGCGAGGTGGTGGATCTGGTTGAAACCCATATTGAGTGATCGGAGATGCATTGGCCCCGCTCGGAATGTTTTTTCTTCGATCTTTTTCAACTTGTTTCTGCTTATGCTCAGTCTTTCCAAGTGTGTTAGCCATTGAAAAGCGAAATTAGGAAGTTCTACAATGAAATTGTGGTCGAGCAGCAGGTAGCGAAGCCTGTCGAGTCTAGAAAGGGCAGAGCGAGGGAATTTGCTCAGAGCGTTGTTCTAAAATACTATTTTTATCAGTTATCAAAAAAGAGGAAAATCAAACCTGCAAAAATAGTGATTCTAATCCACTCAGTTTTTCAAAAGACGTTTTCCCGAGTGTGTTTAATCGATTATGGCTCAAGTCCAAGTACACCAAAGCTTTGAGTGAGTCAAAAATGTGGTGATTGACGATCTTTCGCAGGTGATTTCCGGCTAAGTTTAGTCGCATCAAATTAGGCAAAAATCCGAAAGTGGTGTCATCAATCTCGCGGATTTTGTTTTTCGATAGATCTAGATGCTTGAGATTGTTCATTCCTTCGAGCACAAGTTGTGGAATTGTTGTTAGTCTGTTGAAGGCGAGCAGTAGTTCACTCAAATTTCGCTTAAAGTTGTGCATGACGCCGTTGTCCACGCTGTAAACAATTGTTTTTTTCAAGATAATAAGCACTGTTAACTTACTCAGCCAGCTTGTTACTGTTCAAGTTCAGCACTTCCAGCGCTTGCAATAATCGCAACCCCGACGGCACAGTGTGCAAATCGTTTTCCTCCAAATTCAGCTTCTTCAAAGTGCTCGCTTGGTGTTCAAATGTTTTGGCAGGAATGTGAACAATAGCATTGTAGCTTAGATCCAATTCTTTCAACGAACTCGTTTTCGCAAAGGCAGTTTCATCCACTTGCGAAACTTGGTTATAACTCAAATCCAATTTTTCAAGTTTTGCAAAACTGTTGAACGCGTGCGCTTGCAGTTTTTGAACCTTGTTGTTGCTCAAAAGCAGGGTTATTTCGGTTTCGAATCGCACTTCTGTTTGCGTTTCTACAGATGTGATGTTGTTGCTCTCCAAATCCAGCGTTTTCAAGTTCTTGAGTTCTTTCAATGCCAAGTAAGGAATCCGATTGAGTAAGTTGTGCTTTAAGTCGAGAAACCACAATGTAGTCGGAAGCGATTCCTTTTCAACCTCGGAAATTCGATTATTTGAAGCTGTGAACACCTGGATCGGCAAATGAGTCAGCGCACCTTTCGGAAGTATGCTCAGTTGGTTTTTATCCATGTGCAAATACTTGAGATTCTGAAGTTGAGTTCCAGCGAAAGTTTGAGCCGTAATTTCGTTGATTTGGTTCTGTTGCAAGTATAAATAGCGAAGTTGCCGTAGATATGTCAATGAGTGATAGGGAATGCTTTGAAGACTGTTTTGCGTGAGCAGAAGTTGATACAAATTGTCTTCGAGGCCACGGAATGCGTTTACGTTGATGCTTTCGACGAAATTCCTGCTGAGATCGATAGTTTGGGCTGATGTGTTCCGGAATGCGTCTTGGCTGATGTACATGAGGAAGCCATTTTTAAAGCTTATCGCCGCGATGTATGTCTAGAAAGAAGTTGAAACGTTAAGACTACTTTTAATCTCTACTGAGGAGTGCTTACGGATTCTTTGTGTGGTCCTTGCATGCCCTTGTCGATGTTCGGGACAGTAATCCATTTTTGATTGTGGCATTGAAGGGCGACATGCCCTTCAACGCCGAGGGAGGAACATGAACAGGATTCGAGCTGATTAGTTAGTTGGACGCCGGATATGCATTCCGTTTCGCCGAAACTGTTATTTATGAATACCAATAGCCATAGTATAGACAAATAAAGTATCATCGTAGCATTTGGACGAGATTCCACTGCATAAAGTGACTGCAGTCAGGCTGAAATTAACACGGTTCGGAAGCCACTTGAGAAAAATGCCCTCCAGAGCCACCCCTTTTTTTCGCGCAACTCGAGTAATCCAACACCGGAGTCGAGGCAGCCGGACGTCGTCGGCTTTTTACCGGTGCTGCCGTCCCGGAACACTGGACTTGTAGCTTTTCGGACAAATGGCATGGGCTACTACATTACTAACCCGGCGGAACGCGAACCCCTCATCTGGTGACAAGTATCGAATTATGTTTTGGACCGCGCTTGGATATGAGACCTTGCCGTCTGCTTACATTAGTCATACATGTTCTACGTACACGCTTATACATCTACTTTGAGTTAGCCAAATTTTGGACTACTACGGCGCCAATTCGTTTTCGTCTTGTAAATAGATAGATCCCACAAGGAACGAGTTTGCGGAGAAACCATTGTGGCACTTTGTATGGCGCTGTGACATGAGAATTATGTGAAACGCATAACCTGAGACATGTTGAATGGGATAGGATGAAGCGCTTTAGGCATGGCAGATGAAAAATGAGAGGAAATGATGGCCAAATGACTTTCATATGTAGCAAATGTGAAAAGCATTGTAAAACACGTCGATCAAAGCTAATTAGGCTCTCCGGAAGCAAATGCCGTTTACGTGGGTCTGGCCGGTCGCGGCTGGAAGTCGCAAAGTTTGGGCGCTGCCGATTTTCGAGAGGACGACGTACGTGAAGACAGGCTTACGAACAAGCAAGTGAGACAATTGGCCGTTGTTGGCAGCGGCCCTTTCACCTTTGAATGACGTTGTGACTCTTGGCGGCGACCTCCTCGAGGGGCAGTCAGTGGCCCGGGCGATAATACAGAGGGGACGGAGTTCCTCGAGGCATTCACACTGCCACCACCCGATTTTTGTTGCAACTACTAATGCGTTTCGAGCGGAAAGAGGCTTTTGTTTTGAGCACACCAGGCGGCGGCACCTTTTTCGCGCTACTAAAGACGGGATATAAGTTTTCGCACTCTCTGGGCCTTGGGGGTCGAGGCTAAAGGCGCTGATTCATTGTTGTTCTTTCGTGTCGATGGATAAATCAACGAATGACACAGTTGTCGAGGTCGAAGTGGAGTCGAATCTCGCCGTGAGTGTGCTAATTGCGGCATAAAACGGTAACAGGTTTACGATCCGTGTCGCAGAGAGTGACAGATTGTATTTATTGGTCTTCTCTCGGGTGTTGTAACAGTAGGAAGCCATATGGCTAGTATTGCGCGGTCGTAAGAAAATATAACTTGGATTCGTGCCGATGAAGTCGAAAAGTGAGCTCTATCTATGAGAACCACATTCAAAGAGTGCTAATAAACATTGAAAATGAAAACACGAAGAGGGTCGTTCGCGAGTAGGAGCGTTCCTTATGGCGATCGCTGCCGCTTTGATGCTCAAATGAACTGGGAAAGTGTCTTTTCCGGCGACCGGCAGATGATTTGTGTCCGAAAAGCGAGAAGCCCTTACGCAAAAGTTGATTCATTGCAAAAAGTTAAATCGAAAAAGAAACGGAAATAGGACAGTTGTTGTTTTATCAACACAATGATCACTCACACTCGAGTCATATTGCGTGTCTTTGTTCGACAAACATTTTGACCGATGTAATGACCAACGGCGCAAACACGCGTTGACAAATAGCTTCAGGCGAAATTGAAGCACTGCACCGCAAAGCTTAGCGAAGAGGAACGAACGGATTAGCGGTGCAAGAGTGCTTTATCAAGTCGTGCCGGAATTGACTTGCTGGGTGAGGGTGGCTCCTTTTTGTTCCCGTTGAACCTGCTTATTTTGAATTTGCATAAACATGCCGCTCGGGAGCAATGTCGCGCACAGACCAGGCTCTACATTGTTTTAAACTCCTTGGCGACGCCATTGAAAGCTGCGCAATTATCGCATTAGAGGCTACTGACTGTCTGAATGCGGTTAGCATTATGCCCGTTTTCACGGCTGACAGAAACAAGCAACAACAAAAGACATGCAAAAGACTTATCGCTAATAGACATCTAATGTCAAACAGTGACAAAAAATGACAATCTCTTCTTTTCAGCCTGTTGAACAATCTTGAAGATGTGACAAAACGCATGACACCGTCCCTGTCGACCGAGCAGTGCCATTATCTGTTCCGGATTACGATTGCCCTGGGGATTCTGATCGAACGCGGCATCGAGAACGAGGCACACGTCGCTAAATGGCTGATTTCGTCCTTCAAGGCCTTGAGAACGCAGTATTTCGGGCTTTTGGCCAAGGTTTTTGAGCGTTTCAACAAGGTCAAGTTCTCCCTGGTTGAAGTCGATGCCTTGACGCAGTTGTTGGAGCCGTACATCTACAAGTTCAACACGGAACACAATGTTGAGAAGGAATGGGGCCTGCTGTCTGCGATTACAAGCTTCTACTTGGCTTTGATGAAGTTGCCGATGTTCTACGCCCTTTTGATCCGACCGTTCTCCGACAAATGCCGAAATGAGACTCCCATGAACCTGATTTTGAACACGCTCAACTCGAATAGCTGTGAAAAGAAGCTCGAAAGCGCCATTGTCGATGGCATTTCGAACCTGTTGACCCTGGAACATGAAGCTACAGCAGTGCCTGAGTTGCCGGAAGCGAAGATCAAGCCGCGTGACCGTGCCATCAACATGGGTACCGAGATTGTGCTCCGATACTTGGAAAAGATCATCCAGTTCCTCGTTGCTGCAATTCCGACCGATGCCGCTGCGGCCCGATCCATGCCAGTCGTCTATCTCAACATTTTGAACACCCTCAGCCCCTATGTTACGGATTCCAAAGTCGGTGAACACTTTGCGAACACCCTGCTCACCTATGTTGAAGCCGGTCGAGGTGTTCGTGGCGAGGATAAGCTGATTGCCGTCCTCCGAACCATCGCTGGTCTGGTCCATTTCGTCTCGGATCCGAAGACGTACCTCTCCCGACTGCCGATCCTCCTTTCAACCCTGCGTGGCCGTTCTCCTCGAGAAGCCTTAATGGGATGCATTGAAGCGATCGCTAACCATGAAGCCTTCAAGAATGCATCTATCTCGAAGCATTTGTGGATGATTGTCGAGCTCGAAGCCTGGGATAAGCAGCGACTCATGGAGCCCGATGCCGAACGTCGATATGCCGCCCTGAGTGAATTGGGGAAGGTGTATTCATCGAAATCTGAGGTCATTGACCCGATTAATGTCCAATTCTTCGCCCGATCCCATGCCTTTACCGTGTCCCACATCAGCGATCTGTCTCTTCGAGCCACTGCTGCCGATGCTTTCCGGGATTTGATTACCTACGCCGCTGGAGTCTACGAAGGCGATGTCCTCAAGGAGCTGATCTACCACACATTCAACAATCTGATTGCCAATGGTCTTCGAGGCACGGCTGACTACATTCGGGATGAGTTCACCCGCGCTTTGGAGTTTGCCGTCAACAACTTCAGTGAATACGATGAATCCCTGAAGTCGATCCAGCAGTTCCAAAACAAGGATGTCGATCTGGACTTCTTCGCCAACATGACCCACATTCAATGGCATCGTCGGATCCGTGCCTGTCAGCGATTGACGGCCGCCCTTGCCGATGAAAGCACTGTAATTCCGTACACATGTCTCACGAAATACATCCTCCCCATCGTGAAGCCGTACTTCCTGTCGACAGAATCCAAAATCAGTGCCCTCTCCGATGAAAGCTTGAATGTGCTGCGCGAAATTCTTCGCCGAGCGACCTGGCAACGCTATTACGCCATGCTGGAGACCTATGTCAACATGCTTGCCGCCGCTGAGAACTCCAAACCCGTCGTTCGTGTCATTGTGGCCATCCTGGATGCGTTCCATTTTGAACTTCGTGGCCTGAATCTCGAGCCAATTGAGTTCACCGCCGCCAAACATCCGAAAAAGGACAAACGCCGACTCGGTGTCGCTGTCCGAAGGCACGAGCGTCCTCATGAAGGCCCCGAGAATCCGCCTGCTGTTGACCCTGAAGAAGTTGAGATGGAAGTCGACGAAGAACCGGAAGCGCCAATCACCGCAGATGAGCGAACTGTGGCGAAGTCGATTTTGGAGACGTTGTTGGGGCAGGTTTTGCCAAAATTGCAGGAATGCATCAAGCCAAGTGTAAGTTTTGAGCTCTTTTTTGGCATTTCTTAATGTAAACTTTCCAGAAACACTCCATCGGCCACAAAAAGTCCCAAGCCGGCAAGTTCTACTCCGAAGATGAAGAGCTCAAACGTGTCCCAGTCGCCCTTGCAACCGTCAAGCTGCTTCAGAAACTGCCGGAATGGGTCCTCGACCAGTATCTCCACGGCGTCGTCCTCACGCTGATCAGCTTGCTGCTCTCGCGATCCCATGAAGTCCGTCAACAAGCTCGCAAGACCATGGAGAAGGTCATCCAAGCCCTGGGCGTCCGATTCCTGCCGTTTTTCATCCGTGAAATGAAGGAAATCATGACCCGTGGCTACCAGGTCCACGTCATGATCTTCACGATGCACATGCTGATTTCTTCGATGGAAATCCATCTCAAAACAGGCGATCTCGATGCCTGTTTGAATGCCATTGTCGATGTGTGCCATCAAGAGCAGTTCAGTGACACTGCCGATGAAAAGGAGCTGTCGACGTCGGTTCCGGAAGCGAAGGCGCGGAAGACCTACGATACGTATGTTCTCCTTGGAAAGTACATCAGTTGCGGCGTCCTTTTGCGTGTGATCAACCCGATGAAGGAGGTTTTCGACAAGAAGCCCAATGCAGCGACATCGAAAAAACTCAGCAACCTTTTGCGTGGATTTGCCTCTGGCCTCCGTGCCAATCTTGGAATCGCCCCCGAAGACTTGCTCCAATTCACTTATTTGATTCTGAGCACCAATCTGGACGACATGAACAAGCAAGCCAGCCTGCTTCAACCCGAAATCGATGCCGAAGAGAAGCTCCGTCTGAATGGCTACCGCCCCGAAAGCTGCTACATCCTCCCAGCAGCTCCGAAGCGCCAAGGCGTCATCACAAAGACCAGTCTGAAAGCCAAGAGTTCCATCTTTGTCGAATTTGGCGCTGTTTTGCTGGCTAATCAGCTCAAAGCCAAGGCCTTCAGCCCGGACAAGCCGGAAGATGCCGTCACGCTCGACCCATTCATCCACATTGTGATCAACTGTTTGAAGCTGAAGTACGAGAAGATCATTGTCAGCAGTCTGCGATCGCTCCACGCTTTGCTAAAGTTCCCGTTGCCGTCGATCAAATCCGAATGCAACCAGATCATTGAACGGCTTTTCGTGATTCTCGCGGACTATGCCGGCGTTTTCGCGACTACCTCGACGACGGAGTTGACTGGCAACCTCTTCAAGAGCTTCAATCAGCTGATTCACATTGCCAAGAACGAAGTCCTCACGCCGAAGCGCATCCAAATCCTGTTGAATTACGCTGAAGCCGATGTTTTGGATTCGCAGAAGCATGCCACGGCCTTTTCGCTGATCAAGACTATCCTGGATAAGCGCATTGTAGACCCGAAAGTGACGGAAATGATGACCTATCTGTCGGAGTTGTCGATCACTTCCACGATCAACCATATCCGTGTGAATGCACGTGATATTCTGTTGCAGTATGTGACGACGTATAAGTTAAGTCAAGCGAAACTGGAGAAATGGGTGACGTTCTATCTGGATCAGCTGGAATACGACTACGAAGATGGGCGATTGTCGGCGGTTGAGATGATTCATTCGTTGGTGACGGCTTTTAGCGAGGTTTGTTTTGGCTTCTGTTTTGGCATTTCTAACCTATCTTTCAGAAAACAAACGACTCCTTCGCCCTGCTGATCTTCATCAAACTCGCGGCCCGTGTCGTCAATGAAGAATCCAAAAAGTGCACCAAGTTCGTCATTCTTGCTCTGCACAACCTCTTCAAATGCACCTCCGAAAAGGCCCACAATGAGCTGTTTTCCGTGACGAAGGATTGGCTCGAAGCCGACAAAGAAGGCCCGCGACTCATCGCCTATGAGCTCTTTGCCGAACTCGTCCGTGGCATTCCGGGTCTTGGAGCACAGCAGCTGAAAGAGTGCTTGCCCATCTTGTCGAAGCACTTCCTCGCTTTGAAGATTGATGAATTCTCGGAGAACGTCGTCCTGGGGATTCTGAATGCCTTCACAGTGTTGTGTCAAGTCCAACCTGTCGTCTTCATCGAGACTTTCGTCGAGCTGTCAAAGGAGCACAACCTTCTCGTCCGCCTGAACGACTTCCTTCGCTGTGTGCTTTCCCGATCAGTCCAACTCGCTGCGAGCGGCTTCCTGGGGCAGTTGTTGGCGAGCTTCCGTAATGAAGACATCAAGGCAGTCCACAAGAAGCTGAAGGCTGTGTTCGTCAAAGAAGTCGGCTGGATCGAATTTACGTATTCCATGTGCTTCCAGCTGAAGGGCAGAGTTCTGACTGATGAAACTGCTGAGCAGATCATCAAGAATCTTGTCTTCTTGTCCGGACAAATTGCTTCCGAAGAAGATTACACTGGCTTTGTGACCAGGGTTGCGAATGTTTGCTCGAAGGAGGTCGTGGAATTCTCTAATGAGTCGACTCGGGTATGTTTCTTCGTCTTTAATCGTTATTTTTTCATGATTGGTGTTTTCAGCGCAAAGCCATCTTCAAACTGACCGCTGCATGTGCCCTCAATGCCGGCAACGATGAACGCGTCCTCAAATTGGCTGTTGCGATGATGCCTCATTTGTACAGAGAAATGGCCGGGAAATCTGCTTTTGGTAAGTTTTTCATTACTTATTTGACAAAGCTTATCAAAATCCTTGACGTTTTAGACACCGAAGAGCTCAAATCCCTGTCCAGCGAAGTCAGCTCCATCCTGAAGGAAAAGATCGGCGCCAAGGCTCACTCCGACTTGTTGGTCGAATGCTCGAAGAAGGCCACCGAAAAGTCGACCAAACGCAAACAAGTTGCAGCCGATTTGGCCGTCACGGATCCCCAGGCAGCTGCTCTGCTGAAACGGAAGAAGATGGAGAAGAAGACCGAACAGCGCAAGCGTAAGCTCGATACTGAACGGCCGTTCCGTGCGATCAAGCGCCGCCAACGGGAGAGTATGCGCAAGAAGCTCGACGATGCCGATGTTGAGCTCTTTGAAGAATGATTTTGTTTTGTTTTTTGTTGTTGTTGAATGAATTGCCTTTGTTGATTGTTGAGTTTTATTTTGATGTAGTTTTTAGTTTTGTTGTTGACGAATAAAATTGATTGGTTAATTTACAAGTTTTATGGTACCAAATTGTTCAAAAAAGCAAATATATCAACATGGACAAATTACACAACCAAATCAGAAACCGTAAAATCATCGAAACTCAACATTTTGAAGGTGAACTTCTCCCGGATGCCGACGGTCCGCTGGCAGATGAACACTGCCTTCACTTGCTGGAGGCCGTCTTCGCTGCGAGCCAGGGCTGGAAACGGGCTTAGCAGTTCGTCTTTATCGTCGAACTTGTGCGCGTAATGCGCGCTGCCATCTCGCGGGTAGTATCGGCCTTCGACTTCCACCGCTGGGGCCACGACGAGCAGATTCGAGCCAATGGCAAAGTTTATTGGGCTCTGCTTGGCGCAGTGCTGGAATCGTGCGACGAGAGACCGCTTTTTGGCGTCCAGAATCCGATGAATCATGTCCTCCTTCCCCGCGAGCTCTTCCTCCGTCGTGACTTTGCCGAAGGTGCAGAGAATCTTGCGCAATTCGACCAATTTAGGGGTGATCATCGACTTGGTGTAGGTCAGATAGTCCTCCAGATCCATAATGGCTTGCGAGACGGAGGTCGCGAAGAGCCGTTCGTCCAGGACGGCACAATGTCGAAGTTCGACGACTCTTTTGAGGGAGATGAACTGATAGCTGGGCGTGAAGTCCTCATTGATGGAGTTTTTGACGCTGGGAAGGGTGTTATCGCTCTGGTGGTCGGAATCAGAAGCCTCTGTAGGGGCTTTGATGGACGAAAGCTCGCGTAAAATGGTGTTGTGGCGCCGATTTTCTTGGGCAATGAACATGTCCAGACGGCTGTTGAGATTGTTGATCGTCGTGGACATGGACTTGATCTGGCCGGCTTGGGATTGCAGGATTTGGAGGATTCGGGATTCACCGGCGGAGAAAGTGGAAGATTTGAGGCCGGAAGCGTCGAGGTCGCGGTAGAGTTGGTCGAAGGCATCGAATTCGGTGTCTGGGCGGTGTTGTTTGGAGGTTGTTTCGGGGTTCTGAAATGAAAAATCGATAAACTTTTCAAAGATGGTCAAAACTTACAGTACTCGCCGGCCGTTTTCGAGAAGAAGAACTCCCCAACATTGAATTCCCATCATCGCCTTCGGTCAAAGATCCACCTTCGTAATCACCATCTTCGGCCACGCCCCAATCACCAAATTGAGAATACTCCTGTTTGATGTCCAACGGCTGCTCCTCAGAATTCGACCCAGAAGCCGGCTCTTCTTGAAGGGCCTGTTGTTGAGCGGCGGCCTGTTTCCCGCGACAGACTCGGACATGCAGATACCGAGGGCTGCCAGTCGTATCCGCGAAAATGGCTTTGCATATATCGCAAATGTAGCAAATTATGTTTCCAGCGTCGTCCACCACCTTTTTCAAGTCGGGCTCTGTCGTTTCGACTGTGTCCAGGAGGTTGTTTGTGACTTGCATCAGAATCTGGAAAGAGTCAATTAGACAATAAATTTATAAAAAGGGTAAGTTACCTCATGTTTCCGCTGCTTTGACCACTTCATCATTAAAAAATGAACAAAAAAGCCGATTGAGTCCAAGAAATTCGAAAAAATAGAACGACGTCAGCCGGTCAGCAAGCGCAGTTCACTTCGACGACGACCTGCTGCTGTTCCCTTTGCCGATTGCTACGCCCGTCGGCTATCGATTGACTGCGCTGGGGGCTGGCGAGTCGACGCAGCACCGCCAGCAAAGCAGAGCAGCAAAGCAGCCTCTCAAGCGGTGTTGTTTTTTTCTCCTTCCTCCGATGCAATGACAACAAACGCCCAACACGACAACGACGAAAAACGACGCACAGAGGGCTCAAACGGTGGTGACAGTCAGCGGTAGCGGCGGTTTTTCCGTGACAGCCAGGCTTGTTTCGACAACGGATAACAGATGGAAGTCTGTTTTGTTCCGTCAGAGCTGCAATGGTAGCAGTGCTGTGCCGAGTGCTGTCAGTTGGTAGTTGGCATCGTTTTTTTCAAGAGTCTCGCGTTGCCAGGGGGCCTTTGTTGTGTTCTCTGCTCCAAGGCTTGGGAATACGTTAATTTTTTGGCGATCTTTGGATTTAGCCATTTTTGGGGGGTTTGAAAATGGCATTTTTCGTGCAAAAATGACTTTTTTTATTTTGGTGGTTATTAGCATGATGCACTTTTAAACCTTCAAATATGCAGTAACAACGTTCTTTTTTTATTTGTTAACGGCAACAAAAATTACCTCAGTTTTCAACTTTCAACATGAACAGATTTACCAGCTAAATTTGATGTATTGGCGGCCGAACTGAACTTGTCCACAATGTTGTTGTTCCGACAAATCTTTGACCAAAGAAACCTCCGATAAGGTTTTGTTAGATAAATAAAAACAGCTGGATTGATAACGGGAATCCAAGCAACAAGGGCGCCACAAACTCCAAAGAAAAACTGCGACTCTTGAATTTGCAACACTACTGCCATACAGTAAGCTACTAATGGAGTGACGGCTGCTATGTAAAAAATTAACGCCTAAAACTTCAAACATAAATTCAAAAAGCAAAATAAAGACTAACCTGAACGATTAGTGACCGATGAAGAGTGAGATAAGTCTTTTTGAAACGTTTGGTCAACGAAATTGTGTGATTCACAAACTTGCTTATCTGTCGAGCATAATACACCGCCAACGCAAATGACAAAAATAATGACATTGCTGTAGTGCTAAACACACAGGCCAAGAACAGTGAACTCTAAAAATTGGTGTTAACAACTACAGTGCGTGAGAGTTAAATATACCGTATGCGCTTCTACAAATGGTGTATTTTCGTTGATGTTGAGATAAGATGAAACCATGTAAAATATCTTGGGATTGTAATTGAACAAATCACGTTTAAAGTTGTATGCAGATATGAGTCCTACGGCGACTAGAAACGAAATAAAGATTGCAAAAGACCATAATAAAAACTGTAAGATGAGCGGGACGTCAAGATTTCTGCAATACAATCGTTGGTAATACTGACTTTGTGTATGAAAACGGTCAGAACTTACCGGCAGAGCGTCCTGTGACGAAAATAAAACTGCATGGCGAAGGCATACACCAAAAGACAAACCATCATGCAGTAGAAACAATATACAGTGCAGCCGATTTGATGTGGTAAATGCGATATTGGGCCTAACATGAACACGTAAATATGACCGTCAATAAATGACAACCACTAAAACACATTGCTAAAGTGACACGTTAAAAAATTTTGACTTACAATGCCCAAGGTAATCGGAAAAAGGGAATAAACGGCATCAAGTACAATGTTTTGAACTAATATCATGTTCAACTGCCTCAATTCATTTGTCCAGTTACGGATGACACAGTAAAAGAGGATAGCGTTAAGAAATAGTGATAATAGTGACGCAAATGCATCGTTAATGTAGAGGATGGTTCCGTAACTCACCATTGTTGAATGCTTTTACAAGAGTGGTTTTATGGTTTTGAAAATGTTTATGTACTATTTCAACCAGTCACGCCTAACACTTACAGAACTGATCATAGCTTTGTGCAACATGTACTTACCAAGTCATCTTGTAGTATACATTATAAAATTAAAACGTGACTACGCCCGCCCATTGTTTCATAATCAGTCACGCATTAACAATTTTTCCCAGACGCTTTTGTCTTATTAACAGTGACTGGTCGGACTTATTATCATTTTGTGTGAATGTTGTGTTCTGCTTTGGCACAAACAGACACTGTTTTGATCATTTGTACTTTACAATTCAAGATACATTTAGTACCGACCATTGAACCTTTGTAACTCTGTGGTGAAACCTGTGTTTTAAACTATTTATAAAATAATACACATGTTTGTTGTAATGCTTGTATTACTGAACTAGGGAAATTATACCATTTTATTAACAAAAAAGCGCGCTACAAAACAACACGGCACAATAATTCATACACAGAATCATTATTTTTTTACCGAACTGCTTGAAAATCAATTAGTGTTTACCGACGAACTGATCTTTCCCACAATTTTGTTCCGACAAATTTTTGACCAAAGAAATCTCCGATAAGGTTTTGTTAAATAAATGAAAACGGCTGGATTAATAACGGGAATCCAAGCAACAAGGGCGCCACAAAATCCAAAGAATAAGTGTGATTCTTGTATTTGAAAAACCACTGCGACACAGTAACAAATTAATGGAGTCACGGCGGCTACATAGAAAATGAATGCCTGCAACATTGTTTCAGTACATAGATGTGAAAAATAAAGCGACGAACTTGAATGACTAATGCCCGATGGAGAGTAAGATACGTATTTTTAAAGCGCGTGGTTAGCGATACTGTGTAGTTCACAAATTGACTGATTCGTCGCGCATAATACACTGATAAGGCTGATGATGTAAGAATTGTCAGTGCAGCGCCTCCAAAAACACTTGCCAAGAGGAGTGAACTCTAAAAGTTGTTTGTTATTTTTTTATAGTTTATGAATTTAACAGCAAAACATGCCGTGCGTTAAACTACAAATGCCGTATTTTCGGAGATAATAAGGTATTGTGAAACAGTTTCATATATCTCTTTGTCGTAGCCAGATAAGTCGCGCTCAAAGTTGTATGCTATCATAAGGCCTACCGCAATCGAAAATGAGGCGGAAAGTGCAAAAAACCACAATATAACTTGTAATGTTGTTGAAACTTCAAAATTGCTGCAAAATAATTTGTTGAAAACGCCGATTGGAAACATCAAGAACGCTAACATACCGGCACAATGTCCTATAGCGAAAATAAAATTGCATCGCGAATGCGAAAACTAAAAGGGCGAGCATCATGCAGAAGACGCAATACACTACGCATCCAACTTGATGTGGTAAATACGATACCGGGCCCAACATAAACACAAAAATCTGTCCATCGATAAACGATACCCACTAAAAACTGTCTTCATAATGCACTCCATAAGTGTAACTTACAACTCCCAACGTAATCGGAAAAAGTGAATAAATGGCGTCAAGCACAATGTTTTGAATCAAAATCATGTTCAGTTGCTTCAAATCATCGGTCCAATTACGAATGACACAGTAAAGCAGACAACTATTCAAAAACAGTGATAAAACAGACGCAACGACGTCATTAATGTATAACAGCGTTCCGTAGCTTACCATTATTGATCTATAGACCGATTTAGTGAGCTGCCAGGAGCGTTATTACACTGCATATAAATACTTCTATCATGCTACGCCTATTGTGTAAAAAACATCTAATTGGTTTTTAGAACTGTCAACAAATGTATTTATGTATGTTTTACTCTTGCATTAAAATGTTCTCAAAGACTAAATTAACTTGTTCCTAGAAAAAGATTAATGTAGTTTAAACTCAAAACGTATCTAACGTTGACAACAAATGACACAAACCCAAAAACAAGTACGGCACAAGTGCCGAGTACAATGCATAATGCATGAAATTGAATAGCATTGTAAAAATATTTTTATTTTGTTTTGTGACAAAACTTTGCTCAAGCCAAAAAAGTGCAAAAAGCGGGGGGCCCAGGTCAAATGATTGTTATGGTAACGTGAGCGTAGCCACGTTACCACGACCCTGGACCCCCTGACGGTGCAGATCGGTCGATCGTTTTTTATGCCGGGGCAAGTGACCGTTGAGACTATTTTGCGAGTGAGGGCCAGCGCGGCATACAACGAGAGTGATAGTGTCTATCTGCGATAAGGGACAGGCAGACAACTTGAGAGCGGTGTGTGGGCGTATGAATGGATTCGTTTTAGGAAAAAATGTACAGTATGCCATTGTATTTTAACATTGATACATTTTTTGGCTTTATTTTTTCATCTTATTGTTGATCTTTTGATAATAACCGAAATGGTCTCAAATCATGCAAATTGCGAACATGTAAAAACCATATATATTTGACCCTAAAGACGCATTCTACGCGAAAAACCATTCAGCTTTTTTTGCCAATAGCATTCCACACACCCTTCCGAACGTCGCCAGCAATGTGCAAGTGTTGATTGCTTGACCAAAGCGTGGTCAATCGCGTCGCAGCCTAGCATACTCCTTTTCCCTAAACTTTATATATATATTTCTAGAATCATGTCGTCTGACATCATCCCTGTCCTGGAGAACGGCTTAAACGCCTATCTCATCACACCCACCGAAACTATTGATGTGATTAAGTTTGCCCAGACCGCCGAAGACGCTGCAAATGCTTTACGCCACGCTGTGGAGTCGGATTCCACTCGTGTCTTCGTCGTCACCGATTCCGGCGTCGAACCCCGTCGAAGTTCCGTAGAAGCGTTGCAAAAAGCCGGTTTTACCGATATCGAAGCCATCGATACGCTCTCTATCAAAGTGTCTTCATGCATCTACGACCTTCCATTAAAATGTGCCAACGGCGAACCCGTTGTTGTCAACATTACCAAAGACAGCTCTTCCGTGAACATGCCTGAGGTCGTTTTGATTGAAAAGTGCAAAAAGGGGTGGCAAATTATTGACACTGTAAGTTTTTACTGTTTTCTTGTTACGATTTTATATTTTACTTTTTAGAATGATCAATACATTGCCATGACCAATGAACACCCCTATGAATGCCATACAGTTTTTCCAAAAAGCTGTATCGGCATTGGCGGAATGATGAAGCTTCCGTCTTCAGATAAGAAGGTTTTCAACTCAAAAGAGGCCGATCCAAATTTTAAAGAAAAGTTCATCCGAAACAGATTCAACAAAGGGAATCTAAATGGTTACGAGGTTTTGCCGTACATCAGTTACTCATTGGGGCTTTCATTCAGTACGGACAATTATGTGATAGTCATGAAAGATCGAGTTTTACCTTTAACCATTTCGGAAGAAGTTAACGTCGGGGATGCTGATCATGTTAAAGTCAGTTTTAAATTTTTTTCATGTAAAACAATTTTGTTCAATTTTTTTATATATTTTTTGTAAAATATGGTTTTTAGGCATATGGCTGTATTTACAGTCAAACCGAAATGTTGCCGACAATCAAAATATTCAATTTCAAAAGCAAAGCGCATCGAATTGTATCGGTGGAAGTCAATGTCGATAAAACGCTTCTTCCACAAATCTCTCTAAAAACGGCTTCAACATACGAACCTGTAAGTTTATTTTTACCTTCAAATAGCCACTAATGTACACATTTCAGCCCGAAAAGAAAACCCCTGTCATTTACAGAGTAAAATGTGTCCAAAACGCCTTCGTACTTGACACCTTTTATCCCAAGTTGTACAAAAGTGAAGGAGTATTTGAAACTTCTGACGCAGTCACTGCTCATATTGCCAAATTAGTGCCAACAACAGCAATTGCCGATATTTATTTTGTCTATACATTGGAAAACACATTGATTGAACTTCGAAGTTTCCGAACAGCATGCCAAAAAGCTGGATTTCCGGCTGTAAAGTACATATCGGATGAATCGGTAAACTTATCGATTGTTCTAAACAGTGCGAAATTCTCTCTGAAAGCTAATGAGACCGTCGGTATTGTGTCTTCAAAGTGGAGTTATGCTGTTGGTCGGGATGGAAAGTATCTAAAACTTTTGGAAAGGGTTAGTTTCTCATAGTTTTCTTTAAAACTAAACTTCAACTTTATGTTTTTTATGGCAAAAGTAATCCAAAATTAACTTTTAGAACAATTTAACAGATCCTAAACCAAAACAAATGTCTACCAAAGTCAACTCATACATCATCGACAATCTGAACAGCAGTTACACCAAAATGGATTTGGAATACCTTCGTGGCAAGTACACTTCCTTTCCCGTTCACGTCGCCCCAAAAATCATTCAAGTGAAACCGTATTGGGCAAAGTATTTTTGGAGCCTTACTAATAAGACTGATTTTGGCGGAAATCTTTTCAACAATTTTGGCGATTTCGAATTTGCGATCGATGACGACGGCATCAGAGACGGAATTAACACCCGTTTTAAGCGGATTCCATATGTTGCCACTGCATTGTATCAAGTGCAGCATTCGACGGACTTGACTATTTGTATCGAAAGAGGGTACCAAGTTATGGAAGACGTGGCTGAATTCAAAGCTAAGCCGGGTATGGTTGTGGAATTGACGGTTAATGTTAAATCTGTCTGTGATATTACGGTGGAGATGAAACCGTTTATTACTGGTGGGTACAAGCGGAGTGCTCCGAGGATTACGGAACTTCCGGTACCCGATGAAGATCTGAAAAGTAGTAGTAGCGAAGGGAAGGATGGTGATGAAGTTGGGGAGAAGAAAAAGAAGAAGAAAAAAAAGGCTGGTAAGACTGAAACGGCACAGTCAGAGATGCCAACTGTAGCCAGTGTGTCCATTACACCGCCATCGACAGTTTTGACATTCACTTCCGACAACCGTGTTCTTATCGAAACTGATAAACCCTACAATGGCAACAAAGAAATCCTTGCATATGTGCGCCTACAGGCTGAAAAGCCACCACAAACCGGCAAGGCACCCTTTGCCGCCCTCAAAAAGCATCCGAATTCTATCTTTTACGGTTAGTTAATCCTTTAAAAAATTAAATGTAATATTCCTTTCATTTCCAGACATCACTCGCCTTATCGCAACCGACTTCGACCCAGATCACCCCGATCCAGCCTGGAGTTTCAAGACGTCGCGTGATGCCGACGGTAAAGTCGTTGTTTCTACTCCTAAAGCAACGACATATCCACTCGTTCTTCTTGGCATAGTAATCAGAAGTACTTTGCTTTACATCCGGGAGCACTCAAAGTCAGAGATCACGTTTCTCGGGCTCAAATTGCCAGCGGGTTCTACGGTCAGTGACACCGATTTAGAGGAAGTTGCTAAACATATTGGTGTTGAATTATCATTGCTTCCTTTATAATGTTGTTTTTGTCGTTTTTGCTGTTAATAAATAATTTACATAACCATTAATAAGTAATGCATATTACATCCTTTTTTGCAGGTTCAACACGAACACTTTACACAAAATTATGGATACCTGATTTTATCTTTTCAGCAATTCCGGGTTCTGCAGATGTGAGACAGTAAATACGTATAATTTAATGTATAAATTTGTATGTAACACAGCGCAAGTCGTTGCATAGTTTTAATGAAGGTTCGGTGAGACCAACAATTTACCAATTATGTACAACAGATGGTAGAGCTCAAAAGTAAAATTACAAATGAGAGCTTTGCCAGTCAGCGTTGTAACATGGACGCTAACGCTACTGTAAAAATAAACTCGTATTTGACATCTCGCTTGTATGAGATACTGCCGTTTTTCTTCATCAACTTGGTGTTAGGCACTTTTGTCAATTATGTCATCTGGACGCAATCGAAAAATCTCGGATCATTCAAATATTACTTGCTCAATCAAACTATTTGGGCACAAGTTTTCGAAAACTTTTTCATCTTATTATGTCCAGTGTTTTTGACTCCATACATAGGTGGCTTTATGGTGAGTTCAGAGCACTATGTAAACATTGTAAATAATCCATTACCGTACTTCAGAGCGGATTTTTTCGCCACATATTAACATCAGAAATCGCTACGGTTTGCGTAACTTTAACTGTATGTTCACTTGGTAATGTTTGCATCGGAGTCTTCCTGTCAATCTTGAACAGAATGCTGTTTACTTTTAATTTCAACTTAAAAGTGTATCTTCACAACAAATATTCGCTTGCCGGCATTATACTTCTGCATTTGGTCATTTATTTCGTTATTGGATCGATGGTTCTCTATGGAATGACTGATGGTGACAGCCTCAGGAAAAAGATTTTTAATGAAACCGGAAACGTATTACTACCGTATTTTAACGAAAGCAGTTTGGTATACGTCGGCGAACTCGGTGGCCTTACCCGAAAAGTAATCTCAGTGTTATTTTGGGTAATTGTGATTTTAACTGGCCTATTAATGGTGTGCATCATCATGTTTGCTGTTAATGTGTTCAAACTCAAACGCAATTCTACCACTTTATCAAAAACTGCAATGTCGTTGATTGTTTCATCGCTTGTTCAAGGACTTCTATGCTTTATATTTCTTACCATACCTACTGCTGGGTTAGCGTTTGTCTGGGCATTCAGAATTAAAAATAGCGCTAATGTCAGTAATTTTTTGACTATCATGCTAACGTTCCATGGTACTGTTGATATGCTTTGTATATTGTGTTTTGTGAAACCTTATCGAAAGTTCTGCGGGAAAATGCTGTTAAGTTGTAAGGAAAAGCTTATCTGTAAAAATAGCGAACGAAACGTTGTTGTTGCTTCTTGTAAAACTCTTGTAACCTATTAATGATAGTCTGTTTCTATTATGATTGTAAAGATTTCCAATTTCAATAACTGAAAAACGGAATAAAATATGACAACGACCGGGTTAAACTGAAAGGAAGCAAAACAATATGGAAGAATGTATTTGCGAGCAAAAGTTTGCCGAAAGTTATCGAAAAATTGTTATGATTGTTTTTTGACGCTGTTCTTTTGACTTTCGACTTTTGTTTTTTTATGTTTTCTAGGTTCTGCCAAATAACGAGACTGTAAACACTTATAAATGCATTTGTTTGTTTTCAACCTGTGTCGTTACTATGTTAAAATCAAATTTTTCTAATAAAAACAACCTAATTTACTATTACTTTTTTATTTTTTGTTCATTTTAAACGTATTCAACAGATGCATCTAATAAAAGAAAGAAAAACAACCTTTTCCAGTTAGTGTTGTTGTTGTCATGCCGGCGGTGTCAGACTTTAACAATACCGTAAAAATAAATTCATTTTTCACATCTCGATTGTATGAGATATTACCGTTCCTTTTCATCAACCTGATGCTGGGAACTTTTGTCAATTATGTCATCTGGACGCAATCGAAAAGTCTCGGATCATTCAAATATTATTTGCTCAATCAAACCATTTGGGCACAAGTTTTCGAAAACTTTTTCATAATATTGTGTCCTGTTTTTTTGACGCCTTACATAAGTGGTTTTACGGTAAGGTTGTAACAACATTGTGATTATAATAATATTTGAGTTCAGAGTGGTTTCTTCCGCAACCATGCAACATCGCGAACGGCCAGTATTTACGCAGTTATTGTTATTTGTTCGCTTGTTAATCTTTGTATGGGTGTTTTTCTGTCACTTCTAAACAGAATGTTATTTACGTTTAATTTCAACTTGAAACGATATTTTCACAACACATACTCGCTTGCCGTTGTCATAATTCTGCATTTCATCATGTATTTTGTGATTGGAACAATGATTCTCCAAGGAATGACTGACAACAATAGTCTTAGAAAAACTATCTTAAACGAAACTGGAAATGCCTTATTGCCGTATTTGAACGAAAGTAGTTTGGTCTACGTCGGCGAATATGGTGGCTTCTCTCGAAAGGCACTTTTAGCATTGTTTTGTATTATCGTTGCATTGACGAGCGTTATAATAATGTGTATCGTCATTTTTGTCACCAATGTGTTCAAATACAAACGCAATTCGTCGACAGTGTCAAAAACGGCAAGATCTTTGATTATTTCATCAATCGTTCAAGGATTTCTTAGTTTCGTTTTTCTCAGCATTCCCGTTGGCAGTTTATCTTTTGTCTGGGCGTTTAATGTTCAAAACAGTGCTAATGTTATTAATTCCTTGACTGTTTTATTAACATTATATGGAACTGTCGACATGCTTTGTATACTGTACTTTGTAAAACCATATCGGCAGTTTTGTTTTACCATCATATTTAAGTTCAACAAAAAACTTTGTTCTAAAACTGTTGTACAAAATGTCTCTGGAGGTCGTAAAATGCCCTCAAATTGTAAATCGCCGAATCATGCATAATTATTTGTTGTTTAATAAAACTTTTTAAAACATAGGTATGTATGAACAACTTGATCAAACGCGTCACAAACGAAAAAAATGATTTACCAGATCACTCAATAGAAGGTTCTGAGGGTTCTAGTCTACTTAGTCTAATCGCAGTTCAGCGGTTTACCTAAATGGTGAACTCTATGATGACGGCAATTTGCATTTTTGCAGTGATGTTTGTTAACTTTGTCTCTCAAGTTTGACCGGCCGTTAAAACCCTCTCAACCGCTCAGGACAGCTGTTTTTTTTAGCATTTAGAGTTCTTCCTGGCTGTTGGGGCTGTTCCTGTTGTCCTTTGGAATAGGACGTGGGTCAGTCATCCCTTTGATGCACAATTCGATGCTAACAAAATCCACCTAGTTTCACACTAACCGTTTGTTTTGGTTACGGCGGCTCATATCTATAGGCCGTCTTTTAATGCAACGCTCAACACGACAACCGTCGAGTTTGATGCTTTTTTTCTGTACAGGACGGTCGTCGACCTGGCTATTTGTTTTCGGGCCATTTTACTGCTGTTATTTCGTGTCTAAAAATTTATTAATCTCTCAAATCTACTTACCTTCCTTGACGTAACCTGACAATTTGTGTTGATTATCTTTTTTCAGGCTCAATCCTTTGCATTGTTTTCCATTTATTGCCATTCCCCCGAGTCGTCTAACATTTGACTTGGGGGAACTTGGCTCAACATACATGGTGCATCATCCGGGTTTCAACACATCCCTACTCCAACTGAATACATGTCTGCAGTCTTATGGTCAACGATTGTAGAACAAAATACGATCGGTTATGGGCATTTAATTGCAGAAAAAAGAGTCTAATAAAACTGATTTTCTACTTTTTGCGTAACAATTCAGATCAATTTAAAAATTGTTTGTTTATTCTAGTGCACACATTTTTGGTCAGAATCAGTATCATGTCTCAGAATAACGAAAAAACAGTGAAACTAAATCTTGAATGACTCTATGTACCTACACATATGTCAGTTCAAAATTCTTTTTACCTACGTCATCGGAACGGTCAAATACCCCCAAGAAAGCACTTTTTTAAATCGACTGAACATAATAAGTAACGAGTGCTCTATTGAACTACATTAATTTAGACACAGTTCAGCGGGTTCTGCAGATTCTGGAGAATTGATTCCAAATTTTGCAAATGCAGTTAAACAAAATTCTTTTTTTTCTATAAATTTTGTGCTTATTCATAGTTTTTGACACGCATTGTATGTTTTGTCGAAAGGAGACTGTCTGTTGTCAGATAATCAATAAAACCGGTGACTGAATGCATTTTATAAGGCATCGGGTGGTGTCCGGCACTTTGAGTTATTCGTTTCCGTGGCAACGCCAAAGACCCCTCTTCACGCCCGTCTCATATTCCGAGGGCGTGGTTACCTCCAGCTTGTGAGTCTGCCGTAGCTGCAATGTCAGTCTACTTCTATCTACGCCACCGTGGCATGGACGTCGACATGGTCTAGCTCTACTATCCACTTACGCATACGTTTTCTCGCGTGTTTTACGTGCTCAACTTATTTTTGACAGCGAATGATATAGTTTATTTTCAGACGTTACGCTAAAACTTGGAAATTCTTCCTGCACAACAGCCATGGAAGAAAGTGAAGAAGCAGTGAAAGCCTGTTAGTCGTAGTACAATTTGTAGAATTCTACTACGACTTCATTTGCGACGATTCATTGCCACAGAAGAAGTCAGTCGTTGCACGCTCTGTTCTGGCCAACCCATAATCTCTGATTGGCACACTCGTTTTCACGAGCGTGTCTCGGGTTGCCCGAACACCGCCATCGCAAAAACTGTCATTTTTCAAATGGCAAGCTCTTCGGCAGGGGCGTCTGGACGCTGAAGACAGTGTCCCGACTTCCGATATGGGGCCCGATTAGTCGCGTCATCATCACGCATGGCCCGGGATGGGAGACAAAATGAACACGGTCCAACATTGAGGGTTCACTGTTTGCAATTAGAGCTGCAAACGGTGAGTTCCGTTCCATCAAACAGGCGTAATCATACGCCATATTCCATCCCGTATCCGGCGACCGACGCTAGCTTCGATGCCCTACACGCTACAAGTAATTTTCGGTTTCCTAATCGAAGTACAAGAAGAACTACCATGATAATGAAGTTCATGGACATTCCACGACACCGTCCATAGCTGTGGCATCCGTTTCCACCTTTGTTGACGACCCGAAAGTCTTCGATTGACACGCTCGTTTTCACTACTTTTTTCATATTATTGTAAATAAACTTGAAACAAACATTAATTTGATATCAGCATATTCCAAAACATTGGCAATTTTGCCCATTTGGGACAAATATAGATAACGGCTGTGAATTCGGTTTTTGTCAAAGGATCAAAGACACAAAGTTGCGTGACATATAAGGAAAATTGCCCTACAGTCTGCATCACTTCCTCATTTCATGTTATATTGTTTAAAATTGATTCGAATGTGGCACTTCCGAATTTCACATTTACCTTTTTGATCAGTTGTGATAAGATAATGACATTGTGATAAGAAAATGGTGCGTTAAAAACTCACAACTATTAGGGTTTGTAGCAATCGAAAAAGTGACTAAATGTTAAGAGGGCGTTTATGTGTCGGTCGAGGATGGATCCGTCCCCGATTTTTACACTTCAAAATGTTTTAAGCCAAAAATGTTAGTGACCCTAGGTAGGGTCTGGATCCGGAGTTTTTTGATTTTTAGGCTACGGATTCTGGAGATATGGCTTCTGGAAGATTTTGGAGGGGGTTCCAGAACAGACGTCCCAGGCACGATAGAGGTCTGATTTTTTGGTTACAGGGACATTTTGGGGCGGGGAGAACAATGACGTGCTCAGAATTTTAAAAAAGTTGTAATAAGTATTGATTTTTTTTAAATAAAATGTTTGAAGCCGATTTTCGACTTTTTAGCGAAACGTCGGAAGAAATCCGAGACTGCCATCTTGTAGCCCGTCTTCTTCTGCGTCGAAATCGGCCTAGTCCGGAAAAAAACCGCTTGCCCTAAATTGATTCATTTTGAATTAAACGCAAAACACAAAGTCTGCGCTGGTGGAAATGTCATGCGTGCGAGGTGTGGACTGGCTGCGCGCTGGCTACAAAAATTGGAGGGGCGACTGGCGCATGCGCATTTGCTGACCCGCACTCCTTTTCTTCAAGCGCATGGTCCGCTTTTTGCGTTTAATTCAAAATGAATCAATTTAGGGCAAGCGGTTTTTTTCCGGACTAGGCCGATTTCGACGCAGAAGAAGACGGGCTACAAGATGGCAGTCTCGGATTTCTTCCGACGTTTCGCTAAAAAGTCGAAAATCGGCTTCAAACATTTTATTTGAAAAAAATCAATACTTATTACAACTTTTTTAAAATTCTGAGCACGTCACTGTTCTCCCCGCCCCAAAATGTCCCTGTAACCAAAAAATCAGACCTCTATCGTGCCTGGGACGTCTGTTCTGGAACCCCCTCCAAAATCTTCCAGAAGCCATATCTCCAGAATCCGTAGCCTAAAAATCAAAAAACTCCGGATCCAGACCCTACCTAGGTTCACTAACATTTTTGGCTCAAAACATTTTGAAGTGTAAAAATCGGGGACGGATGCCCCCACCTTAATCCCAAATCGACACAAAAACGCTCTCTTAAACGGTGATGAAAAGTAGTCGTTAAAGTTTAAAACAATTAGCACGCTAGCGGAATCGAACTCTGCTGATGGTCAGGCTTGCGACATGAGTTCAGCGCCCTACCCTACTGCTCTATTCTCGCAATTTTTGAGAAAAAATCGCTGACTGGCGGGATCGAACTCCCGATGTGCCATGTTTGGGGCGGCAGTCGAGCGCCTTACCCTACTGCTCTATTCTCGCAATTTTTGAGAAAAAAAACGCTGACCAGCGGGATCGAACTCCCGAACTGCCATGTTTGGGGCGGAAGTCGAGCGCCTTACCCTACTGCTCTATTCTCGCAATTTTTGAGAAAAAAAACGCTGACCAGCGGGATCGAACTCCCGATCTGCCATGTTTGGGGCATCGCGTATCGGCGGGATGTTCCGTGATGATGTTATAAGTTTTCTTTTTGAATGATTTTACGTTTATTAACAATACTAATAGCATTCGATAAACGAATAGAAAATGCTAATACGTATTTTATGCGGACAAGAACATCAAACAGTTTTATGCGATGGAGTCGTTGTTGGCTTGTTTGTATTACAATCTTATTTACTATTTACTTCCAAGATGGTTGAGATAGTGAATGAAACAAAATAAAAGCCTTTTATGGAATTCAAAAAACCCCTGGTGAAAACGAGCGTACCAATCGAACATTCTCGAGTAGTCGAAAGTCGGAAATCAGATGCAACATACACTGTTCTTTCTTCAGCATCTGTGCGTTGCATTGATACTTCGGAATAAATGACGTTGTTCATCAAATCGAAGAGGATGGCCATAGTGACACTTTAAAAAAAGCGTTTGTGCGAAAAGGTTTGAGTAGTGTTTTTACTTTTTTTTTTGTATGCGGGATTGATGTTGACGGGGCACCTCTTTTTTCTCAAACTGTTCCATCATCTTAGTGCCTTTGGTGTTGTTTTTTCTTGGGTATGAGATGAGATGTGGCATCTGGTTCCGTTGTCCGACCAACCCTAGACACACTCGTGAAAACGAGCATGCCAATCAGAGATTATGGGTTGGCCGGAACACATCATGCAGGGACTGACTCATTGATTGATGTGAGTCATTGTAAATGAAGTCGTAGTAGTTCTACGAACGATACTACGACAACGAAGCTTCATCCAGCGTGGTCGCTTAGCTGCGAAATAAGCTTCAAAGTTTTAGCCTGAAAAATGAAAAGAAGTTAGACATTCGCCCTTGAAATGGACAAATATACAATAATAATAAAACGCACGAAAAAAGATATGGATGATATGGCCATATAGAAAATGCTTCAGTGGATAGAAATGCATTTCAAAATAGGTAGCTGTCAGAATTGGTGTTGATCGGAGACCTACTCTTTCACAAACTGTTTGTGGACGTGATTGTAGTGTACTGTAGAATGTCTACGAACTGCGCCATCATCACGGCGCTAGTCTTTCAGATATGCGGTTGACAAGGTGAAGAAATCCGCCCAATGGATCATGAGGACATCAGTCAGCCGCCGGACATGGAATGGAATGTGGCATCTTGTTGGTCCACCGTTAACGAAGCTGCCAGGAATTCCTGTGTGTGCCAACTGAGTCGAACACTTCGTTGTATGAAGTCGCGTTCCCACCCAACGGGATCGACCAATTGACTGTAGATAGTTGGAGGGACGAAATCGCTCCTCCAGAGCTGGATGATGCAGCGACAGACGGCATTTCAGGTTTCAATGCCGTTGGTTTACGGTCAGGCTTTGCCCGACCAACCCGAGACACACTCGTGAAAACGAGCATGCCAATCAGAGATTATGGGTTGGCCGGAACACATCATGCTGGGCCTGACTCATCAATGGATGTCAGACAGCGCATTCGAAGTCGTAGTAGTTCTACGAACGATACTACGACTAAGAAGCGTCATCCAACATTGTTGATTTGCTGCGAAGTAAGCTTCCAAGTTTTATCGAAATAGCCTGGAAAATAAAAAGAAGTTAGAAATTCGCCGTCGAAATGAACACGTATACAACAATAACAAAATGCACGAGAAAGGTATGGGCAATTGGATAATATGGCCATATTGAAAACTCCACGTCCAAGCCACGGTGGTCTCAAAAATAAGTGAATTATGTCATTTGCAAGGGGCGGTTGTTTTGACTTCATTCTCACTTTCGTGGTCAATCAAAAAATAAACGGAACTTTTTTATCCTTTGAAAAATCAGAAGCAACTCAATCGAAATCACACCATCAGAAATGAAAAAAATAAGTAAAAATTTTTTTGATTTGCAAGTATTTTGATTGAAAACCGGAAATTGTTGAAACTTAGAATCCCTTTCCTAGAACCCGCAGAATTTTTTTTCAATTTTGACTAAATTTGTGCTATCTGCTAGAGCAATCATTACATTCAGCCCGAGAAGTCATTAAGAACGAACGAAAAGCAATCAAAAAAGGCAAAAATCAAAACAATGTTGAAAAACTTACCAGAACGGTTTTGCTGCGACTGTTGCAAGTTTTTGCTTCTGGTAGCTTTTTCAGCACTGTTTTGATCTTCTGCCAGCAAATCCTGTTTGTCCCAACGGAATCAACCACTTCGTTGTGTGAAATCGCGTTTCCACCCAACGAGAACGACCAATTGACAGTGTTGGAGGGACGAAATCGCTCCTCCAGAGCTTGATGATGAAGAAACGGACGGCATTTCAGGTTTCAGTGCCGGTTTTTCACGGTTTTGTCTTGCTCGACCAACCCGAGACACACTCGTGAAATCGAGCGTGCCAATCAGAGATTATGGGTTGGCCGGAACGCCGATTTGCTGCGGAGTAAGCTTCAAAGTTTTAGCGGAATAGCCTGGAAAATGAAAAGAAGTTAGAAATTCGCCGTCGAAAGGAACACGAATACAACAATAATAAAGCGGACGAGAAGAGGTATGAAAAATTGAATAATATGGCCATATTGAAAACTCCATGTCGACATCCAAGTCACGGTGGCGGAGCGACTCAAAAATAAGTGAATTATGTCATTTGCGAAGAAGGGACGGTTGTTTTGACTTGGTTCTCACGTTTGTGGTCAATCAAAAAAATCACGGAACTTTTTTATCCTTTGAAAAATCAGAAGCAATTCGATCGAGCTCAAAACACTACAAAATGAAAAAAATACGTCAAAAATTATCCTATTTGCAAGCAATCTGATTGAAAACCGAAAATTTTTGAACTGCATTTGTGGAACTTAAAATGCGTTTATTAGAACTCCCAGAATGTTCTGAATTTTGACCAAATTAGTGTAATCTGCTAGAACTGTCTCTACTCGCTACATTCAGCCCGAAAAAGCATCAAGAACGAACGAAAAGCGATCAAAAAAGGCAAAAATCAAAACAGTGTTGAAAAACCTACCAGAACGGTTTTTTTGCGACTGTTGCAAATTTTTGCTTCTGGTAGGATTTTCTGCACTGTTTCAACCTTTGCTGTTTTAGCCTTTTCGTGACCATTTATTATCATTTTAACGGCAGAACTGTAAAAAAATGCTGTTGTAATATTTTTTTTTTTCTCTCCTCCAGCGTCACTTTTCTTACTTAATGCTATGTCATTTTCCTTTTTTCAAGCCGAGTAAAACGACAAAACAAAAAAGATTCTCTCGTTCAATCAAGCACCGACTGCCGCGCCGCACGGCAATCGATTGCTGGTTTCGTAACCGATGCTGACACCCGCCCTTCGACGGTGCCTGGCATTATGCAAAACTCATTTGCGTGTGAGTCGCGGTCAACTGCGGCGCGTCCAACCATTTCGCATTGATTTCTAAACTTTTTGTGTCTTTTTCAGAACCCAATGTCTTCCGACGTCATTCCCGTCCTCGAGAACGGACTCAACGCCTACCTCGTCACACCAACAAAGGTCACCGATGTCATCAAGTCTGCCGAAACACCGGAAAAGGCTGCCAATGCTTTGCGTCAGGCTGTCCAATCCGGTCCCTTGAAGCGCGCCGTCGTCGTGTCCGATCCCGGTCTCGAACCTCGCCGAAGTTCTGTGGAAGCGTTGCAAAAGGCAGGTTTTACCGATATTGAAGCCATCGATACGCTCTCCATCAAAGTGTCCTCATGCATTTTCAACCTGCCATTAGACTGTGCCATCGGCGAGCCCGTTTTTGTCTATTTGGAAAAGGACAACTCCATTGAAAACATGCCTGATGTCGTTGTCATCCAAAAATGCGAAAATGGTTGGCAGATTATTGGCACTGTAAGTTTTTGGCGACCCATTCGAAAGTTTTCAATTTTGTCATTTCAGAAACGACATTTCGACAGTTTTCGTGACGAACATCCATCGGCTTGCCACAGTGTCATGCCCAATGGCAGTCAAGAACTCCAATCGCAACATTCTGGCATGAGAATTCACGAATCGATTGCCGCTGATCCGAGTTTCAAAGAAAAGTTCATCCGAAACCGAATCAACAAGGGCAATTTTGACGGTTATGACGTTTTGCCGTATTGTGGTGTTGATTTGAAGCTTGCATTTGGCAACAAGAGTGAGGTTATCAAGTTGACTGATCGCGTGGTGCCGTTTAGCATTTCGAAAGAGGTTGACGTTGGAGATGCTGGTGATGTTAAAGTAGGCTTTTTTGTGTTTTACGTTGATGTGATGAAAATTTTAAATACTTTTAGGCAACTGTCCACGTCGACAATGAAGAAGACGACGGACCCGGGCCACTCGTCAAAAAGTTCAATTTCAAGAATAAGGCTCATCGAATTGTGTCGATTACGGTCAATGTTGATAGTACGCTTGTTCCGGAAGTGACCCTCAAAACGGCGTCGACTTATGAACCCGTAAGAATACCATTTTGCTTACTGTAGCGTTTTGTTTTGCCATTTTAGCGCACCAAGACGACCCCTGTCATTTACACTGTCAAAGATGCCTACGACACCTACATGCTTGAAGCCGTCTTCCCCGATTGCATATCCAATGAAGGCAGTTTTGAAACTTCTGACAAATTACTCTCCCATATGGTCGAAACGTATTCAACGGAATCGACTGTCGGAGTGTATTACATCGTTTCTGGGCTTAACTTCCGCAGCCGTCTTCGAGAATTTCGAACTGCTTGTGAAAAAGCTGGATATTCGAACCTCAAGTTTATCACGGTTGAATCGCTGTATCTTTCACTTCTTCTCGATCGCGCTAAAGTTTCCATCCAAGCATCTGAAAAGATAGCTGTGGTCTCTTCGGACACTTGCCGTGTCATTTGTCGAGATGGAAAGCACTTGAGAATACTCGAACGAGTGGGTTTCTTCTTTTACACACTAAAAATTTTATCAATTTATGTTTTTAGGAGGAATACCCCAATTTCGACATTACAACAACCGAAGCCACTACCGTTCTCATTGACAATTCGAACAACGAGTACACGAAGACGGATTTGGCCTACTTCCAGACAAACTTCTCCAAATATGGCATTCACATCGTCTCACAGGCAGAACACCCAACCCAAACATCCAAATACTTCTGGAGCCTCGCTAACAAGACCAACTTTGGCGGAAACATCTTCATCGACTTTGGCGACTTTGAATTCGCGATCGAAGAGCATGGCGCCATCATGGAGAGAATTGAGACTCGTTTTGCACGGATCCCCTATGTCGTGACAGCTTCCTATCAGGTGACATTTACGAAGCAACTTCACATTCACATCCAGGCTGGTGATGCAACGATGGAGGAACTTGAGGAGTATGACGTTTGGCCGGGTATGGTGGTTGAATTCACGATTTCTGTTAACTCAGCCTGCGATGTCACCGTGGACATGATGCCGTTTATGCCGGGTTACTACAAGCAGCGTGCTCCGGAGATTGAAGAACTTCCGATTTCGGATGACGATTCAAGCAGCAGTTTTGAAATCAAAAGTAGCGTCGAAGTCAAGAACGCCGAAGAAGTCGGCGGCAACAAAACGAAAAAGAAGCCCACTAAACCTGATGAAACCGCGGATGCTCTGTATATCTCATCAATCTTTGAAGCCGACAAGAAAACAAAGAAGAAGAAAAAGAAGAAGAAGGCCTCTAAAAACGATGAAACTGCGGATTATCAGATGATCTCATCAGTCTTTGAAGCTGACCTTTCCCAGCTCAAACTCGATCCACCGCCATCGGCAGTCTTGACTTTCACTTCCGACAACCGTGTCCTCATCGAAGCTGGCGATGCCTACACAGGTGACAAAGAAATCCTTGCTTATGTGCGCCTTCAGAATGGAAAGCCACCAGAAATGGGCAAACGGCCGTTTAATGCTTTAAAGAAACATCCGGGTTCTGTTTTCTACGGTTAGTTGATTGCATTTACAAAAACAAAACTGTCAGTGTTTCGTTTCCAGACATCACCCGCCTGCTCGCAATCGACTTCGACCCCGCCCACCCTGATCCAGCCTGGGGCTTCAAAACTGCACGTGACGCCGGTGGCAAAGTAATCCTTCGTACCCGCAATGCCGACAACATCACAACATTTCCGTTAGTTCTTTTCGGAGTTGTTGTCAATAGTACTTTGCTCTACATTCGGGAGCACTCGAAGTCTGAGATCACGTCACTTGGACTCAAACTGCCAGATGGTTCCACGATCGATAATACCGACTTAGCGGAAGTTGCTAAACGCATTGGTGTTGAATTGACTTTGCTTACTGAATAGTTCCACGTTGATTGTTTTTGTTATTGTTAGTTTTATATGAAACTTTATTTGATACGTACGAATGCAATTAAGTTTTTATCAACACAGTTTTTTTATCAACACTAATAGTGGCACGGCAGTTTGGACATGTGTGGGCAGCATCTTTGAAACCATTATGATAAAAGGGAATACAGCACAAACAGATAGTCAAACCAAGCAATACTGCCATTATATAGGTAAACGTCCCACTTTGAAACACGACTACGGTTGTTACACGATGATTGCACGAAGGACAGATGACATGTGTGGGAACCCGGCCAACAGCAGTGTAATTATTGTATGTCGGCAGGGGGACGGCATGAGATGGTGGTTGTGTAGGCTTGGGATAATACATGATTCGAATAAGAATTGCAAACCTATAGGGCAGCTACTATCTTATGATGCTTTTATAGGCTTGTCATGGATAGCATTATAACAAATATTGACAGTACTTTTTTTGCTTTGATTAAAATTAAGAAGCTCTAATCAAACAAGAAACAGGTTATCGGGGATGATTAAACTGGTCAGTTTATCGAGAGGTTTGAAACCACTTGAAAAGCATTCGAGGGTGTCGTAGAGGATTAATAACAACGATAGGCTTAGCGCAATAGTGACTGAGGATTGCAAAATACATTTTTTTGCTTTTCTTACCCTGTTTTGCTAACTTTTTGTCTTCAAAATAATAAAACTAATGATTGGACGATAGGTTACTGTCTTGAAGGTGTTCAGTACGTAATGATTTTTAGGTACTGTTTTATTTATACTAAACAATGCAACAATGCCACAAATATGCAACTTTATGGAACATAATTTTTTTCGTCGAAGGTGCAATGTGTCCAGAATAAGTATCAGATTACGGATGACATGAATGCCAATGCAATTGTGGTCTAGCTACAGTTTCTAACAACGCCGGTGCCACGAACAGCTTTCTTGAGGTCAAATATGTATCTGTTTGAGAGCAATGTACAAACAATAATGGAATCAAAGGTGGTTTTTTTGATTTGAGTGATGCAGTTTATCAATACCAAGAGTGTGATGACAATCAGGGCATGTGTGAACCGCGTCTTTGAATCTGTCGAAGTAAAACGGAACACAACACATCAAGACGGTCAAGCCTAAACAAAATGAATAAGCGTAAGTAAGTACCCCGCTTTTGAAGTGGACAACAGTAATCACATTTTTCCAGCAACGCGGGCAGAAGAATGGCGTCGGAATACGGCCAAGACAACAACGTTGCATCTGCGGCCTTGTTGGAGGTGCTGTCGGTGGAGGGTCACTCGCGGCTACGGTATCTTTTTTCCACCAGAACATGATGCAAAAAAAAAGTTTAGAGTACAGAAACAGTCAATTTGCAAAAACAGAAAATAGTAAGTAGAACAACACAACGGAAACGTTTAAATAGGCAATAAATTCAAGGAATACCAGATTCTAAACGGTAGCCCAAAGCCTGACCAAAAAAGGTGTGGCTTTGCTAAAATAACTATGAGCTACCTTTTAAAGCCGACATCAGGCCTGCCATGCGTGGGTTGGCTAATCACGAATGTTTACTTACACCTACAACAGTTGACCGGTTCACTCGACACATTGAGGGTAACGCAGGAATGTCTTCTTTACGCCTAAGCCTCCGAAAAAAGCTTTCAAAAAAAGGTTTTTTAACTGTATGCGCAAAAAAGAGAGACAGGGGTCATCCAGAAATGACATCATCGAAAAAATGAGTTGGAGGGTCCTCTTGAGTCTCTCATTGACCAAAGCCAAACTACATACATTTTGCTGATTTTGAAACGACGTCACTTTGAGTCTTGACCACAGGGTAGACTCGATCATTTTTATCATTGTTAAGCTGACCAACAAAACTAAACGTTATGAATAGCAATTTCGATCATACTTTGAACCAAAGTAGCTCAAACGTGCCTCTGTCCACACTATGTAGATTTCTGTTTCGGCACAAAATTAGCGAGTTTTTTTGGTTTAAACCATTCCGCCGCCCCGATCCTTCCGGAGGACACTTTTTTGCCACTGTGGGTCCCTCATGGGGGAACTCATCCAAATTGAACCCGGGCGACTTGTCAATGGCTGGAAGATTGAGAAAAAGCTCGGCGAAGGTACGTTTTTCATCCATCATATCGATAAGGAATACATTTGCAATAAAATGTACTTAAAAACAGTACCTTTTATACAGGAGCATTCGGTGCTGTCTACAAGTGCAGCAAAAATGACAAGTTCTACGCGTTCAAAGTCGAAGGTCAGGCGGAGAAGATCCAATTGCTCAAGATGGAGGTACTAGTGCTGCTGGAATTGACAAAGTTCAATGCTGGGACCCATTTTTGTAAACTGGAAGACAAGGGGCAACATGATAATTTCAATTTTGTGGTAATGACACTTGTCGGAAAGTCGCTGCAAGACTTGCGGTTAATGCTGCCGAAGAAGAAATTTTCAATGGGCACAGCAATAAGTGTTAGTATGCAGTGTTTGAAGGCGTTGGAGGATTTACACAGTATTGGGTGGGTTGATAAAGACGTTTTGAAATGAAATTTTGGAGTTTTTAGCTATCTTCACCGCGACGTCAAACCCGGCAACTACACAATCGGTCGTGTCGAGATGAACGAGTTACGAAAAGTTTACGTCCTCGATTTCGGCATGGCCAGGAAATTTGTCCACGACGATGGCACGATGAAGAAGCCCCGAACAGCGGCAGGATTCAGAGGGACAGTGCGATATGCCGCGCTGTCATGTCACTTGCAAAGGGAATTGTGCCGGAAGGATGATATTGAAAGTTGGCTATATCAGACGGTGGAATTGACGAAGGGGAAGCTTCCGTGGAGGAATTTGGAGGTTGCTTTGTTCAGTTTTATCGAAAAAGGTATTAGAAGCATGTTTCAGGACCAAGACGAAGTCGGCATCTACAAAAAGTCCGTCCGAAAAGACCCAAAGGCACTGAAACAACTTTTCGGTGGATGTCCGAGGCACTACATCGAAATTATGGATTACATAAACGCGCTGAAGTTTTATGATAATCCAGAATATGCAAAGATCTATGCACTTATGAAGGAGGCTATGGTAGCTACGAAGTCACAGGTACGCTTTCAAACATCTTTTGGTAGCTGCATATTGGTCTTTTAGGAGTTCCCATACGACTGGGAGGCCATGCTGATGAACAGAAAGCCAGGTGATAAGAAGCCAAAGAAGAAGTCCAAGTCGAGCAGCTCATCAGAAGATTCCAAAAAGAAAAAGAAAAGCAAAAGGAAGCAAAAACGGTCTGAAAAGGAGAAGAAAGACGACAAAAAGCACGCCGATGACCACAAAAGTGACGGTGAGAAGAAGTCTGATCCAAAGAAAACTGATGACCACAAAAGTGATGGCAAAAAGACCGATGATCACAAAAGCGATGGCAAGAAGACTGATGACAAGAAAACCGATGACAAAAAACAGTCAGACGACAAAAAGGATTCATCGGATACACAGAAGACTGACAAGAAACCAGCGAACGATGACGGTTCATCCAAAAAGTCGACGAAGAAAAAGCCTGACAAGTAGACCTTTTGGCATCACTAACCACCTATTTCATTACAGTGTACAGTGTATGAACAATTTGAGAGTAAGTAAATTTTATTCTAAGCGTTTCTATTTGATGAATTTCGATCAGTAAACATTACAAAATCTCAATTGATGGGCACCGAAAACGGAAAACTTGACCCATAAAAGACGTTTCGCTGAAAATTGCGACTTGATTCATAGACGGGATCAGCTTGAGGTACAAAACGTCCACAATCATCGAAGAAGCCTCGGCATTGTGATACATAAGATGGGTGGGTGTATTCGCCACGGCATCGGTGCCTTGCCGCCGGCAGGAATCGTCGACAAAGGCGCTGAAGCTGTCGTGCTGATTTTAGTTCCAACGCTTTTGCAAGTTGTGCCGGAGGGGTATGTTGTGCTCCACCGGTCAGAGTGTCGATAAAGTATTCTTCCATGATGGTTGGACCATTTTTCCGCTGTGGAGGGGGTTGGCGAAGTTCTAAAGGGTTCATTCGATCAGAATTTGTAATACAAGCGCAAATTTAGCACTAAATTGACACAGGTTAACAAGTTCAAGGCCGTTTAAGACTACTAGAAATTGCTGCTGATCATTCAAAGCATAGTTTTGACAGTATTTTGTGATCGTATTGCACAAACAATAGCGTTTGGCAACTTTTTAAGGTGAAAATGCAGCAGAATCATGAATTTTGAAGCCGATTTAGATTCTGGTAATCCCTAATGGCACCGAATTATCTTTGAGCAAGTTTTCTATCCATTTCGAACGAAAAAAACCCCAAAATTCAACAATTTTTGCACTTACCAGAAGACAAAAATGCGAAAAGTCGCACAAAAATTGTTCTGGTAGCTTTTTTAACACTGTTTTTCCTTTCACCATTTTTTCGAGCAGTTTACACAGTGCGACACTCAGTCTCAGGCGATCTGTGCGTCGCACAGCGAAAACGCGAAATGTGCACTCGAATGCATGTTGCCCGAATGGCATTTTTTACCAGTATTTTGAACTTTCCTACAACTTTTTTGTTTCAAACATGTTTATAAGAATCATGTTGACAAAAAATGACCGACCAATCGATATGTGGACCACTCACTGGGGCGTACGCGCCCGTTTTCAAAAATGCGCATTTGACCTGTGGTCATTCAAAACGTTTGAAATCACACTTTTTCAACACCGATTTGACTCTATCCGGGCTTAAAGTGATCCTAGGATTCTTGGCTACAAATCTATGGCATGAAATCAAAATCTATGGTTTTTTATTCGCGAACGAGTCAGAAAAGTGTCAATGTGTGAAAGACGTCGCATTTTTTAAGTTAAATAACCGCTATTTTGGTGTAATTAAACTGATGTTTGAATTATTTTGTTAAAAACATGTTTTTGGAGGTTTATGCAGCGTTGTCGATCGGTCTGGTACGGTCAACTCGCTTCAAACGGCCGGCCGAAGCCAGGGGTAGGGGCATCGTCAATCGCGTTTTCCTCTCATTTTAAGGTGAAAATACCGCGGAATCGGAAATTCTAAAAGCCAAATCCAAGTTTGGTGGTTGCAACTGACACAGTAGGCTTTTGGGCAAGTGCTTTATCTATTTTAACCAAAAAAACCTAGAAATTCGACAATTTTTGCACTTACCAGAACGCAAAATTGGCAAAAGTCGCACAAAAATTGTTCTGGTAGCTTTTTTAACACCGTTTTTGCAAGTCACCGTTTCGCGTCTTTTTTGATTTTGTTTGTGCTTGTGCTTATCCAAATGGATAATAAGTTTGTTAAAAAGCAATTTTAAATTCAAAAAACTAAACATACCTTGCATAATTTCAGCCTCAACGGACAATGTAGTCGGTCTCACCGTTGTAGAAACCGTAGTTTCTTCAATCACGTCTGTTACTTCTTCAGACTCCGGTGTGGTCAGCGATTCGCTCGTTGATGTTTCAACTTCGCCCGATTCCGGTTCATAGACATTTGCAGGTGTCGACGTTTCTTGACCCATAATGGTTGTGCTTTCTGGTGGCTCAAAAGTTGTACTTTCTTCGAAGGCCAGGGTCGTCACTTCAGTTGTTGTGGTCGTCGGAAATCTGACCTCGGGCCGAGCTTGTTCTCTGAAGCCCGGAGGCAATCGACAGTAAAAGTACGGCGGTCGAGGCAGTCTCACACAGCCGAATGGCATCGATACTGATGTACCTGGGGAACCTGTTTATTTATTATTGAATGGACAAAAGAAACCGGAAATTGACAAACAACAAACCAAATGCAGATGAAAAGAGCATCATAAATAGAAAACAAATGCAAAACAAAGGACGACAGGCCAACATTTAACAGCAGAACCTCATGAATTACAATCCAACAACCTTTTACAATGACACCACGGTTGAATCAACTCGACCAAAATGACACTCGACATGGAAACATACTACTGTTGTTATCACAGAGTTTTCGAGGGTGTCTTAACTTAACGAAAGACCGAAAGCACGGGGAATGGTTTTCGTCGAATCGAGCGCCGACTGAATCAACCAAAGTGCGCAGCAACACAGGTCGCAACAGCAGGTCGAATTCGACACATTAGTCAAAAAACACCTTTTACGACGTGATTTGATTTGATTTACCTGGCGGTTTCATTGACTAAACGAGGCAATGAATACGCTGGCAAGACCGCCTACGCGCATGGTTGCCAGTGATGGACACAAACACCGTTAATGACCATGAGTGTAAAATGGGTGATTCTAAAAGAAAATTGTTAATTGGAGAGTGTGATAGTTGACCTTTTTACGGTTTTGGTCATATGGTAGAAGGCGGAAGTTGGCCAAGAGGGGTATAGATGTGACTTTTTGGGGGTTTGTGACCATTGGAAATGCAAAAAGTAGAGATTTGAAACAATGCACGTAATAATCAGAGTTGGTCATCTTTAAACTTATAGTCAATGATGTCATGTGGTGACATTGGAAAGTGCAGTCATGTGTTATGAGACATGACTGCACTTTCCACGGCGCGAGTTGGCCGTGTGCACACGGCCAACTCGCGCAGTAGTGTACGCAATCAATGCCAATAATCAGATCGTAGCAACCTTGAATGCTGACTTATGCTACGATGTATCTTGGTGATCTCATATGGCCTCTATGTGCACCCATTAGTCGATTTATGCCGGCGGATTTGAAGTACAGATGATTCTCCGGGTGGTTTTTGTGACGTTTTTTCTGTCTTTGTTGGCACCGGTGGTTGCCGAAGTTCAGCTAGACGAAGTTAATTTTGATGATGAAGTTGTAAGTTAACTTTTTATTTTGAGCAAAATTTAGTTTTACATTTAGCTCCCGGTGTATCGATCCTTATCAGAACAATATGGCTCGGTTAGTGAAGTCAATCAATATTTGAAAGGAATGAGAGAATTGAATTTGTTGTCGAGACAGTATTTTGGAATCGATGATGTGAGTTTCTTCCCCGCTATATCACTTTTTACAGTAGAAGACTTCCAGACATCAATTGCCAGCGACAAACCAGCATCCTTCAGCGACTACGTCAAAACTCTCGCTAAACTTCCAGCCAAACCCATGGAAAACCCTCTACTTTATCAGGGCGACATTGTTTTAACATTAGATCAGCTGGATGACATCATCGAAGACACGAAACATCAGATATCAGTTCGCGACGGGGGTTCTTTCATTCGAACAAAACGAACACTAACTTCGAATGGTTCTCACTTGTGGGATTCTTTTCCAATTCCGTATTATTTTCCAGATCATAGAGGTGAGTCATGTTTTTCTGACCGTTTTAAATTACATCAAAAACCGTTTTAGTAAACCAAACACTAGTCAGACAGGCTATCCAATGGTGGACTGATAACACATGTATCACTTTCGTAGAGAACCATAATGCTCAGAATGCCATTGCTTTCTTTTACGGCGACGGCTGTTTTTCTCAAGTTGGAAAAGGCAGTTCGCATCAGGAAATCTCGCTCGGTCCCGGTTGTTATAGTCTTGCCGTCATCGCGCACGAGATTGGGCATGCCCTGGGCTTGTATCACGAGCAATCACGGTTTGACCGTGATGATTATATTAATATTGATGTGGGTAACATACTGCAAACAATGACACATAACTACGTTCCTGTAACACCTAATGTGATGTTTTCTTTGGGTGTTCGATATGATTATGGGTCGCTTATGCATTACGATCCTTATGTAAGCTTACTTTTAGGGTTTCAGCTTTTCTTTAACATTTAAACTTCACTTTCAGGGCTTCAATAAGACCATCTATCCAGTGATAACAACAAAAGACCCAGACTATTTCTACACAATTGGACAACGTGAAACCATCGCTTTTTCCGACTTGAAAAAAGTTCACCTTGCTTATTGTGAAAGCAGATGCATCGAAAAGCTGGCATGCTTTCATGGCGGATACGGTTGCAAAGAACATGGAAGATGCCGTTGTCCGGATGGCCTCAGCGGTGATCTTTGTGAATATCTGACACCTTCGACTCAAGGCTGTGTCGCACAAGAACTTATAGCTAGTGACAAACCGCAAATTTTATCAGACATGGCCATTGGCACTTGCTATCACTTAATCAAAGTGCCAGCTGGGCAGGCGATACGGCTAACTATTAATCAGTTGAACTTCTTAAATCAAAATAGGTGCAGTCGTGATTATGTTGAAATCAAATATGGAAGTGACTTTTCGGTGACTGGAGCACGGTTGTGTAAGGCGGGCTATCAAAGCGAGATCATTAGCACTACTAATAATGTTCTTATTATTTACAAAAGTTCATATATTCATAATTGGTTTATGTTGACGTATCAACTTGCTAATGCTGTTGTGACGACGACGGCATCAACGCTGCCGCCGTGGACCTTTCCAACGCCAGTTACGGTGCCGACTTGGCCGAAGACGACGACGAGGAGGTCGACAGAAAGCACGACTACGACGACTTTGACTACACCTAGAACTACCGTGGAAACGACAACTTCGACCTCCATGACAACAACACCATCAACTACGACTACAACGACGACATCTTCAACCACAACTACAACTACCCCTGTGCCATCTACAACGTCAACAGCTCCACAAACAACAACGAACCCCACAATAACGGTCCTTCCGACACCCCAGCCAGCGACAATATGTCCTAGTCTATCAGCTATCCTTATTCCATATCCATTCATGTTACCGTATCCTATCCCTTACCCATATCCATACCCATACCCAAATGCAAACTTCACCATACCAATTCCATTTGGTCCGAACCCAAACTTCACCGAGACTGAAGTCCAAAAACACCCTTATCCATATTCGAATCTCACACAGCCGTCCACCTTTGCCCCAAATCCAAATCCGAATCCATCAAAATCAAAAGTTGAAGAACCTACCACCACAATGAAGCCAACCACATTGCCGTTATCTCGCCCTGCCACCAAGATCGCCATAACATCCGTCAACGCTTCATGGCCATACACAGCGTGCGAGCAACTTCAAGCCAACGCCACAGTTCGATACCAAAAAAGTGATACTGCCAGTGTTGGGGACGCTTTGGGTTCAGGTTTAACATCATGCATAAAGTCATCCATGGCCGAAGTCGGCGAACAAAAATTCAAAGCTGATTTACTTGGGGAAGAATTACCGGGAATGAAATACAAACTCGAATTGGCTATTGATATTGACTTTACAGACTTTCTTGCTCATGTTAATTTTTGATGTTTCAATGATTCACTTAATAAAATCAGTGATGACATTATGACCTTTGAAACTTGATACGTTCCCCGAGTTTTGGAAGTCGCATGCGCATATGACTAATCCGCGCACATCCGCAATCAATGCGATTCATCAAAGTAACCTTGCATTTTGATTATGTCGCAATGTAGGTATAAAATGAATATCGTAAGGATCCGATTTGCACTTATTAGTCGATATGCAGATGATTCTACGGGTGGTTTTCGTTCTTGTCTTTCTTTTTGTGTTTTCACCAGTACTAGCAGAAGTTTTGCTCGATGAAGCTAATTTTGATTCAGAAGTTGTGAGTTAACTTTTTATGTTCTGCAAAGTTGAAACTTAGATTTAGTTCCCAGTGTATCAAACCCTGTCGGAACAATATGACTCGGTCAATGAAATTAATGAATATTTGAAAGGGATGAGAGAACTGAATTTGTTGTCGAGAAAGTTTTTTGGCATCAACGAAGTAAGTTTTTACTAGTTTAAGAAGCTGTTATGTCAAATAGCGTGTGTAAAAAAGCATTTCAGACGTCAGTTGCCAACGATAAACCAGCATCCTTCGGTGATTACGTCAAAACTCTAGCTAAAATGCCGTCAAAGCCGATGGAAAATCCAATCCTTTATCAGGGGGATATTGTTTTGAGTTTGGAACAACTTGAAGACATTATTGACAATACTAAAGATCAGTTATCACTAAAAGATGGAACACCTTTTATTAGGGTTAAACGAACATTGACTGCCTTTGAGTCTCAATGGTGGGAAACTTTGCCGATTGCTTATTATTTTCGGGATGCAGAAGGTATGCCATTATCATCTTTACTGTCCTGTGTATAAAATCAAGCGTTAAAAAAAGTTAACCGTTTCAGTTGATCGACTAACAGTCAGTGCAGCAATGCAAATGTGGACCGACAACACATGTATCACTTTCGAAGAAAATCCAAATGCCGCCAACGCTATTATGTTTGCCTATGGCAAGTTCTGCAACTCAAACATCGGAAAAAGCGGTGGCCACCAAAAAATTGAGCTCGGTTCCGGCTGTTATACTCCTGGCATCGTCGCGCACGAGATTGGTCATGCCCTTGGCTTGTACCACGAGCAATCACGTTTTGACCGTGATGCATTTATTAATATTGATGTAACCAACATAAAAGACGAAATGGTACACAACTACTCTCCAGTATCCAAGGATTTTGTAACGACTTTTGGTGTTCGATATGATTATGGGTCGCTCATGCATTATGATCCTTATGTAAGCTTGTCTTGATTGATTGATTTCTTACGCTCTGGGCGTGTTATTACCCTCTGGGCGTGTCTTTACATTTTTGACATTGAATTGATGTTTTTAGGGTTTCAATAAGTACAACCGCCCAGTGATAACAACAAAAAATCCGGACTATTTCTTCACAATCGGGCAACGTGACACTATTTCATTCGCGGATTTCAAAAAAGTTCATTATGCTTATTGTGAAAGCAGATGCACAGAAAGGCTGCCATGCCAAAACGGTGGATATGGTTGCAAAGATGCACGAGGATGTCGCTGTCCAGATGGATTCACTGGTGATTTGTGTCAATTGATAGGACCTTCATCGGAAAAGTGCGCTAATCCCATGGTGATAGCTACTTTTGAACCTCAAGTTTTGACGGACAGAGGTATTGCAACTTGCCATCATATAATAACGGCACCAGCTGGCGAAACGATAAAGTTGACAATCAAGAGTTTGAATTTCTATACCCAACATGTGTGCGCTCATGATTACTTGGAAGTCAAATTCGCTGATGACTTTTCGGTGACTGGAGCAAGACTGTGCCATCGCGGTTATCAGACCGAGATCATCAGTGCCGGAAGTGAAGTCATGTTGATATATAAAAGTGCGTTTAATTCAAATTGGTACAACTTAACTTATGAACTTGTGAATTCGACGGAAACTGGAACTTCGCTTGGCACAACGGAGCAACCATGGGTTACGCGAGAGACTACGCCGTATCCGACGAAGTTTGTAACAGTGCCGAAATTGCCGAAGACGACGCCGACGACGTCAACACCGACGCCGACAATAACCACAACTACGCCTACGCCGTATCCGACGAAGTTTGTAACAGCGCCGAAATTGCCGAAGACGACACCATCTACAACAACAACCCCAACACCGACATTAGCTCCACCGCCCCAGCCAGCAACAACTTGCCCGTGTCTATCACCTTCACCTGGTTTTGCCCCATACCCATATCCGCTACCGTATCCCATCCCGTACCCTTATCCCTTGCCTTATCCTTATCCATACCCATATCCGCATCCAAACTTCACTGCGCCATTCCCCCTTGGTCCGAATCCAAATCCAACTCCAACTCCGACAGAGCCTAAAGTCGAAGAACTGACCATCAAAACCACCACGATGAAACCAACCACATTGCCGCTCTCTAGCCCGGTAGCGCTGATAACCGTCTCAACCGTCAACGTTTCATGGCCCTTTACGAATTGCGAGGATTTTGAAAGAAATGCCATCATTCCATTTAAAAACAGCGATGCTTCAAGCTTCGTTCAAACTTTGGGTTCAGAGTTGACGTCGTGTGTCAAATCATCCATAGCAAAAGTTGTAGAGCAGAAATTGAAGGCGCATTCGCTCGGTGAGGAGATGCCGCAAGTGAAATACAGGCTTGAATTGGCTATTGATGTTGATTTTACTGATTTTCTTGCTCATGTTAACTTTAAATAAAAAATTCAAAGTTTATATTATAAAAACACTTGCATGATTAACAATCCCACTAAACAATGAAACCCAACATCAGAACTCCCCGAAGTTGTCGTCAAAACGCGTTGAGTCGTCGGCACTGGCGTGGCATTGTCGCCATCACACTTATGTCGGTTAAAGGCAGGTTCAATTATCTTTTGATAGTAAACACTCATTTCATCTGTACTCGCTTCATAGACATCAATAATGTTGTTTGCTGGTACAATTTTCTTGAAATGGTCCTGTCCGACAGTTCTATTTTGGCTGGCATCGAACACAAAAAGATCAATGTTGGGATTGCTGGCAAGATGAATCATTGCCGCCATAGTGTTTGCGAGATTAGTCATGTTACTGAAACATTGAAACTTTCAAAAGTGATGAAAAAAGAGTTTACTCACTCCGCCTGCGTCAAGACAACGATGGCTAAGTACGGTAATTGTACACGATCAGTGATTTCTGTCATCTTTTTGTACATAGCATCTCTAAAAAGAACATTTATAAGAAAATTTTGAGTCAAAAACTTACTGATTATTGTAAATCGCAACATCATCTACTCCAGTGCGAATTTTAAACTGTCCAACCTTCGGTGGATGGATGAAAAAGAACTCGTCATTCAAAATGTCCATAAACGTATCTGTCGAAAATGCAACATTATGTAACAATAAATTAAGTAATTTGTTCTGGAAATGTCCATAGTTTATCTGCGTTTGTGTTCCAACGAAAGAAGTTCCTTCATTTACAAAAATAAGGCCTCTACACGGTCGGAGATCGTAGCCCAGACGCTTCTGAATTTGCGTTGAAATTCCATTTTCGTTGTTTGAAGCACTTTCGAGAGATGAAAACACCCAGTCTGAATCACCGGTGAGTTTGGAAGCGGCTTGGACGGAGTCATAAAATGTTGGGTTATCTTTGGATGGAATGCCGACGACAAAGAATTGGTCACTGATTAATTGGAGATTTTTTGCGTTGTCGGTATTGTATTCGGTCAGCAAGCTAAAACTCGGATTTTTTAGGTTTTAATAACTGAAAAAAGTTGTTAGCTTACACTTTATCGGTCATTAGTATTGTAATACGATTAATGGACACACTCGAGTCGTAGTATGTGTACATTGCCGACGTTAGCGCTCTAAAACCATGCTTATTGGCAGTTATTATCAAAAATAAAAACTAACTTTTGATTTCCTTCAGCCTCACCATTGCTTTCAAGAGGTTTGAGGGTTTTGAGACGAGCAAGATACTCATTTCGTGTTTGATTTTTTAGATTGACTGGCGGCCAAGTGTTAAGTTCACCGCCAACATTCACGGAAATACGCAAATAATAAGGTTTTTCACTGCTGACTTCATCGGGAAATACCAAATAGAGCTGCGATAAAAATGGCACAATAGCTGAATTAAAATAATCGGTACCAATGGAGTATGTGGCTGCTTTGATCACAACGACAATTTCCAGAGCTGGATTGTCGAAACATTGAATCAACGTTACCGCTAATAGAAACGAGACCAGTAGATGCAAGTAACGCGATCCGACATACATTTTCTAAGCTTCCCGTGGTGACAAATCTCACACTTTTTGAACTTTCTTTTAAGTCTCGACAGTTTTGATAACCGATGATTAAGCAGGGTGAGGTTTCTTTGCTTACACTAACATGTCTAACATGGTACAGTCTGCGACAAAATACACGCCTCGTAGTTTGGTTGCAAGCATACGTGCATTTTGAGATGACACTCAAAGGAAGAGGCAATAAAGTTATTCATTGCAAAGTTATCAATGACAATGTTGTCTGATCAGCCACCACTCCCACGTTTAAAAGTGATACGTGATGTTACCTTCAAAGTGAATGCTTGAAGAAGGTTGAAGATATATGTGATATGAATGTAAAAGTTTGCTGTTTCAATCGATAATTTGACTGAACACTCCCACGATTACGGTAGAAACTATGAATCATATGAAGCCAACCACATTGCCGCTCTCTAGTCTGGTAGCGCTGATAGCCGTCTCAACTGTCAACGTTTCATGGCCCTTTACGAATTGCGAGGATTTTGAAAGAAAAGCCATCATTCCATTTAAAAACGGCGATGCTTCAAGCTTCGTTCAAACTTTGGGTTCAGATTTGACATCGTGTGTCAAATCATCCATAGCAAAAGTTGTTGAACAGAAGTTAAAGGCTGATTTACTCAGAGAAATGCCGTCGAGAATGAAATACAGACTTGAGTTGGTTATTGATATTCATTTTGCTAATTTTCTTGCTCATGTTAACTTCAAATGAAAACAGTTTATTTTATAAAAACGTTTGCAAAATTAACAATAACAACACTAAACAATGAAAGCCAACATCAGAACTTCCCGAAGGTGTTGTCGCCCCTCCTGCCGCATTGTCGCATGCATCGTTGCAAAGATCCGTGTCGCATACAAACATGAATAAGTGATATCCCAAGTTTCCGCCGGCCGAACTAAATACACGTTTTACACGCTGAATTCGTTTTTAACAAACTATAACTTACTATTTTTGGCATTTATTAACTGCTTTCGAATGTATTCCTTCAACGGAAAAATCTGAATCTTGCAAGCAATTATACGTTATTTCAGGTTTCCAGTCTGTTACGTATGAAGTCATATTAGCTGAAAGCTATACTTCTCAGCTTTTGGCATAAAAATTAATAAAAACTTACCAAATGCACAATATTTGCATTGATTGTCATGATTCTGCAGATTCTTAACGTAACAAGTGATACCATGAGTTAACGGGATTAAAATTGCGATGATAACAAAAATCAAACTTGTCTTCTGACCTAACATTTTGGATAGTTGTCGGAAAATTGCGGTACGTGGACGCACGGATGGTTATATATTGCGTTTTGCCCAGGCTAAGGACAAGGCAATAAAGTTATTCATTGCAAAGTTATCAGTGACTATGTTGTCTGATCAGCCACCACTCCCACGTTTGAAAGTGATACGTGGTGTTACCTCAAAAGTAAAAGCTTGAAGAAGGTTGAAGATATGTAAAATGTAAAAGTTTATTTTTCAATCGATTTGACTGAACACTCCCACGGTTACGGTAGAAACTGTGAATTATATGGCAATCAAGTTTTGAAAAATGCTGATGCAAAAAAGTACCAGAACGGTTTTTGGTTGCTTCTGACAATTTCAAGTTCTGGTACTTATTGAAAATCTTGCCTAAACTGTCGCATTTTGCAGATATTAGAAAGCAAAATGATGAAAGCAACACCCGGAGCAACAAAGTAAAAGCTTGAAGAAGGTTAAAGATATATGTGAATGTAAAAGTTTGTCAATCGATAATTTGGCTGAACACTCCCCCGATTACGGTAGAAACCATGAATCATATGGCAATCACAATCAAACTACGGCATGTTGACGACATTAACAATCTTCTTGATCCACATTTATCCAAATTTGCCCTCCCGAAAGGCATCACGCATCGGTCGAACGGGGCCCAAAGCATTCCCCTACTGATCCCGGAGCGGTTCTTTTAGGCGCCCGATTGTTCGGCGCCGATTCCGATCGCCGCCACACGCCGTCGCCATGGCGTAAGTAGCTCTGACAATTATGAATATGATTAAACGGTAATGTTTAGTAAGTCAAAGAAAAAGATAAAGTCGGACGTGTCGCGCGAATCGTTCAAAAAGTCGGCGGCGAGTTCAAACAAGTCCAGCGAATGTGTCCGTTCCGCCATGGGCTCGAAGCCTTCTTCGAACGAAACCGAAGACGGCATGCTGAAGATCATGGCGAAGGCACTGACCCACAATAGCTGGTTCCATGGACTGATGCCACGAGAAGAGATTGAAGACTGCCTCAAGAACGAGGGGGATTTCCTGATGCGGAAAACAGAAGTCGAACGGAAGCCCAGATATGCGGTTTCGGTTTGTCGAAAGGGGGCGATTAAGCATATTTTGCTTAATTACAAGAATGGCATGTGGATGTTGCGTGAGGTGGGTGAGGAATGGGTTAAATTTTGTAAAAGAGCGTCTTTTCAGCTAAAGAAAAGCACCTTGACGGAGCTAATCACAACCCATGTCAATGAAAAGATTCCAGTCCTGAGCGATGGCACACTTTTGATCAATGGCGTGCCCCGATCGGAATTTTACATCCTTCATGAGCATATTGAGTTGTCTAAGAAACTTGGAAATGGCGCGTACGGTGAGGCAAGTTGATGGACATTCTTGGAATCAGTTTTTCGTCACTTTCCTTACTATTGCTTATTTTCGCCTTTGTAGGTCTTCATCGGCGTCTGGAAGAAAAGTAAAGACGAACAGATCGATGTCGCCGTCAAAAAGCTCCGAGGCCAGATGCTGAAAAGTCAACGTGCCGAACTCGTCAAGGAATCCCGGATCATGAAGCGCTTCAAACACGAAAATATTGTCATCGTACATGGAATTTGCCCTCAAGTTAGTCTTCTTCACTTTTTTTTTCACTATCAATGCTGCCATTCCAGGAAGAACCCCTCATGATCGTTCTCGAACTCGCGCCCGGCGGCTCATTACTCGGAAAACTGAAGAGCTGCCCCGAACTGACTTCTGACCAACTTCTTGGATTTTGCCGAGATGCCGCGAGAGGGATGTGCTATCTAGCCAGTCGACAAGTACACTTTTGCTTCTATTTTCAAAAAATATGGTGTTAAATTCCAGGTAATCCATCGCGACATCGCAGCTCGTAATTGTCTCCTCGGCAAGAACAACGAGTTAAAAATCAGTGATTTTGGACTTTCAATTGCTGATTTTTCGATGGTAAAAGTTGACAAGTTGAAAAATATGCCAATAAAATGGCTGGCACCTGGTATGAGATGCTATTTGGCTTTGACAACATTAAAAAATGGCTTTCAGAAACCTTAAGGAAAGGCGAATTTTCAAAGAAAACTGATGTATGGGCCTATGGAATATTAATTTATGAAATATTTAGGTAAGTTTGACACTTCGAATAAATTACAAATCGACAAATGCATTTTTAGTAGAGGAACTGACCCCTTCCCTGGTGAAAGCAACCATCAAGCAAAAGATAAAGTGAGTAATTTGAGCAATTTTTTGTTTCAAAAATGTTGCTTCTTGCTTCAAAAGAATTGTTTTGAAATTTTTAAAGGATAAATGGTGTTCGAAATCCACAAAAAACAAAAATCAGACTAAAAAGTTTTAAAAAATGTTAATGCAAAAAAACTACCAGAACGGTTTTTGGTTACTTTTGACAATTTTGTGTTCTGTGCCTTGAACTATAAAGATCCGAACCTCGGGTCTGGGGTTTTTCGCACCTCGGTCCCCAGCGAGGGAACATTGAAAAAGAGGAGACGAAAAAACCCGAGCTCAGGTCTTTCGTTATAGGAGTTCGGTCCGGCCCGGACCTCAGGTCGGGTCCGGTCGTGGTACCCTCCTCTTTTTCAATGCTCTCTCGCTGGGGACTGAATTGCGCTTCATTGGACGGCTTTGAGCCATAACATAAGCCGGCACCCCGATTCGAGCTTGACACAAGCGCGCGCATAAAGTAATTCGCGCGGCGCTCGGGCCGTGCGCGTCCAATGAAGGCATGCCAATTGGTCTCTCATAACGAAAGACCCCAGCTGAGGTCTGCCCCGCCCCAGACCTGAGGTTCGGGTCTTTATAGTTCAAGACACTGGTACTTTTTTGTAAGCATGCTAAAATGGTCCAACTTGCAGATATTAGAAGGCAAAATGATGAAAGCGCCACCCGGAGCTCATCCGTTAGCCGCTACAATAATGGAAATGTGTTTTATTATGGTTTGTTTTTTTTTCTTTTTCGAAAACTGCTAATGAAAGCTCACCGACATGCCAAACTACGATCACCCTTTTCCGGACCCGAAGGAACGCCCTGAATTCGATGGCCTCTTCAAAATCCTGGCACCAAACGAGAAGCCGCCCGTCAACCAGGACAACATGTTCGAAACGTATGCGACGTGACAGGCTGTTCGGATCAGCTGGCCCGGCTGCGTGACTTCCTTTTTTTGCACCCTCTGTTCTGCGTGTCCTCCATTTTCCCACGCTCTTCCAGTCCGCAAATAAATTTGCATTCCCCATTTCCCTGTCTCTCCCCTTTTTCTCGACGTACTGTAGGTGAGCGCGAGTCAGTCTACGTCTGAGCGCGAGCGACCCCTTGAAATCGGTATAAAAGGACTCATGGAAGCCCGGTAAGCATCAGTTTGCACGCTCTACGCAGACAGCTTCCTCCTCCTCCGATCAGCGCTACTCCGACGTTTTCCTCGAGAATCATGCCTTCTCCATCCCGATCGACTTCGCCCGACTCGGCTGCGTCCTCTGACGTCCTTTGCGGGTCGGATTCTGGCACGACTGTCTCTTCCGGCGGTCCTGGCTTCGTTGCCGCTGGGCCTGTTGCCAGTGTTTCGATGCCGAATGTGGGCAGTCGGCCTGAGGTCATCAAGCCGTGGGTGCCGAAGACGTTTGTGCCTGTGGCGACGGTTTCCCAGTCGAACAATGGCGCTCCGAAGCCGCGTGGACCTGGCCGTGGACCCCGTCGGCAGCAGCAGCACTTTGACGTGAATCAACTTCCGCGCCAGTTCCAGCAACGCCGATTCCAGCATGGGCAGACTTTTGGCACGAATGCCGCTGTCAACAATCGGTGCACGTACGTTTTACCCCTTTTATGATGGATTGGTCCCACAGCGATTGTGTTTCAGTGTCGCCGGTGAGAAGCTCGCCGAGCTCATGCGCCTCTGCAACCACGAATACGCCGCCAACGAGTCCTACTACCACGCGATCAACGCCTTGCTGCGCGAGATCCAGGATGCCCGGATTCCGTCGTCGCCATCGTCCACCGTCGTGGCCGCTTCGCCGTCCAGCTCCTCCGAGAACTCTGCCGTTTCATCTCCCTCGGCCCTGAAGATCCAGCCAATCATGCCTCCGCCGCCACAGACCCGCGACATGCCCTTCACTGCGTCTCGCCGAATCCCGATCCCTGAGAACCCTCACTTCAACCTCATCGGTCGCATCCTCGGTCCTCGTGGGCTCACCGTCCGCGAGCTCGAGACCAAGTACCAGTGCCGTATCTACGTTCGTGGTCAGGGCTCTATCCGTGTAAGTTTAACCCCCCTTTCTACTTCAAGCTTGTTCAAATCAGCCTTCCAGGACCCCAAGAAAGCCGAAGCCCTCATGGACAAGCCTGGCTGGGAACACCTCAGGGAGGAACTCCACGTCCTCGTCATCGCCGGCGGAAACACGCAAGCCGAACTCGACTGCCGTCTCGAAGCCTCTGTACACTTCCTGAACCGCCTTCTCCACCCTCAGTGCTTCGATGCCTTCAAGCGACGACAACTCGTCAGCCTGGCCCTGATGAACGGCACTTTCCGACCCCACGCCAGCCAGAGCAGCGAGTCATCGACGACGACAACGACGAAATTTGCCGTGCCTCCACCGCCTCAGGCTCTCGCTGTCATGTAAACCCTGCATGGCGTCTCCAAAGAATTTCGTTACCTTTCTACGATGTTTTGTGGCTAGCCTGTTTTCCCTTTATGTATTTCGTTCGTTTATTAGTTTTGTTTTGTGTTTCTTTAATAAATATTTTATTTAATATAAGTCTTTTCTCGGTGCGAAACCACAAAATCTAATACTGCTATATAGGAAATTACTTGTTTTGGTGAAAATACCTACCATGTTATCTTTGAATTATCCACTGTTTGATGCGAGTGAACATCGGTCATTTGGGTGGGTGATGGGAACCAAAAAGTAGTGATTGTGGAGAACTTATCTGACGATATTGAGTGTTCTTATGATAAACTGAAGCCCCATAATTGATTAAGTCAGATAAGACTGTCAGAAGACTCGAAATGACCGAAAACGGCGAAAGGAAAAAACAGTGTTAAAAAAGATACCAGAACAATTTTTATGCGACTTTTGTCAATTTTGCGTTCTGGTATGTGTAAAAATTGCCAAATTTCAGGGTTTTTTCGTTTGAAAGAGATAAAACACTAGTTCAAAAATATTGCGGTGCAATTTGCAATTACCAGCTTCTGAATCCGCTTCAGAACTCCAGATTCCGCGGGTTTTTCACCTTATAGAGCCGCCCGAATGAGAATTTGAGTTAAATAACCGCCAAATTTTACACTGATCGATTGAATTGTGTCATGGGATAACTCCACACGGTGTTTGAGTGCATATTTATTGTGATCGGCTGTTTCAAATGCGTTTTTCGTGTGAAAAAAGAACAATCAAGCGAATCACAGGCGAATGCATGACGCTAATCGAAATGGATTCGTTGCCGGAGTCATTGGGTTCAGAATCAGCCATCTGTTTGTTCATTCATTCACCAATAGCATCAAAAATATTGGTGATACCAGCTCAAGTTGTTACAGTTAGCTCATTTGCATGGAGATGGATAGCCCGTATCTTTGCTGACTTGGTTTTTACGGTCGGTAACGTCTCCATTCAAAACTTGTCAAGAAACAAACCTAAATTAAAATAAGTACACGTAACAATCATCTCCAGAAAACAAAATAATGTAAATTTTTACATTGCCAGCTATATGCCAAATGTGGATCAGTCTAGTGTTGATTGATGGATACGCCCCGAGGGCGTGACTGTTAGCAATGATCCGGAAACTGTTACCCTTTGTGACATTCGTTGCAGTAGTTGTGAGTCTACTTTATTTTTACATTTTATGAGTAAAACAAATCAGTTCAGGCACGGCTCCCCATCATTAATCACAATTGCAACTTTCCCACTCTTAATACTTGTCTGCGTATCGATCCAAAGAACAAGATGTACTTCAATCAAATGAAAAAAGAGTGTGAAAAGTTTGACCTGACAATGATGCCAGCAGGAAAAGAGTTTTTCGGAAAACTTAGAACTATTATGTGGCAACGTTACGATTATATACCCCAACTTCCTCTCGGTAACCGTGTTACCAGTGCTGAAGAGATTCCGAGCATTGAAAAGAATACTGGACTCAAAGTCTTAAATCCGGATGATACTGGATGGCTTGTCTACAACTTCTATGAGAATAACTTGGCCATCCTGACCTTAGAAGTGCCTCTGCCAATTGTCTGTTGGACCCCATTTGGGACCCGTCTGAAATGCCCTCCAGATTTCAAGCTAATCTATCCTCGGTTGACATGCTATGGTGTCATTACCGAAGATCGTCAGTTTTTTAAAAGTTTAAAAGTTTTTACATTTTTATATTACAGAAAAAGTACAAAAGTGGACCAACGAGGAATGTAGAAAGCAATGCCGCAGCCAAAATAGCAACTTGGGAGCCTTCCACTCGCAGCAAGAGCGAGTAGATTTCGTGGAAAAACTCGGCCTTGAATGGAAGGGCAGCTTTTGGATCGGGACCCGATTTCCACATAATCAAAATCAGAACAAGGTCAAAGACAAAATTGCCGTCAGAAAAACGGCCTACAACTTGGATGGGTCGATTTGGACGAACTTTGAAAACGCTTTTGAAGATGATGAACCGAACGCTTACAATCAGCAAAATGAAAATTGTATTGAATGGAGGTTGTGGAGAGGGAAAACAAAGTGAGAACACAGCTAGTTGGCTTCTATACTTTGAAAATGGTTTAATTCCAGGTCGTACAACGATTTGCGATGTAACGAGAAACTGGCAGGGTGCGTATGTGAAAGTGCTGCAGACCAATCAAATGGGCAATATAAAATTAAATAGATACACGCGGCATGCCGGAATCTATCGAAAACCGTTTTAACTTTTCAATCGATAGTTTGCCAGTTTGGCACCTGTGATGAATAAACATGTTTACCACTCTTTTTCATGGGAACGAAAAGTTTTTGCCAAAAAAAATTTCAATCTTTTTTTTCATGAGAGTGATTTTTTTGGACAATGTGCCCCTCGACGCGAACGAGTGTGTTTGCGATGGTCCAGAATGTTCTACCGCTTTTTGCATTCGCTACAGTACTTGTAAGTCTAAATAATCTTGTATTTGACTAAAAGCAATACTGTTTTTCAGGCGGCACTCGACATCATCGATTTCAATTGCAACTTTCCTACCCCAAACACTTGTCTGCGCATCGATGAAGCCAACAAGATGAAATTCAACGAAATGAAAAACGAATGTGAAAAATATGATATGACCATGATGCCAGCCGAAGCACAATATTTTGGTAAACTTCGAACTATTTTGTGGTTCCGTTACGACCAAGTGACCCAACTTCCTCTTGGTATTCGTGTTTCCAACGCTCAAGAGATTCCGAGCATTGAAAAGAATGCCGGACTCAAAGTCAAGAATTCGGATAAACTTGGCTGGCTCGTCTATAATTACATAGAGAATAACTTGGCCCTCGTGCCTCTGGAAACTGAACTGCCGATTGTGTGTTGGTCTCCATTCAAAACGCGTCTGAAGTGCCCTCCGGGCTTCAAGCTAATCTATCCCCGCTTGACGTGCTACGGTATCATTACAATAGATCGTAAGTTTTTTTAAGTTAAAATTTATGTAATTACTTTGTCACCTTACAGAGCAAACAAAAAAGTGGACCAACGAGGAGTGCAAAAACGAGTGCCACCAGAAAAAAAGCAACTTGGGATCGTTCCACACGCAGCAAGAACGGTTGGACTATGTGAAAAAACTCGGTCTTCATTATAAGGGAAGTGTTTGGATCGGCACACGATTTGAACATGATTCAAATAAGTACAAGAACTCAGACAAACTTTCTGTCAGGAAGACCGCCTACAATATGGATGGGTCGAAATGGACAAATTTCGATTACGCATTTACTGATGACGAACCAAACGCATATGGCGGAATGAGCGAAAACTGTGTTGAATGGAGAATGTGGCAAGGAGTTCAAAAGTAAGTGACTGTTTTTTTGGGCATTGATTATCTTTTAAGTTTTAGGTCGTTCAATGATTTGACATGCACTCGCAAGCTCGCGGGATGCGTTTGTGAAACTGCGCCGGATCAGACAAATGTTCAGTATTGACCGGAATGGCTTGTGGTGGAAAGTGTGTTTTGCTGTTTTTGATTGATTATAAACTTTTTTGGTTAATGTTGTTTTTCAAATTACATTTTAAATTTTCAATACTTTATTATTATTTTACTCCGTATATCCACCGGTTTGTCACAATTACAAAAAACTGATTATGTTTTCAACAACGATTTACAATAACAATAAGCAGTAAAGGCACTACCCTTAGCACATGATGCCGTCTTTTCATACGAATCCAAGCGAGGAAAGCGTGCACTTAAAATTTTGACATCACTGCTGTTGCCTTCACGTCCGACGTAGCCCCAGAATTTTCCCCCGCCCGGCTGAACAGTGAACGTAACTTGATAAAGGTTGAGTGTTCCTTCCGATTTGAACTGCTCCACGGTTATTGTTTTGGCATCTGGAGTCAAAGCTAGAGGGGAACAAATATCTTTAAAGCAGGATTCTGTTTTGATGACTTCGTTCATCTGTTCCACCATTTTCAAAGCAGCAACTTTACCCACATCGTTGTCTTCTGGAAGTTTTGTCTTTTTACGGATGCAAGTACAGTACTCGAATGGCACACGAAGACGATCACATGTACGTGGCTGGGGCAGTGGTCGGAGAAGGCTAGACCCGTGCATGAGGAGGTTTGATGTCGTGTTTTCAGATTTTGGATGGACAATATCGACGAGGGTTGCGTATAAGTCGTATTGGGTGATTAATTGATGAGAGTTTTGTCTAACTGTTGTCAGAACTTCGCCGTTTTGGCGAAGGGAATATGGCAGGGACATGAGTAATAACGGGTTGTTGTCCTCCGTTTCGCCGATATCGGTGTTTCTGATGCCGCCGAAGCGCATGCCATGGTCGCCCATTATGAAAACGAAGGAGTCATTGAGCTGAAAATTATCTTTTTCAATCAAAAAACCCTTTAAAAAAACATACTTTTGCTTCATTTTCCTTAAAAAAGTTATAAAACTTCACATCAGTCCGATAAAGCTGGTTATTATCATTATGCGAGATGTCAATATTCCAGGTGATTGTGAATTTCGGCTTATCAGTATACGCGGCAACAAAATCATCCAAATAGTCGATTAGCGATTCATACGTTTCTCGGCATACATTTTTGAAGATGTTTTCAAGAATTTTTTTGCTTTTATATGATCCACTATCGTAGCGGAGTTGATATGGCCTGAAAAGTTTTTAAATTTAGTCATCGAAAGTTTTCGAAAGTTTATACTCACTTCATCATGTGATGAGTAGCTTGTTTAACAAAACCTTTGCAATTTGGCCAATTGAAAGGCCCAAGTGCCCAATCGTCATTCATCATGGTTGTGTATCCAGCTTGCTTGAAAAAGTTTCCGACAAATTGGTCGTCATCTAATGGTTTATTGCAATCTGCGCCGTTTTTAAAATCAGATGTGTAACCAACTGACATTGGCGATTTTTCAATGTTGCGATTTGATTTGCCTGAAAAGCGATCATTTTATGGTTTTTGATGGCTAAATGTAGTCAAAAATTGTGATTTACATAAAAATGAATAAATTAACCCACCCAAAAACATGGCCAACGCATTAGGCCGACTATTGATTGCAATTTTGTTCAAATGCGGAAACGGGATAGCTTCATAATTTGACATTAGCTCGTAATAAGTGCGTGGAAGTGTTCGAATAAATGAGCTATGCGATACTGAATCGATGATAATGATGATGACGTCTGGTAAGTTTGGCTTTTTTTCTGCTTTTGGACTAAAGTTGACAACTTTCATTATGTTTCAAAACCCCCAAACCTACGTCTCATTCCGATAAACCTGCGCATGCATAAACTCATAGAACGGCTCTTTCGGAACATCATTTTTATAGCATTTCGTTTCAATGACATCACAGGTCGGCGTTACTTTGTCGGTAATGTTTTGCCAGTCGCCATAGTTCAGCTTGTAATCATTGACTGGGTGCAGGCACCGATAAGCACACGTTGTACCATTTGCAATGCTCACTTTGGTCAATACTCCGTTTTGCAGATTCGTCAACTGTTCAAACTTAGAATCGCACTTTTTTTTAGTATTAGGTTTCAAAAATTTGACTATAGACGGGTCCCATGGGTCCAAATGCGGAAGTTCACAGTTGTCAAAAATAACTTTGCTGTAGTCTGGCGGGGCTTCGGTAGCGTATTTAATTGGATTTAACAGTTTCGGATTATCTGGTTTTGGTTGTTTTTGGACGTTTAAACATGGCTGATCGACTTTTTTCTCTGAAAACAGAAATTGTAGTTTGAAAAGAGAATGGCTCACCGTACCTGTTTTTACCGCAAGTTTTTCTTTATCTTTAGTAACTGTATAGTCGGTTACAAATGGCGTAATGGCAGCATTATCAATGAACAATACCAGTAAACAGACGACTGTTAAAGCTATAATAACATATACCGCGAACCTCATTTTAGCACACTTTTCACTGAAATTGCGAACAGTCAATCTCGGCTATAATCTGACAAATATATAAACGCCTTTATGCAATATCAAAATCAGTAAAATGCAAAAGCTTAAGTATTATCACAAAAAATCAACGCTCTCGACACGCCAGCCAAAACGAAGCCCAAATAACCCATGAAACTGATGAACTCCACACTCCAGGTTACATTGGACTGCATTATCTTAATCGGGGATTAGTCAAACACGCACAATTATAAATTGAGAACGATCATGAACGACTTTTTATTGTATAATTTGTTTGAAACACACGTGTTACTCTTCGGCATTATGTACATGTAGCTAATGCGGAGGAGGTTGAAACGATAGTTTGCGTAACAACATCAAAAAAGCGCTTTTCAATTAGCATTGCACGGTGTAAATGGCGCTTTTGTATTGGGATGCGTTAAAAAAAAATAGAAATTGTGTAAACAAATATTTGATCCTTTTGATTTTAGTTTCTACTAGCAATAAATGTTTCATTCAAAGAAAACTTATAAAAATTAGAAAGCAAGAAAGATTCAAAAGCTAAGCCATAAGGATAGAAATCACTCAATGGTTTGTAAAATACAAATGTCATTAAAACTCAAAACACAAAAATCACAAAAAAAACTGAAAACAAATGTCGCTAATTGCAAAAAAGTCTATAATTGGGGGCTCAAGTGACAGAGAGCCAAGTTATTACCATGAAAAGTTTATTCCTTTGTTCAATTTTGGAACGTTTTCCATTAAAAACAGCCAAAAAAACACAGTTAAAATACGATTTTCAGCTTTTTTTCAAACCTTGAACATAATTCAACACAGTAGCATAAAAAGGCGACGACTGCCTAATAAATCATAATAAAAAAAAGCGCGCAAATTCAAATCAATAGCTCTATCAGTGATCACCCTTCATAGACTGCTTCACACTACAAGGGCTGAAGCATCTTATTGATACAGGCACACCTTTATGTGTGATAAAAACCATAGCAGACGATTCGATACAAAAGAAGTGGATTGTAAAATTGGCCTCTACGTGATGGTTTCAACTTACTTTTAACCACGGAATGCGTTATCTTTCCCTAAAAAAAGTAATCTACGTTTCTTTCCGCAATTTTGCCTGACATTATCTAAAATCTATGATGCTTTAACGGCTCAAAAGAGATTTGTAGGAGGTTGGAGCATTCATATTGCTGTTTTTAGGCGCCATGGAAACAAAATTGAAACACTGCTTTTTTGGTCAGACTGGACTCGGAAAGTGCAGAAAACCGTCACAGAGTGTATAGTTTTCAAAATTTTGACGTAAATGGTCATCGTTTTACTGTTATTTTGACGAACCCATGAATTTTCAACAAAGTGAACGCTGAAAGGTTTGACAAACGACAAACTGTCGTTGTAAATAGTTGAAATCAGTGACGTTATCATTAGCCGATCGCAAGCAATGAGGCATCGACTTTTATTTGCTCATTCTTAGAGCTCAAAGATGGTCATAGACATCGACAAACATTAGAATACGAATGCAGCGACTACATTTTGTTTTACAATCGTTCTGACGAGCTTGTTTCACATTTTCGATTTAGCTTTAATTGAACATGTCACGGAAAAATATCAGCTGATTCACATTGTTTGAAATGTAAAAGTTGCAAAACGTGGAAAAAAGTTGTTATACGCGGCAAATAAGTCGGCACTTCTATGAATGGTTTAAATTCCAAGTCAAATTGTGAGAAAAAAAGGTGGGATTGAATTATTTGCATGGTGATTCAGCGCTTCATCATGTTTTTGCGGCATTTTTAAATCTGACAAGTCTTTGTTGCAGTTTTCTATTGTTGCCGGCTGTGATATCACTGTCACCTTCTAAGTGCCTATAGAGCCGGCACAATTCTTTTCAATTGTCCGATTGCGTCCGGCACGACAACACACACCCAAACAGTGCACAACGAACGCGCTTAGTTAGCTTGAAAGCGGCTTGGCATGGACCGTAACTAGAACAAGCTTGGCCGCGGTGTGCCTAAGATATAGCACAGATCCAAGTGCCCAGCCGGACATTTTGAATAACGCGCATTGTCTTTGATAAGAATGGAGTGTTTCAATGTTGCCAATTGTGATAGCCTTATCACTTGCTAAGTACCCTCCACTTGGCCTACAGCGCAGACACAGTCCTTTTCAAGTGCCTCGGTTGCGTCCGGCATGGCAACACACACCCGGAGAGTGCGCGAGAAATGCGGCTTTAACAAAGCCGACATGGTGTGCGACCGGAACAGGCTCAATGGACGCGGCATGTCTTTGATAAAGCCCAATAAATACCCCTGAATCTTCCCAAAACAGATCAGTCTGTATATTCTGAACCACATCAGTCAGTTTACTCAAACTACTTGCCGAAAGAACCATGATCTTCTCTGCACGCAAATCGAAGTACATCGTATGGTACCGCGTCCACCTCCGCAAGGATCCTGTTCGCCCAGATGTCGACCTTCGTAAGGTTGAAGAGCTGAACCTCGAAGAAGAGTTTGGCCACTGCGAACGAGCATCGTACTCTATGCCGCTCTGGCCCGTCCGCTCCACCACATCGAGCCTGAACCTGGAAATCGACGGTGAATTGAAGCCGTTGCGACAAGTTTCCGTCGCAGACCTGAAGGCCGCCCTGCACGCACATCGCAAGCAACTGAAGGTGCCATCGTCAATCAACCTCGAAGAAATCGCCACTCTTCGTGAGACGTCCTACCTCGAGAAGTTTGTCGCCGCCGACTTCGTGCGCTTTGTCGACGCCATCGGCGAAGCCCTCTTCGGCCCCGTCGAATTCAAAAACTGTTGGATGCCCTCGACTGTTATCAAGGAGCAGAAGGGCCGAGTTCCAGCTGGCCGCCGACTTCTGAAAGCCGAATATATCGAATGCTTCGAATGTAAGTCACTCTTTGTCTTTCAGTTTTATATGATTACAGTATCCTTCTTTCAGTTCTCTGCGACTATTACGGTGGTATGCTCATCGACAACTCACGGAGCGGCCATCTCCACTGGCGCCAGGACCTCCGCAACCTTTTCAACGGTTGTGCGACTCAGCGTCGAAAGCGTCCATACTATGGTTATGGCATGTTGCCAGTCTTCTACGGCAAAGAAATCTTCGAGTGAGCAGTCCGCAACTCTGGGGCGTAATTTCGTGGTTCCGAGGTCATTTTTGTCAGCATTCCTCTGGAATGTTGGCAGAAGTGGCGTCGGAGCCGCGAAATTGCGTTCGGATACCCCTGTGATTTGCATTTAGTCTATATTTTTGAATTTTAGGTCCAAAAACGTCATGCGTTCATGGATGCTGGTGGTCCTTTTGACTTTGGCATGGGCGGTTTTCACATGATGTACTCTGAATTTTCAAAAAAAAAAGAAAAATTTTGATACGGTACAGCTGGAAATGCAATTATGATTTTTTTAAACAAAACTGTCACAATGTTTTGAAGCTGAATCGTTTTGACGACGCATTATTCCCACCCGACGAGAGACGTTTTCTTTCGCCGTCTGGAGGGGCCGCTCTCTCTCGTGCAAAGAAACAATGCTGTGGACTGACTGGCATAAAAACAAGCTTGACTTTTACATTTGCAGAGAACTTGTTCTGCATTTTTACATTTTTTGACCAGATTTCACGTAAATGACGCCAATATTTTTTTTATCATGACTAACCATAAATTTCAACAGGAGTCAGATCAATGTAACTGTCAAACTTTCAGGACTCGAGGCACCATTGAACATGCGAGAAAACTTTGTGTAATCAAAGCCATCAGCGGCGACCGTTGTGCACTTTGCGTTTGTTTAGGTTTTTATTTCGGGAAGCACAATAGGTTTTTCATTGAAATCACTGTTCTCGGTCGGGAGAGACCAAGGAGTGTTGGGCCAACTTTTAAAAGGGGGAACCGGGATCGGAAGTCGATGTCAACCAAGTAAGGTGGCCAAATAAACACCCCCTTTTAGACGGCCTTTTTTCGTGAAATGTGTTTTTCTTTGCTCCCGAACTGCGGTCGTTTTCGTCTTTTTACACGTTCAGGATACTCATCGTCGTGTTGGGGGTATTTCATCAGCTCAATTTAGGGGCAAAAGGAGAGGCTCCTGCCGACGGCGAGACGCACGCAGTCGATTGTCTGTTGTCGTCGTTGCGTTCGATTTCGATTGCGCGTGTGCCTGAGGCGTTCATAGTCGACGTGCTCTGACTGGATGTGACTCATACCATCCCCAGCTTCAACGCCGCCACATACTCCCCCCTGTGCTGCTGTTTCCACTGGCTGTCATGCCGCATCGCAGCCGGCAAAACATGGCTCCACCGACGGTTTCGTCCAAACCCGACAAAATATCGGGATATCTGCTCAAGGTTTGTTAATAATTAGCTCCATCATTCATTTTGAGTCTTTTCCTTCTTCCAGCAAGAACACCGAAGCATCGGCGGCCCGTCGAAAAAGAAATATTGGTTCGTTTTGGACACGGATTCGCCGTTTTTGTATTGGTTCAAAGCAGCGACCGATATCACATGTGTCGGGCGGATAGCGCTCTCCGGGGCGGCTTTCACGTTTGATCCGAGACATAAGGGGCAGTTTGAAATTCAGTGAGTTTTGCTTAACCTATTTGAGGAAAAAAATATATATAAAAGTTGAATGGTTTTAGCGCAAATGGCGAAATACACATCTTCGAGACTCTCGACAACAAATCCCGCGCCCAATGGCTCCAATTTTTGCAGAGCAATCGCCGACGGCATTATGAAAGGGAAAATGTGGATAGTATATTGAATGTTGTGAGTTGCTTTGAAATTTATATATAAACTGTTGATATTTTGTGCGATTGTAGGAAATTATGTCGCCCGCATCGCACTCAAACCTGTCCAACCTCGGAAAACTGTCCACCCTCCACGCTGTCGATGCTGTTACGACGATTTCAGAGGAAACTCCGTCGACTTCGACGTCGGCTACCATGTCGCCTGTTGGGGGTTCTGCTTCTCATCCGGTAAGATTACTGTAGCTGGACGGTACACTGTAGTTTTCATTTTTGTCAATTTCAGTCCGATACCCGTTTCTATCTCGGCACCGACGGCGAACTCATCGCTTCCAGCTTCGATTTACCATCTGTCCCTCCAGCTGCCCCGAATCGCGATCTCATAAAATCGGCAGAGCGTGTTTTGTCAAAGATCGCCGACGGCACTCAGTCTCGGGCTTCGATCCTGGAAGAAGACGCGAAAAAGGCGATCGGCAAAGCCCGGAGATCGATAAGATTGCCGTCCTTCGCTTCACGGGAGAAGATAAAGCCGAAATGTGAGCAATGCATCGAATTGGCCACCCTGGTCGAAGACTTGAAGGACCGTTGCTACGAATTGACCGATGAAGTCGCCGCGAATCAGGATTTGGTCTGTGCCTTGAGAAATGCGCTTGTTTCGGCACATAATCAACGGGATGCTGTGTAAGTTGGACTGTTTTTACGTTTTTTGATTGAAAGTTACCGTAATTCCAGTATGAAAGTCCACAACATCAGCGAAATCGAGCAACTCAACTTCATCATAGAACGCGAAAGCAAGCTGACGAATCTTCAAATCAGCAATGCCGAGCTCAAGCGAGAAGTTTCATCACTCCGGGAAACTGAGAAAACGTTAACTCGAGAGAATCAACACCTCCAAACGGCCATAGACGCCTTCAAGACGAGTGTTATTACTAAAGATGAGCTGATTATGAAAATGTGCGAAACCCAGGACGACATGGAGAAGCGGCATCGCGAACATCGGCAGTCATATGCTGATATGGGCGATATTGGCATTCCTGAAGCTATTCCTGTCGATGGGGGTCTATCGCCGGAGGAAGCGACGCGGATTCTGACGGAAGAGGTCAATGTTGACGATGTTTATGAGCTGAGGGATCTTGTTTTGGGCTATGAAAGCCAAAACAAGTTCCTTAACAACGAGGTTTTGGAACTGCAACACATTGTCGATGGCCTGGAAGCCAGAGAGCGGAAAATCATCCGACAGAATTTCGAAATTGAGGCCTGGTTCTATCAGTTGAAAAGCAGATACATGATGGTGCTGAATCATGTTCGGAATGGGTTTGCAGAGGCTCAGAAAAGTGAGTTACTGTACTTTTTAGAAAACTGATGTAAATTTTTCCTGCTTTAGAACTGTCTCCCACTGTAATCGAGGAACTCATCGACGACGTCAACCGCCCCCTCAAATTCCAACACCGCACCGATGCCATCAGCCCCCAACGCCCCAGCTTATCAGTCATCTTGAATTCCACTGCTGAGGGGTCTGAAACTGATGCACTTGGGTTCTTCATAAGGTCACCAAAGTTTGCCTCTCCCAAAACCTCCATCGCTGGAACGCCTGCCGAACAGCCGACCCCCTCCCAGCTGACTGTATCCGAATCGAGTGAGGTCATTGTGGACAAAGCTGCGCAGTTGAAGAATCTGTCCGATCAGATATTGAAAAACATACAAACTGTAAGCTTTTTGCTGTTTTTTGAGCTATATTGAAGGCCATTTTGCAGGAGGAAAGCAAACAATATCTCGACTGGCTCCAAAAATGGGACTGCTTCCTGGTGAATCACGCTTCCGCTGTCCAGCTCGCGTCATCTCCCGATTTGAAGGCGCTCGTCCGTCAAGGCGTCCCGCACACGTATCGCTCACGTGTTTGGAAGTGTCTGGTCCAGATCCACGTGGCCGATGCTCAAGCTGATGCCGGGAAGGGGTATTATGAGTGTCTTCTGAGGAAGGCTGACAAACTCGAGAATCCGGCGACCGATGGCTCTCTGCGACAGATCGATCTCGACTTGGCTCGGACTTTACCGAACAATATCCACTTCACTGACGTCAACTCAGACAAGATGATAGCCCTAAAGCGTGTCCTCTACGCCTTCCGCTTCCATTGCAAGTCCGTCGAATACTGCCAAGGCCTCAACCGCATTGCCGCTGTCGCTCTGCTGTATCTCCGCGAAGACGACGCCTTCTGGTTTCTCGTCAGCGTCGTCGAGTACCTCCAACCACCGGGGTACTACACCAACACCCTCCACGGTGCCATAACGGACCAAAAAGTCATGATGGACTTGGTTCAAGAATGGGTCCCAAAGGTCCATCACCACCTCAAAGCCCTCGATGTCGATCTATCGCTCTTCACGCTGCCCTGGTTCCTGACCATCTTCGTCGACGTCCTCTCCCACGACCTGTACCTCCCGATATTCGATGCCTACCTGCTTGAAGGCAACAAGGTCATCTTCCGCTTCGCCCTCGGCCTTCTCCGCACCCTCGAAGCACGCCTTCTCGCCTGTACGACCGTCGGCGCCGTCCACTCGTGTCTGAGCAACCTCGCAACCCTCGATTGCACGCCGAAAGATCTCGCCAAAGCGGCATTCCACGATTTGTACTCCTTTCCGGCCAAATCCATTGAAACAAAACGCGTACATTATGCTAGCCAAGCCGCCAAAAATAATGAAAAACGTTGATCGTCGATGCCAAGTGTTCACTTTTGTGCTTTAGTTTAAAAAAAAAATGCTTCCTACATATTTAATGCGAGTGACGAGTAGCTTATCCGTTAACTGTGATATGGTTTTTTGGTTTTTATTGGTTTTAAGAGATTTTAATAATAATTTTTTTAAAACTGGTTGATGGATGATTGGTTGCATCTCAAATTCTAGCACTGACAATTTATTATTTTTTTGTTTAAACTGTTTATTTACAAAATTGAATCAGAAGCTCTTTTTAGTCAAAGAATACCTGATACTAAAGTTCCTCGTCCGCCTCTTCGCTCTGTAGATTACAATAACCTTATTAGTCGCACTTATCTGCTCCTCTTTGATAATCTTATTCTTACACAGCCTAGCCCCCGTCGCTCCCAAATCAGTACCATAACGTATTTCCACATACTCATTGGCACAGGCTGTCCATTTGTTGAAGTGAACCGTGTCAATGTTCAGCTTAATCTTGTACCCACGAGGGGCTTTGATGATGTAGTAGCAGGTGCCGTCGCCATATTGGGCCAGTGTCTTTTCATTGTGGCGAGCATAGTGAACTTGATCCCCGCAATACCGCTCCGATCGAATCAGCTTGTCACAGAGCGTGTCACCGAAGCCATCCGGGCACTTACAGGCGGTGCAGTTCTTTGGATCGACGTAGCCACCATTTTGACAGTCGAGTTTTGTGGTACAGGTGGAATTACAGTAGCCAAAGTTGATCTTTTTGATGTCTTTGAAGGAGAGGGCTTGGCGCTGACCGATTGTGTCGATGAAGTTGGGGTCTTTGGTGGAGATGGTTTCTGCTTCTTCGTCGAAATAGCCTCGACTAAATGCCTGAAATAAACTGACAGTAATGACTTTTAAGTTTGTTTACTAAATCAGTCTTAAAAATCGTGTCAGTAAGTCTTGATAGAAATGACTAATAAACCTACAGTAGCCTCATAGTGCATGATGGACCCATAATCATACCCAACTCCATGCGTGACCATCTCAAACGGCCTGTGTTTGACGAAGGCACTGTACATGCCATCGTCAATATTCTCAAAAAGGACTCTGATAAAGTCATCTCGGTCATACCGGGCCTGTTCATGGTGTAGCCCGAGGGCATGACCGACTTCATGGGCCACAATGCCGGCAAGGCCGCAACCACGACCGATGGAAATGGTTTGGACGCCGCCAGTCATGCCGAGGCTGGAGAAGCAGCCTTGGCTGTTCACGAATTTGATGCCTCTGGTGATGATTTTTTTATGTTCAAAGGAGATACAGGTGTTGTCGGACCATTGGGCTAGACCGGCTTGGACGACGGTGAGGTCGACTGGAATACATATGATTGTTTTAAACTGGCTTTAACCTCTGCTTGAGCAAAACAACGTCAAAATCGACTTACCATCCTCATCAACGGTGTACGGTATCGGAAACTGATTCCACCGTCTATGCATATGCGGAATCAGTGCGCGTTTGGCTCGTTCCTCCACAGGAACCCCAGCCTTTTCGGCGACTTCTTGCTTGGCACTGCTGATCAGACCGTTCATTTGGTCCTTTGTAAGAAGCAAATCGCCTTGGAAGAGGTACGGTGCCTGCATTGGGGGGTTTTCTCGAACGAGGAAAGAGCGGAAGCGCTTTCGGGGCGATTCTCTTAAGGGGTGCTAAAACTGGCATATTGATTGATTGTTTTTGGGAATTAAACATACATCACGAACACCCATAAGTTGCCGTTGAAGTTCTCCAAGCTGGATCAAACCTGTGAAAAAGGAATCAACGCCTTCTTTGCCTTCGAAGGAGGGGATCAGGGCGTCGTAGACTTGGGTCTAAAAGGTTTTTGGGGTAAAAACTGCTCTGAATAGCTTATACTGCTTTACATCAAAAGAATATTTATAAAACTGAAAGAATTGGAATCGTAACTTACAGCCTTTGGGTCCATATTAGCCGAATCAAACAAAACATCATCCTGACTTATTGCCAGCTGGCAGAACACTAGCACCAAAATGGACTGAAACAACCTCGCCATGGTTATCTATCCGACGGATGAACTGCCAGTCGGATATCTATTTTATATTCAAAGCTGGCGGATCAGATCGCCAGCTGGTCAAGGCCGGACAGATATCAATACACTTGCGCATGGTTATTACTCATTTTCTTAATCTCCGATCTTATAATCGGACGATTGCACTCGTAAAATACGTGAATCATCGAAAGTCTACTCGTTTAAACTGAAGATAAATTGATTTTGAATAAGCATTTATTTTGATATGAACTACGCATTGCTATGTAACTTAACACAACCAATATCACCACTCTTAAATTAAAAACTCTCAGACCCGTAAAAAACAAATTAAATAAATTACTTAGTTGCACTTGGCACCTCAACAGGCATCACAAGTCCTTTTTAGTCTCCGTGTAGAGATGGACCTTTCTCCGCGTCGTCGGGAGCTCCATGGCAGTCACCTGGAGCGGCCAACCGCCACCAATGACGCCGGCCTGGACGGATGCCCCTGTGACGACGGCGAGGTCGGGGTCGATGCCGTAGTTGGCTGCCTTTCCGAAGAAGGTCCCGACGACTTGTCTCACTTTGGGCACACGCGTGGAGCCACCGACGAGGATGATTTCATCGATATCGGACGGCTTTAAGTTGACATCGGCTAAAGCTGCTTCGATTGGATGGACGACGGACGCGAAAAGGTCTTCGTTGATGGATTCAAACTCGGCTCTGGTAAGCTCATACTCGAAGTGGCCGATGGATTGGAGGTTCAGCTTGATGGTGGTCGTCGGGTAGGTGGTCAGACGGATCTTGGCCGCTTCAATGGCTAACCTCAACTGTTGAATGTCCTCCTTATCGGTGACTTTGGTGTTGAATTGCTTGTTGATAACATTCAAAATATGCAGCTGGGTACGGTCATTGAAGTCTTGGCCGCCGAGACGGTTGTTGCCAGCCATGGATTGGGTCACGAAAACGCCGCCCTGGAGCCAGAGGATCGAGACATCGAGGGTGCCACCGCCGAGATCGACGACCAGGATGAATTCGACGCCTTGCTTCTTGTGAATGCCATAGGCGAGGGCGGCGGCTGTGGGCTCGCTGACGACTCGACGGACTTCCATTCCTTCAAAATTTATGATTACTCAAAACTGGATATATGGTCGACAATACCTGCAAGTTCAGCCGCCTTCCCAGTCACATTCCTCTGAACTTCATTAAATTCCGCTGGCACAGAGATGACCAACTGCTGAATGACAGTGTTGTACTTCTTCTCAGCTTCATCGCGGAGATATTTGATGATCAGGGAGCCGATTTCTTCGGGATACAGTTTGCGAATGCCGGAATCCAACTCGACTTCGAAGAAAGCGCGATTTTCTTCGTCTAGTTTGACGACGAAGGGGTAGCGTTTCAAATCGGCCTGGAATTTCTAATATTTTAAACTGTCCGCTCTTTGTTTTTGTGAAACATACCAAAAATTGCTTATCATTAGCATCAAACGTCTTCCCGATGAACCTCTTCGCATCGTAAATAGTATTCCTTGGATTGTGCTCCTGTTGCTCGACAGCCCTTGTTCCGATTAGCACTGTTCCATTTCGCCTGGAATTGTCATTTTTAAACTGTTACTGAATGCCATTTAAACCAGCCAAAAACCCACAAAAAAGCCACAACACTCGGCACAGATCGCTTGCCCAATGAATCCGCGACGATATCCGTGTCACCCGTGACAGCCTGATAGATTCCAATCGACGAAAACGTCGTCCCCAAGTCGATGCCAGCGATCTTCGGCGGCGGAGGGGGTAGCCCGTAAAGCTGGGCATAGTAGCCAGCCAGCAGCAGCGCCAACACCGCAGATCCTGCAAAATAGAGGTTTTTATATATATTTTTCATCAAAACTGTGTCAATATAGTACCGATAATCGTCACTGCGGTTGACATGGTGCTGGTGGGGTGGAAGGGACCCTAAAAACTTATTTTAAATGAAAACTGGGCATCCAAAGGAAGAAGAAAACGCTGCGTTGGATCTTTGAAAATGATAGCCACACGCAAAGACACGTCAGCTTATCAAAAGGAAAACCATGTTATGGATATAGGGTTGTTATACAGCAATGGATAGAAAACTGATGACCTGGTATGATGGAACTAATTGCATACATAGTAATAAGTAATAAAATGGTAATTTTGTAAAATATGTGTTGGGGACAGTTTGCCAAGGATTGCAGTTCGGGTCGGAGACTAATATTCGCAGAAGTTGTGCGCTTTCTTGGCCTGTTTTGGCTTTATCGCGCAGCTAATAGGAAAAATAGCGTCTCTGTAGTTGTATCATCATGTTAGAATCAAAACTGGATCGTGAAGGATAATTGTAAGCCCCGATATATCTCCCTGCTGATCGCCCTGATAGCAGCTTGCGTTTTTTCTTTCATTTTTTACCTTTCTTTTTCCACTTTCTCATATAAAACGCACTTTCGTTCTCCATTTCCCGCTTCCCACGAACCTTATCAACCATGTGCTCCCTGCCCTATCCCCCACAGGCCCCAAACCACGCGTGATTCCAGTGCCCAGACTGTTCTGTTGCTGATTTTTGCTCGATTGTTCAATTCAACCCAACCGGCTTCAATCGTTCGCGCTTTCCGTTATCGATCGCCCTGATGCTATCGCGCAACCTGCACCGACTATCAGTCACACTTTTGAGACTATCTAATGCATTATTGATGTCCCCTTTGTAGGCTACCAATCATGGGTGAACCGCAGACTGAAGAGAAGCATCTCCCCGAGCAGGGCGCCGACGGCGATGCAAAAATTGAAGATGAAAATGGTGCGTTTTTTCTTTGAATCTTTCATTTTGGGTTCTTAATTGCAATTTGCAAATACATATTGCACAAGATTACCTAATTGTTTGCATTTCCAGAGGACGCTGGCACCGAGTCGGAGGGTGAAACGCCGGAGCAAGCCGCCAAGGCCGCCGAAGATGGACTGCCTCCAATGCCGCGAAAACGATTCTACCGCCAGCGGGCACACGTTAATCCCCATTCTTTTCATAATTTGGAGTACCCGGCGACTCCGGAAGAGTAAGTTATTAGTCTTTTTTTTCGATTTTAAACTGTCCGATGTTGTCTGAAGACTTTTTATATATTGTTTACTATAGATTTCAAAACATTGTTCTCTGATTGCAACCTTGTTGACGTCCTTCCTCTATATCGCTTTCTTTTCAGTCTCGACTTGACCCAGTACTATGGCGACTTCGGCAAAGGCAAATTCATTGAATTCGCTGATATTGGATGCGGTTTTGGTGGCATGTTGCTGCAATTGTCGAAACTGTTCCCTGATAAGCTTGGCCTCGGCATGGAGATTCGATTAAAGGTTGGTTTCTTTTTGGGTGTTGATTTTTATATAAAACTGTTTCTTTTAAGGTTTCCAACTACGTCCGGGACAAGATCATCGCCCTCCGCGCCCGCAACCCTGGCGAATACAACAATGTCTGGTGCCAGCGATCGAACGCCATGAAGTACCTGCGCAACTTCTTCCGACCTCATCAGCTGTCGAAGATGTTCTTCCTCTTCCCTGACCCGCATTTCAAGCGTTCCAAGCACAAGTGGCGCATCATCACCCCCGAATTGCTGGAAGAATACGCCTACGTTCTCCGTGTTGGTGGTCTGATCTACACGATTACGGACGTCGAAGATTTGCACCTCTGGATGGTCAAGCATCTTTCCGAGCATCGTCTTTTCCAGCGTTTGACCGATGAAGAGCTGGCGTTGGATCCTGTGGTTCCGTTTTTGGCCACATCGAGTGAAGAGGGAAAGAAAGTCGAACGCAATGGAGGGAAGACGTATCCGGCCGTGTTCCGTCGTATCGAGGGCGAGAGCAAGCCTGTGGATTGCCCTGTTCCGAGAAAGTCGCTGCGGAAGGCTGCTGAGAGCACTGTTGCCTCGGAAGGGGCTTCCGCTGATGTTAAAACTGAATGATCTGTTACTTTTTAACTTTATTGTTGGAATTTGTTGAGTTTGAACTGTTCTATTTAACTTTTCGTTTTGGTTTTGAGTGTTGAACAACATTGGTTTATCTTAAAACTTGAGTTTGCGACTATCGAAGGGTTTGAAACCTTTGTGAATACCTTTATTCTATTAAAACTGTATCTATTTACGCGTGATTTGCTTCCAGACGCCAGTCTCTATGACATGAGTTGCGAGGATGAGTACGAGTCTCTGCCGCCAACGGCGACCGTCTGGGTCCATCTTGCCGCGGGTGCGGTAGCGGGCGTCGCGGAGCATTGTGTAATGTTTCCGCTCGACAGTGTTAAGACCAGATTGCAGTCCCTTTGCCCTTGTCCCGAAACAGCCTGCAAGACGCCCGTCCATGGCGTTGCCTCCATCATCAAACGCGAAGGCTGGCTGAGGCCACTTCGCGGCGTGAATGCCATCGCCGCGGGTTCGATGCCGGCTCATGCGTTGTATTTTTCCGTCTATGAGAAGACAAAGGTTGGTTATCTTTTAAAACTGACCGTGATAATCCATGATTCTTTTTCTTTCAGCAAATCTTAACCGGTAACACAGTCGGTCACGGCAACACCCTCGCCTATGGTGTCAGTGGCATCGTCGCGACCATGTGCCACGACCTGGTCATGAATCCGGCTGAAGTCGTCAAGCAGCGCATGCAGATGATGTACAGCCCCTACGGTAGCAGCGTCGAATGCGCCAGGTGTATCTACAAGGTTGAAGGCGTCTCGGCCTTCTATCGCTCCTATTCGACCCAGCTCATCATGAATGTGCCCTTCCAAGCGGTCCATTTCATGGGATACGAATTCTGGCAACACTTCCTCAACCCAGAACACAAATACGACCCCACATCGCATCTCATATCCGGTGGTATGGCCGGTGGTTTGGCAGCTGCCGTCACAACGCCGTTGGATTGCGTCAAGACCGTTCTGAATACGCAACAGACGCCAGAAGTTCAGTGCCGAAGTGTGTTGCTCAAGGCTACCAGCAGCTATAGAGGTAAGTCCACTTTTTCTAACCTCTAACATCATTAAAACTGTCTTTTCAGGAATCACCGAAGCCGTCGTCTCGATCTACAACCACCGCGGCATGGCAGGCTTCACCGCTGGCATCCAAGCTCGAGTGCTGTACCAAGTCCCCGCGACAGCCCTCAGCTGGTCCGTTTACGAATTCTTCAAATTCTTGTTGAGCTCGAAAGGCGACGCCGTGGCACTTGTTTGACTGACATCACCCCGCCCGCCTTGATCACTGTTAACGTACGTGTTACTGGCTTTGTTGTTGCTTAGACTGATATTTGTCTGCGCATGACTTTTTGGAGCATCCCCCCCCAATGATAGGCTGTTTGTAGGACTGGAAAAAACCTCGAAATTTAGTGTTTCGTTTTGTTTGAAAAGGGAATTAAAGAGTATTTTGTTCCACCTTTTTAAATCACCAAATAATTGATTAAAGATGTGCCTATATTATTCTGGTAATGATAATGAAAATGAAGAAAAACTGGGATTTTTGTTCACCTAGGTCCACCTCCCCTATAGGACCCCCACCACTTTAGTAGAACTCCCAAACGATTCAGGATATCAGATCGTTTGAAAGGCGTCCTTGCCGAAGTCAATACGATCACATGGATCACCAGCTTCCATGGATGCACAACGTTTTTCGACCTAAAAAGAAAACTGAATCAATTGATTGTCACTGGGGTATCCGAACGTAATTTCGCGGCTCCGACGCCACTTCTGCCAACATTCCAGAGGAATGCCGACAAAAGTGACCTCGGAACCACGAAATTACGCCCCAGAGTTGAGGACTGCTCACTCGAAGATCTCCTTTTCGTAGAAAAGCGGATTTATGTAGTAGCCGCAACATGGGATCTTTAGACGCCGAGTGACGCATCCGTTAAAGATGTTTCGGAGGTCCTGGCGCCAGTGGAGATGGCCGCTCTGTGAGTTGTCGATGAGCACTCCACCGTAGAAGTCGCAGAGAACTGAAAGAAGGATACTGTATTCATGTAAAAGTGTAAAATGAAAAGTGACTTACATTCGAAGCATTCCATGTATTCGGCTTTCAGAAGTCGGCGGCCATCGGGAATTCGGCCCTTCTGATCCTTGACAATGGTCGAGGGCATCCAGATGTTCTTGATCTCAACTGGGCCGAAGAGGGCTTCGCCGATGTAGTCGACAAAACGGTCGAAGTCGGCGGCGGCAAAGTGCTCAAGGTAGAATCCTTCGAACTTGATGGCGATGTTGTTGAGGTCAATGTAGGATGGAACTTTGAGTTGCTTGCGTTGTGCATGCAAGGCAGCCTTCAAATCCGTCACAGAAACTTGCGACAATGGCTTCAGTTCGGCGCCAATATTGAGAAGGAGGGTCGTGGCGGTGGAGCGGACGGGCCAGAGCAGCTTGGAGTACGTTGCCGGTTCGGATGGATCAAACTTTATTTCGGGGTCCAGCTCCGTGACCGAGCGAAGGTCGACATCAGGGCGCACAGTATCCTTGCGGAAGTGGACGCGAAGCGAAACAATAAACTTCGATTTTTTGTTGAAGAAGACCATGATTGAAAATGATGTAGTTCGGCAAGTAGTTTGAATAAACTGATGAGCTTCAGAAAACACAGACTGATCTGTTTTGGAACGAGCTCTTGTCTGATTCGTGGGTATTTATTGGGCTTTATCAAAGACATGCCGCGGCCATTGAGCCTGTTCCGGTCACACACCATGTCCGCTTTCGAAAAGCCGCATCTCTCGCGCACTCTCAGGGTGTGTGTTGCCATGCCGGACGCAACCGGGGCACTTGAAAAGGCTCTCTAGGCCAAGTGGTGGGTACTTAGCAAGTGATAAGGTTATCACAAGTGGCAACATTGATACACTGCATTCTTAACAAAGACAATGCGCGTTATTCAAAATGTCCGGCTGGGCACTTGGATCCGTGCTATATCAAAGACACACCGCGGCCAAGCTTGTTCTGGTTACGGTCCATGCTAAGCCGCCTTCGAGCTAAGCGCGTCCGTTGCGCACTCTCAGGGTGTGTGCGGTCATGCCGGACGCAACCGGGGCACTTGAAAAGGACTGTGCCGGCTCTGAGGGCAAATGTTGGGTACTTAGACATTGACAAGGCTATCACAAACGGCGACATTGAAACACTACAATTTTAACAAAGACAATGCGCTTCTATCCAAATGTCCGGCTGGGTACTTAAAAAGTGTCAATGCTAGAAACGTCATAATCTTTATTTTATTAAAACTGAGTAGTTTACATACATGTTAAACCCTAAACATTAAAAAACGGCAATGCAACCATAAAAACAATCACAATAGCCCTTTCAAAAAGACCGCCAAGGCCAGACGCACCACTATGCTTGTTGTCCCATGTCAAATGCACTGAATCGCCGTTCAAATCGATCAAACCAGGTCGAGATATTCTTAAAATCCGGCTGGAATCTAAATAAGTCACATTGGCTTCGACTTGTTTGCCGTTAACAATGACGTTTTTATCATTTGGAACTGGTTGATATCCGAAAATTTCGATTGTGTCCAATGTGGGTAGGCTTTGGTTTTCCTGAAATTATAAATTTAATTAAAACTGAACGTGCTTATTAAGATTCTACCATTTTCTTCCCAACAAAAATATTCAGCGACGCCACCGATGCGTTGTATCCGAAGTCAAAGATAAAATGCGCAAAGTCGTGCTTCTCAATTTCGCCAACGGGGATCCAAGTATCGCCGTCGTCCCAATAGAGCTCTCCAGTGGCGACGCCGCTTTGGGTAGAGTTATTGTTCTTGGAAGCGATGACGAGTTCAAACGGATTCACACGTGCTGCTACTGTTGTGAGCGCAGGCCCTTGGCGGGGAAGAATGTATCCAGCGCGGAGGAATGCGGGGATCAGGGATGTCCAGGGGGCGTCGAATGTGCCATTGCCGGAGGGGATTGCTTGGCCGTAATTGATATCGGACAGGGCGTACCATTCAGCGTCAATTGGGAGGTAGGCGTTGACTTTTGTGACATTGGGTTCGATGACCGGTGCCACTAGAACTGCCGGGCCCCACATGAATTCAAAAGAAATTTGATGAGTGACGGGATCTGACGGGAATTCGAAAAACACTGGCCGAACTACCATGCCACCGAAACGGGAAACATGGACATGGAGCGAAAACAAATACGGTAAGTGTCGATATCTGTTTAAATTCGCCTGTCTCGTCGCATTGGCTACCGTAGGCCATTGAGCTGGGTCTTGTAAAATCGTAACATGAAGATTGTGGTTCCGCATGAAGGAGTGATACGCTCCCAATTGCTGCCATCGAAGACAGAGCTCTTCCGTCGTGTTTCCAAAGAAACCGCAAATATCAGCCCCAACATAAGGGATTCCGAACATGTTGAATTCCTGCACCGTGATGATGGAATCTCTCAAATCCTCCCACGTCGCAGAATTATCACCAAGCCAGTGTCCTGCATACTGTCCAGACGATGGGAATGTCGACCGGCTTAGGACGACGCTTCTTTTGCCACGCATGACTTCAAGCCCCTTCCAGGAGGCGATACTTTCCGACCAGCCAAACAGATTCCGAGTGTTATACAGATTTGTACTTCCACGAACGCTTCTACCACATAAACACAGTGAACTCTCAGCCATGAAGCTCTCGTTTCCGCGGAAATAGACCGACTGTGTCTTATACGGCGGAACATCATAAACTGAATCAGCGCCTTCCATCGGACACATCAAATTCGTCAAATTCGGATGCCCAGCATGGTCAAAGGCATACGGTTTCTCCTGATTCGTGCCAAAAACAGCTGGTTCGTTCATGTCAATCCAGATTCCATCAAATTGCTGAATCTCGTGATAGCGTTTAAATTCGTCAGCCCACCAATTGATAGTGATGTTGGTAGGGTCGAGGAAATCCGGAAATCCGACGTGCTTATTCGGCCAGACAACACTCAACATGATGGTCGTGTTTTCGGCTGATGGATACAGATCGGTGATGTTGCGCTGGACCATGTCTTCCCTCGGCCAGCTGATCCACGAAACATTCTGCTCAATACCGCGCAAAAATGTGTCGTATTCGACCTGAACTGTCGGATCGAAGATGAGGACCACTTTTTGCCCCTGGCTGTGGAGATAGTCCGTGAATTCCGGCCAGCCTTTCCACGACCCATTTTCATTGTAAGTGAAGTCTTTGTACTCATCCATGTAGTTGATATCGGCGAATTGGACGTCTTGTGGGATTCCGGCGGCTTTGATGCGTGCAACAGTTTCTTTCACTTCTTCAGTGCCAGTGTATCCATAACGGCATAGTTGGAACCCGAAATTCCAATAAGCAGGAAGGAACGGCTTTCCGATGATTTGATGATATTGGGTGATAACATCAGCCGGGGTAGGGCCAGGGAAGAAGAAAATGTCCAATTGACCGCCGATGGTCCGATAGACCAGATGCGGCGCCGGGCCTGTCGTGACATCTTGTGGATTAGAGTTGAAAATGAAGACGCCATGCGCATTTCCATCAGCTTCCAAGCCGAGATAAAACGGATGAACGCCGTAAAGATTCTCGCCCTCGCCATCGGAACTTTGCGGAGGCTGGTCACGGGCCATCATGCCCCAGGTTGTGTATTTCGTAAAGTTGTGTTTCAGTCTTTTATGGACGTTTTCACCAAATCCATAGATCTTATCAGTGGGTAAATATGTCGCGATTTGAATGTACTGATCAGCAAATTGGAGGCCGCTGATTGACGTATCCCAGATGCTGGTGTTGGTTCCTTCTCGGACGACTTGGAAAGAGAAGGTTTCATTGGGGTTGGAAGTTGAAACTGTGAAGTTCGAGGTCGCGTTGATGTCATTCAAATGCAGCGGGACTGGTGGAACGTATCTTTTGACGGCAGTGGGGGTGATGGAGATTTTCAAAACTGAACCGAGTTGTGTCTTCGAGAACTGTAGCTCTGGGAAGTTTTGTCCAAAAGGGTTTTGTGGACTTTTTGTGGAGGGAATCAAAACTGCTGTGTTATCGTCCAGGTGCTCAGAAAGAATGTAGCCAGAATCTTGTGGGAAATAGCAAGCCGGAACTGTTGGGGCATTCTGAAAGGTTAGAAGTGTCAAAAGTTCACTTTTTAAGAAAAAAACTGTTTGTACCTTGATGTTATCAGCATCCCAAATACATCCTCTCGATTTACAAACAGCTTCATCTCCATCCGGATCCGGCGTACATGAAACGCGCGCTTCTGGTTTCACAGTGACATCACAAAGTATACCCGTGACAAAAAGCAGAGACAAAACACAACTTTGTATAAACGTCATATTGATGGACGGCTGACAAGGCAATAATCAATGCCTAGTCAACGTCAAATTATTCAATAGAACGCGTCTGGTAGAATAAACTGATGTGGTAATCAGACCGTTTTTTCAATCCGTTTAAAAGGGAAGCCATGGCAGCATCTTGAGACATCGTCTGCATATTTATTGATAACAAGCTTAACCCTGCCTTCTTTTAATGATGCTATTTTGAGGAAATACCTTTGCGATAAGCAGCTTAACCTCTCAGACTTTATTTTAAGTCGAGGGTAAATTGGTCGAGTATGTGACTGATAAGGTTCACGTGGTGGACGCGTGCGATCAAAGGTCTGTTCGGGATTTTACTGGGTAAACTGCTCGACCTAATTCGTTAATTTGTATTTTTTTAGTATAAAAAACTAGTTTTTATTCATCTAATATTTGTTCGAAACACAATCAATGCTACACAGTCGATCAAAACTCATTTCGTGACCCAAATGTAGACGCCGGCCACTTTCCAACCTTGTTACCATTCGTATCCTTAACGAACCTAGACCACGGCAGTTTTGGATGGAAAATAAGCCGCTTGCAAAAGCGATTGTAAGGCACAACAAAATACAATGTACTCAAAGTGTCGAATGTGGCATGTATTGACAGAAAAGTCGCAAGACCATTCATAATATTGGCGGTGCCTTTTAGTCTGAACGTCCAGAAAAACACCAAACAGAAAATCGGTACTAATAGAAACATAACGCATAGAAAGCATAAAATTAGCGATGAAGCAATTAGCGACCGCGATGTCCTTGAAACAATGGAGGTTTTACGATTCATAAATACGCTGTAGAAAAACCATGCTATGCTTAACAGCAAAATTAGAGATACAACCATCAGCATGGCTGTTACGATGTATAGGAATATGCGGACAATGCCAGTATTGTCGATTGCGAAGACGAACGTTGATTCGGTGAAAAAGGGGGATAGGGCTCCGTTGGATGCGATGTAGGCTGCTTCGCGGATGCCGTAGTAGGTCGAGCCAGTGGCCCAGAGACCGAAGACAATAGTTACATAGCAAATGAGGTAGAAAATGATAATGCCGATAAGGGTGTATTTGTTTTCCATGTATTTTCGAACATTTGGATGGAATGTGAACACGAATCGATGAACTAGTGACAGTATGCTGCCAGTGGTCGTGTTGAGATACAATCCGACCAGAACACCCCAAACTGCCAATGTTGCGTGATATGTTAAGTTTCGTAGGATGCCGCCCTGAAAATTAATTGATAAAACTGGTGTTTTCTGCGCATATATCAACTTTTCATACCACAAATCCAGCCACATACGGCGGCAAAAACACCGGACTAGCAAAAAACAAACAAATTTCAAACAACTGTGTCCAAATCGTCTGATTCAGCAGATAATACTTGAAACTTCCAAGATTCTTTGGCGACTGTGTCAAAATAACATAGTTCAACAAAACTCCCAGGCTGAGGCTGACGCATAAAAATGGTGTTTGGGATAAAGTTCGATCCACTAAAAAACTACTAACGACCAATGGTGGCCCGGTGTCCGACATTTCAGACATTGCAGACTGCAATAAATGGAAAGGTTCAACGCAGACTATGTTTTAACTTCAATTAAAAGTAGTATCTAAGTTGAAAGTATATTTCACGGAGCAGGTGGAAATATTACTCACGAAGATCGTCAAGACTTGAATGGCTAATGTCCTTGGATAAAAAGCGGAAATATCTCGAATGGCATAAGAAAATCCCACCAAAGGTGTGCATACGCCTACAAAATGGTTTAAGAAATACGATAGTTCGTGTCATTTTGTACTTAGAGCTGTCTGTTGCCTACAATTCATTGTTGGAGAACTGGGTTTATAGGTTTCTGGAAGGGTATGAAAACTGGACAAGATATGATTTGACATAAAATATGTCAATTGAACTAAAGTAAAAGCATAAAGAAAAATTTTAAGGACAGCAATTCAGGCAAAGTGTGATACTACTTTTTTCTAACAAAAGTCATATTCCTATTTCTTACACACAAATGTGTCTTAGGTAAAAATAGCAAAGATAATTGTTTTGTTTTCACAAAACTGTTGCTGCAAGATAAACTGATTTATTATTAACATATTTTTTGACTTTGCAAAGAAAAACATACAGTAACTCCCAAGCGACCTTTCCCCCCTCGTCACCAGAATGATCTCTCGATTAGCAGCCGAGTTCAAGAGTTGACATAAAAATGATGTAAACGAACCCCCAAACTTGTAAAAATGCAAAACGATAGAAGTTGAAAGTCTGGCGCACGGGGATTCCGGCCCGTTTTGCACTGTCTGGGCGGCCTGAAAGCGTGATGCAACAGGGGTTGGAGGTACAATGCTCGGCGAGGAACAACTTTCGGGATACCCCCTACTTAGCATAAAGTCGATAAATGGCGGCAAAAGCGCTATATAAGCACCTCCCCGTGCACAGGTCGTCATATCGGGAAAGCCCTTCGATCACAGCCAGCAAAACACAATGGTCGGTTCCATTGCTTTCGGTTTGCCGAGGAGGATGCCGTCCACCGACTCTGAAGCTGATTTAATTGCGAGTCTGGGCGATTTTGTCGTCTTTGGCCGGTATACGATACTCGTTTTTCTGGTTCATCTGTTTGATGTCACTCAAATGGGACTATCGTACACTTATTCGACCTATGCAGGTATGTTTGTTAAGATTATATAAACTGAGATAAACACAATGTTCTGTTTTAGTCAACTTTCCAAAGATCCATGCTTGCGGCAACCTCACTTTTGATGAACATTCAAAAGTGCCACAGACGTGCGCCCTGATCGAACTCGAACACCGCGGCATCGACCCATGTGAACCCGTCTTTGAAACGGGCTTCACATCGATGCCGGCCGAGTTTGACTACTACTGCGACGGCATTGCCACGGTCAAGTCGGCGCTGAGCATCCAGATGACGGCCATGATCCTCGGCAGCGTCATCATGGGCCAGCTCAGCGACATCTTCGGCCGCAAACCGATGCTTCTGCTCGGATCGGCCGCGACGGCGCTGTTCCATTTGGCCGCGAGTTTCACGTATACCCTCACTTGGTATACTGTCATGGAGTTCGGAGCACTGTTCGCCACCAGCGGGGTCGTCACGTGAGTTTTGGAGTAACCTGGCACGTGGTTCATTTGGCGGTTTCAGGGTGGTCTACGTCTACTTTGTCGAAATGACCCCGAAGAACCACCGCCTCTGGGCATCGATGGTCTTCAGCGAGTCGCCGGCCATGATGGCATCCGCCGCAATTGCTTACTATGCCGGTGACTGGAGGACCATGGCCCGCGTCATGGCCGCCATTTCGATTCCGCATCTGATCCTCCAGGCCTACGCCTTTGAATCCCCACGTTGGCTGATCACGCGCGGCCGATTCGACGAAGCCGAGGCCATCTACCGCAAAATGGACGAGTTCAACGGCACTTCGAATCCGGATCGGGTCGAAGCTCTTAAGGGGCTGATGGATGCCGAACGGGAGCGCGCGCTTCTGCACACGAAGAAGGCCGCCAAGAACTACTACGTCTGGCACGCCTTCGGCACCAAGGAAATGGCAGTCTCGAACCTCGTCATGGGTTTTAACTTGTGAGTTTGAGTGTCATTATTACAGTTGATAATCGTCTAGCTTGCAGTTTTGTCATGTCACTGTCATACTACGGGCTGATGCTCAACATGGAAACACTTTCGGGCTCCGTTTTCATGAATGTCTTCACTATGGCCACCATGTGCTACATTTTCAACGTCACCTACGCCGTCCTTGACGTTACCATTCCCAAACTCGGCCGCAAACCTGCCTACATCTTCCCCCTGCTCGTGGTCCTCATCTGTTTGGGTACCGTAGTCACGCTAAAAACACTCGGTTTGTCTCAAAACCACTTTGTTCCAGTTTATTAAAATCACCATTTACAGATATTTTCATGCCGTGGCTCGAAACGGGGGCCCTTCTGGTGTCGATGGCGATCGTGGCCCAGCAACTGTCAGTGGCGCCGATTATCGGCGGCGAGCTGTTTCCGACGCCGGTGCGGAACGCGGCGCAGAGCTTCCAGCAGCTCTGCATGCGAAGCGGGGTCATCGTGTCGCCGCAGCTGTTCGTCGGCCTCAAGGCCTGGCCGATCGCGCCGTACCTGACGCTGGCAGTGCTGAATCTCGGCGTCGTCATCACCTTCGGATGGTTCATCAGGGAAACCAAAGGCGTTGAACTGGTCGAGCACATGCCACCAAAGAAGTCCAAGATTATTCCAGTTTAAGCATTTTACGGGTGTTTCTTTATAATACATGCCATGTCTACCGTTTTGGGACAATAAATTAAAAAAAATAGAAAAATTGATGCAGTTAAAGTGTAAAAAGTCATGAAGCAGAGAAAATGGCAAGCAAGTCATGAGCGAAGTCGTTTATATGGCAGGCAGTTTGCGTTTTTGTGTTTTTAAATGGAAGAGCGCGACCCCGCTAGACAACGAAAGAAAACACCTCTCGTCAGTAGGAAAATTGCCTTCTCAAAACTGATTTAGTTTTTAAAACTTGCAAATTTTCCAAAAAAAACAAAAATAGTTTATTATTTCTTTTAAACATTATTAGAAAACTGTTTATTCAAGTTTAGAATAAATTTTTTGCACACACAAAAAAAGCTTTTTTTGCACATGACAAAAACTCAAGCATAAAAGTGCGCAAAATTATCAGTTACGTCGGATGATTCGTGTCTTGCCGCCAGCTGCTTCAAATTTTTGCTTACAAACAGGGTCCCTGAAATATCACATACCAATTTTTGGTAAAACTTGTACCCCCTTGAGGGGGCAGCTGCAGCTGTAGTAATATGTCTAACACATATTACTATGAATAGATGGATTGTGTGTCATAGTCTGGATAACTGCAAATGAAATTTCCCAAAGGTCGTCAAAAACTTTAAGTCTCAACCCACGTATAGTTTTTATCAGTCTGTTAAAGTTACCAGCGACTACGAAATGACACATAAGTTGTCGTTATCTTTTCACAATCACTTTCTATTTTCAGCAGAGTTCAAAAGTTGACAGTTGCAAAAAGTACATCAATCTGACCTTGTAAAAATGCAAAACGATAGAAGTTGAAAGTCTAGCGCACGGGGATTCCGGGTCGTGTTTCCTCGTCTGAGCAGCCAAAAAAGGTGATGCAACTGGGGTTGGAGGTACAATGGTCGACACGTAATAGATTCCGGGATACCCCCTACTTAGCATAATTCGGCAAACACTCTAAAAAGTATTTCCCCGTGCACAGCCAACAGTGTCGGGAAAGCCCTTCGATTACAGTCAGCAAAACACAATGGTCGAGACACCTTCCTTAAAAGTAAATTTTCTTTATTAAGTTAATAAAAATTAAAAATCATGCATAAAACTGCAGTTCTGACATCGATTGAGGACAAGCCAAGCATTACTTACACAATTACACTTATGTTTATACAATTTAAAAAACTGCAGCTGTGTATATTTTGTAAATAGCCACCTGTAAAAGGCGTTTGCCACCCTACAATTCGATTTCTTACTGAAACGTAGAACTTACTCATGTGCTTTCAAAAAACTGTCACGACAACTTTACTGATGAAATGTCATCGATTCTGACAAAACTGCCTCCAGGTCATAATTTACCGCCACTAAGACTGATTGGCTTCATCGCCGAGTTTAGCCTCTGTATTGTTCTTACTACTCTGACCGTTTCTGTTGTATATAAACTGCTATTCAGATCAAACTATCACTTCAATCTACGCATTTCCGTCGTCAACATTTACGCTGTCATTCCGATTATTGTTGTTTCACGGTGCCTTTTGATCATTAACGTCATCGCTGCCGAAAGTATATTTAACAAAACTCAAGTCGCTGGACTAATTTGGACATTTTCATTCGGTCTGGGCGCTTTTTGGTGGAATCAATTGCCAGCTATTGTCGAACGGGTTTGTGCAACAGTGTTTTATCGGACGTATTTGCGGTGGAACTGTTATGGCACTGTTATGATGATCTGTGCTAGCGTAAGTTTTGTGTTTTAAACTGTAATTACTTGATCTCATCATTTCAGTGGACAGCAGGTGTGTTTCAAACAAGCGAGATAGCATCGCCTAAAGCTACTTTTATCTTGATGGGTGTCGCTAATGTTTTTGTAATTAGCGTAAGTTTAGACAAGGTTTATTACACTTTTTAAACTGTTTGGAACTTTTTCTCGACTTAGGTCTACGTAATTCTGTTCCGAGTGAACTACTGTCGCTACCGAAACAAAACCGCACCTCGAAGCTTGCGTGACCGATATTCGGTGTTCCAAAACATGCAATCCCTATTCCCAATGGTTCAAGCCATAGTTGTTGAAATGGTTTACAACACAATGCATTTGCTTAGCGTTGTTGCACTTATGTTTTGGGTCCTGCCCTCGGGCAACGTCACATACCACGAAGTTGTCAACGGACTTAACAATGTTGTCAGAGAAATATTGTTCTCTGTCTATTGTTTGCCTTTTTTGATGGTTTCCAAAAAAAGGTAAAAAAAAATTTTAAATTGAAAAAACTGTCATTTGGGTTTGATACTTCAGAAGGCGCATTCAATTCCTCAACAAAGTCACCGCCGAAAGCCAAAACGTCGACAACCTATATTTCTCACAACTCCGAAATCAATGGTAGATTTATTGTCCCAAAACGGTCGACATGGCATGTATAATAAAGAAACACCCGTAAAATGCTTAAACTGGAATAATCTTGGACTTCTTTGGTGGCATGTGCTCGACCAGTTCGACGCCTTTGGTTTCCCTGATGAACCATCCGAAGGTGACGACGACGCCGAGATTCAGCACGGCCAGCGTCAAATACGGCGCGATCGGCCAGGCCTTGAGGCCCACGAATAGCTGCGGCGACACGATGACCCCGCTTCGCATGCAGAGTTGCTGGAAGCTCTGCGCCGCGTTCCGCACCGGCGTCGGAAACAGCTCGCCGCCGATGATCGGCGCCACTGACAGTTGCTGGGCCACGATCGCCATCGACACCAGAAGGGCCCCCGTTTCGAGCCAGGGCATGAAAATATCTGTAAATAGCGATTTTAATAAACTGGAACAAAATGGTTTTGAGACCAACCGAGTGTTTTTAGCGTGACTACGGTACCCAAACAGATGAGAACCACAAGCAGGGGGAAGATGTAGGCAGGTTTGCGGCCGAGTTTGGGAATGGTAACGTCAAGGATGGCGTAGGTGACGTTGAAAATGTAGCACATGGTGGCCATAGTGAAGACGTTCATGAAAACGGAGCCAGAGAGCGTTTCCATGTTGAGCATCAGCCCGTAGTATGACAATGACATGACAAAACTGAAGTGAAATTGATAGATAATTGTAACTATGACACTCAAACTCACAAGTTGAAACCCATGACAAGGTTTGAGACGGCCATTTCCTTGGTGCCAAAGGCGTGCCAGACGTAGTAGTTCTTGGCGGCCTTTTTCGTGTGCAGAAGCGCGCGCTCCCGTTCGGCATCCATCAGCCCCTTCAGAGCTTCAACTCGATCCGGATTCGAAGTGCCGTTGAACTCGTCCATTTTGCGGTAGATGACTTCGGCTTCGTCGAATCGGCCGCGCGTGATCAGCCAACGCGGGGATTCAAAAGCGTAGGCCTGAAGGATCAGATGCGGAATCGAGATGGCGGCCATGACGCGGGCCATGGTCCTCCAGTCGCCGGCATAGTAAGCAATTGCGGCGGATGCCATCATGGCCGGCGACTCGCTGAAGACCATCGAAGCCCAGAGGCGGTGGTTCTTCGGGGTCATTTCGACAAAGTAGACGTAGACCACACTGAAACTTCTACATGCAATGGCTGCCAGTCTACTCCGAAACTCACGTGACGACCCCGCTGGTGGCGAACAGTGCTCCAAACTCCATGACAGTATACCACGTGAGTGTATACGTGAAACTTGCGGCCAAGTGGAACAGCGCCGTCGCGGCCGATCCGAGCAGAAGCATCGGTTTGCGGCCGAAGATGTCGCTGAGCTGGCCCATGATGACACTGCCGAGGATCATGGCCGTCATCTGGATGCTCAACGCCGATTTGACCGTGGCAATGCCGTCGCAGTAGTAGTCGAACTCGGCCGGCATCGATGTGAAGCCCGTTTCAAAGACCGGTTCACATGGGTCGATGCCGCGGTGTTCGAGTTCGATCAGGGCGCACGTCTGTGGCACTTTTGAATGTTCATCAAAAGTGAGGTTGCCGCAAGCATGGATCTTTGGAAAGTTGACTAAAACGAAATCACAGACTCATCACAGTTTATATAATCTCAAAAACCATACCTGCATAGGTCGAATAAGTATACGATAGTCCCATTTGAGTGACATCAAACAGATGAACCAGGAATACAAGGATCGTATATCGGCCAAAGACGACAAAATCGCCCAGACTCGCAATCAAATCAGCTTCAGAGTCGGTGGACGGCATCCTCCTCGGCAAACCGAATGCAATGGAACCGACCATTGTGTTTTGCTGGCTGTGATCGAAGGGCTTTCCCGATATGACGACCTGTGCACGGGGAGGCGCTTATATAGCGCTTTTGCCGCCATTTATCGACTTTATGCTAAGTAGGGGGTATCCCGAAAGTTGTTCCTCGCCGAGCATTGTACCTCCAACCCCTGTTGCATCACGCTTTCAGGCCGCCCAGACAGTGCAAAACGGGCCGGAATCCCCGTGCGCCAGACTTTCAACTTCTATCGTTTTGCATTTTTACAAGTTTGGGGGTCCGTTTACATTATTTTTATGTCAACTCTTGAACTCGGCTGCTAATCGAGAGATCATTTTGGTGACGAGTGGGCAAAGGTCGCTTGGGAGTTACTGTAGTTCTATTTGTGTTTTGCATTTTGTTTGGATTATTTTAAAACTGTTGTTTCATTCATAATTGACACGTATGTTTTGAATGTCCTCTTTCTTCACTCACAATTTCCAAAGCAGCTTCCGTCATTTCTAAAATTGCGTACTTCCTCATGAACTGAGTGGCCGATTACCTTGTCAAAGAACCGAAGAACAAAATAAGGAAAGCTGACTTACTTTGCCCTGAGGGCATTTGGCTTACGAAGCAATTTGTACCTACATAGACTTCCGTATTTTCATCCGTTGTGTCATCGTTTTTAATAGGGGATAGACTTACTTATCTTATGGACCCAGAACTCAGACTTATATAAATTTGACAGACTTCCCGGTAGCAAAATTCGGTAATGACAAACCAAAGTGCTCGAAAAAATAAAATACTATCATTGTACAATTGTGTAGTCTACTTTTAATATGACTCAAAGAAGAATTTCGTTGAAATCTATTTTTAGAAAAGAATAGAATACACTGAAGAACGAACACAAAACGGCGCATCGCCTGCACGTCTTTACAAAAAGGACACGTGGTCTTGATCAACTTTAGGCGGCATAAGTCGAAGATTATGCACGTCTTAAGTGTTTACGCCTAATCGTATAAACAAGATTACGACGCGTGTTTCCTGCTTCCAGAAACATACATCCTGATTGATTGGGAGAATTTTCTTCCAAAAAGGGTTGTAAAATGATGTCATTATGATGGTGTTGTGAGATTGAGGAAGTCGAGATGTCGTCGGTAAGCCGTCAACTGCAGGTCAGTATAATATGACGATGAATTTTGAATTGTTTCAGGAAGAAAAATAGCCCCGAACACCCAAAGGGTAAAAATACGAGAGCTGCGCCCGGACGGGCTATTTCCGGCTTAATAGGACCTCTACGTAAGACCCATCCAGACGATGCAACACAGCTCCAAGGAGCTTCGACAGCGTCATGCAACCCCCGCAGGACTGCGCAAGAGGCTTCATGGATTATGAGCCCATGGAACACGGTCCGCGTCTATATAAACCCCTTAGGGCATGGGCAGAGATGGTTATAATAGCTTACTGTTTGGTAGGTACTTAGGATTGAATAAGCTTTACTTTTTTTAAATATATATTTATTTAATTTTGATTAAGTATATTTTTTGTTATGTAGTGAAAACTTTGAAAACTATTATTTTCCCAAAAGACCTTCTTAACTATGCGTGATTACCTCCCAGCTAACCATAAATATGCAATGTTTCACCAGCCCCCGCTCATACCCTTCTAAACGGTCACAAGCTCGATTAGAATTTTTCACTCAGGTAGTCTGCCGAATTTTCAATATCAATATGTCCTTTTGGCACACCTGTCTCGCTTGATCTTTGAAATATTAACATACTCGTCGAGTATTCCATTTCCTTATCGTAAAATCACCATACCATAATACTCACCAAAGAAAAAAAGTATCATCACAAAAGTATTTCCAAATTTAACTTCCGAAATAGTACTTTTTTGCGAAATGCCTATTTTACATTCCAAAATTTAACCTGTTTTTATTCTTTGATTACTCAACCAGACGAAAGTCCAAAAAAACGTATCCATTTAACATTTGTAGCTTTGATAATAACCCACCAATGAGTTTGTTTCATTATTTTAAGTTTCTTTTCTTGTAAGTCGTTTTATATCCGCTTTTGGATAGGCGCCAGATAGCCCCTGCCAGCCCCCAGACGGGCAGAGGGAGGGCTGGCGCCTTCCGTCTAAATCCTATTGCCACCCCCACTGTGCAACTGCTTACAAGCGGATTTTGGCCTTATTATCCGGTGATTATCGTTAAAAGATGATACTTTCTTTTGTACAAGTGAGTTGTTTCGGTAGCGGTTCTTATTTATGAAATTGGTTCCGTCTGTTAAGCGGGTTGGGGTAATGAAATCTTTGTGGTATAAATGGGGGAGTTTCTTTGCGGAGTCTGTCAGTGCAGATTGACTGTATAGGGTTTTTTGGTCTTTTGGTAGTAAATAATTGTTGAATTGATTCTATTGTTTATATTTTTGTCGATAATAGTCAATTTTGATAGATTGTTGATTTCAGTCCACGTGATCAGGTAAATTCCAAAACCAAACCTTCACCATTACCCATCAAATCGAACATCCGATGCTCCTATCTCAGGTTCACTTCGATACGTCTTCCATCAACGCATTTCCACCCCCACTTCCACAACCGTACTACTACATGAGCTCGACTTCCTGGCCAATAAACAGCAACATTAGCATGTTTCCGGACCCCCGCCAAATCCATGTCAAACAGGAACCGTTCGAAATTAACTTCCTCGATAACAACTCCCAATCCCAGTCCGCACCGGCACGACACAGCATCGAGCCGACTTCAAACATCGTTCGCCAGGATTTGTGCAATTTAGCCCGACGATCCGATCCACCCCGCTCACAATCCGATCTCGGCATCTATAGCCGATGTGCCGTGTAGGTTTAGCATTAAATTTAGTCATATTTAGTCACAGTTGAAAGATAAGGCTTATCCTTTTGAATTTCATCTTATTGCTTCCAGGTGTGACGACAGCGCTGACGGCTACCACTTCAGTGCCATGTCCTGCGCCGCTTGTAGTGCCTTTTTTCGGCGTTCAATTGCAGATCAAAAAACGTACGCCTGCACGACGCGGTCTTGTAATGTTTCCATTAGTGAGTTTTTCCGTGCATTTTTCACGTTGGAAGGTAAAGCAGAGTACATGCATCAAAAAAGGCTAGCCACTTCCACAATAGTTTTTTATGTACAGACAAAAAGTACAAAGATGGTTTACAAAAAGTGTTCCTTTTGTAGTACTGGGGGTTTATTGTAGTCATATTAGAGTAAAGTAAAGTTTTTTCTTTTCAGATTCTCGAAAGCAGGGCGTAATATGTCGGTATTGTCGCTTTCAAAAATGCATTTTGGCCGGGATGGTTCCGGAAGGTGGGTATATCAAAAAACTGGGCGAAAATTCCAAAGAAGATATTTCAGAAGTCCAAGGAAAACGCGTAAAACCAAACAGTTTCGACTCAGCAAGCACAAGTTCCACTCCGATATACACAGAAGGCTCAAGTCGACGAAATTCCGCGACTCCAAAGAAGAATTCGAAAAACCGTCAACCCACAGTAGTCTTGCTCAGCGAAATTATCAATATGAGAAGGCTAGTTTCATCAAAAAGGTACACTGATGAAAGTTTGAACCAAGATTGTTCAACTGTACTCGCGAGAGAGTACAAGCTGTTTGAGATGTTTATGAATGGAATAGCTTCTTTTGGCGGTATGGTCGAAAATGGGAGTGATTGGACTTCTGTGAGTTGTTGTTTACTTTTTAACTTTAAACTGTCTATACAAAAAACAGTTATTGTAGTTTTTTCGAATTAAAAAAAACTCACAAAAACTACCCAGGGTAATCTTTTGCAATTATGTCTGTCTCAAAATATAGTTCCTTTTTTCCGAAAGCACTTAAATTTATATCCACTTAACATACAGTTGTATACGATAATGATGGCATTATTTTCAGTCTTTCCGGGTACAATCTCAATTTGTAATCTGGCTCCTCTTCGAATCGGTCCAGGCTACTATCCGTTTTGGCGGCATTCAAACCAACAAATTGTACTTCGCAGACTTGACGAGTGTCGATGCCGATGAAGCTTCTCTCGCCGCCGTGTTTGCCGGATTAAAAGTCCGAGATCCCGTCAATATGGCAAAGATCGTCTTTCCATCAGTGCAGTTTTTCATGGGCAATGTTTGCCGGGATGTTTTGAACATGCGATTAGACGAACGCGAAACTGCCGCGCTTTTGGCACTGCTTTTACTTACTCAAGGTTGGTAAACTGTCAATCTTATTGTTAATTTCAAATTGAAAATAGTATTTTCAGACAAACCAGAAAACAGGGAAGCAATTTACGATAGAGTCTTTCGAGAACTCAGTGATTCAACGCGCGGTAACGATGATATTGATTGCCTGAGGGTCGGGAATATAGTCTTATTCATTTCGACTTTCATTGAGGCCGTCAATTCGACGAAAGAATTTATAATTTGCTGGAATGTGTTTTGTGCTGAGAAATGAAAGTATTTTTCTTTCAATAAAAACTGCAACGCTTTCATTAGTTCTTTTATTTTGGACAATCTATCCTTTAAAAAACTATATAATAACCAATTACGGTATAGAGTTAACATAAGTCGCATACAAGAAACCCAACAAAAGCGTACCAATACAATAAGTTGCGAATAGTGTGATAAAAGCAATCAAAAAGACCCGTTCGACGACCGCAGCGATCCAATCCCACTCCAATTGGGCCAGATTCCGTTGCTGGAGGGCCGTCATGTTCGTCAAATCAATCTCAGCGCCCGACATGCTTTGTAAATCCATGAAATCTTGGCGCTCGCTGCCGATGGAGCGTTTGTGGGACATTGAATTGACTGCAAAAGCAATCCCAGAAGCTAAGCTCGCCGTCCTAGATTGGTGATAGGCCGGATTCTCAGCGCCACCGCCGCCGAAATTCGATGTGACATCATCGCTGACTCGATCTGTATCAACTTCATCGTCGGCAAATTTGATCTCACCATTGCCGAAATTGGTCATTTCGGTGGGTGATTCTGTTTTTTCGAAATTAATCTGCCGAGTTCGAAGTCGATTTGTCGCGGGGGCACTGTTTGAGTGGTTCAAATGTGGAACTGCTGAGGGGGATGATTCATGCTCGTTGACATGGGCTCCAGAATGGCTAGTATGAAGCCGATGGGGGTCAATAATGGATGCCCTTCGGATATCTTTGGATAATTTCTGCCATTTTGACCAGACAGAATGCTTGCGGCCAGCGTGTTTGCGCATTTTTTCTTCCTAAAAATAATTTTAACATTAAAACTGTCAAATGATAGCAAGAAAGAAAAAAGCGATAGCATTCAGCAGAAGAAAACCAAAAAGAAAATAGGAAAAGCCAATTATAAAAAGTGCAAACGTTATTCGCATGTTGTGTTTGCGAGAAAAGTTTGAAGGCTAAAACCTTGGAGAATGCCATCACTTTTTTCTTTCCGAGCCGCCTTGCCTTTGCCTTGAGGGCATAAGCTTGGATCATGATGAGCGGCATTTTGATCCACATTAGCCTTCCGAATCGTCGTGCCCATCGCATCGTTTTTGCTGAGGGTCGGGTTCCGATGATGCCACGCTTCTGCGTGTAGATGACTATTGTCGCGGCGAGAGTCGCAGTGCCGATCAGGGTCATTGAAAAGGCGAAGAACCAGCCTGGAAATTGGGTTTTTGTAAACTGTTGTTTCAAATTTCATTGTATTTTTGATGAAGCCCTCAAAAACTGAAACTACATGTCAACATGTTTCATCATTTCGACTACATGTTACATGCTCAAAACAACTTCCCAAATGTATTGTTTATCCCCCTCAAAACACGGAAGTAACTTTTCCTCCACCCATCTCAAAGACCTTACCGATCAATGGAATACTACTTCCCATACTCGGCAACTTATCAGCTATCATGAATAACAAAATAGACATGCTCAACAACGTCGTAATGCCCAAGGTCATCTTCTCCTCCCGGACGTCATTCATTGTGGACGAGCTGTAAAGGGGATTATTACGCCATGTATCCGGAAGTCATAAAACCAAAACACAACTATGAAGTCATAAAATGCCAAAAATAGAGCTAGCTGTCAACCTTGACATTCCATTTGATCAATGGCATAGCTGTCAAGTTGTAATTGATAAACTAAACTGATAGCAAAGATAGCACAAACCTAAAAAAGCCCACAATGGCAATGAGGGTAATCATTCCCGTGGGAGCAATCAAGTTGACCAAATAGTAGAGCGGTCGTCGGCGGACGTGGATGTAAAACTCGAGTAACGTGTAATTGTTGGCGCAACAGTCGAATTTGATCTCTTTTCGGATAACAGTGGTGCCAACGATGTTCCATTCCTCATTTTCGATGCAATGTTTGGTGGAAATGGCTGATTTGCCAGATGCATTGTGCGGAAAGTAATTAATCGCTTTATTATCGTGGGTCCACGAGCCGAAGGTTAGCTTGCAGGCTTGGAGGTCGTATGGGAAGAGACGGAGGTCTGAAATTTGGTGAGATGGTTTTTGAAAACTGGAAGGTCGAGAAAATTTGTACCGAGTGGACATGATGTTTTGATCAAAGTGGGATAAAGCAACTCGACAAGGGTCGTTTTACGCTCCGGTTGGGTGGTTATTTTGACGTTGATGAGGCGCTTGCTTTCGGCTTCATCCATGACGAGGGAGTTGTACAGGGTTGTGTCCTTAATTGGTTTTGAATGTTAAAAACTGTAAGAAAGTGTTTTCAAACTCACTGGCAGCCAAATAGAGTCTTTCGGTAGACTGATTTCACGAAGTCCTTCGAACCTCGCCGGGTTCCAGTATAACATGTCATCGTTCCAGCGCTAAAAATATGCGTTTAATGTTTATTTATTGCAAAACTGCATATTGCAAACTCGAAGTTCTCGAAAAATCAATAAATCCCCCATTTGTTGCCCCAATAAAACCCTCATCCAAAAGATTGATAACAAAACGTTCCCAATGATCAAAGTCCAAATCCACCTTCCTATAATTAACCCCTCAAGCAGTGATAGTGATAGATGTGAAACAACCTCAATCCCAGCGGCGCCACGATCACCTGCACCCCCAGACCTCACTGACAACTTTTTATGACAGTTGACGGTCTCTACGTCAATCCAAAGCTCGCCGGTGGTAAGGTTGAGCTTTTTTGCGCCGTTGTTTGCAGCGATCTATGAACTGATTGATTTTTGCAAATGTTGTTTATAAAATTATGGCATTCTTTGGTGTTAACGAAAAACTGTTACAAAATTAATGAATCTGGGTACTTACCTCGACAATCCAAGCATTTAGCAATATAAATTGCTGTGGGACATCCTAAAAACTGTTGTTTAATATTAAGCTCGAATTAAAAACTCACAATTTCAATAATTTGATAAATCTCAATCCTGACTGAAACATTGACCGTCTGATTTACGACCCTTTTCGGCAGGACCCGAGAATTGTAATTTGTCTGCAGGTAGTGATCGAGACGGTAATGCGCAGGGGCATGGAAGTTATCAGGGTCATCATCCAGGTAATCGCCATGTAATATTTGATGTGAATGCTTCAACTGCTCCTCTGGCGATGGCAACAAAGTGTCCGGAAGCTGGCCACTGCCTTCTAACTCGAATTCTACCGCTTCCAAAGTCGGTAGGGATGGGTTTATTGAAGAAACTGAAAGTAGTTAGCATAGTGATTTATCAATTTTGTGTCACTTTTGTGCCAGAGTTCATTGATGAAAAAAAGCTTCCCCTCAAAAAAAGTACTAAGCACTCGAAACTAAGTAATCTTTTTTGTTCACTCATCGTTGTTCTTCGTTTTCGAGGGCACTGCCAATGAACGAAATGGACCCTGCTTTTTTATTCCTATGCCGTGTTTTGGGGGGTTTTTTGAGCTTGGCAACCCGCACCCGCTTTTTGAGTCAAACAAAAAACTGAATGGGACGAGGAAAAACAATAATGGAAATCAGAGGTTTTGCCGTAATGGCTCTAAACGGCATCATCCGGAAATTGGAAAAAAGAGTGATCATTGATTTAGTTAAACAATTTGAGGCTTTAAATAGTGGAAAATACAAAAAATGACGTGTTCTTAATTTGTTTAGAAAACGCGTCGGGTCGTAATGGGTGGCACAAATGGCATTTTAGATGTAAAAAACTGTTGTTGATAATAACATTTCTAGTTCAATCGGGCTACAAAAAGCATTCATAATTTCGAAAAACTGGTCGTAAGCGTGAATGGTAGCAAAACGTTGTGCCATTTGTAGTGCCATTTCGGTCTGCTATGAGCTATATGCATTTTAAACTGGTTATTTAGCAAAAGAGTACATTCCAAAGTAAGCAAGACACGAAAAACTTACCAAACAACACCCAAGAACAAAATAAAATCACCACAAAGTAGTTCTTTATACAAACAACACTCATTTTAAACCACCAATTAATCGATGCAAAATAGCCCTAACTTAAACCACCACCAAAATCATCCATTTAACCAGGCCAAAAAGACAGAAAAGTTGGCATCAATTTGTGAAAATCGAGCCCTGCAACTGCCTAGGTTAGAAAAAACCGATTTACGTTTTTTGTTCATCAGCTAGCTCGTGCCGGCCGAGTTCGGACGACCCTTGACTGATGCACCGCCCCGTTTTGCGGTTCTTGAGCATTCAAGCCTGAGGCGTTATTGTGTGATGGCTGACCAATGGCAATGGCATCAATTGTCGTGTGTCTCTCGCCTTTGTGGATGCATCAAACGACCTTAGGGCCGCCGACGACCGTCTTGAGTGATATCGTGTAACTTGAACTTTTGGGACAAATTGCTTTGTAAAAAAACCTTTATCTCATTCATATTTATCTGACTTTATGTTGCCAGCTGTCAGTCACATCAAACGAAATTCGACCTCATGATGACAAATGAGATGGCAAAAGAAGAATGCGACTTTTTGGAATTTGTTGGGTGTACCGACACGGGCAATTGATGAGACCTTTCGGTCATATCACCTCAGGCTCTGATATTGCGTAAAGGTGTAGGTAGCGGCAAGCATTTGTTGGTTAGACGACTCATTGGAAAATGGCAAAAATGAAAAAAACTAACGATTAATAAAAGTTAGTCTCAGATGTATAGAAGTGTCCGCATGTAACGTTCTCGGTTAAGGAAACTTGAATAAATTATTCAACCATCATTGACGCTGGGAAAACTCGAACCAGCAACAAATTGTGTAGTAAACGCGCGCGCTGAACCACTCGTCTACGAACGCACGAGCAGAATTGCGACAAAAACGACATGACTCTAGCCGCTGAAAAGCATGTTTAAGTATAAATTATTACAAAACTGGACTTATATAATTGCATCTATATTTATTAATCGTACTATAGTGCATCACAAAACAAAAAAAACTGTAAATGTAAATTGAGCCAGCTGCCTCGAAAAAAACATTCAAAAAACACGCGTTTATTTGACCAACCGATTGCCGCGTCGGATTATTGCAGCTGTGAAGCGGTCAAAGGGTCAGTTAGGTACCACATCTTGGATTTACAAAGTCAAACAACGAATGGTGTTGACGGAAGTGAAGAAGATCAGCACCATCGGAGCCTCTTGGGTTGTCCATATAAAAGGGGGATCAGCGGGGAGAGTACCGCACCCTCAATCTTGTCCACATTCCCATCCCCTTTCAAAAACTGTATTCCCAAAATGCTGAATACCCGTTATGCCTTGCTTGTAGCCGTTTTCGGCATCGCCTTCACCTGCAGCTTCGCCCGTGGGCCTAAAGGTGGCCCCGGTGGATGGAAAGGCGCCAAGGGCAACTGCCCTTTCCCGAAGCCGTCCTTCTTGAAGGATGTCAACTCGACATCAGCCCACGAATTCAAGGAGATTTTATTCAACCGTGATTTGTCGCGGAATCAGATCAATGCGTTGCTCGATAACTGGGCCAGTTCGCAGTCTGCTGAAGTTCAGGTAGGGTTTTTGTGAGTTTTGGTAAATAAAAACTGTTTTAACTTAGTCCTCCTTCAACTCCTGGCGCCAAAACATCTCATCCATCATCACCGAGCTTACCGCCAAAGCCGACGATCGAGTTTCGAATCTGTCTAGCGAAGCCCAGGATCTCTACAATAAGTTGAAGCCGGTGTTGAAGAATGACGACATCACCGAGAACAACAAATGCACCGAGGTCAAGACCATCTTGGCTAACACGACTACCAAGGTAGTGCGCGAGTTGTTGGATGCTGTCCCCTACGCGGCTGGTCCGTGTGGACGTCGTGGTCCGGGACCACATGGACGTATGCAGAAGGGTGGCCGTGGAGGTAAGCGTGGACCCAAAAGCTCCGAGGAAGACGGATTCGGGCGACGTGGACCCGTTAATCGCTTCGAGGGTGCGACAAATGCCATCAATGACGCAGCGGTTGAGACTTCGTCTGTTTGAGGATTGCTGGGATTTGCTAATTTATGAACTGATCGATCTTTTTATTGTTTTTTTATAAAAATAAAACTGGTAACGCCATCGTACGCTTTTTAATTTAAAAAATATTTATTGATTGTGCATGAAAAACTGATACAGCGATGATTTGTAAGAAATTCACATTTAAAAAGACCCCTCCGCCCGAGAATCAACATATTCCTTCAAATTAGGCAGATTGAAGACCCGTCGCTTGTAGACAGCAGCCCCTGGGTAGCGAGTGTTGAAGTCCTCATCGACCAGGGACAACGTTTCGAAAGTTTCGGCCAAGAAGAAGTCAGCCCATGAAACACCGCTGTTCAACAGGAATCCAGATTTTGACTTCTGCATCTGCTTTGTGATGTAAGCCATGAGAACATCGCGGTTCGGCACATACAAGTCTCGGAACAGCTCAATGCGGTCACCTTCTTGTTGCCCTCGGGCAACTCGGATGTAATCGCGGACTTTGTTGGCTGTATCTTTGACGACTTCAACAACGGAATCAATCTCGGCAGCCTCGACATTGTTGGCGCCGTTTAGGTTGAATTCGCGGCCGAGATAACGGAGGATGGCCATTGATTCGGGGATGCGGTTGCCATCGAATTCGAGGTAGGGGACCTTTCCGGTGGGGGTTTCTGGAAGGGGTTTGGTTTAGGTGGGGTCAAAAACTGACGCAACTGTCGCTGTTGTTGTAGTAAAACTGTTTTGTAAAATGGAATCGTTTAAACACTCACTTTCTTTAAATTGAGGCCAGTCCTCCTTCGGAATTCTAACATCCTCAAAATCGGCTTTGGCATACTTCAAAAGGTCCCGAATAGGCTCGACAATGCCACGAATAGGGAAATAATACAGCTTATAATGGACCATTTTGGCTTGGAATAGAGATAGTTATTGATATGTTTGACAAAACTGCGTCTTTGTACGACGAGAGGAAACGAAGGTTGTTGGTTGCACCCTTGCTTACTCGCCTCTACTGCCACGTCCACACGTATTTATAGGACCACTGGCAGGGAACTAGCCGGGTTGATTCATCAAGGACAAACACATTGCAGTGAAATGTGCATTTCAACATACATCGGTCCCATTTTGTTGTTTACGTCGGGTGGAAACTGGGTTGTAACTCTAAAAGTTTGTACTTTCTGCATGTAGTTTCGAGGCGGTGGTAATCTGCTTTTGAATGATGATTGATATGAAATGCATTTTGAAAGATAAACTGTGATGAGGCTTACTTATTGAAACAGTTAAACAAAGGAAATAGCAACCTCAAACCATCCCCATTTGATCTTAACGCCCTGCCATGGCACCACTTACATTAGCCGACTCATCCCCGCCGATTTACCGCGCTTGTTAGCTGTCGGCAGTGGACAAGGACCACCCGAGAGTGACCACCGACAAGGGTCATTATGCAAGTGTAAAGCGGTTTCGGTTTTTGCGCATGCCGCCTCGAGCGGTTTCTTCGCGCATGCGCCTTTTTTGGCATGCTAAAGCGAGGTGGGAGAAAGCGAGGCAATTATTTATGAGCTTGCTTGCGCGAAGGAGCTGCTAAAACTGTTGCGGCTACTTCTCTAAATCTCGGAGGTCTTGGTCTTGCTTTGTGGCCAAAATTCACGCAATCGGTCTTCCTGCGCAGAGACGGTCCAAGAAGGGCATTGCAGGTCAATTGTCGGAAGCGCGCAGAAGATTGCTTGTTTGCTGACAGCTGACACGAGCGGCAATGGTAAAGGAGGGGGATTGGGGGTGGTTAGGGATGGGGTTTGATCTGGAGGGCATACATGGAGGATATGGGTTTGGGGTGGGATGATGGAGGGGTACAGTATGCCTTTGGAAGTAAAATAAACTGGATGACAATGCCTACAATCTTTCTATGTAAGATACCACATATAAAATAAACAAAAACAGAACACTAGTAAAAAAAAATCACCCCAGGAAGCCTTTGATCACCCAACAGTTACCTGACTTCCGTCCATAATACCGCTACAATCCCTTTCATCCTCGTCTAAGACATCCCTGCATGATTCCACTCCTCCGGTCAACCCTCCCATATGTTTGCCAACTTCCAACCTCATGAATACCCCCTTCAATCTTCACAGCCCGCACATCCGCCCACGCACGCGCGAACCTTTCACCTCGCGCTTCCGACCCCGCACCCCATCACATAGGTGTAAACGGCACTTTTTTGAGGACAGACTTGCAACTGTAGTTTCGCTTTCCAATGCCGCCCCGTTGCCCCGGCTAATGGACTCACTTCGAAGCGGCGGCGGCGACGCGCCGGAAGCTTTTGAGCAATGCTTGCTGTCCTTTCTTTTTTTGAAGCGCACATGCAATCAGAAAGCATGAGGCTTGTTTTGCCTGCTCGCTTTCGCTACGGTAGGCGACAGTCGCCGAAAAAGAGGACATCATGCAATCATAGGCTGGAAGTACGGAATGCAAAGTTGTTCACTCAGAAGCAGCGCGTCTTCGAACAAAACTCAATTAACGAGGCTGTTCATGGAAGTGTACCGCCCAAAACAATAGTAGCCCCCTTCGGCACTTCGAGGGCCCCTGTGGCACTGATTGATGCGACTGTTATGCAAAGTTGTGAGTCAAGAATGGACTGCGACTGCTCGAGAGTGATTGTCGACGGAACTCAATTGACTTGATTTGGGTGAACGGGGTTTATTGGCTAAACTGGGACAAAATTGTTGACTGTCATGTTAAATTCCGCATAAATATGAAACAAAAACTGCATTGTAAGGTTTGTGCCATTGTCGAGATAGTCTCGGACTCACTTGACTCCACTCCATGAAGCCAGATTTTGACTGAGTGAGTGGAATTGAAAGTATTGAAAGTAAAGAGCAAACAAAACCGACGGAATAAAGCACTGTTGCGCGTCTTCTTTTCGCGCCGTACTCGCTTACAGCGTAATTTGATCGGATGGCACACGTGCAGCAGGCAGATTCTGGCGGCGTTTGTTAACTTTGCGGAGTGCAGATGTCCTGTCGCTTCAGGGTTATGATTGGATTTGGATTTGGAGATGAGTGCGGGGTGTCAATATGGGTGGTTATGGTGGTTTGAAGCACAGTTTCGGCAATTAAATGGCTTAAAACTGAAGTCAGCGATTCAAATTCTGTCGGTTTTATCATTTGTGGATGCATCGTGCACTGTATCTTCCTATGAATCCATAAAACTGAGACAAATATCGCGTCAGAACCTCATCCCAACCAAAACCCAGCCATAATTCACATTCATACTTCTGTGACGCATTTATCTCCCCCCTCCACAATCTCATGTCTGAAGCCTCAACCCTACCCCTGTAAATAGACATCCACAAATGCCGTCGTCGATCAAGCCTTCCTAGCCCCCACTCTCGGTCGTAATTGCAGTCGGCTCCGGATGGCAGCCCGTTTCCGGCTCGATGGCATGCCCTTCCATGCTTACAGCTCGGAGACAATTGCCGCCGAGCGGCTGCTGTGCCATTGGCTGCCCGTGGTCGGGGTTGCCCCGCCCAAGGGAGGACCGTATCGGGCAACCTCGACGGCTACTACGTGGACATGGCAGTCCCGCTTCCGTCTCGGGTCCGAATCAAGTCCTTCGGAAGGAAGGAAGACAGTTACGTCCGTTGTCGATTTCCGCGCACCGACAGCGGTTTTTCTCGCGCGTGGAGCTCCTCGGGAGCCACGCTTCCTGCCTTCCGACGACCGGGACCCCCTCGAAGGAGGTTTTCCTGGTGGCGTCCGGCGACAGGAAGGGGATGCTTTTGAATCGCGTGGGCGTAAACCGCGCTCTGGCTTACATTTGTTTCGTGAGATGGAAACATGTCGTCGCTGCACTTTGAAGTGGGTTCAAAGTGGGGTGACGGTGTTTCTGAAGTTTCTGTGTTTAAAAACTCGGCTGCCAACCATGTCTTCAGCGTCAAAAACTGTCATTCCATTCCTCAAACTTCCTCAAAATGGAAATGGCAACCGACGACCACCTCCTCAGCGATCAGAAGCCCCTCCACAACGGCCTCCTCGACCCGTCCGCCAACTACCACAACCAGCTCGCCGCCGCGGCCGCCTTTGACATCTCATTCAACCTGTCGTCACTTCAGGCAAGTCCATCTTATCCATGACCGCATCCACATTCAAAACAAAACACACGGATTTAATCGCTCTAAAAAGAATCTCCTCCCCTTTGAATTACCTATTCTTAACTCACATTAGCCCCTCAAGGCATGTGTGTCTTCTTTTTCCTTGCAATGTAGTGGTTGGCTTTCTATCAATAGTAAGTCAGTAGCGATGTTAAAATGAAGGAAGCTAGTCCTACTGATGTAAAGGTCTGCTTACTTTTGAAGATTTTGGCTTATTTAAGTTATCTAAACTGTCGCTCATATTGAATTTTTTTCAGAATGGCATGCCATCAGGCTTTCCAAGTCAGCGCTACCCCTTCTACGATCAAAACAGTCTGAATGGCCAGAAGGCATCGACCAATTCGACCGTATCCACACCGTCACCGTTGAGCAATGGCTCAATGACATCGATTCCAGTGGCACAGCAGCAGGGTTTGGGTCAGCCGCAGCATCAGAATGGTGGGTTTGGGGGGTACGGTATTATGGGGTATAAACTGGTGTTAAATCCTTTGTATCCATCAAAAAAGACACATTTTTGGTAAAATGGTAAAATTTTAAACTGTTTCGGCTATGTTATTGTTGAGATAGTAAGCATAGCCTTATCATCAGTCAGAAGGCATTACCCGCATCCGATGTCAACCGACAGACACATCGCGCGAGCGTCGTCTAGGTGTCGGAAGTCGGGTATTTCCGGGAAGGGGGTTGGCCATGGAATTCAGTCGTTTTTTTCCTTTTTCAAAGGGGCTTGTTTTTATTTCTTTTTCGGATTCAATCCACTTCCCTTCAATGGTTATTTGAAAACTGAGATAAATAGTTTTTGTAGGCATCAACCTATCCCTGCAACAACCCGGTAACGCCACAGACGTCTCAGGACAGCGCCAACACCTCGATAACACCGGTGGAGTCATCAAGGACGAGGTTTGTTTGACTTGAATTTCTAATTTTATAAACTGGATCGTCATATACGTATCGACTTTCAGCAGCAATTCGGCTCCAACATCCCACCGTCCAACAACAACTGTTTCCCGTGCCCGAATCTGCGACTTCCAGCCACATCCTGTCCGAGCGGATCGACGATGCAACCAGGTATGTGCCATTTTTGGACATTTAGAACTATAAATCTTTGAAAACTGTCCATGTTCCGAGTGATTCTAAACTAGTCAACACCGAGGTCATCCTTGAGACCGCTATTTCGCGCACAGAAATTACTCAAATGCCAGCCAGACTGCTTGCGCAAGCAGTCATTGAGTCGAGAAATCGTAAGACAATTGCCACTGTTAATCCTTTTTTCGTAATGACATGGGCACAGATGGCATTGCTCCGGTGTGAAAGGTTGTTTTTACCTCAAGGGATGGGTTGAAATGGGTGAATTCAAAACTGAAACGGGTGTTTTTTAGGATACAGTTGTTCAATAACAAAAATTTACGTAATTTAAATTCACAATTTGGACAGTACACAACTTTTCCGCTTGATGACACACGAATTCGCGCCTAATCTAACCAGTCCCAGGCGCTACCAATCATGTAAATCAGGGTGTTGGGAGTGAATTGTCTTCGAAAACTGTGCTACGAGGCTAAATGAAGTTAGGCCAGCGTTGACTTTTGGCACTTCATTACTGGAGGTACTGCGGGGAAAACTGTGGCAGTGTAAAAAATCTTTTGGTAGGCATGTTCAATGTCCAAAAAGAGAAAGATTCATGGAATTCACAGCGAGTTGGCAGCTAAATGTCGTGCTGACACGTCATGAATCTTCGAAACAAGCATCACAGCGGCACAATGAAACGAAATGGGGTGCCTGTTTTACTGGTAGTGTGAATGCGGGATGAGCAAGCGGGCTTTTGTTAGATGTAGAGCCATTGCGCGGGGCTAATGAACTGCTTTATGGGGGACTTGGGTTGTTTGGATTTAGAAAAGGGGTTGTCTTGAGGGGAAAACTGCGATTTGGGGATTCTTAATTGCAAATTATAAAACTTAAACTGATGCCTACCTGGCTTTCGATGCACTTTGCTTTCACATCAGGTCATCTAAAACCTGTAAATCGGTGCCAAAACACCTGTTTTTCACAACCCTCATTCAAGCTGAGGACAGCGATTAGCGCACGCATCGCGCATTTACCGGCTGTTGCGCGCGCGCAATGTCTTCCAGAAACCTAAACTATCGCTTAAAATAATAACCTCTTACCTGCCAGATGAACAGGAAACAAACAAACAGCTGTAATTCATTCATTGAACATCGCCAATCCGGCAAATCCATTAAAACCAGCCATCTTTTCAGACCCTTACCAAACCCTTGGCCCCATGTCCAGCAGATTGGCAGCCAGTGGTTCCGGTCAGATCCAATTGTGGCAATTCCTGATGGAACTCCTGTCCGATCAAGGGAACAGCAATGTCATCACCTGGGAAGGCACCCAGGGGGAGTTCAAGCTCGTGGATCCGGACGATGTCGCGCGGCGATGGGGCGAACGCAAATCCAAGCCAAACATGAACTACGACAAAATGAGCCGTGCCCTTCGTTATTATTACGATAAAAACATCATGTGCAAAGTTCATGGAAAGCGATACGCCTACAAGTTCGACTTCCAAGGCATCGCAGCCGCACTTCAGCCACAGGCGCCACATCCGGCTTCGGCGGACATTTTCAGTCATTCGGCGAGGTTGCAATCTGAATTCATGCATCCGTCCTGGCACACGGCAGCGAATTACAGACATCTGATCAATCCGGCTCATTTGCAGCCAGCCGCGGCGGCTGGCTTTTTCAATTCGACGTTCAATCCGGCCTATGGCAACTTTGGCGCGCCAAATATGGGCGGCGCGCGGGGGTTTGGGATTTATAATCCTCAGCCTTACTCGAAATTGGATAAATATTAAACTGATTTCAATTTCATTAAAATGTATTACTAAAATAGTGCCACTTTAACCAATTATGATCTCCATGAATACCGCTTGACCGATAAAATGACAGAATCTCGCCTTTATTCACAATTATTAAAACTAATATCAATTTAATAGCTTAAATTACTACAAAGAGAGTCAGAATCAGGTTCATCAAAACCAAGCTCATGGAATCCAAGCTTAAAGCTTAAGCGATTGTTGAATTTCGTGCAATTGCTTAGCGGACTTCTGGAGCTGCAGGACTTCAGTTTCATTCAGATTCTGCTTCACAACATGGGTGATGCCGTGCGCTCCGAGGACACACGGCAAGCTTAGGAAGACGTCAGCCTCGATGCCATGGATGCCGCGACAGTTGGTCGAAAGCGCATACACGTGGCGTCGGTTGTGGAGGGCGCCCTGGACGATGTGCATGACGCTCAATCCGATGGCCCACGAGGTGTAGCCCTTCAACTTGATGATGTCATAGGCGGATTCGATGACTTTCCGGTGGATCTGTTCCTCCCACTTGAGTTCGCCTTCAATCGCGGCGGGACCCAAAGTGGATAAAGTGACACCAGCGACGTTGACACCGCTCCAGACGGCCACGCTGGAATCACCGTGCTCACCAACGATCCAGCCATGGCAGTTGGAGGGGGCCAGGTTAAGTTGTTCGCCGAGAAGGAAGCGGAATCGAGCAGAGTCGAGGTTGGTGCCGCTGCCGATGACGCGCTCGGCGGGGAGGCCGGAGAGCTTCCAGGTCACGTAGGTGAGGACATCGACGGGGTTGGACACGACCAGGAGCAGGGTTTCGGGGGAGTATTTGACGAGCTTGGGGACAATGTCGCTGAAGATTTCGACGTTGCGCTGGACCAGGGAGAGACGGGTTTCGCCTTCGCGTTGGCGACAGCCGGCTGTGATGACACAGATGTGGGAGCCGGCGGTGACTGCGTAGTCTGAAAGGGGGGAAAACTGAGTCACATATGTTCAGGGTTTATCAAAAATAGAGTTAAGAAGAAGAAACTTTAAAACTGTATGTTCAAAGTTATACTCTAAAAACCCTCACCAGTGCTAGCCTTGATGGTAGCCGGACGGGTGAAGGCCAAACCATGCTGGAGATCCATAAGCTCGCCCTTGAGCTTGTCTTCGACACAATCCACAAGTGCGAGCTCACCGATAAGGCCTTGTTGGAGGATGGAATAGGCGCAGGCCATGCCTAAATTTCATTTTTTATTAAACTGACAGCAGATCAACCGTGTTGACATACCAACTTGACCAACACCCACTACGGTAACCTTGGCGGCCGGAGGGCGCTCCAAAGGCTGCACCTCGTGAAGGAGAACTTCCTTAATCGATGCCATGCTGAAAGGGGGATGTGAATTACATCATTTGGGGAGTGTATTCGATCGATAGAGGTTTATTGGGGGTAAAAAACTGCATCTAGCTCTTTCATAAAAACGCACAAAAACATAATTTATCAAAAAAACTGAAAGCTGGCTTTGAAATTTTACGATTTTCCAAACCCCGCTCGATAAACAGATAAAACACGCGTGCAAAACGGCACAATTTGAAGAGCGTCTCTGCCATCCAAACTCGCCTAGCTAGCAGTTGCGGCGAAGCCTCCTCTACGTCCATGCCCTATTTTTTATCAATGCCAGCCAGCGAGCTGCCCCGACACACTTTTTCCCCACAGACAACTTCTACCCTGAGGGCAAGTAGTAGTATGTACATGCAGGCCTCCAAAACCCGCAAACAACGTGGGGACAACTAAAATTCTCAACATTTCGCAGTTGTTTCCGGGTGCACCCACGACAAAAGTGAGAGGGGGGTTTTGATTCACCGTTGTTGGTTTGGGAAAGGCCATAGAAAATCGGTGCGGCGAAAACACAAGCAAGGTCAATCAACCAATTTTCGGGTCGACTAGAGTCGAGGCTCACTCTCGCGACATCGCACATCGGGGATAAAGTCAGACATAAAGTGTTTAGGTATAGGTGAGAGCACGTACGTTTGAAATTGAAAACTGAATGAATAGGCGCTTTTTTGTTGTCTTGTTTTGATCGATTCAAGTCAAGTTTCAAAAGGAGGAAATGGAAATTTTTATAGATGGTTGTTTTTTGGTGGTTGAAAGGGGCGGCGGCAAAACAGAAAACACACTTTTTGGTGTTGGTTTTTCTTTCTTTTTGGAAACTGGACGGATTTGGGTAGTATATTTTGCAGGTTTTGGTTAGCGAACACTGGTAAATGACGCTATCAATAGTGTTTTGGAGTGTGAGGCTTCAAAGTTGGCGACTATGATCTATGTTTCGCCGCATTAAAACACAAAAACTGTTTGAAATGCATTAGATTCCACCAAAACAAAATAGTCAAGAAACTTTCACACAAGCCCATTAGTTCAAAAAACTTACCTAATTTTCTCTTCTGCCATGATTCACGTGTGTTTTTTCTTGAATGTGGTTGAACTATTGCTGGTTTTACTTGATTAATCACCTTAAAAGCTTATTTTACTCATGTCATATCGTATCAATGACTCGTCAAAGGGTATAAACTGCTGGAAATACACGCATTGGCCATCTTAAAAGTCCAAATCTAATCCAATCCCGCTTAAATCGAGCAAGCATTCTCGCTTGAATGCATGCCCTAAAGCAAAGCCACGTGAGACCCACGTTGCCGCACATGGTAAGGGAAGGCCAAATCTGTGATGGCGGATGAACAAAGTGCCAACTCGCGAGGAAAATGCAAATTGAAAAAAACTTCTCGGTTGGCGGCAGCGAAGGCTACGTCGAGGACGGCACTTCGAAGGCGATGTGGAAATGCGGCGCCGCGCTTTTTGGGATGACGATGACATCTGGCCTGCCGGGACATGATGCAATAGGAGGGTGGGTATGAAATGACAATTGTGGGTTAAGAAATTTATTTATTTTTTGCAGATTTGTCGGATTTTTGAGATTTTAAACTGGCGGGCAATAGTTTCGGCTTGAAAAACAAAACTTTAAGCATTTGTCAGGCATTTTCAAGCAAAATGGAAATGAAGGCGCAGGAGTCATTTTAAAACTGGCGACTATGTAGCACCTCGATAACAAGTTATCAAAAAAACCCATATCTGTTACCAATGGCAACCCCCACTTAATCTATCCTTTCACGCCTCTCACTCAAAGCCAAAATGGCACCGACTAACTTTCTTTCATCGGCACAGCTTATGAGACCGAGACAGCCCTCGACCCTTTATGAGTTTACGAGATTTCGTCCGTGTTAGTGGGAAGGTACAAATGGCCATCTGGTGCCACAAGCTTAGGTGAAAAACTGCTTCAAAGTATTAAAACTGCTTGATAACGGCTTTGAAAGCCAACCCACAGGCCGTAGACAACTAGCATCGCGTACTACCCGGCCTGTGGCATTCGAATGGCGGCACCTCCCTCCATGTGGCTGCCATGCTGCCCCTACATCCGTCTCTTCCTCATTGCTGACTGATGTGAACATTTGGGGATCGGTCAAAAGAGCGCCAAGACAAAAGAGCGCCGAGGTAGAAGAGCGCCGGCAAAAGAGCGCCAGACAGAAGAGCGCCGGGGTAAAAGAGCGCCGGACCAAAAGAGCGCCTGGACAATTGAGCGCCAAACCAAAACCGCGCCAAGGCATAAGAGCGCCGGACAAAAGAGCGCCTGGAAGACAGAAGAGCGCCGGACATAAGAGCGCCGCGACAAAAGAGCGCCGCGCGAACATTGGGTTCGAATCGCGCTTCCCGATCTCTGTGTCTGCCCCTGCCAAAACTTGAACTCAAAAATTCGCGATCTCGAAAATCCCGACCTTGGAAATTCTCGACCTCGAAATTTCCCAAGTTTGGAAATTCTCGACCTCGAAATTTCCCAATCGCAAAAATTCTCGACCTCGAAAATTTTTCCAAGTTTGAAAATTTCTAATCTCGAAGAATCTTGAACTCAAAAGTTGCCATTCTCAAAAATTTTCAATTTGAAACATTCAAGACTCTCGAACTCGAACATTTTCAACCTCGGTTTTTTTATTCGGAGATTTTCAAATTCATAAGTTTCCGAACATAAAGTTTCGAAACTGAGAATTCTAAACACGGGAATTAAGATGAGACAGATGAGGCTTTTTTAATATTGAATAGGCCCGCTTACATGAACTTCGACCCAAAGAATTCAACTTATACTTCGTACTGTAACGTAAGTTTAAAGTTTATAGCGTAATTAACGCACAAACAAGATGTTGCTATCAAAAGTTTTTGGATCAAAAACGTCCCTTCAAAAATATTAGATTGTTTCTCATTATCACAATACATTTTCACGCACTCGCAAAACATTAAACTTAGCGGGGGGTGTGGGGGGCGCAGCCCCCCACTTACTCGGGATCTCAGACTTAGACTTAGTTCAGCTTTGATTTTAGTTTGGCATGATCATAGTTTTGTTTGATGGCACAATCGATGCACACATAAAAACGCATTGCATCTGGCCGCCTACTTCTAAAGTTTTATTTTTAAATTCGAGAATGATCTTGTGTGGGAATTCAGAAGTTTGGAAATTTTAGAGTTTTGAACTCTTGATTTTTTTGATTTAGTAGTTTATGGCACAAGTTTTTCGAACACGCGGGAAATTTTGAGAGCGGAAACTTCCAAGTTTGGAAAAATTTTTGAGGTCGAGAATTTTTGCGATTGGAAATTTTCGAGATCAAGAATTTTCGAGATAAGAAATTTCAAAGTTTGGAAAATTTCGAGGTCGAGAATTTCCAAGGTCGGGATTTTTCGAGATCGGGAATTTTTGAGTTCAAGTTTTGGCAGGGGCAGACACAGAGATCGGGAAGCGCGATTCGAACCCAATGTTCGCGCGGCGCTCTTTTGTCGCGGCGCTCTTATGTCCGGCGCTCTTCTGTCTTCCAGGCGCTCTTTTGTCCGGCGCTCTTATGCCTTGGCGCGGTTTTGGTTTGGCGCTCAATTGTCCAGGCGCTCTTTTGGCCCGGCGCTCTTTTACCCCGGCGCTCTTCTGTCTGGCGCTCTTTTGCCGGCGCTCTTCTACCTCGGCGCTCTTTTGTCTTGGCGCTCTTTTGTCCTACGGCCGAACATTTTTGTTGTCTATCTGGTACATACGTCATTGGTGACAATGGATTTTGAAATTTTAAAACTGCTGATTAGGCCAGGGTCTTGAAAAAAGTAAAATAAATCCATTCAATTCCAACAAATTTCAACTTTATCAAAAAAACATCTGCAAAAAGGCAAAAAACGGTGCACCCCAAAAAACTAATATCAACAGCAATTTAACCAAAAGGAAAGCTGAAAATCGAGCAGTTTAACAGAATTATCCATTATTTAAACGCTCCTAGGGACCGTAAACTTTGAGTAAAACTTCTAAAAAAAATTGGATAGATACAGACTGGTTGACAAATTTACAATATGAGCAAAATGAGGTCGGAAAGGAACGCCAGCATTTAGGAATATTTAAACAAACAAAAACAAAAAACAAACCGGCAATGAATGGGCCGTGCTAGTGGAAGCGAAACCGATCCACGTACCGCAGGTGCGATCATTCAAACTCGGCAATACAGAACTTCGGGAATGAGAACTTATGGACATAATATGAAAGTTGGGAACGCGAAGGGGTGGCAATACGGAAAGAAGAATGGATGCCGACAGAATACCCGGATTGGAACGTAAATGTGAGTCATTTTTGGGAAGATAGACTTTTGACTTCATCTGCTCACATCTCGCTGTAGTGCTCAACATGCTGCTGCGGGACCATCATTATCTGTTGAGGCTGACCGCCATGCATGGGTTGTTGGAGCATGATCACTTGATGTTGCTGTCCTGGATGGCCCTGGATCTGCATGCCGCCCTGGATTTGGACCATTTGTGGATGTCCGTGTTGAGGAATTTGCTGGATAATGTGGCCCTGATGTTGTTGGTGCATCATTTGGTGTTGTTGGGGCTGTTGCATGTGGATCTGTTGTTGGATGTGTTGCTGCTGGATTTGCTGGTGTTGCATTTGCTGTGCTTGAGGAGCTTGTTGCTGTTGGGGCTGTACAGGTTGAGGAGTGGGGGCGGTGGCGGCGACGGTTTCACGGTAATGCTTGATCTCCTCGGCGTAGCGGGCTTTGTCGTCACTGGCCTTGTCTTCGTAGACCTTCTTCTGCTCGTCGGTGAAAGCCTTCCATTCTCGGCCGAGCTCTTTGGCGACTTCGGAAACCTTCCATTCGGGGTGCTGGGATTGGACTTCTTGGCGGCGTTCGTTGGAGAAGAAGAAAAAGGCGGATCTGAAAGTTTATAAACTGTCTTATCGGCTAGCTAGTACTTCAAAACTTACAAAGCCCTCTTCGGCGCATTCGGATCCTTCTTCGGCTTCTTCTTCTTCTTTGATGCGTCGTCGCCCGCTCCAAACGCAGCAATCTCCGCTTGATATCGCTCCTGATCTTTGGCCGCCAATTCGTAGAATCGTCGTTTCTCATCTTCGGTCATCGTCTGGAAAGTTTTAATGTATAAGTCAAAATTTAAACTGCATTGATCGCTGAGATTTCATACCTTCCACTTATCAGCACACTTTTTCGAAATCTCCGTAACTTGGACACTCTCATCAGGGTACTTCTTCTTGTGTTCTTCGTAACACATCTTCACGAAGAATCCATACGGTGATGTCTTTCCACGAATTGGGGGTTTCTCTTCGCCTCGCATAATTGAATATTCAAAGGATGGTTGATACCTGGAAATAGTGAAAATATAAACTGTACTAATTTGGTCAAAAACAGCTGATCAACGGATTATCACGAACGCGCACTTCCAAACGATCGTTACGCAAACGCGCACCCCTCAAATCGATCGATTCCACCCCGGCCATTGGTCTCACTGGGACTAATCAACGGTGGGAACTGCCGGACACTGTCGCTAGGAGTGACGTCATTAGATGAACGTCTTCCGGAAATGGATCCCCATACATAGCAGCACTGTGTCCAGCCAAAACAACGGGAAAATACGCATTTCAAGGGGGAAAAAAGCAAAAGGTGCAGCTGCGAAGGCAACGACGAAAGTGTAGAGACGACGAAAGCAGCCGAAAACGCGCACAGAATGCGAGAGTGCTCGGCGACACGGATGGACGGCGCTCTCTTGCGCGCGTTGTCTCTCGTCGACGGGGAAAATGGATTGCTGTGGAGTGGATGGGGAGTGCGTTTTTTCTATCACGCGGGTTCGCGCTTGGGCGGAGTGGGGCGAAAACAGCACAGCGACTGGGAATCGATTGGTTTGCGTTGGGCTCGTCAGCGCGCTGGCTCGCGAGCAACGGCCATTTGGTCTTCGCGTTTTACATACGGCTGACTACAACGGGATGGTTGTTGTTGCTGCTTGCTTGCTGCCCGTTGGCTATGTCAAATATATAGGACGAGTTTGTGGCTTGAGGGCAATTGGCCTCCAGGCGTTGGAAGGGGAATGGGGTCAAATATGTGGACATGAACTTAAAACTGTAAAAAATTCAAAATTTTGAAAACTGTGTTCAAAAATCAATAAATTTATTCAAAATGCAAATACCAAAATACCGTCTCTTTCCCAAATTTTTGTTTTTCGCTTCAATGATAACTGACACCCCGGCGCAGGATGCCGCTGCCGCCTCCCCAACCTCGGGTCATCACAGCCTCCACAGATAATGCAAATTTAAAACTAAAATTACACGGCCGCGCGAGGGTCCGGGTCGAAAATGCCGACGGCAGTAGCCACCCGATCGGTTCCATCCCCACGGCATCCACGCCTGAGGCCATGCCGTCTAGCAAAAACCGGCGAAATGCACGGAGTGTCAAACAGCGGCGTAAAATGTGAGCATGTTTTTCTTTGCGCAGACTTATTTTTAATTGGGGTGTTCAGGAAGCTGCATAATCGCAAGGATGACATTCCGGACTGCGAATCACTGGAGATTGTCGACTTTGATGAAACTAATCCCGATCCTTCTCTAATGTGAGACCTTTTTATTTTTGTGTTTTAAACTGTTACACTTGTTTGCCAGTGTCCGAAGTGAAGATGAATCCTCCTACCGTCCGGCCAATTCAGACCGAGACTTTTATGACAGACAAGAAGACCCGTCCCCGCCCAATGCCGAGGTCAAAGTCTCCCTCACCGATGTCAACGCCCCCGGGACTGAGGCCTCCTACGAGTCCAGCTTCCACTCCATCGGTGAATCTGGCCTGGCTCCATCTGGTTCCAATTCCGAATACGGTCCAGCCACTTCAACCTTGCCATCCAATGCTGGCACGACTGAGCGTCGACACCGTCGGCGCCGTTTACGCAAACGTCGCCCCGGAGACCCCAGCCCCATCGTCCAGATGATCCAGAATCTCCTTGAAAACTGCGGGAAGGCCGTCACAGACTTCTTCCTCTATCTGTGTTCACTGATCAAAGTCAGCAGCACCCATCCGACGCCAACGGGGGTCCTGATCGTCATTGTTTGTACTTACTTTTGTATTTCGTACATTGAAGTCTCCCTCGCGGGGATGGTGCAACTCGTTTTCGAATGGCTATGGCCCACATTACACATAATGTTGAGAATGATTGAACGGGGTTTCAAGGGAATTGCCGGGTTCTTCGCTGGATTGGACGATGTCGCCGAAGTGAGTTTTTTGTAAATTGTTGATCTTTGGCCAAACGACTTTTTGAAAACACTTTTTCTTTCATTATGTTGACATCACTTTCAGAGTTCATATTGTGACATGGCCGGCATGTGGTGTGACTACTTCGACCTAATGTGTGACTCTCGATGCTCTTTCACCAAGTTCGCGCTCGATCGCCTGAGGAACTAAACTTTTTACTTACTTATTATTGACTACATACCATGTGTTTACCTTTTGCTTACAAAATAAAGCGATCCACACTTTTCGTGTCGAGACCATTTGCAAGAAAACATCTCCCATACCCATTCACAAACCAGCCAGATCAAAGTCAACTAAAAAAGTCATTTCCTTATGTGGTCTAAACCCAACCTTAATGATAGATGACCCTGTTTATACCAACCAGACATCAACCCACATGCCAAAACCAGTTATGGATAAAAAAATATGATTGAACACCATGCTACATGTATATACATGTGGTGTGTCACGACGTCGTCCTAATGATGTCCCCACCACTCCACCCACATCATGACGGTGAGAAGGGGTCCTATTAGTGCAATCATCATGGGAATCGATTACCTTTGACTTTGATTCTACGAAAGTCGGATCGAATCAAAAAATCAAAGTTTGTGTCTTGTCTTCCCACCATGAACAAGGAAACCGACTATCAACCGATGGAAGACGCCGAATCTACTTCCAGCAAAGCCGAAGCTGCTCAGCCGGTCGAGACTGGGGGTACTGTAAGCCGAACAGTTCGGAAATGGGTCCAAAAGGCCAGATCCGGGAATTTTATTTATTTCCTCCCCGCTTTGCTTGTTTTTTACTCGATTTTGAAGGAGATTAAAGTTGGGGAGCCGTTTATGTATTTGTATCATACGACATATTTGCACTATACTGCTAAGACGCTTAATGGTGAAGTGAGTTTTGTGCATTTTGAGGTTAAAAACTGTCTTTTGGGATACCAAAACCTAAAGTTTTTGAATAAGATCGTTAAAAATATGCCAGTTTAGATTCACCCCTGGTCAGTCTACGCATATTTGGTAGCCATCATCCCAATCTTCTTATTCACGGATATTTTCCTCTACAAACCGGTCATGTATTTAGAAGTTCTCGGCCAATTCGCTTATCGATTCACGCTCGTTTTCACAAACAATTTGTTGTCGCAGCAAATTGGCCAAGCTTGCTACGGCATTGCCATGGCTTCAGAAGTTGCGTTTTTTAGCTATATTTATGGACGACTAGAGAAAAATCAATATAAACGGTAATTTTTTTATATTTTAAACTGAATTTTTTAAAGCCATTATGTAGCTTAACATCCTGGACCCGCGCTGGCACGATGGCAGGCCGAACTGGCGGCTACATCTTCGCCCAAATCACTATTCTGACTGAAACTGCAACGTATCTAACCCTGAATAAGATAGCTTTCTACGTGCCCATCATAGCTATAGTTCTATGTTTTCTGATGCCACGAGTATCTTGGAAAACGCTTGTCGACAGGGTTAAAGAATCCAGAGAACGCAAAATTTCACGTAAAAGTCAGCATGGATCGATCCGCACGAAGCCGAAACCTTCCAATAAGAAGATCAAAACGCACTCAACTTTGCCGACGTCATATAAAGAGTTTGTGGTATTCCGATTCAAGAAACTGCGTTCCGATTTTGTAAAAATCTATTCGAATGGATACATCCGGAAATGGTCTTTTTGGTGGGCCATGACAACATGTATGGCGCTGCAAGTCGCTTTGTATGGTCAGACCATGATTGGCACGCTGCAAGTCCCATCGGAGAAGCCGCTGAATGCTGCTGCTGATGGTGCTTATACGTTTTTGGCTACGGTGGCTATTTTGGGGCTGAATTCGTTGCCGATTGATTGGGATAAGTGGGGTGAATTTACGCTGTTTGTGATCAGTGGAATTGATGCCGTGTTTTTGTTGGTATTAAGTCAGTCTCCATATGTTTGGCCTATGTATGGTGCCTATGTTGGGTATAGGTCGTTTTATCAGGTTATGATTACTATTGCACAGTGAGTTTGGGGGTTTAAACTGGTATCATTACAGCTAAACATTTGAAATCTTCAATTTCCAGATGGAACATAGCAAAAAAGATGGTTTGCGACTCCTATGGCCTCGTCTTCGGCGTCAACTCCTTCATTGCCCTTATCCTGCAATCACTCCTAACCCGAATCGTCACCGATTCCCGCGGCCTTGGGCTCCAAGTCAAGGAAGCTTTCCTCGTTTATGCCTGCTTACATGCCATTATTTCCCTAATCTTCCTGACCGTCGTCATCTACAACATTATCACCTACTTCCTCGCCAAACGCAAGATCAACGCAACCCCAGCAGCCTCTCCGGCGCCAGTATCGCTTGACCGTAAATCCCGAAGTGTCTCAATCAACAGAAAGGTGACAGTCGTCCCAGAACCCACAAACGCCATCGCCATGACCCCACTCGGGCCATCTGCACCGTCTTCAGCATCCCCAGCCTTGGAAATCGCGCCGGAATTGGACTACTCTTCAAGCGATGATGACTTCAACTCGGACTACGAGGACGAACAAACAGATACCGTTCCTGTGTTTTTGCGGTCGGGAATGACTTCCGAAAGTATGGCGGCCAACTTTAGCGCTTCCTTTAGCAATAAAGCTTGATATTTGTGTGTATGTATCGGGTGGTGTACCTATATTTTGACGAAACGATAAGTATAAAGAAAACTGTGTAACATAACTGGATCCCATAAAAGCTACAGTACACAAAAATAAATAAAATTTTGCAAATTACTTTTTGATGTGCGTGTCATTTGCATCTAAATTCATGTTGTGTTTGATCGGCAAACACATCAACTTCCAAACAACCAGGAAGGAAGTAACAATTTGCTGATTGAACCTTTAATTGCAACTTCCATTACTACATGATTAGACATGCAAGGGCAGTTTTGGTATCCGTTTTGGGCTCTGTACATGCGTTAAAGATTGTAAACTGTTTATCATACGATAGTTAACGTACTTACATTGTCGGAACCGCTTCACGTAATTGGATTTTTCAATTGACTGGTGTTTGTAAACTGGACAACGTTGCTTAGGAAATGCTCTTTATTATTGTCTACAAACACCCTTTATTATCGCTAACAAATTCAGTCCCACTTCTCTCTACAATTACAAAGGGCCCCATATAAAAAGATTCTCTATAAGTTGTTCTAGTCTTAAAAACTGTAACATTTTGACTCTCGTATTTACATAAAGTTGGTGTTGGACAATACTTTATCCCGTCTACGCCGAAATCTCCTCTTATTTTGCCATAACAGTCGGAGATTAGGCCATGGAAGAGGCGGACGAAAGGGTAGTTTGAGTTTTTCTAAAAACTGAGGCTTCTGATATCGATAACTTTTACATCCAATAACTTACAAATTCAAACCTATGCCGCTTGATCATAGCACGGAAATTATCTTCAATCGCTTCTGGGTCAGCAAACGTCAAATTGCTTTTCCCTGGCAACACTGTTTCATTCGCTTTGCTTAGAAGCGTGTATGTCAAATGCGAAAAAGCTGCAACTGTAGTATTGATCTCATAATGTGCACTGTCTTCCATAACTTTGGAGGAATGAATCCAGCAACCGGCGACGAGATGAGGTCGAAGGACCATCTTGTGATCGCCGGATTCTTGATTATAAACTGCTTTACTGAGAATTTTTGATAACCTGAATCTTTCAGATTCGTGGACTGGCGTCTCAAGCGCGGTATTGATCCGTTCTATGCTAAATGCCGCGGCATTTGGCTGATACTTGATGAATGGGGCAAACATTTCGTAATAAGTTGCTGGACCACTTTGTTGACGATAACTGACAAGGATGTCGTCCCAGTCGGGGAAAGAGATGAATTCTGCAGATTCTTTAAAGTCGTAGAAACATTCGTGGGAGTTGGAAATCTGGTTGGCGTATTCGGATTCTGTTAGGGGGTTGTAGGCGAGGTCTGGCTGAAATTTGGATTGGAAAAGCATAAAACTGCCGCTTGCATTGTCCGAATGAACAAACATACGATTTGTTTCGGCTTAAAAGCTGGTTGAACCTTCAAAATGCCATCTTTTTCATACAATCTCAACAAATCCATGACTTCTTTGATGGCACATTCGACCGGGGCCACAGCCAGATCACCGCCAAAGTGTCTGAATGTTTCCATCGCGAAAATGAGCATGGCCCAATCGTCAACTGCTACCATTCTGCTCATGCAGGACACGAATTTGTACGGTTTTTTATTGGGTTGGCTTACTGTCAACTAAAATTTTATATATAAACTGCAATCCCAATCAAAATTGTCTACATACACTTCGAAAAGGCGTTACTCCTTCTTGAGACACCACACTGATGCTATAATCATGTAATTCCTTATCATTTGGCGGGAATAAGCACGTCAAACGCATAACGCCAAGCTTACAAACACCAGGATGACTGATAAAGTCAACAACTTTGCCTAATTGGCGTTCTAAGGTGCCATCTTTAAGCAATCGACTACAGACGAAAGCGTGGAGAGCATAGCCGTAAGATTCACCGTTGAAAATTGTGACGATGGCGTCGGAACCGTTAAAACTGGAAAACGGGTAAACTGATGACATTTTTTAAAGGGTTCTTACGTTTTCGATTTCCGATAATCAAAAGTTTTGATGATAAACATCGGTCGTTTCTCAATCTTCTTCGGCTTTGTAGTTGTTGGAATCGGCGTTGTTGTTGTTGTCGTGGTAGTGGTCGACGTTGTCGTACTTGCAGTCGTCGTAGTTTTCGGCTCCGTCGTTTCCGTAACAGCCTTCACAGTCTTATTCTTCACAAACTTAGTCTCCACGATATTCATAGACGGATATTCATAAACCACAACACTGCTCGATGCAGGTACGAATAAGTAAATTACCAGACATCCTAATAAACAAGAGCCCAACAATTTTACGGCATGTGTAAGTTTAACGACGGGAACACGCATCTTTCTTCCATAATCAAAAAAGACGGAGAAGTATATTGAGTATTTTATACGTTTTATCGAGAAATTTAGATGGCTGGCGATAACCCTAGTAACCCGAAACTTGTTTGTTTCAAGTGTAAGCAACTCCTAACATGATGCAGACAATTAGAAAAGTAAAACTTAAAAAAAGTTGTATAGATAAAGAAGATCCGTGGAGTCTTCAGAAAGATAACATCTGAGTGACAGCAGCCAGATATCTTTTAAAAGTTTTACTTTTTTTAAGTTTCGATTAGTAAAAGGAGTATTGGATATGTCTTGGCTTTGCGGAAAAAGTCAAATGTTGCAATTTTAAAACCGGAAAGAATTGATATTCAATGTCGAAAGTAGTAAATCAGTAAAAAAAAACTAAAAACATCGATTTCGATAACTGATTTTAACCGAGAAGGCTTTCATTTTGTTTAATTTTTATTTAAACTGTTGCAATTATCGTTTTGCTTAAAAAACAAATTATAAACATCCTTTATTATCAGTAACAAATTCAGTATGACTTCTTTCAACCCAAATAAACGGTCCTAACGTAAACGGTTCTTTGAATGTCGTTTTAGCTTTTACAACAGTCACATTTTGAGTATTATAATTACATGTCGCCGGTGTTGGACAATATGTTACACCGCTTTTACCAAAATCCATGGCTATTTGACGATAGCAACCGGAAATGAGGCCGTGAAAGGCGCGGATGAAGGGGTAATTTGAGGTTTTCTAAAACTGTCGACAATTATTTTCATCTTTTTTTGATAAATCTTTTTCAACTCACAAAGTCAAACGAATGCCGTTTCAGCATACTTTTAAAATTCGAGTCGAGCGCTTCAGGATCCACAAAAGCCAAGTTACTATTACGCGGTTTTGCAGTGGCATTATGCTTGCTCAAAATCGTGTAATGTAAATGGGAAAAGAACGCCACTGTCGCATTGACTTCATAATGAGCATCGTCTTCCATGACTTTTGAAGAGTGAATCCAGCTGCCGGCGATCAGATGAGGCCGAAGAACCAGCTTGTGGTCACTTGAATTCTGATGATAAACTACTTTGCTCAATGTTTTTGCGAGCGAGAACTCCTCCGATTCGTGAATCGGCGTCAGGACTGCTGTGTTGTAGCGTTCGATGCTGAAGGCTGCGGCATTTGGGTCGGTTAGAACCAACGGTGAAAACATGTCATAATAAGATTTGAAACCATTTTCTTCATAACCGACCAGAATGTCATCCCAGTCCGGGAAAGAGATGAATTCGGCGGATTCCTTGTAATCGTAAAGACATTCGTGAGAGTTGGAGATCTGGTTGGCATATTCTGTTTGGAACAGGGGGTTGTAGTCGAGTTCGGGCTGAAATTTGGGTTTGAGATGCTAAAAAACTGTAAAAATGTCAGAGGCGTACAATCGGTTTCGGCTTATAAGCAGGCTGAACCTTCAAAATGCCATCTTTCTCATACAACCTCAACAAATCCATGACTTCTTTGATGGCACATTCGACCGGGGCCACAGCCAGATCACCGCCAAAGTGTCTGAATGTTTCCATGGCGAAAATGAGCATGGCCCAATCGTCGACTGCCACCATTCTGCTCATGCAGGACACGAATTTGTACGGTTTCTTGTTGGGTTGGCTTACTGTCAACTAAAAATGTAAACTGTATGTTGTCATTCAATTTCAACTCACTCTTTGAAACTTGGTCACTCCACCTTCAGATGGCACACCAACACTATAATGAGCAATGTCAATCCCCCTTGGCGGGAACAGGCAAGTCAATCGTAAAACTGCCAATTTACACACTCCAGGACTGCTTTTCAGATCAAGAACCTTCCCAACACTTCGTTCTATCGTCCCATCTTTAAGCAATCTCCAACATGCGTATGTATGATTACTATAATTAAATGGTTCGCCATTGAATAGTGTGATGACCGCATCTGAACCGTTAAAACTGCAACGTATGATATAAAAAAATACACAAATAAGCAAACCAACGTTTTTGAATAAGGATAATAAAAAGTCTTAATCACAAAAATAGGTTTTAATTTCACTTCGATTTCTGACTGCACGGATTTTTGTGAAACCCCGTTGTACAAAACTGATCGAAAGAGATAAAATACAACACAACCAAGTAAACATGCAATAATAATTTTGGAGGCATGAGTAACTTTAACAACTGGAACACGCATCTCCGCAAAAAATACCTATGCAAACACTCAAAGCACGCCGGAAGTTTTATACTTTTGACGGAAAGGGAAATGAGATTGTTGAAGATAACCTTTTTTATCCAGAGCATGCTTCGAATTAGGTTTCTCCGCGCGATTGGGTGAGGGATATGTAGATAGATAGTTATTCGGGGTTGCGAGGAAGCTGAGTAAAGTTTTTTTGAAACTGCGACGATTGTGTTGATGTTGCTTTTCTGATTAATGGTTACCTATCGGCTGTTATTGTTTCAATTTATATTGCAAAAATGGTGTGAAAACTGCAATGCTGACGATTTAAACTTACAATGAGGTCAAATTCGGACTATGTTGACAAAAAAACTGTAAATTAAACACAAATCTGTTTATTTTTTATAGCAAATTCCAATAAAAAACAAAACTGCTGTAGAATCCCCAAACTTGAAAGAAAAGTCATGATGCGAAGTGCAAGAAAAAAACAAGCCCACGCTTAACTCATTTCAAAAAACGCTCATATTCATCACATCATATAAGTTTTAACGCATCAACGGATTACCACGTATCCTCATGAGATTCATTATTTGCTCCATTATGTCAAAGATAAAAACTTCCTTTTATCCCTCCCAAAAAGGTACTACCTCGTCGGCATAAAAGTGCCACATTCTGCATACCAGTTATTGTCATGACTTCCCAAACCTCATCTCAAACCACAAACATGAAACATAGTGACTTGTTTTACAACTTAATTCTATGCTCGACCGGCACTTTGAGTCTGATTTGTTACATTGCCGCGAGTTATTGGTATAAAAAAGTATGGGAGAAGTCCGTTAGAGTCACTGTGGGTTCTCGGTTGGTCTTCTTTTTAAATTTTAAACTGATAATTCGACGCTGAAGAAATTCATTTTATAGAACCTTTGGCAGTATCGTCGGATTTTTCTACTTATGCATGCCAATATCCTCAATAGCCACGAGCGTGTACTCCATTTTCTTTGACAGTTTCGATTCAAGGACGAGTTATTACACAAGGACGAGCATGGCATTTGCAACTCAAATCATTGATCAATCGACCATTATAATATCGGTTAATATGGCTGTGGCTTCGTTACGTCGGACACAGACGCCATTGCTACAGACGAAGTTTCATGGAATTGTGGCTGCTTTTGTTTGTGTGGTTATGTCAGCTTTTATTAGTTGTCTGTACTTTTTCAGTACGTTTTTTACACGTTTTTTATCTTACATTAAAATTATAACATCCCTGTACTTTCAGCCAACTTTTCCCTTCCCATCCGTTTCTCTGAGCTAGTGACGTGCATGCACATCATCTGCTTATTGGTAAGTACATTCCAAGTATAAAAGTCAAAATCATCAGAACCAATTTTAGCTTGAAACACTCTTACTTAATATTAACCTCTGTCGTCACAAAATAATACCCCTAAACTATTCCCTTTCTGCTCGGCTAAATCTGGCACGTAACATAGGCCTTCTCAGAGTGTTTTGCCCATATTTATTTCTAATAACAATCTTAACATCTTTTGGGCCGTTGGTGTTTATCTATGCCAATCACATAAATGACTCCATTATAACCCAAATTGGTCGTGTTGTAATACTTTACTCGGTAAGTGAATCCGCTTTTGACTCAAACACTTATAACACAACTTTTAGTGCTACAACGTGACTCACATCATAATGACCATAATATTTATCTGGTCTTCCGTGAAACGCAGCCGAAAAAAGGACAGTCGTGTTTTTACCACGGTAACAGGAAGAGTTATCCATCCGCGTCAAACTTTGGATGAGCATTTTCAACAACTGCATTCTCATTGGAAGTGAATGTTCGGTGGTGACTATAACACGATATATAAATAAAAGATTACCCTTTGCGAGTCTTATTTTTGATATTAAACTGAAAAGCATTCAAAAAATTGTTCAAACAATTGATAGCATTAAAACGACAGTTGATCGCAGTTGCATTACTAGCACAACACACACTATAAAACAACAATTTGGCAATGTGTGCTCTTTCATTATCGCGAGATCATCGCACTTTCTTGTCGGTGAGCTACCTTGTCTCGCTTTCAAAATAATATTTTAATCTTACTTACCAAAATTAACATAACATGGTCAGGCATCTTGTTTGGCGTGGCATTATTACTTCAAACACCTGCGTATTAGTTTATCTGACCCCTAGGTTTTGCAATCTAACGCACTTTGTGGTGAAGTTTATATAAAAAGCGCATTGTAAACTTTCAATGTCTGTTACTATTACACTCACGATTTCCCTTTCAGTCAAAATGGTCCATTACAAACTGCACTATTTCAACATTCGTGGCGTTGTGGAGCCAATTCGAGACATTCTACATTACGCTAGAGCAGATTTTGAGGATGTCAGAATCCCTTTTAGAGATTGGCCCCATCTTAAAAAAGGTACTTACATTGTAAATTTAAAAAAAAACTTAAACTGAACTTGACGATTCAACCGTTTCAGAAACCCCCACCGGAAAGCTTCCCTACCTCGAATTCGATGGCAACCGCATCCCCGAATCCATGGCCATCCTTCGCTATCTCGGCCGTGAATTCAATCTGAATGGAGCCAACAACGTCGAAGCCTTGAGAATCGATTCTCTCAGTGATCTGGTGAAAAGCACAACATACAGGATTAGTGACTATATCGTGGTGGCTCAAGGCCATAAACAAGGCGATCGAAGTAAACTGTATCGCGAGCTCTATGTACCGCAGCGGAATCAACTCATGGATTACGTCACGAAGGAAATGCAAAAGTCAGAACCAGGATTTTTGTTGAAAAGCGGAGTTTCATGGGCTGACTTCTTCTTGGCTGAAACTTTCGAAACGTTGTCTCTGGTCGATGAGGACTTCGACACCCGCTACCCTGGGGCGGCTGTTTATAAACGGGGGGTTTTTGCCCGAGCCGCGGCCCGGTGCGTACAGAGTCGTGTCCCGCCGCGATTGTGTGGTGTCGGGTTGTGTGTCCGCGAGCCGCGGCGACCCGGGGTCGCGCGGTGAGCGGATCATCATTCTGGCTGATTTGCGTCGTGCAGATCGGTTCACCAGTTTTTGGCTGTTGTTTTACGTTTTTGCTGCTGTGCATACGTAATTGCTATCCATGTTGTATGGATTGTTTGATGCTAATGGCTCCATGTTATGGTCGCGTTCCTTTGTGAGGATTTGTCATCATTTTCTTGGAGGTGTACATTCTCCCGTTGCCGTCCGTCGTCGACCGAATCGAAGGATGACCAGAGGCATGGCGTTGTTGCTGGACCGTATGGCAAGGTTTAAGCGGTCAGGAGGATGGTTTCCCCTGACCCAGGGAGTTTTTCACGTTTTTTCGAAGAATTATATATATAAATTGTGTGATTGCAGGCATAGGTACTCGAGGGGCCGCCAACGATGCTCGAGATGGCGTGTGCGGTTGCTGCGGAGGAAACATGCCCGCGTTGTGGAGATTGATCTCGCCGCCTCATGAACCTCGAGTACGCCGATTCGACGATCCAGTGGAGGATGCTGCGGTGCTGACAGACAGAGATGAGCAACTGTGGAGTTCATTAGTGTGCCTTGTTGGCGAACTGCCTTGAATTCGGTAGATTAGAATGCTTCTCCCGTTTTCGTTCGGTTGAGTGCAGGGTGCAACTCCTGCCGCGCGGATTGGTTGAGTACATTCGATCGGAATGCAACTCCCGTCGTGTTGGTCAGTTGAGTACGGCGTGTAGCGCTGACCCCCTAGACCAGGTTTATCCATGAGCGTGTGGCAGATGCCCGCGGGATGTTTACCGAACCTGTCTGAGGATGAGACAGTGATCCGCCAAGTGCATGCCCGGGCAAGAGTGAAAAGTTGCGGTGCATTGACACGGGTATTCCATGCTGATTCGTGAGGTAAAGTCCCGCAATGACATTGCCAGTGAGCAACTTTCGAGAACCCAGATCAGTGCAACTGAGAGTGGCGACGCCCAAGGTTGTGGGTAAAGCTTAGCGGCGAGGTCTGTGTCCTTGTTCGGGATAGGCCTTTGTATCCTTTGTAGGTTCTCGACGGGAGTCTGACGTGGGGAAGTGATGATCCGGTCAGTTGGGTCTGCTTGGGTGATATCTGCTCCACGGTAGTATGCGTCGTGGCTTGTGTCATGTTGACTGAGCTTTGATGGCAGGTGGTGCACCCCGGGCGAGCAAGTAGCAGTCGGGTCAGAGGTGCTTCGGTTAGAGATACGGTGCCACTTTCGCGCATCGGCGAACATTGCAGGCTCATGCCTATCGCATTTATGTTGTGGTCTCGACGGCAATGCTGCTTGTAACGAAACAGCTCTAAGGGAGAGGCTTGAGGTTGTGAGGCAGTGAAGAGGAATTTGAGTCCCGGCGCAATGGGAAGGTAATAGCTGTTGTGCCAGGAAAGACGTGAGAAGCAATGTGTTAAAGTGTAGCAAGCATGGTGTGAAATACCGGCGCGACAGTTGGTGTCGGCCAGGGATGAAGTGAGAAGATCTGTGGCAAGGGTATTGGAAGGTATTTAGGACTGCGGTAGAGTGCAGTGTGGATGAGCTAAAGGTCCATTGGGGATTGAAAGACAACACCGTTAGTGAAGAGACCAGCATAACCGAAAGTACAAAGGCATTGGATGCCAGAAATGAGTCGCAGAGTATGAACGTGAAGTCAGGCGATCTGGATTAAAGTGAAGGCGTACGTACCCGTGTGGCGGGCGATATATGTGAGAAATCGGAGTAAGAGGCAGCCAGGGTGAAGGTGGCCGGAGATAATACAAGATAATAAAGTGAGATTTGGCCTGGTCTGTCGGTTATCATGTGAAGAAGAAAAGGCTGCAGGGTATCTGTTCCAACGGATGGGCGCCCAGACAGTTCCCTTAGGCTTGGTGGATTGCCAAAGTAAAACACAGGAAAGGTCAAGCACGTATTACCATCAGTGACAACAATGGCATGTGTTGAGGACCTCGGAAAAATGCGATGAAAGAGAACTAAGGGCCAGACGGGAGGACGAATGTATAAAGACAACGTTGTTTGTGAAGGAGCTAGTACTACTGGAAGGCATTGGGTGCGATGAAGAAGCTTCAGGGTTTGAGCCTGGAGGCGCGAAGGCGAGTGATTCGAGCTGGGCTCATCGTTCAGACGTGTCCGTGTGGAAGGCGGCCTATGTGAAACGTTGAAATACGAGGCAACCAGAGTGGTAGTAACCTGAGGCAACGCAGGGTGAAGAATGTGGGGCTTGGTCCGGTACGGTGGTTGTTATGTGGAAAAGCGATTACTGCCGGGCGGCCGATTCATCAGACGGACGCCAATACATATGACTCGGTCAGTGGAGTGGTGTTTTGGTGAAGCAAGGATTCGGGCCCCTGGAAGCGTGAGAGGGTACAGCAGGCTCGAATGCCCCGGGCTCCGGCAGTGTCGTTACTGGGAAGCGTAGGAGGTCGTGATCGCTCGGAACCCAAGTGATCCGTTACTCGTCGTTTCACACCATTGGTACGAAAGGGCGTCTTCGGTGCCGGGAGAACCCCGTTAGAAATGCATTTCGCTCTAATACAGTCGATAATAGGAGTATCCGCAGACAAGTGAAGACCAAATGTGTGGCTGTCGTGAGAAAGAGTTATGTCGTTATCGTGAGAAAGAGTCCTGTCGTTAGGAAGAGTGCTGCTTGAGTTTGTTACTTTTTGAGATTCTGATTGGTGTGGTGAACTGATGACGTTATAAAGCCAACTAACACAACCCACACCAATCGAGCGGGGACGAGACGGCGGGAGCACCGCCGCCGGCGAGCGGAAAACCCCGGTTTCCGCGCGAGCCACCGGCGAGAGGGAAACGGGGGGTTTTTGCCCGAGCCGCGGCCCGGTGCGTACAGAGTCGTGTCCCGCCGCGATTGTGTGGTGTCGGGTTGTGTGTCCGCGAGCCGCGGCGACCCGGGGTCGCGCGGTGAGCGGATCATCATTCTGGCTGATTTGCGTCGTGCAGATCACCACCCACCCACCCCACAGATCTGCACATTCTTAACAGTCGAGGCCCGGGTCATTATGACCGGAGGAAGTTGCCCGGCGAGGTTTTTGGGCACAAGAATGACGGTCGAAACGTGAGGAGATACGCCAGTGACAAAGCGGAGGCCACGCAATGGTAAAGTGTGATAGATGATAACGACAGCATTCGATACAACGATGGCGATCAAAGACTCGAGTGAGGATGCGGAAGCCGAGTCATTTAAAGATTGAGCATGAATCCAGTATAGCCTAGGAAAGTCGGCGCAGAGAAACGGTAGCGGTGGCGTCTGGGTGTTAGGCAAAAGGGGTGGCCGAAGTGTTGAGCACATGGAACATGTAAAAGAAGCCTGTGATTGATTGATGTGGCTACACGGCGTACGGTAGTCGTAGTCATTCGGCAATTTTGATGTGCACTACTGCTTCTCAAGTGATCCAACCCATCTGAATGTTAGCAGGGGCGAGTCCGCCACACTCCCTTTCCGTCTAGGTCTGAGATCCCGCATGGGCGGGGGGGGGGGGGGGGGGGGGCGAAGCCCCCGCGCCCGAGTGTAAAATGACGGCGATTGGTCGTGCACAGCGGAGGGGAGAATCGTATTGGGACGGACCGTAGCTACGGCAAAGGTGCTAGATATCGAGTGCGAGATATGAGTCCCCATTATCAGGTTAACTGTTAGGCTACGTAGTGGTGGTAGCTGGAAGGATAAGACAGCCAGCAAAGGTCGTGTTACAGTTGATACTATATCCGCGCATGGCACCGTTGCATGGATAGGGCTACCGTAGCTAAAAGGCAAACTCGTCGAGTGGATAAGCTGGCGAGGACGAAGCTACAGGGACGCTAGGAATCGTGTCCCAAATGGTGGCGCGGTCCGAGAAGGCCGACAGCGGCTAGGAAAGGTGGCACATTGTGCCGCCCAACTGTTTTCAGGTTTTTAGGGTAATCAAAACCAAATGGCTTTTCATCTTGAAACGTGACTCAAGTCCATGGGAGCAGCAATATGGACGCGGACAAGCGCACTTTGTCAACGACTGTCGGATCGAACGTCGCACATCCAAGGGTCGAGCGGTGAAATGGCGAAAACACCTCCCCTACGAGCAAGAAAATGGTCCCTATGATGTTCAAAGTTGTCTGTAGCTTGTCGTTTCACTTTGGTTTTGATTATTTGTGTTATTGTTACGATCGACCTACGGTCGATCGTTTGGTCTTGTGAAGAGGTTTTTTGTTGGATTTATTTGTGGTGAACTGATGACGTTATAAAGCCAACTAACACAACCCACACCAATCGAGCGGGGACGAGACGGCGGGAGCACCGCCGCCGGCGAGCGGAAAACCCCGGTTTCCGCGCGAGCCACCGGCGAGAGGGAAACGACGGGTTTTCAATCTGCCTAACTTGAAGGAGTATGTTGATTCGAGAAAATAAATAATGTTTAAAACTGTCCAAATCGTCTTTTATGAAACTCAACAACCAGAAAAGCTTGCATTGCTGCAATGGCGTCAAAAAACAATTTATATGGATAAAAAACTGTTGACAGCTACGGAAAATGTACAATCATATCATGGATGGATAATACTTCTGCACACAATACGGATCCTTAACATTAATAAAGAAACTCCGATGAAAAACTTCGTATCTGATTCTCACAGGGTTAACTTCAAACAACATCCATTCCCGCTTTTTGGAAAGATTGTACAACGTACGAATGATGTTGTTTTTCTTGACAACATTCACCCAAGGGCTGTGCATTTCAACGTTCATTTGGCAAATGGTGGCGCGTTTTACTGACTGATCTGAAAAAGAGCTTGTTTAAACTGATCGCCTGATCATCGATTTGAATACAACTTACCAATAAAGTTTTCAAGAATCTCAAATTCGGCCCCTTCAATATCCATTAGCATAATGTCGACTACGTCTCCCATTTCAGCTTTTTTAATTGTACTTTCTATGCTTGTATGGGTGACGTTTTTCGTTATGTACGGGAGACGGTTGCCTAAGGGCTTTTCTAAAACAAAACTGGTAATCCTTTGTAAAAGTCAAATAATCTTACGCATAATGCTTGCTGCATAAACATCGTCTTTCGCGCCTACTGACAGCTCCAAAAACTCACCACCCGCATCGGTTACCAGCTTTTCGTTGACTTCGGCTGTCGGGTCGACGGCAACGAACTTCTTGCAGTTTTTATACTTTTTCATTATCATTTCCTCGGCTTTTACGCTGCGGCCGACGCCAAAGGTCAACATTGTGTATTCGAAATCGGGCGTGGGACCGGGAATCATGAATTTTGGCTCAGCGCCGAAAAAGGTGTCGAAAGGTACTGATTGATTGGCAGGGGATCGGCAGGTCTAAAACTGTTGTTTATGTCGACTTATCAACGTTTATAGTGTTTACCTTCACAACCTGTGACAAATTCAACCAAACAATGCCTGCTTGAAATTCGTCTCCATCTTGAAAGTTATGAATCAAGCAGTCGAAAATACCATCCTTCGACACTGGTGCTGGCGATTCCGGTCGAACAGCACGGAATTCGGTCATATTCACAGAATCTAGATCAATGGTTGAATCAGGCCGACTCTCTGATTCAATTTGTACCGGATTAATGATCCCTGTGCTTTTAGAATACGCATTGGACACCATGGGATAGAATGTGAAGCAAGCAAACACCACGGTAAAAGCTAAAACGATTCGCCAAACAAGCACGTAGCATTTCAACTGATGCAACATTGTAACCAGCTACTTGTTTAATATTAAACATGATACAAGTTTCTTTTTATAGTTTTTGAAAAATTTATCAGTTTTTGAATCTGGTAGCATTTGTAGGTACCTAACTTATCGCTGTATCCGTATGTGCGAAAATTAATAGCTGTGTGTTTAAAACTGGATAAAGTCACGAAACTTATTTTAAGTTGTGTTTTGTTACCGAAATGTTGCAAAAGGAGGTCACACTTAACACTTACATGCCAATACTTATCTCTCCATCAAGATTGGATATCATCTGCCCCGGAAAATTTATCAGTTTTATCTTTAAATCTTTTCCATTTCAACACTTTCTCACCCACTTGCCCTTTCAGCACACCTCCAACTCAATCTATGACTGCCATCGGCGCTTTCGCAGGATCGTGATGAGGTTGTAAAAGGAAGGCACAAAACTGCTTTTGAGTTTTCCGTGATAATGAATATGAATTCCGGTGGTCTGTAATTGTTTTGCACATCTATGATCACTTTAGCAAGCTTTTATTTTAAGTATACGGAATTTGATTGAGAAAACTGATGTTCTTCTAGTTTTAAAGCAAACTTTGAAGTCGCACAAATAGTTTTGGTGTTTTTGTTTCAACTGTGATACTCAATTTATAATAATCTTATCCGCTTATTTTGACATGAAGTCAATATCTATTTTTTTTATTTATCAGACAACTATATTTTACTGAAGCACCTTTTTGTCGCAGGTCATGGATGTTTGATGGCTAACTGCTCAGTGAGCAATCCTCACACCTCTGAATTTACTTACACCTTTTCAAATCTCCAAGTAAATCATTCCTTCCTCTCAAAAGTTTTTCTTGGAAACTAGTTCAGTGCATGTGCTCGTTGGAATGCCCTTTTGTCTCTCTAATGAGGTCATAAATGCTTCAGATTGCTTTTGACGTCAACTTTTTTTTGATTGTTAAAACTGTACTGTCGGATTCCAATATTTTCATCTACCATCACTTTATTCCAAAATCTTTAAAGCATATAATGTAAGTTAACGTTAATGTGAAGCCCGTAAATAACAAGGTTGAAATATCAAAAACAATAATAGTGTTAGAAAGGGATAATGCTGGAGCCCCGTCAGTGCATCTGATCCCCATTGACATCATACGGAGCAAACTGTTGATCGAATTGGTAGACCTGGAAGTTCTGATAGCACATGGGCTGCGGCGGGTAGGCGGCCATCCTCATTGGCAGCATTGGTGGCACCGTTTCAATCGACTGGTATCCGTAGGATGAACCGAACCATGGCGGCGGAGGGGCAGCAATCGGAGCTGGAGCCATGCGGGACCGATGGAAAGCTGGCATGGATTGGTTGAAGGGGTTCAGCGGGGGCGGGGCTGCCATGGAGCGATTCGGGACGAAAACTGGCGGTGCCTGGAAGGTTGGTGGCACATTTTGGGAGGTGTGAAGTTGGAACGGCGGCGTTTCAGACGTCGGAATCTGCGGATCTTGATGCAGTTGCCATTGGTGGAGACGGTCCAGGACACGTTGGCACATTGGGTCGCTGGTGTTTTCGTGTTGATGCTGGAATTCGCGCGAAATCTTCTTAAATGAAGCAATCTCGCGTCGGTATTCGTGATTCTGCTCCATCAACTTCCGGATCAGATCGGCGTGCTCCGAACAGTTGTCGCTAAACTGCTGGGCCTTCGTTTCGACATAGTCATCATCGGAGGAGGACCGGATGTCACTGTCCGAGCAAGGGACGCTGGAGAGAGGGCTTCGTGATTCGTCGCTGCTCGGATTCGATGACGATGCCTCGACGGATGGACAGGGATCAGGAATCTTGTTGAATAGGACCTTTTCGACGGAGACTGAAATGAAAAACTATATCATCATCCAAAAACTGATATTGGCTTACGTGGTTGTCCTTTGCGAGGCGGATTATAGCGGACCATCGTGGGCTGTTGGCACTCCGAGCACTTGAACACGGTCCTCTTCTTGTTCGACAAACATTTGGAGCAGAAGGCATGGCCGCAGGACATGGGCACCCACGATCGGGTCGTCGTGTTGTAGGGCTGGAAGGGGTTTTTGAGTTAAACTGGGCCGAGTTTAGGTGAAAAGTTGACTTACTTGACTACACATGAGGCACCAATCAGCCGAGGACGACTTCTCGATCACAGGGATAGGGTTAGTTTTGTCGTTGGCACTCATTGATGGATTTGACGAGAGGCAGTTTTGGTCCAATGCCTGAAAAGTGATTACAATGAAACTGAAGCTGGAATTGTCATCAAAATGAAAACACGGAATGACAGAAATAGAGATTTAACGGATAAAAACTGTAGTATCTGCTGACGTAATAAATTACGGTAGCCATAAAGTCATCAACAACAACATGAAAGCATAAAAACTGGTTGGATTGGTTGTCCAGGATTTTGAAATGAACCCAAAATTGGTCCGACTGCAGTCGACTGGTCAGCCATGCAACCCATGTCATTGATTGCCCTTTCAACTGGCAGCGCAGACAATGGCCGAACCGGGCGATCGCGCACGCCGTTCGTGGACACGTCCAGTCCTTTGTCGTGCGTTGGCGTAACTGACTTTCTTATCACCATTTTCACCGACTCTTTTTGCTTTTCAAATGTAAACTGTTCTTTAGTTCTGGAATTCGGATCACATTAAAATAACAACACTTAATTTTAACCAAAAACCCACCAAACCAAAAACAACTACCCTTCCGTGAAAAACAGAAGATAAAATCTCGAAACCAAACACCACATTTTACAAATTGTGTCCATCGGCAAGAAAAGTTGACACCTTGCTACCTGTCAACAGATTTATTGATGCTGGCCAATCCAACGTGTTCGTCTACGAGCCGTGCAGTTGCTTCAGCGATTTATCAAAGCCCTTATCTCCGCGTAATCAATAGATTAGCAGCCACAGCTCTGGCTTTTGCTCAGTTTGTCTCGATTGACCGGCCAAAATGTGGCGGTTTTGCTTGCCGTTTTTCCTTGTTTTTGTCTGTATAGCCGATGTTGCCGCCGGCAATGAACTCCTTTTCGTCCAAATTGTCTGGCGCCATGGCGATCGTGCCCCGGTTGAAACCTATCCCACCGATGTCCATGGCGAAGATGTCTGGCCCAATGGATTCGGAGAATTGACGGAACTCGGCATGCGGCAACAATGTGCTCTGGGCGAAGTTATTCGTGAGCATTATATCAATCGGGATAATGACACGTTCTTGAGTACATCGTACAGTTCTAAGGAGGTGTACATCCGATCGACAGATGTCAACAGGACGATTATCTCGGCTATGTCGAATTTGGCTGGAATGTACCCGTCAGGAAAGTCTGGACACGACTTCCCGGACGGTAAAAGCTATTGGCCGAGCCACTGGACACCCGTGCCTGTGCATACTGTACCGACGGAGATCGATCATGTCGGAAATGTGTTTGCGCCGTGCCCTCGAGCGGATGAATTGAGCATTGAGATTGCTAATTCGGCGGAGTATAAGGCTGTGGAGAGGCAGTATCATGTAGGGTTTTGAGGTATTTATAAACTGACAGTGAGTTACACGTGGTTTAGGATCTATTGCATTACGCCAGCATCAACTCCGGCAAACAGTACAAACTGTCCGATGTTTACATGTTGCATGATACTATCTACATTGAAGTAAGAGAAATACAAATTTTAAGTAAAAAACTGGCGTTAGTGCGTCCTTTTAGAAACTCTACAACATGTCGCAACCATCCTGGGTAACCCCCGACTTCATTGAAGCCCTTCGAAACGTGTCCAAAGTCGCTAACGAATTTACCTATGGCATCTCCAAGCCCTATGTTCCTGAACTGATAAAACTGCGCGGTGGGCCAATGCTCGGACACATTATTGATTTGATGGAACACAAGATTGCTTGTGCTTCAACAAACAACGACAACTGCAAGTGGATTTCTAAGTTGAAGTATTACGCTTATTCGGCTGTAAGTTTTTGTCAATTTTATAAACTGCACCGCATGTTTGCTCGGGTTTAGCACGATACCACAGTAGCGGCCCTTCTCTCAACCTTCGGCGACGAAGAACAAGTCATCCGAGGTGGTCTTCCTCACTACACGGCATCAGTTTCCATTGAGTTGTGGAATGTGACCAATGTCGGCCCAGCCGTAAAGATTCTGTTCCACTCTGCGTTCCATCACGACTATAAGGTCATCACGGACTTCACAAAGGGTTGCCCGCGTGGAAGCGACTTCTGCCCGTTGGATGTCTTCGTCAAACGGTCGAAAAAGTTTGTCCCAAAAGACATCAAGAAAGAGTGTGCCGCTAAGAATCCCAATGCCACATTGAAGAATGGCACTGCTAAACTTCGTAAACACGATTATTGATTTTAAACTGTCCGATTTTTTTAATGTGGTTAAATAGAAAGCGATTTTACAATAATTTTATAAAACTGAAGTTATGCTACTAAATAAACAGATCTAATATCGAGAATTAGTCAAAAAGCCCTCCACAGTTCTCTTGGCAATGGCGTTTTTAAAGAACCCAGCGGAAGCCTTTGGTGTTCTCGTTCGATTTGGCGAGTTGAAATCGACTTGATGGATGCCGAATTTCGTTGTGAAACCATCCAACCACTCGAAATTGTCCATCAACGACCACAACGTGTATCCGATGACATTGACACCATCGACGTGTTTGGCCTGGGAGATGGCGATGAGGTGCCCACGCAGATAGTGGATCCGAGTGTTGTCTTGAAGGCCTTCGTCATAGGTGTCCATGCAGCCGTTTTCGGTGATCAGAACTGGGATGTTATCGTATTGTTCTTTGATATGGTTCAGAAGGAGTCGCAATCCGGATGGTGTGTAGACGATCCAGCCGTTTGAGGCGTTGATTCTGAAAGTTTGAGTTTTTAAAAACTGAAAATGTTGGTGCACGGTGTCTTACGGTCTCCAAGCAGGTAGCCAATCCCCAGTAGCCGCAGCATCATAGTCCTCTTGCGTATGTGCCCATCGGTTAGCTGGCAATTCAGCCTCCAGGCTACGTGCCATCAGCGAATTGTAGTAATTGACTCCAAGAAATTGGACTGACCCAGTCATGTCCTTAATCTCTTCATCGCTGAAAACCGGCAATCTCGAGACTTTCCGCCCCTCCGCGATAGACAGATTTCCGATCTGTTCGATCAAAAACTCAGACCAGCCACCCTTAATCAGCGGATGCGCATACAGGCCCCAATAAAACTCAAAGGACCGAATGCTCGCGCCTTTTTGGGTGGCATTCTTATCGTCTCCGGCATAGTACCATGGCCCGGACAGCGCGATTCCGAAGGTCATATCGGCGTATTTGTCTGGATTCGTCTCATTGAGGGCCTTGTAAGCTTTCCACGCTTCTGTATGGCCACGAATCATGTTGGCTGCGGCTAGATACATGCTCCAGGCACAGTGAGGGATGAAGTTACCTGGGGCATCGGAATGGGTGTCACCACAGTACTCGAACTGCGAGACGGAGACGGGCTCATTGATGGGGATCCACTTTTTGACTTTGTCGCCGTATTCTTCGAGGAGAAAGGCGGCGTATTCACCGAAAACTTTGGCTGTGTTTTGGTTCAGCCAGCCGCCCTGGTCCATGAGGCCTTGGGGCAGGTCCCAGTGGTACATTGTGACCTGGAAGAGGGTTATTCGAAGATTATATTAGTTAAAAATTTGTGAAAACTGGCCGGAGGTGTCTAATCAGTAGAAAAACTCACAACAGGCTCAATCTTTTCAGCAAGCAGTGCATCAATCAACTTGTGATAATACGCAATCCCAAGTGAATTATTAGTCGCAACAGTGCCATCAGTCAAAATCCTCGTCCACGAAATAGAAAACCTATACTGATCGACGCCCATATCCGCCAAAAGCTTGACATCATCCTTCCAAAAATGGTAGCTATCACACCCAACATCGGCAGTGTCATTGTGCCGAATGACTCCAGGCCGTTTCTGATAGAGATCCCAGATCGACGGCCCGCGACCATCGATATCGGTCGCGCCTTCGACTTGGTAGGCTGCCGTCGCCGATGACATGGTGATATCCTTTAAGGAGAATTCCACCGGCGAGCCAGCATCGGGATGAGTACACGAGTCAGTGTTGCAGTAGCATGTTTTTGTCGATTTTCCGAGATCATCTTTACAGCCTTCAGCGGTTACACCATCTGGAGCACAATCGAGAACATAGGTAATGTCTTGGCCATCGTTATAGTATGCTGATTGGCAATATCCAGACTTACAAGTGACAGTTTCAACAGGTTCAACAGTGAATTCGTTGTCAATCTCGGTGAAGGAGCCTTTCAGGCAGGTAATATCGGCCGTGGAAAAGGTTAAGCATGTCAAGAGGGCCAATAAAGAGACCACTCGGGGCAACATGGCTGAGCATAATGAAACGTGGCCACGCGATCACCATGTTGGGAGCATGCTTATCTTGTCTCGGTAAGCTGTTAATGGGTTGGTTGATAAGGGATTAGGGGTCAAGGAGCACATTCTTTCTTAATTTAAACTGCTGTCCTTGTTTTTATTGGAAATTAAATTACAATTGTGCCGGTCAATGGAACCAAATTGTCAAATGTGACCTTTTTTAAACTGATCTTGCTTGAATGAAAGCTTATACAAACAATAAATTACATTTAAAACTGCTTCAAACTGTTGCTTCATTTGCACCAAAATAGCACTCCTCCAACAAATCAACACCATTTTGTAATTAAAACCACCACGCAACCCATCCTTTATCGCAGTCTACCCAACACGACACACCTAGTGTAACGTGATGATCGAATTAAAGGGCTGTTTTACACTCGTAAAAGGAGGCAAATTGCAATGAAATTTTTTGAAATCCGCCTGCGCGTTGCATTTGAGCAAACTACGCTCTTCCAGCCTTGACCTTATTCGCGAGACTGACGCCCTGGAAAGATAGGCGTGATTTCCCGCTATTATTCGTAGTGATGCCACTGTCTATGCTGTTTCAATTTGTTTAACTTATTCGGTAAAACGTGATAAGTGTAACAATGCCGACGATGGCTCAGGAGTGTGTCGTTTGTGCTGAACCGGCCAGGAGCCACAACTTTGGAGTTATCTCGTGTCCGGCGTGTTGTGCGTTTTTTAGACGTACAATTAGGTTGCAGAGAAGTTATAAGTGTCCGCGGAAGGGGCAATGTGTCATAAATGGTTGGTGGTTTTAAACTGGAATCTTTTTGTTGCTTTTTTTGTTAAAACTGTCGTTTTTATCGGTCTGGTCTTACTCAATTTCAATTTCTAGGCCAAAATACACCAAAATGCTCATCATGTCGACTCAAAAAGTGTCATGCTGTCGGAATGCAGGCAAATTGTGAGCTCCTAATCAACGTCAAAAACGTTTTATATATAGTTTTTCAGCGGTTCAATGGTATCGCGACGCCATTGGAAAGTCGTCCGCAACCCAAGGTGAATCCGACTCGGAATCTCTGGCTTCTTCAATTTCCGAAAAAGTGGTATTCAATGAAACTTATTTTCAACCACCTCCAACTCTTTTTGATACATTAAAAGAAACTTACAACGGATTGCTTTATCAGCGAGGCCTCTTTTATTCCAAGTCTCAACTGCTTGAACTTTTTATGGATAGAAAACTGGTACGATAATACTATCGATGTGTCAAAATTTAAAGCATTTTATTTTAGGATTATACCGAACTTGGTCATTATTCCGAAGGCCTACCAGAACTATACTACACTGAACCACGATTCTGCATCACCATAATCAATGAAAGTGAACAACTGATGTCCATTTCGGGTACTGATAAGGTTTGTAGAGACACGTTAACTTTACACCATAACGATAACCTATTGTAGAAGCGTATATTTGGAAGTTTTGCCAGACATTTACAAGCCCTGGAAGATCTATATTACTCGGGGAAATATAGCCTTTTAAAAAAAAGCACTTCTTGGGTTCTGCCGAACAAGAAGTTTATCAATATAGCTAACATAGAGTCGTATTTTATTGAAGATGGTGAATCTCGACTTAGTAAGAAAAGTCAAAGAGCTTTAAGGTAGGTTTTGTGATGAAAACTGCATACACTCATTACTTCACTTTAGGACGCACCGAGCAATTTCTTCGCATTTGATTGAAGTGATGGAAAGTTACATGAATATTGTTAAACCTAGCTTTTATGATTTTATTTTCTTATTCGGATTACTTCTATTTGATCCAAGTACGTTTATTGCCCAACGTTTACCATGTTTATCATTCAGTTTTCAGCTACCCCCAAAATAGCGGAAGACACGAAACTTATACTTCAAAACCTTCATGATCAATTGATGAAAGACTACTTTACATTGTGCAAAAACAAACTTAAAGAGCCAGAAATAAGATTAGCGGATGTGTTGATGCTGAAAACTGGCATCAAGTATTATGAAAGACGATTACACGAAGAGATGAAAACCCTTCGTTATTGCAATGTCTTACCTCCTGATATTCTTTTCGATGAGATTTGGAATGTTGAAAGTTTTAAAGGTAGCAAAGACTGAGCGTGTATGCCAATAAACATCTGTTATTTAATAAAACTGAAGCGTTGTATCTTTCGCCTTTTTTTCTGCAATTCTATTACTCTATCAAGCGTAAGCTAACATTGTGCAATTTTCGCTTCTTTGGATGATTTTTTTTAAACTGCCTCGTCGAATTTGTTGCGAAAAGTGGTAGCAAGTAAAATGACAATTCGATTTTTGTTCTTTTGTTCTCCGTTCATTTGAACTCTTTCTAAGACAAAGCTAGCGCAATGCCGATAATATCTAACACGTGGAAGGAACTTTAGAGATTTACTCGGATAAAATCACTTTGTTGTCTGACGGGTGGATAGAACTTGGAACTTGCTTTACACAAAGTATCGCGCCACGTTTTGCGAAATATTGATCGCTTTCTGAATCTTCATTTCGAAATGGCGCGATGGCCAAAACTGTTAATAGGAGTTTGTCTGGGCGCTGTTTTAGTTTTTTTGTTTTATCCAGGTAAACTGCTTATTTATTTGTTTCATTAAACAGAAAAAAGTATATTTTTGATTTGTAGAAACTGCCGAGATCCAATCAAGATTGGTAAAATTAAATAAATATGTAATGCCGACGTATCACACTTGTAGCGGTATCGGAAATCAAGTTAGTTTTTTGGGGGTTTCACTGTGTAAACTGGCACGTTGGTGCGATCTCGAAATTTAGATGTTCCGTGTTGCTTCGCTCTACGGCATCGGAAAACACTTGGAACGATCACCTGCTATGGACGGAAGGCAAGCGTGCCAGCAGAAGTATATGGATGAAATAAAGGCTATTTTTCCTAACTTCTACAATCTGGTCGAACTAAAAGACCCAGATGCCAATGACGTCGAAAAAATTAACTTTGGAGATGATTGTTGCAGACATCAGGATCCTACTCGGTATGTATTTCTAAAACTGAAGATAAATACGCAGGCTGTTTTTAGCATTCAACATTCCGATGCAAATCTTATGGTCTTGAGTGGAAACTTCTTCCAATCATACAAATTTTTCCATTTCGCTAAAAACGAAATTACTGAACTGTTCCAATTTTCGGCTCATCTTAAGAAAACTGGCTCTCGATATGCAGCGGATTTATTCGGGTACGCAATTTTTCAGTTTGATCATTATATTAATTAAATCGGTCTTACAGAAACGACAAAAACCACAAAATGTGTGTCCACGTTCGCCGAGGCGACTTCATCACAGACAAATACAACTTGGAAACGCATAAAGAGTTTTTACTTCCAGCTATGACGTTTGTCGAAAGCCATTTACGTGAAACTAAAAATGTAGATGAAGTATCAATTGTGTTTATTGGTATTGAAACTGAATTTCTGTCAGAATTGGGCCTGTTAGAATCCGAAAAGCGTATCTACCGCGCCTCTGCAAAGACTCGTGGTGAAGACCTGTATTTCGGTACGAGATATTGTGATTCCATAGTGTTGACAGCTTCAGGATCAACTTTTGGGTGGTGGATTTCGTATTTGTCACCGGATTCTGTGCCAGTTTACTACAATGATCGAGTCAGCAAAGTTCAAAATTACTCGAAACAAGTGTACCCTGAGGATAACTTTTTGCATAGTTGGCATAGGATTGGGTTTAGAGATGGAGAAATTCAAATAGTTAATGTTAAATAAACTGGTTTTTGATGGCAAGTGCGGTTATTTAATACCGTATTTAACCCATTACAGTGTTTTACAAAACAAAACTGTGACGAATGAATTCCCTTAAAGTTACATTGCAAAACGTCAATACAACACTCCATCTATCAAAATATAAAACTGCATACTGTTTGCGTTGTTATTGCCTTCGAATTTTATGATTGAAAACTGGCCTTACGTTTGCACGGGAAAAGCGCCCCCAAAAAGACTCCCACCACGACATCGCAGTCGACGCAAACAGCCAGCCAGCAAGCCTATTCGCAGTCTGGGTGGTGTGTTCAACATTGCGAACGTTCAACGTTGTCGTGTTGCACAATCTTGTCTCACTTTCGATTGAGTTTTGCAAATTCGTTGTCTACGTCCACCTACTTTTGGCTTTATATCCAGCGTCTTTTTGGTGCAATATTACTCTCCATAGTAGCTGTAGAAGGAGCGTAAGCGACAACGTCAACCATGGCTGAACCTCAACCTTCCGTGACCAAAACAACGACGACTACCGAGGGATCGAATCGGAACCCGAACCGGCGACGACACAACAATCAGAACAATGCTAGTGGTGCTGGTAATGGTGGCGGCGGTAATGGTCAGAATCAGGGCAGTGGCGGTGGTAGCCAACGTGGTGGTGAAGGTAATCCGCGACAAAACAACGCCGGTGGCGCTGGCAGTCATAATCACGGCAATGGAGCCGCTGGCGGTGGCCAACGTGGTGGTGGCGGTCAGAATCAGAATGCCGGTGGTGGTGGTGGCCAGCGTGGAGGCGAAGGAGCCTCTCCCCGTCAAAACAATGGTGGTGGTGGCCGTCGGCGAGGAAATGGCGAACATGGCGGTGGTGGCCGACGAGGAGGCGGCTATCAAGGTGGACCGGGTCGACGGCCGGGAAGGCAGGAGCCTCAGGTCATTAAGGTTTGTGGATTTAAACTGTTTGTACACGTTATATGTTTATATATATATATCATCTTCAGCACCGCAAAGACCACGCTGGCATCGCCTTCGAAGGAACCGTTACCGACTGCCACATTTGTTGCCAGCCATCTGACGTCTTCGGAGTCGGCCAATGCCTGCATCCTGTCTGTATCGAGTGTTGCATTCGGATGCGGATTCTCAGTGACAACAAGTCTTGTCCCCAATGTCGATCGCCTATTGAAACTGTAGGATAGACCATCTTTATATATATTTCTAACCCCAAACCTTCCAGTTATACATCGTCTCCGCCCCGACCGACTGGGAAACCTTCTCCATCCCCTCCAACCCCCTCACGAATCCAGATACCAACAAGTACTGCCTCATGTTTGAAAATGCCTACACAATGCGTGTCTATGACAGCTATCTTGCTCATTCTTGCCAGATTTGTGCTAAAAAGTATGTTAAACTGTCCACACCATTACTTATATTACTATATATATCCTTCCAGAGGCGACTCCATCGAATTCCCGACCTTCGGCGCCCTCCGCCATCACACTGCTCAAGTCCACGATCGTCAATTCTGCACGATTTGTTGCGATCATCTCAACGTTTTGAGCAAAGATCGCGTGACTTACTCCAAAGACGAATACGAGCGTCATCTCCGCGGTGCCGACAGGGAAGCCAGCGGCCACAAGGGCCATCCGAAGTGCCTCTTCTGTGAGCTGCGCTTCTACGATGAAGAGCACCAGTATCGGCATATGCGTCAGCAGTATTACTTCTGCCAAATTTGCGAGATCGATGGCGGTGGAAACTTTTTCTATCCCAAAGTCGAGCAGCTTCGCGGCCATTACCGTAACAAGCATCACCCCTGTTTGGAAGGCGAATGCCGCGATCTCGGCATTGTCTTCCGATCTGATGTCGAGCTCGGTGTTCATCGAGCTGCTGAGCACGGATCGGCCAAGCGGAATGTCAACATCAACTTCCAATTCTCCAATGGCCACATGGGCAATCGTGTGCCACGGAATGGAGGTGGACGTGAACCACGTGCGACGGGGGCCAATAGTGAGCCTGTTGCGGCTGCTCCGGCGCCTCCCCCGCCACCGCCTCAGTGAGTTTTTTTGGTTTTTAAAACTGATACAAAATTGACGGTCCGTCTTTTTAGGCCAACAGTGATCATCCCATCCGCCCAAAGCCCGTTCGTCAATCTCGTTCCATCGCGATTCAACACGCGTACCAATGCGAGCGACTTCCCGACCCTGCCGACGGCACCTCCAGCACGCCCTGCGATACCGACCAATTGGCGTCAAGAAGTTCAAGCCATGCGTCGTCCAGCTACCCAAGCTGGCGCGTCTCGTCCCGCGGCACCGCTGAGCTCTGCCGAGCACTTCCCCTCCTTGGGTGGTGGTCCTCGCCGGCCTGCGACTGCCTCCAACACTCCGGATCAGTTCCCTAGCCTCGGTGGTGGCAGTAGCAGTTCCAGTTCGGCCAAAAAGCCTGGAAACGCTGCGAATCCGTGGGCAAAGGGTCAGCCTGCTGCTTCTTTGGTAAGTTTTTTTGTATCTAAACTGTCAGGTTTGTACAGTTGTGTTTTCAGTTCGCCCAACCCAAAGTCCGCCTTGTCAAAAACAACCCCGAACCATCCCGCAAGAAGGTCATTCCCACGCCCGACATCTGGCCAGAAGGCATGCGCGAACGCGTCGAAGCGAAGATGAAGGGCCTTCCCGACCCTGGCCCCAAAGAAGAAGTCCCTCTGGACCCTCTCTTCCGCGTTGAAGCCGCCAAGAAGGCCAAGCGTGCCGCCGCGAAGAAGAAGAAGGGCCTAGCTACCGCGTCTGCTTTGACAGCCGACGATGAGCCGAATCTCGTGACGAAGACCAAGTTCAACCACCTCCGCGACCAAGACAGTTCCGACGATGAGAGCAACAAGGCTGGACCGTCTTCATCGGCACGCCCTCAGCTTAGCCGTACTGCTGATAATTTCGTTCGGATCGTATGTTTTAATCATTTTAAACTGGACTGGATCTTATGCATCCTCTATCATTTTAGGACGCCGCTCCCACTCTCCGTTCCGTCGCCGCTAGCATTGGAACCAAGTCCACGCCAGCCAACGTAAGTCCATTTCAGAACCATTTCGATCAAGTCAAACAAACGCATTGTCCATTTGCAGACACCGAAACCGGAGGAACCCGCTAAACCCAAGACATCCCCCAAGCCGAAGCCAGACGCTCCGCTGCCATCCGATCCGACCCCCGCTGAGGCTGCACGTCTACCGGCTCCGTCTGTCAATGACTTGCCGTCGCATCCGTCTTTGGTTGAGGTGTGTGGAATTTTGTAAACTCTCGCTTAAGTATAGCTGAAGCGTCCCTTTTTATAGCTTGCTAGGATGGCCACCAGCTATTGGCCGTTTGGGCGATCCGGCGCCGAAGGATCTGAAACCAATTCAAATGTGCAAAAGAAACCGGCTACTGGCTGGTCGACGGGACCGCCTCCTGGGTTCAACTAAATTTATTATTATATAGGGTTTGGTTTATCAAGAATACGGTATACCCAGTAAGCTCAAAGTTTAATTATTGTGACTTTAATTTTGATTTATTTGTTTTTAAACTGGCTTTTTTTGGACTATCTTGACGGTTTTTTGAATGAACTGGGTACCAAAATTTGACTTACCTTTTAAAAAACTGTTGGGATATGCGTGTACGCAATGATCGTCATTACCTGACAGTATTAGAAGTATTTAGCCATAAGCGACTCTAATATTGACCAGGTAAAACGGTCACAACGGCACGACAGACGTAAAGAACGATTTCGACATGACAGTTGACAACCGGTTCCGTGGAAATGGCTTTTGAGCTTCGCGCAGGCCCTACCCGACAGTCGGTGGATGGAAGCTTGCTGCCGGTGGTGATGATGGTCTTGTTGGACACGACGAATAACAAGCTGACGCTGCTCACGTCCGTCGATGGACGAGGAGCCCCCCGACCGGCCTAAGGCGGAGTGGGAGGGGGCGGCCGATACGAGTGTTGTCTATTTGCTTACCGTTACCCGCGTTCGCGCTCCGAGGAAACAGAAAAGAACAAGATGTTAGCCACGATCAGCTAGCTTCTTGTAGCTGGTGGCCCTCTCTAGGGGTGGGCACTGAGTCAGTTTAGTCGAAGAGGTACAGCGAGAACATAGGCAACGATAGGGTCGGACAGGAAGGACGGAGCGCTACTTCTGAAGTGGATGGGGCGAATCTCGGCTCGGGGCTGGGACGTGACCCTTTTACGCGTGTATTCTGTCGTCGTCGAGTCGAGTGTGCCGACACTGGTCAACAAATCCCGATTAGGGCTCATTAGGAAGTGGTGGCTTCGTGGGGGTTGAAGTTTAGGTGTGGTCAGGTGGATTAGGGGGAGTATAGTTGCTACAGTATGGGGTCATAGAGTGCCAAGGGGGTGTTTTGGGCTTCGGTACTTAATTGCTTTAGGTTTTTTGGGTTTTAGGTATTCATAAACTGGCTAGACTTGGAAAATGATCGTTTCAAAACGCACTTTTTGTCAATTTTTAAAAGCAAAACTGCCACAAATTAGTACCTAAGGCTATCGGCACCCAAACAAAGAACCCCCACCACCTCCAACCTTAAGATCAATCCCCCCTTACACTAGTACTTGCTCAAACCGCCCCATGTTTGCTCAAAGGTTCATCCGGCGGCTCTCAGCTTCTTCTCAAAACACATACGTTTCGACTAAGTAACCAATGTATTAGGCACATCACATTTACACAGAACCATCTTAAGTATCTTAAGGACTTGAAACGGTAAAAAGGTACGACGCACAAGGAGTTCAAATCGAGACAATGACGAACGGCAAGTACAACTATTGTACATCAAAAACAGAAAATATTATATTTATGCGTTTGTGATAGCCGAAACTCGAACCCGTATTACTTAGCTACGGATTACATTACATGGTCAGGCGAATTGTCTCGCGAATTCAGGCGTTTTTGCGTCAGTGGGGACCACTTCTGGCGATTCTGGACGGCTGGAATCGTTGTTGTTGTTGTCTTTTTGGAGGGCGACGGCTTGAGCTTTCGAGTCTTTGCCGTTGTCGCCAAGAAGCTTGATCATGCGGCGTTGCTGGTACCAGTAGATCGGCATCATGAGGTATTTGAGAAGCGTCCAGGGGAACATGTGCATCAGAAGGAGCTGGATTTCGTGGTTGAAGCAGCCGGAGGTCGTTGTCACCAGGCCGATGGAGTTGATAGCTTCGTTGACAAAGTTCTTCGGGGTCACGACGAAGATGCCGCCGTTTTCGTAGTAGGTCATTTTGGTCGCGATGATGGCAGGGGTGAGACATTGGCACTTGATTGTTTTGTATTCGCGATCAATGCAGTCTGATACAAAGCAGAGCATGGCTTTAGCGCTGCTGTAAGCGGCTAGAAGTGCAATTGGTCGAATGCCCTGCGAGCTGGACAGGTTGATGATCTGGCCACCGCCATGCTTCTCCATCGGGGGCAGGATGCATGATAGGAACTGTAATTTATGTTTTTAAACTGTCCACCATCTCATTGACTTACTTCAGACGCCCCAAGTCCATTAACCTTCAAAATCTGCCAATCAGCAACCGGATTATCGCCGAAACGCTCTAAGTATTCACGGCCAACGCCAACACTGTTCACTGAAAGCTCAAAAATTCAGATTCATAGGTCAAAAATTGATTACAGTAATCTGTCTTTCGTGTTTTCTAATAGTTAATCTATGTTCTTCGCGGATTGTTTCGCTCTGATCTTTGCGATGAACGAGGACCAAAGACATGATGTCATTCCGCGTCAGCCAAGACCTAATCGTATTGTAAAATTGTTGTCTTTGGACTCACCTGCAAACCCGACATCGAGGGTCGAGAGTTCTTCGCGCAACAATTTATAATCACCGTCGAAAAAGTCGAACAAAAAGGTTTGCACTTTGGCGCTGAATTCGGTTTCTGAAAACTGGCATCGATTAGGGTTTTAAATTGGACAATAATGGAAAATTGTGATGCTTTGGATGAGTAAGGGGTAAAAAACTGGTACTTGGTTTTTACTTCGACATTAATGCTAACATTTTTATGCCTAGTTTTGACTTTTTTAAACTGTAGCATACTGATGAAGTTCTACAACTCACCGAGCTGTTTCCTAACGGCATCCAACTTGCTTTGATTCCGGCCAATCATGAAGAACTTTCGTAATCCTCGTCGAGCGAGTTCAAAGGTGTAGGCTTTGCCGATGCCATCAGTGCCGCCTGTCACGACTGAAAGTTGATTTCAATTATTTAAACTGCCAATAGGACCCGACATGTTCAAGCTTACCAGTCCACCTCTGCTTGTACTTCTTCAAATTAGGTTTCCGAAAGATCGGTATCACCTTATACACCATAATACTGCTAAGCAACGCAAACAACGTCCGAAACACTCGGTACCCAACATAGCACTCCACAACGCCAATGGCAACGTTCAATGGAGTCAGCGGTGCACAGAATATCATCATTATCAAGTATAAACTGTTGAAAAGTTACAGCTGAAAGAGATAGGTCAGCTGTTTGTTGCCCCCAAGGTTACATCGCGACTTTTATAAAAATCACAACGACAAAAAACACGCCCCCACAGAAGGCCCTCTCGCAACATGGTCCGTCGTTTCAATTGGTATGTATGCGGTTGACGCAATTAAGGAAAGTTCGTTCAACCTGAAGGCCTTCGCCATTTGCCTGCCTGGCCGATGGTCCGACCCTTCGACCAACCAGCTGATTGATGAGTCTGGCGTTCGGCGCCTCCAGGATACGGGTTTCAGGGGTCCATCGTCTTTCAGGACCCCTAGCAAGCGGGGCACTTCCTCCCATAGAAAGCACGTATTTCGACGTTGACTGTGTAAAAAGTAACTGTACTACAAAAAAGGTAATGGAGAAGACTGGTACTGTTGAAAAAGCACGTAAAAAAGCGAGTTTGAAGATGGCTCGATTTCGGTATTGTACTATGGACATGCACTTTTCGAAGTCGGAAACACAGGACGTATTTCGCATGCACTTATTTGACATAAAAACGGAAGAAATATGAGTGTCTGGGTGGAATCTGTATTCGCCTTTTATATGGCTGAAGTTGAAGTTTTGAAAATTGATTGAATTCGACCTCGAACAAAGTTTCAACACGTTTAAGAGGTCAAACAAGTTTTTTGAAGTCAAATCTTGATGGAACCGCGTTTACGGACGGCTTCTGTAGTTTGTTACTTCCACCGGGAAATTAAAAAGCTGGAACCATGAAAGAATTACATGCACAAATAACGTAGTAGATGGGTAGGTTTGATACTTTGGGGGAAAACAATGGGTGGTGTGAAACTGGGTAGATAAGGACAACAGATGTCAAGGTACGAAGTTTGGAGGGTTCAGGTTCTTTGACCTTGTTTTGAGAGGGTTTGAGGTTGGCAAAACTGACGGGTTTCTCCACATTGCTAAATTTCAAAATCTTTTTAAATTTAAACTGAACGGAAATCTGAATTCGCTAAGTAAGTTTACCTAAACAAAGTATGTATCATCGAAAACACAAACCCCGACACAGGCAAGACGATCAGAAACCATTTAGATGTGATGTTGGTCATGCGTGGCCACGTTCAACGTAATGGGTACTCTCCGCATTTCCAAATCGTGGAAACACAGGAAAATGGAACCATTCTAACTTCCAAAACTCAAACCCCAAACAATGAACGCTTTTTTCGATCGCGCACAACAAAAAACATGAGCCAGATATCTGCCCATCTGTCAGAAGAACTTAGACTAGGAAGGAGGATCGGTATTATTTTGAACGCCTATTTTCACGGTTTTTATGGCTGTTATGTATTTAGAGTACCTCGATGACGACGGCGATGGCGACAACCGATTATTGTACGGCTGTACTGTTCAATCGGCTGGATGGAGGGATGGATGTTCACATGTCTGCCTCTGGCATGCATGTTAGAGGGCGGACAACGCTCAACCGAACAGAACAGGGCTTTCGGAGGCTCAAGTCGGCTGCGCAAGTCTTCTCGATGGCCTCGATTCGCGTCATCTTGATTACAATCTGACCGACTGAGGATGTTGGCGCTGGCCTACATTCTTGCAATTGTTCTTCCTCGCACTATTTAGATTAAGAACAAAATCTTTGTTTTATGTTATTTAACAGTAAATTAACAAAATTGAGGCACATCAAATTATTATTGGGTTAAAAATAATCCCCTTATGAGTTAAGAACAAAATTCCTTGACTTTGGAACATCAATTCTGCGAACCAGTAAACAGCTTAACACTCTCCAACGGAAAATACACGCCAGAAGTCGAACAAACAAGCCTCCAAACATACGGAACAAAGAAATCCACAGTGTTTTCGTCCTCGACGTATTTGAACTTCAAATCGGGGAACTTTTTCAACTTATCGGTGGGCCATTGGAGCGCTGCTTGGGCGATGACTTCATGGACGGCGCTGACAGAGGTGCTTTTTGAGTCTGAGACTACGGTGGCGAAGTGGTTGATGACCTGGAATAATGAAAACTGATATAAGTGGAACCAATAGTTTAAATGTTTGTACCATGTAAATGTTCCAAACCAAATCCTGGAACATCGGATGATTGTGGAACTGCTCAAAGAGGTGGCGATTGTACAGAATACTGTAGATCAGATGGGAATTGTGGCGCAAGTTATGGGTGAGACAGGCATTGATCATTTCCAGAACAGTGCGGATGCCTTCCTCGAGGGCTGTGATGTCTTGGTGCTGGAATTTTGATAATTTTTTGAAAAAAACTGATGACATAGTTGTGTTGCCAAAACAGCTAAAAATAGACAGTCTGTTTTCAGACAGAGAACAAAAAACAAAAACGTAGGCTAGATTGACGCACGACAACGATTGCAATCGAGTGTCTAGCGCCAAAACAATGGACATTCCTAAGTAAGTGGTGTTTTTGTACTTTAGACGGTACGGTTTTACGTTTTTGGGGTGTTTGAAGAAGTTTGGATTTAAAAACTGAAACCCATAGATGGAAAACTCACCAAATCATATCCCTGCGAATCCTCATGATCTTCGCACTCCTCCGCATTTTCACGCATCATTTGGATCAATTTCACATGGCGTCGGGTCATAGTTTCCAAAAGGCCAACAATCTTCTGACAAACACTGGCCGGAAGATCTCGAAATCCGGCAGACATGTTAGCCAAGGCTGCGAGGCAGTTTTGGTGGAGATAGCGGTCCTGAAAACTGGCTTTTTTTACAAGATTGTGGATAATAGGTGTCTTACCCTCATCCTGGCCGTATTCAAATGAACAGTTTTCACACAAACAAGAATGATAAGGCCGCCGAGAGTGATTTCCGAGATCACTCTGTCGGAATGGAACCAATCAATGTTTTTGATTACCTGTAAATAAACTGGATATATTGTGCCCTGTAGAAGTTTAGACTCACAGTTTCATGAACAATTTTACAGAAAAAGTTGTCCTCACTGAAAATCAGCAGCACAATCATAGCCAGATAAGTGTGACGGCAATGTGTCCGGAATTCGGTGGCACTGATGCCCTCATTCAAGGCTCTGACGATGGGGACGACGAGGTTCTCCAAATTGATCCGAGCGAGGATGAAATTCCGGAATCCTGTATTTCGGTGGATAAGCATATACAGAAGCAACATGGGAAGTGACTCTGTGCAGGAATCGCAGAATCGGAGATACATTTCAGAGAAATCGATCCGGAAAGACGCTTCAAGGTTGGTCAAAGACGACACTTCTTGGCTGTTGGTGCACTTTTCGAGGGCCATTTTGAAGGGATTCAACTTGCCATCGTACTTGTTGTAGCAGACAAGCGATAGAATCAATGCATTGCTCAGATTGGCAAGGGTTTGCTTCGGATAAGTGTCGGAAGTGATGTCGGGCTTAGCTTCGACTGGGCTCGTGTCGAGGGATACTGTACGCGCGAAGGAGGACCAAATGGACGATGCCACAGTTAAAACAATGCTCTCAGATGGAGTTTCTTTCAATTCCGTCGGGACAACTTCAGTATGGTGTAAATAGTTGGAAAACAGGACCCGCATGAACTCATTTGCCTTGGGGGACATGTTCATCAGAAGTTTCAGGAAGTAGACATCCTCGGAGACGTTTTCATCAAACAATGTCGGGCTCAGGAGGACCAGAAGGACTCGGATGACTTCAGCGTGGAGGCGGAGGGTCGATTCGCTGGAAATTTATATATAAAACTGGCCTGAGTTTAACGAAAACCAACTTCACAGGAATACTAACAACAACATCGACCAAAGTCCCGAGCAGCCGTTCAGCCACATTACCATACTCATCATCGTTATCGTCTTCAATAACTGAATCGCCATCACTGTCATTATCAGCGGCTTTTGGCTCCAAATGATGTGCAAATTCGACTTGGCTCAAGCGTTGGAGAAAGAATGTGAACAAATATCGCATTATGATTAGCGAATTTGCTGTTTGCCAGATGAAGATTTTACTGTAATTTTTATATAAACTGGATGACGTTCTAGCGTCTGTAAAAACCTACTTATCGCAAGACGCCGAAATATCAAGCTCCGAATGCCGTCTCAGAAAAACCTTGACCAAAGTCGCGAAATTTCCAGTGGTCGGGGCATTGTAGAGAAAGCTCTGTAGAATGTCTTGGAGACTATCGTAGAAGTCTTTCTGGGTGCACCTGAAGGTTTTAGTGAAAACTGTTTCTATTGTCAAGGCTTAAACTAACCGTTTGGATTCATCAATGGTAAAATTAAAGCTAAAGAGGTGGTTCCAAAACGGGTCATTGTCGCTGATGACCTTCTTCCCGGAAAGTCGCAGTAGGAGCTCATTTTCGGCGATATTGTCCTCGGAACTGATGACTTGGCCCATGTTTGAGGGGTCTGAAGGGGGGATAGATGGGGTTGGAAAGGTAACTCGTGATCAGGGTCACAAATCGCCGATGGCGACGAGGCAGAGTGGATGAAACGTGTTCGGGACCACACCACGCGCGTGGTTGGAACAGAATGCCAGAGGTTGGGGGTGGTCAAGGGGTTTGGAAACTGATGCGATGCTCTTATTGTTGGCTTGAAATGTTCTTACTTTTTGGATTTTGATTGCTTTAATCATGCCATTTTTAATATATAAACTGGCGGTTCAGTCATGTAGGTTTTTATCATTCAAAAAGCCAAAACAAAAGTCATATTTGACTTCAATAGTGGCCTAAGTTTGCTTTGTTTTATTTTATTTTTCATAATAAACTGTTTTGCGTTTCGTTGGCTGGAAGATACACCCCAAAAAGCCCTTATCAGTCCCACTTTCCAATTTACACCCCACCTCCCCCATCCCCCAAAACCTTTCCCACCACGAAAACCCTCCTCCAACTTGCGCGACCAATCTGCGTGACTCGATTTGACCACACAGCCGCTGGCGATTGATCGACTCCTCATTTCCAACTGATCCCTCCGCATTTCGACCCCCATTTCCAGTCATGAATGAAGAAGGCGGCTATCTCGGCGCCATGACGTACCAAGCTATCTACAGCTCTGCCTTTGATAAGCTGCGTCGAGCACACTCGGAATCGGACGAATCGCAGAATGCTTTGAATGTGAGTTCATTTTATAAACTGTTAACGCTTTTACAACTGCACAGTGATGTTTGGGTACTTTTTAGCTGCTCCAACACAGCCTCCACCAAGCAGAATCCGCATCAGCTTCGTTTTTGTTCGATTTCGCCAAGATCTTGCTCACCGAGTCAAAACTGAACATCAATCTGCAGGAAAGTTTCCTCAGAATGCATGCCGTGGCCCCCGTCGATGATCTGGAGATGCCGATGTATGCGCATAGGGCGGATTTCCAGGAACTTTCGCTTCGGTTGGTTTTGATTTAAACTGTTTGTTTGAAGTTTGGTTCTTATATATAATTTCAGTGCGATCGCCCTCCGACGCGTCCTTGCTCGAGTCCCAGACGAGATGAAGGAACGTAAACACTTTTTGGAAACCATCAAGGAGATCGCGTCTTCCATCAAGAAGTTGCTCGACGCTACGAATGAGATTTTAAATACGATTCCGCTGCAATCGCAACATTGTGGGTTTTTGGTTTTATAAACTGTATTGTGCAGTATCTTATAATCTCCAATTTCAGTGGTCGAAAAGCGCAAACGCGAATTCGTACACTACTCCAAGCGCTTCAGCAACACCCTCAAAGAGTACTTCCGGGACCAAAACCAGACCCAAGTCTTTGTCGCCGCCAATCAGCTCATCTTCCAAACAACGCAAATAGTCCGAACCGTCCGTGATCGCATCCGTGTCTAATCTGAACTCTTCGAACTGCCTTTTGATTCCACTAACTTCAACTTCCCTGACCCCTTCCACCTCCTAGAAACGCATTTCCATAGTTTCATGCACGCTCCTCAAACAGCAATAAGAACGCATTTAAACTTGTACATTTTCAATAACCGTATCTATCTACGTATACATCCACGGCAAAAAAAGAAGATGAACTACTAACCCACCAAATGCCGTCTCGATGTTTTCCCGCTTCCCTCTGCATTTTACTTTTTTCACGTATTTATTTATATTTAGTTTTTCACTTCACATTTTCGCGCTTATGCTTCCCGATGCAGTCGTCACAACATTGATATAACCAACCGGCTAATGCATGCAGATGCCTTCGATCTGCGGGGGGTTCTCGCGTGTCTTTCGTGTCTTGTCAAGTGCAATTTACATATCTTTTCCCACCATTATGTGCATTATTTTCAAATTCTTCGGTCACTCAGCTGATGCATCTGTGATCATTCACGGGCATGGCCATCAAAACCGGGAAGCTTGAGTTGTTTTTATTTTTATTTTCGTATTTTTATTTTGAATAAGGACATCTAAATGTGGAATTTGACACCATGTAGCCACAATTACGATATATACGTGGGAAATTGAAACTTTAAATCGTTTAAATGAATTAAAAATAGTAGGACAAACTTATTAGTGATACAAGTTTTAAAGTTTAAACCAATTTAAGTACGTTTAACTACAATTTCAACGTGCAGGTTAACCTACGCACTTTTTAGGTCTACAATTCGAGTTATTTGCCTAATTTGAGGCGCTTAAAGTATTAACTTAAATATAGATGACTCAAAAAAGGAAGAGGATTCCTCAGAATTGTGCTTTGTAATTTGAAATACCGATTTGCGCTGTGAGCTGAACACAGATTGTGTTGTGCGTCAAGAACCCTGGAAAAACTGTATTTCAATCCTTCCTATTTTGATTTACGCACGGCATGCATGATGTACCCCTCCATTTTGGATGTATAAGCTGATGTAGGTGTCAGCTCATCCCGAATTTAAATTTATAATGCCAAGCTTAACTGACTGGTCCCCCAATTCCAAGTTCCGGGTGCACCTGTCGGAATGCCAATGGTAAGGGGCTTAGAGTACTTATAACTTACATAAGTTGTGATCCCTAGACTGAAATACAAAAGTTATTACGGGTCACGGAAGCATTTGTTATGACGCGGATGCCGATGTGAGCACTATACAACTTTATTTTGTACAGGCGTAGTTGAAATGGCGACCAAAAGTGGCAATACAATTGTTTCACTGTTTTCGACTATGCAGGCTATTTGCAGGGAAATAAATTGTTGACCAAGCGTGCAAACGTCACTCGGAAGCTTTTTAAAAACAATAAACTGTTACTCTTTGCAAATGTAATAAGTTTCATGTAGTCTGTGATGACACTTTTTCAACGTGACGACAAGCCCAATTACGACGTCTCGGGTACCTACATTTCTATAAATACAAAAGTTTATCCTGTTTGTTTCAACTCACTAAACTGAGATTTGTCAAATAAATATACTTGTAAATGCGTACAGCTTTCAGTATTTTCGGAATTTACATTTGTTTTATTAACAATAAAAAACTACAGAACCGTAATGCAATAAGCATACAGATCATCTGGATTCTACTGCCAAACTGCACGGAGCCCTGTTTTCCCCTGTGTGACCAGACGGTAGTTTCAAGGCTTACAGTGACGAGAATTTGACGTTTGTGGCAACAGGTGACTGCGTCATTCGTACGCTTCAACGCATCGAATTGGGAGCCGCCACCGCTGAAGCTAGAGGGGACATGACAATCTGTCTAAGGCACTGTTAAGCGTTTTTTTGTTTTGTGGAAAATTTACTTCCAAAAAGATGAGAGTTGAAAGAGTTGAATAGATTTTTGGAAGTTTTGGAAGTTTTCGATTTGAATGGACAGTTATTGGAAGTTGTAAACTGGGAAGAAGGCGTTTTTATTGTTAAATTTCAAGGAAATGGGTTGATGTGTACTGTAGTTTTCGACCTTATTGATGTTTATGATAAAACTGATGCCTTTAAGTTACGCCAAAACAGTGTTTATTTTGCTTATTAGACTTAAATTTTCAAAACTGTAACGAAATACAAGGTTTCAACATATCAGTTTTCAAATTACCACCACCCACATGTCCACCATCTTCCCACTTCCAATCCCTCAGCCCACCCTGAGCGCCCTCACAGCTCCGGAAGCCCGCCTTCTTCGATACATGTCCACATTATGGCAACACTTCTGGAATCTGCGTCCATTGTGATCCCTACCGTAAGCTTAGGCAAAGCTACCCGGGCCGCCTTTAGCAGGTCCGCGTATATAAAAGGGTGGGGAGAGCCTCTAACACCCGTGAATGTGGATGCGCGTCTGTTTCCCGGTCGTGCCTATGCTCCTCGAGAGGCTCCGCCTTCAGAATTCTTCAGGGCACCCCGGGGCATCTATTTTTTGTGCTCCTTGTTCGTTTCGTTGGTGACACAGAGCTTTCGGCACTTACGCCTGAGTCGCCAATTTTTGAATTGAAGGACACTTCCATTTCCGTGTTTTCTGCGGGCGCACGGATTTGTGGCACTTCCTGTTGATCTTAATTGCGTGGGCGATTATTAAATTTACTGTTAAACTGTACCTTTTTTTAACTTTGCTAATTTTAAGAAAAATGCCCGAACTCGAAATGTACTCCTCAAGCCGTCCATCAACTTCCAACTGTCAAACACAATGTGCCATCGGTTCCAGTGAATCTAAATCCGCTCCAAATACCGCCATTATCCCCTCAGGGTCAATTAAAATGTCACACTACATGGTGCGACTTACAAGCACCGAAATAACTGATCAACCACTTATCAACTCGGTAAAGAGTAAAAAGAGCTCTGATCCCCTCAGGCGAATCCCAGCTTGCATGCCAATGGTGTTACACATGTCGACACTATTTACATTCCAGTTGCGATTACTTATTTTAAGCATGTTTTGTGGTTTTGGATTAGTAGCAGGTCAGCCAATTGGAGGTGAGTGAGTCGGCGGGATAATGGGGCGTAAAGACTTCCGCGAGAAGTTATTATTTTTATGTTTACGGTGGGGGGAAGGAATGCAACAAAGTATTTGGAAAATGGGGCCGGAAGTCGCTGCAAAGTCGGGGAATATTGTTGCAAAAGCGCTGAATGCGCGGGCGGCGCGTTGAAAGCTTCAACTTTGCACTTGGATGAGTGACCATTGGGGTACTTCCGGATCTTTGGGGGTGATCTACAGTGTTTAATGGCACTCTGAGGGCAGAGGGGGTTCGGCTACTGTTGAAATGGCAAAATTTTTTTTTAGTTTTGTTGATTTAAAACTGTATATACTTGCAAAACGACTTCAAGCAACTCTCAAACCCCTAAAACACCGTAATCTCCCCATCTAATCATCCCGCAAAATCAGTTCCTCTGATTCATGCCATCATCATCAAATTCGCCCCCGCGCTGACCCCCAGGGGAAGTAACAAATTTCACACATTTCGCCTTTCAGCAAGTAGCATTTCCTTTTCCATGATGCCATTTTAAGTTTACATTTTTTGTCCAAGGCCCGCTCATGGTTCATGATTTGCGTCCGCCTTCACGCTTGCAATCCCGCGGGATAAAAAACAGCCCGAATAACGTGCCATCATCTTTGTATGGCAGCTTAACGGAAGCAAGTTGAATGTCCCTGGGGAAGCTTCGGGGCGTCTGAACCTGCATTGCAGGAAATGTGTTACAATTTTTATCTCGAAATGACGTGTGATTGTTGTTATCGCTTTTATGGGGGGTAGATAAATGATAAACTGTGCTCCTTTTTTGATAAGTTTTCAATTATGCCATTCCAGGAAGTCGATGTTTCTACTTCGGACCCGGTATGACCATCCATGGCGGCGATTACCGCAAAGATTTCGATGTGACGCAAGGCATGTGCGCTCAAGCGTGCCGTGAAGACGGCTGCTGTATGGCCTTTGAGTTTGCAGATGGCGAATGCACTCTCAAGAGCCGATCCCTAAATGGTACTATTGCGCCTAAGGCGGAAGCATTCTTCGGGCTATGTCTCGATTACGGTATGTTTTTTTTTCTAGTGGATTTGATTTATACCGCTTTTTACAACTATTTCGATGAAAACGCTATGTTTTATCGTACTTTTTTAACACGAAACATCCCAATGCTGAATTTGGCAGTTTAAGGATGCAACGCACGTTCTGTTTTTGGACAGGGATGACCTTTTCAAACTTGCCTATTTTGTGAATCCCTAAATTTGACAGCTTTTTTGTTTCGTAATTCTGCATGGATAATGTGCCAAGTCTACTGAGGGATGCCATTTTGTTTCCGAAATATGACAATTTTAACTTTTTTTAAACTGCAATGATTCTAAGTTGCTTTATTTTCAGAAGACGACGATCGAGAACGCTTCTGGGACCATGAACTAGGCGGCATCGAGGTCGCAGTTCAGCCCGAACTCGAACGAGACGCCTGCGATGTCTTCTGTCATGACACTCCGGGCTCCGTGATCTACTCCTGGCGCACCAGTGATGCGCGAAACGTCGAAGCCGAGCTCGGCGAGTGCAGGTGCATCTCTGTGCTTCAAAGTGTGAAGTTGAGCTTTGGCTCCTTTGCGGGTTTCTTGAGATGAATTAGACATAATTGAAATATTGAATAGAATCTATCAGATAGTTTTGATTATTATTATCATTATTGGGTCGATTGAATGTCAGTTTGTTGTGTCATAAAAACTGTTTTTACAATATCACAGTTTGATTAGAAGCAAATTTAACCATAAAAAATCGCACTAATTAGCATAAAACTGTTTCGATGAAGAGCCCAAGTGATTACTGTAGGACCCACAAACCCAATTGACCCCCTCCATGACTGCCCCAGGCAAAGGCAAAGAATTCGTCCCCTTCCCCGATAACTACGACAGCTTCATCGCCGTCCCATCCGACAAAATCCGCCTCGGCCCCGACCTCGGTGACACCACCAAAATCGATCTGACCAACAAAGGCGATCTCCCCATCCTCTACAAAGCCAAATGCACCAGCAACAAGCGAATCGCCCTCCTCGACTGTGCCGGAGTCATTGAGCCTGGGAAAACTGCCGAAGTGAGTCTTACTGTACTTTTATAAAGTCCAAAATCTGGACTGAAATCTGTTTCATGCCCTTTCACTTTCCGCATCGCATTTTTTTCGAATATGCACCCACATCTATACACTTTTTTTCGCCTTGGCATTTTCTTTATTGTGTAAACTATCCTATTCTCGCTAAACTTGACGTCATTAAATGCACAAATTCGCCTGCCTGATTGCACTTCCCGTGTCACTGCAAGAATAGTAACATTTTAATCTGTCGTCTCTCAACTTTGGGGCGTCATAAAGGCTAAACTTAGGATCTATCTGCATGCATGGAGGCTACGAAGATAGATAAACTTTTATGCCGCTGGTTGAAAAAAACAAACACCCAGGGACGTGACAGTTTTATTTTGCTTTGCACTAATTGCTGATAGCAACTGGGTAGGCGGCTTACGTAAATGTTTCCAGAAGTGTCTGAAACACTCAAAATCCGCCTAAACATCCAAATTTGGCAACATATTTCGACAATCAGGTCCTTTCTACGTGTGATATCCAGATACTTTTCCGGAAAAATGCCACCCTTCCGGGTTGGGTTGCACATCTTTTTGCGGGTCGCTCGTAACGGCCTTGCCATGCTATCCATGTGGATTTGACAGTTTGTCAATGGCATGACACACGTAAGGCTTGCATCGCCGCTAAACCCGGATGTGTTAACAGTTTGTTGCTTTTTGTCGTCTGGAGGGTTCTTCCGCATTGGCGCGCGAAAAGTTTGTTGAACTCGTTGAAATGCCACATGGTGCCATGTCCATGTCCACGGACATCAAAATACTTTCCACGGGAACCAGGAAGGAAGAAATTATGTTATACCAAGATGATTTCATGTTCCTCAAAAGTGGTATGCGAATGACATGTGTATTTGTGGTGTTAAAATTAGGCGTACACCAAAGGGTAATCTGGGGGGCTTTCATCAATTGTAGGAAAACAAGGAACGAAAAGGAAAGGGTCGCCGACGACGAGCGACGACACGCGTCAAAGATGTCAAATTGGCGCCTTTTGAGACTTAATTTAGATATAGAGAGGGAAAAGGTAGATGATGTATGCCGGTTTAGAGGGGTTAGGATATAATGTGAAAAGTTTGAGATATACTTTGGTGTTATACAAAGCATGCTGGGGCATGGTAAAGATGAGGGGTTTGAAAACTGAAAATACAATATCACAAAAACTCAAACTTCCAGGTAAATCTAAAACGCCGAAAAGCCAAAACCGACTCCGCCGACATGATTTGCATCGTCTACACGCTCATGGGTGAGCTCGGAGGCGACAATGCCCTTTATCAGTGGCGAAGAGTCAATGACCAGCAAATTCCGACGAAAAACATAATCATTGAAGTCACTGTTTGAATTTAACTAACAAAATAGCAATAAAATTTGACAAAAGTCACCATAAATTTGCATAAAACTGCCACCACGGCACACAACTTTGTTTACAGTCCCCCATTCTGTGCAGATTTCGACCCATCACACCCGCCCCGACTGCCTGTAGGCATCGAAATCCGATCCGCGTTTCAGGACTCTCGATCATGGGTCCACCGAATGGCGGAGCCCCCACCGGTGATAAGAGTGCCTCAAAGCCGCCGGTGCCCTCCAAATTGGCGCCCTACATCAACGGTGATGACCGTCGACACTGTGGGCTCTGTGCGTCGTCGCTCGGCGAAGAGGCCATCGTGGCTATGAATCGGCTCTGGCATCCGGACCATTTTCTCTGCAATGGCTGCAAGAAGCCGATTCGACAAACGTTCCAGGCCGCGGATAATCAGGCTTACTGTGTTCATTGCTTTTCGGAGAGGTTCAATCCCAAGTGTGCAGGTGGGTTGAAACTATATTTTATTTGAAAACTGCCATTATCGGTGTTTATCATTATCAAAACTGTCTAGTCGGGATTCTGGTAATGACGTTTCATTCAGGTTGCCACGAAATCCTAATCGACACATGCCTATTGGCGCTGGATAAGCATTGGCATCCGCGCTGCTTCACGTGCAACTGCTGCCGACGTCCGCTGCCAAACGGCGAGTACTACCTGGTCGATGATAAGCCCTATGATCTCGATTGCCACTGGGAAAAGCGCCTGGATAAGCGTACCCAAGTCGTCAAAGAGCGTCAACACTACGGCGATTTCTGATGGCTGCTTTTTAATTTCTAATGGTATTAATTATTAAATGTTTTTACTGTATTGAAAAGTCAATAAATATATTATACTGAAAACTGGAAGTGGTATTTTTTTCGGTAAAAAAAAATTTTACTCAGAAAATAAAGACTTTATTGCGTACGCAAAAAACAACTTATACTGTTAAAAACTGCACAACAGATGAAAATAGCTAAAAATATGTGTCATAATAAAACCCATGATGCGTCACCATTGTTGAGCGATCCAGTCCACGAACAAAGGCAATAACGACGGAATGATGAACCGAATGAGATCGACTTTAAATTATAAAACTGCGAGAAAATCAGCCATTTCGCCGGAGGGGCACTTCTTTTAGCGCATTCATGTTGTCGTCGACTTCGTCTTGAAGTTCGATCAGAAGACCGCGTTTTTCTAGGGGCAGACGGGTGACATGTTTTAGAGGCTGAAATTATTTTCAGCATCAACTTTTTCAACACGTTTTGTTTGTAAAACACAATTATAAGTTTTGAAAACTGATTTGTTTGTGGTTTTCCACATCACTTACATTTTCCGGGAACAGATGCCAAATAAACAACCCCATGAAAACTCCAGTAACATGAAGCATGACAGACAGAATCGTGTGCCAAACGTAGTATGGCTCCATGTCGAACATTGTGAAATATAAACTGTACAAACTTATCAATCGAATTGCAAAACAACTTCAAGCCCCAATTCCAGTAAACTGATCCCAGATTCAAGAGGGGTATAGATTGAATAGATGGTTCCGTGCGACAGTGACTGTGTCTTTGTCGGCGTCGTTGCCGTCAGTACCACCACCACACACGCGGGTCGTACTTCCAAAACGTCGGAACCGGGTCACCCTGCGGACCGACGACCAGGAAGACGAGAAGATGGGATCCGTTGGCGTGGTCAAAATTGGAAAAGAAGATGATTGTTGGGTGAAAAAAGAGAGGGTTTCCGCACTTTAAACAATGAATGGGATGCATTGATTCATAGATTTCAGGCATCAGGGGTGTTTGATTTCAATTGGGGGGATGGGGTGTTTTTGTTTATGTAAACTGGTAGCAGGGTTTTCACTTTTTGATTACAATTTTGGCATTTTCGATTTCTGGAGTACTGTAACTGACGACAATATCAAGAATCAATGTTAATTGTACCAGATAAATTTATTTAAAAACTGTGATCAAAATTTTTTCGTATTTAGACTCATTTTTAGTCTTTTTACCTAAAATTTAAGTTAAAATAGTCAAAAACTGCAGTAAGAATTGTGCGATAAAAAAGTTGGTCCCCCTTTTCGGCATTTCAACACCCCCGCATCGGCTTTTCCTTTCCAGCTAGCTATATTCTCCATTTTGCTGACCGTTGAAGCCAAATTTAACCGGAAATGACCCACGCAGTGACCGGTCACTTCGCACTTGTTTCTACTTTCATCGCGTGCGCATCCTCGCACTCCCATAACGAAAGTTCTGGCAGCGGTTTGTCACCCCGGCGATGAAGCATGCACGCGTGTGTGCGGATGATGCTCGTTCTCTGCTTCGCATAATCGTTAATTGAAGATGCTGACATTGATAGTCGATATGGTTGAAACTGGTGAATGATTGGCTTTTGCTTTTGAACTTTGAAGATCGTGTTGGGTTTTGTTTGGCGTGATAAACTGGCCCTGAGCGTGGCTTTTGCGTGTTGTTGGGTTTCATATAAACTGTAAAAGTGAAGCTGTCTTCAGGTGTTGATTAAGCCCCTTGTCATAATCAAGTCGACCACCCCTCATCAGTCCGGCGGTAAGCCCTCAGGCAGCGGCTCAACCGGGTCCAGTCCGTCCACGTCGCCGGTGCATTCGCGTCTCCGGCGCAACAGCAGCAGCAGTAGCAAATCGTCGAGCGCGGCCTCCTCCTCCGCGCCCCTCACACCAGCCCTGAAGCAATCCAGCTTCGCCAAGGACCTGCTGGGCTCATGTCCACGCAATCAGCGATCCATGAGCCTCGGTGGGTCCGTCCATGAGCAACTTCTCGCCATGCAACAGCATCATTCGCAATCGCCGCCACAGACATGTGAATTGAGTCGGGCGCCGAATGGTTTGTTATATTTTTTATAAACTGTAGCGTCCCATAGTAACTGTATTTCTTCTTTCCAGGCGATCACATCATCCTCCTCGTCGAAAACACGCGCTTCATCGTCGACCCATCCGTCCTGACGTCCAAGCCGGATACCATGCTCGGACGCATGTTCCAAGTCAGAATCCGCGCATCTGCCGGCGAAGCGTTGGACCTTGTCAGACCAAATGATAGGGATGAGTATGAAGTGGCCGATGGCATCTCAGCCTGCTGTTTCCGAGCCATTTTGGACTATTATCACAGCGGCATCATGCGGATTCCGAGAAGTGTCTCTGTCGCGGAATTGCGCGAAGCTTGCGACTATCTGATGGTCCCCTTCAGCGCCACTACAGTGAAGACTCAAGATCTACGAGGCCTGCTGCATGAAATCAGCAATGGCGGCGCTCGGGAGCAGTTTAATGTGTTTTTGGAGGAGATTTTGCTTCCGCAACTTGTTATGAGTGCTGAGGTTAGTTTTTAAACTGGGGTCGCTGCCTTCGAGTCTAACTTCATTTCTTCCAGAACGGCGACCGCGAATGCCACATCGTAGTCCTCCAAGACGACGACGTCGTCGATTGGGACGAGGAATACCCGCCCCAAATGGGCGAAGACACCTCCAGCGTCGTTTACAGCACCAGCTTATGCAAATTCTTCCGCTATGCCGAGAATCGTGACGTTGCCAAAGAAGTTTTGAAGGAGCGAGAATTGAAGAAGATTCGATTAGGCATGGAAGGCTATCCCACGCATAAAGAGAAGGTCAAGCGACGTTCGAACAACCGTGCCGAAGTCATTTATAATTATGTCCAACGGCCATTTGTGCACTGCTCCTGGGAAAAGGAAGAAGCGAGGTCTCGACACGTCGATTTTGCGTGTCCGATCGTGAAGTCTAAGTCGAATCCGAGTTTGGCTAGTGCGGCTAGTGATCCGTTGCCACAGGTTAGTGTCTTTTTTTGTAAAACTGTTGCCAAGTAGCTGTCTTGCAGCCAGCGCCTCTCCAAGTCAACGTCGAAGCCGCTGCCGCCGCCGCAGCTCACCAGGCCCCGATCCATCCCCCACCCAACCCAAATGCCATCGCCTTCGAGCCCAACAACGGCAATAATCACCTGAATGCCCATAGGGCAGGCGGAGCCCATCCAATGCGGTCACCACCGGTTCAATTGCCACCCAACTACGATAACAATGCCGATGAAGATCGTGAATGAAATGCCACTTTTTTTTAAAATTAACCATTTATCAATTTTCGGGCAGTTTTTATCCGTTTTCTTGATGTAACTCAATTACCTACACCATACTTGTGTCCTCTATTGTATCTTTTTTGCTTTTTCAATGATTGTGTACATTTATATTTGTGAGTGTGTCCATAAATCTTCGCCCTCGAGGGCACGCTTTTCAATGCTTTTCAAAAGTTGTCGCCTCAGGGGCAAATTGCCTAACAACCAACAAAAGTTTGAATTTGAACAACTGACGCTCTCCTGGGTGGTGGTGGTGCTAGAGTATAGTAAATTAACGAAAAAACACATTGCCTTGTTGCTGTCAAGCGGCTTAAATGTTGGCAACTTGGCGCTTGGGAGAAGGCAATGTTCGTCCCCTCGGGCACTTTTTGTGCACTCTGCATGCAGTTGATGGGTGCAGGCATACAGAATGCACACATTCGAGACTTCCTTCTCGACATTATGGTTGGGGGTAGAGATGCCCCGCCGGAAAGGATGTCCCGTTTTTTGGCGCCAGGACACACGCCCTTTGATAGCGTGTGCGTAGCAGCGAGGACGCACATGTCTATCGGTTTGGGCGTGTGTCTTGGCGCTAAAAACGGGGCATCCTTTCCGGCGGGGCATCTTTACCCCTAACCGACATTATGCATGTTAGTAGACATAGGCAGAAGGGGAGAGCCTTCAATACGTTTGTTGAACGTGTATAACCATAGGACGTGTGTCTGGCTTGGCTGGATCGCCTCAGGCTGGACGCCTGCTCTCGTCGAATGGGTAGCGTAGCAGTAGAGGCAGGCTGCTCAACGACGCCGACGGCTGCTGCTGCTTTTGAAATCTATTTTGTGGTGTGTCATTTTTTCCATCCTATTCTTACCCCCTCTCGTCGCCCGTGCTACTGGACTGACTTTCCAGCCAGCCGACTGACGCCCCAACCAATGTACCAGCCATCTCGGCTCTGCAAAACGAAAAGGTTGACAGCCTTCAGCTCATCAGTTTGGGTTTTGGGGGTGAACTTCTTCTTCTTATCGACGAAGAAGAAGTAGAGTCCTCCGAAGCATCAAACCATTTTTAATCCAACAACAAACTGCAAATGCTCAGCCTTGGGACCCAAGCCTCAGTTTCTAATTTACCTACTTCGTCGTCAATGTAAGCCGGGTTCGCTTACTTTCCCCAGGCAAACATCTATTTGGACTTACCCCCATGCCCCCGACCTTTGTACACCCAAACTCTCATTCTCCTTCGACAAACATGTAAAACACTTCTCCTACGTTGCCTTTTTTCATCCCCAGCCCTTTCCAAACTTTCATTATATAGCTATGTGAAAAAAATTGATAGCCTATAATTCCCTGAGGATAATGCAATTCCCTTTTTTGCCCTTTTTGCAAAAACCGATCTCCAGTCTGACATTAACTAAATTACTTTATACTTAAGCCTACATTTGTCTACAAAAATTCGTTCCGGAAGTAGCTAGTTCCCATGTAAGTGCGACTTCACTTATGTTTCTCCCTTCCTCTTGCATTAAATATTTACGTGCCACTTTTCGTTAAGCATTCCTGACATCATGTGTTCCCACCACTCGTGCCTCCTCCGAAAATATACCCAAAGGCATCGGAAGCGAACCGTCGTCGGGAATGTGCATGTAGTGATCGATATGTGACAATCGTCGTCGATGGCGGGGCTGTGTCCCCTCAGGCTACACTACGCCGTTATTTCGTTGTCAACTGATTTGTCGAACGGGGTGAATCTATTTAAAAAGCGATTCCCATGTCAGTGTTAATCGGGTAAATCAGGTTTTTTTAACTTAGTTACTTCGTTCACCGGTGCCTGCCTTGTGTTTGATCTCTGCGTGTTCGTATTGGTATGTAAAAAAGTGAACCGAAATGGAACCAAATCGACATTTTTCTCCAAAATGGATACTCCAAATCTCGACTTAACCCTATTAAGCTTCTATAGCCCTTCGCATACGGTAGCTGACACGGAAATGGAAACTATAAGTGGCGCTGTTTGTATGTGCAGTGAGTGCAAAGTCCATCTATTTAGTCGGCAAAAATGTAAAAAATTCACTCCTTTAGTCATACCATGTTTGTAATTATGGCTGTGGGTGTGTATTGCCATAGAAACGTCGAAAAAAACTGCTTTAAAGTGTTACTTTCGTTAATCAGAGATCATCGCGGCCATTGTCTGCCCTTTTTTGCGTTGTTAAAGCGGATTACCACTGTTTGTCGACCATTTCCCGTTTCTCTTATCGCTGCACATCAATCAATGCGATAGTTGGATATTATCATCTGCCCTGCCCTGCTCCGAGATGGATGGTATCAGATTAGGCGGGTTGCGGTTTCGCCCTTCTTTCACAGATGCGAACATTGCGCAGTCTTATCTACTTTCCGATGACTTTTTGGGGCGATTGTTCTTTTTTTTGGTAATTATATTAAAACTGTCATGTCTCTTACGATCAAAATTTCACTTGAAACTTCCAAAACAAGCCTCAAAACTCCCATTTTCACCCCCTAAATGTCACAGATACATACATAAACATTTCATGAATGTGATTGTGAATAGTTGTGATTGATTGATTGCCTGAATCATCGGAATGAATGGTTTATGATCCGGCGTTTACGCCGCCATCGTCGTGGCTGTCCATGACGCCGGATGGCGGCCCCATAGAAACACGACGTCGTTCGCCCCGCGCCCGGTCGTCGCCCTTTCAAATCACTATAACCACCATTCGAAAATACACATTCTCGACGCCCACGAGACTCACAGCCACACTTTATTTTTTTAATTGCACTCGAAAATTGGTCGAGCTTAATGTGTTGTTTTTTGTAACCGTTTACTTTTTGCAAAACTGTCAATTTGTTCTTTTTTTTGCATTCGCAACTTTACTAACGCGCTTATTACGTCTAACATGTCATTTGGGAGTCGTATAATTGGAAAGCTTTTTACATTAGCTTTTTAACTTTGTATTTTTTTTACAAAAACTGGGTGTCCAATACACGGTGTACTTGTTTTTCATCCCAAAATATCCGCAATAGTTCATTGCTCCATTTAAAGTATCTGTGCGGTCGTTGAGAGTTCGAACACAACTTGTGATCACAAAAGTGATATTTCCCTATGATTTCACACCTATTTATAACCCAAAACTTCTGATGTGAGATGTATGTTGTGACCATAATGTAGCCACTGAATTTTTGTATCTTTTACTTTGGCAAATAGCAAATAAAGGCCTATTTTCCCATATTTAGCCCCACGTTTCCCCCTCCGATCGATGTCTGTTCAACACGTTTTTTGCAAACTGCAAATTGCAGCTGTTAATGTGCCGTTTAATGAGCCATCCCCCTGACAAACGATCATGTTTGTTCGTCGAGATGCTTCACAGTGCTTTTTTGTCACAATGTTAGTTACATTAGCTTGAATGGCCTGGCTGGCAGGTAGTGATAAAGCAGGCAGACCGGCCCGGGCGCCCTCAGGAACACAATCAGTTTGGAGGGGTAACGGCCCTGCTCTGACTTGACTTCAAAGCGGGCACGGCTCGATTCACGTGATCTTTGTCCGGCGATAGGCTGGCTGGGCGACTGGCTGGAGGACGGGTGTCACACGCTTGAGGCTCGCCGATGGAGCAACACCAGCACCAAACTGGTGGTGTCTACATTGCACCTTGATGTCTGTCTTTTTTAGAGTTTTTCTTGTTGAATCGGAAATGTTGAATCTTGACGATTGCTCGAATTTGTTGTGTCATTTTCCACGTTTTGCGTTTAATTTTAGTTTTATTTTGGAATTTTGTTCAAAATATTGTCAGCTAAGAATGGTGTTTTTAAACTGTACCCAAAAGAATCCATTCAAAGTTTGTTTTCGCCAAGTTCCAACCCACCCCTTTTGCTCCCCAAGATCTCCCTGAACGCCTTGAACTCGCGATTCTTGATTTGATTCCGCTACCCCCTTCGCGTTCACTCTGATCATGTTTGCCTTGTCAGGCGTACCCGTGTGCCCGATCGGGTGTCATCACCATCAACATCCAACTCCAACAGCAGCCTTCCTACCGCCCTTCTCCGCTTCCTATCCTCCGGCCGGTGTGATGCCGTCGCCAGCGTCTGATTGCGTGCCCATGGCCGGGATCGCCGGCTACAACGGTGACTCTCCACCCATGGCGGCCGCAACCACCTCGTCGTCGAATGCCATCGGCTCCCAAGCCCACGGGCCCGAATTGGGCCTCAAGCTGGGGCGCGTGAAATCGATCGAAGTGTGCCGCGTCTGTGGAGACGGTCCAGCCCGCATGCATTATGGTGTTCCGACGTGCTTCGGATGCAAGGGCTTTTTTCGACGTACTTTGAAACGGACTAAGGAGTATACGTGCAGATATAATGGCAGCTGCGTTGTTGATCGATGTAAGTTACTTACCGTTTTTGGGGGAAATGGGGTTTATCATGGGAAAACTGTGTTCGTTTTGGTGGTGCGGATCACTGAATTCGCTAAACTCTGATTAGTCTCAATGATTCCATTGACCGCAGTGCAAGTTCTTTTGCGTGCGCGACCAGATTTATGGGTTCGATGGTGGCTATAAAGCTACAGTAGGATTGAATTGACGTCATTTGAGGGTAACAAAAGTGTGCAAATTGGGGGCATCGTTACGTTTTTTGGTTTTAAGTAAACTGTTGACGCACTTTTCCATCGAAAAACATCCTAAAATAGCCTCAATTTCCAGATGAACGCAACTCCTGCCGGTTCTGCCGTTTCAAAAGATGCCTCGAAGTCGGCATGGACCCCAAAGCCGTGCGTCCAGATCGCGATGCCGCCGGCCGTAGCCATCCCATCCGTCATCGTCGATCCCGGGCTTCCTTAGGCGAGCTCACCATGGAAGAGGAAGAGAATCCGACGGATGACTGGGTGCGCAAGTTGCCGGTCGACATGCGCACCCTGCTCATGCAAATCATGAACATTGAAGTCCTCGTTTCGCATGGCGACACTGCCGAGGACGCGAAGAAGCTCTATCCGCTGCCTTATAACAGCTTACGGCAGATCTTCGAAGACATCAGCTTGCTCGATGGCAAGCGAACCGAGATACGGTATGAAACGTTCCGTCAAGTCCAAGCTAATGAATTAGCGGCCGTCGCGCATCGGCGTCTCATCGCGTGCATCGACACGGTGGACCATTTGTTTACGTTGATGGATCTGCACAATATCGACGACAAAATAGCAGTAGTCAAAGGTGTCTATGCGCCGTTGAGCATCTTCTCCTTCGCGGCATCCACGACGAAGGTGACAAAGCAACGGGATGTGCTTTGTCTGTGTAATTATGGCTTCTTGCCACGCAATTTTCAGAGTACAACTGGCGAGACTTTGTAAGTCTTACTAAATTTTAACTTAAAACTGGTTTCACAACGAAAGAAATCTTCAGCCACCTCGGGAACCGTGTCGTCGAAAAAACAATTGACGATCTCGTCGAACCCTTCAGGGCATTTAACTTCAAAGACCAGGAACTGGCACTCATGGGCGCCATCGTCGTCCTGAACCCCCACATCAAAGTGCTCTCGGGCGAAGCCGCGGAGCAGATTGCCGATCTCAGGGATCGTGTTCAGGAGACTTTGTATAATGTTGTTCGGGAGAGTCATCCGAAGGAGGTGGCTTCATCGAGATTCGGGAATTTGCTGCTTTTTTTGCCGACTATCATGGTGAGGCATCGTTTTTAAAGAAAACTGAGCATAATTCGATGGTATTCCAGATGCTGGGTAACATAATCTACGAAAACCTTCAATTCGCTCAGAGCTTCGGTGGCCAACAGGTCGACCCACTTCTGAGCGAGCTCCTTGACAGTATTGAGCCCATCCACGACGTCAATGGCATGAACGTGGATGAAGTCCTGTCCATGGCGGATCACACAGATCAGTTCATCCGAAGCCAGTCGAGTTCGAGCATTTCGAGCATGAATAGCCATGGATCTGGCAGCTCCTTTGAACAGGGCTACAGTAGCGCGGCTAGTTGTGGTCAGGCGATGAAGCAGGAGCCTGGCTTCCAGGATAGCGATCCTGAATACAATATGACCCTGACCCAGGGGAACTATGCCAATATTGCGCATTCACTACCCTCCCAGCCGATGGACATCGACTCCTGCTGCGGGAACAGCATGCTTTCCGGCAGTGATGGAGCCGCTTCACCCCATGACTACTTCCAAGCAAAACCCAAGTTCTTCATCGAACCCAATGGCACCCCCATGAATGGCGTAATCAGCGGTGGCCAGCCTACCGTAGTCAACGGCGGCCAACACGTCTTCACTGTCGAAGCCAATCGCGACCCCATGTATGCCGCGACCGCCAGCAAGAGTGCCCATTGCCTTCTGAATCGCTTCCAAGGCGGCATCCCACAATCCTCATCTGCCAGTGGCAGCCAGCACCAATTAGACCAATGCGGCTATCCCAATGGCAACCCAGAGCACGCCGGCGGTTACGGCTACCCCAACATGCAGAACGGCAATGCCAACTACGACATGAACGGCCACGGTCATGGCGGTCAGAATCCCCTCCTCTACGAAGACCCCAATCAAAGCCAACAACACAGTCTCTCGAAATCACAATCCTACCCATGCTACGGCTACCTTCTCGACGATAATGAATCCGGGCCACCCACGTTGCAAGCCCAGCAAAACATCTTTCAACAAAACGGGCGCCACTGAACATGAACAGCCTTCAGGGTTACATTCGGCCAGCCACAATGCTCATAAACTTATTTTGAAAAAGAACTCTTTCCTCCCTAATTAGACTTTCCAAAACAGTTTGTTTTCTTCCTACGCGTTATGTTGTTGTTTCTATTTTTGAAAATGCCGGAAATCTCGAAAAGACAAAATTGAATTAAAGATTATTAGAAAAATGGTTTTGAATTTGCATTAGAGTTGGAAAAACAAAAAAAGATCGGTTTTAAATGAATGGATTACTGTAAAACTGATACTGTAACTTGAAGTTGTCACGGATTCAGGGTGTTTTCAATCGATATCTGTGATAAAATTCCGATGAAATTGGATGTGGAGGGCAGAAATGGGAGTTATGGTAGTGAAAAACTGATTTCAAGTACAGTATGATTCCATCAAAAAACACCCACCCCTCTCAAATTAAGATTCATTTCCTCAATCAACCAAACAAAGTATACCAAATCGAGTCAAATAAATTAAAATAAACAGCATTTTAACATTGACAGAATACTAGAAATCACGGTAGACACCAAGTGCCAAGACACAAACGACACAAAAGCAAAGTTAAAGTTGAACTCGGATTGGAAAACATGCAAAACTTTCAGAAACTTACAAGTGCACTTTTACAAAATGGAAGATTTTCAACATGCAAAGGCTATGACTATTGTAGAATACATCACACAGGAATATTATCAAATTGGGAAAAAAGCGGGAAGGAAAGGACGATAAAGCAGTGTTAAGAGCCGGATTGTGGGAGGCAGGGGATGGATGATGTCACTTTACTTGCTCGAGTTCGTGACCCTTTTCATGAGATCGTCCGCGAGCTCTTCGCGGTTCTTCAGGTCGGCTTGGGTTTCGAGGGTGCGGACATCGTTGAGGATTTGGCGCATCTTGCCGAAGTAGACGTCGGACAGCATGCCACGCATCTTGGTTTCGAGGTCCTCGATTTGGCGGCCAATGTTGTAGATGTGAGGGGTTTGGTCGGAGACTGGGAGGTCGGTTTCGTTCTGAAAGGGGTCAATTTAGGGGTTAAATGGGAAATTTATATATAAAAACTGGCTCGAGGAGTAAAAATGTGAAAATTTATATATAAAAATCACCACCAACCTGTCTCGTCAACGATCCACCAAGTTCCATCCGTCCACTACCATCCTCCGTGTCGAGCCACAGCATAATCGTGCTGGTCAGCTTGTAGTGAGACAATCGATTCGTCTTTTCACGGACTTCGACGACGTGTAGCGCTTCCCAGGAGCCCTTGCCGCCGTCGGCCGTCTTCTTGATGCACACGACGCCCGCGAACCCGGCATCGAGATCCCAGAGATACACATTCGACAAACCGCCCTCGTAGTACATGTCGACATAGGCCTCGAAGGCAACATTGGCCAAAACTTCGAGCTTCCGCAGCTTCTCCGATGGCATGACACCGTCCTCGAGTGGCGGGTCGTAGCTGTTGCTCCATGGGGACCGATACGAATCGCCGTCACGGTTGTAGTCGCAGAGGATGTACTCGCGGCCGTTGACTTTGTCCTTCCGCACTTTGAGGGGCTGATCGATCAAGCTGAGGAGATCCTGCATGAGATCTGGGACCAATTCACAGAGATCCGCCAGATTCTTTGCGCAGTTCTTTGGCGGCATGCGCCGCATCAAATCGAGAGCGGAGTCGATCCGTTCCTCGCCCATGCTTGCCTGGAAAGTTAAATTTGGTTAGAATGATGGTAGAGATCATGCAAAAGTGATATGAACGAAGAAAAATATATGAGTCATCGATATGGGCGCGGACGACGACCTGCGGGCGCACGAGCCATGCAAACCGGGTAAAACGACAACGACGACAACATAGTCACGCTTTGAGCGAACTGTTCAAATGTTCGAAAAAGGAGATGGGCTGGTTCGAAAAAAATAAAAAAAATCGAAGGGAAGAGAAACGATGAAATCAGCTATTCATAGGATGGGTCCCAGTTGGATGGAGGGCCACGCTAGCGACACTTGGAACAATTTAAGCTTATGTTAGAGCGGCCCCCGGGCGGTTGAGACTGACCGAAACAAGGATGTTGCCAGCGGCGGCCGGGGCCGGCGAATCGATAGAGCTGCAGCTGGGACGCGCTTCCCGCAAACACTGCAGCCAGCCGAACGCGCCCGCTCAGTCAGCGCAGCAGCGCGTCGATGTTGTTTTTTAGCGACACTTGAGCCCGCGGTTGTTGGACGCTGCCCTTTTCGCAGTGAGACACCGTTTCGCGGCTCTCGAATTGGGCTTTGAGAGGCGGGTGGGATCGGATCGAGATCGTGGATATCGGGGTGGATTGCTGGATTGGAGGGGGGCCAGAGGGTGTCAATAAGATGGAAATGGAAAAAAACTGAAGCCTACCACTGTCATGTACCAGAACACTTTTTGGTTGCGTTTTACAATTTAGTGTTCTGGTACCACTAAAACGACAAAAAAATTTTTCTGTTTTTTTTGTGATTTTTTAAACTGATGAAGCTTTCTAATTGTACAGATTACTGATTAAACCCAAAAAACCTAATTTTAACCGGAATTGGAAAAAAAACTGATCCTACCACTGTCATGTACCAGAACGACTTTGTTGCATTTTACCATTTTGGTGTTCTGGTACGCCTAAAAACTTTCTGTTTTTTTGTGATTTTTTAAACTGACGATGCTTCCTGATATGGCAGATTACTGATTTAACCCAAAAAAATCTACTTCTAATCAACTTTATTGCACCACAAGAGCTAAAACGCTCGATACTAATAAACTTAATATTTATCAAACAAAATTCTTTAATAACGAAAAAAACAACAATAATAAACTTCCAAAAACTAAAACAAATCCAGCTTTACTTATTCCCATTCCGTCGTGCCTGGCGGCTTCGAAGTCAGATCGAGCAGGACGCGAGAGTGGTTCGGGACGCGTTCGGCGATACGGTTGACCATTTCTTGAATGCACTGAAAAAAAAAACTGGATAGACTTCATCTCTTAACTGTTTTGACTCACGTTTTCAGGAATATCTTTCCCCGGAAGCGCTGCTTTCCCCGTCATGAAGTCCCGAGTGATGAATGGGCGCAAAACGAAAGAGCGTTTCGTGCTCGGTTCCCCGGTATTACGGTCAAAGTGGACCGGAATCGACACGACGGGCATCTGCTGGATGAGATCAATGACAGGGCTGAGGAATCGGCTCGGCTGATTGTCGGCTCCACGCCCGACGAGGACCTGATAGACGGCGTGATCGGCGAGTTGGAGCTCGTGGACGGTTTCTTCGTTGAGGTAGGTTTCGGTGACGTCGAGGACGGGCGTTTTGACAGTTCCGCCGAAGCAGTAGACGACGCGGTTGACATTGTGGACGCGGTTGGGGAGCTTCTTGGCGATCTTGTCGATAATGGTCCACGGGATCGGGGATTCATCGGTGGAAAGGGCGACGACATAGCTGTAGCTTCGGCAATCGCCTTGGACGCCGACGCTTTTCACTGGGAGGAGGGTGGCGGTCATGCCGTCGCCGAATTCGTCGACGATTGTTTGCACTTTGGTAGCTGTCTCTTCAAAGGTGTTGTCGACGAAAGCTGTATTGGCACAGAGAATCCGAATGGCTAACCCAGGTCCAGGGAATGGGTGGCGATGGACGATCTCATCGCGAAGACCGAGATTCCGTCCGAGTTCACGGACTTCGTCTTTGTGGAAGTCTTTCAAGGGTTCGACAACCTTTCCGAGGGCACGTAGTTCACGGACGAGGGCGGTGTCATTGTGATGGGTCTTGATAGTGTCGGCAAAGCCAGAAGCTAAGGCACTTGCGGATTCAATCAGATCGGGGCGGAGGGTGCCTTGAGCCAGGAACATATCCGTATCGAGTTTGAGCTCGGTCATGATGGCATCCTTGCAACGGATGAACGTGTCTCCAATGATGCGACGCTTGTCTTCGGGGGATACTGTCTTGGATAATGGGGGTGTTTTGACGCCGTTTTTGTCGACGAAAGTGCCGTTCATGAAGTCGTCGACGCAGTTGAAGCCTGGAAAACTGTTCTTTTTAAACTGATTCAGATGCAGATAACGACTCACGATGAATTTGGACATGAAGATCCTTCCGCAACGCCTCCATAACCCCAGTACTCTCATTCCATCTCATAAACCCATTATCAATGTGGATCGCAACCACCCGATCAGCCCCCAACGCCTTCGTCAAAAGCGCACAACAAACGGCAGAATCGACGCCGCCGGAAACCATGACCAAAACATTCTTATCTCCGACGATCCGGGTGATCTCGGCGATGCACAGATCTTGACGATTGTCCATGGTGTATGTCGCTTTAAGTTCTGCGATCCGTCGGAGGAAGTTTTCAAACATCTTCTCACCATGCTCTGTGAGATCGACTTCGGGGTGGAATTGGACACCGTAGATGGGCTTGGTTTCATGGGCAATGCCGGCAACAAGGTCCCCGCTCCGAGCGATCACTTTGAAGCCAGGCGCGACGGAGTTGGTCTTCACGCTGTCGCCATGGGTGAGGAGGACCTTCTGGACAGGGTCGAGGGCATGGAAGAGGGGGGATTCATTGTCGACATCGATGTCGGTTTGGCCGTCTTCGCGGAGGCCTTCACGGGACACTGAGCCGCCGAAGACTTTGTTGATCACCTAGAGGGGAGGGAAATATATATATAAACTGGTGGTAACAAAAAATAACGAAAAACCAACTTGAAAACCATAGCAAATCCCAAAAATAGGAAGCCCCAAGTCAAAAATTTCAGGATCATACTTCGGCGCATCGGGCGCATAAACTGAATTTGGCCCGCCACTGATAACAATCGCGCTATAGCCATCGGCACGGAGTTTCGAAGCTGGGGTGTTCAGGGCGAGGATGTCGCAATAGAGGCTTGCTTCGCGGATTCGGCGATCAATGACCTGAAGGAAAAAATATATATATAACTTTAAACTGCCCAAAGATGACCAACCTTTCCAAATTGCGCCCCAAAATCGAGGATAGCCACCTTCTCGGTCGAGTTTTCCGACCGAATTTCAACCATTCTGACACAATAATGCCAATACTAGCCAAAACTTAGCAAGTACAGTCCACCTGCCGCCGGCTCAGACCAATATGCAAACCGAGAAAGACAAAAAGATGGGCGGAAGATCGCAAAACCGTCGAAAAGCACATGCAACAGCACTGCTTTGCGCGTTGCGTTTTTTTCGTCGCTTTCGCGGGTTTCTTCAAGGAGGACGTCGCTGCCACAGGCAGATGGGAAGGCAGTCTGGCTTGCTTGGTTGTCTCAGTCTAGGCAGCGCCCCCAGCGGTAATACTGCTGATCATAGACGCGTCTAGGGTTGTTGTTAGATCAAAATCGTCAGAACACCGACAAGGCAACCCGGAGCTATGAACAGGAAGACGGACGCAGCGTCAGCTTTACGCGCTCACTTTCAGCCAGCCGGCTGGCGGCCTAAGGCAGTGGCCGTCGACGGCCCGGAGCTCAAAAGTGCCGGCGCACTTCCGGGACATGGGATGGATGGTTGCGCACTTTGGAATTTGATCGGAAGGGTCGATTTGAGGGGATGGTCTTTTTGGTTTTGAAATGGGGTTTTAGTGGTGGAAAACTGTAACGCGGGTCGGAATATGACTTTTCACGCATAAAAAACAAAACTTTCAATAAAACTGTCAAGCCAAAGATGTGTTTGACAACTAATTTAACAATAACACTCTGGACATTAAAAAGTGCAAAAATTTTTAAATGCTTATTCAAATTAAAAAAAATGCTATTAAAATCAATGGTCTTCGAAAAACTGCAGTGTCGTTTTTCTTCACCCATTTTGTGACAGTATACTTATAAATTTTAAAGATACGTTTCCGCCTTTTTTCTTATATGTTGTGTCATTTAATTTCAACTTTTATTTCAAAAAAGCTTGTATTAAGGATAAAATATAAACAATGAAGTTAACTTTTTATTATCTGATTATAAAAACTGATGTTGTATCCGGCAACTCAAGCCTATTTAAAACCTTTATTACCCCACAAACCCTCAATCCAAACTACAATTAAAACAACAAACAGGTGTCTGCAGCTTTTTTCGACGTGTAACGTGTAGTTCACGACATGTCGTCGTCTATTTTCCATAATATTGATGTCAACCAAATAGATGGATTTGTTTGCGGACCAGGTAACGACGACTCAAATGACTTTTGAATTGTCATTGCGGTCATTCTGTTCTTTGCTTAATACTGATGGGGGCGATGAGATATTCAGTTAATGTATGTTTACTCGGGGTCCCGGAAGGCCTCTTCAGGAAGTACATACAGCTCGTCCGCCGTCTGCAGAGCACGGCAAAACTGTATTGATTTCACAGGACACTGACAACAGACCCCAAAAATGTTACAAATGTGTTTGTCTCGTTTATGGTGAAGTCTGCCTTACAATTTTTAGGGTGTTTTGTTGGTTTGTTTGGGGAGGGGGATTTGATTTTGGTGAAAAGGGGCTTAAAGTGGAGGGTTATAAACTGAGGGTGGTTTTTCTTATTTTTACGGTGGTTTGGGGTACTGTAGGTTACAGTAGTTGTGAAAACTGGTCCGAACGCTTGGCTGTTGACGTGTTTCATGGTTCTTATCAAAAAAACTGTTAAACATAGTTTCTTAGCTTCAAAAAATCACTCCAAACCCACTGATCAACCCCCAGAATCCTGCCATCAATGACCAAACTTCCACCTCCCGGCCTCCCTGAGTACTTCCTCACCCCCATCCAACCCAGATAAAGCTAATCTTACAGAAGGAAGAAGTTGTCGGTCGCCATAAAGCAGACCTCACCACAGACTCAAGCCCCTCCACCATCGAAGAAACACAGCACAAAACGGAAAAAAATTCCGCGTCATCCGGCAGAGCGCAAAAGCGTTCATTTGCCCGGGCGTGCGGCGGAGTCGAGCCGGCGCGATGCTGCGGAGCTCTTGAAATGGGGACATGCGGCCTCAAAACTCTCGGTGAAAGGAAATGACCAAACGAGCACCCCCCTCCGGTGTGGAAGGGTGAGTTGGCGCTTCTACAGGTGCAGGACCCTGGATCCTGATCATGATCACGGAACCGAGGTCGTGATTCTGGGGGTCTGAAGGGGATTCTGGGGGTTGGTCGGCGATCGAGATGGGTTTGTCGAAGTGGGGTGATCCATGGGATGGTTTTCGTTGCGATGGGTGTTTAGGGTGTATTGTAGGGGGTTCTTATCAGGTCGGAGACGATGAAATTCTTTAGTTTTAAGTTTTTGGGGAAAAATCGATTCGATATTGATTGATTTTTCTGTATAGTTGAAAAACTGCGGAGCGTGGGAGAGCGACTTTTTCAAATTGGTTCTGGCTTAGACTCTTTTCTGCCACAAATCCAACAAAATAAAAAGGTAACTTTTGTAAATCTTTGCTCTAATTGTGCGTTTCTTATCAAAATTACACTTTTTTATGACGGTAAACTACTTGTGACGTGAATGTCCATGTTAATAGCACACTACAAAATTTCCGACTCATACCAGAAGCGCTTAGAAAACAGCCAACATACTTTTTAGTCGGTCGTATGCTCAATTTAATGTATAAGAATTGAACATGAGACCAACCGATGTCGTGACGACATACTTTTGCAAAGCGTTAGAAAAGGGGCTGCAAGATTAATGACCTAAAGCTTGCTAGACCTCAGTGGCTTTAAATATTATTACTTTTTTAAAACTGGGCCAGAATTCCTGTTTTTTTTAAAGTAGAGGATCACGGCTACAAAAATAGGTCCCAAAACGATTGTTTTACATACAATCACGAAATAGGGTATTCCCTATTTCGCGCCTGTTTTCTGTTGTCTCTTTCCTTTTAGCTATTAGTTATGTGTCACCGGGATGCTCGAGGTCGGTCGGGTTAGGTTTTTCGTCGGAGCACACGGTCGGTCAGCCATCTTGCGCAGTTTTTGCCGAAGTCGGTTTCTGTGAGCGGGCTGGGGGGCCGTTTGCGAACTGCGAACATGAGGAAGTGATTTCCCGCGCGACGACGACCGCCGGTGGCGTTCGGGTGGGGAGGCTTTTTGGAAAACTGTAATGCCTGCAAAAAGACGGCTTTCAAAAACTACAAGGCTTGAATTCGCATCGAATTAAGCCCGATTCGCGCGTCCGTTTGACTCCCACATTCTACCACCCCCATCAACCCTATGACATAATAGCCCTAAACTTAAATTTATAACCACCTCATTGCCTCAGGGTCTGCTTGGCCAATGTCTTCACGTTCCATCCGCGGGGAACACCAACTACCGAGCGGTCTGGTCTAGCTTTTTTTTCCGTCTCGGGCGCTGCTTTTTTTGAACCGAGGTGACGCCGTTTGTCCGCGTTCCGGCGCGCCCGAGTCAAATGTGCTTTGTGTGCAGCTGTCGCGACGGACAGGCACACACACATGGCATAGCTGTTGCGGGGCGCGATGCGAGCGATGCTGTGGAGGCGCCTACGTTGTTCCATCCAACCGTGGGGGCAGTTTTGAGGCGGTTGTCAGTTTCGTGGTATTACCGGACATTATCTTGGCTTTCTGACCTCTAGTTGGATCTCTTCTATCCATCTGTGGCCTGGAATAGCCTGAGGGGCGGAACAGGGAGACTTCGACGCATTTCCCGCAAAAGGATGTCCCAGATCGCGCGGCTTTGGAACAAGGAAGTGGTCCGCGCTTTGAGGTTTGCCAACACAGCTCATTTGGGCTTGCCCCAATCCATCGAGCGTCCCCCATCGCGCGTTTTTCCATAAAAATCGTTGGGCACAAAATGCCAGATATCCTTGACCACCCTTATCCACTCCGATCTCGCGTCAAACCCCCTCCTATCTCTCATCATCCGACCTCTTTCAGCCCGTTAAACCCAAATTCCAACGATGTCCGACGAAGAGATGGATCAAACCATGCCCGACGAGGTCGAAGAGCCCATGGACGCCGAATCCGATCCCGAAGAGGAGCCGGCCGCCGAGGAGGACGAACCCTACGATGAGCCATCCACTTCGACTCGTTCCTCGCGGAAGAAGAAGTCCAAACGCGGCTTCAAGGGTAAATCCAAGTCTTCATCGTCGAAGGAGGCCGTCGACCCCTCAACGATGAGCAGTGAAGACATTTGCGAGATTTATGGGTTCAATGATGTCGAACTTGATTATGCTGACGAGGATTTTGAGTCAATTACTTCGCAGAAGGTTGGTTTTGGCTGGATTTTGAAAGATTATATATAAATTTTGCTGTTTAGGTGTTCAACGCAACTTTCAAGGACACCTTCCTCGAACAGAACCCCAAAGCAAGCAGCAGCAAGGTCTCCAATGTCATGCTGGCCAAGTATCGCGAGTTCCAGGAAGCCGCGGTGGCAGCTGGCAAGGCTGTGGTCGCGAAAAAGTCGACGAGGAGTAGTACTGCTGGGAAGGAGTCCACACCTAAGGAATCGAAGCTCCCGCCGATCAAGATCCGCATCAGCGGTCGGAAGCGCAAGAAGAACAACAGCGACGAAGATCCGGACAGTGATGAGGCCTTCAATGAGTTGCTTCAGAGCCATGAGCGTCATATCGATGAGCAAGAAAAGTTGAAGGAAGAGCGCAAGGCTGCGAGAAGGGCTGCTGCTGCGGCCAAGAAGGCTGCCAAGAAGCCAAAACGCGAAGAAATCGTGAGTTTAAAACTGCCATTTTTCACCACCATGCGTACTCTTTCAGACAAACCACCAAGACTACTGCGAAGTCTGCCAACAAGGCGGCGAAATCATCCTCTGCGACACCTGTCCCCGGGCCTTCCATCTCGCCTGCTACGATGAAGGCCTCAGTGAGCCTCCAGAGGGCGATTGGTCCTGTCCCACTTGCGAACGCGATGGCGTCGGCGTCAATGATATCCCTCCCGAAGAGCCTCGGAACAGTGATCAGTGCTATGTCTGCAAAGAAGGCGAATATCTTCTCAATTGTGAGTCCTGTCCCAACTCGTATCACGCCTACTGTCTCACCCCACCCATGGAAGAGCTCCCCGAAGGTGATTGGAACTGCCCACGTTGCACCATGCCAGACCCCAACAAGAAGGCTGAAAAGATCCTCTCCTGGAGATTCGTCGAAGTCGAATACCCAGAGCCCCTCAAGCCCGAGGAGATGCCAGCCGCCGGCGAGGAATGGACCGAAGACCAGAAGGATGCCCGCATGCTCCGTCCGGCCAAGAAGCTGAATCCTCGTCGTGAGCGTGAATTCTTCATCAAATGGAAGTTCATGTCCTATTGGCACTGCTCCTGGGAGTCGGAAACCCTCATGGAGATCTACTTCTCACAGCTTCTTCGCATGTATTGGCGGAAGTGCGACCCGGAGAACCCCCCAGAGATCGATGACGGTTCTAACGAAGATCTCGCTACCGGCAAGATCGACAACAAGGACAAGGAAGCCGACCCGCACAACCTCGAAGAAAAGTACTACCGTTACGGTATCAAGCCGGAATGGATGATGGTCGGTCGTGTGCTGCATCACATCCACTACCAAAAGGCCCAGTACGACTACCTCGTCAAATGGCGCGATCTCATGTATGATCAAGCCACCTGGGAGCGTGATGACATGGAGATTCCGGGCTATTTGGAGGCTGTATTCAAGTATTGGCTCCATCGTGAACGTATGACAGGTGAGCAGATTCCAAAGGCTATCATCAAGAAGATGAATGCGTATCATGCTGAGAACGGTGGGCCTTACAAGTATGATGAAGACGAGATGAAGAAGAAGCGGCACAAGAAGACTGTTGATAAGCCGACTGTTAATGTGAGTTTTTTGAGGTTTTAAACTGAGGTATAGGCTTACTGATGTTTCAGATCAACGAAAAATACACAGCCCAACCGACCTACCTCGACGAAACCGGCGGCAAGCTCCATCCCTACCAGCTCGAAGGCATCAACTGGCTTCGGCATTGCTGGTCCCAGCGCACTGATGCCATTTTGGCCGATGAAATGGGTCTCGGAAAGACCATCCAGTCCATGACCTTCCTCTACACCCTCATGAAGGAAGGCCACTCTAAGGGGCCCTTCCTCATCGCGGCGCCCCTGTCTACTCTCATCAATTGGGAGCGTGAAGCCGAGTTCTGGTGCCCCGACTTCTATGTCGTCACCTACATTGGCGATAAGGACAGTCGCGCCGTCATTCGTGAGCATGAATTCTCCTTTACTGAGGGCGCTGTACGTGCCGGGCCGAAGGCTTCGCGAATGAAGTCCGATGCGGGGGTCAAGTTCCACGTCTTGTTGACTTCCTACGAGTTGATCAACATGGACAAGGCTATCTTGTCGTCCATCCCGTGGGAAGCACTGGTCGTCGATGAGGCGCATCGTTTGAAGAACAATCAGTCGACCTTCTTCCGAACCCTGAGCGACTTCACCATCAACTACCGCTTGCTGTTGACTGGTACGCCGTTGCAGAACAACTTGGAAGAGTTGTTCCATTTGTTGAACTTCTTGAGTCCTGATCGTTTCAAGTGAGTTTAAACTGGGTTTTTTTTTGAACATTGTTGTATTTTGCCAATGATAGACTCAAAATTTCTGAGAAATTCGCAAAAACTATACCTCCCAAAGTCGTTTTATAGCTGTTTTTTGTAAGTTAAAAAACTCAGCGCAACTTTGGTATGTAGAAAACAGCTTCTTTTTTAAGGATCCCCTCACGAGAATACACAGTGTTCGGATTAAAGGCAAGAAGCCACATCTTTCAGGGGCTTCTGTTAAGACAGATGGCTCCGGATGATGACAAAAAGGCGAATCTGAGGCATATAAACTGTACAAAATCAGGACGATACTTTCGATGAACAGTTTCATCCAACCCATTTCAGTGATCTCTCCCAATTCACCCTCGAATTCGCTGAAATCTCCAAAGAGGACCAGATCCAGAAGCTGCACACCCTTCTCGGTCCTCACATGCTTCGTCGTTTGAAGGCTGATGTCCTCATTGGCATGCCTTCCAAGTCCGAGTTGATTGTCCGTGTCGATCTTTCCGGCATGCAGAAGAAGTACTACCGTAACATCCTCACCCGCAATTTCGAAGCTCTGTCCGTCAAGGGCGGCACCCAGATGTCGCTGGTCAACGTTTTGATGGAGTTGAAGAAGTGCTGCAACCACCCGTACCTCTTCCAGAAGGCTCAAATTGAAGCCCCGAAGTACCCGAATGGCGCCTACGAAGCCACGGCCCTCATCAAGAGCGCGGGTAAATTCGTGTTGCTGCAGAAGATGTTGCGCAAGTTGTTCGATCAGAAGCATCGTGTGCTTATATTCTCGCAAATGACCCGTATGCTTGACATTTTGGAAGAATTCTGCGAGTGCGAAGGCTACAAGTACGAGCGTCTCGATGGTTCGATTACTGGGTCGGTTCGTCAGGAGTCGATTGATCGGTTTAATGGTTGGTTTTTTGGTGTTTTTAAACTGACTTCTTTAACGTAATGTTCATTTCAGCCCCGAATGCCCAACAATTCGTCTTCCTTCTCTCCACCCGTGCCGGTGGTCTCGGTATCAATTTGGCCACAGCCGACACAGTCATCATATACGATTCCGATTGGAACCCTCACAACGATATCCAAGCCTTCTCGCGTGCGCATCGTATCGGCCAGAAGACCAAGGTCATGATCTACCGCTTCGTCACACGTAACAGCGTTGAGGAACGTATTACCAGTGTTGCCAAGAAGAAGATGTTGTTGACTCACTTGGTTGTCCGTGCTGGTATCGGCCAGAAGGGCCCATCCATGTCGAAGACCGAACTCGATGATGTCCTGAGGTGGGGTACTGAGGAGCTCTTCAAGGACGAAGAACAAATGACGACCGATGGCGAAAAGAAGCCCGGTGAGAATGAAATCATCTGGGACGACGATGCTGTCGATGCGTTGCTTGATCGTACTGTCGGTGAGGCACCGAAGCCGGAAGAAGGCGAAAAGAAGAAGGAGCACTGGACGAACGAGTATCTCAGCAGTTTCAAGGTCGCCCAGTATGTCACCCGTGAAGCCGATGAGGAAGAAGAGCCCGAAGATCGTGAAGTCATTGCGGAGGAGGTCAATGAGCCCGATCCGGAGTACTGGGAGAAGCTGTTGCGCCACCATTACGAGCAGGAGCAAGAAACCGAGGCCCAGAAGCTCGGAAAAGGCAAGCGTGTCCGTAAGCAGGTCAACTATGCCGCCGAAAACATGCAACAGGATTGGGCCGCTGCGAATAATGCCGCCAATGACCAGGACTACAGTGATAGCTATGATGGCGAAAGCCTGTCCGGTGGAGATGAAAGCGGTGACGACTTTGACAACAACCTCGAGCGTCCGAAGCGTCGTCGTGAACGCGATACCGAGAAGCTGCCGCCCTTGTTGGCCCGTGTAAATGGCCTCCTTGAAGTCCTCGGATTCAACCCTCGTCAGCGCCGATCCTACTACAATGCTATCATGCGTTGGGGTATCCCGCCCCAGGACGCCTACCAGTCCCAATGGCTCGTCCGTGATCTCCGTGGCAAATCTGAGCGCGCTTTCAAGGCCTACACTTCGCTTTTCATGCGCCATCTCTGTGAGCCTGGCACCGAAGCCTCGGAGACGTTCAACGATGGCGTCCCTCGTGAAGGTATTTCCCGTCAACACGTCCTTTCCCGCATCGGCATCCTGTCGCTCATCCGCAAGAAGGTCCAAGAATTCGAGCTCACCAACGGCGAATGGTCGCTCCCCGAACTCCGTGACCAGGCCCTCGTCAATGCCCAAGTCGCGAATGCCATCAAGATGGACGCTGTTTCGAGCAGTGTCTCCCGTGACGGCACCCCGAACGAGAACGGTGAATCCAATGCTGCTTCAGAATCGACCCCTGAAGCGTCCAATGATGCTACCGAGAAGTCGGAGACCGCCGATGGCGAGAAAGCGGCATCTGAAGGCAAGGAAGACGTCAAGACGAATGGCACCTCGTCCCGCCCCAAGTTCATGTTCAACATTGCCGATGGCGGTTTCACCGAGCTCCATACTCTCTGGCTGAACGAGGAACGCGCCGCTGTGCCCAACAAGGAAACTGAGATCTGGCACCGTCGTCACGATTACTGGCTTCTCGCCGGTATTGCGTGCCATGGCTATGCCCGTTATGGTGATGTCGTTAATGACCCTCGATTTGCGATCGTCAATGAGCCGTTCAAGTCCGAAGCCGGCAAGGGCAACTTCCTCGAGTTGAAGAACAAGTTCCTGCAGCGTCGATTCAAGCTTCTCGAACAAGCCTTGATCATTGAGGAGCAGCTCCGACGTGCCGCCTTCCTGAAGTTGAAGCCGGACCCGACCGAGAGCACCAACCAGCTGGCTGACCGTTTTGCTGACTTGGAAGCCGTCGCGGAATCGCACCAATCTTTGGTCAAGGAGGCTGCCAATGGCACCAAGGGGGCTAATGTGGTCCTACACAAGGGTATGTTTTTATTAATTTCTGAAAACTGAGCAACTCTTACATCTTGCCTTTTTAGTGTTGACCCAACTCGAAGAATCCCTCAACGAAATGAAGAGCGACGTCGCCCGTCTGCCAGCAACCCTTGGCCGTCTTCCTGGCGTGACCGAACGCCTTCAAATGACCGAGCGTCAGATACTCAACCGTCTCACAACCAAGGACACTGAAGCCGCTTCTGGTCTGAGCTCACTGCCGCCGCCGGGCCCGTTCGTTACGCCGTCCCAGGCCACGCGATTCGGTGGAATGCAGCCCAAGTTTGCGGCTCTCCATGGCGAGGGCGTTGTTTCTGAGGAAAAGCCGAAGGCTGTCGAATCTGAAACCAAAACTACTGAATCCGCTACGACCGTTGAGTCTTCGACGACAGCAGCCAGCGAGAGCACCGCCGAACAACCCAAAACCAATGGTGAGTGAGCATTTTCTTTCGTTGTCTGGTGGGTCGTGGCTGTCGCGTGCGTTGTCACGCTTTGCGTTTTGCTGCGTCCACGATCACAGTGAACGCAGTCGGGTTTATGAAGACTACCTTGCACGATATATGAGCTACAAGCATGAATACACGATGATCGATTCTGAGACCCAATTAAATTTTAATTTTTGTAAACTGCGTCAAGTATTCCTTAAACTAAACTTTTGTCCTTCCAGGTGTCAAAGCGGAATTCGAAGCTCCAGATGGCCCCGCCAAGACCGAAGAAACCACTGAAGCCAAACCCACCGAGGATGTAGAAATGGCCGAAGAATCAAAGACCAATGGCGTCAAGGCTGAATCCGCAGAGCCCAACGGCACTCCCGCTCCTGAAGCCATGGAAATTGATGATGCTTCTCGTGAGGCTACTGAGGAAGGGCCATCATCTTCTGTTGAGCCTGAAGCCTAATAGCTTTACCTTTGCATGCGATGTTTATTGATTCAAAGGGACTTGAAGTTCTTTTGTTCGTGGCCCCATTTATCCGTCTTTGGTTTACCTTGATGATCTTAATTATGTAATTCTACTTTTCTACTCATTTGGTTTTTGGTATATTTATTTGAATACAATTGTACTCTCACATCTGAGCACGAGTTTTGATTGATTGACTGTTTCATGGTTGAACATTAAACTTTATAAACGTGTTGTAATTATGAAAGTTGATGGAATTGAACAAAGTTTGGAACTGCTTTTTGATATCTCGAGGGGTTGAAAGGTGGAAAACTGCTGGGGCGGAATTATTATAGATTGGAAAGTTGCAGGGATCTCATGTCAGGAACTGCCACAGATGCATCGTTGTTGCCACCGAAATCTGCCTACGGACTTTTTGTTCAGTCAAAATTTGTCGAATACAAGCAAAAGAACAACAATGGCGCGGTACCAAAGGAGGAGTTTGCCAGGGATTGTGCTAATGCGTGGAAGGTTGGGAAAACTGATCGACGTATCATTGTTTAGATGCTATTTGGTTGTAGGAGATGACGCCCGATGAGCGGAAGCCATTTTTCGAATTGGCAGCAAGTGAAGAGGAGAAAGTTGAAACTGGCATTGCGCTAACATCTGACAGTAACATCGAAAGTAGTTCCAACCCTGCCAAAACACCCTCCCCTGATGATGCCAACACTTCTGCCATGAATGAACTTACTATCAAAGCTGACAGTGGTCTTGGTAGGTAGCGTCATCCATATTCTATATAAAACTGTTTTTCTATATTAGCACTTTCCAGCTAGCGAACGCTCCCGCCTATCCATACGCCCCTCCACGAAGCCAAAACGACCCCCACCAAACAAAGGCAAAGTATCGCCCTACGGCTACTTTGTCAAGTCGGAGTACGACAAGCGGAAAGCCTCCGATCCGACGGGTACTGTAGCCATACCTGAGTTGTCAAAGGAGTTTGCTACTCGTTGGAGGGTTTGTTGTTTCATTTTGGTTGATAAATAGGTAAAACTGGCCAGTTGGCTTGCTTAAGGAAATGACAGACACCGACAAGCAACAGTATTATGACCTTGCCGCCGAAGACCAAAAACGACTGGATGATGAAGTCGCAAAGTACTATGCGTCCAGAGAATCGCCGTCCCCGTGATGCATTTTGACCCGTGAAATCGTTCATTGAACTGGTGAATTCAGAAAACGTTTGATTTTTTATGATAGATATTTCCTGCCATTTTTCTTGTCTCGGTTTACTTTATAAAGTTGATGGTGTTTTAAACTGGATCGTGGTTGAATTGTTGAAGTTATGAAAACTTTTGAATACTTTAAACTGTCGTGAGGGATTGACGGTCGATTGTTGCTTTCAGAATGCAATCACTATCCTTTGCCGGTCTGGTCCTCATCGACGAAAAACGGGACATTACTGGCCGTCCTGTCTGGCTGAGTGCCGTCAATCGCGCATCTAAGCTCGGATTCCAGACGCGGGTTTTGTTGTTTTCGGAAACTGAAGCTGATGTTATCCCCCATTTGTCGAATCACCAGAATGTTGCCTTCATCGACTGTCTCGATGGCGATTGCGATGCTCTTTTGAAGATTCAGACGGAGGCTGACGGGCTTGCTGGGCAATCTCGAAGCCTGCTTGTTGTGGATACTGTATCGCCATTGATTCGGCAATTTGGGACTAATAAGGTCTCGGCGGCGTTGTATTACGCTTCTCGTGGGTTTTTTGTTTTAAACTGCTATTCGTGAAGAGTGCCATCCTTCAGAAACATGCGCACTCCTGACTCGCTTCCGCCGCCACATCATCCCCGAAGTCGAAGCGGCCCGCCTGCGCGGCCTAGCAACCACTCTGCTCACGTTGAATGCCGATGCCGACGCCGGGAAGCAGCTGTGTACGACGCTTACCTTCAAAAAGGCTGCCCCGGCAACGATTCGTGAAAAGGTTTGTACTTTACAGTAGTTTTTAAACTGCACCGCACACGAAAATGCCTTTTGTATTTACAAAATTCCCACAATTTAACCCCCATTCCAGGTCGAATCCTACACCATCAACCCCGAAACGACCAACATTGTGTCCCACGCGTTCGAAGCCAAGCCCTCCGTCGCGCCTACCGCCACCGGCAACGACTTTCTCGGCTGTGCCGCTGGCGCTGGCAATCGCACAAGCGCCTCGGGCAGTGCCGCTGGCAGCACGCGAGCCCAACGCGAAAAAGCGAGCGTTGTGTTGCCGTTCACGCGAGCCCAAACAGAACAAGGCCTGGTCGGCCTCAATGCGAACACCCGTCGGAAGCCCTTGGGTGCCAAAATTGAGTACTTTGCTGACAAGGACGACGACTTGGATGACAGCGATCCCGATGATGACTTGATGTACTGATTTGGCTTTGTTTTTTGTTGATTTTTTAAACTGTTTCTTTTTGTCGTCGGAGAGTTTCATAAAAACAGAAGAAATAAAAGTGAAAACCCTTCCCTCGCCCGAGACAGCTGTCGAAATTGGGTTAAGCCGTTGGTTAGCTTGTCCGCGCAAGGCGCTTACTTGTTTGGGGCCTTGTTGCCCTCAGGCGGTATGAAGCGTGTGAGGCCGTTTTTTCTATTCGTTTTCTTTGGACATTTGGACAAAGATGGCTGGGTGGGAGCCATTTAGCCAGCTACGAACCAGCCCCGATGATCAGTTGCGTTGCAAACCAGCGTCTTTTTGGCTTGCTGGCCTCAGAGCCTCAGGCTAGTGAATGTGAATCGTGTTTTAGTGATGGGAGTGAGCTGGCTGATAGGCCGAGGACCGAGGCAACCAAGAACGGTCCTCCTGTTCCCGAATTAACGGCCTAGAGGCTCCTTTTTGCGCGAGGCAAGCGACGGGGGTCGTCGTCGTCGTGGTTGTTGTTATTGCCTGAGGGGAAGGAAGGTTGTTCTCGATTCTCGACGACCGATAGTCATGGGGGGCTCCTTACTTTGCTATGAATTCATGGGTGTTGTGAGCTGAGCTGGAGGTCGATGTCGTCGAGAGTAAGACAAACGGTGACCCTTGTCCAGAGGGGTGGATGGTGACTGATAGGTAGGGCTAGCTAGGGGGCGGAAATGGGGTTATCAGCCGTCTGGGTTGTTTTTTGAAAACTGTTATTGCTTCCCGCAGTTCGGCTTATGACTAATGCACCCCATTTCATGGCAAATTTTCAAAACTGGGACCATTTTGCCATACGCCACCCCCACTTCCATGCCCAAACCCATCCCGAAACGCGCAGTCATCATCTCCAGCCGCTCACATCAGCCCAGACTGCGCGCACTCTCCCCGCCGCCGCGATGAGTCGACTCGAGCCGTTTTTTCGCGATCACCAAGCCCGCTGCTCGATCGATCGAACGCCGGCCAGCCGGGCCCCCACCGATGGACTGGTCGTCGTCGTTGCTGCCTGCCGCCTTGACGACGACGACGACCAGCCGCTGGCGATGACTGCCTCTTTCCCCTTGGAGTTGAAGTTGGATTCAAACCAATCCATTCCATTGTGATCACATCACGCGCGACGCTTTGCGCCCCCGGCAGTGTCACTGACAAGAAACGAAACCCGAACGAACCCGACCGAGCAGACCCTTTTTTGGCGCAGTGCTTATCGCTTTGAACCATCATTGTCCTTTGCGTTGTCCCTCACATTGTCCGACCAGATGTTTTACGCGTGGCTTTTGTTTACGTTGGTTTTATTGCGTCGTGCTGGTCAAATTTGTGTTTCCGTGTTTTTCCATGTTTCTATTGATGGGGCATTTGTTTCCGCCACGAGCGCTGGGGGCTTAATTAAAACTGTTCAAACGTTCTGCTCTAGTTATCGATTTGCGCGTTTCAACTTTTCACTGTTTCGAACTTTTGTTTTCGACTGTCTGTAAGCTTAATAAGCGTTCCCTAATGTCCACTTAAGCTAATAGTTTCACAAAAACTGCACTGTGCTTTCAGTCTTTTCTCCTAAAAAAACACTTTATTTACCCAATAGATTCAACCAGTCCCAATCAACCAGAATCCGTGCATACCCTATCGCATTGCCACTGTTTATGTTTAATCCATTGGGCAATCCACCCACTCGTGATCGTTCGTACCCATGTTTTGCTTCATTGATTTTGAACCATCGTCCGAGTTTCTGAGTAATCCCTAGACTTATGTTTTGCCCTATTTTTGACCGTTTATCTTTTCTAATTTGTAAATTTAAACTGTTTTTTTTCATTTTTGGGCATTTTCAGGTCCCCGCCAGTCTTTCCGACCCCCAAAATGGCGACGTCCATCGGGTATAACCTCCAGAAGCTTGACTTTACCGAAGCCATGAAGGATTCCCCCACGTTTCGGTCAGTTTTACTTTACTTTTTTTAAACTGCCATATCAGCGTCATGGTGTTTGTTTGTAGATACAACATCTCAGAGCACGAAAAATACTTTGCCCGGTTGAACAAGTCATTGGATGAGGTTTGTTTGTACAGCTTTTGATCTTTTTGAAAGTCTATGTTGCTTTCAGTCAGTCAAACACATTGAAACCGTCGCCGAGCATGGACAGCAGTTTGTTTCGGCACTTTAGTAAGTTTATTTTTCTTGTTTTTTAAACTGGAGTAGTCTTCAGTGGTTGTAATTTCAGCAACATGACAGTATCCCTAAATGGCCTCTGGAAGGACATGCAAGTCACCGAAAATGCTCCCAATGAAGCCTATGACGCCCTCTCAGACGCCTTTGCTCAGATCGTTGTTTTGAACAAATCAATTGTAGATTTTACATTTCCAACTTTGAAGCAGCAATTGGATACTTTTCGGAATCAGTGGGTTTATCTTTTGAATTTAAAACTGAGAAGCGAATGTTACCCAAGTCCTTACAGGGAAGTCCAAAAAATGATCGAACAAAAACAACGCTTCGAATCGCTCTCCGCCAGTTTCGACGATGCCATCTCCAAAAAAGCCGGGATTAACAAGGCTAAAGTCAAAGAGCTCCACGATGCTCGCGACTCCATGACGGCCGTTGGCACCCTGTTCGCACACACGACACTGGATTATGTCGCTTCGATTGAAGTTGTTCATTCGAAAAAGTGCCATGTTGTACTACACTCTGTAAGTTTGCGCTTTTGACCTTTTTGGGATGTTTGAAAACTGCTTGGCTTACTATTTTGTACCTCATTATCGTTATCGATGTTTAATGACTCCCCTTTTTGCAAATTTCAATGAATACCCGTTGAATGGATACATAGAAATCAAAAATTCTGGGTGCCCCATTAAAACCGCAACCACAACCAATCCCATTTTTTCCTTTGAATTCCATCAACGGCCTCCGTCTTGTCCTCCGCTACAGGCCTTACTTCTAACACTGTTTGCACGCCTGTCTTTTTGACGCCCCGAGTCGAAAAAAAGGAAAGCTAAAAGTTTTTCCAACCACCTTTTTTGCTATATTTCGTTGTACATATAAGGCGACGATAGAGCGTTCAACTCTTTCGGGAAAAACGTGACGATGCGAATTTCATGGGTGGTTTGGTTCAGGCTGACCGGGGTTTTTGGCTTTTGTAAAACTGGGACTGTGTTCAATTGTTGTTTTAAACTGGTAGCTTTAAGTTATGCCTTTTTAATTTAAAGATTACGCGTCCAAATCAAACAGCCTTTTAAAAAAATGCAAATCTAACAAATTTTCAGTTGACGGCATTCGTGACCGACATTGTCAAGTACTTTGCCAAGGGCAACAAGTTCTTCGAAGCCAGCGACGAAGTCAATCTGGAGCGCATCGGACGGGTCGTGGCCGAGCTGGCGGAGAAGGGCAAAGTCGTCGAGCGACGGATGCAAGATCGCTATGTTGCCGTGCCGAAGGTAGGCTTTTGGGGCGGTTTCGGAGTTTTAAAACTGTCTTGCTCGCGGTTTTCCGTTGAATGAATCAGCGCTACTCTTTTTTCCACCAAATCCGCTCACCTATTTGTTTGCTCACATAGCCTCCATCAATACCCGTACTCTAGCCATAGGACCCGTAGGACCTCGCTGTTCATAAAACTGTTCTTCATTTTCGTTTTTTTCCAAAAAGTTCGTTCAAACTTCTGAACCCAACCATATTTGTGGCGCCACCACCTTTGCCGACATTTTTGATTCGTTTGTGCAACAATCGCAATCGAAAAAGTAGCAACATCACCACCCCGGAGACCGCCGATGAGTCGGCGTCGTTGTCTTCGACGCTTTTGAGTTGAAGGGAACAACGTCGATAGTTCGGTTTTTTATACCTTTTTTCAAAATTTTCAAAATTTAACCGGCGGTCTGTCCAATTGCCCTGCCCACCCCATTCGACGATGCTCTGCACCGAAAGCGCGAGCATTTTGATCAGTTGCGTCGTCAATTGGCCCCCTAAAGATGTGTTTTACGATACCGCTCCGGCGTCGAATTAGGCGACGTATTAGAATTCAAATTCATTTGAAGGAAGTCTACCAACTTCCGGCTGGCCTGCCCGCCGATCCCGATGTCATCATGGAAGGCTATCTCATGAAGCGGGCTTCGAATGCGTTCCGGACGTGGAATCGGAGATGGTTCCAGATCAAGGATGATAAATTGGTGGGTTTTAAACTGACTGTATCGCATAACATTTTGCTTTCTTCAGCTCTACTGCCATCGCATTGGGGACACGAAACTCACTGTCATGGAAGACAATCTCAAGCTCTGTCTAGTCCGTCAAGCCCCATCAAGCGTCGAACGTGCTTGCTGCTTCGAATTGGTGACGCCCTCGAAGAACCATCTCCTCCAAGCTGACAGTGATGCCCTGTGTTCTTCCTGGATTAGAGCACTTCAAAGAACCATTCAAAGTCTACATGAATCTGGGCAAGGTTATCGACAGCCGAATCGGATCTCTGTCTGCGCTGAAAACTCAACACAAGGTGTGAATCACCAACGAAATGGACTCCCAACCAACTGCATCGCCGGCGCTTCTTCCTCGACTTCCGCGACCCTTCCAACCGGCATTGGCCGAGCATCTCAGATGTATCCGGGAGCTGCATCCACTGCCCATTCTGCCCCTGGCGCTGAAGTTTCGCCAAAGAGTCAACGAAGAGCAGAAACACAGGCCCAAATGAAGCGAAAGATTGAACAAAACTTCCGGGAAGTCCTCTCCGTCGAAGGAAACTCTGTCTGTGCCGATTGCGGCCACAAGGATCCCCGATGGGCTTCATTAAACCTTGGCGTTCTTGTCTGTATCGAGTGCAGCGGCGTTCATCGGAGTCTGGGCGTCCATGTTTCGAAGATGCGATCCCTGACAATGGACGACATAGACGATGCTCAATGGCAGGTGCTTCTACGTCTCGGCAACGCCAAAGTCAACGCGTTGTACCTCGCTAATCAGCCTGTAGCACACTGTGTGCCATCGCCAGCGAATCCGAGTTCAGCGAGAACGATCCGTGAAGCCTGGATCACGGCAAAATATGTTGATCGACGATTTGCGGTGGGCGCGAAGACAGCTGTGAAGACGTCGTCGTCGGCAGTTGTGACGAGACAGCCGTCTTTGAATGAGTATAGTTTGCTGCCGTCGACAGCGACAGAAGCGGTGCTGATGGACGATGGCCCACAGACGGCGAGAAGTGATAGCGGGCTTTCGGTTGACGCTGTTTGTGAGTTTTGAGAGGTTTTTTGTGGTAAACTGAGGAAACGTGTTTAGCCAAGCGTCTTTCTCACTCATCTTATGGCGGCAGTGATAATAATCTCGACCTGGCCGAATCACCACCAACCCTGACTGATGCCCAGAAGCACGCCCTCGATGCCTGTCGAACTGGGAATCTGGACGAGCTCCGACGTGCCATGATTGAGGGGATTGATTTGAATGCGCCTATTGGGGATGTTTATTTGCTGCATGAGAGCATACGATCTGTGAGTTTTGTTTAAACTGAGGCGATGATTAGCAATTTGATCTTTCAGCACGACACAGCCACCGCCGAATTCCTCATGCTGAACGGCGCCAAGCTGACCACCGTCGATGTCGATGGCAACACGCCCCTGCATTTCGCCACCCTCCAAGGCTTCCCCATAGTCGTGCATCAGCTACTTCGACGAAACGCCGATGGCACGGTGAAGAATTACGCTGGCAAGACGGCCCTTGATCTCGCTGTCGATGAACAGCATGCCCATATAGTTACTTTGTAAGTTTTTTGTTTTTAAACTGGACGGAACACTCTATAACCGAAAACCCTATCAGACTCCGCCTCCACGAAATGAAGACCGAATTCAATGAAGACTACGACTACGAGATGGATCAGACCCTCGATAGTTTCATCACGGACCTCGCCAACAAGCGCGAATCTGAGCTCAACGCCGGCAATGAATCGAAAGTCTGAGCCGCTGCAACCCTGCCTTTACTGATTGCCTTTCCTACTTTTAATTGCACTTGAATTTGAATGGCCAAACTAATGGTCTGTGAATACATACGGTTTTTTGGATGAATATTGCTCCGTTTGCATTCTTGCCACGTTTTTTGTTTTGTATTTTAATACTACCAATGGTAGCCCTTTGCATTATCAACCTTCCTAAGATTTATGATAACGGTGCTGGTTGGACGTCAATGAAATGGTCTTTAATTGATTTTTTAATTGTTTTTACATTAGATGTTTTGCTGTAGAGAGGTTTATAAACTGATTGATGACTGTTTTTTTGATTTTGACGTTTATTAGTTTCATCTAATCGATTACAAGGAAGGCATTTTCAGTTTTAATTGAAGAAAGGAAGGTTTTCAAAGGCCACAAACTGTAAAAGTGACGAGAATGCTGCCGAAGGCGTTCTTGGCGGCGGTCCAGTCGCTGGCGAAGACCTTCTTGACGGCATTGGCGGCCTTACAGACGAGCGGCTTCTTGAACTTCTTGACAATGACGGGCAGACCCTTCTGGCCGAAAGCGTCAGGGGTCTTGCAGCCCTTCTTCTTCTTCATGATCGGCGTGATGATTGGCTTTTGGATGACGCCAATAACGGCTGTGGCCACTTTGGAAAGTTGGGATTGGAGATCACCGCCAGAGGTCGCGAGGAACTTGGTACCGGCACCCATGACGGTAGTCAGTTGGGCGGAGGTCAGGTTGGATTGGACGGCGCTGAGCAGGCCTGGAAAGGATCAAAAATGCATTAAAACTGTCGCAATAGCCGAAAACGAAAACCTACGGCTGGTGCAAGTGTTCAAATCAGTCTCATAAAAGGTGCAATTAACCAGATTCGCAATGTAGCCAACATTCTGGGCCGTGGTCGTTAACTTTGTCAAGAACTGTCCAATGGCTCCGGAAACCTTGGTTTCAAGGGCGGCTACTGTCGGGGCGGCGTTGACCGAGCTGATGCCACACAGGAGGCCGAAAGCTAGCAAGAACGAAAATGAAGGTCGCATGTTGGGCGAGGTAGGAAGAGCTGTCTGTACCCAAATTATGGTATTTCCAACCAACTGGCAGCATTTATATATCCCAAAACTGAGCGAGATTACCAAAAACTACCCAAAACTAGATGAGATTATGCCTGAGCCGATTATATCTACCCCATATGATCTAAAAAGTGTCATAAACATGGTCTTTTCGGTGAAAACAATAACAATTATTGTAGCGGGGGAAATGTTTAATCCCGAAATAAAACTAGAGTTCATTAAAATCATATTTTTCTTTAAAAACTGTAATTTTTCTGGTATGTGCGTCACATGATCATCTGATGTCCAATGCAAGTCACAAGACCAATTGTAATAACTTTTTTACTTCGTAATACACCCATTAAAGCAAGTTAACGCATGAAAGCTCAGCATTCTGATGTCCTTTGGGAGGCTCCATTGGGAGGTGTCAAGCGTCAACCGGCTAATGAGGCACAAAATACAAGGCTATACCTAGCTGGCGTCGGATTAGAAGCTGCTAGCAAAGGTAGTTCAGTTGTAGTTGGCCGTGGTTGATTGTTGGTTGTCCTAATGAAAGCAATATTTTCAGAACTCAGAACACAGAATGGAGGTTTTCCCGGAAAACAAGATGCGTGGGCGGAAGAGAAAAGCTGTCATCGGCGTCCTGGCTCGAGATGAACGCTTCGAAGGCATCGACGAACGCGAAGAAGTTCAGAACAAAGTTTTGGGCTACTTTATGATGGCGGCGTCTGGGGCTTTGGTCATCTACTTTTGGTATTGGCGTCAACATGAATCGTGAAATGAATCTGAAGGCCCTTTGGACAATGTTGTGGAGTTATACAAAAACTGTTTTTTTGTGTTTTTGTAAATAAAAACTGTTGATGAAACTAGCTTCCTTACGATCTTAATGCAACTTTTTTTCGGACAAAAGTAAATTTTTTATGAAATAAAACTGAAGGCTACTTCATTTTGCACTAAAGTAAGTCATTATTCAATGCAAACCACAAACGTAATACTTAGGATTCACAAGTTCAACCTCCTGTTGTCCGTCCGAACACGTCAAACAACTAATGGGTTTGAAAATACACATTGTGGCACCCGCTAGTATGCTCTTTCGTTAAGCGTTGTCAGAAGTTGCTCCCAATATTAATAAATTTTACATTTTAGGCCCAGAAATGTCGATTCTAACCAAAATCAAAGTGTTCTTCTGCGAGTACGATACGCATGATGACGATGAGGAGCACATCTTGAGCATCTTATTCGAATCAGTCCTACTGTTGATGATATTAGGAGCTTTCTTTGCGGGCTTTTTCTGGTACCTGTATCTTCTTGATGAATCACGTCATCCGAAGTCGACTTAAAGAATCTTCTAGATTTGTTTTGTCTTTTTATTTTTAAAACTGTATTTTTTTGCCCTTTTTTTTATTTAAAAATAAATGTGTGTACTAAAAACTGAGTATTTATGGGTGGTCTGTCGATGCTAATGAGGCGTAGAGAAAGACCTGTGATAACAGTAAGGTTAGACGCTTTTTTGGTTTCTTATTTCAAGTAAAAGTTAGGCATTGTTGACTTGATGGTTATATAAAACTTCTTATTTCAGGCAGTCAAAATGTCAATCATGTCGAAAATCCGAGCCTTCTTCTACGAGACCGATCCCGATGAAGAATACCGGGAGTACGACGGCTACTACAGCACGACTTGTTTAGTTGTTTTACTATTCTTTCTCTTACTGATCTTCTATGGGTTTGCTTGTTATATCGGCTTTTACCATCCGCTGGGGATAATAGCTTTTTGTAAGAGCCATCCTGATAAATTTATTTGCAAAAAATAAACGTTGTTGAAAACTGGTCAGAACACTTTTTGTTGGATTTTGTCAAGTTAGGTGAGTTGACGCATTAGAAGTCAGCATTTTGGTATCCTTTGGGACGTGTCAGGCAGGTAATGGGGCACAGAATACGAATGGTGGCAATTGTCGGATTAGAAGCTTCCAGTTGGAGCGGACTTTAGCTTTCGTGACGGTTGGTTCTAATAAGTTGAGTTTTCAGGCGCGTTGAAGATGAAGAAACAAAGCACTGTGATCAAGATTCTGCGTTGCTGGCGCGAACCAGAGGATGGCGAACTGGAGAATGATTTCGACGTGTTTGGCTATATCTTTTCAAACACGGTGATAATGTTTGGTCTGCTTCTGCTTATCTGCCACTTTTTATCTGGACCACCCCCGCAAGTTTGAGACAAGAGCTAAACTGAACTTCGTGCAAACTTTTTAAAAACAACCACGTTTATTTATATTGTAACAATCATTCTTAATAAAACTGTCATACAAACAAAGATCCGCGTTTTTGTTATTAACGTTTTACAAGAACTGTCTTGCTTCAATTGTTTCATGTAAATAATGAACGTTGTTAAAAACTGCAGAGGCGTCCAAGTCATCCAGCATGCAAATTTCCCCAAACACCAGAACCCCAATTCAAACCGGCACCAACCCTTTCCACAGTAGTTCTGTTGGCCGTGTCCAAAGGTTGGTTGTTGCGCCGACTATCGACTCCAGGTTGCCTGCCATCATGGCTTCTCCTACAGTCGACCCTGAGGCTAATGACCAGATAGCGGATGCCCTGCATGAGTTGGAGGGTAGTGTTCGCTACCTCATCACCATGACTACCGCCATGGGCATTGTGTTGCTGTTGTTCTTCGCGGTTCAGGCAGTCGCTGTCATCGTGCAGCTTATTCGACGCTGCACCAAAAAGGTTGGCTATTTTAAACTGATACATTAAAGGCTTCTGAGGTTTGATGTTTGATTCAGGAAGTGAAACCGCCCTCAGGCAAGAGCAAGAAGCACAAGAAGGACAAGAAGGGTGGGTCGAAGAAGCACAAGAAGGGCAAGGGCAAGGGTAGCAAATCCAAGTCGGGCAAGTCGAAGAAGTCCAAATCCGGCAAATCGTCCAAATCGATCTCCTCGAAGGCAAAGGATGGCAGTGCTAAAACGAAAGACAAGTCGAAGGACAAATCTAAGGACAAGGACAAGTCAAAATCTCAATCGGCATCAGTTTCCAAGGATCTCAAAAAGCCCGCGGAAAAGTCCGGAGCCGCTCCAGCCAGTGGCGCCGGTGGAGATGCGTCTTCCAAGAAGGCCGTGAGCTCGAATAAGAAGTCCGGTGAAAGCATGCGCCCGAATTTGGTCATCAATACGAAGTCATCGGGTGAATCCATCCAAGGGTCGCAATCGCTTTTGAAGAATGTTCAAATTAATGCGCTTCCGGATTCGCAGAGTAGCCGTAAAGGTTTGACTTTTTACTTAAAACTGGATGAAGTTGAGTTCGTAAATTGTAGCCGTGGATGTCCCTCAGCCAGCGCCAGTCCCCATCGTCAAAACGACCGATTCCCTCCACTTGCCAGTCACCCAGGTGCCATTGGCGCCGGTCACAGCCACCGCCACCAGTTCATCCGTCGGCCCATCTACCGTCGTGACATCGACTTCGGCGACTTCCAGCGTGCCCGATGCGACCCCGGCCACGGCCCCGAGTACGCCTGGTGCTCCTGTAGCTTCGGTCGCGTCCAACTCGGCTGTCAGTGCCCTGGCTGGGAATACGGCTACCTCCTCGGCTGTTTCGAAGCCTTGATTAAATATGGCTTACTGTAGTTTTATACTTTTATGAGAATGTGAAGAATATAAAGTTTACTGGATTTTAATTTATTTAAACTGCAATTTTATAACCTCAGACATAAAAAACCCCCAAAAATCACATAAATCCAACTTTTTCCATGCTAATCTTAAACACAACATCAATACAGCTCTCAAAAACGCGATCTATATTCCGCGTGTCGGTAGCATTGGTAAAATGGGAGTACACCGGCCTTTCACTCTGCATTTCAGGTGGCACCAACGCCTGGAACCGCTCACTGACGTAGTTCGCCGAGGCCTCGATGGTGCTCGTGCCTAAAACAAAGATCTCATACTTACACAAGCCTGGAAAAGACCATTATCGTTGAAGGACGCATCTAGCCAGTGACTGGCCACATCAAAACTCACCGCTATACCCCTTGAAGCAGGTGGTTAACGGAAACGTTTCAATCCGTTCACGGAAAATGTCGTATCTAAATTTGAGTTGAGGGTTTAAAACTGGCTCTTTTTGAATGGTAGTATGTCTTACTTGTTTAAAAACAAAATAATGGCAGTCCTTTTGCTGAAGCACTTGTTGCGCACGATTCGTTTGAATAGGAACATGCTGTATTTAAGGCGATTCTAAAACATAAACTGGAAGCTGCCTCTCAAAAAATACAAAAACCTACAACAGTCTGTTCGCCATCATTCAAAAGCTGATTGTACCCGCTCATTTCCGCGACGAACAACTACAATAATTACTTGTACACTCCAAAAGAAGCTTTTTAAACACAAAAAACTAACAACACCGTTAACATTGTCAAAACAGTGGATCCATTTCCGCTGTTCTGATCTTTGGCCGCCTACGTCTACCATTCTGAAATCCAATTACGGCCATAAGTCACTCCAGATATGTTGTAGTGGGTCAAACATTACCTCAATGTGAATTGCTTATACGCAAATTCGATTTCGTTGATGCCGGCCGTCGGAACCCGTGAACGCAGGACATCTTGGTGGGTCGGTTTGTAGCCGGGCTCCATGATCCGGTCTAGATTGTCGAGAAAACTGGAAAAAAGTTGTTGAATGGTAGATTATATTGGGAATGGCTTACTATTTAGCAGAATCAAGCAAGATAATTTCATGATGTTGAGCGAGAATCTGCTTAGTGAATTTGGATTCACTGATCTTTTTGAGCACATCGGTGATGGGAGCAAGTTCAATTTCGGCTGGGTGCGTTTGGTTGTGGTAGTCTTTGAATTTGTCGACGGGGGCCTGGAAGGATTGGGGGTTTAAACTGTCACAAATCTTTCTATACGCAATTGCCCTGAGGGTTTTTAAAATTTTAATAATAAAACTGATCCGAGTTTTGTAAAAGATTACCCTCAAATCATCTGGAATCGAAATATTCAACTGATCCGCACTATCAATAATCTGTGCCACCGACGTCACGATATTACTGTAGATGAGATATCGATAGTTGATCATGTCCAAATCGGTGAAGCCATTCATGTGAAGGATTTTCATCTGTTTGAAGATTGTACTTTTTCCAGATTCCGGGCCACCTGAAACACTTCCAATTTCGTGTCAAGACCCAAAAACTGTCATCTCGTTCTCACCTAGCAGCAAAATTTTCATAATCTTCTTACTAGCCATCCGTTCCCGCTCAATTTCCTGCTCGATCATCTCATTACGCAAAATGAGCTCCTTCAGCGTGTTGTCAATCACCGGCTTCCTCGCAAAGCAAAACATGACGGAATAGAACCACGAACTCGATCCACCCCCTTCGTCCTCGATGAGGTTTGCCGAAGACACGCGGGCCGGCTCACAGATGCCTCCGCTACCGGACGAAGGCGCACGTGGCGGGAAGTAGACAGCGTCGCGCGCCGTTGGCAATGCTACGACCGGCGAAATGGTAGTGATCTGTCTGCAAGGGTTCAAACAAACTTCAAAAAGGGCTCTATAGAAGGCTAGGGGAGCCACAAACACCCCCAATACCACGTTTTTACGGCATAGGGCTACCAATGAAAGTCAATGGTATTGCGCAGTGACGCAATGGCACTAAAAATTGGTCAAAGAAAAGCAAACAGGTCGAGAAAGCGAATTGAATGACCGTGTTAATCGAGTTTGTAGTTTAACTACGCAAAGTGCCGCAGATTTGAGTGAAAACTGAGTGCGGCACAATAAACATATCGATTGCAAGTTTCAGATACAGCCTTTAAAGTCATAAAAGCGCATGCGTAACAAAACTAATAATTAGCTTAAACACTGGCTAACATAAAGACCCCCTTGAGTTTTGGAGTTTTGAAATAACGAAAAGCCAAAAAGTCAGGCACGCAACTTCAAGGTGTCAAAATTGTAAATAAGATAAGTGGCGTTGCCGTAGGCTTTATGGAATCGAAAATCTAACCTACCAAGTAGATGACGATGTCGCCGGGTACTGAACGACTGCCAACAGATGTTTTACCCGAACACGCGACTATGATAGCCAAAAGGCTGACAGATTTTAGTTAAGCATGCAAAGACAACCACCTGCACCTTTACCAGTTATAGATGGAATTAATAAATGCATGGTGGGACGAGAGTGCATGTCCTTTACCGGCTCGGTTTGGAGTGTTTATTGAACACGCGAAATCGAGAAGTAAAACTGTTGAAATTCAAGTGTTTACGTCATGATTGTGTTTTGATTTAGGGGGCTTTGTTGGGTATGTTTGACTTAGTTTTCTTAAAAGCCCATAAAGTTGGACAAAGAAAGTCAAGTTTAGCGATAAAAACATAAAACTGTCAACGGCTCGAGCACAGCTGTAACTTTATTACCATTTATTAATTATTGTATACACACGCCTGAAAACGGAGAACTCAAAGTGCAATGTAGACACTACACACTCGTGATTGACATGAGCAATGGAATCGTTCTTTCACTTTTTGCGGAATTGGAAACGCCAATGGCACTTTCATGGCACCATTCCAACTTAGTCGTAGTAATCTTCGAGATCAAACAACGGATTCAACAGATCGTCCTCAACGGCACGAATATCCGTCTGATTCAGAATCAGATTCTGGAATGTCTCAGCCAGGGTCACGTCGCCGATCAGAACCGCCCCATGGACTCGATCATTCTTAACCAGCACCTTGATGTACTCGTCATCGGGCGAGCATCGGACATGTGCGTCATACGGGGTTTCCAGCTTTTCGCCGGCAAAGTCCCCGAGTAATATCACCTGGAAATTGTTTACGTTCATCGAACGGGCATTCATCAATATCAAATGCAAGGTGAATTCAACCAACGTACGTCATACCCGAAAAAGCTGGTAACATGGGTGAAGAGGTCGAAGCAAATATCTGGTTCAATGTCGCCGAGAACAATCACACGTGCCACGTAGGTACCCATGATTCGGGCTTGTGTCCAGAGGCGGAGATGGCTCCAATGGGTTGAGGTGAAAGCGCCTGGAGTGCAGACGTCTCCGACGGCGTAGACACCGGGAATGCTGGTTTGCATGTGAGCATCGACGAGAAGGCCGCCATCGGAGGCTGCTTGAAGTTGGGGGTTGTTTTTAAGCCAGATATCTGTGTTGGGGGTCACGCCGAGACCCAGGATGATCAAGTCGGCTCCGAGGGTTTCACCATTGCTGAGCCGAGCATTCACTTTCCAGGGGACATTGGAGGGTTCACGGGCAAAGGTGGAGGGAAGGTTGGCCGTGTAGCCTTCGGAGGGGATGGTCTCGAAGACGGCGTCGATTTCGACTTCAGGGATGACGTGGACTTTGCGGACCTGAATGAGATGCTTATGTATAAAACTGATGGTCATCGATAGGCGTTGATCACACGAACCTTATAATTCGAAACAGATCCCTGATCCAAGGCCCCCAACCAATGCGGCCCCAAAGCACACCCGGCCGAAGTCGACGGCCCATCGCCATTCCCGTTATCATGGTTGTTATTCTCCACCGTATACCGCTTTCTCGGATCCAGCTTTGTCGTCGAATCAGGTCGACCAGCGTGAAGCCGTGATTGGAAGAACGTCGCCGCCTGTTTATCAAAATAGGTGGCTCCGATGCTTGGATGTCGGACTGCCCAGACGATTTCAACGTTTTTCAATTCGTAACTATAAATTTAAAGTTTTTAAACTGTTCATCATTCTGTGTGATGAATCATACGCTAATTCACTCGCGATGCCCCCATTCCCGACCAGTAGCACCCTTCGAGTTGTCGGTAATCGATGCTTCAGGTTTTCAATCGTATCCAAATCACGTAGAGTTATCACGTGCTCACTGTCGAATACAGTAACCGGTCTCGCACCCGTGGCAATAATGAGCTTGTCAAATGGCAAGGAAGTGCCATTAGACAGTCTGATGGTTCGTGCTGTTGCATCCCAACTGATGACGTCTTCCTGGATGACATGAACCCATTCTGTGGGGAATACATTGCCGGCGGGTTTTGAGGTTACTGTGAAAGATTCTGCGACTTCTCCGATCTGTAAACTGGGAGTGTGATCGATTATGAGAGTGTAGACACGAAACGTACGGCATTGACGTTTTCAGCGACCTTAACAAAACCTCCTTTTCCACAAATAAAACTGATCGGAGGTACGTCGGGTAGCGTAGATGCCTCAGATTCAAGTAATTGCACGAGCTCCTGGACCGCGCACACGCCAGCGACACCACCGCCAACGACGATTGTTGATGGGGAGGGCATTGGCTAAAGATAAATACATGTGAGAAAACTGGGCAACGGCGTCACAATGGAAACGCAAAAATTTCAAAAAACAGGTATGAATGAGGATCCAAAACGGCACCTCTAACTTCAATCAATAACTACCATCTCAAAAAATAAACACTTTATCTAGGCAAAGCGAGATAGAGATATGATTCAAAACCGTAATAAATCAAAGTGAAAAAAACTGAACGTCGTTCTGCCGAATCTTAAAGAGCCTTGATAACATTGTCCAGAAGGCTGCTAGCGCCGATGCGGAACAATTCCGGGTTGACCCATTCTTCGCCCAAGACGGCCCGAACGAGCGCCACGAACTCCAGGGCCTCACTGACAGTCTTGATGCCGCCAGCCGGCTTGAATCCAACTTTACGTCCGGTCTCGGCCGTGTAGACCTTGATGGCACGCAGCATCACATACGCGACTTCCAAGGTGGCGTTGACCGTTTCCTTGCCGGTGGACGTCTTGATGAAATCGGCTCCAGCGAGCATGGCGGCCCAACTGGCCTTGTGGATGTTGGCATCGGTTTGGAGTTCACCGGTCGCCAGGATCACCTTGAGATGGGCCTTGCCGGCGGCGTTTTTCTGGTTGAGCAGCTCATCGTGGACGACTGCAATGTGATGGTTTAAGCGAGCTAATTAGTCAAAAAAGTAAAACTGTCACAATGAAGTCCGTGTAATTAAGCACTTTAAGCCATTTTAAAAGGTAAAAACAAAAACTGTCACAATTTGCAACGTCATAATTCGTAACAATTCCCCATCCCCCGTTATCAAAGTAACAAAAATTCGTCCAAACCGCGACCATCCCCCATTCCCCCATTCCTCCCGAAACACATCTGAATGGCGTCAAATTAGTACAAATTCAAACATCGATTCAGGAGGGCCGACAACGGGGCAAGACACGAAAACCGCGTAGGAAGCGGAGACCGAAAAAAAGTAATCTAGACACCGCAAAGCAACAATGCGATCTTTTTCACTGGTTTTGTGGGGGAGGCAAAGTCGATCACCAAAGAGCGTAAATGAAACGAAAAAAGGGCGTCCTGGCTTGCAAGCTCCGATGTTTTTGTTTGAACACGTTGCAGAAGGCCGTTTCGTTGTTTTTGATTTTTTTGGCAGGGGCCGTGGGAAAATGGGGAAGCATAAACAAGGGGGAAGAGCATACCGTTCCAATGACCATCAAGAGCTTCACCACGACTGATAACGGTGTCGATCTCGGTGGCGCCGTCCTCGACGCAGAGATGGATTTCGAGGAGCTTGGATTTCAGGTGGTATTGGCCTGAGGGGAAGCCACCGGCGACTGAAAATGGAAAGATAAACTGTTAAGTCGGCAAAGGGGTAACAAAAACGTGATTTCAACCTAAACCAACAAACGCCAACCAAAAGAAACATGTCTTTTTGCATCATCTAACGGGTATCAAGGTCAAACCCGTCCATCATGCGCAACTTTTTTTCAAACTGACAAAACTTTTTTCAACAACGAAAGAATTTTATTCAGTCATTAGTCACAATTTACTTTTTAGACTAAACTTTGGTTGGCGTTTTTCGACATTCTTTCAACGAATGACTGATTAATTTTCTGAATGAAACTGCCTGCACTTGATTGAAATGGAAAAAAACGTCTACGTGCCAATCTTATCTCCAAAACCGATAATAATTAAGAAGTTAAACAAACCTGATGCAACCGGAAGCGAAGCCTTTTTGCTCGCCAGGTGACTAACGACATCCTTCACTCGGGCTGGGTACACGCAAACAGCCCCACAATGCACTGATGGCTCCTGTAAATGGGCGGCCGTAAACGTAACATCAAGTCAAGGCCCATTAGGAAAGGAATTTCATTCCTCTGCTGCACTGTTAACATTTCAAGTATCTACATGGCAATGAACTATGACTATGACTGATCAACGCAATTTGCAGGTGTATCAATTTGCCTGTTGAAAAACTTGACTGATGTGAGTTGAGACAAGCAAAAAGGCCCCCGCCGACACCACAAAATTAAATACAAAGAAAGTAAAACACAACAAGAGTGAATAAAAGTCATGGGATGGGGTTCAAGGAGTGCTGGAATGTGTTGGTGGAGGCAGAAGATTGGATTGGCGGTTTCACAATCACCACAAAGTTGCGGGAAAAGCTGGCTAGCGCATGGGAACAACAATTTAGTACAGGCGCCACAGGGTTGGTTAAGCATGAAAAAAACGGGCGACTGATCGTGTGACTTGACCCTCGCGGAGGGGATTGTCAAGCACATTGTTCAGGAAAAACAAATGGGCTGGGGAGGAGGGGGTAATAAATCAAATTGGGACTAAATAAAATTAATTGGTGGAAAAACTGGGAGTTATTGGTTTTCATTTGATAAAAAAATTGTAAAAAGATATTTAATTGGTCTTAATAAACTGTGGAAAGGGGCCATCTGACAAATTAAAAACATCGAAAATAAAAAACTTATTTTAAACGTAAAAACTGCCAACAGAACGATAAATAGCAACTTTAAATCCGAATCAAAAACTCACCTGAGGAATCGGCGCCAAAGCCTTATCAACGAGGGCCCTCACACGCGCAGGGGTGTCGTCGCCGGCAAGGGTCGTCAAATCGATGAACGAAATGAGTTTGCGGACTTCGGTTTTCTGAAAAGTTGAATCATAAGTTTTGAAAACTGTTTCTCAGTATCGATTTTAACGCATTAAAAAAATTGATTGAAAGCAGAAAAACTAAAACTGGTAGAAAAGGTCTCTAATAGGACTTGGATTCACGCAGTTTTCAAAATCTGCGCAAGCACGCACGGATCAAAATCGGATAAAACCCATTCCAAATACGATTATGTCAATCTTAAAACTGCTGTCCTAACGCTCTTGTTAATGCCACGGGCTATTGATCCCCAATATCGAAAAACCACCACCAAGTGAATGAAAAAAGTGCACTTCCTTGGCCAAAAACTTGCCCACGTCTAATGTAACCACGGTTCGGTTCGTCTCGCACGGGCGGCCGGCCCCTTGTAAAAAGCGACAAAATTTGCGTTCGAACCAGGTGGAAAAAAGTCCGTCCACACATTTTTGGGAGGGTTCGCTTTCAGCCGGCACGGCACATAGAGCCTTGATATTTTCATGAGGCATGACTGTGGGTACATAGATGCACAATTCTGAAAATTACGTGAATTCCGTGCCATTTAGACTTATGGCACTCCAAAAACTGCTTTTATAAGGTGGAGAAATCACGGGGAGGGTTCGCTTTCAGCCGGCACGGCACCTAGAAGCTTGAAATTTTTTTTCCAAATGGCTATGGGCATGTAGATGTACAATTCTGAGAATTACAAGGATTCCATGTCTTTTCGATTTTTGGCACCCGAAAAACTGAATTCATAAGGTGGGCGAGTCGCGGGGAGGGTTCGCTTTCGGCTGGCACGGCACGTAAGCACTCGCCAATTTTTTTACCGGTGGCCATAGGCATCTAGACGTACAATTCTGAAATTTAGAAGAATTCAGTGCCATCTGACCTTTTGGCACTCAAAAAACTGATTTCATAAGGTGAAAACATGCTGGGGAGGGTTCGCTTTCAGTCGGCACGGCACCTAGAGTCCTAATATTTTAGTGAGACATGCCTATGGGTACCTAGACGTACAATTCTGAAATTCATCATGATTGCTTTACTCTTGAGTTTGCTACGTGCTTAAAACCATTGCTTTTGGTCGAAAAAAACACCAAATGGACGCGACTCGCTTCGAACCAACGAGGGTTTTACGCAAATTACAGACAAACCAAATTTTGGCGGGTCGCGGCCGCCCGTGCTCGGACACGCATTTCAAATGTTTGCCAATTTGCATTCCGGTTCACTGCCACCGGCACTCGACCCTTGAGGGGGTCTGTCCCTGTTATAGCACGTTTACAGAGCAGCGAGATGCCTATATTTCACTTTTCGCTGCCCCAGCCCAGCGGCAGTGGAAGTGAAGTCGTGGAACAAACTTTTCACGTGTCCAACGGTCATTTCACAGGCAGTTCCCCGAAAAACAACAAGCATACAACACGGGGCTGGCACATTACTTAGAAAAATGAAAGGTGGGTTTACATATTCATCCATCTCGGTCGCTCGCTCGCCTCCCCCTGGGGGCCTTTCTCGGACTCTGCACGTCACAGCTTCCTCCCGAAATCCATGAAAAAAACTAGTCTGGGGGGCTTTTGACGAACAAGGAGGAGCATAATTTCGAGGAGTACACATGGCTCTGCTCTTTTTTTCATTCTTTTCTTCGAGAAACATGGATGTCCGTTCCGTATTCCGTGCTTGCGGGCAAAAAATTGATGTGTTTAAAAAAGGGGGAGTTCGGAGATGGCGTTTGCATGTGTGCATAGCCACAGGGGCTGGTTGTACAGGTGTTTTTTGCATTAGATGGTAGAGTAAGTGGGTTTGCGTGTGTCAATAGTGGGGAGGTTTGTGGATTTACGGTGCCTGAGGGCATTTGAGGGTTGCGGGGGCAATTTTGGCACGCGATTGGGGTGGAAATTGGGGGGTAGTAAATCGGGGGTACTGTATTTTGGGTGATTTATGCAAACTGTGCGCAAATGAAAACGGACTCACATCTTTAGCCAGCTCAACAGCAGCAACCTTGGCCGCCGCAATGGCTTCATCCCGGCCATCAATGGGCGTCGTGGCAGTGAATTTCTCGAAGGCGTTCTCGAAGGTCAGGGCTGGCATGGCTGATTTTGGTGGTTTTGGACCTACAAAACTGGTAATTGGACACCTTGCGGGTCAAAAACAACGATAATACACGAGTTTGGCAGCATTTAGCCGTAAAAACTGAAAAACAAGTCGAAAAAAAAGCATAAAATCTCACACTAATATCGACAAAACCCGCGCGCGACTATCGCCCAAAGGTCACTAACCAACAAAAACTGCAATATACACGGCCGCCAGTCCGACTCATCACGAAAAAAACGTGGTCATGATGAAGGGGCAACATTCTTTCTTCCCGTTGCATTTCTGTCGGCAGTTGTGTGTAACCTGTACAGCCGTGTTTGTACTTTGTCTTTGCAATCATCAATCTATCGATACTGGCTGCCTGACTAATGGAAAGGGCTTTTCGGGGGCTTCCGGGGGATTGCAAGCTTATCACGGGTTACGGTAGTTAACGAAATGCAACGAAACGAACTTGATTTCCATATACATGTGTTTATAATACATATTTATGATTATCATTGCGAGACAATTTCAATAAAAACTGACGTCTAGGCGTCACTATTCCTCGCTTTGTTGGCACCAGCCCTCGCAAACTTGTCTGCCATCTCGTTGCCATGAATCCCAGCATGCCCAGGCACGTGTTCGAAGATGATTTCCACGTCCTTCTGGAGCGCATCGATCTCTTTCAGCAAGTCCTGGTTCTTGACATCCTCGCCGTTCGCCGTCTTCCAGCCCTTCTTCTTCCAGCCGGGCAGATACTGCGTCATCGACTTGATCAACAGGTTGGAGTCGGTCCGAACGAGCAGCTTAGGGTAGCCCTTTTGTTTGGCCTGCGTCACGGCTTCGATCACCGCCTGATACTCGGCTCGGTTGTTGGTATGCGCCTGGCCGGGACCAACAATCAACGGCTTCGACACATTATCGGGATGCCCGTCGCCCCAATAGACGCCATAGCCGGCGACGGCGGAGGTTTTACCATTTCCGGAACAGGCTCCATCAGTGTAGACGACTGGGATGTCGGGGTCGTTGTGGATGTCAGAATCGGGAGCGTGCTCGGGTTCGGTTTCAGACCTGGAAACGGATAGAACGTTCAATAAACGCCAAAAGGGGGGCGCCCGACTTTTTGGCTGGGACCGAAGAAGAACCGGGCTCCAGACCGGCAGCAGTGGCCGAACGCTTCGCAGGCCGCGACGGGGAACTTGCAGGCTGACTGTTCTCAGCAATGAACGCAGCAGCTTCATCGTGGGTGGCGAATTTGCGGTATTTGGGGAACTTGAAGCCGTCGATGGCGGCCGTGCACTCGGCCCAGGTCTCGAAGATGCCGGTTTTCGTCCCTTTGGCGACGGCGTAGAAGGCTTTGGGCTTCAGGGTGGACTTATCGGAGGTCCCGGTAGACGCCTTAGACGAAACTGCAACAATACAATGATAAAATATATATAAAAACACCCAAAACAAACCCCCAGTCGGCCTGCCTTTCAACGTCGCGTCCACAAAATCGGCAGCCTCTGCAGCAGTGTCAAACTTCTTGAATCGAGCACCGTGGAAGCCGTTAACCTGCTCCTGGCATTCCGGCCACGTGTTGTACACTCCTGGCTTCTTCCCTAGAGCAACAGCGTAGAAGGGCATCGTGGAGGAAGCGCAAAATCACGACCGATGAGCGGCGCACAAGGACAACGTTTGACGGAGGTCGTCGCCTGCGAAAAAAAGTCGAAACAAAACTCATTGTCCCTGTCAATTTCGTCGCAACAACAACTGCCCACGAGGGTGTAAAACTATGTATGTATGTAACGGATGGACCACGAGGGCAGAGCGAGGTAAAACGTCATGTTACATTCAGCAGGGGGTGAACGAGGAGGATCAAACATCAGGGAATATATAAATTTAAACTGGTCGGCGTTGTTCATGTTTACAGTGTGAAAAATCTAATCAGATTCGACTTGAGATTCACAGTGTAGTTTAGAACGTTCTTATTTTGATTGAAAACTGTACCGAGAACATTTGGGGCGATTATAAAGATCAACTTTATCGCCCTTTCAACGCAAAGACACGGATTGTTGGCATTGTGTCCGCAATCCTTTTTTTGTAAAAAACTGGTTCAAAAAGGGTGTTTTGTAAAATTACCATTACCGTATCAGTATCACTCAAAAAACTTGCAAATCGAAGAAGTTTATCTTAACAAATGTAAGTTCTTATATCAATTAACTCTTATTGCCATGTTGAATCAATCAATTTATTGTATATTAAAACTGCAGCTCTAAGCCTTCAAAGTACTCGAAGTTGCCAAAAACTTCAACATCTCTAACTTTCAACAACAATAAAAATACCTAATTCACATTTTCAACGCCATTTGTGTTATGTCCGGATTTTCATCATCCCACAAATCCGCCGCTTGCTACCCAAAATGTTGCAATTTTACGCATGCAAGCGATTAATCCTGTACTTACTGATCTTTTATTTGTGTCTGATGCACCAAAACAGTAACGCATTGAAAACTGCTGGACCTGTTCTATTTTTTAAATAAACAGTACTTTTTAAAATATCCCAACTGATAGATGACTAATAGTTTCAGATCTATGCAAAAATCATCCCCAATTGTGAGTAATTTTGCTTAATTGGTCTGCTTCCAAATGCTGTTTTGATAAAACTGTTATGGAGGTTTTTGTCCGCTACAAACAGAAGTTGCGTTAAAAGGAAGTTCCAAGTGATAAGACATGTCTTGTGTTTTGCTTAACAACGTATAACAAGCGACTTTTTATGGGAATTGTTTGATTTGAATGGTAGGTTTTTTTGGCTTCGAAAGGGTTCGCATTTTTTAAAACTGGATGTTGTTTGTTGGCCGGTACTTTAAAAAACGGTATTTAAAGAAAACTGTTGCCTGCAGTTTGGGCCTATCCCTCAGGCACCATGACGTTGTTTAACTTTACCCCTGGTCCCGACTTTCGTTGAATTCCCATTCCCATCGCCACAATCAGTCGCCGGTGCAACCGTTTGTCATGTCCGGATTATGTCTATCTTTGGTCAGGGTCCCCCACGTGTACGCACCCGACCCGGTAGCACTTCCAGATAAGCGGCGGCGACAACCTTTTACCCATTCTCATCGAAGCACAAAACTATGTGATCGACTATTGTCCTGTCAATGACTATTCGCCGAAACAACGAAACAATGTGATTGTGACACCATTGATTATTTTACGTGGTTGAACATAATGAATTCATCAAAACTGAAGTTGTTTTATGCATTGATTATGCGTGGACCATGCTTGTTATCATTTTTTTGCTAAGTTTCATCTTACAAATATAGTTTTTTTAAAACTGAAGCGAGTGATTGATGGCTAATCAATGTTCCAAATTCTCACACTTTCCCGTCACCGTCTAAGCCATAAATTAAGCCGATCAACCCCGGCGGAAAGTGAAAAAATCTCACTTTTTGAGCCAAGTCGACTGATTTCACCCTTGTCAAATAACCGACCCAAGTCCATTTTGCGTGTTATCACCGTCTGAAAGCGTCCGCTTGTCCGCTTATTCTAGCTTATGTGCCTTTTCTGATTGTGCTCCTCTGCTCTCCCCTCCAGCGGAAAATCAGGCCGTTCTTCAGTCCCTTTTTTACATTTTTGTCATCCCAGGTCCTCCGGTTCCGCCTTCTAATTTGCACTTTCGGTTCTTTTTTTCATTAACCCTATTCAATTCACTCATCAAGCGCGTGCTTATAAGCTGCAGAGACAACATTTTGTCTTCATAGGCTTATTGGTAGGCCGTTTGCAGATGATCGGGATCAATTAAAACTGTCTTTTTTTCGTCGTTAAGTTATACGTAATGAAAATACACACGCGTTCGCGTTTTTCCCATGCGCAAGTTTCCTTCAATGAGTAAGATTCACATGCTGGAACACTAAAAAGGTGTTTTTTTGGTACACTTTTGTTGCCATTTGTTTAGTTTATGCTTTCCCACGTGTTTTTTTAAACTGGAACTGCGACTGTCAATAACAATTTCGTTAATTTATACCATATTCAGGACCCATTTAGCAGCATGACATATTACGTGTAAATTTTTTTCAAACTTCGTTCCCACGGTCGACTAACACACAAAATTAGCTAAAAACTGGCAATTTTTTCGTCAGCGTCAATAAAACCCCCGCAAATCAACCCAAATCATGACCTACCGCCGCCGAACATCCACAAATCCGGCAATCTTAACCATCCCAATAAATGACAAAGACGCAGACACAGAAATAGACCAACACGGACACTCAGTCATCGTCTACCCACCAGAAACTGCTGTCTATGGCGAATCTCACAGGCCATATGAAAATGGGGATCATCACAAGCATCCAGAAAGCGATGACACCCCCACAGATGACCCCGATGACGACTTTCCCGAGTTCATCGACGAAGAAGCCACTGGAGTGATGCGTTATGTGGCTATCGTCCAAAATGGCATCTCAAAATTTGCTGATGACAATGCAAAATGGATTCGCATTGCTGTCCTACTGGCGATATTTATTTTGTATAAAGTGTTTTTGGTATTCGCTATTATACATGATTGGAAGAAAGCCGAAGTTATCACCTGGTTGACCGTCGTCGCATGGGTTCTGGGACTTTATTACTATGTTTTTAAACCGTTATTTGGGAAGTATGCGGAGAAGGTTGTGGAAGCTGTGACGGGGATCTTTGATAAGCTTTGGGCTGTTTTGGTGTTCAGGATGTATGTTTGATTTGTTTAAACTGTCATGATAATGGACCTTCTAGAGCTTTTTATGCCTGTTTCTTCCTCGCCCTCGCCGTTTTTTTCTATTTCGACACCCGAAATGACCGTATGCGTCTCGTCGGTCTCGGTGGGATGGCCTTCTTCATCTGCTTCATGTTCCTCGCTTCTCGTGCCCCGACAAGGGTCAACTGGAGACCTGTCATTTGGGGCTTCTTCATGCAGTTCTGTCTAGGCTTGCTCGTGCTTCGATGGGAATGGGGAAGCAAGACCTTCCACAAGGCATCTAACGAAGTCGTCAAATTCTTGGATTACACAAACAACGGAACAACATTTGTCTATGGATTCTTAGCTGCGCCACCAAATATCTGTGGAATGGATGCCGTTTTCGCGTTTTCATCGATTCAGGTAGTCGTCTATTTTGGAGCTGTCGTGGCTTTGTTGTACTATTGGGGCGTCATGCAGAAGTTGTTGAAGTGGATGGCTTGGTTTATGCAGGTTTGGATTCACTTTTTAAACTGCTAGCATCTTCACGTCTCTTCAGGTCACTCTCGGCACGACAGCCACCGAATCCCTCAACGCATGTGCCTGCATCTTCCTCGGCCAAAGCGAAGCCCCACTCCTAATCAAGCCATACCTCGAAAAGATGACCGCCTCGGAGCTCCACGCTGTCATGACCTCCGGCTTTTCATGCATCGCTGGATCACTTTTCGCGGCTTATATCAGCTTTGGAGCTTGTCCGTCTTATCTGTTATCATCGACGGTGATGTCTGCCCCGGGATCGCTGGCATGCTCGAAATTGCTGTTCCCGGAAACGCAGCAGACGAAATTGGGCAAGATTGAAGATTTGGAACTGGCAAAAAGCGAGGAATCGAACGCGTTGGAATGTATTTCAAATGGTGCCGTCATGGCGGTGGAGCTGGTCATGGCAATTTTGGCGAATTTGATCGTGTTTTTGGCGCTTTTGGCCTTTTTGGATTCAACTATTGCTTATTGTGGGAATTTGATTGGCCAAGATGGCTGGAGTTTGGAGTTTTTCTTGGGCTATGCGTTCTTCCCGTTGGCATATGTGATGGGTGTGACTCACAATGCCGCAGAAACGAAAAGGGTGGCTGAATTGATGGGGACGAAGACTGTTTTGAATGAGTTTATTGCTTATCAAAAGTTGGGGAAGATGGTTGGGCAGAAGCTTTTGAGCGTGGGTGTTTAAACTGTCATTCAAAATTCCTATATGGGATCCTTTTAGCCCCGCTCCGCCATGATCGCGACCTACGCCCTCTGCGGCTTCTCAAACTTCTCCTCCATCGGCATCCAACTCGGCACTCTCGGTGGCATGATGCCAAAACGCAAAGCCCTCCTTGCCAAAATCGCCCTCCGAGCCTTAATGGCAGGTTCCATCTCCTGTTTCATGACCGCCAGCTTGGCCGGAGTCCTTGTCGAGAAGCCGATGGCTTGCTCCATGCAGGCTGCCGCTTCAAACTGTTTCGACCCTACCCTCTACGCGGAAGTTTTACAAAACATCACCAACCCGGAAACAAACCACACAACATTAAACACGTTCCTGCATTCTGAGTTGTAGTTAAGTGCATCCAATACATAATTATTGTGCTTTTATACTTTTGACTTTATTTCTACCTTTGAACAATCATAAAACTGTTTTCCATTTGAGGACTTCTAAATATGGTTCCAAGCATCTTTGAGTCCTTGAAAATGGTCGACCTGATTGTTTTCTATAATTAACTTCTGTCCAATTACATTGGTTAGTCCACCACGGGCCGAATTGACTTCAAGTTTGGATTCCTTCCGCCCGAGCACCTTCCTAAAACGAGCCATTTACCATCATTATAAACCCCGCTGTTTGACCCCTTACAAAAACCGTTTCCGCAAGGTTGCATGCGGCAGTAGAAATGGCAGTGATAAAACCATGGCAGAAATAGCGTTTATAAGCCACCACGTGGCATCATACAGCACGTAAAGATCGTTGTCGACCCTACAAAATTAGGCTTTAGGTACGTTGTAAATCATGTTATATTTTGGAAGGCTGGGAAGGCTAGCAAGCACTAAATGCCCTCAGGGCAAGTTGAGGCTGCATTTAGAGCGGTAATAAACTTACACTTCATTGATGTAAAACACAAAATAGGCATACCAGCCGACTGTCACTGCGTTGGAAAAAGTCGAATAGGCCAGGAACCACCGTATACAGCGGAGCGTTCGCAGGTTTTCGACTATTTGGTAGCGTTGGGACAGTTTGGCGTTATCGATCGCGGTGACGAAGGAGCGTTTGTTTATTTTGAGGAGGATTATTAAAAACTGGAAGTTTAAACTTCATATTCTAGTCAACTGGCATTAAAAAACTCACAATCCATGACAAAATGTCGAAAATAATCGGTAATGGTAGAAACATGATCGGTCCCACGACATTCGCCGTGGACAGGGGTATTGTTATTGCTGGATAGATAAACTGAAGTTAGCAAATTAAAATATTTTAAAAATTTGTCAAAAACCCACACAACTAATCAAAAAAACACCAGCAATAAAATTTGACTGCATCGTTTCATAGTTATTCGACAGCTTTGTCGCGCAGACGCGTTCAGCCAAAAGTGCAATTTCACTCGATGTTTTGGCTGAGATGAAAATATTTTGAAGTATCCTAATGAAACTTGCTATAGATGCTGGGAACGCTTTATCATTGAAAAAATGATTGTAGAGTAGACAATATCTGAAAAGACAGGTGTTTGGCAATCAAAATTACTTCTGTTTTCGGAATTTGTAAATAGCAACATTGCAAAAATCATATGTTACATACTTAAAAATGTAATAAACTATGAATAAGTTAAGTTATTTTTCGAAGAAATGCGTTCCAGTTTTGACAAATGTGCCAATTTGATTCTATTTGTAAACACATAATCATAAAGTTTGAAACACACATATGTGCCTTAGTGTCTTTAATAATTGGCTTAACATAAGTTTCAATAATCAAAATCAACATACCTAACACAACCAACAACAATATAGCAAGCACACATCGTGATCACACAAATCCGCATATTTCGATGGATGCTTCTCGTCTGCCATAGCGCAACAATGAAAACTCCATTAATTATCGATGTCAATGTCCAGAGAACCGCCTCCAATCCATAAATCACATATTGGTAATCAAGCATATACGGTGGCCGTGAAACCAGGTACACAGAGCTCAACGCTGACACCGCCATCGGCCAATTTGCAACCACCGCCAAACTGGTCCAAACCCACTGTTTAGCATTAAGTTGCAATGGTACCAACATCCCTGTAAGTAACAAAATTAACCTCGTGATACAACTCATTGGTCAAACTACGTGGGAATCTAGCAAAATATGAATTAAAATAAACGCCGGGTTTCAAAGTATGTTCCACGTTTTTTACGTCAGAAGGGAGAGTAAGCAAGGAACCTACAGATTGCATTTGTTGCGGACTGACAAAGCCCAAATTTATGGCCCAATTTTTACATTCAGACGGTAGGATGTCGTAATACGTACACGGATGCCGTAAAAACGTGTATTTGTAAACTGTATGAAAAAATCGGCAGTTGTAAACATTATGAAACTGTGGAAAGACACACCTACTGAATGGATTTGTTTAATTTGGGTTCGAAAAAACCAAGTGAGGCATGGACCTAAATCTTATTATGAAAAAAAAACTAGCAAAAAATAGTGACGACGTATGTAGCGTGATTGCTATTTTTGCAGGGGGACAAATTTAGGGCTTTATTTTGTTTGTGGATTTTCGTAGGTGCAAAAACTGAGAGGTCGTGGACGAGTTCGTAAAAAGTAATCAAGGATCACCAGACCGTCTGGAAAGCGTCATTGTCACGCTAGGTTTTGTTTCAATTTCCGGGAAAAAACAATAATAAACTGTCCGGACGGCCGGTATTTTTTATAAGGTTACAAATTGACTTAAAAAGATCAAGACCGAAACACAAACTATCAAAAGTAACAATTCAAGTCAAAAAAGTTCTCGAACACTGTCATCACAACCTGCTCAGTCACCCAATGGTGCAATTACTGTGATCAAGTCACGCTTTTTGGGCGTAACTGTAACAATTTTAACCCAAAAAAACAAAAAGGTCAAAGATAATCCCGACCCGAAAATCTGTCTACCCCCCAAAGGATGTAATTTAACCAAAACAACGCCTAACCAACCAAAAATTAAGTTTAACATTGATGTTTTTGGCAAATGAAATCTTAAAACTGGTCTCTGTGTCTGATTTACAAAATATTTATATATCTACTTACCCGCCCAAGAAGGTAATAAACGTTAACCCGAACCACACACATGTCACAGTGTCAACAAGCAGGCTATACGTGGCTCTTATAAGTACACTTTTATGGTTGTAAATGTCCACTATTAATGTCCACTGTTCGTACAAAAGCCTTGAATGGCGGTCGCCACATTTATTTGTATTGACTTTAAATTTATCAAAGGCCAGACGGATATATGTATTTACAATAACTTTAAAAAAACGTGTTGATGTTTTTGTTTTGCTACGTGACGGTCGGTCCATGAGAACTTTCGGCTGGTTTTTGCGACCAATTGCAGGGATCACTTTGCAGACTTGAGTCAGCTGAAGGAGTTGGATGGGTGCCAAGAATAATAAACACATAAAATACAATTTATTGATGTTAGACGTCTTATTGGGACCAATGGGATCTGTAATTTCGTTAAGGAATGTAAAAACTGGTCGGGATCGTTATGCAGGGATGGTTTCGCAACTTGACCTTTGGCACATGGAATTGAAAACTGTCTTTTTTATTGTCGCCTTTGTAACACAATCAAGACGTCATATTTTTAATAACGACCAATAATGGTATATTTGTTAAAAACTGCAAATACTTTGCTTCAAAAAAGTTGAATTCCAGTGATGCCAAATCACTTCAAGTTGTAAAACATGTAACATTTTTTAACTCACTAAACTACATTATTGCATGTAACTAAACTTTTTTCTCATGTATCCAATCAGGGATCACACTGAAACGACAGAAACAGCATTAATCATAGCAAAACCCGTCTAGAAAAAAACTGACGCAGAAATACGGCAAATGGCTATACAAACTAAAGTTTTGTAGAAGCGTGAAACTTTTCTTTGAATAAAGTTTGCGTAATGAGCATTTCCCGCACCTATTGATGAGGGCCGGGTGTTCATCGGCGTTTCATTAGGTACAAAACGAACTTCCGTTGTAAGTTGTAAGTTGTCTCGGCAATTTTGGGTCGGAGAAGTTGCGAAAGTATTTCATTTGTTTGGTGGTTTTAGTCTACGTCGCTTTTGTTGGTTTTATAAAACTGCGGCTTGAACATTAGGTTGGCAAAATCAGTTCATGGAGCTGTACTTGTTCCATCCAGAAGAATACAATCGCTTGTACAACTGTTCCCTGTACGATATCAACGTTAATTCTTATGAAAAACGGCGGAATCCGCATCTTGGATACTGTCTGATAGCTTTATCGATAGTCGCGGAGGTAGCCTACATCCCATGTTTTCGAATTTTAATGAAGCCGGAATTCCGCCAATTTTCATGCTATAAATTCATGCTTATTTTAAGCATTGTGGATATAATAGCTATTCCGATAGCTGGCACTATGACAGGCATTTTAGGCGTTGGCGGATTCGTGTTTTGCAGTGCGCCTAATTTTATCTATCCGGCTGGGTGTATTTTGATGTGTGAGTTTTTGCTTCGATTTTTTAAACTGATGTTGGAATTGATCCTGTTTCAGCGCTATGGGTCTTCCATTCAACCATATCAGTCCTACTAGCCTTAAACAGATGCCTCAACGTCTTCCACAAACGCTTGACAAAGATCTTCTTCAGTGGCCGGAAGCCTTATTTCTACGCTGTGCCGGCCTTTTTCTATGCTGTGTATTTTATTTTCTTCACTTCATCGATCGAATTCACCGGGTTGAGGTTTTCCTGGTTTTTCAATCCGCATTATGGATATATCGATGATCCGGGGCAAATGGTGGGTTCAAAACTGGTGTATAAGTCGTAGGTTTTAAATTGACCCCCTTTCAGTACCACGGCTACGCCCACGCAGTCCACAACACAGTCATCATCATCGCGACTGTCACAATCTACGGCTTCTTCGGCATTATCCTAATCAAGAATTGGAAACGCCTCGAAACAGCCAACAACCAAACAAAACGCCAAGAGCGAGTCTTCTTTCAAGTATTCCTAATCTGCTCCTGCACCGTAATCGCAGCCTCGACTTATGTCATCATGAATTTCGATTTCTCCCCAGAAATTCTATCTGTTATGAGCACCTATATGCTGTTTGCGATCCATTCCCTGCCACCAATTTTCTATTTATGCCTGAATTCAAGCATACAACAACAGATTTTCGCCCTTCCACCAAGAGTGGCTTCGACCCAACCGGCCGTTTCGGTAACCTATTTGTGATTGTGAACTTTGTTGCAAAGTATTTACTAATGTAAAAGTGTTCACTGTCTGCGTTACACAGTGGCAATGGCAATCTCTGAAAAGAGGATTAAAATAGGCTTCATGACGAATGTTAGCTAATTATGCGCGTCTACGTGAGGTTTATAAATGTGAAATAAGTGGGTTAAGGAGGGAAAGCAGAGATGGCTTACAAAGGTAGACAATGGGGGTTTACTTCCGTATTTAGGGGGGATAGAAACTGGATGGAGAACATAAATGTGCTTGTAAACAAGATTTAGAAAAGGTTTTTAAAGCTGAGATCTTTGAAAAGCAAAAAAGGGGGCTTTTTGACGAACTTTGAGTATTGATAAAAAAAATTACTACTCTAAACTGGATCGAACTGGTTCCAAAATTCAATAACAGGTGATAAATTCCACCCTAGAAGCATCCAAATGACGTCTCTACATGCTTCCGGGAATAGTCATCATCATCTATGACTGTCGACGCATGCTGTGCCTCACCTAGCTAAAATAACATAAACTGCTTGCCATCATGAAAAAGTGATTCATGCAATTTTTGATTTTTTTCCATTTTTGAAAAATCATGGTTTTTTAAAACTGGGTGTTGAGCTCCCAATTTGCATACACGCGCCGCCGCCCAATCTCGCCAACCAGATTTGCAGCAAGGTCAAACCAAAACAGGCATACTCGCAAATACTACGTTGGCAGCACCTGCCTGCGCGCCGTCGGCACCAAACCCCTCCGAAAAAGAATAGTTTTGACGATGTTGCCCTTTTTTGGGCAGGGGGCCGAGGCCGCCGACGGCTGTCAGCGAGGTGGAGGCCGAGAGCGGTGAGCTGTTCCGTCAATAGCAAGCCACCGGCCGTCGACGACGACCCACGAAAGGAGAGGGAGGGGAGGCGCGATGGACGGTCGACCGGTCCTCGATCAATCAATGCGCAACAACCGAGCAACGACGAACGGTCGAGCAGCGAGCACACTTTTTTCGCGGGTCCGACTGTCTCGTTACACGTTGATACAAAAATGCAAAATGCACGGCGGTCGGGTCGCCGCCAGCGGCGGGTGGCGGTGAAGCATGTATTTGACGCGTTGGGGGATTGTTAGCGTGGTTTTAAACTGTCTCCGCTATTGTCTTCCATTTCTATATACTGCCTTTTTAAACTGACCATCGATCTAATCGAGTTTCAACGTTTCAGTTCCACCGCTCACCTCTCCGTGATGGTCGTAATGGACGAGGGTGATGTCAAGCTGAAGGTGTACTACAACAAGCAAGTCCTCATCATCTACTGCAAGCCGCCGCTCAAGCTCGATGGATTCTACGGCAAATTGCGGGATGCGTGCAAGATTGCGCCCACCCAGCCGATTACTACCAAATGGATTGATTGTGATGGTGTGTTTATATATATTTTTTCTTTAAAACTGTTAACTGCACATTCTAATCACTTCAGACGACCCCTGCACAATCTCCTCCGAAATGGAACTCGAGGAAGCCCTCCGCCTGTACCGCGAATGGCAAGAAAGTGAACTCCGTGTCCATGTCTTCCTCGGCGTAGCACCGCCGGGTGAGCTCTGTTCGGGCGAGGACAGTGAGTCAATTCTAATCTAACTAAATATAACCTTATGAATCATCTTATCAACGCCCTTTTCCAGAGACTGTCTATCGCCGAGGTGCCCGTCGCTGGAAGAAGCCCCTGTACCATGTCAACGGCCATCGCTTCGTCCAGAAACGCCTCAATACCCGGACCCCCTGTGCTATCTGCAATGACTACATCTGGGGCATCGGCAATTCTGGCTTCCGTTGCAACGATTGCGCCATGTGTGTCCACAAAAAGTGCCACAGACTGACTCGAAGACCGTGCAATACGGTCAGTCTGACGCCACTGTATCCGACAAATGTCCCGGCCAGTCAGCCGACCATTTCATCGCTGCCTTCGTCGATTCATGAACGGGAATCGCTGTATGATGGGACGATGCCGCGGCATGAGACTGAGGTCAATGTGGTGGGTTACAACTTTTTTATGGTTTTAAACTGGCAGGATTGATGAATAGCGTGTTCAGCCCCAAGAACCAGACGACTACGACACACCCCTCCGCGTCTCAATCGACGACTTCAACCTCCTGACCATCATCGGTCGCGGTTCCTACGCCAAAGTGGTCCAAGCCGAGCACAAGGAAACGAAGCAGATCTATGCCATTAAGATCATCAAGAAGGAAATGTTCAATGATGAGGAGGATATCGATTGGGTCCAGACAGAGAAGTCTGTTTTTGAAACGGCCTCGAATCATCCGTTCTTGGTTGGGCTTCATTCGTGTTTCCAGGTTTGTGGCTTTACTTTTTTAAACTGCACTTTCATGATAATGCCATTCAGACCAATTCCCGTCTCTTCTTCGTCATCGAATTCATCCCCGGTGGCGACCTCATGTACCACATGCAGCGTCAACGAAAACTCCCCGAAGACCATGCTCGCTTCTACTCCGCCGAAATCATCCTCGCGCTACACTTCCTCCACACCAGGGGCATCATTTACCGTGATCTCAAGCTGGACAATGTCCTCATCGATGCGGAGGGCCACATAAAATTGACGGATTACGGTATGTGCAAGGAGAACATCGGGCCGACGGATGTCACGCAGACTTTTTGCGGTACACCTAATTATGTGAGTTTTTCACGCTAAGTTAAGCTTTTTAAAACTGTTGGGACGTTTGTAGATCGCCCCCGAAATACTGCGCGGCGAATCCTACGGCTTCAGCGTCGATTGGTGGGCTCTCGGCGTGCTGATGTACGAAATGATGGCCGGTCGATCGCCCTTCAACATCTCTGCCGTGGAAGAGAATGACCAAAACACGGAAGACATTTTGTTCCAGCACATTTTGGAGAAGCCGATCCGCATTCCGAGGACGCTGTCGGTCAAGGCTTCGGCTGTTTTGAAGGCTTTTATGAATAAGGTTTGTTAAACTGACCTCTCTTTTTGCTTTTTTTTCACTCTATCAACTTCCAGGACCCCCACGAACGCCTCGGCTGCAAGGAAAACCTCCAAGAAGCCCTGGACGACATGAAGAACGTCGGTTTCTTCAAGAATCAGATCGATTGGGACCTTCTGGAGCAGCGTCAAGTGCCTCCGCCATACAACCCCAATGTCGACAGCGAACGAGACTTGCAACATTTCGACCGGCAATTCACCGATGAGCCGCCACAGCTGACCCCAGACGACCCAGCTGTGATTGCTCGAATTGACCAAACGGAGTTTGATGGCTTTGAATACATCAATCCGCTCATTATGTCGAAGGAGGACGTCGTGTAATGACATTGGCTTTATGCTTATCCAAATTTTGCGAAACATATCTTTCACAAACTTTACTTATGTTTTTTCAAGCCTACCTGCCGGAATTGTCTGGTTTCGTGTACTGTAATCGCCTTCCCAAATGTTACAGATTTATTTAATTTGATATTTTAAATTAATTTTGTTAAAGTTACTTCAGCAATAAATGCCTTCATTATGATAGATTCGTGGTGGTGTATTTAAAGCGGATTTAGAATTGCGAAGCCGGACGCTTGGCGACGTAGTCCTTGATCTGCGGGACGGCATGGACCTTCTTCTGGTAGGCGACCAGCTTCGGGAAGAGCTTGGCGAACTCCTTGTCCATGTTCTGGATGGTGACCAAGCTCTCGGCGAAGAAGAAGTCGGCCCAGGTGACTCCGCTGTCAGCGATGAAGCCAGACTTCGACTTGGCCAGAGCGGCTTCGAGGTACTTGAAGCCGGTATCACGCGCCGGGACGTAGTCCTTCTTGTAAAGCTCCTCAGCTTCGGGCTTGCCCTCACGGACGGCCACGAACCAAGGGCGAGCGGTGATCAGGATGTCGCGGAGGGTCTCGAAGATGGAGTCAATGTAGGCGGCTTCCCATTCATTGGCGCCGTTGAGGTTGTACTTGCGGGCCAGGGACCGGTAGATGGCACCGGATTCGGAGAGAGTCAGGTCGTCGATTTGGAGGTTGGGCAGTTTGCCCGTGGGGGCCTCTGGAAAGGGGTTTTATAAACTGTGAACTTGATTTTAATGTCAAATCAAACTCACTAGACTTGAGCTTCGGCCAGTCGGCATGCGGGATCCGGTTATCAGTGAAATCCACCCCGGCATACTTGAAGATAAGCCGGATAGGCTCACCCAGTCCGCGGGCATCGAAGTAGTTTAACGTATACTTGACCATGGTGATAAGTTGAGATCGATTCGATATTCGTTACTCGTCAAAGCTGTACAAGTGCCGTCAACAGGGCCGAAATCTGGTTATATAGGGCTGCCAGGTGCACATGATGGGCGGAGCCATGTGCACCTTTATCCAAAAACCCTTTTTTCAACTCCTAGTTTCACCATGGACACAGTCTTGTCGTGCTGCCTATGACTATACCCGTTTATACATTGTGCTTTAGACGACCAAAGATTTACTCACGCTACACAAATGTGTTTTTGCAAGGAAAAAAAGTGTGCACAGAAAGCACAAAATGGGCTGTATCTTATAGTCTTTGCTTTTGAAGTGTAGAAAACTGTTATAAGAATCAAATGTGACACAACTTTTGCGTTATAGGGACTTTCTGCATTATTATTTACTGAAAACTGTTTTGTAAATGGACGCGTAATAGATAGAAATGTATACTCAATTGCATAATTGTTCTAAATGCGTTAATGTAAAAAACTGAAGATTTTTTTGATTGCCTTCAAATATTGCGTTATAGCGACTTTCTGTTTTGCTTTTTGTAAAAGATTATCAAATAAACTGAGTTGATTTAGACAATGTTAAAAAAATTACCAATAAAAACATCAAAAAAAAACTTTATTTCAATCCAATGTACTAGTAACGCCGCCTCTAAATCTAATTTCGTCTCACCAACATGAGTAAGTTAATTCCAGGCATCAAAAGCACAACTTCAATTCCAACAGACACACCAAAACTCAACATGTGTTTACAAATATTTCTGTGTCTATCTTGTGCAGCACGCTCACTGCAATGCCATTTCACACAAACAAAAAAGCCTCCACGTTGCCATAGATTTGTAGTAGCACCTGGATAAAAAAAGAAAGGTTTCCGGGTATGCAAATAGGCATGGCTCAGGCTTCAGAGATTATAACAGCTAACTGTTTTAAGCAAAACTGTACTACCGAGCTTTACTTTTCAATAAGTGCATATTACCCTGCACAAGTAGGTAAAACCATAACCAAGTTTTCCCAGTATTTACAAAAAGACAGCTTACTAATATTAAGTTAAGTGTATTTCACGTTAGATACTTAAACAGCAGCGGAAATGGTCCGACATAGACATGTTTGGCGACAGAATAGGTATTTCGTGGCGGGATGACGCTCGCAATAGCCTGCTTGGGCCCAGTTTTTGCATCGCTCTGTTGGGTGTTCGTTCTTTTCCACGGAACAGTCAATTTCGAGGAAGACTTTGTCCACTTTGGGCGCCGTCGGTGGGGGAGTTGGAAAGGTCGACGTTGACGGATTCGGCGGGGTCGAAAGGCCCGTTTTGGCGGAGAGAAGGGACACCGGCTGCACGAGGGTGACTTCATTGCTGAGGAATTCCAGCTTTTCTTCCTCTGTGGTGTCGCGTTGCACTTCTTTCGTGGTTTCCAGGCCGTCGGTTTCAAACTTTGTGGAGTCAAAATCATCATCAGGACGGATTGAAGGGGGTCCAACGACCATTTTCTCGGTTTCGGGCGGCGGGCCCCAGCCGGAAAAGTCGGGGGAATACGGGTCGGTGATGGGTTCGGGTGTGGTTTCTTCGGGGGTGGTCGACGGCATGGATTCGGTGATTTCGTTGGTTTCGTAGGAGGGTTTAAGCATATTCGGAAGGTTGTAGGGCGTTGGGGGTTGCGGGGACGAGAAAAACGGGTTGAAGAAGGGGTATGGGATGCCGCTACAGGCTGGAAAACTGACAAATTGAAGTTTGAATTTTATCAAAATAGCAAGAAATTTAAATTTTCAAAACTGGGAAACGCTTTAGAGGTCGTAAAAACCCACGCTGAGTACTCTGCGCCCAAGCCTGAGGCAATCGAGCCAAAACTTCTGCGCGAACTTTTTCAATCTGATCCAACGCTTCTAAAGTGACATCATAACGACTGACTCTCGTCTGCGGCATGGTCGACAGAATCATCATACTTGGAGCCTGTGCTGATAATTCGAAATCATAGCTTCCTGAAGCCAAATTCATCTTTTAAACTGTCGTCTCACCCTTATCAAAACTCACCTTTAGCCCTCTCTATCACCAATAGCGCCACCAACAAACAAATGCCCACAAGATTCATAATCACAATAAACACCAAAGATATCGTCTGAATCCAGCGTCTAAAATAGCAGCGACTGATGCTCGGTCGAGCCGGCATCGAGTATAACCCCTTCGGGCGCAGTGACAAGGTAGCTCTTTGCGAGGCGCCGATCAGCCCTGTGGCGACCTCATTGCGAGATGACGGGCTTCGACACTTTTCACAAAGTAGCTAATAATACGGTTCCGATGTCTAATGGGCTTGCAAAAAGAGGGGCTTTAAGATGAACACTGCCTGACAAAGTTTATGTTGTTGCAAGGCCGATGGGAATACGAATTCAGGAAATGAAGTCAACTGTGGCGCCTTCAATGAGAATGGAGAACAATGGTGTCTTAAAAAGTTTAAACATGCAATTTGGATTCTTTTTTGATCCACGCAAGATGATGTACTTTTAAATGTGCTCATCTCGGTTGTTTTGGGGACGAAAAAAGTTATTACATTGCAATTTGTATACGGTTAACAACTGGAACGGGAGCAATTGTATTTCAGCGGCATCCTAAATACGTCACAAACTTGAGTTATAAAAAATAAACTGACAATTACTAACTTTTAAACACGATTCTTATGATTAAAGTAAGTCTTTTTTTTACTTCTTTTTCAAACTGGGTTTTGATTCTGCAGCTGAACTTTTAATTTTTTGTTATAAGCAATTTGAGTTACCTTTAAGTTTTTTTTGATCGTTGGTTAATTTAAATAAAATAATTACATTGCAATTTGTACGCGACTAAACAACTGGAACGAAAGCACTTTTGTATTCGAGCCGCATCCCAAATAGGTCACATATTTGAGTTATAAAAAAACTCTACGAGCTGTGTAATTCTTTATTATCTTCTTTTAAAGATGGTCACTATTGTTAGTTACCTTGTTTTTGTTTTTTTATTTATTGGGGTGCCGTTAGAGGTACTGTTTATTGTCTTCCTTACTGTGGAATTCAAAAAGAAGAAGTCCGTCGTGCACTTTCCTTATTACTACATTCTCTATATTTTATACATCTCTGATTTTCTCACAGTTCCAATGTTAATCGCTTTTAGATTTGACATTCTTGATTACAGCATCTATTACTATGTTAGTATGTATTACGCCATCGGACAAGCACTTTGGATTGTTTCTCTCGCCTTGAATCGAGCTACTGCAGTGGTTTTGCCTTTGTTATACGATAAGGTATGTAATTGACAAAAACCTATTTTTATACGGAGTTTTAGATTTGGTGTGGCAACAATCTTCGATTAATTCTTGCTTTTTGTGTGTGCATGCCTTTGTTTGGTATTACGTTAATTATTTTGTTTCATTACATTAGTTGCGGTTCTTTGTTTTGTGAAAATCAAAATAACGCTGTAATGCTATTTATTTTGCTATATAATTGTATATTAATTTCAACATCGCTTGTCGTTTTATTCATTGGAATCCGTTACTCAAAGATGATAACAAATGAAGCAATCGCAAAACGCGAACGAAGACTAATCTTCCATGCCGTAGTATCGTCAACGCTTACTATTATGAAACATGGGTTAACTTATATGTTAGATTTCTGTTCTGATGAGAACGCCGTTGTTTTTAAAGTTTTGGAGGTTCTAACGGTTGTTCAAGGCGGTATGGAGACGTTTTTTCCTATAACGCATTTTCTGGGAAAACCAAAAAACCCCAGGACACTTCAAAATTCAAAGTTTATTTAAATCGTTGAAACTTGGCAAACAGACTAATCTGAGGCCGTAGATGACGAATACACACATGAAAACTTCATTCGGCGCCTTCAGAATCCTCTAGGCTCCAGAATCCGCCTCGGAGAATCCGAAGTCGAAAAGTTCCAAACAAAGTGTGTCAATCGATTGCCCACATCGAGACAATCATTTTCGTTTTTTGATGACGGTGATTGGATCAACTTGCCGGAAGTTACGGCGCTTCAAAGTTGAAAAAAACGACGAGATAGCCTTTGGCACTTTTTAGCTCAAAAGTGTGGTAACTGGGGCAGTAATTTTATTTGTGATAATGATAAAGCATTATAAAAGGAAGTTTTTGTCTCTTGGGGACAACTATTTTCGAGGTGTGGAACATGTTCAAAAGTGGCACAAAAGGATTTGCATTTTCACTCATTTACAAATTTTTCTGTGATACGTCGATTTTTGCGAATTCTGTTTTCCCAAAATCAAAATAATGGTAACAGCTTTTGATTCAGATATTTGTAGCCAGTTCAGTTGCGGTATTTTTGAATTCTTTACAAATTAATGCCAATTTTTTAAAAAAGTATGTTTTACCTCTTTGTACGGCATTTATCCGCCAACGATCAACACTAACTACTTTCGTATCATGTTACCTTGGTCTCACTATTTGGAAAAAAAGAAATTGTCCAAAAGGATCGAACCTTTATATATGACGATGTCAACGGCGATCGGACCTACTTTACCGTGCGCGTATTTTGTTTTAAGGTGGAGCGCAATATTTTTAAAGAAGTCGATGACAACCGTAAATTTTCATGTAAAATTTTCCAAATCGAAAGCTGTTACCCTTATTTTGATTTTGGGAAAACAGAATTCGCAAAAAATGACGTATCACAGAAAAATTTGTAAATGAGTAAAAATGCAAATCTTTTTGTGCCACTTTTGAACATGTTCCACACCTCGAAAATAGTTGTCCCCAAGAGACAAAAACTTCTTTTTATAATGCTTTATCATTATCACAAATAAAATTACTGCCCCAGTTACCACACTTTTGAGCTACAGAGTGCCAAAGGCTATCTCGTCGTTTTTTTCAACTTTGAAGCGCCGTAACTTTCGGCAAATTGATCCAATCACCGTCATCAAAAAACGAAAATGATTGTCTCGATGTGGGCAATCGATTGACACACTTTGTTTGAAACTTTTTGACTTCGGATTCTCCGAGGCGGATTCTGGAGCCTAGAGAATTCTGAAAGCGCCTAATCCGGTTTTCATGTGTGAATCCGTCATCTACGGCCTCAGATTAGTCTGTTTGCCAAGTTTCAACGATTTAAATAAACTTTGAATTTTGAAGTGTCCTCAGAAACCCGAAAGTGTTTGGTTTTCCCAGAAAATGCGTTCTATGCTTTTTCTAATTATAATCAAGTGAGTTCAATTTGACAACTGCTTAGTATTTAACATTGATATTTCAGTGAACCGTTTCGATATGCGTCAGAGTTGGCAATCCGATGATTTTATCGGATTTTCGGATTCGCGACCCGACACTGAATCCGAACGACCTTTCGGATCGGATTTCGGATTGATCTGAAAACCCGAAACCTTCGGATTTCGGATTATGATCTGAGTTAATCCGACAATCCGAGTTTTTTTGCTAAAAAATCAAAAAATTCCATAAGGTAAAATTTTGGTCTGAAGTCCTTTTGAACATTGTAAAATGATGTCATAAATGCTCAGAAGTAGGATTCATCGACGAAAAGCCCCAATTTTGTTGTTTTTAACAGAATTTTGCTCATTTTATCGGATTATCCGATTTACGATCCGATACTGAATCCGAAAAGTTTGTCGGATCGGATTTCGGATCAATCCGAAATCCGATTTTTTGAAAAAGATCATCCGTGATCCGAGATGATCCGATTATCTGAGTTCAATCCGATCGGATCAAAAATCGGATCGGACTCAGATTACCAACTCTGATATGCGTTATTCAAATTTCTTAGAATCGATAAAGTTATGGCTAGGCGTGTTTCATCTGTACCGACTGTTTCGTAACTGTGACAAAAGATGTTTTGTCTTAGTTAGTTCTGTTTTATGACTTTGTAGTTTGCCATGACAACTTTCACATGTATAAAATAAATAAGATTTTTCACGTTTACTATAAATATTATAAAATGCTATCGATCTTTGCTTTTGACACGGTTATTTTAAATGCTAATAATCTTCAATGGAAAAAAATAAAACTGCATCGACGTAGTTAATCATTTTGGGAATCTATAGAATAACAGTATCGTTTTTACATCACCTTTGTTACAATACACCAGGTTTACCATACATCATCATCTGCACACACGAAACCGATTCGACCAGATCAGTTAACGAATACCATTACGCTCAATCAACATTCTCACTAAAAACTGTAATTTTTAATAGATTTGTTATTTTTGGTTGTTTGAAATACAAATGTAAAATAGTTACATTGCAATTACACGACCAAACAACTGGAACGGGAGCACTTTTGTATTTGAGCAGCATCCCAAATACGTCACACGTTTAAGTCGAAAAAAAGTATAAATAAAAACTGTTTGCTTTGTCATCTTTTAAAGATGGACACCACTTTCGCTATCTACGGTTGTACAAGTATTGGAGTATTAATTGAACTACTGTTTCTTGCCTTCCTTACAATTGAGTTTCAAAAGAAGTCTTCGGTAGTTCAATTTCCATATTTCTACATTCTGTATATCTTTTACATCTCTGATTTTCTGAGAGTTTTAACATGGATTATTAATGTATTATTCGACGGTACTTACTTTATATTTCATTATTTTCTCCTTTATTACACTATCGGACAGGGCGTTTGTGTTGTTTTGCTGAGCTTAAATCGGGCTATGGCTGTGGCATTGCCAGTCAAGTACAACCAGGTATGTGCCATCAGACGTAAATCTAACGGTATCAATAATATTTCAGATATGGTCTGGTACCATGTTGCGTATCATTCTAGCGTTTACTGTGTGCGCGCCTTTGTGCGGCATTATGTTATCTATTGGTTTTTACTTTTTAAAGTGTCATTCATATTTTTGTCAAAATGGTCAACACACGGTTATGCTAACTACTCTCATTAGTAGTTGCGCACTAGTTTCCGCATCGTTTGTGATTCTGTTTGTCGGAATTCGTAACTCAAAATTAACAAAGAACAAAGCAAATGCTAAACGCGAACGAAGAATGATGTATCACGCTGTAATATCTTCAACGCTGATGATTGTTTGCAACGTTGTGAAATATGTTGGACTTCACTCTCCCATTGCTAGATTATATGGTACAACTTTAACTTATTGTTTGGCTGTTGTGGGCAGCGTAGAACCGTCATTTCCTATTGTGTTTCTTATTTTGCTCAAGTAAGTTTATTCCGATATTGACTTTCTAAATGACATTCATGTTTCAGCGAACCGTTCCGATGTTCTTTGTTTAAATTTGTGAGAGTTGACAAATTGATGACAAGACGAATTGGATCTGTACTAACTGTGTCGTAATGTAGAGCCGCGCTCTTGTTTCATGACTCACCCTCTTCTTAACATCGGAAACCGCAAGTATCAACAATTGTCACTTCCAGTGTCTTGAAACCGACAACAATGCACTGAAACCTGCTTGATTCCTAAAGTAAAGCCTGTGAACGTATCTGATTTGTTACGTAATATTGTTTTCAAACCTTGTAAATGTTTGTTATTTAATTTTTATCCCCTTCCTATATACATCGTAATGTTCATGCTACTTTCACCCTCCTCCTTCTTTGAGTTTACCGTAGTATTAGGCCTCAACTTAACAGTAACTAACTTAAAAGAAGATCATACGTTAGCTTAATTTTTCATTTACACTTTTTTAATGGAAACTTCATGACGAAATAAACTGGAAAATTGAGGATTTGAATGTCAGAACACGCATAACTTCCGGAAAAAGAACAAGTGTTCATGTACTTTGCAGTTATCAGCTGATTTGCCTCAATTCATTTGGGTACAAAAGGTTAACACTCCTAACATTAGCATCCCGCTCAGCATTGTCATCAAAAAAGTAACCGCCGTTTCATGGTTTGTTGAACTTTGGACGATAGTACCCAAGTAACACTCACCAGAATCGCCTCCTCATGCAGACAGCTAACCGATCCTCTCGCCCGCTTCACGTTACATTCACGCAGTAACGCCATGGCCGCAGTCGCATTTTGATCAATCAAGTCAATCAAGACGACTTTCATCGTAATCGGCTTATGCTTCCCGCAAATATTGGCCGTTGTAGACTCACAAAATTGAATATACATCGTTCAATGTGGGCGCCACATAAAAATACTTTCCTATTTTAATATTTCACATTCAAATTTTGGTCGTGCGGCCAGAAATATTAGATCAAAACCAATAAAAACAAATAAATAAAAATAATTTTTATTTAGTTGAAGCCCCGGAAAAGTCTACCTCATAAATTTTACTGTCACCTTTCCGAGATTAATGTGCACTTTTATCTGATTGCCGCATCGTTTTGCTTTTATTGCTTCTTCGCCTTATGTAAATGTCTGGCTAATGACGATAACAGGACCCTAGGAAATACTCATAGAACGGGCGTGCGGTCGCCCCTCCCTCGACAGCTGCTCCAACCTTGTTTTTTTTGATTGTTCAAACGTGACACCTCTGCTTTATACGTTAAGTCTGGCGGGTCCGAGAGTTCAGTCCAGTGCCTCCCACATTGTTATCATAGGCTTGCGGAACGCTCTTTATTATTGTCTGGTGATTCAAATCTGCGTCTATTTTGATTTATATGGTTGTTTTGATTTGATCAGAGTTACTGTAGCGGGTTAATGACGTCAACTTCAAGTCAAGAAGAAAAGCCATCAGGGCAATGGTGGCAGAATCCGTGTGACAGGTTGTTCAACTGTGGGAAAGTAAGGTCAGTTTTGGGGTTGATCATTGTTGTAGTTAAGAAAACTGATAAGGGTCTGTAGTTCAAAAATGCGTCTTATCAAGAAGTTCCAAAATTCAATCAATGATAATTTCAGCAACTCAATTTCTCGATCTGGCAATGAAAGTGAAACCAAAGAAAAACCAAGGAAACCGGTAGCTTTTTGGGATCTGGTAAGTCGTTCTAAACTGCAAAACACTTTCAAATACTTTCTTTAAGTTCAAATATGGCACCAAAGGCGACAAAATCTGTGCCATCATTGGCATGGCTGCGGGATTTGTCGCCGGAATGGGTCTGGCAATCCCGTACTTTACCAGTGGTATGATTGCGAGTGCATTGATTGTTCATGGCAAAGTAGGTTAAAATTTGTTTATAAACTGGTTTCTCGTAAATCAAGTCTTTATCAGAATGCCTACGACCCCAAGTTATACAGTCACGCAATGCCATGGGTGGCCGCTGACTTAGCCCTGGCAATCATCACATTTGCGTGTGCTTACATTCAAACTTATTGCTTAAAGCGGTCCTGCGCTAACATCACGGCAAAACTGAGGATAAAATTCATTGAATCAATTCTACAGCAGGATGCTAGTTATTTGGACACGCAGAAGTTTGGATCTATCAATCAGCAGTTGTCGGAGTTCGTTTTTTTGACTAATAAAATATGTTTTTGGCGTACCTAGCTGGTTTACCGGTTGGCAAGAAACATTATTTATTGTTTTTGAAACTGCTTTGACGTCTCACAGCTTTCAGAAACATTGACAAAATAACAGACGGCATCGGCGAACAAATCGGCCTCATCATTCGTGGAGTGGCTGCCGTCTTTGCGTGTATTGTCTTCGGTCTTGCCGTGGGATGGCAAGGCACACTGATAAACCTTATTGTGTGTCCTATCAATTTGATTTTTATGGTTCTTATGATCAAAGTAAGTCTTTCTTTTAATTTTTTTGAAAACTGATCTGATCTTGTAGCTCATCAGCATTTCAACCCGAAAACAAGAACCCTACGCCGAAAAGGCAGCTTCAGTCATGCAAGAATCCATAATCAACGTCAAAACAGTCCAATGTTGCAATGGCCAAACTCAGATGGTGGATCGATTTAGGTCACTTCTGGCAACTGGACGAGGATACGCTGTTTTGAACTACTTTTGGAGCGGCTTCTTCGAGGCTTGCGTGTTTATGGCGCTTTATGTCTTCTTTGTGGTCACATTTTAGTGAGTTTTTGGATTTTAAACTGCTATTTGAATCATCAATTTTCAGCTACAACGCCGTAGCCTACTACTTTGGAGACATCAAAGACCCCGGCACAGTCTACATTGTCCCGAATGCCATGTTCGGCGCGGCATATTATCTGGCTATAAATTCTCCATCTGTGGTTTCTATTACAAAAGCACGGGTTGCAGCGGCTTTGATTTATGAAAAAATTGAACGGGTAAACTGCGTCTTTGGTGAATAATTCTAAAAAAGCTTACTATTGTCGTTTTAGGAAGCACCAGCATCCAAATCAGTGGATCTGGAAGATGTCAATGTAACCGACGGCCGAATTGTGTTTTCGAATGTAGTTTTCTCATACAGTAACGGCCGTCGGGTGCTAGACGAGCTCTCATTTACGGCAGAACCGGGTGAAACAGTGGCGCTGGTGGGGCATTCTGGGTGCGGGAAGAGTACTACGGTAAGGGTGGCATTTTGGGTTGATAAAAAAACTGTTACAAGGTCAATTTATACTTTTAGGTTTCTCTCTTATTACGGCTCTACGAACCCGAAAACGGCTCAATCACAATCGATGGCATGGATATACGCCTGGTCAATCCAGCCAGTATCCGTAGAGCTGTGGGCCTTGTTCGTCAGGAGCCGGTCCTATTTGGTGGCACGATCGCCGACAACATTAGGCTTGGCGATGACAACATTACGGATAAACAGATTGAAGAAGCTTGTAAAATTACAAATGCGCATGATTTTATCATGAGATTGAGTGATGTAAACTGGTGTCAAGATTTTTCTCTTCATTAAACATCCAAATTTCAGGGCTACGACACCCCCGTCGGTCCTGGATGCGTCCAACTATCCGGTGGCCAGAAGCAACGCATTGCCATAGCACGAGCTATCGTAGACAACCCAAAGATCCTGCTCCTCGATGAAGCCACTTCCGCCTTAGATGTCCATTCAGAGATGCATGTCCAAAAAGCCCTCAAGGCAGCATCCAAAGGTCGAACAACGCTAGTTATCGCTCATCGATTGTCAACATTACGTGACGCGTCGAAGATTGTCGTCTTCGATGCCGGAAAGGTCGTCGAAAGTGGCACTCATTACGAGTTACAAGAATTTGATGGCTTCTACAAAAACCTTGTGAAAGCCCAGGAATTCAAAGACAGCACAACCAGCGATCATAGCGTTGATGACGTGCTGTCGGAGGATTCTGAATATGTCCCATTTTCGCTGCCATCAAACGAAGAAGTGATAGCGTCGCCGACCAGGGAGAACTTTAGAGTGCGGACGAGTAGTCGGACGAATTCGATATCTTGTAGTGTAAGAAAAACTGAGATAATTGAATTCGCATCTAAAGTTCAATATTTCCAGACAATGGAGCTCAGACCAATCCCATCCTTACCAGCAACAACAGAAGCACCCCAAAAATGCAAGCGAGTAAACGGCCTCTGGCTACTGTCCAAAAACATCAAAGGCCAACGCGTAAAACTCGCCATCGCCATTTTTGTGGCCATGCTTCGAGGCCTTGAACTACCCCTTTATGCGTTTTTCATCAACTTTGTCATGGACGCCTTAGGGGACAAAGGCAACTGGATCGACTACCGTAACACAATGCTGGCCTACAGCTTCATCAATGTTGGAATCGGTATCTTTAGCTTTTTCACCATCCTTATTCCGGTCGCATTGACTGGATACATTGCCGAAAACGTCGTTGATGCCATCAAACTTCGGTTTTTGGCATCGATTTTGAAGCGTGATGGCGCATTTTTCGACAAACCGGAGACAAGCAATGCGAAACTGGTTTCGATGATGAATTCGGATGCACCGCAGATCAAATCTGTGAGTTTGGTGTCTATCTTTGAAGTTTTCAAAACTGAAGGTATCGCTTTGAGGGCCTGGATCACCGTCTCGTCCTCTTCGTCAACAACGTCGTCGCCCTGATCGTCCTGCTCATCGAAGCCGCCGTCTTCTGCTGGCAAATGACAGTAGCCGGCTTCGCCATGTGCGTCTTCTTGGTCGTGATCATGTTCGTCTGCATGCGGTATTCACATATTCGCACAAATCGCGTCCAAGCCATGACCACCCACGCTAATTTGGCTGTTGAAATCATCGAAAATGTTAGAACTATCCAACTTCTAAACCGGGAAGAATATTTTTCAACTCGCTATGAAGCTGCCATCCATGAAGTCCGGACACAGTATATCAGCGCCGCCGTTTTTGAATCCATCGTCTTCTCTATCGGCATGTCTGCATGCTTCCTTGCTGATGCCGTTTCCTATTCCGTCGGAGTGCCATTACTATACGCCGGAAAACTAAAACCCGGAAATGTCTTCGTCTCCGCAATGGCCATCAATGTCGTCAGTTGGGCGCTCCAATGGGTCGGTATCACCGGGCTTGAGCTGATGCGTGCCGAACCGGCCTGTTCTGCCATTATACCGCTACTTGATGAAAGCTTTGATAACGATGGCAATTCGACGACAGAATCGGAAGACGATGGCGATTCCCCGCCGATTAGTGGCTCCGTCGTTGCTGAGAAGATTGAATTTGCCTATCCAGCACGGCCAAACATCAAAGTCGCTAATGAGTTGACTTTTGAAGCGCCTGAGGGCCAGATGATAGCACTTGTCGGGCCCAGTGGTGGCGGAAAGAGTACGATTATTGCATTGTTGGAGCGGTTTTATCCGGTTCAGAGTGGAAAACTGGTAGGTCTTCGATCGTTTGAAGTCTTTACAACCATGTTTTCAGACTGTAGACGGCACCCCCGTCAACAAGTTTAACCTTCACCACCTCCGAAACCACATGGCTCTCGTCGGCCAGGAACCAGTACTCTTCGCCGGCACTATCAAAGACAACATTTTGCTCGGTATTGAAGATGGTGGCTTTGAGGATGTTCAGAATGCGTGTCGATTGGCTAATGCTACTGGGTTTATTGAAAAACTGCCACTGGTATCATTAATCATAACTGTCATATGTCACTTTGAAAGTTTATTTCAGGGCTACGAAACAGAAGTCGGCGAAAAGGGCGCCATGCTCTCCGGCGGTCAAAAACAACGAATAGCCATCGCTCGTGCCATTGCTCGCAACCCGCAAATCCTGCTCCTCGATGAAGCCACCTCCGCCCTTGATTCCGAATCCGAAAAGGCCGTTCAAGAAGCACTGAATTCCGCCTCCAAATCTCGGACAGTCATCAGTATTGCGCATCGGTTATCATCGATCCAGGACGCTGACCATATCTATTTCATTGAAGGCGGTCGGGTCGTTGAATCCGGCACCCATACAGAACTTGTTGGGGCCAATGGTAAATATGCTGGTCTTGTTCGGAAACAACGGCTTAATAAATGAGCTTAACTTATTATAAACTGTTATGGTTTCATTGAAATATACGTCAGCGTGTGCGCAATGAACCGTGTGTAGATTGGTGTTACTAATGCAATCGGGAGCACTTTCACTTTGTTTTTTTAACGTTCGTGCCCTCAATTCCGTTATAAACGCTACGTTGGGTCGTTAAAAGACAAAATCGGGAGAATGTATAAGTTTAGTTTGAAACAGTTCCGCGTTTTCTTTTCAGCTGATTGATGACGTTAACGGGAAGTTAGTGAAAATTTTTAACCATGTAGTGCGCAAATTTACAATGACTGCTAAAACTGAACACAGAAAAAATTTAACGCACAAAAACTGATTTCCATTGATAGCCGTTTTATTTAACTGTTTAGTAAAAACATTAGCAAACGCAATTACAACGTCAGAATTATTAAGTTATACTTAACGATAAGGTCAGTTTGTACCAATTAAGCAACAACGCAATTAATTTCAGTAATTATTCGGCTTGCTGCTCCTTCTGGAGCGTAAACCCAGTTTCCATCTTGGCATTGCAGCGTTGCTGTAACATCGACACCGGCCGCGTCACTTGGACCACCTTGGTTTGTGTTAAACTGAAAAATGGTGGTTTTAAAAAATCGCCTAAAGTCAGATAAGTATGCTTACCTGCATAAAAGCCGCCGTTGTCCCAGCAGCGCAAACGGCTGTCAGTTCCAGGCATCCATTAGCATCCGTCGTAGGTCCGGTGAATGTGGGGGTTTCAGTGTTGGGATCGGCGGCATTTGCCTCCGTAAACGTGATCTGACTTACGGTGCATGAAGCGCAGGCTTAAAAATAGTATTACAACTAAACTGTTGGTACCTGGTTTGCTCGAAACTAACCTTGAGGCGTTGTCGTTGTTGTCACGGGAGCCACTGTTGTTGTAGCCGGTGACGCTGAACTGGTAGCCGCGCATCCATCACATTGTCTAATCCCAGATACAAAGATAAGCAAAGACACAACTCCAAACGCAAACATAGCAAAAATTCAGTCAAGGAGATCAACCTCTACCAGAATCTCGACCGTTTAAAAGTGAAATCCAAGAACGAGCTCCAATGACTTTAGTTTCACTTTGTTTACGCCATTTAACTTTCACTTTATCCCCCATAGTTAACACGGAAAAGTATTTTTTGTTGCTTTTTTGTTTCAAGAATAATGGCGTTCGCCTAGTTTGACCCACCTTAACTTTATCCCGGATCGGATAAAGGGCGACTTTAGTTCATTCAATTTTAATTGCATTTTCCCGCGGTTAACTAATTTCGTTTTTTGCGCTATAAAAGTTTTTACGATGGATGCGTAAATGGAGTGATTGAGACGATCCTAGACACGAAACCTTCAAGTGCGAGACATAATGTGACGTGCGTGTCACAACAGCGGCGCACATGTGAAGTATGTTCATAATACAAAAAATCACAGACTTTTGGGAAAAACTGCAGAATAACACAGAAAATGACCGCTCACTTTGGCCCCCTCAAATTTCCACCCTTCAAATTCGGTCCAAACTTTCACATTTGAAGGAACTTCCCTTCAAATGTGAAAAACTTCATACCTAATTAGAAAAATAAGGGTTCACTTTATGTGTGTGATGTAGATAAAGTAAAAAAAGTAGGACAAAACTGTATGACTTCGATGACCGCATATAAACGGCTCAACTTTGTTCTAATAATCTTTGTTCCAAGCTCAACATTTCGAAGTATAAAAACACACTTTTATTAAATTAGTGTAAATCATCTTCTATGATGTACATTTAACATTTTGCGAATCAAACGACAAGGCAGTTTACTTCAGTGATTGTAGTTTGACCATTGTATATCCAGTTTCCATCGACACATTTGAGTGTGGCTTCAACGTCAACTCCTTCTGCGTCGACTGGACCACCGAAATCATTATTAAACTAAAAATAAATACGATTATTGTGTCCTGATGTTTTTTCATAACTGTAAGTAAACAAACCTGCATAAAAGCTTGCTTCGCACCGGCTACACAGATCACTGTCAGCTCCAGACAACCATCAGCATCATGAGTAGGGCCAGTGTACGTTGGTGTTTCAGTGCTGAGGGCAGGATCACCCGGTGTAAATGTGATTGTGCTCAGGGTACAACTGGCGCATGCTTAAATTTAACGAAATCAAAACTGGTAAAAGCAGTTTTAAGAGGATTGAATAAGCGGTAAATTTAAACTTGAAAAACAGTCTTTAAGTTCTTACGTATGGGCGTTGTCGTCGTGGTGGTGGTAGTCGTCGTCGTTGTATCTTCTACAGTTGTAGTTGTTGTTGCCGCGGCTGTCGTAGTCGTGGCACCGGCCACTGTTGTCGTTACCCCTGCTACCGTGGTTGTAGGTTCCGGTGTTGTTACAGGCGTCGCTGAACTTGTTGCGGCACAAGCATTACATTGTTGAATATCTAACACGAGCATAATGAAGACTGCAAATCGAAATGCCACCATCATTGAACCAGCTACAACGAAATGGGAAAACCTAATGAAGGAAGTGAAACTTAAAAGTTCACTCCAAATACGATTTTCACTAACTTTTGTTTCACGTTGTTTACGCCATTCAACTTTCACTTTATCCTTATAGTAAACGCGGAAAAGAGACCTTTTTTGAAACCTTTTTGTTTTACGTGCGCACTCATTTGACCCACCTTTGAGCTGTTTTCCCGGATAAAGAAAGGCATTAGTTCGTTGGATTTTCTGTGGGAGTTTTCAGCTGGTTTCATTCATGATTTCGGTGAAACATTGGATTTAAGAGGCACATTAAACTTTTGTAGGCACTAATGTAGTAAACTGTGGTTTGTATCTATTTAAATCTCGAACTCAAATAGCATTCTGAAGGCGGATCAATGCTTTTTAAGCTGACTGAGCTACCTCGTTACCGTTCCGGTGAATTCTCTAACATAGGCTTTCCGAAAGCCGTATGCTTGTAGCGTTTTGCTGAGGTTGTGCGAGAACCGAAGGCTTTGATGATAGCCTTGACGGCTTTTTCGCCTGCCGAAACAGTGCACACTTTGTTTAGTGTCCTCCAATGGCGAGACGTTCGTGATCTATCTTACAAGCAAAATCGTTGAAAAGATCTTCTCCGGCGAGAGAGATTGCAGATAAATTGAATCGACGATTGATCTACAATTTTCCAACCACGTAGAAATAGTCCTGATTTTTTGTTTTCAGCAGGTGAACTTCCCAGAAATTATAGAATTCTTGGTACTTTCCCATTATCGCAATGCATTTTCATACTTGCATGATATGTGCCATCAGCTGCCATCCTGACGGTGCCAAACTTATATGGGTGAGCTGACTCATTGGAATAAAACCAAAGACTACTAGTTACCGGGTGTGGAAACATGACTACTAGTTAAGGTGTGGAAACTGGCAACGTAAGACCACTGATTAGAAGGCAGAACTCAAAGGCATATTTTGACTTAAGATGGCCCACACCTAGTCATAGTCTTTGAAGGACGATCAGAAGTTTAGAAACGTCGTAATTCTAGACTGTATTTACAGCTTGAATCGGGTTTCCAAACCACCATACACCTTGTATCGGTGAAACGTTTGATTGCTCAAACTGAGTGCTAGCTAAATGATGACTGTGTAGTTATTTTTGACAATAACGATAATTCTTGCCACGAGGCCATCATACGTTCTCAAAATTGTTTTTCGTATCAGTGGCTGCTGTACCTTCGAATTCTGGCGAACTGTAAAGGCAGAATGCGGCTCAACTGACGAAGATGAGTAGGTTCGTAAACTATTTGAGAGCTTGTTCATTCAGACAATTGTCCCTGGATCATTGGAATTGTCTTGTGTTATCAATTGCTTCATTCGAACAGAAGTCTTGATCTACAAATTATAGAGGACATCGAGACCAGAAATTAACTATTCCCAGGGCTTAAGACGAATTCAACAAGCTGAATCGGGTCCTGCAGGCATTTGGTAAAAATTTGCATTCTTCAATGCTTGAAATCTGCATGCCATTTGTCCTTATCACTATCGGTTATGATAAGTTAACGAAGCAATTGAAGTGTCAACTGATATCCTTATAACTATGTATACGGGGACACAATTTAACCCAACATGGAACCAAGGGTGGGGACCTTTTACGAATAAACCATCGACGTGCCGATGTTTGGTTTCGAGTATTGCCATTTGATCAAAGACCGATAGATAACCGCAAACGGTTGGTTTATTCCCGCCGACGCTAAGGATCTGATTAGTCGCATAAGACATTGCACAGTGTTATTGATGCATCCGGAATGATGCTCAAGTAATCTTGGTGGGCTCCAACCACGTTGCTAAATATCAAGATTTCGCAGGATAACCCGCTTTTAGATGAATGAAACGTTTGAGGTCAAGTTAAGAATGACACATGCACGTATAGATGTGTGGCTTTACCGGATGTGCCACTTTCAGTGTACTGTAGCGTTACGTTTTGCTCATTTAGAAAGAGTAACGTCGACGTCAAAGTCAAAACCTCCATTTTGTAACACGGCCAGTATTTGGCTTTATTACCCACATATGACTCCCGATTGAGCATTTTGTGGATCTATCGTAAGATAGGATTAAGGGAATATGTATGGCTTAAAGTGACAACGGCTTGTTATTTACGTCATGCGTGACGAAAATGTAGCTACTCTTTAACGCGGTCGAGTTTTTTAACGTCGACGTACAATGGGATACCATGGTGTACACCAGAATGGTATTTGTCTCGTTGCCCGTAATATGCTACGATCGTGATGATGCGGCGTAGGTCGAGGCATTGCTAGGCTTCTTCGTTAAAGCTATATCCGTGATGCACTTGTCTGACCAAAAGATGCCCGGACACAGGCTTCTTGTTTATTTTGTCAGTCCCGGACACAATGTGAAACAATTGGTGTCGCGATGAGTATGCAGACAATCCATGAAAAGAGCAGTATTTTTGGCGTTCGGTTTGTTCGAAAACTACCGTAACTTGGTGCCGTCATACGTATAACGGTTAGCCCAGCCTGCGACAAGACCGAACGTCGCGACAGGTGTGAGATCATTATGACCTGTTCTCATATGGAGAGATTGCTGTACCATGACGATTGTCAAGCCATGCAATTTAAGAATTAGAAATCAATATAATTTCTATCCTGATGTTTTCACTTTGACTAGCGGCCGTCAAATCAATTTGGAACAAAATCAAAGACAATGATAGTAAGGATCTACTGCAGTAGTCGACGACAAAACTACCGAACAAGATCATGTCCGGATATGTTCGGAATGCAGGTGCGCCACCGTACCACCGACTTGCAATATTTAAGGATTATCACGTAAAATCCTAGAAGTCTGTAAGGTCACGCCCCTTCACTTGTACAAGGTTCCGGCTCGAACCTTACGCAGATTGCCTTGGGTTCTTCGTTGAAACAGGCATTAATGTACTGTATTTCAGATTCGAGTCTGCACAGATAAGGTAAAAGAAACGTCGGCAATGAGCAGAAGTTTCGAAAGTGTTGCAGCAAGCATCACATAACAGTTTACTTCATTTGAAGTGGATTTTGATTGTTCGCCAAGAGCGACACAGTACTAACGGAATCACGTGTGGTAAACTACCAGATTACTGTACGTAAGTGGAAGTTGCCATCTTACGGATACGCTGAGGATCGCTTCTCCAGCAGGCGTATGTATGCCATGAGGTTCTTATGACCCCCCTCCCTTTTTGCGACAGATAATCTCGATGATTTATCTGACATGCTGTTTCAAGCATTATAAAACAATACAGAGATACTGGTGGGGGCGCGGGATGAATTCCCAGCGGTTAATCACTGTGTGAATCAAAACTTTGGCCGACATGCCAATTTCCCTTCATTATGAAGGTCTTTGTAAGTGATCCGTGATCCTAGGACCTTTATGAATATAAACACGAATACGCACTGACAAGTGCTTTGTTTTCACCCGTGTCGGTGATAACTGTGAACCAGAGATTGTTCAGACAATAGCGGGACCGAAAGCGTAGTCTACCAACGGCTACAGAAGACAAAATTCTTAGCCTGAATCCCGACAGGGTTGCCAGTCGACTTTGTAGTCGATGTAGTAATGTTCCGATGACATTTCGGCAATACTTATACAACGGTCTTGAGCCGGGTTGTGCTGGTTAGCATACCATGTAAACTCCAATAACCTGGGCAGGAGGTGCATATGATTGCATGACGAGCGTCTGGCAATACGCTCTTTCATTAGCTTAAGCTAATTCGCCAGTTCCTCCGTGTGGAGGCTTGTCCCGATCTCGACTTTCCAATAGGAAGTCTTCCGGAGTCAAAGGAGAGTTCGGTTGGCACGTTGCGGGGCGTGCGTTTAAACCTAATCGTCAGCCTGTATCCAAAACAGGCGGCCTAGTTGACTTCGTAGTCGAAGGCTTGTCGAAGAAATGATCCGATGGCATTTCGACGACGCGTACAACACCAAAGTATTCACGAATACTGATCACAGCCGTTGCTGGTGATTGGTGTCGATCATCAGAGAGTGGAAGAGTCGCGGCGGTCTCTAGCCGTCTGACGAGGAAGAATGAAGTTGGGAATCCCTTCGGAATTCAAGATGGCAAAATTTATTCAAATTTGCCCCTCGTCAGAGAGACTATGTCTGTTAGGAAAGGCTATTGTGGTAGAAAAGTGATGGAGTATAACTGATCTCGTTTGGATTCACTTGTTTGAGATTCTTACTGTAGAGAAGTGCAACAAGGAAATTATCAATGGCACAGACGACAGTGAAAGGGGAATATGATTTTGTCAAGTCGTTGCCAAAACCCTGAAAGTACAATTCAAACAACAAAACTGGATTTCACACAGACTTACAAATGCTAATACTAAAAACACCAAATGTGGTAAAAAGTCTACCATGAGTACAATAGCCAGAGTTTTGAATACAATAATATTCAGCTGAAAACTGACGATATTAGTAAATCTTCAAGCCGTCTCATTTACTCTGTTTGCCGCCTCCGATAACATCAATTTTCTTTGAATCATTGTAGCCAGAACAACAGAAATGACAACATTTAAAGCGCCAAAACTCATTCGATAGACAATATATGCCGACTTTCCAAAAGTTGTTGCCAAACATCCGAATCCATTGCAGGTTGTAACATTGCTTTCGGGAATAGCAGTAATAAACTCGGTAATAATAAGATAGAAAACTGTTAAAACAAGTACTATAATGTTGCAGTACCCCAAAAAGATGTGTCTCTTCGATGATATTGGAAATGCAATGCTCACACAACGGTCGAAACTTAGAAATGATAAAGTGACGGGAACCAAAGTCACTAACACGGTATTTGGTACGCCAAAACTGAACAATAAGTAAGCGTGAAATGTTTTGCCAGAGTCGATGACACAATCGATACAAAAATAAGTAAAAAAAACTGCGCTAGATAGTGCATAACCAATTTCAACCATAATATATATATACATGCATGGTATTTTGTTTTTATTAAATTTGGACGGGAAATAAAATGTTAATTTACTAAATATGTAAAAAGTATAGATGTTGGCGATCAATCCGATAGCGCTGGCTGTAAATGGAATAAGAAAACGAGAAGAAAACAGTGACATTGTAAAGTTGTTTTCGGCGTCAAATGTTGATGCTAAAGAATCTGTCTGCATTCAATTCCTTAACGGTGTTGCTCACTTTTGGTATGCTTATGAGAACTGGAACATGTTTCCCATACAGTGTGAACGCCAAATAACACAATTCGATAAACATTCAAATCTGGGAAGACTAGGAACACTACATCAGCTCACCAGTATTACAAGTTAGGCACATTTTGTCGTCATCACTTTCGCAAAAACTCTATATATATCGCGGTTCTTGGTTCAAAAACAGTGATACGAGAACATTTATATATGGTTATTCAATGCTAAGGTAGAAGATGGTGACAGTTTTCCTACAATTTCAAATCTGTAGCATCCGGTACCCATGCGCTTGCGCCTGAACTGTGTAAATTAGTTATCGAATGAATATTAATTGGTCTTTCAAACAACAAGGCAGTTGACTTCTGTGATAGTAGCTACATCGTTGTATATCCAGTTTCCATTTTGACACTTGAGTGTGGTCAACTCCCTCAGCATCTGTTGGACCACCAATATTGGTATTAAACTGAAAGCAGAAGCGTTTATAATTTTTTAATGTTTTTTCATAACTGTGAACAAACCTGCATGAAAGCTTGTTTATCATTAGCAACACAAACGACTGTCAACTCTAGACAATTATCCGAGTCATAAGATGGGCCAGAGTATGTAGCCATTTCACTGTTGAGGGCTGGATTACCCGGTGTAAATGTAATTTGGTTTACGGTACATGAGGCACACGCTTAAACTTTACTTGTAAAAACTGTTCAATGTTTCGTACGCACGTTTAAAAAACCTTACGTTTAGGTGGTGTCGTCGTGGTGGTCGGCGTCGTTGTCGTTGTAGCCGCTGCAGTTGTAGATGCAGCTGCGGTTTCTGTAGTTCTTGCTACAGAAGGTTGTGGTAAAACAGGCATTGGTTCTTCATACGGAAGAGTTGTAACTGCTACTGCGGAACTTGTTGGTGCACATTCAAGACATTGAGTGGCACATGACACAAGCAAAATAAGTGCTACAGCTTTAAACACAAACATTGTACCAACGCTAATAACGGTGTCATTCGAACCTTCATTTAAATAAAGACAATAAAGTCATGTTTCTCATAGTTTTTGTAAAACAGAATGTATGCTCCAACGTTTGATCCGCCTGAATACAGCGTATCCTGATAGAAAGTTATTAATTAACAAACCACTCTTTAGAAAAAACCCATACAAATCGTATCTTTCCCACGATTTCTACTATTGATATTGATGTGATAAATGAGCTGACATAGTTTAGTTTAAACTGATTGAACCTATGTATTCATTGCAAATAATGTAAGTATGCTGATCTTTTTCGGGTAAACCTTTTTTAATCATGAGAAATTGTACACCATGCAGAACGACATTTTGTGCTTTCAAATTACGATGACCAGGTCAAATCACAAATCTATTGTTTTGATCGTATCGGTTTTTAAAGATAATCAGAACTTTAGAGTTTGAATTTACTTACATGGAAAACTGATTCGATGGTAATGATGATAGTTCATTTGTAATCCGTCTGACACAAAAGTCACAAAATTTTTTGTAGTTTGTTTTTTGTCAATGCTATCAAGATGTGTCTAGCACCAGGGTCATTGTTATCAAACGAAATAAACTGTGTCGAAAGTCTGAGACACAAATTTTTGATTCGTGTCTGTCACACCCATCACCATTCTACTGGTTTATAAAAGTAAATGATGCTTTTCGGTTCATGAAGTTTAGATTTTGTTTAAACTGACAAGTTTATTCTCTAAAACATGGTGAAGCGTATCCCTGTCGAAACGCATGCTGATCCGAGCATTCTCGGCGAAACCTTGACTTTTCCGACATCGAAACGCGTTGTGCGGAATCGATTTTTAAAGGTGAGAAAACTGTTTTTTTCACGAAGTTTAGTTTGATTATTTCAGTCAGCTTTGTCCGAATGCCAGGCTCTGTGGACCCCTGAAACTCCGGCCACAAACGGCCTACCACCGAAGAACTTTCCCAATCTCTACGAGAAATGGTGCGCGGCTGGTTACGGCGTCGTGATCACCGGAAATGTGATGATTGATAAGGACCATCTCGAGGCTCCCGGGAACACGATCATTACCGCCGATACTGAATCACCTGAAAAACGCGAAGTCTGGACGGCTGTTGCCAAAGCTGCGAAAGCCCAAGGCGGTCTTCTCATCGCCCAACTCGGACATGCTGGCCGTCAAACGCCGTTGTACGTCAATTCGACACCGTTTTCTTCTTCTGATGTCCAATTAAAGTCACATGTTCGACGCCGTGATTTCGGAGAACCAATTGAACTGAGTCTGGAGCAGATTCAAACTGAAATTATTGACAAATTTGTCTACACAGCCAAGTTTTTCTACGATGTCGGTTTCGATGGAATCCAGCTTCACGGCGCTCATGGCTACTTGTTGGCGCAGTTTTTGAGCGGAACTACCAACAAAAGGACTGATAAGTATGGTAGGAGTGCTGCCAATCGGGCGAGGATCGTCATCGATGTTTATGATGCCATCCGGGCTGTGATTCCGGCGGAGACTGGCTTTGTCATCGGTATAAAATTGAACTCGGTAGAGTTCCAAAATGAAGGATTACGGACTGATGAAGCTGTTGTCATTGCTGAGATCTTGGATGTATGTTGTTTGTAACAAAGTAATTGAATTTCTAAACTGGGCTTTAAGAATGCTGGATTCGACTTCATTGAGCTCTCTGGCGGCACCTACGAACAGCTCGCTTTCAAATATACCCGTGAAACGACCGTCAAACGAGAAGCTTACTTCCTCCATTTTGCAAGCCAGATTACCCCGGCCATTAAGAATGCCGTTATTTACCTGACAGGTGGATTTCGAACTGTCCCGGCCATGGTGGCTGCCGTGAAGGATGGCGCCACCCAGGGGATTGGATTGGGGCGACCGGCGACACAGGAATATGGTATGATTTGACAAATTTAAACTGAGTTCTATCAGATCCATTGCATATTTACTCATTCCAGACCTTGTGAATAACTTACTCTCCGGCAAAGTTGAGTCAACAATTGCCTGGTCCCCGATAATCGACCCCCAGGACTATAACACCGCCGAGTTCGGATGCACCACGCAAATGGCGCAAGCCGCACAGAAATCTATCGCTGAATCGGCATGCATCAATGAGGGGGTCATCGATTTGAGTGACGAGGATACAGTGAAGGAATTCCTGGAGGCACAGCAAAAGCATTTGGATAAAGCGGTTGCCGCAAGCAAGGAAGGCCGTGTTGTTTATGGTTTTGTGCCGTTTCGTGTTGATGTTGCGCAGGGTTAAAGTTTTTTGAATTTCGTCGTTTAAACTGATTCTGGCCTAAATATTAGCTTAACTTAATTTTATTTAAAACTGTTCGAAGTAACACTGTAGGATTAAATTAACGGTAAAAATAAACTTTCATATATGCATTTTTAAAACGTTTTCGAACCACTATAAAGTAAAAAAAACTGTACTTATTTTTTAACACGTCTATTTTAATTTAACTTTGTTCCCAACCACACATCTAACGGATCCCCAAAGCCCCCACGTTGCAACCCCACTGTTTCTGTTCCAATGTTTCAATTTGACGTGCCTCGTAGCATCCATTTTTCATCACCTCCAAGGAAGGAACGAACGAAACAAAACATCCTTTTTCAAGGATTCCAAAAAGGAAAGGAATTTTGACGCATGGCCGCGAGCCGGTCGCGATCGCCACCCTCTTAATTGAGTCAGTTTCGAACGTGTGGCGCTACACGTTCGGCCGATGGCCTTGGGGCATGCGTCCAATATCGAAACCCGTTTTTTTGTCGTCGTCGCCCAAAGATGAAAGAAACCACAATAGCGGTCATTTTTGCGGAAGAATAGCCAGTTGGGATTGTTATTATCCATTATGGCCGACAGGATGGCAACAAAAATGGAAAGATGGGCGAGGGATTGAAAACATGGGGGCGTGGTTTACGTGGGATTTGTGGTGTATTGGAAAACTGTTTTTCAAATGCACAGGGCTTTATGTTCAATTCAATCAAGCTAATAGGGTCATTAGTCAATCCCGCGAAAATCAAAACGTGTCAAAAAGCCCATTGGCCTTGAAACATCGCTTCGATTTGACAATAGCATATTAGCCTTCAATCGTTTTTTGCTTTTTGGTATTGTATTTGATGTGTCTGAATAGGTTCCGTTCCAATTGTCAAATTACAGGCTTCAAAACTGTTATCTGAGCGCTTCGGAAAACCGCTACCCGACCTTGTGCCACCCCTCAAACCACCGTCATTCCCGTCCAAAAAAACATCTGAAACACATCCTCCCATATGTCTCGCCACATTTTTTGCTCAACTTTCACATGTTTAACAGATTGCAATCATCGCGAAACACAGCTTTGCCGCGGTAATTCCCTTCCGGTCCATTTACCTTTGCATTGTTAGCATTTCCGGCAAGATCACTTTTTTTGATTCAAATTCGGTCGAAGATTTGTTGCTTTCTGTCAAGTCGAGGCGACGGAGCAGAGTAGTCAGTGGTCGAACAAAAAAAGCCGTATGGTCAGGCTCAGATACCGAGATGAAAAAAGTAAGACACCCGGCCTTCGGGAAAAAGAAACTGGCTGGTCTGTGAAGGCGAGGCTTCCGTATGTAGCAGATGTTATTGTTGCCCCGAGGAGTCACTTTGAATGTGACCATTGGCTTCCGGAAGGGCTGGAGAGATGGGTCTTGCTGGCTTTTGTTCCCTCAGGGGAAGAAGGTAGAGGTCGGTGTTGCTGGCTTCCTTGTGAGGTTGGTGTTGCCTTATGTGGTAAGCTTGCGCAGACGACAGGTAGAGTGTGACTCAATCTGTTTGCGGGGGAGAGGATGACAAAAGCAGCCCTCGGGGGAGGAAGTGAGGGATGTCTTGGGGTGAGCGTGAAGGAAGCGAAATTACCTTTCGAAGGGTCGGTGGCTACTTTTGACTTGGAATTTCTTAGATTTGTAATTTTTGTTAAACAAAACTGTTTTTATAGCGCTGTGGTTTACCAATCCAGTCCCCCTTCTCATGGCCCCACCTTCCAAAACCCCTAATTTGCCCCCTTTCACCCAATTTGCTACCCCAACCCTGGCGCCAAGCCTTCAATGGCCCTCAACACCGTGCCCCAAAATGCTTATACCTCCTCCACAGCCAGACGTCACTCACCGTTAGTGATGGTTATCGGGCGCCACATCCGTCATTGCTGCGCAACGTTTTTGTCTCACGTAACGACCGAGGGGTTGAAAGTGAGAACGGTACCACCAACCTCGACTGAAGCCAGGGGGGTGTTCGTTTCCAAAAAAGCGAAAAGAATAATACTCCCAATTGGCGTTATTGCCCACAATCAAACCATGCCCCCAAGTTCCAAGGTCAATCAAAGTGTTAGCGCAGGGTCGAGTGGCTTCGAGAGGGACGGGGGGATTCACAGGTGGGGGCTGTTGGCGGAGGGCCAGTTGGTTGTGATTTGGAAATCCATGGCGGGTAGGACTGATTTCAAAACTGGTGACCTATTTCTCTCCAGCTATCAGTCAGCGTGTCCCCGAGGTTTCAAAACCCGCGCAAGTCCACGTCGCTTTACATAGCCTTCTGTAATTTGACCAAATTCCATTCCATCTTTCTGGAATTTAGCCTTTTCCCCACTGCAGGCAAAGTCGGAAGCACCGGCGGAAACAACTTTGATGATGCTATCGCACAGCGCCGGGGCAGCCGTCCCGCCTCGTGAAATACAAAGAATTCAACGAAAGAACAACGTGTTTCCCGCTGAATTTCGAGATTAATGCCTTTTTCTAGTAAAAAACTGATCAATAAACCCCCCCCCCTTCCATCTGAACATAGTCTTCAAAGGCGCCAAATTATATTCCAGTCCAACTTTTTATAAGGCCTCAAACTTCCGTCCAATGTCCCAACCAGCTAGCCTCACCCTGCTCGACCCATAGGTAGCATCCGCGCTCCTTCTGACACCTGTCAACATCCCCACCTTTGAAATATTGTATTCATTTCCGATGAAGCGTAGTATAGCACCCCCTTTTCTCGCTTGCCCTGAGGGCTTTTGGTGAACTAAGTAAGCGCATCAGGTCGTTATGTCTATGTCCATTCAAACCGAGAGTCCCTCTGTTTTGCAAAGAATTCGCAGCAATCACCTTGCACCTGTTGGTCAAGCATCAACTCCACACCAAAAAAGGGCAACGACTACCCAAACAAAACAAATCTGTAACTCCCGCTTCCGAAAAGGTCCCAATTTCAAGGTTTTTGTTGTTTCCTCTGGACGTTCCGGAATTCCTATTCAACTTTTTTTGTTCGATGACTAAAAAAAGAAGGATTACGCGTGCTTTTCCCGTTTAGTTTTGTTGCGAGCCTTGACTCAGAACTGGAATTTTGTGTTTGAAAGGGTGTTCCGTGGTTTTTTCGGGCTATGTTGATCGGGAGTGAACGAACATGGGCGATGGCTGTGTCACTGGGCCAGCAGCGATGTTAATCCGTGTTTGGGAGGATGCTTGTGGGGAAGGAAGGCTGGGGGCGATAAGTTTGGAACTTTTTTGGGTGGAAGTTGTATTGTTTTTTCTGGTTTTCGTTGAAACTGCTTTGTATTGTTGTTTTGGCTGCCAGAAGTTGGCGCTTTTTTGTTTTTTTGCATACAGTAATGTAGCAAAAACGTAAAAAACTGACAAATTTTGGATATTCTTGTTCGTAATTTTTGTTTAAATAGCTAAAACTGGTGTTAAGGTGCTCTTCCGCTGTCACAAAACACTCAAAAACCCCCATTCCGGATCCGGTAAAAACGCCCCCTATCACCCCTCAAAATCACCTCCAACTTTCCCAAATTCCTGGAATTCGCCAATTTACCCTCACTTTTCTCAAAATTATGAGTATTCTCCCCCCTCTGCCCCCACTTTTCGCGACATAATAACTGCCCTGAGGGTGTTGTCCGAGTTCCCTCTAAGGATGGAAACCAAGTAACCTGCGGATATGCCTATGCCGCCCCCCTCGGCTGGTTGAGTCGGTCTGAGCCTCATGCGCGAGCGAGATTGAGATTCCAATCGGCTCGCGGCTCAATTCGGACACAAACATTTGCATAAACTGGTGAGTACGACCACCTTACCCTGTCAGCCTCATGCATTTTGGTGCTAAAGAGGGCAATGCACTCCTTCCACCCGCCCGCCCACGCATAAGTGACACCGTCATCATCGTCATCTTTCGAGGAAAAGATATTATAGGTTTCGACTTGGATTTTTTAAGTTTGACGATTCAAGTTTTACTTTTCAATTTCAATTTCACCCGAGTGACGGATACTAATTTTTGAGATTAATCACCGCCGGCCCGCGCCTTGGCTTATCTTTTTTCACATATGCGTTTTATTTTCATTGCCTGTCAGGTCAACAAGTGCCACCCGACGCCCCCAATTCTCGATTCGACAAAAGCGAAAGCACTCGAGAACCTGCCCCGTGGGATTCGGCATTCATTGGATTGAGTGGCTGATCCGCGCCCAGTCCAGGGCACTTCAATCGTCGTCATGGGGCAATGACTGCCAAAAGTAGGTTCCGGCTGGTACCGATTTGAGTGGGCTCATTGTTTTTGGTTCAAGACGTAAATACTTGGAGTTTACTGGTGTTATTTCATGAAAACTGTTCCGAGTAACATAGTTTGGTGTCCAATATGTCAGCAGACAGTCTCCTTTATCCATAAATCCACTCTTCCAATGTCCTTGTATCCATCTTTTTAGATCAAAAACGACAGAAGCCATTTGTCGGCCCGATTAAAGCCAGCAGGAGGCAACAGGCGGCACTGTCATGGCCTCTGTGGCGTCTCCGCGACTAGTTAGCACCCCGAAAACTTGTAATACACAGTGTTGTTGCCTCTGCCGGGGCATCATGTCATGATTCACGATGACCAGATGCCCTCTGTTGCCAATTTCCCGGTAGGGTCACTCGAGAATGGCATTTCCCTTTTGGTTAGGGTGCCGCCACACCAATGTGCTAACCGTACTTCTGCCCGCTGCCGCGCAAGTGTCACGGCATCTGGGCATGTCGGGCGTTTGTTTGGACACAGTTATGCATCCTCCGAACTGGGGCCACTGATGATTAGCTGTCCTTTGCTTTTTCGGGTTGCGCAGGGTCGTCGGCATGCTTTTCATTGTGTTTTGGTACTTTGGACCTACAGTGTTTTCAAACCCAAACATTGCTGACTCATATTTTGATGTCCCATGGCTGCAGCTTATCAGTTTCAAGTTTTTTAAGGGCTCTCCTTTCTTTGCGACAAAGCTTTCCTCCAGCTTTGGACCATAGCCGGCTACACATGAGGTTTATGGTTTCGGTTTTGTGCATTGCATGTAAATAGGAAGACGGACAATCCCTTCGCTCGTCATCTACGTCAAGCCAAGACGTTCCTTCACTCGCCTTCCAACCACTTTCTTTTCGATCATCGTGCGCATCGCCGTCCGTCAGCTTAGCAGACGCCGATCCGTCTGTTCACTCTCCTCGCCCCAACTGCCTCAATGAAGATTAGTCTCCTCCTCGAAGGCCTCACTGACTTCTGAGAAGTCATTCATTGCATATCGTCTATCAAATTCAGCCGTTTTTTCACAGCGATTCTCCCAATTGTTTTTTCGAACTTTACTTTGTACCCTTTTTTGGTCTTTTAAACCCTTCAGGGCAAATGGAATCGCAATTGTCCTCCATGGAATGAGGTAATGAAGGCTATTGTCATGCGCTTAACTAACTTCGGAATGGCTTAGAAGGTCAAGATAGCTTTCCTTCCCGACAGTCTGTATCCTTTTTCGGTGGAAAATTGCCTTCTGAATTCTGAAGTGTGTCGATCACAGTCACAATTACGTCTAATTAGTTTTTTTTGTACTTTCTTTCTTTCTGCATGTCATTGACACTGTTGCGTTTTCTACGGGGTCTGATTTAATGACGTGGCGATCTATTTTTTACGTTTCTTTTTTCACTTCACTAATTTGGGTTACAATATTGTTATTTTTATGTTTATTAGTCTGGATCAAAATATCAAAACACCCTGAGTGACCATGACCGATCCATGGGGGCCCGGATGACACATATTATACCCCATTGAGCCTTTTTTCACATTGTATATTAGACTTACGCGCGACAACAGAGAGTCTGACGCCGCAAATCGAGCCCAATTACGTTGATTGAAGGCACGCAAGCAAGGCAGACTGTTCGGCGACACGACTAACACGGAGATGACTTCGTTCCACCCTCGCGCAGCTGGTCAGGGAATGGTTGCCATGGAAGCAGCTGGCCCGATGATCCTATTTATGTATGCAAATTGGGGCGGCTTTCATGGGCCTGTTTTGGTCATTTTTGAAAGTTTCTGGCGCTAATTTTCAATTTCAAGGATGGATTTTTGTCTTTGAATAAGTCGAAATGTTGCTTGTTCATTGATGTTTGTGGAGATCCATAATCCGTGAAAATCGCTCATGAGTCAATACTGCGATAGTCAGGCGGGTGGCTGGCTGGCTTCTGGACTATGGTCAGTCGTTTGGATGCAAGCAGCTAGACATACATGAATTGCTTATTTAGGCTTCAATTTGAGCATTGCTTTATCTATGGACATTGACAGTGTTCGAAAAAGGCTTTATCCACGTCATGCGTCCACTCCCGCCAGCCCATCATTCCATCCGTATCCCCTTAAACGAATCTCCCCCTCAAAACGGCTCACTTTCAAGCTTTCACCGATTCGGACAATGCTCTTTCTTTCCAGCCTACTTGTATCTCCCCTGGAGTCTTAGCACCCCCTCGCTTTCCCACGCACCCCCCTCCCAGGCTCATCCAGGCTTTCAAGCTGTATCCATCTATCGCCGTCCGTGAGCCCCTGACCACCAGCTCTAGATCCGACCAACTCCATTTCTGATTTGTAACTGTCAAAATTTTTGCTCTTTTCACTGTTTTCCATTTCAATTCAAGCAACGTTGAATGACGAACCTCCCATTGTCGGCCCGTTTGCGCGAGGGATATCGCCTCGGGGGCCATATTATTTTTAGAGGCCCTACGTGGGGGTCTTTGTTCCTCCCGTGTCGAGGTGAAGTTTATGTTAGCTGGCCGCCGTCTGCCTACTCAATGAGGCACACTGTGACACGACTTCTGAAAGTCTGAAAAGTGCAATCGTAGACGCTTGTCGAGAGACGTGTATAATTCGCCCACTTGACACCTGCGCACGGCACTCGGCACCCGTCTAGCCGGTGCCGATGCTTCAGAAGTGCCATGCGGCTGATCTGTTGTTTGTTTTGGGGGTCTTTTACTGCCGAAAATGGCTCAAATCTATCCAAGCCCATGTTTGTTGATACACAGTGCCGATCTGGGCCAGCTTTAGTTGACCCCTTTCGACCCATAAGTTGAAGCATGGCTTTTCTGGTCGTGCTAGCTGGGTTTTTGGTTGTTTGGACCCTTTCCAATTTTCAAAGATTACAGTTTACTTGGACTTTTTTTACTTCCAAGCTTTATGGTACCCCAGCCATGTGATTTTTATGTTTCGGTTTTCCTTTGACAACCTTTTGATCTGTTTTCACACCTTATTTTAACCCGGAAAGGTGTTTATCGCTCGTGGTTTTGATGGTCCGACTAAAAAAGCTGCGATAAATTTTGTTTTTATGGGTTCAAATCCGGGTTGTGTGCATCGTTAAACTCATCAGCCACATGGCAGCCTTCTGACTGGGTGATGTAAGCATAGTGAAAGCCAACTCAAGTCAATGAGTTATGCAAACACCGCTAGCACCCCAGGTGCCATCGAAAAGGGTGCCATTTTGCTGCGCATACAAATCCTTCCGCTTGGCGGCTGTGACGCAATCTCTCGATAGCGATCGCGTTTCGTTTTCAGCCTTCACAGCGGTAATCCAGTAGGTATAAGGTAGCAAGCAAGCATATCCGGGAGGTACTAACTGACGAATGGAAACGATCCGATCGAAGCCTACTACATTCCTTCCTAATGTACATTGTAAGTCAATACGGAAGGGCGTGTTCGTGGTGGTGCAAAAATGTGTTCCGAATCTCCCTTCAGATGACCAAAATGACATTCGTGTTTTCACTTCTGTTGAAGTAGCAGTGCAAGAGCTCATCGAAGCGTCGAGGTGTCAGTGAAGAGGTGTATTAGATTACCTAAGGTAGTCAGACGCCTCTTTTCGCGCTAGTTGCATTCATTTCGATGATTCAAAAGTCGGCGTCGCGTGTCATTAGCGGAAGGAAGCCACCTCTGACTGAAAAGTGTGATGTGATTTTCATTGTTATGGTGTCATTCACGCTCGCCTTCCCTCTTCAGACAATGTGAAGTTTGGCCTTGCCGGAGGGCGCGAAAAGTTGCTCGCTTCAAGTAGGCCCCTAGAAGACATCGACCACCCCGCCCGCAATCGAGGAAACCACTTGCCGCGCGGCCTTTGATTTACTGCTCTACTTTGGAGCCACCTATATCCTCGAATCGGAGCCCGTGTCCATCATCATCCTTGGTGGTGACACACATGACTGCCTTAGGGTAGCCCACCCGCGTCACTTGAGCGTCCCAACCACAGGTGTGATGTGATATCCATCTTCAATCCCCGAAATCCATGGCCCATCCATTGGAAGAAGGCGGCTGAAAATTGAATTCAATCCAAAAAGGTGTCATTTTTAAATTCAAAGGGGATGACAGTCCTGATTCCGGTACAGGACAATGGCCACCCCCGTCCGACTGACCGACCACTAACCAACTGACCAGTTGCCGCTTGTTCGAACCTTTTTTCTCCACATAGTCGAAAAAATAGAAAAACCACAGTGCGAAAAGCGGACGCAGGAAGCACTGGTGGGTCTCATATCCCTCAAGTGGGCCAAGAAGGCCCCTATCAAGCGATCACTTCCCTCGCTCACATCCTTAGGAACTTCTAAATTGACTATTTTTACATGCAATCTCGAAACGGTCACTTGTATTTTTCTTCCTTGACCAAATGTTTATCACTTTAACTTGCAGCTTTCATTTTTTTGACAAAACTGTTATCAATTCACCTGCAAATATTTCTTTTTTCGAAGAAGAAGATTCACACTTTCACCTGTATCATCAATCACCTTCAAAATGCAGACATTTCCGTGTTTTTTCGCACCCTTATCTTATCCCTTTTTTCATTTTCATCACACACGGTTGTTTTTCCATTTATCAATTTCTTTTCTCCCATTCGCTTCCGAACACCATCCCGACTACGCATGACCCTCCATAATAGCCATTTTTATTATCTCTGATCCACGAACACATTCCCGAAAGAGCGAAAGTTTTTCCGTGTTTTTATTAGGCTGTTTCAATGAAAAGAAGTGTCTTTTGTTAATATTTTAATGACGCCCTGATGATCATCTGGCAGACCGATCAGGAGTTTCATTAATTGCAACTTCATTTCATTTTCACAATGAGAAATGAATCAAATTAAGCCTTAATTTGAAAAAGTAAAAACGCTTGGCAAGAGACAGTTTTGCGACCAAGTTTCGACTTCATGTTATTTGGTTTTCATTGTGTTTCAAACTGCTAGCAAAATGTTAGTTACATGGACGAGTTAGTCTATCATCGAATCAAGCGAGTGAGCACTGCAGGGTGTCGAGCGGGTTATGTTGAATCGCGCAAAAATGTTGCAAAACGGGGCCCTGTGGCGATGGGGATGGAGGTGGAGACAGTGTTGGGTACTAATAGTCATAACTGGCATTTGCATTTATGTCGATTGCCTCTGGGCGTGGGTGGTTTTTTTTTGAAACTGACTTTTTAGTCGATTTCGTCTTCAAAGCTCACTGTTTATGTACATTTGTAAGTCTAGTTGATCTTTATGATGGTCCTCATCCATCTGTCTCATTAAAAAAGACCCTTTTCGGGCGATGCGATCGGCATGTCACTCGTTTTGCTTGCCCTTTTATGGCCACCAAAATGGCGGTTGCCCTCAATCGACCCCGTCTCCGAATAACCATCTGCCCCATGCCCATGTCACATCCGGATGTTGACGTTATAGCCTTTCTAGTCTCCACCCTGTCTATGTGCCTAGCCCAGTCGATCGAGGGAAGAGGCAGCTGCCCCGATGTTCACCGACCGATCGAGGTTGCGCAGGCCCTTTTCCGTCGTAACCTTTTTGACACCATTGTCCGAGGATTAGCGTTCTATTCAGGCCACTTGGCTTGAATAACATACATATCCATCTATTGTATTAGTTAAACTGATCGTCTCCTCAAATTTGTCTTGTTTACATCTCCATGTTTATCAATTGTAACCACATGTATGTTAGTCTACCCAGCCAATATACACGCAAAGCTTCAATGCTCAGTTAACACGAAACCTGAATTGCGGCGAAACCCGCAGGAACGAGTAACTCTCATCAGTTTCCTTTCCCGGTAATTGGTTCAGATCGAGCGCCCGCGAAACCCCCCAAACGACGGCTAACAAGTTTTTAATGATGATCTGTAGGGACTGACAGACACCGCGCTGACTTTGAAGCTTCTACCCAGGTCTGACTGACTTCTGGCAACGCCCGATGCACGTAATTTTCGTTTCTTTTTGCCAGAGGTTTTCAGCGGAAGTAATTTGTTACTGCTTTTCTTGCACACTTTTTTTGCTACTAAAAACTGAGATTCCTTTTTTCTGTCATCATTTTGATCGGCCATATGACAAAACACAAGCCAAGCGGTATGGAATGTGTTTGTTTGAGCCCTCACTTATCAGTGTTCCGATAAGCCGGTGCAGCTCAGCTTTTTGTACCCGCCTTTTTCCAAGGGCAAGATTCTGGCCCCATAAAGGCTGTTGTCACAATCTACTTTGTGGGTCATTTTTTACAGGTCATGCGTGCCGCGTCGTGATTTATGTCAATTTGGCGATCATTAAGTAATGAATTTCTCAATTTTATCATTGATCTCTCTCTCTCCTTCAGGCGATGCCATCTCACCTCACCATGACGCCAGCGTCCTCGGTCACCGTCGGTGGCACGGCCGCGGCCAGAATCGCGCGACATGGGACGACGACGGCGGCATCTTCCTCGACTGTGAGTCAGAATCCGACTTCTTCATCGAACGACACCACTGGCACCGGTTTCGACGGCTATCGCAACCTCTGTGAAGCCCGAATGCGTCGGTTGGAGCGCTACAAAAAGGCAAAAAGCTTCTGTAGTCTCGATTCCGACGATGCGCACCACTTTGGCGATGTCCCGGCCCACAGTAGCAATGCATCAGATTCTGGTCTTTCTGAAATCACCGAAGCATCGGCATCTGTATCAGCGAGTTCTACTGGACCTCGGCCGATGGGTCAATCTGCCTTTGAATCGCGGATGGATTTATTGAAACAGAAAATGGTGAGTTACTGTACCCATTTTGAGGGTCTTATCAGTTTGTGGGGGCTAAGTAGGTAAATGTCAAAGGTCGTTTCGGTTAGATAGTCAGAAGACTTAAATCCTACAAAAATCAGGCGCATGCACGTTCACTTTATGCCTAATCCGTTTCACTGCTCCTTTATCAGTTCCGTACTTTGATGGCCCGCACTTTGTTGTAAACCCATTTCCTACCCGGAGAGGTTTGACTGCATTCCAGGCCGCCAGGGACACGATAGAGCTGCTAATCGTGGCCGGTGAAGCTTATCGGCCACCGCATCACCATTAGATGGGGTTTGCTGTCGACTTAATCGCACTAATTAAATAATGGACTATCTAATCAATGCTAACGCGGGTGATGTCATCATCCAACAAGCCTCTTTCGACTTTGCTTTTATCAAAACTGATTATCGAAGTGGCGAATGCTTCAAAACAAGCCAATTTCACCACCAAACCACGACCACAGGTCAATGTCCACCCGTTTTCATGCTGTTTTCACTGTCATACCGGTCAGTCATAGCGATGTGACCCCCGTGGGAACTTGTTTTCCGCGATTTTCGGGGGTGCAATTGAAAGTCGGTTGTCGGGTTTGTCATGTTTTTCGTGGATTGAATAGTCGAATAGAGCCCCTCCGGGCGTACTTGCTATGCCGCGTGCGTGGGTGGGTTATAATAGAATTCGATTTCGCGCACGCGAATGACAGTCATAATTATTTGCTGTCATCAGCAAAGTTACATTAGTTGCACCCAGGCGAGGGCAGCGGAAGGAAGGGTTCATTGTTTGCCGGAAACGGTAGACAGCCTAGGAACAAAATTTGCGATCGGTTGAAGGCTGTGGATTGAAATTGGCTTGGGTATGCGAACGGGTTGTAAACATGGTTTAACATTGCACTTGAGGGGGTAATTGAGGGTTTGGGGGATCAAAACTGGCAATTTTTCGAAAGTTTATGATGTAATTTCCAGATCGCCATGATGGAAAACGACGTCGCTTTGCTGCAGAAACTTGTAAATCTCGGGGAAACCATCCAGGAGCTCAAAACCATGCAGAAACCCAGTGAACAGACAGCCACCACCACGAATTCGACATACAGTGGCAGGGCTTTGCCGAGAAGAAGCTCCGACACCTCGCTTTCATCATCCTACGGCGAAGAAGACGACGATTGGCGCCCCCTAGACTGTGCTGAAAGCTTTAGCCAATCCATGAGTGCCATTACACACCTCTACGTCGAAGACGGTGACGACTTTGATGAGGAAGACGATGAAGTGCGTCCGAATGTACAGTACTTTTCGCGGAAAAATTCCGTCCTTCGGATTCCGATCCCGCCGCGAAGCAGTAATCGGTTGTTGGGTGCGAATCGGCGGATTGTGAGTTCTTCATTTTTTCATTTTAAACTGTAGTATTGTTATGGATCATGATTTTGCAGGCCCGCCGCCCCTCAACCCTCGCAAAATCAACCCTACCTCCGCCCCGTCTTCTCGCGTCAGAAGACAGCGGCCACTCATCCTCCGATGCGACGCCCCCACAACAACACTCCCCCGGCATCACAGATGGCGCAAGCACGGTGTCCTCATCGGCTTCTAGTCGCCACAGCGCGAGTTTCGCCCTCTACGACATCCAGGAACGCGTGACATTCACCTCGCGAAGGTCCAATGCGAGCGTCGATTCCGGCATTCGCGACACGGCGTCGCCTCTGCTCGCGAATCCCGTCAAATAGACTCATTAACCCCTCCGAACTCGACGACAACTACTGTATTAAAAACATTCAAAAGTTTCCAGTTTGCACGTAGCGAGATGTCAAAAAAGAGATTTTGATTAACCGCAACTGGATTGGATCCCCATTTCTGCGCCATGGCACCAGACTACGGTTAAACACTATTTTTGAGATGTTCTAAAGCTTTTTTCTTTCCTTTTCTCTGTGAACTCGTTGGTCTCTCTCTCTATTAAGGGGACTTGAATTACGTTCCATTAGTTATTTTTAAAGCGGAGGTTTTCAAACTTTGAAACTGTGTATCTATAGCCCGTATTAACCCGTATTTTGTTGGTTGTTTTTTGTTGTTGTGATCGGGAATGCACGATCCGGCAATCTTATTCTTGTCTACGCACTCTGATCAGGAAAATTGATGAATTATTATTGTCCGAGCGTCTGATTATACAGATTTATAAAGCGAGGAGTAATAAAAAGACTGATTTTGGACTTGAAAACTGACATTACGCGCAAAAATAACACAGAAACGGCATTGAAAATGGTACTTTGACAAAATAACAAGCTACATTTAAATACAAAGCATGCAAAACTGTTCAAATCGAGCTTTGAAGTGTCAAAAATACCCGTCTGAACGCTGATTTCACATACCAAGCTTTCCAAAACGTGCTTATTTGCAAAGCCAATAAATTACTAGTTTTAAAAACTGCATTATGTCAGCAGTAAATACTCAGAAATCTCAAAAACGTTGTAAATCCGTCCGAACTTGACTCATTCCATTACGAATTCTAACTCATTGGCCCCAAAGGGAATTATAAACTTTAACCGCCGTCATAACAACTATAAAACTAACTCGCCTCGAAATTGCCATTTTTTAGTCATAGTCAATTTTATTCGATCATTTGGAACACCTAACTTGCAGCAAATTACATTAGTCTAACAATCTTTTGCGCTGGTATTTCAAAATTACACGTACTTTGCAGTTTTCTTCTAGGCTTCCAGGCGCTACAAGGAATAAGGAACTGTATTACTGTTTAAACTGCTTTCAAGCTTACAATTATCCGCGGCATTTGACATTTGGCGTGTGTTTTGTTTGCTTTTAAGTGTCAATTAACTTTACTTAAATAGTTGTGGTTTCGATCTTGATCTTTTTAAAGGTAAAACTGACTTTTTTTTTCTCGCGGTTATTGCAAAAAGTATTCCCCTACCGTATCCAACTGTAGCCTCCAACTTTCAAGTTAAAAACACCAAAGTATAGCTACCCCTTTTGCAGCCGATTGTAAATAAACATTCTTTGTCCTTTGAAACGCCTGTCAATGTCCCTAAATTACGATTACTCCTTGATCATGTGGGGTAAAGTATAGCGGAGCGAGATTTATGACTTGTGCGTCACAAATGCCAAAGTACTAATAAGTCTGCTTTAGGTTCAATAAGAGCTTGATTTGTTGAGCTTTTGAAAACACTCTTCTTTGTAGCTCCGCCCACAGAGGGAACTCTGTAAATACCATTAAAGCGGACTTTTTTTTAATCAAACGACCATAATTGCACTATTGCCGCACTTTGAAAGGCATTTTTGCAAATATTCACTATGCCAAAGCGTCCAAAGGGCTGTCTGCCGGTTATTTGTTGGAGTAGCATTAACGACGTCGACGACAGGTTGGTTGGGGTGGGCTTTTGGGGGATTTTTGGGGTTTGAAAACTGTCGGGAATTGGGTAACCTATTTTTTGAATTTACGGATGTCTTAAGCAAAAACACCTTCAAAAACTTTAAAAAACGTTGTTTTTTGTCTATAAAAACTGGGAGATATAACATAAAGCTCATAATTTTCAGTTTCCGCGTGTGCCAGAACCCCTCCACCAGCTCCAAACAAGACGCCGCAACCAATTCCACGGCCATGTCGAGCGATTCCTTCTCCTGCGACGCCACGAGCGACCTGACTGATGTGACCATCTTGCATTGGGTCCCGTCGCACCATGAAACTGAGCTTATGAAGCGCACCTTCAGCTATGATTTCGACTTCCTGTACAAAGTTGGGGCCTCCATCTTCACCTACATCTTCGAAAACCACCCCAAAACGAAGGAACTCTTCCCATCGATGATCCAATATGGTGACAATTGGAAAACCTCGAAAGAATTCCTTCTCTTTTCGACCAAATTCGCCCAAGTCCTATCCCATGCCGTCAAGAATGTCGCTCAAATTGACACCATCACGGCACCGCTGTACAGCATCGGCGCCATGCATACCGACTTTGAGCCGCGTGGATTTCATGCACGTTACTGGAACATGTTTGTGGTGAGTAAACTGGGTAGTATCGCTTAAACTCTTATCGTAGTCTTTGCTTTCAAATGTTGTTTTTGGTAAACTGCCACCATTGTTGTTGTCATAGATATTTTAGTTTTTGAATACTCGACTAACTGACCATTCTCAAAAAGGGCATTATGTTTGATTGTGTAATCTCATCAGAAGTCAAAAGTTCAAAAAAACATCCATTTTAGGACGCCATGGGCATGACGATGCGTAAGACGATCGAACCAATGACCACGTTGAGCAGCGGCGAAAAGAGCGAAGCCGTCATGGTTTGGCGTCGGCTGGCACACTTTGTCATCAGCCACATGAAGCGTGGATTCAATGACCGCAAGAATGCCATGATCAAATGAAACAAGACTACTGTAATTATATATCTTTTATGTAGATAATTATCAAATTTATTATTTTCTATATCTTATGTGAGCTGTAAAACTGTCATCCATTATAAATTCGAATAAAAATGTTATCTTGAGTAAACAGATGACATTTACTGTCACAAGTCTTGGCAAAATTTAGGGCCCTGCTTTACGGCACTTGATTTGACAACAAAGAATGCATGCAACTCAAAAATTAAACTGAGAGTTATGTTTTCCGCCGTGGCTAATAAATGTGCAAACAATTAATAACCACATCAGACCTTGTAAAAAATCCAGCATGCCCACTTAAAACTGACGTTTGATTTTGCACTATTTTTAACGACATTGGCGCGACTCCATTAAACACGTGGTAGTTATTATGAGTCTAACGATGTTGACCACTTTTGGCACCAAACAGTTATCAGATTTTAGTGCTTGCTGTATGAACTTGAAACAAACATTCGAAAAAGCAACTTGAGACTAGACTTAAAACTGTACCTTGAAATAAGTCATCCATGAGTAACTTCATAAGTAAGCTCAATTAGCACTTGGCATTCTCAAACTTGAACGTTGCAGACTTTCAAGAATACACAAATTAGCGTTCTGCAATGCTGGCGGCTACTACTCTTTAAAAAACTGAATCATGAATACGCTACCTTTTCTCGTATAGTAAATCATGTATATAAAATTTAGTAAAGTCATGAATATCGACTGACCAAACTTTTATACTTTAACATTCCACTAAACTTTTGGCTCCTACAACCTATTACATCATAGACCTGTCGATCGATGGTAAATCGCAACACCTGACAAATGTTATGACTCTTAAACTTACATAAATTAAGTCTATTTGTGGGTGTTTCAAGTAGGGAACGTACATGCTACACATGTCCTACGACTTTGGTATGCATTAGTGTGGCACACTATATTATTTTACTTTATTAAAAACAATTTTTGTATGCCTATAAACTGAGTCTCATTGAAATGTGGCTATCGTAAACCATACTGTGACTGGCGGCGGTGTTCAAAATGTCAAATGAAAATATAATCATTGCCGCTTCTTCCTTGGCAATTTGTTTAACTGCTGCTAGTATTCAGACAGTTCAACTGATAGTAAGTTACAAAAACTGGCATTGGGGAACTAAGTCACTTTACAGGTATTTCGCTATTTCGAAGACTACCGTACCAACGCAGCTATTGAAATCATGTTTTTCATCGGGGTATCGAATTTGATACAGGCGATAATGCAGGTTTATACGGCTATTTTTATGTTATTGCCAATATTACGTGTTGGGTTTATTGAATTGGTGGGTGGTTGAAATGGTTGCATTTTAGGGGAGAAAACTGCAGTTCATTGTTGCCAACACTTTTTTTCAGTTCATCGGCAACATCGGAAGCGCCGCATGGGTCGTGGCACTTGGCCTGAACATAGTCCTAGCTCTAAACCGATTTGAAGCCTTCAAACCAGCCGGATGGCCCTTGCTAGTCAATCCCACTATTTGTCGAATATTATGCGCGATGTCAACTTTCATTGGCCTAATTTTCTTTGGTGTTACCTACAGTCCTCTGACAAATATGAAATTCACACAATCAGGGTACTATTGGAGCTACGATGAAAGTAAGGCAGCTTCCGAAATAGTGAGCGCTATCGACTTTTATTATGGCCTTGCTTGTTGTGGGGTGGCTTTTGTGCTCTATGTTGGGATCATTTTATGTATGGCTGGTCTGGTAAGATTGTCAAAAGCATTTAAAAACTGAAGGTGCATGGTTTCAGAGAAAGAAAAGATCAACATCCTCAAAAGCACTAAACGAATTCCGATTCCTTGGCCCTTTCCTTGGACACTACACCTTTACGGCCGTTAGCGTCTTTGCGTGGCACTTTCCAGGCCCCATCGGAGGAAACTATTTTTGGATAGTGGTTATTTGCATTAGTCCAATGCTTAATTTGATCATGAATGGGTTTGTTTCGTATAAACTGAAGTTAGGGCACTACAAAAGCCAATTTAGACGTATCCGAAGACGCTCCTTTGCTATTGTAACTTTCAATCGACAAGTATTAGCGACACGAGTGTTCACCATTAAAGCCAATTCGGCTCAAGAAACTGAGAAAACTGCGGTCTCATAGATAGTTGATTAAACAGGTTCAGTTTTATAAATAAATATTAGCCCAAAAATTGCCTTAATAAACAGTACACAAGGATAGATAAAAAACAAACGAGAGCCCGGGAAATTCCACCGATTCAAAGCGTCAGGGTGACAGTTAGTCTTCGAGGTCGTCTTCCTCCAGCTTCTCCTTGGCCCATCGCTCGGCTTCGAGGACTTGTTCAGCGGGGATTGACTGAAATAGAGATATAAACTGCTGATCTTCGAAGTTAAAGAACTCACGATGTGCTTGCCACCAGTCGCGGCACCAACCAGACCCATCTCGATGCGGAGGTTCTTCTCTTTGGACTCGTCGCGGACAGTCAGCAAGATCCTTGCGGCCTCCTTGATGAGCTGGTCCTGGTCCATGTCCTCGAGCTTGAGCTTCTCGATCTCAGTCTTGGCGGCCTGGCGATGCTTGCCGACGGACCAGGCTTTGTATTCATAGGCGAGACCTGATGGCTCGACGAGGTAGACAATGGGGCCGCGCTGAAAAGGGGATTTTATATATAAAAACTGTGATTGCCATAGATAAAACAACAAACCTGCGCATCATAGGCCGTCAAGAAGACGCTGGCTCCGAAGGGTCGGCTGATCCCCAACGTGAAAATGTGCACGTACTCGGCGAGGTTGTTGGCGAGCTTCTTGATCGGGATGGGCTCACGGAACTCCTGCAAGTACTTCAGCGCCTCGCCCTGGACGTAATCGAGCAGGGACCGACAATCGGGATACACGCCAGCCGCGGTCACGCCGACGTACTCGTTGGCATTGCCGACACGGGGATTCGCGTTCTGGATGAGCAGCTTCGAGGCAACGACCTTGTCGACGGCCGTCACGACGGCATCCTTGCCACGGAGCGCGATGATGGTGCCGGAGTTGTCGACGGCCTTTTGGGCGTATTCGACCTGGAAGATACGGCCGTCCGGGGAGAACGTGGCCGCCGCGAGATCGTAGCCGGTACCGATGGAACTCATGATTAAGCTGAAACTGGGGGATTGAAGGTGATCTGGAGCGGAAAGAGGGTGAAATCGGCGCGGAAGATGACTATTAGAGATGGACCCGAGGCGGAGTTCAGAAAATCATCAAAAGTTGAAGCGTCGAAAGTTGGGGACACTTTGCCAAGAGGGCTTGAACAACCGGGAATTTCGCGTCCTCACCGTTTGTTGATTTCGAATTTTAAAACTGCCATTTTGAACCCTTTTTCCGTGTTTTTTCTTGCTTGTTTCTTCTTAAATTGTGCCCAACACGTTTGGTTTTTATTGTAAACTGGTATGACCATGGCATATTTGAAAAGTTGTCTGTTTTTGTCGATTCCAATTTCCGACATTGCCCACTCCCAAGAACCGCTCAAATTTATATATATTTCTTCATCATTTCCACCTCCCTTCACAATTGCCTTTCAGAATCATGAACACGGGTGATACAGTGATTGACAGCCTCGTCGTACAGCAGCCTCAACCACCTCAGCAAGCCGGAAATGTCGGCTTCTTCGAACGCAGTTTCAACTCCCTCTCGACCAACCCCCTCTTCTCGGCGGGTGCCGGTTTAGCTGGTCTCGGATTGGTAGCATCCTTCGGAAAACGGGCTCTTATCATTGGCAATGCGATTGCGAGGAGAAAGTTTATCTCAAAACTTCAGATTACGAATGAGGAGCCGTGAGTTTAGATATTTTTTTTGAAAACTGCAGCAAACTGTGGTATTTATTTCTAGATCGTATCAGTACGTCCTCGACTTCATCAACCAACGAAGCTCCCACAAAACGCCCAATCTGACTGTGAACAGCGCCCTGAGGCAGTATGAAGGTGGCCGAATCGTCGCATCCCATGTTTTGCTGCCGGGCCATGGCACCCATTACTTCACGTACAATTACCGGTGGATTCAAGTTGAACGTCAACGTGAGGAGCACCAAATCCAGAAGGACGGTGTTCGAAGACCGTTGGAAACTGTAACTCTGACGAAATTGGGCGTCGATCCGAAGTATTGGGTCGATTTTCTGAGGGCAGCGACGGAGGAAGCGCTGTCAAAGATGGAAACTGGCCTGGTTATCAACAAACCTGTCGGAATCGAATGGCGACGATTTGGTGGGGTCCAGCCGAAGCGACCTTTGGAATCTGTCGTGCTGTCTGAAGGGCTTTCGAAGGGCATTTGCGCCGATTTGGACGACTTTCTCGGCAGTCGGAAGTGGTACACTGACCGTGGCATCCCGTATCGCCGCGGATATCTGTTCTATGGCCCTCCGGGTACAGGGAAGACCAGCTTTATCACAGCATTGGCGGCTCATTACGGCTATAGCATCTGTATTTTGAGTTTGAGCGACAGACTTCTCGATGACGATCGACTTTGTCATTTCATGAATACTGCTCCTCCTAATGTAAGCTCTTTTTATAAACTGTTCTCTTTCTTAATTTGATCTTTTCAGAGCTTTATCCTCCTCGAAGACGTCGACGCAGCTTTCATCTCCAAAGACCGCTTCGAAAACGCCAACCACCCTGCCTATGATGGCCTCACCCGCGTCACGTTGAGCGGCCTTCTGAACAGCATCGACGGCGTCGCCTCAACTGAAGAACGCATCCTCTTCATGACGACCAACCACATTGACCATCTCGATGCTGCCTTGATCCGACCAGGCCGAGTCGACGCCAAGCACTACTTTGGAAACTGTACCCCGTTCATGGTCGAAGCTCTGTTCCGTCGTTTCTACGAAGACGTGTCCGATGAACTCGTCGCAGCCTTCCGTGACAAAGTTTCCGAGTATCCCAATGATGTTTCGCCCGCATTCATCCAAGGCCATCTCCAGCTGTTCAAGAAGAGCCCCGAAGAAGCAATCGCAAACTTTGGTATCACGGATGAAATATAGACCCCTTTTGAAAAACCCCGTATAGACAAGTAGTAAAACGAATAAATTCATAATGACATAACAACGTATGTTTTATAAAACACTTAATAAGACAACAAACAAAAGCTTGGGGCGTTTGGCTTAGGCGGAACCAGCGGCGGTCTTGGGCTTGGCAACGCTGCCTTCACGGAAACCATTCCTGAAAGATTAAAACTGTGAATCAGAAGTCATTAGACGATAAAAAAAACTTACTTGAAACGACGGTGAACCTGCTTGAGGTGCCGGGTGCGGCCAGTGCCGGTGGTATGACGGCGGATGGCCTTAACAGACCACTGGTAGGAGCGCTTACGGGCAGCGGGGTATCCGCAGGAAGCACAGACCTTCTTCTGGATGTGGTAAGACGACCGACCGCAACGACGGCAGAAGGTGTGCGTCTTGTTGTGGCGCTTACCAAACGATTGAGTACCCTTGGTCATGTTGCCTGCAAAATTTGGGAATAAAACTGGTGGTTCGACGTGAAATATATAAAACAACACGCGAGAAGGAGAAAAACTGGTATATCCAACGGACGGGTCTAAAAAAATCAACAAAAAATACGTCGAAAACGCAAAATTTGACATTGATTACCCTCTCGGGAAGCTGTAGATAGGTCGGAAAGGATAAAGCGCGAAAAACCGATTGATTAAACGTCAAAAATGGGCAAAAACATCGAAAAAGGTAAAAGTCGGACCGGCCACGAGAGCTGCACGTTTCCTCGCACCAAGTCTCTACTGTGCATTTTTTTCGTGGTGGGAACCCCAGGTCCCTTCACTTTAGCTGGACGAGGTGCGCACGCGCTCTTCTGGGTTTGTTGAGCGGCTGTTTTTCGACCATTTCGCGACCAAAATCCACCAAAAATGCCTGAAATCATTGAATTACGCAAGGAGCGTACCTCCGAAGCGTTCTTCACCGGCGGCGACGTCATTTTGGACGCAGAAGGACATCTGCTGTACACAGCCTGCGGAAATGTGGTCAAAGTTTTGGATGCGGCCGAAGGCAATCAAAAGTGGGTTTCTATATATATTTTTTGTTTTAAACTGCTCCACATGCTGCATACATTTGCAAGAAAGACGTAATTAACCGTTCTTATTGTCTTTCAGGTTCGAAATCGGCGATTCAGATGGCGATCAACGCGTGACAACATTTGCATTGTCCCCCGATGGATCGACCTTCGTTGTGGCCTTCACAAATGATCTCCTCCAAGCCTACAACATCACAGACGACTCCGCTGAACTGTTGCGTCAATTCCGAGGTACGCATTCAGCGCCGATTCTGCGAGTGGCCTTCTCGCCCGATGGAAGTCAACTCGCGACGGGTTCGGCCGACAGATCCGTGAAAGTTTTCAACCTCCGATCAAACTTCTGCACGCACACTGTCAAGGGAAAGAGCCTGGTTTCCGCTTTGAGGTTTGCATCTGAGGAGACGCTGTTGATTGGTTATGCGGATGGATTGGTTACGAGCTATGATCTGGTGGCGAAAAAGTTGAAGCATTCTTTCAATGTGCATTCGAGGTTTGTTTGTTAACTGTTGATTTTTCGCAATATCTTTCTATTTTTCAGCGAAGTCACTGCCATCAACCTCTACTCCACGGACGAGCTTGAAGACGCTGCCGTCACCGTTTCGCGGGATCAAACCTACGCCATCATTAATCTTGCCACCGGCGAAAAGGTCAAAGTTGTTCCCGTCTTCGAAGCAGTCGCCGATGCTGTCATTTTTGGTCCCGAGCAGCACCTACTCACTGTCGGCGACGAGGGAATCGTCAAGGTTTATGACATCTTCGCGGCGAGAAAGATTTCTGCCGCTCGCGTCTCACGTCAGCCACTCGATGCTGTTTCGTACAACGCTGCCACGAGGTCCATTCTTGTCGTTACCGCCGATCAGATCATCATCTCGCTTTCACACAAGTTCCGCATCAAAAAGCAGTACATCGGCTTCAATGACGAGATCTTTTCCGCGGCTCACATCTCCCAAAAGAGCAACTGTGTTGTGCTTGGAACAAACAGCCCCGAACTGCGTATCTATGAGCTCGATTCCTGGTCATGCAAGCTTGTCCCTGGCCATTCTGAATGCGTTTTGACAGTTGATAGCCCCCGATGGGACGACTTTCTGTTTGGAAGCGGTGCGAAGGATGGCGAGATCCTGCTTTGGCGAATGACCGACCCTGCTCTTCGGAATCGCATCAAACTGGAGCCCACTGATGATCAGGATGCTCTCGTCGAAGGCCCTATCGTCGTGAAACAAGTCGCAACTGCTAGTGGCCACACATCTGGTGTGTCGTCGCTTCGGTTCAGTCATTCCGACAAGGGTGGTTCGTTCTTCGTGTCCGCTTCGAATGATAACACAGTGAAGTTGTGGCCATTGAAGCCGCTTGTTTCTTCGAGTTCTGATGAAATGTAGGTTCTTTTGAGTAAACTCGGACTTGTTAACTAACATGTTTGTCTTTCTAGTGTCAAGCTATCCGCCAACGCCACAATGGTCGCTCATAACGAAGACATCACCGCTCTAGAGATCAGCCCGAATGACAAGCTCGTTGCGACGGCTTCTATGGACAAGACCGTTCGATTATGGCACGTCGACAGAGCCGCCATGAAGCTCGGCATCGCCGCCACGCTATCCGGCCATCGACGCGGTGTCTGGGGCATCCAATTCGCACCGAATGCGCAGACAATTGCCACGGCTAGCGGTGATAAGACTGTCAAGTTGTTCTGTTTGTTGGATAACACGTGTTTGAAGACACTTGAGGGGCATGATTTTGCTGTCATTTCGGTATGTTTGTTTTTAGTTTTAAAACTGTGCCCACTTCAACGCACTTTTTCTAGCTTTCTTTCCTTTCCAATGGCAACAAACTCGTCTCCGCCGATGCCGGCGGCATCCTGAAACTGTGGGACGTCACCAGTGGTGTCTGTGATAAGACAGTTGAAGCCCACGAGGACAAGATCTGGGACATTGCCACCATCCCGACTACAGAAGACAACTCGGAACCACCGAAAGTCCTGACTGTTGGCGCTGATGGCAAGATTGTTTTGTGGAAGGACGTTTCGGAGGAAGTCCGAATTGAGGAAGCTGAAAAGTTTGCCGAGAAGATGGTCAATCTCCAAACGCTGAACAACTACATTACCCAAGAACGATATACGGAGGCGTTGATTTATGCTATCGATTTACAGCAACCTTACAAGTGAGTGGTTTTTAAAACTGTCATGATGATGATAACGAACATTTTTTTTCAGCTGCTTGAAAGTCGTCAACAAGATCATCGAGCGCAAAGAATCGGGCGAAATGGGCAGCATATTGAAGTCGCTTCAGACGAGCCAGCTTTCCTGTCTTTTGGACTATGCGTCACAGTGGAACACGAACACCCGCACCTACACAGCGTCCCAGGAAGTGTTGAACGCGCTCCTTCGAAGCATCCACCCCGACGATTTGCTGGAAATGCCGTCGATCGGCCGTGTTCTGCAGACCTTTATCCCCTACACTAACCGCCATCTCGAACGTTTGAAGAATTTGGAAACAAATTCACAGTTTTTGGCTTATGCCTACTCAATCATGCGTATTGGTTGATTTGTTATTTCTTGTTGAGTTTTTCTTTTTGTTGTTGCATAAATTTGTCTGTTTTTCACTCTTCAATGTCGATCTAATATGCCGTTAACTTTCGGTTTTTACTTTTAAACTGCAATTGATTTAAAATTCTTGTTTAACTTTGCTTCTTCAGGGTCCACAGCATCTACATTGCTGTTCAAATCAACAAAATGTCGTCAAAGAAGCAGCTTTTCGGCATTCCCATGGAGCAGGATGACAGCGACATGCCAGATCTCATCGACCTGGAGAGCGAAGAGCTCGCCGATGCCATGCCTGCGCTCATCGACGAAGCCCCCAAGAAGGCGACCGACGCTGAAGGCATGACTGTGCACAAGTCGATTCTGGCCAAGAAGAAGGAGAAGCGCGAGAACCGTCGTGCCAAGAAGGTCACCATCATGGGCGCCTTGGCTAACGTTGATGTCGACATGGAGGACTCAGCAGCAGCTCGCCCGACGCGTCCCAACAAGTTGGTCTTTAATGGTGAAGCTCGTGCCGTCCCAGTCCCCCCGAATCGCCGATCAACCTTCAAAAAGAACTGGATCCAGATTGTGACGCCGATTGTGAAGCAGCTGAAACTGCAAGTCCGGTAAGTTTATTGCAGTTACTCCTTTTGCCATCATAATAACCCTCCGGTTTCAGCTACAACACGATCAAGCACCAAGTCGAACTCCGCGCCCCGAAAGCCGAAGACTCCAAAGCCAAGCTTCAGAAGGCCGCCGACTTTGTCCACGCCTATGCCCTAGGCTTCGAAATCGACGATGCCCTCGCTCTTATCCGACTTGATCACCTCTTCCTCGAAACCTTTGAAGTCAATGATGTCAAGCCGCTGCATGGCGACCATCTCAGCCGCGCTATCGGTCGTATTGCAGGCAAAGACGGCAGGACAAAGTTCACTATCGAAAACGTTTCAAAGACCCGCATCGTGTTGGCCGATTCCAAGATCCACATCCTCGGCTCCTTCCAGAACATCCGCGTCGCTCGTCACAGCATTTGCAGTCTTATCCTCGGTACTCCGCCCAACAAGATCTACGGCAATCTCCGCAACTTGTCCAGCAGAATCGCTGAACGTTTGTAAAATGTGCTCTTCTGTCGCTTGTTTCCATACCCACTTTGTCGTTGTTGATTTTTTGAGATGCTGTTTTGTTTTGAAGTTTATTTTTGATCATAAAACTGTTATTCCTGAGGTGTACGACACGAAACTTGGTGTTGCTTGTTCATATCTCAATCAATGCCGCGCCCTTTTTAGTAAAGCTTTCTTTCCGCGAACGCAAGCATACATACGAACGGTCGAAGTTCAGGACGGTTAGCATTTGGGTTTGTTGTATAGTACTGTTTTGTGCATGTAAACTGTAACACTTCTCTTAGTTTGGATAACTTTTCAGTGCCATGGCCATCAGAATCCGATCCCTTGTCAAGCAGTTCAGCCACCTCTACCTAAATGAAACGCTGTCCGATGTCACAATAGTTGTGAACAATGTCAAACTTCCTGCTCACCGCGATGTTTTGTCGCAAAGGTGCCAATATTTCAAGTAAGGTGCTATTGATTTTGCTCGTCCTAACGTAGTTCCATCTCTTTCAGAACCATGTTTAGCAGTGGCTTGCTCGAGTCCGTCTCGAACACTATCAACATTCGTGAAACCTCGATCGACGGCGTAAAATCTGTTTTAAAGTGGATATACACCGACAAGGTTGATGACTTCATCTCAATGGACCATGCTATTGAAGTTCTTCGTCTGGCCCACATGTACGAAATCCAAGAGCTTGTCGATGGTACCGTCAAATACTTCAAGGTATGTTTTGTATATTTCAACGTTTTGTTTTACGGTTCTTTTTAGACTAATCTTAACGTTACTACTGTCTATCCTATCCTTAATGAAGCAGTTTTGCTTTCATTAGACGATGAGTTGATTGACTCGGTAATGGACTTTGTGGATAGAAAACCCAACAAAGTTCTCAAACATAGAACATTTGCTAACCTTTCAACAGATGCGCTGAATTTAATGCTAAACCGTGGTGTCCTTGCTGGTTCTAAAAACCTTATTCTTAACGCTGTCATGGCCTGGATGCAAGCCAATCCATCCAAATCCGTTGACTTCCCCACAATCTTGAAAAATATGCCGTTAGGTTCGCTGACTCCCGAAAATCTGGCGACAATTCCATCGAATGTGGTCGATGTTCGAGTTTTAAACAGTCTTACTGTTGAACACCTACAAAACGGTCCTGTTCACAAATTGAAAAACAAGAACCTTGCTGCACGAAACTACGGTGTTCAGGCTATCACTGGGGGTTATGCTTCAGCCTTCGGTATTCAGAATCATATTTTTTTCTACGATGGCAGTTTTATTGATTTTGGACGTCGATTTTTCCTGCAATTGTGGGAACTTTTTGTTTATTTTGTTCAACTCCTAATTTTCGACGGTATTTTGAAACATAAGATCGGGTCAACTAACGGCATTGTCATTGATCTTGGACGTCGTTATTTGGCCAACTTTATGAAAATGACGCTAGCCGACGAACAGAATAAGTATTATCGAATTTTTGTTTCCGATGACGGCGTAACTTGGGACTGTGTCATTGATCATTCTAAGTACCCCTGTCACGACAGGCAGACGCTTTACTTCGACACCCGCCCAGTTCGCTTTATCCATATCCGTGGCACTGCTGCTGTCAATGCTAACTTCCAAGTATCGGATGTTGAAGTGCGTTATGCAACTGAACCGTATAAAGTCGATGTCAAAACCACATTAAGCCTTCCATCGACCGATGTTATATTGGATAACGCCAGAATTTTACAAGGAAAAGCTTTCGACCCTACATCAAATAAAATTACTGCCACAGGATCTCTAGGCAATGACGAACCAGGCGCCGGTATAATTTTGCAGCTAAATCAACCTTATCTGATGGACAGCATGAAAGTGTCACTCCATAAAAGTGGTCGTGGTGATGATCTCGTTTTCAGTTACGTCGTTGAAGTTAGTGTTGACTTTACAACATGGACCCGTGTTTTCTCCGAAGACGATGTGACATCTTTGCGCGAGTTTCGTTTCGAAAGGCAACCTGTGGTTTTTGTTAAGTTTATTGCTCCATACACACCAGTAAACGAACAATATGTTTATGCAGTTGTTGAAGGCTATTCAAAAGGTGGTTCATAATTTCAATGCTTACTGTGCCTTTGTTTATTTTTAAGATGCTGTTTTGTTTTGTATTTTAACATTTAATTGTTAAAATAAAAAGTGTAAAAAATGTTGTTTTGTTTTACTTTTGCTTATAAACCAGTTTTTTTATACAGCATCGATTTTTTGATGGATTATAAATTTTTTTACGAAACACGTAAATTGACATGCACAGGTGCCTGCACATTACCATCGATAGTAATAGTGGATAAAACTGTAAATACATCCTCATTCGTTTTCATAATTAACATCATAACCCAAACTTGTTTGTGATGCCTAGGGTTATCTGCATGGTCAACTAAATTCCCACTGGGAAAGTTGAGCTGTTTTTTGATGTGAGTAGTGTAAAACCAAGGCATTTATTGTCAATACCGCGCTTAAAAATTTTGATATGTCACTTTGCCATGTTCACTGACCACTAAAATGGTGTCGGCAGTTTTGCGGGACATCTTTGAAACAATCGAATTGACCTTTTCCATAACTGGATTCGTTGTGAACTGTTTTTTGTTGTATTTGATCATTTTTCACACAGCAAAGGCAATGAAGCCATATCAGGCAATTCTGATTCAGAATTGTGCCACTGACATAATTCACACGATTTCGGTTACGATTATTAGAACGGTATGTTTGTAAACTGCTACCTTATTTGCAGCAATCGCTAACTTTTTATTATCTTTTTTAGCACATTGACACCAACGATGGAACGCTATTCTACGTAACACGTGCTCCGTATTTCCAAAATGTTTCAACTAACACACTTCTCTGGGTTATGTCATTTTACGTTTTCACGGTGGTACTGTACTATTTAGGGGTGCCTGTGCAATTCGTCTATCGCTACCTCTACATCACCAGATTAACTAAAGTATCAAAATGGACTCATGCTTTCATGCTGTTCATTGTTTTTATCTGCTGTTTAATCATGTTTTTCTTGTATAACATGACTTTCATGGATTCTGATGCCATCGCCCATCAAAGCACCACCATCCTACTAGCTGATCCTTTCTACGACGGACACATTGGCGCCATGATATCCAGCAAAATTGAAAATCCTTGGATGATATTCTATTTCTTAACAGGCGTAGTCTTCATCAACACCGGCATGGTTATCATTGTGATGGCTAATTGGGCCGTTTGGAGATATTTAAAGCGCGTCAAAAACACGATTTCTAAAAGTACATTTGACGCTAATCGTCAAATTGGAAAGGTTCTTGTCATTCAAGCCTTGGTCCCGGTTGTTTTTGTCTACGTTCCTATTTTAATCTATGCTGTTATTATTTTTTACCATGGTGGACAATCGACTTTTCCAAAATTTTTCACACCGCTTGTGTCAATGTTTCCGATAGTCAACGCGGTCTTGGTTATGGTGTTCATGAAAAACTACAAATCGAAGATTGTCAACTTTGTGAAAGGTGTCGCAGCGGGCGTCGCCATGGGTTTTGAGACTGCTGTTTTTCAGAGCGCAACTGTTGGTAATAGCATGTATGGCAGATGAAAACTCGCTAATAATGTTGCAATAAATTAGGAAAAGATGTACATACTGTAAAAAATATGCAACCGGACGGTATTCTTTTGATCAAAAACTGTTTTTGACATGATGTCAGTTGATCAAATTAATATAATGATTTAAAATAAAGATTAAACTGTGTGTTTTCAAAATTTTAAACATCGGTATTTACTTAAAATGAGATCTTTATATTCTCAAGTTCGAAAAAAAAAACTAGTAATCCGATGGCCTTGTTTTCAAAAACAGTGACCAGATAGACAATGTATTTCTCTGGGGAGGAGTATGGCTCTGATCTGAGTATTTTAACACCAAAATATTTGTCAAAATGCACTTCTTGTGAAAAAAAATATTTATATCAGTCTTATTTTTTGGTAAAACTGTTTCCCGAAATGGCGTCAAGAAGTCTGCGGGATATCTTCGAAACAATTGAATTGACTTTTTCGCTAACTGGATTCGCTGCGAACATTTTTCTCATGTGTCTTATCATTTTTCACACACCAAAGGCTATGAAGCCATACCAGGCGATTTTAATTCAAAACTGCGCTACTGATATTATCCATACGATTTCGGTTACGGTTGTGAGAACGGTACGTTTTTAAACTGCAAGTTTTTTTGGGGTACCGGTGCAATTCGTCTATCGCTACCTCTACATCACCAAACTGAAGAAGGTTTCAAAATGGACACACGCATTCATGCTACTCGTCGTGTTTATTTGTTGCTCCATCATGTGCTTCTCATATTACATGGCTTTTTCCGATTCTGATGCAACTGCTCCCGAAAGCACGGCCCTGCTACTCGCTGATCCATACTACAACCGCGACATTGGTGCAATGCTTTCCTGCAAGCTCGACAACCCTTGGATGATAGCCTATTTCATGTCGGGAGTAATCTTCGGTGGCATCGGTATGGTTATCATAATAGAAACTAACTATGCTGTTTGGAAGTACCTACACCGTGTGCAAAATAGCATTTCGAGTAGCACCCTGAACGCACACAGCCAAATCGGGAATATTCTAGTCGTTCAAGCATCGGTTCCGGTAGTCTTTGTCTATTTTCCTATTCTCTTTGTTATGATGATCACGTTTTTGAACGGCAAACAATCAATTTTTCCAAAATTATTCACGCCAATTGTGTCAATGTTTCCAACATTCAATGCTGTTTTGGTTATGGTGTTCATGAAAGGTTACAGGTCGAAGATTGTCAATTTTGTGAAGTTGGTGGTGACAGATTTTGCGACGAAGGTTGAGACAACCGTTTTTCATACTAATGGAAATGGTGGCAATGGTATGTATGGGTGTTGAAAACTGTAACTTACATATTTGCAAACGTAAAATCGTGAACTCATAGGCTCATCCAGGGCCGTATACAGGAGCAGCACGGGTAGCGGTGCTCTCCTAATTTTCAATTTTTTAAGGTGAAAAGAGGCGGAGTCTCCATAATTTTGATCGATTTTGCCCTCCTTATTATTCTTATTTTTTAAGCCCTGTATACGGCCCTGGGCTCATCTTATGTTTTTCAATCAATAAACTGTTTTTTTGGACTTCTTCAATGTATTCCTTATAAACCCAAATGTTTTATTATCGTCGCAGCTGGTTGCATTATGATAGAACAGAATAAACTTATGTAAAAAAGTTAACGGTATCGCCAAGGGCGCTTGGATCAAAAAACAGGTTTTACAACGTCTTGGTTGCGGATTGGATTGCCGGAATGCGTGGTGGATGTGGTCATCGGGGTGGTGGGGAGGATTTTGAGTGCCAGCGGCTGGCACGACGAAACAGGGGTCTGAACTGGACTAGTTGGGGCAAAGGGTGTGATTAGGGATCTCAAAGGGGGCAGATTCATGGAAACAGATGGTACCGATAATGATAAGCAATGAAAAACAATACAATAGCAGCACGATAATGTTAAATAAACTCAATTAAAAATAGTTGAGACCAGTCAATACACGAAAAAGGAAGAAAAAAACAGTGTCAATCATCCGTGTGATGTGCCGTAAATTGGAGAGAGAAAAAAGACGGAAGCTACATGGGCAGGGTGGAGGAAGCCGGGCTGTCAGTCGCCGTCGTTGTTGTCGGCGGCGAGGCCGTAGCACCCAGTAAACCGAGGTTGTTCATGGCCGTGACATACTGTAGGAGTACTTCCGGCGATACGACCGACATGACTGGGTGTACCGTACTGCTAAATGCCGTCGACATTGGCACTGACTGTTGATGATGTGGCATTGGAAAGGCTGTCGCTGTCGTAGCCGGCGTCGAGAACGCAGACGGCATTGGCGGCGGCACATATGGCAAGAAATTGGTCGTTGTCGGCACTGGCACTGTAGCAGGTGGGGGTTGAAGTTGAAAAAATTGGCCCGACAATAGATGTTTGATATTGTTCGCGAGTTGTTGGCGAACGGCAAACCTAAAAAATGTTTTTTTAGGCGTATATCGTACAATAACGAAAAATGTGAAATTGAAATCCACGTGAATGGCAGCCAAAAAGCAACAGTGCCTACAAAGCAACGCCATGAAGCGGCGATAAAAAGGGAAGGCCATGCTGGCTCACAATGTACAATTGTTTTTTGAGCAGTGCGGGGATTGGGGAAAATTTTGAGAAAAGTGCCAATGTCTCACGCAATGCGTGTGGTCGGAGGAGAAGAAACAACTTTGAAAAGGGCAAAAAAATTGAAGTCCGGTTTTGGTTTGGCTGTTTGGTGGAATTTGGATTTGAAACTTTACAATTGCGATGTTAAACAAATGTATAAAGCTAAACTGAGGTTATCACTGGACAAATCAAACTTACTCTTGCAACCTCAACAGCGTCGAATTAACATCAACAAAGACCCCATTGAACTGCGAGGCCTCCATCATCGGCGGCGGCGAAACTTCCATCGGTTTCGGAGGCGTGGGCGGTTCCTTTTCCATACTATCATCACGCTCTAGACCAACTCCAGTTCCCGACCCTGTGGCAATGATCAGCTGATCGACCCGACAGAATGGAGAAACTTGCGGCTGGACCTGACTCAAGCTCATCCCGCTGGCCATTGGCGATGACCGTTCACTCACAACATCATTAAATGACGTCATCGAAGCTGTATCTGTGTCGGGACTGGCTCGCTGGCGCTTCTTCTGTTTTTGTTGATCTCTCCGAATCCGAATCTGTTTCGCCATGAGGATTCTCCTATCTTCCACCAGTGCACATAAATGGCAATTACACCCGATAAACGGACATAGGGCCTTCTTATGGCCCCGGAGATCCTGTTTGACGCCATGCGCTGAACATCGGGCACACTTGGGCTTGCGTTCGCGTTTGCCCTCGGGCAGTGTCGGAGATGTGTTTGGATTTCGTCGTTGGAGTTGGTTGTTGATCTGGCGCCGTTTTTCGACCATCATGCAGAGGTCACATTGGCAGGTTACGTACCTTAAAATTAAGAAAACTGCTATTCAGAATATTGTAGGTTACTGTAACTCACTTGCACATTGGCTTATGCCCCTTCCGTTGAAATTCAAGTCCATGATTCAAACAACGCTGACAGTAGTAGCGTTTCGCGTCTGCTGGGACCGTGTTTTGATTGTCCGGCGACGGACTACTTTCAACAAGGGACTGATTCGGCGTCATCGACGATGACCCTGCGCCCTGGACTAGCATTTCGATGGCATCGAGGCTTTCTGGGTTGACCTGTTCGACCATTTTGGATTCAGACGCTAATATGAACAATTGCAGCAATAAATTAAGTGTTAAAAAGTGACTAGAAAGAATGTAAAAGTGATTTTTCAATGTTTTGCGACAATCCAAGTTGATTCTTTCCGACCGGTGACAATGGCTGATATGGAGTGTCGAGTTGGATGAATGATAAGTGTTCAGAGAAGTTGTTGCGTTACATTAGGATGGGTGCTTCCATTGGAATTTTCGTAAAATTTGCGACTTGAAAGGGGGGAGATACAGTACACGCTTTCGACGGACGTATCCAGGCCAAATATGGTGGCGGCAAGGCGCGAGTGCGGAAACACTCGAGGTCACAAGCCTGCCAGGACTGATGGAACAGGGGGCTGCAAATGGAATGGATTATGGCTGATATTAGACGGCTAAGGGCGAGGATTCACGGATACAGTAAACATGGCGGCTAAAAACGCAATGCAACCTCGAATGAAATAGCAACATCAAAATTTGAAAGATTAGAAAACAGGTTCGTCTCAAAAGTCGAAGGCAGTTAAATTTTTTGATGGGTCGAGGTACGGTAATGACAGCTGTATCCATCGAGCGTATCCGGAGCGGAGTGTGCAATTCATTCGTTTTACGGATGAAACACACACAGCGCGACACAATGTATAATGCCCCCCAAATGTGAGGCATATCAGTCCAATTAGTACGTCACCATCAAACGACCACCCCGCTCGAACATAGCTTCATAAAATTTATTCGAAAGCCGCTCGCCTTTGAGCCTTTTCAACAAACCTCAGGGCGGAGCCAGCTGTTTTTTATGATTGAGCCATGCCACCCGAGTTGGATGTGTACCTTTATGCCCGGCGGCCGTTCGTTTCCAAAGCAAAGTGTTTTGTTTCCCGCCGCCGCCATGCTTGTCGAAAGGGGGCAAGGCAAGGCCACCCAAACCGGCCCTCAAGGGACTCCCGCACGTCCCATTTCCGCTCGCTCGACGCATGTTTCATGCAACATCGGAGGGAAGAAATACAGCCGTTTTTTATGCTCCTCCGACCCATCCGAGTCAGCCTTCAAGAAGACGGACCACCATCGGTCGTCGGCAGAGACCTCCTTCTCCAACCTAAACCAAGGGCCATTCGCTCTAGCTCTAAATGGGTACACAAAAAAACAGCAATAGCCCCAAAAAGAAGGAAGATCGTTCCCTTCCCTCCTTCTTCAAAAAGAAGGAAGAAACAGTCAGCCTTAAAAAACGCCTGTTTGTGTCTGGGGCTTGACCGGACGCCATTTAGAAATCTCAACCCAGCCTGCCCTCGTAAAAGTCGAGCTGCGTGTGGTCGTTTCGCATTTTGCAATTGCAAAATGTTGTGCCGAATAAAAAACGACTGATGCTTCTTTCAACAAGGGAGAAGGCGAAAGTTTGAACAAAGAGCACGCCTGGAGTCATTGAAACGATAAAAAACGACGACTATTGCACTCTGTCTGTAAGCACATTGCGTTTTTTCGCAACTTTTATGTTTACCCAGAGCATGGGAATATCTGTCTAGTATCGGATGGGGGAACTTTCGTGCTAGGAGTATCGTGATACGGATTTTGGTTTAAACTGGTTGGCCTTTTGTCGAAATATTATGATGTCTGGGTGGTCTCGAACGTCATAACATGGATGACTAACATAGGCAATGGGAAGTGACATGTAAAATTTGTCAAATATCAATTTTAAAAACTGAACAAACTTCTCTACTTTGATTGTAGTAAAAAAGAAACAAAAAGATCAATGATCCTGATGAGAAAAAGTTTCAATTGTGTCATTTGACCAATAAATAAGCAAACTAAATGACATTGAACTCCTCGTTTTTCACGCCATCTTCCCAGGAACTGTATGACGATGACACATACTATGCAGACAGACACTGTCTGGCTCAACTGATCAAGGCTCAAGATCGATGAAAACACTTTTTTACAGCTACTTTTTCAATGACAGTACCTCTCGATGAAAAATGATCACCCCTACCCGGCATCGGCACCGACTCGGACCCACCACAAATTACTTACAATAGTGGGTACGATCTATTCAACCAGCCAGCCAGCCATCCATTCGTGGAGCGACCGATGCAGTAGCGACATGGTTGGTGACAACTGTCGTCGCGCAGAATCCAACAATGAGGAATGGAAACACACAGGGGAAGGGAAAGGGACACATAACGAGATAACGAGGAGTGAGAGGAGGACCCCCCGCATCAACCTTGAAAACGTTGGCAGGCGTTTTTTGGGCGAAAGCAGGAAAAGGAACATTCGAAAGCTGACTGACGAGATGGCTTACACGGTGAAAAAGTGAATGGGATGGGATGGGGCATGGCGCAGAATGAGCCAACATAATACCGGCCCCGCGGGCCTCGGACGGATGCCGGCCGGGTGGAAATGGATTCGGTTGGCAATGGGTTGATTGGATGGTTCGTTGCGCGAGATGTGTAGGACTCGGAAAAAACTGTGACGAGACATTATGAGTAAAATTGGCGCCGGTGGAAGGGTAAATATCGGGGTAGGGGAGGTGGGGTACGGTAATATGGGGCGATTTTGGGATGGATTTTTAGTTTTGCGGTTTCAGCGTTTCTTAAAAAGTGGAAAACTGTCGCAAAAATCAACGTGACTAAAAAAGGCATACGGTAGCCCACCCCAGACAAATTCTAATCCTAAAAACTGGCGTTTAGGCACTCATTGATAACAAAAAAGTCGCTTAACAACCCCCATGTTGATCCACGCTATCACCCGTCTTTGGCAAAAACCCTTATCGAACCACAGCCACAAAACACCCATCAGACCTCCATGATCTACGTGCTAATCCTTCAAAAACACACGTGAAAACGTGAAAAATTGTAACAATTGACCAACTTTTTCCACGTCTGAGCCGCCTAGATCGCTTAACAGTGGCCCGCGAACGCTTTCCTGTCAAAGTTTGAGCGATAATCACGCTAGGTATGCCAAATGTATAAAAAAAGTGACCAGTCGTGACTGATAGTGGTAATTGAGGGGATCCAATTCATACTCCAACTCCAATTCCAAGTGCGACCTATTAGCTCGCCTTGGACACGGACACGAACAAGGACAAGGTGAAGTTAAAAGTGCATTTGAAGAACGTTTTACCGTTTTACACGCTTTACTACATACGGAATATGGAGAAAGACGTGTGTGGCGGAAAACTGAATACTGAACTGAACGGGCGGTCTGAACGGCGATAAAATGGGAGATGGAAGACAACAAATTGATACTTTTTGGGTTGGAGTGGGAAGGGAACACGGATAGGATGGAGCTCGATTCAATGAAAAGTGCAATCAGGGCAAAAAATGAAACATTGGGAGGTCTGGGAAGGGGACGGCTTATCGCGATAGACCACACAAAATGCAACAGTACAGGGCGATGGGATGCACTATGGTGAAAAAATGGCTGGATGTGGGTTAGAGTGATAAAAAGATGGGGAAGAAGTTGTCTGGGAAGGGGAAGGGGGTGATTTGGGGGTTGATAGGGGATTTGGGTACTGTAAAAACTGCCTGAGTGTTTAGATTTGTCAAACAAAAGCAACTTCCTGGCACACCTCCACCCCAGACACATTCCAACCACCCGGAAAACCTCATTTGCACATCATTCTTCCCACCTGCAGGTGTTATCCCGACCTCCGAAGGCCCTACAGTCTCCATCTTTCCCATGGACAACCCATTTTCCTGATCTATGCCCGATCTGCCTAGCATACCTCGCCCTCGGCCTACCCGGATCAATGTATCATTCTAACCTCTCTCGAGGCACAAGATCGAAGAAATATAACAAACTAGAAGTTAAAAAAACGCCTGCAAGGCCCCCCAGCCTTTAAAAAACCTCCCATCGAACTGCTGTTCCACGCAGCCGGCGGCGGTCGACCGCCCGACGGCGTTCGTTCACCCCCAACATCGTTGGTGCACATTAAAACGCCTGCGGACGATGTCGACCGAAGCGAAGAGTATCGTTTTAGGTTCGTTTCGCCCTTTGACAAAAAACGGCTGTACGCCGCGGGGCAACGAGGGGGGTCGGGTACGCCGCCGCCTCGGGGGTCTTCGAAATGTGACAAATGGAGGTATCGGCCTTGAGGGTGCAGCCGTAAAAATGCTTGTTCTGTGATTGTATCAGTCAACATTAATCAGAAAAAAGTTATATGAATAAAAAACTGCCTTGAGGATTCGAACCGTTGATTTGGTGATGAAACTTTTGCGCCTTATCCGACTGAGCTATACTTGCAAAACTAAGCATTGCCTTTGATTTGACTTCATTCAGACCAAAATCCAAGTACCCCACCTCACCATCACCGCTACCGTAATCCACCCCACGCACCCAAAACATTGCAACACATCAATCGGAAGCGACGTGATGCCTGTTGCGAGAAAAGAAACTTTTTCCTCGTTAGAACGTCGCCATTGCCTTCACCCATTTATCTAACTCTCCTGTCGGGGGTCTATCTCCGTTCAACTATGTTGTTTTTTTTCAACACTGAAGAAGTTGAGTATTTTGGGGGCACTGTTGAAAAAAATTGAAGAATGCAACCAATCCATCGCCACGGGCGATGCTGAGGATAGGAAGAAAAAACGACTGCCCGCTCGAGGAAGACGTCAGTCTTCTGTTTCAAACGATGAAGGCCTGAAGACCTGAAGAGGCGCTGCTGCCATCAGTTCAGCTACCCCATGACAAGACAAATGACCACCCGCTCGACAAGTGTGCTGCCACCCCTGAAACGGGCACTCTTCAGCCGCCAGCGGCTGACAAAAGGCGTTAATCGGTTGATGAACCGATTTGTTGCGTGCGCGAAGGGGAGACTCTTACAGGGGGTGATAGAGTTACAATTTTGAAGTGTTCTGGGGGGTGTTTTTGTGGGTGGTCAAAGGGGGAAGTGAAATTGTGGATTATTTTGTCGGTTAAATTTTTTTAAACTGTCGCACAAAATCACAATCCAAAACTTTCCCACACTAAAGCAACATTCTCAACGCTTAAAAACTGTATAATTACTCTAATTCATGCAAACCAAAACCAACGTCACTCCAAACCCATGCCATTTCAATTTCCCTATCAACTTTTCCAACTTTCCAACCTTCGACCTCACCTAACAATAACCCGCAATCCAATTCATCAAAGACCATTCTTTTTGAAAGGAAGAAAGACCACACGCATCCGAGACCTCCGTCCCTAAAATACAGAGCGTGAGATAAACACGGAAAGCTAACAGCGAAAAAACGACTGTCCTCATATGCGTCGGGTAAAAGTGCAAGTCCGAAAAAAGTAGACCTAGACAACTGCGACAAGAAAGCATAAATTGGTCTTTTGGAAAAAAAAATGTGTTAAATGCTGGGTTACGAATGCGATTTTACGGTTCCAAGAGGACATATGACACGCCAAATTACACAGTACTGTCTACAAGATTGTTATTAATGTTGCATGTGTACTTTGTCAAGACATACATGGCATGTGATCTTGAAAGGTGTATAATTTGAAAAGGGGGCGGGGGTTGATTTCTGGGGTTTTAAAACTGACAAAAGACATTGAAATTTAGTGATTTAAAGGATGGGCTACTGATAAGAAAGACAATAAATTTCCAAAATCACGCCCCGATCAAGCCAAATCAATCCGCGCCAGGTAGGTATGTCGGCGTCGAAAGCCTAACCCCCTCGGGGGCCAACAAACCGACAACGTTCGCTGCTTCGGTGGTTTGGTTTGCGGTCGTCGTCGTGGAGGCTGCTGATGAAAGACGACGGAGTTTCATCTTCCTGTAAACGTGAGGGGCAATGTGTGTCGTAGACGACTCTGTTTTTGTTGCACTCTTAGAGGCAAGGTTGTCTTGGGAGGGCTAAGCTGTGAGCAGCCGTTGCACTCTTATGAACACCCCATTGCCACGGGTCTCCGAGACACCGGATAAAAGTGCAAGCCCTTGAAGGAAAGGCATAAAAAACGGCTGCGCTTAATGCTAGCCGGGGCCACACACGGCGCACGGCCGGGATTGATAAGCTTTGCAACATTTGGTAGAGATAAACTGCCATTCTTGCTGTAGACGAAGCCTAGCGATTAGCACAGCTTGCACATTTCGTCATTTTAAAAGTATAAAACTGTATTGGCGTCCGATGTTTCTAATTAAAAGTCAAATTGTCCATGACTCACATTACTAATTTTAATAATGTAACATTTTTTCTTTCATGCATATCCCATTTGCGTAATCCTTTGTAAAATAAGTTTTAAAACTGGCGCTAAACTACTCAGACTTACGTTTTACAGTACTTTATGAACTTTAAAGCCCCTTTAAATCAGACTAATTAACCACAAAACTTTATTACTATTACTCACTTCCGAACTCTATTCTACAATAATATTTTCCAAATTCGAAGCACTTTACAATTCCGTTTCTGTTTAGGGCATCTACAACTCTATAACCACGCATTCTCTACGCAAAGACTTCTTTATGATGACAGTATACTGTCTACATTTGACCTTGTTCTGGGGCCTGTTGTAAACAGTTTTAATGCGGTTGTGTATAAACTGCGACTAAGCAATTATTTTGTTATCTCAAGAATATTTATGTACATCCAATTCAAAAAAAACTCCAATCTCAAAAAACCAAATACCAATCATCCACGACGGTAAAATAGAAAAATTAGTTACATTACTTATGTCATTATGCGTCTTGCAGGGCCTTGCCAAGATTGCCAAGGGTCATGTCGATGTGGGAGTCTCCCATCTCCCAGACGATCAGGAAGTAGAACATACTGTTGAAGCCGACGATAATGTACTCTGCTACCGAGAAGGCGGCATACGCTAGAATGCAGGTGGATTATACTTTCAAAGGTCAGAATGACCAAACAGCTAGGAATGTTTGAACTTATTGGGTTTAATTAGATTTTGAAAAGATATAAACTGTCGTCAGAGTTTGCGAGCATTGTAAACTATTAGACTTAAAGTGCATCGCAATTAGTCTATGAAACGAAGCAGCTTATAAACAGAAAAATAATTTTAATAAGTTTAAACTCACAAAAGTTGATACAGTAGTAGACATAAGTCAAGTATGACACTCCTGTTGATACCGCCAAGGGACATCCGATGATGAACATCAGTCGTTTGATTTGGAACGTGAAATCGTGCTGAAAATGTATAAAAAACTGGATGATCTGTCAGTCTCGAAAAAACAACAAAAAATGCTATTAATTTTGATTCAAAATTTAGGTTACGTCTGGGAAAATAAAAAAACTGTGCACTTTTTTAATAGTTTTTTTTTTCAAAAACTTACATTATCGTGGAGGGTGCGATATCCCGAATAGTGATGCAAAATGGTGTTGAGCAACATGTTGAAGTTGAACGAGATGATCCAGACGGAATAACAAATGGCGTGGATTACTAAAATATTAATTTTTCAAACTGCCGCGAATTCCACACTATCTTACAGAAATGCGAATCAATATCAATGACGGATACGCAAACCAATCCGAGTGGCTCCAAAATGAGGAATCGCATATGGGCATACATCACTCGGCGAAACCATACTGACTTCTGGTGTTCGGATTTGCCGAGTCTGTATTGGCGGGTGTAGATCTGGAAAATAAAACTGAAGCTTTGTTCAATAGAGTGTGGCAAAACTTACAACAGCAAAAAACAATCTCGGTGGCAAATGAATGCAAAGTATGAGTAGCCAGAAGAATCTCTGCGGCTCCCAGACGCCGATAGAATAGCTGACCGGTGGAAATGGGCTAAAAAAGTGAGTTTTGGTCACGTATTGAGTTGTTTTATGGAATGTTTCAAGGTCGTCGTGTGACGTAATGGCTGCCTTGAACATTGGTTTCAAACCGAACACATTGAAAACATGATTTTGACGGTTTTTATGGATATTGAAAACTGCTGCGTCCAAAAAACTAACCTTTTAACATTTGGACAATGTGAGCTCACAAAATTCAAGACCTTATCCAACTGGAACAAATAAGTATACGCAATACAGGCATAGCAGCCAAATCCAGGCAGCAGGGCTCCCAGCAGACACAATGTCCGAATACTGATGCGATAATCTGGCTTGCAAGCAATCTCAGAAGTCGCCGGCTCCGATACCATCGTTACAATGGATGAAGTCGACGGTTTGGCCATGGCTATGCCGACGCCTGTACAGTGAAGTGTTGAACCGTCGAAAGTGAAAGAAAAAAACTCGTTTTAAACGGTTTTACCGTTGGCCGACAACGTGCTCGCCACGCACTTTGAACGAACGTCCTCCCACCCCCTACTGACTACACCACCGATCGCAGAAGTAGCGAAGATGATCAGCGAGTAGCCACTGGGTTTAGTTTAGGAAAGAAGGTATATCGACAACACAGCAAAAAAACGTTTGCGTATCACGTAATGGTAGGTGCAAATGTTGTCGGATGGCTTGCTCCGCCTTCAGAAATCACTCAATAAACGTCCAATGAACCGATGTGTAGCGTGTTTCTGTGACGCGATTCCTATCTATCCACGAGATATCGATAGACTGGCTGGCCGTTGGAGCAGGCAATCGAGGGACTTCCAGATATCCGTGGTGGATGCAAGACGTGAACACACTGCAATGAGGCTAGGAGCGCCTCTGGCTATCGCCGTCGCAAAAAGGACACGTCAAGGTGAAAGCAGCGCAAAACCAGTTCATTTTGGTTTGGTCGCGGCTCATCGAGGCTCGTCTGCGCCGAATGTTGGAGATCTTGGAGTTTTTTTGGATGGGTTTTGATTATTTAAACTGTCTTCCATGTTATAATTGTCATCAACAACAATTTTGTTTTCGCCAACACATCAAAACCATGCGCAAAATACCAATAACTTCCACTTGTTTATCGTTGACCCCGATTTTTTTACGTTTATGATACAAACGTAAACTGGAAGCAACGTAAAAAACTATGTTGGACCATCAACATTTGGTGAAAAATATATCTTTTATTAAACTGCGAAAAACTTTGCCCATTCTTGTTTAAAGTTTACAGAACACCGAACAAGTTTTTTCGCTTTCAATGGTCTGATTATTCCGATCACGAACCCAAGTCACGTTGGCAGGGCATTTTTGCAACACTCCATCACACTAGAAACACATGGTGTGTAGTCGGAGGTCATCGGACAACATTCAAGAATAGATCGAGACGATTGAACCCATCAAAGAAGCAGTGGAACCATTTGCAGGGTTCATAAAATCAATGTCGAAAACTGTACTGTATTTCGCCTCGAATTTCTTATAAAGAGCAATAATAATTATATATTTAATGTATTTTGCATAAACATTCATATGCTAATTTTCTAAAACTGTGCCATGAGAGTATCAAGAAATGTTAGTTCAAAGGTTTGTTTTTATAAATTTTTGAAAAACTGGGCAACTGACGTCCTAATGCAGTGCGTTCACATGTTTATTAAAAGCTTTTACGTATGATAGTCCACTTGAACCAATTTTGTCTACGACTATCATAAAACTGTGAACAATGCTAGAGCCATCGGACGTTTGAGCGGCATAGCTTGCCCGTTTTTTCGCACGACTCAGCTTCAAGTCATCTCTGTTTCTTTGAAAGCGCAGCCCGTCCGAAGCCACAAACGTCCATTGAGACAAGTAAATGAGGTCCCATAACGACTGCGGCTAACATCGAGCTAGCTCGCTCGCACAGCCGCATGTCCAGCTGTCCAGCTGTTGCAAGAATTGATTTAGCTTAAACTGCAGAGCCAGAAACAGTTTTCATTCTTAAGTTTGCAGTGCCTATCTCGTTTCGCAGTCACAAGTTGACCAACTTCGTCCCAGTAATGCCGTTCCCATTGAACTCTCTCGACTATAACAGTTTATGTCGTCTCCGGGAGCTTGTTACACCAAGTGAAGCGTATGATCTCCAACTAGCTGCACCACATATCCATACTTTAAAGCCGATTCAAACGGTACAACTTATTCTTGATGCTTACATTTCTGTGAACAGTGACAACGAATTATCTGTACAAGGTGGAGACCACCTTATGGTAGCGGCCAACGAAGTCGCCAAAGATGACTTTTACATGATTACTAACAAGCTAAAGATATCTGATACTGTTTCATCGACAAAAACTGTACTTAAAATTACAAGTCACTTCAGATTTAACGGAAGAAATATTGTTTTTGAAAACTGCAGGGTAAGCAGTGAGCTTCTCAAAGAAATTTGCTGTAAATCACAACAAAAATGCTATTTGGACTTCATAAACTGTACCTTCGATATTTCCATAACACCCCAAAGTATTTTCACTCCTTTCAAAAACCTCCAACGTCTCACATTTACGCATGGTTGTCCATTTAAACATGACTGGATCAACTGCCTACTTGATGCTGGTGTTACTGATATGATTGGTATTTCATTGAATGACGCTAAAGCGGATGTTCTTAGCAACATCAACAGTTTGGTCAAGTTTCTCAAGGTCAACATTTCAGTCTGCTTCGATTGTTTGAATTTTCAATTTTCAGCGACAACAAGCATACTTCACGTTATTGATTGTACTGGCAGATGAAGTTGACGGCAAGAAAGCCATGTTGCCTTTGGACAATTTTGACAGGCATGCAGGTGGTAGTGGTCCGCTACGATTTTTGAAAGTACGTTGGAGAGGGGCAGAAAGAACATACAGTGTTGGTGACAATGGCCATTCTTATGCTCGGAGGGCATCTTTATGTGATTGTTTCTTTAATATTAGAAGGTTTTAATAAACTGTCGTTCCTACGTAAAACCGAAATTTTTAAATTTATTAATGTTACTAACCGCGCAACTGTTGTATTATTTGTTTAATAAACTGCCCCAGTGGAAACTCGATACAAAAATACTAATAAAATAAGCATAATTAAATCAACTTCATTCATTGGGCGTAAACGTGACCCTCGATAGAGCTTCAGCCTTCTGTGACTTTGAAAGCATTCCCACAAACGGATCGACCCAAAATCCGGGGAACCACAGCCCAAATGCTTGAAGTTCATGGGTTAGACAGCCAGCAGTTTCAGAAGTCCGTCCAATTGTTTGAATAGCACTTTGTACAAACGCCTCAGGGGTTGTGCCCTGCATTGATGGCGTGTTGCTTGTCATATCGGTTGCGACAAACATTGGATTGACGGCTTGGATGGTGATGCCGAATTTCGAGTATTCTTTGACCAGACAGCGGGTGAAATGAAGGACAAATCTCTGTAATTTGAGCTCTTTGAAAACAATAAAACTGCTGCGTATCATTACCTTCGTTCCAGAATAAACAGCCCAATTAGGCATTTCATGATAAGCCGAGGCCGATGCCAAGTTAATAACAATCCCAGCACCCCGAAGTGCCATTTTCTTGATAAAATGTGCCGTCAAAACAGTTACCGGAAGTGTATTGACTGATGTTACTTCGAAGATTTTCTTAAGCCCGCCGGGGTGTTCGTGGAGGATGTCTGGGTAGTCGTGCATTTGGCCGACGTTGTTAACTTTAAAAAACTGCGTAATTATACCTCAAATTTTACTTCAAATAACTCACCAAGTACTCCAACATCCAAATCCTTCAACTGTGGCAACAACCAAGTATCATAATCATCAAAAGTGGCCTTCGCAAAGTCAAACGCAATTGTTTTTACTTTCCGAACCGGAAAAGCACCTTCAATTTGAGACTTTGTCGCATCCAACTTCCGCTGTGATCGTGAAATGATCACGATATCAAACCCTTTTGCCGCCAATTGAAACGCATACGCACCGCCGATGCCATCACTGCCACCTGTGATGATCGCCCAGTTTGCGTCGATTCCTGCGAGACGGCGAAGATCTTTTGGTCGGTTCAATAAGTGTACAAAGAACACATTATATAAGAATTTCAGCAATCGCGGGCCAAATAATACAATAGACGTGTATGCGATGATGTGAAGGGTGTCGCTAAGCCACTTTTGCATCTAAAATTTGGAAAAATTAATATTTTAACAAGAAAAAACTGCCGATAGATCTGCTGCTGTTACTACGCAAGAGCCAGTTCCACGCAATGACGTCCTTTTTCACCTGTGGCGACGGGGCAAAACATCAATAAATGAAACAAAGACGTTTCACTGTGGGAAACAGGTTCGTTTGTTTGGAACTTTCTCAATTTTGGTGTCGATCTCAGTGGTTTGGGCGATCAGGCGGTCCACAACAGCTGTAGTGTACCGCAATCTGACAGTTTTGATCAAAAACAGGAGTGAATACAATGAAAGTGTTACCACATTTGAGAGATCGGGCAGTGGAAAGATGCAGAAAGGGCTTCTGATGCTATGTGTTTTATGGTTTCCCATTAAAAGGTTGAATGGGTCTACACTTTTTGTACATTGATATCGATTGGGTGTTTTGGAGTGCACTTTAAACAAATATGTGATCATGGAGGAATCAATTATTGAACTCACCGGACTTGGAACCTGTAAGCATTGTGGGTACGTGTTCGAAGGCACAGTTCATTAGCATCTGCAGGGTGGGTTTTATACATGTTGAAAACTGTCGTCTTTGGTTTGGAAGGGTCACACCCAATGATTTGTTTTGCGAAAAACGGGTGTTTTAGGAATATTAAATGATTTATAGCATTTGTAATAGTTTCCTTTATATAGATAGAAACGTTGATAGTAACTTAGTTTCGACGTTCCAATATGTATAAATAAACAAATGTAAACTGCATCAAGAATAGCAACAGCTGAAAAAACTCAAAAGAAGCATCACCATTGCCTTCAAACCATCTGAAAACACGTTTAACTTATTTTTGGACACTAATAAAGCTTAAACTGCCATCCTTTTTATTGCCTCGAAGCCAAATTCAGACACATCGAGAAGCCAGAGCAGTTTTATCCAGCATCGTTGCACCGATCATCATCATTACTTGTTTTCTTTCCGTGCGCCTCCCCTCGGGACGTAGTGCAAATGTACACTGATGCCGCATCAGTTGATTTGTTTTCACAAGCATGGGAAGGATGGTGTTTATTAAAGCTGATGGCTATGGATTCTGCAGACTTTTGACCTTTATTCTTTGCTTCTTTGTGCTTTGTAGCATCTGTGAGTTTGATTTTTATAAACTGGATGTAAATGATGAGTTTGTCAGAAGTTTTGCAAAACCTACAGTAAACCAGGCACACTTTTTGCATCTTTTCCAGCCCCGACGTCATAGCCTTTGTACGCAACGTCCTTCAAAAGGTGTTGTCGACGTCTTTGTAGGGGTGCATTGTGATCTTAGAAACCGATAAATTCTGCAAGAAGACTTGGAAATGCAACTTTCAGCAATGGAAGCACGTGCCGTGTCAGTCCAAGATGCATTCTACGTGCACAAACAGGTCATAAGGGAAGTCGCTGATACTCCCCTCGGGCCAGGCCGCAACGGCGACGGCCCCACGAAAATCGTCTTCAACGCGGAACACAACCGATTCGAGGTCGTGAAACCGAATCCAACTTTGAAAGAGCTGTTTCAACGTGCTCAGCTTCGCGTAAGTCGGCGAAACGGACTTCTTAACTGAAATATTTTTCTTTTTTGCCCTCAGGGCATGGAAACGATGACTTTTTGGGAGTTCATCGATGATTGTACAGTTGAACTTTTTGTGTATATTTGAATTTTGTATTTGTCATCATAAATTTTACGGTATTGTTTAGCATAAACTGTCGATTCTTTGCTTGTTTTTAATCAAAGTTCAAACCGCTATCTGTCATACAGGCTATAGATTAAAACAGAAAATACATGTCCCATCACAAAAAACGTAAAAAACGTAGCCTCCTCCCACTAACTTTCATTGATTGATCAATCAGAACCAGGTTTCGTTCGTCACGTCGCGACCCATGTTCAAAATCGTTAAAAATGGTTGTTCCTTCTTTCGTCAAGGGTTTCTTGACGTTCTTTGCGCATGCGAAGGTGTCTTTCTAGAAATTTTTGAAAGCCTTTTTGCAGACATGATCAGCAACGGATTTCTAGCTGTCGTACTTGTGATATTCGGGATTATGGTCTTTGTGGTACACGGTAAACACAAATTTTTAAATTTTATCAAAACTGTTCATCAAAATCAATACACTTTCAGTTGTCCAATCGATATCAGTCTACAACGTCTTCAGCGACCCCCGAACAGATGCCAACTTCAAACGCGACCAGGACATTCTCAATTTTAGCAATCCTTATCGTGCCGCGCGACAATCCAACCTTCACCAAGACTAAAAAGAAATATAAAAACTGGACATATACGAATCCATGATGAAAATATCTAACAAATTTGAATATTGATATCAATTACATACAGTATCCCAACAATATTGAATCTGAACGTTTTGTGATCACAAGATTTTCATGACGTACACTTACGTGACTTCGAGACTGTTTTACGACGTTTTTACCCTTTACAATGCCTCATAAATAAGGAGCCGGCGGCTAAGTGTTTTTGACGAAACTGGTGACTTCTACTGCCGGGTTGTTTCTAATGGGAGTTTACCTCGGGGTTAAAAAGCTATAAATCGACGGGTGAAACCTGGTTTCCTCATTTAAGGGGTCGATCGGGGTTGTTATCGTCGCAGTTTTAGCGTTTTCTTCGGGCGACTTTAGGTTTCTTTCTATTTTTTTAAACTGACGCTCAGTTTTACCCTTTAATTATGTGCCTGTTTCCAGAAATGAACAGCAAAAACTTCCTAGCTATCGTGCTTGTGCTTTGCTGCATTTTGGCCTTTATGATTGACGGTAAGTCTTTTTTAATTTTCTTCGAAAAACTGTTAACTTTTATATTTACAGTTGTCTATTCGATTTCCATGTACAACGTCCACACTGATCCTCGTACAGACTTCAATTACAAGCGTGATGAAGACATTTTAGGCTTCCACACTTTTTATAAGGAGCCTGTGAACTTCCAATGATTTCGTTTAAAAGTTGACTGCTAATTGTTAATGTTTTGAACTTCATAATGTAAGAAAACTGTTACTTACAGTATGACGTAATTATTTGTCCACTATTTGCAATAAACGATCTTTAAATTTAAAACTGGCCCAAAGAGGTTTTAGTTTTACGATACAGTCCCCTAAAAACGTTCCCCATACCGTCACCCCCTCGAACCCCTCCGCCCCTAATCAACGCATCCGAAAGACGCCGACAAAATGCGTTTACCACGCCGATGCCCCCCACCAATTTGCGCGCTCATTTCGGCGATTTTGGCGCGCTTTCAATCTTGTCTTGCGAGCGATAGTCGTGAAGCAAGGAAGTCGCTCTCGGCCGGCGTGGCGTGGCTGTTGCTTGCAGCTTCACTTCCGAAAGTGAGCCCGCGGGTCGTCGTTTCTACGCGGGCGGGTGCCATCGGCGGATGCGCCACCTTTCGCGCGACACCGTACCCGCAGTGGTGTGGCAGCAGCATTGGTACAATTAATGATGAACGATGGATGAATGCTTCACGACGCTTCTTTGCTTCAAATCGGGCGGGAATCGTGGTCGCCGACGGCTTTTAGACGCGTGCGGCGCGCAGTCGACTAATCCGAGAACGACGCAAGTGCCAATCCTACAGGGGGTCCGCTATCGGAGCCGGCAAATCGACAGTTCTCGAGTGTGCCGTGCCGAAACACAAGTAAAAACAATGTTAGGTCTTTGTTGCATCATTCAGTCAGGCGGAAAAAGTACAATACAATGAGATAGAGGAAGGAAAGGTGTTGTTTGTCGCCAAAATAAGACGAGACCGTAATGACGGAAATGGATGGCCATCGGAACGAAGACACTTGATAGTTTGTATTAGCCGATGGATCAGCTGCCATCGGATGAGTATGGTCAATCGGCATGGGGGGACGGTAAACAAATGGGAATGCACCTGCTTTGGGGACAGTGGTGGAGTAGATTTGGTGGAAAAACTGTTGGTTTTTGCTTCTTGACGCCAAAATGTAAAAAAATAAAAAAAAACTCATTTTAAAACAAAATGCAAATTATACATTTTCAAAAAACTGTAACATCCGTATGCCAATTTGCTTTTACAACCTTAAAATGTGCCTATAACGTCTCCTTTTGCATGCCTCAAGGCTTGTTTACAAAAAAACTGTTTTTTGGATATAATTTTTTTAAACATCCACAAATTAGTCAACCTTGCGGTCATTTGCAGTCCCCCATCTTTGCAACAGTCAACCAAACGGTCAGCTCATCCAACAGCTTTGCATCGATCCCCTCTGGCGTCGCCCAGGCAGCCCCAGCCAGCCAGTGACTTGCGCACAACAGAATTTCCCTCGCTGTAAAGTTAGTCACATGTTCGCTGCTGACATTGATGTTGTTGTTCGGTTTTGCGAATGAATGCTGAACATTCTTTAGCATATTCATTCTGTCGGTATCGATTGAAGTCGAAGCGAGGCAAGGCAAGTGCAACTAACATAGAAATAGTAGTCATAGCCTTTTTCAACTGCTTTTTGGCTTTATCCGATTTGGATAACAGGTTTCATTTTGATTCATTTTATTGGTTTGTCGAGAGGGAGGGAGTGGGTTTGCATAAACTGGGGAAGTGATGATGTAGTCGTCAACGAAAGCATGAAAGGTCGGCAGCGCTGCTTGACCGCGCGCGCCATGAACAGAACAGCTGCACAGAAACAAAAAGAACACAGGTCGGCGAGAGAGTGCCAAACACGCAGAGGGTTACTTGACGCTGTTGGCACTTTCCCGCCATTTTTAACCCCGTAAACGCGTGCCTGACCGACCACACCCACCCAGCTTACACTGTTTGTCGACCCCCCACTTCGCAACTGTCTAATTATGTTATTTTTTTTATTGGCGCACGTCCAATTACAAAGGGACACAACAAAATCGCTATCTGCAGACTGTGGGATTCTGTACATGAGGATCATTGATAATGATGAAAACAAATTCAAAGAACAAAATGGAGGTGATAGTCTCCCAAGGCTGGACGCTTCTTACACAATTACTTTAAGAGAAAATGAGAAATGAAGACACTTCAGGTGAGTCCCACCATCCGTGCGTCCAACCCGGGCAACATGGATAAGGCTGAGGTTAAAAAATTATATGGAAACTTATAAGATTCAAAAAAGTGAGATGACGTGAGATTTACTTCTTGGCGGGCTTGGCTTTGGGCGCGGCCTTGGGCTTCGCCGCGGGCTTCTTGGCGGCGGGTTTCGCGGCTGGGGCGGCCTTGGCTGGCTTGGCGGGCGCGGCGGCCTTCTTGGCTGGGGCAGCGGCCTTCTTGGCGGGCGCGGCCTTGGCTGGCTTGGCAGCGGGAGCAGCGGCAGCAGGCTTGGCGGCGGCCTTAGGCTTGGCAGGAGCAGCGGCCTTCTTGGCAGCAGGCTTGGGCTTGGCGGCAGCCTTCGGGGACTTGGCGACAGCGGCGGCCTTCTTGGGCTTGGCAGCAGCAGCGGCCTTCTTGGGCTTGGCGGCAGCGGCGACCTTCTTGGGCTTGGGGGCAGCCTTGGGCTTGGCAGCGGCGGCGGCCTTCTCGCCGAGCTTGAAGGAGCCAGCGGCACCAGTGCCAGTGACCTGCTTGAGGACGCCAGTGGCAACACCGCGCTTGAGGGCGAGGCGGAGGTGAGCGTTGATGGTGGGGAGGTTCTCGCCGACCTTGTAGGATTGGACGATGTACTTGAGGATGGCGGCACGGGAAGAGCCCTTCTTTTCCTTGAGTTCAGCGATAGCCTTCTTGATCATATCGGCGTAAGCGGGGTGGGTCTTGGGGGCAGCGGGCTTGCCGTTGGCAGCCTTGGGCTTGGCGGCCTTCGGGGCCTTGGCGGGCTTGGCAGCAGCCTTGGGGCTAGCGACCGGGGACGCAGCGGCGGGAGCGGCAACAGCAACTTCGTTGGTCATGTTGATTGGATTAGGTGGAGTTGTTAGTGAAGGAGTGTCGGTAATCTGGAAGGAGATAAAAGATAAATATATATAAATAAGATGCAAATTGAAAAAACGGTCACGGAAGCACGGGGGAAAGCGAGCACGCAAAAAACTGGCGGGAACGGTGCGATTGCACTGACCGCACGCAACACTCCGTGCGACCACACTGCAAAAAACCTACGCAGTGAAACGAGCACCCCGAACCCAAATCGACCCCGATGCCGAAACATGCCATCGGCCGACAGCCGAGAAGCCTGCTAAAGGGCATCAACCGCGCGCTTCGCCATCAGGCGCGATATACTGGCCCGAATCAGCGTTCTACGGTGGCATTTATATTGTGCGCCGACGTCAGCCACCAAACGGGGCGGAGCGTTGATCACTGCACGCGCGCACAGCTGCACGACCACGATGGGACGCAGCTGGGGGCACGACCAAAAAGTTGGCTCGCACGACATTTTGCCCGCGGTGGCTCGCTTGCGCGCGGCTTATCAGGGCATTGCTATCAGTAAACTGTATTGAAGTGTATCATTTCTGATTGCCGAGATTCTGGGCTTTTCAATTATGTTAACTAAACTGGATTTGGATCATTGGTTTTCTCAAAAAATGCCCAAAACTCAACAATTTTTCAATTTCAACCCGAAAGTAGTCCTGTTCTGGAGGCCGTCGCGACTTCAGATGCGCCGAATGTATACCTTTCGTGGTGACTTCGGATAGCTGAGATCCTAGCGGATTCAGGGGTGTCGAAAAAAGTGGGTGTTTCGGGGGTTAGAAGTAGTTAGAATGGCAAAATGTGAGATGGATATATAAAAGGGCCAGAGGGGTGGAAATGGTTTTTTGCGATTTTCATAAAACTGAAAGGAGATTTGGCAGGAATTTGACATTCAGATAAAAGAGAATCAAATTTGCCATTGATAGACACCCATAAAGCCGAAATCAGATTCATCCCACGCGCGTTGGAGCCGGTAAAAACTTTCAGTGTTGAGCGGTGTTCGCGAAGAACAGCCGAACCTCGTGAGCTCGGGTGAATCTGTGGCTCGCTGGCGTTCGGGGCTTCTCGGCGTCGGATTCGGGATTTTTTTGGTTTTAGCAGAAGGCGAGGAGGGCTATAAGGGCCTGACGGAAGTTTGATTGGAATCTGATGGGAATTGAGTGAGAAAAGCGATGTCAAAGTTGGTGAAGGGTGTTTTTGGCTCTGTCGAGCAGCGCGAGTGCAAAACATCGCAAGTGGCGTTTTTGTTGTTGCTGTTTTGGAACTTGGTTTACATCAAAATTAACATACAACTGTCATTAATTTATTACAAAACTGCGCCATGCTGACCTTTAACTTTTTCAAATTTCATAATTGCTATCAAACTTTTTCAAAACACAAAAACTGCATTTTCTCTTTGTGCTTTTTCTTCATTCTCGCAACTGTGTAAGTGTAAGACCAGACCCAAACAAGCTAAGTAACCAAGCGCGGGCTCTTCATACCCCACCACCAGCACCCCGAAGATCTTATCCTGGGGCCAGACCAAATATCGTGTGTCCCCATGACTGACCATACCGAAATTGACGAATCAATAGAAATGACAAAATGTGGAAGTGAACGGAGGCCCGCAGGCGATGAATGTCGCCAGTTGCAATTGCAATTAACTCAACAGATTTGACCAGTATGCGCAAATGGCGACGACGGCGATTGTTTCGGAGCTGTATCGACGTGGCGGATGCATACAAATTAGGATTGTAGCAAGGTTGGAAATGGAATAGAGTGGGGTTTCACGGTTCTATAAGGCATAATATGGGGATACAAAAGTGGAAATGGCATTACAAAGATCACATATTATGAAAAAACTGGGGCATTCTGTGCTTCTTGCCGTGCGCTTCTGTTTTATATTTTTTTATGTCAGTCTTTATTTGATGTTTTTGTATTACTGTAAAACTGTCTCGGATTCGGTACGTACCAAGTAAGTTTCAAGTCAAAACAACAGCCAAAACAATGCTTCAAAGTTGTTTACACAAGCTTCCAGCCTCCCCGATCAAGGACAGTACTACCAATCAACATTCACTTTTTCAACTTCTACCAACTTCCATGTCACCCTCCAACTGTACCTCACCACCCCAATCTACCCCAACCGAAAGTGTAAAAATCCAAAAATCCGGAGTGAACTACCTCCGACGGTCTCCACAGCCTGCGGGTCTTTGTTTGTTTGCATGGTGGGGGTCTCCTTCCTCACGACGCCGACCACCATCCCTCTTCGGAATCACACAACCGAGGCGAACCGCGGCCGCGGTCCTTTTTCGCGGTTTGTTCCCCGTTCTTCTAACTACCCCGACCACAACAGCCGACGACGAAAGCAGCACTCACTTCTGGCCGCTGGCTTTGCCACAGGGCGTAGTGTACACCCCTCCCCCTATTGCTCTTGTTCGTGGTGTGCAACTGCGGGCCTCGACTCGGGGGCTACGTTTTGCTCTTATTTTTCAAACAACAACACAACCGCCAGAAGAAGAAGGCGAAACAAAAACCTCACCCATAAAGGCCGACGGGCAAGGGGAAGCGAAACGCCTTCGTCTTCCCGCGACCGATTACAATGTGGGAAGAAGGCGAGTTGGAACGCACCCCCGCGTCGACTGTCGACGGCGATTTGCGCTATGAAAACTGCAACTACACGGTGCTGGTGTCGGCGTTGAGTCGTCGCGCATGCTCATGTCCAGCTACGAGGACAACATCGGCAACGGCGGCGCCGATCGAATCGACAGCTGGCGGATGCTGCGCGGCAAATGCACTTGGGCGAGGGTGACCGTACCGAGGATGGCGAGGGGGACAGTACTCGGGTCGGAAACGGTGGTCAAAGCGAAAAGGAGTGGATGGCAGGAAAACTGTACGGGGAGCATCGTTTCGAAACAACATGTGACGTCAGTGAGAGCGATGTAAAATTGCATCAAAAAGAAAACGCATAAGCTACCCAAGTTCGATTTACCACTTTCGAAGGGCTACTATACGATCACGGTAACCGTCAAAAGCATGATGAAGTCCTTCGATGCGCGTTGGGAAAGATTTTATCGCGCTTTTTGACCGGACGAACCGGGTATGATGTGCAAATTAGGGCACTCACATCTGTCATGTGGTGCGGGTTGGGTGCTGTGTGGGTTTGAGGTTTTCGTTAAACTGGTGATCTTTCGCTGATACTGTACCAAGTACTGACATAACATCAATGCCAGTCGATACTGATGACAACATGTGCCACAAAACTAAACATTTTAAAAACTGGACCTTGCTTTTTGGTAGCTTATGACAAAAGTACTGTAATTAGCCTCTATTCGAAGCTACCTGGCCCCTCTAGAAACCAAATCCCTTTCCAAAATTAGCATCCTGACCCCCTGAGGCGTCCCATCCGACCAAAATGGCGGGAATGCAGTCGCGCAGAACGTCGACCCGTCGAGGTCGAAAGGTTCCATCACCAGCGGCACTGATACCCTGAGCGGCGCGACGTCAGCACGATGGATAATAACCGCATTGTGTTTGTGCCATCGGAGATGGTGTCGTTCAAGTCGTTGACGCAAAAGCAGATTGTGCAATTGTCGATTCGGAATAATTGGGACCGCAACATCATCTTCAAGATGAAAACGACCCGTCCGCAACTGTTCAAGATGCGTCCTGTCTTTGGCATGGTTGACAAGGGTCAGGAGGTGGGGTGTTTGAAACTGTGACGATGACTTTGTGAAGTACTTTGGGATGTGTTTAGAAAACAATCCGACTGATCTTCAAAGGCTTCGGCAGCAAGGAAAAGCCACCCTGCTCGCGTGATCGCTTCACGATCGTCGTGGCGCCAGCTCCAGCCGACTGTATCGATCCGTCTCGAACTTGGCGCCAACAAAAGTGTCCCGAAGTGTTGACCCAGACGGCACGGAAGGTGCTCCGCATCCAATACGGCGAGGAAGACCATTCCAAGGTAGTTTCGGTCATTCAGAAGGCCCCGCCGCCACCCAGCGCTTCAACACCGGCAGCGGCTTCGACGACGTCCAATGTCACGAGTGGCCCGAGTACGAGTACGGCGCCGGTGTCGGCACCAGCGAAACCTGTCCCTGAAGACAGTGGAGCGGGATCGAAGGATCCGGCGAAAGCGAAACCGCCCAAGGACAAAGAAAAAGAGAAGGAGAAAGACAAGAAAGACACCAAAAAGACCGAGGAAGAATCGTCCGACAGTTCCGATGACAGCGACGATGATTAAGCTGCTTTATTCAATTTTCAAATGACGCATATTGAGCAATTATAAACATGTGTGGCGACTAATTATACCGGTATTAACAAAAGAACAGAGATGGGATTAGGGTTAGTTTGAGATCGATCGGGTGGGGTACTGTAGAATGTTCAGATAGGACGGGATGGGTGTTGGCTGATAATGTCCAGACTGCTCGACGGCGGATCACTGGTCTCACTCAGAATGACGGTGGCGACCTGGTTACTGTGGAAGCTCTGGATGGAGCCCATGCGATGGTTGAACAGGACCATGGGGGCCCGGCTGCTGCTCGGCACATCGAGCGGGATGGAATCGAGGTCACTGTCCTTCGGGGTCTTCAAACCGGCTTCCATGTCATCGGTATCTGCCAGCAACGACTTCCGGAGGGCTTCTTCGAGGACCGGGGATTCGAGATCGACGAGTTTGGCCGTCAGGCTTCCAGGGGAGCGGCGCGGGGTGGAAGTTGCCTTGAAAGAGTCGGCTGAGAAGCCACGGGACAGTTCGGTTGTCAATGTTTTGGAGTCGTTGTTTAGGGATGTGTAGCCACGGATCTGAAAAGGAAAACTGAAACCCGCACGATTGGACATCTCCCAACCTTGTAATCATACACCGAAACATGCCCATGACGCTTCTTGAAAATCGGCATCTTCACACTGGCTGTGTAGACGATCCAGTAGAAAAAGACGATGGTGGAAATCACGAAAATTGCGGTGGCTCCGGCCAGGACGACTAAAAAGTCAAATTAAAAAAAATAAAAAAGAATTTGGAGGTGCGGGGGATTGAACCCCGGCCTTCTCGCATGCGAAGCGAGCACTCTACCACTGAGTTACACCCCCCTCGGTCGCTAAGTGTCCAAAGACTTACGGGACTCACGCATGTTGCCTATGCCGGTCATGCATAAATCGCGAATAAAATACGCAGCCAAGCCGAGGATGACGGAGTAGAGGATGATCGGGATGCCGACGTAGAAGGGGTATTGCTTGGTGAAGTGGAAAAAGTTACCGTACTGAAAATTTTTGGAAGTTTTAAACTGACAGGATGGGTTTTTATGATCGCTTACCGTACTGTAGGCAGTTCCCTCGCCACAAACCCGACAAACTTTCAACTTATCAATCACAGCCGCAGCACAGCCATGGTGAGCCATCGTCATGCAACGACAGGGCCGAACGAGCTTCTTGTCATCGATGGTGCCGCCTTGGCCGTCCATGAATTCGGCCAAGTTGCAGATGCGACAAACTTCGAAATGGACACGGCCCTGGATGGCATCACCCTTCCCGAGGAAGTCATCATTGCAGGTGGGACACTTCCGGATACGTTTGTGGCGGAGGAGGCACCGGAAATGGCAATACCGCTCACAACGGCACGCTCGATAGAGGACGTAGCCCGAGGGGTAGGCCACGGATTGACGCTCGTCCGGGACGATGTCGACGAGATGACAGAACCAGCATCGAGCTGTCTTGATGGAATGCGACGTGGTCAGGGGGAGATGTGCGTCGGAGACCATCTGAAATGGAGTGGGGTACTGTAAACTGGTGGCAGGCAGAGATGTCAAGAAATATTGGTCGAATGATAACGTCAATCGATTCAAAAGGCAACTGAATATAGTTCATTACAACTTTTATTCACATTACATACACAATTATCATCAAAAATATCAAGCAAACATGTCAAAAGTCGGGTCATAATGAATGGGGGACCCGGTTCCGAATGTGGCCGGATTGGCCTGGGGGCAATGAGCCTTCAATTCGTCCTCCTGGCGTTGCAGTTCCGAGAACAAGAGCTGAAATGGTGAGCGAGAGTGGTCAAAGGCGAGTCAATTGTCAGCAAAACGGCCACACGCGCGGTCGACATCGAACTCGCGTGTGGTCTCGGCACGCTGGTCAGTGTCGATCGAAAAGGTCAATTGAAAATGCGAACTTACATTGTCACCAATCCGATCATTGGCTTCATTGACGGTTATTTTGAACTGATGATTCTTCGATTTGGGGTGGTTAGTGATGTAGTTCAGGGGGACAACTCGGTCGACGTGGGGGGTTCCCTTAAAGAGTGATTTGAAAACTGGACTGAGACTTCTGATGAGACTTACAAAATATATTTCGAAATCAACGAAATTCCAATAGTTGTATTGGAGGGTGTTCTTGAGCCATGCGACGTAGCAAACGATGACGATGATGGAGCAGGGGGCCAGGACTGGAATGGGGTGTAATCAAAACTGGCGGTCCTGAGACTGATATCGATAAAACTGTCAATAAAGCTCACGAGCATGACTTACAGTAGCTATATTCTTGCCCCTCAAAGTCCCATCTCCAAAGCGCCCTGATCAGTGGTGCCAAACACAGAATCAGCGCCGCGATGGATGCCGGAGTCAGCAAAAGGAAGTGGATGAAGTCTCGTTTGAGGTGTTTTCGCTCTGTAGCGGTTCGTTTGTGTTGGAGATATGTGGTGAGATTGTATTGTTGGCTGAAATGGGTCTATAAACTGACGCCAATATCGAAATTAGGCCTACTATTCAATCGTAAACGGCGTCCTGCACACCTCACACGCCTTCCATCTGGAACTTTGGATCCACTCCTTTATGCAACTGTGATGACACAGGGCTGAGGTGCCTCTGAAAGGTGAAAAATCGATAGATTATCTTTGAAAACTGAAGATAGATCAAAAGGTTCCAAAACCCACATGCAGTTGCAAAACCTAAACAACGGATCCCCCGCATTCGATCCAAACGGTCCACTGGATTCACCGCTGTGGCAGATGCGGCAAATCACGAAGCCGCTGGCGGTGGATTCGTTGGCGGCGCCCTCAACATCGGTCATGTTCCCTCACGCGACTTTGACCCGCTTAAACTGACTACCCTGCCCCTCTTTCACCCCCATTTTTGCTCCAGTCTTCCCCCTCTTCACCCTTATCAGGTCCAGACCCCGGCAAAGTGCCACGCTCGCTCCAAATCCATCGATTGACGCTCGAAACTCGTCAGCGCAACGCTTTCCCGCACATGCGCAACCTCCGTTCAAACAGCCCGCGGCGGAGAGCCCCTTTCGTTGTGGGACCTCATCTCATCGTTTTTAGCGAACACCAGGTTGTTGTTTTTTCTCCACTTTTGCATTATATCTAATCTGCTTTTCCGCGCTTTTCCTTGCAGTTTGACCGCTTTCCCAGACTTGGAAAGTTTTCTAGTCCCCAGATCTGCGGTTGTTGCTCAGTCTTTACCAGTAATACGAGTGGTGAGCGGCGGTTCCAAGTCTCCCTCGCGAATATCTCTTTTCCTCTTCTAACCAACGGTCATTTATATAAAATTACATATTTCAGACAGATTTCACAACCATGAAGGTCCTTTTCAAGTGCATTACGCAGGAGTCTTTCGAGCTCGAGCTTGAGCCTACTGACACGGTGAGTTTTTAAACTGTTTTAATCTGATTTGCTAATCACGTGTTTTCCACCACTTGTTATATATTTATTTACCTTTCCAGATCTTGAACGTCAAGGAAAAGATCAACGCGACCCAGGGTGAGCGCTTCGCCGTCGAGGGCGTCAAGCTCATCTACAATGGCAAGGTTCTCGAGAACGAAGACACCGTCGAGGCCGCCAACTTCGATGCGAAGAAGTTTGTCGTCGTCGTTGTGAAGCCTGTTGCGAAATACCCGCCCGTCGAGCCGAAGAAGGATACCCCTGCGCCGGCGCCGGCTGCTTCGGCCTCCACGACTGCTCCCGCTCCGGCCGCTCAGGAGATCGCCACGGCTGCGAATGCTCCGCCGACGCCTGCTGCCCCTGCGGCGCCTGAACCTCGTGAGTTTAAACTGGTGCGTCTTTGTTTTGTTCTTAATGAATACATATTCCAGTCAACGCCGAGAACCAAGCCAAGCTCAACGATCTCGTTGCCATGGGCTACCCCGAGGCCGAAGCCACGAATGCCCTCCGTGCTGCCTTCTACGACACTAACCGCGCTGTCGAGTACCTGCTGAACGGTATCCCCGAGGGAATTGCTGTCGATGTCAACGCGCCCCAGCCTGAGGCCGTCATCCCCGAGGGCGCTGCTGGTGGACTTGACTTTTTGGCGAACAATGAGCAGTTTGCTCAGCTTCGTGCTGTTGTAAGTTTTCTTTGGCTTTAACCTTACCGAAAAACAAGCTTTTGATGCCAACCAGTTTTTTCAGATCCGCCAAAACCCCAACCTTCTCCCCGAACTCCTGGGCCAAATCGCGACCGACAACCCCGAACTCATGAACCTCATCCGCGAGAACGAGGCCCAATTCCTCGACATTCTGAATGCCGACGCCGCAGATGATGAAGGCGCCGAGGGTGAAGGTGGCTACGAAGGCGGTGAGGAACTCCCTGCCGGTCATGTCGCCATCCCAATCAACGAGGAAGACCGTAATGCCATCAACCGCCTGAAGGACATGGGCTTCCCCGAACAACTCGTCATTGAAGCGTATCTCGCGTGCGACAAGAACGAAGGCCTCGCCGTTGACTACATTCTGCGGAATTTGGACGGTGAATAAGTCTCCGCATCTCACCATCACTCCTGAAAATCGAGTATTTGTCTCTTTGTGTCCTTTTTTCATAATTATAATTATCAATGTGTGTTTTTTTCGCCCTATTTGGGATCCCTTTACCGGCCGTCGGCGCATCTTTTGCCCAAGTTTCTTTAATATTCTCTTAATTCTCCTTGAAATTAATGTCCTCCTAATTTATATTATACAGTAATCAGTGTTCTTCGATTTGCGAATGTAAATGTTCGAGGAATATGAAGATGATGAAAACGTTGAGTCAGTGTGTTGGAAATCACATGAAGTTATTTGTTTGATTTTTGTATAAAAACTGTAACGGAAGAATTATTTTCGATGCCACTTCCAACAAAAGAGGAAGCCCTCGCCGAGCTGAATGCCATCCAGAAGGAGCAGCGCGAATACGTCAAGAACGTCGGCATCGAGTACCGGTTCGGCTGCTACGAGGAGAAGCGAGCCGATTCCTGCCATCTCCTCGGCGAGTTCACCGAAGCCATCGAGCAGAACTTCAAGGCCGCTTTGAATCTGTTCCGGGATAACTGTGTTCAGCGGGATTACCCGAAGAGCTGCTACAAGTATGCGATGTATCTGTTGCACGGGAAAGAGGTGGAACCGAGTTTCGCGAGGATGGTCCGTCCATTGGAAGTCGCCTGTAAGGGGGATCTGCCGCCAGCATGCCGGTATCTGGGGCTGGTCCATTGGAACGGGGATGAGAACAAGACGCCACCGAATTCGGGGAAGGCTGAGGAGGCTATGTTGAAGTGAGTTGGGTTTGAAACAGAGTTGACTCTGATTGACTTAGAGTCGGCTTAAACTGATTCAAAGTCGACTCCAACTGACTCAGAATCGACTTCGACTGAAACTGAGTCATTATGAGTCGACTCGGAAGTGACTCTGAGTCAGACAAAGTCGGTCAGAGTCGACTCCAAGTTAGTCTGAAAAGAATCGGACTTTTGATAGAAAACGTGTTCCAGAGCCTGCGAACTCGAAGACCCCGAAGCCTGTTGGCTCTTAAGCACGTGGTATCTCGGCCCAGAGGCCAAATTCGCTAAACACACGATGGAATCGAAGCACAAGAAGCCTCTTGGTCAGCTCCAGCGTGACGTCGAAAAGGCGTTGGCTTACGGTATTCGGGCTTGTGATTTGAATGTGCCTCAAGCATGCGCCAATGTTTCAAGGTTCGTTTTTTTTAGTTTTTTTAAACTGAACATTCCATTTTGTGCTTTAGAATGTATCGCGTCGGCGACGGCATCCCCAAAAACCCCGACAAATCCAAGGAATACATCGAAAAGGCCACTGCCATCGTTGATCTTCTCCGCAGCAGAGAAGCGACCCCCGGTTTTACAGGTTCATAGTCACCTTTTTTGACTGACAATAGAATTCCATTAATGCCATAGTTGTTTTGGTTTGTTTTTATGCATGTGTATGTCAATCTTTCTTCAATGAAGCACGTTTGATTGTTGATTACTTTCAATTTTACATCATAGAACAATAGAAAACTGTTGGTATAATAGTCGTTGTCGACTCCTAAAGATTGGCTCCGAACGGGGTTGCTTCTAGATACCACTATTAGTCGTCTGACAGCAATTAACATTGACAACATTCACCACTATCACGGTGATGGAGTCCAATCGGTCCGATGTCAGGTTGTTAGAACACGTGTAGGGTTTCATTGAAACAGCATCGCCTCGGATTTGATTAATTCGATTAACTTCAACGGTCAGTGCGAACGTAATTCAACGGGTTACCAGAGGCTATTTATAGGTACGATTACTCTTTTGAGAACACGATCGGCGCAAAAAAGCGTCTAAATACGATTTACACGTGGAGAAAAACACTTTTAATGAGATCACTGTACAGGTGCACGAGAAGGACACAAACTCAAAGAATGGGGGCTGATTTTTGGGGTTTTTACAGTAAACTGGAGGTCTTTCATTGACCGTAATCCATGAGATCGTCCTTTGCCCGATGCTACAACGCAAACTTTCAACTTCCTTCGTTAAAATTTGTTGCCTCGAGCTCGAGGAAGTGCTAACAAGCAACCAAGAAGAATAGGTGCGATAAGCGCTGATCGCCTTTGTCACGCAAAGCCGCCGGAATGTGGAGCATTTGCCGGCATGGCCTTTTAAGCTCATCGTAATCACTTGAGATTGCTTAGTTTCACGGGTTTTATGACCTGTGACGCCTTGCTGGCGAGGAGACGGTACACGAGCACCGTCGTTTCTACATTGTGATCATGTTATGCTCGACGCATTCTTGTCGTTCTACTATTTTGAGAGGTGTTTAATTAAAAAAGAAATTCCTTTAGATAGACAGTTTGGTTATTTTAACAGTCTTATAAAGAGGGTCATGCTTCTGCTGATGTCATTAGTGACGGTTTTCTTCTACTTTTTTCTCTTTTTGAACTTTTTGTAGCCATGGCATTGAAGAATGAACACGTTTTTTGACGTCGAACTGGTGGCATAATAGCTAAAGGTTTGCCGGTTTGAATAGAAGTTCGGAAGCTATACAATTGCCAAAGTTTGTTGGTTTTTGTAGTTTTAGCTACGATTTTAACGGAAAAACTGTCAATAAAGTTGTCGAGCTGAAGTCTTGACCCCCTTGAACCCCCTAACCCGTTCTCTGTTACTACGACTAAAAGTTAAACCCATAAATTATCGTCCACTTCAAGTGCAAAAACTCTGTCTGCGACTTTTAAAGTTTCTCTGGCACACTGAAAAAAGCTACAGTATGCCAAGTAGAAACGCATAAAGTTCAAAAATAGCTATAGATAAACTTCCGTTACGTCGACTGACCACTGAAAAACGCACATTGCTTTCGAATTAAACTGATTTATTCACATTGGATGATGATTGTGCTTTCATCAATGCGCGTAATGAGGCCTCTCGACCACTTTTGACGCTACCCGCCTTTTTCGCGTCAAATCTCATTTGCAATCATCGGTTCAGTTCAGTTCCATAGGCTCATTCGCAGTCGCATTCGCATTCACCAATGTACCGGAAGCTATCTTCATCGTTGTACCTGTCTCTGAAGATTGTATGACTCTCCAATTTTCTTTCTTTCTCACCCGGAAGGAGGCGCAACGTATCTTTTGTCTGCCTGTCTGTCTAACGGTGGTCGGATTCTCGCTTTTTCTGACACAAGCTTTGTTTTTTCAACAGAAGTTGGTTGTTTCGTTGGTCCTTCAGTTCGACGCTAGCACGTACGTGTATATAATACATGCGATGGTGTTTGAAAGCGTGGAGAGCGTTCTCAGCTCTCCGTTAGATGGATCGTGGCGTGCATAAAAGGACGTCGACGTCTGAAAGACGTGCAGACGGGTTTCAGCGAAGAAGGAGAAGGCGTGGAGAAGGAAGGTTTCGCGGGGTTGTTGTTTGGTGATGATTCGGGGTAGAGTTGTGTCAATTAGTCATTTAAACTGCCTTCATTTCACAAAAATTTCAATAACAAATCACTCTATCACGACTTTTTTGAAGTTAATTCATCAAATCTTCACGTGTTTGATCCGCTAAACGTTGAATTTGTTTGTTTGTGAAACTGATTAACCAATATTGGACATATTATCCCCAGCCAAACCCCGCCACCTCATCAATCAGTCACTCCGCTTTATCAGTACCCCCAGGTAGACACCCCCGCGAATCTTATGTGTACCGCAATGTACACCCTATCAAAGTTTATTTCCCTATCATTCTCCCACATTTACTCACGCACTCATTCAGTCCTTCAGTATGTTGTGACTGTGAGAACGCTGTCATCAACGCCAAAACTAAAGTTTACACGTTCTTTTGACCTGATATCGTCTACGTGCGTCATTGTTCACTTTCAAAACTGTCCATTCTAATCTTAATGACAATAACAGTCCAACTTTCCAGAAATGCCCCCATTTTGCGTATTACTACTCCTCGGCAGCCTATTTGCCTGTGGCGTCTCCTATCCAAACATACCATTACGAGTGTTACAGCAACAGTTGCAAGCTGATGCGTTGGAACATCTTCCAGGGATTGTTTTTAGAGTAAATCCGAATGTTGACAGTGTTATCAATGATGAGGTGAGATAAACTGTCTATTAGTCTGTTGTAATTAACTTTTTTACAGAAAACTCGCCACTACCTGGCCAAATCCCTCAAAACAACAGCCTTTGACAACTTTTCTTTCAAAGTTCTGCAGATGAATCTTTCCATTGATAGCCTAGTCATCAAGCATGTTGATATCAGTGATATTCGGGTTACTGTAGGTTTTTAAACTGGTGCGCATAAGAAAGACTGAAATTTTGTTATTTTTAGCCAATTTCCCGCCACTCCTTCAAAATCTCCATCCAGTCCTCCTCCGTCCACATTGCCGGGTCCTACCGCGGCATCTACCGTACCATCCGCGAAGGCAAAGTCAGCGCAGACCTCTCCGGAATCTCCGTCACTGCCACGGTTTCGTTACCTTTAACGGCCAAGAAAACTGACTCCGTTTCAATTCTCGATTGCTCGACCAACATTGACGACGCAAAAGTTGCATTCGAACCGGCTTTGATTGAGCAAGCCAATGAAAAACTTGCTCAACTGCTCCAAACCTATGTGGAAGGCCGTATCTGTGCCGGGATCGATGTCTTTTTCCGGGATGATAAACTGCCTGATATTCTTGGTGATATGCCTCTGACATTGAAGGTGAGTAAGCTTATCAATCTTCTCAAAGCAGTTTCCTCATTCGCTTAACCAATGTAAACATGCATTGATACGCATTCTTTTGACATTTTGACGTTTGACGCGCCAATGCATAACCGCAATCAGTAGCTACGTGGTATGGGAACCTAGATCCAACTGCGTCACAGGTTCGTTTGCAATTACCGGCTTTTTGGAGGGGTAATTGAAAACTGGAAACTTATCAATCTAGTTTTTTTGCTAAATTGGTCGGTGTTCGCGGTTTTTGCTACATTGAGGTTATCTGATTATTGTGATTTGTTGGTTTTGGAAACTGTCTTTTGTGCATCTTGAGTTAACAAACACTTAACATTGAAAAACATCACGTTTTGCAAAGATCAGAAACAAACTCGTGGCTTATTTTTGAAATACATGTCTGCTTTTCCTTGAACCCACGCGCGCAGCCTTATCAGTGCTGTTTTTGATCCTTGGAGAGGGGAATGCGGGCTAGATGTTGCTGATTTTTGCGAGATTTGTCGTAAGACACCTCGAGGGCTTGTTTTTCATGGGTTTTTGAGGGTAAAAACATAAGCTTTTTGTCACATGAATGTAAACTGATGGCCGTTTTGAGTAAAAATAAGCTTGCAGACTGACACCATGAAAACAAAGATGAATTCCGGGCTTGTCCTCCGACCAGTCATCGATGATGGAAGCCTTTTCGTGGCTTTGGATGGCAGTTTTGGGGATGGTGTTGAGCGGGAAAGAGTTCAGGTTTGTTGTTTTTTAAACTGCATGGCGTTAGTGATGAGTGTTTACAGATCGAAAAGACAGATACCGACGCAAATATCTATGTCTACATGTCTGATTTTGTCCTGAATTCGTATCTTCGTGAACGCACTCACGATAAAAAGCTTAAGTTAAAACTGACACCAAAATTCATATCATTGCTTGCTACCAATTGCGAGGAAGATGGCAACTGCATCGGAAGCTTCATCGATAGCCGCACTTTTGCCGAAGATTACAACAGCCCTGAAGTCATTGTAGCCTTCAACACACCCCCGAAAGTTGACTTCACAGAAGCCGGCGCCAGACTAACCTTAAATGTGACTGCCGAGCTGTCCTACAACGAAATCACAGAGCGAAAGAACGTTCTCGCCGTTTCCACAATCTTGACCGTACTCGTCAAAAAGTTTGACTTATCAGTGGAAAACCACGAAACTGAACTCCAGCTTGATTTGGATCTCGAAAAGATGGACTTATTAGGCGTCAAAGTCAATATGCCAGTTGCCGATGGAAGCATTTTCGGTGATGTTGTTGAGAAAGTCTTGGTGATGGAGAATAGGGCTGTTATTGAGGTTTGAAAACTGCTGCGTACTAACAATGTGCTTAATTAAGAAATTTCAGGACCTTATAATGACAAACATCCCACGCCTAATGCCAGTCTACATGTCAAACAAGCTCCACGTCAACGCCATTCGCGGTTTCTTCCGACCAAATACCCTTGTTTTAAGCGCAAATGTAACTCCTAAAACACTCAAATATTTTCTGTAAAACTGTTTTATTATGTATCATTTTGTCGAAATTTCCTATGACTGCTTTTACACGTGATCTCAAGAGAAAGAAAATCTCAAAGCCGGTGGTTGCCAAGTTTGCGACGCTGGATTACTTGCCCAGATTTTGACTAGCTTATAAATTTTTTTGATTAACTAAACTGAATCCGTTAACTGGTCGAAATAAGACAATTTGGTGATCAATTTTTATTCCCACAGTATATTTACAAACAAAAAGCATACACAAAAAGACCATAATGCACTTGAGTGTCAAGTTACTCCAAAAACAGGAAGGCTATTCAAGACAAATGTTTACGTTGGCACCTCTCATCGATGATATAAAGTTAAGTTCGAAGATCAGTAGGCACCGTTGGCGCCGTGCCAGAAGCAGGCCTTCATCTGCTCGAAGCGGTCATAGCAGCTGACGTAGCTGAAGTCGAGTTGGGTGACGTTGCCGGGGCGCTGGTCGCAGAAGGTCAAGCACTTCGGGCCGGCGACCGTGTTGGCGACGCCGTTGCGAGCGCAACACTGGCTGTGATCACGGCCTTGGGCAGCGCAGAACTGGATCTCGGCGGCAGCCTGGATCGGGCAGGCATCCGTCCGGAAGTACATGGCCATCAGGGATTCCTTGGTGTAGGTGTTGAAGTTGCACTTGTGCATGCAGGCGTCAGGGAGGTTGCGGGATTCGCAGCAACGCATGAAGGCCTCGTTGGGGGAGACGGTCGGGCGGGCGAGGGCGTTGAAACGGGCGCTTCCGAAGAGTTGGGGGTGCTGGGGAGCGGGGAGAGCGTTGGCGGCTTCATCTCCAATGGCGATGGTGTTGCTGGCACGGGCACGGGCACGACGGGTACGGTAGCAGCCGTAACTGCCGCATTGGTAGCCTTGCTGGCAGCCGCCGCCGCAGACGGGTGGTGGAGGCGGTGGGGCGCCGCAGGAAGGCTGACCGCCGCAGACACCACTGGCGAAGCACTGGAAAGGGGGAATTTGATAAACTGAGGTTAACGTTAGTACCGCTTACCGCATTTGAGACCTCAAAGGCACAGAGGACCACCACAGCAAGGACAGCAACCCGGCACAGCGTCATTTTTGAAGTTTAAACTGAAACAAATCAATCTTAAATGCACAAAAAATCAAACCCCCTTCTCCCAAACCCTCAAACCACCTCAACTGCCAGATCAGCCTCGGCACCCGGCTGCTTATAGCTCAGCTCCGCGCGACCGCCACAGGGGCCCTCGACAAAAGGCATGCCAGGGGCGGGCCCAAAACCGGCCCAACCATTCCATGATCGGCACGGACATGTTTCAACCGACGGGTGAATCCGCTTCCAAACTTAACGCCCGCCTTTAAAATCGCAATCGCACAATAGCGGCTCCGGAGTTGAAACCGTCGTCCAAAACGTGTAGACAAGTTTTTACATGATGATGGCTCGCCGGTTACAATAGGTTTGCAGACATTGGGGATTCATTGAATTGGATTGCGTTCGATTACAAATAGCTTTTTTGCAAGGAAGGACGGCGGCGAAAAAAGTGGCTAAATGAATCCTGCGCAAACGATTTTGAGGATGCGAGGCATGGGGTTTGTTTCAATGTTTTTGGAACATATGGGGTTTGATTGTTTGGAAAACTGAAAGTCCATTTGAACACAAAAGAAGTCTCAAGGAAGAAAGATTCACTTGACAGTGGTGATTGGCGAGCCATTGCGCAGCCGTTACATGTTACAGTGTTTTTGCTTTTTGAGTACTATAAAAACTGGGACATGCGTGATCGCAAACTAATATCTGCTAATATGCAATTACTTTCTTGATCAAAAAACTGTTTCCAGCAATACCTCACTGTTCAAACAAAACCCAACATAAAATCATAAAAATTCCAAAGCCAGGTCAGTCATATTTCCATCGATGCCCAAAAGCAAACATGCCCTTAATTTTCAATTGCTTTGGATTTCCCTAATCCCAACACTTTTTGTTTTCTTTCTTCTAAAAAGTCAAAACTGCAAATTTTCTTACACCCTATTATTAGCCCATGTGTTGTCATCCCCAAATTACACTTTCCTTTCGTCCTTCCGACAATTATGGCACAAACATCACTCCATGGCCCTGCGCCAACTGGCAACAACCCTAATCTCTTGTCTTTCTCCCCCAAGGTACTGCAACGATTGTGTTTTACCAGTGTTTATCCGGTTCTTTTTTGAAGTCGACAGTCGGCAATGCGGCCTGATAATCCGCGGGTAATGCGGACCCTGGGGGCTTAGAAGATGCGCATTGAAAAGGAAACTTTCTAGAGTCCTAACCTTCGGTAGGGCACATTTTTGTGGTAATGTTTTGTAAAACTGAAGCATCGGAACGAGAGGAGGAAGTTACAGTAATCCTAATGTGTGCCGATTAGGCTAACAATGTCCCCTGCGCAATGGTGCGCGGCGGCATTTCGCGTTCGCCGGATGCATTTGCGGAAAGTCGTTCGACTTGACTCCTTCGGTCATCTGGCAGGTTTTTCGACTTTTCGCACACATAACAATAAAGGTGGACGAGGGCGATTTGAAACTGGACATCACTTCGACACGGTCGCATTTGCCGTTCAATCGGATCGGATTTTGGGGTGGTTTTATTGATTTGTTGATGTTTTGGGATAAACTGCGGCTTGTCGTCGGATACTTATTTTAACTTCTGATAATTAAACTGAGTATAGATGTAGCCTCGCACAATTAGAATTTCAAAAAACCGTCCCACAGCCAAATAAGCAGTTGCAAAACAGTCAAATCACCCTCGAAACATGACATAAACGCGATGGTACATGAAACCGGTACGCATTATGGCACTCGCAATACATTGGGTTGTGGTCATTCGGAATGTGAAACCGAAACCGGACAGTGCGCATGAAGAGGATACATGGACACGGACACTGACCGCAAACAACAATCGCAAAAGGGAAGCGGAAGAGAGGGGGCCCTCTTCATGGAGACGTGTTCTGCAACATTCTTACAAGTGCGGACATTAGCGAAGATTTGCAATATCCGGGCAGATGAGTCGATCGCGATCGGACATTGAAATGGAATGGGAAACGTTTTTGATTTTAAACTGCCCTGGATTGATTTAGAAAAGTTTTTATGTACCACTTTTAATAAATTAGCATTTCTACAAAGACATTAGTACCCATCCCATGAGGCACAAACTCTTCCCCAATCACAATAAATAAGCTTTTTTCGAATTAATATTGATATTTTAAAAGTCTGGTGAATCACCCTTTAACCGAGTCGCTGTCCAAGCGCATTCAATTGCTCGGTGAATTGCTTCGGAGTGACGAGTTCGGTGCATCCATACGTCATGCGCAGCAAGCCTGGCTTGTTCTTTGCGTAATCAACGAGGTTTTGGTATTCGACGTAATTGCCACCTCCGATGACGAATACGACGACGTCTTCGACGGGTTGGCCTCGGATGGCGCTGAAATGGGAACACAATAAACTGCCATGAAGATACGAGAGATGAAAGCACTCACTCAACATTGACAGCATGCTGCAGCTTCGGATCAAAGTACCGGAATTCATCATCACCGCTGCCATTTGACGACGGCAATGGCACTCCAGAGATGCCAACACTACTGGGGCCTCCGATGGCTTGATCCACGAGCTTGGTCAAAGGCAAGTTGTACTTCTTCGGGATCATCTTCTTGACGCCTTCCATGACGATCTTTGTCGTGTTCGACAGGAAATTTGAGAAAACTCCTTCCGTTTTGACGCCGGCACCGGTGTGAAGCTCCGCGACGTGGGACATGTTGGAGAATGATCGGAGTTGCTCGACGTAGCGAAGGGCCGCGGCGTCGATCTCCTTTTCGGCGAGGAAGCCTTTGTAGAGTTCTTTCTCGGCCTAGAATAAGTTGGAATTAAAAACTGGTGTCTTTTAGGCGTTTGCAACATACCGCCGGAATTTTCGATGAACAAAGATAATAAATCATCAAAACGCGCAGAATATCGTCATTAGTCGTGCACTTTTCGAGCAATTCGGTAACTTTGACATCAGTCTGACCATTGAGCAGCTTTTCCTCGTTTTCGAACAGCACATCGAATCGACGGGATTTGATAGCGGATAAAACTGTGGTGGCAACGTTGGTGTGGAGTTCGACGAAACTTTTGCGTTTGAGAAGCTCGGGCAATGTACCGACAGCAGATGAAAGCTTGGAGGTGGTGTCGCCGAAAACCATGATGGTTTCATCTGATTCGTTGTCAAAGCCCTGAAATAAAAAAACTGAAGGTAATTGAATAAAGGAAAAAAATTTAGCCCGATGCGGGGCTCGAACCCGCGACAGCCAGATTAAGAGTCTGGTGCTCTACCGACTGAGCTAACCAGGCAGTGTGATAGGAGTAACAAAACTGGACGTCACGGAGGCGAGTATTTACGCAATGAAGTGCTAAAAACCCACCATGCTCGTTTTCAGATCCTTAATAGCCTTTTCATTCTGCTTAACCTCCTCCAAATCAGACTGAACAGCATCCGCAACGATAGGGAACGGACTGCCTTTGTAGGTCCTCCAAAGATTGTCACTGGCATCCATGTCGTAGTCGCGATTCTTGCCATTGGCGTCGACAATCTTGACTCGGTTCAAATCCATCTCCAAAATGTCATGGATCAGTGCCTGATAGGTCCATGTGTGATGCAGCATCGTGGCGAGGTCGACATTACGGTCGGCGAGGACGAGAATAGGGCGATGCTTCGTGAAATGGCCGCCGCGGATGTGTTCCTGGGTGAATAGGTTGTTTCGAGCATCGCGGAGATTGTCGCGGATCTTTTGGTTGAGTTTCTGGAAGTTTGTTTATTAAAACTGTTGCTTTGGACGTGTACTTCACTCACAATAGCGACCTGTTCCGCGGCATTATCTTTCAAACACTTGATAATCGGCACAATGCCCAAAGTGGCACAGACGGCAAAAAGCCCGGAGGCAATGTTGTCAATCAGTTTGTCCATGTCTTCTGGGCTGATGGAGGGGTCGTTGATTGCTGTAATAGAACTAAACTGTAAAGAGTGCCCTCCTGAAGTTTGACAAACCTTGAAAAGTAAACGGACTATGCGTCGAATACCTCCTCAACATGAACAAATCGTCCTCCAAAGCGATGAAACTCAAATACTGATCAGTCAGTTTCTGCACCTGCGACATCGTGCCACTGTTGACCGCCGAAGCTGCGATGGATTCGAGCTGGGGGCGTGAGATCGGGTAGATAAGGTTGATGTAGAAGCTGTCATAGAGGGCTTTCTTCAAGTCTTCGCACAAGTATTGGATGTTTTCGTCACTTGGGGAGATGAAATACACTGCCGGGACATCGGGGAGGGTTTCACGGGCACTGTTGACAAGGCTGGAAGAGGGGGGAGGTTGAAATATATAAACTGTTTTGCGTAATAGGATGTCAAAACTCACAAATGAAGCGTAACACCATTCTCCCTTAAAACCTTGACAGGAATCAACGGAGCAATGATATCCTGGGCATACTTGTCGAGAATGAGCACCTTCCAGGTGGGTTCATTCGCCAGGGATGCGGAGACGGGTTGATTGAGATTCAGGATCTGTTTCAATGAGGCTAGAAATGGTTTTTATATATTTTTGTGATTCAAAACTGTAGCATGTACTTACCGATTTGTCGTGTACGGATGTTATCAACCTTCTCAACACTTTGACGATGCATAGTGACCAAATATATGAGGATTCAATGAGGCAGCGAGCACAACAGCCGCCGGCGACGGGTGCGACTGTCCGACGTGGACTTCCAGCGGGTCGCAGTTCGTTACGAGAGTGCTTTTTGCGCACGCGCGAAATTGGCGCGCACGGAAGTGTTTGACGATTTTGCGTTCGCGTTTTGGATACTTTTTTGAAAACTGTTGCCAGTGTTAGCTTGAAATATGGCCGATATCCTCAACGAAACCCGCCTCAAGGACTACTACAAGCACTTCTATCCGTACAAGAGTGTGCTCAAATGGCTCAGCTACAACAATCGTGAGTTTTTACCCTTGAAATTTTTGTTTTAAAACTGAGCTTTCAGCGGACTACCTCAAAAACCGCGAATTTGCCTTCATCCTCGAAAACGACGTCCATCTTCGATATTTGAACTTTGGTGATGCCAGCGATCAGTTCCATCGAGAATTGGTGAAAGTTGCGCCGCAGAAGATTGATCTTGGCGCTGTTTATAACCATTGTGTGAGTTTTTATATATTTTATTTGTAAACTGTTATCTCAAAAGCCGCGTCTTACAGCCAAAAACCCGCCACCAACACAAAGACTTCAAAGCCGTCGAACGTGAACTCGTTTTCGATATCGATTTGACCGATTATGACGAGATTCGAAACTGTTGCAGGTTTGTCAAATTGCTTTTTATATATATTTTTCCAACAAACCCCCTTTCAGCGGCGCCTCAGTCTGCCAAAAATGCTGGCGATGGATGGCGATCGCAGTCCGATGCCTCGACAACCTATTGGAAGGCCATTTCGGCTTCCAGCATCGAATGTGGGTCTTTTCCGGCCGTCGTGGCATCCATTGCTGGGTCGCGGATGCCGAAGCTCGGGCTCTGGATAATCAAGGACGGTCGGCTGTGGCTGAGTATTTGAGCTTGATTGCGGTTGGTTTTGGGAGGTTTTAAACTGGAGTTAATGCGTATCGTTTCAGGGCACCAAAAAGGTCAATCTCAAAACACCCACCATCCATCCCATGCTCGTTGACGCCTATGAAGCCATCATGACCTCAGAAGACATCACCCCATTGGTTTTGGAGCAGGGCTGGCTCGATGAGGAGGAGTCCTGGATGAAAGTGCTTGAGGGTGTTGAGGATCGGGCGTTTCGGGATCAGCTGATTTCGCAGTTTCATGAGTAGGCTTTTTTTGACTTTAAACTGAACCCAATCGTTTCGAGTTTTCAGTCTCTCCTCCGCCGATCTCCGCTGGAAACTCCTCAAACGCCAATTCGATGAAACCGAACGCAAGTCCATGTCTGCCAATCGCTCCGGAAACCTGCCCAAGCCCCCTCCGGCCAACTCCAAGTACTTCCTCATGGCCTTCATCCTCCAAAACGCCTACCCTCGTCTGGATGTCAATGTCTCCACCGGAACCAACCATTTGCTGAAGAGCCCCTTCTGCGTCCATCCGAAGACTGGCAATGTCGCCGTTCCGTTGAAAGCGAATGAAGTCGGCAGCGTCAAGTTGGACAGTCTACCGACCATCGGCGGCCTGATCGACGAACTATCCGTTTTGCTGTCCAAAGACGCCGCGGATTCCACCGAAAAGGAGAACGACAGCCCCGGGAGGAAGCTGTACTACAAGCACACGTCTTTGGCACCGTATGTCGAGACATTTGATGCTTTTATCGAGGGGGCTGTGAGGGGTTGAGGTTGTAAACTGTAAGATCGCTGTAAGAGTGCCTTTAACTTTGCATTTGTGTTAATTTCATGTGTTTAATGAAATAAAAACGGGAATTGGAATTTAAAACTGCATTTAAATCGTTTGTTTTCAATAATGTAGTTGACCACTTGTGTTCACGGCGTAAAAGGTGTTTCGCAGTCAAATTGTTGCATAAATTACGGACCTTTTGAGTCACCTGGCATAATTGCCTTCTAAAAATACTTCAATTTTGCTGAATTTGAGTAGAATAAAACTGTTTCATACTTGCAGCTGCTCCACGTGAGATTCCAATGCACCTTTTTAATTTTAATGTTGACTTTTTGTAACCCTACGTCGCTTCCGTGTTAAAGACATACCAAAGCCGATAAATAATGTTTTTTGTTTACGCCTACTTACTATAACAATACAAAGCTTAAGCCGTAATCATAATTGGTGGGCGGGTTGTTCGCCCTTTTTCAACGCTTCTGTTCTATGTTCTTTTCTATAGTCTTATAAATACGGCCAAAAAGATAGTACACATAAACTGTTCTGTCGGTCTTCTGGCAGGATGAATAGAATAATCTTCGGCGCGTCTAACAATGAAATTTACAACTGTTCGAGATATTCTCATGAAACTTGGAAATCGCTTGGGAAGCCTAGTTTACCCATTGGAGTGTTTTATATTGTTAGTGGGCTGATTTATAATGTGGGTTTTTAAAGTTACAGGGTGCGGCAGAAATACGTTGACAACAGTTGACAAACGTTTTCCGTCATAACTTCCTAAAAACTTAACATTCAGCTACCCAGCAAAAAAAGATCGATAGTGTAATTATTTGACTATGTTGTGTCCAAACGATTTTGGGTTAGCTTTGTTTAGACGCGCTACAGATGCCAAAACGTGTCGGTACCTCTTCTTGAAATTTTGGGCTTGGGGCCGCAGGTCAGCTTTTGGACGAGGTGGCATTTTTAGAAATTTTTTTCTCGATCGGAGAACATCTAACATCCGCCAAATTGACAGATTAAAGTTACCAGGGACCTCTCACATCTCTGTGATTTTTTGGAGCCTATAGAATCTGCATTTGGTAAAGATTCTGGACGGATTCTGTACCAACGTCAAAATTTCAGTGTTTTTGGGTTTTTAGGGTAAAAATCGAATGTAAAGTCCACTGACGCGGCGGTTTTGGTGTCTTTATGCTTTAAAAAAGTTAGCAATACTAATGCAACATTTAGTTTGTACCCGGATCGCTTGTAAATAGTAAAGTTGAAAAAAGCCCTTTTTAAAAGCCATTTTCTCCCTGTTAGAGGGTGCTCGAAATGGCCACAGTACACCCGAACGAAAACCTGGTAAATTCTAATCTGTGCTCGATTTTGAAGCTAAGGGTCTATGCTAATTGCAGTAAAAATTTCAAGGCTCTAGAAAAATCGTTGCGCCTGGGGGGTCTTCAAACGTGTCCCATGCACCCGCGGGCTTTTGCGCCAAAATCGAAGAAGCGTTTTGGCGTCTGTAGCGCCTCTAAACAAAGTTATCCTTGAACCGTTTGGGCACAACATTAACAAATAAATACGCTAATTATCTTTTTTTACTAGGTACCTAGATTTAAAGTTTTAAGGAAGTTATGACGGAAAACGTTTGTCAACGTATTTCTGCCGCACCCTGTAAAACTGCATTCTGCCAATAATTAACAGTTTCTAAGACTACGGTACTTTAGACCCTCTACATCCCAATTCTTATCGTAATGCTAAAGCACCAATTCATCCGCCGATCTTGCTACCGTATAATGTTCTATCTCGGAATTGTCGACTTTTCTTGCGTCTGCTTGAATTCCATTGCCGCTGGCTATTTTTCGATAAAAGGGACGCTCTACTGTACAGATCCGATGCTGACTTACGTAATTGGGTGTTTCAGTGTTTGTGAGTTGAACCTTTTTGAACTTACATTGTAGCTACTGTAGCATAAATTTTTATAAACTGCCACCATACTGATTTTGTTCGCATTAAATGGCCTTTCAACCTATTATTTGTAGCTAGCGTAGCATAGACTTTTAAAAACTGTCAATACACTCGAATCTTTCAGCATTGTGGGCGACAAGTTGCGCAACGTGCCTCCTCCTCGCTATAAACCGCTGCCTGACCGCCATCTACCCCAAATTCTCAGATCGTGTTTTCGGTGGCTACAATACCCTCTTTTTACTACTGCTTCCGACAATGTATTTCTTGTACTTCCTCCTCTTCACGCCGCCGGTTATCTTCTCGAGCAGTCATTATGCCATGTTTTTTAATCCGTTTATTGGCATTTCCGGCTTTGAGATGCATGTCGAAGAACCCAAAGTAATCACTTTTTAATTGCAACCCAATTACTAGTCAAATGTGTCAATTACAGTACGCCAGCCCTCTGCACACGATAAACAACATCGCAGACGTCGTCCTTCTGAGTTGTACTTATGCAGTTTTCTGCGGTATCATGGCCAAGGCCCCATCTAGCATGACGACATCCCCGAAGCAGCAGACCTTCGTCCAAGCTGCACTAATTTGTAGCTTCAATGCCTTTGCTTCGGTCATTTACGTCATTATGCAGTTTGTACCGACGCCGACGGTGGTAATTGTGATGGGACAGATTTCATGGCAGGGCAGCCACGGCGCGCCGGTTTTTATATATCTGTTTTTGAATAAGTCGATTCGGAAGGCTGTTTTGAGGCTGCTGGGGATAAGGAATCGGAAAAATGTGATTTGTAGGATGGGGGTTCAGACGGTTACATCGGCGCCCTTGACGACTATTCATTTTGTGAGATAGGTTTTAATAAACTGTGATGACGTTGTTAAAAACAATAATTTATAATTCCAAAGACAAAACAATAAATTCCATAAATGGCTCGCATCCAACACGCGATTTAATTTCAAATAATTAAATTAACTCATCGATAATAAATACTACTCTGGTAATATAATATTTGATACATATTTTCACAACTCTTGAGCATCAACTTCTCCCCCTTTACAGTGAAGCGATCTTATTGGAAGTGCGTCTCAAACAAGAGGCGACACAGTCCCTCTGGCAGGTCAGAATGCAGACATCGTCGGGCGGGTTCTTTTCCTTTGTGCATTCTGTCGTGCAGACACGCTCACAGGAGGATTCGCACTTCTTCTTGATGACATCATTCAGGGAACTCGCTTTGGAAGTTGGTTCGATGATGGGGGCCTGGGCGGGGGCCGGTGGATGTGGGGTTGTCGTCTGGAGCGGAGATGCACTGCTTCCGATGTGGAAGTGCGGATTCGGGGTGGCATTGGCTATCAGAGCCGGGTCAAAGGGGTCGATGGCGCCGCGCTGGGAGGCTGGAGCGATACGGGGGTACGGTTTTTGGGTCGTTGTGGGGGCTGAAGTCACTGGAGGGGGTGTTGTGGTGGTGGTTGTGGAGGAATTCTGGGTCATGAAGTGGATCAGGACCCGGGTTGGTTGTTCTTTCGAGTTGGGGGCGGTGGATTCTGCTGATTTTGACACGTTTACGATCTGGTTCTTCTGAGCAGCATTCATAGCGCCAATATTGTTCATAATTTCACGTCGAGACTGATCAATGGCACTAGCTAGCCCGGCGGAGATGCAAGTTGATGTGCAGAGTGGCATACAGGCCGAGATACACTGCTTGGGGGCATTTCCAATCGGGAATTTTTGAGGCTGTTGATTGCTGCTTTGCTGGACATGGCCAGTCTGAACCGGGATAACAGACGGTAAGATCATCGGGGTCGGGCCGGCTGCGACGACTGAAGCACCTGTGTTAAGATAATTTGGTGCCATACTGTTCAAACATTGAGGCTGACAGGCCGGCATACAGGCAACTGGGCAGGTTACGCCTTGAGTTGGGATAGGGACCGATTGTTGGGGTTGAGGCTGCTGATAGGGTTGTACTTGCTGGGGCTGTTGGGCTTGCTGGACGCAGGTTTGTTCGCATTTGGGCATACATGAGGGGATGCATTGTTGGGATAAAACTGGCGGTGACGATGGCTGTTGTTGGGTCCTCATATTATCAACAACCTTCTGAATACAACTCGATGAACAATCTGGCATGCATTGCGGAATGCAAATCGTCACTTGAACCATCTGTGCAGCAGTTGTGGCTGGCTGTTGAGCCTGGGGCTGAGGCTGTGGCTGGGGCGGAATCATGATAGGTGTCGAAGGAGTGGACGCAATGCAAGTCGGGGCACAGGTTGGCATGCATTGAGGGATACATTGGGGCTGTTGTTGCTGGATTTGGACGTTCTGGTTACTGTATTGTTGTTGAAACTGTCCACTTGATTGACCATAGACTTGCTGAGCCGGTGCCTGCTGATTCCCATATGCCGATGTACACTGTGGCAAGCATTGTGGCATACACGAAGATACACATTGCTGTTGGGGTTGTTGTTGGGTTTGAAACTGGACCTGGTGTTGATTTGACGGCTGATACAACGACGTACACGACTTCAAACAACTCGGCTGACACATTTGAATACAATTCCGTGGCGCTTGAGGGGTGGTAGTCATCGGAATCGGGGTGGTCGAACTCGGAGCCGTTAATGCCATGCAATTGTTGTTACAGGTCGACACACATTGCTGCTGGCACATTGGCATGGTCATCTGAAGTCGGATACAGACTTTTTGACAGCTTACAGGGCAGCGGGAAGTGCAAGACTGGGCATCTGGTGCCGCTGTGACGACCCCTGAGACGACAGAGTTGGCTAGACATGTGCTTTGGCAGGTATCGGTACAGGTAGCCTTGCAGAGAAATTGGTTCTGACCGTTAGCTTGACAGTTTTGCTGGCAATTCTGCTCACATCTCGGAACACAATTACAAGCGCAACTCGGCTGTGCCTTCGGGCATTGGCAAGCCGGAGGGGCCTGGGTGGCACCGAGGATGAGGACGTGGGGGATGTGTTGCTTTGTGCCAGCGGCAGTGGCTTGGAGTTGAGCTGGGCTGATTTGAAACTGGGAACACGTTCGTTGGCACGTGAATTGACAGGTCGAAGTACACTGATCAACAGGCTGCAAGTGTGCCGTGCAGGATTGGACGCATGATCGTTGGCATGCTGGCTGACAGGCTTCGCGGGTGTAAACTGTAGGTTGAGCAGATTGAAAGTACTGTGGAACCTGTTGGCATCCACAAGACGGCATCACAGACCGTGCGCATCGGCAAATCTGGTCATAAGCGTCTGATCCTGTGTGACAACGGCATTTGAGGGGGGTCTCGGAGGGATTACAGTCGCAGGGGGCCTGAAAGTTAGGTTTAAACTGGAATCTGTGTGCGCTTGGCTAGAAAAAAGTCACCTCAGCACTACTCCCCGTAATCAAACAACTCCCAAAAATCAGAAAACCCAGCAAGAATCCGCGTCTGAAGTCTACCCAGACTATGTCCTTGGAATCCTCGCCCTTCCGGGTGTTCAGGAGCCGCCGCCGTTGCATCTTAAACTGCTTGATCAAGTACGTATAGAAATCAAAATCAAATCCAGACAGTATCGCGTCGCGTGTCAGCAATGGGGAGGGAAGAAGCTCCGACAACACGAAGGCTTACAAAGCTCTTTGCACCTTTTTCGACTTTCGTCAACTGCGGCCTGCCTTCCAAAAACAAAGTCAAAAGACAGGGGGCGCGCGGGAGGGGTGAAGCGCAGGCTTCGAAATCCATAAGCTCCCGAAAAAGTGACAGCTTTTTGTCACTGCTTACATACACACTACAAAAAAGGGAAGAAATCGGTTTCTTAATGACTTGGCTTGATCGAAGCGTGTCTTTTCGAAGCAATACAATACAAGACATACACGATGAGCAACCACGGGAGCGGCTTTGTCAATTTGGAAGATTAATTGGGAGGCTATTGGATGCGTCAGGATCGGGAGCGGGGGTATTTTTGGAATTTTGGGCCATCGAGATCAAAAAGGCTATCAAAAAAACTGGCTTAAATGACGTAAGTTTGTCTCCAGACAGCGACCCTAACCTCTACTGCCCTCTGGCTATTGTATCCCGCTCAAGAAGCCCCGTAAGGAAGCGCAATTCTGCAATTCTTTCCGCCCTGAAAAGACGGTATTGTGCAACCACGAGTGGCCGATGAAGCCAGCCGTCAATGCTTGCGCAATGCCCTCACTGAAAAGAATCCGAGCCCCAATAGATGCATCAAATTTCAGTATTCGTGTCGCGCCGACAAGCCCTTGTCTTTGAACACGGCCCGAGATGGTGCGCATTGAAAAAGCAACGCTGGCTAACATAAAACTCCAAAAAAGGGATACCGATGCGGCCACTTTATCCGGGACGGACCAGGGAACCGATCTATGTGAACTTTAGGCGTTGGGTGAAAACTGGCAAGAGACAATGCTATCATAAATGTCCAATGTAACTGAATAGGTAAAAACTGCAAAGAAGAATCTCGAATTTGGACTAAATAGTGCGTCAAAAATAATACTGTAAGTATTGGAAACAAAAACTGTCAAATGTGTATGTATATCGATAAATACCAAACAAACTATTTTGGCAAAATAAGCACATTTTATTGTAAAAACTGATGCATCATTGGACAAGCAGACCCTCAATAAATCCAAACACAGAACCCCCTCAAACTGCACTCCGAACCACCCAATTGACAAAATCAAGCAATGTTCTGAATCAAATCGGCCCGAATCTGGCCAACCACCCACCCGCCTCTTGCACCTTTGCAGTCGTTTTTTTCCCGTCTTGATCCCTACCAAAGTTAGACCCATTCAAAGAGGAGTGAACAGTGTTCGATCTGATCCCGACAATCCCTTAACCCTCCCGTCCCTTCCGATTCCCTTTTTCACAACGCCCCAGGATAGGATTATCAAAATGTGTATCCCTGGAAAAGAAACATGTTTGCACCTGAAATACCTGATTTTAGGACTATTTTTTCTTTCTTTTTTCTGATTTGCAACTTTGAATTTTGTAAAACTGATGGGCTTTTGCAGATGTACAAACATACTTAACTTTATAAACAAACCAAACATATTATACAAAGTTAACTGATAAATATTAAAATAGAACGATACAAAATTAAAGCACAAACAAAATAAAAAATACAAAAACGCATTGGAAAGGTGACCATGCTACAAAGTTGCAAAAATGGAGAAAACTGCAATTGTGCAAATACAAAAGATCGATGCAAATTGGAAAGTTGGAAAAACCTTATTCGGCACTCAAACTGGGAGAAGGTTCGTTGGTGAAGACGCGTTCGTGCGACGAGTCCTTGATGTTCTTCCGTTCCTTGTACACGAATTCCGAGAGTTGCGACTTGTTGTATGAGTAATCGAAAAATAACTCCTCGTTGGGGTCGATGTCGTGGAGCGCAAAGAGTCCGATATGGTGATCGCCACTGACTACCATGACCCTGGCACGACAGTTGGGATGCTTGGAATGGTTGACGAAGCGGACGACGTTCCCGACACGGGTGGCGTCGACGGCTTGTTCGTGGTTCAGGGCTGGAATTGGGAGGATTGGATGTACAAAAACTGGATTGTCTAACTTGAGACTTGTGTAACTTACAGAAAAGATAACTACACTTGAACTTGTCATAGACCTTGCCACGTCGCTCAGCTTCATCCTGGGTAATGATCTCCCCGACGTATTCACCAATAAATTCGCCCTTGGGAATGTGTTCAGCAGCGAAACAACCGACACCAGAAACCTCGGAAGCGGCAATGTAGAGCTTTCGTTGGTAACTTCGCTGGATGTTTACGTTACGGCAGACGAGGACTTCGCCGGAATCGTCGGTGATTTCTGGAAATGGGTTCTGTTTTGAAAACTGGTGTCATTAAGGAAGAACTTACGGCAATTACACTCAACACAAAGATCGGGATCACACTCCCAGCCAGCATAGAAGCACTGACACATCTTGGAACGGCAATTACCCGGCCGACAGCGACATCCGGGGAAGCGAACTTGGCAATCGACGGGGCAGCCACAGTACTTCGTGCACATGAGATCATTCAGACGGCAAGAGCATCCGTTTTTACGGGAGCATTCGCCGAGATGGTTGCATGAACGGTATGGCTTGTTGTTGTTCAAACGGCCGCCGTTGATGCTGCGGAACATGCGGTGGTGGCTGTTGGTGGCAGGCCTGGAAATGGTCAAGTAAAAACTGTATTCTTTGCCGTGTGACAGAAACTCACTCAATCTTGCGTTTATTCTTATACAACTGACTCGGATCCGAGATATCATTATCGAACGACGCCTCATTGGCCTTAATGTAGTCATATACCTGCTTGCACGTCTTCGGCGGGGTTCGAACGAGGGTTGTCATGATCTGCTGGAGCCGACAGTTAGAAGACAACTTGGCCGCCATCAGGGTGTTGACTACAGTCTTTTCATGGGCAGTCCACTCCGGCTCGGGTTGATTGGCATCATTCTTGGTCGACTTCTGCGGGGATGCAGCACTGTTCCGACGCTTGCCGCCACCGACCTTCTTCGGCGACTTGGATTCAAAGTGCCGGTAGCAAAACTCGCCACAGGGCTTTGTTCCAGGGCCAATGCTGTCATTATCACGCTCAATGTGGACATCGTTCATCGTGACGGACGCCGAATGGAAGATGCAATCGATGGTAGCGCAGCGTTTGCACATCAGATGCGCCGTGGAGCTCAATACGGCTGAAGCCGGGAAGACCTGGGTGAATTCACCGAACTCGTTGTACAACGTCGTGCGTTTGATGGCATTGTCGGGATCGTATCGGGCCACGAGATCGGGATACATCGAGACCAAATCACGGGCGGAGGCCTTGTTCGGGAACTCATGGTATACTGACGACATGACTTTGATGAGGTCATTGCCGTGGTTTTCGAGGTTGTTCTTCTTGAGAAGCTGGTCGACAAGTTTGAACAGCAAATAGTCGTTCATAATGTCACCACATCCCTCCGATTGGCCGTGAATGCCTTCATCGTAGGTTTCGAGGAGATCTTCCAGGACGTCCTTGTCGCTGACTTCGTCGCCGAGATAGGGCAGATGGGACAAGGCGTACTCCGATTGTCCAACGATGTTGACATTGGTGTGGGTCCAGTAACGCATGGTCGGGAAAGTCGGGACTTCGCCGAGGTAGAAGGCCTTGATTTTGTGGACGACTTCCCTCTCGTCTTCATACCCTCCACCGGGGGCCAAGTCTTCCACCTCATCATCGGTGTCAGCGATCAGTTCAAGCTCGGGAGGAAGGTCAAAAGTGTGTTCGGGGAAGGTTTGTTCGGGTTTGATGAACTTCTGGAATATAAAAAACTGTAATAGATAACGTGCTTGATCAACTTTAACACTTACATAACCAATGCTATCAACCCGACGCCAATATTCCGCCGAAACTTCAGCATACACATCGGGAATCTGGGCCACAATAGCGTCATCCGGGACATAGATAGATTCGCTTTCATGTGCATAGCTGGAATCGAATTCGGGCTCGTCGGCGGCCGACGTCGTGGCTTCATCGTCGACTTGGCGGGCACGCTTGTTCTTCGGCTGAACACGGCCAGTTTGCTTCGAGCGTTGCTCCTTCAATTGGCGACCCATTTTGAGGGGTTAGGGGGAAACAAACCTGAAAGGAATGTCACATTAGAGAATGGTCAGCTGGTCAATAAAACGCGGGGGGATATCGATTCACGTTCGGGCGGGGAACATGCACTGACATTGCACGTAAATTGACCGTTGATTGGTTAATATATAAACTGCAGCTAAGGGGGAATCAGCAACATTGCATTGTTTGGAGCCAAAAGAGAAGGAATCGCGCGCTAAACCGCTAGCTCATGTGTTGGCGGGGGGAAGGGGTCGGTAAAAAACTGTCGTGTCCGCGTAAAACGTTATATGAACTACTATGATTAACGTTTACACGAACATGCAGTAACGCAAACCAACTTTACCTAGTCTAATTAATAATGTTGAGACACATGAAGATGTCCCTCTCGACTGGTGAGCGCGAATATATCCCGCGTACATGGACTATTCGTAATGAGAGTACTTTTGGGGGCACATCTCGCGTGCATGGCAGTCTACCAAAACTGTGCCTCCGGTTTCTATTTACGTTTCTTAGCGTGCTTGTTATAAATTGCTATTTTAAACTGTGTTGATTAAAGAATTCTTTCTAGCAAAATACATAACAGTAGTTTGTGATCAGTAATTTTGGCCCAAAACAACACAAACAACAGTCTATCTTTTTGCAAAAGACGCACTTTTTCAAATGTCGATCAAGTTCGCCAAGTGGTGGACTGTTTGACCTCGTAATTTGTTTACCAAATTTGGGCAAACATAACCGACAAAAAGGAAAACTGAACCGAAAACGTAAATTGGAAGAAATATGCGAGGGAAATGCACGCGGAAACCTCAAAAAGCGACGGAAATAACAAAGGTGACGGCGCAGGACTGCCCTTTATAGATGCACGGACTGGTCGAAACACATTTCAGAACGTTTTGATTCGAAAGGAGGGGAAGTAAACAAAAACATGCCAACGAGCAAACAATGTAAACTGTCAGTTCTCCGCGTGCCCTTTCATAACGATCTTCACAAAATTACGGTAAAACTGACGTAGAAGCCCCTTTTGAAAATCCACAAATTTGATTTTGATTGTTTACGTTTATCCTTTATTCAATTTTTTTTAACAAAACTGCAGAAACGTCGGTTCATGATTACCACCCCATCTGACTTTTGCCCTCGCTTCCAACCGCCATTAAACAATGATACTTTTGCACTCCTCCAGACAGCAAACCCCTTTCACAGTCTGAGTCAATCCGAAAGTTTAATTTGTATCAAAGTACTTCCGATGATCGCAACCATCGGGAAGTACTTGTTTTTCTTTCTCGCTTTTCTGGTCGTCGATTGATAAGAGAAAAACCAAATTGAGCAGAAATCAAATCAGGCATCAATGTCACCCGGTGTGTAAATTGAGATCACACATGATCTTGGGCAAGTATGACATTGCTCGAGGTGATTTTACGTTTGCAAATAGCGGGGGTAATAAACATCTTCCATCATGTCTGCCTTTGGTGATACCCCGAAAAACAGGCAGCCAGAGACAAAGAGGGTGGGTTTCGCGATAAGAAACTGGGTATCACAGTGCAGATTGACGTGATGGTCGGTGGGGGCGATGGAAGAAAAGCTCCTCCCTTTGATGGCTAGTTGTTAAATAGGGGAATTAACAGGGTGTATAGATTTGCCTGTGGCTATTATTGTGTGAGTTGTTAGTTATTGGTAATAGAGAGAGTAAAGTGATGCCGACTGCATCGGAACCAAGTTTGCCTACGACGCCAGAGGGGGTCAGTACTGACGATGCTAAGAATGCGCCTTTTACGAAGTCGGAATCGGCGGTGAGTTTGGGGGGTAGTGAAAACTGGCAATTATTCTTGATTTGGTTTAGACAGTGCCACTGACGATTCCAAGCCACAAGCACTCCGTCGCCCACGCCTTCTCCCCCATCGTGACTATTGCTAGCGACACTAATACGACCACTACTTCGTCTATTACGGCATCCCAGGGGACCCCGAGGGAGCTGATCGATACCACCTTCAAAGTCAAGGAAAAGGTTAGCCAGTTCGTCCTTTAAACAGTTAATTTACCTCTCTAGAAACAGATCAACATCCGTAAGGCCTCTATCCACCCTGGAGATGAGGGCTACGATTTGATCGATCCCGTCTGCGACCCTAAGCATCCGCACAGGATTAACTTTAGCGATATTAGCAGTGCCGCGTACAGTATTCGGGATGGGATTAATCGGATTCCGTGCATGGTAAGTCTGAACTGTATAAAACTGCAGTAAAATACCTTTTCTGGGTTTAGAAAGCCCACCAACTCTCAACCTGGCTCGGCGTCGACCTCTACCTCAAAAAGGAGTACCTCCAAGTCACCGGCAGCTTCAAAGAACGTGGAGCCCGATTCGCCCTCCTCCGTCTAACCAAAGAGCAAGCCGCCGCGGGTGCCATCGCAGCCTCTGCCGGCAACCATGCCCTCGCCCTTGCCTACCACGGCCAACAACTAGGCATCCCCATCACTGTGATCATGCCTATCTTCGCTCCCTTGATGAAAGTCAGCTGTTGCAAGGGTTACGGGGCAACGGTCATCCAACACGGCCATGATATTCAGGATGTAAGTCACTAAACTATTGCATCAACCCATAAAAAGGCCGATTTGTGAACTCCAAACACGACCTTCAGTCTGGAGTCGAATCAAATCTGCCTTATCAGCGCTATTTTCTTTGTTGAAAAAAGTTATTGCTTCCGTTGGGCACCCATTTGAAAGCTTTTAACGATGCTGATTGAAGCGTTGACGCTTATCAGCTTAAAATCACATTGTCTGGGTTGAAATGGCCAACTAATGAGTACTGTATAACTTTAGGCCAAAGAATTCGGATTCCACTATGCGCGCGAAAAGGGCATGACCTACATCAATGGCTTCGACCACCCAGATGTCGTCGCCGGTCAGGGCACTATTGGCTTGGAAATTCTAGAGGAAGTCAAGAATTTGGATGCTGTCATCGTCCCAGTTGGTGGAGGTGGCCTCGTCGCTGGGGTGGCCATGGCGATTAAGACGCTTCGGCCGGAAGTTGAGGTCATTGGGGTCGAATCTGAGACGTGTCCGAGCTTCTCCAATGCCTTGTTTAACAGCGGATTGCCGGTGCATCCGGAGAATAGCTTGGCGGATGGTGAGTTGGGGAAGAAAACTGGTCGCAATGGCAAATGTATATATAAATTTCAGGCCTAGCAGTCCCGACCGTCGGCGTGAACGCCGTCTACATGGCCAAGGGCAATGTCGATCGCATTGTGACCGTCTGCGAAGAGAGCATCGCCCTGGCTATCCTGCGATGCTTGGAGATGGAGAAATCTGTCGTTGAGGGGGCTGGAGCTGTCGGTTTAGCGGCGCTGATCTCTAACAAGCTGCCTCATTTGAAGGGCAAGCGGTGAGTCTAATCCCTACCAAAACCTCTCTAAACCATCAATCTACAGCGTCGTTAACATCCTATCCGGTGGCAACATCGACTCCACAGTCCTCGGAAGAACCATCGAACGCGGTCTCGCTGTCGATGGACGTCTCATCAAGTTCGATGTTGTCGTGAGTGACCGGCCGGGAGGTGGGTTTTTATATATAAAACTGGCTCTTCTTAGGAATAACAAGCTTTTTAGGCATTGCTGAACTCGCAACACTGATCTGCAAGCATGGTGGCTCCATCAAAGACATGTTCCACGAACGTGCCTGGCTCGCGGCTAACGTTTTCAGCGTCAGGGTTCGTGTTGTGGCTGAGACTCGCGACCACGATCACGCTGACATTTTGCTTAAGGAGCTCGAGCAGCACTATTCACAGGTAAATAATATATAAACTGCATTGATGGGGGGAGACCGCTTTGAATAACATTCAATTTCCAGATCAGCTACCAAGACTACCGCCCGAAATTCGTGTGCACCGGTGACGAATCACCATAATTTAGGTTTTTGCTAACTTTTTATATATATATTTTCACTTAAAACGCTCGCCTAATAAAACTGATGTCCTTATATTGCTCTTTTATACCACACTGATTGAATTAAACTGATAAAACATCAAAACTTGCAATTAGAGACAACTTTCTTCCTAGCCTCCTGTTCTAAACCCGCCTAAAAGTACGACTAAAATGCATCTATTTTCAACCTCCCAACCGTTGTAAAGTAGCAACCATCAGAGCCAGGCCTGTTACACTCAAAAGCCGGCGGCGATAATCGAAAAAAGCGCACGCCTCGAGGGGAACAGCGCTCGGCTCCTTCGCGAACTTGTCCGTCGTCCATTGAAAAGATCGACGTTTGCTTCTGCACGCGAACACACAGGATGGTCCCGCCGCGATAACCTGCTGTAGGGCTCCGCGAACAAGCTTGGAACGAGCGAGTCCGCCTTTTTTGGCCGTTTTGAAGCTTTTTCAGCCGTTTCCGGATTCTGCTTCCATCCATTTGCATATTTTTGGGCCTCCGGCGCTGCTGCGCGATCCGGTGGCCAGCCCTGGCTAGTCATATTGGAATTTTTTGGGGGTAATCAGTCGGTTTTTATGGCTTTCTTCCGGGCCTTTTCCCTCATTCAGTTTAAGGATCAAAAATCTTTATAGCTGACTTATTTTATGCCTCTCTCCCTTGTTATTTGCCTGTATGCTTACTAGGAGGCTCCCGTCATTTATGGGGATTACAATTAGAGACTTGGCGCGCATTCTTTCACGGCGTTAATGATGTCGTTTATCACGCGCGCTTTTTAGGTAACACCTGCTATGCGATTTTAAGGTATATTTTCGTGGCTTTTTACTATGCTAGATAGATAATCCGGCGCTAATAAGTCCCTTTGGTACCACGCTAATGGTGTACCGTGATATTTTCTTTTGTTTGGCGAGAATGACAGTTTAAGACGAGCCCAGCTGACTAGTTCCCCTCAAGGTTTTTCGAACACCAACTAGTTTTTTCCGTCGCGCCGCAGGAAGCTGAGGTTCAGATTGACTGAGTGTTAGACTGCATTGTTCTCCGCATACGCAGCGCGCGGGAGTTTTTCATGCGTATGCATCTGTAATAATTATATTGGTTTCGTGACTTTTAATCGCGGTTTTTACAATTACACAAAGCTGAAAATTCTCCTTTTTCAGTTTAAACTCGGACAAAGGTTCAGACGGTGACAGAACCATGGTGGAGTACGGTGTTGTTACATCGAATAAGTTCAACTTTCTATCGGACGATGGTTTGTTTCTGCTTTTTTGTGATCCTGGATATAATAATTATATATTTTCAGAGTCCGCTGACCCGAGTCAGATTCTCTCTAAGGCTGCGGTCATCAAGAAGACCAAGAGCACTACCGTTCAGCCGGCTGCTCCCCCTGCCCCAGTAAACACTGTTCCCAAGCCCGAACGCCCTGCCAAGGATGCCGATGTGAAGCCCCGTGGTCCTGCCCCTCGCGGTGGTCGTGGTGGTCCTCGTCGTCCCGCCGGTGAAGGTCGTGAAGGCCGCCCGGAACGTCACGGTGACGGTGAAAACCGTGGTCCTCGCGGACCCCGTGGCCCTCGTCGTGATGATGGTGAAGGTCGCCCTCCCCGTCGTGATGATGGCGAAGGTCGCCCTCCCCGCCGTGAGTACGACGCGTCTCGTCGTCGTGAAGATGGTGAAGGCCGTCCTCCTCGCCGTGAGTACAACCAGGAGCGTAATGCCGATGGTGAGCTTGTTGAAGGTAAGTAACTGTTGCTATTGTTAAGATTCAGTCTCCAAATCTTAATATTTTAGGCGATGACCGTCGTCGTGGTCCCCGTGGCGAGCGTGGTGGTCGTGGCCGTGGAGCTTTCCGTGGTGACCGCGCTAGCGGAACTGGTGCTCGCGCCGGCGCTAAGCGCGATACCCATGGCAAGGGCAACTGGGGAACCCAGGAAGATGAGCTCAAGGGCGAAACCGAGCCCGTCGTCGAAGGCGCTGCTGCCGTCGAGAAGCCCGTTGTCGAAGGCGAAGAAGCCGCCGAGAAGCCCGCTGAGGCCGCCGTCGAAGAAAAGGAGGAGGAAGCCCCTACCTTCACCCTCGAGGAGTGGAAGAAGCTCCACCAGCAGGCTGACAACAACAACTTCAACGTCCGCAAGGCCAACGAAGACAAGAAGCTCAACCTCGTCCCCATCAAGAAGGAGGACCTCGGAGAGAAGGAAGTCGAGGAGTTCATCACCCTCGTAAGTTGCTTTCTTTGACGTCTCCTTTCCGATTTTTTACGAATTATATTTTCAGCGCCGTGAGCCCAAGAAGAAGCACGTCGACATCTCGGTCAACTTCACCGACAGCAACCGCGGTGGCGGCTACGGCAACCGTGGCGACAGGCCCGCTCGTGGCCGTGGCGCTCCTCGTGGTGACCGCCAGGGTGGTGATCGTGCCCCTCGTGGTGACCGCGCTCCTCGTGGTGATCGCCCACAAGGTGACCGTCCGGCCCGTGGCGGCCATGATCGCCCGGCTCGTGGTGGCCAGGGACCCCGCAACCAAGGTTTCAACCTCAACAGCGACTTCCCCGCCCTTTAAAAAGGATCTGGAATACCGTCTTCCCATCCCCGTCTTCAACCAATAACATCTTGGTTCCCTTCTGCACCGCTCTTTTTACCACCAAATTTTCGATCTGTTTGCTTGCGACCCGCTGCTTGCATCTGACTTGATTCTCGACACCCCCGTTTATCAAATCAGCATCAATTTAATTCTAATTTTTATGCGCTTTCCAACATTTTCATCCGTTAGATAGATATAGTTTCTTTTCGATTTGCGCATTTTTACCAAATTAAATTGTTGCTGACTCAATTTTTCGTTGTTCCTTATACTTTTCTGCTACTATTCGGACAATATTTGTACGTTGAATACTCTCGGCGTTTTAACCCTAGCAGTATCTCGCCATTCTCCTCCACCTTTTTGTTTATTTTTTTTATTGCCGCAGGCTGGTTATTACAGGTCGCGGCATGTTTCGGATTCACCTTACATCGGCAGGTATTTCCCCCTGACGTATTGTTATTGTTGTTGTTCGTTTTAATAAAAAATGTTTCTAAAATCGATCGTGGTTTGCACATTTATGTCTTCTGAGCTCACATATATTTAAAAACAGGGTTACGTTAAGGTTATGAGACAATGAGATGCTTTCAAGAATGGAAATCGCTTGAATCAAGAATGGAACAAAATATTAATCCATGACGTTGTCGTCTTCGCCGCCCTCATAACCGCCGTCGAGATACTGCTGATTGTCAAAGTACTGCTCGGCTTGAAGTCGCGCGGCTTCGGCCTGTGCGATGACGTTGGCAGCGACGTCTGGAGGGATGAGGGGGTTATTGACAGGAGGGTTTGCTTCATTGCTATCTTCAGTTCCTGCACTGGGGCCATGGAATGCTGGGAAGTGGTTGGCTTTCCACGCATCGTGACGTTCGGTCTTCTTCCAACGGTAGTAGAAGTGCACGATCTCGCCGACGGATTTCGCGGGTAACTGAAATGAGCTTTCTTTCATCGAAGAACCACAAAAATGGGAAAGATGGACTCACATATTCATGCCGTAATCGATGGAAGTTCTTCATGTAGGCGTGCATGCCAATTTCAAAGTTGCGCATGTCTTCCTGGGTCCAGGACGGGTAAATGCCAAAGTGAGATTTGCGGGGTAAGTTAACATCGGGCGGGCCTTGCTCGAAGTCGGCCTTGGCGGCTGCCGGGTCGTAGTTGTGCTTCAGGAGGAGGAACAGGGCTTCCTCGTTGTCCCAGAACAGTGGGGTCGTTTCGCTGGTGAGGCCGGGCGGAGGGATGCGCTTCTTGTTCGGAGGCTTACGGACGGGGACAGCCTCGCAGCCGGGCTCCTTGTTCATCATGAAGTCGATGGAGCACGCCGCGACGGACTCGAGATACTTGTCGATCTGGTCATCGTTGAGGGTGTCCGTGGGACGCCAGAGAAGGTCAGCATCGTGATTGGGGACGTAGGTGGGGTCGATTTCGGGCATGGTTTCGTGCTGGAAATATATAAATATATATAAAGAAGTTGCAATTTTTGAAGAAACTGACCTGATATTGCGGCCCAATGCGCGGGGTCACCTCCGGCAAGTAGTCATCATCGTCGTCGCTGCCATAGGAGGCCAGGTTGTCGCTCCCGGCTTGCATGAATCTCCGAAGCTCGGATTCGGGCTCAGGCTCCGGCTCCGTCCCATTCGTTTCATTCGTGCTGCCACTGCTGTCGAATAGCCCTTGCTGACCGGGTTGTTCCACCCCAGCAGCTCCCTGAGGTTGAGGTTGACCAGCAGCCTGGCCCAGCGTCCCTTCCAAGCCGCCAGACACGTGCGCCGACGCGACAACCGGGGCCAAGGGTGGCGGAGCTGGTGGGTCATCCGGAATGCCGCAGTAGCGGCGTCGAAGCTCCTCAATGTCCATCTCGGCTTCCTCCTGCAGTGCATCGAGATCATTGTCCTCGTCGCCGAGCAGCTCTTCCTCGGCTAGGGTGTCTGAAATGGGGTGATGATAAATATGAGCCCAGACAAGTGCGCAAAGAAAAAAAACTTGCCTTCATTGTCGATGCCGTCATCGTCGTCGTCGCCCTCCTCGAAATCGTTCAGATCCTCGTAATCTTCGTGATCGGACATGGTCTTCCTTATCAGAGGATGAAGTTAGCTGACAGTCGGGGGGAAAAGCGTCTGCGCGAGGTCGGATTTTTTGAAAGCTGGATATCGGCATAAAGCCCGCCAGGAAAGTGCAACCACATCCGACCCTTTTCGTTATGGGACCAGTTGGCTGGTCTGTGCGCGTGCGCGACTGACAAAATGCACTGTTTTCAATGTTTGTGTTTGTCTGAAGCCGACTTTTGGCAGCTTTTGACCCCTTTTCACGCCTTTCCATCCTTTATATCGCTTCCCAAGGTTTACAACCCCTTTCCCAAGCCATCCATAATACATAAGGTCAATTTTTTACAGCGAGCCGCGCACATCAGCCAGATGTTCTCCCCATCGCCCGACTTGGCTTGATTGACACTTCTAGCCCCGCAAAACACACTGCCATGCATGCCTAATTCGATCGAGCACAGCCGCCGGCAAGCATTAACATCGACCGCATGCCGTCGACATCACAATGAAGCCCGAACATCGCGCGATGCGGCAGCGCTGTACGGGTATTGTTTCGATAGTTTTTATATTACTCGGCATCGGCCTGCTCATCTCCTACTTCTACGTGGACTTTCACGACTTTGGCGATGCCTCCTACACCAGCATCGGCTTCACGTCGAGGTATTCGATCGATGAAATGCGGGGATTTGCATATAAGAATGGATTGAGTCGGAATTTTAAGCCGAAATTGTATGTTCGATGGAATTTGAGCTTCAATCGGATGTTTGAAGACAGCGAAAACAAGTTCGATCTATCTGGGAAGGATGTCCTTGTCTTTTTACACATTCAGAAGACAGCGGGGACGAGTTTTGAGCGGTTTTTGGTGAGATATTTGGACACGCCGACGCCCTGTTCGTGCAACCTCGGCAAAAAACGGTGCAATTGCCCACGGCCACATGCTTCGGCGAAGTCAAAAGCTTCCTGGCTGTTCTCAAGATATTCTACTGGCTGGGCTTGTGGCCTCCATGCCGATTTCACGGAATTGTCTGTCAGTGGCTGCGTGGATCATGTCATGGACAAGCGAGAAGGCACCCATAAGAAGCGCCGATATTTCTACACGACCTTCCTCCGTGAACCCATATCCCGTTTCATCAGCGAATACCGACACGTCGAACGTGGAGCTACGTGGCTAGCTTCTCGGCATGTTTGCAACGGGAAGCCGCCGACACCGGATCAGCTGCCGATGTGCTTCGATCCGGATGTTGGTTGGGAGGGGGTGCCCATCGAGGAGTTTTTGAGCTGCCCCTACAATTTGGCCTTCAACCGGATGACCAGAATGCTCGCGGATCTTACTTTGGTGCATTGCTACGACCACAGGAGCATGAATTCATCGACGCGGGATCGGATTTTGTTGGAATCGGCGAAGAACAATTTGAGGAATTTTGCGTTTTTCGGGATTAAGGAGAGGATGGATGATAGTCAGTTTATGTTTGAGAAGGCCTTCAACATGAGGTTAGTCTTTTTAACTTTAGATTTGATCGAAATATATATATAAGTTTTCAGATTTACCCAATCCCTAGCTCAATGGAACAAATCCAAGTCCGACGCCAATGGTCTAACTCCTCGAGAGTTGCAAGCCATCAGGGACAAGAACTACCTCGACATTCAGCTGTATGAATTTGCTGTTCGGCTCTTTGACAAGCGTCTTTCCTTGCTCAAGTCTAATTTGGATTCAACCGAAACAGCTCAAATCAACCCAAAAGCAGTCGTTTACGTCAAATCGATCCCCCCAAAAGCCCCATCACCTCAACAAAGTGCCATCGAAGAAGACGACAACGAAGATAGTGAAATCGAGCAGACGTCCACGGATAAAGACGATGTCTACGATGAATCCGAATACTTTAACGAATAACTGGTCACTTTTTTGTATAATAATCTGCCTAGCATGTGTATATATCCACTTAGCTCTTCGCTTAATCTTGCCAATTACTACAGATATATTGCCATGTTTACGTGTTTTGTTTTTTTGTCCATATTATGTTGCTTATTTCACTTTTTGATCTCTTGTCACTTGGATGTTTGTTAGTTTTGATAAATTGGTTGATTTTGATGTAATTTGAAAGAGTTAAAATGGTTTTAATGGCCATTGAATACATTTTTGGTTGTTTTTGATGTGTCACATTTAAAGATTAAGTTTGCAGAAATGCTCCAACGCAGCAAAACCGTCGGCATTTTGGACAAGTCCCTCAGCAAGGGCAAAAATGAGATCAACATCTCGACATATGCCTTGCTGTTTTCAGAAATGGTCCGCTATGCCCAGAACAAAGTCAACGATATTCAAGAACTCCAAGAAAAGTCAGTTTACCCCGTTTTTTCCCCAATTTCAACAAACTCAACTTCAGATTAGCCGACTATGGCCGTTTCGTTGGTGCCCGTCTCCTCGACGTGATCGTCCTCCGTGAAAAGTCCTACAAACGCGATACAAAGCTTCTCAACATGCTCATGTTCATCAAAGGCCCTGTTTGGAAAAGCCTCTTCGGCAGGGAAGCTGATAAACTCGAAAGAAGCAACGATAACCCGTGCACCTGTAGGTTTTTAAACTGAAAAGTCACACATTTTGTGCTTTGCTCCCGTTCTACGGACAGCCGTTTTGCAGATTTCCTCATCGAAAAAGAACCACTCGTGAACACGTTCATCTCCCTTCCGAAAGACAAGTCTGGGCTCAATTGCGCCTGGTTCGTTGCTGGCATTGTGGAAGCCTTTTTGACCGCGAGCAACTTCCCGTGCAAGGTCTCGGCCCACTGGCACAAGGGGACCGCCTACATGATCGAATTTGACTCTGAAGTGATCGCGCGGGAGAATGCATTGCTCGAGGCGACGCGATAATTGTATTTGTACATTTTGGCTTTATTTTGAAGTTGTTTCGAGACGAAATTTGCATAAATTAATTAACTTCATTTGAGTGTTACGTTGGTTGCCACCGGCGTTTGGACCTTTCGCTTGGCTACTTTTAATTTTTGGCTTTAAATCGCGTTTATCTTTGTCAATCTTAAGCCCACTGTATGAATCCCGCGTGGCGTAATGCCCTCAGGGTCCTACCGACATTCCGCGGTGACCTAGCCTCGGCAAAGGTCCAACCGTCAGTGCAGTTAGCGACCCAGGTTGCCAAGCAGACCCCTCAACAGCCGGCATTTCCGCCTCAGGGGCTTGTTTCGAATGGATTTGAGGCTGTCGTGCCGAAGAAACAGGATGTCGCTGGGCCATCAAATCAGCCAGAACAGCATAGACTGAAAGAGATTGAGCTAGTACCGCCAATGTTGCATCGGTATCTGTTCCCGAACGCCGAGGATGGCACAGATGAGGAATTAAAGCATGTCGTGGATGACTTGTTGGCGCAGATTGAGCTCCCAGAGCTGGATGAAGCTGTTCATAGGGACGGGTTGATGGCGCATTTTGATGTTATTGGGAAGAATCAGTTTGAGAAGTTTGTTTTTCGCTCTTTTTCGACGTCAAATTAACGTTATAAGGTGTTTTTAAGGTACGAAGAGCTCCTCCTCGACGCCCTGGCCATCGCCCCGCCCCCACCAATGCCATCAAATTGGGCTTTCACAGCCGGCTGGACCCGATACAACTCAACTACAGGCATTGCCGAGCCAGTCGCCTTCCCAGATGAAGCCGTCCTCTTCTTCGATACCGAAGTCTGCGTCCCTGAATCCCGTCTAGCCTGTCTCGCTGTCGCCATGTCGCCCACCGCCTGGTACTCCTGGTGTAGTACCCGCCTTGTTGATGACACCCCAGTTCCGGAAATCACTCGCCTCGAACACCTCATCCCCCTAGAGCCTCCAAACGGATCCCAATCCCCGAAGATCGTCATCGGGCACAACATTGGCTTCGATCGAGCCCGTGTCAGAGAGCAGTACTACCCAGAGAAGACCGGAACAGCCTTCTGGGATACCATGTCCATGAACATCTCCATCTACGGCATGGCCGACCATCAAAGACTGCTCTATGAAAAGACCGATGCCGATGGCACTCTGCTGTATGAGAATCCGTGGCTTCCAGAATGGCGATGCCGTGTCAGCAAAAACGGCCTCGGCGATGTGCATGCGAAGCTCTGTGGCGCCGATACGAAGTTGAAGTTGAACAAGTCGATGCAGAATGTCTTTGTGAAGGAGGATATTACCGTGATTCGGGAGCACTTCCAAGCACTGACCCAGTATTGTGCCGAAGATGTGCAAGCGACCTTCGAAGTCTTTGCCAAGCTGTATCCGACGTATCGGGAGCGGTTCCCGCATCCGATTACCAGCATCGGAATGATAGAAATGGGCGCGGCGTACTTGCCTATTACTGAGAATTGGCGACTTTTCTATGAAAAGTGCAACATGGAAGCGGCGGAGCGGAACGATCTTGCGGCTGCTGGGATTGCGTCAGCAGGAGCTGAAATTGCGAAACAGGCTCCGGAGCTCGATCCATGGCTTTGGGGCAGTGATTGGGGTCAGACGAAGACAGCTGGGCCGAAATGGTTTGTCAACATGTTTACAAGTAGATCCATAGCGGAGGACGTCTTCGTCGATGGCGTGGTTCCGACGGCGGCCGATGTCAAACTTCGATGTCGAGATGTTCCGAGGGTGTTAGGGCTTTGCTACGGGCCTTTTCCGCTGCATTTCAAGTCTGATTATGGCTGGGGGTATCTCGTGCCGAAGCAGAACGAAGCTAACTTTGAAGATGTCCTCGACGTGAAGCTCCGGCGAGGCGATATCGTCCAATTTCCGCAAAAGTAAGCCACTTTCTCCCCTTTCCAGCTCTAATTTCACCTTCCAGAGCCATCTATGACATCGTCCAGCTCAACCGCGCCAACAACATCCCCGAACAACCAGTCCCGCCCACTCCAGCTGCCACTGTCGGCATCTTCGAATTCCATCGACTTCCCCACCCCGTCAAACCCGGTGCCAATGTCGGAAATCCCTTCGCGAAGGACTTCCTCGCCGATTTCGACGCCGGCGTCCTGCATGCTACGCGCTTTCCGAAAGCCCTCGCCGACCTTATTTCGACCCTGCGAGTGACGCGCTTCTGGGGCAACTACAAGGACCGCTTCAACGAGGAAATCACAGTCTATTTCGACGAAGAAGCCAAGAATGGTGTCATTGCACCGGCGATTGTCCCAGCTGGCACTATTACTCGGCGAGCGACGCATAAATTGTGGCTGACTTCGACTTCAAGCAAAGAAGGCGTCATCGGAAGCGATATGAAGTCAATGGTCCAGTGCCAGCCGGGATTCAAGCTCGTCGGAGCTGATGTCGATTCCCAGGAGCAATGGCTCGCTGCCTTGCTTGGGGATGTCGTCCATGGAGCGGGTAAAGCCGGGGCGACGCCGTTTGCGAACATGTTGCTGGCCGGATCGAAGGCGGATAACAGCGATCTGCATTCTGTTGTGGCAAAACAGGTCGGAATCAGTCGTCAGAACGCGAAAGTGCTCAACTATGCGAGGCTGTATGGAGCGGGGAAGAACCATGCTATTCAGTTTTTGAAGCAGCAGGCTCTGTCGGAGTCACAGGCGACGCATTTCAGTGAGAAGCTGTTTTCGACGACTAAGGGCGTCGATTGGGTGTACGTTTTGACCCTTTTTATCCAATTTGGAAGACATTAAGGTGGTTTTCAGCTACTATCAACTCGCCGACGACATGGTCCCAGTCTTCAAAGAATTCCTCACCACTTCTTGCAAGCCAGAGTTCGCTAATCAGCACATTGAACAAGACGGTCGGCTCTTTTTACCCGTTTACGCCCACGTCGACGGCCAAGTCACCTGTCTATTTGAAAACTACGTCAAACAACGCGAAGCCAAGAATCCGACGACCCTGCAGGACCATATCAAATTTTTGATAAAGCTGTATCCTAACTATCCGAATCGGGTCCCGTTGTTCAAAAGTGGATTGTAAGTCGATTTTTAACGCTCCTTAAGCCTTAGATTCCACTTTCAGTGAATCCGCAACCTTCAACTTCCTCGAAATGAAAGCCCTCGAAGACTCCCCCTCCACACCCATCCTCGGCTGCCGATTATCCCAAGCCCTTGAAGCCCTGCCAACTGGCACCCCTCATGCCGACCAATTTCGAGCAAAATACAAGCGAACTGTTATCAATTGGGTGATTCAGTCGACAGCTGTCGACTTTCTCCACATGCTTTTGGTGTGTATGAAGTGGCTCACCGAGAAGTATGACATTAAAGCTCGCTTTGTGTTGAGTATTCACGATGAGGTTTGTTCTTTGATTCCTTGCGATTTCATTACCTTCTATACCTTCAATGCTTCCAGATTCGATACATGGTCACCGAAGAGGACCAGTACCGGTGCGCCCTGGCCCTCACCCTCAGCAATATGTATGTTCGTGCTGCGATCTCACAGAAGCTAGGCATCAATGAGCTGCCCAAGTCCGTGGCCTTCTTCTCCCAGGTCGACATAGACACGGTGCTTCGGAAGGAGGTCGACATTCCGTGTCGATCACCCGATGGACAGCTCGTGCCACCGGGAGTCGCTTTGGACATGGCTGCCATCATTGAGAAGACGGGTGGCTCTCTGGAGCGGCGTCCGATCAACAATAATAAAAATTGATATCATTTAATGTAGTTGTGCCATCTTTATCTGCCATTGTACATCCGCTTTTGACATTTTTGCATTTTTATTATGTTTTATAGGATCCTTGTGCCTTCAAATAACCACCATGACCTCGTTTTGTCTATTGATACTCTGTTTTTGGTTAACCGGTTGACTAAGTTATGATTCGGTTATCTTTTTTTTAATAATGTTGCAATAAATCGTGTAAGGAGAAGCAGTTGATGGCTTTTGTAGTGAAATTCTGTCAAGAGTAGTGTGACATTGTGGTTACGTAATTTGTAATATCCGTGCTTTTTGCACTAGCGTTGATTTGTAATACACGAATTCTAGGGGTGAGGAGGTAAACACGCTGCACACACGAGACACAGTTTGACAGGCTTTTTTTGATTGATAACGATTGCGTTTGACAAACGCCTCCTTCTCATGTTTAACGATAAAAGATAGACACTTCGACAAAAAAGAAGCCATAACCTTACAAAATTGTTAGTAGCGAATAAATGCTTTTCTCCGAACGGTTGGCGGACAAGGTTTTCGGGCGGACAAGGTTTTCCGTTTGGCGCCAGTTTGAAAAAACAAAGACAAACGGCCAAACAAATGCCGTGTTCATATCACCTGTGGCCGCACGACTTATCTTTTTTCAAACGCGCGCGGAATGGAAAACCTTGTCCGCCCGAAAACCTTGTCCGCCAACCCTCCGAACACCCTTTCATTATTGATTTGACACTTATTTGATAACTCCATTTATGATTATAGTCATTTGATCCCGCCCATTGCTTGTTTGAGTAGACATAATCAATGTTTGTGGCAAACAACGGTCAGTTTCAACATTGCTGAAAACTTTTGATCTGTCTCCAAGGTGCTTGCGACCAATTAATTTAAGTAATTCACTTTTCTTGTCTGTTTTGTTAGACGTTATCGCCATTCGGGAAGACACACACATTCGCCCGCCGACACCTCTCTTTCTCTCTCGGTTCTTCCTCGCCCCAGGCAGCCGTCAACTGCCCCATACGTTTTTTTGAAATGTTTCGCAATCAAGTTACAACGTTTTCAGTTTACAGTATTTATGTTATACTTTTTTTCCTCTACAGGGAGTAGCCAGATCCGGCATACAGTTTAATCTTTACAATACAGAACTATGACTCATAGAAGAGCCACCACAGTGGCTATGAACGGTTTTTTACTCAGACCACTGATGAATCATCATTATGGGGTCGTTTAGGTCGTTGTGTAGTTGATTGTCGTGCAGTAATCCCAACCGTTCTCATGTACCTATCAATTTGCAGTGAGTACAAATAAAAGCGCGTTTTTTCTACGAAAACAGTTGCACGTAATGTTACATGTTTGTACTTTATGTTTTGTTTTGCCTAGTTTTTAACCGCGTCTAATCAAATTCTAATTTCAGACAATGTGTGCCGCAATGGATGTCGCCAACAACAACAAAACCCCCAACAATGTCATTATTGAAAAGCTCAAGACTGGCGGTAAGTTTTAGCTAAAAGTGTTTAAACTCAAACCCTCACATTACGTTTAAGTGCTAAAATGCAAAAAAAAATCAACATTGCCTAACCATCCGAAACCATTTTTTTAAATTAAAGATTCTGAAAGACTTGGTGAAAGTCCGGTCAAATCAACGGCTAACATCTGCCAAGAAGGACCGTCGAAACTTGTGGCGCATGATGATCAGGTCAAGCAACCTTTGACCGATCCTGAACCACGCCAGCATGGTCACCAATCCAATTCTCGCAAAGGTAAGTATTCACGAATAAAATCATTAATGATGAAAATTTATTATAGCGACTCTGAAAGTCAAGAAGCTTTCAAGAAAAGCAAAGCACGATTTGGAGATGAAAAACATGAAGATGCGGAACAAGCAACTGCAAAAGCAGTGCGACGACGTCCTTAAAAGTATTCGTCGTGACACCTTAATTATAACAGCACTAGAGACACGTGATATCCGTCCACTTGAAATCCTGAGGGATGAAATTCGTAAAAGTGAGAACTGAAACCCGTTTTTAAATTAAGAAATTAATATGATGTCAGATATTAACCTGTGCCTAGTTATATTGTACTATTAAATAAAATTTCTTAATAAAAATGTTAAAACATATCACTTTATAAAGTAGCTAAGTCAACGAACATTGTTGTTAACAGAAAAGCTACAAACGAAGAAAGTTTCGGCAAAACAGCTAGTATGGCTCCAAACAGCCGTAGCCAAATCGACTGTCGTGCAGGATTCTTTCACGAGTCGAAATATGCTATCTGAAAATTGTAAAACAAAAATCATTTGACAAATTACTTGTAAACTGATTACCCCATCTGGTGAATTCAACTTCTGTATTGTCTAACCATGCAAAAGTTTCATCCTTGTCGAGATCGTTGATGCCAATCCAATAGTTGCCTGTTTTGCCAAAGTCGGAGCGTGCAAAATCTAAATTGCATAGTTTTAAGTCGAAAGTGTCATTGAATCTTACCAGTGATTAAAAGATTGTCAAAACCATTATGGACAGACGCAAGGTGCCCACCAAAATGCGACATGCAGTAACGCTCGGCATGGATAAAGGTCATCGACTCATTGACGTTCACGAAACACTGTTTTTCGGATCGTGATAAAACGCCCGAAGCTTCTTCACATTTCGTTCGAGGTATCCGTGAGGGTGTTACGGGTGTTGTTGGGACTGGGGTGACAGTCGATACGGTGGAGTTGCCAAGAGTAGGCAAAGCAAGGAAAAATGGAAGGAGCAGACATAGAAGCATCGGGAAAAGGGGCAATCGAATGACTGTTTAGTCGTTTTTTAGGTGCGAGGATGTCATCTTCGTTGATAAGAATCGTGTTTGCCAATGGCGATCGATGTGCCACGGTCACATAAATGTCCTAATTGACATTAGAAGTCATATTTGCAAACGAATGATCATAAAGACTAACTTTAACCTGAAGTTTGTAACGCGAAACACATCGAACATCACTTTTTGTAATACACTTCGTACCAAGACCACCCTTTCTCAACAGAGACCAACTTGCAAAAAGTTGATAAGACATATTTCTTGTGTCCGGTGGGTGCACCCATCAGTTTGTTTGTCGGCCACGTGATCACACACCAGTGGACTGTTGACATTTCAGTTTAGCATCGATTGCAATCTTTTGCTGTCGTATCTTTGGTGTTGTTTGCGCATTTGTTTGTATCTAAATTCAGTCAATAAGCTTCTAAATTTCTGCTTTTTCTTATCAAACTTTGTTAACGTTTAGGTGAAAAAAGCTTTTTGATCAATTTTAATCATGCCAGCCACTCCCAAACCGACTTTATACGGCTATTGGCGAAGTTCATGCACCTGGCGGCTTCGAATCGGTACCCATTCACACTTGAAATCAACACAAACAAACTTTTATTACAGCGTTGAATCTGAAAAAGATCCCGTACGACTACAAAGTCGTCAGTGTAGTTGACGGCGATCAATTCAAGCCCGAATTTCTGGCAATCAACCCCCGAGGCCTTGTTCCCGTGCTCGATTTTGGAAATGGCACAGTCATTGCCGATAGTGTCGCTATTATTGAATATCTGGAGGAAAAGTACCCCGATTCTGGCATCCCCTTGCTTCCAAAAAGCCCCGAAGCTCGTGCCGTTGTCAGATCTCTGGCTTATCTGGTGACATCTGGAATTCAGCCCCTGCAAAACAACCGCGTCATGAAGTATGTTAGCGGTGGCGATCCGGACAAAATGACTGACCACTGCAAGCACTTTATCATGATTGGATTTGACGCTTTCGAAAAAGAGTTGTCAAAGTCGGCTGGAAAGTATGCCGTGGGCGATGAGTTGAGTTTGGTCGATCTTGTCATTCCGTCACAGGTCAACAATGCCAACAGGTAGTTTTTTGGGGGACACAAAATGGCAAAAGTATAAAAAAGTCTGTAGATTCAATGTGGACATGTCCAAATATCCAACAATCAATCGGATCAATGTTACTTTAGCCGAAATTCCTGAGTTTATTGCAGCTGATGCATGGCATCAGCCGGATACACCGGAAAATTTGCGTCGGGCTTAATAAAAATCAAGTTTTTTACAAATTATTTTGCTATTTGTTGTCTTATTTTAGCCAGTTTGCATCTAAAGTTGTATAAAACCATCAAAAAACCGATAAGCGAAATGGATAGTTTTTACTTTTTCCACGCTGTGCACGTTTTTGCAACAAACATTGCCATCATAAACTACACTACCCATCTCGCACACAACCTATTTATAGTCTATGCTTTCTATTGAAGCAACTACAACAAACAAGAACCCATTCCGGCGGCCACGCTTGTTTTTGACTACATACGTGCCTTTCCATCCCCAATTATTTGTCCATGATGTGTTCCGATGCAACTCCACCGCCTAACCCTTGGTCGCGCCTATACTTATTTAGGTATTTCATCGAAAGATAGATACTCAAATCTTTGATCGACTTTGCAGATAAACACGTTTTCAAGGTTGTTTATTTATTTGTGTTCCATTTCCGTTTACTGCAAAAATTAAAATTACACAAAATACACAGTTTAGAATTTAGATGTGTTGCGAGAAGCGATGTAGTCCTTGATTTGGGGCAGGGCGTAGACCTTCTTTTGGTATTCGACAATCTTGGGGAATGTCTTTTCGAAGCTGGGGTCCAAGAACAACAAAGTTGTGATGTGTTCGGCGATGAAAAGGTCGACGAAGGTCACGCCGCTGTCGACGACGAATCCGGACTTGGACTTGGCGAGGACGTCTCCGAGATGCTTGAAGGCGGTGTCACGGTTCGGGATGTACACGTCCTTGAAGAGCTGGTCCTTATCGCCTTCAGCGAATCCGGCATAGACGACGAAATAGGGGCGGATGGTGGTCTGGAAGTCACGGTACGTGTCAAGGGTGGAATCAGCGAAAGCGGCTTCGAATTCGTTGGCGCCGATCAGCTTGAACTGGCGAGCAAGGTAGCGGAGGATGGCACCGGATTCGGGCAGGATCTTGCCGTCGAATTCGAGGTAGGGCAGCTTGCCAGTCGGGGTGGCTGGAAAGTTTTGATGACGAACATTCTCAAAAAGTTTCAAAATAAAACTTACTAGCTTTGATCTTGGGCCAGTCAGCGTGCTGGATTCGCACATCCTTGAATTCGACACCGGCATACTTGAACAGAAGCCGAATGGGCTCACCAAGACCACGGACGTCGAAGTAAGTGAAGGTGTATTGAACCATTTTTGAGATGAGATGAAGAGATTTTCTCGCCAAACAAACACGTAAGCAAGGCAGTCGAAAGCAACTGGATGCTGAACCGGCCCTGCCATTCCGCTTTTATACGCGCCTCGCCAGGGGGACCGCCCCTTTGGTTCCGTGAGTTTTTGCACCGAAAAATTGTGTACCGAGCTGTATTTTGTGCACGGGACTGCATTTTGTGCGCAGAACAGAGGTAGAGAAAGCTGGTCTGTAGTCACTGTAAACAAATAGTTGATCTTGGTGATTTGTTTTGATCCGAACAGAATTATTACGTGTTTGTTCAGCTACTACATAGATAGCGTTTTCATGAAAAGTGTACGTTTACTGGACATGATGTAATGTCCAGTTTGTTTAGCGTAGTTCTTTGACCAGTACGTTTCTCACTGACCAGTATGAAGCAGTCGGAAACAGGTTAAAAAAGTCAACAAATATAAACATGGACTTTCATGGCAAGCTGCAGTACGTTCTTGCATCATTTATGCTTTTATACATGCTTAACTTATTAAATATAGAAAAAGAAAAGATCAAGAACTGAGCAACGTGGATACCAACTTTCTATTTTTGGCATAGAACTTGGCACTTTTGTTCAAAAGCGCATTTTGCACCTTTTTAAAAGTATTTTAAAACATTTTGTGCAAATTTAAAAGCACTTGTTGACTAGTACTTTTCGTCACTCCTTGTAATCTGCAATCTTTGACATTCTAAGAGAACAGACCGACCACCACGTTTTTTCGTTGAAATTTTTTCCCCCTTCGACCTCGCCCGAGACCAATCTTCTGCGTGTAGTTTATGCATGTCAGAAATGTGTGCGTGATGATTTGCATTAGTCTAGAATCGAAATCGAACCGAGCATAAACGTTTTATGATTATTTGATGATGGAAGTTTTGAAATATTGGCTTTTCGATTGTTGTCCTTAACATTGTAGCCAAAATCAAATTCTTTTTTAAAAGTAAGCATTTTTTTCTCAAAATTTGCAAGGATAGAGCAGTAGGATAAGGCGCTGAACTATCGCCCCAAACATGGCAGATCGAGAGTTCGATCCCACTGGTTAGCGATTTTTTCTCAAAAATTGCGAGAATAGAGCAGTCGGGTAAGGCGTTTGACTCCCGCCCCAAACACTGCACATCGGGAGTTCGATCCCGCCGGTGTGCGATTTTTTCTCAATAAATTGCGAGAATAGAGCAGTAGGGTAAGGCGCTCGACTCCCGCCCCAAGCATGGCAGATCGCGAGTTCGATTCCGCCGGTGTGCTGTTTTTTTTCTCAAAAATTGCGAGAATAGAGCAGTAGGGTAAGGCGCTCGACTACCGCCCCAAACGGCAGATCGAGAGTTCGATCCCACTGGTCAGCGATTTTTTCTCAAAAATTGCGAGAATAGAGCAGTCGGGTAAGGCGCTCGACTCCCGCCCCAAACATGGCACATCGGGAGTTCGATCCCGCCGGTGTGCGATTTTTTCTCAATAAATTGCGAGAATAGAGCAGTAGGGTAAGGCGCTCGACTCCCGCCCCAAACATGGCAGATCGGGAGTTCGACCCCGCCGGCGTGCAAAGTTCTTTCTAACTTTTTTTTTCATTAAAAAAACCCCAAAATTAACCTTCAACGGCTTCGAAAACAACTTTTAAATGCCGTTTCATTTCATTTTCATTTCATTTATTCCAAATGAAAATGAAATTAAAATGCCGTAGTGAACAAAGTTTTTTTAGTAAACTATAAAATTCGTCCATCTGTAAGTTCAGTGCCAAAGTATGCCATCGAACTATGTTTCAAAACTATTTATTACTTAACAACAAATAACAACAATAAAAACCTGTATCAACATTTTAAAGTCAAATTGCACATATTTACAATTCACCAAGGGTAAAGCTACGAACGATCTCTGGCGTCGACGAGTCCAAGCCCACGACGTCCAACATGCCGGGGTCGGTAGGGTCGGCGATGCTGAACTGGGTCGCGGTCATGCCCATGACGATCAGCTTGGCATCGGGAATGTCCATCTGTTGGCGGTACTGCTTCAAGGCCTCGAACGGGTGCACATCGCCACAGTAGGTGTCGTTGTCGGTGTAGATGATGAACACGTCAAAGGGCTTCTTCTTCTTCAAGGCCCATTGCATCGGCAAGGCGCAGTTGGTCGAGCCGAATGGAAGGCCTCGGAAGGTATCGAGCGTCTTGTCCAACGGCCAGTCCTTCTTGAAATCGAGTGTCCGCAGCTTGTGGTCAAAGTACACCGTTTCGACCTTCTCCTCCGTGTTCAACGTGACGAGGCCCATGGCGCCGGAGGCTTCACGCGGGGTGATCGCAGTGTTGGCGATTTCGCCCCAATCCATCGAGCCGCTGACGTCGAAGGCGAGCAGGAAGCGCTTCCCGGTGGGTTCCACATTGTGGAAGGCCTTCAGGAACATGGAGTCGAGGGCGGCCTTGATGTCATCGTTGACCTTCCACTCGAGGGAGCCCTTCAAGCCTTTGCCCGCCTTGTACGTCGAGGCGGCGATCAAAACCGACAGGGGGTGGATGCGGGCCTTCTTGATGGATACCTCATCGGTGAGCTTCTTGACGACCAGATCGACGTATTCCTTGTTCTCCGGGTTGGAGCCGTCAATGATCTCGAGGGAAGACAGCTTCGACAGATTGCGCAGCAGGGCAGTCATCGGCATCTCGGGCAGCATGGCCTTCCAGATGGCGGGGTACTTGAGGAAGTCGGTCGGAATGTGTTCACGGACGAAGCCATTCTCCTTGACGAGCTGGACGACTTGGTCGACATTGGCATCTTCGACGGGGAGGGCCTTCAGCTTGAGATAGTTCTGCAGGTAGACAAAGACGTGGTGGTCTTCCGGGGCCTTGGAGCGAACCTCCGTCGACAGCTCGTACTTGCGTGGGCGTTTCCGGATCGGGGCATAGTCCTCGTCGTACTTTTGGGGGTCAAGCTTGCTTTCACAGGCAAAGTTGAACAGCTGATCATAGAGCAGAGCTTGATCGCCCTTCTTATTCGCGTCCGGATGGGCCAGTCGAAGCGTGTCACGGTGGGAGTATCCTTCACGAGCGCCGTACTTCGTCAGATGGATGGCCAAGGACTTTGGCTGGGCCTGAAGGTACCAATTGGCCACGGCATGACGGAAGGCACGGCCCCATCCCTTGGCCTTGGCGGTTTCCATTGTGATGAGCTGCGCGTACTTCAGGAACTCGAACAAATGGGTCGGGATTCGGCAGACTTTGGGGATGACGGCCATGGCTTCATTAGCCAGCTTCGTCGTGTAGTCATGGTATTTCGCGAGCTGGTCATTGCTGAGGTCATCACGCGTAAAGTACTTGGCACGGGTGCACAGGGCCAGGGCGAACATGGTCGTGGATTGCTTCGGGGCACGCCCACGCAGGGACACATCGACAAGCTCGTGCAAGATGAGACCTCCTTTGCCGTCCTTGATGATTTGGATGAGATCGGTAACATTTTGGTAGGTCAGCTCCTTGGCGTTGACGTAGTAAGTGCCGCCAGAGGTGCCAAGGATGAGGAAACGGCGAATCCGGGTTTCATCGTCGACTTGGAAGACGTAGCCACCGGCTTCATTCTTGACCTGCAAAAAGTATCATTAAAAAAGTTCAAGGCTTTTAAAAAATCAATAAAAATACATTACAAAATAAAAAAATGCTAACCTGATCGTCGCGGACCTTCTGCATCTGTCCGGGGACAGCCAATTCCTCCAAAACAAAACGAATATCCCTGAAGTCGAAGGATCCGGCATCTCCGTCTCCGGTCATGATGACTCAGTAAATATGAACGTTTGAACTGGGTGCTGGAATGGAACCAAATGCACAAGGTCAAGTTGAGAACGATTGCTGGCGAAGCAAAATAAGCAAGGGTCGAATGGAACCACAACACGCAGCACGCAATCAATTTATACACGTCTAAAGCGGGGTGCAGCACAGCCCCACGGGCGGGGAAACGGGGGAGTGTCACTTCAGCTCGAGTTGGCCGTACAGAAAATCGGGTAAACAATGAGCAAAGTTGGAAAAGGGGGATTTCGAAACAGTGACTCAGCGATAATAACCATGGTGACCGTCGTTAAGGGGGTCGGAAAGGCCGTTTGGAAGTGGATTTCAACAGGGTCGGAGAAGACAGCTGCGAGCCGTTGCAGAAAAAACGCATTGCCGCGGGCAAAAAAGAGCGAAAAATATCCGGCAGTGACCGAGATGTGTTGTGAAATGCGCTGTTGCACAACATTGCGAAGGGAAAACAACAACCGGGTTTCAAAAGTGACGTTTAGAAAAATTGCGAAAGTTCAAAGGTCAAAATGATGACTTATGCGCTTATCAGATATTTTAGCCTCGGAAAAGTAAAAAAAAAGCCATAAAAAATTGACTATCGGACAAGCAGAAATGCACTTTTTAGCGTAAAACTGCGACAACAAAAAGCGCTGTCAACAAAAGTTGCGTCACTCAACGAAAATAATCCAACGTTCGGCGACGGATTTAGGCCAAAAATTCATAATTATCGCCGAAATAGGTAGGCAAAAAATGGGCAACTAATCCACAAGCAAAATGCCATCGGCATAATCAACTTTGGTGATAAGAGCGGAAATAATAGCGGTGCCGCGATGACAATGCAACGCGGCAAAACGATGATAAAATCGCCGACTGGCAGCAGGGCCAGACTGCACGCGCGACGACCAACCGATGCGCGCGCGTGGGCCATTGCCTCAGAGGAAATCGCTGTAAGAGTTCTTGGGTGTATCCAAAAGTGAGTGCATCGTCCGCATAGTCATCAAAATTTGGCCTTTCCGTTGCGATACCCGTTGAATTACGGCGAATAACGTTGTGCTTTTTCAAATCCCGTTGAAAATTTCGTTAAATTTACTTGCTTTCGGTAATCAGTAAGCAATGCGTTCAGTCACAGCGGCCTTCATAAATCGGTTTTTGGTTGTCCATATGCTCGTCAAAAGTGTGCTTGCTTCCGCCAACTTTGTGGCCTACCGATTTCTGGAACAGGTTTGCGACGAACTCTTGAAATGTGTACAAACAGGTGTAATTAAAAGTTAATGTTTATTTTGTTCTCAGAATCATTTTCAATGAAGGGTTCAACCGTGCTGAGGTAACCGATGCCGTGGTAAAAATAGTCTTTTTCTTTCTGTGAAAAAGCGAAATGACGAAACGCCGATACGGCATAACACAATAAAGAGTACAGAAAGCATCAATAATTCCGTGGAAAGACAACATAACAATAAGATAGTTTGTAAGTTCAACATTATGCGAGAGATTCATTGCCCAGCCAGCCAGAATCCACATAACTGGAAACATGACCATACTAATGCAAAGTACTGCTTGCACTGTCACCATCAAAACTAGAGATCGTGCCGTTTGAGCAGTTTTGTTGATTGATTTAGAATTGTAGACGACATGAGCTATGAATACGACTATACAGGCAGCAAATGGAATCAAAACTATCCCTATACCGATGAAACCGTAAAAACAAAAACCCCGTGTTACGCCAAAGTTTTCACCGGCGTAATAAAATGATGGTTCATTGAAATATTTTACAAGACTGTCGCCAGTTTCATTGACTGCTAATTGTCTACAACCTTCAGCGTCAGTCGTGGCAAGATAAATGGCGCTGGATAATGCACAATGGTAAAGAAAAAGTAAAATAATAATCGCCGTAATTGTGTACTTATTATCCATGTAAACTCTTTTCGAGGGAGAAAACACAAAAAGAAATCGGTTGACCATGCATAAAACGACGGCGGCAAACAAATTTATAAGCAATGAAAGGGCACCAACTGTTAATATTTGTGAAAATCGATAGGATCCTATTGATCGGACTAGAAATCCGGTCTGAAATACAAATTAAAACACATTTTTCGATGAGCAAAACTTACAAAAACAGCTCCCAAACAGTTGTTAAAAATAACAGGACTTTCTATAATGAGGACGACTTCATACAACTGCGCCCAAATGGCTTGGTTTAAAATGTAACATTTGAACGTTCCTAAATCTTTAGACTTTGTAATAATGACATAATCGAGGAAAACGGCAATGATGATGCTGATGAACCCAAACGGTGAAAGGTATACAGAATGCTCAAGAAAAAATGGCTCAATAACGCCGCACGAGTATGTTGACATTCTGTTACGACATAAATTTCACACATTTCTTTCTTTGAAATTGTCAGACTTTAATGTGTTTTAGAACAGGTGAAAATAGTGTGTTCTTACCCCCTTTATCGGCATTTTGGTTTCAGACAGTTTAACGCATTTCAAGTTGTACTTCACCAGTCCTACCTTCCTTTTATGTACTGTTTGGAGTTTGTTGAACTTGTCACATTTTTTGCTAACATTGCTACTAACATTGTAGTCCTGATCGTACGGATTCCAAATGGCCGACTGTACTTCGTTAGACTGTATCTATGAATTTTTATAATTTTTTTCCATTACTATTCAGTGACGGGTCGTTGTAATCCATTTCCATCATAGACGTAATCAAAACCAACAGGTGTGATTAAAAATTCATGTTTCTGTTTACCATGCTGAGCTAAAGGTCGACTTAACTTTTATTTGTTCTGTGAAGAATTTACAATGTCGATGTCACCATACGTGCAGATGTAACCGATGCCTTTTGAAAAATAGTTACTTTCTTTCTTTGAAAAAGAGAAATAACAAAGCGCCGATACGGCATAACACAGTACAAAGTAGAAAACGCATCCACAATGCCATGAAAAGATAACAATACAATAACATAATTCGTAAGTTCAACATCATGTGACAGGTTCCACGTCCAGCCAGCCAGAATCCACATTACTGGAAATATGACCATGCTGATGCAGAGCACTGCCTGCACGGTCACCATTAAAACTAGAGATCGCGCCGTTTGGGCGGTCTTATTGATCGATTTAGACTTATAGACGACGTGTGCTATGAACACTATGATACAAGCAGCAAATGGAATCAGAGCAACTCCGATCAAGACAAAGCCTAGATAACAAAAAACCCGTGTTGTACCACCGTTTTCACCGGTGTAATAAAATGTTGATTCGTTGAAATATTTTACAAGACTGTCGCCCGTTTCATTGACTGCCAACTGTCTACAAGTTTCGTCGTCAGTCGTGGCAAGATAGATGGCGCTGGCTAATCCACACTGATAAAGAAAAATAAAAATAATAAGCAATGTTAATGTGTACTTGTTATCCATGTATACCCTTTTCGATGGAGAAAACACAAACAGAAATCGATTGATCATGCATAAAATGACGGCCGCAAACAAACCTATAAGAAGTACGAGAGGGAAAACTGTTAATACTTGGGAAAAACGATAGAATCCTATTGATCGGACTAGAAATCCGGTCTGAAACACAAATTTTAGCATGATTTTCGATTGACAATACTCACAAAAACAGCGCCCAAACAGTTATTAAAAATGACAGGACTCTCAATAATCAGAACAACTTCATACACTTGTGCCCAGATGGCCTGGTTTAAAATGTAATATTTAAAAGTTCCTAAATTTTTAGACTTTGTAATGATGACATAATCCAAGAAAATTGCAATTACAATGCTGAGGATACATACCGGTGAAAGGTATACAGAATGCTCGAGGAAAAATGGCTCAATGACACCGCAGGAGTATGTTGTCATGGCGTAATGGCGAGAATGCAAAACCGTTGGTTCATAGGTTGCGTCAATTTTCACGTGTTTCAACAGGTGAAAAAAGTAAATCTTTATGTTTTGTTCACTGTCAGTTCCACGGAAGCGTGCAATTGAATTGCAAAACAAAATTCCGTACCTGCTTTTTATTTTGATACTTTCTTTAAACTTATTTGTAACTTGTTAAAAAATAGGAATACGAAAAGTATAAGATACTTAGAACTTGAAAACACAACATCGTATCAGACCAGACCGATACCGGTACGTTCTCTTTCCAGTAGTTGCTGACGGACTTCATTGTCCGTAATACTCTGTAAAACGTTCAATGTTTGGTTTCGTGTCTCTGCATAAGTAAGAGAAGCGTTGCCTTTGATGGGTTTGATCATTTCCTGGTACACCGTTTGAGCTGCGGGTGATAAGGTCGTCAGCCACTTTTTAATCCGCTCTACTTCAGACTAAAGTTCACAGTTTTTAATATAGAGCAAGCAAATTTGTTTTACAAACCCGGGTTTCACAACTTAACGTTAAAATAAAGTTATCGACCATCGCTTTTACTTGAGCAAGTGTGAGCGTGCTGTTGGGGTTGTCCATTATCTCCGATAACTGCATACCGCGAATCTCTTCGGTTTTAGATGGAGAAGTGAATTGTTTTTGAGGTATGAAGCCGGTGCAGTTTACGACAGTTTGGCTGTTCACCGTATGAAAAAGGGAAATGACAAGGAGGCCGGTCAACATGTGCATCATGGTGAATACTGTTGCCTTGACAAGGGTTACAGTTACAGTTGTATTTATACAAACCAATAGAATGCGTAAAAAAGACCAAAGATTTTCACAGCTGCTGAATTGCAACGTTTTTTGACAGGATTTGCGGGTTGATCCGACGGTAACTCCGGATTTGTCGTAATTCTACATGGTTGTACACTGCAAAAACGGCTTTTAATGTTGCCAGATTATAAAAAAGGTTAAAATTTTGGATGTAAACATGTAAACATTGGTGATCCAACAGTGCAACTTTTTTCTAAAAGCATGCGGCAAATAACTTCGTTCTTTTTCAAATATTATTGTTATTATATAGTCTTTTCGGCAGTTAAGCAACCCTCATTCAAGGCTGTTTTTGCGAGTCTGTTTTTTTATATGATTTGACCATGCTGAAGGGCAGCATTTTCTTGTCATAATGTGTGTTTGCTTGCACCAGTTTTGTGCAAAAAAACTGTCTCAAATCGGTTAAACAGGTGTAATTAAAAATGAATTTTATAATTCTTAATGCGAGTGAGCTAAGCGTTGATTTATTTCTTTCTCAAAAACATTTTCAGCAAAAAGTTCGTACGTGCAGAGGAAGTCGATGCCAGATTAACAATAATAATCTTTTTCTTTTTGCGAAAAAGCGAAATAACAAAACGCCGGTACGGCATTACACAGTACAATGTACAGAAAGCATCTACGATTCCGTGGAAAGACAATACTAAAATAAGATAGTTTGTAAGTTCAACATTATGTGATAGGTTCCACGTAAAGCCAGCCAGAATCCACATAACCGGAAATATGACCATGCTGATGCAGAGCACTGCTTGTACGGTCACCATCAAGACTAATGACCGTGCCGTTTGAGCAGTTTTGTTTATTGCTTTGGATTTGTAGACGACGTGAGCTATGAAGACAATGATACAAGCAGCAAAGGGGACCAAAGCAATTCCTGTCGCGGCAAAACCGTAAAAACAAAAAATCCGCGTTGTACCACTGTTTTCACCAGTGTAATAAAATGTGGATTCATTGAAATATTTTACAAGGCTGTCGCCCGTTTCATTGACTGCCAATTGTCTACAAGTTTCGTCGTCGGTCGTGGCAAGATAGATAGCGCTGGCTAATCCACACTGATAAAGAAGTATTAAAGCAATAATAAATGTAATTGTGTACTTGTTATCCATGTAAACTCTTTTCGAGGGAGAAAAGACGAATAAAAATCGATTGATCATGCAAAAAGTGACGGCCGAAAACACATTAATAAGAAGTATAAGAGGAAAAACTGTTAATACTTGTGAAAATCGATAGGATCCTATTGATCGTAATAGGGGACCGGTCTGGAATGTTTTATCTTAAAGTAGTTTTAGTTACAATGCAAACTTACAAAAACAGCCCCCAAACAATTGTTAAAAACAACAGGGCTTTCTATAATGAGAACAATTTCGTACAACTGCGCCCAGATGGCTTGATTCAAAATGTAATACTTAAAAGTTCCTAAATCTTTAGACTTTGTAATGATGACATAATCCAAGAAAACGGCAATTACAATACTGACGACTCCAAACGGTGAAAGATATGCAGAATGCTCGAAGAAAAATGGTTCAATGACACCGCACGAGTATGTTGACATTTTGGAAATACACAAATCATGTTCAACAAATTGAAATTGGTAGACGTTAACTTATGTGTTTTGAAACAGGTGAAAATTATTTATTCTTATTACCTTAATTGAAATTGCATTGTCGTATGTAGCTGTCTAGGCTTAGCTATGATCGTCGATCCCATAAGTATGTCAATTATTGTCGCGACACTGCTTCCATGGCTGTTAAAAAAATAAATACTTCAGTCTATCTCGTATTGATCATATATAAGCTTTAAGTTTTGATTAGCATTCGAAGCACTGATAAATTTTATTGTAAGCAAAGCAATGTACAATTTGGTCATGATTAAAAAACATAAACGTTAAGTTAAAATGAAAGGAGATTACTGTTAGTCCTGTTCATTCGTTTGGATTTGCGGTGGTGTCATCTTGACATGTTCCATTCCAGCGCCAGTATTCCTCTTCGTATTTTGCGTTGGAGTTGCCGGCGGAGCAAGGCCGGGGACAGTATCTGGCTTCTGATCGTCATTCGTTGACTGTGAATGAAGCTGCTGCAGTTCGCAACAGAAGGTCATTGGATCCGCATAGGCCTTCGCGCATTCGTCCAAAGTTCGGTTGCACGCGTTCCAGGACACGCGGAGAGCTGGAAGGCCAAAGCCGTGGGTCACATTCGAGAAGTTGTCAAAGGCTTCTTGCGTTTTGGGATGGAGCGTGGATTTGACGTCGGTCGGTTCATCGCAGACGGGAGATACGGCTTTGTCGAGGACGCGGAAGATGTCTTGCATGGCCATCCTGCAAAGATTGGCATTATGGATTGAACGAATGTATTAAAAGGGTAAACTTACTGTGTGCACTGGGTTTGTTTTATCTTCATAACATGTTCCGGGATACTAGTAATCCTCGCCAGCGATTCGTAAGCGAGCTCCTTATCGTAGAAGTGCTCATCGGTGAGATTCTGGAAATCAGTGACGACCTGCTTAGCTTCTTCTTCGGTAAGTGTCGTGAATACAGTATTTTGCACGCCCTTTCGCCGGCCTTGTTCGAGATTCACTTCAAACTTGGCCAGCTGTTTTGTCAGATCGTCGGTGAGCTCCTTGCAATGGTTCTTGCGAAGCATGCCTCTCAATGCAGATTCGTTTAGGTGTTCAGGTTGGCCGAGACGGCGTTTGATTTCGGATCGGGTTACTTCGTACTTCTGAGGATTCAATAATGACAAGCGGCCACGCGCTTCGACGATTTGGATCTTCCAATCTGGAGGGTTCGCATCTTTGGCAGACGTGGTTCCAGCAGCAACGTCGCTACCAGAAGTATTGGCAATGTCAGGAGCAAGGGCCTGGTTGTTCATCGGGGCGAACGGATAACCGCATGGATTTGTCATCATTTGTGGAGCTTGGCAGGCAGAAGGCTTTTGGACATCAGCAAACATGTTCTCGAATTGCTTTTGTTCATTGGGATACGCATATGAACTGGGCATTGGCCACGTCGGAGGAGCCATCAGAAATTGTTGCTGCTGAATTTGCGGTAGAGCGTAGGGTGCCAGAGGGACGAATGGCTGCATGTTCTCTTTGTCGGCAAACAAATTGGCATTCATTTGGGGGTCTTGGATTTGATTGTTCATCATGATTAGGATGGTAGATGTCTGAAAAACGAGCAATATAAATACAGTATAGTAAACGTTATCTATAAAACGGAAGCAAAAGAAAAAATGAGAGTGACGACTCTTTTCCAAAATGTCTGGACTTGATTTTTCTAACCCCCACCCACGCTGCGGCTGCACGGTTTTTTGCGACTGCCAAAAACCAGCTGCGCGTACTTCGGGAACTCGAACAGATGGGTCGGGATACGGCACACTTTTGGAATGACAGCCATGGCTTTATTCGACAACTTCGTCGTGTAATCGTGATATTTCGCGAGCTGGTCATTGCTGAGGTCATCCCGCGTGAAGTACTTGGCACGGGTGCACAGGGCCAGGGCAAACATGGTCGTGGACTGCTTCGGGGCACGCCCACGCAGGGACACATCGACGAGCTCGTGCAAGATCAGGCCGCCTTTGCCGTCCTTGATGATTTAAATGAGATCGGTAACATTTTGGTAGGTCAGCTCCTTGGCGTTAACATAGTAAGTGCCGCCAGAGGTGCCAAGGATGAGGAAACGGCGAATGCGGGTTTCATCGTCGACTTGGAAGACGTAGCCACCGGCTTCATTCTTGACCTGCAAAAAGTATCATTAAAAAAGTTCAAACTTTTCAAAAAATCAATAAAAACCTAATTACAAAATGCAAAAACACCAACCTGATCGTCGCGGACCTTCTGCATCTGTCCGGGGACAGCCAATTCCTCCAAAACAAAACGGATATCCCTGAAGTCGAAGGATCCGGCACAAGGGTGGACGACAGGCCGGGCCGCCTCAAGCCGGCCTGGCCCGGCCGCAGGCCGGGCCGGCTGGGCCGACAAAATTAACGAACGGGCGGCCGACGGGCCGGCCGGGCCGCCAAAAATTCACGTTAAAAGTTTTTTCGGTGCCCTTAAGAACGTGGTTTTTTGCTTTTTGGCGGCCCGATGGCGGGCCGGGCCGGTTGAGCTGCGGGCTGGGCCGGGCCGGGCTTGATTTTTGAAACGCCGGGCCGGCCGGGCCGTCGAAAAGTCGGCCCGCGTCCACCCTTGATCCGGCATCTCCGTCTCCGGCCATGATGACTCAGTAAATATGAACGTTTGAACGGAACATTCGGCGAGAAAGAAACCAAATGCACAAGGTCAAGTCGAGAACGATTGCGAGTCGAAACAAAAAATTACAGATTTGTGGATTGAACAAAGTTCTTTAATAAAAGCAAATTTTAAGGAATGATACCGCAACAAATTGCGAATTATGGCATCCCTATCCAAAATGCACTTCTGGTGTTTCCAAACTAGCTCCCAGCCAAAGGCATCACTGATACGCAGTACTCTTATGTCGTGGATAAACAAAACGACTTTGGACAATTCTTTCAAACGTCGTTGGAGTCTTTTAATCCGTTTTTATGAGATTTTGTCAATAAATGCCACACAAAAGCAATTAAATCAATTACGACAGTGACTTGCGCTTACCACCAGACCATGCTAGCTCGGCAAACAACGTTTCCAAAAGTCGAGACTTTACAAGGGAAGTGTCTGAACTCGTTGAAACGGATTTGGATGGGACAAGAAACTTAGATAGTACTCCCATATCTAAGACTTTTCCCAAAATATTAGCTGCTGACGGGCACTGGGGGCCGAGAAATGTGCCGTCAAAGTTCGAAAATTTGCGTTTTTGGAGGGTCATAACTTTTTTTTAAACAAGCCAATTGTCACGCCGTTTAGAGGCAAGGTAGACCCTACTAGGACCTACAAATGCTGAAAAATTCAAATCGATCATGACATACAAATTTAAGTTATGATCGTTCAAAAATTCATGAATTTCAAAGTGTTATAACTTAAATTTGTATGTCATGATCGATTTGAATTTTTCAGCATTTGTAGGTCCTAGTAGGGTCTACCTTGCCTCTAAACGGCGTGACAATTGGCTTGTTTAAAAAAAAGTTATGACCCTCCAAAAACGCAAATTTTCGAACTTTGACGGCACATTTCTCGGCCCCCAGTGCCCGTCAGCAGCTAATATTTTGGGAAAAGTCTTAGATATGGGAGTACTATCTAAGTTTTTTGTCCCATCCAAATCCGTTTCAACGAGTTCAGACACTTCCCTTGTTAGCCCCGTAAAATTATAAAAAACTCAAAAAAAAGTATTCAAATTACTGATTGGGAAAAACGAATTCAACATTTCACCTTGTGAGATACAACAAGAACCACAATGACACATTCGAGTTTGTATCATAAAGCAGAGGGATTAGATTAAAGTACACCAGGACCATCTCGTTCATGTCAACTATGAATGACAACACTGATCTTACAACTTGAATATACCGATGTAAACAATATTCCGACTTCAAAGCAGTTTTCAACATTTCTTAAAAACTTTAGCCCATTTTAATTCCAGACGTCGGCAAGAAGGGTTTTGTTTTTTTCTGATAGTGGATTAGACTAGACGGCACGGACCCTCCAAAATAGTATAAAAGGCCCGGAATCTCGCGAGGTCCTTCGGTTGCCTGTCGCGGGATTCTTCAGTTTCAACGCCTCCGGTCGTCTCCATGGCGGCTGCTGCGTCTCACCATGCGGAATCGCCCGCCCAGCCTCCTCCAGCACACGAGTCCCAGAATCCCAATCCTCCGGCCAAGGAAGATACCTGGGCTTTCCAGCCTGTCGGTTCTCCTTTCCCTGACAACTCAGTCATGGCCATCGGCCAGCAGAATCAGTACATTGCCCTTTGGTACAAGAACGGCAAACCCCTCCATGGTGAGTTACTTTTAGCCTTCAGATTTTGGGAATCGCTGACTTCCTTCATTTCAGGACGTGCTTGGAACAATGACGGTGTCGTCGAGTGCTCGTTCCCGTACATCAACGTCGAGTTGAAGTCGACTGATCTTGCTGGCCATATACAGGTGCTCCAGTACAAGGGTGATCACAACACTCTCGGCTACTGGTATGAGTGGATCAAGTACAAAGACCGTTTTGAGAAGCCTGAAGATCGTCAGTGGCTCCGCTGCGGCGATTCCATTCCTCTGTTCTGGAAGGACCGCAAGGGTGGCCCTCCTCTATGTGGCTACGTCGACAACAAGACCGAGGTTGCCAAGTTCAGTCATGATGGCGTCTCCGAAACCGTAAGTTGCTTCCAAGTTCGCGGCTTCGCCTGACATTGCCTTTTTCAGATTACCGGTGCCGCCCTTAGCAACATGATGATGATCGTCCGCAACGTCAAGGGTGGCCCGCCGTTCTGCGAGTGCTGGAAGACCGGTGGAAGCTGTCCCAAGCCTTCTCCTTCTCCGCCTTGCGACATGACCAACGAATGTATTGATTTCCGTGCCTGCGAAGAGTTCCCGAAGAAGGATACCGTCAGGGCTCTCGATAAGTCCTTGAACATCCTCCCTGGCCAGAACCCCGACCAGTACGTCGACAAGGCCCTGAATGGTGAGATACTTTCAGTCTTCAGATTCTAGGCATTGCTGACTTCCTTCATTTCAGGGCGTGCTACGAACAGTGACGGTGCCGTCGAATGCTCGTTACCGTACATCACCGTCGAGTTGAAGTTCACCGATCTTGCTGGCCATATTCAGATGCTCCAGTACAAGGGTGATTACAACACTCTTTGCTACTGGTACGAGTGGATCAAGTGCAAGGACCGTAAAGATCGTCAATCTTCCCGCTGCGCGCCTCTGTTCTCGAAGATTATCAATGCACTTTGCGGCAACAAGCCCGAAGTTAACAGCAAAGTGCGAGTGTTGATGTATAGTGGGGTAGGTGACATTTGCCGATATTCATTCAATTCAGGCAATGTTTGTAGGCCAACCAGTACTACGAAATCAACTGGCAAGATGCCCCGATGGATCTTCAGTACGAAAACTATTATTATCCCATGGCAAATGAGATGATTCCAGCGCAAGGTACGTCCAACATCACGGTGGAGCAGTTGCAACAACGATCAATGCCGGAAATGACAAATGTGCCATACTTCTTTGTTGTGCCACTCCCCAGCCGCAATTACAGAATGAGTGGTATATATTTTTATCTCAGAGAAACGGTTTATCAGTATGACTTGTTGCGCAAGACCGATGATGTCGGATACATCTACCTCTGTCAGGGCTGCGGGTCCTGTGGGACACTTAATGCAGATGTGTTTCGGGCCGAAGGCCATCGCGTCTTCTGTTGTCAAGAGACGGTGTCCGACTTCCGCTCTAAAGCAGCAAAATTTCTTGCAAAAGTATGGGGTTACTCCTTTCACTCCCATCTAAAAGTAAACACAACCTTTTAGGTTACTCCCAGCACTTGTTTTCCCCTCGTGTACGACACGTGCAAAGATCGCTACGTTGACGCAACCATCGAGCAATTAAACCCTGATTACGACGCCATCATTGGTATTAAATTCCACCTAACAGAGCAAGAGTTTTTCGTAGGATGGAATCGATTTTCCTATTACATATATTACGTTCTGACAAACGGACATGAGGCCCAATACGGTTTTGATGGAACCAACTTTATTTGCAAGACCTGCAGAGGCTTGTACAAGTCCAGAGCCGTTTTAACGATCGACGTTCTCAGAATCTACCGACATGAATGCGCTGGGTTCGATCCTCCGACCTTAAAACCCCAACTTATCAATGTCATCGGGCGACCAAACTTTCAGTTGCCCTACGCTCTCTTCAAAACGGAAGGATATTTCGAAGAATTTGAAAATTTAAAAAATAACCTGTACCCGCGTCAATAGATAAACATGTAAAAAATTTTGACTTGTAGTTAACTAATGTAGCGTACGACTCTTGATTGACTGTTCCCGGTTTTCTATTCTGTCTTAAGGCTCCACTTTTATTATCACATTGCTAAATCGAAGTCCAGCGGCTTTATCCCCCAACCAGGAAGAAGGTCGCCCTCGACCGCTAAAGACTTACTACAGACAAATGACTGTGAGACAAATAAGACTACCGATTTTTACACATTGAAATGTTTTGGCGTCAAAATGTAGGTACATATGAGAAAGGTCTGGAACCGCAGTAGTTCGGTCTGAAACCTCCGGATTCTGCAGATATGGCTTCTAAAAGTTTGAACTTCAAAAAATTCTTGCGGGCTTCATTAACGAGTTTGAATTCTGATGTTTTGGTTCTAGGGTCAACTTTTGATGAGGAACACAATGACGTACTCAGAATTTTTATACAAAAAATTTCCAAATTTATCTATTTTTGAAATTTTTTTAAAATTGATATTAACTTTGTTCCCTCTGAATATAGTGTGTTTAGACCAAATTAATATTATCGCCCATCGTTTTTTACATCACAAATACAAAAAAAAATTTATGGGATCAAACCTACCAACAAATTGCGTGGCAGCGAAAAAAATGCTAAATTTTATTAAAAGATCATCAGATTATTGTTTTCGACAATTGTGTTGATTTCGATGAACGAGATTCCTGGTTTTATACAGTGTTTGACTTGATATCCAGCAGAAACAAACTTCTCAAGTACAGCTTCAAATAATGACAGGGGTTTCGCCTTTATAAATTGGAGTATCAGATTTTCAGGACATCGTGGTAATGACTGAAAAGAATAAAGTCAGTAAACTTTCAATCAAAACAATCGTACCAAAAAATAATCAAATAGTTCCAACACCGCTGTGTTTGATATATTTAGGTTAAGCCATTCCATCTCATTTGGAAAACCATGAAGTTTACTTATAACAGTTGCAATGTTTTCGTCATACACAAAATTTTTTATATTAAGCCTGAAATATAAAATATAACAAGTACTATTTCACATAAATAATTACCTCATTTCATTAAGGTGTCTCAGCAGTGGCCAAATTTCCGAAAACATAGTCGGCCTGTTAAATGCACCATGTCCCCAAAATGTTTTGCCAAGTGGACAAGATTTCAGTACATATTTAATCTCTTCAGCAGTAAAGGTATTTTTAGAATTGTTATCTTTAGAGTTTTCAAATAACCAAAGCGTCTTCGAATAGTAGAAGGTAACACGCTTGTTTTGCAAAAAACTTATCATTCCAGGATTTAGATGTGAAAACTCCAAAGTTTCACAAACATATACTTTTGTTTTGTTATGAGAAGGTAATTCATCTTGCCGAATTGAACCCTGAAACTAACTTTTTAGAGAAAATACAAAACCAAAAGTGACTCGGGACCAGAGCTTAGAGTAAAAGGATCCGCACAAAATTAGCACCGAAAAGATATTTCGGGCAATGGTGATAATCGATATCTTTTATACAATTTATTGTCCGAAACATTAATTGCTTTTTGTGCACTGCTGCCGTCCGTGTACTTAGCAACTAACTGATCAGTGAAACAATTTCAATTCTATAGACTTTTGGAAGACGCACAATTAAACTTTTCTGGTGTTAGTCCTTGAATTTTACGCTCAAAAACGCAGATTCATCGACGGATCCTGGCTTTACGGAGCCTCCGGCACCAATTCCGGATTCTATTTCGTTCGTCCGGAGGCTCCGGATCTCGACCTTCGGAGTCTCCGGCTCCAAAGTCTCAGATCCGGGTCTCTTAAATCCGGATCTCTTCTAAAGATCAGGGTCTTTTCTCCGGAGCTAACATCTCTAGTCAGAAATACTATCCACCTGGTTTTTCAAAAAGTATTTGCGAGCGGATATGCATTCTTGAACTTGTCCATTATTTCAATAAACATACCCTTTCTACCGCAATATTCCGCATTTGAAAAATATAAGGCATACACCGAGTAATGATAGTAGTGAAAAACGGCGAAATCGCAGTATATTGTGAGTTTAAGGGATTGTACGTTCCTTGGGGAAGGTCGTCAAAATTATCACCATCGTAATCGTAAATTTCAAAAGGATGAAGTTCAGCAAAACGAATAAGCCAATCGTATGTAAACCGTTTGATAACGATATTGTTGGAAACAAGCGACATGATTGAAATAATTTCCAAAACTATTCCTAAAAACAGTATTATATTTATGTAATATTGTTACACAGAAAGGGTTAACAAGGATAGGGCCGCGAGGAATGGTTAGGAATAAGTCTCTCTTTCCTTCGAGTCAAAAATAGGAGGACTTTAGAGCAGAGATGGAACTGGAATGGGAAGGTCTAAAAGATGCGGATTCTGAAGATATGGTTTCTCAAAGTTTTGGGGTTGATGTTGGATACGGTCATTCCTGGGGTCACAGAATCCAGCCTTTTTTAAGGTAATTTTGGATGGGGACACAAATGCCGTACTCATAATTTTGCAAAACCTTAAAAAAATATAAAAACAAAAAATGTTTGTTTATTTTTATTTTTGCTCTTCAGAACAAAACGCGAAGTGGTGCGTTGTCATCCCCGTGTAGCCCGACGATTGTAGGATAAAATTTCCACCGGACCAAAATTTCCAGTGCGAGCCAGTGCGGGCGCCTGCACGCACACAGCATGCGCGCGCCCTGACGGACAGACCCCGCCCGCCGGCCACGCGTTGCAGGCTACCCCCGTTTGCACAGCGACCCAGCACTGCACGAAAACAGCGTTCCTGTTCGAATGCGTGCAAATGCAATAAAACAACAACGTCGTCCCTTCGCCCCAATATCAGGGCAGGCCCCTGGAGCGCGCCCCTCGCCCCAACTTCGGGGCAGGCATATTGAGCGCATCCTTCGCCCCAACTTTAGGGCAAGGGAAGTTCAGCGTTTTTCAAAATGTCTTCTGGCACCAGCATTAGGGCTGGGTAGTTGAAGGCTGCTGATAACTTGAATCTTCTAAGTGTCGGAAATCGCCCTCGCTCCAACATTGGGGCTAGTGATCTAAAGCTTCCGACTGGTCTTTGATTCTTGCCCCAAGTTTAGGGCAGGTAGAGTGAAATCTTCAGACGGATGAAAACGTCTAAGTGTCGGCATTTGCCCTCGCCCTAACTTTGGTGCTGGGGGACGCAAGTATTCTGGGTGCTACAACACTCGCCCTAACCCAAGGGCGGATAGTGGCAAGCTTTTAAAAGCTAAAAGCGTCTAAGTCTCCGAAGTAACCCCTGCCCCAACTCTGGGGCGGGTAAACATGAGAAGTTCACCCTCGCCCCAACGTTAGAGCTGAAGCTTCACCTTCGCCCCAAGCTTGGGGCCAGGGGTTTACCCTCGCCCTAACATTGGGGCTAAAGCTTCACCCTCGCCCCAACTTTGGGGCCAGAGTTTCACCCTCGCCCCAAGCTTGGGGCCAGGGGTTTACCCTCGCCCTAAGCTTGGGGCTAGAGATCCACCCTCGCCCCAAGCTTGGGGCCAGAGGTTCAACCCCGCCCCAACATTGGGGCCAAGGGGTCACCCTCGCCCCAAGCTTGGGGCGAAGAACATGAGCCTTTGACCCTCGCCCTAACATTGGGGCCAGAAGTTCACCCGCCCCAGAGTAGGGGCAGGGGTTCTCTCTCGCCCCCACCTTAGTGCGGGTGTTCAATGCTCGCCCCTACGTTAGGGCTGGTGAACTCGAGGCTTCTAAGCAGCCCCAACTTTGGGGCGAGAGCGTTTCTACTCGCCCCTAACTTGAGGCGAAGGGAGAAGCCACCAGAAAGCTCTTGTCCAGCAGCTCCAAGCTTGGGGCGAGAGTAAACCCTTAGCCCCAATGTTAGGGCGAGGGTAAACCCCTGGCCCCAAGCTTGGAGCTGCTGGACAAGAGCTTTCTGGTGGCTTCTCCCTTCGCCTCAAGTTAGGGGCGAGTAGAAACGCTCTCGCCCCAAAGTTGGGGCTGCTTAGAAGCCTCGAGTTCACCAGCCTTAACGTAGGGGCGAGCATTGAACACCCGCACTAAGGTGGGGGCGAGAGAGAACCCCTGCCCCTACTCTGGGGCGGGTGAACTTCTGGCCCCAATGTTAGGGCGAGGGTCAAAGGCTCATGTTCTTCGCCCCAAGCTTGGGGCGAGGGTGACCCCTTGGCCCCAATGTTAGGGCGAGGGTGAAACTCTGGCCCCAAAGTTGGGGCGAGGGTGAAGCTTTAGCCCCAATGTTAGGGCGAGGGTAAACCCCTGGCCCCAAGCTTGGGGCGAGGGTGGATCTCTAGCCCCAAGCTTAGGGCGAGGGTAAACCCCTGGCCCCAAGCTTGGGGCGAGGGTGAAACTCTGGCCCCAAAGTTGGGGCGAGGGTGAAGCTTTAGCCCCAATGTTAGGGCGAGGGTAAACCCCTGGCCCCAAGCTTGGGGCGAAGGTGAAGCTTCAGCTCTAACGTTGGGGCGAGGGTGAACTTCTCATGTTTACCCGCCCCAGAGTTGGGGCAGGGGTTACTTCGGAGACTTAGACGCTTTTAGCTTTTAAAAGCTTGCCACTATCCGCCCTTGGGTTAGGGCGAGTGTTGTAGCACCCAGAATACTTGCGTCCCCCAGCACCAAAGTTAGGGCGAGGGCAAATGCCGACACTTAGACGTTTTCATCCGTCTGAAGATTTCACTCTACCTGCCCTAAACTTGGGGCAAGAATCAAAGACCAGTCGGAAGCTTTAGATCACTAGCCCCAATGTTGGAGCGAGGGCGATTTCCGACACTTAGAAGATTCAAGTTATCAGCAGCCTTCAACTACCCAGCCCTAATGCTGGTGCCAGAAGACATTTTGAAAAACGCTGAACTTCCCTTGCCCTAAAGTTGGGGCGAAGGATGCGCTCAATATGCCTGCCCCGAAGTTGGGGCGAGGGGCGCGCTCCAGGGGCCTGCCCTGATATTGGGGCGAAGGGACGACGTTGTTGTTTTATTGCATTTGCACGCATTCGAACAGGAACGCTGTTTTCGTGCAGTGCTGGGTCGCTGTGCAAACGGGGGTAGCCTGCAACGCGTGGCCGGCGGGCGGGGTCTGTCCGTCAGGGCGCGCGCATGCTGTGTGCGTGCAGGCGCCCGCACTGGCTCGCACTGGAAATTTTGGTCCGGTGGAAATTTTATCCTACAATCTAGCCCGACCTTTTCTGCGTCGATAAACACCAAAATACAGACTAAACGGACATGTGTCACACACACACACACACAATGACGGACACAACACTGTACTATGCGGAATAAACACGCCGTTAGTCGCTCCTACAGGGCTCCTCAGCTTGTACTTTACCATAACCACACATTACCATCTCAAAAAAAATCAAATGTATACAAAATTCGATGCAACCTTGCCCATTGCAATACTACGATAATGTGATCTAGAATTAAGCTTACCGTTAGTCCAAATAGCTTGTTCGAAAATCCTCTTGCGTTGCAAAGATCGACAAATGCAAACTTTGAGATCTAAAAAAAACGGAAACGCGTTGGAACGAAGGAGGAGAGCGATGACCCCGGCAAACTCGTTTTCGAAATGATTAGACTTGTTTTTTCCAACCCCCACCCACGCTGCGGTTGCACGGTATTTTCGCGGCAGCAAAAACAACTTGTTGAACTTGTTTGCTGAAAGGGGGCCCACATGCGACATATTGCACTAACCACACATTCATCCCATCCTGGTTTCCGCCGCGATATGAACCCTTTGACTTGCAAAACTCTGTTTTGCAAATTTCGAAAAAATAGCCGATGCTTGATTAATGTCAGCTGATAACCGTATACGTCATCGAGTTCTAATAACGGAAAGTAATCTTTACAAACCACTCAAAGCAGACACCAGGACACCTGCTTCAACCATTACAAAGTCGAAACAGATGAATCCACCATTACGACGGTCTTTGAATTAAATATGTAGGTCATAGTGATGCCGAAAGTAAAAGAATACTATATGGTTTGTATACAACTTGTTTAAATATCGTGTTAATCGCCACTTACTTTCAAAATGAACTACTTTGAAACAGAAATAACGGTTCATCCATTTTTCTTAAATCGATGGTATGACTTGTTACCTTTGGCAATCATCAACCCTGTATTAAGTGCTTTTGTCATCTACGTCATCTGGACTCAATCCGGTAAATTAGGTTCGTTCAAGTATTACTTGCTGAATCAAACCATTTGGGCACAACTTTTTGGATTTTTGTTTGTTACTATTAGCCCGGTCTTTTTGAATCCTTACATGAGCGGATTTATGGTAAGTTTTTGGTTTTGTTGACAATGTTGCACAATACGAATGTTCCAGGGCGGATTCCTACGAAGCTTTGCAACTTCAAAAATGACAAGTATTTGTGCTTGCTTTGGATATTGTTTAATGCTGAACCTTACTTCAGGGGTCTTTCTGTCTTTGATTAACAGATTAATTTTTACTTTTAAAAGTGAATGGAAACGTTACCTCCACAATAAATACACCGTTATCATTATAATAACGTACCATTTGATTTGCTACTTTTTCGTGATATTCACTATTTGCTACACAATGGACGACTTAGATGTGCTCAAAAGCTTTATGGTCAACGAAACAAATAACGCTTTGAAGCCGTATTTCGATGAACCGAGTTTAATGTACGTTCGAGATCTTTCTGGACTTTCACGCAAAGTGTGCGTCTGTTTTTTATGTTGTTACGTTATCTTGACACTAATTCTTGTTGCCAGTTTTGTTTGGTTTACGATGAACGTGTTTCTGCGTAAAAACACGTCAACAATTATATCAAAAACAGCTGTGTCTTTGATTGTTTCATCGCTAGTTCAAGCATTTTTATGTGTTACTTTTCTTTTTATTCCTGTGGGCACTTTGTTGTGCAGTTGGGCATATCAAATTGAAGGCAGTGCAAATTTCACAAACTGTTTGTTTATTTTAGTGAGTATTCATGATACTGTCGATATGATGTGTACACTCTTTTTCGTGACGCCATATCGACGGTTTTGTAAGAAACATTTTAAACGAGTTTTTTCTTGTTTTTTCTCTAAAAATGTTATTACGGTTTCAAATTATTCTGCTACCGGAAGTTAGTTTTCAAAATGTCATGTTGTGATAAAAAGTGGTCACTTTTCTGGTTAAACAATTGAAAAACTAACACCTTTATATTAATTAGAATACCACTTTGATAAGAAATACTTTAATTTAGACAAAACCACCGACTAAAATGTCGCCAGTGTGCTCGTCCTTCAGTTTAATGGCCACCGAAGCTGTATCCTTGCCGCCAGGCGGATAGACATCACGATTGAGGGTGAGACCGCAGACGGATTCGTTTACAGCAAACTGTTTGACAGAAGGCCCAATCCAGCCGCCAAAAGATCTGCAAAAGTTGTCATCATCACGTATAGTTGTTCAATTGAAAAACGCAAAAGCTTACCTGAAATCGTCAAAAGAAGCAACACTTTCATCTTTAGGTCCCTGTCCAAAAGCAGACCAGTACCACAAACCAGCGGCGGTTTTCGCAAACTTTGTAGTCGAACCAGTGATTTGTTGCCAATCATACCAGTTTGTGTAAATACCGACGTTTACTTTGTAGCTTTTGGCACGGGAAAAAAACGCCGAGATAAAGTTGACGTTAGTCGAGACTTTGCTTGGCCAGTTAATCGGTCCGGTCACTTGGAGCCACACTTTAGTGACAATAATTCCATAGTTCTTGATGGCATTGTATGCCTCATCAAACTGCTTGGCCGCAGTCTTGCCAGTCAGCGATGGTGTGACGTAAATTTCGGTTCCCAAGCCTGCATTATTCGCGTTAACAATGTTTTGACCGCCAGCTAGGACAATAGAGCCACCATTAACAGGACTGTAGATTTGGATGAAGGCAACGTTGTAGCCCTGTGAGTAAATACATTGAAAGTTGGACAGACTTCCAGGGTGGTGGACATCAACCGCAAAGTTGTAGGCGGCGGCTTTGATCTGCGGATTCGCTTTAAAAGGTTCTTCCGATTGTGAAGAATTAAGCTGGGTGCCACCAACTGTCGTAATCACAACAGCAAGAGCCAAGAGATGCATCCAAGACATCATTAAAGGAAACCCGATTGTTACCGTGACCAAGGAGTGTATTTATACGAATCTTCCAAGCATATTCCTCCTTTCTCTGTTAGAGTGACATCATTGATAAGGGAAGCAAGTGCGGAAGTGCAAATCAACAACTTTATGTTAAGAAGATACCGGGCACGCCTTCATTACGGTTACACCTACCGGAAATGATGGGCATCTCCGGTTATAGTAACGCTGATAAGTCTAGATTTTGTTTGAAAGACTGATTTTTAATTGGATACATTGTTTTTTACACCTGAGCACACTTTGTCAACTAAATGCAGCAATAGGAAATATAAAACATCAGTAGGAATGATGTATAAATGCGATAATAATACCATTAAATTTAATCCAAACGGCGTCATTTTACAACTTGCAAGAATCAGTTTGGAAAAGTATTGTATCGTATGAGAATAATAATAAGATATTGCTTGCGTGAATTTCCTGTTAGTTATATTTAAACGGTTATTATTGTTTTTATACTACTGGTTTAGTTCACTTCAGGCCGTTAGCCAATGACGCTCGTTAATTATGTTATTTAGAATGATGAATCTATGAATTCGAGGAGAGAATGCGGAAGTGTTGTGATAACACTTTTTGTGCAACTTTTTGGTGTTTTTAGTTTTGGATCGGTATTAGTTTGTGATTTTTTTCGAAGTGAAACAAAAGTTTATTTCTAACATAAAACAGATAATGATAACAAACGTGATTAATTAGGATTGTTTGTGAGAACAAACACCTTATGATTCTTTGTTTTAAAAATTCCAGCTAACGTTTTTCGAACAGCCACTCTGGCGTCTTTTTGAGTGCAGAGAAAAATCCACGGTGCTGCAAAATAAAAAACGTCCATAACGAAATAGTTAACTGGGCTTTGTCGTAATTCATTTGTAAATTTAGATACAATCTAAAAATTTATGATTTATATTAAAAGTTGTCAAACTTGACTTCTCCTACTATGTAAGTAGACAGCAGTATTTGTACAATGCAACAGTAGAAAGAATATAAAAACCTTTGTACCATCTTGTGGTTAACTTTTGATTCTGCATCACTGTTAAAGTAGTTTAGTTTTATGATTCTGATGAGCGTGTACATGTTAAAACAAAAGCTTGTAACTGTAGTAACTACCGAAAGGACAAATATATTGACCACAGTGTTCATCCACTTGAACCGCTCAGGATTTCTTTCGCGCACATCAATGCCAAGTTCAGGATGAACTGGATCAAAACTGTCGATTGTGACATTTTGAAACCACAGGTTCCAGGAAAATCCACCGCAGAACAAAACAATTACGACATAGACACCCTTTATAAAGATGGACCATATTTTGGTATATCTGACACCAAAAAACATAGCCGAAGCTCGGTTGAAACTGATCGCAGCTTCACAGATAAACATTGTCACAAAAGAAGAGATTCCAATTACCAGTAACATTGTTGGAAAAAATCCAGTTCGGGGTAACGACAATAACAATGGTATCGTCGCTGGTGCCATCGGAAGTCGCACGTTAAAGTACAGAATAATGCTGCCAATAATTGCACCTATACACTGCATCCCGTATAGTTTAAAAAAAACCGATTTAAACTTATGTTTATTTTTTGATAGAAACATTTCATACAGTAAAAGAAAGTATAAAATATAAGTCGGGATGATGTACAAATGCGAAAGTAAAACCAACAAGTTTAACCCAAGCGGCGTCATTTCAGAACTCGCGAGAAGCACTTTGTAAAAAGGTTGTATCTCAAAGAAATGATAATAGGATATTGCTTGCGTAAGGATACCTGTTTTTGTTTTATTTTAACGGCTATTATTATTTTTACGTTACCGGTTTAGTTCACTTCAGGTCGTTAGACAATGACGCATGTCAATAAAGTTAATTATGCTCGATGTTCTTTCTATTTTTTGAACAATCAAATTTGTGTAGTTTGGACTGCACTTCAAAGTTGAAAATGATCATTTTACTTTGCATGATGCGTAAAAGTACAGACAGGAAGTCTATTAATTTAACATTTACATAAGTGTAATCTGAGAAATATTTTGCATGATAGAAACTTGATTTGTCCTGTTGCACATTCGACGGATAACTTTTTGAACTGCCGTTTTGACATCTGTTTGAGTGTACAGAAATATCCATGGCACTGTAAAATGCACCGCATCTACAACAAAATAACTAAGCGGAAACAGTGGTATGCCTATGTAGAATTCAACAATCTAAAACCGTTAAGTTACATAAATTTACTTGCAAGTTATTGTATTACTTACTACACAAGCAGCATGTGTCATTTGAATACCAAACAGATAAAACGTAAATATAAACTTTTGTACCATATTGGCACTTATTTTTGAGTTCTTGACTTTGTTGAAGTAGTTTCGTTTGACAACAATTACTAACGTGAATGTATTACAACCAAAATTCCAAACTGCCGTGATAATGGTGATTAGGAATATACAAAACATAGGATGTATCCAGCTTATATGATTCGGCTTTCTTGTGGTCCAATTGTAGCCAAGTTCTGGGCGACGTGGATCTGCATGATCGATTGTGACGTTTTCAAGCCACAAGTCCCACGTTACGCCCAAGGAAGGTACAGTTACAATCAAGGAAACCCATTTCATTATACGAGCCCAGATTTTCTTGTGTTTTACACCGAAGAAGATTACAGATGCTCTATTGAAACTCATTACGGCCTCTGTCATATACATGAAGCACAATGCAAATCGGCCCACAAATAAAATAAATGTCGGAACGAAACCGGATGAGGGCAATGATAATAAAATTGGTTTAAACATTGGTGCTAATGGTAACCGCATAAGGCAGTATAGAGAAAGGGTCCTAATAAAAGATGAAATCGTCTGCATACCATACAACTTGTAAAAATCAGAGGTGAAATTTTGTTTTTCTTTCGATAGAAATAACACATACAGTAGTAAAAAGTATAAAACGTATGTAGGGATGATGTAAACATGGGAAAGTATCACAATCAAATTCAACTCAAGAGACGTTATTATAGCTGTTATGGTTAGCAAAAATAAAGATTGTTGTCAGTGTCTGGCAGAATGCTCCCAACAGATTTGTGATAAAAAGATTTATTTTTCAAGTTCAGATATCTAAGACAATGAAAAAATAACGACTAATGATCTTTTAAAACCGTAACTTGACATTGTGATATCACGAAAACCTGGGGTTGTTTTTTGAACAATTGACAAAGCACTTTTTTGACTGCGGTTTTGACATCTGTTTGAGTGTACAGAAACATCCATGGTACTGTAAAGTGAACCGCATCCACAATGAAATAAGTAAGGGGGAATAATGGTATGCCCATGTAAAAGTTGACAACCTAAAAGCTCTTGAAATTTATCAAGAAACTTAAAATATTTATTCTTACAACGAGAAGAGCATGCGCTTCTTGTAACACAAACAGGTAGAAACGGCGTCATTTTTCGTTATTAACAAAAAGCGAATATGATGATTGCTGTCACTTGTTTTGAAGCCATAGTTATCCCCCAAAGGGTTTGTGATGCAAAATATTTATTAGTAAAGTTCAAAAAAAGAGAGTATTTTCTTTATTTTAAGACGGAGTCTGGGGAAAAAGCGCAAGGGTTCCTCATGTCGATTACACAACCAAAAATTTTTATTGCATAAATCGATAGCCCTATATGGGTAGGTACTAAATCTGAAATATAAAGGTGTGGCGACGCTTCTGAGTGGAGTTACGATTTTTCAAAAAACGGCTTCTGAAACAGATAAAAAAATCATAACTCGAAGCGTTGTGGCTTAAATGTCGTGAAACTGCGGTTCCAACGTCAACTTTTGATGCTGAATCTAATTGTGATAACGAAATTTTGTTATCAGTAAAAAATTTTACTGATATGAATTTTTCAAAAAATCGATTTTTTTGTTTTTACGGCTATTTTCCATTTTATTGCTGAAAATGAATCTTTATTGGATAGCAATGACAAAAAAATTTTAAAACTTGAAGATTCGAAGGTGAACCGTGACCATTTTGCCTACAGACTACGGTATCAAAAAATCAATATCCTCCGGAGCAGAACGGTCGTTGAGGTTTTCCATGATGCCGGAGTGTATTTGATACGTCGGACGGCATTGAAAATGGACGTCAGCACGATGCAGGTAGGGTCAAGCTTCTTCCAGTCTTCGTATCTGACACGGTCAGGGCCAGGGGCGGTGTTGGACGCTGCTGCCAGACTTAAAATTTGAAAAAGTTCAAAGAGGCCACAACTTGATTCAAACCCGACTGCGTGCATGCAAATTTCAAACGCGCGCATTTTTGGCGGTCGCGGCAATCCGTGCCGGTCAACCAAAAAAGACGCTACAGCGGCCCGGCCTACGGCGGCCCGGCCTGTCGTCCACCCTTGATCAATATACTGCATGCATGCATAATGTGATACATACGCTGTTATTTTGCTATGGAAAACACCTATGCTCACTTACAAATTAAAATGGATTTTAAAAAAGTTTCGCTAATTGTGTTGTAAAGCTCTTACAAAGTTACAAAGCCAATGTGCACGTCTAGTTTGACCTTTGCAATCGACAGTTCGGCCAAGTCAGTCCACTCAATGTTTTTTATCAGTTTTATTTAACATGCCGTCAATAACGTATTAGCCTTTTAACTTGAGAGCGAATCATTCGACGGTTGGACAATATTATGATGAATTTTACACAGTAACAACTGTTTCTTCAATCGTTGAAACCCTTGAGTTACAAACCCGCGATACGGTTTAATAAAACTTAATATACATAAGCAATTTGCCATTCCATGAAACGAAACCACTTCCACTGCTAACGTTGCCACATAACTGCCCCAGATAACTTCTGTTTTGGCACACAAACAAAAGAAAAAGCAGGGAACGGCCACAAATGTGAAACAACATGCATATTGTGCTAATAATGCCCTAAAATGAAAGTAAGATTAGTAAAAAACTTTGATTTAATTAAAAAAAACCTGCTTCAACAACATTGAATGCATGGCATAAGTCTTAACTGATACTGTCAATTTCAAATGCCTCATGCGACGTATAAAAACAATCAGTGACATTACCGCTACACATGGATAAATTATAGCCGCAAGAACCATGCCGTAATAGTATAGCATGTAAAGACTAATATTATTTTTGTCCGGGTGATAGCCACTTAGATATGGGTACTGTTCTACCAGTGGTAACAACGCCGGAAAATCGTCAACAAAAAGTTGTTGCTCGTCAAAGGGGTCATGAGTGTTAATAATTGGCGGCACTAAAAATGTCTGACGGTATTATATTGATAATAAAGTTAATGAAAAATGCATACGGATGGTCAAAGTGCCAATAATAATACTCGAACCATAATTGATGACGTATATATTGACAAGCTTTTCATTTATGTCATGGCACCAAACCCCAGGGGTATAAGTTGCCGCAACTCGATAGAAAAGTTGGGTAAATTGAGATGTTACAATCATAGTTATCGCAAAAAAGAAACATGGAACCATAATAAAGGCAGTGTAGGGTGTAAGATCTTTCAAGGGGCCAGTCGTGAAGCCGGCTAACATCGGCCAAAGTAACACAGGTCGCCACAGCATGAAAAATACATCAAATAGAGCACTGCTTATCAATTCTTGGATTAAAATATGTTTGTAATTTCTCATTGATTTAGTGCTTTTTGTCAAAACTACGTAAAAAGTAAAGAAAAACAATGGAACACTGAACGTGAGGGAAGCGTCGAAAACAATGTTTTGAATGTTGATTAAGTTTTGATGATAAATGGCTTCCAAGGGTGTATTTTTCAGTAAAACAGCGTAATACATTGGCCTAGTAAACTTTAGATTGGTTGCAAAGTTGATGCAATACGAAGTACATGCAGTTCTACATTGTTTTTACTTGTCAGACATGCTAATAGTTTATATATAATGCAGCTTGTTAGGTAAAGTTAATGGACTACTGCGCCACCTGATTACACTTAAAAATGTATTAAAGTCCTGTTTTAAAGCAGTCCTGCAAGTTATAGCTTCCAAAAAAACAGCTAAACAAATACCCCGTCTGGCCTTAAAATTTTCATAAGAACCTTACGCTCATATGAAGCTTAAATCGACCTTATAAGGAAGTCAAGTTTCTATAATGTTCTTACTTCCTGTTAAAAAGTTTCTTATACTTTTCTTACTGGGTTTCTTATGAAAGTTTTTGTGCCGGGCGGGGTAGATTGAAACTTTGCATCGAAAAACCAAGAAAAACTACTTCTCCCTTCAAAATGTCAACGATCCATTTAAAAATCTGCATTTTTTTTAAAAAGATTCTTCGAGCGGTTCCCACAGGCGCCATTGACACCCGGGTAGCGGTGGCCCTTCGTGACTGACGACTGACCGCGGCCGATGGGATCACACGGCGTTGGCAACGACGAAGACGGAAATCGTAAAACCGCACGTGAACGTGATTCCACCATGAATAGCACGATGACAAATTCGAATATGGGCGATGTGACGGGGCGGCAACATAAGAATACTTCGCGACGGCCCACGGATTCGACGATGCTGCCATATGAAAAGCCGAAGAAGGGCGCTTTTTCAAGATTAAGCGGACGGTGGAAAGGAAAGCGAACCAGTGGGGGCAGTGCGAATGGTCATAGCGGGAAAACGGTGTTTGTGTTGATGCCGGATTTGATGGAAAATGATCCTGTTCAGGAAGTGCCACCGAAGGCTAAAGTTGGTTTAATACAGTGTGCTTACAGTAAGCCTAAAAAAATGGATTGTAGGGCAATGTGACTCTCAAAAAGTGCAAAAAGCTGTCTCGAAAGAAGGAATACAGAGTCAAGCTTCAGGAAGGCATTTTGAAGCTTTTTCCGAAAGGGAATACAGCGGCAGCGTTAGAGCCGGAATTTAAGATTGATCTTTCACAAGTTTGTTTTGACCCTTTTGACCGTAAATGACAATGTTTGTCCAGGTAACAGTCTCCTATGACGACAACGTTCACCGCCTCAAACTCATGTTCAAAGTCGAAGCCCATCAATTCATCCCGGAAAGCGTGGATGACTACTACATGTGGAAAGACATGATGTACAAACATCGCTTATACCGTCAGGATCTCGTTCGAAAAGGTCTCAACTGCAGCGAATCTTCGATCAAAACACGCGTTCCCGTAATCGAGCCTACACAGACTGTCTTGAAAAAGCCACCAGTGCCCATAGAAACCATTACAGTGCCACTAATAGCGCCCCCGCCGCCACCACAAGTGCAACCGCCGCCAACGATCTCGATCGCTGTTTCTGCTGATGATAAGAAGTAGGTCTTAGAAAGGGTGAATGTTGTGATTTGAGATAGTTTCAGAAATAATATTGACCTTCTGACACGTGCCTTGGAAGAATGCACGACTTTACATCGCCAATCCGCAGAACTGTTGGCTGAAATGGTCAAAGCGACGAATAACACACGGCTACTGTTCGCTGAAGTTCAATCAGTGTGGGTGGAGATGAAAGCCAACAAGGGAGTGGACGGCGCTGTATCGAAAACTGAGTTGCCTTTAGTTTCTGCCATCGATGGCACAGATGAATCGGATGACAGTGACGATGATGAGGAAGTGAGCACGAAGACAAGCTCCGCTAATGTTATGTCGCTGGATGCGGCTGGGGTCAAGAAGAAGGGGTTTGTTTTGACTTCTTTTGAGAAATTCGATGAAAAGTTTGTTTTCAGAAAGCTCGCCATAACCCCCAGCAACGTCGAAATCGGTGTCCTGGCCAACGCCAACACACCGCTGAACACCCCAGTTAGCACTCCTGCGTTGACCCCGGTCAGTACCCCGGCAACGACGCCGCCACAGAGGCCTGAAAACACCGTTGAAAAGAAAGAGGAGGAAAAAGTCTTCAAACCAGTGCAACCACCACCAGCACCGGCTCCACCAAAGAAGAAGGAAGTCAAACCGATCAAGCAGCCAACTCCAACTCAAGCCCCACAGCAACAGCAACCGGATAAGAAAACCGATGAAGACAAGCCACCGTCAGTCAGCCTTCTGCCTCCAGGGCCGACGGTCTCGCAGATTCAAGTCGTCCAGAAACCGGCACTGCCCCCCAGACCGAAGGAGGTACCTCAACCACCGCCTCCACCACCACCGCCTGTGGTGGTCGCACCTCCGCAGCCGCCACCACCGCCCCCAGCTCCAGTCCAACGTGTTCGACGCGACCTTCTCCCGAGCCCGCAACTACCTGGAGAAGCGCTCGGCTTATCAGCTCTCGCAGCTGCTGCCATGCGAGGTCTACCCATCACGACCTTCGAACCCTTAGGTCTGCTGCAAGTCATCTGTGAAGAGCTTCGATTCGTCCCACAAACGCTTGCCCGAGCAGTAAACAGCACCGACTCCGTCGAGCGAATGTGTTACGTAGCTGCTTTTGCCATTTCTGGATACAGCTGCATGGTGGGCCGGAACCGGAAGCCGTTCAACCCCATGATGGGCGAGACATTTGACTACATCAGCGAGGATGGATGGAGGTATCATGGCGAACAGGTACTCCCAACTCTTATAAATCCATCTAAAACAAGAGTTTAGGTCGGTCACCATCCCCCATGCAGCGCCGTAACCGCTTCCGGACGCGGCTTTGAATGGTGGCAAACCGTTCAGGGCGTCCATAAAACGACCTGGGGCGGCAATATCGAACTCATGCCCGAATTCCCGGTCCGTCTGCGCATTGGCGGTGATGAATACATCTGGAACAAAGTCAAAACAACAATTCTAAACGCAGCATCAAATCCGGAAAACAGAGTAATCCGAAATGAAGGCGTCATGATGATAAAATGCTCCAACGGGGTCGAATGCAAGATGGTCTTCAAAGGCGACAAAAACAGCGTCAACGGCGAGATCAAAGACAAACGTTCCGGTGCGACCTGCAAGCTTATCGGTCGATGGGATCGGGGACTTAATCGGTAATCAAAATTTATCACTTTCAACATTTCAAAACATCCAAACTTCCAGCCAACTCCCCGGCGAAGATCAAGAAAACGTCTTCGAAGTCCCACCCCCGCACCCATACGCCCGAAGTTACTACGGCTTTTCAAAGTTTTCAATGACCCTAAATGAGCTCTTCCCAGAGGACAGGGATAAGCTACCGTATACCGATAGTCGCTTTAGACCAGACATGCGCTTCCTCGAATATGCCGATGCCGGAAGAGCACTGGCCGCGAAACATCAACTTGAAGGCGATCAACGAATGCGGGCAAAGACAGGCAGGGCAGCGAGACCAATTTGGTTCGAATTCAGAACGGACGATTGGTCAAAGAAGAATATGTGGTTGTCAAATGAGCGATACTGGAGGGCAAAGCAGCAAAAGTTCCAGGATGATTATTCACAAACGGCTTGTCACGTATTTGGGAGTCAGGAATCGAGACAATGATAGTTTTTGGGAGGAAGTTACTGATATACTGTATGATAAAGTACTTTTTGGGCGATGTTTTTTGAATGAACGGGTATATCGAACAAAATTGACACATTTTATTTTGATTTAATTACAAAATTTTCGTTATGCCGGAAAGCGATCAAGATTTGGTGTTTAAAAATGATAAATAAAACTACAACCAACGTAATAGAAAAATAAAATAGTGAAAAGGTATTTTTGCAAATAGAAAGTCACGATTAAAGGTACCAAATTTACAAAAAATATGTCGCTTTTTCCCTCTGCGTGCAACCCCCATCCTAAACGCAAAATTCTGGCGTTCCGTCCCGAACAACAAACACACTTTTGTCTCGCTGTTTTCGCGCAACGTTGCCCGAGGCAGTCGCCGTATCCGTCACAGCTGATCGCCCACGCTTTCCAGCTTCATCCCGTCCATTCCAACCAATCTCTTCATCCACCATGTCCACCCTTGCCGACTTTGTCAATGAACAACGCACCAAAAGCTCAGGCGTCTTCGCCGGTGTCCGACAATCCGTGAGCGTCGGTGACTTTGGCTCCAAGATGACGTCCTCCTTCAGTAGTTTCTTCTCAAAGAACGACGATACTGATGACACTGTCCTTCTGACAGATTCCGCCAGTACGACAGGGCAGTTGCCGAGTAGTCGGAATCGGTAAGATTGTTTTTTTACTAAAAGTTGTGATTTTATATATATCAACAAACAAGCCACGTATAATTCCATTCCAGCAAGTCCACCGGAGCTGGTTGGTTCACTTTCGGCGAGGAAGTCAATGTTTGCGGGTTGTCTCGATTCCAGCGATATGTGATGTTTTTTTTGATGGCTTCGATGGCAGCGTTTTGCTTCACCTCGGCCATGATGCTGCTTCCAGTTTTGGTCGTTGCAACGAGGAAATTTGCAATGTTGAACACTTTGGGATCATTCTTCTTCCTATGCAGGTCAGTTTTTGTTTATTTTATAATCTCCGAATTCAAATGGCCTCATTACCCCCGAACAAATTGCAATTTGGCACGACTTCCTCTTAAATCTTATCCAAATTACCCCTTTTGCATGTTATCTTTCCAGCTTCATCTTCCTTTGGGGCCCATTACCCTACGCGAAGTTCCTGTTCTCCGAATCCCGACGCATCGTCGCAGCTGCTTACGTGCTGTCTGTGCTGACGACGCTCTATACCTCCATCTGGGTGAGTTGTTCTTTTTAATCCCTTCCGTGTGGATTTAACAATGAAAATCAGACAACAAACATCTTAAAAACGATATATATTTCATTTTCCCATTGAATCCAAACTTTAATATGCATCAAAAGTGATATTGTTACAAAATTATCTACAGTATACACCGGGGACTACTTACAATTTACAATTTAAACCGACATAAACACAAGCAAAAATTTAAATTCTTAAAAATCGAGAGCGAGTGACATTCATTTACCCGGGGCACTTTCAAATGGACGGAATTTTGTTGAATGGGAGATGGTTTTTCATTTCATGGCGAAATGGAGTATCGTGTGAATGTTTCTTTCTTGCTTGCCTTTTATGAGCTCATCATTGTGACGAATTCTTCGTAATTGATCTGCAATGTGGAACGGATTAGATAAGGGGGTTTGAAATGGAAAGAAGTCCCATCCCCATTTCCGAGGCCCATTCAATCTTGGTTTTCGAACTTTGGCCGACTATTGGCTTAACTTTGATTTTGCTATTATTTTTGCAACAAACTGGACTGTTGAAATTCGAATCGTGCCAGACAATCTTAAGTCTGTTCATGGTAGCACCACATTAGCGAAACGGAAAACGAGGAACAAGTACTTTCCCTCTTTGAACCCTTGGGCCGCTTTGACATTTGAGATTTATTGTTGCTACGGCGGTCCTAATGCGCTGTGCCGACGAGAAGTGGTGCATGTTTTTCGGTGTTGGAAGGGGGTAATTTATAAGCTTCTGTCAGTCAAGGAGGTAAGAAGCGGTCATGAGAGGATCTTAGTCTGTTTGAACTAAATTAACCTTACTTTAAACTAACTAGAAAAGTTTAAAGTAAGGTTAATGCATGCTTAGATCACCCTCAGGAATGTCAATTCAAAAAGATTAGCCTCTTTTTTCCTCATTCCAATCGCCCGTGGTATCTGCGATCAACGTGCTGATCGCAGTTGGCACAGGTGTTTATGTCAACTCTAACATGCCAGCGATGAGGGTGCGAGTAAAGATTACTTCTTTTCCCGGCTGAGTTTGAGCGTTTTATTGAGCCGGCTGTTGATTGAGAGGATTTTTGAGATCTCTTAATGACCACCCGAGACAAAAAGCAACTTTGCTCATGTTGTTGTCTTTCTGTGAGATGGTAATACCCAAAAGACAAGTCAAGCGCTCAAAAATGGCTCCATAAATGCAACTCATACTTGCCCAGTGGTTGTTGTTTTTCATGGCAGGCTAAAAGTGGCGCTTCATCCCCGCTTTTTTTCGCCAGAAAGCTCAACTACTTGAAAACTGACACATGTAGTGAGTAGAAAGCGCATTGTTTGAAACTACGAGCTGGGTTCCCTGGTCTTTGATGCACTTTTTATGACGGGGATTAGTGTTAACATGTTTCAAGCAGTCAACAAGGTTGATAAATGCGGGTTCGAAAGCTCACCTGTCCATCACCATCAATATCGACCTCCTTGATGATTTCGTCGACTTCTTCATCGGTGAATTGTTCGCCCATGTGGGTCATAAAGTAGCGAAATTCGTCGGCGGTGATGACCCCATTGCCATCACGGTCGAACACACGGAATGCCTGGAAAGCATGAAAATGACGAATAAAGATGCATTCTCAGTGAAAGATAGCCATGGTTTTCGCGTTAATACCTCATCGAAAACCAAACCAGTGGCACTTCAAGATGGCCCCTACGACTTAATGGCACCCAAGCATGCTTTCACGAACTCATAGTGAAAGCATGTCTAGCCATTGGCACGAAAATTGAAATAGATAGAAAAATCGAAAATTTATGGCATCAGTTTAGGCCATATGAATTATGGACCCCCTTGATGTTTGACATGTTGAAACACTTACTTCTCGAATCATTTCCGAATCATTCTCTTTGTTCATGCGCTTCATCATTTGACAAAACTCCGGAAAATCAATGGTACCACTACCGTCGATGTCGACTTCATTGACCATGTCGAGAAGCTCCTGCTCGGTCGGGTTTTGCCCCAGCGAACGCATCGCGACACCGAGTTCTTTCGACGAAATGGAGCCATTACCATCCTGAAAAACCACGCGCTTTTTGTAACATTGTGCTTTTGCGGAACTTTGACGACGTCGTTTTGCCTTCAAAAATGGGGGCCTCGTTTAGCCATAATTGGGTAGTAACTCGAATCTGATAGTTGTTTACAGCGCTTTTGTCTTAAAGCCCAGTACATCAGTGCACATTGGGTTAGCTAGCGATGCTGTGGGTGTCGTCGGTTAAAAAAAGCATCCAAAAATGGTCATGTTTTGCCGTTGACGTTTTTAGATTTGGATGGACTTTTAGCGTCCATCCAAAGCTTTTTGCGTTCAAGTGCTCCTTGTCGCCAGTTGTTCAGAGGTCAGACACACTGGGATGACATGCCTTCGGGGCAGTGATATGCATTTTGTTGACATGGAGAGGGAAAACACTTGTAGTCGGCTAATTTAGGATTTTGAATGAGTGGTCAAATGGATTAATGACGCGCTTATGACGCTGTATTATGGTCATGTGTTTGGGCACAGATTAGATCCGCAATTTGTTGCAGAACGGTTAATTAGGAAATGGTCTAATTAATGTTGAATGGGGCAGACTAACCTTATCAAACAATTTGAACGCCTGGGTATACTCTTCCAGTTCCTCGCTGTTGATTTCCTCGAGTTGCGCATCCGGTGCCGCCTGTGACGCCTTCCATCGGTCAAACATTTGCGACTTTTCCTTGACATTCATGGTGACAATGCTTTGATGACGATTCGGCGACGATTGTTGCACTGTGTTTGTTGACGCAGCCGGCGGAAGTTGCTTCTGAATGGACGGGGTCCCCTTGGCCGGAAGTGGCAAAGATCGTGAGGTCGGAGATGCGGAAGAACCCGAAGAATGCCGGGTTGGCGGTTGAACTACAGTGGGTACTGGTGGACTCGGAAATGACGCTATCTGTGAAGGCGACGATGAAGCACCACCACCACTACGACGAGGAGATTGAGATTGAAGTTGCACGGGACTGACCGGAATGGGCGGTTGTTGCCGACGTGGTGAGGATCTGATCGGAGGACCACTTGGGGGCGGGTGGGGAACGACCCTCGAGCCGCCGCCATAGTACTGATCATACGGAAGGGGCGGTAACGGCGCTTGAGGAGCATACCTTGTCATAGGGATCGGAATTTGGCGACGGTGGGGATGGTTTTGGCCACCGTTATCATAATATGGGCTACCATATTGGTAGTTGTTGTTATAGTACTGCTGTGGATACGAAATTTTGTTAGCTTCTAAACCCTTGATAGGGTTTTTCTAGACTACCTGAAAACCATAATACTCTTAAAATTTAAAGCTAATTTGCCACGAAACAGAAAAAAGCCGCAAAAGGAAGTAAAGCTAATGCTAGGTGTTTTTCCGTACAGATTTAAATTGTCCTTTTTACGGAAAAAAGTGACGCGACTTTAGTCCCGTGTGTCATCTTGTATCTTATCTTTAAGGCGGGCCGAACACAAAGACCGAAAAGGCACAGCGCATAACCCGTTTATTCAATTTAATGTTATTCTTTGGCAAAGGAGAGATGAAAAACGGATGAATAGCATAGCCCCAGTGATGTCAAGCGAAATGTTTCAACTGCAACTCGTGGAAAGCGCACCCAAGTTGTACTGTCAATGCGCGAAATCCTCACGGGAGAACCCGTTAACCCGAGCTTCGTCGCAACGTCGTCGGCAACTGGCTCAGATTTGGTCCGAAGGAGGCGACTGGGGCTCTTGCGCCGCTTCACGCCTTGCCCTCCCTTTTTAAGCTTGGTGGTAGTGCGTGTGCCGTCGACAGTGTGGGTCTTTTTGGGGGGTGCCTGCCCGCCCCCAGGAGCAAAATACCCCAGTTAAGCATGGTCGTGATAGTGGTTTTTTGGAGACAAAAGAGAGAAGCAAATGCAGTTTCTGACAATGGACTTTGAGGTTTTCTGGAAAGATTTTGACCGGTTCTATCCTGGCTGTCAGAGGGTTCATGCATTTTGAAATTGCTTTCGGGGATACTGTATTACCGTAGACCAATCTGAAAAGTGAAAGTGCATCTTCTCTGCACTTTGTAAAAGCAGTTTCATCTGTGTCGGTCAGTACAAAGCCACGCGGCCACAATTTGTCATCCAAGCTCAACACCTTCACCCAGACAGTTCCCATTCCACCTGGCTGGCACCTAAGTAAGCCAAAGTTCTTCCAAGACCAACTTTCCTCCCTCTCAATCACACCGATTAATTTCCGCTGACTTTGATTGGAAGTCGTTGTCGTTTTTCACCCATCATAGTGGTAAAGTTTTTTTCGGGGTCGGTAGTAAAAGGCGGAAATGAGCCCCAACAGCTGATGGATGGCACTCTTGACGATGGACCAAACGACTGTGAAACTTGGGGACAGCCGTCATCGAGAGAGACACAAACGTTGTCCCAGACGAAAGTTACGAGGTAGTCAGGACCTCATTGGATTGGAGATTTGAGGATAGTTAAAACGTGGAGCGAGTGGGGGTGGAGGGTGGTGATGACCACCGGACACGGATTTATGTTTGCCGGAGGGCTTAACGCTCTTTTTTGCAAATGCAGGAAAAATATAAGGACAGTAGGACTGAAATTGGATACACGCTAGTAGTACTTGAATGGCTATTTCTTGGCAAAAGTTTAAGCCTGCAAAATTGGGCTGAAATAGGTTACGAGTTGTCGGAATGTACATAGTGTAAAATTATCAGCTGATCACAGTCTTTTTTATTTCGCAAATTTAGACGTCAGCGTAATTATGGCGTCGAGAAAATGCATTTCCGTTGTCGTCAAACGGGGGTGTTATTCGAACTTTAGGGGAAAAACACACTCTACGCTTAAATTAGCACCTTACTTGCTTGCGCATGGCTTGAATGAAAATATGCAATCATTAGCGAAAATAGGCCAGGTGCTGCTGACAGGAGCCGCCAATAACAAAGAAGTTCAAGGACCACGGAGCCTTGACGGGGGCAAAGAAGGGTGTTTTTGCTTTGACAGCTTTACGGATTTTGCAAACCAAATGTTATTTGAGCTACTTGCAACTTTCTCAAAATTGAATAATACGTGCATTTTACCGACTACATGCAATCTTTATGGCAATGCTCTTTGAAAAGGGTATAATTTAGTTACCTTTTGAAAACTATAAATTAGCTTTCTGCGGACTAGGCTCATGTTTAGCTTTAAATTTATACTTTTGGATACAAAAACAACAAGCTGAAACCAAAACCAATGTTGCCCTAGCAAAATTTAAATTTAATGTTCTTACTACTCGGGTATGCATGGATGCCATAAATTTTTGCCCTTATCATCTATGGTCGTATGCCGGGCTTGCTAGGTGCTCAAAGTGTCGTGCTTGGATACAAAAAGGTCTGTGCCGGCATTTTTTGAGTCATCGAAGCACCTGAAGACATTTATTTTCTTCGAGGCGCACTTTCGGATAAATTAGGGGGTTCCACCGTTTTCATGGATACGGTAGAGACCGTTCTTTGTTCTGGCGCCATGATGTCATGTTTTTGGATTAAAAAAAGAAAAAAGTTTAAGACACGAGAAAGGGAATACAAACATGCATAAAAAGACAGGTGATATTGGACTCGCGTGCCTTGGCGCGGCGCCATCGTGAATTACATTTTTCTTTACTGAAATGAAATGGAATGCAGCAGAAACTTGCCCAGGAACATAGATGAAATACATCTATGGATGAATAATGATCGTATAAGGAGAGAAGAAAGGGTTTCCGGACACTCCGGGAGAACGAAAATGTTTTCCATCCCATCGCTTTTGAGATTGTCCACTTTTTTACCCCACGAAAATGTTTTCCATCCCATCGCTTTTGAGATTGTCCACTTTTTTACCCCCCCTGGCTTACATACAACACACAACGCTCAAAGGCTAAACGGTGCCATTGAGCAATGGCAAATCCGTCGGTGCAGGAGAGAGGAAACGTTGAGTGATAGGCCATTGTTTAGAAATGGCGAATTGCGGCGCATTCAAAATTTGAAATGATTGAAAGGAGTACATGCTTACAGTAGGATTTTGTTTATGAGTATTTAAGACTAAATTGTTTGCGTCTAGAATTTAGTTTGACCTTTATGCGAGCGAGGTAATACAATTTTAAAAGCGAGAAAACGAGTAAATGTGTTAGCTTTTAATGAGTTAGTTGAAATGGAGGTACTTTTATGGTATTGCATGCCGCTTTTCTTTACTATAAACAAAATTATTATGTTGTAAGAATGTGAATGTCAACAAATTAATGTTTAGTTGGTTGTTGGCAATTTCAATCTCGGTAACGCACCAAATATAGACAATCTACGGAATAACGACCTCTATTTTTAATGTTGTCTCCTTCCGGGCTTGTCAGACTGTCTGACTCGTTTCATGTTAGTCAGACTTAACTGGCTAAACGAGCATGCACGTTTTTAGTGTCAGTTTTTGGTTTCCCAAAGCCGTCAGATTGAGAATTGGCAAAAACATACTACAAAATTGGGATTGATAGCGAAAAACAGGGGGCTAACAAGAAAGAAAGTTGTTTAGTTTTCACGAAATTCTATTGTACAGTTCAAAGGTATAACGAACAGCCAATTTCAGCTCCAAAGCACCATTGCTACCATTATTTGTGCCGTGTTCCAGGGCGGTGCGCTTGTTTGGTGAGTGGTTTTTACTGTTTATTTGTTAAGGGTGGCATTTTTTATGCCGCTACAATGTTGGATACACAACATTCATTTTTAATGAATGAACTGCCTGTTTGAGGCTTGACAATGTTCATTTCAAAATTTGTGTCAAAAACAGATGAAAAATTGTCACATTTTCAGGTTCGTGTTCTCCTTTGTCCCTGGCGGTGAACGTGGTCTCCGATTCATGACTGGCATCTGCACTGGAGTGGTTTCACGACAATCGAAGCTGGTTTTGCCGATTTGAAGCGGATCTTCGGTGATAAATTTGCAAAAAAGGTGTTCCGATTTGGGTGGTTTTGATGATGCGCAGCTTTACGGATGTACTGATCGACAATATACTATTTATTTCTATTTTATCACATATTTGGACTACTGTAGTTGAAGGAGAGAGTAAATATACATAAATAAATACAGATATAAAAGCTATATGATGCTTCGGCCTTGTTTGTGGACTGTGAAGGGGTAGTCATCGGTGGTGTCGACGGTGAAAACATCGACGCTTCGAGGGTCAATTTCGGCTTTTGTTGATTTTGATACGGCAGAGGCCGTCTTTTCACGCTCGAAAATAAACCACAATCCAATCGTGATGACGACAACCAGTATGACGAAAATAATGAGCCCAATCGCGATGGATTCAGTTTGGGTGAAGCCCCAATCGAGGCTGGCATTCACAGCTGTCGAGCTGTCTCCATTGGCATTGGACGCCAGGTTGGGGGTAAAACTGAAACCACCCCCAAAAAAATACTGAATTACCCCCAAAAAATGGAGCCCCCAATACATTTGCTGAATCTACCCCCAAAAAATGACGCCCCCAATATTTTTGCTGAAATTACCCCCAAAAAGTGACACCCCCAAAACGTTTGCTGAAATTGCCCCCAAAACGGGCTACCCCCAAAATAGATACTGAAACTACCCCCAAAATTCAAATTTGTTGAACAGACCCAATGCTGAAACTGCCCCCAAAAAGTTTTGCAAATGTTTCGAAGGTGCAACTGATAATCCTTATCGATTCATTTTCTCATATCCCCTGGCTATGAACTTAGCGGGGGTGTGGGGGGCGCAGCCCCCCACTTATTTCTCAGACTTAGACTTCTCAGACTTAGACTTAGACTGAGACTTTCAGGGGGCAGTTTCAGCATTATGGGCCTTTTCAACGAGTTTGAATTTTGGGGGTAGTTTCAGTATCAATTTTGGAGATTGCCAGTTTTGGGGGCAATTTCAGCAAACGTTTTGGGGGTGACACTTTTTGGGGGTAATTTCAGCAAGTTTATTGGGGGCATGATTTTTTGGGGGTAGATTCAGCAAAAATATTGGGGGCGCCATTTTTTGGGGGTAATTCAGTATTTTTTTGGGGGTGGGTTCAGTAGCACCCCCAGGTTGGACTCCGAATCCGATTGTCGATGGCTCCGACTTCGAGGCTTTTCCGGTTTAGGATCCGACGGAGGCGCGACGGCATCAGCGGCGAGGATTCGCTGCGGAATGTCGGTTTCGATGTGGAGGAACGGCACTGGGTTGAAGCCGTGCTGATCAAAGAGGACATCGGCACAGAAGTCGCCCTTGCAGCAGCAGGCATTGTCCTCGGCGATGATGTTGTTTTTGTAGAAGATGTTGGCGCGATGACAGATCGGGGTGCCATCTTCGGTGGTTCGGCATTTGCGGTCGAGACGGAGGGGATTGGGAACTAAATGGGTTCAGGTCAAGGTTACGGTAGGTTGAAAAATTTTGCAAGGACAAACCTCTGAAATCGATCAGAAATTTATCGCTTTCATCTGGACCGGTTTCATTGCGGGGGTTCCATCTTTTCGGGGCTACGAGTTCGCCAGTCTAAAAATACAGTAATCGAACTGCATACCAATTAACGAAAAAACGAATGTTTAGAGTTTGAAGAGTTATTCATAAAAAACAATTTTAAAAGGTTTTTGACAATAAAAACCCACCTGATCATTCATACAGCCAAAGAAAACGTGATTTTTCGGCAAGGCAATAATCACACAGGAGCTGTTTTCATGCGGACACGGATGTGAATCGACCGCGAGCAACTCTTCGACGAGGCAGCCGACGTTTGGCGGAATCTGTAAACACGAAGAATGTTGAAATGAGTAAGATGTGTTAACCGAACGCCAATGCTCATTTCCTCCCCTTAGGGCCTAAAGCATATATCTAACCCCTCCAAATGACGAAGCGACGCCCTTATGGGCTTACTCTTGACGAAGCAGCTAGATGAAGGCCAATCTGCACTTACTTTGCTGCGCCAAGCGGTATAGTCCGTGGCAAGGAGCGTCATGAGCGGTGAAATAAATGCTGGAAACGGCAATGGCATGCCGAGAGGGTCATGTTTTTTGGTGCATCGCGACTTTTTTGGGGAAGCGCTGGCATTGACGCCGACGGCGACATCTGGGGCGTCTTCGTCGAGCATAGCAGCTGCGGGGTCGTCGTCGAGGTAGACGTTGAAGTTTTCAATGTTGTGGTCGACGATGAGGGTTTTCTAGAAATGGTTACTGTAACTCAGAAAACGAAAAAAACTTATCAAACCGGTGATTTGAGAGCATTTTTGTCAGCTTCTTGACGGATCAGCTGGCTGTACAACTTATTGATCAACTTTTCAAGCTGAAAGTTAACTTTTATCAAAATTTCGTTTTGATTATCAACTCACATCACTTTCTTCAACCGGTTTAGCCAAAATTCCAATAACGACAATCAACAATCCAAAAAGACAGCCAACGAACTTCATTTTCACACTTGCAAGCCGCCAAAAACCATGAATAAGATCCAAAATCGCTATACCGCAACTTTTTAGAAAAACCGCATCCAAAATTTATGCAAATTTTACCCAACTACCACCACCAATATCGAAAAAAGTGGCCCAAACAATCGAAAAACCTTCATCCAAATCCAAGAACCTTCGGCAATCCAAAAAATCCCATCTCAAATTCCTCTTTGAAAAAATAGTAATGTCCAGTGTCGCGGCCAGTCACACGCGGTTTTACTTACGCGCATTTCGCTCTGGTAAACGCACAAATACCAAATCTAAAAGGCTTAACATAAAGTGACCACCACTGTCAAGGTTGAAGTTATAATAAGCTTTTACGTTTATCGTCAACAAGTTTTAAGTGTAAGTATAACTTTGCAATGAACACCTGCTCTTATCTTAGAGCCGTGTGGGGAAGTAGTCATTCAGGTTTTGTATGGTTTGAATCATTTTTAGCTAAATTAAAGTTATTTTAAGGTGGTTTTTACGGTTGTCATAGGGATAAGAAAGATCGCAATACAATGATGTGTTGAGTGATTACTGTTTTAGAAAAGTCTATTTTCCATTTTCTATTCTAATGTTGAATACTTTAGGGTTTGGTGGATCACTTTTGTTTTCACTACTTCGACCAAGTTTCAAGTTTTTGCAAACATTTTTTAACATTAAACTTGTCAATGTCACCAGTGAAAACGCTTCACATGCATTTGACAGAGTGAGTCTTGCCGAAAGGTCTTTAATGCAGGCCAGATGACGCGTCTGTTCTGTCTGAAGTGAAAGGTTTGAAATTTAAGAAGCAATTAAAAAAGAAAACAAAAACAGTGGTTTGAAATGACTGAAAACGACTGATCTTTGACAAAATCGCCGACTGACACTTAAAAATATGAAAAATAAAAGATATGCATATGACTTTGACCCTGGCCGGGCACGGGCACGGGATCGGTTTGCCATCTGTCGGAACCCGTGTCCTGCCTGGTTTATGTGGATCCTCTAAACTTCCGCCCAGAAAGATGGTCAAAATGGATACCACGACTCGTGCCCCGAAAGCCCGACATGTGAGCTATCATGACGCAGCGTTTTCAAATGCGTTTTATGCCACGGAGTTTATTGCTAGCGGCATTGTTGGAACAGCGATCGGGACTTGGATTGCTATTTTGGGAATGGTGTTCTTTTGTATGATTGTGAGTATTTTCGTCTTTTTTCAACTTCCGGTGTTAGAACTTCCGTTTGAACGTAAACAAATCGTGACGCATTGTAAAACCTTATCAGTCGAACACCAAAAAAGTCATTTACCCAACTTCTCACCCCAATGGACCCAGTTTCCGCGCACCCAAACGTCGCTTTTGATCTTTTGTTCCCTCCCAGTTCAACGAATACCCCCAGACGATGCTTAGCCAATGATGGTTTGCTTTAACTAATTGACATCATTGAATTCAAACATAGCATTTTTTTTGTATGCTGCTTGATCAGGCAGTTACTTTTTATGAGTCCGTCTGGATGGTGATTTAGCTCCGCCAACACAGCAATTTCGCACTTTTAAATGTTTAAATTCAATTATGTAGACACTTACGAGGATCTTAAGCTGAATTAATTGGTCTGAAACTATCAAATTGAATTTAGGAAATTGTTTAGGAAAAAGTTTGTTAATCTACAGTAGTGCCGAAATAAAGCCGTATCTCCAGAATCTGGAGGCGTCAGGCCACGTTGATCTTTTGGTCTCCCATCAAGCCATCAAAATCAAAAGCCTGATTTCCTGACATCATTCAAAACCAAGCATTTTTTGCGTGATGCTTGATCGGCCAACCATTTTTTACACCGTCTCGGTCACACGTGTTCGAAGCAAATTACAGTGTGATCAGACTGTTTACCCCCTGACCCAGCGAACTTCTGAATGAAAATTGTTGATCATGTTGACAGTGGTCCCCCTTTTCAGATCTACGGTAACAAATCGCGTGTTCCCCCATTGAAGTACAAACTCGTGTCGTCGACGCCGGCACCACCAACGCCCTCTCGTTGACATTTCGATGGCCTTATATAAATGGCTAATTTAAATGCCTCCAGACGCATTCTTATTGTTGATATTTAAAAGTATGAAAGTGAAAATATGTTGGAATTTGCGGGGGTATTGAAGTTTTTCAAAGTGTATGACATTAGTCATCAAAATTTATGCAATTCTGAAGCGCGGCGTCTGGACATTGATGACGTCAAGTGTCTGTCTTGAACTTTTAGTTATTTGTATGACAATAGGCGCCTTTGGGACCACATAAAAGTGGATCTTTCTCTGATAATTTTACTTAAAGTTCATTTTTGTCATCTTTAGACCAGTTTCCACAACAAAGTGCCTTTTGTCTTTGACAATGTAGTTAGCGAATATTAAAACGTCCCCCAAAAATCGAAGATGAACCAACCCCCCTTTCTTCCACACATCTACATACACTTTTTGATTGAGTTGATCGCAACCTGCCTACTTTGTCAAAAAGGGCCGTCCATGACGAGCCAGTCGATTGCCAGTCACCGTTTTGCAGGTAGATAGCTCTCGCCTGTCTGATGGGCGCGCAATACCTGCCGGAAAGAACCAACCAGCCGATGATGTATCTCACATCTCACTCATCCCGCGTCTTTTTTTGTTCAAACGCCTCTGGCAATAGATCCATCATTTGCTGTGATAAGTTCGTAGCCTTGCCTTGAAATGGGATTGTTTCTGTTTCACGTAGACTAAATGAATTGCCTGCGCGATCAGACACAGGGTCACCAAAGGGGGGACTGACACTTTTTGTCACTATCATCAATCATATTTGGTGTCTGCCCCCTTTTTAAGTTTAAAGGTTGAACTTTGGAGGGTTTTTGTGCGAAACTGATATCAGAATGATGACTTTTTGGGGGCGGTGGGGTTGTTTTACACGTGCTGTCAGTTGCGACATTTTTGAATCGGGGTTGAATACAAATATATTCTAGCTGTCTTTATTATATGTAGTTTTGTTTTCTCAATGTCAGCAGTATATCTTACTTTTATATTTTTTAAAATTATAGCGCATTTTGTTGGACCTTGCGTTCACCCTTTTGAATTGATCACTTGGAAAAAACTACAAAAATGTCGCGACGGGCGCGCGTTTTCTTCGCGAATTCAATTTACGTTTACGCGAGTTCTGTAATGATAGGATAACCTAAAATCACCCCTTCAGAACCACCAGCGATGTCGCAAAAGTCCGAAATGAGTCGCGGATACGCCACCCGGCTATTCTTCATCTGTGCGGCTCTGTCGCTGGTGACCAACTTCCCGTCGGCCTTCACCAATAGCTCCGTCAACACGGCCGTCACGGAGCTCCGGGCCTTCCTGACGGAAAGCTTTGCTCGTCGTGGTTGGACTCTGACTCAAACGAAGGAGGGCATGCTTCGGGCTTTGACGCTGAATTGCTGGTTCGTCGCGCAGATTGTCGGAAGTATCATTGCGCCGTTTATCACTGACAAATATGGCCGAAAATGTGAGTCAAACTTTTTTAAGTATCAATTTTATTAATTTCAAATCGGTTACAGTGTCCTATCTCGTCTCAAATGCCATCATGTCCGTAGCCGCTTTCCTTCAATTCGTCGCCGCCACGGCTTACATCCCCGAATTACTCATCCTCGGACGCTCGATGGCAGCCTTGGCAGCGCCCCTTTCCGATGCCGCGTTCATCCTCTACATCCAGGAATCGACCCCGATCAATTGCAGGGCAACCTTTTCCTTCCTCGGCGAAATCGGCTATGGCCTCATGTGCGTATTGGGCATGGTCATGGGCATGCGTACCGTACTCGGTGACTCCCTTCCAAAGCTGCTTCTCAGCTCCAGTTTCCCTGGAATCTTCTTCATGATCTTCCTGTTCTTCATCCCCGAAACCCCGAAATTCCTCATGATCGTCCGCAATGACCGGGAAGCCGCTTTAAAGTCGCTGGAGTTCTTCCAGGGCCCGAAAAAGGAGAACGAACGAATGCTCGACGAATTCATGCGAGAAGCGACCCCTGAAGAGAAGCGAAGTAGTATCAAGGTATGTCATATGGTCTTATAAGTTCAGAAAATCATGTAAAATCATGAATGTTCTGGGGTCTTCCCATCTGTTTTGCCCAAAATCACGAGCGGCCAAGTTTCTATCTTTGTATAAGTGATCTTTTGGACCCATTGAAACCTCTCGAAACCTGTTTTCAACCACATAAAGATCTCTAAACTCATCGGGGTCATTTCAGGAGCTCCTCTCAACCTGGCACCTCCGTCATGCCGTCCTTCTCGCTTGTGCCGTGCTCGTTTTGACGCTCTCCTTCTATCCGGTGCTGCAGTCATCGACTTACTTCTTTGAATCCATCAATATCAACAGGTTGGTTTTGGTGATCTTGTTTTGGGGTTTGAATTCGGGGAAAACAACAGCAAAAAACAGATTGTTGACGTCTGACTTGAAGTTTCGTTGTCTGGGTTCACAAATTGCATGATTGACGTCATAAGATCAAAGTTGTGTAGGTACAACTTCTATCATTTGCCCTTGAAAAACCGATTCCATGTGGTCAGTTGATCTAACTGATTTGGTTTTTGACTATCCAGCGGGTGCATGGATACATTTTTTGCACTGATGGATGCTTTTGATGTGTGAAAAGGGGATTTCCGACATTCGACGAACTTATCTTTCTAAAAAAAGGAATGGCGCAACTTAAACCTGTTATCGGGATACTGTAGTTTTGACAAAAGGCTTTCTAATGCTTAAAATGACATTTAAATTGTTTCAGCAACCTTGCCGAACTGTCCTCAACATGCCTAATCGTGCTCTTCACAATTTCCTGTATGATCGGAAGTTTCTTCATTGACCGCTACCCCCGTCGAATCCTGGTCATCGGGTTTGGATTCATCTCAAACGTGTGCCTTTGCTTCTTTGTTTTCTTCTCCGTCGCGGCATCCTGGGCATGGTGGATGAAATATGCGGCACTTGGGTCGCTTGTGATGTATGCTGTTACCTATGGGTAAGATTTACAGTAGATGACATTTTTAAGAGAATTTTGTCAAACCACGCAATTTTAGACTCGTTTTGGGCCCCGTTTCCTGGTTCGTTGCCCCCGAACTCGTCGCCCAGAAGCATCGATCCAAAGTGTTCTGTCTGTGTTACAGCATCACCAATGTCATGATTGCATTGACCAACTTTGGGACGGTACCACTGTATCAGGTAAGAAAGGCTTTCCATCGATTTAAACACAATCTAAACTTCGTCAATTGCAGATAATCGGCGCCTACACCCTCGTCCCGCTCTTCATCGCGCCATCCTTCTTCTGTCTGATCTTCCTGTACTGTTACTTGCCCGAAACCCACCAAAAAGAAACCCATGAAATCATCTCCGCCATGTGCTCCCACCGAGCCCGAGTCGCATCGATTCGACGTGATTCGTCTTCCTCATCGGTATGACACCCCTTTTTTCTACAGTACCTATCTTTCCTTCTTTCCAATTTGGCTGTCCATACGTCACAACGAGTGATTTTTCCCGACGAAACTGTTTTCCTTTTACAGTAAACCCCCAACTTTTTACCAACTTTATAAAATAGCTAAACGCACTGGCTGCCTGCTATTCTGTCCCAAAATCTTTAATAAGGTTGAATTTTTTTTGTTTTTAAAACAACAGATCGCATCGATCAAGCGTTAATAATGTAATATTTCGAGTAACCGACTTCTTTTGCCTTTGTTTTTGTTCCTTTGTTAAGGTCGTAAGCATAAAGTGATCTCAAAAGTGATTAATGTCACTCCAATGGGGTATCCTAAACGTTCTTCGGAGCATTGCCTGCAAAAAGGTACCTATTATTCTTTTTAAACTAATGTAAGACAAAAACTGATTGGAAGAGCTAAATGTGGAGAAGGTCGTTGTCTCCGCAATTTTGATTGATTGCGGTTGGATGCAAGCTGCCATGTGGGACATTCTTCTTCGGTCTTACTTACCCTGAAGGTATAAATTAGTTAAACAATGATTGAAAGGAAACTTTTTCGAGGTGGTAATGGTACGACCTTTCGGTACAGTGAGACGCGAGGCATCAGGACATCAGATTGACGTCAAACAAACATAGAAAAAGTTTAAAGACTACGTTATTGTTAAAAGTAAAAGGAAGCTTTACCCATCAAAGTGTTGACGTTTGGATGAAAAAGGTCGAAGGTGCATTTTTTCAGTATGTGTAGGCATTGGAACGACTTTGTAGATGTGTTTGCAATAATGCGAACAATAAACTGACATAGTGTGTAAAAATACGGGTGCAAAAACCCCTATCATCGTCATGTTGGAAAGGTAGTTGTACTATGAACTTGATTGACGTAAATTACGACTTGTTGTGTCTGAAACAAAACCTTGAAAGATGGGGAAAAGTTTCTTGGTAAGTTTGAAGTCGATAAAATGTCACAAACGATACGCAGAGGGATTTGTCATGGTGAACTTTTTTAAATCAATCAGTTCAAATCAAACTTAAAATAGTGACAATGTTCGTTTGCATAATCAAAACAGTGATAATTTTTTTGTCAAATAAATACTCAATTGAGCACTCCAAAAATTAATGACCGGGACTCACACGAGACCCTCGGTGCAAGTAAAGTTCACTGGATTGCTGGTCAGCGCGGACTTATGTCCACCCAGCGATCGGCACAACAGGCGAGAGAGTGCCGACCGACAGGCAGTTCGACGAAGACATGTGTTCTTTTCCTCTGCACTCAACCAGATAGCAGAAGTGTTCAAAGAAACATTATTTTCAATTATTAAAAAACAGCTAGAAATACGGTATTACCAATTGTTTATCATTGGTAATAGCGTAGCGAACCCTTAAAAGATAGTTGTTACAATGTTTAAAGATACTACGAACAATAATGACAAAAAGTCTAATCTACTCTTTACTAAAAACGCCACAAAAATTTGTTATCATATAAGACGCGGACAATTAAAATGTTTTTCAACGACCAGTTTCTGGCAAAATTTTTAAACTGGGCGTTCGGGACACCTTGCCAAGAAAGTTCAAAGATCAATCGAGTTTTGAATCCGCTTTATCTCCTGAAGTCCTGTTCCAACCCGGCCGCTTCCTTTTCCTATCGATGCCCCCGGCAAGTCACCACCCCATTAGAAAAAAAAAGCTTGAGTTTATAAAGAAAAGATTATGAAAATTAAAAAGATTTCACCGGGAATCAAGATTTCCGCAAGCGCCTTTCATCCTCACTTTTCTCCGCTGAAATTGTGCACGCAGCGCGAAATGTCGTTTCAATAAGGTGAAACATGGGCACTGTGCCTGCGCACCAAAAAAATTTCTGAAAGATACAAATGGTTAACGTAATTACAAGTTATTAAGCACCTAGTATTATTGACTTGCGTCACTTTCTAATGACCTAATAACATGAACTTTAGTTAATTTGCAGTCGAAAAAAGTAAACAACTAATTATGTGAAAATACAAATCTTCACGCAAGCATCCTCCTATTATTACTCCTTTGAAATATTATCGGCTGTAAAATGACGGACTTTAATTTATTGGTTTTACTTTCACATCTCTACATCATCCCAACTTATATTTTGTACTTTCTATTGTTGTTTGAACTGTTTATTTCTAAAAATAAACATATGTTTAAATCAGTTTTCTTCAAACTTTACGGAATTCAATGCACAGCTTCATTTATTGAAAGTGTTATTTTGTATTTTATTATGCGGCTACCAACGGCACCATTGACGATTCCATTAGTATTATCACTGCCAAGAACTGGCATTTTCCCACCGTTGATACTTTATATTGGAACTTCTTCGCAGATAACAGTTTGTATATGTGAAGTTACTATTAGTTTTAACCGTGCTTCAGCAATGTTTTTTGGTACGCGGTATAGAAAAATTTGGTCTTATTTAATTAAGGGGGTATATGTTATAATTCCGTTGTTGTGCAGTATACTCACTTTGAACTTCTGGTTTCAAAATGTCACTATCGACTACTTTGATCCAGCTCGTCCGGAACTTGGTATTGATTGGAGCAAAAAAAATTCTCAACAATTTAAATGGATTCCAACAATACTTGGATTGTTTCTTCTTTCTGTATTTACAACAGTAACAAGCTTATTTTGGAATATGTATACGTTGATAAAAATCATCAAACTGAAAAAGAGTGGTGTGCAGTCAAAAGTTAACCGTAAGAAAATACAAAGGTTTTTATTTTCTTTTTACTCTTCTATTGTACAAATGGGATTGACGACTTATCTTGTGAGTAAAGTTATATTTTACAAAATTTTGTTTATGTTAACCCCTTTAAGATGATTGCAAAGTTCTCAAATAAACTACAACAAAACGTTATTAATTACTTTATGATAGATATTTTCATTTTTGCAGTCCCATGGATTTTTATTTTGACTCAAAAAGATGTTCAAATTGCCGTGCAAAACACGTTATTAAAACTAGTAAAAACAAAGAAAAATCAGGTGTTTATTGTCTCAAATATTCAACAACGTTGAAACAGTTTTTCCGATGGTAAATCTATAAAACTACAGTGATCTCGCTACAGCTTATATTCGGAGTTAGTGCCGCTCAATAAACTTGACTTTTTTACAGTTTTATTTTCTGCGATAAGCAGTTTTATTGTTTTTTTACGCGGTGTTACAATGACAGCGAAATAAATAGGGCGTTAAAGACCATCATAGTCTATGCTAGTCTCGCACCATTCGATGTGGGACCCCGATTGGGGTGTGCGGGGTACACCAGTGTGCACGCAAACGGGGCGATGTTAAAAGTGAACTAACTAACATAAGTATAGTTCAAATTGATTTTCTGGTTTTTCTGGTTTCCAACAAAAAATGACAAAAGTGCCATTGTGGTAAAATCCTGCTAAATCTCAGAATTGTACATCTTTGTACCATAGACCACCTGTAAAAACAAAATCAAGACAATACGTGCCGTGCCAGCCGAAAGCGAACCCTCCCCAGCATGTTTTCACCTTATGAAATCAGTTTTTTGGGTGCCACAGGGTCAGATGGCACTTAATTCTTTTAAATCTCAGAATTGTACGTCTAGATGCCTATGGCCACCTGTAAAAAAATTGGCGAGTGCTTACGTGCCGTGCCAGCCGAAAGCGAACCCTCCCCGTGATTCGCCCACCTTATGATTTCAGTTTTTTGGGTGCCAAAAATTAAAAAGACATGGAATCCTTATAATTCTCAGAATTGTACATCTACATGCCCATAGCCATTTGGAAAAAAATTTTCAAGCCTCTAGGTGCCGTGCCGGCTGAAAGCGAACCCTCCCAGTGATTTCTCCACCTTAAGAAATCAGTTTTTGGAGTGCCATAAGTCCAAATGGCACGAAATTCGCATAATTTTCAGAATTGTGCATCTATGTATCCATAGTCATGCCTCATGAAAATATCAAGGCTCTATGTGCCGTGCCGGCTAAAAGCAAACCCTCCCAAAAATGTGTGGACGGACTTTTTTCCCCCTGGTTCGAACGCAAATTTTGCCGCTTTTTTACAAGGGCCGGCCGCCCGTGAAGTGGTATAAAATTTTGATGATGTTAACTTTTTAATGACATATTCGGGTTCAGCATCAAAAGTTGGCCCCGGAACTGCAGTTTTACCTTTTTAAGTCTACGGGGAACCAAGTTATGCTCATTTTGTCAGTTTTTGAAGTTAATTTTTGTAGAATCATAACTTCCTTTAGAAGCGGCTTCAGACCCTAATATTTTAGATCTGGGGCCTACCTGGATGCCTCTATCGATTCGTGAAATAAAATTTTTTTGAGGGGTCGACGACTTGTTATTTTCTCGCAAACGCCGTCTCAATAAATGGAAAATTTATTTATTAAACTTGTCTGCACCATACGTGATAAATACCATCCCACGATTTATGATTACTAGACAAATCTATCCGATCTCATGGGACTTCACACTCACCACGTCTCGCTCTATTTAAGCCGCCAAACTCGCGACTGAAATTACTTTGTTAAAGACCAAAATGACTGCGTCTGTGTTGAATTTTGTCATCCTTCTTTCTCACATTTACATAATACCTACCTACTTTCTTTCCATTTTCATTCTGTATGTTCTGTTTTTGTCATCCCAAAAACACAAGTTTACATTGTCGTTTTACAAACTCTACCGTTTGCAAAGTGTTTCTTCACTCATCAGCGTATCTCAATTATATTTCATAGAAAAATTGATCGTAGCACCATTCGCAGTACCGCTTTTATTATTATTTCCATCGTCTGGTTTTGTCCCGACATTAGTGGAATTTCTTGCGATATACACTGGCTGCACTATGTTTATGTCGGAGGCGATGATGAGCTTCAATCAAGCATCTGCGATTTTGTTTGGGCATCGATACCACGAAATTTGGAAATGGCTTATGAAATGGGCATATCCAATCGTCTTCTTACCTCCTTTGGGGATTACATGGAATCTATGGTTCTAAAATGTCACTATCGATTATATCAACCCGGCACAACCGGAATTAGGCCTTCTTTGGCATGAAAGAGATTATACACGCATCAATATGAACAGTATGTATTGCATGTTTTTTCTCAATGTTTTTACGGCTGTTTGGAGTTTGGGTTGGAATTTGTATACTTTTATTTCTATTCTCAAACGGAATTACATGAAAAACTCGAAGAATCCAAAAATTAATCGAAGAATGGTACAACGGTTTATTTTTTCATTATATGTGTTTACCATACAAATACTGTTGGTGATATGCGTTGTAAGTTGGTCGTTTAAAGAAGCAGCAAATAATGTTTAATACTTTACAGATTCTCCACGCGTATTGCGGTATATATATGTCTCCTTTCGATTACATTCTTGTGGATGCAGTTCATTTTACAACCCCATGGATGTTCCTTTGGACGCAGAAAGATGTTAAAGATGCTGTAAAACAGACTCTGAGTCAACTGTTTTCGAAGAATCCTGTATACACTACTGAAGTAACGATTTTACAAGAACATTAAAAGCAGTTCTTTCTTTCATTTTTTCGATGATAAATTCACCCCCCCCCCATCAAGAATTGGCAACGTCATTATCCGCGCCATCTCATCTTAATCAATATGTTTTATCTCTCAAAAAAGTTTTTGTGTAAGCGTTTTTACATTTGTTCATGTATAAAGGTTAACCTTGGTCCGCCTCTGGTGGAGCAGATCAAACTAGAGTCCATTCCTTTTAAAAACCCCTTACCTCCTACCGACTGTGGTGTATGTAGAGTGCTCAACCTTACAACATTTTTTACATTGAAATGTTCTTGTTTATTTTTGAATGCTTTTATTGTTTTCCCTTTTGACAATACAGACAAGTGCTAACAAAAATCTACAATAACGACTTTTTAACCCCAGAAATTCGACTGTTGACCATTAAAGTTGTTGAATGTTTGCGTCTGACCAATATCAATCTCTCCAAACGGCGTTTTGATGTCCTCAAAAAATGTCCTGCTGCCGCTTTGATCGGAAACTTGGCTCTGACTGCCTCCACCGGGAAAACCGCCCCAGCCCCATTGGCGTTTCACTCGATAACCACTAAAACACTACTCATAATCACTTTTATTTCATTCATCAAAACTTACAGTGCTTCAGGCTGGTAGAAATAAACCGGAACAGCAAATGTCTGGACTAAAACCATTGCCAAGACGGCCAAAAAGAACAGACGAGTCCTCATCGATGCATTCATTTTGATCGACTTACAAAACACAACCAAAAATACTGCCTCTTAAAAAATTTTAACCCTTATATACTATCGGAAGTGTCGCTAATGTTCTTCCTTATTAGATTGAAGGTCTCGGTTCACCAAACATGCTGACATTTGCTCGACCCTTCGCTCAACATGATCGCAATGATTTGGAGTTCATTTGAATCACGATCATGTGACACCACTGCGTTCAAAAAATCAGTCTTTTCAATTCGTGCCAGCACAAAGTGAATAGACGCCAACGGTTCTAAGGTTCTGAAGTCAGACGGACAAAGTCTGCGCAAACAAGTCTCTAAAAGCGACACTGATGACGCATACAGGAGTAACACGATGGATCGCTTTGACTCTCTGTCACGGTATTCGTGAACTTTTTGATCTAAGATCACTTTTGGTGACTTTAACGACAAAACAAAGGATTCATCATGAAAGTTTGCCAAAACGGAACTTTGATGGATCGAAGGTTTGATGGTATATAAAGGTTGGGGGTGGGTTCAGAAAGACCATCAGAACCAGGTTTGTGTTTCTGTTTAGTTTTGTATCAGTATTTGAAAAAAAAATGTCGACTTTTAAGTGTAACTTCATCGTGCTTTTGGTTATTGCTGCCGTTATGGTGCAAGTGATGTCTGTTCCGGTGTTCTATGTGATGCAACCTGTGGCATAGTAGGCTTTGAAATTAAATCTTAACCTTTACAATGTCACATTTTAGCCCATACCGATTCAAACGTCAATTCGGCTTTGGCGGCTTTGGTGGCGGCAGTCAGAGTTACACCTCCGACCAAAGCGGATCTAGCAGCACTTTTGAGGACATCTCAACGCCGTTTGGACAGATCGACATGGGTAGTAGTCAGAACTTTAACAACTTCCAGAGTGATTCTTCTTCTAACTTTTTTGGTTAAATGATCATTTAATGAACCTTTTACTTTACACAACTTTTGCGCAAGAAACAAATTGTCTCATTTAAATCAATGAGCGTCGACCAACATTACAAAAAATCACACAGATATAATAGTATACGAATACATCAAAACATAAACAATCAAAAGCAATTTATCCAGCAATATTGCTGCTTGCAGCGCCTGCTCCGCCCTGAAAGTTATCAACATTTTGACTGGTCCCAGTGTCGACATTAATTCCAGGAGCTTGAATGTCGGTAAATGAGCTTGATGAACCAGCGTCATTGACAACACTAGCTTGATCAACGTTGCTGGATGCCAATTGACGGCGGACTCTATCTTCGCTGAAAAGAGTGGCTGAAATGTAAATTTAAAAAAATGTTGAAATTACTTACGACTGAATTTCCATTATGTCGACCGGATGGCCAAGCGATTCCAAAATCAAAACCACGGCAACAAAAAGAGCGAAAAGTTGAATATTTCCTGTGTTCATCGTTGACGATTTTGCTGGTAATGTGCAAAGAAGTGTAACTTAAATAGGTTTACACTACATTTGTTACTTAATGTTTGAGTTTTGATCCATAAAGTGTGTATGTTGTTTTTTTTGGTGAGCAACAAGATGTTTGTTTTTATAAGGTTTAATGAAGATGGCCAATTGCACGCGCAATGTTGGAATTTGCGCACAACTTGGAACGTCCTCTTTTGTGGTTATCAAAAATTTATTTAAATTTACATTCAAAATTGAAATTGTCAAATTTAAAGCGTAAAAAAGTCATCCATAATAGCTGCTGGAATATCCACTGTTGGAGTTGCTGTAACCGGAGCTTGATCCGTAATTAGAGTTCATAAACGGACTGTTCATGTTGGAGTATGACGAAGAATAGCCGCTGTTACTGCTGCTATAACCCGAACTTGAGCTATATCCACCCATGCCGCCATATCCACCACCGTAGCCGCCGCCCATACCACCATAGCCGCCTCCCATGCCTCCGTAATCGTAATCCCCACCGCCATAGCCTCCGTATCCGCCGTAGTTGCCATAGTAGCCACCGTAATGACGTTTTGTGCGAGTCAAACTAAAACTACAAACTAAACCACCTATTCTATGCCGCCCAATACTTACACTTCACTCGGATCCCTTTCACCGCTAAAAATCGGAGCCGCAATACATTGTCCAACCAAAACTGCGACAAAAACAACAACAAAACCGTTAGGCGACATCTTTTTGTGCATTGAATCAACTCAAGACAGACGACGCTTTTTATACCTTTCCTCGAGAGCTACATGTTTGATCTATTGTTCCAAGTTTTGATTAAATTTAGGCCAATACACACTTCCTTCGCCAGATTCGACTTTACGGCGGCCCAACAAAGTTTGGCGCGACCGAGGAAAGCAGTCTAAGAAAGCGACCTTGGCGGTGTAAAAAACCAAAAAATTGCACTTTCCGTGGTTCGATCGGCGAACAAGACGTAGTTTGAGCAATGAGTTTGGTCACCTGGAGCACGTGGAGGAAGTGTTGAACTTGATTCAAGGCCAACAAAATTATGTTGTTATAACCTTTGTTATCCTTTATTGGATTACAAAAACATTTGCAACTGGCAACAACAATCTTTTCAAGAAAGAGATAAAACGCATTTCCTGGAAAAACCGAGTAAATTCAAACCCCTTGTGACATTCAAAATTTCATAATTGTTTTTTTTCGCTCAAAGTTGTTGACCAGACCAATATGAGGGCGTAGATGACGAATTCACTTGAATTTTACCGATCTGGCGCCTTCTGAATCCGTTAGGTGCCAGAATCCGCCTCACAGAATCCGTAAAACCAAAACCTTATGTATGAGGTATTAATCAACTGCCCACATCACAGTGATCATTTTAAGACCAACCGGGCTTAAATTGATTGATTTTGAAGAAAGTTATAACGTGCCAAAGTTGGAAAAAACGACGAGATAGCCTTTGGTGGTCCATATCTCAAAAGTGTGGTAACTATGGCAAGTGTTTTATTACAGTTATGGATAGAGGGTCCCTTAAAGCACATTTGATTCTCTGAAAACTTTTTGTTTGAGCTTATGAAAAGTCGTCAAAAGTGGCAAAAACAGAATGGCATAAATAGTGTTTTAGTAATTTTTTGGTAATCTGGCAAAAATAAAAAAATCTGTGTTGTCAAAACATAATAAACACTAATATCTTATGATTCAGAAAATTTAGTTTACATAGCATGCGAAATTATTGATTTCTTAACAAATTAGCGTTAACTTTAAAAAAAATTTGTTCTTGTCTTTCGACGGCATTTAATTATCACACAATGTCATATAAACCTTTCTAATCATGTTTGGTTTTAAATAGTTTATGGAAAAAAAAGTTATGCTTGAGGGGTTCGAACCCTCATAAATTGAGGTGAGACCCCCGATCGGACTTACTTTACCGCGCGCGCACTGAATTTTAAGGTGAAGCACTTAATTGTAAAGAAGTTTACATTTTAAGAAATGACGGCATTATTATTTTCTAAATCAATAGTTAATGGTAACCTTCACATTTTGGCAAAACGAATTTTTTTATTTGCCAAAAATAAGAAAAATATTTGTAAATGAATACTTTGGTGCCACTTTTGACGACTTTTCATAAGCTCAAACAAAAAGTTTTCAGAGAATCAAATGTGCTTTAAGGGACCCTCTATCCAAAACTGTAATAAAACACTTGCCATAGTTACCACACTTTTGAGATATGGACCACCAAAGGCTATCTCGTCGTTTTTTCCAACTTTGGCACGTTATAACTTTTTTCAAAATCAATCAATTTGAGCCCGGTTGGTCTTAAAATGATCACTGTGATGTGGGCAGTTGATTAATACCTCATACATAGGGTTTCGGTTTTACGGATTCTGTGAGGCGGATTCTGGCACCTAACGGATTCAGAAGGCGCCGGATCGGTAAAATTCAAGTGAATTCGTCATCTACGCCCTCATATTGGTCTGGTCAACAACTTTGAGCGAAAAAAAACAATTATGAAATTTTGAATGTCACAAGGGTCCTCGGTTTTTCCAGCAAGTCCGTTATAAACTCCTAATTTCCCGCAATGTTTTCTCAAACGCAACACGAAAAGCAGGCATAATAGCATCACCACCAACAATTGACATGTGAGATGCGTCGCAAAAATAAGCAAGCTTCGTTTTTCGATCATACAAATAACATTTTTCAGCATCGCAAAGATGATTTCTAATCCAAATTGGTTCGCATTTCGGGCACGATTTCATTGCAGCGACTACTTGGTTCATACCAGGTTCTGTCAACCTTTTATGCTCCTGAAAAGTTAAACATGTCAACACTTGATTGTTTTTTCGTCGATCGAAAATACTCACTTTCAGAGTGATAAAAAAACTGTCAATAGGTCTTCTATACTTGAACGCTTTGGCAAGCGCATTTGGCGGAAGGTAAGTAAAATGAGAATTCGGCTCAACGACAAAGATCTTTTTGGTATGCTTTGAGTAATTTGCAAAAACATTTTGAAGATATTCAACAGTAGTAGTTTTGCCAATTTGGCCGGACTTGAAATGAAGGTTGCCTTCAAGTCTTAAAAGTTTTTAACTGACGAAACCAAAACTTAACAAAAACAAACTTTTGAATAATAACCATTATATCCGGTTTTATAGTCTTCAAAATACTGTCAGTTTGACCGACTATTTCATGACATCTTCCTGATTTGTACCCTGCATTCATGCCGTCAAAAGCAAGACAAGCTGGCCTCGCTACAAGATAAAGCATTTTGAACTGTCCTTTGAGCGCATTTTGCACGGCTTTTACTTGGAATAGCGCAAAGCTATTGCCGGTGACAAATACTGTCCACTTTCCGGGACCCTAAACAACAGGAAACTTAAAAAGACAAGTTTTCATATGAAAAACCCACTTTGATGCCACAAACTTTAACGTATTTTGTCGTCGTCTTTGGCACAATCGCATCCAGCTCCGGAACACTTGGACAATTCATTGATTCTACAAATGTATTCAATTGAACGTTTTGATATAAAGTTTTTTAAAACGTTAGCCTCACCAATGTGTCGGTCAAAACGGCAATCATGTGCGATTTGCAAATTACCTATAATTGGATCCATTGCCATTAGCGACACATTCGTTACATTTGATGTTTCATTGAAGCCACTATTGCTTGGCAAAAATACCAACGGTATTGCGAACAAGTAGAAAGTTCCACAAATGACAAAAATTCGATGTGTTTTGTAAGATATAAGCGGCTTTTCAAACAAGTAATATTGAGTAAGTGCAACGATTAAAATGCATAAAATCTGAATGTGGATGCCTAAAACGACAAAATGGTAAGACTGTTATCATACAACTGACGCAAAAGCCTACTCATGGAACCAAAAATGTCAATATACTTCATAAACACAATCATGGGCCAATGGACAAGATAGATTGAATAAGAAGCATCGCCCAGCAGAATCAAAACACGCGTTACTGGCTTTAAATATTGGACTTCATTGACCGCTGTTGAAGAATACATGATAAGAGCCGTCAATAGTGTTGCCACGACACGAACAGCAATTTCATAGATGACATCTTGGCTTAACTTAGGAGCCAATAGTAATATCACCATAACAACCGTAAATAGAAATGTTGTTGCAGCTCCTGTCTTTTTGGTGATTGAATTCTCACGTTTTTCCATATAAAACACGACAGTTCCAATCAAAAATTGCCAAATCCTTGACAGCACACAATCAAAACTCCAAATCGACGATGGCACAAATGATTGGAAGGCCAAACTAAGCGCGATCAGAAGACTGCAAGCCAGTATTGGTCTGTGACTTCTGGCAATCATCGCCAAAATGAATGGTGCCACCGCATAGAATTGCATTTCGACACAAAGTGACCATGTGTGTAGCAAAAACTTGTAATCACTACCAAATTGAAAGTAATCGTCATTTTTCAACACTGCCTGAATATTGGTGCCAAATGCCAGTGCCCAGGCACTGTCCGACTGCAATGAAAAAAAATCTGTCTCAACCAGTAGAATGCTTCCGGCTATCAGTGTCCCGACAATCGTCAACAAGTAGACTGGACACAACCTTTTCAACCGTCGTTCGTAGAAGCGTGTCACTGTCGCCAATGTGATGGCTCCGTGTGATGAAGCGGTTACGACTGTCATCAAATATCCGGAAATGACAAAAAACCTAAAAATTTTATGAATGTCACTGATTTGGAAAAGCGGCTTACATATCGACACCCAAGTACCCTTGAGGAACCGATTTCGGTCTCAAATGAAAGCCCAAAACAGCCGCAATTGCAAGAAAACGAAGCAATTGAATGTCAATGCGCTTGTTTTTTAAACGATGTTGTTTCACATCCGGCTGTTCTATCAGTGGCACAAGCTAAAAAAGGTGATGGTCAAACTAAAAACACTAAAATTGTGTTAAATTTATGTACCATGAAAGTTTCAGGAAGTTTTAACTAAAATGCTGTAGTTTAATTCTGTGAATAACGCGAAAAAATGAAAGCAATGTGATCCTTAATTTATATTCTTTGAAAAAACAGGGAAGTACAGATTTAGTCATGATAATGTATAACGGGTATTCTCGAAAAACCAAACCTTTTTTGTCTGTTCTTTATCCAGTTAAATGTGTTTTAATTACTATTCACGTATCACGGAGTAAATCTTAAATTGGTGTCGACGATTGTTGTACATTTGGACTGCAAACTAAGACGGTGCTGGAGTAAAGGAAGCTGATATTTGTTATCGTGAGATCCATCTAAGCTGACAATGGAAGTCGCTTTGTTGCAACTTGCAAGATGCAAAATGGTTCTTTGATGCGTTACAAATTTACCACGTTTAAACTACAACGATTAACTGAAAATTGCAGTTCTTTGTGACGGCGTTACCTTTTCAAGATCCAGCCGCGATGATGACCCTTTGACTTGCACCATCCACACATTCATCCCATCCCGGTTCCCGCCGCGATGATGACACCTTGACTTGCACCATCCACACATTCATCCCATCCCGGTTCAATCTATGGAAATGCGCCTATTTTTGCATTTTTGTAGCCAAACATCGTAAAAACAAACAGATTTCTTGCAATCAGTTTTGAATTGAAATACCTGGCTATTGTTACAAAGTATATCAACAGGTCTGAACTGACCACAAATTAATAAAATCAAATCGCTCTTTATGGTCATTGGACAGTGTTTCATTCTGTATAAAAGCGATTGGCGGATGCCGTTTGGACATCAGTTGCCTTTTTGAAGTCAAGCTTAACGTGCTCGTACGATCGTGTGCTACCCAACATTGCATTTTTTGTTGAAAAAGTTTCGTCAATTGCACCAAATGTGAAAACAATGTGAAAACATTATGACGTCAACTTGCAAATTAAAAGCTTTTTTTTTGATCCATCAAGGGTTCTTACACCATAAATCCCCAAGCATGCCAGAAAAATGGTATTTATCAAGCCTGCGATTCTTCGCAAAGTCCACTAAAACTGTCACAGACTCCATACCCCGGCAGAGTACAGTCAGAATCAACATTGCATCGACTTCCAGGCGTGTAAAGGGGTGTGTTCCTTCCAGCAACAACAACTTGGCCAGTTTTGCAAGCAATGTATTCACGATCGCCACATATTTTGTCATAACATCCGATTTCGGTGACATCCGGATTCAACATTGTGCGAAGCGTAACAGCCATTTGTTCCGGTACCGAGTTCTCGATTAGTTGATTGTTTGGATTGATCGCCATATTATATTTATAGAGTTTGTTTTCAAGGAAAACAACTCGACGGAGTATTTTTCTGAGTCCCATACTGAATCGGAAGGTGTACTTATCGCTTATAAACGTGGCTGGTCGTACATCGGAGCATTCGAACTTCATTTCTTGTTCATAGGCACAGCTGTATTTCTGTAAAAAGTTATGGCAGTGTCATAAAAAAGACAAAAAATGGAGTTTTCTAAAAAAGCTGCAAGAATGTTGCATGCAATGTGCAGTTTTTCTGCGTGCATGATGCGATTTCGTTAAAGAATAAAACAAAACTTACAACTTTCCGATAGTTCGAAACAGCTTTCTGAACGCCGCTTCCAAGTTTGCAACTATTTTGCAACAACGAGCGATAGCTATTGATAGCTTTTATTATACGGTAACGTTCATCATTGCTAAGCATGCTTCCGGTATCAACCTGGTTGTTGCAAACTTCTGGTCGTGAGTCCATGTACCAGTTTACTACATCCTCGCATCGGCGTGCCAGAGCATCTTGTTTTCGTTGAAGCTGCGTCTTGTAATCACACATGCCAGTACCCACATCACAAATGTTGAATCCCGGAAGTGTGCAATCGGCATCAACTTCACAACGCTTACCAGGCGTATAAATCGGGTAATTACTCGGAAGAGAAGTGTCATGGTTCGATTTGCAGGCCATGCATTCTGTTTTACCGCAAATTCTGGCATAGCATCCGATCTCGGTCACGTCTTCTGACATGAAAAACCGAACGAAATCAGCTCTGATGCCAGTGACCGTTTCATCTGCAGGATTGATGGCAAATTGAGTCAGAAACGGAGCTAGACGGTTAAAAACGGTGTTTCGAATGGCTGGAGTATTCTTGTTGGACAAGCCCTAAGTCGCCCCTGCGGGGCTCCTTTTGGCTTGTACAATTACACAACAAACAACAACACTAACATAACATCTTCCATCCTTCAGTCGCCCCTTCGGGGCTCCTGAAGGTTTGATACAGCGGACATAGACACCTTTACATATACATCACAATAAGAAAAAAGATACATACGCTGCAAACAGCAAACACTAACATCACGGATACACACGCTTCACTTACCACACACTTATACAACACAAAAACTAACATTAACCGCCATCTTGAACTCTTCAAGCTCTTTTACAACAACACCTCCTTTAGCTGACACAAACTAATATACACCAACACCACATCTATAGCGAACACACATCACCACAAAAGCTGTAACCTACACAAAGCTCAACAAAATTATCACTAAAAAACAAACTGCTGTACGACGATCATCGTAAACACAAAACAGCAATCTCAATGCACTGTATTAGGGATGACGGCTGCTGTCCATACATCTTTCGCAACGAAACCCACAACATACACAACTTATCACATCACACTATACCAGTATTACCGCTTTACATACAAAAATAACAATGCTGTACGACAATCACAACGTGCCGAACACAAAACAGTACCAACATTAGAGATTTAGAGATGGGTGCCCTTCGGGCCCCCATCCCCGCATTCTTCGCAATCAGATCTTCATGGCAATATTTTGAATCACGATAATAAAAACGTAAAAAAAATTATTCTGGCATTCCGTCAAGGAACCAGAACCATTCCCAATCAAAATCCTGGATGCACTCCACTGCGCCATGAAAGCATTGCTACTCAAACTCCGAACAAACACACCCAACACACCGCAATACCTTCATGAAACTTTGACATAGCAAAAGTGCCATTCATCGTAGAGTCCGAGACACGGTGTTCAGGAATCATGACAAAGATGACAAAGACAACTTATACACAAAATTTGGGCACCTGTAGTGACAGGACACATACTGACACCTTTTACACTACATGGTGGGGACCATCTACGGTAAGTCGTGGCATCACTTTTGAAGTTGTTTCTGTTTACGTTTTTGCATAAAAACTTTGCAGCGTTTTCCAGGGCGCAGCTGTATTTCTGAAATGGACTTTAGAAGTATTAACTTTTTTTTCGAAAACAAACCACTCTGCGATAATTTGAAGCCGCTTTCACGCCCCCTAAGCCGAGTATGCAGTTGCTAGTGATGAACGCTCGATACTCGTCGACGTTATCAACAATAGTTGCGCGTTCGGCATTACCGATTTCACTGCCGGTGGCAAGTATACCGTCACACTTCTGGATCATTGACAAAGCCTTCCGGGTCTCATGAACATAACAGTTAATACCGATGGGTGGTGTCGATATTGGACTCGTTATCGTCTTAGGCTGAACGGCAAAGCTCGTTTTTCTGGCAACCGTCAAAACGGGACTGCTGACATTACCGGTACTGCCGCTGTTAAGCCGATTCTTACATTGACGGGCGGCATCGCTTTCTCCCAGAAGCACAACCAGAAGAAAGACGGTCGTGGAAACTCGCATTGTGAGTGCCACCATTCGAGTAGAATCCAAACGTCAACGTTGGACAATACAATTGCAGTTTTAACAATCCTGATGTATTTATACTTGCAGCTTTTCGCAACAAAACATAAATGTAAGGGAAAACGTTGTTTTATTCGTCTCAAACGGTAAGATCAAGTACAACGTTTCCGAAATGTTGATCTTCTTGGTCGAACTATGATGCTAGTAGCCCAAAAAATTGATCATTTCGAACGGAAAGATACCAATGTTCTCACAAATAAAACATTTTGCGTTATGCTTTTAATTTTGATTTTTAAAAGTTGAAAGATAAAATAACGTCTAATCGAGGAGACCATAAACGTCACCAAATATGTCATGTAGTTCATCGTAGATTTTGGGATCTTCAATAGCCTTTAAAACTTCGTCTATTTGTTCGGGCGCTTGCGCATACAAGAGAGAGCCGTTGTCTGTGATTGGTTTGATCTTTTCCAGGTAGATGGATTGAGCGGCGGAAGATATATTGTTCGCTTCATTCTTTAGCCGTTCGACTTCCAACTAAATTTTTCAATAACATATCGAGTCAGAAAACAAGTTAGTACTTACCTGACTTTCACAACTCAACGTGGCAATAAAATCATTGAGCATAACTTTCACCTGGGCTACTGTGAACGTGTTGTCTGGGTTCTCGATCACTTTCGAAAGGTTTAGAAAGCGCGGCTCATCAGTTTCGGGGGTTGAAGCAGCGTTTTGTAAAGGTTTGTAGCCGGTGCAGTTGACGACGGCTTGGCTGTTAACCGCGAGAAACAGAGAAGAGACAGCAATACCGACTAACATGTGCCACGACGGGATTGCATAGGGGGTTTTAGTCAGTACACGGCGCACGCTCTTTCCAGCTGGGTCATGCAAATCTACGCTTTTTTTGCACTGGGTGCATGCACCTGTGCGTACGCAGCAGCGAGAAAGGAGAGAAAAGGGAGAGAAAAGACTGTGAATCCTGGAGTTTTTTTACTTGAAACGCTACAGACTTTGATCCAGGATTTCAAATCAAATTTTCTCAGGTGAAGTCGTAGCCATGAATCTGCTCTACCGTTTGGTTCCAACCGCGTTGGAATTGGTGCCCTTATCACCGAGTTGTACTATTGCAAACACTCGTGATTGCCGATTTTTACACCCAAAAACCACATAATGCCACATTTTTCGGCGATGAAAATAGATATCGAAAGTTTCTCAGGGGAAGTTGTTTGCCAGTTCATTGCGGTCATTTTGACGCAAACGGCGAGTCATTTGGTTCAACCTGTGCCGAGATCTGCTATTGACAAAAAACAGTGGTTGACACTTCCAAATTCACACAATGCCACTTTTTTCGATGATGCCGAAAGATATCGGAAAAATCCCAGACAGATTTGTTCCCTATGTTATTGCGGTCAGTTTGACACAAACGGCGAGTGATTTGGTTCTTTCTGTGCCGAGATTCGCTATTGTAAGCATCCGCGATTGCTGACGCGCGACCCCGGAAGTCGACGTTTCGGCACGCTTCTCAATGCGGCCAACAGATATCGCAAATCGAACAAGTGAATTTGTTCGCTAGGCTGTTGCGATCAATTTGACGTCAACGGCGAGTGATTTGGTCACTTCTGTGCCGAAATCCGCTATTGAGTGCAAAATTATAGGACCACCAAAATGTCAAAAAATGCTCTGACCCTCTCCTTTTTTCGACCTTTTTTGCGTGTCGCATGCAGGCGGGCGAGCGACCGAGCGCGTTTTCTTGAACTGTCCCCAAAATCCCGTCGTGCGTGCATCATGGTGAATACAGTTGCTTTGACGAGTGTCAGAGTTACAGTTGTATTTATACAAGTCTACAAAAGGCCAAAGCCATGAACGGAAGCTATATTGTTACGATTAAAAGTCGGATTTGCGAGTTGATCCAACGGTAAAACCAGATTTGACGTAGCGTTATAAAACTGTAATCCAGTCTAGTTTTTAATTGCCCAAAGTTTAAAGAGCTCATTCGTAAATCCTGTGCAAAAAAATACTCCCGTGTTGTAATACGTGGCTGTTATGTCGAAGTGAGTTGAACTAGGATGGACTAGACCATCAACAACACGTGGATTTGCACGTAAATTTTATTAGCAAATAAAAGCAGTCAATATGTTGATAGTGTCATACGGTGGCGTTACATGCCTTTTTTGATAAACATCGATTAAAATAAAAAAAACAGCACAAAATCTAATCAAGAAGACCATAACCAGCATTTTCTTTAGCCTGTAGTTCATCGCGAATCGTGCTATCCGTAACTTCATTTATAATGGTTTTTATTTGGTCGCTTGCCAGCGCAAATGCGAGAGAGTCATTGTCTTTGATGGGTTTGATCTTCTCAAGGTACACTGATTGGGCTGCGGGAGATAAGTTGTACCTCAGGTTTTTGATTCGTTCTAGTTCCACCTTAATTGAGTAAATTTAAATATCAAGCAATCAAAAACAAACACAAACCTGACTTTGACAATCCATAGTTGGAATGAAGGCATTAAGCATAGCTTTCACCTGGGTTTGTGTGAGCGTGTTGTTTGGGTTCTCGATCTCATTTGAAAGGCTTATCCAACGCCATATTTCATGGCCGGACATTGTATAGTTTTGGGGAGGTACGTAGCCAGTGCAGTTAACGGCGGCTTGGCTGCTGACAGTATGAAGAAGGAAAATGAGAAGGCCGCCGGTTATCATGTTCCTCATTGTGAATACAGTTGCATTGACAAGTGTTACAGTTGCAATTGTATTTATACAAATCAACAGCACGCATAAAAAAGGCCAAAGATTTGCACAGTTGCTAAATTGCAACGTTTTTTTCACCGGATAAGCGGGTTAATCTGCCAGTAACTTCGGATTTGGCGTAGCTCTACACGATTTTACAGGGTGACCCAAAAATAATGCAACACGGTTTTTCTGACGTAACTCCCGAACAACTCAACCTTTCACTGTCTAACAAAAAAAGGGCGATTCTATACTCTTTTTGTGACGTACAATTTTAACGGTTTCCAGGTAGCTTCTGTTAGCGGCTCTACAGAAGCAAAACAAAATCTCAAAAAAACGGCCTGTGCGCCGCAAGCGACCTCGTTGAGCGAGGGCAGTTTTCCGATTTTTTTGCGGAAACGTACGGCACCCAATTACCGTCAAATCGGTAAAAACTAAACAACAGGATGTCTAAGAATGCCTGTGAATTTTGGTAGCTGGCAGGATTGAATTTTGGCTGTGATTTCGGACGGATTCTGACTAGCATCAAAATTTCACAAATTTTGCGTTTTCGGGGTAAAACTTGAAAACCCTGTTTCAAGATTGCGCATTTTTGATGTTGCAGTATTCTTACAGTCCTCACAGTACTGATTCAATAGTTAGTTGGCATCTCGAAAGGGTTCTGTGCCGCCCAGGGGGAAAAGTAAAAAAAAGTGCGTTTCACAGGCGTGCAAGCCGACTCGAGCTCACCTTCGAGATGGGCACCGTATGCCCGTCCCGAAACCCAGCGAATTCCAGTTTGTGCTCGATTTTAGAGCTAGGGGTCTATGCTAATTAACGCCAAAGTTTTAAGGTCCTACAAAAATCGCGACGCTTGGGGGGTCTTCGAATGTCTGGAAAAAAGCGGCGGCGCACTGCCCTTTTTTTCGAGATGCGTTTTGGTTTCTGTAGAGCCTCAAACGGAAGCTACCTGGAAACCGTTGAAATCCTACGTCACGAAAAGAGTATAGAATCGATCTTTTTTTGTTGGACTGTGAAAGGTTAAGTTGTTCGAGAGCTAAGTCGGAAAAACCGTGTTGCATTATTTTTGGGTCACCCTGTATATTGCAATAACGGCTTTAAATGTTGCTAGATTATAAAAAAAGATTAAAACTTTGATGTAAACATGCAAACATCGGTGATACCAACAGTGAAACTTATCGTCTAACACGTTGTTTATGAAATTCAATGTACCCCTATATTTCAACACTACGATAACGTGATCCAGGATTGAACTTATTCCAAATAGCTTACTCGCAAATCCTTTTGCGTAAAAATATTGACAAACAAAAGTTGACAAAACCTTTATCTGCAAATTCAAAAATGCTACAATCTACCACAATATTTATTATGTTACTTTTTTAAATAATAAAACGTTCGACGTTTCTTGTACAACAATTTCACATAAGTGCGACTGAGACCATATAAACTACGCCGCAAGCCGTCGTCTAATATTTTCTTTAACTTAGCGACCTCTTTGTCAGTGTTTTTGCCATCGATTTCCATAATTAAGACAAACCCGATTTTTTGCCTCTAAAAATATAAAGTTAAAAATGAAAACTTTAAAACAACAAAACCTACCGATAAAAACGTAACGATCTCATTAGAAGTAAAGGTTCCCATATCAGAGTACTCTCCATGCAAATGTAACTCGCTCAATCTGGGTTTTTGAAACTTTAATATGTCCGATATCCATGTTTTAGGTATGTCATAAAACAGGGTCAGCTTGTCTAACCGCGGAAAAGCAGAAAATACAGCGTCGAATGAAAAGGTTCGCCTCCGGGTGTTGAGCCACGTTGTCCTTGGAAAGTCAGAGATTTCAAACCATGGTTGATCCTTACTAGCTATGGTAAGCTCTGTGACACTCGTTCTGCCTAATTTCTTGTAGAACGCATCTTCGTTGTCGCACTTTCTTAAACGCAACCTATTCGACTGCATTACGATATTGTCGAAAGGGAAAGCTAATAGATTATGAAAATACAGTGATTCAAACGTTGTTTCAGCATCTGGTTTAATAAGGAAACACGTGTCTTCAGGCTCGACTTGAATATATTCTTCGCCGTGTTTTGTGTAGACGGTTGGTGGTGTATCTTTCAAGTAGCCATCGATGATCATGTTTGGTAGTACGGTAACCATTTGGAGTTGTGACGGGCAAATAGAAGGACTGCCAGCGGCAACTTGAAGTTTATAACGTTCTGCCGGGGTGGTAAGTTCTCTGAGGCGACAGCGGAGACCGTAGGCGAGTTTGGAGATGGGGTAAGGCATGGCTTGATTACAGTTTTTCGATAAATGCACTTGAAATCTGCAACAATAAGCGCAGCGGAATATATAAAAATGGGAACACAGTGGCGGTGGTCACTCAATAGGCCCACATACAGGTTGTAATGTGTGCTATTGATCCGCTAGCGGCGCGACGATAACTGCCGCGGGCCGACCAACTCGACACATTGCGCTGCGCGGACACAACAAATTTAATGTTGTACATAGATAATGTTGACTAATTATAAGCACTAAATCAATTTGTACAAAAAAACAAAAACACTTTTATTCAAAGCTTGCCCATTTTTCGATGATGCTACAGATTTACCTAAACATTTTTAAACTTCAAACTCAAGAACACCCTTAATCGGTATACCGGCTTGAGACAGTTCAACACATTTCGCATTGTATTTCACCAGTTCTGTTTTATACTTTTCCGCAATTTCTTCTTCATTAATGTCCATAATGCCCACATTTACACCTTTTTCTCCATTGTACGTAGTCTGTTGAGCTTGCCACATCTGAGTGCTGCTGACATTGCTGCTGATGTTGTAATCCTGGTCGTAAGGATTCAAAATAGCTGACTGTACTTCACCAGAAAGGATTTTAGCTGGTAAATCTATAAAATTCGGTAAGATTCTTGTCAAAATGTAGCACACTGATACCAATTTCCGCAGTAATAGGCCGCCCCAACCCAATTCCATCGCATGCACCCTGTTCAATGGCTTTGATCATGCCATGAACTGTTCTGAACCCACCGGTCAAGTAGACGATAATTGTGGTCAGCGCTGCTTTAATCTTTGCGGAAAACTCGAAGAAAAACGCTTCGCGACCGATGGTTGATTCGCTCAAGTGTTGAAACGCAACTTTTTCAATAGTGCCGCCGGAGAGTTCTATGAAGTCGAAACCGATGCGCTAAAAGTGAACTGTCTGGTTGTTTAATGTTATGGTTATGCTTGACATACCTCGTACTCTTTGCACATGTAAACAGCATCTTCACATTCAAGACCCCCAGCTTGAAACTCTTTTGAATTCATCTTAATGCCGACAATGAAACCGGTTTCAACAGGTATCAACCGCCGAATAGCTTCATAAATTTCAATGTTTAGTCGGGTCCGATTTTCGAGGGAACCACCGTACTGGTCAGTTCGCTTATTCGTTGTTTGCGAAACGAATTGTGCGAGAAGGTAGCCGTGGGCGGAGTGAATCTGGACGCCGTCAAAGCCTACGACAACTTTCACATGTAAAACTAAATGACAACCTTACCAGAATCGTATACATACTTGGCAGCATAAGCAAAGTCGTTGACAACATTCTTCTGAATCTCTTCCGTTGTCAAAGCTCTTGGCTTTCCGTAACCACAACCCCGACGCATCGCTAAAAGTTGGACATCAGATGCGCTGATAGGGTGCTCCACCAAAGCCCGTGGTGTTTGTCGTCCAGCATTGGATAGTTGTACAATAGCCAAGTTGTCAGAACCGGCCTTGAAGGCAGCGGCATATCGCTTGAACGCTTCTAGGCGTTCAGGTGAATCAATAGATTGGTGAATGATAACGTTCCCAGCGGATTCCAAATGCGTCGGATCCACTGCGATATTGCCGCTCAATAAAACACCAAATCCACCATGAGAAAACTTCTCATACATGTTGCAAAGCTCTGCCGTTGGAAATCCACATGCTTTCCGATTATTTGGATCCCAGGTAGCCACACGTTCAGTCAAGGCAGCCTTCATAAATCGGTTTTTTGCAATTCGTTTACTCGTCGGAAAAGTAATTGATTCTGCCAGTTTTGCCGGGCTAACAACTTCTGGTACAGGTACACGATGAACCATGATTCTAAAAAGTGAAGTTAAAAAAAGCGCACAAAACGTGCAATGAGTTGACAAAGTATTTATAAGTTCACCCAAAGTTTTGACAGCCTTCTGCTTTGTGTTCAGTTCACGTGGACTCTCATCAGTGATCTAATGTAAAGTTCACACAAAAACCGCAAACATGATAAAACTCGAGACTTCTTAACTTTTTGGTTAATGATCAGTGATCTCATTGTTTTCTGCATTTTTTGCACGTTTAAACCCCTCAAAGGGGTTTGCAGGTCTTATAGCTTGTTCTCAGAGTTATAATCGAAGACAATATTTTTGTTTTTAAACCGTTTTATTCGTTTATACAAGAACAACACAATAATCAATCGTTTCTATCCGTGCACCTGTCCGCGAGTTATGCGTGCAGACGTATTTGAAGCCGGTGCAAAAATAGCGGGTTTTTTGCTTACAAAAAGTGAAACAACAAAGCGTCGATACGGCATAACACAATACAGAGTGCAGATGGCATCTGCGATTCCGTGCAAAGAAAGCACAATAATAACATAATTTGTGAGTTCGATCTCGTGTGACATGTTCCAGGTCCAGCTAGCCAGAATCCACAAAGTTGGAAACATGACCATGCAGACGCAGAGCAGTGCTTGCACTGTTACCACCATAACTAGAGATCTGGCTGTCATTACGGTGCTGTGGATCGATTTAGAGTTGTAAACAACGTGAATGATAAAAACAATGATACAGGCAGCAAATGGGATTAAAGCAAAACCTATCATGCAAAAGATAACAAATCCAATGAATCGGGTTTTCCCTTCATTTTCGCCAGCGTAATAAAAAGAAGGTTCATTGAAGTATTTTATCAGACTGTCGCCAGTTTCATTGATGGCTAACTGCTTACAAGTTTCAGCGTCAGTCGATGATAGAAGAATAGCACTAGCGAAGAGTATGTGGAAAATGAAAATAAAAATTATAATCACTGTTAAAGTGTACTTATTATCCATGTAAACTCTCTTCGATGGAGTGAAAACAAACAGGAAACGGTTTACCATACTCAGAATTACAGCTGCAAATGTGTTTCCAAGGAGTGAAATGGCACCGATTGTTAATATTCACACAGAACGGGAGTATACAACACCGGGTGTATAAGAGAAGTTCGAACAGTGGGTGTATAACAGAGTAAACTCTCGCGTTTCCGATTTCAAACACAAATGTTGCAGACTGTTTTGTTTTCCATGTTATACTAGGGAGTATAAAACAACAAACAGAAAAATGATTTTGACCGCGTTTGGCTTAATCGACGCGTAATTTGATGCTGTTTCCAAAAAAATTTTGAAACGGGGTGGAAAACATCCATTTAAGCTCTCTACGGCACAAAAACTCAAAAATTGCCAAAATTGGGGTATTTCTTTCAGTAGCCACTCCCGTTAAACTAAAGTTACACACTTCGTTCAAAAAAGAAAATGCCTCTTTTTTGATGACTAAAAGATTAAACAACGTCGAATTGTGAAAGAGTGGCATTTGAAAATGCTAAATTAAAATATGTGAAATTGAGGGGTGAAAGTGCTCGCCTTTCCTCAGTACAAACTCGGCGAAATCGGGTCTAATCTACCTCTGGTTGGGCTCATTCGATTCCCAACTTGATTATGAAGAGTTTAAACAACGTGGAATTCGACGAATTTGCCGAATTGCGGAGTTGTAGGGAGAAAACAACGGCAAGCCCGGTCTTATAATAAAAACGCAACGAACTTTCGATCCTCGCTGCGTGAGTTGGCGAAGTGTGCGCAACGACCAAAGACGTCTTTTTAGCTGAGTGTTCGAACCGTGCTGTTTGCGTTCCGTCATCGCGGCCTGTCGACAGTTTTTTGCGGATTTCCAGCTTATTTTCAACAATAACCATGTCAAAAACACCGATCAAGAGCGCCTCCGGCACACAGTGCGGTAAGTTTCTTCACCTTATTGGTTTTTGTTAAACTGCCAGACCTTTGGAGCGGAATTGTAATCATTGACATTGCAGGTGATGACTTTATCACGCCCCACCGCAAGCCCTCGACACTGCCCCCGCCGAAAGCCATTGACTTCAATGATGACATCTTCGACACGCCCGTTGGCTCAACTCCAGGCGTCACGGATCGGTCCGATGATTCGGGCATTGGCGGCAGCGACATTCTGAACAGAAAGTAGGTTTTTTTTAACTGTTACGCCATATTTGCGAGAAATTATAAAATTTGGCCATTTCAGAATCGCCAAAGTCACTCCCATGCCGGGAGTCAAGACCCTCAGCTCGGCGGTCGAACCGCCAGCGGCTACGCCACAGCGCCTCGGGCACGATGGGACTCCATCGCGGCAAGGCCGACACGTAAGTTGGTTTTTTATTGTTAAAACTGCACACAGAAGATTCAAATGACAGAAATCTACTACTTTTCCAGGTCACCATCCCCGTCACGCCGCACTTCATCCTCCCAACGCGCTTCCGTCCTCTTCCCCGCTTGCCGTCGCCGCCCCGATTCTACCGTACCTCGCCCATGTCGCCAAACACGCGGAAGACCACCATCGAAGCCGTCGTCGAGCGACTCTATAAGCCAAAGTACCGCAATGATCCGTCGGCGTAGATGCTTTAATCTGTCTAACCATAATATTACAATTTGAAAACCTAATTTGCATTGAAAACTGCCCACTGTGAATCAATTTGTAAAATAGCTCATTGAAATCAAATAAATACTAATTCCAACAAAGATCAGTAGTTCATTTGAAACAAACCATAGTTTGATGTCGGGTCATTAACAAAAACGCCCCAATCGACCCCTATGCTTTCTTTATTTGCTTTGCGCCCGGGGCGGCCAGTCCGTGTAAACACGCCGCCGACGACCAGCGAAACAACTTGGTGTTCCATTTCGCCACGACCAGGTTGGATGCCTCGTCGGAAAGTCGTTTTCCTCTCCGTAATGACCGCGTTATCAGTGTATCTCGGCGTGGTCCTTCTCACTGGTTCAGTGGTAGCCTCCGGGCCACAGGTTAGGACCCAAATTGGGATTTTGGAAGGATTCACGCACGAAAACAGCGATGGAAGCAAAGTCGACGTGTTTTTGGGGGTCAAGTATGCGCAGGCTGGACGATTTCAGGTGAGATTTTGGGGGGTGATAAACTGGGGCAACAGTGTTAGACATTATCGAGGTTTCAGAAGCCCATGCCTTATCCAGAAGTGACAGGGATCGTAAAAGCAACCACTTTTGGACCGAGCTGCTGGCCACAGGAAGTGCTCTCGAAATAAGGAGGCGGAGGGGCCGGAATTCGCTGAAGATTGTCTATATTTGAATATTATAAAGCCATCGAAAAAGGTTTGGCTTCAAATTTTCAAAACTTTGTTAATTTTCGTAAATAAAATTTTTAGCCGAAAAACCCAAACGGCTACCCAGTGCTAGTCTACATCCATGGCGGCGGCTTTGTTCGAGGTGACGCCCGTGATTGGGGCTACAAAAGTCTAGCTGAGAAGTTTGCTTCAAAAGGGATCATAGTAGTCACTATACAGTACCGACTTGGGCCATTTGGTAAGTTTTTAGTAGTCTAAACCAGCCCTACGGGCTGGCAGCTCCGCTGGGGGCGCTTCGCGCCTACGCCCAAAAGTTGCCGGCCTTCGGCCGGCAACTTTTGGGCTCCGGCGCTCGCGCGACTCCTGCATATAAGTTTCCCAACATAGTAAGTTACAAAGGAATAAAAATTTACTGAGGAAAAATGAGTTAAAATTAGGAAAAAGTGTTGAGAAAAAAATCTGTTTTCCAAAGAATCTTGTAAAGTCAAAGAGCGCATGTTTGAAGTCACGGGACGCACTATAGGGATCACGGGACCTTCTGAATCCGCGGTATGCTTCTCTGAAGTCAGGGCATTGATTATGGCAGAGTTATTCCGTAATTCACTCAAATGCCAATGAATCATCACGATTTTCTCTTAGGATCTATAGAACAGTGAATTAATCATGCCTGCTTTTTTTCGAATTTTTGTGGCACTTTGAACGGTAGAATTAAATGCCAGAATGGAACGTAAATGTTGGCACTCGATTTTCACACCTTCAATGGCACTTTAGAGCTTCGGGCTCAGAGACAAAAGTGTGTAGCTCGAAATTTTGGGTCCAGAGGACGTGATGCCGAGATCGTACCGTGGCTGGCAACAAAAAGTGCGAAAAATGCGGTTTGGCACTTTGGGGCTGAAACGGCACAAAGACGGGCCGCGAAAAATTTTATGGCGCCGAATTCGACGGTTTTAGACAAATTTGGTCCGAAAGTGTCAAAGGGGCAATGTTGTAGGAGTACGGCAAATATGAGATTTGTCGATTTGGTCCAAAGAATTTGTATTATAAGGTGATTGCTGTTTGTTATTCATTGCGGCTTCTTTTATGTATATAGTGTAATGTCCTGTTGTAAGTCATAAACGAACTAATTCGCAAATTACTTGAACTGCTTGGTAAGTTACCTTTTAAAACACTTCTTATGACGATGGCGCGTTTAACTTTTGTCTTTTTACCGCTTCAACCTCCTTCAAGGTCGGTCTGTTGATAGTTCCGACAAGTCTCGGATCTCGGTACAAGCAAACTGAAGGGCATAACAAAGTCCTTTCAATTGCAGAAAACTTTTTACAAGCGATTTCTTGTCTTCATTTCAATGAAGTAAGTAATTTTTTGTATATTAATACAACTTGAGTAAAAACCGTTATTATTTCAGGCAATTCGTTCCGCTGCACACCTTTCGATTGGCTAAAACGACTACATCGCACTCATGGAGCATTTCAATCGACTTCACAGACATGTTTAAAGCTTTCAACGATAAGAAACCCCCAGAAAGGATGAATTCCGCAATCTTTTATTTTGTTGTAGCTTTATCTTTATTTTTATGCGTAATTCTTTTTGTTTTTTGTGTAGAGTGGTTATATTGTTATAAATATGATTTCCAATATGATATTCGTGTTTACCGAGGTAAAAAAAAGCAAAAATCGATACGGGTAAGCGAAGGCAGGAAGCTTATACACCCGGCGTATTTTCGCGCTCTCATACGCCGGTGTATAAAGGTACAAACACTTTAGTATTCCACAGAAAACAAAAATGATTTGCATGATATACACCATAGTTTGCAATGCCATACAGCATAGTTTTGGATGAAAATTTAAACTCCGTTGTTTACCCTTGTATACACCCGCTGTATTTTCTGAGAATACTCCCGTTCTGTGTGTTTGAGTGAAGCGGTATGATCCTATTGATCTAATTAGGAATCCGGTCTGAAATACAAAACTAAAAACAATTTTTGATTGGCAAAACTCACAAAAACAGCACCCAAACAGTTGTTAAAAATGACAGGACTCTCTATAATCAGGACGACTTCATACAACTGCGCCCAAATGTTTTGATTCAAAATATAATATTTAAAAGTTCCTAAATCTTTAGACTTTGTTATGATGACATAATCCAAGAAAACAGCAATTACAATGCTGAGGATACATACCGGTGAAAGATACACAGAATGCTCCAGGAAAAATGGCTCAATAACACCGCAGGAGTATGTTGACATTCTGTCACGACACAAATTTCACCAATTCCTTAACGACAAAATTAATGTTTAACAACTTACAAGTCAAATGTGCTTTCTAAATGTGTTCTAAAACATGTGAAAACTTTTTCTTTCACGTCAAAATGTTGGTCTTGATTACTTTGATTGTTTTTGTTTTCAATGCGAAACGTATTCTGTTACCATTTCTTTGTCTTTTTTTTTGCAACAGAAGTGACATTTAGCTATTAGACAGCTATTTTGCAGGACTCTTCTGCCCGTTTAATCATAAAACTTTATGAGCCTCTGATCGACACGGACTCAATTTAAGCTATTTGGCAGCAGGCGGAGATCTATGAAGGATGTAGCTGGTGACACATGTGCGTCAGTTAAACCTCGTATTCGACCGCCGTTGTGGTAAATGATACGCAGTCATGATGGAACTAGAACTAGGAGCAAATCTGCCGCGATGGAAGCAGGCATTTTTTTCAATTTCGTCAAAGCTGTTTTTTCCGTTTTTCATTTTGGCGTATTGACATTGTTGTCACTTTTTTAAAGCTAAAAATATGTGTATATTTAACGAATGAGACTTTTGCCGGTTGCTGCCGTGAATTTATTTTCCATTGTGTTTTTACAGATTTAGTTGGCTTTTTCAATGCCATTCTCGCCGTATGTCGCTCCAACAGCTTCCGACATTACTGTTTTGGGGCCGAAGTCTGTACCGGCACGACTCGAGAGAGTGAGTAAGAAGTTATACAACAATGTGAGTTTTGTTTTTAACTTATTTATTTTGCATCAAAGGTGTCACAATGTCAATATTTTGTTATCCGGAAACCGCAGACAGATGCGTCATCATTCATTAACTTGCCATTGGTGTCAAATTTTACGCTGACTTTGAACAAAAGGAGCGTCTATTGTTTGCGATTGGCACATTTTTTTCAAAAAATGACTACCACGTGTACATAACTGCAATAAAGTTGCAAAAAATGGATGTACTTTTTGAAAAACTAATTTCAATAGTCAATGGCGCCGTTCCGTGAGTACCTTCCATCGCGTGATGCAAATTGGTGGTTTCGAACTGGCTTGTTTATCGAGCAAAACCAAGTAAAATCCACGGAATCTCAACAAAAATAGCCGTGCCCTTTCGAGAAAACACATTATTTTAAACGCATTTATTGCGATTCGCGCCCTTTATCACCCCACGAATTTCCGGTCCTTCACGCTAACTAAGGCCAAGGGCACGGCCTTCTTTTGTGAAATATACCGACCGAAAGTGACGGTCATCCGCCGTTCGTTCGCGTTTGACAGCCTGAGGCGTTGTTGAACGGCGCGGCAACTTCCTTTCGAGCCGAGGCCGGGGACCCCAAGGCTTACATTAGGAAGAAGAAGGTATTTGGCGGCCATCGGCGTGCTTTATTTTTTCGGCCCTTGTGAGACAGACAGACCGGGAATTGGGAGCTTTGTCTCTTGAAAGGTCCTTTCTCCTTAGAGCCCCAAAATGAGGAGTTTCCGCCGTCATTGCCGCCCATATGTGTGACCGTGACCATATTTGGTGGGGGTGTTGGCGTGGTTGAGGACGATATTCATTGTTTTGATTAGAGAGGTGGTATCTAGCGGCTGGATATTTTGGCTTTGAGACACACTCCACTTGAACGAAGTCTAAAAGGATGTTGTTCGGAATTCCAAATGTTTGGGACTTGATCAGAAGCCGATTTGGTGAAGATTCAAAGATCTTAAAGGTTTGTTGCGATCTTAACTTATGTTTTTAAAAACGGAGTCATGTTAGAATCCATCATTCCGGCCTATTTATAGTTGTTATTTACCAATTTGATACCCCTTAGCCCGCCACATCATATTACAAATAAGCCAAACATATTGAATTACTTACTCATTACTTAACAAAATGATAAAAGCGAGCGAAAACAATACTAATGCACCCCTTCATTGACAAATGCCAACAAACAACAACCAACCTCTCCATTCCTTTTATTTACCCTTCCATTGTTGCATTTCAGCATTGTGCATCTGTTAAAACCAAAATTAGCCAATAAAACCCCCAAAGATGCTTGTCCTTGCACCCGAGGACAAAACCAAATGACAGTTGCTTCCATTTTCCACGTCCGTATCGATGTTTAAAAAAGTGTTGACCAACACATTTTAAACCATTTTCATTTTCACATTTGCCATAAACGCTTTCTCATGTATACACCCTCGTTTTACATCTTTATAAATATAACTTCAAACACATGGCGACACAACCTCCAGATCATATCATGGCATCATTAAACTTGCCCTCTTCTCCAATGTAGGCCCATCAACGTCCATAATCTCCCGCAAAGCTCGTTAAAATTCTTTCATCCCCTCTAACTTTTTTTCCAATCTTTACACCCTGGTCTGTGCTGCTTGTCTGTCCTTTTTTTGCTTGATATAGTTGCCAAATCCAATGCCGTTCATGGCGCCTCCCTGGAGATGGGACGACCCCGCGGGCAGGGGGAAAACGTTTGATAGTTTTTGGATTGACTAAGACTCTTTTTCGATTGGCAGGGGGAATTTAGTGGTTCTTTACGTTTTTTGTAGATCTTTTCAAGATTTTACGTACTTTTGAACGAGATTTCGATGATTTGTTTATGTTCTTTGGCCATTTTATTGTTTTTATTTATATTTTTTTTGCAAATGGGAAGCGTTTTTTTGAGATTTAATGTACTTTTTCATCTGATTGACAATGTTATGAAGCTTATAATGCTCGCAAATGACATTTAGCAGTGATTTGTTGTTTTTCAAATTGTCATTTTCGAGATTATTAATCTTTTTTTGATGAGGTTTACGGGCGGAATGAAAATAAATCATTGTTATTCGACCTTTTTGACATTATTTTAGTGATTTTTGATTTTTCCTTGATTAAGTTAAGCAACAAAAAGGACGTTTTTTCATCTCCGAAGTCTGTCGGCTTGTCTAAATCCGTCTCTTTCTCGACTCCGCCCCCTTTTAGGGCGATCATTGTTTCCATGTGCCGTGAAACAACGTCTTCGAAGCCAACCACTTGCAAAGATGTTTCAAAAAAACCCATTTTTTCACGGATCTGACGGACTTTTAAACGTTAACGTTAACCCTATCTGCCTGTGACTCGGATGTCCAGGGCTCCAACACCATTACGAGTAATTGAGTCTTCCTCCCGTCATGCTCATGCTCTTCGGTGTCGTCTCCGTCTCCCAGGCTTGTCATCGTCGACTGGTTGGCGTCGCAACTTTTCGCGTTTCACTTTTCGCATTCTCCGGTGACAACAATGTTCTTGCTTTTTCCTTCCGTCCGTCTGCCTGTCGGCTTCGGTTGTCTTTAATTTTTCAATATTTGACGGGGCCAGATGGTCCAATGAAAATTGAAAGTTGAGATCAACAAATAAGTCGATGTTCGAACTGGACTAACTGTTTAAATGAATGTGTTGTTATGCACTTTAAGCCAAAAGCGTTTTACAATGTTCCCACGTAAAAATATTCAAGTTTAATCCACTCTGCAGACCTTTTTGAGTTTAGTTATTTCCTTTTTTTCACTCTTTGCTGTCTCAAGTGCCCTTTCTGAGTTCACGTGTATCTTCATAGGCTAATTTTACATTCTCTTAGTTGAATTCCGAAACTTTCGAAACAACTTACACCTCACAATGTGTCATTTTGGCTGATTTAAACCCACCTAACAATAATCGGTAGTAAGTATGGTTTGGAATCGTCGGCATGTTCCGACCATCACTCCCAAGTGTTTTGCTAATAGCCAGGTAAAGTTGTTGAAGAATTCGGAAAGCTTAAACTTTTACAAAAATGACAATGTTCATTTCCCGCTTCGAAACATTTTTGACAAATTAATTCTCCAACCCGACTTCCAATCCCGCCAATCCACAAACAACACAAACAAGGCTCTTTAGACTTAAAAGTCATTTGTAACCAGTCACCCATTCGATGGGGTGATTAATACTTTTGTCTACTGCGCTTAGTCCATCAAGCATGTCACAGACGTACTTAATCTATCTTTGTTTTTGTAAGTTTAGAGTAGAGTCAAACCAAACTACAACCAGAACCACTTTCAGTGGTATTTATCACGCTTACCCTTTTTACAGCAGTACATTGTCGCTTGGAAGTCATTTACCCTCACTTGAAGGCACACTTATAATACACTAGGCCGACTGTAAAGAGTTGCAAGTCCCACGTGAACCGCAAACCCCCCACGTGGGGGCCATTGCGGCGGTATGGCTTTGAACTTGGCTAGATTTGGGCTTCGAAAGTTTCGAAAAGGGCGACCGGACAACTGGACATCGGACTGATTGCCTGTCCCATGGGGTTATCGGGCTTTTAAAAGCTACTTCCATTAGTTACTTAAACAACAAATAAGATTTATGCCATGCAAGTTTTTTGACTTCTGATCGGCAGACAAATGTGATTCTTATCGGATTTGTTTTTGTCTAACTTCTGCCGCTTAACTTCCTTGACCGAAAAATAAGTAAGACACATCTTTGACGCCTTTTATTTCCCCTTTGGCCAAAGATTCTAACCTCGTTGAAAAAAGCATCAAAAATAGTTGCGTGGGGCCTCCATGCTCCATGGCAAATTGCCAACGGCTCCGAGCCATCGCCGAAAACAATCAGAATGTCGGCGGCGCTGTTTTTGAAATTTGATTTCCGACTGACCGTTAACGTGGAAATAGCAAGGGCAAAGTGAATCCAGTTTAAGCCATCGCATGGCACGCCGCACTGGAAAAGGGATTTGACGCAGTTAATGTCATAAAAACAAAGGGGCGCTGCTTTTTCCGCCTCAGGGCATGGTGATGAAATAAACAAGGAAAAGGACAGAAAAAGTGTTACAGATTAAAGTGATGTCAGAATTAGGTTTTAACGTACTTATAATGGGTATTTCAGGTCGCACCATATCTGCTCCATGTTGGCATGGTCGCTGCTGTCGCGATTTATGTTTTTGCGGGGGCAATGGCGATAAGGGCGATTGAAGCGGCGCCGAAGGCACCGGGGCCGGATTTGAGCGCTGTTTCGAAGGTAAATCCAAATTTGTTTTAAATAATAATAGCAAAATAAAACTTCAGAGCGAGCGATATTGGATGAAAAGAGAAAACGCAACGAAACAGATGGAAGAATTTCCAGTCAAACCCATTGTTTATCAGGCCAATGCGTCCATCGAAAACCGAGAACACAGTAAATACATCAAATTCCTAACTTAATACAAACTCAGACTTATTTCAGTGGCCCGCTCGCGTCGCTGTGTCATCACTGCTTTAAAAAAGATAGCGCTCGCAACGAAATGCCGTCAAGATAAAGTTAAAGATAGCCTTATGGCACATTTGGATCGATGTTATCAGACCGATGTTAAAAAAATTATCAAAAGAGCAATGCGAGAAGGAAGAGAGATCGGTGGCAACTCCAATGAAACATCTAATGAGCCCATTGAATGGACTTATTGGCCCATAACTGACGCTATTTTGTTCTGTTTTACCGTAATCACGACCATCGGTAACCTCCAAATCCCACTTTTAACATTAAATGTGCTCAACTTCCAGGATACGGCAACGTAGCCCCCCAAACCGTCGGCGGCCAAGTCTTCGTCATCGTCTATGGCCTCTTCGGCGTTCCATTTTCAATGGTCGTAATTGCCAATTTTGGTAAATTCCTTGCTGAAATGTTGCGTACCTGGTTCAAACCTTTCAAGGTCTTAGCCCGAAAAGTGATAAAACGCCTCTGTCGACCTAATTTATCGCCTCGTGATAAGGAAAAACTTATGTTTGGAGAAAATGGCAAGAAGAAAGTTAGTTTCGCGGTTGATGGCACTGATCCGGAAAACAACAATGTGGTGCCCAACGGCATTGAAGAAGTCGAATCGATGGAGGAAGTCGTCAACGATGCTCCCGAATCGACGCATAAAGACGCCGCCGCACTGTTTGTTGCATTCGTATTGTATGTAATTTTTGGGTCGCTGATTATTGCTTCCTATGAACCAGATATGGACGTATTTAAAGCTATTTATTATATTTTTGTGTCGTTGACGACGATTGGGTTGGGTGATGTGGTGCCTAAGAGGTTAGTTTATAGATAGTAAAATGGCTTCGTAATAGACATGAAAAAAATTTTTGACTAATTTTTTTCTAAAATGTTTCAAAAGCTATAAAAATATATTTCAGTCAATCATATTTGCTGTTCACCTTGATCTATATTGCCATTGGCCTCGCACTGACAACAATTGCCATTGAAATTGCATCTGACTACCTAAAACAACTTCATTATTTCGGCCGTAAAATGGAGAATGTTGGTAATGTTCAGATTTGGTTCGGTGGAAAAAAGTAAGTTCCTGTAAGCCTGCTATTTTGGCATAAGTTTGCCAATCTTCAGGTTGACTATGAAACAACTCGTCAAAAACCTCGGCGACCAATTCAACCTCCCCATCGAAGACTTGGCCGATTTGAACCTCGACAAGTTCGTCGACAACGCCATCAAAGTTGAAGCGGGCGAGATTCCGACCCTCCGCTCAACTGAATACCCCTACGGCATCAAGCCCATCTTCATAACCGACTTTAAAGACGCCCTACGTGAGGGATCTGTCATTTTCGCCGATGAAGATGAGCGCTACATTGTCTACGGCTTCCCGAGAGAGCACTATGCCAGAATATTACCACCTGCATTGCTCCCAGAAGGTCGGATCCCCAACATGGACGGCACTGACCCCGATGAAGGCAGTGAAGGTGACCCATTTACGACGCGTTCATACAATGATCACCACAACCAAAGCCCCAAAGCTTCATGACACAACTTTTTCGACCTATGCCGATCCTCAGAGATAATTATGCTCATTATAGATATTTAACAAAACACAAAGATGTAAAGGCCTTTATTACGCATTTAACGACGATCCATGGAGATTAATTATTAAGTTTAAGTTTAAAAATGAATAAAGTACCGGAATATCTCGAGTATATGAACATGTATGGCATTTAGTGACGGGAACCTCGTCACAGCATGGCAGCGGTCTCATCCGGCTCGATGGCGGATGTCGCGAGGGAGTGCTTGGGGGCACAGACATCGGTGGATTTGGCTTTCGGTCGTATGCATTCGGGGACGGGTACGGATAAGAAGACTGGTATCACAAACATACCATGGAGAATGCCGAGCAGACTGACACAGACGACAGTTTTCGCGAAGGACATGACTACATAGACGTTAATGAAGAATAGTGGAAGCATGCAGAAAAGAGTCGATCCAGCGGCTTCCATGGTCGGTCGGCCGACGGCGGACAGGATCGTGGCGAGACGCAAAGCTGGCCATTCGCTGGATGGATAGTCCTCAAAAGCGTGATCTCGGTATTTGTAGTAATGATAAACGACGTGGGCACAGAAGTCGACTGAGTAGCCAATGGCCATCAACACATTGATCATTGTCACGGGGTCCATTTCCTGACCCCACCATCCGAGACCCCCAAGAAGACAGAAGGAAATCGATACGATGGACAGTGTCGCGACGCCAGTGTGAAGCAGCGATGGAATGATCACGAAACAGACCACAGCCATACAGGCTAGCGTTATCACAACGGCTTTGAGCATTTCTGATTTCACAGTGATGATCAAATCGAAAATAGTGGCATCGTAATCGAAAACGGAAGCCTCAAACTGTTGATATCTGTCAATAATAGCTCGAATTTTGTCGATGAAAAACGCTCTGTCGTGCCAATTTCGTTCACCATGACAGACGAGGATGAAGACAAAATTGTCGATTACTACTTGGCCGCTAAAAATGTTAATTTTGGCTCATTGAATGCAAAAATTGGTAAAAAAAACAAACTTTTCTCGATGAAAGTGCACAACACCCTTGTTTGCCATCATCCGGTCAGTCAGAAATTCCGGCACATGCTGATATGACGGAACATACTCAACATCTGTCGCATTTGAACCGATAACACGTTCATTTTCTTTAATGTGACGCTCCTCATCCCAATCGAGATACTGATTTAACCATAGCTGCGTCCAGTTGCCGCCATAGGATTCTGGTTGCGCTTCCAGTTCATCGACGAATTGGAAAAACTCTGCTAATTCGACGGGGTCGTCAATTTTTGGGGGTTTGTTTACGATGAATGTGAGAGGTGCATACTAAAACTGTCTTATTAAGAGGTCATTGTTATACTTTGAGAGACGCTAACCTGAACATAGACTTTGTTCACACCCCTTATCGAATACTGCAAATACGAATCTGACGGGAAAGTCTTCTGCGGTTCAAAAGTGGCATCCATCTGTCGTGCTCCAAAGTAGCTCAATACATACAGTAACACGAGTAAGAAGACAGTGACGACCCGACCAAGAGGTGACACCAAGAAGCGCGAATACCTAACCCAGCCACTGGACAGTTTCTTGTCTACAGGTGGCTGTTCTGGCGGGATTTCACGTTCCTTGGTTCGAGCAATAAGTGCCAGAGAGGTCGCGAAAACAGTGAATTCCAGGATGAAATCAGTGAAAACAGCGATTGTAGTGCAAATACAGAAGGCGCTGAGCTGCGGCGATGGAGCGAGAATACCAACGCCAAAGGCTAGACAATTAGTGACACTTGTAATGACGACTGATGGCCCAACTTCACCAATGACAGTCGCCATTCGTTCGACGGGCTTTGAAGATAGGCTTTTGTGGCGACGGTAGCAATGCAGGATCAGAAAGGCATCATCGACGCCGATTCCAAGGACGAGGAAGGGGCAGATGCTCATAATGCTGTTGTAAGCGATGCCGAGCCAGGTTAGAATCGCAAAAGTGGACAGGGCTGACAACATTGGGGATAGAATCGCCGCGGGGATAAGGATGATTTTGATGTCCCAAGGAAGGTCCCACATAGCAAAGACCATGAATCCGACCATAAGGGCCATGCCAACAATGAGCAATTTCACAGTGTTTCGACTGCCTCTAGTCATTTCAGAATTGGCTACTTGGTCGCCATACATGTGAAAGTTGAATAGTTTTGAAAAGTTGTTGGCTTTGCTGTGCTCGAATAAAACTAATTCCAGTTCGGCTAAAGTTGATTCCGGTATGTTGGATCGGGAATTGATCATGTACCACAATGCGACTGCTGTTACCGATTTGATCGATGTTTTCTGATGTTTCTGAAATTCGACTTATTAAAATAGCTTCAAAAGTCGGTTAAACCAACCGCCTCTTCAGGAGAATAGCTTTCAACCCCAAAAAAGTGAGGACCAATGTTAAACGAATGTCCATACACCGTGCTGACAGGATAAGCCATATTGATATCCGGCGATGCAGTGCTTCCAGAGTCGATATTGAATCCCTGGAGGAGGTATCCAGTTTTGAAGGCTTCGAACAGAAAGTTTATCGCGCCACGGGAGCTGAGGGTGTCAGAAACCGATACGAGAGTACCATCGGGTTGGTAGACGCTGGTGTTGTAGACAAATTCGTCTAGGCGTTCAATCTGAAGTTTGAAAATGGTCATTGTAAACTACTTTATGGTAGCTTTGACTCACTTCAGAAACAAGGTCATCCGTCAATGGCATCGGCGACTTTCCGTCATCCTTAGATTCCAGAAATACCACGAGTAATTCAATATCGTCGATGCTGACATTGTAATGTGCTCCGAATCTCTGAAAATGACAGAATTTTGGTAAATTTTGCACAAAATTTGCAAATAAAGTTGCCTAATGTGATTTTGATTCAAACTCCAACTTTTAAAATTTACAAAAACCTGTTTGTTTAGTCATTTTTTGTTGTCTGTGCCCCTCTTGCGTCACCTCATTCCAACTCCCGTGTTTTCAAATCCAAAACAAATTCTAAAGTTACCTTGATAAAATGTCCTGATATCGCCCTCCCATATGAATTTCACACTTTTCCCTCACACGCTCCCACCTCCCCATCGGCACAAACCAGAAACTTGAGATGAGTTTGATAAAAATTTCTCGCAAGCTCACCGCCACCTTCCAGGTCGTCCTCACAACCCCGATCTATTATTTTTCTATTACCTGGGTCGATCGGTCCGTCCAGATGCCAGTGATCAATCAGTTGTTTTTGTTAGGCCGGTATTGTAGACACAATGATTAATTAGCTGACAGCCGATATTCTTAACAAAGTCCTTTCTCCCCATACTGGTTCCGACCCTTTTCCATTAGAAACCCATCTCAACTATTACAATATAAAAAAATAGATAGCATGAAGGTGTACTACCAATTGCATTGGCTGATCATTTGTTATGAGAGTGCATGCGGCTTTTTTATCTGTGAATATGGCTGATCCATAGCGGCGTGATGGAAGTCAGTGTTGGTTATTCGAAAATTGAGCTGATTACACTTTAGTGCAAGCAAAAAGTGGTTTAAAAGTGCAAATGAGTTTTTTAATATGGCTGTAAGAAGGGGAATGAATCAAGGGCGACCTTAAAGGGGGAGAGTTTAAAAAAGCTGTCGAGGAAATGATTAGAAGCGGCGGGGGAGATGGTGGTGGTCTGGGGGTGATCAGGGATTAGATGGGGAAAAAAGTTGATATATAGTTGCACTTTTATGACCGTTCAAGTTGGAATCAACATTGACATACTTAGAAACTACTGTAAATGATAAGACTTTTTTAACTTAAGCTTTTCAGATCAAAATTTTTATCGATTGGCCAAATAGAAACCATATTTTGATTAAAAATGTCAAAAAGCTTACCTGAAACTCTCTCGCTGATCTGCCATTTGTCGGAGCAAAACCTCTCCTCACATCAGTATCGACAACAATAGGCTTGAACAAAAACACACTGCATAACGGCCCTAACACCAAAAAAGTGCCAATTAAGATGAACCACGGATATTGGCCTATTGCCCGTCCAAGGCGATGCATTTAGAAGACCTGAAATTGATCACCGTTTAGTCCAAATTGGTCAAACACAAATCCAAAGACCACATTAACGTAGCCAACTAATGTAAGTCAAATTCGTTAGACAGTTAAAAACCATTCCCCAAATTACAACGCACTTTAACGCTATATATCGTCATTGCAAATGGCCAAAAATCAAAGCCCCCGCATGTAACAGTGTCATACTTACATGGGAGGTTGACTTTCTCGTACAGAAGCACTTCATTTCAGGGTCCCCATACACATTTCACATGCGACACGCATTTCCCCCATGGCGATTAGAAGGACAATGTCGTCAAAAAAGACAGCTGGCGACGACACGGGCTCATCGCGATCGAAAAATCGAATATTGGGGGCAAACGGTTATTAGGGGTGAGAGAAATTGATAAAATAAAAAGTGAAAAAGTGAGAAATTGGTAATCTTTCATGACCAGCGAGGCCACGAACTACTGGTGGTAGAAGTCGAGAAAGTTGAAAGGTTTACGCAGAACCGGGCAATGCAGTGTTGTGTTTTTTCTGCATACCGGTAGACTGGAGGCCGAATGCTGGAGAGCGCTTGAATAAACAAAAGTATCGGTCTTTTTGGTGTTTGCTTAATGTTGTGGTGGTTTTTTGGTTGGGGAGTTATGGACATGACTGGTTTAGGACGCTTTGGAAGTGGTATATATGAGCATGTTAAACAACTTTGGAAAAAAAGTACTAATAATCGGCCGATTTTCGATATGATACGGTGAATGATCGCTACGAGACATTCGGAAACTTGACAAAAACACGTAAAAAATAAAAAATAAACGTCTGTCTAGCAAAATAAAACACAAACACTGAAACAAAAAGAGTTCAAATTGATTTCGGCAAATAACTAACTGAAGATGACAAACAACAACTATTAGGTTCAAAGTGAGAGAAAGTTATGACCGCTTGCCACCGGCGTCAACCCCACGGTCTGAGGCGTGGTCCCCGTTTTCTCGCCGTCAAACCCCGACTGACTGAATTGAACGTTTTTTTAAAGAAACAAATATAAAAACTAAAGAACGAAGGACGCAAAGGTGATGAACACTGGGCACCATTGTGCTCCAGTGTTAAACAGAAGAAAAACGGACACATGCGACAAGCTATCGTCGAAACCACGGCCTGCAGGCTAGACCAAGGGCGATTCGATTCCATCAGTTAACGCTGTGGAGGCCCAGACTGCCCTGAAGCTAACTGTTCTGCAAAACAGCTGTGAGCCGCAATCACGCAGACGCACTTTTCAGACGATGGGGCCATTAAAAAACAGCTTAAAATCCGCATGTGTTATTTTCAAGTGTTTTCCGACCAATGATGAGACGTCTACCTTCTGCCTGTGTGAATGATGACACTTCACTTTAGTTTTTATATGAACAAAAAAAAGTGATCAATAAGGTCAATCTCGTCACAACATGGCAGGACAAATTGTATTGTTTGACCGTTTTCATGGGACTGTAATAATGTTTTCTGAATTGGAACGGTTTTTTGATGCAATCAAGTTTATTTGGCAGTCCTTTACCTATTTGTTGTTGTACAAATGTGCTAAAAAGTTGTTTGGCAAGTGATCAATGTCAACTTTCTTGCATGGGTTGCAGATATAAAACAAGAAACCAATAAACAGGAAGTGCTAACTTTTGCATGTTTTCATTTACGGTTTTTTGGTTTTTGAAGTAATGTAATACAGTTTGCATGTTTTTTGACAATTTTATTTGGCACTTCAATTAATTTGTACACACCTAGACTGATCAATCCTATTTCCATGCCGTAAAATGTACAAAGCAATCCGAAACCTATAAATTTGCAACTTACAAAACTTCCGATATGACCGGACGAAATACAATGTGCAAATCATGTCAAGAGTGCCGTGTAACGCAACAAGTAAAAACATGCCATTGACGACATTAGCGCTATTTTGAATCTTGAATCCGAGCGATAATAACAAACACATATTCGGCACAAACAGCATTCCGAGACATAAAATGGCTTGAATCAATGCTGACAATGACATACTTCTTGAAAGTTTTGTCAAAACGGTTGAATTTTTCTTCAAAATGAACACCTTGGCAATAAACCACACCACGGTTGATATTAGTAAAAGGGCAACACTGAGCAGCATGTAAAAAGCTCCAATGCACAGTTTTCGTGGAATGCCCCCGTCCTCGGAAACGTAGACCAAACTTTTTTCACTCAAATATTCAGTTAGGGCGCCGTGTGTTTCCGCTACGGCCTTCCTAGCTAAAGTATCGTGGTCGGTTATCGAGAATCTGATGAAGAATACGAAAATGAAGTAGAAAAATAGGTGGAGACAGACGAAGACGATGACTGTGCACTTGTTGTGGAGACGTTTTCGTAGGTTTTTATGGAACATGAAAATGTATCTATTCATTAAAGATAAGAATACGCCATTGAGAGTGTTGCCGAGGATGCAGAATCCGATGATGGTTAGGACTGCTATGACTTCGGATGGCATGGAGTTACGGAATAGACCGGCCTGAAAATTGATGTTTTTACAACGTTTTAGACACAAAAAGTTACAAACTGCACCAATTTTGCAGATTTTTTGGAACCAAAAACGATACTTACAGCAAATCCCGACATATACGGCGTCAAAAACACCGGATTAGCCGTCAGAAACATAAATTCAAACAATTGCGCCCAGATAGTTTTATTCAGCAACAAGTATTTGTAAGTTCCAATGGTACTTGACTGTGTAAAAATAACATAAAACACCAGCATGCCGAGAGATACATTAAAAGTGAATAAAGATAGGGACCGGCAGGCAACGAAAATTTCAACACGCACCGAGTGTTCCCCGGGGGTACTGTACCAAATTTTTTTATTGAATTTTCAAGTTTTAACAGTTGATTCGGCCGTTTCGCTTCATTCCGAATCGAATGGTGCCATTAGTTTTTGAAAAAAGTCTCTTGTAAATGCCGAAATGACCATTTTTGCCCCATTTTCAACAGTTTTTCAAAAATTTGGTCGGGCGCCGGCTCGCGCCGCCAGATGGCACTTTTACCATTCGATTCAGCATAAAAAGTTACATCAGCAACGGTGCGGAAAAGAGCCCAGAAGATCTCAGATTTTTGCTATGAATTTTTAAGTCAAAATGCCAAAAATGAAAGTTGGTCAATTTGAATATTTAGCGTGTCTACACCCCCATCTTAATATGCGTAAAATCGATTGGTGATATTAGTTTTACTCTAAAATCATCAAAAAATGCCAAAACTGATGTTTGCAACCACTTTTATAAAGATTTTGGCATGCGCCGGTTGGCGCCGCTAGATAAGACTAGTGCCATTCGATTCAGCGTAAAAAGTTGCATCTGGGCGGTTTGTGTGAAGATTCCAAAAGATCTCAAACGTGTGCCATAATTTTTTAAGCAATATGCGAGAAATAAATTTTGTCAAATATGGTCATTTTACTATCTCTACTGCTAGTGTTAACTACAAAAAAGTAATTTGTAAATCTAGTTTTGCTTCAAAACCGTTAAAATTGCCAAAAACTGCATTTGAAAATATTTTTTTCGTGAAATTTTTTAACTTCAAAAACTTGTTTAATGTATGAAAAAATTGTGTTCATGCTTCTGATGATCTATTTCATGTCCAGAAACCCATTGGCACAGTTATGGCACAGTAAATCAAATTTTTCTTTGAGTAAGCTATCGCGCTAATGCTGTGCTTTCCTTCGTGTGCAAGTGCAAATGAAAGAGTTGCGTTCGTACGATAAGGTTGAGCCAACGCAAAAACGCATGCGCTGCAGAGGCTTGGCAAAACGTACCTTGCGCCAACGAGGTGTCTCGAGCAAAAACACGCGAGTCCCCCTGCTGAAAAATTTTGGATTTTGACGCTCTTTTTTCGGCATTTTCGACCCTTTAAGTTTTTTTAAAAAATGCATTTCTTTCACCAATCAAAATCTACGGCGATTGTGCATCGAATAAGACCAATTTCAGTCGAATCGGTCCAAGTTTTATTTTGCCTGCCGGTCCCTAAATAAAGATAATAAAAAGTTTGTGTTGTTAATGAAAAACGAAGATACTTTTGGGCTTGGGTAACTTTCGGATGTAGACATTTGAGTTGAAAAGCTAAAATACTGATTAACCTAAACGGAAGAAAAACTCTTTCTGAAATGACCAACCCAACAGGTTGTATCGTGCCGTGGCTTGAGCCATTCTGAAAATGAAGGAAATTTTGGATTATGACGTCCGCTTCACCTGTTTTTGCCTTAAATAATTTGTGTTTAAAGAGTTTGCGTTATTTTACTTTTTCAAATTTTGACTTTGTGTATACTTTTTAATTAGAAAGTTTGTTTTTTTAACATTTTAGTCGAATTGGTGATAAGTTTGCTGATACTATAGACTGTCAAAGGACATCGTACATTGTACAATCAGTCGAAAAGGGCGTTCTCTGATCGCAAGACCGGAAGAAACAGCAAAAGACCGTTTTTTTTTTTAAAAAAAAGAATCTCTGCATTTTGGTCAAAGTAAAGGTTAGGCCGATAAGGCCCGTATGCGACGGTAGCCACGTGTATTTCTGTGTTTTACAATCAAGTGCACAGGTCGATTCGTCGATTTAGTGTCTCTGATTCGAGTTTGGGCGGTGATGCGCTCTGCCATTCCTGTCTCAAACCACAAAATAGCAACTACATTATACTTATCGCGGGCTAATGATGCGAAAACAAATCCCTTTACTCTGTCGTGTGCGCGCCGATAGGCAGACTACATCATTTTGACACACATTTGGCAAGTGCATGGTCACATAGGTGCGTGTTGCCTTGCCTACCTTGCAACTTTGTCTTTGCCTTTACCTTTGCCGGTAACACTTTTAATTAAAACCTGCAAAACGCGATTCTATCCTTCCGTTAACTTAACTTAAATTCAAGTTAATTAAGTCCAATTAAGTTTTCGTTTCCTGCCGTTTGCATTCCTTTCAACGCCAATTTTTTGCAACTACATATTCGCCAACAGTTGATTGGACTTCATTGATTAATCGAAGCACAATGGGCGATTACAGGAATTGAGCGGTACATTATTTTGTCTCTCCATGTCTTCGGTGTGGTGCATGCAACACGTGCGTCGCCTGACCACAAAAAAGCGCGGTCGGCGCCCTCCTGCGAAAAGTCTGTGCGGTTAAATCAAAAACCAAGACTAAAATGTACATTATTGATCAGAATTATCAGTGTATTGTCTTTAAAGCGCGTGAATGTTTTTTAATAATACCCTTGGAACATCTTCTGGAAGAGTGGAACACCTTTTTTGGAGTTTTGTATGTTCATGTTGACAGCCGGTAGGAAAGAAGGGCTTATCATGTTTTTGATCACGCAGTTCGAGAAGTATGATTCTGACGTAATTTTGGCGGTGAAGGAAGTTTGTGTCGCGTGTACTTTTAAATATGAAAGTTGTAGTTTTGGTGGTGGAATGTTAGGTTAAAAAATATGTTACTTTAAATAAATATTAAGCCGTAAAAACTCTAAATTGAGTTCATAAGTCCAGACATTACTGTCACAATCTCGACCACATCATCTCACCCCGACAATGGCGTCACAATATTGCGTCCTTGCCCTTGCTTTGAAATCTGAACTGCCTCTGCCGTATCGCGAGTTTATCCGCGCAGTGCTCAAAGGCGTCAATCATCCGCTCTTTCCGGTGTGGGACTGTTACCGATAGGGCCCACCATATTGGCCCTCTCAAGTGGCTCGGCCCTTTCACCCTTGACTCTTTCTTTGCACAGGTGCCTCTCAATCCGTGCACAGAGGCATCGAGAGTCCCGCGAATCCCGCTTCTTTTTCTTAGTGTCAATTGCTGCCTTCTTGAAGCTACAGTATTCTGCGTGAAAAACTTTTCAAGTTAGTCCAAAGCGTAATCTAGAGACACTGTAGTCGGTGTGGAGCCTAGAAAGTGTTGGTATAAAAGGGCGTTTTGAAGGGGCTTTGCGGGCGAGATCGTGTCTTGGCTTTGATACTGTTAAATTTGTTTAATGACAGTGTTTTCAGGTAAAGAATTAACTATGATTATGGACGTCGCTTCCCCATCTTCGGCTATTCGAAAGCAGTGTGCGATCTGTGCCACGGCAGCAGACGGAAAACACTTTGGTGCAATTGCGTGCCATGCTTGTGCGGCGTTTTTTCGGCGTACTGTCGCATTTAAGCGGACATATGTCTGTCGGAACCAAAGGCAATGTAAACTTATTGGAGGTACTTGACAATGTCTATATCTGTATCTCTACATCATTGTCTTTCAGTGCCACCTCGCCAGATTTGCCGATTCTGTCGGATGCATACATGCTTAGCTGTTGGGATGCAAATATCCGGTAAATAAACGTTTTCAAAATGTAACAAAACTCTTTTCTAACAGAATCTTACCATTATAGAAGTAAAATCCGACGCAACAACCTCAACCCCAAAAGAAAACGGCTCTCCAGGCTCTGGATACAGCGACATTGTTGAGTTATCTCCCTCATCCTATATCCCTGACAACGTCCTCGGAGATTTACTTATCGCGAGAAAGGCGATATTTTATAACCGAGTTAGATACGGTACTTTTAAGTTTAAGGTAAATCTTGAAGGATTCTTATCCAGGAGAAATCAAAACCCGCATGAAACTATTTACGCTTACAGAACGTCCACGAAGCGCAAGGCAGTGCAGCGACAATTCTATCCATGTTAAACCTAATGTCGGCGGAGGCAAAAGTATGCCTTGACTATTTGAAGGCTATCAAGATGGATGAATACGTTGGGGGTGACGAGAATTTGGTACGTTTCTGGGCCGCGATACTCATCTAAGGAGTTGGAAATGACGTTGATGTTAGTTTCAAATTCACGTTTTTAGAACATTTTATTGGGTCACTTCTTACCGACATGGGCGAAGATTGAAACTTTTCAAAATACAGTTAAAAATGGCGGTGTTGGCATTAATAGGATTTATTGCTTAAACGAGGAACATATCGATTTGGATTTAACTTTTTTGCAACAATTTTACTCGGCTGAGAAAAGCTTAACCAACCCGGGGGAATTGGCCGGTGTGGAGCGAAGTTACTATATGAAGATGCTCCAAGGGGCTCATACACTGCTGGAGCACGAGTTAGACGACTATGAATTCGCAACTTTGGTGCAATTGACGCTTATTTATATTGGTTTGTCTAAATTAGCTGTTTTTGTAAGAAAAATGTAAGTTGAAGCATTCCAGCCAGCGATGTCCTCCCAAACAGCGCCAAAATACGTGCCAAGTTTGCTCCCTACGTGCAATCACTCATGCGCGCCCTCCAAAAGCATTATGAAGAAAACTATGGTGAGACAGCGGTCCGAATGGGCGCACTGATCTTGCTTGTCAGTGAAATGCAGAGCCATCGCCACGTCTACAATGAACGGGTTATCGTGCTCGATATGTCGAGTGTTTGGCCTTCCGGAAGTGGGGCCTATTTCAACTCGCCGTACTGTATCCAGAAACAGATCACATCCGACAGCAAGAATGATGCTTCAGAGGATGGGCGTCTTTGGCTGCCGATCTCCGTCCCGTTGCAACTGTGCATCAAGCAGGAACGCAAGCTTCGCGAAGTGCACGGAAATTGTACACAATACTCACGGCCCACGGGACGTTATGGTGGTGGCGAGACTGATTATGACGTTGACTAGAATCCGTTGGAGTTACATATATACCTTAACCTGTAAACAGTGAAGGTTTTTCACTGTTATGTTTATCATTGAGCTTTAAAATTTTAAGTTTGTCACATGTACTTTGATTGGTCTTCATAAACTATACTACAGTATGCAATGCACGTATCCATCTTTATTAAAACAAACATAACAAGAGATTCTGATCACCAGGTATTATACAGTATGTCCATAGGCAACTGAGATTAGGCGGGTTAAATTGCTACGTTTCCAATGTTGTTGAGCAGAAGATTCATTGGATTGTATGAAAGGGTGGCTCCATGGGAGCTATTGATGGCAGGATTAACTGTTACCGGCAACGAGAGCGACACCGTGACTACCTGAGGTTCATTGGTGCTGGAGTTGGGGAGAGGCTGCGACTGGAGGGGTTGAAGCTGAAGTGGCTGCATCCCGAGGGCAAGGCGTTCATAGTCGAGATCGAGTGAAGACGCCTTTGAAGCACTGGCGTAACTCGTGATAATGTGTTTATTGTAGATGATGCGGAGTTCTTGCATCTCGCTCACTAATTTGATGATGTCAGCGAAACGATCCGAGGATTCGGAGGCTGGGCGCTCGGCGTAGTGGAGGTTGATGTCGGCCATGAGGCTGGATACGAAGGGGGCCAAGGCTTCCTGGGTTACTTCGACGTTGGCACTGCATTCACAAGCGATTCGGATGAGCGTCAGTTGCGCCACAGCAGCGAACTCGTATTCGTCTAGGGTGAGCATTTCGATGAGTTTGGCAATGTCGCAGATGCGTTGGTTAAACGGCTTCATGAAACGCTGAATCCAGGCAGGCGATCGGATGTTAGAATCGAGGCCGTGGGACTTTTCAAGAAAGCGCAAGTTAACATCGACAAACTGCTCAGTGACGTAATTTGCGCTGGTCGACGGCTCGGAAGCGACCTTAGCGGGATCAACGTTTTGCCAGACTTGTTTGGCCTGCTCCAATAATGTTGATACATCATTGCCACTAAGATAGCCCGCAAGTGATTCAGCATTCAAAAATGATACACAGACTGCACTTTCCAGAATAAGCGCCCGCAAAAGACAGAATGTCTCAACCGGCTTGGCTTCACTGACGGAGCCACTATTTGTCGCAGCAATCACACGGAAGCATTCCTCGCGCTTGTTGTTCAACATCGCGGATACGGTAATCGCTTCGGTCTGGGCGTTAAGCATGTCTTGAATCGTCTGCTGGAGCGAATTCAATTGAGGCGATTGCGCATTCGACGAGCTGGAACTGCTTTGTTCACTGTGGTTCGATGGCGAATTCTGGGGCGATGGGCGTTGAGGTTGACGTGCGCCGTGGCCGTTGGAGCGAACCTCCGAGGGCTGCATCCCGATTTCGAGACAGCGGGCGAGACGGCAAAACTTGCACATTCGACGTGGCGATACTGAAATAAACATTAGGTTAGATTGGTGTCAGCGATATAGATAGGATCTGCGAAGTGCATAAGTACAGACCCAGATTCTACTTAATTCTACGATAAACAATCGAAACACTTACCACTGATAAGCTTGCAACTCTTCTGATGCCGGCATTCATAATGCCTATTGTAAGAAACTGTCCTTCTGAAGAAAGCGGCACACGCATGACAACTAAGTGCGCCGAAATGGTTCGAAGTCGCTTCTTCGTTGCAAACCTTGCAACGCTTCCGAGGGCCGAAACTCCTCGGGGATCCCATAACACTCTGCATCGTCGGCATTACATTTTCAACCTTCGGCGCACCCGTTAATGCAACCATATTATTAAGGAGGTGTGGATTGAGTTCAAACTGTGGTGACATGTTGAACCCGCCAAACATTAAAGCAGATCCGGCGTGGGGTGGTATGGCAGACGCTGAAGTTTCCTCACTGACGTGCAGGAGGATGGCTATCTGAAGGCAATGAACACATTTATATCGTATTCGGTTGTATTATAATCGCGTGCAAATCAAAATAACACGAAAATGACGTTAAGGTCAAAACGGCACGCAAATTGGGGCGCGAGACGGCTAGACAGATTGTAATCGGCGTGTAATGATTCCAATTTTTGTGGAAATTGTCTAACGCGAGCTACGGCTACAGTACAATGGTGAAACGGGGGGACTAATGACAAATGAGAAAAGAAGTCGCATGGGTTTTCAGTTATAAAGGGTTAGAAGGGGGTAAGACGCTGTTCAGCGAGGACTTTTGGTGTCTTTGTAGGGTACATGCTGTGTTTTCGTACTTACTATAACAACCAAAATTGGATGTGTGCACATGTTTGATAGTTCATTGGACTTTTGATAGCTTTAAATGGATGGAGAGGGAGCAGATGACTGGTTGGATGGATCTCCATCTGCAAGACTATGGTGGTGGGTGATCACCAGAGGGTGATTGCTCCGCTCCCAAGGACACACTATATGACCAGACTGACGTCGTTCGACGTTGTTGGCCTCTGGCTGGGAGCTGACACACAGACTATGAATAAACACATATAGCCAAGGTGTCTTGCAATGTTGTTTGGCGCGAGAAAAGCAACACGCCGGCGGCGGGCGGCCCGGGAGAAGAGACGACCGACAACGACGACGACGACGACAAGTTTTTGGTGGGGCGGACTACAAGATAGGCAAACATGATCGTTCTTTGTTGCAGTCAGTGCAGAAGTTCAGACCGATCACTTCTATTCTATCCATCATTGGGTAGGTCGACTCGACTAGATCGACGTGTAAAGTTGGGTAGTTCGAACAAAAGCACCACCAGATTCCCGTGAGCGGGTTCCCGATTCGCTGATATGAGAAGTATGATTTCCCGAGGTGGTGTTGCTGGGAAAATGGGCACAACCCCATCATCAGTGGAAGTGGAAGTCGAGGAAGGGAAAAGATCGCCAATGAATGGGTTGGGTGTCCGTGGAGCACGTGCACGAACAGACAGGGCAGGCGCGCTCTTTAAGAAATCACATCACTGGAGTTTGTGTCGGACGGCAATCTTGGTAGTCGCTTCCCTGCTCCTGGTGACAAAAGATCAACACTGGATAGACGTTAACTATGAAACATATGCATGGGGGTGAAAAAGAAGTAGTGTTGACTAATGTAATCTCGACGGAATGGAACACGACGACTAGAATTTCGTAGTCAGTCGAACCGGTGCAATCGAACAATGTTATGGTGTGGGTGAAGCGCAAAAAATTGTGTGTCGACTACAGATGGGATACAGAACCTATGTCTTACGCGTGAACCGTGATCACGTTTAACAAAGATAGAAGCAAATACGGGCTTTTCAGTGAGAATACACCAGACGAAACACAAAAATAACCCCTATGGACTCCGCCTTCCGTTGACTACAGACAGAGACGAGTCACCCAGACCAACCGTAAGCGCGCCCGCACCTCTCGACGAATGTAGGCGCTTTAACGGGACGACGGTGCGGAAACAGAAAAGATGCAAAGCAAAACCAAAGAGACCGACGGAGATCAGAATCATTTTTCGAGAATAAATACAAGCGAAGGCCAACAACTACGACTACTACCGAGTTCGACGACAAACAACACCCCCCTCCCTCCCGAGGCGGGTGTACTTGGTCGACTTTGATCGCCGTCGTAGCTATGGACGACGACACTCCTGCTCGTTGCCTCGAGCGCGGATGAATGCAAACATCAGGGATGTCGAAGCGTCGAAGTATAGCCTGTGACGCTCCTCGCAGGTTTTGTAGGCGTAGCTGCAGACGTGGACAAAAACGGGCACCACATGTGAGATGAGATCAACAACATTTTTTGTCCTCCGGATTCCAAAAAGCTAGTCGTTTTTATCTGTAAAAGCGCATAAATCAGAAGCAAAACGGCTGTGAAATACATATCAAGAGCAAAAGAGTATCGCTCCGATCTAGCCCGACCCTAATTTTCAAAATACCGGTCAACATTAGTATGTGTCAAATGTTGAAGTGATTGTTTACCGACCTGGGAACACAATGGACACAAGTGACATGTATTTAACGAAAAAAGTAAACTATAAAGTATACTAAACCTGCAGAAACTTTTGATGAACTTTGCTACAGTACTGTATGTTAGATTACTGTAGCCAATTTGGTATACTGTAGAAACCAAAATTCCTTTCGAAAAGACTTGAAAGAACAATAGAACTAAAAATGTGCCTTTTGTGTGCCAGGACAAACATAATCGTGAATCAGGGTTAAAAAATGTGCGATTATTAGGTTTGCGTTCCGCGTCCCTTGGAAACCCCAAAAAGAGGGTGCCTACAATGAACACTGAACTCTTATGTCCCCCTACAAACATTCGACTGTAGTTAGTAAGTAAGTAAAACTTGCGAAGACAAAATTACATCAAAAAAGACTTGTTGGTTGGCTACCGTATCCTGGGAAAGTGCACCATTTAAAATGCAACAGCCTTCTAAGTGCACCTATGTAACCCAGTGAAGGCTCCCGAATAACATGACGTGCCTTCGGAGCTACCTACCTAACGCCATTCCCGTCATCGTCGAAATAGGCAATGTAACTCATTATGTACGATGCTGATGTTTTGCAGATAAATCCCCTCTTCCTCCTCCCTCTTTTTTTTCAAATCGAAAATAGGGGTATCGCCGACGACGAAAAAGGTGCGCAAACAAGCATGCCTTGCCTTGGGCGGAGGGTGGATGTTCGTCGAGATGGCGAAAGCAGGTGAATCTGATGATTGTAATCGAGGGTATTTGCTACTAGGTAGCGGGAGTCTACGTTCCTCGGAGGCACGGGTAAGATAGGATACGCATTTTTGACGCTGATGTAGCACTGAACAGTCTCGGAAGTACTGTACTTTGCGAAATGACGTCGATCAGGCCTGGTAACCTAAAAAGATCATAGCGATACCGTGCTTGAAAGTTGAATAAACTGATCCCGAACGGTGATACGGTCCGAAATACGGCCGTGATCTACTTTCCGAGTTAGAAGTTCACGTCACTTTTAAAATCGACGTCATGGTAAGATGTGAGATAGCCCTAAAATCCGGTAGATAACTCGAACTCAAAAGAATGGAAATAAAGAATTCAATGATGGCTTTTGAAACGTCACTTTGAGGAAGACAAGTCTTTTTCAATAACCTTTTAGCATTTAATATTCTTTTGTCGTCTTGAAAAGGAACTAAAAAGCAACACTGGACCCAATGATACTCCGGATTAGCCCGCCTTTACATTTTGTAGGTAATCCCAAAACAGCAACATCGACCAAATGATCAAAGCCAAAGCAACGAACAAAAGAATCATGATCGAAAGAAGGAAGGACCAAACACGTTATCTGTACCCCAGAACGATCAGAGTACGCGAAGCATGTGTCACTGCTACGTGGTGGGTGATAGATAGAATTATCTCGAGGACGTCTGTTCGACGATTGAATGTTGCACAGGGGAAGAGAGTAGAAAAAATGTACTTTGCCTATATATCACTGAGCGTGACCCGACTGATCTGCAATCGCTGACGCTGATGGCGATGGGTTCGATCTTCTAAGATTGCGATGTACACGTACTACTTCCCTTCATGCGTTGCGAGGCCCTTAATGACTTGAATGGAAGATAAAATTTTGAGGCCTTTTTGTGTCTGTTGCAAACAAAATATGTGTAAACAGGTCTGGGCAAGGGGAATTCGTTGAATTTGTTGATGAAATGTTTTTGATTTGTGTTGATAGAGCAAATAAAAAAGGGTAAATGGATTAAGCGTTGTAGTTGTAGCCTACGATTGGGCTTCCGCTGTATCTTTAGGGGTTAATCACTTTGGCATTTTGTTTATGTATGTAAAGAAAAGGACATAGATAGACAGAAGCTGGATGAAGGAGTGGATTTTGACTTCCTGTTTCACTTTTTTCTTTTCGTTCCACACTGAAATGACAACATTCCAAAGGTCGAGACGTGCGCTTACACAAAGTAGATGTAGACCCAGCCGGGATGCATACCTTGCCAAGATGTCTCACAGATGCCCTTACGACCATGGAGACAAGATACCATGATGGACTGACTGGCTGACTACGAAGCCCACATAATGTTGTTTGCATGAATGATAAACTTTGTAGAGTAGTTGAGTGTTCGCTGCACTTTGTACTCGCGCCAGAATGGACACCACAGCCACCCAAGAAATGAGACAGTAGACAAAACACTTACTGACTTTTGAAGGCTCTGGCTGCCGGCATACATATCAATTTGAACCCGATGACCGAGAATGAACGAAACCGTTCCGCGTAGTCATATAACGCCTGCTTTCCTGTTCGGAGTTCGACAAACGTCTTGCCGGCGCCCTCTGTAGTAGTCGCGCTCCTGGCAATTGTGCAGCCCCACCACAAATCACATGCATGAATTACAGACTGCCCTGCCCAGATGCGTCACGTCTGTCGCCATCGAAACAAATAGTAAACACCAAAAAATATAAGAAGTTTGAAAGCTCCAAAAAGCGTTTAACAACAAACAGTTTTAGTTACCAAATTTTGTAAGGCACCAATAACCACTATTAGACCGGCCACCGTAGATGTGGCATCTTTTAAAGGCATCCAACTATGTTAATACTATAAGCTTACTATAAATAATTATGTTTATCAAAATAATTATGGCTCGTCCTAATAAGCTTTGAGTCAAGTGATGCAACATTGTAAATACGAATACCGTAATTGGCTGGAGTGGCGCATGATGGATGTCGCCCCCGTTTTTCAAAACGAAATCCAAGTTTGAAATCATCACTTTTTTGACGTACTTGTCGGATCATAAAGTACACCGGAACGAAAACGTGTGTAAACAAAAAGCATTAAGTAGGCCAAAGAAACAAAAACGAGAAAAACTGGATTGAAGGCAAATATTTATAAGAAAGAAACGTAAAGCTTAAGGTTAAACTTTTTGGTTTTGTAGCCTGTGTTTCAAGTTACATTGACGTGTTTACGTTTTTGACCTGTCGAAACACGGAAACTAATTCCGAAATTCCGAACGATGGTGTACTTTGAAACAACTTATTTGTTGTATATAAATTTAATCCGATGAATGGCACTAGTAACGTAATGTATTTGGCTTGGTCATTGTGAAGGGAGGACAGATTGTAGTTAGTTGGCTATGAATTGGAAATACAAATTTTAAAATGTAGAGTAAAATTGAAAAAGACCAACGCGGCCAGACGTCTGTTTTGAGGGCTGAGTAAACTACAATACATTAGACAGACATGCAAAAGACAAGTCGTTTCGAATCGAGTTAAAGTTAAACTCGCAAGTTCTCCTTTTTGTCGGTTTTGAGGAAGTAACAATGCAGATGGCGAGTAGTATTTCGGCGCTGGCGCTCCGAGGATGGGCCATGACGGCGCGACGACGAGAATACAAAAAAACTACGTCCGAAAAGCGTTACTCTTTTACGACTCCCTGACGCAAACCCTCTTCCTTGCTCGAACGAACTCTATTCACTTTTTTTTTCGCTGCAAAAGTTGCAGCCAGCCTGGATGTATCTACGTGCACTTCTGCAAAGGAATGTAGACTCGAAGGGGCACTAGACGAAGGAAGGGATCTCCTTCGGACCCTTCGGCAGCGCCGGCGCCGAAGAACAACCAGCCAAGTCGAGTCGGCCGCGGGGCCAAAAGTTGGACGAACAATTGCCGACACGGAAGGAGTAAGGAAGAAAGTTTTTTTTGATGGCTCAACTGGAAAGAACAAGAAAAGTGCCTCCGAACTTGCAGTTAAAGTAGAAGTAGAATTGGTCGTGGCCTTCGACAGCCCGCCGACGACGCACTTCCGCCATTTTAGATCAGCCTACAAAGCGACGCTGCCGGGACAATGCCATTTGCAGGCGGTTGCAAGACGCAAAACTGAATTGTTTCCAATGAATATGTGAGGAATGTGTTTCCGCATGTTGCAAAAGTTTTTCGAGAATTTGACGTGAAATGGCTTTGGGGGCCAGTCCGCTACCGTAACCTTTCGTTGTAGTCGACATTTGAGTGCGTTGTGTCACAATGCAAACCACAAATCATCACCCACTTGAACTGACTACAAGTGAATCAACCGTTTGAGTGATCGGATGAGAGCAATGCGATGTCGGCAACATTTCACAACATTTTCGACACAACTTCTACCCTCCCTTTCGAATAGTAACGGCAAACGCAGCTGTCGACGACCGGGATGTATGTAGTGTACACTAGACAAAAGCGGAGGAGAGGTCAGTCACACGAAAAGCACAAAATTTGTTTTGCTGATTCAAACCTCGAAGCAAGCGCTTGCTACCAGCCGAGTCTGCGCGTATTTGCGGAGGTGGTCGCACTGATCAACGTCGTCGTCCTGGACCGGCGAATCCATCCTTCCCCGCGAGCTAGCTGTTTAGCCTCTATGTACTTGGATGACTTCAAAAATGATCGCGATCTTTGTGTCGAATGACTCGTTAAACGTCGCTACGAGGCCCTCCCTAGCGACGCAGTTTGCCTACATACAGTCTGCAACGAAGAATGAGTCCCGTGGTGTCAGATGTATTCATTCAGCTGAGGTCGTTCCTCCATACATCCACGCTTATAATGGAGGGAAAAACGTTTTTGCACAAACAAAAGTGATCAAGTTCGAGGGTCTAATGCAAAGCGGGAAGGTCGCGAATGATCTCGGTCAAAAATAAACCCCACAAAAATGTGTAGAATTTGTAGCCAATAAGGACTTGTTTTCGTATTATACTCGTACAAATTCTGTATGGTTACAATACAATGGAAAATACTACCCGTGTTTAAAGAACATCTGCCCTATGTAGTCCCATTACTTAAAGAAGGTGGGCATACGGTAATACTTGACATAGAACAATTTTTCAATGGGGAAAGATCAAGACCAAAAGCGCCGCAAACATCTTAAATGTAGCTTAAAAACAAAACGCATTCAAATTTGAAATACTTGGGCAGTTAATCATCGAGCACAATGGATGTAGTGCAAACAAAAAGACGACTAACCGATAACGTCGTTAAAAGTTGACTACAATCGGCATCAAAAAAGACACAATACCAGAGTACGCCACAATTGGGTACAATTTTTTGCACGAAAACAACTCACTTTTACCATGTACTTGAAATAGACTACGGATGCGATTCACGGGCAGGGTAACCGATACGTCTTTTGAGCCGTGAGCTCTGACTTGACTGACGTGAGCTGGCTGTGACCCGTGCTCGAATTTTAAGTGTTAGGGATGGACGACAATTGGCACGGAAGTGATAAAGTCGCCTTGATGGACCTTTTTGATCTTGTAGTTTGACAACAATCACGACAGATGCACAGGTTAGAATGTTCTTCAACACTTGTGTCTGCAGTCTGGGGTGCATTTAATGTTGTGTGTCTACAACAGTGAAAACATAATAGGAAAGTGGTTGGCGGGGATCGGAGCGGGAAGCTCCCCGCCGAGAGGGGGCGGAGCTTAGCCTAGTCGCTCGGTCGCCTGGGGTCCATTGAGTTCACATAATTCGGAGAGACGCTTGCTCACAGCAAAATGCAAGATTGTAGTGCAGTCAGTCGGACAGACGACGGCTGTCTTTAGATTTATAGGAGTGCGCTTTCTACCGTGTCTAAATGGGATGGCGATGTAGTCTGTCGGTCAGTGTGTCGGTAGAATTCTCTCAGAGGGGAGTGGGGGGTTTGTCGGAATGGGCCGCAGGTCTTTGTTGCATTAAATGCAAATACACCCCGGGACGCCATCGACATCGATGTCTGGCGCCCTCCTTCGATATAGTATGCGTTAGTTGCCGTCGGCAATGTGGGTCTGTCTGCAACCAACGAACCCTCCACCCTCGATGTATGATGTCGATGTACTTACTTGTCAGACGAGACACAAAGCACGTTCGACTGGCTAGAAGTAACTGAGAAGACAAAATGGAAACACTAGAGTGATGCATACACTTTGCTGTGAAAACCAAATGCCAACAAATTTCGTCAATTTGAGATAGGCCGACGCTTTCTCTGCTTCCTTCCTTCCCCGACTACGAACCACAATAGCCATCGGGCAGTGTCTGCGTCGTTTGCTAAAGCTCTTCCTTCAACAAACTTTTTTTCCAAAATGTTGTTGACTACACAGCCCAAGTAGTAGTAGCAATGCGCTCCTCGCTAGACGCCACTTTTTAAAATCGCACGTAGACACATGCCTTCCGCCTTTTCATGTGAAGAATATCCGATGTAATGCGGAAGGAAGGACTGATACGCCCGCCAGCGGTCGACGGCGGTCCACTTTGCTTTGCATGTTGTTACATTTACACCTTCCTATATGAAGTCGAAAGCGATGAGACCCCTCATCATCGTCATCTGAATTTATGATGTTTATAGCAGCCAAAAAGACCAGAGAGATCGCTCGACGCATTATTTCCTTGCTCCCCTTTAATGCCAACAGACTACAAAATTTGATTAGACCGCGGGTTGCGGGAGGGCGCCTACGTGAAAAAAAGTACTTTTCTTCCAGTCTCCACTGCTGCAAAAAGGCTTCAAAGAGTAGAGCATAAAACATTCCTGATAAACAACCAGAATAGAAGCCATTAGAAAAAGTATATGTCCGGGGACCGACTGACATAAAGGACCATAAAGCATGAATTCAGACAGTTGCAGAAACTACAACTGTTGTATTAAAGGTTAATGTACCGTAGTATGGTAGTAAATTAAAAATTAAGTAAAAAGTGCAACTAATTTTTTGAAAATAGGAAATCACAGACCATATAAAATACGTTTTAACATAAAAATTACAATTTACACCAATATTTTGTGCAGTTGGTTTGCCCAAAGAAACCCCGAAAACTTAATGACATAGGAATAACTTAGTAACCAAGTGGAACCTGATTTCTTAAATACTACAAAATGACGTGAAACCAACCATCAACGTGGGGTGTGTTATTCTTAACTTAATGTGAACTCTAAATTGTAACTAGAAACACTGCTTAAGCGAAAAACCTTCTTAGTAATTGCATATTTAATTTGTAACAAACACGGTGACATTCCAGAGAACATTAATAGCCTTCTCCGAGATAGGGGTGCTTCAAATTTTATGTTGTTGTTTGTCACCATAACTCAACAACTGTATTTTTGTATTTGTATTCGCTTGCATTAAACACAAACGGCTACAAAATGTTTAAAGAACAGTTAAGCCGGCATACATATTAAATGTCATCAGACTCCGTGAATTAATTTTAATCCAGGCGCTTAAGGGCGCATATGTAAACAATTAATACACCGAAATTGAATTATATAATGCATGGACTGGCGCCATTTCGGAGTGATCTTTAAGACGGGGGGCTTCTAACCACATTTTTTATGAGTAAAATGTTTACAGCTGCGCGTAGCCGCCAATGATTGTAACGGGTTAGGGTTACAAAATTACATGGTTAACACGGTATTTTCATTTATGAGCAAATATTACTAATACAAATTTTACCAACGTTGGAATTTTCTCGGAAAAAGTTGGATATTATGTACGTAATGGGGCCACCTGGTGCACCATGGACCTTGGATATGGTAACATGAATGACGTTTTTATGGGAGAACAAAAGATTGGGAGTTGTCTGGACAACTTGGGAAACCACTGGGATCACATTAATGTTTAATGGAAATTTGACAATGGAGTAAACATGTACTTTTACAATGTCGGGGTTGAAAAATGGACTTGGAATGGTACGATTTTGAATCATAATACAGGCTTGGTTACGGTATTTTGACAAAAACAAGGCAAATACCTAAAGGGTGACAGTTTACTAAATACACGTAGCTATTCAGAGATCCCACGTGGCGCGGCTTTACATAACACATGTGTCTTGTGTTTTAGATACTCAGAAATGAGCCGGCGATGTGGTTATCAATTTTGGTCATTGGGCTAAAGATTACGTAACTTTCAAAGTGAGGGATGCCAATAAATCGGATTTGATTTACAAAAATGGACATTTATGATTGTATGAATGAGTAGTGACATGTTAAGCGTAAATAGTACATAGAATGGCTGTTCTGTATGACTTCTGATGTCATGAATCTCAGAAAAGTTAAGCCTAACTTTGTAAAGACAACGAAATGATGCAGGCTGCTGACAATTCGGGAAATGATCTCACTTTACTTTAGTCTATTTGAGCCCATAAAAATCAAGGTGCCACTCGCGGTCAGCCTCACCTTTAACGCTGTTTCTTTGATCTTTCCGACGTATCCGCAGTATCTTTTACGATTCATCATAAAATAAGTTTGCTCCTGTAGGATTGCAGAGTGTTCAGAAGTCGTGAAACTACAAAGGCTGCACCCGCAACAAGTTGTATTTATAGCTGGTCATAACAGAGCTACATTATTTTGTGCTTCTGTTTTATACTTACTCCTTCCTTCTGTCTATATATAAGTATAGCCATGCCACTTTCATTATCGCCTTTGCACATTTTACAATACAATTTACAATGCCGAGTAAAAAAAGCGGATGAAATTGACAGTCACTGTCAATTTCCGTCATTCAATTTTTTTGCGGTAAGACCTATTTAGGGCCCTGTGATTCTATTTCAACGTCATTTGTCACTGTAAATATAAATCAAAATTACGTAAAACTGTCATTATTACCGATAAACCGTTTTGAAAATATTTACAGAACATTCAAATCCAGACAAAACCCAAAAAACTAAACCAATGACTAATCCAAAACCCTCGAAAACACCTTACAATAACACTCAAAATCCGATAAATCCTAACTCCCGTTAATTTCAAACACCGACCAATTTTAATTTTACAGTAGTACTATTACGCACATGGGGTCTACCATTTCTTTACACACAAACCACAGAGTACGATGGGGCATACATGGACGCCATTCCTACTGTAATGTGGTTAACAATTTTACACTTTTACTACTGATAACGCAACTTTTCTTATGTACTCTGAGAATTAGGTCATTAAATATAATCACATTATGGGAGTCTGTTAAAAATATACCTTTTTTGCGCTTTTGATATTTGGTACTTTAACCGATATAAATATAAAAATACATATTATGTATTTGTTCAAAGTACATTTAATTATGCAATGGCATAGCTAACTGAATGTCTGAATTTTGACATGGTGTCGTTTTTAAATGGAAAAAAGTAGCAGACCGCGTTTATACAACGCGGAACCAGCATTAGCGGAAGTTGTAATCACAAACTGTATAGGGAAATTAGTGGTTACAATTTGAGGGGGTTATTAGGGGAGATTGAAGGCGGTTGAAGGTATGCTATTTTGGAAGCGTTTTTTTTGTGCTTTGATTTAAACTGAGAGTAGGTATGTGGTGAGATAAAAAAAATTATTTCCACGAAGTCTGGCCGGAGATAGATTTTGCGTCATGGGACAGGTGGAAAAACAATGCTTATCCTGAAGCGCGTAAGCCCTTTTACACGTTTTTCACAGCTTTGATGATCATTGTTTGTGGTCATGGTGGTGGCTTGCGGGGCCAAAACAAACATGGAGTTTAGATTCTTTATTGCTTCGTTGGTAGATATTGGTAAAAGCTTGGGAAAAGGATACAATCCGGGAGTGGGTGAGAAACGTACTTCCATGTCCGCTTTAAAAAGTTGTAGCTGAGCAAACGAGGGCTTTTACGTAGATTTCATTGTCTTTGTTGAAGTTCCGACTTCTGGAGGCTATATAAAGGTGTTCAGGGGAGTGGAAATGGCATCTTCAGGCAGTGGAGTCAGATTGAATCATGCAGGCGTCAACTGTGACTGTTTTGGTTGTTGTTTTGGCTTTTGTGCCGGCTTCATTGGGACAGACAGGTTTAGTCTGTCCTGGACGTAAGATATTTAAATTTTTTACAATTATCAGCATTTAAAAATGCTTTTCAGCCTGTATTACGACGTGTGAAACTGGTTACTCTTGTATCAATGGCCAATGCTGTGCCCCACCATCAGCCGCATCCTCTTCCTCCTCCGTAGCCACGACCCAGTCCTACACTCTCCCCGGCCTCATCACCGCCACAACAACTCTCTCCTCAACAACCTGTGCCGATGCCATCACAACTTGCTCCCGTTACACCGCCCAGTGTAATGTTCCAGCCTACCGTACCCTCATGTACCAAAAGTGTCGCCGCACCTGTAATTTGTGCAATGGTGGATCTGGTTCTGTCGGTGAGTCAATTTAACCATAAACAGGTGTAAAGTATGCCAAAAATAACACTCAAAAACCAAGAAAACCAAACTCCAAAAACCCCAATTTAGTAACTTCAACCACCCGCGGCTCGTCAACCGGCTGCGTCGACCGGTCCACCGCCGATGGCCGTTCCGACTGTGCCGAACTGTCATACTTGTGCAACAACCGTCTCTACTATCAACTCATGACCCAACAATGCCCGAGAACGTGTGGCCGCTGCTAAACTGCACTTTAATAGCCTAGAAAACAATCTAATATTCATCACTATGTACTCTAAACTCTAGAAACGTAGTCAAACTATGTTTACATTTACCGTAGTTTAAGCAAATTTCAAATAAATTGGATAGAAACAAATTCAACCAAACACCTAACTAGCATAGTTCAGGTTCAACAACACGTCAGGAAACACTTTTCCGGGGATGCCTTTGGGCGAGACTACGCGTTCGGACAGGTTTACGCATTGTTCGAAATACAATAAATCGACAGTGAAGCTGAAAATTGGAACATTCTTGGGATTTATAAAAACTGGAGTAAGTTCAACCCACTTTTTTGGACACTTTCATGACGCATGCATCGTTACGCATGTTTAAGTAATTCGGAGCACTAAAGATGGTGATTAGTCTACCATCGGCGAAAAATTTGTAGCCGCACCGGATCATCTGTAAATAAAACCCCGTTAAACTGATTTACTTATCAATGCTATTAGCTGAGCTGTTCAGCAATTAAAATGTACTTTGCTTAAGCCGTTTTAGGAGTTGTTTTTGAAGGTTGTTTGTAAATAAGGGCAATTTGGTCTTTGAGGGGATTACGGTATTTTTGGAGGTCATACGGTATGGGATGGGTGAGAAAAACGAACCTCAGAGGTCAGCTGATGCGCTCGAACGACTAAGTCGACGCCAAGCTTTGTGCAGAGTTCTTCGACGACGCTGCTGGAGAAAGTGAGGGAAATGCCCCGAGGCGAGAGGGACCATCCATCGTTTCGGTCATCGGGATCGGACCAGACGAGATCGCACATAAGGCCGTAAGGTGGGACAATGCTGGGTCGAGGTAGTTTTTCAATGTCTTCGAGGCTGTTTAAATGGGGCGAAATGCCGCCATGCATGGCAAGGATGTGTTGATCGATGATGGCAGCGACGGGCAGCCAGTTGAATACGCTCAGGAACTTTCGCCATACCTATGAATTTTTGACTTTTAAACTGTATGGCTTCCTTCACACGCTTTTTGTACTCACCCTTTCGCCCAATCCATCCTCAATGATAAACCTTTCCATGCATTCATCGTAGAAACCATAAGACATGCAAGTATTGCCGTCTTCATGGTTCCCTCGAAGCATGAACACCTTTGTCGGGTATTTGCACTTCAATGCCAACAGCAATGTGATCACTTCAATGCCTTGGACGCCACGATCGACGTAGTCCCCCAAGAATAAATAAGATTGGATCATAGGTGGCCCGCATCGTGACATAATACTCCGTAGATCCCTGAATTGCCCGTGTAAATCGCCAGCAATAATAAGTGGCAGGTCTTTCTTTTCAAAACGAATCAGTGCTTTTTGTTTTGAAAAGGATTGAATCGCCATGTCACAGAGCTTGATTATTTCGTCGGCTGTGAGGTGTACTGGGATGATGGGGGCGGGTTCGATCGTTTTTCTAGAAGAAATAAACTGTAAATGAGGTATAAATCTTTATGTTCTATTGTAGTTTCACATGTTATAAAGTTTTTTGGCAAGTTTTCCTCAAAATTTTGACACAAAAACATTAAAAATAAAAAACATTTTTGGCTACCAGAACGCAAAATTGTCAAAAGTCGACTAAAATCGTTCTGGTAGCTTTTTTAACACTGATTTTTCCGACGATGATTTTCGTCATTTTTACTTGATTTGGCACACACTATCAATCCTATTGTTTGTAAACTGCATGTCGTCGGATAGTTCAACTAACCTCGGACTTGAGGCCGGTTTATGGCCCACAACCGGTGCCGGCGGCGACTCCACTTGACTTTTGGCTGTCATCAGTCGTTGAATGATTTCATCGAGAAATGCCGACGCGAGGACCTCTTCATCGGGAACTTCTGTATCGAATTCGTCCTCCTCCGATGTGCTGGTATCATCCTTATCAGATTCGTCTTTCTTTTCGACCGGAGCCAATAGGGATGGGGTCCGCTTTTTCTTCAATCCGCGTTCACTGTCGTCTGCTTCTTTAATGGCGGCTTCAGCAGAGGGTGTGATTCTTGACATGTTTTAAACTGACGTCGTAGGAATCAAGTTGGGATGGCGTGAAAGGGTCCAAAGTGGTCTGTGCCATCATTTTGGATGAATGGATCCGTCTTTCAACAGATTTGCATCCGCTATTCGTCGGACTTTTGAACATTTTTTTTATTAAGAAAACATAAAAAACTCAACAACAGACAACCAAAACTTCACAATTCGAAAGAAAAGTTCAGATCGTCCTTCTCAAAGTTCACCGAGACTTTCACATTTTCAACACCGGCTTTGACACGATCCAACGGGATGAAATAGACACCTTGACGGTATCCCGGATGCCAATCTAAAACGTCGCCGGGCATAGGGATCCGCTGGAGGCCATTGGAAACAGTGAACCCGGCCAAGTCGACTTCGACCCAGAAGGCAAGTGCATTTGTATCCGGCAAACTTGCAGAAACTGTCAGGCTCTTCACTGGTGTGATCAATGGTCCATCGCGAGGATCTAGGATTAAATCAGCGACATCGACAACGGATCCTGTCGCCGTTCCAGCGTATTCGAAGAGTGAGTGTTGCTCGACGATGGGATCGGATGCCTTTCGGGCGGCCTGGAAATTGGAAAGTTAAAACTGTCTCTTCGGCGCTTCTTTCAAGTTACTTGACAAAGGTCGTCAAAATGCGACAAATCAAATCCATCTACCGTGCCGACAGGTGCCGCAATCTTCCAGAGATGGTCGAATTTGACGGGGATGCAGCGGAGCTTGGCCGTTTTCGGAGCAATGTTGATCGGTAAGTCAGTTTCGATACTTCCAAGGAGTTGTTGTAGAAGAACACGGTAGCGAAGAACAGCGTGCCATGGCATGATCACGGTAGAGAAGTAGGGCTCAGCGAGCACTGTGATCTCGAGCTTGTTGTTGGCAGGAATCGCGGAAACTGCATCATTAGCACTGCTCACGATAGTAAGATTCTTGATGGAGTTGGCTTCGGCATAGGCTTTCAACATTCTTGCACTGGCTCCATTACCCGTGTCGAGGGCTATCACGGTATTGGCTGTTTTTGCTGCGTAGAGGCTGACAAGGCTAGCGTCGCCGATGGCAATGACGAGCTTGTCTTTCGCGAGCTGAATTGATAGGTTTAAAACTGCCGACATAACGATTTGTTTCTTACTTTCTGAATAGTCTCAACAAATACAGCGTTTTCATCTAGCGAATGCATCCGACAAAAGTCATACCGACTCAGAATGACATGCAGCTGACATGAACAGATCGCCGAAGACTTTGGAGTCTTCTTTTCAGCCGAATCAGATGCCTTTGATGCGGCAAACCAGACACTGTATTCATCGTGGGAGCACTGCAACTCTACAGTATCCCCTGGATTTACGGCGACAGCTTCCGGAAGGTAGTAGACAGCCGGCATCCAGTGATCCCGCCACGGCGCATGTCGACCAAATTGACGGGGCACCGTGCTGATGACACATGGCCCGGTTCCAGGAAGCTTACCATAGCCTTCGCCGGACATGTCGAGGTCCCACCAGAAGAGAAGCGTGTCAAATGCTTGCGGGATCGACGTTTTAGTGACTTGGAAGGAGCGGAAGAACGTCTCGTCGTAGACGATGGCATCAGCGTCTTCGAAGTTGAATCTGGAAATGGATGGTTAAAACTGATGGAATTCTTGTGTCGTCTTACTCAAACGCAACAACCGGATCAGCCAGGACCGTCCACCAGGTCGGATCAACTTCACTCAATTGGATGTCAAAAACTGCTGAGACTCCTGGACAATCGCCAAAAGGAGCTTTAAAATGTCCACTCGGCAACCGTCTGAACTTCTGGAAGGCCTTGGACGACACCGGCGCCACCCAGACCCGAGCCGTTGCAGGAACGACTCGACAGCCTTCTTTGGCCAGCGTCTGAAGGCCTTTTTTAAATGAGCTTAAGGCGCCTTCGCCGATGAGTTCCGTGTCGAAGACTTCCGCCACAATGATGTCTCCAGACCGATTGACTAGTCTTCGATCAACTTCCGTCGACCGCGAATGGATCACTTTGATACGGTCACCGTAGCCGTTTTTGGCGATAATCTTCTCCGCGACGGCTGCCATGGGGTCAAAGACTTCAAGAGCGGTGATACGGTCAGCTCCGTGGCGGGCGGCCATGAGAGATAGGAGACTGGTGCCGGTTCCGATGTCGATTACGTGGATGTCACTGGAATGGGGTACTGTATTTTTGAAAACTGAGACGAATATTTCTCTCTCACCGTCCTTCTGATTTCATCTTCTCAATGTGGTGCTTCAGACCCTCGGAAAAGCGATTATTCCGATCATAATCATAGATCATGTCACCAAAGTTAGATCGGGCCAGCTGGATCATCATGTCTTCATCGTCGAAATCGGATTCGGCATCCGCATCGCCAGCAGCATCGGCAGATGGCTCCTTTTCCGGGACGGCCTTCCACTCCATTTCGGCAGTGGTGGGGTTGTATTGTTGGTAGAACTTTTGGTTCGGGATTGGCATACTGTAGAAAACTGTTGCTAGGACTTACACGAATAATTGTAATAGGAAAAGATATCTTGCAGATGTAAAACTGTCACAATTGGTAGAGGATTACTGTAACCGACAATCTTTATTTCACAAATAGAAACGCATAAATTACATCAAATCCACAGAGCATCGTCTAATCTTCAATTTTAACATCCTTCAATTTATCTTCATTCAATTCAATGTAGGTAGCTGTATCGCCTCCGGGCAAGGGCCGTTGCGAGATGGCTTCGCAGCACTTTTTGTGGATTGACCAGTCGAATCGTTGGCAGTCGGCGGAGCAGTACGGTAACTGGAAATTTAAACTGTCAGAAACTTTAAGATAGTTGTGATAAGATTAGATATATTGCAGACGTAAAACTGTCGTGTTTGCGCAGTTTGTTGTAAACGACAAAAACCAAAATCTACCTTGCACTTTGGACACTGCTTCGTCGCAGAAGAAATCCCACAAGTCGCACAGAACCTGCTCGTTTCCACGTATCGAACGCCATACAAGCCTTGCAATAGAAGCATATACGTCGACGGAAGCTGTCCAAATTCAACTTTCGCAACAGATTTCGCCAAAGTCTGGAAAAGCAAGCTATTGTGATAAGGAAATGACCGGATAGCGGTGCGGAGGAACATTTCCGTCGGCTTTCTGACGAGATCCGACGGCTCCATTGCGAGTAGCTTCTTCGCGAAGGCGAGCATGAGGTCTTTCGGGGTCTTCTTATCATCAGTATGGGTGTCGACGAACTTGAGGAGCTCACGGAGGGTGTAGAGGATGAACCAGAGCTTGATTGATTGGCTCTGGAAGGGTTTGGATATATAAACTGTTCAAAGTATATAAGTGGCTTACTTCATTGGGTTCCTTCGATCGCAACTGCTTCTCAAAAAGCGAATCAATCACGAAAAGAACCTTCTTCCGGTGCTCAAGGACTATCGGCTGCTGAGCCACATCGAAAGCAATCTTAACTGGATGGATTTCGTGGGTTTTCGTCAAATTATGGATGAAGGTGGACAGTTCTGGCGGGTAGATGACGTCGCTGTCGGCGCCGCGCGGATGGAGAATGCGTTCAATCGCGTCTGAATCGAGATGACTCGAAATTACGCTGACACATTCATGTTGGCCGACGAAAGCGGCTAGTTCTGAGGCGGATTTGCCGATGGTGTTTGTGGCATGGGCTCGAGCGCCGGAATCGAGGAGCAGTTGACAGAGGGATGGTTTTCCTGGAAAAAACTGGCATTAATCAACATCTTTATATATTTTTATATATAAAAAAGTCCCCCACCAGCCAAAGCCGCAAACATCAAGCAAGTATACCCTTGCGGATGCTCCCGATTGTCCACCGAAGCCCCATTCTTGATCATAAACCGAACCAGGTCTTCATCGCCGCGGAAACAAGCCTGATCCAGTGGGGTCATCCCGCTGTCGTCGACGACATTAATCCGGATCTTCCCGGCCTTGATAATATCAATGGCATCATCGACTCGACGTTCCTCGATCGCCTTGAAGAGGTCCAATTCCTCGGGAGTTAGGTCGGACATGGTGAGCGGACTGTTTCAACTGGTCAACTGCAAAAGTATATATAAAAACAGCGGAGACTCTGGGCCCGACCAACCTCAACAGACGAGCAACGACACTGGTCGGAGAAAATTCGAGAAAAACAAGCGAAAAGCGGTCTATTTCTATGGCAACGTCGTCTTCGGATGATGATGACGGCTTAATGGATGGCCAAAACGACATCTTTGGGGAGTGCATTTTTGGGCGGATTAGAAACTGTTTCTTCCTGCCGAAAATCGTGAAATGTCTTTTTTAAAACTGTTGTTTGACGTGTTTGGGGATGAGCTATGTATGGATATATTCTAACTAGCTTTTAAACTGTTATTGGCTTAAGAATTGGGGACTGTTTTTTGGAAATGTTCGAGAAAAACGAACAAAAACAAACCGAAAAAAGTGGTCTTAACTGTGACTCAATGGACACTGAACGGCTCAACATTTCAGCCGATGGTTGTAACGACTGACGGACATTACGCGCATTTACCTTTTGTGTGTAACAGCAATAATGTGCGTGTGTCGCGAGAATAGCCAATGACAATGACTCGATGCTTGGTCTCGACACGAACTTTTGTTATCAGCAATTTATCAAAAATTTAAATTTGAAAATCACCAATATCTTCTTTCGAATACTGTAGTAACATAGAAACACAAAAATCATTTAAAATTTACACTTTGTTTACAACTTTGATTTGCATTTCAATGAATGTCAAACTACATGAAACGTTGTCCCAGACGTGTTTTAAAACACATTACAATATTCACCACCTTATCCATGACAACGCACTCTTACCAACTATGATGCAGATCATATAAACTTCGAACATAAATGAAACATGAACCATTTGAATATGAAAAAGTGAAAAAAGTTTGTTTCTTCCCGCCACCGCTCAAATGTTCGCGACCAAAATTTTAACTGCGTTACTGTATTTTAGTATAACATGTTATGGAAATGATTTTATACATCTATTCGGGTACGGATTACTCGCTGACACACTTTCGACGTATTCGACATCTGATTACATGGAATGCATCGATGAATGTATCACAGATGACAGTTGCATGGCTATCCAGATGGAATGGGGCGCAGGGACTTGTAAATTGTTGACTATGGTCCGTGATTACACCTGGGAGGAAGCACAGTGCAGTTACTTTGTTAGAAATGATGCGACGGTGAAGATTACTGGCAGAAGTTTGGATGGGATGGATCAGGTGATACAGAATGTTGTCTATGCGTCGAAGAATGTGTGCCCAGATGGCTGGACAGTTGATTCAGATACTGAAGAATGTGCATTGACTTTGGATGAAAGTATTTGTGATGAATATGCGGCATTTCTGGGTGCTTGCTATGATGGCACGGATTGTCTTATTCCGGTATTGAACGAGACTAGTTTTGATTAAGTATGTTTTTGTAAACTTTATAGTAATGACGAAATAAAGTTGTTTGTCGGATAACAGTTTGTTGATCACAATGTCGATCGCTGCCTCTCACTGACAACGGTAAACAACCGACTTTGAGTAACATTGACTTTCGAAATAGCTTGACCTTTAATCGTGCCCATCATATCCCGCCGAAGTTCATCACTCATCAAAAACAGATACCATGGGGGTCCTAATGTAGCAAATTCTGATACCAGTACTTGAAGGGTGTACAAATACGGGTTTGTGCATGTCCCATAGCGAATGACGTTCATCAAGCCCTGTAAAACGTACTTTCAACAAATCCCCAAAAGCATAAATTTACCTGAATGACTGCTGTCATACTTTCCGCAACAAAACTCATCATAATACAAATAAAAAATCGAATATTATTAGGCGATGAGTCATCATTTTTGTCACTGCCCTTATTTTTAGTCAGGTTTGAATTCTTCACAAGAAATACCAAAGTCACCGAATTCATAATCATCGATAAGATTGCGGTAATAGCATAGATTCCAATCATAACTTTGCCCTTGTTTGCCCACTTTGGCGGGTCAAAGTCCATCAAGTGATATCCCATCGATTCGTTATTGTCGTCGAAGATGTAAATTTGGACATTTGAAATCACAAACTGCCACACCAACAACAGCGGGGTGATTAAAATAGCAGAAATTAAATAACGGAAATACTTGTTCCAAAAAATATGATAACTTTGCTTCAAAATGATGATACTAAATCGATTAAACGACAGTGCGCAATTTATCAATTGACCGGCATAGATGCCATAATACAGAAAGCACAAAAAGAAAGTTGGAAGAATTCCAGTGTGTGGCAAGCGTTCAACAAATGGCAAAAACAGCGGCGCTCCGAGAATATGGCCTTGAAAATAGATTCCAACTGTCAAGATGAACGCGATCCCAGTGGCGACGACAAACATTTTGTAAAAAGGGCCTTGGTACACAGGCAAGTCAAAAAGATTTCGTTCCACTTAAGTGGAACGTAATCACGCGCACCTGCATCTTTTTGCTTGTATGTCTTTACGGCGTCCGCGAGTCGGATACACTGACACACAAGCAAAAAGATGCACCGTGCGCATGATTACGTTCCACTTAAGTGGAACGTAATCATTTTGACTTGCCTGTGTAATATCGTCGATGAGGGGACAAAAATACCAGATAAGTAATAATTCCATAAAGGCAATACGTCGGAATGACACAAAGTAAGACCACAATGGCATAAATATCGGCATAAGGCGGTGGTAGGGCTATCATTCGAAAGAGTCAATGGCAATGACAGAAACTGTTGCGATAGTATTCCATGTCTTTGTGTTGCACCTGTTTGTTGACAACACGTATAAAACACGGAAAAACGTAGTTTTCTTTCTTGAAAAATGACACAAAGGCGTCATGCGGCAGCTGCATGTATAGAACTACATCTTTTTATATAAATACGGTCTAAACACAACTTTAGAGACCATTTGGAGGTCGAATTTTGGAATTTGAGTTCCCTACATTTTTCAAGGTAATTTTTCATTCAAAAAAATATTTATACACAACAGATGTTTTGTTTACACGCGCATTTTATGACACATTCTTTGAAAATAGTTTTGTGACGTCGACATTTCAATTTGCTGATAAGAAATATACGATGTTTAGTCGACTGGACTAAAACTTAACTCTGAACTTCTCGCTTTAATGCAATATACTTATAGAGCTGCAAAGTCAGGTCATGCGAACCAAATGTACTATTTTTATTCACGTGTTTTTTGCAACAGATATAACATTACTATGCACTATAGTTATCCTAGAGTGCCTCTTTCTACTCCAAAACAGGCCTAATACATCTCTTCGGAGGTCCTGGCTAATAGCGAATAGAAACCATGGCGGCCCAAGTGTAGCAAACTCTGATACAAACACTTGTACAGTGTACAAATAAGGGTTTGTGCATGTGCCATAGCGATAAAGGATCATAAGGATCTAAAATAGGTACAGTTTTAGCCATGTCATTTGAGTAGTCCAATCAGAAAAAATTGCAGATTGGAAATGAAGCCTCGAATAAGTAAAATTTTAAATGACATAAACTGCAGAAACTAACCTGTATAGAAGCCGTCATACATTCAGCAATAAACGTGATCATAATATACAAGAAAAACCTAACATTCTTTGGTGAAGCGTCGTCATTTGCGTAGTTTACCCTCTTTAAATTTTTTTGCTTTTTTATTATAAATGTGAAAGTAATAGTGTTCATGATAATCGATGAGACTCCAGTGAAAGCGTATACAGCAATCATTGATTTTTGCTTACTTGCCCACGCTGGATAGTCAAAGTTGCTCAAATGGTACCCCATAGACGGGTTGTTGTCATCAAAAATGTAAATTCTATTAGTTGAAATGAAAAAAATCCATAAAAACACAAATGGAAACAACACCACAACAATGACAAACAGCTTCAAATGTCGATCCCACCAATCTCGATAGTTATGTTTGAAAATTACAATACTGAATCGATTGAAAGCAAGGGCACAATTGATTATCTCACCGGCATAGATACCGTAATACAGTAGACAGAGAAAGAATGTCGGAATTATGCCAGAATGCGGTAGGACTTCCACAAGAGGGAGAAACATCGGAGCGCCAAGGATGTGGCCAGTGAAATAGGTTGATGTTGTTATTATCGCTGCAATGCAAGTGCCAACGACGAATAACTTGTAAAAAGGAGTATGGTAATCCTGCTGAGTGTGCCAAAACACTAGCTTCATAATGGCGCCATAAAGACAAAAAGTAGGCAATATGCAGATAATCGAAACAATGGCATGGATATCAGCGTACGGCGGTGGCAGGGCTATCATTTTAAACAACAATTTTTAACAAAATTATATCAATAAAATTAATTCTACAGCAATGCGGGCAGAAACATCTGTGACCGGATAGAATTAAGCGTTAAAAGCTTGTTCCCTCAGACTAGTGTAAGTAACATTGTTATACCAACTTTTTACCCTCACGTCACATCTGTCATCGTTCCATTTACTTCTTTGCTCTAACTTTTTCCACCTGCAATGAAAAACTATGACAAACCACTTTTTGCATTTAAATTGGTAGCTTATTTGACCTTTGTAGCCTTTCAACAAAGTCAATTATGCCACTATACATGATAAATTGTACATCAAAAATACACCCAGAAGTGCTAAAAAGTTGAAAACACCCTGTCCTTTATCACATGGTAAACGCCTTTTTTGATAAGAATAGCCAACCCATTCTTGCAGTAAGCGGAAATGATTATCGATTTACAAGAGTTCCATCATTCTGGAAGTAAGCGATAATAAGCATGAGTGAGCAGGAGATTGTAGATCAAATGATCAAAGAACCAAAATACGGTTATGAGTTCAGATAAAGGTTGCGGAAGGAAAGGAAAAATGGTATAAAGGTCGACTGATTTGACCGATTTGAAGAGTATTTGACAGACTGCATTTTGGTTTTTGGGCTGGAAATAGCTTTTTTCACGAAGAAAGTGCATTTTTAGCATGCTTAGGGGGTGACTTTGGTAGGACACGTTAACGTGGAAATGGTTTTTAGTTTATAATAGTTTAAAACTTGCATTTTTACACGTTTTCAGGCCTCAGCAATGTGGCTTCGAAACGCATTGGTACTGATATGCGTTCTGGGCAGTGCATCTGCCTGGTATTATGGTCGCCCTGATCCGGGGGCAGCTTCACAGTGAGTTTTTGGATGATTTTCTTAGGTTTTATCAACGTTTAAGTATTCTTTCAGAGGTGGAGTATGGCCCCTTCCATGGACCTACACCTATGAAAACACTACCCATGTCATTGATCCTGCCAGCTTTGAGTTTGTTGCCTTCCCGAAGAACTGCGAGATCATCGATAAAGCCATTGCTCGCTACAAGAAGCTTTCTTTCCCCCTTTTCAAAGCTTCAACGACCCGCGTTAACCCCACTCTTCGATCCATCACAGTGACAGTATCCCAGGGCTGCAGTACCGACTACCCGCAAGAAGGCATGGATGAAAGCTACTCAATCTCGGCAAAATCCAACCAAGTCGTCGCAACTCTAACAGCAAACACAGTTTGGGGCGCCCTTCGCGGCTTGGAAACGTTTTCGCAGCTATTTTTCAAGGATGCAAACGGAAATTGGTTCCTTCGACCATCGGTTATTTCTGATAAGCCGCGTTTTCCGCATCGAGGCATCATGCTTGATACTGCGAGACATTTTGTCTCCGTGACATTGTTGAAGAGACAGATTGATCTTTTGGCTCAGAACAAGTTCAATGTGTTGCACTGGCATTTGGTCGATGATGAATCGTTCCCGTACACGAGTGCCAAGTTTCCGGATATGACAAAGGGAGCCTATACGCCAAAGCATGTTTACACGGTTGCACAGATTAAGGATGTTGTTGAGTTTGCGAGATTGCGAGGCATTAGGGTCATTCCGGAGTTTGATACACCTGGTCATACAGGATCCTGGGGCTTTGGATTCCCGGCCCTTCTCGCTGATTGTTTCTACAGCAATGGAGCCCCGTTGCAATACGCTGGCCTGATCGACCCTACTTTGAACTCGACTTGGACGTTCTTGGAAGACTTTTTCGCTGAAGCCACTTCACTCTTTAAAGACAACTACTTCCACTTCGGTGGTGACGAGGTCGAATATTTGATGACAGAATGCTGGGGTCGCAACGTTGGTGTCCTTCAGCGAATGCAGGATGAAGGCATTGGAGACACGTTTACTTTGTTGAAGAAGTATTTCGCCGATTTGGTTAAAATTGTCCAAAAACACTCCCAAAAGACAAAATTCATCTTCTGGGAAGAAGTCCTCGATTACAACGTCGCCCCGGAGGGCTCCGTCGCCCATGTTTGGGAGGAATTCACCACGCCGGAAGCGATGGGCAAGACCTTGTCCGACATAACCGCCAAAGGACATCGCGCTATCCTCTCCTCCTGCTGGTATTTGAACTACATCAAGTATGGCGCCGATTGGGGCTACGTCGACGAGAAACAGACACGTGCACGAGGTAACAATGACTCCCTTTTCACTAATGATATTCGCTATTCAAAGAAAAATACAGGCATGTACTACGAGTGCGACCCTCAAGCTTTCGATGGCACCGATGAGCAGAAGGCGCTGATTCTGGGCGGTGAAGTCGCTTTGTGGGCGGAGTTCGTCGATGGCTCCAACATTACACCCCGTCTGTGGCCACGTGCTTCAGCCGTCGGTGAACGACTTTGGTCCGATCCGAAACAAACTGTGAGCCCGGATGTGGCTTGGCCAAGACTGCACGAGTTCCGATGCCGCTTGCTGAATCGAGGATACGAAGTTGAGCCTCCAAACAACCCGGACTACTGCCCGGATGAGTGGGACCCGCAGTATTATCCCGATTTAGAGACTTAATTTGCATTTTTTAATGTTTCAAATCATATTAAGATAAAGTTTGGCACTCCGACCAAGTTCCCAGCCTGGCAATGACTAACATCATAGCAATTGTTTTTGTTGTATCTCGGTTGTCAAGGCAAGAACACAGAGGCTTCGTAGCAAGAGAAGTTTATTCGAAACGATAATGGAAGATTCGAGAAGGGCAAATTTCCGTCTGTCCGGGATGTGGGACGACTCGATTGAGGCTACGCGCAAATTGCTTATATAGGGGCGCGCGGGCACCGAGCCCGGGTGTAACACGCAGTCGAGAGACTGGGCCTACTTTGGAGGGCGGCAGAGCATACGCTGCGAATCGAACGCACGCAGCTCAGGGGCACACACACTTATATGGGTACATCAATGGGGGTCTCAGCGGGGCTCAACAGTTTTAAAACCATCCGGGGCTCAAATTGATTGACGTTAAAAAACGTTCTCCGACATTTACGAACACCTATTACCTTAACATTTGCCACAACTTTGACAACAGGCGCCACGAGAATTTAAACAAACCACCTGGAACTTACAGTGTCAAGTTATGTCTGAAACCATGTAGCACACTTAGTTTTGCAATTTTGTAATTGACACAACTAGTAATTTAGTTCAAAAAATTAAAACACACAAAACTGTCAGTTTATTGTCACTTTTCTGTCTGTTATAGATAATGTCGTCATCAACACCAGTATTTAATTCATATTTAATAAGAACAACGTATGAAATAGTTCCTTTATTAATTATAAATTTAATACTAGGTACCTTTGTTGTCTACGTAATTTGTACAAAATCAAAAAGCCTTGGGTCATTCAAATTCTACCTTTTAAATCAAACAGTTTGGGCCATATTGTTTGAACTTTCCTGCATCCTATTTTGTCCGACATTTTACACTCCATACATGAGTGGATTTATGGTAATTTTTTTGTTGCAACAAGTACATAATCAGTTTTGAAATCATTATTTTTAAGAGCGGTCTTTTCCGTGAATTTGGCTCATCACAAATTTCAAGTTTTGCAGCATTTATAAGCCTTTCACTATACTTAAATACATGCTTAGCTGTATTTTTGTCTCTGCTAAACAGAATGATATTTACTTTCAACGTTGATTCGGCAGCTCATAGTTTCAAAAAACATATATTGACTGCTTTTCTTGTCGCACACTTTCTGAGCTACACAGCCCTTGCATGCAGTATTTTTCCATCAATGAAAGACAACGAAAGTCTACGGAAGTTTATAATTCAAGAAACTGGTGACGTATTAGTACCGTATTTCGATGAAGTGACTTTATTGTACGTTGGCGAGTTGGGCGGAATTACTCGTAAAATATGCGCTTTATTCGCTTTCTTCTTTTTTATATTGACTTTAATTCTACTTGGATGTATACTATGGTTCATTAAAAATGTATTTTTTCGAAAACAGAGCTCAACTATTTTATCCAAGACGGCCAAGTCATTGATTGTTTCATCGATTGTTCAAGGAATTGTTTGTTGTATGTTTACTTTTATTCCGTACGGAAGTTTACTACTCGTATTTGCGTTTAAAATAGAAAATAGTGCTAACTTTATTAACCACTTTTGTATCGTAGCAACTATGCATGGTCTCGTTGACATGGTGTGCACGCTTTATTTCGTTAAACCCTATCGATTATTTTGTATTAACTTAATTTTAAGATTAAAACGTCAAAATAACGTTCACAATGTGACATCGTTTTCTTGAGGGGCCTAAATCTCTACTCCGGTCTAACCAAGATGACGCTGTCAAATCTTGGAACTGTCAAAAATTATCTAGCTTTTGCAAATGAAACATGAAACATTCACTTTAGTTTTTTGAATGTTGGCAAGTAATGCCGGGTCAGTGTTAGAGAACTAATTTATCAGATGCAATATTGAACTTGGCGAATCAAACCAAAGTCGTTTTCACTTTATTTCATTTAGAAACGTTCGCAACCACACTGCGAGGCCGCAGCTTCTCTCTGACTTTTAAGCATAATTTCCAACAATAAAGACGATACGGTTTAACAAATATAAGGACGCAGAACATGTCTACAGTTCCATGTGACGTGACAACAATCAACATGAAATTGAAAAAGTTGGCACTTTTTTCTATTTCGAATGCCCAAATAAAAGTCAGTGACCCGATTGGAAGAAAGAGAAAAACGCAACAAAGGAGACCTTGAACAAGTGATGAAATAATCAACGATTTTGCAGTCTTACTCATAAAGCTTGAATTTGATCGAAATTTAGATACATTTGAAACAAACCAGACAACACATGCAATTAGAACAAAGGTAGAAAAAACAATAAGAACCATAAAGACAAAACACACATCTCGGATCCAATCGATTTCTCGAACATACATCAAGCTGGGTTCGTTCAAATAGAGCAATAACTTGTCGCCAGTTTCGTTCAAAATAAGTCTTCTCACACTAACTGAGTCCGTCATTGTTGGCACAATACAGCATGCTATTACAAAAGTTGACGCACAATGTAAAAATATTATAAAAGCAAATGTATACTTGTTGTGAAGATAACCCTTTAAGTGGTAGTGAAAAGTGAATATAAATCTGTTTAAAAGTGACAAAAATACAGCAAGAGCAGTATTGATGAACAAACCCATTCCAAGGATTGCCAACAAACTGGTTATGCCAGGTGTCGCAGAAGCTCTGAAGAATCCACCCTAAAAATGTCATGAAATTTTAAGATTTTAACTTCAAACTTACAAGGAAGCCACTAATATGCGGTACAAGAGATACAGGGCGCACAGTTACAAATAAAAGTTCAAATAACTGTGCCCAGATGACTTGATTCATTAGGTAATACTTGAAAGAGCCTAATGGCTTCGATTGGGTGAGAATGACATAACCAACAAAGAACCCTAACAACACATTTATTGAAAGTAGCGGGAGTATTTCATGATGCTCTTTTGTGAAAAGTGGATTTAAGACAATAGTTTGGTTAGAGATAGAAACGTTCATATCAATAAAATACTACACTGACAAAGTGGAAGTAACACGGGGTTAAACGCGCTAGTTTAGTCTTTCAAACTTTAAGCAAACACTGTTTTCTGTGAAATCATGGTTTGTCATGATTAACTACAATTTTATTTAATTGCTTATTCTAAAGCAAGTTAAGACCGTCTGGTAAAGTTTGACTGTATCCTGTATTCTCAGAATTTGCTAACGCTTTGCAGCTGTTTTATGTTACTACAATTCATACTTGTTTTAGACTTGGGACGACACAATAATTAACTTTTGTACACAAATTTAGACTTAATCTAGAAAGTTCAAGTATGAGTTTAGATCAAAGATATAAACAGAGAGCTCTGCCCCCGCACCCCCGTTTAGTGCAACGAGACATGAGTAACGAAAATGCAAAGCATTTCACCTGGAACTTGTTCTTTAATCTTTCTTACTTAAGAACGTTGTCCTTGTGCCATTTGCGTTTTTGTTTTTTATTGCCTTGACCAATTGTTTTGCCAAAAAAAAGCACAATCAGATTTACTTTTTTGTTTCACATAATGTCGTCGCCAACTCCAGTAATTTCTCCATATCTAATAAGATCAACAATTGAACAAATTTCTGTGTTAGTCATCAATTTAACGTTAGGTACCTTCGTTATCTATGTAATTTTGACAAAATCGAAAAACCTTGGGTCGTTCAAATACTGCCTCTTAAATCAAACAACTTGGGCCATGTTGTTTGAAATTTGCTGCATCATGTTCTGTCCAACATTTTTAACTCCATACATGACTGGGTTTATGGTAACTATTTTATAGCAAAGTATGTAAATTCTAAAATGACAGTTTCAGAGCGGCTTTTTACGTAATCATGGATCATCAGAAATTTCAACTTGTGCTTCGTTCATAAGCCTTTCATTATACTTCAATACATGTCTAGGTGTGTTTTTGTCTCTGGTTAATATAATGATCTTCACGTTTTACGATGACCTTCATCGGTTGAAAAAGTATTTATTAATTGCTTTTATTATGGTCCATTTTATATCATACATTGGCATTGCATGCAGTGTTTTTCCTTCAATGAAAACCAATGAAAATCTTAGAAAGGTTATAATGGAAGAAACGGGAGACGTGATTGTGCCGTACTTCGGCGAAGTCACTCTAATGTACGTAGGCGAGATGGGTGGAATCACTCGTAAAATATATGGTGGATTAGCCTCGTTTTTTCTTATTATGACTCTATTTCTGTTTGCAAGTATAATATATTTCATAAAAAATGTGTTTTTGCAAAAACAGATTTCAACTACTATACCCTCCCGCGCGCTAAAGGTGAAATATTTCACCGGGTTTCACAGGGTTTCGCTGACCACTTTTTGTGAACGCCTATAACTTTTTTTTGAACGTCCAAGTTTTGAAAAAATTTTGATTGGAGGTGTGAATCCCTCCGGGGCATCGATACAGACCAGAAACAGGAGGATTGGAACATGATTTAAGGAGATAAAGCCGCTGATTGCGTAAGAGATCACTGTGTGTAGCCTGAACTTGTTTGGCAAGGTGTCCCGAACGCCTAGATTTGCGTTTCGTCCGCGACCGGATCTCGTGAATTAGGCGTTGTTTCAACCTCGTTTCTCCTTAAAATGATGCCTAATGAGTCACAGCCGGCATAGGAAAGCAAATGAAAACAAGAAAACCCCGGAAAAGGCGCGTTTTCGGGCAAACAAGCCGGGACATAAACATGTCCCGCTTTCCAGGTCACATTGTCCCCGGCGAAAACGTCCCCAAAATTTCGGCTCACATTAATCCGTGTTATTGTTTCTTTTCTCATACTTTCTCGTCCTTTCTACGTTGCCATCGTAAGGTAAAGCCTAAAGCGATGATAAAACGGATCACCAACAACAGGATTCGGAAGAAAAAACGCAAATCTAAACGTTCGGGACACCTTGCCAAACAAGTTCAGGCTACACACAGTGATCTCTTACGCAATCAGCGGCTTTATCTCCTTAAATCATGTTCCAATCCTCCTGTTTCTGGTCTGTATCGACGCCCCGGAGGGATTCACACCTCCAATCAAAATTTTTTCAAAACTTGGACGTTCGAAAAAAAGTTATAGGCGTTCACAAAAAGTGGTCAGCGAAACCCTGTGAAACCCGGTGAAATATTTCACCTTCAGCGCGCGGGAGGGTATCTAAAACGGCCAAGTCTTTGATTATTTCGTCGATTGTTCAAGGAGTTGTTTGTTGCATGTTTACTTTTATTCCGTATGGAAGTATATTAGTTGTATGGGCATTTCATGTAGAAAATAGTGCTGACTTTTCCAATATTCTTTGTATCATTGCAACTTTACATGGAGTTGTAGACATGTGCAGTACGCTTTTTTTCGTTAAACCCTATCGAAAATATTGTATTAGTTTAGTTTTAAAATTAAAACGTCTATGTTTTAAGGAAAGTATGCAAAATCAGGTGGTTCCTGTCCATTCGGGCTTTTCTTCAACGGTAGTCCTAAATCCTGGAACATAATTCTTAATATGATTCAATATGAAGATCGAAAATCGGCAGAGGTTTTTTATGCAAAATTAAAGACTACGCGCGGGTTGCTGCGACCGCCACAAATGCGCGCGTTTGAAATTTGCATGCACGCAGTCGGGTTCGAATCAAGTTGTGTCCTTTTCTACTTTTTTCGAATTTTGAGCGGCGGTTTTTTGAATGGCAAAAACGTAATTGTGGATGAATTCGGCTGAAATTCAAAATTGTGCATCTTCATACTCATACGCAGATCCCCTTAAAAAATCAGGGTTATTCGTATTCTGCTGGTTTCAGGCGAAGCATTAGCGACACTTTTTCAGCTTAAAAGTGTACTTTTTGAACGTTTTTTGAATGGCATTTGTTTAGTTGGGATCACATTCAGCTAAATTTCAGAATTGTACATCTTTATACTCATATCTACTAACTGTCAAAATTTCAAGACTCTAGTTGCAGTGGCGGCTCCAAGCGAAGTGCCCCCGGCACTTTTTCAGCTTATCGGCGCACTTTGTTAAACGGCAAAAAAAATTGGCCGTCGATATCCGTCTAATTTTTGAAATTGTGCATCTAGATACCTTTACGAAGGTCTCATGAAAAAATTGGGGCTTTTGGTATTGTGCCGACTTCTAGCGAAGCATTAGCGGAATTTTTTTACCTTAAAACTACCTTTTTTGAAGGTTTTAGATGATTTTTTGAGTGCCAAAATCGCAAATGGCATTGAATTTGGATAATTTTCAGAATTGTGCATCTTTGTACTTATAGGCATGTGTCATAAAAAAATTGAGGCTCTAGGTGCCGTGCCGGCTCCAAGCGAAGTGCCCCCAGTTCGCTATGTGAACGGATTTTCTTCCACATGGTTCGCACGCAAATTTTGTCGCTTTTTTCAACGGGCCGGCCGCCCGTATACGAGAACCAATACAGTTTAACTCTACAAATGTCGCCATTAGTAATACTAAGCTTAAATTAGTTTACTGCAATTTTTATAAACACGTACTTAACTTTTTACGATTCCATTAATATGATAGTAGCAAAAAGGCGTTCAGATTCAGAGTTCACAATTCGACTAAAGCGGGTTCAACGGTTTAGCACATGGAGAACGATGCTGCTTTGTCATTAAAGTCGCAAACTTCGAAGTTGTTATGGGAAAAGCAGCAATCCTGTTGGTTGCAGTTTACCATGAAGATGGCACGCTGTCCGTTGCAGTCTGAGTGGTCGAAGAGTGCGAAGCACCCGCCGTGAGTGTTAATGGAGTTTGCCCTATCGGCGAAATTATTAGGGAGGTTGTGGCAGAAGTGATCATTGGCCTCAAAATCTTGACGGAGGCCTTTATGGTTCTCCTCCTGAAAAAGCGTGAATCGGCCGGTTTCGCCGGCAGCAGCGAAAACGCAGAGGATAGCGACGATGGCGACGACGGATTTGTTGAACATTGTTGGCTTCTGAAAAATAAGCGCCATTAAGTATTGTTTACTGTTTGAAGCATTAGATATGTTAGCTTTTTTGAAGCAATAGCTCTGCAAAGCTTACTCAATCAGAAGGGAACTTGTGAAATGTGAGTTTTGGTGGTGCGTTTGTTTCTATTTATATGATTTTGCGTAAGATATGCGTAGTTTGACCTGGATATAACACATGCCGAGCTCAGTTGTTGGCAAAAGGTATTTCGGGGATAACGATCAGGAAGTCACGTATTCTCTTGTTTCCGAGTTTAACCATCTGAAAGCATTTGTCTCGTGATCAAGATTGACAGATTGAAATGTTCAAACAACGCTTAGTTAGCAATAAAGAGGTCAAAGAATAGTAGTGCTATTCTGAAAAGTGATTCATATTAAAAGTTCCAATAGCTATCGAACGCATTCTTTTGCCTATCGTTATGCAAAGTGACTCATTGTTGACAACAATTGGCATTACTTTGCGTTTAAACTACATTTATCTCGTCTAGGACTTTTGCGTTTGCTTCTGTCTGCGTTCAAATGCTAGAACTGGGCGTGTTTTGTGTTTTGATACATGACTAAGGTGTATTTTAGCACGATCCGGTTATAAACAAATTGTTCACCGAAAGCTGACTCAACTTGCAATTTTATTGTTTCCATCAGTATATAAATAAAGCTTTATTAAGCCACATTTAAAACACATCATTTTAAATTTTGACCGACATACCTAAAAAAGGTACCCGTTTTTGCAAAGCACCTGTTTGCATTCAAGTTTCCGAAGACACGTTGCGAACAATGTTTTTCTTAAAATAATAACATTTAAACCTCAAAAGTAGTTCAAAGCAATATCGTCGATACGGTTTTACAGAACAAAGAATGCACAACATGTCCACAAAGTCCGTTCTACCAGAAAGCAAAATTGTCAACGTTGAGTGGTTTGTAAGCGACACAACATTTAAAGGGTGGAAACAGTTTATCCGTTTATGGAAATGATTCTAGTGCTATTTTGTGAGCGACCAAAACGGCACAAGCATATTTTCAAACAATAAAGACGATACGGTTTCACAAAGAAAAGAATACAGAACATATCGACAGTACCGTGACAAGTTACAACTATGATCAGGATGTTTATTAAGTTTGCATAGCCTGTTACTTTAAAAGCCCAAATAAATGTCAGTGTTCCGATCGGAAAAAAGATAAACAGGCAGCAAAGAATTCCTTGAACAAACGATGCAATAATCAATAATCTTGCCGTCTTAGTGATGAAGGTAGACTTGTCTTTACGTTGAAATACATTGAAGATGAACAAAATAACGCACCCAACAAGAATGCAAGTAAGCAAGATGATCAGAACCATGAATGTCAAACACACATTACGGATAAGGCTTAGGTCCTTTACATACATCAAACTAGGTTCATTCAAGTACGGTAATAATGTGTCACCTGTATCTTTGACTAAAGTTTTTCTAAGATTTTCGGAATTCTCGATAGCAGGTATAACACAGGCTGCTACAACTGCACTTGCAAGGCAATGTAGAAAAATTATAAAGGAAAACGAGTACTTGTTGTGAAGATAGCCTTTCAAGTTGTCATAAAATGTAAATATAAATCTGTTGAGAAGTGACAAAAAGACACCAAGGGTGGTGTTAATGAATAAGCCAATGCCAATTATCGAAAAGATAGATGTCAATTGTGGCGTGGCTGTGGTTCGAAGGAAGCCACCCTGAAAGTGGCATCAACTCTATGTTAAGCTTTGCCGACAGTTTGTTAAATAACTTACAATAAAACCGCTGAAGTGCGGTACCAGAAACACCGGACGCAATAAAACAAATAAAATTTCAAAAAGTTGTGCCCAAATGACTTGATTCATAATGTAGAACTTAAACAAGTCCAACTGCTTTGATTGGGTCACAATGACATGACCAACAAAAACTCCCAATGTCAAGTTTAACAAAAATAGAGGTAGTATTTCGTAATGATGTTTCGTAAAAAAGGGTGATAATATAAAAGTTTCGCTAGATACCGTAAAATTCATTTTGTAAAAACTAAGCTCTTGAAAAGATTAGTCTACATATAAGTTACAAATTAAAGTTATAATATATTGCAAACTAAGATCTTGTTAACTAAGTTTTAGATCCTTGTGGCACCTGAAAATGTAAATTTATGCGATTAAACGATTAAAAAACCGTTTTTATGCATTTATTATTTTTTATTAACGACACTTACTACCGCGTTCCGCAATACCAGACGCAAACATAAAGTTCACTTAGACTAACTTTGACACTTTACAAGTTTTAATTTTTTATTAGTACGGTTAATCTATGTTGTGGAAACGCTCGCCACTGCACTGCGATGCTGCAGTTTCCTCGTAATCTTGGAACACAACATCATACAATAAAGCCGATAGGGTTTAACAAATATAAGCATAGATAACATGTCCACAGTTCCGTGTGACATGACAAGATATAACATAAAATTAAAAAAAGTAGCACTCCCCTCCACTTTGAATGCCCAAATGAACGTTAGAGTTCCGATTGGAAGGAAGAGAAATACGCAACAAAGTAATCCTTGAATAAGTGATGAGACAATCAAGGACTTTGCAGTTTTGGTGACGGCAATGGAGTTTGACCTGCGTTGATTTACATTTATAACAAACCAAACGATACATCCAAGTAGCATTACAGTAAACAAAATGATAAGAATCAGGACGAAACAGCAAACCACTCGCACTAATTTAAGAGACGGTCTGGCAGCCGATTTAGGGCGCCCGACACCGGTTTTTTTGACCCCCCATTTTTTTGTGCCCAGAATGTAGACCTATAAGAGTAAGGTTTCGAACCGCGGTAATTAGTTCTGAAAGTTGCGGATTCTGGAGATATGCCTTCTGGAAGCTTTTTCTTCAATAATTAATAACGCGCTTCATAAAATAGTTACAGATCTAAAAATTTGGTTACGGGGGTTTAATAGTAAGACGAAGCGAATGCCATTTTCAGATTTTTTGTAAAATTTCAATAAATATCGATTTTTGATTTTTTGATTTTTTAAATGATCATAACTTTTTACTGATAACCGATCGTCCCTGCTACCGAATACTGTTTGTAGCTTATTGTATTCGGCAACTTTTGACACTTCGACACGCAGCGGATCGTGTCGGTATAAATTGGTTTATAGCGTTTTCACGCACAAACTGCTCAGTGCGCTGGGGGAGTTTGAGTGCGCGGAGTGTGCGCTAGGTGTGCGTGACTTTTTTGTACACAATTGAATATTTTCTAATCTGAATGCATGTTTAGCATATGATTTGTGTTTCTGGTGCATTATTAAAGTTTTTGCACGTTAAACGCGCTTTTGAACAAAAAAGTCACGCACACCTAGCGCACACTCCGCGCACCCAAACTCCCCCAGCGCACTGAGCAGTTTGTGCGTGCAAACGCTATAAACCAATTTATACCGACACGATCCGCTGCTTGTCGAGGTGTCAAAAGTTGCCGAATACGATAAGCTTCAAACAGTATTCGGTAGCGGGGACGATCGGTTATCAGTAAAAAGTTATGATCATTTAAAAAATCAAAAAATCAAAAATCGATAATTATTGAAATTTTACAAAAAATCTGAAAGTGGCATTCGCTTCGTCTTACTATTAAACCCCCGTAACCAAATTTTTAGATCTGTAACTATTTTATGAAGCGCGTTATTAATTATTGAAGAAAAAGCTTCCAGAAGGCATATCTCCAGAATCCGCAACTTTCAGAACTAATTACCGCGGTTCGAAACCTTACTCTTATAGGTCTACATTCTGGGCACAAAAAAATGGGGGGTCAAAAAAACCGGTGTCGGCCCCTTTACCTTGGTCCTAAATCCTGTCAAATACTGTCTCTTAAGTTCTCTGATGTAAATCAAACTAGGTTCGTTTAAATACAGTAGTAATCTGTTTCCCGTTTCTTCCAAAATAATTGCTTTCAGACTTTCGGAATCCATAAATGAAGGCACGACACAACACGCTATCACAAATGCTAAAGCACCATGTAGAAATATTATAAAAGCAAACGTGTACTTGTTGTGAAGATATCCTCTTAAATGATAGTGAAAAGTAAATATAAATCTGTTTACAAGTGCTAAAAATACAGCACCAGCTGAATTTAAATATACGCTGAAATCGATAACGGTAACAATGCATGTCACTTTAGGCGTCATAGTAGTTCGAAAGTATCCACCCTAAAAATACGTGTGTTGTCCTCAAGCACTTAAAAGACTCAGACTTACGGCAAATAGACTAACATGCGGTACAAGGAATACAGGACGCAAAACAACAAAAATAAGCTCAAATAGCTGTGCCCAGTTGCTTTGATTGGGTCAAAATGACATAACTAACAAAGAATCGTAACAGCAAATTTAACGAAAGCATAGGCAGTATTTCATGATGTTCCTCTGTAAAAATTGGATTCAATACAATAGTTTCATTAGAAACTGTTGTACTCATACTATTATGACAGGTTTTAATAACACTGAAAAGTTAAGAAATGAAATAAGGCGCAATGCATGCTAGTTTAATCTTTTCAACTTTTTTTCGAATTCACGATTTCTGACTAACTAACTAAATTGCATGTTCTGAAGCAATGAAAAAACCGTATGTCAAAGTTTTTAGTTGTTCTGTATTCAAGGAAATGGCATACGCAATGCAGCTGTCGTTTTTTATAATGATTTTTTGTTCTTGATGACTTCAATTTGAAGGAAGTTTTAAAACATGTTGGTGCTTGTTCACGCTTTTCAAATTTCACTTTATTTCATTAGTATGATTATTCTAAGCTGTGGAAACGATTGCCATTGCACTGCGAGGCTGCAGTTTCTGTGTAATTTTTGAACACAACGTCTTACAATAAATCCGATAGGGTTTAACAAATATGAGAATGCAAAACATGTCTACAGTTCCATGTGATGTGACCAGAAACAACACAAAGTTAAAAAAGTTGGCACTGCCTTCTACTTTGAATGCCCAAATGAATGTAAGAGTTCCGATTGGTAGGAAAAGGAATACGCAACAAAGAAGTCCTTGAATAAGTGAAGAAACAATCAAGGACTTTGCAGTTTTGGTGATGGCTATTGAGTTTGACCGGCGTTGCGATACATTTACAACAAACCAAACAATACATCCTAACAGCATCAGAGTAAACAAAATGATAAGAGTCATGACGCCGAAGCAAAACACCCGAACTAGTTCGAGTTCTCTGACGTAAATCAAACTAGGTTCATTTAAATAATGTATTAGCCTGTCTCCTGTTTCGTTTAAAATAAGTGTTCTCAGACTTTCGGGATCCATAAATGACGGCATGATACAACAGGCAATCACAAATGCTAACGCACAATGTAAAAATATTATAAAAGCAAACGTGTACTTGTTATGAAGGTACCCTCTCAAGTCGTAATGAAAAGTGAATATAAACCTGTTCACAAGTGACAAAAACACAGCACCAGCGGTGTTTAAATACAGGCTCATGTCGATAACTGTGAAAACGCATGTCAGTTGAGGTGTCGCAGTAGTTCGAAAGTATCCACCCTAAAAATATGTTTATTGTTATTATAAACCTAAAAAAACTTCGACTTACGGCAAAAACACTGACATGCGGTACAAGGAAAACCGGACGCAAGATGACAAAAAAAAGCTCGAATAACTGTGCCCAGATGACTTGATTCATTAGGTAATACTTGAAAGAGCCTAATGGCTTCGATTGAGTCAAAATGACATAACCAACAAAGAACCCTAACATCAAGTTCAACAAAAGCAACGGCAGTATTTCATGATGTTCCTCTGTAAAGATTGGATTCAACACAATGGTTCGGTTAGAAGCTGGTGTATCCATACCGCTATGCTACGACAGGTTTTAATAAACACTGTAAAATTGGAAGTAAATTTAAGCGTAATATATTTAATGCATGCTAGCTCAATCTTTTAAACTTTTCTGTGAATTTATGGTTTAACGATACTCAATTGTATATTCTGAAGCAAAAAAACCGTATGTTAAAAGTTTTTTTTTCTGTATTCGTGGAAGTTGCAGACTCGCAGCTGTTATTTGTTTTGATTTATGCAATTTTGTTTTTGATGACTTCAATCGACAACACTGGTACATATAACACGCGCACGGGAAGCCAAATTTTACATGTCCCAAAAACGAACCTGAAACTTAAGTTTTGGATCAAGCAATTTGAGCACGTCAAAATTCTGCAAAATCTTAAATTTGGATCACGCGTGATCCGATTTGTAAAAAAAAACAAAAAAGTTGGTTTTTGGATCAAGGGTGATCTGAAATTTGGTTTGGGCTTCCTTTCTTGTGTTTTTGCTCACCATGTTTGCTTTTTTTGTTTTTGCACCACTATTTGCTGTTTTCATAAAATGTTGAATTCTGATCCTTCCAGACCTATGGCCAGGAAGATCAGGCGTGCTCGCCCCTTGATCCACCCAAACCAATGGTCAGGAAGATCAGGTGTGCGCGCCCCTTGATCCACCCAGACCAATGGTCAGGAAGATCAGGCGTGCGCGCCCCTTGATCCATCCAGACCAATGGTCCAGAAGATCATGAGTGCGGGCCATTGATCATCCTGGACCAATGGTCAGGAAGATCATGTGTGAATAATTATCTGCAAAAAAGACTCACCGGGTTTGAACCACGAACCGTCAGTGCGCCACGACGAGACCACTTCAGCGTGGTTATACAGTAGCGCGTAGCGGCGAAAAACATAATTAAAATTAAAATTCGGCTAATTTCAATCGATGCAGCAGGCTTTGTTTAATCTATGTGCAAAATTTCATGACTGTAGCTCTAACCAATTTTGTGTTCGTCTAAAGAAAGTCAAATCATCGTTTTTTTGGGGCGGAGCTCACTGTGTCGGGGCTCGATCGCGTGCGCGCGCTGTGCGGCTGTATTGGCGTTCTATTCAAACGGTGGTCCCGTCGTGGCGCAAGGCGCGCGTGCTAACCACAGGGCTAAGCACGCAAGCAAGTCAACGCGCTCAAACAGAACTAGACTGCGCCTTACCATTTAAAAAGCGTCGCTTGTAGGAAACTATGTTTCTTCTGAATTCTTCGTATCCGGTTCTCCAATTCAATTGTGACGAATGCAATTTTTTCCCGCATTCTGCTCGGCTTTATTGATTAAACAAATCATGCATGATGCAGTGTGGTTCTGTTTGAGCGCGTAAACTTGCTTGCGTGCTTAGCCCTGTGGTTAGCACGCGCGCCTGGCGCACTGACGGTCCGTGGTTCGAACCCGGTGAGTCTTTTTTGCAGATAATTATTCACTCATGATCTTCCTGACCATTGGTCCAGGATGATCAAGGGCCCGCACTCATGATCTTCTGGACCATTGGTCTAGATGGATCAAGGGGCGCGCACGCCTGATCTTCCTGACCATTGGTCTGGGTGGATCAAGGGGCGCGCACACCTGATCTTCCTGACCATTGGTCTGGGTGGATCAAGGGGCGCGCACACCTGATCTTCTGGACCATTGGTCTGGAAAGATCAGAATTCAACATTTTATGAAAACAGCAAATAGTGGTGCAAAAACAAAAAAAACAAACATGGTGAGCAAAAACACAAGAAAGGAAGCCCAAACCAAATTTGAGATCACCCTTGATCCAAAAACCAACTTTTTTGTTTTTTTTTACAAATCGGATCACGCGTGATCCATTTTTAAAAAAACGCTTTATAAACTTGAAACAGGATCACCTGTTGATCCAAAATTGAAGTTTCAGGTTCGTTTTTGGGACATGTTAAATTTGGCTTCCCGTGCGCGTGTTATATTGTTGAAATCCATTTTTTGTCCGTCCCATTTCTTTTTTTGCAAAATTAGGACGGTTACTTGCTCAACTAACCCCGGTTACAATGTTGCCATTTGAAAATCAATCGTTTACACTGACTTGCGACATTAAATGAGGGATTGCAACAATTCAATCGGAAGCTAGTTTGGTTTTATTGCGCAAGTCATGTTGAAAGACGCAAAAATGTGCACTATAGCGATGTTCGGTAGAGCAATGACCACGCCGCGGCGTTGATGCAATCGTCTGTTTTTGTATGCTATCGATTATCGACTGTTGGTGCCAGGAAATATTCAGTCTTTTTAACGTATGCGTATTTAGTTAGCCGATCGAGTCGTATCTTACCCCATTGCGTTAACTTTGAAAGAACGTTAATGATATTCGTTTTTTAGTGAAAATGTCCTCCTATGTTGTGGCCGTTCTCGAGGACAGTCTCAATGCTTACCTCATCACTCCAACAAAAACTGTCAATATTATCAAGTCTGCGAAAACGGCCGAAGAAGCTGCCTTTGCTTTACGTCGAGCTATCACCTCAGTGTCCGTAAAGCGCGCCATTGTCGTGTCAGATGCCGGCCTTGAACCTCGTCAAAGTTGTGTAAATGCTTTGCAGAAAGCTGGTTTTATCAATGTCGAAGTTATTGATTCGCTTTCTATCAAAGTGTCATCATGTATTATCAACCTGCCACTACAGTGTGAGATCGACGAACCTGTTTTTGTGTATATTCAAAGCAGCCCATCAGAACATATGCCAGTTATTATCAAAAAATGCACAACTGGCTTTCAAATTATCAAAGCTGTGAGAAGTTTGTAAAACAAGATTGAATTGAATTTTGTCTTTTTAGAATTGTAGCATCGACAACGTGAGGAATGAACACCCATCAGTGCGCAATCTTGTTCTTCCCAAGTGCGACAAAAGCCTTGCACCAATCCGGACGCTTTTTCCTGGCACAATACTTCACGAATTTACTCCTAATTATTCAAAGTTTAAAGAAATATTTATTCGAAATCGAATCAACAAGGGAAATCTTGATGGTTATGCACGGCCCGAACAACCCCCTTCTGCGGGACACTAGGAAGAGACGCAGAGAAAGCCCACTCTCTCGCCCTTTCCTGCAGAACCGCACGCGCAAAAAGTCCGTCCTGATTGAAGAAGCCAAAAACTGCTACAAAACCTGGTGTACCGGATAGGCGCGACTTAGAACCAGGTTCCTACAACATAGAAGTTGTTACCACAAGTATTAGCTACAATTTGAGACCAACCAGGGTTGAATTCGTGAATTTTGAACGATCATATTGATCTCGGCGCAAGGTGATCTCCAGTAACTTTTACCCCTGACTTTTTACAAACCTGTCTAGTCAGTGATGGCACATCGGTATTGCCACCGCATAACATAGAAGTTGTTCTCCAGGTTATTAGCTATCGTTTGACACCAACTGTACAAATTTTACTAAATTTCAACGGATTTTATAGATCTTTTAAATTTTAAGTCGTAAAAACGCGTTTAATTATTACAAACTTTAGCGTTTCTGTTCAAAATGCGCTGATTTTTTAAACAAACGTTTAATTGCATGTTCGGCACATACTGGCAACACAAAATTCTTTAAAAAAATTTTTACACAAAATAACTTGTAATTGAAAATTTTGTTAAAATTTTTGCAATTTTTTGGCGTGCGTGCTGGGCCTCGAAATTTGCATGACGAAAAAACGCTAGTGGACCGTTGTTCGGGCCGTGTATGAAGTTTTGCCATACTGCGGGGTTTATTTAAGCATAGTGGGTAGCAACAAGTGTGGGTTAATGGAATTGGCTAATCAGGTACCTCCGTTTTCTATTTTAAAGGAATTTGACGTCAGAGATGCCGATGATATAAAGGTACGTATTTTAAAAAGTGGCTGGTTTATATAAAATTTGCGATTAACAACTTTGCAGGCATACATTTATCAACTAAATAGTGATGTCGAAAATATACCGTTACTCAAACAACTTTATTTCAAAGATAAAGCGCATAGAAATGTGTTGGTTAAGGTCACCGTTGATGAAACCCTTCTACCGCAAGTGACATTTAGAATTGGTTCGACGTATAAACCTGTAGGCATTGCATTTTATAAAACGAAACAAATTATATTTTCACTTTTTAGCCAGAAGCGAATACTTCTTTCATCTATAAAATCGAAAAAACTGAAGATTTCTACAAACTTGAAGCAGTCTTCCCAGATCGCGTAGTCAATGAAGGTTACTTCAAATATGATATCGAAACAGTATCCCACATGTTCAAAACGTATTCACAGAAGTTAGTTGCAGACATTTATTATGTGGTAACAGAAAAATGTTGTCGCAGCGATCTTCGAGACTTTCGAAGTACTTGTAAAATGCTTGATTTTTCAAACGTCAACTTTATTACCGCTGAATCACTGTATTTATCACTTCTTCTCGATCGCGCTAAAATCTCTATCAAGTCATTCGAATTGATCGGTGTTGTGTCTTCGAAATGGTACCGTGTTATTGGTCGTGATGGAAAGTTTCTCAAAATTGTCAAACGAGTCAGTTTTCGCGCTTCTTATCATTAAGCCATAACAAAACGCACCTAGATTACGTACGCTGAGTTTGACGCCAAAAAGTCCAAAGTCACTACTGTGATAATTGACAACTCGGAAAACATGTACACGAAAACGGACCTGGCTCACATGCATTCTACATTTTCTGATTGTGTTGTCCATGTCATCTCGGAGGAAGAACAGTCATCGCAAATAAGTAATTATTTTTGGAGTCGACTAAACGGAGATGCCTTCGGCGGAAACGTGTTTAACAATTTTGGCGACTTTAATATAATGATCAAAGAGCATGGCAAGAAGATGGAAGAAGTTGATACTCGTTTCGCACAGATTCCGTATGTTGTGACTGCCTTATATCCAGTGTCGATTGCAAAACTACTAAAAGTTTATGTTCAAACATATGGAAATGCGGCGGAGGAAATTGCTGAGTATGATGTTACTCCAGGACTGACCGTGGAATTGACAGTCTCCGTTAAAACGGCATGTGATATTACTGTGGACATGAGGCCTGTTACGACGGACGCGCAGAAAGTTGAGAAATTTCAATACTGCGTCGAAGAGATGAAGAACAGCAACGATGAAGCTAAAAATGACGATAACACCGATTGTAAGAAAAAGAAAAAGAAGAAAAAGACGCGCGCTAAACCAAAAACGTCAGAACCAGACAACCTAACAGCACTAGAATCCGATTTATCCAAGCTCATACTCAAACCACCTCCCTCGGCAGTCTTGACATTCACTTCCGACAATCGTGTCATCATTGAAGCAGATGAAACCTACACTGGCACCAAAGAATTACTCGCATATGTGCGCCTGCGGATTGGCAAACCGCCAGAAACCGGTAAAGTTCCTTTTTCTGCTTTGAAAAAAGATTCTGGTTCCGTTTTTTACGGTTAGTTGATGTCTCACACAAAAACAAAGTTGTCGTCAAGTTATTTTCAGACATCACACGCCTACTCGCAACCGACTTTGACCCAGACCATCCCGATCCAGCCTGGGGCTTTAAGACGTCACGGGGCGCCGATGGCAAAGTCATTCTTCATACTCGTAATACCGATGACATTACCACATTTCCCCTTGTGCTTTTCGGGATAGTGATCAGAAGTACTTTGCTCTATATTCGAGAACATTCAAAGTCAAAAATCACATCACTCGGTCTGAAATTGCCAAAAGATTCTTCGGTCAGCGACGCAGGGTTGAATGAAGTATCTAAACGTGTTGGTGTTGACTTGTATTTCCTTATCGACTGATTGATTTTTGCTTTTAATACTGTTTTATTTATAATAAACATTAAACATAACAGTTTACTTTTAGTTGTCCAGGATCGCCCATCGAAGAGTCATCCCAGACCGAAAAGGGCTTTTCGATGGACACCACTGGCTCTAAACCAAACTACAAAGAGGGTACACGTCCACACAAAACGAGGGATTTGTTCGTGATTTCGAAGAGTGTGCGTGTCTTTCGAGCCGGTGCCGGGCCATCAGTTGTCCAGGATCGCCCATCGAATAGTCATCCCAGACCGAAAAGGGCTCTTCGATGGACACATCCGGCCCTAAACCAAACTACAAAGAGGGTACACGCCCCGACAAAACAAAGGATTTGTTCGTGACTTTGAAGAGCGTGCGTATCTTTTGTGCCTGCGCTGGGCCATCAGTTGTCCAGGATCGTCCATTGAATAGTCATCCCAGACCGAAAAGGGCTTTTCAATAGACATCACGGGCTCTAAACCAAACTACAAAGTCATACATATTGCGGCATCATTATATTACGCAAGGTCTTCTTCACAATACACATTAAGCGTAACAGTTTGCGTCTTTACTTTTTTAATTAATAGTGTCGGCAAAATCTACATGCTTTGTTGATCATTTTGTTCATGACTGTTTTCACGATGGCTGTGTTGCAACTCCCAAAGTTCGCGATATTCTCCCGGGACGTTGACGAGTTCGACGTGACTGTAAAAAAACTTTAAACCTGCAATAACACTAACCAGAACTTACTTTCCAGATTGCACAATGTTGCCATTCCGCATGACAAGAATGGTGTCGGCCGACTTGATCGTCGAAAGGCGATGAGCGACAATAACGCAGGTGCGACCACGGGCCAATTCTTTCAAGTTGACTTGGATTCGGGATTCGGTGACGGAATCAAGGGCCGACGTGGCTTCATCGAGAAGCAAAAAAGCGGGATTTTTCAAAATCGTACGTGCAATGGCGACTCGTTGTTTTTCTCCGCCACTCAATTTCAGGCCGCGTTCACCGACGACAGTGTCATAGCCGTTAGGCATGGATTTAATGAGGTCCGTTATTTGAGCGGCCTCCGCAGCAGCTCCAACTTCCTCGTCAGTCGCCCCGGGGCGGCCGTAGCGGATGTTGTAGCCGATGGTGTCGTTGAAAAGAACCGTGTCCTGGGGGACAATGCCGATACTGCCACGAAGTGACTTCAGCTTTAAGTCGCGGAGGTCTGTGTCGCCGAAGCAGATTGAGCCAGCCGTGACGTCGTAGAGGCGGAACAGAAGGCGAATGATGGTCGACTTGCCGCCGCCAGATGCACCGACAATGGCAATTGTCTTTCCGGGCGGCACTGTGAAGGAGACGTTCTTCAGAATTGGCTGGCCTTCGTTATAGTGGAAGCTGACGTTATTCACATTCAACGAAAGTGGGCCAGGACAGACTTCCACAGCATCATCAGAATCAACGATATCGACTTTTTCGTTCAACAACTCGAACATTTTCTCCATGTCAACAAACGAGTTCTGAATTGTCCGATAGAGGGTTCCAATGAAGTCTAACGGCCCATACAGTTTCATCAAATATGTCACAAACATGGTGTAGTCTCCGATGGTGAACTTGGAATTCGGCATGGCAATGAAATACCCGATTAGCAGAGTGCCAATAAGCATACTGACGCCGACAATAAGATTCTGGAGCATATTTAGGTAAGTAAAACACACTTTCCAACGGGTTTCGAGGTTCTGGTATTTCACGAGGGCTCCCTTATACCGATCATACTCGACTTCCTCGGCGGAGTAATACTTGACAGTTTCGTAGTTCATAATGGAATCGACACCGACTGTTTGCCATTCGTTATCGGCTTTAATCCAATCGCGGCGCATTTCTGTTTGCCATCCGGCTATGACGGCAGTTGTAACTAAAAATTGGCGTTTAAAATGTTTAGATGACAACTTTATGAGTTGTATTCTCACCGAGATAGGTAATCATAGTCACCAAGACTAGAATACCAAAGTAGTAGTTGAACACGACAAAAAAGAAAACTGTAGCGATCAGAATGTCCACAATTGATGGAGCAATCATGAAAAGAACCAAGTTCAAAATCATCTGAATCGACTGTGTTCCGCGATCCATAATCTTGAGAACTTCGCCAGTTTTTCGAGACAAATGCCAGCGTAATGACAAGTCATGAATGTGGGCAAACATGTCCATTTGGATTTCCATGGTGGTGTACTGGCTGATGGCAACCCATAGCTGACTTCGGAGGGTATTCAAGAAACCGCCGTTACTGCCCGAGAAAAACTGGATAATGGCACTGCCAATAAGGAGTTGGTAGCAAAAGTGGCCCTTGGTAAGTTCATCGACTGAAAATAATCAACAAACGATCAGACTTCTTTTAAAATGGTAGATGCTAAAAAGGGTTAAAAAACTGACTGATCCATTTTGAATAAAGAGGAAACACGATGTTGGTGACACGGCCAACTAGGACAAGTAACACACAAACGTAAGTGCGAAGTCGGATAAGGAAGTTCTTGCGTGGCCAGATGTAATTGCCAACTTGACGAAGGGATTTTTCGACTTTGAGCCATTGCTGGAAGACTTTGGAATGAAATTAACTTAATTGTAAAAACTTACATGATTGGGTTGATCAAAGTCGCGAAGGGTGTATCCAAAAGCGGATAAAATGATTGTGAGAACTGTACCAACGATTTCAATGACGAGATAGAGGAAATAGCCGGCATTGAGAAAACTGAAAATTTGATCTTATTAGTGTGTGGGATATTGTTTTTGTTGTAAAACGTACCCATCGGGGAAGAACCCATGCAACGCAAATACCGGTGCAATTAACAGAATGTCCAAAAAGTAGACAAGCAACAGCCAAATTGAAACATGCCTGCGATTGATAAGGAATCCATGATACACCGGCGTTATAGTCCAAAACAACGAATGCGAAGTGGCACCAATGAAAAATAAGGAAGTGAAATTAACAATTCCGTAATGCGCAAAGAAGTATATCCATGGGAGGTTGATGTTGATGAAAGCAATGACCACGGTTAGAAGGAAACTTCGCGTAACAGGGCCAATCAGATTAGCAACTGTCGGGGTTTCATCAATAAGTCGCTGATATTCAGTTGGATCTGCGTCTGTGGCGGATTTACGGCGATGGCGAAAACTTAGAAACAATACCAAAAAAACGGTAATTGCCGAGTAAACGACAGTAGCCAGGACGCCATAGGTACAAGGATTTGGGGGCCAGAACTTCCAGGCTTCACAAGGAACCATGTTTGAAAGTAATGCTTGAAACTTGAGGAATGAAATGAATAAATAATATTTCTTTAAAAGGCATAATCAAAAACATGACAATGAACAAAGACAATTGCAGTTTACGGCCACTAACAAGCTTGAGCAGGCGGGATACGAGCATTGCAATTAAATGCAAACTAATAAACGATATAGTGCATACAAGGCCATTCCTTTGAGTTGAATTGATGATCAGACATTTGAAAAAATAATGAAACAAACAAGGTAAACAAAAACAAAGCTGCAGCAAACGTATACCACCAGTTTAAAGCTTTTAATGTTCTATACAATAATTTGAGTGTTCCGTGATGCCAAGACGACAAGTGATTGGTAAACCTATACAGTTGTGACATGTTGATGAGACTAAAATCAAAATTTGTTTGTGATAAGGTTCTGACTGGTAACCGAGGTGAAACATTTTTCGGCGACTGATCCTGAGGCATGAAAATCGCCAAACGACAGCGACTTCGACGATGATCTTATTAAAGCCTTTCAAGGAATGTCACCATCCGGACGTAATAAATTAAAATAATAAAATGATAAGCATTGTAAAAGATATTGATACCTTTTTAAAGCATAAATCTTTTACATTTTTGTTTTTGATGACTTCAATAACAATTTGTTAAAGTGCAGTTTTTTTTCAGTGTCTTTGCAAAATCGTGACGATCACTCGCTAAAATGACCCCGGTTACAATGTTGACATTTAAAAATATTATTTTTTACCCTGACGTGCGACGTTAAATGAAAGATTAAAACAATAAAGTCGGAAGCTAGTTTGTTTTTATTGCGCAAGTCATGTCGAAAGCCATAAAAATGTTTACCATAGCGTCGTTCAATGAAGCAACCACGTCGTGGCGCCGATGCAATCGTTAGTGCACTTAACATTATCGACGATCATAGGTGCCAGGCAAATTGCAAAATACTTCATACGCGGTTAGTCGATCGAGTCGTGTCCATCAGCGCTTGCGTTAATTTTGACACAACCTTTATGATATCCGTTTTTTAGTGAAAATGCCTCTCGACATTGCAGTCGTCCTTGAGGACGATCTCAGTGCCTACCTCATCCTCCCAACTAAAGCTGTCAATATTGGCAAGTCTGCTAAGACACCCGAAGAAGCGGCTTGTAATTTGCGTCGAGATATCGCCCCCGGTTTAGTTAAGTGTGCCTTTGTCGTGTCTGATGCTGGCTTTGAACTTCGCCAAAGTTGCGTCAAAGCTTTGCAGAAAGTTGGATTTACCGATGTTGAAACTATCGATAAGCTCTCCATCAAGGTGTCTTCATGCATTTTCAACCTGCCACTACATTGTGAGATCGACGAACCTGTTTTTGTGTATATTCAAAGCGGGTCATTAGAATATAAGCCTGTTGTTATTAAGAAATGCACAGATGGTTTTCAAATTATTAATACTGTGAGTTTTCATCTTCCGATACACAAACTTTGAAAGTCGTGGTTTCAGAAACCTAACGTCGACAACATTTGTAATGAACACCCATCAGCGCGCAATATCATTATTCCTGAGGGCAGCTTAAGCCTTGCAGAAATCCAGACGCTTTATGCGGAGAAAAGAGTTCATGAGTATACTCCAAATGATTCAAAGTTCAAGGAAAGATTTATCCGAAACCGAATCAACAAAAACGACCTCAACGGTTATGAAGTTTTGCCATACTGCGGTGTTTCTTTGAGCATTGTGTATGGCAACAAATTAAACATAATTAAATTGGATGATCGTGTACCTCCATTTGTCTTATCGAAAAAAATTGACGTCGGAGATGCTGATGATGTAAAGGTATTATCTATTTTTTAAAGTTGTTAATATTTTTGACTTATTTTTCAGGCAGGGATTCTGAAGCTAAACGATAATAATGAAACAATACCTGTGATCGAATACCTTACATTCAAAGACAAAGCGCACCGAATTTTGTCGGTTGAGGTCAGCGTTAGTGAAACACTTCTTCCAAAAGTGACTTTAAAAACGGCATCGACGTTAAAACCTGTAAAACTTGCTCTGTTTAGGTAAAGCCGTTTTAATGTTTTGTTTTAGCCAGAAATACATAACCCTTTTATCTACAAAGTAGCACAGTCTGGTCCTACTTGGACACTTGACGTTATCTTCCCGGAACACGTAATCAATGAAGGTTATTTCACATCGACTGAGAAACTGCTTGCCCATATGACTAAAGCTTATTCAATGAAATTAGTTGCCGACATTTACTTTGTAACCAAAGAAAATAACCTTCGCAGCCAACTTCGAAATTTTCGAACTGCGTGCCAGACTGCTGGATTTTCAAATGTAACATTCCTTAGCGCGGAATCATTGTACTTATCACTCTTGATCGATCGTGCCAAAGTCTCCATAAAACCAACTGAAATGATCGGTGTTTTGTCTGCGGAAGCGTATCGTGTTATCGGTCGAGATGGAAAGAAGCTCAAAATCGTCAAACGAGTGGGTTTTCGTAGGCTATACTGTATGATTATCATAAAATAAACTTTTCAGATTCACTTTGCTGATTTTAATGCCACAAAATCAACAGTCACTACTGTTGTGATTGACAATACAAGAAAGATGTTCACGGAAACAGACATCAGGCACATTCGTTCGAAGTTTTCTCAGCGCGTTGTCCACATCATCACAGAGGAGGAACAACCATCACAAATGGTTCAATATTTTTGTAGTCGGCACAACGGGACTGATTTTGGCGGTAACCTTTTCAACGACTTTGGTGACTTTCAATTTGCGGTCGAAGAGACTGGCCATAAAAGCGAGACGGTTAACACTTGGTTTACACCGATTCCTTTTGAATGGAGTGCTATATATCCTGTGGTGGCTGCAAAGTTGCTTCGCATTAACATTCAGGGTGTTGGTGTTGCGGAGAATCTTGCGGAATATGACGTCAAACCAGGTATAATGGTAAAATTGACGATCACAGTCGAAACAGCTTGCGATATTACTGTCGACATGAAACCGGTTGCGGCGGATACTAACCAACAGAGTGAATCCAATACTGATAAAACTGTTGGACTTGCGGATAATTTGAACGGCAGTACCGATGATGCGAAGAAAAAAGAAGCCGACGTCAGGAAAAAGAAGAAGAAGAAAAAGAAGAAGAAAGCGAAGTCCGCTAAAATAGTATCAATCGAACCCGAGAAGTTTTCGACAGCATTCGAGTCCAAATTGTCCAATCTCAAGTTAGATCCAGTACCTTCAGCCGTTCTGACATTCACTTCCGACAACCGTGTCCTGATTGACACACATAAAACCTACACCGGCACCAAAGAAATACTCGCATATGTGCGCCTGCAAATTGGAAAGCCACCAGAAACCGGCAAGATTCCCTTTAATGCTCTCAAAACGGATCCGAGTTCTGTTTTCTACGGTTAGTTGTTTCATTATACAAAAATAAAAGTATCGTTAATCTACTTTTCCGACATCACACGCCTGCTCGCAACCGACTTTGACCCAGACCATCCCGATCCTGCCTGGGGCTTCAAGACTTCACGTGGCGTTGATGGCAAAGTTTTTCTTCATACTCCCAATGCCGATGACATCACAACTTTTCCACTTGTACTCCTTGGTATAGTGATCAGAAGTGCCTTGCTTTACATTCGGGAACACACGAAAGCAGAGATCACATCACTCGGTCTGAAGTTGCCACAGGGTTCTACGGTCAGTGATACCGAATTAAGGGAAATTGCTAATCGTGCTGGTGTTGAGTTAAATTTGCTTATCAACTGATTGATTATTTGAATCGAATATTTTCTTATTTATAAACATTACACACAACAACAAAAACATGCTTTATTGGTCTTTTTGATCATGATTGTTTTGAGGATCGCTGTGCTGTAACTCCCAAAGTTCGCGGTATTCGCCCAGGACATTGACTAGTTCTCCGTGACTGTAATTATAAAAGTTTTAAATTGTACAGACAACTTTAAGCAGTAATTTACCTTCCAGATTGCACAATATTGCCATTGCGCATGACAAGAATGGTGTCGGCTGATTTAATCGTTGAAAGGCGATGGGCGACAATGACGCAGGTACGACCACGGGCCAGTTCTTTCAAGTTGACTTGGATCCGAGATTCGGTGACGGAATCAAGAGCCGACGTGGCTTCATCAAGAAGCAAGAAAGCGGGATTCTTTAAAATCGTGCGTGCGATGGCGACCCGTTGTTTTTCTCCGCCGCTCAACTTCAGACCGCGTTCTCCGACGACCGTGTCATAGCCGTTGGGCATGGATTTGATGAGGTTTGTTATCTGAGCCGCTTCCGCAGCTGCTTCGACTTCCTCGTCAGTTGCACCGGGTCGGCCGTACCGGATGTTGTAGCCGATGGTGTCGTTGAAGAGCACCGTGTCCTGAGGGACAATGCCGATACTGCCGCGAAGTGACTTCAGCTTCAAGTCGCGGAGGTCAGTGTCGCCGAAGCAGATTGAGCCAGCCGTGACATCGTAGAGGCGGAACAGAAGGCGGATGATGGTCGATTTGCCGCCGCCAGATGCACCGACAATGGCAATCGTTTTCCCGGGAGGGACTGTGAAGGAGACGTTCTTCAGAATTGGCTGGCCTTCGTTATAGTGGAAGCTGACGTTGTTCACATTCAATGAAAGTGGGCCAGGACGGACTTCCACAGCGTCGATAGAATCAACGATATCGACTTTCTCGTTCAACAACTCAAACATTTTCTCCATGTCGACAAACGAGTTTTGCATCGTTTGGTAAAAGCTTGCAATGTTGTCTAGCGGCCCGTACACCCTGATCAAATACGTCACAAACATGGTATAATCGCCAATTGTGAATTTAGAGTTCGGCATGGCAATGAAATACCCGATGAGGAGAGTGCCTATAAGCTTACTGATCCCGAGAATGAAATTTTGCAGAAGATTCAGGTAGTTGAAACATAATTTCCATTGCTTTTCATGTTTCTGGTAGTTCACAAGACTATTCTTGTATCGATTGTACTCGACTTGTTCGGCGGAATAGTACTTGACGGTTTCGTAGTTTAGAATGGAATCTACACCAACTGTATTCCACTCATTAATGGCCTTAATCCAATCGCGGCGAAGATTTGTTCGCCTTTCGGTTATGGCAATAGTAACAGCTAAAAACTGGCATTTTGAACTGTTCAAATGTTAAGAAGACATTACCAAGATATATGACCATAGTTATCAAAACTACGATACCAAAATAGTAGTTGAACATCACAAAGAAAAACACCATAGCGATCGTCATGTCCACAATGGCCGGAGTAATCGTAAAAAGGACTGTGTTTAGAATTGTCTGAATCGACTGTGTTCCGCGATCCATAATCTTCAAAACTTCGCCAGTCCTTCGAGATAGATGCCAGCGTAATGATAAATCGTGGATGTGTGCAAACATGTCCATTTGTATCTTCCGGCTTGTGTGCTGGCCGACGGCAATCCACAGTTGGCTTCGAAGAGTGTTCAAGAAGCCGCCTAAACCAGTGTTGCACGGTGAACCAAGGTTTGAATCGAACCTGCACCGAATCGCTAGCCGAACCGGTTTGGTCCCGGTTCGACATTGTTAAAAATTGGCTATACTAAGCAAAAATGTTCATTAACTGAAGAAAATTGTTAATTTTAAATAACAAAATTTTCTATGTTTTGCTAAACTGCATTGTCAATATTGCAATTTTATGTCACTGTTCGGTTCGTCAAACTGAGGCATCGTGCAACATTGATTTGAACTACCTGAGAAAAACTGGATAATGGCACTGCCAATAAGGAGTTGGTAGCAAAAATGGCCCTTGGAGAGTTCATCGACTGAAAGAGATCAATCTAAAATTAAAAAACAAAATAATAACTATACTGACTTATCCATTTTGAAAAGAGAGGAAGTACGACATTGGTGACACGGCCAATCAGGACAAGTACAACACAAATGTAGATGCGAAGTCGGATAAAAAAGTCCTTACGAGGCCAAATATAACTGCCAACTTGACGAAGTGATTTTTCGACTTTAAGCCATTTCTGGAAGATTTTGATGATTAACCTTCATTTATTTGTCATTCTTACGTGATCGGGTTTATTGAAATCGCGGAGGGTGTATCCGACGGCTGTTAATACGATTATGAGGACTGTACCGACGGTTTCAATGACGAAATAGAAGAAATAGCCTGCATGCAGATAACTGAAAACTTCATCTTATCTTTGTGTTTGATGTTGCTTTTGTTGTAAAACCAACCCTTCTGGAAAGAACTCATGCAACGCAAATACCGGTGCAATTAGCAAAACGTTCACAAAGTAAACAGACAATAACCAATATGAGACATGTTTCAGGTTGATAAGTGATCCATGATACACCGGCGTTTTTATCCAAAACAACGAATGCGAAGTGACACCAATGAAAAAAAGGGGTGTAAAATGAACATTTTCGTAATGCGCGAAGAAATATATCCAGGGCAGTGTGACATTGACTATGCTAATGACCACGGTTAGAAGGAAACTTCGAGTCACGGAGCCACCGAGATTCGCGACTGTCGGGGTTTCGTCCGTGAGCCGTTGATAGGCAAATGGATCGGTGGCGGCGGCTTTACGGCGCCAGCTTAGAAGTGTCAGGGAAACGGTTATGACCGAGTAAATGAGCGTAGCCAGAACGCCATAAGTAAATGGATTTGGGGGCCAGAATTTCCAGGTCTCACAAGAAACCATGTTTGAGGTTATGGGTTGCCTGAAACTTGAAAAGTAGAACAAAATAAAAATGTGTTACGGCATATTTAAAAATCTGACAGTGAAAAAATGCAACCGGGAATCGCGTGCATCGCAGCACGCAGCTTGCGACAACCTTGGATAGAGTAAACTGATTGCAATGGTTGTCTCCGTGGGAATAAAAATAGAAATTACACTGTGATAACGGATAAAACATTATATAAGTCCAACCCTTCGAATCTTAGAATGTATGTGTAAGCTCAGATAGTAAAAAAATAACGAAACACGAAGGGTTGACAAAAACTCCGTTGCAGCAAACTCAGCACCAGTCTGCATCTTTCAACATGCTACACAATGGTCGCTTGGTGCTTTGATTGTTTCTGTCGCGACCGGTGATTGTTTCCCTTTACAGTCAGTGATATGTTGATAGTACCAAACTTGAATCGCACTTTTTTGATAACTTCTCTGACTGTGATATCGTTTCGAAAGGAAATGTATTATGAGATTTACACTTGGATAACAAATTATATATTATTTCTGTTTATTAATCAGTTTCTTTATTTAATTTTAACTTGAGACAAGTGTTGAAACTGTTCCAATGCCATTATGTGCGGCTACTTTCGGTCGCATCCTTGAGCATAGCTTCCAACAATAAAGCCGATACGGTTTAACAAACATAAGAATGCAAAACATGTCTACAGTACCATGCAAAGTGACAAGAATTAACATGAAATTAAACACGTTAGCACTGTTTTCCACTTTAAATGCCCAAATATACGTCAGTGTTCCAATGGGAAGGAAGAGAAATGTGCAACAGAGAAATCCCTGAATAAATGACGACACAATTAGCGACTTAGCAGTTTTAGTAATAAAAGTTGAGTTGTCTTTACGTCGAAATACATTATAGACAAACAATATAACGCACCCAATAAGAATGGAAATAAGTAAAACAATGAGAACCATGAATGCCAAACACACTTTACGGATTAGGTTTAGATCTTTGACATACATCAAACTAGGTTCATTCAAGTACGGTAATAATGTATCACCTGTTTCTCTGATTAAAGTTCTTTTAAGATTCTCGGAATTCTCGATAGCAGGTATAACACAGGCTGCTACAATGGTCGCCCGCTAACTAGTGACATATTGCGAGGGATTGCGAGGGTTTGACAGGGGTCGCGCACACACATGGTTTGTACATACACGGCCGAACGACCGGCCGGCCAGTCGCAACTCACTCAGCATGCGCGCGCTTGGGCCGAGTGCACTCTCACTACGAAAACACCCCTGCGAACCCCTTGCAGACCCTCGCAATTTGTCACTAGTCAGGGGGTGACCATTGTACAACTGCACTTGCAAGGCAATGTAGAAAAATTATAAAAGCGAAAGAGTACTTGTTGTGAAGATAGCCTTTCAAGTTATCATAAAATGTGAATATAAATCTGTTAAAAAGTGACAAGAAAACACCAAAAGTAGTGTTAATAAACAAACTTATGCCGATAATTGCAAAGATTGAAGTCATTTGTGGCGTGGCTGTGGTTCGAAGGAAGCCACCCTAAAATTGACATTACTTTTATGTAAAAATTTTGCCGGCATTTGGTTCAATGACTTACAATAAAACCGCTAAAGTGAGGTACCAAAAACACAGGATGCAACAAAACAAACAAAATTTCAAATAGCTGCGCCCAGATGACTTGATTCATAATGTAGAACTTGAATGAGCCCAACCGTTTTGATTGAGTCAAAATAACGTGACCAACAAAGACACCTAATATTAAATTAAGCAAAAATAACGGTAATATTTCGTAATGTTGCTCTGTGAAAAACGGTAACAATGTAAGTGTTTTATTTTGAACAGCAGTATCCATACTATGAAAGCTAACGTTCCTAGGACATTTGTTCACAAGCACAAGGTTTTGCAGCTTGCTATGTAGACCTTTCAACTTTGTTGCACCTGTTAACAAAAATTTGTGATTTCTAAATTCTGAAACGGTATGCATTAATGATTGTAGTATCTTAACACAACCAGTCGCATTGAGAACTTTAGACGTCACATGCCACTAAAATGTAGTACAACCTAAATATCAATACAGTAATATGTAGTATGTACCACCAACGCACGTAACTAAATTTAAGTCTGTTTGCAATGCCTTCAAACTTAATTTTCATTTAATTAAAGCATTTGTTAAAGTTTGGTATTTCATGTTTGTGTCGCCTATGTATCACAGATCTTTTTTGCTGGCGTAGATCCCGAGGTTGACACAAATACCGCATAAAACAAAAAAAACTGCCATTAAACATGACCTTTGTGCCACGACGGGATTGCGTAGGGGGTTTTAGTCAGTACACGGCGCACGCTCTTTCCAGCTGGGTCATGCAAATCTACGCTTTTTTTGCACTGGGTGCATGCACCTGTGCGTACGCAGCAGCGAGAAAGGAGAGAAAAGGGAGAGAAAAGACTGTGAATCCTGGAGTTTTTTTACTTGAAACGCTACAGACTTTGATCCAGGATTTCAAATCAAATTTTCTCAGGTGAAGTCGTAGCCATGAATCTGCTCTACCGTTTGGTTCCAACCGCGTTGGAATTGGTGCCCTTATCACCGAGTTGTACTATTGCAAACGCTCGTGATTGCCGATTTTTACACCCAAAAACCACATAATGCCACATTTTTCGGCGATGAAAATAGATATCGAAAGTTTCTCAGGGGAAGTTGTTTGCCAGTTCATTGCGGTCATTTTGACGCAAACGGCGAGTAATTTGGTTCAACCTGTGCCGAGATCTGCTATTGACAAAAAACAGTGGTTGACACTTCCAAATTCACACAATGCCACTTTTTTCGATGATGCCGAAAGATATCGGAAAAATCCCAGACAGATTTGTTCCCTATGTTATTGCGGTCAGTTTGACACAAACGGCGAGTGATTTGGTTCTTTCTGTGCCGAGATTCGCTATTGTAAGCATCCGCGATTGCTGACGCGCGACCCCGGAAGTCGACGTTTCGGCACGCTTCTCAATGCGGCCAACAGATATCGCAAATCGAACAGGTGAATTTGTTCGCTAGGCTGTTGCGATCAATTTGACGTCAACGGCGAGTGATTTGGTCACTTCTGTGCCGAAATCCGCTATTGAGTGCAAAATTATAGGACCACCAAAATGTCAAAAAATGCTCTGACCCTCTCCTTTTTTCGACCTTTTTTGCGTGTCGCATGCAGGCGGGCGAGCGACCGAGCGCGTTTTCTTGAACTGTCCCCAAAATCCCGTCGTGAGTGCTATTTGACCGGACGTTTTCTCTGTGTGGGATATAGAATATTGTGAGTGCAACAAAAGAGGCGTGAATATAACAGGTGGCGCAAAATTACACTGATGATGATAAACATTATGGAACAAAACAAAAAATGTGATCTCGTCATTTAGTAATTATCAGCGGGGGTGTTTTTTTAACATTCGTTGTCCAAAACAGTGAATCATTGTCAATAACATTTTGAATTGTAGAAGTGCAGACTTCTTTTTGCACAGTCAAACTGTTTTCTCTGATTCAAAAGACAACAATGTTGACGTATTCATTGATGAAATTATTGGTGAACGGATTCTGATATAAGTGTTTAACTTAACGACAACAATGACAACTATTCCAAAACTACTAGAACTATGTTTTTGGTTTTAGTCGTTCTTGTGCTATTACCTATTTCTTATGAACTTGAAGCTAAATGTAAGTCAAAAAAAAGATTTTGCGTGCGTCATTCTGCAGTTTTCAGACCCCGGATTGAACAAGGCAGAAGCCCGCTGCCCAGAATCAGCGTCTGACAACCAAGGCCGTATACAGAAAAAAATTTTATGGGGGGGACATGGTAAGGGGGGACCAAAGGGATTTTTTCGAAAAATTTTTGGGACGATTTTTGAAAAATCCAAAGAGGGTACCAATTGCGGAAATTTTGCTAAACCCTTGAAAAATCGCCAAATCCCAATGGTCCCCCCTTACCTCCATTTTGCCGGAATCCGGATATGGGGGGGCAATTCCCCCCATTCCCCCCCCCTGAATACGGCCTTGCTGACAACGATTGGTGGTTTCTTGCTGAGACTTACAACAAAATTCCAGTCTGCTTTGGACGGCGAGATCTGCCTGCCAATCTAAACAGTTTTTCGGATATTGAAGCTGCATGTCGTGAAAAACATGAAGATGCTTTTCCAGCTCGAATTTACAATGATCGAAATTTAGTATTTCTTCATCGGCGTGATATGGCAAGATACGCTGTCATCGGAGCTTACTTCAAAGACAACTTGACCATTGAGGAAACAGAAGTCATTGGAATCAATTCGAGTGATCAGTATGCCGTGTATTTGCATGGTTATCGTGTGTATGCGATCAACATTACGGCATTCTCTGCAAATCCGAGTGGTAAATACATATTATGTGAGACCGTAGCGTATCCTCGTGTCATGGATTCATATTACAACAAAAGAATTCAATCTCAGCCAAATTTAACAGAATACACATGCGAAGGCGATGGCTGGGACCTCCAAGCGCCTTGTAACGGCACTCCTTTCTGCTATAAACAAATGTATCTACAAAAAGCCCCCTATGATCTTATACAAATGCTGACCCAAATCAATGTGTGTGGCATGGAAGAGCCAAACAGTTTTCCAGCTTCTGTCCATTGTCAAGATGAGTACGGCTACATTCAATTCAAATACAAAGGGATAACACGCATGGGATTATACCTGCCGCATCGAGGACCCTGGAACAAATTTGATTCATGGCAAAATATTGATGGCACCCCAGCTGATTTTATTCCCTGGTCTCCCTATGAACCTAACAACTGTGATAATTTATACAAAAAAACGGTTCACATATCCAGCCCTTATGATTTTAATGATGTAAACACAAAACACTATCTGCGTTATCCTACTTTATGTAAAAAGCCAGCAGTGAAGAAGCGAGTACCTCTAGACGTCCAAAAATATGACACTTTTGAAGTAAATGGAACTAAATGCCGTAAAGGTGGGATAGTTTAAGCTTATTCTAACGTGACAAATGGTAATTACAGAACCCGTAACACATTGGAACCATCAATGTCCGACAAACTCAAGCCTCTGGCAAATAGTTCAGTCCGAAGCCGGAGTTCACTGTTATGCACTTATTGATGCGCCTGCGCCAATTTCAGTTGACAATTTCACTCATTAACTATGTCATGATTTGTATCCTGACGCAAAACTGGCATCTTTTCACTACGGTCTACAGTTTGGATTTCTTTGTAAGTTAAAAATTGGTGAATTTTATAACATCGAAAAAGTTTTTAATTATTTTAGACCCTTTGAACGATCGTGCTAACAAAGTAGTTGTTGGTTTGGTTCCAGATAATAATACTTTTGTCTGGGCAGATGGCACTCCTATGAACAAGTCCTTTTGGGCTCCGTCTGAGCCTTCCTTAAACACGTCTGACGTCATCGTTCGAATACAAAATACATTACAAACATTGCAAGTTTCTTGCACAGCGCGACTGAATCGGCCATTGTTCAAAACCATGAAAATAGAAGACGTCAATGCCGACATGAAGATTGCCTGCAAAATAGAGGCTGAGCCCCTGCTTCCCTGTGCCCCAGTGCCCGATGCCGACGGAATGGAATCACTGAACAACACTGTCTGCCCAGAAGGCTGGATTAAACAGCGCTTCTGTGACAAAGTTTCTTGCTACAAGCGTATTCCCGTTGAAAACACATTTCAAAACTTTTCCCTAGCAGTTGAACGTGACTATTGCCACATTGTAAATCCAGAATCCCATCTGGCGTCGATACACTGCATGGAAGAACACTTTTATATACAAAGTTTTCCGGTACAGACACTTATTGGATTGCACATTCCGACCAAGTTCCAAAATGACACCTTCGACGTTAAAAACTTCAAATGGACCGATGGCACTCCTGTCGATTTCGTCGGATGGAATCGGTTTACAAACCCAGAAACTAATGACAACAAATACGCGCCACTGTTTCCGACATACGTCAGTGAAAACATCAAGTTTTCACAAGTTTACAACAAAAAACACGGTTTGTCCAAAGTTCAGCTGTTTCATTTGATAATGTATTCAATTTTAGAAGAAAAAAGCGGTTGGAGCAACGATTACTTTGGTTTTCAACATGTTCTGTGCAAAATGAACGCTACAGTAATACGTAACATTTAACAAAGTTGATTATTAATATAAGTCATATCTCAGTTTTATAAATATGGTAAATACCCACAATGTAGTCAATTTCGTAATAAAGTTATAACAGTCCAAAGAATCTTTTATGTAAGTACGCAACATCATGTAACAATAAGATTTCGCTAAAGAATCGAAAGGAAACAGAATCCTTGAAGTGCGAATCAAAAAATGTTATCATTTGAATTTTTTAAATCGTTGTCAGTGTGGGTGTTTTCACAGTCGATGACATTTTGTTCTATCAAAGTTCAAGTTTTTTTGCACCGTCAAACCAGTGCGCGACAGCCATGCCCAATTTTCCATTTTGGGTACTGTATCTGGTTTGTTTATTCCAAATTTACAGAAAAAATTGTCAAAATGGCCGATGCGCAGAAGCCATGCCCAATTTTTTAGTGCAACACCGTTTTGATCTCAGGTGTTCTTCAGCGCATTTTTACACTGAAAACGCGGAATTTTGCATCAGAGACACAGCTGACCTCTGCTTTTACAGAACTGACTGCAAAACTGCACAAAAACAAAGAAATTTCGTCACTAAAAGTGCAATTTTGTGACTTTTTCATTGAGTTTTGCCGATCCTGCAAGGAATTTTTCATTTCCACACCCCAAGTTTACATATTCGATGAGTCCAGCATGTTTCTGCACCGTGCCAGCATCAAAACGCTGCAAAATGAGGTATTTAAGGCAAAAACGAGCAAATTAGCGAGCTGAATTTCGAGTACCAGAACCCAAAACGTGCAACTGTCGCACTGTTTTGCTTCTGGTACATGAAATTCAGCACCCTAAAATCGTCAATTTGACAGTTTTAACAGCAAACTCAACAGATTTGGCATCCCCAGACTTCACTTAAGATGACGCAACTGCAAAACTTTATAAAATTATGGAATTCAGGGGAATTCAGCGGAATTTTGCCAAATTTCAACGGATTTCAGGTGTTCTTCAGCGCATTTTCACACTAAAAACGCTGAATTTTTCATCAGAGACACAGCTGACCTCTGCTTTTACAGAACTGACTGCAAAACTGCACAAAAACAAAGAAATTTCGTCACTAAAAGTGCAATTTTGTGACTTTTTCATTGAGTTTTGCCGATCCTGCAAGGAATTTTTCATTTCCACACCCCAAGTTTACATATTCGATGCGTCTAGCATGTGCCTGCACCGTGCCAGCATCAAAACGCTGCAAAATGAGGTATTTAAGGCAAAAACGAGCAAATTAGCGAGCTGAATTTCGAGTACCAGAACCCAAAACGTGCGACTGTCGCACTTTTTTGCTTCTGGTACATGAAATTCAGCACCCTAAAATCGTCAATTTGACAGTTTTAACAGCAAACTCAACAGATTTGGCATCCCCAGACTTCACTTAAGATGACGCAACTGCAAAACTTTATAAAATTATGGAATTCAGGGGAATTCAGCGGAATTTTGCCAAATTTCAACGGATTTCAGGTGTTCTTCAGCGCATTTTCACACTAAAAACGCTGAATTTTGCATCAGAGACACAGCTGATTCTGCTTTTACAGAACTGACTGCAAAACTGCACAAAAACAATGAAATTTTGTCAAAAAATCTTCAATTTTGTGAGTTTTTCACGGAATTTTGCCGATCCTGCGCGAAATTTTTCATTTCCACACCCCAAGTTTACATATTCGATGAGTCCAGCATGTGCCTGCACCGTGCCAGCATCAAAACGCTGCAAAATGAGGTATTTAAGGCAAAAACGAGCAAATTAGCGAGCTGAATTTCGAGTACCAGAACCCAAAACGTGCGACTGTCGCACTTTTTTGCTTCTGGTACATGAAATTCAGTACCCTAAAATCGTCAATTTAACAGTTTTAACAGCAAACTCAACAGATTTGGCATCCCCAGACTTCACTTAAGATGACGCAACTGCAAAACTTTACAAAATTTTGGAATTCAGCGGAATTCAGCGTAATTTTGCCAAATTTCAACGGATTTCAGGTGTTCTTCAGCGCATTTTCATATTAAAACCGCTGAATTTTTCATCAGAGACACAGTTGATTCTGCTTTTACAGAACTGACTGCAAAACTGCACAAAAACAATGAAATTTTGTCAAAAAATCTTCAATTTTGTGAGTTTTTCACGGAATTTTGCCGATCCTGCGCGGAATTTTTTATTTCCACAACCCAAGTTAACATATTCGATGCGTCTAGCATGTGCCTGCACCGTGCCAGCATCAAAACGCTGCAAAATGAGGTATTTAAGGCAAAAACGAGCAAATTAGCGAGCTGAATTTCGAGTACCAGAACCCAAAACGTGCGACTGTCGCACTTTTTTGCTTCTGGTACATGAAATTCAGCACCCTAAAATCGTCAATTTGACAGTTTTAACAGCAAACTCAACAGATTTGGCATCCCCAGACTTCACTTAAGATGACGCAACTGCAAAACTTTATAAAATTATGGAATTCAGGGGAATTCAACGGAATTTTGCCAGTTTTCAACGGATTTCAGGTGTTCTTCAGCGCATTTTCAGCAAACAACGCCGTTATTTTTGAAAAACAACTTGACTGTTGAAGAAACAGAAGTCTACGGAATTAATTCGAGCGACCAGTACGCAGGAAATCTGTTTGGAATCACATCGCTTGCCGCTCGTCGTCTCTACTTCGACCTAAAACTTTTTCATCAAAAACTCTCTGGCGACATCGACTGCAACTTCGAACTTCTGCTTGCTGATTCCAAAACTCGAGGACGCTCACGCAAAGTCATCATCCCCAAGTGCCGTCGCTCTACAAGAAGATCATCGTTTGCCATTCGAGCCTCTTCTGCTTTCACCAAACTTCCCCGCAGAACCCAAGCTGAAACCAAACATTCATCCCTTATAACCGAAGTCTCAAAACTCGTCTCCAACTAGTGGTCCACTGTACTCGAATGTTTCCTAACTTTGTCTATTCGCAAACTCTCACGACCCTCACCTACTAATTGATAATTGTACTTCTCTTTCCCTTCCGAATTTCTTTACATGTATTATATCGTACTGTTAATGTAAACAGCGCCATACGGTGGCGTAATAAATGAATGAATCGCGTACATGCAACAAACATCCACCGTGATAAGCAATGTTTAAAAACAAAGTCTCTGTTTTATATGATACATTTGGTAAATACAACGTATTCAAAGTTTCAATAAAGTTATACCGTTTTCTTTGTATAAGATTCAACAAACTTTCTAAGCGCATGCCTAACTAGTCTGAACAAAGTGCTCACAAATAAAGCTACAAAGGAAATAAGAGATGCAGTAGCTACACTTAGAAACGCGTAAACATCCAAATTATAGTATCTCACAATACCCAATTCACGATGGCCAATGTCCAAGTAGTCTTTGGTGTGTGCAAACTTGATAGCGTTCTCCATGTGACTCAAGAAGCGTTCTTTTGCGGATTGTGGGTTGGATTTGGCAAGAATCGACAGTTCTTGGGCCCGCTTTTTGTACTCATCGGTGTCTGTGAGCTTATGCATAGCTGCAATCAGGGATTCTGCGGTCACGGCTTCTTTGTCAATGATAACGGTGGTTTCACGGTATTCGAGCATTCGTAAGTTGCGTGTTTGATCAGCGAAGAGCGGAATTCCAAGCAAAGGGACTCCGGAGATGCCGCCTTCGAGGGCTGAGTTCATACCGCCGTGAGTCACGAAAGCGAGTAGTTTGGGATGGGTGAGAAGCTGCTTTTGAGGGACCCATGACTTCTTGAATAGGTTTGGAAGGTGGTCGCCGATGGGGTCTGATGGGTTTTCGTACTTCCAGATAAATGAAATTTCAGGGAAGGCGGCGAAAAGTTGGAGGAAAGCGTCTTTGATGGGGGTTGGCATGTAGCGAGACTTCGCTAGTGAGCCGAAGGAGACAAAAACGACGCCCTTTTTCGCATTTTTGAAAATTTCTTTATAGTCGGCGGGAAGATTGTCTGGGTTCGATTCGGCCACGGTGATACCGCCAATGTAGACGGTTTTATGGGTTATGGGGCGAGGGAAGTCAATGTGTTCTTCCGTGTTTAGGAATAAGTATCTTCCATCGGCAATGGCCCTTTCCGGGGTGAATTCTGGATCCGCATATTGTCGAACGATGTCCACGCTAAGGGTTCTGACATCCATACCCTTTAATTTAGTCGTGTAAAACGGCAAAACAACATCCCAGACACGTTCGAAGAAGTTCAAGAGGGGATGATGTTCGCTTCTAACCGGAAACGACTCCATCGAACTGCCTTCCAACCCGAGAGATCTCGCATGGATACCAGATAATGCCATCGGGACGGAGTTCGCATAAGCAGGAATCCCAGCCAATTTGATCATGCCGTATCCACAGTAATCCGTGGGCTCAATCAACGCGAATTCAAACTTTTCAGCAATCAATTTCTGAACAAAAGCGCTATCATTCAAGTACCGTTCGCAATGTTCTTCGACCATCCTTTGGAAAATTCCAATATTTTTAATCTGCTGTAAAAAATCATACTGCTCCTTCCACATTCTTTCCTGCTGCACAGGGTCTTCATTACTGCTTAAAAGGTTCACAGCCGGCGGCAGTGCTCGAATCAGCATTTTAGCTTTGACCGGGAATGGATGTTTTTTCGTTGTATCGGCTTCAGCGATAACGACGGTCTAGAAAATTTGAACTTTAAACCCATTAAATGGAGTTTTAATCAAATTAACCTACGACATTATGACCGTTCTCACTCAACACATCAGCCAGTTTAGACAGAAACGCAAAGTGACTGTGAGCAAATAAGTTATTGAACACCGCTATTTTGGCCGGAACGACGGGTTGAAATAATGCGCCGGCGGCGATGACAACCAAAAAAAGAGCTGTCTGCATGGTGGAGACAAATCTGAAGTAAAGTGACCTCTGATGGAACAGTCAATGCACCCAAATGTGTCTTATATAGTACCTATTTTGGGATGGTAATCGTCCCAAAAACTACTATTGGAAGACAACGAAGTCAGAAGCACAGTTAGTTTGTGACTGGTATGCATGTTCGATCGGTATTATAGTGTTCACGGTGGCTGATAAAGAAGACAACATGATTTGAGCAGTAATGCGCATTGTGTTTTTAAAAACACTTGGAAAAAGACATAATTTTGTTTTACAATTTTTATGAAACGGGACTAACGACAAGTAAGAAGAATGCGAATAACCTATTTTTACTCAATAGCTTTGACTTTTCCGATGACGAGAAGACTTCATTATTTTTGACAAAAGGCTTCTTTTAACCGCGAGACATAGGTAACCGCCTACAGTAAACCGATCGAACTGAAATTAAAAGTACTCACATGTTATCAAACTCTAGGTCCGTGTCCCTTATCACTGTCAACATTACGTCTGAAGTATGTGCACACCGATCACAAACTGTCTGTGCATTCAATTTTGTTTACTTCCACCCTTTTAAAATTCAAGCCAGTCACAGCGATCACAAAGTCAGTGTGTCCAGTTATCTTATTTTAACCGATATGGTCCCTGTTGTGAAGTTAAGTGGGTATAAATTGACGACATCCTATTATGGGACTTCTATCGTTGTCCCTTGCTAAAAGTGTATAGGGCACAAAATGGTTGTTCTGATCGCTGAATGCCTCGGCATCGGCGAAGCTATTGCACTTTACGGCATTTTGACATATTTTGCCATCCAGTATTTCTCCATTCCATTGGCAATTGCTGTTGTTTTGCTACCAGCTACGGCAACGTATTTCAAACTTCGTCGACTGAATCTGTATTGGCGGGATCGTGGCATCAGCGGGCCAGTGGGCAACATTCTTGTCGGTTCAAAAGTAGCACTGTTTTCTGACATTAATAGCTTCGATGCTGAAAACTTTAAAAAATACGGAGACACTTATGGAACTGTCTTAGCCGGCACGCCAGATTTGGTCACGAAAGATGTTAGCTTCATAAAAACTGTGTTTAACGCGGAGTTTAATTCATTTACTGATAGAGAGGTAATTATAGTTGCCCAAGTATGTAGAAATAAAGGTATTTTTAAGGATCAAAGCTACTATTTTCCAAAAGAAAGCTTTTTCTCCTCGTGGGTTACAACTCTCAAAGGCGATGACTGGAAACGTGTTCGTCAACAGCTTACACCAGCCTTCACTACGGGAAAAATGCGTAAACTTCTTGTGCCTATGGAATACTGCGCGAAGGAATTAAATGCCGAACTAGCTAAATTTGCTGAAAAGAAGGCTGAAGTCGATGTTAAAGAGTGAGTTAACGCCAAAATGGCTGATTTCAAATTCAAAAATGCTGATTTTAGCCTGTTTGGTAAACTAACAATGAACGTGATTGGTCGATCAGCATTTGCACTTGATTTTAACGCATTCAATCAAGATGAAGAACACCCTTTTATAACTCAAGCAAAAAAAATGTTAACGGTAACATTTATTGATCCTATTTTTATGTTTGTCGGTATGTTTTTGTAAAAATTAAATGTAAAATTTTTTAATCTTTAGTCTTTTTCCCGAATGTTGAAAAACTGATTAGACGTTTTCTTGGATGGAAAGCCCTGGTATTGCATGATGCTCATGAATTCTTCTTATCTACTGTTTCTAATATTATGGATCAGCGAATGAACAATCCAGAAGCTGCAAAGGTGTAAAGTTTACAAAACTTTAAGCAAGTTATCAAATTCGGTTTTAGTCAAATGTTGACGCCTTGCAACTCATGATCAATGCCATAGAATCTGATGAAGTCACGGAAGTTTCCAAAATATCAAACATCGATGCTGAGTTTGTCTCGGAAAATGTTCAAAACGCTAAATTGTCAAAAAAGAAAGTCACTAAAATGGAAATCGTGGCACAAATGACGCTCTTCCTTCTTGCTGGCTATGACACAACATCAACGACGCTGCAATTTGTGCTCTATTGCTTGACACATTATCCGGAAATTCAGGAAAAGGCTCGATCTGAAGTTCAAGCAGTCTTTGCCGACAAAGATACCATCGATTTAGAAGATATTTCTCGACTCGTCTACGTCAAACAGGTCATCAACGAAACGTTGAGGATGTTTCCCGCTGTGTCAAGGGTTTTAAGGTCGTGTACCCAAAGGATTCGTATCAACGACATCGACTTTGAGCCTGGGATGACGTTTTCGGCTCAAGTTTGGCATGTTCACTACGATGAGAAAAACTACCCTGATCCATATAAGTTCGATCCGGAACGGTTTTCGCCCGAGGGCAAAGCCGACCGTGATCCGGGTGCGTTTTTGCCATTTGGAGGCGGTCCGCGCTCGTGTATCGGCATGCGGTTCGCGGAATTTGAAATGGTGATGACTTTGGCACATCTTTTGCGGCGATTCCGTTTCTTGCCATCGACGGTGGACGCGTTTGAATGGCCGATTCCGTTGGGTACGTTGTTGATGCCTCGACCTGTGAAGAAGTTTAAAGTCAGAGTTGAAGCGTTACACTAACTTTGGAAACTTGATGAACAGTAAGGTCAGAAAACTATGAATACCAATATGAAATTTTTTAAATCTATTATTGTCAACTTTGTTTCACAATTTCCATTAACATCTAATAAATAAACCAGTAAGAATGCGATTAGAGGACCAAACCGATTTTTATGTAAGCGAAATAAAGTATTCATCGTTCAACACAAGAAGAAGAACAAAATGCATAAAAAACTGTAAAATGGTGTCAACAGTTACTGTAAGAAGTTAAACTTTCGTTCAGGTATGCTACAGAGGGATATATTAGCTATTTTATGAACACAAACAAGGGCGCCAGCGGTGGTTGAGTCACCCTTAATTTTGCTCTGACAAGACCACCCATTTTGTTCAGTAGGGCCTGAAGGCATTCAAATTGGGCGTCTACAGTCGCCTTCAGTGCAGCTATGACCTCGATATTCCCTTTGCTAATTAACATTTACTCAGGCACAGGTAGCTTGATTAGCAAAAGAAATGTTTCGAGAAGTGTAATGACCTCAAAAACTGTGTCGAACAGTTTTTTTCCAGAATCCTTCTAGAGGGACCGGATTCAAACCATGATTGTCAAAAATTTGCAATAAGTATGCTAATTATTAAATTAAAACCCAAGTTTGGAATTGAAAAACAAAAATTTGAAATGGGACGCGCCGAGACGTGGCACGAATTTTCGCAAAGACCTAACAAAGTTTTGTAAGTAATTATGGTAATTATCCAAAGAGAGGGCTTTCTTATCATGTAGTACGCTCGCATTCACGTTGACCACGATTCATTTCAACAACAAAACTAACGAACAATTATAGCTACGTGAGTACAGAAGTATAACGTACAGAACAAACTTGGAATTATGCAAGAATAAGAAATAATTGAGCAAAAAGAGGTAGTTGGTAATAGTTAGTCCGCTTCTAACGTTCACATTGACTACTTTTTACCACTGACATGACACCTTTTGCGCTCAACTTCGTATTCATACTTTCACATTTGTATATCATTCCGACGTATATTTTATACTTCATATTGCTCCATTTGTTATTTTTCTCTAAAAAGAAACATAATTTTACTTCATACTTTTTCAAACTATGCGGAATTCAACACTTTGGATCCCTCATCTATAGCTTTACCATATATTTTCTCATGCGATTACCAACGACACCTTTAACGATACCATTAATGTTAGCGCTGCCACAGACGGGCGCGGTTCCTACAATTATATTATGTGTCAATGTTTTTTCTACTGCGACTATGTACATCTGTGAATGCTTTATCAGCTTTAATCGCGCTTCAGCTTTTCTGTTTGGCGCGCGGCACAAGGCGATCTGGAAGCACTTGATGAAAGTTGTCTACGCTCTGATTCTATTATTCTCAGTTGCATTTTCGTGGAATCTCTGGTTTCAAAATGTGACATTTGATTATGTTGATCCGGCACATCCCGAACTCGGATTGAATGTGGTTGAGAGAAACCGTGAGCGTATTCTCTGGATTAACACGTTCGTATACATTTCTGTCCTCTGTCTAGTAACTACAGTAACCAGCTTATATTGGAACATCTACACATTGGTTAGGATAATCAAATGGCATTACTTTAATACCGTAACACACGATAAACCTAGCCGCGTAATGATACAACGCTTTTTGTTTTCGTTCTACTCATGTATATCACAAGTAGCAGTAGTGATTTTTTTGGTAAGACACGTTTGCTTTGAAAAAGTTTGTTTATTTTTTAAGTTTCAGACAATAACCTTACGTTTAAACAATGCATGCAATGCTTCTGTGTGTTATTTGGCTTTAGACATGTTTTATCTTTTGTCTCCGTGGATTTTCATATATACTCAAAAAGATGTCCGTTGTGCTATTAGAACCAAAACTATGCTGCTATTTAAAAAGACACACCAAGTTGCTGTTACGCCAAATTATCAGCAACATTGACTAAATCAACGTATTTTTTACGTTTTTTGCGGTTGTATGTACTGTTTGTCTTGAAAACAAATAATATACAACGGATAGTTGCTTATTATCCTTCGCCCTTTGATGCGACGGTGACACACTTTGAACGACTAACTTATTTATATTATATAACAAAACATTAACGAGTACTTATAGGTAGTTACGTCAGTGCGGTGAACTAAATATAATAACAGATTTCAAGCAGTAAAACCTAAAATTACACAAGAATCGGAAGTAAGTGACTGAAAAGAAGATGTTATTAACAGTCAGTCTGCTTGTTCTGTTTACATCGACCACTTTTTACCACCGACATGACACAAATTGAACTTTTTTAAGTTTTGCACCGATTAAGCAACACCAATTTGACCAGTGCCGTCAATGTCATGAGTACTTTCGTAGTCTTTGATCGCTTGGTAGACAAGTCCTAGAAAGGTAAGACATTGAGGTCCATGACTATCAAAATCCACTTACGCTGCTAATCATCTAAACTGTTGTCGGCCGTCTCGACAGTGTTGTCATACTGTGTGAGCGCCTGCGTTTCGAACTCAGAAGCGGCGTACCAAGGATTGACATAAGGGTGCAGAAGGGCATTGCTTACACTGATACGGTTGTTCGGATCGATTATCAGCATCTGGGAAATAAGATCGCGAGCACAGTCCGCTGTTAGTCCGTGTTTTCGGAAGGGCATTGTCTTTGAAACAAATGAATGACCATTTCTGCCTTTTTTCATGTTCGGAGGAAAGTCAGCGTTCGGGAAGAGCACCTTCCATGGCACCGAATCGTACAATGGACGACTTTTGATGTAAGCTCGAGTAGAAGGCGGCAGACGGACCATGAGGTCCTCATCAGGGGTGCCGAGAATCTCGATAATCTTTGTCCATTGATCAATGAAATCAGTGCCAGGAAACAGAATGCGAGTTAGAATCATCTCGGCAAAGATACACCCAACGGACCAAACATCGACTGAAAGTGCAGATCAAACATATAACTCACAAACTAAACCAACCATTCGTGTTGTATCCGATGCCGAGAATGACCTCAGGAGCACGGTAATACCGAGTAACTACATACGGCGTCATAACGCCATTTTCGTTGCCAGAGCGGGCAAGACCAAAGTCAAGAATCTTCAGCTCGCACCGACGGTTGACAACAATGTTGCTGGGCTTTAAATCACGATGAATAATGCCGGCACGGTGGAGGTGGTGGATCCCGCACAACATCTGATATAGCAGGAACGACATGCGTTCATGGTCAAGTTCCATCTGAATCACCTGGCACAGGTTGAAATCCATGTGCTCGGTGACAAGATAAACGTCGGAAAAGTCGGTCAAGCTTGTTTGGGGTGTGTAGGCATTCAGCAAACGGATGATCTAAAGCTTAGTTTTCTTTTTATGGCAGTATACGCATGGCAATTTTGATGAACTTACATTCTGACTATTCACTAAGTTCATGATGACAAACTCGCGATAGGCACGTTTGGCAGTCACCTGATACAAAAAAGGTTGAACAAGTTTCTTAATAGCAACACGCTGATTGGTAACAGTGTCGATAGCACTTCTAAATCAACTTTTTTAAGCGAGAAATGTCGGCAATAACAAATTACAAAAACATACATAACCACACCCTGAGCACCTAAACCAACATCTCGGATTGTTTCGGGATCATAGCGACGAAGCACCTGGAACCTTGCGTCTTTCATCTCGACATTGTAGAATCTGCCGTCCATGCTGGTTTGTACAGTGGTGTGCAGTGAAATATGACACCCCCCAAATTTACAAATAATTTCTCTTTTATAAATGCTACACAAATTCTGTCTTTAAAAATGATTTGTACACCTAAAAGAATAACTTTGAAATTAAAAAACTTAAGTTAGCCCTACGCGTCGACGAATTAATAACGAGTATCGGGTTTTGAGGTGTGCATTGAAATATGACACCCCATCGTAAAAAATTTGTAATTAATTTAAAATCTCAGTTTGACTGTACCAACAGTGTTGTTGGAGTTCCTCAATGCTTTGGGATCTTTTAGCAACGCGACTGTGTTGGAACATTGGGGTTTCTGGATTCTGGAAGCTCAGAAAGTGCTCCATAGCTCAAAATTAAGTTTTTATATAAAATTAATTAATTACACCTCTCAATCAAGGTACACAGCTCTTAAAGTAATATAAAAACGTGTTGTGATGCAATAGAGTTCATTTTGAATGTTAAAACTTGAAATTTCCGGCTTCTGATGTGACGCTAGAATCCGTAGGCTTCAGATTCCGCAGAATCCTGGAGCTGAAAAGCTTTGTCTTGTAACTTTTTAGGCATCAACACACTTGTATGACTCTTATACATCGTTTGCCGTGTATTGTTACTGTTGCCAATGCCGTTGTCGGCGTCTACAGAAGGTTGTGACAACAACTGCAGAAAACGCCCGTGGATAAGGGGAGGTTTAGGGGGTCACTGATTTCAAGACCAGACGCGGCCGAAGCAGTCTCGGCCGCGGTTACAATCCAAAGTAAACAATGTATTAGCATCATACAAGTGTGTTGATGCCTAAAAAGTTACAAGACAAAGCTTTTCAGCTTTAGAATTCTGCGGAATCTGAAGCCTACGGATTCTAGCGTCACATCAGAAGCCGGAAATCTGAAGTTTTAACATTCGACATCGACTCTATTGGCTTACAACACGTTTTTATACTACTTAAAGAGCTGTGTACCTTGATTGAGAGATGTAATTAATTAATTTTATATAAAAACTTAATTTTGAGCTATGGAGCACTTTCTGAGCTTCCAGAATCCAGAAACCCTAATGTTCTAAAACAGTCGCGTTTCTAAAAGATGTCAAAGCATTGAGGAACTCCAACAACACTGTTGGTACAGTCAAACTGAGATTTTAAATTAATTACAAATTTTTTACGATGGGGTGTCATACCCTCCTGTGCGTTGAGAGTGAAATCTGTCACAGCGAGTCACATCGTGTCACTGATCACTTTTTTGGAAACTCTCCTATTCGGCCTGTGGCGCATAAGTTTTGATAAATTTATGATTGAAGGTGTGACTCGCCGGGGGCTATCGATAGAGACCAGAAGCGTCGGGATCGGTATCGGAATAGCCGAGAAAATGCCATCCAAAGTTAGAGATCAAAGATCGTCGAAAATTAACTTCTTTAGTTTGTTATCAAAAGTTGGTTTCATCGTTCCTAGACCTTCGTCACTGTAAGGGGGACATTAGAAAGTGACGATAGGACGAAAAAGAAACAATAAAGGTGCCAAAATTGACGCTCGGATTGTGCCGATTGTGCGCGGCGTGTGGTCCCGGTTTAACCTGGATCCGTCAAAATCTCCAGTTTCCCACCATTTTCTTGCCGTTTTCTCACTTCCATCATGATTCTTGACTGGTTAAGCAACTTTTTGAACGAAAAGACTGATCAAACAAAGCGGATTTACGAAAATCAGGCGCGAATCTGGACGTTGCTGACACTTTGCCAAGCCGATGATGTTTGATCGCTAACTTCGGATGGCATTTTCTCGGCTATTTCAATACTGATCCCGACGTTTTTTGGTCTCTATAGATAGCCCCCGGCGAGTCACATCTTCAATCTAAAATTTATCAAAACTTATCCGCCACAGACCGAATAAGAGAGTTTTTAAAAAAGTGATCAGTGACACGATGTGACTCGCTGTGACAAATTTCACTCTCAACGCACAGGAGGGTATTTCAATGCACACCTCAAAACCCGATATTCGTTATTAACTCGTCGACGCGTAAGGCTAACTTAAGTTTTTTAATTTCAAAGTTATTCTTTTAGGTGTACAAATCATTTTTAAAGACAGAATTTGTGTAGCATTTATAAAAGAGAAATTATTTGTAAATTTGGGGGGTGTCATATTTCACTGCACACCACTGTATTAGTGCGGCGTCTCGGAGTTGCAGGAATGGGTATCTAAAAAAAGTAAAGTTGATATTTTTATGCCAAGAGCAACTGACATTTGACTTTCTAAAGACATTGAACTTGCCATCGCGTCACGTATATAAACTATTCTCATTACAAAAAGTGTTGACAATTGTTTTAGTTTTGTTGTTTTACCCACTTATGTAATTGTACAACGAGATCTTGCAAGTTAGTAAGGTAAATCGATCAGTTAGAACAAGTAAACTAATGAATATCTCTATTATTTGTAACAAACCTGATTGCAAACATTTCAACAGTACTTAGATCAAACTACATAGATTTATCAAAAGTCGTTTCGTCCTGACCTGTAGTGTTCTCAGTTGCATTTTCGTGGAATCTTTAATTTCAAAATGTGACGACTATTGATTATCTTGATCCAACGCAACCCTGTTAGAATCTGTGTTTGTGTTGTTCGGATAGGCGCTTGTGTCCTTTTATTTTGTTGATGCAGACATACCTCTCCTACTGTGTAACAATCGCAGTGCTTACAATAACAATGACAAAGATTACATTGACTCCACTTTTTAACATGACGACGCTTGTGTTAAATTTGCTCGCAATATTTGCACATTTTTACATTATCCCGACGTTTATCTTATACTTTTTACAACTGTATGTTCTGTTTTTCTCGAAAGAGAAACATAAATTCAATTCGGAGTTTTACAAGTTATACGGTATTCAGTGCTTAGCTTCCATTATTGGCAGTCTTGCGTTTCATTTTATTATGCGGTTATCATTAGCACCATTTGCATATTCTCTAATACTGTCCCTACCGCATTCCGGATGGTTTCCGACAATCACGGTAGCTATTGGTATCTCGGGCTACACAACAGTGTTTATCTGTGGATTCTTCATCAGTTTCAACCGTGCGTCTGCTATTTTCTTTGGAACTCGGCACACACAAATTTGGAAGCAATTAATGAAATTGGTTTATCTTTTGATTGTTTTGTTTTCTGTTGGCTCAACGTGGAATCTTTGGTTTCAAAATGTTACTATCGATTATGTGAACGTTACAAATCCAGATGTTGGTTTTTATTGGAACGAAAGAAACCCAGAGCGTATCGAATTCATGAACTCTAGGACAAACGTGTCTGTGCTTTTTGTAATTACAACTGGGTGCAGTGTGTTTTGGGATTGCTACACGTTAACGGTTTCGGTTAAACGAAAGTACTATGGTCGAAAGCAATCGTACCTCGATAACGCAGTTTATGCGAATTAATGAGTCGTCGATCGTTGCGAGACATGGCCCAAATCGCGGGCAATTTAGCGTTTCAAACGGTGTTTTACCCTTATTTCAAGGATAAAAAATATGAAATTTGAATAAATAACTGAAGTCTTATTTGCATGCTTATTTAGGGACCGGCAGGTCACGAAAATTTTGAATGCGTACAGAGTGTTCCCCGGTATACTGTAACAAAATTTTTTTTTGAAATTCCAAATTTTTTAAGTGTTTCGGACGTTTCGTTCCTTTCCGAATCGAATGATGGTATCAGATTTTAGAAAAAGTTGCTCTAAAGTGCCAAAACGGCAATTTTAACACGTTTTTCGAAGTTTTGGTCAATATCAGCCTCGCCCAGCAGAACGCCACTATAACCATTCGATCCGGCATCAAAAGTTACATCTATCATGTTGGCGGGATGTCCGGAACCGTCCGGATGCGCGTGCCACAATTTTTTAAGTGAAAGTGCCGAAAATGAAAGTTGATCAATCTTCACATTTAGCGCGTCTACACCCCCATTTTCATACCCGAGAAATTGATTGCCATTTTTTGTTTTGCTCTAAACACATCATAAAGTGCCAAAACGACATTTTTGGCAAAATTTTTGAAGTTTTGGGCACTATCCGTTTCTTCTCCGCTGATGGCACTATTACCATTCGATTCAGCGTAGAAAGTTACATCAGTGGTTTTGGCATGATGTCCGGACAGGTCCGGACGGTCGTGCCACAATTTTTCGAATAAAATGTCAAAATTCGAAAGTTGCTCAACTTCAGTAATTTGGGCGTCTAAACCCCTATTATAAACTATAAATCAATAAGTATTATTAGTTTTGCTATAAGTACGTTAGAAAGTGCCAAAAGTTGCTTTCAAACAAATTTTTTTCAAAAAATATTTTCGTTTCAAAAGCATGTTTGACATATCAAAAGCATGACTACATGGTGTTTTGATGCCGTTGTGTAAAGTAAAAATCATACTTGCGCTTATTTGGCATAAAATTAGTAGGTTGTAATGTTAAAAAAAGACGCGCTAATGTCACGTTTTCGTTCGCGCGCGTGTGCAAATGCTTAAGTTGCGTTCATATAAAAGAAAGGGGTCAATGGGAAAAACGCATGCGCAGTAGAGGCTTGGCGAAGCGTGCTCTTTGACAACGGGGTTTTTCACTCGAGAGACGCGAGTCCCCTTGGAGAAAATTTTTGGATTTTTGAGCTCCTTTTTCGGCATTTTCATGCCTTTATGATTGTTTTTAAATTTCTTTTTCTTTACCAATCGTAATCTACGGTATTTCTGCGTCGAATAAGACCGATTGCAGCCAAATTGGACACAATTTTTTTTGACCTGCCGGTCCCTATGCTTATTTTATGCAAATAACTGTGGAGGAATGATTAAAAGGCAGCTGAAAACCCGTTTGAAACGCTAAATTGCCCGCGATTTGGGCCATGTCTCACAACGATCGACGACTCATTAATTCGCATAAAACGCATTTGCTGGTAAAACCGAACAGATCCGAGCCTCTTGTGACATTTCAAAAATTAATCCCCTTTTAAATCGCTGAAAATTTGTGTACAGACCAATTAGAGGTCGTAGATGACGAATTCACCCCTTATTTTGTATATGGACGCCTTCTGAATCCAGCAAGCTCCAGAATCCGCCTGACAGAATCCATGACATCAAACCTCTACGTATTGGGTATCAATCAACTGCCCACATCAAGGCGATTATTTTAAGACCAAGTAGACCAGTATTGATTGATTTCAACAAAAGTTATAACGTGTCAAAGTCGAAAAAAACGACGAGATAGCCTTTGGCGGACTGTAGCGCCTCGGGGAGTATACCGCGCAAATTTTTAACCATATACAATCGATGTAGTATCAAAAAAGGAACATTTTATTTCTTGACAACTTTTCATTCTAGGTTGGGGAAAGCAGTCAAAACGGGCAAAAACAAATCACTGATAACGGTTCATAACAAATTTTTCGGTTATACAGCGCAACTATAAGATTCTGTGTTGCTAAAACATGGCAACTATGTTACTCTTCAAAACCAGAAAAAGAAAATTTTTTTGCTTACAAATTTATTGAATTAATTGAAAATTAAGCTTAAATTTTAAAACTTTTTTTTATTTGCAAAACTTGTAGTAAATGCATTGACTTAACTATATTAAAGTATCAGTGCACATAACTAATTGTTAAATGACAAGAAAAAAGAAATAACTGCAACAGAGGCCCGAACCCTCGACGACGTGCGTGTCATTATAACTTCGGATGTAGTTGACCATGCGCTCGCGTCATCGCGATGCTAGGTTCGAGTCCTTTTCAATAAATTTCTTTTTTCTAGTGTACAGATGATGTAATACACTAATTAAAAGTAAGTCACCGTGAGTAACAATCAATTACTGCAAAAATAGAAGATTTAAAAAAAATTTCAGAAATGAATCTTAATTTTCAATTAAATCAATAAATTTGTAAGCAAAAAAATTTCTTTTTCTGGTTTTGAAGAATAACATAGTTGCCATGTTTTAGCAACACAGAATCTTATAGTTGGGCTGTATAACCGAAAAATTTATAATGAACCGTTATCAGTGATTTGTTTTTGCCCGTTTTGACTGCTTTCCCCAACCTAGAATGAAAAGTTGTCAAGAAATAAAATGTTCCTTTTTTGATACTACATCGGTTGTATATGGTTAAAAATTTGCGCGGTATACTCCCCGAGGCGCTACAGTCCGCCAAAGGCTATCTCGTCGTTTTTTTCGACTTTGACACGTTATAACTTTTGTTAAAATCAATCAATACTGGTCTACTTGGTCTTAAAATAATCGCAATGATGTGGGCAGTTGATTGATACCCAATACGTAGGGGTTTGATGTCATGGATTCTGTCAGGCGGATTCTGGAGCCTGCTGGATTCAGAAAGCGTCCATATACAAAATAAGGGGTGAATTCGTCATCTACGACCTCTAATTGATCTGTACACAAATTTTCAGCGATTTAAAAGGGGATTAATTTTTGAAATGTCAGTGGGGTGTTCGGTTTTTCCAGCAAACGCGTTATAAACTGCGTTATCGAGGTACGATTGCTTTCGACCATAGTACTTCAACAACAAAACAGTGTTACAAAAGTTTTTATTTTCACTGTACTCGTCGATATTTCAGATGGCACTAGTGGTTTTTCTGGTAAGATCATATATTTTTCATCAACTGCTACTGTATCTAATACATTTTAGGCCATAAACCACTTAAATAAACTAGAACTTCTACCTCCAGTTAACTACTTTCTTGTCGATCTTGTTCATTTCGCAACTCCATGGATCTTTTTCTTTACTCAGGACGATGTCAGACGTCATTTGATTCAAATGTTCAGAAGAAAGACGGCCAAAGTTGTAATGGTGCCAACAATAGCCTAATATAAAAAAAAACAAAAATAAATTGGTTCTTTAATAATCTGTGTTGATTCGAACGACCTGCTAAAAAGTGTGTTTGATTATATAAACATTACACTACCCTCATTTGACTCATTACGTCATTCGCAGTACTCGTGCAGCGCTTTACATCAGATATTTTTGTTCCTCCTGCGCAGGGAAGAGACTGTCTAGATCCACGGTCCGAACAAGCGCGACTTTCGGTTGTGTGCGTCCGTGCGGTCGCAACACGAATGGTAAACCGCAACTGCGATTTCGTTAGTAAAAAACAAGACCGAGTTCGAAGCTGCCAGTGATCACCGTTTTTTAAAGAAAATCTTATCAATGCGTTTTTGGCATAAAAGTTACATTCTACCATACAGAAAAACAAACCACCCCCGAAAAACTATTTTTCAACAACCTTCCGAAAATGCCCTTCTTTCTACGGCACAAAAATCATGAAAAGTGGCAAAAGGCACCGTAACTTTTGATTTTCCCAATGAATTTTGACCGCGTTGGGCTCAATCAACGCGTAATTTGATGATCTTTCCAATGGCACTGAGAAAAGGGGGTAAAACTTACCTTTGAAACTTTCTACGGCACAAAAACCGTATTTTTGAGTTGCAATGGGCACCGTAACTTTTGATTTTCCCAATGAATTTTGACCGCGTTTGGCTTAATGGACGCGTAATTTCATGCTGTTTCCAAAAAAATTTTGAAACGGGGTAGAAAACATCTATTTAAGCTCTCTACGGCATAAAAACTCAAAAATGGCCAAAATTGGGGTTTTTCTTTCAGTAGCCACTTCCGTAAAACTGAAGTTACAAACTCCGTTCAAAAAAGAAACTGCCCTTTTTTTGATAACTAAAAGATTGAACAACGTCGAATTGTGAAAGAGTGCCATTTAAAAATGCTAATTTTAAATATGTGAAATTGAGGGGTGAAAGTGCTTGCCTTTCGTCAGTACAAACTCGGCGAAATCGGGTCCATTCTACCTCTGGTTGGGCTCATTCGATTCCCAACTTGATTATGAAGAGTTTAAACAACGTGGAATTCAACGAATTTGCCGAATTACGGAGTTGTAGGGAGAAAACAACGGCAAGCCCGGTCTTATAATAAAAACGCAACGAACTTTCGATCCCCGCTGCATAACTTGGCGAAAGGTGCGCAACGACCAACGACGTCTTTTTAGCTGAGTGTTCGAACCGTGCGTATGCGAAGGGATTGCCAGTGCACGACGGGATTGCATAGGGGGTTTTAGTGGTTGGCGGACAAGGTTTTCGGGCGGACAAGGTTTCCCGTTTGGCGCCAGTTTGAAAAAAACGGACAAACGACCAAACGAGATGGATCGTGCGGCCGCAGGTGAGATGCACACGGCATTTGTTTGGCCGTTTGTCTTTGTTTTTTCAAACTGGCGCCAAACGGGAAACCTTGTCCGGCCGAAAACCTTGTCCGCCAACCGTTTTAGTCAGTACACGGCGCACGCTCTTTCCAGCTGGGTCATGCAAATCTACGCTTTTTTTGCACTGGGTGCATGCACCTGTGCGTACGCAGCAGCGAGAAAGGAGAGAAAAGGGAGAGAAAAGACTGTGAATCCTGGAGTTTTTTTACTTGAAACGCTACAGACTTTGATCCAGGATTTCAAATCAAATTTTCTCAGGTGAAGTCGTAGCCATGAATCTGCTCTACCGTTTGGTTCCAACCGCGTTGGAATTGGTGCCCTTATCACCGAGTTGTACTATTGCAAACGCTCGTGATTGCCGATTTTTACACCCAAAAACCACATAATGCCACATTTTTCGGCGATGAAAATAGATATCGAAAGTTTCTCAGGGGAAGTTGTTTGCCAGTTCATTGCGGTCATTTTGACGCAAACGGCGAGTAATTTGGTTCAACCTGTGCCGAGATCTGCTATTGACAAAAAACAGTGGTTGACACTTCCAAATTCACACAATGCCACTTTTTTCGATGATGCCGAAAGATATCGGAAAAATCCCAGACAGATTTGTTCCCTATGTTATTGCGGTCAGTTTGACACAAACGGCGAGTGATTTGGTTCTTTCTGTGCCGAGATTCGCTATTGTAAGCATCCGCGATTGCTGACGCGCGACCCCGGAAGTCGACGTTTCGGCACGCTTCTCAATGCGGCCAACAGATATCGCAAATCGAACAGGTGAATTTGTTCGCTAGGCTGTTGCGATCAATTTGACGTCAACGGCGAGTGATTTGGTCACTTCTGTGCCGAAATCCGCTATTGAGTGCAAAATTATAGGACCACCAAAATGTCAAAAAATGCTCTGACCCTCTCCTTTTTTCGACCTTTTTTGCGTGTCGCATGCAGGCGGGCGAGCGACCGAGCGCGTTTTCTTGAACTGTCCCCAAAATCCCGTCGTGGTGCACACGCCTTTTTCATTTTTGATCCCATTATTACTATGTAACAGACCGAACATGTCTATTAACGGATATATGTCATAAGCTTGAAATGAGTAAAATAAACCTGTTTCTGTTCTATTACATTGTTGACTACAAGTTTATTGTAGTCAATTGACCTGGTAATGAGAATTTTGACTATCACAATGCAACGCATTTGACATAAATTGCGGTTGTATCACAGCAATGTAGATCAGAACGCAGGCCAGTCATAATGAGGGCTGTGGTTGTAATTTTTGTGTTGCTTCATTTTGCTTGTGGTCTCGACATTTCATTCAAGCCTGGTACTAACCTCACTGTTGATCAGAAGAAGCGTACGATGGAAATCCAAAAGTCTTTAGCTCGATTTACTGATAAAGAAATCATTGATAAGAGCATCCGATATCTTGCTATCAGTAAGTCTGTTTTAATTAGTAACTTTTAATAATTTTGAATCGTTTTTAGAAGATGAGTCGATCCGGAACTTCTTAGTCGCCACCAAAGATGTCACAATGCAAGCCGTGGTGTGTGTCAATCAAGTGTTGAAAGAAGTTCAAACCATAATCTTGTTGCACCAGATCACTCCGACAGAATTGGAAATGAAGATTCTGCAAACCTGCACATCGTATGAAAGCCAACTTCGTCCAGTGATTTCAGCGGCTCGTGCTCTTGAGGCGCTTGTTTCTCGTCAATCAAATGGATTTCTTGCTACTTTTCCACAGGCTTTTCAAAATATCGTCAACAGTGGCAATGCATTACAGAGTTTGATCGAAGTCAACCCGGCTATCATCAATAATACGACGGAATTCGGCCCAAAAGTCAAAACACACACATCACTCATCCGTGCTCTCAGTGAGCCTGATCGCTTAGCCATTGTCAACAACTTGCCTTTCTTGGCTCCGCTTTTATTATCAAACGGAAGCCAATATGAAACCTTTAACAGCTTCCTAAACAACATTGACGCCTATGCAAGCGGTGAAAGCTTTGATCAAAATCAGCTAATAAGCGAGCTAAACTCACTCTACAGTTACTTCGTTACCGTCATTGAGCAGGCTATTGGTCGTCTTTATCACGTCATTCAGGATGCAATCATCCCTGATGCCATTGCCAACGACGCTGACTTGAATGCTGTGATCGAGAGCGCAACTCCTGTCGGCACGCAATGGGGTTATGCCCTCATTTCGAGCATAAATCCGTTAATCGCGGCTTGCATTGGCGGCAGTTTTGTCTTTGAATAGTCAACCGTTGACTAATGTTTCAGTTTAAGAAAGTGCAATAAAAGAGAATTTCAATGCAAACGGATACCATCAAATAACTAACTACCCATCCAAATGACAAACATTCGCTGTAAAAAAAGTTTGGCGGGACATTGCACTAAAATTAGCATTCGAACCACTTTTCAAGGTGAAAATACCGCGGAATCCGGAATCCTGAAGCCAATTTCAAAGACGGTATTCACAAAGGCATTAAAAAGGCCTTACAATAAAGTGTTTAATGTTTTTCAGTTGAAAAAACAATATATTTCGACAATTTTTGCACTTACCAGAATGCAATTTTGCCAAAAGTCGCACAAAAACCGTTCTGGTAGCTTTTTTAACACTGTTTTTTCCTTTCGTCGTTTTAGAATCATTTTGCATCCTCTGACAGGTTGATCACATCAAATCGGTTAATAGGGTTCCATTTATTACAGAAGTTTGAAAAACCGACGGACAAATCATCCACAACCCTCTTGTTAACATCATAATCACCCACCCAAATGAGGTTCTTTTTTTTGACAATTCAAATGATTCTCGCCAAGTTCCTTTTTTAACACTACGTCATTTGTTTAGTTCCATTGATCAGGAACAGTTTAGTACGCGTTGATTAAAATTTAAATTCATGAATATCAGACTGTAAAACTATGGCCACGACTAATCCGTGCATAAATTAATATTGAACGCCTCCTCGGTGAACTTGTATAAAAGCGAGTGTCGACGACCCAGAAGGCATATTGAATCGAGTCAGTTGGCTCCATCCAGATCCACAATGGCTCAAATCTACATTGCTCTCTTCGGTTTGCTCGCCCTCAGCGGTGCCTGTAAGTTTGACTTTTACATTTGACATGATTTGTATCTACATTTTTGTTTAAGTGGCCCAAGTCCCGTCGTATACGGTGACTTACACCTCCTACTCGGAAAGCATCACGACTCTTCTGGAGACATCGACGACCTCCACCCACTGCAAGCTTATCAGCGGCCTCTACGACGTTGGCGCATCGGCTGGCCTCACCACGGCCCAGAACACGACCTACTACGCCTTCTTGGACGACCTCGAGACGACCGTCATCAACAACAGCTCGATCACGAACGAGACCGTCAAGCTGTTCTACGCCGCCAAGGTCATCGCCGAGTTCAACGTCACGCAGCCCCAGATCTTCACCCAGATCAACCAGAAGAACATCACCGGTTGGAGCACCGTGTCCAACTTCATCTCCATCACCAACTCCTACAACCTCCAGACGTCCCTCAACCTCATCCTCAGCACCGACGCCAGCGGCAGCACCGAGTTCTACAACCAGGTCATTTCCGCCTTGACCGTCGGCGGCTACACCACCGAGCTCACCGCCTTCACAGCCTTCTGGGACACTGAAGTCAAGTCGATCGTCGTCGACACGACCATCTCGGAGAAGGTCAAGTGGGCCCAGATCTACGCCAAGTTCATCAACGTCTTCTTCTTCGAGCACTCCGCCTGGTACACGACCTTCTACCAGCTCGACTTTGGCTTCTACGGCAGCTTCTACCAGCTGTTCCAGAACGCCTTCGTCTACTACCAGGACGAACAGGTGTCCAGCCTCGTCCTCGGCGACGTCTCCTCGTGCCAGCTGCTCATCCAGTTGAACGCTGCCATCACCAACAAGAGCCTGCCCTTCCCCAACACCGTCCGCGCCCAGATCAAGCAGTTCTACAACGCCCTCGTCCAAGCTTTCGAATCCACGACGACTCTCGAAGGCCGTCTGGCCATCATCAACCAACAGTTCGGCTCCTTCATCGGCCTCCAGTGGAACTACTTCACCTGGTTCCAGTACGTCGGCTTCGGCAACTTTGGCAACTTCTACCAGCTCGTCTGCTACATCGGCACCAAGAACATCTGCGGTGGCAGCTTCCCCGAATACGGCATCCCACCGGCACCGACTGCTGCTCCTGTTACTTCTGAAGTCACAGTCGAGGTCACGACTGTTGCCACCAGCGAGGCCACGTCTGCTGCTACTTCTGAGGCTACCTCGGAAGCGTCATCGGCCGCCACATCTGAAACTTCGTCTGTTGCTACATCTGAAGTTTCGTCCGCCGCTACATCGGAAGCCACCTCAGAAGCTTCATCTGTTCCCTCGTCCGTCGCGACTAGCGAGGCCACCAGTGAAGCCACTTCCGAGGTGTCGACTGCTGCCACTCCTGAAGCCACTTCGGAAGCGTCTTCGACGCTCATCCCGTCTTCAAGCACTCAGTGCAGCTGCGTCTGTGGTGGCCAGTAAAGGTGCTCCTGCCGATTTCACGGCACTTGCCGCATCTGATTGCGATGCGTTAGACTAGTCATTTTTAACCTTCTGGAAACTGAATTTGTTTCGTGAAAGCAATGCACGAATAAAAATGTTACAATCTTACAAAATTTGATCCTTGCACTCAAATTCGCGTTCGGGTCGTTTTTGATGGTGAAAACTCTGTGGAATCTAAAGTTCTAAAGCCAGTTTAAAAATTGGTAACTACGAAACTTTTTTTTTTTTAGCAGAAGAGTATTTTGGTACAGTGCGCTATGCATTTCAACAGAAAAAACTCCGGAATTCATAAATTTTTTGCACTTATCAGAACGCCAAATTGCCAAAAGTCACACAAAAATCGTTCTGGTAGCTTTTTCAACACTGTTTTTTCCTCTCACCGTTTTTCGGTCAATTGTCATCCCCCGACAGTCGTATCTGATCAAATCGTTCCTGAGACATCTGTTAATCATAGAAATATTTGAAACTGTCAGAAAAATCCACTGTAAACTTCTCCTTGCTACCCAAATCACCCATCCGCTTCTAAAACGGCGACCCAAAGTGCGTTCGTGGAAAGAAAATTTTGCCAGCCATAAAGCACGCTCAAAAAAATGTTTACGGTAAAAACAATATTACAAATGGCAAAACAGAAATAACATAAAAAGCATTAAAAATACAGCACCGACATCAACAGAATAATTATTCATCATCGTCCTCATCGGAATGCGAATACTGACTGCGAGTCTTGCTAGCAGCAGCGCCGGCTTTGAAAATGTCGGCAACCACAGTGGCATCGAGTTGAAGGAAATCAGGACGACGGCAAATATCTTCCACGTTCTTCAGAAACACTGGGCCACATTTGCCTTGAAGCGAGACATCGTCGTTCTGCCAGGCGTAATCGGCAATGGCGGCAAAGTTCTTGACGGTGCAGTTGCGCTTCAACCAGGTGTGCAGCTTTTCCTGAAACACCACTTTTGGATGGTAATAGAAAAACCGAAAAGGGACTCACCATAGGCGGCTTGATGATGTACTTGTCGCAAAAGCGAATCATGTCAATGACGCTAGCCGGGGTTTTGTGTGCCGCATTGCGACCGTAACAGTTATCGAGGACATTGTTGACGGTTTCATTGGGGAAATCGGTAATGTTGATGATGCCGGTCTTGGATTCGTGGGTGTCGTGATGAAACATGGCGCTGAAGACGGGGGAAATCATTGAGAGGAAACCGCGATTGACCTGAAAGCTTGTGGCGTGTTGGATATATAAAAATCAATGATGGAAGTGACAGTTTCAACCAACCTTGATTTCACCATCTTCAACCTTAATCGTAGCATCGAAAAAGCCTGAATCCAGCCCAATAAACTCGTCAATTGTCGTGGGATCAATCGTTTCAGATCCGCCTGGCAGGAACGTAGCTTTGCATGTAAAAGTGTAGTCAAACTTGAACCAATTGTTACAAAGGCCGCGTTTTAAAACGCGTTTCTTCCCATCCTCAAGATGAAGCTTGAAGCGTCCTGGAAAGAGTATGATGGGCATACATTAGTAATATTGTTCAAAACTTACTGATTTTCGGTTTCTGTTTTTCACCTTTATAACTGTCGACGACCGTAACGGTTCCCATCACAGTGGCGGGTCCTCCAACAACACGAATGGTGAACTTGATGGCATCAAGGTCCCCGTCCTTCATGTCTGGAAAAGCACCAAACTCCCATTTGAGATGCGGACAGCCACGGACTTGATGTAGATAGGAGTAAGTCTCCTCCAAGTCGTCATAGCACATATAGGCTTCGATTGAGTTTGTAAACAGTCGGGCCATCTGAAATGGAAATCAGTTTGGAGCTCCGGGGCAGGAAATGAAAGAACAAAATGCATGAAAATGACACTTTTTGGGCAACAAATAAACACGAAACATAAAAAACATCAAAGATATTGTCAGGGCAAGAGCTCTTGCTATAGAAAAGCTCTTCCGGTGGCAATGAAAAAAAGGAAATGAGGCAAAAATCGGGTGGAAATTACAATTTTGTAACAGAAACACGCAGATAATGCAAATTTCGGAAACAACGCAGTTAGTGTGTGTGTGCAACAAGCAAGCTTTCGTGGCGAGAGAGCTTTACCCGCCGTGAAGCACACAGATATCGGCGTTGAAAATCAGTGTTTCAACACAACTGTCTTTGCACCATCAATTTTTGTAAAGTCAAGATGCTATAATATAATCGATCATAGTGTGATCAAATAAAAAAATTCACATCAGATTGAACGCTAGTCTTTAAACACATCTGCTGTTTCGACGTGAAAAAAGACAGTTAACACAGCCGGTCACAGAATCTGCAATCAAACGCGTTGTGTGGCACCATTCCCTGCTCACAACGCCTCACTTTCGCTTACGTCAAGAAATGGTTTACTCCCATTTTGAGTACTCGTTATCAAAACTGTAGCTGTAGTTCTGAAAACTAAAATTTCCTAATCTGTTTACGTGTACCTTTTGATCTTACTTGTCGTAATCCATTTATGTTACTTTTTTAACTTTTTAAATTGCAACACAGTACCGCGAACGCTTTTTTTGCTCTTTAATATTTAGTTGAGATGACAACAGACCAGGTGAACATCTGCAATTTGTTAAATTTCACCTGACTATAGCAAATTTCAGGTATACCTAAAATTTGTAATTTCATTGGCGGTTTCATATTGTAAGTCTGGTTTCCCAAATGTCAAATATGCTTGCAGCAGTCTGGAGAGGCGTTCAGTTTGCTTCCTGTTTCATTTGAGTTGCACTTGCGAGTTCCGTCATGTCTGTTAACTTTACCACCGTTATTACTGATACACCGTACTTAAATTTAACCAACATTTACAATAAAACTGCGTACGTCCCAAACGTCAGCGAGTACTTTGTCCATCGCTATGAGATGATCCCACTTTTTATCATTACATCAGTTATGAGGATATTTGTCTATTACGTGATTTTCACAAAGTCCGAGCCCCTAGGGACATTCAAATATTACCTTTTAAACCAAGCTATTTGGTCTCACGCTTTTGAACTTATCATGGTTCTTACTAGTCCTGTTGTTTTGAGCCCGTACACGGCTGGATTTATGGTGAGTAACATCACCTGTTTTTTGTGATTAACGTTTTTATCTTTTACTTTTTTACAGGGTGGCATATTCCGAACAACAGCGAACTACTCCACCGCCGTTAATCTCGTCGCTGTGGGCTTTATCATCTTTACAAACAACATTTTTGCTACGATTTTGTCACTTTTGAACCGTTACATTTTTATGTTTTATCCAGATTCTCGAAAATACTTGGAAAACAAGTACACTTTTGGATGTCTTATCCTTTTCCTTATGGTAGCTTACGGGTTAATCATAACTAGCGTGGCCATTTCAAAGAAGGACTACAGCGTGGTTCGACAATATGCCGTCGACGAAGGTAATATGGCACTGCAAGAATTCTTCTACGAACCTTCATTTCTTTATGTTCGAGACTTTGGCAGAAACATTCGATCACCATTCTTAGCATTTTTGATCCTTTTATCGGTTTTATCGTTTGTACTCTGCTGCAGTGTCGCTTGGTTTGTCCGGAGTGTCTTTCTTTTTCGAAAGAAGGCACCAACTGTTTCCAAAACTACGAAATCATTGCTAGTTATGACCCTGTTTCAAGTAATGGTTGCCGTTTTCATTCTTTTCATTCCATTGGCGATTGTGATGGCTCCACTTGCCTTCAACATTCCGGGTACCGCAAACGTAGTAAATTTTTTCATTTCCTTGACGTCGTTTCACGGCTTAGCCGACATGCTAAGCACTTTATATTTTGTAAAACCGTATTGGCATTACTGTCAACGCTTGTTTTTCCGTGTTCGAGAAAATAAGAAAAGTGCAGTGACACCACGATCGGTAACTGCATACCCGGTTTCTGTATGTTAAACTTGTTGTTGTTGGACACTTATCATGTGTCTCTGTATGTTTAGACATACTGTAATAAACAGGGTTTTAAGTGATGGAGAAATTAATGAGGTTTACAACACCGACCGGCGCGAGCTCCCGGACGCAAATTCGATCGAGACTTGAAGAGGATTAAGATAGGTGCAAGGCGGGGAGGAAAAGTGTGTAAGAGTGGACGAGGGTGCAACGTTCGCGGCGGGAAAGCAAAAGTGGGTTGATGATGACAAATGTGCAACTGTAGGAAAGGGAAAGGGGGCAAAGGTGCATGATTAATAAACCACACGTACGGATAAATGCTTTTCGACATTACTCTTTCAGTTTATTTAAAATGAAGCAATTGTTGAAATTGGTGTAACATTATTTTTGCGGCTTAGTTTTACAGCAATGTTAAAAAACAACTTCCAACAATATAAGCGATACGGTTTCACAAAATAAAGAATACTAATCAAGTCCACTGTACCATACACACTGACAAAAAAGCTTACAGAATTGACAAAGTTTGCACTTCCTTCTATTCGAAACGCCCAAATAAGGGCCAAGGTTCCCATTGGAGTGAAGAGAAAGATGCAACAAAGAAAAGCTTGAATAAGCGAAGAAACAATCAATGACTTGGCGGTTTTCGTTAGGACGATAGACTTTCCTTTACGTTGAGATACGTTTTTGATAAACCAGAAAACACAAAGAACTAAAACTAAAGTAAGTATGACAAAAATAACCATGATTCCAATACACACTTTTCTAGACAATCCACCGAGTTCTCTGACGTACAGCAAGCTGGGTTCATGAAAGTAAGAAACCAATGCGTCGCCAGTTTCATTTATTATAACTATTCGAATGCTGTCGAAATTACCAATCGACGGTAAAATGCAAACCGCTACCATTCCATCCAAGCCGCAAAGTAAAATACTAAATAAACTAAATGTGTATTTGTTGTGAAGGTAACCTTTAAGATGACTATGAAAAGTAGTTACGAATCTGTTTATCAGCGATAGAAATACAGCTGAACTGGTATTGAAAAATAACGCGATTATTGTTATTGTTAATAATGGAGTTATCTGTGGTGTGATGGTTGTTTCAAAGATGTTACCCTGATTTTGGTTGTATGAAAAAGCAAAAAGTCGCATAAAAAACGTTCTGGTAGCTTTTTTAACACGATTTTTTCCTCTCGTAGATTTAGGCTTATTTTTTATCCTCGAGCAAATTTATCATATTGAGACATTGCGATAGTAATCGAAAATGTTATTGGTTTTGTGATTACGGGATCGTAACGTTAACCATGAGAGCTGGTATACGGAAACTTTAAGTGTTAACTATGCGGAAAGTGTTAAGGTAATAGGGATGGACACATCCTGTTGATCTATGATAAATTATTTAACACAAAAAATGAGACTGTAATGTTAAGTATTCACATATCAATTAATCTTTTGAACCCACAGAAAACAAGAAAAACGCACACTGTAAAGGTGTTGTTACATTTAAAAAAAGCGCACGTAAAAGGATCGGAAGTATCTTTGCGGTGTATAATTTACCTACTTACCGTTTAGTGATGTTGACATACATTAAGTGTTAACTATGCATAGATAGTCGGGTAATATGGGTGGACACATCTATGAATAAGTTTAAACACATAAACTGAAACTTTAATGTTAAAATATTCACGTCGCAATTAGTTTCTGCACAGAAAACAACTGCGCACATTTTAAAAAAGTTTAAAATTTCGGATGCAATTTTTGTTAGAACAGCTGTAATTTTTTGGAACAGTCAGTTTGGCTACGCCGTTCTAACGCTTATCATCGTTTACAAGTGCTAAATCCAAACTCAGGCTCCGTTTATGTTTCATCGAAAATGACCTTTATAACGTACATCTCAAATCAATATTGCTACTGTAAACCTAGCAGGTGGGGCGGATTACAGTTTTGGGCCCACGTCGAAACACAGAAATACCAAACATACACTAATAATTGAACAACTTGTGTTTTACTTTTCTATTTTTTATCACAAAAATGATTTTACACAGATGAAACAGGGGCACACGTCTGACTATTTTCAAAGTCGCCTCTAAAAGCTACAGCCTACCTATTATATAAATGAATATTTCAGCCCATAGTTACGCGACACCGGTGGTAAATGATTATCTTATAGATCGAACTTATGAATTGATACCGTTATTAATTATTACTGTGGTCCTAGGCACTTTTGTCCTCTATGTCATTTGTACGAAATCGAAAAGCCTTGACTCATATAAGTATTATTTATTAAATCAGTTAATTTGGGCCACATTGTTTGAGCTTTCCTGTATTTTTCTGTGTCCCGTGTTTTTAAGTCCATACATGGCTGGATTTATGGTACAAAATCACAATTATTGATCTTATAAACTAATAGTTTTTTTCAGAGCGGATTTTTTCGACACATTGGCTCTTCACAAATTACAAGTGTCTGGGCTTTTATAAGCCTTTCATTGTATGTCAATAACTGTTTTGCTGTCTTTTTGTCGCTGGTTAACAGAATGATATTCGCATTCAATGTTGGTTCAAAAGAGCATCGTTACAAAGTGTACATTTTCACTGCATATATTTTGGCTCATGTAATTTCATATGCCGCTCTAGCCAACAGCATATTTTCTTCGATAAACAACAATGAAAACGTCAGAAAACTGATTATTGAAGAAACCGGCAACGTATTAGTGCCATACTTCAATGAAATCTCTTTGATGTACGTCGGTGAATTAGGCGGTTTTGTTCAAAAAGTTTGTCTTGCATTTTTGATATTATTCTCCGTAGTGGTCATCATTCTTATCGGAACTGTATTGTGGTTCGTCAAAACGGTGTTTCTTCGCAAGCATAATTCTTCTGTTTTGACAAAAACTGCCAAATCGTTAATTATTTCGTCGATTGTTCAAGGATTAGTTTGCGCTGTTTTTACTTTTGTTCCTTACGGCGCTTTGTTGTTTGTATGGGCATTTAAACTGGAAAACAGCGCAAATGCTAATAATCATTTGGTTATTTTGTCAACTTTACATGGTATTGTAGACATGTTGTGCACACTTTATTTTGTTAAACCGTATCGAAAATATTGTTCGGGATTAGTTTTGAGATTGAAATGTAGATGTTTTAAAGAAAATAGTGTTCATGTTGTTTCATCGGGCGGGCGAAACAACGAGTTGCAGTGATTTTTGTACATGCTGATGAAAGTCGATGAAAAACTAAAACCATAAAGTTGTATTTATCGAATTAAGTAAGATCCAATCCAAATTTAACCGTCGACAACGAAACATTAGGTTTCTTTCATGGCTAGATGCGCGCACATTCAATGGGAACTACCCCTCAAATCCGATGATACGTTTTTTGTGTGTATGAAAAAAAACTACTAGTCTGTTCACGTGTACCTTTGATCCTACTTCTCGTATTCCACTTCCGTTACACTTTATAACCCTTGAAGTTGCAACACAGTACCGCGAACGCTTTTTTTTTGTTCATCAAAACCTGATTGACATGACAACAGACCAGGTGAACACCTGCAACTCGTTTAATTTCACCTGACTATAGTCAAATTTCAGGTATACCTAAATTTTTCGTGTTTGACAAAATAGTGACTTTTCCACTTGTATTTAGACCACGACAGCAAGTCAATCTACAGACAGTTCTAACTTGTCGTATTAGCATTGTTCTTATTTCAATGTTCATACAGACAATTAACCACGCAGGCATGCAATGACATGCGTCGAGTAGAAAATATAGAAATGGTGAATACGTCATGTCGAAGATGCCAGTTCCTTTGTAGACTAATGAGACCTAGAACCATTAGACACGTTTTTAAACCGTATTATTATCATTAAAAGTACTTACTGTGACGATAATAGTTAAAGGTTCAATTAAAAAGGTCAATTGGCCAGGAAACTGAACTTGTTCCGTGAAAGCAATGCGTGAATCACGCATTCTTGGAAATCATTCCATGCCACATTTTAATCGATCTGTGCAGTGTTGGCGGATCTTTGCACTCGAAATCGCGTTCGGGTAGCATTTTCAAGGTGAAAATGCAGCGGAATCCGAAATTCTGAAGCCATTTTTAAAAATAGTAACTGCAAAAACACCGCAAAAGTCTTTTGGTACAGTGCGTTGTCCATTTGAACCGGAAAAACTTTAAAATTCGACAATTTTTGCACTTACCAGAACGCAAAATTGGCAAAAGTCGCATAAAAATTGTTCTGGTAGCTTTTTTAACACAGTTTTTTCCTTTTGCTGTTTTTCGGATATTTTGCATTCCCTGACAGTTTTATCAGGTCAAATTAATTCCAGGGCTTTAGTTCATCACGGAAATAATCAAAACCGTCAAATCAGCCTCCCGCAATCCCCCACTTTGCTATCCCAATCACCCACCCGCTTCGAAAACGGCGACCCCAAGTGTGTTCGTGGAGCGAGAACCTTGCCAGCCATAAAGCACGCTTGAAAGGAAGTTTATAGCAAAAACGACATTACAGATGACAAATCAGAAACACCATTAAGAGCATGACAGTAACACAAAACAAACTTCAACAGAATATTTACTAATCATCGTCCTCATCATCAGAAAGCGAACGCGTCTTGCTAGCAGCAGCGATTTTGAAAACAGCAGAAACCACGGTTGCATCAAGCTGAATGAAATCAGGACGACTGTAAATCTGTTCCAGATTCTGGTTAAACACCTGGCCACATTTGACTTGAAGGGATTCATTGTCGTTCTGCCAGGCGTAATCGGCAATGGCGGCAAAGTTCTTGACGGTGCAGTTTCGCTGCAACCAGGTGTGCAGCTTTTCCTGAAACACCACTTTTGGATGGTAATAGAAAAACCGAAAAGGGACTCACCATAGGCGGCTTGATGATGTACTTGTCGCAGAAGCGGATCATGTCGATGACGCTAGCCGGGGTGTTGTGTGCCGTGTTGCGCCCGTAACAGTAATCGAGGACATTGTTGACGGTTTCATGGGGGAAATCAGTAATGTTAATTATGCCGGTCTTGGATTCTTCCGTGTCGTGATGAAACATGGCGCTGAAGACTGGGGAGATCATCGACAAGAATCCGCGATTGACCTGAAAGATGTTTATATAAAAATCGACAGTGGAAGCGACAGTTTCAACCAGTCCAAACATAAAGACAAACAAACCTTAATTTCACCATCTTCAGCCTTAATCGTAGCATCGAAAAAGCTTGAATCCAGCCCAATAAACTCGTCATTAGTCGTGGGATCGATTGCTTTGGTTCCTCCCGGCAGAAACGTGGCTCTGCACGTAAAAGTGTAGTCGAAATGCCATCCAACTTTACAGATTGCACGCTTGAAAACACGTTTCTTTCCATCCTCAAGATGAAACTTGAAGCGTCCTGAAGAGTGGGATGAACCTAGGTATGTTAGTGACTTCGTTCAAAACTTACTGATTTTCGGTTTACGTCTTTCGTCTCTATAATCGTCAACGGCCGTAACGGTTCCGATCACAGTGGCGGGCCCTCCAACAACACGAATATAAGTTTTGATGGTGACAGGTTCATCGGGCTTCATCTCTGGAAAAGCTTTGAACTCCCATTTGAGATGCGGAAAGCCACGGACTTGATGAAGAGAGGAGGGACCTTCCACAAAGTCGTCATCGCACATTGAGTCGGTGATTGTATTTGTAAACAGTCGGGCCATCTGAAACAGAAATGGAGATGGAACCAGTACCAAACGAGCAAAACGCATGAAAATGACATCTTTTGATCAATGAACAATTGTGAAAAAGGGAACACATCAAAGACTAGGCAAACGCCCTTGAGATATAGAAGGATTTCTAGGTCAAAGGAGGAACGTACAGGGTGCGCCAAAATAACTGGAACTCGGTTTTTTTTGTCATAGCTACCGTACTCTTAATAATCTGAGTAAACTTTAAATTGATAAAGTTTACATACCCCTTAAGTAACTTACAACTCAAGCGATTTGATTGTAGCTGCTTTAAGCGTCGCTCCAGAAGCCAAAACCCGAGTCAAAAAAATGGGCTCAGGGCCGCAACTCACTTTTTCGTTTTTAAAAATTTTTAAATCGGCCTAGGTGTCGCTCATCACAGTCAATTCAAAAAAAACTAATTACTAGGATTCCTTAGAACACACATGATTTTTGGTAGCCGCCAGAATCACAGTTGAACCAAGTTTTAAGACGGATTCGTCAAACTATGTCAAGTTTGGGGTTTTCAGGATAAAACTTAAAAACAACGCAGCAATGTCGGGTTTTTTTGACGTTGCATTACTATTAGAGTCCTAGCAGCACTAATTAACTGGTTTGTTGGTATGTCAGCAAGGTTTTATGCCGCACAGAGGGGTAAATGCAAAAAACTGCGTTTAAAAACGATTTTGGTCGGTTTGAGTGCACCTTCGAAATGGGCACCGTATGGCTGTACCTAAACCCAGTAAATTCCAGTCTGTGCTCGATTTTGGAGTTAAGGGTCTATGCTAAGTAACATAAAAATTTCAAGGCCCTACAAAAATTGCGACGCCTGGGGGGTCTCTGAATGTCTCTCCAAAGGTCGCGGCCCAAAGGGGGGTAAAGTGCAGTAGCCTTTTGGCTTCTGGAGCGCCGTCTAGAGAAGCTACATTCAAACCGCGTGGGTTCAAGGTTACTTAATAGTTAAGTATTCGATATTAACTTAACGTTTAGTCAGATTATTACGAATATGGTAGTTAACACCAAAAAACCAAGTTCCAGTTATTTTGGCGCACCCTGTAAATGAGGAATAAAACGGGTGGAAATAACAAACGTTGCAAAGAAACACGCAGAACAAAGCAAATTTTGGAAACAACGCAGCCAGTGAGTGTGTGCAGCAACCAAGTTTTCGTGGCGAGAGAGCCTTACCCGCCGTGAAGCACACAGAAAATGACTTTGCAAATCAGTGATCAGTGTGTCAAAACAACAGTTTTTGCGGCATCAGCATTTAAAAAGCCAACATGTTGTAACATGTTAATATAATCAAAGCAACCAGAGTGTGATCGAGTTGAACGAATTCACATCGGATTGAACGATAGTCTCCAAACACAACTGATGTTTCGACGTGGAAAAAAGCCGTTGAGGCAGCCGATCATAGCAAATCCTTGTGGCGCCATTCCGTAGAACAATTCAAACAATCTGTGCAGGATTTTGTAAAAGATTACACTCAAGATCATGTTCGAACCGCTTTTTGGGGTAAAAATACCGCGAAATCTAGGATTCTGAAGCCAATTCTAAAGCTGGTGATTGCAAACTGTACCGATAATCCCTTGAGCAAATGCTCTGTCTATTTCAACTTAAAAAACGCCTAAATTCAGCGATTTTTGCACTTACCAGAAGTCAAAATTGCCAAAACTTGCTCAAAAATCGTTCTGGTAGGTTTTTTAACACTGGTTTTTCATCTCGCCGTTTTGGGTTCATTTTGCATTCTCTGACAGTCTGATCTGATTAAATCGATTATGGGGCTTCTGTTTATCACGGAAACACTCAAAACCGATGGCCAAATCATGCACAATCCCCGAATTTTCGTCTTAGTCACCCATCCGAAAGGAAAATGAAGAGGATTGAGATAGTGATAAATGAAACTTTCGCTGGGGGAACGAAAAAGTGTGTAGGAGTGGGTGAGGGTGCAACGTTCGCTGCGGGAAAGGAAAAGTGTGCAAGAGTGGGCGAGGGTGCAACTGTCGCTGCGGGGGAGGGAAAGGGGGTTGATGATGACGAATATCAACACGTACGGATAAATTCTTTTCGACATTACTCATTCAGTTTATTTAAAATGAAGCAATTGTTGAAATTGGTGTAACATTATTTTTGCGCCTCAGTTTTACAGCAATGTTAAAGAACAACTTCCAACAATATGTCCGATACGGTTTCACAAAATAAAGAATACTAATCAAATCTACCGTACCGTATACACTGACAAAAAAGCTTACAGAGTTCACAAAGGTTGCACTTCCTTCTATTCTAAACGCCCAAATGAGGGCCAGGGTTCCCATTGGAGTGAACAGAAATATGCAGCAAAGGAAAGCTTGAATAAGCGAAGAAATAATCAATGACTTGGCGGTTTTCGTTAAGACGATAGACTTTCCTTTACGCCGGGATACGTTTATAATAAACCAGATAACACAAATAACTAAAATTAAAGTTAGTATAATAAAAATAACCATGATTCCAATGCACACTTTTCTAGTTAATCCACCGAGTTCTCTGACGTACATCAAACTGGGTTCATGAAAGTATGAAACCAATGCATCACCAGTTTCATTGATTATGACTTTTCGGATACTGTCGAAATCGCCTATCGACGGTAAGATGCAAACTGCTACCATTGCATCTAAACAACAAAGTAAAAGTATAAATAAAGCGAATGTGTATTTGTTGTGAAGGTAACTTTTTAGATGACTATGAAAAGTAATTACAAATCTGTTTATCAGTGATAGAAATACAGCAGAACTGGTGTTAAAAAATAAAGCGATAATTGTTATTGTTAATATTGGAGTTATCTGTGGTGTGATGGATGTTTCTAAGATGTTACCCTAAATTTGGTTGTATTAGAGAGAATTTGTTAATATGACTTACAAAGTAACCACCCATGTAAGGGGTTAACATTACCGGACGCAATAAAACATAAAAACTTTCAAACAGTTGTGCCCAAATGATCTGATTTAAAATATAATACTTGAACGAGCCAAGAGATTTTGACTGAGTGATAATAACGTAAACAACAAAAAAGCTTAATAATAAGTTTAGGGAAAATAACGGTAGTGTTACATATTGCTGGTTCTCGAAGACGGAATGTAATGAAGGGGTTTCATGATGGATTATATTAGCCATACGACCAAAGCTGTCGTTGGGGCAAGTGAAAACCTTTCAATATGGCAGCACCGTCTTGCATCAAGTTGATGTCAAATCCAGTAATCTGTATGAGAATTCACCTGTCAGACACACTTTTTATGCACTTTGTAGTCAGTGTAATCAAGAAAACTCGTTTGCAAAATCTAACGTGTCAAAAGTTCAAAGCATGACCAGATGACTAAAATGTTTAGTAAATACACACAACAATACACCTTTTGTACTCAGTCATCATTTATCCAAGCAATGCTGTGCTGTGTATTCCTTTTTATCCCGGTTGGGACGTTGATGTTTATTTGGGCATTTAAAGTGACAGGCAGTGCCAATTTAATCAATTTCTTAATAATTATCGTCACTTTGCATGGTACTGTCGATATGTTTTGCATTCTTACATTTGTAAAACCGTATCGGCTTTATTGTTGGAAATTATTCTCAAAAATGCGACGTGTACATTCTCAAAATGCCATTCTCATTTCCACGAATGTCTCAACTGTGAACAAACAAAAAGGTTAATGTTATCAACAAAGTTGAACAGAAATCAATAAATATTACATAGAAACGTTATTTTTCATCTTCTGGCAGTGTTATCTGATTTGATTCCAAAGTGTCAAATGACAACGTTATAAATTGCCAATCAATGATATTAAAAAAAGTATTTGAGATGTAAATAGATAGATCGGAAACCAGAGAAGGGGTTTGCCGTTGCTTCTTCGAGTAAGCTTTTTTAGGTGGCTAATAACCAAAGACAGGATGTGATGATTAAACTCTCAAATCTTAAACTCCTACTAGGTAGACAATGTTACCGTATAGCAGCATAAGGCTGCGTTGGTTTTTCGGACCAAAGTAAAGAATGGTAATTTAAGGGGTGGCAAGTTTGAGTACAATTCACTTTTTACATAAACCTTATTATAGTTAGGGCGCCAGGACAAATCTCTCTTTTTCTTTCTGCATAGTTTATTAAGTGTCTGTCTATAATGTTACACATTATCAAACCCCTAATCAAAGGCATCACTGTTTTGGATGATTTTTTTCTGACATAAAACGCATTTTCTGAAAAAACCAAAAACCCCAGTGACACTTCAAAAATTAATGCCATTTTAAATCGCTGAAACTTTTTGTACGGACTAAGTGAGGTCGTAGATGACGAATTTATACATTATTTTCCATATGAACGCCTTCTGAATCCAACGGCGAGTAATTTAGAGTCCTATGTGCCGAGATCCTCAATTGTTTTCTTTAACTGTCCCCAAAATCTTGTCGTGAAGTCATTATCAGTTTCAGATTTTGGTATAAGTTTAATTGTAGTTTCAAGATGCATGTCAACAATTTCAATATTGACGACAACTCAAATGGCATTGTTTTTCCGAAACAAGGTCGTTTCTTAGTTGCACATTCAACTAAGAGACTATCTCCGTGTGTCATCTGTGGTGCAAGCTCGAAATGCCGTCATTTTGGAGCTGTTTGTTGTAATTCGTGTTCTACATTTTTTCGTCGAACCTTATCGAGCAAGAAAAATTATTCCTGCGCACTTAATAACATGTGTGTCATCGATTTCAGTGAGTTTCTTTAAATTCCAAGCCGCAGTTTAGTCTTCATGACCTACATATTAGCTACCTAGGTATATTTAAACAAATTTAGGATTGTTTCGACGCATGTGCTCAGCTTGTCGTATAAGAAAATGCATTTCCGCTGGAATGAATACGTTTCCGCCAGTTGCATCCAAGTCCAAACTACAAAACCAACTACATACCCCGCTGTTATGTAGTTCATCACTGCCGACAAACTTTTACAATATGCTATTGCTTCCAAGACTACAAAAGTTTGATCATCGTGCGCAGTTTTCAAATTATGGAAACAACAAATGGCTTCAAGACCTACTGATTTCAAAAAGATTGATCGAACATCAGCGAGTGACACACTTGCCGCCGTCGCCGTATCCTCTTCGTGGAATCAGTTATATGCCCAACATACCTACACAGTTTTTAAACGAAATAAAACTGTGTCAAATGTTTCTCAACACTACTGGTATTTCGAGTTTTTGTAGTGATATTGCGGTAAGAATCTTTTATTTCATATTTGGCAATATCGATATTGTTCAGAGCAAAAAATTTACTGACATCATATTTTATTGGACCAACTTAAACAATATAATGAACACACTACAAAATGACAGCCTACAGAACCGAAAGTTAACAGCGATTGACAATTCAACGATCGAAATGCTAGAATCTTCGATAAGAGCATGGTACGCAACTTCGCCGATGTTTCACAGACATTTAGATTCCATTGTAAAGTATGTATTAGATTACTACAAGTTGTTTATTCGTTTTTCGCAATACTGACAAACTTATAGAATTTCTTCACCAATTTTTTTCGAAGCAGCAGATCTAATAACAAAAATCAACAACCTTCACATGACAAATGAGGAACAAGCCTTTTTCCTGTTTCTCGGAATGATTCAAGGTATTACGCGACTAACATCTGAGCCAAAAGTAACACGTTTACGCTTCCAACCACTGCTGAATACTGTATTTCGATCTATGCGTACTTACTATGGCGAAAACTTTCCTAGTGATTGCACGGCGACGCGTATGGGTAATTTGATCATGGCCCTGCCAGTTATAAACGTCGGTTTGAATCTTTAAACGCGTTTTGACATTTGAAGTTTGCAGGAAGTAAACAGTTTGTTTAGCAAACTAAAGATATTAGCGTCATTACATTACAGCGACCCAGTAAGGAACAAGTTTAGTTACAAGATTTAACCTTGACTTGCAGCAAGTGAACGGTTTCTTGGCGGTTTTTGGAAAAGAAAAAGAAAGAACACAACCAGAAAAAAACCTTAAAATGGTGGCGGACGCTCTATTTGCAGTGACTACCCTCCCGCGCGTTGAAGGTGAAATATTTCACCGGGTCCCACCGGTTTTCGCTGACCAACGATAATGAGACTACCTGTGCTTATCGGTGTCTGCAACCGGTCAATGATTACAAGTTAAGCTATGACGACTGGCAAAACATCACGTACGAAAGCAACGCCCGAGTGCAATATCGTCGAGACAAAGTGCTTTGACAATGCGGGTTCAAGTGATTCACCTTTTTATGAGACTTTTTAGAAAAAAAAACCCAAGAAAAAGCAACCTTATTATGAGGCTATTCCGTTTCCGCATTTGAACAAAATTGCGATGAACAGTCGACCTAATGCACTGGCTATGTTTTTCGGCAAGTCGAACCTAAATCAAAATCTTTATTTAAAATTGTCTTATAGGAAAGTCGCATCAAGGCATATCAAAATCCCCCATGTCAGTCGGCTGGGAATCCGATTATTCCAACAAAGCAGACTGCAAAAAATACCTCGACAATGACTAATGGATCGGAAAACGCTTCAAAGAAACCAGAAGCAAAATGAAAAAAAGTTAGTTTGAAATACAAAAACTGCCAATTTCATTTAGAAATTTTCATTTCAGCTCAATAACTCGTTTGTTTTCATTCTAGGCGATCATGGCCTACGTTATGGTGATCTCCGAAAAACCCGGATTGGCGAAATTGAAGACATTGCCGTTTTCTCTTCGAAACGACCCTAAGAGAGTTGAGAACAAATTCAGTGTTTATAAAGTCACCTACACTGTCACCCCCGGAGATGGACAGTTTTGGGGTCTTGCTTCACGTGAAGATGGCAAGATTAGAATATTAAGTGCACGTTTTCCACGTTTAAATGCCTATGCAAAGACTGCCAAGAGTAATGCTTTTACGGCGTATTGTTACTGTAAATCATTATTAAAATCGTATCCAAGTGTATTTTTATTATATCGTTTGTTGTATAAATAGTTTTTTATTATCTGCATTAGTTTTGACGTTATTTTGGCTTTGAAATGCTTTGAGCAGATTTGCAGGGGTGTAGTTTTCCTACAAATTTTTATTAGAACTGAATTTTTAATATGTCTTACCGTTATCCCATTGCACAGACTTATGATTATCCTATGTTCGTAGAAAATATTATAAATTTCCTACAAAATTGTTTTTGATGTAACAAATAATCAATAAACAACTGGTCGGTTCTTAAAAGGATAAGGTGTCAAAAATTCTTACATTCATGAGGGGTAAAGCTATTATGAGTTTACCCAAACGTACCGCAGTACAGTCATTCGAAAAATTTTCTGAATAATAAGTTTTCATCGCTCGAAAAATAGTATTCCTCAGCGGTTTCACGCGCAATCGTGTGTTTTGTGGATTAGATGATAGGAGCGTAATACTTTCAATCATACCAAGAATAAGGAAAACGGCTTGTTCTTCGTTTGTCATGCCGAGCTTACGGATTTGGTTTATCAACTCCTCCGTCCGATACCAAACTGGTAATGCAGTACTGTAATTTTTTTCACTTTCAGTAAATTTTAACGAAATATACATACTTTACAAGCGTATCAAAGTGCTTTATAAATAACGGTTCCATTGCATACATCTCTCTAATCGACGCCTCTGACATTTTAAGCATTGAATGGTCGACTAGTGTTAGTTTTCGTTGTCCAATGTTGTCATACTGTAGTGTATTTAGTACAGTTGTTATAAAGCCCCAATATAATATTACATTAGGTATTTTTTGTTCCTGCAAACATGACTTTAGTTCAAGAAACTGCGCATTTAAATAATGTAAGCACTTACAATAACTTCTTGAGCAACATCTATAATCCCTGTTGAACTACGAAAAAGCTGACAGAAACGCGACTCGTGCAATATGTAATCATTCATGTCTGCTATGCTACTTTTCTTATATAATGGAAACACTGCCGGTCGTAATATCATCATTCTTTGATGTAAAATCGAACGATTAACGAAAAGCAAGTTTTGCATTACTTTGTTGTTTGGAAATGATGAAAACAACGAACTGTGATCAAACTTTTGAAGTGAAAATGAAGACTTTTGTTGTGGCTTGATATATTTCTTTCTAATTATCCGTTTTGATGTTGACCCGAAAGCATTAACTCCAGATTCTTGCATGCCGACGGAGTAACACTTTTGCAAGCGACATGCCGGACAACATGCAGTATTGAGCACTAAAAAAAGAATATTATTTAAAATAAAACAGAAGCTGTATTACTCACAAAAATTGATAACACACTTTCCAGAATCGGTGCAGGCGTATTTTTTTTTGTTGGCAACAGTTCGCCGAAAAAAAGCGGCACACGCGTTACAACTTTTAGCGCCAAAATGATAACAGACAGCAGTTCTGGAACAGACGACACAAATGTACAAATTCTCGGGTTTGGGAGTATAAATCGATAACATAGTCACTTTTAGCTTTATAAAACAACCTAGTTCAGAGGTATAACTAAATAGCGAAGTAATAACTTTAAAAAAACGCAGAGGTTTATCAACCAACTTCAAATTAGTTTCGGAAGTGCGCTAACTACAAGTTGAGTCAACAACAGTTTCTGAAAAACTACAACTTACATTATGATAACGCCGGTCTTAGATTCTTCGGTGTCGTGATGAAACATGGCGCTGAAGACAGGGGAAATCATCGACAGGAAGCCACGATTGACCCGAACGATTGTGGCGTGTTGGTTATATAAAAATCAGTGAAGGAAGTGACAGTTTTAACCAACCTTAATCTTAATAATAATCTTTACGGCATTAGTTGTAAAATAAAATTTTTGTAATGTAATCAATTTCATAAATAACCAGAAATGCTCGAGTTAAACGAATCTACGTCTAATTGAACGCCGATCTTCAAACGACCGCTGGAATTTTGACGTTACAAGTGGCATTTTAGGAGGCCGATTACAGCAAATCCGCGAGCAACTAGTCTGTGCACAACTCCCTGTAACAATTCAATTGGTCTGTGCAAATGTTAAACCTATAAATGACGTTTGAACACCTGTCGAAAGCGAAAATGCTACAAAATCAGAAATTCTAAAGCCATTCTCCAAAGTAGTCGTTGCACTTAAATTTTAAAAAAATTGTTTGGTAAGTGCTCTATCCATTTAACGCGTAAAAACCCTAAAATTTTCCAAATTTTGCACTTACCAGAACGCAAAGCTGCCAAAAGTCACACAAAAATCATTCTAGTAGCTTTTTCAACACTGTTTTTTCCTTTCGCAATTTTTCGGGTATTTTGGGTTATCTAACAGTTTTAACTGATCAAACTGATTATGGAGCTTCTGTTTATAAAGTAAATGGATAAAGCCGAGCGACAAGTCACTCAAAGTGCCCCTATCCTATTCTTATCACCCACCCAAATGGATGTTCGGTTTTGACGTGAAAAAATACATGTCAGACAGCTGATTACTGTGTAAGTGTCTTGTGCCACTATTCTCCGCTTCAAATTCTATCTCTATCTTATGTTGCAACGGTCTTATGACTATCAGATTACGCTAATGTTTGCCCTTTGGAACCAACTCAATCACCGGTTCCAGTAAACATCCGACCGCAAGATGTATGTACCTTTCACGGATCATGGGTATCATTTCTGTATGATTGTGGTTAGGAATGATACCGCTAAGCGGTACCGTAACCGAATGTATTTTAGCTCTGTTGCAACGTAGTCCTAAGGTACTTTGCTTTAAAATGCAGGTGCGTTAAAATAATCATAATGTCTATTGACAGTTTTCAAACCTACATGTTAAAACAGTCTGAACACACGAAACCGCGTCAGAGGTACAAATTATTGATTTTTTTATCGTGTGAAAAAGTTCAGTTTATTACAGCATGATGACGCATGATAATTATCGTAAATAGAACGAACAAGATCAAAACATAGAAACCGGGTATGCAGTTACTGACGGTGCGGGACGCGTCACTACACTTTGCTCGTTTTCCCGAACTCGAAAAAACAGGCGCTGGCAATAGTGCCAATACGGTTTTACAAAATAAAGAGTACTAATCATGTCACCTAACCCGTGAAACGACGTCAAGGAAACTAAAGTGTTGACCAAGTTCGCCGTACCCGGAATGGCAAACGCCAGAGGCGCAATCCCAATAGCCAATGGAATGAAAAGAAAGAAGACGGAAACCATTACTTGAAACAGGGTCATAACAAGCAGGGATTTTGTAGTTTTTGAAACAATAGGTGCCATTTTTCGAAAAAGAAAGACGCTTCGAACAAACCAAGCGACGCAGCAGCAGAGAAATAATGACAGCACTGTTAAAAGGATCAAAAAAGCTAAAAATGGTGACCGAATATGTTTTCCAAAGTCTCGAACGTAAAGAAATGAAGGTTCGTAAAAGAATTCTTGTAGTGCCATATTACCTTCATCAATGGCATATTGACGCACCACGCTGTAGTCCTTCTTCGAACGGGCTACGCTGGCTATAATTAAGCCGTAGGTTAACATGAGGAAAAGAATAATAGACCCGAAGGTGTACTTATTTTCTAAGTATCGACGAGAATCGGGGTAAAACATGAAGACGTAACGATTTAAAAGTGATAGAATCGTAGCGAAAATGTTGTTGATTTCACGTAACAACTTTTAGGGTGGCTTCCTTCGAACCACTGCCACGCCACAAATGACTTACGTATTTACAATAATTGGCATCAGTTTATTTATTAAGACGAAGTCCAGGAGAGGTTTTAAAGTCGTATGACACTCATTTTTTTTTTATTTCAAAAATCGATAGGGCTATGTGAGCAACTGCTAAAACCAGAATATCACGGTCTGAAACCGCTTCTGGGCGGAGCTACGATTTTTTGAAAATTTGGCCCCAAAATCGATAAAATTAACATAACTCGTTGCGTTTATCCTATAGAAGGCTGAAACTGCGGTTCCAGCGTCAACTTTTGATGCTGAATCCAATGGTGATATCGAAATTTTGTTATCAGTAACTCTTATCACTGATACGAATTTTTTGAAAAATCAACTTTTTCAGTTTGGCCGCGGGGCGCTGTTTTATTGTAAAAAATCAACCTCCTGTTAATGCTGAACAATAAAAAATTTTTGTACTGCAAGATTTCGTAGCCGTTTGTGCGGATTCTGGCCCCATACATGGTCATCAAAAACGTTTTTGCTCAAACCTTTATGAAAGTTACATATTTGGAATCAGCATAAAAAATGGAGTCGATTCATGTATAAAAAGTAGTACTTTTGATAAGTTTCGGAAAAAACATATTTATTGGTAAAAAGAAAAAATGCACACAGAAGTCGAACCTGCCCTGTTTTCTTTCCCAGTGTGGTGGTGTACGACGCTCAGTTTGCGCGCGCGGGCAGGTTCGACCTCAGCGCGTACTTTTTCGTTTTTACTAATAAATATGTTTTTTCCGAAAATTATCAAAAGTACTACTTTTTATACATGAATCGACTCCATTTTTTATGCTGATTTCAAATATGTAACTTTCATAAAGGTTTGAGCAAAAAAGTTTTTGATGACTATGTATGGGGCCAGAATCCGCACAAACGGCTACGAAATCTTGCAGTACAAAAATTTTTTATTGTTTAGCATTAACAGGAGGTTGATTTTTTACAATAAAACAGCGCCCCGCGGCCAAACTGAAAAACTTGATTTTTCAAAAAATTCGTATCAGTGATAAGAGTTACTGATAACAAAATTTCGATATCACCATTGGATTCAGCATCAAAAGTTGACGCTGGAACCGCAGTTTCAGCCTTCTATAGGATAAACGCAACGAGTTATGTTGATTTTATCGATTTTGGGGCCAAATTTTCAAAAAATCGTAGCTCCGCCCAGAAGCGGTTTCAGACCGCGATATTCTGGTTTTAGCAGTTGCTCACATAGCCCTATCGATTTTTGAAATAAAAAAAAATGAGTGTCATACGACTAGGTGAAGGTCAAAATTTTCTCCTGGACTCCGTCTTAACACTACTTTTGGAATATTCTTGTCACTTCTTAACAGATTTATTTTCACATTCCACAACAATTTAAAAGGCTATCTTCACAACAAGTACACGTTTATCTTTATTATTTTAGTACATTGCACGGCATGGTTACTTATAGTAGCTTGTATTGCTCCCGCAATAGATAATTCCGACAATCTCAGAAAAACGTTGATCAATGAAACGGGAAGCACTCTGTTACCGTATTTGCATGAACCAAGTTTGATGTATGTTAGAAATCTTGATCTGGTTCGATTAGTATGCTTCGTATTCTTAGTACTTTTTACTAGTCTAACGTTAACTCTTGTTGGAATCGTTGTTTGGTTTATCGTCACCATATTCCAACGGAAGGAAAATTCGACGTTCATCACCAAAACTGCCAATTCGTTGATTGTTTCATCATTTATCCAAGCAATGCTGTGCTGTGTATTCCTTTTTATCCCGGTTGGCACGTTGATGTTTATTTGGGCATTCAAAGTGACAGGCAGTGCTAATTTAATCAATTTCTTGAGAATTATCGTCACTTTGCATGGTACCGTCGACATGTTTTGCGTTCTTTTTTTCGTAAAACCTTATCGGCTTTATTGTTGGAAGTTATTCTCAAAGATGCGGCGTGTACACTCTCAAAATGTCATTGTACTCGTTTACACGAATGTTTCAACTATGAACAAACAAAAAGGTTAATGTTATCAACAAAGTTCAACAAGAATCAATAAATGTCGTATACCCTAAACCATGACAATATCCCCTGCCACAATACTATCGATCTGGATAAGATATGACGATTCTTTGCACTTAAATTTGCGTTCAAATCGCTTTTTAAGGTGACAATACTGCGGAGTCCGAAATTCTGAAGCCAACTCCAAAAATGTTAAGTGCAAAAACCCTAAAAAGGTCTAACGATAACGTGCTCTATTCATTTCAAATGAAAAAACACCGAAATTCGACAATTTTTGCACTTACCAGAACCGAAAAGAGTCAAAAGTCGCACAAAAATCGTTCTGGTAGCTTTTTTAACACTGTTTTTTGATCTCGCTGTTTTGGGTTGATTTTGCATTTTCTGACAATGTTATCGGATCAAATTGGTTATTGAGTTCTTGTTAACCATGGAAATACTCAAAACCGTTAAAAAACCTTAACATCCCCACAATTCAACAAAACAAGAAGGTTGGAGGTTTGATTCGCTAGACTCGGGTGTTACACCCTGTTTAGCTAGTAAATTTTGTAGCAAAAGTGGAATACCGCTGTTTAAGTATCAAACTCCGTGTTTTGTGTGGTGATCGGAAAATGATGAAAATGTTAGGCTTGCACTTCTGTTACAAGAACCACCCGTGATAAATGACATTAAACAATGATTGTACGAAAAACTGCTTTTTATACAGCTGTAAAACTACAGAATTTTTTATTTTCAGATGTGTAATACTGAATTTTAAATACAAAGCTTCGTTGTGCAGATGTTAGCTATATGGTCTTTTAACTTAAGTTCTTAAAACGTGTAATTTTTCTAGATGGATACTGCTGTGAGCAATCAAATTCTTACATTATATCCTATTTTCACAAATGAGCATTACGAAATACTACCATTGTTTTTACTAAACTTGTTATTAGGATTATTTGTCGGCTACGTAATTTTGACTCAATCAAAGCGTTTAGGCTCGTTCAAGTTCTACATTATGAATCAAGTCATCTGGGCGCAGCTATTTGAAGCTTTGTTTGTTTTATTGCATCCTGTATTTTTGGTACCGCACTTTAGCGGTTTTATAGTAAGTTTTTCATGACGCTGACTAATAAAAATCGATCAATATTTCACAACTTTGCAACTTTTAGAGTGGCTTTCTTCGAACCACAGCCACACCACAAATGACTTCGATCTTCGCAATAATTGGTTTAAGCTTATTTGTTAACACAACTCTTGGTGTCTTTTTGTCACTTCTTAACAGATTCATTTTTACATTCCATGACAACTTAAAAGGCTATCTTCACAACAAGTGCACGTTTAGTATTATTATTTTTGCCCATATTGCGACATGGGTAGTTGTAGCAGCTTGTATTGTCCCAGCAATAGACACTTCCGACAATCTCAAAAAAATTGTGATGAATGAAACAGGAGACACATTATTACCGTATTTGCATGAACCCAGTTTGATGTATATTAGAGACCTAAAACTAGTCCAACTAGTATGCTTTGTGTTCTTAGTAGTTTTCGCTATTTTAACTTTAACTCTTGTGGGGTGCGTTGTCTGGTTTATCGTAAATATAATGCAACGGAAAGAAAACTCAACATTCATCACCAAAACTGCCAATTCGCTGATTGTTTCATCATTTATCCAAGCAATGCTGTGCTGTGTATTCCTCTTTATCCCGGTTGGGACGTTGATGTTTATTTGGGCATTTAAAGTGACAGGCAGTGCCAATTTAATCAATTTCGTGTTGATTATCGTCACTTTGCATGGTACCGTCGATATGTTTTGCACTCTTTTCTTTGTGAAACCGTATCGCCTTTATTGTTGGAAGTTATTCTTAAAGATGCGGCTTAATGTACACCCTCAAATTGGTATTGTACCCGTTTCCGCGAACGCCTCAGCTGTGAACAAATAAAAACGTTTAAGTGAAGCATTTAACAATAACAACTGCTTGGAAAATTAATGTTTTTAAAGTGTCACCAACAATCAATATTGCAAAAACGGTGGTGACATGGCGCATTCAGAATTACAGGGGGTAAATTGTGGCAGGAGAGCCACAGAGTGTTTGTTGTTGATGACTTCTCTGACAGTTTAGAGTCATTTCGTGATAAACAAGTGCCACATAAACGTTTTGATCAGATAAAGCTGTCAGAAAATGCAAAATGACCAAAAAACAGCGAGAGGAAAAAACGGTGTTAAAAAAGCTACCAGAACGTTTTTAGTGCGACTTTTGACAATTTTGCGTTCTGGTAAGTGCAAAAATTATTGAATTTCAGGGCTTTTCGGTTGAAATAGATAAAGCACTAAACAAAAAACTTTTTGATGCTGTTTGTCCTTACCATTTTTGAAATGTTCTTCAAAATTTTGCGGAATGTTTATTGCTCTGCAGTTTGCTCTTCCAAACTCACCGGTTCAAGCGAAGCCAGCCAAATGATCTATTCTTTACAGATCAACATTGTTGTAGTTAGTACGAATACACACCGGCGGTACTGTAATCGGTGTTTCATCACTGCCGCGAAGGAGTTTTGATGTCCACTTGTTTTTCATAATGCAGGTGGTAATGCAACAGCATGATTTCTGTTCTTTGTCAAACTTATGTGTTAGAAACAGTCTCAACACATAAAACCGTGTGAAAAGCATTGCTCACATGTCAATTGCTTTTTCCTATCTTTGAAAAAGTCTAGTTTATTACAACATGTATAACCATTTGTAGACAAACAATACAACACGTTCAAAACATAGAAACCGGGTATGCAGTTACCGACGGTGCCGGACGCGTCACTACACTTTGCTCATTCTCCCGAACTCGGAAAAACAGGCGTTGACAGTAATGCCAATACGGTTTTACAAAATAAAGAGTACTAATCATGTCACCTAACCCGTGAAACGACGTCAAGGAAACCAAAGTATTGACTATGTTCGCAGTACCCGGAATGGCAAACGCCAGTGGCGCGATCCCAATAGCCAACGGGATGAAAAGAAAGAAGACGGAAACCATTACTTGAAACAGAGTCATAACTAACAATGATTTTGTAGTTTTTGATACAATTGGTGCCATTTTTCGAAAAAGAAAGACGCTGCGAACAAACCAAGCGACGCAGCAGCAGAGAAATAATGACAGCACGGTTAGAAGGATCAAAAAAGCCAAAAACGGTGACCGAATATGTTTTCCAAAGTCTCGAACATAAAGAAATGAAGGTTCGTAGAAGAATTCTTGTAGTGCCATATTACCTTCGTCAATGGCGTATTGACGCACCACGCTGTAGTCCTTCTTCGAACGGGCTACGCTGGCTATAATTAAGCCGTAAGTTAACATGAGGAAAAGGATAATACTTCCAAAAGTGTACTTGTTTTCTAAGTATCGTCGAGAATCTGGGTAAAACATGAATATGTAGCGATTCAAAAGTGACAGAATCGTAGCGAAAATGTTGTTCGTAAAAATAATAAAGCCAACAGCAACGAGGTTAACCGCTGTGGAATAGTTTGCTGTTGTTTGGAATATGCCACCCTGAAAAGTAAATTATAAAAACGTTAATTACAAAAAAACAGGTGAAATTACTCACCATAAATCCAGCCGTGTAGGGGCTCAGAACAACAGGATTGCCGAGAACCATGATAAGTTCAAAGGCGTGCGACCAAACTGCTTGGTTCAAAAGGTAATATTTGAACGTCCCTAGAGGCTCAGACTTTGTGAAAATCACGTAATATACAAATACTCTCATAACTGATGTAATGATAAAAAGTGGTATCATCTCCCAGCGATGCACGAAATACTTGCTGACGTTTGGAACTTCTGCTGTCGCATTGTATATATTAGTTAAGTTTAAGTACGGTGTATCAGTAATAACGGTGGTCAAGTTGTCAGACATGGCGAACCAAACGAGTGCAACTCAAATGAAGTTAATGTGTAGCAGGAACCAAACCGAACGCCTCTCCAGTCTACAACTACCTTATTTGACATTAGCGAAACCAGTACGAAACGTGACGGTGAAACCAGACTAACAACATAAACCCATGGAAACGAAATTACAAATTTCAGGTAGAGTCAGGTGAAATTAAACGAGTTGCAGATGTTCACCTGGTCTGTTGTCATATCAATTAAGTATTGAAGAACAAAAAAAGCGTTCGCGGTATTACTGTGTTGCAATTTCAAAGGTTGAAAAAATGTAACGGAAGTGGAATAGGGAAGGGGATCAAAAGGTACACGTAAACAGACCAGGTAATTTTAACTTTCTAAACTACAAATACAGTTTTGCTAAAGAGTACTCGAAATAGGAGTAAATCGTAGCTTGACGTAAACGGAAGTGAGGCGTAGGCAAAATTTGAGGTTAATTAGGAAAGGATGACGAAAGATGCGATAATGAACAAAATACGCGTTTGCAATGTCGAAATAGAAATGTAACAGTACCAAAAAGCGTGATAACGAAAAAAAGACAACCCAAAAACCGCGTGCGCACTTACTGGTCCCGCCACGAACGTCTGAAAAACGTAATTAAAGTACTGTCTTGCATTTTCAAAAACTGAAAAACCCGACCTGAAATAATTAGAAGCAAAAAGCGTGAAAACGGCACAAAATGACGAAAATCAGAAAAAAACGTAGTCCTAAAACGGCCGCGTGCGCACAGTGTGGTCCCGCCACGAACGCCTGATCGCAACTCGCAATCAGCTCTGGCCAGCCGCGCTCGCCCCGGGTTACCCGAAAAAAGTGTGACGCGCGGCGTGGCCAGTCGAACCAGTTCGTCATTCAACGAAACAGTTCGAAACGCGTCGGGTCGTTTCGTGTCGGATCTTTCTTCCCGCCATGGATTTTCTCTCGGGTGTCTTTTCGTTGAACGGGGACGATCCCGAGGAAGAAATCAACTTTGCTAATTGCGCCTCGCCTGGACCATCCTCGATTGTAGCGAGCCATTCTAACACTTCACAAGCGGCGACTTCTCCGACGACAGTCATGGTCAGTAATGTGGATTCGCAGGACTTTTGTAATGTGGGTTTTTGATTGTTGTTTATCGATTTTTTGGATGGATATAATGGGCGTTTTTCAGGATTACTTCCGAAATACGAGCCAGCCACACTCCGGACTCACGCAGATAGTCGAGGAGACGGCCGAGGCTTATCACTGTCAGGGCCCCAATGGAACGCAGATGACGTATCTCCGGCGACAGACCAGCTTCAAGCGGACCCCCGAAGCTGCCAAACAGGGCCAGCGGTTCACGAACTTCAACGAAAGCCCTCTTTCTCGCCGGCGATCAGCCGCGATCTTCAATGATTTCATCAATGAGCCGCCAATGACGCTGAGCCAGGACTTGGGCAACTTCCAGCTGGTCAATACCCAGCGCTTTGACAATCTCCCGCCACAAGTGAGCGCCTATGGCACTGATGCTGGATTCTATGACAAAGTCAATGCGTCCATCATGCTGAGCTGTGAGAAATACAAGGAATCGATCACGCATCCGCGATATTTGGTACGTTTTTGCCTTTTTGATCAATTTATCGGTTGATTAATATATATTTTTCCAGTTCGACACAAAGAAGAACACCCTGTTCATCATGCCGGGCCACTCCGTCGCCATCTACCTCGGCCAAGCCCTTCCCGAGCTCGCTGGCGCCTCCGTCCGGACCTATGTTGTCTATGATGATGACGCTTGTCGACAGAAGCTTGTAACCACCTGTGCCAAACACACGAAGCCTCAAACCGACCCGTGGCATCGGTATTACCTCAAATCCGATGATGCTAGCGTGATTCGGCATCAGAATAGCCCCGCGGATCCGCTGTCCATCATCTTCCCGACGGCGTACCACCGGCAACCGCCTGCGATCAGTCTCAGCTTCGATTGCAACAACAGCTGTCTCGGACGCCGCAAATTGCGTCTCTTTGTTGATGTCAATATGGGAAACATGCACTGGAGCCGGTCCATCCAACTCAGAGTCTGCTCGAATCCGGGTCGTGATGCGCAGGCCAGGGCGACGGATGATGTAAGCGAGCGTTTCAAGTACTTCAAGGAGTCGATGCCTGTCCAGAAGCGGTCGAATGTCATGAAAAACTCCTTTTTGCGGAATGCGAAGAGGCAGCAGACACAGGATCTACGGGAGTCGACGACAACGCCAGAAGAAGAGACTACTGAAGATGAAGCCACCAAGGTTTACACGCTCTACGTAAGTATTTGACTTTCATCCATCCATATCCAGTGCGGTGCTGACTCCGAGTCGACTCTCAATGACTCTGAGTCAGAGTCGATTTGCGATGACTCTTTCCCCGAGTCGACTCTGAATCAGAGTCAGTAAAAGTCGACTTCAAGGGAGTTTGTCTAAAGTCAGAGCCAAAAAACGTCCCACTGCCCCTACCGTAACCCCCAATGACTGCCCCTAAGCCCACCGTACCCCTTCCAGGTCTGCGGAAAAGCCAACTACACCCAACTCCTTCGCCAAGCCCAACTCCTGTCCGTCGAAGAACGCCACTACTGCTCCTCGAAGCGGACCTCTGGCCTCCGATCCACCCAAATCGAGGAAACTTCCTCCGTCTGTCACTGGCTCGAGCTCATGGACAAGGGCCTCCTCATCGAACACTTTAACAGGAACGAAATTGAAACCATGAGCGACCTCCTCGAACGCTACAATACCACGGTTCGTTCATCAGACCATCTTTTATCTCTAAACTTCCCTTTTTCAGTTCTTCAAAAGCATCGGCATCCCCGCCGCCGACATTCCCACATTGGACATCTGCTTCACCAATTGGATGCACGTCACCCTCTGCAATCGCCTCTAAACCCCCTCCCTCACTTCCCATAATCCTTAATTTTTACAATTTATTCACTATTTCAACTCGTTCAGACGTAGTCCCTTAATCTTTTCATTTTAATGTAAATATGCGCCGTTATTTGTACGTCTTATTTTGTATTGTTATTGTTTTGCATAATCATAACAACATTTTGTATCTATTTAACTTTATAATTTCATCATTATTGAACTTTATTACCCTTTTGGTTGAATATAAAAGCATCTTATTATTAATTAATTAAACGAATGAATAAACCGGTAGAAAAACCAATACTTGAATCTCTGTGTAAGGCTTGTGGACGAAATACAAACACGTAAGTTTGAGCAAACTACAGTACTTATTTGAAGGTCACTAACTAACCACCGACGGAAGGGATGGGGTCGGCTTCAGATTCCCTGCGTGGCACAACTGTGGTTTTCATTTCAGCGTGTTGGTGCTGCCGGCATTGACGGCGGTGTGAAAGGATTCGAGTGAGTCGTTCCTCTTCGGTTCGGCATTGGCGTCGGCTTCATCGTCGATGATGAACTCCAGACTGGCGCCCTTATCTTGTCGCTCCTTCCCGGCACGGCTGATGATGCCTCTGAAGCGTGGAGCGTTGAGTACTTCGGCCGAAGCGGAAGTCTGCATGCCTCGGGAAGCTGTGGAAGTTCTGGATGCGACGCTGTTCGATCGTGACATCCGCGCTATGATTCGTGTTAGCTCTTTCGGCGGGGCTTCATCGCTTTCATCGTATTGGCTGTAGGGCTGCACCGCGACGCTGTCATTGTCGGCTGGCTCATTGGTTACATCGATCTCGTCGAGGACATCGTCTTCACTGAAGTGCGGCAGTTCGTCTGATGGCGAGGACCTCGTCGTTGAAAGATAGTTCTCCTGGCGTTGGAGGATGGCCTGCCTGGCTAAGAAGCGTTCACGCTGTAGCTGTATCACCGTCTTTGTGGGGACATCCGGGATGAGATACGAGAAGATCGACTTGATGGAAAGAACGACATGCTCAAAGATCAAGACGAAAATCAGCCGATAAGCCAAAATAATCCAGTATTCTGTCGAGTAGCCATAGCCATCATCACAGTCGACCCCCGGCTTCTCGTCATGCATGAATCCAGTCAACGAGCAGGGCGGCTTCCGGAAATCACGGAAATAGCACACAGTCGTGTTCGGATAGGCCGTATTGTGCGGATGAAGGCCGCGAGCATCGAAGGCACTCAACGAAAAGTCGACATAGCCATGCATCGTGTAGCGGGTGAAATAGTAGTACAACTTTGGGATGAAATCGCTTGTGAAGGCAATGACAAACGCATTGCAGATGACAGCCAAATTGGATAGAATGTCGAGGATCGTCATCCAGACGCCAATGTTCCGAGCATTTGATGGGATGGGCTTCCGAGCGGTCACGATGAACTTGTATGCGTCGAGGCGGATTTCAAGGACGTTGTTAAGCAGAGCGAACAGGGGTGCCAATGGAAAAGCGGCGACGAAAAGGGTGACGAAGCCGAATTGGATGACTGAAATGAGCATTTTGAGGCTTAAGGTTAAAAAAATCAAAGCCAAGCTTACCCATTTCAAGATACTCGTCGAAAAGAAAGTGTGCCGACGGCGCATTCAACGCGTAATCCCGCTCATACGCTGTCACCATAGTCTGGGGGGCTGCGTCAACGGCGTCCTTCTGCTCCTGGATGCGCTCGCGTTGCTGTTTTTCGGCTTTCGTCTCGAAGAAGCCAATGTGCCAGCGGCGGAACCAGCCGAGGACTATCCTAAACCGCTAGTTTTAACAACATTTGAGATGGCAGTCAACTTACGGATAACAAATCTCCAGAAAACTGTTGTAAAACTGCTTTCCACACATGATAACGATCAGTTGAACAACCAACTCGAACATGCATCCAGCCGGATCGCATTCCTCCAATCGATGGCCGTCGATAGTGATTCGATGGTTGTTGTCGGCATTTCCGGGGACCCCGCTCAGCCGGCCTTTAATGAAGGCAATGTAGAACAGAGATGAGTAGAAATTGATGAATTGGAAGAGAAACACTTTGAGGGTGTAGCTGTTTTCGAACTCGGTCTGGGTTCGGGGGCATTCCCAGTCGGTCAGTTTGAGGGCCAACATGTTGTAGAACTGCAATTTCACACTCATTAGAAGTGCTAAAGTGAAAATAGAAACAACTCACATAATTCATGATCAAAATGAACACCAAATTGATGCTCGCAGCCGTTATCGACGTCACAATCAGCGCTTTGCTCTGGATGAACGAATTGCCCTCCATGGCATAGAACACTTGCATCACGATGGCTCTGTAGGCGATAACACCAACGACGAGGGCAACGACCAGGCACAGGAAGAACAGCACCGTCATTCCGCTACCCATAATTCGGAAAAACTTTTCCCAAACCGGCAAATATGGCTCCTCCAATTGGGTCGCAACGTTGACCTTCTTTTTTCGAATTCGGAACTGGAATTCTGGCCGCATGACTTCATCTTCCGTCTCGAAATCGTGGATATTCCATTTATAAGCGATTTCAGCGTGATACCGCTTCCAACCTTCGAGAAACAGCGTCGCCCAGATGGACATCATAGCCGCGAAGAAGATCGTCGAAGTGTTGTCAAAGATGTAAGTCAGCTTGGCATACACGCAGGACCCATTCAACGGCGCAAAATCACACCACGTGTCACAGCTCGGACAGATGAGAATCCGCTCCCCGGCACCATCAGTAGCACAGATGTCGTTACTCGGTGTGTCGCTGGACATCGAAGTCACACCAAACACGACGCATAGTACTCCAATCAGTGATATGAAATACAAAAATCGAGTGTAGAAGCCGAGCCACGCGAAATATAACCCGATCTTCGTGCCGAAGTAGCGCTGAATCAGATGGAGTGGCTGGTATTTGTAGAAATTGTGCCCTTTGACCCAGCATTCGTAGAGAAGTTGACGATCGGAGCATGTTACCAGGTCTGGCTGGCCATTGTAGTCGATCTCGTCATGGAGAGGATAGGCAGCCAAATAGGTACTGTTAGCGATGAGCCTCTCAATACCGGCACGAAACTTGTCGCTGTCAGCACTGTCATAGCGAGTACGGATGAGGAAGTCGTAGACCATGCGCGATCGCTCGGTGCGAGGGAAAAAGGCTTGGCGATTCTCGTGATTGACGAAGCTGAAATATTATGGTTCTGTGATATTTTATGATTGTTTGGCACATTTGAGAGACTTTTCGCTAACTTTAATCCCAACTTTGATGAAAAGTTTAAATTTTCAGAATCAGAATCCTGTCTCAGAATCCGAAAAAAACATCAGAATTCTGGTTGGTATGTCAGCAAAAAGCTATTCTTTACATCCCTGCCGTTGGAATGATCGAAAACCGGCAAGAAAGCGCAGAAAACGGACAAGATCAAAACAGTGTTAAAAAAGCTACCAGAACGTTTTTTGTGCGGCTTTTGCCACTTTTGCGTTCTGGTAAGTGCAAAAATTGTCGAATTTTAGGACTTTTTCGATTGAAATGGATAGCGCACTGTACCAAAAGACTTTTGCGGTGTTTTTGCAGTTACTGTTTTTAGAACTGGCTTCAGAATTTCGGATTCCGCTGCATTTTCATCTTGAAAAGCGACCCAAACGCGATTTTGAGTGCAAAGATCCGCCAAATGTGCACATATCGATAAAAATGTGGCATAAAAACCAAAGTTGTTTGCTAAATAAGCTTACCAATCAAGATGCTGCTCCACGAACGGTTGCGTGAAATAGTCTTTCGACTCCATGCGCTTCTGAACGTCTTCACCAAATTCGAGGAATTTGAACCTTTGCAGGAATTTGTTGATCAAGCCGTCCATGAGATTCCCACTCTACAAATTTCAAATATAGACGACATCACTACTGCTTGTAAAAACCTACATTCTTCTTCGCATCATTCAAATACACCGGCATTTTGATCTTGAGCAACTCAGCCTGCTTGCACAGTACCCCAAACGGTGCATGGATCAGCACGAACTTGACACCGGTCATTGTACCCGATTCATACCTTTCCAACTGTAATCCCAGCTTTTCCAGGTTCTCTTCAAAAGTCTGCCTTTTATCGGATCGTCGTTCTCGTACTTTTCGCGTTGCGAAGCCATCAGTGTGCGTGTTTTGAGTCGTGTTCGACTTGTCTGAGCCCACTTCATCGCCAGCCACGGAAGCCGTGTCTTCTTCGTCGTTTTCATGGGTATCGTCATAGGCCAGGACGTAATCAATCTGTCTGATGCCATCCGCAAAATACATGCTTGTTGGTCCTTGGCGCGGGAAATTCGAATTCTTCCGTCCAGCTGGGCCGACGCCATTCGATCTCGAAGTTCCACAAGTCGCATCGGTCGCAGACGGTGCCGCGACGACAGTACAGGAAGACGAGGGCGATCCCATGTTGATTGTGACCTCCTTCCGCCGAGGCTGATCACTGACAGATCCATTGAGGACAGCAGCTGCGGCGATTCTATTTGAGCGTGGCATCTGATCCGTTTGAACGAAACGCGGGGGTGGTTCGGGATCGAGCAGTTTGACGTTTTCGTTCAGCAAATCGGTCTGGGACGAAAGGGCATCTGAAAACGTGAGTCATTAGTATGACGAGTGAAACCATATATAAGTCTAAAGCTGTAGTATTTCGACAAGTGCCCTGGCAGCCGCGCGTTACTTCCACCCTCCGTAGCCAGCGGCAACGTAAAGCAGGTGCGCCTATGTGTGCTTTACTCACCAAAATTGACTTGGTTTCACGTACCACGGCACAAGAAAGACACGTTGGGTATGAAAAAAGTATTCACGTTTGCAACTTTCAAAGAATGTTAAACCACTAATGTTATTGCCGAAATTGTTTTCTGGCAAACATTCAAAAGTGCGAAAATAGACACGTTTTTGAAGCGATCAAACGTATTACTGATTTGTGTACGTCGGGTTAGACAGGGATGACTGCGCAAGAACCTAATGGAACACAATTGATCAATCAATTCAACCCGAAAACAAGACGCTGGCGACCTTTTGGGGTGAGTTTCAAAAAAGTGCGCGGAAGTGCAAGTTTGTATATATAATTTTGGGTTGGCAGATGTTTTTGGAGTTTGAAAAGGTTAAATTAGCATTGGAAAACACAACCCTTGATTGAAAACACAAATCAAAAGAAAACTTGATGCCTAAATGGTGAGAAAGGGGGTGCCATTAGGTGATTCACAAAATAAATACATAAAGATTTTTATGGTAGATGAGACTCACCCGGTGTCGAGGCATCACTGAACGTGAGCATGCTTTCTGGACTGGCAAATGGGCTGGATTCAGATGCGGCGAGATTTTCATCGGAAGCGGTTGGGGACATCCAGTCTGACCAGATGCGGCGGAACCCTGGAATTTGAATTTAACAAAATTAGCCCAGAAGTGTTTTTCGGTAAGTGTAAACAAAATCAAACTCACGATCAACCATTATGTCGGTTCAGATTAAAATCCAGAAGGGGTAAATGTATTCATAGTAGGGTGGGTCGGCAAAACATGTACGCACACCGCGAAGGATGGCCTCTAAATTCGAAAACAACATTAAAGAACTTTATTAAATTACGTTAAACGTAATCAAAATGTCCAATTGAAACCGCGGTAAGGCAATAATGTAATATCGATCGAAAAAGTGGTCTTGGAAGCGACTCAGGACGTGAAACACATTCAATATCGCCGGTGGTTGTCTGGCAAGGGACCACTGTTGCGATCGAACGGACGGGGGACGGAAGAAAAGACAAAAAACGAAACCACAATGCGTCATGTCGCTTGCCACAGGCCCGCTGGCCATCGATATTAGTCTGGGACGCGCGTTGGCTGGTGTTAGATAAAGTGTCTCTACATTAGGGCGCTTCGAATTCGATGGCTGTGGCTGTCGGCAGGCGAAATCGAAGCAACAACGGGGTCGTCAATCAAAAAAAGCGCGAACATCATTGTTTCCATGAGTGGGTGCACAACTGCGACAAGTGTCGAATGCACTTGTTTTTGAACACTGTTTTATTGCATGTTTGACTCATTTTCTTCCTATTTCACTACAATAGACTGCCGTATGACCTTTAAATGGGAAAGCGATTTTTTCTGAAATGCGTTTCCATTGAAGTTACGATAGAAATAGTGATTCACAACTGCGATTGCAAATGTCACATTTCTCATTCATCGAAACACAAGTGCGTTTGGCAGTGTTCCCACTTCGCCAGAGTGTGTAAAAACAAAATCGGATCAGGCTGAGCAAACACCACTCGATTTCCGAGGCCTTTCCGTCAACAATGCGCATTGTATCCACTTCCAACGACCTTCCGGAATCGATTCCCGGCCAATGATCATGCCTGTCAGTTTCAAAGTTGAAAAGTCCACCGAATTTATTAACAAAAATGGTAGAACAAACAAAAAGGCCCCATTAAGCCTAATCATTGCTTGCTAATGAGCTTTGCATACGTCCCATTCCGTGCCAACAGTTGGACATGTGTCCCCGATTCCACAACTGTTCCATCTCGCATGACGATGATCTTATCAGCCTGTTGGATCGTGGACAATCTATGGGCTACGATGATGCAAGTTCTGCCTATTCTGGCGCGGTTTAGGGCGCCTTGGAGCATCTGAAAGTTCCCAAAATTAACATTAATTTTGTTAAAGGGGTCACAAACCATTTCACTTTCAGTATCCAAAGCCGAAGTCGCTTCATCGAGCAACAATATTTTCGGATTTCTTAGAATAGCTCGCGCAACGGCGATTCGCTGTTTTTGGCCACCGCTCAGTTGCGCTTCATGTCCGCCGATTACGGTATCATACTTTTGAGGTAGGGCTTGGATAAAGCTGTGAATATGCGCAAACTCCGCTGCTGCGACTATTTCGTCCATCGTGGCCTGGGGCCTGGCGTAGGCAATGTTCTCTTTGATAGTTACGTTGAAAAGGACTGGCTCTTGGCTCACGATGGCCATGGCATTGCGAATTGATTGAAGGTTGTGTTCGCGGATGTCGATGTCATCGATTTTCTAGACCATAAACTTATTTTAAAGCTGTGAAAGTTGCAAAAACTCACAATACAGCCAGCCGAAGGGTCATAAAACCGCTCCAAAAGCTGAATACTCGTCGATTTGCCGCATCCGCTGGCCCCAACCAGTGCTACAGTCTGCCCAGGTTCGGCTTTGAAGCTCAAATTATGAACTGCCAAACGTCGGTGACCATTCGGATAGGCAAAGCGCACTGTATCAAAGCTAACTTCGCCTTTGATGTACTTTTTCAAACCACCGTCACTGGTAGAGTCGATACTAGGCTGGTCTGACAGCATCTGAAACATGATGCCAGCGCTGATTCTTGCTTTGATGTATTCTGGGAAGAAGTTTGAAGCGGCTACGATTAAAGTTGCTGCCATGTGGAGGGCTTCGATTACTCTGAAAACACAACAACGACTTTAATATTTTTTATACCAAAGTCGTAGTTGTGCTCACTGAAAAACCGTATATGGCGTGGCCCATCCAGCCTTAACAAGCAAAGCCCCTGTAGAATAGGCCACAGCAAAGTTATAATCGGTAAAGGCAATGCTCAAAGCAAAGTTGAAAGACTGGAAAAGTCCGCGCGTGAGTGCGCGTTTATGCGGAATGTGCGAAGCCGCACTGAATTTGTTGTACACGGATTCTTGGTGACACATCATTTGGACGGTCTTGACTCCATTGATGGCTTCACTCGCGACCTGAAGTTTTGTTTTTATATTTTGAATGTTTCTTTTGTTATTTTTGTCTGTTTTGTAGTGTAAGTGCTTACGTGGGAAGCCACCTCAGCATACTGTGCATCCTTGGCACCACGCTTTTTGAGGTAGGAAATAATAACGATCTGAATGACAGCCAACACGACGGCAGATGCCAAACAGACGACGGCAACTAATATGTCGGTATAAAGCGCGAAAAGAACGCCTAGAAGCAGCGACATGGCACCCTGGATGACCTCGGAGAAGCGTTGATCAACGGCGGCTTGGACATTGTGTGCATCTGTGGCTAAGCGGGTGGTTAGTTTGCCGACGGTATGTTGGGGTTGGTCAAAGTAGGTGCCGTCTTGGCGGAGGATGTTCTGAAAGTTGTCGGTGATGCCATTCGACAATGGCAGACTCAAAACAAACAGTATAGACAGCAACTCTCAACCGCTTAGCCATCCTCTCCCCTGCTTTACCCATAATCCAGCCAGCAGCTAATGTCATGACCCCGCCAATAACACCGACGACGACAAATGTTATGCCGATGATGAATCCGTGCCGGAGAGCGTCTTCAGAACTGTCTAACGACAAAGCTTTGAAGAGCTGGCCCAATAGAACTGTAAACATTGGCCATTGGAAGCCTCTAATAATCGAAAATATCGTTCCGGCGATGATGTATGGAAGTTCCGGCCTGCAGAATCGTAATATTTGAGCTAATGACGCTTGGTTTGCACCTTCTTCTTTCATGGCTTCTTCGATGCTGAAAATTTACATCACAAACTAAAAATTTAACTTTGACTCACTCCATATTTTCAACATCATCCACAGCCTCATGGACATTGGCAATACTCCGACTCAACCTCGCACTAAACCGATGCCGTTTACGATCTTCAGATGCATCTGTTTCGTCATCACTGCTACCAGAACTTTCGATACTGTCATCATCTTGGACTTCATCTTGAATCTGTTGAGCTGTCACGAGCTGATGATAATGACCATTTTTAGCTATCAATTCTTCATGGTCGCCGGATTCGACGATTTCGCCCTTATCAAAAACGAAAATCTTATTCGCGTTTTCAACGGTACTCAATCGATGCGCAATGGTTATCGTAGTTCGACCAGCAGCTGCTTTGATTAAAGCTGACTTCACCAATGCTTCGGATTCATTGTCTAAAGCTGATGTCGCTTCATCAAGGAGTAGAATCTTTGGATTTCGGACCAATGCTCTAGCAATCGCAATTCGCTGTTTTTGACCGCCAGACAAACCGATTCCGCCCTCACCAATGATTGTTTCATACCCTAATGGCAATTCTTTAATGAAACAATGAGCATTTGCGACATTGCACGCTTCTAGAATCATCGAAGTTGTAGCAGCTGGATTGCCGATTCTGATGTTTTGTTCGACGGTTCCACTGAAGATGATGGGATTCTGTGAGACGACGCCAATCATCCGACGTAGCCAGTTTGCTGGTAGGTCTTGAATTTTGTGTTCATCGATCAGAATGTCGCCACTGTCATGCTCATAGAATCGAAGCAATAGCTGGAAAATGGTCGACTTTCCAGAGCCACTGTGCCCAACGAATGCAATGTGGTCGCCGTGGCGGATTTTGAAAGATAGGCCGTGTAAGATTGGAGTTTCACGGCGAGTCGGGTAAGTAAATTTGACATCTTTGAAGGTTATATCGCCTTTGATGGTATGAGGCGGGACACCGTCGACGCGGGCTGTCATGCGGGGTTTCTGGAGTCATATATGGTTCAATGTGAAATGATAGTGGCAACATACCCGATCAATGTAGCCAAAAATCTCCCCAGCAGCAACTTTCGCAGTCGCGATAACACTAAAGTTAGGCAGAGCTTGCCCCATTTTGAAAGCACCAAGAATAATCGACCAGAAAATGGTAAAAACAAGATTTGGCTCCATGTGGCCGTTGACTGAGCGATTTACGCCGTACCAGAAGGCCATGCCGATGCAAGTGAATAGAACTGTCATGTACAAGCCTGAGAATAAGCCTGTTACGATAGCTCGATTGGTGCCAGTTTTTTCGCCCTTGTCGAGATGGTGGCGATAACTGTAACAACCACCATTTATGATTTCTTAAATCCAGAATCTGAGGTCAAAACAAACCGCTGAGTCTCCCAAGCTTGTCCGTTAAAAGCCAAAACAGTCCGAATCCCTGCAATGACCTCTTCCGCAATCGCATTGGCTCTGTTGTAATGCACGTTTTCAGATTGTGAAACCGTAGTGACAACATAGGACGACAAAAATATGGAAAACAGCATCAACGGTGACAGCGAAATAAGCACAAGCGCTAATCGCCAGCTAAACGGATTAACTTATGAACTTGTTTTTAAAAGTTTAGAAGCTCACTCGAGGTAAAGAGCATAAGCGCATCCAAAAAACAATGTCGAAAATGCTAGAATTACGATGCCTAATTTGTCTGACATGCCATTTCGGATTCGTTCAATGTCTCTGAAACAGGTTTGCATTAGTTAGTTTTAAATCAATATTGTGACGTACACTGTCAACTTTTGAGTTATTGTACCACTCTCATGTGCGTCAAACCATTCCATGTCTTGTGATAGGACGCTTTTGAAAAACGCTTTGCGGATTCGGTGAATTTGGCGTTCACAGAGGATGTAAAAACTGTACATCTGTAATGGCATTGATGTTTACTGATGGTAGTGTTTCTCAAACTAACAGATATATAGCCAAAGATAAGCATAGCAGTGCCATTAATAGCCATAAATCCGCATGCTTGCATCACTACGGCAACAAAGTAATCGATTGACTCTTCAACAATTGGATCGCCTTTAAGGGTTTCGATCTTTGTTTCAGTCGATAAAAGGACAATGTAGACGTCTCTCATGATGACACAAGTTACCGGAACCAGAAGTCCTGTAATAATGGAAGTGGCAATGCCCAGGGCGAGAAGGAAGTAGTCTCGTCGTTTTGCGTATCGGAGCTGAAGTCGATATTTGAATGAATGTGTTTTTATCAGTTTTGACAACTCTTAAATTTAAAACGGCATTTCCAATAATACCAAATAAACCGTTTTAAAACTTTAGAAAGCTACAAGTGGCATATTCATATACCAATTACCACAAAAACTACCAAATGAAAACTCTAAAACTTCATAAAATTTTCATAAATAAACCCAAACCCACCATTTGCCGAAAACTAGCCGGTTCAAAGACCTCATGTGGCTTTGCTACCTCCTTTCGATGCTTTCGGCGGCGCAAATGTTTCACGGCACCCATAGTTCTTTTCATTCACCAATATCAAGCAACGAGTCGTTTAACTAAGTAAATAAATCTCAGCAAAAACCAGCTAACCCAAAAAACAATCACTTTTACAACTCTGTTTGACACTTACATCGACAGTGAACCCATTTGGACAGATCGTACGTAGCGAATAGACTGTGAAAGTGATTTTATTTTGATCGATCACAATGTTTGGCTTTTTATGTATAATCATGCTTTTTGTTCTTCGATACATTATACTCGAAACACGAGCAACATAGGCAATAGGCGGTGTTACTTTCGATCTCCGTCGGCTGCGTCATTATTGCGGCGACAGGTGGTGGTTTTAGGCAAATGAGGAACCAAAAGTATACTGATGTGTCGTTTTCTGTTTGTTCGAAAAAAAGAAAACGCCCTTGAAGATCATCGCGACAAGTTAATAACTTTTTTCTTTTCTCATATGTAAAAAATAAACAGGTAAACCGGTCTTAATGTATCTTTTTTTGGTGGTTTACGGAGATCACACCTGTCTCGGAATGTACGTACTTTGATAGAATACGTGTGGAGGCGGTATTGATCAATTATCTAACGGCACATTTTTAAAATTGGTGTTGTTTCAATGTGTTTGATGATGCCGGTATTTACAAGCTCTTTGTTTTTCCGTCCAAAATTGCGTTGGAGAAGGGAAGGTCTGGCTCCCGATTTTGCGATTTTAACACTTTGAAATGGTTTAACGCCAAAATGTTGGTACATATGAGAAAGGTCTGGAACCGTGGTAGTTCGGTCTGAAACCTCCGGATTCTGGAGATGTTCAGAAAAGCAAGCTGAACTACGGGTATGCATAAGAAGAAGATGTAATGCAGGTTTCATTGCGTATTTTGGTTCAAAGAAATAAGCCACGTACGTAAGGAGTACTTTGAATCACATAACCGAAACGAAACCCGCATCAAATCTTTTTATTATGCATACCAGTAGATTCACTTGCTTTTCTGAATATACGAAAAACGGCAAAAGGGAGGTCGAATATCGCCTGAGGGCGGTATCGAACGAAGTTGAAGCATGCGCTGTTATGGAATATCCGTATACCGTGCGCACGCGCTGGCTGTGGAGATCGGCGATTCCGTGAATTTACTCAGTCGGCTTGCTGGCATGTATGTTTTTTGGTTTTTCTTTTGTCACATCACCAATATTCGAATTTGTCATCGTGCTATTCATGGTGGAATCACGTTCACGTGCGGTTTTACGATTTCCGTCTTCGTCGTTGCCAACGCCGTGTGATCCCATCGGCCGCGGTCAGTCGTCAGTCACGAAGGGCCACCGCTACCCGGGTGTCAATGGCGCCTGTGGGAACCGCTCGAAGAATCTTTTTTAAAAGAAAATGCTGATTTTGAGCCAGATCTTTGCTGTTTAAAAGGACAATGTTGTTTCTTTTTTTGATGCAAAGTGTCAATTAACTAACATGTTTATTGGTTTTGGTTTTTTGGAAGCTACAACTTGCAGGACTGCTTTAAAAAAATTATTTTAATACATTATTAAATGCCATCAGGTGAACTTTATGGTTGATTAACGTTGACTAATAACTTTTACAGTGTTGTATCAGGCTTGCAGCACTTGTGCGCCCCCACTTCTAATTTAACAGAGCTAATGCATTACGCGTATTTGCTGCAAAACACATCTTTGGAAACTATTTTTCATCAAAATTTGATCAATATCCAGAACATTATCTTTGACGCGTCCCTCCCTTTTAGTGTTCCGTTGTTTTTCTTAACTTGTTATGTGGTTCTGACTAAAAGCACGAACTCAATGCGGAATTATAAACATCTCTTGATCCAAGAGCTGATCAGCAGTGCACTATTTGATGTATTTTTTATCCTATGGCGTCCTGTATTATTGTGGCCCATGTATGCTGGTGCGCCCACTGGTCCCCTGGCAAATCTAACGCCATACACTATTTTTATTATGTTTGCTTGTTTTCTGTTTGCATTAACTATGATTATAACATCTCAATTTACCCAAGTTTTCTATCGAGTTTCGGCAACTTATAATCCCGGGGTTTGCTGTCATGATATAAGAGAAAAGCTTGTCAACTTATACGTGTTAAACGGTGGAGCAAGTTTAATTCTTGGTACATTAGCTGTCAGTAAGTAGTTTTTGTGTATATAAGGTAAACCTTGTTAAAATGAAATTACGAATGCTTGTGGTTTAGTTCCTGCAATAGTTAACATCCACGACCCCTTCGAAGTTCAACAACTCTTTCTTGACGATTTTCCGGCTTTGTTACCGCTGGTAAAGGAGTACCCGTATTTGAATGGTTATCACCCAGACAAAAACGACATTAGTATTCACATGTTAAACTACTATGGCATAATTCTTGCCTCTGTTATTTACCCATGCGTAACAGTTTTAGCGTTATTTGTTTTTATACGTCGCATGAGACATTTAAAATTGACGGTATCAATTAAGACGTATTCCATGCATGCAATGTTGTTAAAGTTAATTTACTCCAAGCATAATAACTTTGACTAAGTCTAACTTTATTTTAGGGCGTTGTTAGCACAATGCTGTTACACATTTGTGGCTGTTCCCTTGTTTTTCTTTTGTTTTTGTGGTAAAACAGAAGTTATTTGGGGCAGTTATGCGGCAACACTATCAGTGGTAGCGGTTTCATTTCATGGAATGGCAAACTGTATTTGTATCTTAACATTTATAAAACCGTATCGCGCGTTTGTAACTCGAAAAGTTCAACGGTTAAAAAAACAGTTGTTAACGTGTAAAATCAATCGAAACTTCATCCAACCATTACATCATTTGCTGTCAAGTTAACAAATTACTTGTGAAAATGATATAAATTAGTACAAGCTTTTTGACAAAAAATAAAAAAAATAAAAAAAACTGTCGGTAATGTCGTTTGCAAAAGTCGTAACAGACGCGTACTTTCGCATTGTAACTTTGTAAGAGATTTACAACACATTTTGAATTTACCTCAAAACCATTTCAATACATTTGTAAGTGAGAATAGGTGCTTTTGCGAAATAACAGCACATGCATCTATTCATACATGCAGCTCATTGATCAAATAACGTGAAACTGCATCTGTTTGACACGTTTACATTCTAATATTTCTGCTTCACTTTGCAATCTTCATAGCAATGCATTACGCCGTTTTATTAAAAAACGCATCTTTGGAAACCATTTATCATCAAAACTTAATCGACATTGAAAACTTTATTGTTAACACATCCCTTCCTTTCAGTATCTTATTACTCATTTTTACCATATATGTGGTTTTAACAAAAAGCACTAAATCTATGCGGAATTACAAACACCTCTTAATTCATGAACTGATAAGCAGTGCCTTATTTGAACTATGTTTTTTACTATGCACAGAAAGAAAAAAGGGAACTGGTTACGCTAATTTTCGGGGAACGGTTTCCCCTCTCGGAGGGGAAAGTCAGGGAAGTTACTTTGGAGGGGAATGGTTTCCCCCTCCGAAAGGGGAAATCGTTTTCCCCCATCGATAGGGGAAACCAATCCACCATCGAGCGGGGACGGTTTTCCCCATTGCGGCAGGGAATGATTTACCCAAAAAAGCGAGGATTCGTTTCCCTTGGCCAGCAGCAAAACGTTACTGTAGCAGAAGCGACTTTTTTCTTTTTACTTTTCTGTTTTTTTGCTTTCGACATACTTCATAGATAACACATTCTCATCATACTACACATTTATTGTTTTACACTTTAATCAACATTTTCAAAAACCAAGTTAAAAATTACACTCAAAATAAATACACATCTTCTAAAGTGATGAAGTCCCTTTGCAACCGTCGAAAACGAACTTGTATTTTTCGGATGTGAAACTGTCGAACGGATCTTCGGTCCTGAAAAAAAAGTTTTTAGACACGTTGACAGAAAAACTTGGTCACAGTTAACGTACCAAATACTTAGCAATCATCTGTGAACTTCGTTTTTTTGCCGTTATTGAACTCTTTTCGCCAATCTGGAAGGAAGCTCCTAAATCAATATGAAAAAACTTACGAGATCTTGAAGTCTGAGGCGTTTTAAACCTGGTATCTGGCATCCAGAACTTGACTGATTGGACAATTAAACACTTAGTCGTACTTAGTCTATTTCATGTCCCCAAACACTTAGAAAAAAGGGGTCGACAGCCTCTGAGGGCGCGTTCATTGAGTGGTCGGCAATGGATCAACTGCCGTTTTGCCGATAATCCATACCGATTGCATTCAAATTTGATAAAAACAAGCAAAAATGCAAATTTTAACACTTTTTACTATCACATTTGCTGTTTCCATATAAAAAGCGGGACCACGGTACCCTCTGATAGGGGAAACAGATCCACGACCCACGAGTGTAACCTATTCCCTGTCAAAAAGGGGAAACGAATCCCCCTTTCGACACCAGTAAAATCGCGATTTTTTTCTGTGTGGCGCCCTGTGTTACTGTGGCCGATGTTAGCTGGCGCGCCCACTGGTCCCCTGGCAGATCTAACCCCATACACAGTTTACATTATGTTTGTTTGTTTTCTATTTGCAATTACTATGATTATAACATCTCAATTTACTCAGATAGCTTATCGCGTTGCAGTAACGTATAGTCCCGGGGTATGGTGTCATGATGTTTGTGAAAAACTGGTCAATTTGTACGTGATAAACGGTTGTGCGATTTTAATCTTGGGTACCTTTTCTATCGGTAAGTGTTTTCTTTCGCATTACTACAAGGAAGTTACAAAAATGTGCATTTCAGTGCCTGCAGTTGTTAACATTCACGACCCTTTTGTAGTGCAACAACTTTTCGTTGACGATTTTCCGGCTTTGCTGCCATTGATAGAAAAGCACCCATATCTAACTGGGTATCATCCCGATAAAAATGACATTACTATTCCCATGTTATATTATTATGGTATGATTATGGCGGGGGTGGTTTTTCCGGTAATCGCTGTGTCAGCGGTGCTCATTTTCTTACGTCGCATGGAGCACCTGAAACAGACTGTATCGAGTAAAACTTATGGCATGCATTCAATGTTATTAAAGTAAGTGTATTCAATCTAACTAATTTATTAATGGTACAAATTTAGAGCATTGCTAGCACAGTTTGCATGTTGTTTTATATTTGCTGCCGTTCCTATGTTCTTTTTTTGTTTTTGCGCAAAAACAGAAGTAATTTGGGGCAGTTACGTAGCAACGCTATCATTAGTAGTAATTTCGTGTCATGGAATGGCAACCTGTTTATGTATTTTGAGATTTATTGTTCCGTATCGGAAGTTTGTTGTTGAATGTTTTAAACCATTGAAAAAGTTAAAAATCAAGCGAAACTTCACTCAACCGTCACATGTAAATAATTCGCAGTCGACATAAACATGTTTTTGCTGACATAAAATATAAATATTTACATTTTTACAACTTATATCCCCCAAAAATTTCATTGACACTGATAACATTTATGTTACGGTACATTTGAGACTAAACTCATTTGGAGCCAACCTCGCGTTGGCGACAGACCCTTAAAACCAGTTGGTAACAGTATGATCGATACGGTTTTACAAAAAATAAAATGCAGAATATGTCAACGGTACCATGAATATTAACCAGAATAAAGAAGCTGTTAACTACGTTGGCGCTGTTTTCAATCCTAAACCCCAAGACAAAAGTGAGACATTCAGCTGGTAGAAAGAGAAGTGTTACACATAAAAAAGACTGAACAAGTGATGAAACAATTAGTGATGAAGCGCCTTTTGAAATTGCTTGCGAACTTTTTCTACGCAAAACAACGTTGGCGACAAACAATACAACGCAAAAAAGAAGAACACAATTAAAAGTGACGATAATAAAAAAGAGTGTCGATAATGCAAGTCGCGTAAGTCCACCGTATTCCGAAACGTAGATCAAACTCGGTTCTTTAAAAAACGGTAATAAAACGTTTTGCGTTTCCGTCATAATGGTCCTTCTTTCGCCAACAGTGTCTTCCAGTGTGTTTAGCATAATAGTTACGACAAGAACGTGCATTAATAAATGAAAAACAATAATACCAGCAAAAGTGTACTTATTGTGGAGGAACCGTTTGAGACTCGGATGAAAAGTAAAAATCAACCGGTTGACCAGCGATAAAAACACTCCAAAAACAGTGTTGATGAAAAAGCAATAACCAAAGATGGAAAGTATGTTTGTCAGTTCTGGTGATGCAACATTTCGGAGAAAACCGCTCTGAAAAAACCTTCTTATTTTATGTTTCATTAAATTTTTCGAAACCAAACCTGAAATCCGCTAACGTAGGGACTCAGAAACACTGGACTATACACAGTAACTACAGCTTCTAACAACTGCGCCCAAACAGTTTGATTCAGCAAGTAATATTTGAAATTACCCAAACTTTTTGACTGCGTCCAAATGACATAATTAACAAAAGTACCCAGTATAGGGTTAATGATCAGAATCGGCAACGTTTCTGCTGTCCGGTTAACAAAAAAAGGATTTATATCAACAGCAGGTTTCATTAAAGATTTTTTCATAAGGAAAAGAAAGATAAATAGCAATTTAGAAAAATTTTCGTGCGGAAAAGAAACGTTTTGTGGTTTCAAAACAAATTTATTGTGTCTGGACGCTATATTTTGTGTTTTTTATTTTACTTTTTGTGACGACAAAACATTGGACGGTAAGTTCCGAATGTAACCCTATGCCTCAAATGCACGTCAAAGCAATAATCATAAAGAGCATTAAACCGTATCGCGAGTTTGTAACGCAAGAGTTTCAACGATTGAAGAAGCAGTTGTTACTGTGTAGAATCAATCCGAATTTTATCCAACCATCAAATGAATCGTTGTCAAGTTAAAAGGTTTCTACACTGAAAAAAATAATGTGTCATAACTGTACGTTCTACTTTTTGGTGCAACGAATGCGTTTGATTTTGTGCAATGAAACTATTCGTTGCAAAAAGTATGACGATAATGCCACAAATAGTGCAACGTTAAAAAAATCGTTGGACAAAAAGTATGACGTTTTTTTATGTTCCAATCAATTGATAAAAATATGCATTTATAGTTTTAAAAACTGGAAGTTAAAATAAATTGTTGTTAATTTACAGTTGTTTATCGCACAGAGTTGACCCTTGACGGATTGGCGCTGCTGGCAGCACTCTGATCTGATCGAACTCTTCGCACTGAAATGAACCACTTGTGTTTTGTATCGACTGCAATTCCAGTTGCTAATATTTTGCATGCGTACGGTGGCACTGTTTCTTCAAGAATCATGTCTTTGCCAACATCAAGATTCACGTTTTGGGAACCATTGAGATTTAAATGATAATAGTTTGGTGTATTCTGCAATTTTTTTCATCAAAAATGGTTAAATGTTGCCAAAACTTACAGTAACCCCGGCCATTAAGACCCCAAAGTAGTCACTCGTCCACATGCGTAGGGGTAAATTCTTCAAATATGGTAGTGCCGAACTTTGTGACCAAAAAAATTCTGCCAATTGTTCGCCAAAAGGGCCATCAAAGTGGAACGACTTGTCCGAAGTTATAACAATTTCCTCATCGCTTGCTAGGTAGTCGATAATAACTGGACATGTGTTGGTTATTGCGAATTTCCCATTGAATCCGAGTTGCTTCAAACTGAGATACATATCATCAAACTTTTCGTTCTCATACGTGTCGGCTTCCTCTTGATGTAGTGCGACAAAGGATTTCATAGACAAGCCGCCATCTTTCGTTGTCAGCTGCTCCAATAACGAATCCCAATCGGCTTTGCTGATATCGCCGCCACCGCTCATCTGGTTATACAGGCGGAACTCTTTGTAGTCCAGGGTTTGGTCTTCGTTGAGGTCAAACATGTCGAAAATATTCATAACGCACATTCGATATTTTGCGGTTAACTTTTTCTTACTATCAATAATCTTTTCAGTTGAAGAAGGCTTCATATCTGATAAACTCCGGCAAAATGCAATCGTAAATGAATAAGTCGCCGGTAACAGCGTCAATCGCTCAGTACTAATCGTATTCCCAGACTTTTTCACTGTTACCGCAACAATTTTTCCGGTTTCATGCCGTTGCAGAACGCCGTGAATAGCATTTTCGAAACGGCACAAGTCTGGATCGACTGAAAGTGACAAATGATAGTATAGGTTACTGATTTGACAGATTTTTGTGGTTATTTATTCCGCGTTAATGAGGGCATAAATTGACTGCCGACGACGCGATGTCTACTTGCTGTCATTAAAAAAGTTTTTATAGACTTCACAACTGTTTTGCCGCGAGTCAGCTAATTGATGCACGTCGGCGGCATGGGTGGTATGGGTAGAATGACTTACGCTGAACATTAACCGAGACTTGAATTTTCACATTTCGAATTTCCTTGAGGGTAAAGATGTGTTTCAGTGATGTGGGTCCTATTTCGCGTTGAATTACTAAGGATCTGCGTGTGGTCTGAAAATGGTTTTACTTTTACATTAGTTTGGTTTGGTTTCGTACTTTTTACTGGAAAGGTTGTGTCATTTTACTGACTAGAGTTCAGTAATGTGTTTGCAGTTATAAAAAATGTATAACAATGTCAAAATAACTTCTTTTTACAGTAAAAAACAACATGTGATGGTTAGTCACACTTTGCCAAAAAAATAATTTTTTTGGCGAAATGTGACCAACGATCACAAAACCAGAAATCTGCTAATATTAACGTTTTTTGTTATTTATTACTACGTTTTTCCATTATTCATGCTTTATTTAACCCATCTTTTAGTGTTTTATGTTTGGTGTTTCCACGACCCTCCACAAAGCCCTGTTTTCGAGCCGTAAAAGTACACCATGTCACAAAGTGCACATCCTATCCCTATTAAAAGCCGCTTCCAACCCATGTTTATCAACCCTATCATACCAACCTTCATCATAGTATAAGGCTCATCCACCATGGCCGATGACGCCTTCCGGCTACTTCCCTCAATCGCCGACGAAATCGGCCTCTCAGAAAGCGACCGTGCATCGTGCGAAAGCAGCCCTCCCCCACCATCATCCTCCAATGCCGGTTCATCCAGAAACACTGATGACTCCGCATCTGAAAAGTTCATCTCTAGCGGTGGGAGCATGCCTGAAAAGGAGAGATTCTTTCATTAAGTGATGCTTTTTTGAAGTCGGAAGTCTTTAACTTTTCTTGCACCCTGAGGGCATGCGGTGACATCATCTAATCTTTGCACGTACATTCTTATCAATGTGCAATTCCCCATTTATAGATGCACGTTCGAGGTTGGACCGATTTGCTGAATGGCGTTGTGATACGATCTTTCTACGCAATTTCCGACGTTGCATCCGGCAAGTCAGGAAATATCGTATTTTGCTTGTTTTCATTGCAGTTAGGTTCTAAACCGCTTTGTTCTTGCAGCAATTTTTGATTTTGTATGCATAACATATTTGATTCCATGCGAAAAACAAGCTGATAATGCTTCCAAAAACGGGAAATTATGCAATTTTCGATGAATCTACAAAATTGGTTTTTTGCTGGTTTTTTCTTCCGCCTACAAAAGGTGTGTGTTTTGACGTTAATCTGATGAGCGCTTTACACTTTTTGAAAACATCAACAATTGGCGTAAAAATAGTTAAAATACGTTAGACGTCCCACGTAAATTGTATCACTTTTTTAAAGGGTTTGCCCTTATCATTCATATCGAAAAACAGCCAAAACATCCCATAAAAGGCTTCAGAGGTTCCGCTAGCTCATCCCTGTCTACCCCTATTGCCTCAGGGCAGTTGTTTTTTACTTTTTTTGTCTTCCTTATTGCTTTGAGCGGCTGATTTATGCCAATTTTCTGTTTTCGCAATGGCCTCGACTCATCAAACCGCCCTCAAAGTGATGAACCTCTCATTATTTTTTGGTTTCATCTATGCCGCAATAAAATAAAAACCTATAGTTATAGTCACGCAATGCGGAAATGGGCATGTTTTTATCTATCAACATTTTCCAAGCCTGGGAGGTCTTGTTGATGCTATTGGTCATTACGACCAGACTCAATTTCATACCGAGAATACATCCTGGTTTTTTTATTGCAAAGATTGAAAGCAAAAATTACTTACCATTCAAAACGTGATCCTGGGCAAAGTCCTTGGGGAAAATGCCGTGTTTAGCACGTTCACAGAGCGTTTGATTCACATTGTTGAGGGCTTTTTTCGTTTCATTGAATTTGTAGAGAGCCTGGAATGATGTTGCGATTTCATGTCAAATTTAGTTGCTTTTAAAAAATGGAATTTATATGGGATCGGTTATCTCGGCGCTAAAATTGTTTTGCCTATAAAAATACTTACCATACTAGGAGTGACTTTTTCAATTCGCCAAGCTTCAATGAAATTTGTAAGTTTTTCTAGTTTTTCTGGCGTTGAAAAATATGAACTTTTCTGAAAATATTAACATAAAACTGATTTGAAGCTTTTTAAAGAAATTTACTTTGCATTTTTCCAAGATGGCATCGAATGGGAGTGGTTCTTTTTCCTTCGTTTCACGTTCAAGCGATTCTAAAGCGTGCTTTATGCGCAATTCGAGGTTTGGTAGACGGGTGAAAAGATGGTAGGCTTCTTCCATGTTGATTTCTTCTGAAAATAAAAACTTATAAAATTTTTTTTAAAAAGTTGAAAAAACTCACTTTTATCACTCGGCCAAGCCTCGTCGACAGCACTAGACTGCACATCGATCCCCGCGCATACCGCCAAATCATGGAATTCATCCCTGTCAATAAGTCTATTAGTTGCTCCAATCTCAGTGAAATAGGCCATCTTGAAAGTGTCGCGACGCAGTTTATCCTCAAGGGACATCTGCCGGCTACTGTTAATCGGGGTTTTACCTTCCATGGTGTAAACAGGGCGAGAAGGAGGGAGTAAGCCAGCGGATTACCGAGATTATGCTGCTTTATTACAATAAATCCGCGAAGCTTTCAAATGTTTGAATGCCTTTCAAAGCGGATTGCCATTGACATTGCGCAGTGAGTAAAGTGCCCGAAAATTGAAGGCTAACCCACCTAGACGCAAACCAAGCATGCATTTAGCTGGTAGTGGTCAGTCGAACGGACCAGACATGGCCATGAAAAAAGTGTTTTTGCGCCGAACGCGTGCGTCGCCCAGGGCAACCTGCAAACTGCCAACGTGCACATGGACGAGGTCGGCATTTTCGGAATTTCTTCCAGGTGTTCTTTTCCTTACATCAGCCTCTGCCACCATCATCGACAAACAGACGAACCCTTTTTCCAAGGTCAAACCCAAGCCCTACGCTGCGCGACAACCACAGGGGAAAAGCCACACCAAAATAGCAGCACAATGCCACAGGGAATAAAGTGCAACTCAATTTAACCCCGAGCTGCAGTCATGCTTTTCCATTTGCGTCTAAAAAGGCAATAAAACAGCTATAAACATAAAAAACAGTTGAACGGCGTTCAGTAAACGGCGAAAAACTAACTTTACACAAAATTTCATTAAAGGAAATACGAAAAAAACTGTCAAAAGGCACTTTTCAGTTGCAGTTTCTGTGCCCTTTCACTACTTACATTACATTAGACCTCACGCAGTGGTGATCTAAAAAACCGGCAACAAATAGGCCAATTTTAGTCTCGCTTTGACATTTGTAACAAACTCCACACATTTTGTTGGCTTTAAAAATACCAAAATGCCATGCTTCAATGTTTGCTGTACCCAAAACGTAGCTCACATTTCACTTTTCATGCACTGTGGTTGTGACCCTTCTGCACCCCCTCAACCATGGATATTTTCTTACATAGTTTAAAATTTATCCACATCAATGAATTTCGGAAATATTTTTTTATAAAAAAGCGGTTTTGGCTTTCGTTCAAACGTACACAACAAGCTTTATTTGTCATTTTTAGGCAAAAAAAGCGAAATTAAAACGTTGTGATCACTTTTTGTATTTTGGAAGCCCTTGAAAACTGTTCATAATTTCAAAAGTTGAGTTAATATTGCTTGTTTACACTTTTGATGATCAAACTAAATAGTTCAAAGTCAGTTTTATGTTGTCAGGTATTCTAGACGTTGTTAGTCCAATTGAATTTCATATTTATTGCGGAACATGTTTTGAGTTTTTGAACAATTGGGAGAGAAAACACATTGGAAACGGTTGGACGATTTTGTTTTGTAAAGTTGTGACGTTGCAGCATAGTAAAGGGCAGCTAGTTTTGGCATTTTTGGGTGATTTATAGTTTTAATTGTTATTGAAAACGTGAAATTTGTTTAAGCAATGATCGCTTACATGAAAAATGGTGTCTGGGATGTTTACAGAAGTGGAACGGATGTTTTGAACACACTTTCGTTGTTTTAAATTTGCAAAAGTTTCTTAATGGTGGTGTAAAGTGCATTTTTTGTATTTGATTTACTCATTGTTTGTATTAATTTTGTTGAAAAAACTGCGTCATCACTTCACGCGTGGCTTTTTTCATCGAAAAATCCGCTAATATGTTGCTCCGATGCCAAACATGTATGAATCTTGTCATTCCTGAATTCCATTGTCGCCTGTCGAGACTGTGCACATCCATTCCAATCCGAAATCCCCTTTCATTTCGATAGATTATAACAATGCCCATTGCCGCCCCTTCTCGAGACACGGCACAATAGTACGCCTTGGCTTCCATGGCAAAAGCCGTACAAATCATCCGTGTTTCTAGACATTGGACAGTGAAAAGCGTCTCCGTTTTCCCCCCGTCTATTCAGAAGTACACTCATTTAGAGGTTTTTCGGTCGGCAGACATCGCGTATCTGTCGCCAGCCCCAGTATTTATGGACCGTCTCATACATAGCTCTTCTCGGAGCTATAGGAATCTGGCAATGCATGCGAGGCATCGCCAGATTTTTGGTCAGTAATATTCAAAATCTCTTTTTTCATTGCCAATTCCAAGTTTCAAGCCTTTGCATTTTTTACCTCATTAGCGAAAAGCCAAAGAACGTCACCTTTGTCTTGACTCACTTTGGGCACCCTTCCAATTCCAATTCCGAGGATGGACTTCCGAGTGCGCATAAAAAACGAGGACAAACAGCCGCCTGTGGGCGGATTAGACACATGTTTTTCCGCCTTTTTAGTGTGTCAAACTTTGTTCCAATTGGCTACATTTTTAAAAATAAAAGTACCTAATCCATTGTTTTTTGCGCTGTCAAAACAAGTCCAACATAGTGACTTCGAAGTCAACTTGTTTTATGGCTTTTTTGTTATTCATTAACTCAAAGTTCGTTTTTCTTCCTCCTCAAAAACATGGGGCAAAGCTTCTGACAGGTTGTTGCCATTTACACTTTTTCAATACTTTTCATAATTTGCAACTGATTAAACTAGACATAGTTTTACTTTAAACACTTTCCCATTTTTAATTATGACTGGACGATTTTTATGTTTCACATAACATTAACCCACTCAGAAATGTATAAAGTTTATCAAATTATGTGAGACCCCATGTAAATCACAACGGAAAAACATAATTTTTCATTTCTCCGTCATGAATGCCATGTAACCGTTTTGCAATTTGGGTTTATGTCACATAATATTGTTGACTCACGGTTCCGGAAACGGAAATATCCTTCAAAGATTGCAATTTTCCTTAATAATACGCGAGTGTTTTGATGTTTTTTCCCCGATGCTTTGCCGGAATTTCTTTCATTATACATGTTTTTGAGGATGCAGATGCAATCGGTCTCTGTTCTGGTTTAGATATTGCAAATTGAAATAAACATTGAAGCGGCACAGCTTTTTTCTGTTCGCATCTACGTTTTTTCAAACCGCGAAACACATTTTGCTCTTTTGTCCCTTCTTTTTCGTTTTTCGAGATAATAGTATACGCAAAAAATGCCTGAGATTTTTTCAAAGGGCCCATGTACTCTGAATAATGCCGTTCCGTGTCTATCAGGATGCGTTTCTCTTTCCGAAATGCGTTGCAGGGTAGCGCCGTTGGGGGTAAAGAATGAATGTTCAGTTTCCTGTATACATGTAAACGAAGCAATGCCGGGGATTTCTATCAATCTTTGTTTTGTGATGTGATTGGCAAAAACTTTTGCCAGGGCGTGATTTCCGTTTTGCATTTTGATGTATTTTGCCGTTTTCCGTGTTGTGGATGGCATTTACACTTACAGCAATTCCGAAACTTGCAGACATGCCTTTCATAATATCAGCCGAAAATCGCCTCGATTGCAACGTTCTAAACTTCAGTGTTAATGATGTCACTAGACACGTGTCTGAGAATCTTGGTGACAGATGTGTGCCGCCGAGTTTAGTTTTGCCTACGGTAATCATCTATGGGTTGATTTTGATCCTCGGAGTGGGAGGCAATTTGTGCACATGTTTGGTGATTGCGAAGAATAAGTACATGCATTCTGCGACGAATTATTATCTTTTTAGTTTAGCTATTAGTGATTTGTTGATGTTGGTTTTGGGTAGGCTTTTTTACTTTTAGAATTTTGATTAAAAAGTGAGTTTTAGGATTGCCAATGGAGCTATATGGCGTTTTCGTCCCTCTCTACCCCTACCAATTTAGTGAAGGCATCTGTAAACTTCGAGCTTTTCTGATCGAGTTTACGTCTTATGCGTCTATTTTGACCATAACTTGCTTTTCGATCGAACGATGGCTTGCAATATGGTATGTTTTTACAATATTTTCAACTTTTTATGCCTTAAATCAAACTAAAACCTCAAATAAAGCAGTGCTTCTGCGAAAACCGAACTCCATGCTCCTTTGCATGTGCCATCCTCCGGTCATAGTCCTCTTTCCGGGCTTTGGCATCAGGAGGTACATCCGCCTTTAACGCTGTCGGTATCGGTGTCGGCGTCGGAGCAGCTCCCTGTGTACTTGGCCCCACAGTCGTATTTGCCGGTGATGGCACTTTCGCCGCGGCACTGATAATCGTCGATTCCTTTGTGTGGGTCGTCGCCGGCGTCACCGATTCCGGGGTCTTCTCCTTCACCGACGGTACGACCGCCTTCACGGACAACGGCAACGGCTGCAAAGAACGCAGAAAGGCATCACGTGCTTACATATTTGGGAATGGGGTCGCCCTTGGTTTTTCATTCTGAATTTCGCTTCAATGGCCAAAAAATAGAATCGCTAATGGGTCGGAGTCGTTGTCGTGATGTCTGCTGACTTACCATTATCGAAGAAACTCAATGGGGGAGTGCATTAGGGTTTATAGGCCACAGAGTTGTGAGGACAATGGGGGTGAAATGGGAGGGAAATATGCAAAAATAATACTCACAAAAAATTTGAAAACTTTTTAAAATTAAAAGTTAAAATTTCAGTTTCCCCCTTCGAGCCCAAATGTTCTCAACCCTCCATCGCGCAACGCGTGTAATCATCGGCGTCTGGATTTGCGCCTTTCTTGCAGCCTTGCCTGTGGGATGGATCGTGGTCTTGACGCGATTGGAGTTGCCGGAAAACATGAATGCGACAAACATTGGCAGAGTTAGTTTCGATCAGAAAACCATTGCTGACACGGAGTCTTGCGGCATGGACCCGAACAAGCAGCCAGAACAAAAGCGAATTATTATTTATACGTTTATTTTTTTCTTTCTTTTACCAGGTAACTTTTTTACATTTTCAAAATCCAGACATACTGTAACTCCAAAATCGATATTTCAGCCCTGCTCATCTCCCTCGTCTACTTCCACATTGTCATTCGTCTCCGTGAAGGCAATGGCTACCTCAGTGCTCAATCAAATGGCCATTCTCATGGTGTTAAAAGTCGTAAAGCTGTCCTCAAAATCTTAGGTATTACTAACCCGCTTTCATTGCACCCAATTATCGATCAATTTCAGTCGCCGTCGTCATAATGTTCTTCATTTGCTGGTTCCCCTTCCACCTCCAACGTCTCATCACCATTTTCCTCAATGAATCCACGCTGCAAACGGGTGAATTCTCGAGTCTTGTTAATTGGATGTACCATGTGTCTTTTTATGTTTCTGGTAAGCCGTTTTGCTTTCTCTGTCCCATCTAAAAATAGACGAACAGCGTTCAAAACAACATCACATTTGCAGGGTACTGCTACTACTCCAATTCCGCATGTAACCCCATTTTGTACAACATTCTGTCGGAAAAGTACAGAATCGCTTTCCTCAGGACAATTTGTGGAGACAGAGTTACTGAAAAGTTGATCCGACGATCGACGACGAAATCAAAGCGACACACAAATGCCAGTTTTACGAATAATCACATGCCATCGACGCCTCAGACCGCCAAAAGTTCAATCCAAATCCAGCCTGGTGGAAAGGAAATTATTAAAAAGATGCCGTATTCAAATTCTATCAAGGGGAAAGGAAATGCATCACCAATGTTGCGAATGCCATCACAGAGTAGTGAGGGGTGACTTTAGGTAATACTAAAGTTGGGAATATACGGGATAATTGGATTGTCCAGAATCTCATTTTTGATAGTGAATAATGAAAGGTGTAATAAAAGTGTGAGTTTTCTTTAACTTGAGTTGTCGTTTTTATTGTTAGACAATCTTTGCAAGCTATGAAAAAACTCAAACAGGACATTAAGCTCATATCGACTACCCAAGTATTGTTTTCACATGTTTAACGCATTAATTTTATGCCAACTTTATACAATAACAGTCAAAACGGCTGAACAGATTCAACTTTGGTCACTTTTTGTTGTAGATAATGTTTGTATTTTGTTAACGAAAAAGTGTTAACACTATTTGAGATTTGAATACTTTTTGACGAATCATATTAATGACGACCCTTCGGTACTGATGAATGCAAAACAATGTAAGCAATGGGTTGATGACATTAACCCATGGGTACGGTAGGGAAAGATACATGAATAGACCGCCACTATAGTTCGAGGTTGTGAAAGCTATTGCAAACATTCCAAATAACAGAACCGCGATAAAACCGGGAAAGATTGTCTAAAACTATACAGTTTTTATAAATAAAAAAAAGTAAACAAAGTATACCTGTGCGTATAATTGGCGTGTTATTTGGTTGTGCATTTTCAACGTTTTGGCATCACAAGACAACCCCGATGCACTGCTAAGAGTTTTATGAAATCTTGATGTGGTCCAAACCATGATGATGAATCCGAATAGCTGTGAGATAACGAGATATGCGCAGAAGAACAGAGGGTCAAATGCAAGCTATAAGATTTTATCATTATGTACACCATGAAAAAAACATGAAAAATTCACTAAAGTTGACTTACTAATTTTGCTGCACAAAACTTATCAGTGTCACGATTAGCCCAAAAAGGCATTTCATTGATGAGACGTTGGATGAATGTGCCTTTTATCGGTTCAAAATCTAAGTAATACCGTGCGCCAGTGCCAATTGCAAACACAAATATTGTAAAAAAGAGAAGCATCGGGAAGTATACTTTCACTTTTACGTCTCTAAAAAAAACATCACAGTTTTATGATTTCTTTCCACGGCTCACCTGACAACAGTTAGATACCGATAGATAGCCTGAATTGGCAAACTCCAGAAACTGACATTGCAAACGACCGCCGCCAAAACTAGGTAACTGCATTGCCATGGCTGTGGCAAATTTAGCCAATCGTTGCCAGTTGTCATGAAAATGTAACCATCGGTAACGTCAAACTGCTGTAAAAACACAAATTAAAAACCAAAATAACACAACAAAAGTCATACCATATTCATTGCGGTTATCAATATTGCGTTGAGAATATCAATAACGCAAGTTTGGATTAAAATGGTGCAAAACGCACGCATTTGCGGCTTGGAATACTTGATGATTACAAAAATTAGAAATGTATTTAAAATTAGGCTTAACAAAAGCCCAATTGTCATCAGAAAGAAATATACTAGTTGAAAGCCGTTCATACTTGTCCGAAATTGTGAACAGTCTCAACAATCTTAGGCTTTAAATAATGTTTGGGCACTCCTTCCGATGAGGTTTTCCCCTGGTCGCCCGGGCGGACAACGCCCGGTGCGCAAGCCTGCTGTGTGTATGCGCGGAAGAGGATTCGGCTGGGGTCGAACCAGACTATCGAACCATACCGATCCGTTCACGCTCCGCAAGGCCATACTCGCGTCGACACTAAAGTGCGCGCAAGCGAGATGTCGCGACTCAGTGTGAACGAGCTTGCGCAAGCCCAAAAGCAAGCAATGGTAAAGGGGGACCCTTACGATTTTCATGGGCGCGAGTTTGACTGAAACTTCAGGGAAGGGGCATGAAAACTTTTCGAAACAAGGGCTTCGCTTACCGTGCCCTTTTAGGGAGGAACAAAGGTGGACGACGGGCCGAGCCGGGCTGGCAAAAAGTCGGCCCGAATCCACCCTTGGTGAGGAATCTGAATTACAGCAAAATGGGAAGCAGATCATGGTTAGGGGGGACTCTTACCCTTCTAACAGAGCCAAACTTGGCAAGTCCATGATTCAGATGTCAATCAAATCTCAACCATGTTTATGGCCAGCGCATCGGAATGCGGGTGTAAGGGGGGACCCTTACGCTTCAGGCATCTACACTTGCAATGGTTTTGAAGAATTCTGAATCCAAGAGTCAAGGCATCTGGATTCAATTTTCGAGTTCAGAAGGGATGCTCACCATCAGCAAGTACGCACCTTGGCGTGAGCATATCATCGAGCTGCGCGGACAAGTCAGCTATGCGCAGGCACGCACCGCTCACGCACGCAAGCTGTGCGCGCCTCCCGCGCTTTGGGGAGAAACCTTATCGGAAGAAGTGCCAATGTTTGAATAACAAACAGCCTTCGGTAATAACGTGCATCACACCAAAAGCACAAATGAACAATTATAGAGTGTATTAATTCGTACCTAGCACACAGAAAATGCACCCTCACATAGGAGGGATTTTTCCCTCATATTTGAGTTAAAAAACAAGCATGACTGTGCTTGAGTTTTTTTTCCCTCATAGACGCGAAACTTTTCCCTCACTCATGAGGGAAACCGAACCTCCACCATGAGAGTGCAAGCATCATGATGGAGGGCCGAGTTATCAAACGTCAGTTTATTGATTAGATTTTACTCCAGAATAGCTCCGCCCCGTTGTTTACCGCTGTAATCAATGCGTGAACAAAATTTATTAATTGCATTGTAAAAAGATAATCTGATTTGACAATTACAATTAACGGTGAATGTACACAACAAAAGGCACAGTACAAAAATGAGAATCATCGGTTTTTGGCGTTATCTGAAGTGGCGGGGAGCGATGGTGGCATAGAATGTAAGTGTAAGGTCGGATTGATCTAGATTTTGTTGGGCTGCATTCATCATACATTGAGACGATTGTTGTCGACTTGGGATCCTGAAAACTGGAAATTTGCAATGTGCTATCAACAGACATCGAATACGCTTACCTGGATAGCTTCGGATCACTGTGTCGGCATCAAGCTGTCAGATAGAAACTCAATTGTAAGTGTGAATCTGAAAGACAGCAGTTCATATTGATCGGACGCAAAATTATATATAAAACTCACTTTTTCGTTTGGTTTCTTCATCTAGTTTGTAAACAATAGACAAAAACCTGCAAAATATCAAGTAAAATCGGGGTCACAACCCGTTGAACACAATCTCAACACAGGTAATGGTATCACATTTATTTATTACACACAAACAGATACGTAAAACAAGAACGGAAACTCAAAAAACGTCAAAGTCTCGGACTTTCAAAACGAAGAAAACCGAGAGCCGCAGGTAGCTGGCTGCGCTACTCGTTTTGGCGCGAATACTGCCAAGAGGTCTGATTCCCTCATCTTGGATAATCATGTCCCTCCTGTACGAGAGTGCGTGTTTTTCCCTCATGCAGGAGGGAAAACAGGATGGAGGAAGTTTGGTTTCGTTATCGAGGGACAATTTCCCTCATGCACGAGTTCTTTTTTTTTTACAGGAGGGAAAAAGCAGTTGAGGGAATCAGAAGTGAGGGTCTATTTTCTGTGTGAGTACTCGTTAACATTAATAACATAGTTGGTTTAAATGTTATAGTTTTTTTATAGCGTCGTTAACGTTTGTAAGTTGTGCAAAATCAGATATAAATATATTCTATTTCGAATTACTTTTTTAGCCATGAGATCAAAGGTAATAAAAAAATTAAATGTTGTCCTCTTATCGTTTGGATTTTCATCAATAATAATTGTTTGGATTTTTATCAATAACGGCAACCAGTTCTATGCAGAACCCTCTGAACTTGTGATCTTGGACAGTAACGAACTCTACAGTGTCTATTCTAATTTTTACGTTTGAATTTTTACAGCAATCACAGCACACAGTTGATTTTGAACAGAATTAATTATTATAGATCACGGGCCTCCGTTCACCCTCCTCCACCTCCCTATTTACCGTAAGCCTTAATCTAACACTTACATCCAGGAACAAAAGTTAATTATTATTTCCGCGTACAGGGGAATACTTTTGCACACTTTTCGCGCGCACAGGGGACATCTGTCCCTTGCCAGCATGGGATCGGCATACACTAACGCAATAGGATTTTTGCACTCTGTTTATCAGCGAATACGTTCCATTAATGATTGTTATTAACTTGTTAGCTTTATATATAGGGACCGGCAGGCGGAGAACACTCGGTCACCCTGAGCGTGTCCTGATGGGATACTGTAGAAAAATTTTTTGTTGTATTTTCAAAAACGCATAGTGGGTTCGGACGTTTCACTTCCTTCCAAATCGATTGATGTCATCAGATTTAGTAAAAAGTCGCTTTAAAATGCCAAAACGACCATTTTTGCCCTATTTTTGACGGTTTTTTGAAAATTTGGTCGGGCGCGCTCTCGCAAATCTGTTTTTGAGACAAAAGAATTTCATGAAAAAATTTTTTCAAATGCGATTTGTGTCATTATTAACTCATTAAAGGCCAGACCAAGCATTCAAATACCTTTTTTGTGCTTAAAATAGCGTAAGAAGTGGCCGTTTGACTAAATTTAATTTTGCCATTATCGCTTAAAAAATCACGGCACAGCTCCGGGGTCTTGCGAGATCTTTTCAACAATGGCACTACAATGGTCACCCCCTGACTAGTGACAAATTGCGAGGGTCTGCGAGGGGTTCGCAGGGGTGTTTTCGTAGTGAGAGTGCACTCGGCCCAAGCGCGCGCATGCTGAGTGAGTTGCGACTGGCCGGCCGGTCGTTCGGCCGTGTATGTACAAACCATGTGTGTGCGCGACCCCTGTCAAACCCTCGCAATCCCTCGCAATATGTCACTAGTTAGCGGGCGACCATTGTAATACTACTTTTTACGCTGAATCGAATGGTAATAGTACCATGTAGGGGCGCATGCCGAAAACATTGAAAAAGTAACCTCGTATGTCAGTTTTGACACATTATGATGACTTTAGAGCAAAACCAAAATTACCGATCGATTTCTCGTTATTAAAATGGGGGTGTTGACACGCTAAATATTGAAATTAGTCAGGACTTATCCGCAAAACCGTAGATGTAACTTTTTACGCTGGATCGAATGGTATAGGTGCTATCTGAGGGCGCGAAGGGGCGCCCGACCAAACTTTCGAAAAACCGTCAAAAAGGTGGCGAAAATGGTCATTTCGGCATTTAAAAGCTAGCTTTTTCAAAAACTAATGGCACTATTCGATTCGGAATGAAGTGAAACGGCCGAATCCATAAAATTTTTAAAATTCGACAAAAAAAGTTTGGTACAGTACCCCCGTGGAACACTCTGCACCTATAGAAATTTTTGTTGCCTGCCGGTCCCTACTCATGTCCACCGCGCAAAGGGTACATGCATCCCCCTGGAGGTACAACGAAATGCGCATTTCTTTCTGTGTATTTGTCAGCAAACGTGAATAAGTTGCGGATTCTGGAGATACGGCTTCTCAAAGTTTTGGGGGTTGGTTCTGAAACGGGTCATTCCCGGTATCACGGGACCTTGCTTTTTTGCACCCGGGGGTAATTTCGGATGGGGAGACGAATGCCGCACTCAGAATTTGGTATAAATTTCAAAAAATATATAAACTAAAAAATTAATTTTTTTTATTTCATATTTCGTAAAACTTTCAAAAAATATCAAAATTCAAAAAACATTTTTTTGGACTTTTTTTTCTGTCCTTAGGAACAAAATGCGGAGTGGCGCGTTATCACCATCGTGTAGCCCGTCTTATTCTGCGTCGATTGACACCCGCCCGGTCCGAAACAAACGTTCTTTAGGCGTTCAGCACACTGAAAAAAAAGGTGTATCGCAACGGCGCGTGACACTTATGGGTGCAACAAATCCGTTGCACTTTTTGCCACGGAATATATAACAGCTGCAAAGCGTTTGCAGGTTTCTCAGAATACAGGAAATAGTCAAACTTTAACAGACAGTTTTAAATTGCTTTTGAATATCCAATTACGTAAATTGTAGTTCATCATTATAAACCATAATTTCACAGAGAACAGTCTGTGCTTAAAGTTTAGACTGAGCTAGCATACATTAGATGTAATACTTTAAACCCTGTGTTACTTCCAACATTGTAATCATTAATTGGTATGAATGCTAATATTTCTAATCAAACTATTTCTAATCGAACCATTGTGTTGAATCCAATCTTTACAAATGAACATTATGAAATATTGCCTTTGCTTTCATTAAATTTGCTGTTAGGATTTTTCGTTGGTTATGTCATTTTGACTCAATCAAAGCAGCTACGTTCTTTCAAGTACTATCTGATGAATCAAGTCATCTGGGCACAGTTATTTGAGCTGTTATTTGTTACCGTGCGGCCTGTCTATCTTGTACCGCATATAAGTGGTTTCCTTGTAAGTTCGAAGTTTTAAATTTATAATTTTAATTTAAAAATGATATTTTTAGGGTGGATTTTTCAGAACTTCCGCGACACCTGGCATAACCAGTTGGTTGGCAACCTTTGGAATGGGTTTGTTCATTAATGCTGCTCTTGCTGTATTTTTGTCACTTATAAACAGATTTATATTCACTTTTCACTATCACTTAAAGGGTTATCTTCATAACAAGTACACGTTTGTTTTTTTTGTACTTTTACACTGTGCGTCAACTTTTGTAATAGCATGTTGTATTGTGCCAACAATTACGGACTCAGAAAGTGTAAAAAAACTTATTCTAAACGAAACTGGGGACAGGCTATTGCTATACTTGAACGAACCTAGCCTGATGTATGTTCGAGAAATCGATGTAATCCGAAATATATGTTTTGTCTTCATGGTTCTTATTATTGTTTCCACTTTATTTCTAATTGCTTGTGTTGTTTGGTTTGTTTTAAATGTGTCAAAACTTAGGGCAAAATCAAGTTTCTTGTCTAAAACTGCAAAATCGCTGATTATTTCATCGCTCGTTCAAGGTTTCCTTTGTTGCATTTTTCTCTTTCTTCCAATCGGTGCACTAACGTATATTTGGGCATTCAAAGTAGAGGGTAGTGCTAATTTTTTTAATTTTATGTTGATTGTTGTCACATCACATGGAACCGTAGACTTGTTTTGCATTCTTATATTCGTAAAACCGTATCGCCTGTATTGTTGTAAGTTATGCTCAAAAGTCAGACAGAAACTGCGGCCTCGCAGCACTGTTGGAAACGTTTCCGAACTCGGATTAACTGTACAAGTGAATTAAAGTAAAATAAAAAAACTATTTATTTTCATTTTCTGTTGCATTGAAGTTGTTCTCATCGATTCACCAAAAAACAATATAAGAGTCGAAAGAAGGAAGCTGGTTTAAATTCAGACATCACCAATGACGATGGCGAAAGGGTTTACATACATCATTGGCTGGTTTATGTCCGCCATTACGCAAACCGACGGTAAATGTCAGTATTTATAAATAATGAATGCGCAGGAATCGGTTTTTTTATAAATACAGAAATTGAAATTTTCAGGTGCTTCAAACTTTAATTCAGGTGCTACAAAGGGTTAAATTTTAGTCAAACAGGTTTTAGTTGCGATATTTTGTACCTTTTAGACTAATGTTGTCACGAGCTATAGTTTTCACAATATGAATTTTACGGTATCGAGTGAAACTGTTACTTTATCACCATTTTTTACAAATCAGCACTATGAAATACTTCCTTTGTTTTTGTTGAATTTGTCATTGGGCATTTTTGTTGGTCATGTTATTGTGACTCAATCGAAACAGTTGGACTCCTTCAAATACTACATTATAAATCAAGTCGTATGGGCGCAGTTATTTGAAATGTTATTCGTATTGCCTGTATTTTTGACACCTTATTTTAGTGGTTTTATTGTAACTTTTTTTTATCATGCCATCAACAGTCAGGCATCTTTTCACGTATCGTTGCTGTTTCTAAGTGAGACTGTAGGAGTAGACGAACTTTGAAGGACGATGATGTATCCTTTGAATGGCGTCAGAAAATTAACGATTCCTTACATCAACACAATGTTATGTGACTGTAGACACGCAAAATCTCTGTCAAGGCAATTGCGCAAAGTGCCGCAGTACGAGCGCGCGCAAATCAAAATTCAAACTATTAATTCAAAAAGGTAACAATCATTGAGTTTACGCATGAGCACTCATTACACGAATCAAACTGTTCTTGTCGACTCACTTTTTAAAAATAGGTGTTCTTAACTTTTTATAGATCGCAGGTAACAACAACATGTATTAGTTTACAACAACATTGCATGTTTTTACAGTACCGCTTCTGCTTGTAAGGTTTCCTATTCTTTTAGAACTGACAGTAGTAGTGTCCATCATTTTCAGTGATTTTGTATATTTCCATGCGCAGATTGATCCATTGACAATGGCAAAAACTCGAGTAAAAGCACCAACGTAATTTTGTATTGGTATTTTAAGGATCTATTGGGTTGACCCATATGATTTTTCCGGTTTAGTGGCGAATAGGTTACAATTTTTTAATTTTTTTTTAAGAACCCAAAGATGGGCAATCTGAGTGTCATCCTTAACTACAACATAACTTCAATGTATGATTAAATTTTTAAAGCTTTACGTCAAACAGGAAAGAAGCAACGATGACGCAAAGTTGATGACTACGTTTTCGAGGGCACCGTCTTTGCCAAAAGTTTTATCACACGCGCATCGTCCTAGGACCCGGCTCTGGCGCCAATTAGATAACACATGTCCTAAACTACAACAAAAGCAGGACATGTCGGGTCAACCCGGATCCACCAAATTTTTAACAATTTTTTGGTGCTGCGCGGTGGGTGCGCGGCTGTGCGCAAACACAAAGTTGAGGCATTTCTGCGGGTTGCGGTGATCAAATTTAAAAGTTATATCACTGTGAGACTTCTAGTGCCTTACTAATTAGTATTTAGAAGTTTCTGGAACGGCTCGCAAATTTAAACCGGAAATATGGGAAACGGTATGCTTCGAGGCTACGTAGCCTAAAACTGCCCCGATCCCGTAACCACTTCGTGTTGTGAATCCTAGTAGTCTCCTAATAAGTTTACAGTAGTAACAATATTTGAAAGCGACTCTCATGCAAATGCGGAATTATTTTTGACATGACCTCTGTGGAGTACCCTTGACTTGAGGAAGCGCAGTTCCTTTAGTATGCGTCCCCGCGCTCTAAAAATTTTTTTATACATAGCCATAATATTACTCTATAACGTCCTTAAAAAGTACCGTGAACTGTCTCAGCAGAAATTAGAACGATATATTTTCGTGAAAAACCGAAAAAACATATGGGTCAACCCAATAAAATGGCAAAAAAAGTGATAAACAGTTTTTTTTAAATCAACTTGCATCCATGAAGAGATACCCCATCAATAACGGAACAGTTTCTACGAAAAGGTTAATATAAATGGTAAATTTAACAATGGCTTCGCCCTAAAAAACGTATTATTTAGTTACGATTAGTATATAAAAACAAGGATTTTACCTTTTGCATATTTTTGTCGTTTTGAAGAATCTTGCCAACGTTTTTGTTAAACTTTCGAAGCAAAAACAAACACAATATACCTAATAGCGTGTAAATGACTTCAAGAATGTATCGATACAGGATTGTAAATGACACTCCAGACATACCAATTGCACATCCCATGTTATAACAATAGTCGTCGCTAGCTTTGGCACTTACGACGTAGACAATGATCCCCGCTATCAACGTTGCGATAACTAAACTAATGTCAACTATTAATAGTGGAGTCTTAAGGTGAACATAGCGTCCTGGTTTTACGACAACCATACAGATGCGATCAATAACAAGAAAGATTCCGGCAGTTATCGCAGCAAAAATAGCGGTAAAGTTTGGAATGTTTGTCCAGAAATATGGCACTATCGGGTAAGGATTATCTAAAACTAAATTATGATACGGTTAGCAGTTGATAAATTATACCTAAACGAAATGCGAGTACCATGTAAGCATTGCAGACAACGCCAGTGATAGCGGCAACAAACCACATGAAAATATGAAAAATAAGCGTTGGTGTGAAGTTTGATGCAACGTGTTTTCGCCGTTTAAACATACGCCACAATATTAATGCTGTTGCAACTGTTACGTAGATGTACATTATCAGCATTGCCCCACATTGTCCGACAGTGATAAAATCTGGAAACGTCGCTGATGTCATTTTGGACCTGCAAACTTATTGGAAATATTTTTTGAACGAAATCAAATACATAAGCTTCGGTTCATGTAGATTGTAAACCGTAACTTAGTTGGACAAAGCTCAAATAGGTATTTTTGAGACTTGCTCAAACTTCAACGTTAATCATAGACTAGAACATCCAGTACTTATTTTTTTGTCGAAAGAAAACACACGTGAAAAAAACCAAAAAACATTTGAATTTACGTTAGTTTGACTACGTTCCCAGAAACTCCTGGTATTTCTGTGTTTTAACCAATTGTATCGTATTAGGTGTCCGGAAGAGTGCATGGGAGCGCTCCAGAAAGGCCATAAGTTTAACTATAGTTAGTAGGTGGCACTATGAAGTTTCATTATTATCACGCTACACGTCTTCTCACGGTAATGACGCCTACATGTTATATCAAGGATACTTTTGGCTTCTGTTATACAAAGTTTTTTTACACCGTTAAAAATGTAAAATTTTATTCCTGATTGCTTCAAATACAGATCGGGCCTATTTCTTGTTGGGAGTACATTTATGGATAAGTATCGCTTAATTTTTTCCGTTTATTTTCTATTTAAATTCACTTCCTCAAATCGCATCACACAACATCTATTAGGTTGCTACTGCTTCACTAGATTTTACTGTACCACTTTTGCTTGTAAGGTTTTCTATTTTGTTAGAACTAATATAAACGGTGTCCATCATTTTGAGTGAGTTTGTATACTTCCATGCACAAATTGTTCCGTTGATAATGGCAAAAACTCGGGTGAAGGCACCCATGTAGTAGTAAATTGGTAGTTTAAGGACCTAAAATTTAACAAATGTTATTCAGCTCTATTTTTTAAAACAAACTCACATCCATAAAAAGGTATGCAATTAGTAACGGAATTGCTTCCACAAATATGTTCGTGTAAATAGTGAACTTCACAATGGCTTCACCCTGAAAATCGTTCTAAAGTTATGATCGACCTGTAAGAACAATTGCCTTACTTTACGTATGTTAATCTCATTTTGATGAATTTTGCCTATTCTTTTGTTGAACCTTCGTAGTAACCAAAGACACAATACACCTAATAGGGTGTAAATAACCTCAAGAATGTATCGATACAAAATGGTAAATGACACGCCATATGGATTGATAGCACATCCGACATTATAACAGTAGTCGTTGCCGGCTTTTGCTCCAATTATGTTGTAGAAAATAATCCCTGCCATCATTGTTCCGGTTACGAAGGCGATGTCTAAAAATAATAGACGGCGCTTAATACAATCGTACCTGCTTGGTTTTAGGCTAACCATACAGATACGGTCAATGACAAGGAAAATTCCGGCCGTTACCGCAGCAAAAATAGCAGTAAAGTTTGGAATGTTGGTCCAGAAATATGGCATTATTGGGTATGCTTTTTCTAAAATCAATGTTTCAGCTCGTTTACAGTTCATAAAACAAACCAGGATGAAACGCTAATACCATGTAAGCATTGCAGACAACGCCAGTGATAGATGCGACAAACCACATAAAAATATGGAGAATAAGCGTAGGTGTGAAATTAGATGCAACATGTTTTCGCCGTTTGAACATACGCCATAGTATCCATGTTGTTGAAACAGTTACGTAGATGTACATTATCAGCATTGCTGCACTCTCTACAACATTAACATAATCTGGAAAAGTTGCTGATGCCATTTTAGAATGAGCAATAGCGTTGAAGACTGACAATTGCAAGGTAAAATCCTGTCACTTCGACAAAATTTGTTGGATGTAATGTTAGTTGGACAAACCTCAAGGAGTTATTTTTGAGACTTGCATGATCCTCAACATCAATTATAGGCTGGGGCGTTCAGTGCTTATTATTTATTGAAAGGAAATGAACACCTGGAAACACTAACAAGCATTTACTTACTCCTGCGTTCTTAGATTACGTTGTCGACACGTTATCTTTTAGACATTTTAGGCTCTTTTTTTTACTAAATTTATGCAAAAAAATGTGCTTTAATTCGACATTAACTGACAAGCTTCTCAATGTTTGCACTTATATGTTAACCAACTGTTTGAGCATGTATATTGTAATTGGGTACACCTCACAATCAGCAGCAAAGGTGCATTTGGGATAATTTATTTTGCATATTACAGTAACCACAACACGTATTAGCTTGCAACTACTTTACTACTTTTTACAGTACCACTTCTGCTTCGGTTTCCAACTGTTTGAGAACTAACATTAGACGTGTCTGCCATTTTAAGTGACGTTGTATATTTCCATGCACAGATTGAACCATTAATTATGGCAAAAACTCGGGTAAAGGCACCAATGTAATTTTGCACCGGTATTTTCAGAATCTGAATTAGTGTAATTTTCATTGGCAAAAACATATCTTTAAAAGATGTACTTACATCCATGAAAAGGTACCCAAGAAATAATGGAATAGTTTCAACAAATATGTTTGTGTAGATTGTAAATTTAACAATGGCTTCGCCCTAAAATGTGTTTTTATAAAACAATGTTAAATAACAACGACAAATTAGTTACTTTGTGCATGTCTCTGTTGGTTTGAAGAATCTTGCCAACTCTTTTGTTAAACCTTCGTAGTAGCCATAGACACAATAAGCCTAGTAAAGTGTAAATAACTTCAAGAATGTATCTATACAGGATCGTGAAGGACACTCCAAACTGATTGATCGCGCATGCCATGTTCCAACAATACTCATTTTCCTCTTTGGCGCCACTGATGAGATAGAATGCCATTCCCGCAATCAATGTTCCGAGCACAAAAGCAACGTCCAGGATTAAAAGTGGAGTTTTTACATGAATATAGCGTCCTGGTTTTATGGCAACCATGCAAATACGATCTATGACTAGGAAAATACCAGCAGTTATGGCACCGAAAATTGCTGTGAAGTTTGGGATGTTGGTCCAGAAGAACAGCATTTTCGGATATGACCTGTCTAAAACGTCCACAGGCTTGAAGTTAAATAAGCAAAAGTTAAAACAAACCATGATCGAACGCCAAAACAGAATAAGCATTACAAACAACACCAGTGATAGCAGCGACAAACCACATAAAAATGTGAAATATTAACGTCGGCGTGAAGTTTGAAGCAACATCATTTCTGCGTTTGAACATTCGCCACAATATCCGTCCCATCGCGATGGTCACATAGATGTACATGACCAGCATGGCTGCACATTCTCCTACGGTAACATAGGCGGTGATGGTTGCTGGTGCCATTTTAAAAGTAACTTTATTTTGCTTTATCTGCAAAACGACAATTTTAACACCCAGATTTTAAACATCGCGTCTAAAGTAACAGTGAGGGGCTATCATAACCACAGGTTAGCATCAAAATTGCTGGGCAAAATTTTGTAAATATTTGGCGCTTAACATCACAAACACATTGTCGCATCTAGATTATTATTTGCCAAGCTACATGAGTGAAAGAAAAAGAACACTTGCATTTCAACTTACCCAAACTTAATACATTCCTTCAAGCCTGACCGCACTTTAGAACATTATAGTCCCACCTTTTAGGCAAATTGGTCCAAACAAATTCCACGGGACTGTTTCGATACTCAATGTTTCATAAGTACAAATATTACTGTTTTCTCACGACTACATAGTCGCTTACTTCTTTTGTAGCGCTTGCGACAATACTTAGTTAATTATGTATACTTAAAAGTGTGTTTTGTTCGAGAAACTGTCAAATTGTATGTCTATTATTATTTTTCATTTCCTCTTTTCTCAATTATATTTAAATCGTTTATACTCCATGATACACAGATATAGATAATACTCAAATGCTTTATAAGTTACAAACATAGCAACACAAAACTGTTGCGCAAGTTTCGTTAAATACACATTTTTTAGTTGGCATAAATGTAAAATGCTGTTAAATTTTTATACACGGTATTAATAAATCACTCTTTTCGCTGACTACAATACAGTCCTGAATATTGAAAGACATTTGTCTGATGAAGTGTTACATTACATTGGATGAGTAAGTTAACCTTGAAAAACAGATAATGATACCTCGGTTAAGAAAGAAAGCCACGATTATGTGGGTTGTTATTGAAATGCGGAATTAAAAATGGAGAAAGAGTCACATCCATGGAATGCCTTATTTGGTTGAGAGGAGTCATCTTTGGGAATTTTAGTGGTAGAGGTGATTTTGGTTGATGCATCAAACTCTGATGCTTTTATGTATGGCAATTTTGTGGGCGGATTTGGTATGTTCAGATGTCGCTGAAAGTGGTCGTTGGTAAGTATTTGTTATGTAAAGTTTGAAGAATATAGTTTTTTGATCAAAATGGCATTACAGGAATGCCATTTTAGCGACAAATGACAAGTTCAGATTCAAAAGTGTAAGTAAAGCGTGCAAGAACTTACGAAGTTTCAACATTATCATCAAGGATAAACTTTAACAACTCAGATGATGTCTTTTGGAGGGAGATAGAGCAAGATTCCTCGCTGCCACTGTCCGGTGGTGGGCCATCTGGCGGCGGTGGGGCACTGCTGCAAGATGAGCTTGCTGGAGATGCCTGGCCGGTTGGCTTCTGCTCGGGGGACTGGTCCATGTCCAGGGCCATGCTTAAAGAAGAAGACGTCGTGCAACGCATTGGTTGGGGCGAGCCGATCATGACGGTGGAAATGTGGCTGCTTGGCGGGATATCAAGATTTTCTTCGCTGGCTTCAGAGATCTTTTCATCAAGCTGATGTTGCTGTGAATAGTTTTCATTTTCCTCATTCTGCATCTCCGATTCGAGTTCCGGCTCCTCAGCAGTGGCATCAATCTCGGCGGCAATGTCAGTCAATGTCGAACTGGTGTCAGGCATGGTCGATGGCGCGATCAGCGTGCCGGATTCGGTGGATGAGACCGATCCTGAGCTGATTCCAGAAGTTGAAGACGCAAAAGAATCAGATGAACCGACGGTAGATTGACTGGCGCGACGAGCTTGGTGCTGAAAATTGACCAACATCAACATCGATTCAAAGTACCAGAACTGATTTACGCCAACTATGTCAAAAAGGCGTTCTGGTAAAAAATACCAACTTACCAATTCATTAAATTTGCTCGTAATCTTCTTCGATGACCCACTCATAGCACTGGAAACATTCCAACTGAACCGCTTCAGAATCGCTGTCGGTCCGTTTGGCACTACTGGTCTCTGGGATTCAATGTTTCCAACAGTGTGCCATCGCTTTTCGAAGCGTCTACCATTGCTCAGTGCAATCTGTCTCAGATTCTGCGATGTTAGAGAATCGCCAGATGCGTTAAAGTCGATGCCGAAGTTTCCATCTTTCATGAGATCGATTTCGCCAATCGTCGGCGATGGGCACACTTCCGAGGACCCAGCACTGCCGGCATCATCAGATTCGGCGATAATGGCAGCAGTCATGGCAGATGGCGGCGGCGTGTTGGTCGAAGAATGCCGGGAGTCACTGTCATTGAGACTGCCGCGATGGCCATTCATCGAAACTAGGGTAGATGTCGCGCGGGCAGGTGATCCGCGTCGAGCGGCGTTGATGCTGTTGCTTCTGCTGGCAGTCCCTTCATCAGAGGCAAGACTGGCCTTTGATCCCGATGATCCGGGGGTGCAGTCGGAAAACTGTTGCCGGTTCAGTTGTTCCGCGGATGCAATGGCATCACACTTTCTTAAATGTGCCGAACTCGGACGAGCTGCCGCGACGACCTGGGAATCCATACTGTGGCTCTTCCGATGAGCAATTGCCATTTTGGCTTCAAGATCCGGCGAAGCGGGGGTGTCTGATCTTATGGATTCACGGATATTGGCCAGATGCCTGTCTTTTTCATACATACTTCGCATAAAGTCGACATCGTGGCCGCCAAGGTCACGGAATTCCTTCTGTGCCATTGAAAGCATCTCGTTCCAGCGTCGAACATCCTCAGGGCCGGCCGTGAACATCATGAAAAAGTGGCTCGCACAGCCGAATTCGTTGACTGACATGAGATAGAATCCATTCATTTCCGGAAAAGGGACGAAAACAATGTGGGCAACATGCAATGGCGGTTTAATCACACGGTATCGATCGGCTCGGCGAGATGTAGGCTTACAAATCAGCAACATATCGGTGAACAAGATACAGTGAACTTCCGTTTTCGGCCCTTGTCGACTTTCTCGCATCTTGAGATCGCCTTTTGTGATCATTCTGCGCAAACGGATCGGATTCCCAGGGCCACCACCCAAACACGGCATCGGATTCAGCAAATTAAATCGATACGGATGATGGATGAACTTGTCCATTTCCTCGTTATCTCCAACATCATAAGATTCGATGGTCTTCATGATTTCAGTCAACTGTATCCGCAATTCCTTATTATTCATCTCATAATTCAGCCTGCTCGTCGCATCTTCAGCTTTGTGGATCATGGCCTGAAGCACTTCCTTGTCCTCCGGGTCGGAGGACGCTTTCATCACATTCTTCAACATCAACGGATATCGAGTCAATCGTTGCATCGGAATCGACAAATTATCGATCAAAGTCTGTCGATTCATCATCGGCAAGCCTTCAGCCCATGCAACAAACTCCGAAAACCGTTCACTTTCCTTCAGCTTGTGCCGAACATAGCACAAACTGCCAGCATGGTCCACATTGAAGATAATGTAGCATTCTGACCACATCAAAATGTCTTCAAAGCCTTGGTACATCAAACCCGGAGATAGGGGGTTACCAGTTTCACGTGTGTGTCTCAACATTGGATAAATGCCGAGTTTCCAGAACATTAAATTGGCACCAAGGAGGCTGTGATAGTTTAAGAAGACTTTGTTGATATCGATATCGTTGAGGTAGCCGAGTCTTTGGAGTTCGAACAGGACTACTGATAGGTCGACCATGTTTCGAAGCGCGAAAATGTATCGTTTTTCTGTTTCGATAATTTCCCAGAGGGCGGATTGTTGTTTTTGGGCTTTGTCGTTGAGATTCTGAAATTTCATCATTTTCAAATTTGCTCAAAAAGTGTAAAACGACATACCGCATGATTTTGCACAATAAGTGTCCAAGATGCCTCAGTCTCAAGTTCGCTCAAATCAAGATTCCGATTTGCTTCCAGCTGCTGATAGACCTTCTCAGCCGCGGTCGGAAGTTTTTCCTGCAACATTATTGACGTCACTGTCTGCACTGACATTAAAAAACCATGGACAAAAGGTACTATTTTGAATGAAAAAGATACATTCCCACCCCAAAATACGACCAAATTACGTGAAAATACAAAAACTACTCACCTTTGAAGCAAAAATACCCTTTCGCGGCGTTTTGCTCCTCGAAGATACAGTACCCGTGTGCTCTTCCGAGAAAACCATAGATCCGCTTTCAATGCTGTCGGCATGGCCAGACGATGACAAATCTATGCTGTTGGATCCGCGCCGTGGGGGGTAGGCTGCGACGAATTCGCCCAAATAGGGGTTGACGGTTGAGGAATGCGTGGGCGTGGATGCCGCCGATGCTGAGTGGAGGTTTTCTTCCGCGAAGAGCGCATTTACAGGGCACGTCGATAGGGATCGGGGTTTTCCGAGCTGAAGGCGTAGTTTGAATGACATGTTGGACTCAGAATCCAAAAAACCAGTGAGCACTGATCCCACTTCAATCCAATCACCACTAATACCCAAAGTGGATTTAGACTAGCTTAAGCTTTCTTACGCAAACTGGTCAAAACGCTCCGCTAATGTATTATAAGTGTTGCGGCTCCGTTGCGTGCAATGCCAACACCGTCAGGGCTCCCTATTAGAGAATCCAAGGGGTTTCCACAGACGCAAGCATGGCCACTGTCACCAATTCGTGCATTGTAGCGACACCGAAAAGGGGGTAGAAAAAAGTTTTTGTGTGCCTAAGGTAGCACGGAAGGCGTTGCGCACCAAGTTGGCCCTCAATAGCGGCTTAATTTTTCTCGCATGTTCATTCGCTTCCATCATTGGCAAAAAAAGAGGTTTGCCGGGGGCTATTGGAAAGAAAGCGCGTCAGAATCAAAAGTGCATCTGAATACGGACATTGGGAAAAAAATTTAACGTCACAAAAGTGTAAATGCCATTATTACCGAACTAAAATGACAACAAAAAACACCAATTTTTACATAATGCATAGCTATTTTCCATGAATAGAATTCCACTGCAAAATTTGCACTTTTGAAAGCGTTTTACCACTTTAAAGTTACCTTTACTTTCAAAGCATTAAATTCAGATGGTTTAATGTACCCCTTTTCATGTTGAAATCACGTGTTTAATAAATAGTTACCAAAATATCGTCAAAAGATATAATTTTCAACTTTTTTCTTTTTGAATTTTAATGCGTTCAAAAAATAACAAAAATACTTACCATTTTCCGAGCACTAAAGCTAGATTTGCGTGACATCGTGTCCATCGAACACTTTCGTGGCTTTTCGACGACGCGTTCATCGAAGCTGCGCTGAGTGGCGTGATGACTGTGGGATGAGGTGGATCGGGTGTGCTTCTCCGACATGGGCATATTGGATAGGCAATGTGGGGGCATGTGATCGACAACGGTGTCATGGTTAAAACTAGCTCGAGATCGGGACATCATATCGCGCTTCACTGAAAGGAAATGAAGTTTTAGAAGGGTGGAAACTTTTAAAAGTGCAAGAAATCCGAGAAAGCCAGCAAAAAAAGAACTTAAAGTTTGCAAAAATATGAACTCACTGAAACAAAATCTGTTTCAAGTAAGTAAGTCTACATACTGATGGATGAAATAGGATACCAGTGTTTTTCCCACGCCTTTGAAACACTTAAAAGGCAAAACTCGGTATGAAATATTAGCACGGATGTAGCATTGAACTGTTTCGTTAAAAAGTTCATTACAGCCTATTTAGGGGTTGACTTTCCTCGAAAAGAGGTCAAAAAAGTTGCAAATTCCAAAAAGATTGAAAACTTAACACAATATTAGCAAACAAAAACCCCCTACGAGATAACCAGAACAAAATATGCATCCCAGTCCCCTCCAGGTAATCGTGTTTAGAGCCACCACACTTTTACGTCGACGGATAAAGCCATTTGCCTCGCCCCGGGTCCCTTGAGTGCTTCCAGAGTGTTAACTACGTGAGTAATCACCCCTATTACGCTACAAAGACTTTTGCTTTCATAAACTATGAACTAAACCATATTTATGTGGATTAGAAATTGAAATGTAAAGTAGAAACCGCCCCTATAGCTAATATATCGCATGCATCTCAACAAAAAAGGTATGAACGGCTTAAAAATTGGCATGGATTTGTCTCAAAGAATTTCAAAGTAGCGGTTTAACTTAAAAAATGCCTTTACTAAAACACCTTTCCCACGTTCATATCCAGACAGTGACCGGCTACAAGTCCTCCAGACACTGTAATCACGCCCAATTACAAAAGCAAAACCGCTGATTAACGCATTTTTTCATCATCCAAGTAACTACGTAAGGTGTGAATGTAGTACAGATGCACTTAAAAGGATTTTAATCAAGCCACATTTTTTTTGTTGTAACAATTTTGTCGTTTTTTGATCAAGTAAAAACAAACAACAGCAAAGACCGCTGTATATCTGCAAAATTTTGTCAAAACATGCATTTTTTCCCGTCATAATCATAAGAGATGTATACCCCATGTTGATGAAAAAGTTAATTCCTCCCTTTGAAAAAAATTCTGATACATAGCAGAAAAAAAGCATAAATATGAGATGATGGTATGTGTGAGAATGGTCCCAAACTTTGAAGAAAGAAAAGAAAGTGAAACCAGGAAGAAAAATGCATCATGAGCAAAGTATTTGGAAATAAAATTTGTTCGAGTTCATAAACACGGGAAAAACTTATTTTTCGCCTTCTCAAGTGTGTAATCAGAAATTACAATTTTGTAAATACTCTTCCAAAAAGCAAGCAAGCATCTTGTTGATTGCCATAAATAAAGGTCACAAAATGCTTCCGTCTTGACCGGTCTATTCTTTTAAAAAGACTAATTGTAATGAAATTACATTAGGCATTGCGAGGGTGGGATATGAGTGTTCTCTTACTCTACCCAGACGGGTACTTTTTGACTCACTTTTCTTTGACTCTACAGGGTGCGGCAGAAATACGTTGACAACAGTTGACAAACGTTTTCCGTCATAACTTCCTAAAAACTTAACATTCAGCTACCCAGCAAAAAAAGATCGATAGTGTATATATTTGACTATGTTGTGTCCAAACGGTTTTGGGCTAGCTCTATTTAGACGCGCTACAGACGCCAAAACGTGTCGGTACCTCATCTTGAAATTTTGGGCTAGGGGCCGCAGGTCAGCTTTTTGACGAGGTGGCATTTTCAGAAATTTTTTTCACGATCAGAGAACATCTAACATCCGCCAAGTTGACAGATTAAAGTTACCAGGGTCTTTTCACATCTCTGTGATTTTTTGGAGCCTACAGAATCCGCATTTGGTAAAGATTCTGGACGGATTCTGTACCAACGTCAAAATTTCAGTGTTTTTGGGTTTTTTGGGTAAAAATCGAATGTAAAGTCCACTGACGCGGCGGTTTTGGTGTCTTTATGCTTTAAACAAGTTAGCAATACTAATGCAACGTTTAGTTTGTACCCGGATCGCTTGCAAATAGTAAAGTTGCAAAAAGCCGTTTTTAAAAGCCATTTTCTCCCTGTTAGGAGGTGCTCGAAATGGCCACAGTATACCCGAACGAAAACCTGGTAAATTCTAATCTGTGCTTGATTTTGAAGCTAAGGGTCTATGCTAATTGCAGTAAAAATTTCAAGGCTCTAGAAAAATTGTTGCGCCTGGGGGGTCTTCCAACGTGTCCCAAGCACCCGCGGGCTTTTGCGCCAAAATCGAAGAAACGTTTTGGCGTCTGTAGCGCCTCTAAACAAAGCTATCCGTGAACCGTTTGGGCATCACGTTAACAAATATATACGCTATCAATCTTTTTTTGCTAGGTACCTAGATTTAAAGTTTTAAGGAAGTTATGACGGAAAACGTTTGTCAACGTATTTCTGCCGCACCCTGTAATTAAGTTGGGCCCGCATAATGCAAAAAACGTCTAAATCTCGTGAAAAAACTCGTTTGGAGATGTTTTGAGCAAAACGGGATACGCCCTTTTGTGTGACAACTTTTACCCTTGGCAATCTATAAATAAGAAAAAGACCTATTTGGACGAACGCGGTAGCAAAACTGTAACATGAAGCTTTCATGTTTAGGTCGAAATTAAGCAGTAAATTGAGGGTGGGTATCGAATTTGTTTAGCAAAAAATAGAAGACTGAGTGTGACAGTCAATCTGGGGTTCTGGGACAGCTGTTTTTGACAACTGGAACTTAATTTGTTTACGTTTAATTAGATGCACCCCTGTTTTTTGTACTTTTTATAAGAGTAAAAATCAGATGGAAGAAGTTAGACAGATTTTACACGTGATAAGGGCAATTATAAAGCCATTTAAAAAGGTAAACATACATCGAACAAAGACCTTTCGACCGGCGAGGTAGGCAGAATCCGACTTTGGCGGTATTGCAGAACTTGAATGCTCGAGGAAGACTTCGACACAATCAGCGGTAAGTCCGAGGCTCGACAAGTACGGCTCGAGACAAGCTGACAAAGTTCTGCCCTGCACGGTCACCACCAACTCACTACGCCCATGCAGAATGCCATGGTTGTCGGGGTGCATGAAGACAGACATGCATTCGGGGGATGAAATGGAATTGCCATTGGTAGTACTTGTTGGCGGGGCGTTGGTGGTTGTAATATTGTTGTGGTTATGGTTGTAAATTTTGTTGTTGTTCATCGAAATGGAGGTGGAGGTGGATGACGGATTCACGGTGGTGGTGGTCGTCATTGAGGCCATATTGGTCGGGATGACTTGATGGTGGCGTCGAAGGGTGCCCCCGGAAAGGGCTGAGGAAGTTGGCATGGTTGTGATGCAAGTTTTGGTGGGTTTGAAATGCTGTACAGTATTGTCACGGGTTCAGACGGAATGCATCACGATCAGCTGGGGGACCGGGGGATCGATTTGGAGGGGGCTGAGGCGGTAGACGGCTGAAAGGGATCGTAAATTAGGATGTGATTCAGTGGCAAAAAGGGAACAGTTTCTCGAAAATCACGAAAAATTGCAATTAAAATCGAAATTCGCGCACTTTAAACCCAATAAAAGTAAAAAAGCCCCCTTGACCATCCCAAAGTTCACGCATGAGTAACCCTTCTCTACCTCAAAATGCCAACTCATCCGATACACCAATTAAGACCCCTCCAGCCATCCTATGACCATTTCCTTGTTGATTGAGCTTCCCGTCCGACAGAGCTCCGCCGACAGAAACATGGTTAACCAGTGTTAACGCCACTAAGGCTTGCCGGCGCCACTGATTCCGCATTCGGTGCAGTGACTCGGAAGGAATCGAATACAACAGACCCACGATTCAACCCATCTACAGCAACTAAAAGACTCATCCATGGCCCCCACCGATAAGTGTGACATGACAGGTGTTCTCTTCACTTCGAAAAGTTAAATACATCAGATCAAAATCAAACAAAACTGCACCTTGCAGAAAAGCAGCAAGTTCATGTTTTGTCTTTGCCCCCTCTGATTGTCATTGGGTTCAGAGCAGACTGACTAAACAGCTTCGTCTATACGTATTAGTATTAGCACAGAAAATGGTGAACGGTGTGGGCAAACACGTTTTTTCACGACCGCCAGCCTTCAGTCCAGGGTGGCAGAAGCCCCCTGATTGCGTCAAACGGAACGAACACGCAGAAAGAACAAAGCTTGCGCGAGGCGAGAAAAACTGGGGAAGAGAAAAGTTAATCAAGCTGCCAAAATGAGTGATTAGTCTGGGAAAAACGGGAATTATAACCGGCTGGGCCCTATCAGAGGGTCAACCATGCGTTTCACGGCCTTCCTGCCGGATGGATAGATTCATGCGATTATTAGGGGAAACGTGATCTTTGTGGTTGAATCAGAGAACGGGAAAAAACTCGAAAAAGGCATCATTTCAAAACGGAACAATATAGACAAAACCATCAGAGCACTGATTAGAAACGTAAAATTGCACTTCAAACCGTCTTTCGTGATGGTCGTCATTCATTAAATGGCAGCTTCGGAGAAGTTCTTGCGCGCCCCTGAACTTTGAGATGATCATGACACCCATTAAGCTCCACTGACTGAACATAGGACATAAAAAGTGGAAGTAAGTATCATCATTCATTGTAGTCATGGAAAAGGGCCATGAAACATATAGGTATTTCCATCGCGAAAAAAGGGGAAGTAAATTATAAGATTAAAATGAACTACCAGCTGGTTTCACTTTATGATGAGTACAAATACCAACCTTGGGGGCACAGATTAATGATGGGAAGATGGAAGCTTGTTTTGAGACTGTAGACAGAAATAAATATGTTTGCAACTTGAGAAATCGGACTGTGATTACGAAGCGCTCGGCCGCCGGTTATCCGGATGTGATTTGACAGACGGGGCAAGTGCAAAACATAACGAAAGGCTCAATCATGCTTGAAATCGTTTAGATTGGGGATATATTGCGCCTGACAAGATGGACCAGCTTGACTGTGGGCATCATGTATTGAATCTTTCAAGTTGGAGATGGGAAAAAATGACTTTGATCGACAGACATGCTTTTTTCGATCTCTGCGATGTAATAAGTATGGTGGCCAGATCGGAAATGACTGTGTTGAAGTTGACAGGAGTGAGGGGTGACTGGACAGTGTAAAGTTAAAGTATGATGATTAAAATCAAGCACGAAAGAGCAACAATTAATTTGAAACTGGGGTTGATGTTGCAATCTATTTCTATAGAACCGAAATACCTTGAACGCTGAGTTATATCAGTCAAGAATAGAGATATAAATAGAATCAGATGAGCAGTGTTACGAGTTTTTAACACTGATCATTGCGCCGACTGGGTGGAATCGCGCACATGGCCAACTGATGTCGTGATACAGTGTTCCCAAAAGGCGCTCATGATCTTCATAACCACTGCCCGTTCTCGCCTACCTGCCTGGCAGCCTGACGATGACGATCGCAAAGCATTAGGGCAGCGGCTCCCCTGGGGCGGTTGAAATGACTTTGTTCCAATTACGGGACGAAGACGCTCGCGGAAGAACACTGAACAACGTTTCAGGTGAGCCCCCACAGGTTGACTTGACTTGACTCGAGTCCCCGGAGGGCTCTGTCAACAACGAAATGGGTTTCGCGCGACCGACCGACGCGGGATATAGGTACCGGGGCGAGATATCCGAAGAAGGCGCTCGTCTTATTCGGACAGAGCCCGAAAAGGAAGACAGGACGGATATATACAATAACAATGAGATACGACCGGAGTTTCGGCGTCTTCATCCATCTCGGCAGTGGTTGCGGGGGGTGATGTGCCGACAACAACATTCCAAAAGGCATGCAAATGGGTGCGAAAAGTGGAAATTACGGTAATTTCGGCGATTTACAGACCAATTTTGACCATTTCAATATCACCATCCAAGTAAAAGTCGCCAAAATAGCAATTGGAATGCGTAAAAACCCAATCCAAAGTGCGTGAACACCCCTGACCAGCCGACTGAACACCAGCTTACTTATTTCCCCCTTAAAGCCTTAAGGAAAGGGTACTTCACCCGCCGAACCTGCTATACCGTGACGTTCCCGTGGCCACGGTCAATGAGTAAACAATAAACAGTACAAAAAGCCGACACAATACAATACAATAGCCACCTGGCTTGAGGAAACTATGGAATTTGCGGAATTCAATACAGTAGTAATCCGCCCTTCCCGTCTTCCCGACAGCTTCAAAACACATTTTTTCAACTTTTTCAATTAAAATAAAAACTCCAAAAGACAATGATTGAATTCCTCTTCTTTCCATTTTGACATTTTAGTAAAACATCCACAAACCGTCGAATAGTGGAAGTAGAAAGAAACAGAGATGATTATGATGAACGCGCAGAACCGAGCGCGTGTCAAAATTCGTGAAAAATGTATCCTTCTCCCCCGCCGCCGTAGAACGTTGTCGTCGAAGAACGCATAAACAGTGGCTGGCGGCAACGTTATGGGACCGATATCCTTAAAATCGGACCGCTCCGCGCATTCCAGGGCATGGTCACTCACGGACTGCCAGCGGGCAATTTGGATGTGAATTTCGCGAAATTGCGGCCGGCGGATATTTTCGACATATTGAAATATGAATGATGCATGCCTTGGGTTGAAGGAATAGAAGGAAATTCCTTTCTCGAGGGAACGGGGCGATGCAATGATAACACGGTAGGTAAGGTGGGTCATGGATGGATGGGGGGCTTGGTTCCAGGTTTGGGGGGCAAACAGTCGTGAAACATAGAAAAGACACATCAGTCGGAGTGATGGGCCACAGGCTATCTTGGCCAAGGAAAAAGGCGAGTCATGGAAATGTTTTCAAGGCGTCGGAAAGAACACCTGTAAAAACAATAACAAAAAAAGTCGTAAAAGTGTAGCACAGATTATTGGGCGGTGGTGTTCGAGATTCTAAATGACTTCAAGAAACATCAACATCTGACTCAAAGCACTTTTAAATAAAAATTCAACAAAGATGACCCCCAACAAACACAAACAAAGACCTCGTGCCCTAATCTCTAAACACAAAAGCGCAAAACACTTCCTTATCACTGATAACGGTGATAGTCAACTTAAAATTCCAGAAACTACAAACCCGTCACTCGAAAATCATGTTCCCCCAACAAGCAAGGGCATGGCTACTTCCATGGACAGAAAAACCCCCTTCAATGTTTACCCAACACTTTTTTTCGATTGAATTCGCGCTTTTCAAGAAGACATGCTCGAGATTTTTTGATGAATGTCAAAAAAACCTTTCTCCGTCATCGTCATAACGGTAAGCTGGACAGGCAAACCGAAAATTTTTATGTTTTTCTTTATGCCTCTTTTCAAATTAGTTTGGTCAAAGTCAAAATCCGAAAAACATCGTAACGTAAATGGGTGAAATCATTTTAGTATAGATAGGTTCTTGTATTATAAAATGAATCACCATCTTAGCGACGACACAATTTTTGAAATCGGAAAACAACTTTCCGATGGAAGGGGCTGGTTGGAAAACATGGGTGAGGCCAATACACACAAAAGTTCAAGCTTTGATTTTGTAGCTATCTGCACGGAAAAGCGACACATTCGATCAGAACAATACGAGATTGTCAACGAAAAATAACACATGGAATGGGTTGGCCTATAAAAAAGGAGAAAAGAGAAATTGGAATTGAAAATCGTAAAAGAAACAGGCGCGATCCGGGTCTTTATGGGCTTTGATGGACTTGAGGGAGAATGTAGAATTGAAAAACATGGAAAATTGCTCCTTCTGAACAATGTAGGGAAGTGAAAAAAGTACATACACGTGCAAACTACTTTCAAGTTTAAGAAAAAAGTGGACAAAAAGTGATTGAAACCTCAAAAACCAATCTATTCGCGCGATCGAAGATGATTGAAATGCAACCTGTGGTTGATCCCGAAGTCGGATGGAAAGAGAGTGTGAAAGTCAAGTCGAAAAAAGGGCTAAAGGGACCGCTGGAAGGGACCAAATTGCATTCATATCCATTCCCGGGGCTCGTGGTAGTGACACCTTTATCCGAAATTGCAAAGAGTGAGGATAGCCTCAAATGGAAAGTTTATGCTAGGCTATTTTTGCCTTCTTTTTTCGTCATAGCGTGTCGGACATTGGAAAATCCGAAGGCTCTGTTTCTGTTTTGACGGATCTTGACAGAGACAGACAGCTTGGAATCTGCCTGGTTCTAACAATAGACAGACAGAGTTGAGGTTTCCTCCCAATTAAAGACGTAAAAACGATAAATTTAAACCCAAAGTCAATTAAAATGTCGGTTTTTTCGCAAACTTCATTTTAGGGCCGATTTGTATATCGGTTAAACGCGTAGCCTCTACTGGCAGAATGCAATTTAACAAAGCTTTTCGGTCGCAAACATTCTTTACGCGCTGCAAAAGCCGTAAAACGTTCCGTCTTCCGTAGGCGTAGTATTGTCTCCATGTCTAATGTAAGTTTTTTTCTTCCATTGACCTCCGACGGCAAATTCCGAAACCTGTTTAACGTGTATGGATGTATAGCAGTTCCTTTGCGTTGACTATCAAATTTATAGGTAGCGTGAAACATGTACATGTTCAAGTGACATTAAGCAGGTCTTGGAAGTCTGGCAGGTGCACTTTAAAATCGGTTACGGTGATACAGTAGATGGAAAACTGATAACGAAAACACAAAAAAGAAGTAAACAAATACATAAAACACACACCCAGTCAAAATTAACCGGATACATACAAGTATGAACAGATCCCATCGGTCAACCCGAAGCTACGATGCTGACAGACGGCAATGGTGAGCGTGACGAAGGCAAATAGGCGTCGGTTGGTGCTGGTGGTGGTGGCGGTGAAACGAAAGCAAGTTTTTTTGCGGTCTACGGCTTCAGTGCACGGATCGAAGCGGATGATAAATGTACAACACCCGGGCAATAGGTGCGAAAGAAGAGAAAAAAGCGTTTGTAAACAGCAATGTTTCAAACTAGAAAGCAAATAGGCCCTTTGTATACCGTAATTTTCGGTTTGAACGGTTCCCCAAATGTATAAAAAGTTGAAAATTGAAACTAAAACAATCCCACGGATCGCGAAAGAGGTTCTTTTCTTTCAATTCAGTCACCGTCACCACAGAAGCTGTCAATGGTCATCCATTCTTCGGGTTTTGGTTCCTTTCAGAGCGCCTCCTGGCAGAGGTATCAAATCAAACGAACCGTCCGACGAGGAAGCGCTTCTTTTTTCGCATCTTTTTATGGTTTATATGAACTGGATGAGCATGCGCAGAGTCGTGAGTGACCATCTAGGCTGGCTGGTTCCATAGAATGGTCGTGGCGAGGGTGGTGATGATGGCTACGAACGGTCTGATCGCGCTTCACCCTCACCCGCCTGGAGGACAAACAAAACCGGGTGCAAAGACGACCACAAACAGGAGCTTGAAGGGCGAAAATGGGGATGAAACATAAGGACAGATTAGGTTTCAAGCTTTTTTGGGTGGACAGGAAGGAAGTGGATGGGTGGAAATGGGATTGGGGAAGTTGCAAATGGGGGTATCTAATCAAGTTTGCGATCAGAAATACAAAAAGTTGTTTACAAAAAAAGTAAAATTCAACCCAATAAACACCCATTTTCAAACAAAAAACGTCAATTCACGGCCCAAAATAAACAAAAGCAATCACTTGGCTCCGGCAAAACAGAATCTAAAGCACAATATTGAAAGACATTGGCGCGGCAAAACACAAAGACCATCAAGGACGTCTGAATGAAAGCGAAACCAACACCAAAAACGGAACGGAAACACTTCCCTCGTTCAAGATTCAACATATGAACCGACAAAACGAAACAAAACTAACGTCAGAAAACGTTCATCTTTAAAATTTAAACATTCAACTTCTGAATATTTCAAAACAGTTTCATGTAAAAACGAACTCCATTAGGGAATAGATATTGTAGATAGACATCTCCTCCATCCCAGTTGAGATGTCTTGAGAAAAAATGGCTTCCCAAAACAGAACGGCTGTCACTGGGCGCACTTTGTCGATAAGCCATATTGGAAGATGCGCTATTTGGAGCGAAAATGCGGGAGAAACAAATTGCCGTCACGCAAATCGCGATAAGTAAGCTGTCATGGGGTCAAGCAGGCAGGCCGAGGGAAACAGAAACAGAAACCGAAAAGACAAAAAGGGACATGAGATGGGCTGGCATTATGGTAAGATGGGGGCTCTCGATCGGGATTTGGGTTTAGCATAGCTTTGCATTCTGATTTATGGGTGGCGCGATGCTTAATTCCATGGATGTGGTGGCGGGGGTGGCGAGAAGGGGTCACTCGTCTCGCACTTTGACCCACCCGAAACGGGTCGGGAGCGGCGCGGTTCAACAGCTGCCTGCTCTGGCGCCAGCGGGGAATGCGGCAGTCTCGAGAGAGCGGGCAGCCATCGCTTCCGACACTGATTCAATCAATATGGGGGATGGTCAGAGGTTGCGCATCGATGGGTTTTGGTTTCGATATCGGTTGCGGGTCAAAAAAGGCCATCGCGCAACGTAATCCGGCCAAAAACACGCACCAATTAGTCAATATGACCATTTTTTTTCAAAAAAACATACTGTAACGATAGTCTTTATCTATTAAAAATGAAAAAACCATAAAATTCGACGATTTTTGCATTTACCAGAAGTCAAAAATGCAAAAAGTCGCACAAAAATCGTTCTGGTAACTTTTTCAACACTATTTTTCCTTTCGCTTTTTTCAGGCATTTTTCGATGTCTGACGGTTCTATCTGAGCTAAGGGCCATCGCGCACCGTAATCCGGCCAAAAACACGCACTAATTAGTCATTCGGCCATTTTTTTTCAAAAAACATACAGTAACCTCATTTCGAAAGACTGTCCTATCCACAAAAACAAAACCGCTCAAAAACGACCTCATAGTCACAACCAACAAGGTCAAACGAACCCCTCTTGCAAAAACCTCAATAACAAAACTTCTTTCCCACGTACTTGAACGCATTACATACTAATAAAAGAAAACATTCTCAAGTATGAGCGAAGCGTTTTTCATGTGCACAAGAGGATGGATAGTCCATTTAAAGGTTGCACGAACTTCCGTGGAAAAAGTTAACATTGACCGTGGATCAGCTCATTCATTTACAAAAAATGGAGCTAGACTTCTATTTCCACTTTGCAGACATGACCATCATGTAAACAACTCAAAATCGGGGCCAATACCACTACATTGACCGACCGAGCCCGAGGCTGGCGCCACCGTGCGCGAAAGCGGAAGAAAACATGGTCGGTTGCAGGTGTACCTGGGAACGTCAAGACAAAAGGGCCCCCGACGGCAGTGGACTCGGAATGGACAATGTCTTCTTTTCATGTTGGTTTGTTTTCGCGGATGACAGGGTTGGAGTGAGTGTCATAAATTGACGAAACGGACAGTGCGCAAGGTTCTGGTAACGAGGCAATAACAATAGATAAGGGTTAGAGGAGGTCGTGCCAGCCGAGACGAGTGACCACTAAAGGCATTTGAAGTTCTTCTTTGTGGTTTTTTAAACGATTATTGTAACCCCTGAACTAAATTGATGGTAATTAATCACAGCAAACTGACAAAAAACAAGTTCCCAAAAAATGACCGGAAAGTTATCACAGAAAAGTTGGTGATCAGTCTCGAAGGTCGCTAACCGACTTCCTTCGAGACAACCACAAACCGGAAAGGATTTGCACGTTTTCTCTTTCATTTCAAACTCGATTGATCATACTTTGAGACACCTTTGTTGGTCGGATCAGATGGGCCCCCGCCTCGATTAAAGCCAAAATGCACCCAAAGGCACGCCGAACAGGCGCTTCAACCTCGCGAGAGGGCAGCTTGATCGCATTGCATTTTGAATTCACTCAAAATGCATTACATTATTTCAAATTGCAATGGCCAGCTATTATTGGATAAGGATATCAGGGATAGCCTCGGCATAAAGGTGGGATGCATTGCGTTGACGAGCTTTTGCACAATGTGTCAAAGCTGTCAGCCACCACCCTCACTTTCGGGTGAGGGTGGATCTCGAAATATCTATCACCTTCGATGATTTAGTATTGAGGGAAGGAAAGTGATTTTAAAGCCATGGAATGCCAATTATTTTTTCATGGAATAGATCTACGAATTTTGAGGCAGCTGTTGTTTCAATAAAATGCGAAACAAATTGAATACACGAGGTTGATTTTTAGTTGATCTTTTTGATTTTATTGCATCGAAGGATGGGATAACAAAAAAATCAAATCAAATCGATGATAGGGCTTCTGTTAATCACGGAAAGTTTTAAAACAGTCCGGGAAACCACTCACAATCGTCATTTTTCAATCCAAATCACCCACTTAAAAGACTGATGCTGTTTTAACCTGGAAAAAGGCATTTGATACTGCTAATTTTGAAAAAAACATGATCAAACAACTTGTCGCAATGTTCCCCGGCCACAATTAAACCGGTCTAAGCAGGATTTTGCAGATGTTTGCACTATATACCGCGATAGCTCTGCTTTTCAAGGTGAAAATACCGCATAATCGAAAATTCTGAAGCCGATTCCAAAGCTAACAAGCTCAAATCGCACCAAAAAGGTCCTGGGCCCATGCTTTATCCATTTCAAATGAAAAAACCTGGAAACTCGACAATTTTTGCACTTACCAGAAGTCAAAAACGCGAAAAGTCGCACAAAAATCGTTCTGGTAGCTTTTTTAACACTGTTTTTTCCTTTCGTCGTTTTTCGGTCATTTTGCGTTTTCTGACGGTCTTATCTGATCAAATCCATTATATGGCTTCTGTTAATCATGGAAATACTCAAAACCGTAAAAGGAATCACTTCAATTCCCCCTTTTTCATCATAATCACTCACCCAAATGCCCGCTGCAGTTTTGTTGTGAAAAAGGCATTGAAACAGACTAAAACAGATTTCGGTTTTAAAATATATTGAAAATGCCGTCATTTAATTTGTGGAAAAATATAAAGCGATATCACGTTGATGCAAGCTGGAAAATCAAAAATGCAGAATAATAGTTGAGTGCATTGCGTCAGGTCTTTTTTTCTGGCAAAGTGTCACGAGCGTCGAATGCGTTTACCCAAAAACCCGAGAGCTCACGTTTCTCGTGAAAAGCAATCACTTCCAGCTGCTATTCTCCGCTTCCACCATGCTTCCAGGCCGTGCTTTCCTCTTCTGCCTCCGGCGCCGACTCCCGCTATCACCGCCCACGTCCCGCATCATCTCGATTGCCGCGCTTTCGTCCGATATTTCGATCCATCCATCCAAGTACCCGCTGGCCCGTCGTGATGAAACCATCGTCGACGATTACCACGGCGTCAAGATTCCCGATCCCTACCGCTTCCTCGAGGATCCAGATGCCCCGGAAACCGAAGCCTGGGTGGCCGAGTTGAACAAGATCAGCGCGCCGTTCTATGAGTCCGCCGATATTCGGGAAAAACTGCGTTCCAAGCTGACGAAATTGTGGAATTTCGATCGCATCTCGTGTCCTGTCAAACATGGCGATTCTTACTACTATTGGCACAATTCAGGCTTGCAGAATCAGTTCGTCATGTACAAGCAGACGGGCTACGAAGAGAAGGGTGAGGTTTTCTTCGATCCGAACTTGCTTTCCGAGGACGGCACGACGGCCATCACGGCAGCTGGGTGGTCCGAAGATGGCGGTTATTTCTGTTATGGATTGTCGGAGAAGGGCAGTGACTGGGTGACGCTGAAGTTCAAGACTGCTGATGGAACAGATCTGAGGGATGTGATCACCGGGGTGAAATTCAGCTCGATTGGATGGCTCAGCGACAACTCCGGCGTGTTTTATTCCCGCTATCCAGAGCACAAGGGTGCCATTGCTGGCTCTTGCACCGAGAAGGACGAGTACCATTCTCTGTATTTCCACAAAATGGGCACCCCGCAAGCTGAAGATGTGCTAGTCGCCGACTTTCGCGAAGATCCGCATCTCATGGTCGCGGCTTCAGTCACCCGCGATGGCAGATTCCTCATTGCCAATGTCTGCAAGGGCTGTGATCCGGCTAATCAGCTTTTCTATGCTGATTTGAAGGCGATCGACAACAAGATCACTGGAAAGGTCGAGCTGAAGCCGTTTTTCGACAATTTCGATGCCAAATATGACATCGTCAATGTCACTGGCGACGATGTCCTGGTCCTAACCAACAAAGACGCCCCCATGAACAAGCTGATCCGAATCAAGGTCGGCGCCGATAACAACAATCCCTCCAATTGGGAAGTTGTCATCCCTGAAGATCCGAAGCGGAAGCTCCAGAATGTCGCCGTGGCTGCCACTGACAAGATGCTCGTCGAATATCTTCAAGACTGCTCCTCTCGCGTCTACATCAACGACTTCAAAACAGGCGATGTCCTTGCCCAGATTCCGCTCGAAATCGGCACACTGTCTTCCCTCGTCTGCCGGAAGGATCAGACAGAAGTCTTCTTCAGCTACGGCTCCTTCCTCTCGCCGACTGTCGTCTACCGATTCGACTTTGCCAACGTCGATCTCCCCTCCGGAAAGCTGAACATCGAAGAAGTCCATCGCGTCAACATCCCCGGCTTCGACGCCAGCAAATTCACCGCCGTTCAGCACTTCGCTACCAGCAAGGATGGTACAAAGGTCCCCATGTTCATCATTCATGCCAAGGATGCCGTTCTCAATGGCCAGAATCCGACAATTTTGAATGGATATGGCGGTTTTGGCGTTTCCTATGTTCCTGGCTTTAGCATTTCTCAAAGCTTGTGGCTCCAATCTTTCGGTGGCATCGTTGCTGTTGCGAATCTCCGTGGTGGAGGGTTAGTCTTTTCTTCTTTTAACCCCTTTAATGGCCTCTTTTCAGTGAATACGGCGAAAACTGGCACCAAGCAGGCACGCTCCAAAACAAGCAAAACGTCTTCGATGACTTCATCGCCTGTGCCGAGTATCTCGTCGACAACAAGTACACCTCCCCGAAGAAGCTCGCCATCCAAGGCGGCTCCAATGGCGGCCTTCTCGTCGGTGCCGTTTCCCAGCAACGTCCAGACCTGATCGGTGGTGCCCTCAACGCTGTCGGCGTCCTCGACATGCTGCGTTTCCACAAGTTCACCATCGGCCCTGCGTGGATCCCGGAATACGGTAACCCGGACAAGAAGGAGGATTTCGAGTGGATCTACAAGTACTCCCCGCTTCACAACATCAAATACCCCGAAAATGGCGTCCAATGGCCGTCGACATTGCTCCTGACAGCGGACCACGATGATCGGGTCGTTCCGCTGCATAGCTTGAAGTACATGGCCCAGCTGTACCACACGATTAAGAAGGATGGAGCTGATGTCCAGAAGAATCCTGTCCTGTGCCGAGTTGAAGTCAAGGCTGGTCATGGTGCCGGAAAGCCGACGCACAAGATTATTGGGGAAGTTGTTGACATGTACTCGTTCTTGTATCGTGTTTTGGGAGCGAAGTATTTTGATTAGGTGGTTTTTTGGTTTGTTGTTTGTTTGAGGTTAGGTTACTGTAGGAATAAAGATGGTTTAAAAGTTGATTTTTTGACGATTATCGATATTTTTGGAATGCGGTTGACACATAATCGCCCGAAAGGTCGCCACTGGCCGGACATTCTTTGACCTGCCTGCGATCGCGCCGCCTTTTTATCGGCCAGTTACACATCGCCATCGCCTCCGGTGCCATTAGTGACCGTCCGATCGGCCTTTATTGAGATCAATAGACGATTAATGCAATGGCCGTTGGCTATGTATCTCCGGTTTGTGTCATACCTACCTATTGAAAGCTACTTTAAAAGCGCTTTTAAGCCATTTTGCCATTTAAAAGGCACTCCAAAGCCGATAAGCTCAAAACTTTCCATTTCAACGACCACCTTTTTACAATTTCAAGCCCACCATCCACTTTTTTCACCCCATTCCATCCCAACCACATCGTCACGGATTGCATTGTTATTTCTACTCAATTCCACGCTCACTTTTTTTCAACCACCCATCGTCTAAATCTGACTGATGCCTAAGCCTTCCGTCCAGAAGCACCCCCAACTCTACGGATAAAAACCCGATTATCACATCGCAATCACCCAGACGCTTACCCTCGCGCAGGGTGTCATTAATCATGAGCGTTACGAATCCTAATCAGCGCTGATCAAAGCATTTCCTGCAAAACAGAGACCCTGACTAAATGAATTCATTTCCTATCTATGCGATTTTCTTAATGCCTTTCGTTCTTCTGACCGTTTTCCTTATTGTTTCACCATTTTATCCCCACAGATGGACAGTCTTCAAATATGATGTATCATACCCTTTTCCATTCGATTGACCTTGATGCCAGTGGCCACGAATCGCCGTTTTGACACAGATCCCGTCGGCGGGCGCGATATTATGACCGAATTGCGTGATTAGGATAAGTGTTTCGATATTTGTTGTTCGCGAGACTGTCGTTTGTATTCGCGTTGTCGGATCGCATTATAATTTCAAATATTATGTACCGAAGGTTCTACGCTTCATCTCGGGGTGGCATGCAAGCATCATGCTCGACATTCACGCCGATAAATTCGGTGTTTTGTCCGAACTTCCAGCCGGAAATTATGGATTGGATGGCGGAGATTCGTGAGAGCATGATTCCAGAAGCGCCTGTTTTGCATGCGAAGTCGACTTTTTCGATGTCGCAGTGGAATTGTCATTGTCGGAAGGTTACTTGCATTAAGTTACGGTATGATTAGAGTGCCTAATTTTGATAATTAGTTAAAATTTTGCCATTTAGCACCGACCCAACAGTAACAATTGACAGAAACAGTACGGCATCGTCCGCAACGACAAGTCCATCCGTCCCGCGAACGCGTAGATACATAGCCAGAATGACGCCAGCCGAGTTAACCGTCGAAATTCCGACAAACAACAACGCACCCAAATCCCCAGAAGCCATCACCCCGCCAAAGGTGACCCTCCGATCAACTTCAAAAGGCATAAATCGACGACATCGACGCCATGTCGCCAGCTATTCGATGTATCTGACGTCTCAGCCGAGACTGCCTTCCTATGCCAGAATCGCTGACTGTCTTGACCATGTTCTACGTATTTGCAGTCGTCTACGGACACTTTTAGGCGATTCTGACCCGGATGAAGCTAACAAAGATGAACTTATCCTCAAATCGAAGGCCCTTGTCCATGTTCTTGAAAAATCACCATATGCGTTCCACATTTTTGACAAAGTAGTTTCAAACGGGCTTGTCGATTGCTTGGAAAATCTTTCTCAAATCAAAACTGGCGATGACATGCCACATATAACAAAAGGCTTTGTCGGTATTGTGCGGAAGTTGATCGAGGAGACGGTACATTTGAATTGTTGGGTGAGTTTGAGTCCATTTTGCCAAATTAAAAGAAGGCTTCTAGATAATCATCAACTACCTTGATGAGTGTGACGTCAACGACTGCCTGCTCCCAGTCGCTCTAAATCAGCTAATCCATCTGATGTTATTCGAATCAGAACCGTGTTTAGAAGTGATCCAGTCCAGCACGACTCAGAATTTGTTAACTTTAGCCGAGCAGCCGACGGTTTCGGCTTCTACGGCGATTTTGTTGCTACGGTCGTTGGCTGTGTTGTGTGGGGTTCGGGCTGCTTGTGTTCAACTTTTATCGGTAAGCTTTGGCATTGGCTTTCTTGAAATAGTATTAGTTTCAGCTCGGCGGCTTCGCAACAATTCTCGACTACCTCCTCGACGCATCCATCGATTGCTCCATCGAAGCCGCTGGAGTTCTCTCCCAACTAACCCGCCCAAGCCATGGCCTCGTCGTCTTAGCCGAGCATGAAGTCGCTGTCGTCGACAGGCTACTGTACCTTATCGATGACCACTGCAAAACGCCAGAAACAGCACTCCTCTGCCTATCGGCGCTGGCCAATGTCGCGACCAGCCATGGAGCTAACAGTGGCGATTCTGATGCAAGTGTGTGCTACTTGCTTGAAAACAGGCATGCCATTCGTCGTGTTTTGGCTGTTGTGAGAAATGAGGACATTCGGAGTGATTTGGTCGATGAACAAGTTTGTCCAACTTTTCTTTGATGGCATCTGTAAAGCATTCAATTCCAGATCCTAACCCTATTGCTAAACTTCTCCGACATCGTCCCCACCCAGGAAGCCCTCCACTTCCTAATGAAAATCATGGCATCCGATTCCGAGGGCAAAAAACAGCCTGCCGGACTTCGGCACAAAGCATCGCTTTGCATGAGAATGATTGCAAGCACAATGCATTCGAGTGGCGAGGATGAAGAAGACTTTCGTAAGGGCATTTCACTGTTTCATCAAAATGAAAGTGTCATTTCAGGTCCAATCAAAGTCAAATCACCTTCATCAAATGGTTCAGCCTCCGACGGATTTCACTCGTCTTCCGATCGTTGCGATGGATCCATTTTAACGCCTTCTTCTTAGACAGTTTTTAAAAAGTGGCAAACAGAATTATTAATCAGGGTTAATTTAAATAAAGTTGTGTTTTGAAAGCCCCAATTGATTGCCAGAACGCACACAAGCCTCTTTCAGCGCTCGCTCAACATAATTGATCGTTCTTTTGTTACTTACATACCGATAGAACGATCAGTTTGCGCGCTATTATAAGACTGCTAGCATCCTTTCATACTGAGTAGCCTGTTTTTTTCCGAAAAAACCTTCTTACTAACCCGACAGCTTTGTTACATTTAGTTCAATCATGCCATACCCAATTCTCCAACTGCCCTACGGCCTTCAACGCCGCCTTCGAGGCCTGGCCACACCCAAAGAACGATACAACCTCCAAGTTGCCATCGGCTTTGAAAAGAACTACCTTTCTCCTCTCCAAATGCAGATCAATAATGATCCCAAATACGGTGAAAATCAACTTTGGAACACCAGTAAACTGCTCTTTATACAAACCAATGTTGGTTTACATCGTGGTTGTGCGAATGACGATTTGTTTGTCTTTGAAAGAAATTTAAAAATCATCGAATTTGAAGAATCTGATTTTGATAAACCATGGTTCGACCACTTTGTAATTAACTGTGAATCATTCGGAATTGGTGGCGGCATCTTGAACTCTGCATGCTTGAAAAAACTGTCAAAACTTTGTGATCCAAAACTAATAACCGATTTACAACTGCGTGACTGCACTCCTGACGTTTCTCTGTGTTTAATTTTTGAAAACTTCAGCAATATTGACTGTATTAGTCTGCACTCGCCGGGTTACGAATCAAATTGGATTCAAGATATTTTAAGTTATAAAAAGATGGACTTATATGGTTTGACTATTGAGAGCCGTTTTGAAAAACTGTTCTGCTTCGAGCCTCATGAGTTGTCCTTGTTGTTTAAAGTGAGTTAAAGTCTTTATTTGTATTTAATTTTTTAAATAAAAGTTTTTTAGAATCAACCTCCAACGTTTAGTTTAGTTCTGAATTGCATAAACCCACCGAACGACGCCGTCGAACTTGTGCGACAAAAGCTCGGATCGCATTTTAAAGAGTTAAAAAAAGGATCTGGTTACACCCGTGGTCTTCTTCAGATAGACGTGTATGAATCGTTAAAGTTTCAAATTGGTTAAGAGCCAAGCCTTCTGTAACAAAAAATTGATAAAACTAAACCTACAATTTTTTTTCTGATCGAAAAATGTAAATAAAATTCCGTTTTGCATAATTGAATCCATGTTTTGAAAGACCCAATTACCCCCCAGAATCGCGGCCCTTGTCACGGATCTGTTTAGCGAGTGCCATCAAAACGCCTAATAACCATGCACACGAAACAGCGCCGCTCAATACGTCGCCCGGGTGAAAATGAAACAGATTCCGATTTGAAACGAAAACAGGCACCACCGACTTCGATTGCTGATGTTGAGCGAGCTGTGGATCCGAGGAAGGAAAATACAGCGCCGATCACGCTCGGGAAGGAGGTGGAAACGAAAAAGGGCAGGTAAATGACATTTGTAAATGATGTATGTGTTAATGTGTAATGTTCAGCTACATGATAATCCGCGAAATAGCCAAAGGTCGAATGGCTCGAATCTACGAGGTCAAACGCAGCAAAGACGCCCGTAAACTCGCATTGAAGGTTCATCTTTCCGTCGAGCCAGGCAAGCCCCAACAGCTTCGGCATGAGGTCCACATCTACAATGAGCTTCATATTTTGACAAAGAATGTGCCTGATAAGGAAAATATTCGGTTTCTTGACGTCATTGATTACGGAGAATCACCAGATGGGCAGTTTTTGTTTATGACACTGGGCGGGGAAAGCTTGGCGAGTTTGATGAGTGAGGAAAAAGTGCCAGAGTGGGTTATTTGCACATTGTAAAGTTAAAAATAGCATGTTTTTAGCTATCAATCAGCCCTCGACATAAGCCTCCAAATGCTGGCTGCCATCGAACAACTCCAAAGTCTCGGATTCGTCCATTGCCGAATCCGCCCTACAGCATTTATCACAGGATACAAGAGCCGGGAGCGATACACGCTTTACATTACGAGTTTTGGCGTTGCTAGGATGGCCAATCCGACGCGGCCGGAGACTGTTTTGCCTAAAACGTAGGCTGACCTTTCCCAAATTGCAATAAAGTTGCATTTTTTAGCCCCCCTCAAACCTTTGACCGCCACGCACCCCGAGCCCAACATATCGGCTACACTTATAACCGTCGTGATGACTACGAATCCTGGTTTTACATTTCAGCTGATCTGTTTCATCCCCAATTTTTGCCGTGGAACAGTGAAAAGCGGTTGAAAAGTATGCAGATTGCCGATTTGAAGGAGAAGCTCATGCGTGGTGACTGTAAGCTTGAAATCACAACTTTTCACTCTAAAATCTGAATCTTTAGTGCACTTCCGCTACAGTGTCCTGCCCAAACCCTTCCAAGCCATCGCTGGGGCCATTTTTGAGACTGATGCCAAGATCCCGAACACAACCTTCTTCAGAGAGTGTCTGATGATCGAAGCTAAAGAAAAGGGCTGTACTCTCGGAGCGCCGTGGGATTATCGACCTGCTGCTGATGTGAGCCTTCTAATTAGTGGCTTTTGTAAAAGATTGTTTTCAGCTCCTCCCCGTCCCCGAGCAAGTCACCCAATCCCGAGTTGAATTCGAATTCAATCAATGCCTCAAGGCAACTTCCGCTTTTAATTTCGGAAATGAGAAATCTCGAACTGTCGTGTCTGAATCGAAAGAAACTTGTGTCAGTGAAAAGTCTGGTATCCAGATCATCATGCCGGGTGGGGGCAATCTTAGAACGCCGCCGAAAAACTCCAACAGCAAATCGAAGACTAAATCGCCCAGCAAAAGGTCGTCGACATCCGCCAAAAAGGAGAAAAGGGGATCGAAAAAGGAAAAACCAAAGAAAGAAGACAAATCTGAAGCGTCGATTGAAAAAATTTCCGATTCACCGCAAATTTCTGATAGCGCGATGCAGGATCAGAACGCGATAACTCCACAGAACAACAAGTATGGCACGCCGCCCACGCAATCGCCGATGAGCGTCGGAGGGAAGACGCCTACGCCGACGCCGGCCGGGACGCCGAAGCCTGAGATACAGCAATCCAAGTCGACTTCTTCATCGGAGGAGGAAACCAAGCAGCAGCAGCCGAAATCTGGCACTTCTGAGGAGACATCGGATGGAACGACGGAAGAATCCGTCGCGCCCGAGCTGTCAGCCCTGTCCGCGAGTACGGCCACGTCCAGCGGCCTGACCCCCTCCGCTTCGACGACGACAGCCTCCTCAGCTTTCACGATCACCTCGTCTTCATCAAATCCAGCCATCGTCCCAGAATCCCCCGAATCGCCGACCCAAAAACCCGGCAAAAAGAACCCCAACTCCGACAAATGTCCCAGCAACTACGGCACTGGTTGGGCTTCCACCATCGCTCCCAGCAAGAAGCAGCAATCCCCATCGGCGGAAACGGTTGTCACCACGAAAGAGATCGAAAAGACCCCCAGTTGCTACGGTACTGGCTGGAACGTGCCATCAGCCTTCAACAAGAACAAGCGTGCCGCCTCGCCCAGCACCGGATCGCCGACGACGACGGCTTCAACGGCGAGGCCGCCTTCTGACAGACAGGTATTGCCTTGGTGTTCCTGGTATTAGGGAAGCATAAACTTTTTAACACTCAATTTAACTTTATTAACTCGTAAATTCAAATCAACAGACGAAACCGCGGCTACTTTGTTCAAAGTGGTATGCCGCATTATCCGGCCTTTCTTTGATTTCTTATTCTTTTTAGGACCCGCGTGTTCCGTCGAAAGCGTCTAAAAAAGTGTCCAAGTCCAAGAAGGTTTCCAAAAAAGTTTCAAGGAAGTCAAAGAAAAACAAAAAGAAGTAATTTCACAGTTTTACTTGGATAAATGTCTATACCACCTCATTAAATGAAAATGAATACACGAACTTTTGTTAACGCACGCATTGCGGACATAAAATTGGTTGAGTTTTGGTTCTGTGCGGAATAAACGGCTTTAAACATACGTAATAGGTGATCCCTACAGCCAGATCAGAGATAATCCATAGAAATTGATCTGATCAAAATGGCGGTCATCAAAATGCATGATTAAAATGGGCAGACAGTTTCGCAAACAAAAACAAAAAGAGCAAAACGCTATTTATGAACTGCACTACAACAGTCTGTTTACTCTCATTTACATAATGATCGTGGGTTTACCGGTGCGTTCCTCAAATAGGTGATCGGTTCAATGCTATTTTGATCAAATGGCATCTCAGTTTTCAAAATACACAAAATTTGACCTTCTTGCCTGTTCCATGTCTTTTATATGTCTGTACTGGTCTGTAACTGTAAAACGTTTGCATTTAGTTTATTGCACTTTGCAAGTTTTTTGTACTCGTGTGCAGCTGCAAACAAGCGCTAGGTTTAGTTGGGTTTACTTTTTTATGACCTTATCTTTTGTTTCAATTAACTGAATCGGCTTATGTATGATGTAAAATGTTCAATAACCAACGCCCTGTACTCTAACGATAAGGAAGAACAATCAGATGAAATCAAAATGTCTAAAGTAGCAAATTGTTGCATTTTGGTTCCACGTTTTGTCCTCTTTTCGAATGACGGAGTATACATCTTGTACGAATCGTGAGATTGATAATATCATTTTTACGTTCAATAGTCCAAATTTGTTTTTTTTCTTTTGTTGTTGCGTGCGAAATCATCATCAAGCCGACGTTTGCAAACGTGTGTTGCTCATAGCTACCGCCTTGGCTGCAGAAAAAGACAAGACCCTTTATTTTTTTAAACAATAATGATAGTCGTGGAGTCGTAATAGCGTTATTTAATTTATAAAAAGTTAAAAACAAGTTCGGAAACTAGATTTCAAAAATGATTAATTAGATTCGATGTCGAAATTCAAATCTTAATGTCCAACTGTACGCAAATTTTGGCGTAATGTAAAGGTTGACCCAGGAAGATAGAACTTGTTTATTTTTGACGTCCCGTACCCAGAAAAAGGTCTTTGTTCTCACTGTCTTTTATGGATATTTTATAACATTAAACAGTTTTAGTCGGCAATATATGAATCGACCCCCCAAAAAATACTGAATCTTTCCCCAATAAAGTGGTTCCCCAATAAACTTATGAACTTTGTCCCCAATAAAACTCGTCCCCAATAAATTACTGAAATCTTTCCCCAATAAATCCATCCCCCAATAAATTAATGAAACGTTTCCCCAATAAAAGCATTCCCCAATATTTTAATGAATTCTTTCCCCAATAAAAGGTGTCCCCAATAAGTTAATGAACTTGTGCCCCAATACGAAACTTCCCCAATAAATTCATGAATCCGTTCCCCAATAACATTTTTCCCCAACCCCGGAATTCGATACCCAAATTGGTCAGATTTTGATAGTCAACCCTCCTCACGACCAAATTGAACTTATTGGGGGGCGTGGGGGGCGAAGCCCCCCACTTATTTCTCAGACTTAGACTTAGTCTCAGACTTAGACTCAGTTTAGACTTTGAATTCGACTGATTTTAAGGGCTAAGTTCAGAGTTGGGGAAAAATGTTATTGGGGAACGGATTCATGAATTTATTGGGGAAGTTTCGTATTGGGGAACAAGTTCATTAACTTATTGGGGACACCTTTTATTGGGGAAAGAATTCATTAAATTATTGGGGAATGCTTTTATTGGGGAAACATTTCATTAATTTATTGGGGGATGGATTTATTGGGGAAAGATTTCAGTAATTTTTAGGGGACGAGTTTTATTGGGGACAAAATTCATAAGTTTATTGGGGAACCACTTTATTGGGGAAAGATTCAGTATTTTTTGGGGGGTCGAGTCATAGGAGTTCGTTTTAGTCAAGCCTTTGAAATATTTATGCAGTCTGGAGTCGTGATAATAGTTTTTCTGGTAACTGTTTGCCTTTTGGTGCTGTTTATCAATAATGTTATTGACAGTCCAGTAAAATACGAGTATACTAAATCAGTAGGTAGGAAAAAGTAAAAAAAGTTTTGTTGAAAATATACACCATCTTTTCAGACATTCCTGGGCCAGCCCCCTGGTATCCAACGCTCCAAAGTGCAAACTTCCCGCCGCCTTTGAGTGCCAGTGAATTCGTTCCCGAACCCAGACGAAACTACCATGGCATTGCCTTCGATGAATGTGATTTGCCACGTCTAGATCCATGGGATCCATCTATCGAAAAGTTGGTCGAATTGGACGATACCCCCAAAACGTGTAAACCGAGCTTGAAGCAACACACAATCTTGCAAAACGGCGTGCTGATCAAAACGACCAACGACAATGAGACTACCTGTGCTTATCGGTGTCTGCAACCGGTCAATGATTACAAGCTGAGCTATGACGACTGGCAAAACATCACGTACGAAGCAACGCCCGAGTGCGATATCGTGGAGACAAAGTGCTTTGACAATGCGGGTTCAAGTGATTCACCGTTTTATGAGTTTATGCATGCGCAGGTCTATAGAAATGTGACGTAAGACGACAAATTTGACAACTTTTAAAAACAAAAGAAGAAAAGTAAACTTTTTAGGACAAAAACCCAAGAAAAAGCAACCTTACCAAGCGTCCATGTCATTCTTGTCGATTCTGTGTCACACAGTTCATTCATCAGAATGCAGCCACGAACATATTACGAGTTGATGAGCAACTATGAGGCCATTCCGTTTCCGCATTTGAACAAAATTGCAATGAACAGTCGACCTAATGCGCTGGCTATGTTTTTTGGTAAAATTTATTTGAATCGAAATCCTTAATTTAAAAAGTCCTATAGGAAAATCGCATCAAGGCATATCGAAATCCCCCATGTCAGTCGGCTGGGAATCCGATTATTCCAACAAAGAAGATTGCAAAAAATACCTCGACAATGACCAATGGATCGGAAAACGCTTCAAAGAAGCCGGATATACAACTATGATGTGTGACGATTGGGCGCTTGGGCCGTTCAACTGGCCAGACTGCAAGGGGTTTGTGGAGAAAGCGACAGATCACATGATGAAGTGAGTTAATTTTTTAAAAAAGCCACCAAAAGCCTGCCTTTTAGACCATTTCAATTAAGAGTGGAGGCTAAAGACTACAAAAACGAAAACATTTCCTACAATGTCTACAATGCTGTCTGTAAAGAAACCTATGAAACATTAATGGGATACTTAGATGATTTTATCGGCGCTTATCCGGATGAGCCGACATTTTCGTTAACTTGGAATATTGAAGTCGCGCATAATAATAACAGTCATTTGCATCAGGCTGACAATTATTTTTATAATTTTTTCAAGAGAAATGAGGAAAAAGTTAGTTTGAAACACAAAGATTGCCAATTTCATTTAAAAAATTTTCATTTTAGCTCAATAACTCGTTTGTTTTCATCCTAGGCGATCACGGCCTACGTTACGGTGATCTCCGAAAAACCCCGATTGGCGAAATCGAAGACAACAACCCTTTTCTACTAATGACCTTGCCGTTTTCTCTTCGAAACGACCCCAAAATAATGCCGACAGTGCGTCAAAACGCGCATCAGCTAATCACGCATTACGATTTGTACGCTACTTTTGTCGACATCGCTCGATCATTGGACAACAGTTCGACTCCAGAAAAGCTGATAATGCACGGATCAAGTCTACTCCGACCTTTGCCGCAGCCACGAACTTGCGACCGTCTTCGAGTGCCATTTGAATACTGCATTTGTCAACGATCAAAGACAAACAGTTCCGATGACGGCGAATTGGGAAAAAAAGCTGCTGTAAAAATGATTGCCGAAATGAACAAAGCAGTCAAAGCGGATCGAAACATCAAAGATATCTGTGTCCCTTTAAGTTTAAACACAACGGCACCCCTCAAAGTGGAACCGATGAATTCAAAAAACAAGTTCAGCGTTTATAAAGTCACCTTCACTGTCACCCCCGGAGATGGCCAGTTTTGGGGTCTTGCTTCACGTGAAGATGACAAGATTAGAATATTAAGTGCACGTTATCCACGTTTAAATGCCTACGCAAAAACTGCCTTTTGTGCCAAGGGTAATGCTTTCACGGCGTATTGTTACTGTAAATCATTGTTAAAATCATAACTAAAAGTGTTTTTGTTATTCAATTTGTTGTACATATAAAGTTTATTCATTTTCTGTATCAGTTTTAACGTGAAATTGGCTGTGAAATGCTTTGAGTAGATTTGCGGGAGCGTAGTTTTCCTACAAAGTTCGATTATAATCTTGTTTTAAAAACCGTCTTACCGTAATTCCGTTGCACAGACTAATAACAATCCGATGTTCGTTGAAAAGATTATACATTTCCTGGAAGAAACTATAATTTTACTTTTGATGGAAAAACTTTATTCAATAATTAATTGACTTTCAGGTTTTTAAATATACTTACATTCATAAGAGGTAGTGCCATTATAATTTCACCCATCCGTACCTCCCAGTCATTTGCAAAATTTTCAGTATAATAAGTTTTCATCGATCGAAGAATAATGTCGCGCAACGGTTTGACGCGTAAACTTGTCACTTTGGGGCTTGATGACAACTGCGTAATGTTTTCAATCATGCCAAGAGTGAGAAAAACGGCTTGTTCTTCTTTTGTCATGCCAAGGCTACGGATTTGGTTTATCAATTCTTCCGTCCGGTACCACATTGGCAGTGCCGTACTATAACTGTTTCTGTTTACTCTTGAAATTTGGATAAAATTTAAAACAACATACTTTACAAGCGTATTAAAATGTTTTCTAAATGGCGGTTGCGTCGCATACATCTCTCTAATTGACGCTTCTGACATGCCAACCATTGAATGATCGATCAGTGTCAGTTTTCTATCTTGGATGCTATCGTAATGTAAAGTGTTTAACACCGTTGTCATAACGCTCCAATATAGTATAACATTGGTTATTTTTTCATCCTAAAACATTTGGCTTTGAAATAAATGGCCAATTATTACGAAACTGAATATTTAAAGCACTTACAACGACATCTTTAGCGATATCTGTAATTCCTGTTGCCGTAAGAAACACTTGACAGAATTGTGATTCGTTGGGTACGTATGCATCCATGTCCGGCATGAAACTTTTTTTACCAATTTGGTACGGGGCTGGTCGTAATATTGCTGTTCGTTGGTGTGTAATTACACGATTTACCAAAAGCAAATTTTGCAGCCAACTGTTGTTTTGAAATGGTGAAAATAACGCATCATAGTCAAACTTTCGTAAGACCGTCAGAACTGAAGAATGTTGATTTTGCTGTTTTGTTTGTTTAACCTTGCGTTTCCGTGGTAACCCAAGCGAAAGGACTGCCGACTCTTGCATACCAACTGAAATACATTTTTGAAGGCGGCATGCACGGCAAAATACTCGGTTTTTAACTAAAAAATATATATTTCAACGTGAAAAGTTGACTTATAATTACTTACAGAAGTCAATAATACATTTTCCATGGTTGATGCAAGTAAAACTTCTTTTTGTCGGAACAGCTCGACGAAAAAAAGCGGCACATGCATCACAACTTACGGCACCAAAGTGGCAGCAATAAGCAGGTCTAAAACATACGGCACATATTTTGTCATTTTTCATGGTGCTGGAAGTTTGGAGCGGTGTACAGCCTTTGTCGACTTGGAACAAACTGAGATTTGAAGACAGGTGGTAGTTTATATATGAATTAAGTAAGCCCATAGACGCTTGCAATTCAGAAAACTGTTTGGTACTTAAAAGTACAAAAACAAATTTGGTTTTTACGGAGTAAATTTCTTATTGAACTTTAAAACTTTAGTAAAAAAACGAAGAATAACACGTAATTAGAACATTAAGTGCGCTTTTTTCTTGATTAAATACGTACGCAAAACATTTTAATGTATGTATAATTGTTTGTTCCAAACGTATTGTTAAATTGTTTCTTTTTTTACCATTACTGCTATAAAAAAGTTGTATGTAAGTATAATTATTTATTTAGTGAGCAAATGGAAAAAGATAAATCAGTTAAAACTTAAAGTTGGTCGTGAAAAGCTTTAAGTAAGGGTGCATTGGTAAAGTTGTCCTGCAAATGATAATAAGGTTCTCATCTTGAATATTTAACCTACCGCAAGACCATTACACAGTATTATCATTGTTCGATGTTCAGCGAAAAGAGTGTAAATTTCCTGAAAAATAAATTATTAAAAAAGTTGTTGCCTCAAGTGCTTTTACATTCATGAGGGGTAAAGCCATTACAAGTGCACCAAAGCGTACTGCAGTACAGTCGTTTGAGTAGTTTTCCGTATAATAAGTTTTCATCGATCGAAAAACAGTGTCCCGCAAAGGTTCGACGCGAAAACGTGTCTCTTTGGGGTTTGATGACATGAGCGTAATCATACCAAGAAGAAGAAAAACGGCTTGTTCTTCTTTAGTCATGCCAAGACTACGGATTTGGTTTATCAATTCCTCCGTCCGATACCACATTGGCAGTCCTGTACTGTAACTTTTTTAGTTCATAAATTTTGTGGCTTAACAATATTCAACATACTTCACAAGCGTATCCCGATGCTTTCTATACAGCGGTTCCGTCGCGTACATTTCTCTAATCGACGCTTCTGACATTTCAATCATCGAATAGTCGAACATCGCCAATTTTCTTTGTTTAATGCTGTCATAATGTAGTGTGTTTAACACTGTTGTTATTAAGCTCCAATATAATATGACATTGCTTATTTCTTCTTGCTGAAATTTTAAATTTTAAAGTCAAAAGTAAATTTTGTAAGCATTTACAATGACATCTTTGGCGATATCTATAATGCCAGTTGCGGTAAGAAATATTTGACAGAAACGCGATTCGTTGGGTATGTATTTATCCATGTCCGGCATGAAACTTTTTTTATTAAATTGGTACGGTGCTGGTCGTAATATTGCCGTGCGTTGGTGTGTTATCACTCGATTTACTAAAAGCAAGTTTCGCAGCCAACTGTTGTTTTGAAGGGGTGAAAATAACGCATCACAGTCGAACTTTTGTAAAGTTGCCAGACTTGAAGAATGTTGATTTTGTTGCTTAGTTTGTTTAACTCTACTTTTCCGTGGTAAACCAACTGAAAGAACTGCCGATTCTTGCATACCGACTGAAATGCATTTTTGAAGGCGACATGCTTGACAAAGTATCGGGTTTTGCCCTGGAAAAAATTATCTTCAATGCACTTCAATGTGAAAAGATAACCAAATTACTTACAGAAGTCGATAACACATTTGTTATTATCACCACATGTATACCTTTTTTTCATTGCAACAGTTCGACGAAAGAAAGCGGCACACGCATTACAACTTACGGCACCAAAGTGATAGCAATACGCAGGCCTATGACATATGGAACAGGTATACCTCATGATATTGGCAATTTGCGATGAGGTTGACTACACTGTCAACTTGGAACAAACTCAGATTCAAATTCAGGAAGTAGTTAAGGCGTCGGCAAATTTAAAAACTGTTTTGTTTGCTAATTTACAAAAAATGAGGCTGTTCTTTACACCTAGGTTAAATCTTAGTAAGGCTACAATACTTAAAAAGTGACAAATGGTCCTGTTAACCTTCGAAAATGAAAGAACAGCGCCATTTTTAAAACGCAAATAATACTAATTGCTGATTTCCGGAAGTATTGTTAAACGTTTCTAATTCGTAAGAAAACGGCTTTTAATGCCGGTTTATGTAGTCAAAAAAACCCGAAGTCAAAAACCGCATTACAAAAAGGTGAACTGAAAAAAGAAAGATCAACAAAAGTTTAGCTCTTTCAATTCCGCTATTGTTATGAATCCATTGGTTGTGCGCAGAAAAGTATTACGTGTCTATCTTTAACAAAGCGGAGATGGCTTGTGTTATTCGGACCAACCATAGAGTTTGTAATGCAAAAATATGGGTTCAGCGCGCCACAGGCGGCCGCGACCCGCCAAAATTTGGTTTGTCCGTAATTTGCGTAAGACCCTCGTTGGTTCGAAGCGAGTCTCGTCCATTTGGGTTTTTTTTGCGACAAAAAGCAGTGGTTTTAAGCACGTAGCAAACTCAAGAGTAAAGCAATCATGATGAATTTCAGAATTGTACGTCTAGGTACCCTTAGGCATGCCTCACCAAAGAATCAAGACTCTAGGTGCCGTGCCGGCCGAAAGCGAACCCTCCCCATTTCGTTTTCACCTTAAAAGTGCTGTTTTTGACGGTTTTTTGAATGGCAAAAGTGCCAATGTGACTGAATCCAGCTAAATCTCAGAATTGTACGTCTTTGTACCATAGACCACCTGTAAAAACAAAATCAAGACCCTACGTGCCGTGCCGACTGAAAGCGAACCCTCCCCAGCATGTTTTCACCTTATGAAATCAGTTTTTTGGGTGCCAAAAGGTCAGATGGCACTGAATTCTTCTAAATCTCAGAATTGTACGTCTAGATGCCTATGGCCACCTGTAAAAAAATTGGCGAGTGCTTACGTGCCGTGCCAGCCGAAAGCGAACCCTCCCCGTGATTCGCCCACCTTATGAATTCAGTTTTTCGGGTGCCAAAACTCCAAATGGCACGGAATTCACGTAATTTTCAGAATTGTGCATCTAGGTAGCCATAGTCACGCCTCATGAAAATATCAAGGCTCTATGTGCCGTGTTGGCTGAAAGCGAACCCTCCCAAAAATGTGTGGACGGACTTTTTTCCACCTGGTTCGAACGCAAATTTTGTCGCTTTTTACAAGGGGCCGGCCGCCCGTGTATACATCATAAGTAATCTACAATTAAAGTTTAAAGTCAAAATATTGATTTTGAAGCCCGCTATAAGTTTTTGAAATTCCCTAAATTTCCTATCTTTTTGTCCAGGCTGAAAAAATGCAAATTTGGCATTTCTCGCTGCGACGGCATAACTGACCCCTGTTTCGGTGGGCACAGGGGTTTTCAAAGCCTGAATCTATTTTTGTCATCGAGGTGGTTCTTAAGTGCCAACCAAATGTCAAAAAAGTTGATTCGTCAATTTTCCTATCGCTATGCAGTCGTATTTTTTGTATTATTGACATTTGCTGGTATTTTAGTAATCTTTTACAATGATGGGATGTCGAATTCGGTTACGTTAGGGAACATTATGGCTGAAAATAAGACTGTTTCGATGAAAATAGTAGAGTCTGCGAGTTTAAGTCGATTTATTCTACTTCATTTCAGTAGTGGCATTGGACTAGGCAACCAGGTAGGTTCTAATTTTGAAGACAAGTTGACTACCTGATGACATAAACTTTTAGATGTACCGTTTGGCATCCTTGTATGGCATTGGCAGAGTTGTAAATCGAAAGCCGTCCTTAAATTCTGCCAACACTTTTAATCAAAATCTCGCAAAAGAGTTGAGAATACTGTTTCCAAAACTGTTTGACACTGTGGCATTCAATACCTTTGCAAATGAAAGTGTGGCATACACTTCTTTTGGTTCTGACTGCTGCCAATATGCGGATCCGAAAATGTATGGCTCATTTTTGTACGAGTCCCTCTAATGTCAGTCATGTTTCAGAATGCACGAAACCAACACAACTTGGCTAATCATAGGTGGCAGTTATTATCAATCGTACAAGTATTTTAATAATTACAAAGATGAAATTCGGGCCATGTTTGAATTTGGACCACAAATAAAAAGTGCAGTGGAGATGTACGCAACTAATTTTTTTGGGTTTGTAATTGTTCATACTGTCAAGATTAACCAACTTTTTCAGTAATGACACATCCCATAAGCTCTGCGTCCACGTTCGCCGAGGTGATTTCATCAAACATAATCAACTCGAATCCCGCACTGATTTCATCGTCCCAGCAGTGTCAAGGGTGTTTGAATTCCTTCATAATGAATCACATATCAATGAGATTTCATTAGTTTTCATCGGTGTTGCAACCGACTTCTGGCAGGCTCTAAATGTCACCCACAACTTCCAACCATACTTCAACACGGTCTACAGAGCCACGTTGGCAAGTCGCGGCGAGGACCTGGCTTTTGGTGCTACCTATTGTGATTCATTGCTCATCTCTGCATCTGGATCGACATTCGCGTGGTGGATGGCTTACCTTGGAAAGCCAACCATGCCGGTGTTCTACAACGGCCAAGTCAACAAAAACCGAGGCCATTCCAAAGACTATCACGATTATGACATGTTTCCGCATGAATGGCACAAATTGGAACTCGATCGGACAACGGGAAAAGTGCGCTTCGATAAACGATGGAACTTTGAACTTTTTCAAACGTGGCATTGACTTTTTAATAAATAGAATTTCAAAGAATAAACATAGTTTACCGTTTATTCGAAACAAATATCAGCAGAAATGATAAGACACGTTAACAGAAAAATACAGCAAAAAGAGATCACACTGAAACTGAAAAAACAGTGTCACAACATACAGTATATAAAAAGATAGTCAGTATTGATTAAGTTAGACAAAGAAGTCATCGTCGTCGTCATCGGAGACGACAACGCGAGTCTTCTTCTTGCTGGCCTTGGGCTTGACCTCACTGTCATCACTCATCGGGTCGTCTTCCTCCTCGTCGTCGGAGATGACGACCTTCTTGGCAGCGGCGGCAGCAGCACGTCGGGGAGCCTTTTGACGCGGGGCCGGCGGCGGGATATCGTCGTCGTCATCGGACAGGATGGCAATGTCGTCGTCATCGTCGCTGTCGGCCTTCTTCTTCTTGGAGGACTTTGCCTTGGGCTCGGCTTTAGGCTTCTTGGCTGGCTTCTCCTTCGGGGAGGTGTCGGCCTTGCGCTTGGTGGCGGTGGACTTCTTTTCGGTGACGATGACCTGAAAGATGCAAATTAGAATCACAGAAGGTCGATATTGGATGTCAAACAAACCTCAGAATCATCCTCATCATTTTCGGCTCCAGACTTATCCAAGAACTGACGCATATCCATGCCTTCCGATTTCTTGGCCGGCTTCTCCGCCTTGACCTTGGGTTCGCGCTTCACCTTCGTGGCATACTTCTCAGTCATGTGCTCCAGATTGGGCTCGATACGGACAGCATCCTTGGACGGCTTCACCTCAGCAAAGAGATCAATGTTGGCCTTCTTGCCACGACCAGTGTGCGCAGACTTGTCCTTCGTGATCTTCTTCACGGCAACCTTGATCGCAGCCTCGATATCGCCCTGCTCCTTCTTTTCCTGCTTCTCAAGGGCTTCCTCAAAGGCGACCAGGTCTTCTTCCCAGAGGTCACTCCACGACTTGGACTTCAACAGCGTGTATTCGTCCTTCTTGGCCTGCGATTCCGCGAGCAGCTTGTCCTTGTCTTCCGTCGACAGTTTCCACATGGCCATACCGACGAGGTAATCGTAATCGGCGACGGTTTTGCCCTTGTTGGATTGATCCTCGGGTTCTTCCTCGTTTTCTTCCTCCTCTTCAAGGTTGGCTTCGCCACAGGCTTCGAGCTCCTTCTTGCGCTGGTTCTCCTTCCAGATCTTGACCGGATCGGGCGGGAAGTTGAGCTTGACGAGCTGATCAATGATGGCAGCCTTCTTCTTGTTTTCGATGTGGATCTTGTTCTCGATCTTCAACATGATGAAACGAGCCTGTTCGGAGAGACGGTCGCTCTGGGCCTGGAGAATGCCCTCAAGGAAGGCCTTTCGGTCGAGATAAATCTGCTTACGAGTCGTGAAGAACTCGCGGCAAATCTGTTCAGGGGAATCGAAACGACGCAGACAGCCAGCGGCATCGAACAGGACCATCGAAGAGGTGTTGATGACGGTCTGAAGCTTGAAGACCTTGTGCAGTCCTGTGCCTTCAGCGGCTCGGAGCTTGTCCTGGGGCATCTTGACGACAAAGCGCACAGTCACATCAGTGTGGTACTCCTTGAAGTCGTTGACCATGGCGGGCGTCTTGCCATCACCATCGACGAGGGGCTCGATGACGGATTCCTTGTAGTTCTGGGTCCAGGTCTTGACGGGAAGCTCGGTAATCTCGATAGTGTCGTCATTGATGACGCCGATTTCACCAGAGCAGACGAAACGAGTGTCATCGAGTCGGACAATGGTGCCACTGAAGTGCTTGTACCAGGGCACCATGGTCTTCATCTCCTCGCCACGGATCAGACGACGCATGTTGGCTACGAGTTCGCGCGGGTTGTAGTTGGGGACCTTGGTGGACCAGCCGGTTCCGATGCCTTCGGCGCCGTTGACGAGCACGGTCGGGATGATGGGGCAGTACCATTCGGGCTCGATGCGCTGGTTCTCTTCGTAGAGGAAGCGGAGGACGTTCTCATCGGCCGAGGGGAAGAGCGCCTTCGTGACAGGATTCAACTGGGTGAAAATGTAACGAGGGCTAGCGCTATCCTTACCGCCTTGGAGCCGAGTTCCGAATTGACCGATGGGGAGAAGCATGTTGATGTTGTTTGAGCCGACGTAGTCCTGGGCGAGATTCACGATGGTCGACATCAACGAAGCCTAAAAAGCATTCATTTTAACGAAACTCAACAAGAATTGAAAGTCAACTCACTTCACCGTGATGGTAGGCACTCATTTCACCGACAGCACCAGCCAATTGGGCCACCTTGACTTCCTTCTTATCGGCACGCTTGAAGCAGGTGAAAAGGACCTTCCTCTGACCCGGCTTCAGACCATCGACGAGGCACGGAATCGACCGAACGTTATCAGCATTGGAGAAGAGGATGAGTTCCTTGTTGATGAAATCACTGTAGGAAACGGCACGGGTGTCCTTGTCGTAGAGGTACTCCTCAAGCTGGCCCTCGCCGCGGCGTTCCTTGCGGATTTCCATCCATCGAGTCAGCCAGTCTTTGCGGTCATCGACCTTCTTCTTCGAGAAGGCTAGCTCCATGGCCTGATCGCAGGAAGCGTTGGCATACTTAAAAGCGATGCGATGTCGAAGCATGTCGGAGAAGTATTCCTTGGCTTCCTTGGAAGTTGATGTACCCAAACCTACAAAGAGACAACATTTAGCTTTTAAAAGTCAAAAGAAAGTTTGAAAACATACCCTTGTAGTATTTGATCCTGTAGGTTTTCCAATTCTCCGTATTGTGACGCCATTCAACATACTCAGGGATACTGAAGAAGCTGACCTCTTCCTTGCCTTTGGTCGCCTTGATAATCGGAGTAATGAATTCCTCGACAAAGTTGCGACGGATCAACGCCGGCCAGTTGTAATGGATAAAGTTGATGACCAAACCCTTGATGTGGCTACCATCCAAATCCTGATCGGCCATGATCATGATCTTGCCGTAGCGAAGGGTCTTCATCTCTTCCTCGTTTTCGTACTTGAGTCTGTATTGAAGACCAATGATCTTGATGACGGCATTGATCTCAGCGTTCTCCATGACTTGCTTGTGGCTGGATTCACGGACGTTCAACGGCTTACCACGGAGCGGGAAGACACCATAGCGATCACGGCCAATGACGGAAAGACCTGCGACGGCAAGGGTCTTGGCGGAGTCTCCTTCGGTCAGGATCAGCGTGCAGAGGTGAGAGTTCTTCGTGCCGGCATCGTTAGCGTCCTCGAGCTTGGGAACACCCTTCAGTTTGGTCGTCTTCTTCGAGCTGCAGGCCTTGTTCTGCTGCTCCTGCTGCTTGAACTTGACCCAGGACATCACGGCTTCGGTGATTCCGCTCTTGAAGGCAGCATTGGTGAACTTCTCGCTGACTTCGGCCTTGGAACCGAAGGACTTCGCTTGAAGGGTCATGGTTTCCTTGGTCTGCGAGTCGAAAGTCGGGTTCTCGATAAGACAGTTGACGAAGACCCACATGTGGTTCTTGACTTGGAACGGCTTCAGATTGATGCCGCCTTTGCCGATCTTCTTTTTGAGCTGGTCAATCATTTTCGAAACGACCTGATCGGCAATGTAGTCCACATGGCGACCGCCCTTGGTCGTGGCAATGGAATTGACGAAGGAGAGTTGCTGGAAGTTCCGCTCGGACACCGTGACAGCGACTTCCCAGCGGTCATTAACGACTTCATGGACGACCTTGTAGGGTTCCCCATCGTGGTCGAGGTTCGTCTTCGCGTAGAGGTCGACATAGGCCTTGAATCCGCTGACTGGGATCTTCTTCCCGTTCAGGAAAACACTGACACCCTTGGAAGTGCCGGCAACATCATAAGCTCGACGATACATGAGCGAAATGATGTCATCATCGAGCTCGTCCATCTTGAACTTGGCCAAATCGGGCGAAAACGTGACCTTCGTGAAATCGTCACCCTTGTTCGGGCCGATATCTGCTTCCTTGTCTTTGGTCATGTTGTTGATCCAGGTCTGCTTGAAGGACTTCTTGTATTCCTTGCTGGAGGTCTCAAGAGTGAATTTCGTACTGAAGATGTTGCACAACTTGGCACCATAACCATTACGACCGCCAGTGACCTTTCGTTCGTCATCATTGTAGTTGGAAGAAGTCAGAAGCGTGCCGAAAATGAGCTCCGGGACATACATCTTTTCGGTCTTGTGATGCGCGACCGGGATGCCTTTGCCGTTGTTGTAGACGGAGATGGTGTTCTTGGCCCTAAAAACATCACTTTAAACTTTAAAAGTAAAGATAAAATCGGCTTACTTGTCAATATCAATCTTAATAACATTCATCTTCGGATCCCTCTGCTTGTTATCAGCGGCATTGACAAGAATTTCATCGAAAATCTTGTACAAACCCGGCACGTATGAGATCTCGCGCATGACCATCTTCTCCTGCTCCATGTCATACACCCACATTGGAGTCTTGTCGCAGAATTCGACGCTGCCAATGTAGGTATCTGGACGGAGGAGGATGTGCTCGAGTTGGGACTTCTTTTGGTAGATGTCTTCGATGGTCTTTTTCTTGTTGTTGTCGATCGATTTGAAGATTGACTAAAAAACGAAGTTCCATCTTAATTATGAACAATTTATATATAAAAACTTACATCATCGGCATTTTCCTTTGTGCTGGAGGTATCGGCGCTCTCTGAAAAGGTTATTTTGTAAAAAATGTTGAAAAATTATATATAAAAACAAACTTTTAGGGCTCTTGGGAGTCTTTGGCGCCGCCTTCGGCTTGGCCGGAGCTTTCTCCTTCTTCGCAGCTGGGGCCTTCTTGGCAGGGGTCTTCTTGGCCTTTGGGGAGGCTTCGAAGTCGGAATCGTCCGAGATTACGATCTAAAATTGTAATTTTATATATAAATTTTCATATTTTGTATATTTTTTGAAGTGAAAAGGGTAAAAACTCACATCAGACTCGTCAGACGACATAATTAGCTCTTCCTCGAAGTAGGGTTGTTGATTGAAATGAGCGATCGAAATGTGGAAACCTCGAAAACCCGGAGAGTTAGTGAGATCAAGTGGCCAACACCGTTTTTGAGGACGAGGGCTGGAAGATGTTCGATTTAGGCTTAAAAGTTGGATAAAATGTTCAAAAACACACGTAAGAAGAAGCACGGGAGGATGCAGAGATGCTTGACTGAACCCCCGACGCAGGACAACACCAGCAAATCCGGCAAGACTGCGCGATCGACAGCTTGCTAGCATGCACGGACGACGCTAACGGCGAGCGATCATGTATGCAAGGGAATGAGCGCGCCTTTTTTCGAAAAGTCTATTCGGCGCTAAAATGGAATGCACAAATTAGGTAACTAACTACAGGTGACTTTCAGCTCGCAACATTATCAAAATTGATGGATTTCAGCAGTGAAAACCGACATCACGAGCAGCGTGAAACGTGAAATGTGAAAAAAACGTCGATAGCGTTGGAAAAAAACAAGGCTGTCCTGTTGGGTGGTTCGAAAAGAAAGCACAAAAAATGAAATTGCAAACGCGCGCGCGTCGTCGCAGGCCAGCACGTCCGGGCTGGGGCTGGGATGTGGAAGTATGCCTCGGGCTCGGGGCAGCTCGACCGCTAACGGAAGCACGGAAGAGGGAGGAGGAAGGTGGGCGACGGAAAAGCGCGCGCGAAGAATCGGTGCAAGACGCGCGCCCGCGAGCTGGCGACATTCGAATCGAAGAAGTGGTCAGCACTGTTTTGCCGCGCAAAATCATGGACTTTGGGTGGTCGACACACAGCCAATTGACAATGGTTTCAATTACAAATTTGACGCTTTCGAGCACGCTAATTGTTTGACAAATTGATTGTACTTGTAACGCATGTTTATCAATATCAATTTATCACAAGTTTTAAAAACTGTCGTCAATAAAAAAGGCGTCATGTTCTGTCCATTCTGAATACAAAACAAGCCGTTTGTTGCACTTTTTTGCAACATACAAACAGGATAAATGTAGTCAATTCTAACATGGCTTAGGGATGCAATTTGAATTTGAAGTTGCTTTCACCAAAACCACTTGAATCGTATGGTGCTCTTGGTTGAGAACTCATCGACTTATGTCATTTGTGTAACTCAGAATCCGTGTTCCAGAATCCTCAGAATCTTCTAAGTTTTGTCGAAATTGATGTATTTTGATAATGTATACTTAATATTTAATAATTTATGACGCCACCGTATGGCATTGACAAATACAAATATACAGTAAAGAACATAGTAGATTGAGACACAATTGATAAAGAGAGAGAAGGTAAATTGTAAGACACAATAGAAAGTAGCAGAAATATGTAAATTACGCAACGCAAAATACAATACAACATTAGTATGGGTCAGGGGGGAGGGGAAAGTGAGAGTAATTGATTTCTGAGATAAGAAGAAGTGATGAGATTAGGTGAGGTTACGAAGAGCAGTAGTAAATTTCCTGTGACTTTTTAAAGCTTGAATAGGTCTGGGTAGTTTGGTGAAAGAGGAAGCTACACGACATGAAAAGAAAGACTTGCGAATAGATAGTCGGGAGCGTGGAATAATAATCTTCTTGCAGCGACCACGAGTTTTGGATTCGAGTTGGGTTAGTTCAAAGTTAGTGGGAACAACATTGTTCAAAGCCTGATGAAAATATTTGAGATCGAAGAATTTACGGCGAGAAGACAGAGAGGTTAGGTCGAGAAGTTCTAATCGGTCACTATATGTTAATTTGGTAAAATGGGGACGAATGACAGGTGAACGTAGGCAGATTCGTCTTGTAGCAAATTTCTGGACGTCCTCAATAGCCTTTATCTGACGTTTCAAAGTGGGGTTGAAGACTGGAGTGGCAAACTCTAACAGTGGCCTAACGTAGACGGAGTAGAGACGAGTAAGCAAATTGGCATTGTTGGTATTGACAGCTTTGAATAAACAGTGTAAGGCGGCTTTGGCATTTTGAGTAATCTTTTCAATGTGAGCGTCCCATGAAAGATTGTTTGAAACAATTATCCCTAAGTCACGAATAGGAGAAGAGGACTGTGGTAGCAAAGTGCCGTTAAAGTGGTATTGAGATACGTGATCGGAATTGGAAAGAATCTTCAAAACAGAGCATTTTTCCGGAGCAATTAGGAGTTCATTCTCGAGAGACCAATGTGACAACTTGTCGATAAAATTTTGTAAATTGGTTGGTTCGGAACCTAATATTTTGACGTCGTCAGCAAACAGAAAACAGTCAACGTTATCTTCGTTACAATAGGAAGGGAGGTCAGCGATCATGATAGAGAAAAGGGTAGGGCCAAGTACCGTACCTTGAGGAACACCAGACTTTGTACTGACAATTTCGGATGAGGAGTTGCCTATTTTAACGGACATAGTACGGTTGGACAGGAAGGAAGTTATCCAGTGGACAATGCACTCGGGGCAATTGAGTTTGCGGAGTTTAGAGAGTAATATGGAGTGACGAACTTTGTCAAAAGCCTTGTGAAAGTCGAAGTAGACAATGTCGAGGGTGTTTTTGAGATCAGCTGCTTTGGTGGCTATGTCAAGAGAGCCTATAAGGTTGGAGGTGACGGAGCGACCTTTGAGGAAACCGTGTTGCTCTGGAGGGATAAGGTTGTTGTCGTAAAGAAACTTGAGAAGACGTTTGTTGATAATAGACTCGCATATTTTAGACAAAGAGCATGTTAGCGAAACTGGACGGTAATTATTGACTTTTGTTCGATCACCTTTTTTGAAAACAGGCTTAACAATACCAGTTTTCCATATGGAAGGAACCGTTCCTGAAGCAAAAGAAACGTTGAAAATTATTGATATAGGTAGAGCAAGCCCAGTGCGACATTTTTTGAGAAGTAAATATGGGATACCATCAGGAGAAGTGTTAACAGATGACTTCTTCCATTGCCAAAGGATGTCGTATACAGATGACGGGGTAACAGGATCGAATTGACCATCAAACTTGGTAGTTTCGACAGGAGGATGATCAGAGAAGACTGACTGGAAATACTCGCAAAATGCTTTACACTTGTCAGAATTCGTGAATAACAGCTTGTCTGAGACGTCAAGAGGTGGTACAGATTTTGGAGGTCTTACACGGTTCTTGATAAAAGTGTACAAGGCTTTGGAGTTTTTAGATTTCGCCATTTTGGATTCGACACGCCGACGGTGCTTTCGAGTTTTACGGACAATGTCGCGGCCTAATTTAGCAATGAGAGCTATACGATCTTTAGTCCGAGGAAGAAGAAACTGACGGGAGCGAAACGCAATAGTTTTCTGTATCCCAATGGGTAAACTGGTCATAGAAGATGATGTTTCGGGAACATATAGGTTAATAGCGTGATTAACGTGGCTAAGGAACACCTCATAGTAGTCGTCGACGGAGGAACAGCCTTTGAAAACTTGGTGCCATTGAACATTTGCAAAGAAAGCATCAAGTTCGTCAAAGTTAGCTTTGTAAAAGTTTTTAAAGGTGGGACAAGGCGGAATACGGATCGAATTGGAAACAATGGATAGATGAATAATGTTGTGATCACTATTTCCAAAAGGAGGAATTACATTCAGGTCCGAAACGTTGACATGATCGTTAATACAAACAAGATCGAGAATATTAGCGCCACGGGTGGGCTTATCAACAAGTTGGTATAACTTTGCCGCACTGATAAAGTCGATGAAAAGGAGATCAGTTTTGGAACATCCGATAGGACCCTCGGGATCCCAGACAATGTTGGGAAAGTTGAAGTCGCCTGTCAGAAGCAAGGGGTAATCAACAGTGCAGAGGGACATGAGATCGGACAACCCGGAAGTGAAGGGAAACACAGACTTCTTTTGGGTGGTAGTAGATGGGGGGATGTATGTCGAGATTATACGATAACTGCACCCGCTTACGTTGATATCAACCGCAACGTACTCGATGGCATTGGTGGTGGAGGAACTAACCAAAGTCGGGCAAAAAACTGATGGGATGAGGCACATGACACCGCCGCCCCTTTTGGCCATACGATCGCGACGAAAAACCATGAAATCATTGTCAGCAATAATAAGAGAATCCGGGAGTTCAGAAGTTAACCAAGTCTCGGTTATACAAAATACAGTTAGGGGATTAGTAGATAACATAGATTGTAATAACGATAATTTAACAGGGGAATTAATACTTCTAGCGTTGAAAGCATAAACAGTTATACGGTGGCCGAGTTCCTATGCCCTGTTGGGCAAGGAACTACTATCAACCTCATTGACGTCGCTATTAGTGGACTTGGAGGGGTTGAGCAAGACCGCGTTTCCGCCAGAGCGTGGGGAATCGTCAAGAATGGACGTGAGGTGGGCGAGTTCGGTCGAGAGATAGGCTTTGGGTTTATCGTTGGGGATAGATCGATCGGAGGGATGAGACAAAACGCCGTTATAAATGCACGCCGGGTGGCCATTTTCACGGAGACGATCACGCAAGGCAAGGAGTTTGCTCAAATTGCTTCTCTCGTCGCGCGTGAGGGAGGGGCGGAAAGACACAGAGGCAAGAGAGGTGTTTTTCGAAAGACGCAAGCGCCTACTTTGGGCAATCAGGATGCGGTGTTGAAAAGTGTTTTCAACAACGACTTTGACAAGGCGTGGACGGGGATCATCGTCTTTCTTGGCACCCAATCGATACATCTTGACAGCTCCAGCTTCGACATTGAGTTCATTCAAAGCAGCTTCGAAGAGGTCGCGATCGTCTTGGCGTCTGCCTACGGCATCGGTCTTCTTGGACTCGGGCAACCCCATAATCACCAGAGAGTGGGCCCTTTCAACATCAGCTGGATGAGGGTGATGGCGAATGAAACGGTCAAAGGATTTAGTCATCTTTTCGAGGAGGAGATGAGCTGGGGTTTTGACTTCACCCGAGGACTGTGCGAGGAAGTCCTTGCTGATAGCGATGAGCTGAGCGTGCTCATCGACTCCGATGGATTCGATGGAATTGGATTTTGAGCGGGTCATATGATGAGAATAAGCTGCTAATCAATGACACTAGACAATAGAACCGACCGACTGCTGGGTGGAGAAAGGGGTCGACTGGAGAAAGGGGTCGACTGGAGAAAGGGGTCGACTGGAGAAAGGGGTCGACTGGAGAAAGGGGTCGACTGGAGAAAGGGGTCGACTGGAGAAAGGGGTCGACTGGAGAAAGGGGTCGACTGGAGAAAGGGGTCGACTGGAGAAAGGGGTCGACTGGAGAAAGGGGTCGACTGACTGGAGAAAGGGGTCGACTGACTGGAGAAAGGGGTCGACTGACTGGAGAAAGGGGTCGACTGACTGGAGAAAGGGGTCGACTGACTGGAGAAAGGGGTCGACTGACTGGAGAAAGGGGTCGACTGACTGGAGAAAGGGGTCGACTGTGACGCGGACTTGATTAATTACAAAACCATGAAAAACAAACGCAATGCAGTTGAAAAATAAAAAGGTCAAAACAGTGTTGAAAAAGGTACCAGAACGATTTTTCTGCGACTTTTCGCATTTTTGACTTCTGGTAAGTGCAAAAACTGTTAAATTTCATGGTTCTGCCGGTTAAAAAAGATAGCGCACTGTATCGAAAGCCTTTTTTGATGTCTTTGCAATTACCATCTTTAGAACTGAGTTCAGAATTTAATATTCCGCGGTATTTTTACCTTAAAAAGCAGTTCAAAAGTGATTTTCAGCGCGATTATCGTCCAAATATAACACAATTTAATTGTACTGTGACGGGGGAACTTCCTACAGGGTGGTCGAATGCGAATTTGATCGGCGGTATGTTTTTCAACGATGCTTTGATATCACCCGTTTTAGCCGCATTTTTTTCTTGATTGTTTTTTGGGTCATTTGTATTTATAAAAATCTATCAACTCCTATGAAACTCGACATAATGCAGAAGGTTTTGCATATTCTAATTAGAGAATAGCAAAAACGGGCGTGGCTTAACTACCATTTGTCTAACATAAACCGAGACTTTACTGACCCATCGAGTCAGACATTGCCCTGTCTATTTGCAACAAAAAAGGGTCTTCCTAATTAGATCAAACCATTAAAAGTACGTAAACTTCACGTGTTTTCCCCAACTTCAAACGTTTTTTGTGCTCGCATTGTTTTAAAAACAGTAAAACTGTGACTATCTGTGCTGTCTGAAGTCATGATTTCAAACCACAAACTTTTGATCTAATGAATAGAACGTAAAATCACACCCACCACAAGTTGCACTCAACAAACTTGATTTGGTTCTATCAACTTTGACGCACCAAACATGTTCATGGTTTGTTTGGGTTTTGTATTCACTTCCATAATACCGACACTTGATTTGCTGATCGACGTGTTGATTCAACCACAAAGTAGGAGTGTCTGAATCGTTCCCAACTAGGTTTATAAACTTTGATAAAATAGTTGAGTTTAACACTTTTCAACAACAAAATGACCTCTGTCACTGTTGATAACAAACCGAAAGGTAAAGTGCTTCTCCATGTAGCTACTTTTGGTTTCAGTCATATGCAATATGCATTGACTATCGGCGAATGGCTGATTGAAGATGGATTTGAAGTTGTAAGTTATTGTTTCGAAAATGTTTGCTCCTCATATATTTATTTTTAGCATCTTATGGTTGTCAAATCAGTAGTAAATGAAGTTGTCAACCTTCCAAAATGTTTTCCAAAACAGCATATTTTTGAACCGCCTAAAAAGGATGATGAATTATATCCCAAGTTGATGAAGAAAGTGACGGCTTCAGCTAATAGCTCTTACACCAGTGGCCTATTTAATGACATGATCATCGCATTAAAGGAATCGAATCGTAGTTTCCTGGCTAATCCGGCCCTGGAGGATATTAAGAAGGAAAAATATGATATGTTAGTTGGCGAAATTCTCTCTCCTTCACAAGTCATCAAGTTTCGTGACATGGGAATTCCAAAGTTTATCCACATCTCAGCACTGCCGTTTGATCACTTATCTGCCGACAAATTGGGACTGCCTTCACCGAGTAGTTATTTGCCGATCATGAACGAATGCGTGTTATGTGGCGACGAAATGGGATTCTGGGAACGCGCACGGAATTTGTATACGGCAATGTATCTCAAACTGTATTTAATTCCAAAGTTTGACAAAAGCGAGAAGGACCTCTTACGTGACTTGGGATATGACGCGGAAGCCGCTTTCATTCGAGCGAGGCAATCGTATGATTTGCGTGTTTTCAACAGTAATATTCTCCTAGATTATCCGAGACCGACTGTGCATAATGTCTTACATGTCGGTGGCAGCATGACTAAAGAGCCCAAGGCATTGGAAGAACCAGTGGCCAGCGTTTTTGCGAAACCCTCCGATGGCGTCATCCTGATCAGTTTCGGAACCCTCGCTGAATCCTCAAACTTCCCAAAGATCTTCCTCCCCTCCATCCGCGCCGTCATGGAAGCCCTGCCCACGTATGAGTTCATCTTTCGCGTCGGAAACACCGCCGAACACACCGAAGCCGCCAAACTTCCGAATGTCACCGTGCTCGATTGGGTCGACCAGGTGTCCATCTTGGCCCACCCCAACACCAAGCTCTTCTACACCCATTGCGGCTTGAATTCCCTTAACGAATCCCTCTTCTTCGGCGTCCCGATGGTAGCGAGCCCAGTGTTTGGGGACCAGTTCTACAACGCCACGCTCTTACGTAAAAAGCAGGTCGGTAAACTTGTCGAACTGAAGACCATAACCCCGGCCAAGCTTATCACCGCCTTCAAAACGGTATTGGAGGATCCTGTGTACGCGACAGAAGCCCGTCACATCGCCCTCAAAACAAAAGATCTACCGATTCAGCCGAAAAAGACCTTTTTGCGATGGGCCAATTACATCCATAAACATGGTGCCAAGCAGGATTTTACCTTGAAATCTGTTGAACTGTCTTTTGTGAAGCTGCATTCATTGGATGTCATTTTTGTAGCCATTGTCGCACTTTTGATTGGCGTTTTTGTTTTATCGAAAGTTCATTCGATTCTGTTTGGTGTTGCTTGACTATTCTGCTATTGTCGTATGATGCATAACTTTTATTATAAAGAACTTATGTTAAACTCCCGCTTTGGAGTGCAAGTCATTTACATATCACCTCACACCTGGAATTCCTCGTGTTTGACACATGTCGCATGTGTTCAATGACCCAGCGACATAGACAGCCGAAGTGACATTTTGACACAGACAAGAACGATTGCATTGTGTTTGAACATGTTGCTAATTCAATTTAAATGGAATGTTGTAACAATACATATAAATTTTAAATGCGCAAATATTGGTTGTGGAGAAAAAAGAGTGGGTATATTACAAATGTGCAATTTTCGTGGTAGGAAAGGAAAAGTGTGTATGAGTAGACGAAGGTGCAATCGCTGGAGGAAAGAAAAAAGAAAGACAGTGAATACACCGCGGAAGCTAGAATTCTGAAATCAATTCTACAGATGGCAATTGAAAAAAAAACCGAAAATGTTTTTTGGTAAAGTGCTCTATCCATTCCAACCGAAAAAACTCCAAAATTCGACAATTTTTGCACTTACCAGAATCCAAAATTGTCAAAAGTCGCACAAAAATCGTTCTGGTAGCTTTTTTAACACCGTTTTAGTCTTCGCTATTTTCTACGATTTATCAACGGATTTTAAACAACCCAACGGCAAAAATGTAGAAGATAGTTTTGTGCTGACATATAAAATTAGTAAAAACACACTTTTACGTCGTTTCCCGGATTCTGGTACAGGATTCTGATTCTGACCAAATCACTGTTAAACTACGATGTATTTCGAAAAACACTTGCATAGTCGTGCAAAATTTGAGTTGGTATGATAGACAATATGCGTATAAAATAAGCCTTGAGACAAACAATGAAAAAAGGGCAAAAGAACGATTTTGAAAGTTTAAACCAAGTTGAAACCAAACATGCGAAAAAGTCAACAGTTGCAAACCAGTAAAATCTCGCAGCATTATCCTTTTGCAAGTGATTGTGATTAAATCACCACAACACTGTGATGATTGAATGTGATGTATGAGTCATGAGGTTTTTCAAATCACAAGTTACAGCTTTCTATTTTTACCAAAACTAGCCGACGCAACTTTGGCATCTGGGCTAAATGAAAACAAAGTACAAACCAAGAATCAATTTAATGGAAAAAGGCGTGGTTAAGCTCAATTACCTTTTACCGACCAATCAAATCAAACGTTACCAAACTATGTATAACCAAGAAAAAGTGCTATCCAAATTAGATCAAACCATTAAAAATGCGTTAACTTCACGTGTTTTTCACATTTGCAAACGTTTTCTGTGCTCAAAACACATTTCTGCAGAAAGCAAAAAAGGCAATCTATGCTGTTATGACTTGAAACACCGACAAGTTGATCCAACGAATCGAACATGAAATCACAATCATTGTCACAAATTACACGTCGCATAACTTTGTTCTACCACCTTTGAAATGTTGTTGGTGGTTCGGGGTTTGGATTCTGTAGCGAATCTCATTGATCATGTAAATTCAATCACAAAGTGGGAGTGACAGCATCATTTGCAACTTGCTTTATAAGCGGGGTTACAAAGTTGATGAACATCACCACTAAAATGGCCTCGATGAGTATCGATACTAAAAATGCTTCTGTCACCGTTGATCGTGCTGTAAAAGGTAAAGTTCTGCTGTATGTGGCCACTTTTGGCTTCAGTCATATGCAATATGCGTTCACTATTGGCGAATGGCTGATCGAAGACGGATTTGAAGTTGTAAGTTTACATCATTTTATAAATGGTAATCACAATTGTCTGTTTTCAGCACCTCTTGGTCGTAAAAACAAAGCCAAATGAAGTAATCACGTTTCCGGAATGGGTTACAAAAAAGCATATTGTCGAACCCGCGAAAACCGATGAAGAAATGGTCAAGCGATTGTTAAAAAGACTGACATCAGGTGCTAATAACTTTTACACCAGTGGCTTATTTTCTGAGTTGATTTCTTCATTGAAAGATACAAATCGCACCTTGTTGACACATCCATGTATGGATGACATAAGAAACGAGAAATATGACATGCTGATCGGCGAAATTTTCTCCCCTATTGTGATTCTGAAGTTACGTGATATGGGAATTCCAAAGTTTATCTACATTTCTGCGTTACCGTTTGATCACGTAACGGCCGATAAGATGGGACTGCCTTCGCCGACTAGTTATTTGCCGATAATGAATGAATGCGTCTTGTGTGGCGATGAAATGGGATTCTTTGATCGTGCTCGAAATATGTACACGGCACTGTATATTCGGCTATGTTTGCAGCCAAAAATTATGGAAAAAGAGAAGGATTTGATGACCGCCTTCGGATACGACGCGGATGCCGCTTTCATTAGAGCAAGCCAATCATACGACTTGCGCGTTTTCAACAGTAACATTCTGTTGGACTATCCACGGCCGACTTTGCATAACGTCCTACACGTCGGTGGCAGTATGACTAAAGAGCCCAAAGCCTTGGAAGAACCAGTAGCCAGCGTCTTTGCAAAACCCTCCGATGGCGTCATCCTGATCAGCTTCGGCACTCTCGCCGAATCTTCCAACTTCCCGAAGATCTTCCTCCCCTCCATTCGCGCCGTCATGGAAGCCCTGCCCTCCTATGAGTTCATCTTTCGCGTCGGAAACGTCGCCGAACACACCGAAGCCGCCAAACTTCCGAATGTCACCGTGCTCGACTGGGTCGACCAGGTGTCCATCTTGGCCAATCCCAAAACCAAGCTTTTCTACACTCATTGTGGCTTGAATTCTTTGAATGAATCCCTCTTCTTCGGCGTGCCGATGGTGGCAAGCCCGGTGTTCGGGGACCAGTTCTACAATGCCACGCTTCTACGTAAAAAGAAGGTCGGCCAACTCGTCGAACTGAAGACCATCACTCCGGCCAAGCTTATCGCCGCCTTCAAAACAGTGTTGGAAGATCCTGTTTACGCGACAGAAGCCCGTCACATTGCCTTGAAAACAAAAGATCTGCCGGTCCAGCCGAAGAAGACCTTTTTACGATGGGCCAATTACATCCACAAACATGGAGCCAAGCAGGATTTCACCTTGAAATCTGTTGAACTGTCATTTGTGAAGCTACATTCATTGGATGTCATTTTCGTAGCCATTGTTGCGCTTTTGATTGGCGTTTTCACTTTGTCTAAAGTTCATTCGATCCTGTTTGGTGTCGCTTAAATATATTCTGCAACTGTCATGCGATAAATGTACTTTTTCTATAATAAAATTATGTTAAACTTTTGCTTTGGAGTGCAATTGGTATGTATAATCTAACCTGCAAGTCGAATTTTTTTGCATGACACATGTTGAACGTGTTTATCATGGACCCCGTCGACGTAAACGCTGCCGAATTGACATTTTGACACAGACAAGAACGATTGCATTGTGTTTGAATACATATAAGACGCGCACGAATGTCAATTTTTCTGACGTCCACGATTTTTGTGGAAAAGTCTGGATTTTACTCACTGTTTTCAATTTTAACAATTTTTTTAGAAAGTTCCATTTTTGTATCAGCGTTTTGTTAATTTTTTGAGTTTTTGTCAAATTCCTGGATTTTGATCATCCATGTGTTATTTTTTGAGTTTTGCACTCATTTTTCTGTTTTCCACAACACCTTTTGCAACTGTTTCTTATTTTTATAAAAAACGAAAGAAAAACCAAAAAACATACATGCCAGCAGGCCGACTGAGTAATTTCACGAAATCGCCGATCTCCTCAGCCCATCGCGTGGACTGAGGAAACCGCCGAGGTAGCCGATTTACTCAGCCAGCGCGTCGACTGAGGAAACCGCCGAGGTAGCTGATTTACTCAGCCAGCGCGTGCGCACTGGCAGGTCTCATCACGATTGAGACTGCGCTCTCGGTGCACAGCTTTTCCACAACAGCGCATGCTTCAACTTTTTTCGACCGTGCCCTCCGGCGAAATCCGACCTCCCCTTTGCCGTTCTTCGTATCTTGCATGTTCAGAAAACCAAGGTGAATAGACTGGTATGCATAGTAAGAAGATTTGATGCAGGTTTCGTTTCGGATTTTCGATTTAAAGTATCCCACTACGTAAGTGGCTTTTTTCTTTAAATCAAAAATCCGAAACGAAACCTGCATCACACCTTCTTCTAATGCATACCAGTAGATTCACCTTGTTTTTCTGAACATGCAGGATACGAAGAACGGCAAAGGGGAGGTCGGATTTCGCCGGAGGGCACGGTCGAAAAAAGTTGAAGCATGCGCTGTTGTGGAAAAGCTGTGCACCGAGAGCGCAGTCTCAATCGTGATGAGACCTGCCAGTGCGCACGCGCTGGCTGAGTAAATCAGCGAGGTCGGCGGTTTCCTCAGTCGACGCGCTGGCTGAGTAAATCGGCTACCTCGGCGGTTTCCTCAGTCCTGTTGTTATTGTGTGTTGAGCTTGTTTTGTAAATCCGGGTAAAATGACTGAAAAGCACAAAATTAAGATGCAAAAACAACGCAAGTGTTAAAAATCAGAAATCGGCAACAAAATCAAGAGTTTGCTCACCGCTGAGCAGAAAGCGGAAAACTTCTGGCATTTTCAGGATTTTACTCAGCTGGTTATCAAATTTGGAAAAAACGACCGTAAACGTCAAAATTAAGAGAGAGTATACCAGCCGATTCAGTATGGGCGACACAAGTTTTTTACACTTTCAAATATTTTGAGTCAAAAAGTTAGGTACTCATATGAAAGGTCTCGAACCGCGACGATTTTGTCTGAAGCCTTCGGATTCTGGAGATATGGCTTCTGAAACCCTTTCGGTTCAAACCGATGTAGCTCCTACCAGGAGATAGTTAGAAGGCAGAAATTTTGGCTCCCGGAGTAATTTAGGATGGGGAACAATACTACGTACTCAGAATTTTGTTAAAATGTCGAAAATTATCGATTTTGGAATTCAGCCTGTAAAAAACCTCCATAACTTTTTTCTGTAGCCACCAGGGATGCTAATATTAATGCCATTCGACTGCTTGGCGTTTTTTACATCGGGTACACTTATTTAATCTGCAAAAATGTCGGGGCGAAACGAATGGCAGGTATTTGCACTCAAAACAAGACGTGTGTGCTGGGGGTCAGCGAGTGCGCTGACACAGCAGCGAGCGCGTGGGAGCGGGCAGCACGCAGCCCAAACTTTTTTCGCACCAGCTCAGTTGTCATCGCGCGCGTGCAAACATCGACCGTTCGTTTCGCCCCGACATTTTTGCAGATTAAATAAGTGTACCCAATGTAAAAAACGCCAAGCAGTCGAATAGCACTAATCTTAGCATCCCTGGTGGCTACAGAAAAAAGTTATGGAGGTTTTTTTACAGGCTGAATTCCAAAATCGATAATTTTCGACATTTTAACAAAATTCTGAGTACGTAGTATTGTTCCCCATCCTAAATTACTCCGGAAGCCAAAATTTCAGCCTTCTAACTATCTCCTGGTAGGAGCTACATCGGTTTGAACCGAAAGGGTTTCAGAAGCCATATCTCCAGAATCCGAAGGCTTCAGACAAAATCGTCGCGGTTCGAGACCTTTCATATGAGTACCTAACTTTTTGACTCAAAATATTTGAAAGTGTAAAAAACTTGTGTCGCCCATACTGAATCGGCTGGTATACTCTCTCTTAAATATCAGAGTTTGGACGCATTTTGCTATTATTAAGCTTAATTGTCAAACTTTTCCACGAAAGTTGTGGACGTCAGAAAAATTGACATTCGTGCGCGTCTTATATGTTGCTTATTTGGTTTGAAAAAACATAAAGGATGCTGATAGCAAATCGATTGTGATTTCATTTTTATTAACAAAAAAATAGATAAATTTTACTTCATCAAACAGCTTTATGAAAACGAGCGTACCAATCAAAAATTCTTGGGTAGACGAAAGTCGGATATCATACGCGGCGACATATCAGGTGTCAAATTTGAAACGGTTATTTTCATACAAATAAGCAATGTTCTAGTTTCAGCATCTGGACGTTGTGCTGACACTTTGAATTGACGTTGTTGTTTATCAAACCGAAGCAAACAGCCTTAGGGAATAAAAGTGAACTTCTTTTCTAGTATGTTTTTTACGAACCAATCGTATTTCCGATTGTAATATAGTGTGGTGTCTATGGATAGCGCCATCATCACGGTGTCGTTTTTTGTATTCCGTTGTGGAGGCGAAGAAGACCAGGCACCTCGATCAAGTGTATAACAAACAGCTTGTCTTGCCCGACCAACCCGAACACGCTCGTGAAAACGAGCGTGCCAATCGGAGATTAGGGGTTGGCCGGAACAGAGCATGCTGGGTCTGACTCATCGATGGATGTGAGTCACTGCATCCGTAGTCGTAGTAGTTCTACGAACGATACTATGAATACGATGCTTTATCAAGCATGGTCGTTGAGCTGCAAAATACACTTGGAGGTTTTAGCGGAATAGCCTGGAAAATGAAAAGAAGTTAGATATTCGCCTTCGAAATGGACAAATGTACAATAAAAATAAAACGCACCAGAATAGGTACAGGCAATTGGATAATATGGCCATAGAAAATGCGTTAATGAACAGAAGTGAAATTCAAAATAAGTAACTGTCAGAATTGGTGTTGATCGGAGACCTTCTCTTTCACAAACTGTTTCTGGATGTGATCGTAGTGTACTGTAGAATGTCTACGAACTGCGCCATCATCACAGCGCTAGTCTTTCAGATATTCGGTTAAGAAGGTGAAGAAATCCGCCCAATGGATCGTGAGGACATTAATCAGTTGTCGGACATGGAATGGAATGTGGCATCCGCCTGTTTGATGGAATCTAGACAGGTAGCGCTCGAGAAACCAATCCGCAGATATCGATGCTGCCAGCAGTTCCTGTTTGTGCCAACAAAGTCGAATACTTCGTTGTATGAAGTCGCGTTCCCATCAAACGGAATTGACCAGTTTACAAAAGACTGTTGGAGGGACGAAATCGCCCCTCCAGGGCTTGACTATGCAGCGACAGACGGCATTTCAGGTTTCAGTGCCGTTGGTTTACAGTCATGCTTTGCCCGACCAACCCGAGACACACTCGTGAAAACGAGCGTGCCAATCAGAGATTATGGGTTGGCCGGAACACATCCTGACTTACCGGTGGATGTCAGTCATCGCATATAAAGTCGTAGTAGTTCTACGAACGATACTACGACTAAGAAGAGTCATCCAACTGTGTCGATTTGCGAAGGAAGCATCCAAGTTTTAGCAAAATAGCCTGGAAAATGAAAAGAAGTTAGACATTCGCCTTCGAAATGAAAAAATACACAACAATAATAAAACGCACCGGAATAGGTATGGGCAATTGGATAATATGGCCATATTGAAAACTCCGACGTCCAAGCCACGGTGGCGGAGCGACTCAAAAATAAGTTAATTATGTCATTTGGGGGAAGGGGCGGTTGTTTTGACTTTCACTTTGACTTTCATCGACAGAAAAATTATTTTTAACGGTGAATAAAAAGCATCTCAATGGTGCTGATGGACAGAAATTGACTTGCGAGAAATGAAAAACTTAAGGCTCGGCAATTTCGTAACTTCAAAGATGGCAAAACATACAATTACCAAGTCAGCACCAAATTGAAACGTTAAAAAAACCAGTTAACCTCCTATCAACAATGTCAAAGTGTCAGAATTTGTTCTCATAAATCCGAAGAACCTATCAAGAATGAGCGAAAGTTGAGTAGCTGTTTTTCAAAAGGAACGACGGCGTCATTGATAGTACCGATTGTAAATAGTACAAATTAAAAAAAGTACAAACAAGAAAAAACTAATCACAGAAAGAAGACGATTTGGTTTTTGTCGTCGATAACAGTGTTGTCCGTTTATTTCGTCTCATATCTCTTTCCGTCAGAACCCTCTTATCGTCTAACAGGGACGGTTGTTTTGCTTTGCTGGCCTTTAAAGTTGTCTCTTATGGCTACTAAGGCCGTTTCTTCTGTCCTGTTAAAGAGACGTGGTTCGGTCATTTCTTGTGGTGATAGCCTTTTCCCAAATATATTGGAGTAAACTGTTTTCAGGTTGACTTTTAATTACTTCGACTTTTCACTGCTTTTTATTATAATCTGTGTTAGCCCCCTTAGTCGCCTCACATTCGACTTGGGGGGATTTGGCTCAACGTACGTGGTGCATCATCCGGGGAAATGTTCAGATTGGGAACTCACAGTTTTAAGGTAATGGAAACTTTAAAGTTACCTTTTTTAAACAGTCAGCTAATAAGTAGCGTGAAACGATTTATTCATCGTGTATTTTCAGGTATACAACAATCTTTTAACCCAAGCTAAATGAGGCTGTTATTAACATATTATGCTACGGTAGAAGTCCTGATTCTGTTTGATAGCTTTTTTTGTTTTTTTTTATTCAGAAAATGTTAAAAATTTGGTTAAAGAATAAATAATAGAATCAAAATCACCTGAATTGTACATTTTGCTGGTTGAAAGTAGATATTTTACGTTATTTGCGAAACTCAGAATCCGTGCTCCAGAATCTTCAGATTTGGGCTCGCATGAATGTATTCCGATTAAGCGTACTTGATTTATGACATTTAGTTGAAAAACAAGCAGAAACAAGCTAAATCCGGCTAAAACAGGCGAAGATCAAAACAGTGTTAAAAAACATACCAGAACTAATATGCTGCGAGTTTTGACAATTTCGCGTTCTGGTAGGTTTTTTCAACACTGTTTTGATCTTACCGTTGAGCGGTTTCTCGACGGTTTTTGGTCATTCCAATGACAGTGATTTTAAACACAACATTGTGCCGATACATGAAGTTAATCAGATTAGCTGCTTCTCCAGGATTCTCAGACATATTTCTGAATCGGACCGAATCACGGACAAAAACTGATGAGTACTTTGTGTAGTTTTTTGAAACCCTTTTACAAAATCTACACATCGGCACACAAAACGAATGTGTTGTCATGCACACATTTAGTGTTTAACGGTATACACATCAGTGTTTAGGTTTTGCTCCGATACATTACTGTTTGTCAGTCTAAACATTCGTGTTTGTACCAGCAAACGCAAATGTTTTCTATGCTAAACATTTTTGTTTGCAGGTGGAAACACTCAGTGTGTAACACATTGAATGTTTGCCTGTACAACAAATAATGTTTGAACACGCAAACACTATTGTTTGGCATTGTAAACGTTTATGTTTGTCAATCTAAACATTTTTATATACTCCGTTTATTAGTAGCAGGCAACATGCATTCGTTTTTGCGTTCCAAAATTCGCCTTACTGATGAGTTATAATTTATTAACTATGCCACACACTTACACACCTTTCAAATGAACTACAACGCCAAAGGGAAAATTACATTAGAAACATAGTTGAAACACCGCTACAGACTTCGAAATATCCTTCTAAAATTAAGTTCGTGAAAATGCAGAGGAGAGAGAACTGGATGGTGCACTTCCGTGTGTACGAGTGTAGGGACATTGTACGGCGACGGTAGAGCTTCTGTCCGATGTTGAAGCCATTGCTGTTGAATCATAGATGTCGTCACAATCTGTAAAGTGTCTCTTGTTAACGAGTTCCAAAGATAATCAACAAAACTTACTGATACCGCTGATACCGCCAGATCCTATGTATCTTCTGCAATTTGCATTGTCAGTTGTCACTCCCGTTGTACGGCGGCGCGAGCCTATAAAAGGCCGCGCCAGCCCATAATAAACATTCACTCCTTTGGCCGGCTACAGTGGTGACGAGCGTGGGGATTCAACCCCACGCCTCCGACCAGCCGGTCTTCGGCAGAGCGTTGACCTCTGTCCGCTTCACCCAACGGCCCTCCCCGGAAGACATCTGCGACGTTCAACCAAGCGCCGTCGAACCGAGCTCCGCGCTGTCCTTCGCGCATCGTCCTTCGAGCGCCACTCATCAAGCGCCGTCGACACGAAGCGCCAGGCCAAATCGAGCGCAGAGTCAAATCGAGCGCAGAGTCAAATCGAGCGTCGTGTCAAACCGAGCGCGATTCGAAGCCGTCGAGCGCCATGCAGAACTTCGATCGCCAATCATCGAACCCGGCGCTATCGTCCCGAGCGCCGTCGAACTGAGCGCCAAGTTAAAACAAGCACCAAGTCAAATCGAACGCCAAGTCAAATCGAACGCCAAGTCAAGTCGAGCGCCGTGTCAAGTCGAGCGCCGTGTCAAGTGGAGCGCCGTGTCAAGTCGAGCGCCATGTCGAGCCGTCTCAAATCGAGCCAGCGCCGTCCAGAGCCGTCGAGCGCCGTCCAGAACCAATCCATTCGTACGCGCCAGTGCCATTCGTACGCGCCAGTGCCTTTCGTACGCGCCAGTGCCATTCGTACGGGCCAGAGCCATGTACGCGCCAGTGCCATTCGTACGCGCCAGTGTCTTTCGTACGCGCCAGTGCCATTCGTACGGGCCAGAGCCATGTACGCGCCAGTGCCATTCGTACGCGCCAGTGCCTTTCGTACGCGCCAGTGCCATTCGTACGGGCCAGAGCCATTCGTACGGGCCAGAGCCATGTTCGAGCCAGAGCCATGTTCGAGCCAGAGCCATGTTCGAGCCAGAGCCATTTTCGAGCCAGTGCCATGTCCGAGCCAGTGCCATGTCCGAGCCAGTGCCAATCGTACGCGCCAGAAGCCCATCATACGCGCCAGAAGCCCATCATACGCGCCAGAAGGGTCAAGTATCCGCAAGGGCCAAGTACCCGCCGCCGTGCCCATCGAAACAGTCGAACACGAGCCAATCAGACGGGCCACCACGTCATTTCATCCCGGCTACCTACCGCAGATCCCGTCGAGAACCCAACAAGTCCGCCAAAGCGGTGACAAACTCGTGAAAAACAAAGTCCAAGCAACCTTCTACTAAGTGAAGATGATCACGGAGTTCCAACTTGCGTGGGCGTGATACCGCTGATACCGCCAGATCCTATGTATCTTCTGCAATTTGCATTGTCAGTTGTCACTCCCGTTGTACGGCGGCGCGAGCCTATAAAAGGCCGCGCCAGCCCATAATAAACATTCACTCCTTTGGCCGGCTACACTTACCAAAATTATATAAATGACAGATGTCGTGTGTTCATGATGCGCGCAATGGATAGATGGATTGCTTATGTTGTTGACACATGTATTGCCATCTGAAAACAGGAATACTTCAAAGAAGTAACCTTAAATAGAAAAAACACACCATTAGGATCCGACATCGAGGGCAGACTTCGTAACTGAACTTTCCAAGGATTTATATCGACGGTGACAGCTCGGTGCGTGATTTTGGTTGCGCATAATGAAATGTACAGTTCCTGAAACAAAGCTCATAGTAAAACAGTAAAAGTTCATAATACAACTGATGCAAAAGGCTTCGTCCAGGACCCGCCGTCCCGGACGCGAAAAAGACTTAGAAATGCAGCCAAACGCCGCGTTGCTTCGTTAATGCGTATTGAAAGATACACATTTATGTGTGAAGAGCCAAACATTTATGTTTTGTACGTCAAACTTGTATGTTTGCCATTTTACACACTAATGTTTAGATGTCAAGCTAGTTTACTGTTTGCAATCGCAAACACTGTGTTTACTATAGCAAACATTAAAGTGTAAAACATTAATGTGTGCAGTCAAAAACACTTATGTTTGTTATACAAAACATTACTTTTTGCAAACACCGTTAAACATTCAGTGTTTCAAACACTCGTTTTGTGTGGGTACATTCCCAAATTTATTCAGTAAACTTACAAAAGAGAAAAAATTACAAATCAATAACCAAACTCGCATACAAATAGTGAAATTAAATTTTAAAAAAGTACAAAAAAAAACAATAAAACAGAAATCCCCAAAAGTATCACTCGGAAAACCATAACGAAACTGCCTGTGGCTGAACGTACTTGTTTTTGAAAAGTGGGAATTGACGGGGATTTTCTTTGACATCCATGTAAACAGACAGCCGACGGCATTCAATCTGGGCCGACAAAATGGCCAACAGTTCGAGATCGGAGATGGAGTGGCCGTTGAGGACGATAATCTGGTTGATTGGGGCTAAATTGTGGGCGTTAGAAAAGGCGATAGAAGTGCAAAATAAACTTACAAGTAAGCTTGGGAACATACAAAGAAGCAGCAGAGGGCGTGGCAAACATGACTCGAGGAGTCATAATGGAGCATTTATCCAGCAACACGTCCGCATAGAGACTACAGTGTTCGGAGAAGTAGCAGGCGTCATTGAGGTTGAAGGCAGTTTCGAGAGTGCGCAGTTCTTCGGCTTGGAGGTCTGCTTCGATGGATTCGAGATAGGGGCTGGAGGGGGTCAAATGGGATGTTTTTATATATAAATTTGTTAAAAAAACCAACCTATCAATCATAACAGCCTTGGAAACAGTCGGCATATTGCCCATCTCGCCGTAGAGATTCAAAACAAGGCTATTGTAGCCGGCTGTGGTGAACTTGCTCGCCATAATGAGAAGGTCTTTCTTGTCTCCGATTACCAGCGCATTCAAAGCATGACCACCAGCTAAAGAATGCCGCAAAAAGCTGTCTCCAACCGATTGGACGATCCGATCCGCGACGTTGACCAATTCCGAGCATACGACGTCGAGATCCCATTTTTCGAGGAAGCTGTAGAGAGCGTTGAAATCGTGGACATTGGTCCTGGGGAAGTCGAGTGCCTTGCTCTGAAAGGCTGTGCGCAGGCTTTGGCCGAGCTTTTCCAGATAGGGGATGCTTTGGATTGTGGCGTCGAAGACCTGAAACCAATAATTTTTATAAAAAAACTGCTTCAAAATCAAGAAAAACGAAAAAAACTCACAACTCCACTTTCGCCAAAACTGCTCTCAACATCGCAAATCACGCAATCCGCCTTGCTCGAAACATAGCTCACGACAGCGACAAATTTATGGGTACTGACCTCGAGATAGAAGTACTTCCAATGCTCGACGACGCCCACCTGGGTCGACGTCAACGGGAACAGGGTGATCCGGGAGTCGCCATTAAACTTGCCACGGGCTTTGAAGGAAGACGGCGGATTGAAGTCGATTGAATCCACGGCATCGAGGAGAAGCTCGGATGAGACGGTTTTCGGAGAGAGGGTGACGGCCATTTCGGAGGGAGGAGGAGAACGGACTGGTGCTTCGAAATTGGGCCGATTTCGAAGGGCGAGTTCGCGCGAGCGAGGCAAATTTGAAGTGCGCGCAGTTTGCGAGTTTTGGAAACGTCGATTCGCTGATTGATTTCGTTGGGACTTTTGAACTCACAATTTTTGTTTCTGTTTTCACGCTTTTTTGGCTTCTTATGATTTTGCCCTGTTTAATTTCTTCCAGTTTTTTGTTTTCGTTGAATTAGTGACGGACAAGGAATGATTTTGTAACCTAAAATTCAATTTTGTTATGCCACTTTGCGTCGATAATCGATTTTTATTATCAGTTTTTTATCTTCATCATAAGCACAGCAGTTTTATATATAATTTTCCCTTCCCCCCAAGTCTACTGCCCCGTAACAAGTCTGCGATAAACCCCATCACGCTGAATCAGCTCCAGATGCGTGCCACTTTCTTCAATTCGTCCATTTTGCAAAACCGCAATCTTATCAGCGTCCCTCACTGTGGACAGTCTATGCGCAATGATGAGACATGTCTTCCCATCCATTGCCGTTTCCATTGCTTTCTGAAAGGCGGCTTCACTCTTCGCATCCAACGCACTCGTCGCTTCATCGAGCACGATCACGGCGGGGTTCCGGACCAAAGCTCGGGCGATCGCTAAACGTTGCCGTTGGCCACCGCTCAGATGCGTGCCTCGCGATCCGAGCCGTGTTTCATAGCCTGAGGGGAGACTGGCAATGAAGTCATGAATGTTGGCAGTTCGTGCGGCTGCTTCTATCTCCGCCATTGTCGCGTTTGGACAGCCGTAGGCAATGTTTTCGCGGATTGAAAGGTCGAAAAGGGCGGGGTCTTGGCCAACGAACGCAATGACCGTTCTCAAACCTTGGAGTGACAGTTTTGTATAGATATTTTTGTCAATCTTCAGTTGGCCTTCAATAGGATCATACATTCTTGACAAAAGTTGCACAATGGTCGATTTGCCGCAACCAGAAGCTCCAACAAGGGCCGTCTTCTTGCCCTTTTCAATGGACAGCGATAAATTAGTCAAAAGATTGCGTTCTGGGTTACTCGGATAGGCGAATGTGACGTTCTCCAATGCCACTGTTTCATCAAGCATGGTTAGCTTACTCGTATTGGCGTCACATTTAATGACAGCCTCGTCCGTCGCAACACGGTACAGCTGCCCAAACGCATTGATACACCTATCCAAATCAGGAAGGAGCAGTATTGCTTGAAATATGATTACATTAGAGAATTGTGTCATACTGAAAACGGTACGTTAACGTCAGTTTTAAAAGAAATCCTTACTAAAGTATATCCATGGGTTGAGCAATATCATGATAGTAAATTACTATTATGCCAAAAATAATTATAATAGGTGACAAAAAATGGCCAAGTGTTCGTGCAACACTGAACATTATACCTTGAAGCACGATCTGCCTATTGCGCACTCTTTCGACGTTTTTGATCGTTGATAAATATGAGTCGAACATGTACTTTTCCGCGCAATGCAGTTGAACGGTTTCAATGTGTTGAATACTTTCCGTGGCAATCTAAAGTTACTTTCTGTAGTTATCTGGAAATGAGTTTCCTTACCGTTGCTGCTCTGGCATTAGCTGATTCCATTTCTTTACCGTACTTTTGCACGAAAAAGTACAACTTGAACACGCCAAAACTACATATTATAACAATTGTGATGGAGCTTAAAGTCAATCCAACATGAATGGTAGCACAATAGAATACTTGAGTGATAGGGCTAGCCAAAAATACGAAGATCAAACATATGTGGGCGTTAAAACCCTGTTCCAAGTTGTTCGGCTCTTCGGTGATGATTCTTACTAGGTTGCCGATGGTGTTGTGTTGTTTGTCGAAGAAGTAGCCGTCTTGGGATAGCACGTTCTGTAAAAACATTTGCAACAACTCTAGCCAGTTTATCTTTTAAACAAAAAATCATACCTTGTACGCTTGTTTTTGTAACTTTGTGGCAATGATCATTCCAAATTTCATCAAAAGACACATAGCGACCGTAATCATCAGATCAGCTGCTACCATGCTCCACGAAATTGCATACCATTTTCGGGCTAGAGGAATTCCAGTATCTGCATCTAACAGAGAGGCTTCTCGGAACTTGCCATCGATCGTATTGCTTAAAACGTTAACTACACCGTTCATGATGGCAGGAATTAAACTTAAAACAAGCAGCCAAATTGAACCTTTGCTGTATGTGATTAGGGTTTTCCATGATCTGGTTTTGCTTGGAAAGACTGTTGAAGATCTAAAAACGTGTTAAAGCTAGCTTTGTATGATTTGAACTAACTCAATATGGGGAACGGCTTCATCTGCAGTTTTTTGTTCGATAATATCCATACGCTTCTCCAAGTCTGTATCTCGTTGTTGCGCGTTTACAAGCTCAGCAAACAGTTTGTTAGCTGCCACTAACTCGTCGTGAGTGCCTTCTTCGACGACTTTTCCACCGTCAAACACCACAATCTTGTCAACGTTTTTAATTGTCGTCAGTCGATGTGCTATTGTTATGATAGTTCGATCTTTGAACGCTGCCTCCAATGCTGCTTGAACAATGCTCTCCGACCGTGTATCCAGGGCACTAGTCGCTTCATCTAATACAAGTATCTTCGGATCCTGGATCAACGCCCGAGCTATTGCGATTCTCTGTTTTTGGCCACCACTCAATCGAACTCCGCCACTTCCAACCACTGTATCGAAGCCTTGGGGTAGACGTTTTATAAAATCCAAAGCATAGGCCGTGCGACAAATTAATTCCAGTTTTGCATTTGAAACAGAAGTACCCAAACAAATGTTGTCACGTACAGTAGTCGTAAACATAACAGGTTCCTGAGGTACGAAGCCGATGACCCGTCGCAGCCAAGCAGTTTCCAATGTTTCGATTCCAACGTTATCGACTAAAATCCTGCCATTTGTAGGCTGCCGAAGTTTGGCCAAGAGCGCTGCGACTGTAGACTTGCCACTGCCACTTGTGCCAACAAATGCTATCTTTTCACCTGCTGCTATGTTTAGGTTGATGTCTTTAAGGATATTTTGGTTAGATCTTGACGAATAAGCGTAGTTCACATTATCAAATGCAATGTCTCCTTTCATTGTTGACAGAACTTTCTTGTCATTTGTATCTTCCGGAATTTCTGCCTGAAATTGCAGCAATACTTAAGTACAGATGAGCAGTCTCAAAACAGTTTTACTTCGTTAATAACTGCCAAAATCCTCTTCAACGTTTCATACTTCTGCATGACAACTACAATTTCTGGCATAATCTGCCAAATTCCCAAAACGGAATAATGAATCGCACCTGCATAGCTTAAGTTTGTGCCATATTTGAACTCTCCATGGCTGTTAAACATTAAAAGTAAGACAACAAAAGGAAGGGCGTATTTGACAATGTCAAGTGCTGCACAGACACCGCTAACATACAAGGCATTAGCAAACTTTAAATATTGGCTGCTGGTTTGTTGCTTGTCGATTAGTTTGTCGTATTTTGCGGTTTCGTAACTCTGGCCATTGCAAGTGATAACGGTGTAGATTCCTGATAAAACATCGGCGACTAAATTCTTAATGGTAGCGTTGCACTTTGAATAGCGTCGGTTGATTGATATTGTAGCTACTTTGTAAATAACTGTTTCAATTATGATCAACAACAATACAGAGTTTGCTAATAGACACATCTGCCAGCTAAAAAAACATTATTCAGTTTATGTTCAACACATTTTCTTTTTAAAATGCTTACCTTTGGATGAAACTGACAATTTCAACGCTGACAAAGTACGCCAAAATGCCAATAATTCTGCCTAGTTTCTCAGACATTGTTAAGTCGATGCCATTGAGTAAAGTTGCAGTTGCACCTGGCGGATGGTGATCAAAATAATTTACATTTTTATGTAATACGGTTTGGAAATAGTGTTTCTGGTACGCTTGGATTTGTCGGTCAAAAAAGGTGACAATACAAATAACCTGTAAACATTTTACGTTTGTTTAGTTTATGACTATGTATACTGCATCAGTTTAAACTTACCCCAATTGAAAGAACAATAGCCTCCACAATTGACAGAAGAAAGTTTTCACCCGCAAACCACAGTAATTTGAACGGCGACGTTTCGGTTGTGTAGTTATAACCAATAAGATTGTTCAGTAAATCTCCATTGATTTTAGTTTCAAGCAAATTCAGACAGCTTGCAATAATAGCAAATGCAATGCCGACGGTTAGGTAGACACAGTCTCTTTGAGTTGTGTAGCGAAACTAAAAAAATCTGTTTAAAAATCTGCGAAATAACCGTCAGTTTAATTAAACTTACCCAACCTGTACTAGTTTTAGCCTTTGTACCCATGATTGAACAACTATCTGTCACTCGATATCCAATACATTCATGTTCAAGCCATGTGCAATATGTTATTGCATCAGGTGTACGAAATGGATAATTTATAGTAATGCAATAGGGCAAAAGTTAAATGAACGAAGTTATGCATCAGATACGTGAAAACAAAACTTCAGTTTTCATGTGAGTAGCGTGATGCTCGAACCCATTGTTTTTCAAATGGTTTTCATTGTTTGCATGTTGCATTTATCAAAGTATTGTATGTCTGCCGAAATTGTCGCATTTAAAGTGCAATGTTGTAATACCTTGAGGTTAGGAAAAAAATATTGATTAATGTGTCACGTCTAAATATCGATACGCTGATCCTCCGCCACTCAGTTTTTTGTTTCAGAAGGATAGGTAAGGGTTAAGAAATGATTTTGTAGGCAAAAAATCACATTTTGTACGACAGCTTTTTGTCAAATTTTATTTTTTGTTATTAGTTTTCTGTTTTCATCATGAGTGTTTCAGATTTATCGTTTTTCCCCCAACTGTGTTTACTGCCCCGTGACAAGCCTGCGATAAACCCCATCACGTTCAATCAGCTCCAAATGCGTGCCACTTTCTTCAATTTGTCCATTGTGCAAAACCGCAATCTTATCAGCGTCCCTCACTGTGGACAGTCTATGCGCAATGATGAGACACGTCTTTCCATCCATAGCAGTTTCCATCGCCTTCTGAAATGCGGCTTCGCTTTTGGCATCCAACGCGCTCGTCGCTTCATCGAGCACGATCACGGCAGGGTTGCGGACCAATGCCCGGGCGATCGCTAGACGTTGCCGTTGGCCACCGCTCAGATGCGTTCCTCGGGATCCGAGTCGTGTTTCGTAGCCTGAAGGCAAGTTGGCAATGAAGTCGTGAATGTTCGCAGTGCGCGCAGCTGCTTCTATTTCTGCCATTGTTGCGGTTGGACAGCCGTAGGCGACGTTTTCGCGGATCGTTAGGTCGAAGAGAGCGGGGTCTTGGCCGACAAAAGCGATGACTGTTCTCAGTTCATGGAGTGACAGTTTTGTAAACATATTTTTGTCAATCTTTTTTAGCTGAAGGACCGGCAGCAAAAAAACGGAAAACAAGCAAGAAAACAGTGGCCGAAAACGACGAAGTTGGTGTTGACGATGAAACTACTGACGATGACACTGTGGATGAGTCGATGGACCTAGAGCTGGGAAGAAATGAGCTGAGGGAATCTCAAAATATGGAAGTCGATGAGATGGTTCAGAATGCGGAAAATGAATTTCTTCCAGATTAGTAAAACAAATATTAATTATTGTTTTTACTGGAAACTGTTAATAAACTTGCATGAAAAAACCCATAGAACGACAAATTGAGCAAGTTCAAAAAGAATCTGTCATCAACCACTTTTTGCACGGTGCGAGTGGCTTCGACCAAGTGTGCGCGCGCACTTTTCGGAAGTGCACCTCACAAATGGCCATAAAAAGCAATCGGGGTCAGCGTCATTTCAATATGTTAAGATCTTATCCGATGTAAAAAACGATGGGCGTTAATATAAACTAGGTCTTAGCAAAATGATTTCACGGGGAACGAAGTTATGGTCAATTTAAAAAAAATTTTTCAAAAAATCGATAATTCCAAAATTTTTATCAAAATTCTGAGAGTGGCATTTTGTTCCCCATCGAAAGTTGACCCTAGAACCAAAAGTTCAGAATTTTAGGTCTTCAAAGAAACCCGCTAGAATTTTTTGAAGTTCAAACTTTCAGAAGCCATATCTCCAGAATCCGGAGGTTTCAGACCGAACTACCGCGGTTCGAGACCTTTCTCATATACCCCTACATTTTGGCGCCAAAACATTTCAAAGTGTAAAAATCGATGGTCGGCCCTTCCACCTTGGTCCTAAATCCTGTCACACACTGCCTCTTAAGACGGAGTCCAGGAGCCGTTTTAGGAACAAGGTGAAAAGGCCCGACCCCAAATTTTACACTTGAAAATGTTTTGAGTCAGAAATGTTGGCACTACTAAACATGATTTGGAGCCGAAATGGGAAGGTCCAAAAGTTTCGGATTCTGGAGATACGGCGTCTGAAAGTTTTGGGGGTCGGTTCTGGAACGGGTTATTCCCGGGGTCACAGGACCCTGCTTTTTTGCACCCGGGGGTAATTTAGGATGGCGAAACGAATGCCGTACTCAGAATTTTGTAAAATTTTCAAAAAATATATAAACTAAAAAATTAAATTTTTTAACTTTAAATTTGTGCCCTTAGGAACAAAATGCGGAGTGGCGCGTTATCACCATCGTGTAGCCCGTCTTTTTCTGCGTCGAATGACACCGGCCCGGTCCGAAACAAACGTTCTTTAGGTGCTCTGGGTGGCTTCAAAGGAATCCGCCTCCGGGTTTCCCCCCTTGAAAACGCACACATTCGAGTGGACCACGGGTGGCCCCGACGCGCCGAGTGCGATGCGGTGGTCGCGCACCCCGCACGCAGGTTGCGCGCACGGCGTTTGCCCCAGCGCACAGTCCGGGTTTTTGCGTGAAGCTAGACGCTGAGCGCCTAAAGAACGTTTATTTCGGACCGGGCCGGTGCCTATAGACGCAGAATAAGACGGGCTACACGATGGTGATATCGCGCCACTCCGCATTTTGTTCCTAAGAGCAGAAAAAAAAGTTCTAAAAAGTTATTTTTCTAATTTATATATTTTTTGAAATTTTTACCAAATTCTGAGTACGGCATTCGTCTCGCCATCCAAAATTACCCCCGGGTGCAAAGAAGCAGGGTCCTGTGACCCCGGGAATGACCCGTTCCTGAACCGACCCCCAAAACTTTGAGAAGCCGTATCTCCAGAATCCGCAACTTTTGGACCTTCCTATTCCGGCTCCAAATCATGTTCAGTAGTGCCAACATTTCTGACTCAAAACATTTCCAAGTGTAAAATTTGAGGTCGGCCCTTCCTAAAATGCGTCCTGGACCCCGTCTTAACTGGCCATCGACAGGGTCATACATCCTCGACATTAGTTGAACAATGGTCGATTTGCCGCACCCAGAAGCTCCAACGAGAGCCGTCTTCTTGCCCTTTTCAATGGACAGCGATAAATTAGTCAAAATGTTGCGTTCGGGATTACTCGAATAGGCAAATGTGACGTTCTCCAATGCCACTGTTTTATTAAGCATGGTAAACTTGCTTGTATTTGCGTCGTTTTTAATTACAGCTTCTTCCGTCGCAACACGGTACAGCTGCCGAAACGCATTGATGCACCTATCCAAATCAGGAAGTAGAAGTATTGCTTGAAATATGATTACATTTGAGAGATGTGTCATACTGAAAACGATACTCTGGTAACAGTTTAAAAATAATGTCTTACTAAAGTACATCCATTGGTTGAGCAATGTCATGATAGTATATTACTATGATGCCGAGAATGAGAATAACGGGTTTTAAAAAATGTGAAAATGTTTGCCCAACACTGAACATTATTCCTTGAAACACAATCTGTCTATTACGTACTCTTTCGACGTTCTTGACCGTTGATAAATATGAGTCGAACATGTATTTTTCCGCGCAATGTAGTTTTACAGTTTCGATGTGTTGGATGCTTTCCGTGGCAATCTAAAACTAAACTTTTCGATTATCCTGAAACGATTCTTCTTACCGTTGCCGCTGTTGCATTCGCTGATTCCATTTCCTTACCGTACTTTTGCACAAAAAAGTACAGCTTGAACACGCCAAAACCATAGATGACAATGCTTGCGGTGGCGCCGATTGTCAATCCAACATGGAAAGTAGCGCAATAGAAGACTTGGACGATGGTGCCACCAGTGAATATGCTAAACAAACACAATGAAGCGTTGAACCCCTGTTCCAGGTTGTTTGGCTCTTCGGTGATAATTCTGACTAGGTTGCCGATAGTGTTGTGTTGTTTGTCGAAAAAGTAGCCGTCTTGAGATAATACGTTCTATAAAAAAGTATTACATGCAGTTTTATTTTGAAACACAAAAGTGCCTACCTTATAAGCTTGTTTTTGTAACTTTGTACCAATAGTCATTCCAAACTTTATCAAAAAGCAAATGGCTACTGTCATTATGCATAAATCGAAAGCTACTACGCTCCACGAAATGGCATACCATTTTTGGGCTAAAGGAATTCCAGTTTCCGCGTCTAACAAAGAAATTTCTCGGAATTTGCCGGCCAGCATCATTATTAGAAGGTGACTTAATCCGTTTGTGAAGGCAATGATGACGCCCAAAATAAGCAACCAAATTGAACCTTTACTATAGATGATTAGGCTTTTCCAAAGTGAGGAGTTGCATCGTATGGTATTTGAGGGTCTACAATACGCGTTAAAGCTAGCTTTGTAAGATTTGAACTTACTCAATACGGTGTATGGCTTCCGCTTCAGTTTTTTGTTCCATAATGTCCAGACACTTCTCCAAACCTGTGTCTCGTTGTTGCGCGTTTACAAGCTCTGCATACAGTTTGTTAGCTGCCACTAACTCGTCGTGAGTGCCTTCTTCGACGACTTTTCCACCGTCAAACACCACAATCTTGTCAACATTTCTAATTGTCGTCAGCCGATGAGCGATTGTAATGATAGTTCGATCTTTGAACGCTGCCTCCAATGCTGCTTGAACAATGCTCTCCGACCGTGTATCCAGGGCACTAGTCGCTTCATCTAATACAAGTATCTTCGGATCCTGGATCAACGCCCGAGCTATTGCGATTCTCTGTTTTTGGCCACCACTCAATCGAACTCCGCCACTTCCAACCACTGTATCGAAGCCCTGTGGCAGGCGCTTTATGAAATCCAAAGCATAGGCCGTGCGACAAATTAATTCCAGTTTTGCATTTGAAACAGAAGTACCCAAACAAATGTTGTCACGTACAGTAGTCGTAAACATAACAGGTTCCTGAGGTACAAAGCCGATAACCCGCCTCAGCCAAGCAGTTTCCAAAGTCTCTATTCTAACGTTATCAACTAGAATCCTGCCATTTGTAGACTGCCGAAGTTTAGCCAAGAGCGCTGCGACTGTAGACTTGCCACTGCCACTCGTGCCAACAAAGGCAACCTTTTCACCGGCTGATATGTTTAGGTTGATGTTTTTGAGAATCGTTTTACTGGATCTAGAGCAATATGCGTAATCAACATTAGAAAACGTTATATGACCTTTTACGTCGCTCAAAATACTCTTATTGCGGGCTTTAGGAACTTCAGCCTGCAAAGTAAAATAGTAATGTCAGTTTAATTATCTTAAACCACTTACATCATTAATGACATTCAAGAGCTTCTCAAACATTGCATATTTCTGCATCACAACCACAATTTCTGGCATTATTTGCCAGATACACCAGAACTGAGAAAGAATCGCACCAGCGTAGCTTATGTTTGTGCCGTATTCAATCTTTCCGTTGCTGTTAAACATTAAGGTTATTACAAGAAACTGGAGGCCGTAGTTAAACATGTTGAGAGCGGCACAGACACTGCTAATGTACAATGCATTAGCAAATTTTAAATATTGATTGTTGATTTGTTGCTTGTCGACAAGTTTGTCGTATTTTGCGGTTTCGTAACTCTGGCCATTGCAAGTGATAACGGTGTAGATTCCGGATAGAACGTCGGTGACTAAGTTTTTTATGGTAGCGTTGCACTTTGAATAGCGTCGGGTAATAGATGAAGTTGCTACTTTGTAAACGATTGTTTCAATTATGATCAACAACAATACAAAGTTTGCTAGTAAACACATTTTCCAGCTAGAAAAAAACAGGTTCAGTTTATGTTCAACATATTTGCAAAAACTTACTTTTGAATGAAAATGTAAACTTCAACGCCGACAAAGTATGCCAAAACGGCAATGATTCTGCCAAGTTTCTCAGACATTGTTAAGTCGATGCCGTTGAGTAATGCTGCGATTGCGCCTGGAGGATGGTTGTCAAAATAACTTACATTTTTATGTAATACGGTGTGAAAGTAGTGTTTCTGGTAAGCTTGGATTTGCCGGTCAAAAAAGGTGACAATACAAATAACCTGCAATCATTTACGTTTACTTAATTTATTGGCTACACTGCATCAAGGGTGGACGACAGGCCGGGCCGCCTCAAGCCGGCCTGGCCCGGCCGCAGGCCGGGCCGGCTGGGCCGACAAAATTAACGATCGGGCGGCCGACGGGCCGGCCGGGCCGCAAAAAATTCACATTAAAAGTTTTTTCGGTACCCTTAAGAACGTGGTTTTTTGTTTTTTGGCGGCCCGATGGCGGGCCGGGCCGGTTGAGCTGCGGGCTGGGCCGGGCCGGGCTTGATTTTTGAAACGCCGGGCCGTCGAAAAGTCGGCCCGCGTCCACCCTTGCACTGCATCAGTTTAAACTTACCCCAATCGAAAGAACAATAGCCTCCACAATTGATAGAAGAAAGTTTTCTCCCGCAAACCACAGTAATTTGAATGGCGATGTTTCGGTTGTGTAGTTGTAGCCGATAAGATTGTTCAGTAAATCTCCATTGATTTTGGTTTCGAGCAAGTTCAGACAGCTCGCAATGATAGCAAATGCAATGCCGACGGTTAGGTATACGCAGTCTCTTAGAGTTGTATAGCGAAACTAAATAGAGCTGTTCTAACACGGAAAATGACCGACAGTTTTGTTAAACTCACCCAACCCGTAGTAGTTTTAGCCTTTGCACACATGATTCAACTGTAATATGTCACAATATCCAAACTATTCACGTGGTGATCATGCATGTGCAATATGTTATTGCATCAGGCGCACGGAATGGATAACTTGTAGTAATGCGACAAGGGGAAAACGATGTGTTGCATGAAAAGTTAAAACAAAACTTCTGTTTTTCAAGTGTTTAGCGTAATGCTCGAATCCATTGTACTTCAGATGGTTTTCATTGTTTGCCCGTTGCATTCATCAAATTATTGAATGTCTGTTTTATTTGTCGCGTTAAATGCAAGGCCGGAATCCGAACATGCACATCAGTCTAATGAATACATCGCGCATAACCGCACGTTGACCGGCCATCGAAGAGTCATCTAAAACGAAACAATGGCTTCAATGGACAATCTCGGCTCTGAATCGAACTCCAAAGAAGGAGAAACGGCCCGACAAAACAATGGATTTGTTCATGATTTCGAGGAACGTGCGTCCTTTTTTCGCGCATGCCATGCCATCACTCGTCCATCGAAGAGCGCAACGAAAGGTTATCCCATGTCCCAAATGGAACAACAAACAGTTCATCGGACAAATCTGGTTTGAAACCGACCTCCAAAGAGGACAACACGGACTTACAATACGAGGGATTTGTTGACAATTTCGGGAACTGTGTGTTCACTTTTAGCTCATGTCGTGCCATCAATCGTCTGATGAACATCCCAACTTGTGCTGTTGTAATCAATGCCGCGCGACTCTCGCGATTCTCGAACGGTTGTCCCAAACAGAACGACTCATGTCAATGGGTATTGCTGGCTCAAAACCAACTTCTAAAGAAGGCAACACGGACTTACAATACGAGAAATTTGTTGACAAATTTGAGAAGTGTGCGTACGTTTTTAGCTCATGCCGTGCCATCAATCGTCCGTTGAACAGCCCAACTTCAAACGGAACGATCCAGACAGACAAAAGCCGGTGTGCGTGCTTTTGCAATCAGCGACGCGCGACTCTCGAACGGTCATCCCAAACAGAACGAGACATGTCAATGGATATTGCTGGCTCGAAACCAACGTCCAAAGAAGCCAACACAGTGGGATTAGTGACGGATAAAGAATACTTTTGTCAGCTAAAAAACATTGTTGTGCCTTAACTTTTTGCCAATATTCATTTTTCGTTATCAGTTTTCTTGTTTGTATTGAAAAGCAGTTTTATGTAAACATAATAGTCATTTCTAGCTGAGTCTACTGACCCGTAACAAGTCTCCGATAAACCCCATTACGCTGAATCAGTTCCAGATGCGTGCCACTTTCTTCAATTTGTCCGTTTTGTAAAACCGCAATCTTATCAGCGTCCCTCACTGTGGACAGTCTATGTGCAATAATGAGACACGTCTTCCCATCCATTGCAGTTTCCATGCCCTTCTGAAACGCGGCCTCACTTTTTGCATCCAACGCACTCGTCGCTTCATCGAGCACGATCACGGCGGGGTTGCGGACCAAAGCCCGGGCGATCGCTAGTCTTTGCCGTTGCCCGCCGCTCAGATGCGTTCCCCGGGATCCGAGGCGTGTTTCGTAGCCTGAAGGCAGGCTGGCAATGAAGTCGTGAATGTTGGCAGTGCGCGCGGTTGCTTCTATCTCGGCCATTGTCGTGTTTGGACAGCCGTAGGCAATATTTTCACGGATCGTTAGGTCAAAGAGGGCGGGGTCTTGGCCAACATACGCAAAGACCGTTCTCAAACTATGGAGTGCCAGTTTTGTATAGCAATTACTGTCAATCTTCAACTGGCCGTCGACAGGATCATACATTCTCGACAAAAGTTGCACAATGGTCGATTTGCCGCAACCAGAAGCTCCAACAAGGGCCGTCTTCTTGCCCTTTGTAAAAGACAGGGTTAAATTATTCAAAATGTTGCGTTCAGGATTACTCGGATAGGCGAAGGTGACGTTTTCCAATGCCACTGTTTTATCAAGCATAGTTAGCTTGCTCGCATTTGCGTCACATTTAAGACGAACTTTTTGAGAAAATCACGGACCCTCACCGGGGTCAAGACCCCTTGATTTTACGTTTTTTGATATATGATAGGACCCCATGAGACTACTTCAAATCCCAAATATGAGGGTCTGGGGCGGCCTTCTAAAGGAGTTATGATTTTTCAAAAAATGGCCTCTGAAACCACTTTTCAAGTCACAAGTCGGTCAGTTTTACAGATATCCGCATGAAAATTTTTTTCTAGCGTCAACTTTTGATGCTGAATCTTATGGTAATACTCAAATTTTGTTATTGTTAATAAAAATTATCGATTAATTTTTTTCAAAAAATCGATTTTTTTCTTTTGATAGGGTGGCTCCGTTTGATTGCAGAAAATGAATCTACATTCAAAGTTACCATAAAAAAAAATTTTTGCCCCAGGGCAAAGGGGGCTGGAACGTCACCGTTATGGCCGCCGAAAGTGATGATAAGAAAAAAATTTGCTCGGATCTGGAAACAAATTACATTTTCGGAATCAGCACAAAAAATGAGTCCGGACAAAGTGTTAAGATTACTGAAACCGAATTGTTTGAATTTTGTGGTTTTTATCATAAAAAAGAAAAAAGTGCGACCGGGGGTCGAACCCACGCACGCAGCGCCGTGATTCCGGTCGCCCGCCACCGCGCGCGGCAGGTTCGATCCCAGTGTGCGTTTTTTTCCTTTTTTAGCCAAAAATGACTAAATTAGCATATACTCCTACTCATCTTTCAAACATTCGTTTCGACATGATTTTTTGCGCTGATTCGGAAAATGTAAGGCATTTCCGGATCTGAGCAACTTTTTTTCTTCGCATCACTTTCGGTGGCCATAACGGTGACGTTCCAGCCCCCTTTGCCCTGGGGCAAAAAATTTTTTTTACGTTAACTTTGAATGTAGATTCATTTTCTGCAATCAAACGGAGCCACCCTATCAAAAGAAAAAAATCGATTTTTTGAAAAAAATTAATCGATAATTTTTATTAACAATAACAAAATTTGAGTATTACCATAAGATTCAGCATCAAAAGTTGACGCTAGAAAAAAATTTTCATGCGGATATCTGTAAAACTGACCGACTTGTGACTTGAAAAGTGGTTTCAGAAGCCATTTTTTGAAAAATCATATCTCCCTTAGAAGGCCGCCCCAGACCTTCATATTTGGGATTTAAAGCAGTCTCATGGGTCCCTATCATATATCAAAAAACGTAAAATCAAGGGGTCTTGACCCTGATATTTTCTCAAATAGTCCGTCTTAATGACAGCCTCATCTGTTGCAACACGGTACAGCTGCCTAAACGCATGGATACACCTATCCAAATTAGGAAGGAGCAATATTGCTTGAAGCATGACTGCATCTGGAAGTTGTGACATGCTAAAAATTATTAGGTAAACTATATAGTTTTAAAGGTATTCCTTACTAAAGTATATCCATTGGTTGAGCAATATCATGATAGTAAATTACTATGATGCCAAAAATGAGAATAACGGGTTTTAAAAAATGTGAAAATGTTTGCCCGACACTGAACATGATTCCTTGAAACACAATCTGTCTAGTACGTACTCTTTCGACGCCCTTGACAGTTGATAAATATGAGTCGAACATGTACTTTTCCGCGCAATGCAGTTTAACAGTTTTAATATGTTGGATGCTTTCCGTGGCAATCTAAAATTAAACTTTTCGATTATCCTGAAACGACTCTTCTTACCGTTGCCGCTCTTGCATTTGTTGATTCCATTGCTTTACCGTATTTCTGCACAAAAAAGTACAGTTTGAACACGGCAAAACCATAGATAACAATGCTTGCGGTGGCGCTGATTGTCAATCCAACATGGAAGGTAGCGCAATAGAAGACTTGGACGATGGTGCCACCAGTGAATATGCTAAACAAACACAATGAAGCGTTGAACCCCTGTTCCAGGTTGTTCGGCTCTTCGGTGATAATTCTTACTAGGTTGCCGGTAGTGTTGTGTTGTTTGTCGAAGAAATAGCCGTCTTGGGATAGTACGTTCTTTAAGACATACGCAATAATCATCAGTTTATCTTTTACTTTAAAAAAATCGAACCTTGTAGGCCTGTTTTTGTAACTTTGTAGCAATGATCATTCCAAACTTCATCAAAAGATACTGAGCTACTGCGATCATGCATAAATCAAATGCTACTATACCCCACGAAACGGCATACCATTTTCGGGATAAAGGAATTCCGGTTTTCATGTCTAACAGAGAGGTTTCTCGGAATTTGCCGTCGAGCATCGTGATAGAAAGAAAACCTACGCCATCAGCAAAGGCGATAATGATACCTAATAGAAGCAGCCAAGTTGAACCTTTACTGTAAGTAATTAGAGTTCTCCACGACGAGAGTAGGCTTTGAAGGGTAGTTGGGGGTCTAAAAGACAAAATTTTTTTTTAAGATTAGAAGATTTAAGCTTACTCTATACGTGAAACGATACCGGCTTCATCTGGAGTTTTTTGTTCAATAATATCCATACGCTCTTCTAAGTCTGGTTCTCGTAGTTGCGCGTTTACAAGCGCAGCATACAATTTGTTGGCTGCCACTAACTCGTCGTGAGTGCCTTCTTCGACGACTTTTCCACCGTCAAACACCACAATCTTGTCAACGTTTCTAATTGTCGTCAATCGATGAGCTATTGTTATGATAGTTCGATCTTTGTAAGCTGCCTCCAACGCTGCTTGAACTATGCTCTCCGACCGTGTATCAAGAGCACTAGTCGCTTCATCCAATACCAGTATTTTCGGATCCTGGACCAACGCCCGAGCTATTGCGATTCGCTGTTTTTGGCCACCGCTCAAACGAACTCCGCCACTTCCAATGATTGTATCGAAGCCATGCGGCAAGCGCTCAATGAAATCCAAGGCGTAGGCTGTACGACAAACTGTGTCCAGTTTTTCGGTTGAAACAAATGTGCCTAGACAAATGTTATCACGCACCGTAGTGGTGAACATTACAGGTTCCTGAGGCACGAAGCCGATTACCCGTCGCAGCCAAGCAGTTTCTAAAGTTTCAATTCCAACGTTGTCAATTAGAACCCTGCCATTTGTAGGCTGCCGAAGTTTAGCCAAGAGCGCTGCGACTGTAGACTTGCCACTGCCGCTCGTTCCAACGAATGCTATCTTTTCACCGGCTGCCACGTTTAGGTTAATGTTTTTGAGAATCGTTTTACTGGATCTAGAGCGATAAGCGTAATCAACGTTAGAAAACGTTATATGACCTTTTACGTCGCTCAAAATACTCTTATTGCGGGCTTCAGGAACTTTATCCTGCAAAGTAAAATAGTAATGTCAGTTTAATTATCTTAAACCACTTACGTCATTGATGAGATCCAAGAGCTTCTTAAACATTGCATATTTCTGCATCACAACTGCAACTTCTGGCAGTATTTGCCAAATACACCAGAACTGAGAAAGAATCGCAGCAGCGTAGCTTATGTTTGTACCGTATTTAGTCTCTCCATGGCTGTTAAACATTAAGGTTATTACAAGAAACTGGAGGCCGAAGTTGACCATGTCGAGAGCTGCACTGACACTGCTAATGTACAATGCATTAGCAAATTTTAAATATTGACTGTTGACTTGTTGTTTGTCGATTAGCTTGTCGTATTTTTTGGTTTCATAACTTTGGCCATTGCAAGTGATAACGGTGTAGATTCCGGATAGAACGTCGGTGACTAAGTTTTTTACGGTAGCGTTGCACTTTGAATAGCGTCGGGTAGTAGATGAAGTTGCAACTTTGTAAACGACTGTTTCAATAATGATCAACAACAATACAGAGTTAGCTAAAAGACACATCTGCCAGCTAAAAAAACTTTGTTCATTGTATGTTCAACATATTTGCAAAAACTTACTTTTGAATAAAAATGTAAACTTCAACGCCGACAAAGTATGCTAAAACGGCAATGATTCTGCCAAGTTTCTCAGACATTGTTAAGTCGATGCCGTTGAGTAATGCTGCGATTGCGCCTGGAGGATGATTGTCAAAATAAGTTACATTTTTATGTAATACGGTTTGAAAGTAGTGTTTCTGATAAGCTTGGATTTGCCGGTCGAAAAAGGTGACGATACAAACAACCTGCAACCATTTGACGGTTATTTCGATGATGGGAATTGTTATCCAGTTTAAACTTACCCCAATCGAAAGAACAATAGCCTCCACAATTGATAGAAGAAAGTTTTCGCCTGCAAACCACAGTAACTTGAACGGCAATGTTTCGGTTGTGTAGTTGTAACCGATAAGATTGTTGAGTAAATCTCCATTGATTTTAGTTTCAAGCAAGTTTAGACAGCTTGCAATGATAGCTAGTGCAAGACCGACGATTAGGTATACGCGGTCTCTTAGAGTTGTATCGCGAAACTAAAAAAATACCAATTACGCGAGTTAGCAGTTTTATTAAACTTACCCCACCCGTACTAGTTTTAGCCTTTGCACCCATGATTGAACAAGAAACAGTCATTCGATATCCAACATATTTGTTGTTCAGACCATGTGCGATATGTTATTGCATCAGATGTATGGAATGGATTATTTGTCGTAATGCGACAGGGCAAAAGTTAAATGAACGAAGTTATGCATCAGATACGTGAAAACAAAGCTCAGGTTTTAATTGTTTAGCTTTATTCATGAAATCATTTTACATTTGTTTGTTTCTATTGTTTGCATGTTGCATATATCAAATTATTGTATGTCTGCTGAAATTGTCACATCTAAAGTGCTATATCGAAATGCCTCAGGGCCAGAAAAAAGGAAAATTTTTTTTATGAGAAAACGTTACCAATGTCAAAAGCAGTTTGTAAAGAACCGTTATTAATAGAGTGTGATTCATGTAATTTCTTTGCAACGATCCTTTTTTGCAACCTTGATCGCACAATTTGACTGACAAAAAAGGATGGATGAACACGCCATGTTTCAACTGTTCTCTATGTGCAACCTTCTCATTGCCGTTCGACTGTCATGCGCTGTGACAATACATATATGAGATTCGTGGTTTCATCCTTCCCGCTGTGTTGTCTGTTTTTCCGAAACCTCCCAATAAGGTTAAAGCTAATCTGAATCAGATTTGTGACCGTTTTTATGAGACATGTTCCGTCTCCAAACTTCTGTCAGCTTTTCCATGTGACGAAGACCCCACAATACAATGGTCTAGTACGTAGTCACCCCTTTTGTACATATATGCGTTTTGATTGTTCGTTGTGATCAATCCGATTTGTCATTTTTTGTCTGTCGTGCGGGGGTGATCGAATCGACCCAAGGCTGGCAGCCGAGCGCGCGGCTGGCGTGCAGATGCGCGAAAATTGGTTGGGGCTGAAGGACACTTCTCTCATCAGCATAGTTATTATAAAACGACAATCATTTTTTGGATTGCGTCTGTTTTGAACACCTTCTTTTTGGCCAAACCAATTCCACCACCTCGAGGGTGCGCCTTATCAATCAAAACTCTTATAACCTCGTTCAAAAACAGCTAGCTATTGCCTGAGGGCAGGGCCGTCATTTTTTGTCTTTGTCAAAGCAGCTTTGAACAGCCGCCATCAGCCCTGCAAGTCATATCTCCATTTCATTCGTGGTCCGATCACCCATTCAGCTTAGCTCGTTCAAACCGCGACAAATGCTCTTCAGTTTGGTGACACATCGCTCGAAATCACGTCACAAGTGACACTAACGCCCTCAGGCGGTTTGGATGATCACCTTGCTTGTTGGCTGGTCCTAGCTTATCTGCGGAAGTGTCGCTGATTTCGAATGTCCTCAAAAACATGCCTTTACTTCCTTCTGTTTTTGTGATTATGTCGAATGAGTCATCGAAATTGTTCGCCATTGAAGACACTCGTTGACGCCATTGTGGAAATGCAAAAGGGCGTCGAGTCGAAGTGACTATATAAAAAGAGAACGTCTCGAGGTAGTTCTTCATTCGATCACTCTTGGAGGTCTCTGGCGTGCTTCAAATTAGACAAATTGAAAGGCCTGTTTGAAGTGAATGGCGTTATAAGGGGTTTTTGATTGCGTTTGAAAGGTGGGAGCCTTTTTTGGTGATTGTTTTCGTGGTTTTGGATGACTGTATTTTGGAATTTGCATAAAAAAGTCTCTGATTCAGTTTATAATTGACAAAAAGTGAGTTCAAATTGGTTTTCAACTTGAATTTTGACTTTCGTACTGTAGTTTTTTGTGTTTTTTTTATTCAGAAACTCAACATCATTCCAGTTTTTTTCCATTCCAGCAGAACAACACCAAAAAGTAACTTCTTGTCCTTTTACAATAAAAAAGTTTTTGTAATGACGTGTTTTTCTTTCCAAAACCCACCACAACACACTACTCTCTGACCTTCCCAGTCTATTATGAGAACCATCACCCCAAGACATGCATCCTTTCCCTTCCGCCGATTACACAGCACTTACCTCCCACAGATCGAACCGTCATTATTCATATCGGGCATGAGTCACATGTTCTTATCGAGTCCGTCCTGTTTGAGAACAAGTTGCCTACCCACAACCATCCATTCATTTCAATGCGATCGTTCGAAAGCTCTGACGAAAAGCTCCTTTCCCAAAAAGATAGCGTTTATCCGGCGATGTGCGTTATTGATAGCCATGGAAGTATTTTACGATGTCCATTTTGTTGTAGCCCTTTTTTCTAGAAGCAGTTTCAATTTGATCTTTGCCTGTTCTTGCAATTTCAGGGATGTCGTTTCCTAATTTATGCATTCTTGCCGCACAGATGTTCCTTTTATTTACACATGTTGATGTGCTTTTACGACGTTCACCATCTCGTGTTTCCGGGTTTTGTGGTTGCTGTTACGATCGCGGTGGTTTTCGTGAATTTGATTTGCATTCATTACGCTCTTTCAGGTGGTTGGGAAGCTTTTTTAAGCGGAATTGTGGTCACTGTGACGACTTCGTCTGTCAGTTTTTAAAATTTCAAAAATGCGCGTCGCCACCGTAATCACCCTTGCCATTGCCCTCTGTGCCGTCCCCACCCAAGCAGACTGGTTCGATGACTTCGTCGATTCCATCGCCGACAAACTTCACTCTGGCGCTTCTTACTTGAAGGAAGAAGCCGCCCCCGTCATCCGACACAAGTTTAACAGTGTCAAGGAAACGCTTCAAGACCCTGAAACCCATGAAAATGTTCAGACTTGGGTTAAGGAGGTTTGTTTCCACCAATTTCGATTTCGCCGTAATCGCAGTTTTAAAAATTTCAGAAAGCCCTCCCCGTAATCCAAGAAAAGTGGGGCCAATTCTCGTCCTTCGTCGGTGAGGAGGTCGTCCCGGAATTGAAGAAGGTCTATGACGCCGCCAACGAGGCCCATGAGAAGGTGTTCACCGATAAGGACGGCGACATTGTCATCAAGCAAACAGAAGAAGACTAGCCTAGTCACATTTGCTTTAAGTTAACTGCCCTATTGTATCATACGTGATCGAAAAACGAAAACATGTCCATACACAAATACCTATACATACACATTCTCAATGACTTGTAATTCGCAGTGCGCGAAAGTTTGTTGTTTGAAATAAATTATCTTTTTTGTTACACTGTAATCATTTGGGCCAATACCATCAGTTTAAATATAGCAAAGTTTATACATCCCAACTGATAGCTCAGCTGTTCCACAGACCCTTATCGGACAAGGACCTCCCACGCATTTGTTTACGCCCAATAAATGTATCAAATTGCTCATGGCATAAAAACGACGTAAACAAAAGTTCATGTTTCAAAAATCAACAAAATTTCGATCACGTCAACTGAAATTATCAGACTTCGGCCCAGTTTTTTTAGTGCAGTTTTCTATTTTTGCCAATCTGACATCACACTGTCCAACTTCCGCTTGATCAAAACGCCAGATAAAGCCAAACCGACACTTTTCTAAAGGTGGAGCCATGGTTGTTGCCTACTTCCACCGAAGCAATTATCATCTTCGCACTTGGCTCTATATCCCAGTTGATCCAGCGATGCCGAAAGCGAAGCGTTGTGATTTGCAATATTGGCGAGCTTTTGCTATTTTTGCAGTTTTGCTTTTTCATATCTGGACAAAGCGTTTCCCAAATGGCTATCTTGGGGTTGACATGTAGGTTTTAGTTTACATTTTCAACCACGAAATACAATAACTTGCAGTTTTTTCGTCATATCTGGCTTCCTCATGGCCCAAATCCTTGGCTACACCGAAAGCATAACTTTACAATCAGCCGTATCGTTCTACCATCGTCGTTTGCGGCGTATCGCACCGGTCTATCTGCTTTTCAGCTTTGGATATTTGGTTGTTTTGTATTTTTCGATACTCCCGACGGACTTTGCCACGGTCGTGATCGACAGTCGATGGGCATCTGCTTTCGCGTCAAATGTGCAATCGTATTTAAGAAAACATGATTATTTTGACTTTGTATGTTTGTGATCGACTCTTATCAGTTTAAAGTACTATTTTAAGGCTGAAACCATCCGATTCTACCCCCACGCATGGTCCCTCGCCGTCGAAGTTCAGACTTACCTCGTATTGCCAGTTATCTTTGCGCTGTGGATGAACACGACACATAAAGCAAAATATCCGATTTTGACCATCTTGGCTGTCGGCAGTTATGTTCTTCAGGTCACAACCAACATTTTTAACTATATTAACCCTGCTGCGCGGTTCTGGCAGTTTTCAGCGGGTTTCTTGGCTCGGGATTTTATGCCATTGAAGATTCACGGTGCCATTAAGCTGATTTTGTTGACAGTCGTGACAGTTGTGACTTTCTTGCCGGTTTATAAAATCCCGAGACTGATTGGAAGCACGATTACTGTTTTTGGTGCAGCTATTTTAGTCGCGAGTCCGAGCCCTGATATCGATGAAAAGCCAATAGGGTCATTGTTGTTGATTGGCGACATTTCCTATGTGATGTATCTGATCCACTGGCCGGTGATGGCAATTGGGAAATATGTTCTTGAAGTTGATAGTGGTTTTGAGTTTAGCTGGATGGGTGAGTCAATATTTTCAGTTTTATCAAATAAAATTGGCATTTCAGCCGGATTCGTGATTACGGTAGTCTCAATATCGGTGTCATATGTGTTCCACAAGCTTGTCGAAATGCCATTATTGAGCTTATGCCAAGCTAAATCCTACGCGACCGTCCTTCTCATCATTCTATTTGGTATCATTCATACAGTTTTGCCATTCCTCGGTGTCGCCTACCCCCCAGTTCGCCTCGACCTCGCTTCACGTCCCCAAGCCGAAGCCCTCTACAATTCCGCCAAAAACCTCTACGCTCCACTAATCCTACCCCCAAACTGGTCCCGTCTCGACGAAATCGCCGTCGTCCAGGCCATGAACAAAGCCCAGTGTGTTCCCTGGGATCTCGGTTGTGCCAATGATACCCGTCCATTTCCAAACACGCGATTCTGCCAAACTACCTCCACCAACTCAACCCATAACCTAACCGCTGTCGTCATCGGCAACTCCCACGCAGTTTGCTTCTCCCCAATCGTTCATGAATCAAAATACTTCAAAAGCGTCACAACCGTCGGCGTCTACAGCTGCCCACTCCCACCCGAAGGATCAACATTCCAAAAATGTAAACCCGGCTGGGATTTAGCGATAAAAACCATCGAAGAAGTCCGTCCAGACATAGTTTTCTTCGTGAATATGTACTTCGGGCGGATCTTCAGTCCTATTAAGGGCAATTTAACCGACGATCCAGTTGTAAAGGGTATAAACAATGCCTTTAATCACATTTCAAATTTTACAAACCAAATCATCTTTACATCTCCAGCAGTAATTATGGATGACCCAAATGTTGGCGTTACGTTTACCCGAGCTCGGTGGAATGGCAACCATGTCAATTTTAAAAGTAGCATTACTTTTGTAAGTTTATTGAAAGTGCATAATTAATTAAAAATCCGCGGTTTTCAGCCTTATGGAAACCTTCGCAGGCGATTCGGTGCTTTAACCTGTGAAAAATGCACTAGGTTATATCAACACGTTGTGTTTTGCGGAAATAACAATTGCGACGGAATGGACCGTGAAGTTTCAATGCCAATGTGGCGAGATCGTACTCATTTGAATATTTTTGGCATTCGAAAGTTGTTTCCGTCTGTTGAGTACTGTGTGAAGATGTTTTTGGAGGAGTTGGGAGATTGAAGACATTAAATTTATGAATGAAATTTGTATTAAAATTCGATATGTAAATGTTAAATAAACTTGATAACAGTTTCTACGTCAAAATCAGTCTCATGGGACCCTTTCAAGATGACCCCTAGACCACTGACCCCCACAGCACCGCCCCCTGATGATGTCATAGGGCCGTGTATTACTGACATACTTACTAATGATGTTTTGTACAATATCCTTGAATGGTTCGTTTAACAATCCAGTTTAAAAACAAATAAAGTTGTCTTTAAGGCTGCCATTACGTGATCGCGTCAAAATAGGGAGAGTTTCACGCCGATTCCGAGAATTGAGCACTAAATTTAGCGATGTTGACGGTCTGGCACTCTCGCATGAACACATTGTCACCAGCAATTACCGTCTTACGTCGTCTGTTGCCTACAAACCTGGATGCCCTAATCACGTTTGTACCTTTTTGATTTTCAATATCAACTTCAGTTTTTTTAAGCTTCCACGATGCCATCGACTGCTCCCAAGCCTGTTCCACGTTTCAAAGCTTGCCATCCATCATAACCAAGCGTTAAACGTCTTTCTGTTTAATGAAAATGCCTTCAAGCAAATCCAACAACTTGTGTTGCCTAATACTGCTTTTGATTTGTATGACTTCGCCTGAGTTTTCTTCAGTTTAAAAATTATAATATCTTTTAGACAACCTTTACATCTTTGGCTATCATTAGAACGTGTATTGGCCGCAAAAAAACTTACTACTCTGTCAGTTTTGGCCACCAAATCGACTGTTCTCGGAAAATCGCGCGTCTTCACGGTTGCCCATGCTGAGATGATAAAATCAAAGCGCTTGAAAGTCTTCCAACTGCAAGGAGTCCTCCTGGGATCAAAAGCGTTGTCAATGATTGCGGCAAAGTACGGCGACACCTTGGAAGAGCTGCGTCTTGGCGGTGTTTGCGTGCATACGGCGGATTCGGAAGCTTATTGGCAGAGTATTCGTAAGTTTTTGCGATGAAGGTGATGAAACCGACCACAGTTTTTCAGTAAAATTCCGTAAATTGGCAGTCCTCGAACTCCCACCATCACTATTCAGCCTGCGATCCCATCCTGTGACCAGAGAATGGTCCTATTTCTCACAATTGACTTCTCTCCAAAAGCTGCAGATCTATATTTGCGGAAGAGACTGTGAAATGCAAAGTTTTGTATCGCATTTGCCGAAATCGTGCACCCAGGTTGTCGTTGTCAACAAAAGTGGTCACAATTTGCAAAAGATTTACAGCTATGCTGGTCAAAACATCCATGTTAGTTCACGAATTTCTAAAGAAGTACTCAGTTTTGTAAATTCAGGTAAAACAATTGGAAAACAAGCTGGTTGGACTTCGCTGGCCAGGCAACATGCTCGATACGCATGGTCATTTGCGTTTATCGGCTTTTTGGGAGCCACCGTACTTCCGACAAGAGGATATGCATAACTTTATCATTACTCCGGAGATTCTGCTGGCACAGAGCAACAACACCGATTCTGTGTTGCCAGGGTTGGCACAGAGTGAGGTCTATGCCCCGGAATCGATGGTCATGTTGACGGCGAAGGAGAGTCTGGCCGATTTCCATTCGGTTAAAAGTCCGAGGAGCGGTTTCGGGCAGAAAATGCACACGGCGAGAGAGCATTCGCCAGTTGTGGAAGAGCCGATGGAAGCGATGGATATTTTGGAGTTTTTGAGCCAGTTGAGACTACCGTAGGCTTTTTTTGATAATTTATATTGACAGTTTTTTGACTTCAGTGGGATAAATCTCTTCGGTGATAACGACCCAATGCCGTTGCCAAATGCCAATCAGCCAAACAACAACTTTGTCATGCCACCCCAGGAACTCCCTCAAGGCGCGCCACCCCCAGTGCCGAACCTTCCCGACATCTCTGACCCCCCGACAACCCCTCCACCAGTTGTGTCAACCAACGGCATCCAATCCCCGGTCAATCCGACCCAGCCACCAGTTCAAACTGAAGCCACTGTCTCAACCCTTCAAGCTGTCACTGGCGATGGTTCTACAGTCACCTCAACTTGGACCTTTACCGACATTTCCATCATCCCCTCCATGAGCTTGACGTCAACCCTAGGCTCCGTCGGAACGATGACAGTTAACATTGAAACGGAAACAGAAACCGAGACCAATACCGGTACCGATTCCGATAGCATCTCGACCGATAGCACCCTGTCAATGGACACCACACAACGCTCCTCGAGTCCAGTCCGAACCCCCGAGCAATCGCACCCCTGATATGATCACTGATATGACATTTTTCGAGAATAAACAGGTGTAACAATACGTATCAAACAACAATACAGAATTAAAAGGTGTATTTTTGGTGCCGCTAGACTAGAACAACTACGCGTCTGGGGCAAAACAATTTTAATCCGGATGTAACGCATTAGTTAATTCGGGGACTGATTGTTTGCAAAGTTCAAACAAGGTCGAAGTGTTTGTGATGTTAGGGATTTTAGCATGATGTTTAATGTAACTTTATCTGGAGGGTGGAGGTTTGCCAACTTGGACGAAGGTAAGCGTGTTGCGACAGTTTTCGTTGTAATTTTTGGCATAAAAACGGTGTTTCATAACTTTGAAATCACATTTTTCACATTTCCAAGTATATTAATCGGGTTCCACGGTCACATTATATGATCATATAAAAACTTTTACAATAATTTCGTTCCAGCAGTGCAACAATTCCATTAGCGATTACCCTCTGATCCGGCACTAATCGCGGGGGTGCGTGCTTTTCCTCACCATTATCAAAATATAAAAACCACCCCCTATTCACCTTTGACATTCTCCTTGTCTCCCATTTTGACTGTTTATATTTATAAAACTTTCAACCCTCAAAAAAGTGACGCATAAACAGTGTTGCGCCAAGCCTCAATGTAGTCCGTTCCGTGGGGTTTAAGAATGCATGGCTGCAAACTTTGCCATTTTTGCAACGTTCACCGTGTTCACGTTTTGCAGCCAAGAGCAAAGACGAAAGTTTGTGTCAACTGTCTCGGTGCCCGAAATAGCTTGACTCGACAAGTCTTGCCTAGCTTGCCATCGGCGTCATTAGGACATTGCATTTGCGTTTGTTTTCGCTTCAATGATGACGTCTGACCTTATTTTGTAAAATAGACATTCGAAATTAAGCAACACAGCTTTTGAATTGTTATTGTATGCTACGTTAATGTTTACAGATTTACAGAAAAGTGCAAAGCCATATTACCATAACTGCTTTACTTATGTGGTTAAGATGTTTGTCAAGTGTTCAAATATTTTCGCTTACCATAGATCAAAAAAGTTAAATGTATGTATGGCGGCAACTTACAGTAATCTTGCTCCTTTTGGCAAACTTTTTTTGCCTGAGACTCACTTGCACACATTAAATTAACTTTTTATCGCAAACCCGATTAAGTGTCACAACCTTTTTATTCATGTTATCCGGGCTGCAGCTGCTTAAGTTCAAAGACGAACACATGTTGTGCCGTGGCATTCGTTATGTACGCGCCCTGGAGAATACAGGGTGTGACACCTTTTCAGGAGGGAAAAAGGGTCGGACATCCGTCTGATGGCATGCATGGTGGGTCCCTCCTGCCCTCGAGAATTAATCTACATGAATTGCAAAACAGCGGGCGACATGCGCTTAACGTTTCAGCTTGAACTGTGGCCTTTTAAGGTCGTCGTTCGTCGGTGGCGGGCTGACTGCAAAACAGCTGTGTTGCAAAAAAGTGTTGCTTATATTTTAATAAAATTTGTGCATATCTTGTACCAAAGCCAGAGGCAAACTCAAGGTGAAGCTGTAACATTCTAAGTTTGTGAACTTTGGAATTCTATGTGGAACAATGTCAACCCAACGGGAACAAATTTACGGTTAAATGTTCGAGTTCCATTGTCATATCACTTTTTTGACATGTCCTAAAAAAGGGCATCAAAATGTGAAGTGTGTCTCGGGCGGGCTGGTATGTCGAGTAGCGGGGTGTTTAATGAGAGCATCAGCCACGGCCGGGGTTCAAGGCAGTTTGTGCGTGATCATAACGCCTTTTGTTTCCGTCCCCCCTATTGTTTGATTGTGTCATTTCATGCTTCGGCGCAATCATTTGTTATAGTGAAATAGTGAAGCTATTAAGATCCAGCCAGCGGCGGAGGTGGTTTAGAATCACTCATTTGGACCTGGACCTGGACCCGCTTTTTGTATTATGCAAGCAATCGGTGTTCTAATGGGCTTCACCGGTCAACTGGTAGTGTCCAACTACCAGAAAGTGGCCTTTGAAGAGTTACGTGAACGCGATCCCATCACAAGGAAGCGGTTTTCTCCCCTCCAGGCAGCTTTTCTTTATCCCCAGATTGCACAAGCATCTCAGACAGAACAACCCACTCCTCCCTGCCAGCATCACGTAACTTCTTTTCTCTCCTGATTTCACCGCTGGTCTGCCTGCGCAATCGTGTCCACTTTTGTGAAAGAATGGCGCGCTGCTCCAGACCCACGCCCCGGGGCATCATCGATGAGTGTCCATTCGGAGACGCCCCGAGGCCAGTCTCCTTATGACCACGACACTGTGAATCAGTCAAAATAGAGCGCAAAAAAGGGAAAAAGCCACCCCTGATGCGATGGGCCTTCTGGACAGTGGCTCCGATTCACGTTGTCCCAGCGCGGGCTTTCAAGTTTGTATTATAAGTAACAGTGAAGACCAAAAAAGGAGGTGGATCAACCCCTCAGCCCTCGCATACTTTCATCATTCCAATTCGTGCTCCCTTATGGCCAGCTCTGTCGAAGCCTATCCGATTTGAAGGCCGGCCCGTCTTATCCCCGTTGATTCGCATCTTTTCCGCGGGCGATGGGGGACTCATCAGACCCCCCTCTCTAATGACGTATTGTACATGCCATTTTTGATGCCCTGCGGCCTCTCGCCAGCCATACCGTCCCTTCTCGGTGTTCGTGAAGTGCGTCAGAGAACACGTCCCCTCTGGCAACTCCCTCCCTCCGCGCGCGTAAAAATAGGCACAAACAAGCCAAATCGGCTCCAACCCTTAACGTCAGCATGTGCCGAGAATTTTGAGTCGGATCAAACCTCCGAAATCGGATTCGATATCCGTGTTTATATGCGAGGCCCCATTCGTGGCGCCGTTGACAGTTTTGTCAGTCGTACATTTATTTGACAACTCGAGCGTTTGATTCCAGATGGCTCTCACACTCGGCAAAACCGGCCCCTCAGCCTTCAAACCATCTACTGTGCCATCAGAAGTCACTGATTTCACGCCCATAATGCCATCGAACACCAGCCCTGTTATGCCTTCGTCCAGCTTACCCTTCGCCAGTACAACCATTCTACCAAATTTCAACTTTCAACCAAACTTTACCGTGCCAATGATGCCATCGGCTCCTATGCTTCCATTAGGGAGGCCGAGCATGGAATCCGCATATTTGGAGTACATCATGTATCTGCTTCTAAATGTAAGTTTCTTTCTTTGCTTTGCCTTTTTCGAATCGAAATTGTGTCTATGCTATGACAATGTCTTGCTTCCAAACTTGTCCTTTGTCTTTAATGCGGTAATCAAAACGCAAATTTGAAACCCGCCAATGTCGCAAGACATGTTCCAGTTCCAGTCTGAGCGGCCGCAGACCACGTTTTTTTTTCTGTCTTCATTGCCTTTGCGCATCTGTGTCATTGTCGTCTTCGTTCTTCGCATTGTTCCAGGGGATCGTTGGGTAAAGAAAGGCAAAAAAGCGGAAAATACACGCGAATCGGACTTCCTTTGTTTGAATAAGACGCCTTTTGGGCCTCATCAAAAGAAAGCGATAATCTGATGGGGGCGACAATTGCATAATCGGACAATTCCATCGCCTGAGGCTATATCCGCTGCTACTGAAAGGTTGTTGTTTTTGATTCGGAATCTGCTGCGATGAAAAGAAAAGGATTCATGTGAGCCGGTTCGGCGGCCCTGGTGCCGGTGCCCCGCGGCTTTCTGAAACGCTGCAACATTACATTAGCGAAGCCTAGGGACAATAAATGGCAGCGCGAAAGCGTCGAGGGTGGATGTGGACGACGTAACCGGATTTGGTGGGATAAGACTTGGCGGCGTCGCGGCTCCAGGTGCTCTGGTGCTGGTTCAGCGTGACGCAACGTGCTTTGGCTTTTAGTGGAGGTGCAAAAGAAAGACATTATGCCCTGAGGGTGTTCAGGGTCGTCCTCCGTGGTCCCCATCTATCGGATTTGTGTCTTGTGTCGGCTACTTGCAATCTTATCCATGGCCAATATCGGAACTGGTTTCCTTTACTTTTGACAGATCTCAAAGATCTTTCTTGTCTTTGTTCACGACCATCGAAGCATGAAAAAAACAAACTGAATCATAACGCAATTTCATTCTCATTTTTTCAGCAAAACACATCAAACCTACTCAATGCCACAACCACCACCCCTGCCAATAAACTTCCCACCCCACTCCCGATGTCCCTATCACTCCCGCAAGTACCCACCAGTCTTTCCGTGTCCTACAGTAACCCAGTGGTTCCGACGTTCCTTCCGAGTTCACCCGACAGGTCACGCTCTGCCAGCAATTTGAACACTGATCTCGAGGCACCACACATTGTTATCAGTGATATGAGTCTGCCCTACTTGCAGTCAACTATTTGTAAGTACTTTTCTTTGTATTAAATATAGTTACGTACATCTAAAATCCACTTATAAGGAGATTTGAAATCTTATAAGTACCGTTTTGCGTCACGGAGCTACCACCTTTGAATAATTCGCGTTCCACGGCGGATAAGCCCCCTTTCTAAAACTGCTTATCATTTCCGTATGCAAAACAAGTCTCATCCCATTATTTTTTCAGCTAAGAATAAGCTCGGCCGCTCCTACAATCCCGGAAGACCACTAGCGATGAGCGATCGGCAGAGAATCCTCGAACTGTATGAAAAAGGCCACAAAATCAGCCACATTGCCAGAATCATCGGTGTCACGCATAGCTGTGTCTCGAAGATCATGACCAGATACCGACGGACGGGGTCAATGCATCCGCGAAGTGCGCAACAAGCTAAGAAGTCGACTGATTCCCTGTCTCCCTCATCGGCATCGTCATCCAGCAGTGCGGCATCGACAGCTTCTGGAAGCTCATTCAGCAGCTCAAATTCATCTGGATCCATGTCGCCCCAACATATGGGGTCCCTTGAACTCTCTGAACCGTCCCGTTTTAGTGAATTGTCACTGACAGAGGTGTTTGGACGACATTCCGAACCACAAACATTACCATTGTTCCGAGGGGTCGCCTGATTAATGATCTTACTTTGTTAAACCAAAAATGATAAGCCGATGCAAGATAGATTTGGAATAGTTTTAACGGTTCGCAATTGTGTAAAGAAAATCCGATAATTTTGTGATGATCCGATGTAAATAATAAAAAAAACAATTTTTAAAGATGTTTATGGGATCAGTACCTAACTTTAATCACACCAAAAATGAGAAATCGCATTTATTCGTGGCTCGGATCACGCAGAAGCCGTCTTAGGATTTTGCCAGAAGGAGATTTGGGAATGGAATCGACGAAGCGGACGCCGCCGCGGAGGGCTTTGTAGTGGGATACTTGGTCTGGAAAGAGCGTTTTATGGATGATGGGGATGATCATTTGACTCACCAGCGACAAACTTCTCAATCTCGGCTTCGGTGACATCATCGCTGCCGCGGACGACGTAGGCCATGGGGACTTCGCCGTGGTTGGCGCAACGGACGCCGACGACAGCGGCATCGCGGACTTTGGGATGGCCGAGGAGCAGGTCTTCGAGTTCTGCTGGTGCGACTTGATAGGCGTTGACTTTGATGAGTTCCTTCAAACGGTCAACGACAAAGACAAAGCCTTCTGAATTGACATAGCCAATGTCGCCGGTGTGAAGCCAGCCATCGTCATCCAAAGTTTCTGCCGTGGCTTGGGGCCGGTTGTAGTAGCCAATCATGGTCTGAGGGCCTCGAACCCAGAGTTCGCCTTTTTCTTCGTAATCAAGTTCGCGTCCGGATTCTGGGCAGACGATCTTCAGCTCATTGCCGGGGAGAATCTTTCCGCATGATCCCATGGGCGGGTTGTCACTAGGGGCACCGATGACTGTGGCCATGGTCAATTCGGTCATGCCAAAGCCTTGCATCACATGTTTGATGCTTTTTATGCGGCTTTTCACAGCGTCCACGGCTTCGGATGAGATGGGCGCCGCGCCAATGACGATGATTTCAAGGTTGGAGAGGTCGACATTCTGGACAGCCGGGTGTTTGGCGAACATGACTAGGACTGGTGGGACGGTAATGAGCATGCGGATCTAAAAGTTGAATTACTAAAGCTGAAATCAGCAGAAATGGTGAAAACCAACTTTGTAAGTTTCCAGAGCCTTCAAAAACAACTCCGGCTCAAACTTGGCCATGGCAATCGTGCTCATACCCATGTTCAAGGACAACATAAGCCCGCCAAATCCAAAGATGTGATTAAACGGCATCATGAGCAAATTGTGTTCCTGTGGGAGTGGTTCTTTCCGAGGAGTTAGAGCCGGCAGAATTTCAGATCCAAAGAAAGCGGTAAGATTCGGAACCATTGAAGCAAGGTTATTGTGGCTGATCATGACGCCTTTTGGCGGGCCGGTTGTGCCGCTAAAAGTCGACTTTTACCTTTAAAAACTAGTATATTACAAACCTAGAGTACGGTAGCAGATAAACATCCCGCTCCGGATTGACATCAACCGATTCACGGCCCCAGTTAGGTTGCGTTGATACAACTTCGGCAAATGGGGTAACATTGGGCGGAAGGGGGACATCAACTGGGGCGCACTTGACTACGATAATCTTCGGAGCTTTTTTGAAGTTTTCAACAGCTTTCAATACCCCCGGAAGCAATACATCAGCACAAAAGATAATCTTGGCTTTGCTGTCTTCGAGCTGGTATTGAAGTTCGATCGGCGTCGAAGAGGCACTGATCGGCGTCAATGCGGCCCCAGTGAGACCGATGCCGATCGATATCGACGGGAATTCGACGACATTTGGCAGCACTGAGGCTATCACTTGACCGTGATGGATGTTGTTCTTGTGGAGGTAGGTCGCGATGGCAACGCTTTGGATGTAGACTTCGTGATAGGTTAGACGTTGCTTCGGATTCGCGGCATTTGTCTAAATGTCCATTATCTTTAACTATAAATTGTTAAATTTGTTAAAATACTTACAATAGCCATAGCTCCAGGTTTAGCACTACCAATATTCCAAACCGTAGACAGCATGTGCTCGGCAAACGACCCCTCCGTTGCTGGCAGTGCCGGTTTCTTCGACTTTATGACGATATTTCGACGCTGGGATCCATTATTAATCAGTGCCGCAGGTAAACGGCGAAGGGTCAGTCGGGTAGTCAGAGGGGTCAGCATGGTGCCAGATGGCGGGGTCAGTCAGTGTGAAAAATGGAAAGAATCACAGGCATGCGGTTTTGATTGTTGTTTGATTTCATGGATCATGTTAATTTTGACTTTTATCAGTTTTCGGTTAAACTTTTATATTGAAAAAACAGTGATAAGTAAAGACATGAATTTAAGTTGCTACTGATCACGCAGAAGTCGTCGCAGAATTTTGCCAGAAGGAGATTTGGGAATGGAATCAACGAAGCGGACACCGCCACGGAGGGCTTTGTAGTGGGATACTTGGTCTGGAAAGAGCGATTTAAGGATGATGAGGATGATCACTTGACTCACCGGCGACAAACTTCTCAATCTCGGCTTCGGTGACATCATCGCTGCCGCGGACGACGTAGGCCATGGGGACTTCGCCGTGGTTAGCGCAGCGGACTCCGACGACGGCGGCATCGCGGACCTTGGGATGGCCGAGGAGCAGGTCTTCGAGTTCTGCCGGGGCGACTTGATAGGCGTTGACTTTGATGAGTTCCTTCAAACGGTCGACGACGAAAACGAAACCATCTGAATCGACATAACCAATATCGCCAGTGTGGAGCCAGCCATCGTCATCCAGGGTTTCTGCCGTGGCTTGGGGGCGGTTGTAGTAGCCAATCATGGTCTGTGGTCCGCGGATGCAAAGTTCGCCTCGTTGGTTGTGTTCAAGCTCGCGACCTGTTTCGGTGCAAACAAATTTCACCTCGTTCACAGGTAGCACTTTACCACAGGATCCTGGAGGCGGACTGTCACCAGGAGCACCAATGATCATGACGTTTGAGGTTTCTGTCATGCCGTACGCCTGCATAACGTGTTTTACATTCTTTACACGTTTCTTGATGCCATCAATGGTTTCAGACGAAAATGGAGCGGCGCCGACGACGAAGATTTCAAGGCTACTGAGGTCTACGGTATCGACGAACGGGTGTTTGGCAAGCATGACGAGAATTGGGGGAACTGTGATCAGCATGCGGATCTGGATATGAACAATAAACTTAAACTATGTTAGTTCAAAAAACAAACTTTGTAGGTCTCCAAAGCCTTGAAAAACAGCTCAGGTTCAAATTTCGCCATGGTCACAGTGTTGAAGCCCATGCTCAGCGACACCATGAGCGAAGCAAATCCAAACATGTGATTGAATGGCATCACGAGCAGATTATTCTCTTGGATGCCGGAATCTTTTTGCGGGGTCATAAAAGGCAAAACTTTGCGGGAATAGAAATCGACGACGTGAACGATGGACGACAGGTTTTTGTGGCTGATCATGACGCCCTTTGGCTGGCCTGTGGTACCGCTAAAACACACTTATTGTTAATAAAACTTAAAATAAACGTTACCTGGAGTATGGTAGAAGATAAACATCTCTTTCTGGGTTGATATCAACAGAATTTGCTGCCCAGTTGGGTTGAGTTGACACGACTTCGGCAAAGGGGGTGACATTGGCTGATAGTGGCACTTCTTCTTTACTAGTTTTAACACCGATGATTTTTGGTGTTTTTTGGAAGTTTTCAACGGCTTTCAGGACCCCCGGAAGTAAAACATCAGCACAAAAAATAATCTTGGCTTTGCTGTCTTCGAGCTGGTATTGAAGTTCGATCGGCGTCGAAGAAGCGCTGATCGGTGTCAATGCGGCCCCAGTCAGACCGATGCCGATCGATATCGACGGGAATTCGACGACATTTGGCAGGACTGAGGCTATCACTTGGCCGTGATGGATGTTGTTCTTGTGCAAGTACGTCGCGATGGCAACGCTTTGGATGTAGACTTCGTGGTAGGTCAGACGCTGCTTCGGATTCGCGGCGTTTGTCTGAACTTCGCTTTGTTAAGATACTCGACATTGATATTGAATTTTCTGACCATAGCCAATGCTTCCGGATTAGCACAACCCCTCTTCCATACAGCCGCTAACATGTGCTCGGCAAAGGATCCATGTGGTGTCGGAATCGTGGGTTTCTCAGATTTAATAATAATATTTCGCCGTTGTGAACCATAGGTAATAAGTGATGCCGGAAAATGGCGTAGAATGACGCGAGAAGTCACGAAAGACAACATTGATTCAACAGTGTTTTTTTCAGAAACGAAGTCTTGGATGGCCAGGAAAAAGGGTCCTGAAAAATGCCAATTTTTGGAGATTCTTTCAAAATCAAATGACAGGAAGGGAGGGGTTTCAAGATTTCTGTTTTTCAATGACGGTATTTCAGAACAAGCTAGATCTTTGTGTTCATGTATTTACTTGCGCCGTGTCAGTGATAAAACAGAAAACCATTGCTGCTAGCTACATCCGTGTTTTAGAAATAGTCATTCTATAACGACTTGTTTTATCGTTGTTTTTTCACAATACAAAAGTAGATTGATGTTATCTTGCGTTTTTTGCATGGCTGATCGAAATGCTTGTACATTTTATTCTGACATACCACGACGGGATTGCAAGATCCCTAAAGAGTTTACACACGATGTCACAAAATTGACGAATCCGCCTGTTTTTAACTTCAAAATGACAACAATGAATTGATAAACGATTTCATAAGTTTAAACTGTGATAACATTTGTGAATACGCACGCGGCTGGAACCAATGAAGAAGATTCAGGAGTAGAATCTGGTAAATTTAAATCAGCTTCAGATTCTTGGCCAGTCCAAAAAAGCTTTGATTTGCATGACCAGGGCCGCGAACGTGCGCCGTGTAGGATCCTGATCCTCCTATACGATCCCGTCATGACACAGGTAAACAAAATTTACAAGATTCTCACAAAATGCTAATTTGCTGCGACTATTCATCTCCAAAAAAAGTATTAAAAAAGAGTTTTTGAAGAATCAGATTCAGTGTAGCCATGGGCGGCCTCGCACAGTGGGTCGTGTTGGCCATCGGTCTATGGATTGTTCAAACGGTCTACGGTCTTGATGGCGAAGTCGGTGATTGCAACGATCTGAAGAATTTGTTGATACCTACTAAGAATGAAAAGTGCAACGGCGACCACACAACGAATGCTAACCTTGGGCAGGAAGAACGTGGTGCTATTGTGGACATTGCGAATCATTATCGGGCTCTGTTCACAAAGGAATGTGACCATTTTAAATCGGGAAAAGCACCGTCCGCTAACCTTCGGAAACTTGTAAGTTTTTTTGTTATTTGTTTTTGGTAAAACCCTACAATTGCAGCAATACAATTGCGATTATGAACTTTCGGTAGCTGGATTTGAATGCCCGGCGAAGCCAGGAGATTGGAAAAGTGACGGCAACATCTTCCGTTACGAAAGAATTCCGGAAACTGTGCGTAACCCCGTGTTTTGGCATGCTGCTCCGTGGATATATAAAACAAAGATAACTAACAGTGCTTTGACCGGTGAAAAGAATTCGTTCTTATACTTTGTTACCAACTCTGATGCTACCGAAATCGGATGCGCTAATAAGGTTTGCACCTTCGGAGATAAAACGCATGAATTGGTCGCATGTACCACCGGAGTCAACTTCCCCCTATCTGGGCCATTGCCGTTTGAAGGAAAAGGCTGTGAAAAAGATGCCGATTGCAAGGTCCCCGGATATGGCAAATGCGACACCAAGCTGAGGTTGTGCGAGCATACTGCATTGAAATGTAAGATTGATGTGCCAGGTTCAGCGCTAAATCCATGCAAACTGCTGTCTGAATGCTCGGAAAAAACCACTGCAAATCCAAAGTACGTTTTATTTTTACGAACGACAAAAATTGTGCACCTTACAGGCTGATTTGTCAACCCACCGTTCTGATCGCCGTTAAAAACTCAGATGACAGTTTCACCGTGAAAGCGATGGGAGTAGCCGTGAGCCCGAAACACTTTTTGACTAGTGTTACTTCAAACGTAAGCATTTGCTTTTTTTATTTTGTTTAAAGTTTTTTATTTTTAAAATTTTAAGTTTCAAAAATTTGGAAACGAAGAACTTTACATCATCCTTAAAGGCAAAAATGCGTTTCCCCTTCGTAATGATAAATGTAAGTGACAACATTATCAAAAGTCAAAGTTTGTTCCTTTTTCAGTGCTTCCTCGTTTCTTTCTCGGCCCTCCCGACTTCAAGACCTGGTCAGATTTTGTTTTGGTTGAACTGGCTGAAAAGTCACCTGTGGTTCTCCAACCTATGGAGATTGACTCCAAAACGGGCGTGGCGCTACCTGGTAATGGTGTTACCTTCGTTTCCAACAGCCAAGGAAGCTTAGAAGTGCGCCAAGATTTCAAATTTCTGGCCAACGCCGCCTGTGCGAACTTATTTGACGACGTCATTAAGATTGATTCGAAGTACGCTGCTTGTACCAATGACGATACCTCGAAGCTCACCGAGTTCTTGACCGGCGCACCGTTAACTATTAAAGTGTTTAACAAGGATCAATATATGCTATTCGGACTTCGCAGTGTGACCCCGATTAGTGTGCCGAATTCGGAAAAGTTTTTGGTTACGCTTTTGGGGCCGCATTGCCCTTGGTTCGAAACTGTTACCAACGGAGCTGTCAAGTGCGTCGACTTGCGAAGAACCGGCTAAGTGATTTCATTGTTTGAAAGTGATTTTTTTCGATAAGCTGTGCAATAAAGTAGAGAACGTGTTGTATTTGAAAACTTTGTTTAAACAAAATAGTTAAAAACAAAAACAAAAATCAACTCAAATACGCTCAAATTGTATCTGTTATGTGCAGTGTTGCAGAAGTATCGCTTGTTACAGCAGCAGAAGTCGACGTCATACCCTTGAATCTTCTGTTTGATGATCGTTGTTTTTTCACAATACAAAAGTACATTGATGTTAATGGTTTTGGCACAAAATCGACAAATCCACCTGTTTTTAACTTCAAAATGAGAACAATGATTTGATAAACAATTTCATAAGTTCAAATTGTGATAATATTTATGAATACGCGGTTGGAACCAATGAAGAAGATTCAGGAGTAGAATCTGGTGAACTTAAGTCAGCTTCAGATTCTTGGCCAGTCCAAAAAAGCTTTGATTTGCATGACCAGGGCCGCGAACGTGCGTCGTGTAGAATCCTGACCCTCCTGTACAATCCCGCCGTGACACAGGTAAACAAAATTTACAAGATTCTCACAAAATGCTAATTTGCTGCGACTGTTCATTTCCAAAAAAAAGTATTAAAAAAGAGTTTTCGAAGAATCAGATTCAGTGTAGCCATGGGCGGCCTCGCACAGTGGGTCGTGTTGGCCATCGGTCTATGGATTGTTCAAACGGTCAACGGTCGTGGTGGCGAAGTCGGTGATTGCAACGATCTGAAGGAATTGAAGGTACCTGCTAAGAATGAAAAGTGCAAAGATTACCATATACCGGTGGCTAACCTTGGGCAGCAAGAACGTGGTGCTATTGTGGACATTGCGAATCATTATCGGGCTCTGTTCACAAAGGAATGTGGCCCTTTTAAATCGGGGAAACCAAAGGCCGCTAACCTTCGGAAACTTGTAAGTTTTTTTTGTTATTTCTTTTTGTAAACCCTACAATTGCAGCAATACAGTTGCGAGTATGAACTTTCGGTAGCTGAGTATGCATGCCCGGAGAAGCAGGAGGATTGGAAAAGTGACGGCTACACATTCCGTTACCTAACAGTTCGGGACCCTGAGCGTAAGCCTCCATTTTGGCATGCTGTTCCGTGGTTAGATCAAATAACGATTACTAACGATGCTATTACCGATAAAAGGAGTTCGTTCTTTTACTTTGTTACCAACTCTGATGCTACCGAAATCGGATGCGCTAACAAGGTTTGCACCTTCGGAGATAAAACGCATGACTTGGTCGCATGTACCACCGGAGTCAATTTCCCTCTATCTGGGCCATTGCCGTTAACAGGAAAGGGCTGTGAAAAAGATGCCGATTGCAAGGTCCCCGGATATGGCAAATGCGACACTAAGTTGAGGTTGTGCGAGCATACTGAATTGAAATGCAAGGTTGATGTGCCCGGTTCAACGCTACAGCCATGCAAATTGATGGCCGAATGCTCAGAAAAGTTCGATAAAAGACCAAAGTACGTTTTATTTTTACGAACGACAAAAATTGTGCAACTTACAGCCTGATTTGTAAATCCACCGTTCTAATCGCCGTTAAAAACTCAGATGACAGTTTCACCGTGAAAGCGATGGGAGTAGCTGTGAGCCCGAAACACTTTTTGACTAGTGTTACATCGAACGTAAGCATTTGCTTTTTTTTTAGTTTTGTTTTAAGTTTTTTCATTTAAGTTTCAAAAATTTGGAAACGAAGAACTTTACATCATCCTTAAAGGCAAAAATGCGCTTCCCCTTCGTAATGAATTCTGTAAGTGTCAACGTTATCAAAGAATAAGTTAAAAAGTTGTATTTTCAGTGCTTCCTCGTTATTTTCTCGGCCCTCCCGACTTCAAAACCTGGTCAGATTTTGTTTTGGTTGAACTGGCTGAAAAGTCACCTGTGATTCTCCAACCTATGGAAATTGACTCCAAAACGGGCAGGCTGCCAGGTAATGGCGTTACCTTCATTTCCGACAACCAAGGAAGCTTAGATGTGCACCAAGATTTCAATTTTCTGGCCAACGCCGAATGTGCGAACTTATTTGACGACGTCATTAAGATTGATTCGAAGTACGCTGCCTGTTCCAGTGACGTCAACTCAAAGCACACCGAGTTCTTGACCGGCGCACCGGTGACTATCAAAGTGCATATGCAGGATCGGTATATGCTATTCGGACTTCGCAGTGTGACCCCGATTAGTGTGCCGAATTCGGAAAAGTTTTTGGTCACGCTTTTGGCGCCGCATTGCCCCTGGTTCGAAACTGTTACCAACGGAGCTGTCAAGTGCATCGATTTGCCAAGAACTGGCTAAGTGGTTTCATTATGATTGGAAATTTACTTTTTCGATAATCTGTGGAATAAAGTGTTGTATTTAAAAACTTTGTTTAACCAAAATAGTGAAAAACAAAAACAAAAATCAATCCAAATACGCTCAAATTGTATCTGTTATGCGCAGTGTTGCAGAAATCTCGCTTGTTACAGCAGCAAAAGTCGACGTCGTACCCTTGGATTTTCTGCTTGATGCATTTGTTTTGGTTTAGCTGAAAAACATTAAACATAATTTCGCCAATTTAACATTTAAACTCACAAAACAACGATAAGTCGAACATCCACCCTTTTTAACATTGTTCAAAATGTTTAAATCGGCCACAAAGCGGTAGCAATAATCAGTCTCACTTTCACACTCCTCAGATGTCGACCCATACTCCATTCCACGAACGACTGAATACCCGGTGTAGCATTTTAAGCTGGTTACAGATGCCAAAAGAGTCGCAAAAGTAAAAATAAACAAAGATAATTTCATTTTCAAAGATGTAAAAATAGTACACGGAAAGAAGAAAGGTCAGCCAGTCACCACGCTGAATCGAGAAACCATCGAATGATGACGGCTTCTGAAAAGAATACCTTTACAGAAGTAATAAAAACGCTTTGATGTCGGAATTTGTGGCGTTGAATCACCGATGTTTGCGGGAGTGACGAGGAATTGGGCGGTTCGAAGGTCTAATTAGGGGGGCGAATTGAAAAAGACAATGTCACGGTAATCACGTCTGTTAAAAATGGGAACGGGACTGAAACAGAATTTCTCTACACATGGTCGGAAGTTCCGAAAACAGGTAAATAGCCTGTTGGCCAGGCCCCTGTGGCGGAACACGATCAACAAATGGGTCTAATGGGTGTTGAACGCAACAGAGCAATCGTTACTCTACACTTGCCGGCTATAAAAAAGACAATTTCAGTCGATTTTGGATCGATCACCCAGATATTTGGAACATTTCGAACGTTGTAGTGTCAGCGGGTGCGATCTGTTTGCCGGCTAAAACAAAAAACGAACCAAACTGGCGCATTTTTTTTAGTTCACATCAGTTGTTTATACGTCCTTTAAAATAGAAGCCAACACTCCAAAGCGACGATAGAAATTAATCAAAGGAACGATAAAAAGTGCGGCAAGGGCGAAAAGACGTATCAAATCAAACCCAGTCGTGAAAGAAAGCAAAAACAACTGAAAATCGCAACAAGTAAAGTGAAACAGTTGCTACTTACGTGAAAAGCGTACTCTTCTTGACAATAAGAAATTACATAAGTTAACCCGAGAAAAAAATGAAAGCGTTTTCATAGTGAAAAAGTTACCCATTGTATTGGTGACAGCCATGTCGATGATTCATTCCTGCGCGAAAATACACAATGGGAAGATGTCTCACTCATGTCGATCAAAAGTCGAAAAAGCGACACGAGTTGGCGAATAAACAATGCGTATTCGATCAGAAATCGTTCATGAGATGTTTGAAGATGACCATCTGGGCGCCATTGGTTTTTTTTCCTGAGTTACATATTTGGCTACTTGCGCATACCTTTTGCAATAAAGACATTCAATTTATTTTTCATGGATTAACGCACTGTTTTATAATTGTTTCGTTTCATAAAGTTTTCGATTATCCCTGATGAAATATACCTCTTTTCCGTTAAAATAATGACGTCGCTGCATTTAGAGAACATGCACCGCAAGGTTGCACAATCTGAACCGATAATGCGATTTGGATCACAAAGTCGATGTGACCTGCACGTGCACAGCTCTTTGCACTCAATACTTTGACGAAATGGTTATCTTTAACCAGACGGCTGCGGTCTATAAATACAATCTCTTTCGTCTTTCCATTGTAGTCGATTGAATGATGTATTTGAGTACTCGAAAACTTCTAAACTTTGTGGTGGTGTTTCTTGCTTTTGTAAATTGTGTCAGCTCTGCGCGAATTGCCGTGTTCAACAATTACTTTGGACATAGTCATTTTGCGTTCTTATCAAAATTAGCTGATATATTAGCTGAAAATGGGCACGATGTGGTCAGTTTATTTAGCTGTCTTGTCGTGGAAAAATTGAACATAAGTTGTTTTCAGACAGTGATTGTAGCCGAAGCAAACACGTCGGCAAGTTTACCACTCCCGCGTAAAGCCAATTTACTGGTCCGAGACTTGCCGCCACCGTTGAACCACATGATTGCTCATGAAGACCCTGTACAACAACAATCGGTATGGAAAGAACAATACAACTTCATTCAGTATCGCAAATATGTCAACTTTTTCATTGACTTAATGAATGCCCAGTGTGAACGTCTTCTCAATGATTCTGTTTTTGTTGAGAAAGTTAAAAACCAAAAATACGATTTCGCGTTGATTGAGCCCACTGATTACTGCGGCTATGGCCTGATCAAACTAGCTGGCATTCCGGCCTATGCTAACTCTCAGCCATTGGCACTTGCTGGTCTTCATGCAAGAGCACTTGGACTTGACGGAAATCCGTTGGAGGCTTTTTCATTCACAGCAAACTATCATCCATCAATGCCATTTTGGGATCGTATTTGGGATGTACTATTACCGTTTTATGACACAATGATTAAAGGAGTAGATGTTCGAATGCTTGGTGTGCATGTTGTACGGAAATATGCGGATCCTGAATTCACGCCGGAGAAGGCCATTGCTAATGGACGGTTTTTGTTCCTAAACACCGAGGAACACATTGATTTTCCTCGCCCCATCACTCACAAAATTGTTTACATCGGCGGTATTATGGTGGATTCAAAGTCATCCGACGACCTGCCAAATGACTACAAAGAAATCTTCAACAACGCAAAGAAAGGCGTAGTTTTTGTATCCTTCGGATCAGCAGCGAAATCGCGTTACATGCCAGCCCACGTTAAGGACGCTTTTCTCCAACTGTTTGCCGCATTTCCGGAAATTTCATTCATCTGGAAGTACGAAGACTCAGAAGATACCATCGGCAACGACCTACCAAACTTATTCAAAAAGACCTGGGTCCCGCAGAGAGAACTCCTCCCCCATCCTAGACTTCTCGCTTTTGTGACTCATGGCGGCATGAATTCCGTACTTGAAGCGACATTCTCCGGAGTGCCATTGCTTGGAATTCCACTATTCGCAGATCAAATGCGAAACATCAAAATGCTCGAATACCGCGAATCTGCAGTTTCAATTCACAAAGAAGCTGTTACCGGAAAATCACTGATTGCCGCCATGCATAAGCTCACAGATACCGACAGCTACAGGAAACACGCCCAAGAACTTGCTGCTTTAGCTAAATCTAACCCGCAATCACCAAAAGAACGCTTCTTGACTCACATGGAAAATGCCATCAAATTTGCGGATACGAAAGACTACTTGGATATTGGTCATCGTGAGTTTGGTGCAGTTAGGTATTACAATTTAGACGTTTACGCGTTTCTGACTTTTGTTGGCATTATTGCTTTTTCCATTCTGATTTCGACTGTATTGATTGTGTTCAAAGTTGTCCGATGTGCCTTTAAACAAATTGTTATGTTTTATAGGAAGAAAAATGATTAGTTTTTAAAAATTAAATGTAATTTATATGCGTAACACAACAATAAAGTTGCACTTTCTTTATTACAATGGTCCTCATGCGGTCTTATTTAGCATTTCCGTGATAAACAGAGGCATTATAACCAACTTGATCTGATTAAACTTTCAAAGAAAGCAAAACAACCGGGAAAAAGGTAACATGAAAAATCAGTGTTAAAAAAGCTGCCAGAACGATTTTTGAGCGACTTTTTGCAGTTTTGCATTCTGGTAAGTGCAAAAATTGTCGATTTTCAAGGCTTTTTTAGTTTAAATGGTTAGAGGCCTTGCCTTAAAGGCCTACAATAGCCATTTGCAATCACCATTTTTTAGAATTGGCTTCAGGATCACAGATTCCGCAATATTTTCACGGCAATGTTCAACACCCATTTTAAACGCTACATTTACCTTTAAAATTTGATTTGAATGTGTTTTATTTCCACACTTTTGCATACTTTTTATGTCCCGCAGGGAACTACAGTTTATTTTATATTAAAAATCAATACAGTTAGGTCTTCATTATCAATGTGGCCTTCATTTTACAAAGAACGCGTTCAAATCCGTAGAACTGGTTGCTCCATCCGCTTTTGGCATCTGAAATTGAACTCTTTATCATTTGAAAACGAACATAACATTGAACGAACTGTGAATTTTGTTGTAAACCTGTGAAAATCTTATGTTTTCGCTAACTTCATTTGGAAACAGCGGCGCATACCGGTAGTCATTTGTTTCTACGTTTGAAAACCGATTCCATCCAACAAAGTCCACAGGAGTGCCATCTGTCCATTTGAAATTCTTGACGTCAAAAGTGTCATTATGGAACTTGGTAGGAATGTGTAATCCTATGAGTGTTTGAGCAGGATAATTTTGGATGAAAAAGTGTTCCTCGACGCAATGAATCGATGCCAGATGTGACTTTGGATTTAAAGCGTGGCAATAGTCTTGTTCAATTGCTTGGACAAAAGTTTTAAAGTCGTCAGCAACACGGTCTTGTTTGTAGCAATAAACTTTGTCACAGAAGCGCTGTTTTGCCCATCCATCTGGACAGAAAGTGTTGTTCAGTGATTCCATTCCATCGGCATCAGGCACAGGCGCACACGGAAGCAAGGGTTCGGCTTCTATTTTGCAAGCAATTTTCATATCAGCCTTGACGTCCTCAATCTTCATAGTTTTGAACAATGGTCGGTTGTAAAATCTGTGGCCACAATCAGGATATTGCGGAAGTGCGCCTAGCGTATGTGCAATTTTGACAACAAGATTTGGGATGTTTGCTGGAGGTTCAGAATGAGCCCAGAAGGATGTGTTGACTGGAGTGCCATCGGCCCAAACAAAAGTTTGGTTTTGCGGGATAAGTCCAACAATGATTTTGTTTAGATAATCATTATCGGGGTCTAAATTGCAATGCCAATTATAAAAATTTTAAGTTAAAATAAAAATTTAACTTACAAAGAAAACCAAATTGTGGATCGTAGTGAAAAGATGCAAGCTTTGCATTAGGATGCAAATCATGACACAATTCATGGGTGAAGTTGTCAAACCCAAATGGCACAGGCGTATCAACCAAGGCGTAGCAATGAACACCCGCTTCGGATTGCATGATTTGCCAGAGGCTTGAGTTCGTTGGACATTGATGGTTCCAATGCATTACCGGTTCTGAAATTACGATCTGTATGTAACTGTAATTGTCACCAGTTGACTTACCAATTCGGCACTTTTCACCATTAAGTTCAAATGTGTCATATTTCTTGACGTCCAATGGTAACTGTTTTTTCACTGCTGGCTTTTTACAAATTGCAGGCATATTGAGGTTTGTAATGACAATGCTATGGTCAATAAAATCAAAATAATCATTGACATAAACTGCCTTTTCATCCCAAAAATTACATCTTTGAGGTTCCCCGCGATGCCATGGGATCCAATCAGCCGGCGTACCATCAGCCCATTGCCACGAATTGAATTTGTTCCACGGCCCTCGATGAGGAAGGTATAACCCTAATTGATACTGACCAGTATATTTAAAACGTATATATGCGTATTCATCCTGGCAATGGATAGATGCCATAAAACTGTTTGGCTCATCCATGCCACAAGCGTTAAATTCGGTGTATAATCCGTGGGAAAGTTTTGATTTGAACTTGTGGAGGCGTTTATAACAATAAGGGGTGCCATCGCAGAACGACTGTAAGTCCCAGCCATCGCCTTCGCATGTGTATTCCGTTAAGTTTGGTCGTGATGAGACTGCCTTGCGGTTATATGAATCCATGACACGTGGATATGGCGGCATCATGCAAAGTATGTGTTTTCCATTCGGATTTGTCGAGAATTCAGTGATATTAACTGCATAGGCACGGTCTCTGCTTAAATAAACGGCATATAGATCACTGGAGTTGATGTCGTAGTGCTCAGTTTCCTCAAGCGTCAAGTCGTCTTTGAAGTAGGCGCCAATAATTGCATTTTCCGTCAAATCAATCGAAACGTCAGGCCGGCCATACCGAAGATATTGCAACTTTTCATCTTTATAGAGCCGTGCCGGAAAAGCTTTTTCGTGTTTTTCACGACACGCTGCCTCGATATCTTTGAAAGTGCGGAGATTCGCGGGAAGACTTCTGCGTAGAAAACAGACTGGCGTGTTGTTGTAAACTGGCACGATGAACCAAAACTTGTCATCTGAGGCGGATTCAGGGCACCGAGCTTCGGCTAGGGTTAATCCAGGGTCTGAAACCGAAACATTCAAAATCCTGTCCGATCAAAATTACTGCTTTCGCTCACATTCCGTATTATTAAAATAGTGAAAATCACCACACACTGTTATAAAGTGATGAAATAAAAATAAATTATAGACAGCAAGAAGTGACAGCATCATTGACAATTTCACGGCTCATTTGGTCGCTGATATCGAAAATATATACGACTCTACCAGTAATTTCAACAATAAAAACAACCAACGTCATCGAAGTAGTCGAGTCATAGAAAACACGCAAAACAACTCCCTCTTTTAACATTTAATGAAACTGCGAAACAGCATTCCGATTTCAACAAATGTGTTGTTTATGACGGATTTGTTGCACTTTCGCAAAAAAAGCTATCATTTTGTTCTGATATCAACTTACAAAACGCAACATTAATTTTACCAAACAGTTAACTGTCTTATAATAATGTTTTAATTTTTTTGCACAAACATTTTCAAATCTGGTGTATGACTTTATTAGAACTGTGAATACGTTTTTTATCACATGCGCGTCACTGAGACTGTAATTAAAGATTGCTTATGACGGTAGCCTTCTTTTTGCAGAGAACACGCTGATAACCAAAGTAATCGTTGCTCCAACCGCTGTTCTTTTCTAAAATTGACCGCATTATGGACTAAAGGCACTGTAACTTTGGACAAACCTTGTTTTTTGTTGTAAACATGTGAAAACTTGATGTTTTCACTGATGTTTTTTGGAAACAATGGCGCATATTGCAAATCCGTAGTTTCGGGATATGAAAACCGGTTCCATCCAACGAAATCGACCAGAGTGCCATCGGTCCATTCGAAATTCTTGACATCGAAAGTGTCATTGTGAAACTTGGTTGGAATGTGCAATCCGATGAGTGTTTGTGCTGCGTAGCCTTGCACGTAAAAGTGTTCTTCGATGCAATGAATCGATGCGAGATGGGCTTCCGGATCTAGGACATGACAATAATCGCGCTCAACAGCGTGATCAAAGCTTTGGAATTCGTTTACAACGTGAACACGCTTGTAGCAATAGACTTTGTCACAGAAGCGTTCCTTTGTCCATCCATCTGGGCAGGCAGTGTTGGTCATTGATTCCATTCCATCAGCATCGGGCACTGGGGCACATGCAAGCAGCGGCTCAGCCTTTATTTTGCAAGCAATCTGCATGTCGGCCTTGACGTCTTCCATCTTCATGGTTTTGAACAATGGTCGATCCATAGGGGTTTTTGGACAACTATTTAAAAAGGTGTGTTTAGTGATATCTATTCGGACAACACTATCAGACGAGTTCAAACGCGGTTCGGTTTGTGCCCAATAAGATTTTTTACCGAAAGTGCCATCGGCCCAGACAAAAGTTTGGCTGTTTGGCAGCAAACCGATAATGATTTTGCTTGCTTGACTCGTCAAGGGATCTGAAACCGGAAATAGTTTAACGTTGTAAAGTATTATAGATTAAAATTTTGAGATAGTGATAATGGGAATAAACTGTAATAATTGAAGTTAAAAAAAACTTAAAAAGAAAGCCAAATTGCTGATCGTAGTGAATTGAAGCAAGCTTTGCCTGAGGATGCAAGTCATGACATATTTCATGGTTAAAGTTATCAGTTGTAAGTGGCACAGGTGCATTGACAAGTGCATAGCAGTGAACACCGCCATCTGATTGAATAATTTGCCAAAGACTTGAGTTTGTCGGGCATCGGCGATTCCAATGCGTCCCCCGTTCTAAAAAATGAAACACATAAAACAAAAATTTTAAAACTAAACATACCAAATAGACACCTTTTCCCCTTCACTTTAAATACATCATTTCTTTTCACATCCAGAGGCAAATTTTTCTTCACAGCTTTTTTCTTACACAAAGCAGGCCTCTCATATTTTCTTAAGTTGTCGTCAATAAAGTCAAAATGGTTTGCTACGATAGCGTTTTTTTCGTTTTCGTTTTCACAATTATTAGGTTCATGTCGATTCCAAAGAACAAAATCAATTGGAGTGCCATCAACCCACTGCCATGAATCAAATTGATTCCATGGTCCTCGATGAGGGATGAATATACCGATTTGATGTACTGTGCGAAGTTTAGACTTAATATAATCGTGTTCTTTTTGGCAATGGATAGATGCCACAAAGCTGTTCGGTTCCTTCATACCGCATACGTTGAATTCGGTGAGCATAGTTTTGAATAAAGGAAAGTTGGAATATTCGACTGTTTTATAACAAAACGGAGTACCGCCACAGGACGCTTGAAGGTCCCATCCTTCTCCTTCACATGTGTATTCTGCTAGATCCGGTGCGGGGCTGATGGGTTTATAATAATAAGAATGCATAAACCTCGGGTAAGCTGGCATCATGCAAAGGACAGCTTTACCTGTCGGGTCTGCCGATAAAGTTGCAATGTTAGTTAACTGCACTTGACCGTTTTCCACATAAACAACATCCTCATTTTTTGAAATGGCTTCCTTGTTTTTGTCATCAGTAAAATATCCGATTACAGCATTTTTGGTCAAATACAAGCGGTAAACATAGCTTAATTCAGGTTTATGAAAAAGACGAGCCGGAATAGCTGAATCATGCTCTTTCTGGCACACTGCCTCGACGTCGTTTACAGTGCAAAGATTGGCAGGCAAAGGTTTGCGTTTAAAACAGAGTGGTGTGTTGTTGTAATATGGTACGAGTTGCCATGAATCTTCATCTCCCACAGTTTCAGGACAACGCGCTTCAGCGAGCGTCAACCCAGGGTCTGAAGTTATTGTTTTTTTTACAAAACTTAAACTGATCGAAAGTATTTTTTTATTTCCATTAAAACTTACATTGCGTTTTCGGAAGTTCAAAATCGGCAGAAACTGATGACTGCTGTGCAGTGAATACAAAAAAGACGAAAAACAAAAGCACCATGGCCAGCTTATGTTTAAAATTGTTTTCTTCCTAATGCAAATTTATACCAAGTTCGATTCTGAGAACAATGAACACAATCATTGCTATCACGATGGTCGATGGCGATGACTCGTTAAAAATAAGCAAGATAATGCATATAACATTTGAAAAAAAATTCCAATTGCAATATTCGTCATCTATTTTTCAACGCTACATTAACCTTTGAAATTTTAATTGAATGTTTTTAATTTATTTTAATTTTTGATTTGCTGTTTATTTTTTGAAAATATTGCTAGCCTGTGTCAAACTTGTCTTTTTTTATCCGTAAACTGGATACAAGTCGTATACAATGTCAAACAAAATGCCACGGCATTGCGCTATCGCACTAGACTAAATACTAAAGGCTTAAGCACATCATAAATAATCTACGTTTCCAGTTTGAAGTCAAAATATCGATTTTGAAGTTCGATTGAGTTTTTTGAAATAAATTTTCCTTAAATTTTTTATTTTTTTGTCCAGGCTGAAAAATGCAAATCCGGCATTTATCGCCGCGACGGCATAACTGACCCCTGTTTGGGTGGGCACAGGGGTTTTCAGTGTCACTGAATCCATTTTTGCCGTCAAGGTGGTTCTAGAGTGCCAACCAAATGGCAAAAAAGTTGATTTGTCACCACTGGATCTATGCTGTAATTCTGGCGCTGAACATTGCTTGCGTTGTGCTTTGGCAAAATCAAACCGCTATTGCAGATGTGGTAAGTTTGCTCTTTTAAAACCAAGGTCGTGTTTTTACAGCTTGTGCGACTAAAATCGCCTGCCTCATCGTGATTCTGTTTCCGGGACAATGAAAGTTGTCTTTTTTTCAGTTCACTAACCCCAAAAACTATCTCGAAGCCAATAAGAACTTATACGCACAGTGTGAAAACGAAATTTGGGGTCTAAGACATTGTAAAAACGCAAATTTGCCGTGGTTAGCAAAGCGAAAGCATTTTAACACATATATGTGTCAATACGATGTGAGTTAATGGCAGTCAGAACAATTTAGTAATGACAACGTTTCCACATTTCAGGGAACTGGCAACTTGACAGTGCTATTGACCGGAAACAGCTATTCAATGCGTCTTTATCAAAGCCTTGTAAACGCAGGAAAACACAAATTCAAGAAACTCATCGTCGCAACAGCGAGTGATTGCCTGATTCACCCCAAATTGACCGATGATAAGAATTACTGTAGAGATGTCGCTGACAACTTGCCGCGGACCTTGGCCGATGTCAAGCCTGACATCGTTATCGTTAATCAACGCATGTGGCAGGCAAAAGCGTTCAAGAAACCATTGACCGACGCTAAAAATGATGCTGCCGTCGCCGCCATGCGCGAAGATTGGGCCATGATCAGCAATTACACCAAAAAGATAATTATTGTTGAACCAGCCTGTGGTCTGACGAAACCAATGGATTTGTTGAAGCCCATTCGGTTGAATGAGACTGATCTGTCGGTCTATGCATTGCCATTGGCGAACTACACAGCCGAAATCGATCCTGGTTGGGACAGGGTCCTAAAATCGGTCGACAGCTGCCCGAAATGCAAGACTATCGGCATTCGAAGCCACTTCTGTGATAACAAATCATGTGACATCTATGACACAGAGCGACGCTTATCCCTGCTATGTGATGCGATTCATCCCGCGCCGACAGCTGTGAAGCGTTATGTGCCATCGATTGTTCGTGAGATTGAACTTTGACATTCAGAACTGCTATGAACTTTTTTTGATACAATGTAAGGTTAAAAATACGATTATCAGAAGGGTATACAATAAATCGAGGTAAATAAAAAACTTAAATGTTATAATTTCATAAATTTAAAATTAAAATAGTAAAAAAACCCTTTTGTTTACTTGCTGGCACTCTGTTTTTCGATTCTTTCGGCGATCTGAATCCTTTCCACAATTCCGTCATATATTCTGTCTTTTCGCACTGGCTCAGCCTGTTAAAATGCTTGGAACCTGCAATCGTGAAAAAAAATGTCCAAATTTCCGAGAATCCTAAAAGTGGATTCTGAAATTAAAATGTTTGAATCTATGGCATACGAGAGCTAAACCGCATGCCAATTACGTTCTTTTGTCGAAATCGATTTTGCAATGCTCAATCCCGAATTAGGCTATTTTGAATTTTTCGGGTTTAGGAGAAACGACGGGCAACCGCGGTGCTACGAGAGCAATAACAGTTGTACTTGCCCAGATTACTAATGATGCAACCAAAAACAAAAAAAGCGAGTATTATCAAAAACCTTGCCCTTGTATAATGTAAACTCTAACTTGTGCATTTGTTTATTCAATAAATTGAGAGAGAAAAATAAAGTCATATCATAAATAAGATTGGGGTTTTACACATGTCAGTTTAACATGTTACCATTTGTTTTTAATTGTTAAAGTAGCACAATTAATTGTTTTTTATAATGGTAGCTTTCTTTTTGCACAAGACATTCTCGAAGCCGGCCAATTGATTGCTCCATCCGCTTCTTGCGTCTGAAACTGAGCTCATTATCGACTGGAACAACTGAATTTGAAACCTACCAAGAATTTTGTTGTAAACATGTGAAAACTTGATGTTTTCACTGATGGTTTTCGGAAACAATGGCGAATATTGTAAATCCGTAGTTTCGGGATATGAAAACCGGTTCCAACCAACGAAATCGACCAGAGTGCCATCGGTCCATGCAAAATTCTTGACGTCAAAAGTGTCATTATGGAGCTTGGTAGGAATGTGCAATCCGATGAGTGTTTTTGCGGGATAGCCTTGAACGTAAAAGTGTTCTTCGATGCAATGAATCGATGCGAGATAGGCTTCTGGATCTAGAATGTTGCAATAATCGCGCTCAACAGCGTGATCAAAGCTTTGAAATTCGTTTGCAACGTGAACACGCTTGTAGCAATAGACTTTGTCACAAAAGCGTTGCTTTGTCCATCCATCTGGGCACACAGTGTTGGTCATTGATTCCATTCCATCGGCATCGGGCACGGGAGCACACAAAAGCAGGGGTTCAGCCTCTATTTTACAAGCAATCTTCATGTCGGCCTTGACGTCTTCCATTTTCAAAGTTTTAAACAATGGCCGCTTAGTCGATTGTTTACCACAAGAAGTTACTGTAGTTTGTGGTGTGATATCAATTCGGACAACGCTATCGGACGTGCTCAAACGCGGTTCGGATTGTGCCCAAAATGACCGTTTGCTGGAAGTCCCATCAGCCCACTTAAAATTACCATTATTTGGAACCATCCCAACAATTATTTTGCTTGCACTTTTCGGTAAAGGGTCTAAAAACGTTATAAAATACATTTAAAAAATCAGAGATAAGGATAAATGAAACTTACTAAGAAAGCCAAATTGCTGATCGTAATGAAATGAAGCAAGTTTGGCTCGAGGATGCAAACTATGACATATTTCATGGTTAAAATTATCAATTGAAAGTGGCACAGGTGTATCAACAAGTGCATAGCAGTGAACACCGCCATCTGATTGAATAATTTGCCAAAGACTTGAGTTTGTCGGGCATCGGCGATTCCAGTGTGCCTCGCGTTCTAAAATTGGAACACATAAAACAAAAATTTTAAAACTAAACATACCAAACAGACACTTTTTTCCCTTCACTTTAAATACATCATTTCTTTTCACATCCAGAGGTAAATTTTTCTTCACAGCTTGTTTCTTACACAAAACAGGGAGCGTGCGAATTCCTGTGTTGGTATCAACATAGTTTAACGTTTTTCCCATGATAGCATTTTTTTCGTTTCCGTTTCGACAATTATTAGGTTCATATGGATTCCAAGGAACAAAATCACTCGGGGTGCCATCAGACCATTGCCATGATTCATATAGATTCCACGGTCCTCGAACAGGATTGTATAAACCGATAATATTTGTTGTGCTGATGTATGACTGTATATAGTCCTGCTCCTTTTGGCAATGGATAGATGCCACGAAGCTATTTGGCTCCTTCATACCGCAAACGTTAAAATCGTTAGGCATATATGCTACAGTTGGGAATGAGGGCAAGTCGGAATATTTAATTGTTTTATAACAAAATGGAGTGCCGCCACAAGCCGCTTTGAGGTTCCAGCCATCGCCTTCACATGTGTATTCTGTTAGATTGGGTTCAGATCGAAAGGGTTTATTGTAATACGAATGCATAAACCTCGGGTAGGCTGGCATCATGCAAAGGATCGCTTTTCCTGACGGGTCTGCCGATAAAGTTGCAATGTTAGTTAATTGCACTTGACCATTTTTTACGTAAACAACATCCCCATTGTTTGAAATGGCTTCATTGTTTTTGTCATCAGTAAAATATCCGATTACAGCGTTTTCGGTCAAATGCAGATAGATAAGATAGCTCAATTTCAGGTCATAAGACGAGCCGGAATAGCTGAATCATGCACTTTCTGACACACTGCTTCGACGTCTTTTACAGTGCGAAGATTGGCAGGCAAAGGTTTGCGTTTAAAACAGAGTGTTGTGTTGTTGTAGTACGGTGTGAGATGCCATGAATCTTCATCTCCCACAGTTTCGGGACACCGCGCCTCCGCGAGCGTCAATCCAGGGTCTGAAGTTAACGTTTTTTTACAAAAACAAGCTCGAATTTTTTATTTACGTCAAAACTTACATTGCGTTTTCGGAAGTTCAAAATCGGCAGAAACTGATGACTGATGTGCAGTCAACACAAAAAAGGCCAAAAGCAAGAGCATCATGGCCGGTTTACGCTTGAAACAGTTTTCTCACTAACGCAAATTTATACCAACGTCGATTCGAAGAACATTGAGCACAATCATCGCTATCATGACGGTCGATGGCGATGACTCGTTGAAAATAAGCAAAATGATGCACATCTTTTGAGGAAAAATTCCAATTGCAATGTTCATCAAAATAGATGATGAACATCCCATTTGCGATGTTCATCATCTATTTCAAACGCTATTATACATTAATCTCTGAAATTTGATTTAATGGTGTTATATTTTGTTCTGATTCTGATTCTTTTTTTTTATTTTCCATTTTAGGACAATGTCGAATAAACGTGCCTTCACCATCTGTGAACACATTTTTTGTAGCAATAAACTTTTATAATCTCGTCGTTTGAAAAAATCACCCGTTTGTTTGAAAGCAAAACACAAAACAGAAACTTGTATTATAACAACAATGACAAGTACTTTTCTTATCAATGACGTAAATGACTACAAAAAGGCAGCTTCAAGACTTATAGCATCACTTGTGGAAAATGGGAGTTCCATGCGTAATCGTCTTGCTTTTAGTGGTTTGCTCCGTTTTGGTGGAATCTCGCGCGCCTTCGAAGTACACCGATGAATTTGCCCGTCGAAAAGTCTGGCCATTGACGGCCGAAAGCAACACCAACAAGACCCGATGCCTTGGGCTGTGCTATAACAACTACGAGTTTGCTGAAAACATTGTAGCTCACTGTGATTTGAAGCCAGATGGACCGGATAAGTGTGCTGGCAGCGCTATGGTCGTTATTGATGAGGAAGCTATTGTTTTGAGTTTCCGGTGAGTACAGTATCGGTAATTTAGAACTTATTTTTACAATTGCATTTTGTAGAGGCTCAGTCGGTCAACATCAAATCCACGAACAAGAGGACAGTGCAGCTGATAAGGTCCCGTTTCCTGGCGGCGGGATTGTCGGCCATTATTTCTACAATGCGTTTTTGTCGGTTTGGAATGGTGGAATGAAAGACGACGCCCTCCGTTTCAAAAACAAGTATCCCGATTTTGAAGTTTGGGTCACTGGCCACAGCCTCGGTGGCGCCATGGCAAGTATTGCCGCGGCACACATTTCACAGTTGAAATTCGTGTCACCGGATAAGATCAAAATGCTAAGTTTTGGTAATTCAATGGTAGGTGACATGGATTGGGCGGCCCGATATCCAACATTGGTGCCCTGGGCATACCGTGTAACCCATCATTGGGATATCGTACCACATCTGCCGCTAAACTCGATCGGGTTATACAGTCACGTCGGCAAAGAAGTCTGGTACAACAACGCGATGGCCTTAGGGGCTGGTTACAAAGAGTGCGATGCCCCGGCAAGTCCTGAATGCAGCAACAGTGTTCCGGAATCAGATTGGACGTGGGCCGACCACAGCACGTATTTTGAGGGTGGCGATCCATGCAAAAAGTGGTGTCTCAAAGCCTGATGGCCGTTGACTACGTAATTTGTTTTCAAATTTATAAAATTATGAAGCATATAAAAAAACTGTCTAATTGTACATAGCAAACTTTTCTTGAGTTTACATAAAAAATCAACATCTCCAAAATCAGCTGCAATAAAAAAAGGCGAAAGCAAGAGCATCATGGCTAGCTGATGCTTGAAATAGTTTTCTTCCTAACGTTTGCAATATTCGTCATCTATTTTTTAACGCTACATTAACCTTTGAAATTTGATTTGAATGTTTTTAGTTTATTTTGATTTTTGATTTGCAGTTTATTTTTTGACAATATCGCTAGCCTGTGTCAAACTTGTCTTTTTTCATCCGTAAACTGGATACAAGTCGTATACAATGTCCTCTTCACAGTCTTTACAAAAAAGGAAGTATCCATTGTGAGCGCGCCCTTGACCACATCACCGGGTACATTTCACTTTCCTACTTGAACTTCAAAAGCTGCTTCACGGCTACAATACACTACACGGTGGTGCTGATCTGTAGCCATATTATCCCTTCGAGAGTGTGACAAGTACGACCAAATCCTTCATGCTTCAAACACCAATGTGTTTTCTGTTTTGTCTGCAATATCTGGTCACCTCAAAAACTGTGGTTGCATAATTCCTCCACATAAAAAACCGATATGAAGGGTCAGTGCATGTCGCGAAAAGCTGTTCACTTCGGCTCGCCCTGAGGCGCTTATGGCTGCGCGAATTGTTAACGGTTGAATAAAAAACAGTTTTTTATGCGGGAGGCGCGCGCAGCCGCAATCCGAGAAGCAGCGAAAGCGGATGCTTTTGTGTCTGTCTAATTCGGATGGACATGTACCTGTTGCATCAGATTTGGTCTTCTCTTCACTTTTTGATTATGGACATATGTAGGTACAGACAATGCAAAAAAGGAGAAGCCCTTGGACAATGTCGTAATCGGGATCCACCCAGTTTCCATCGGACGGATGGGAAGCGAACAATTCTGGGATGCGGTTCAGTCTTGCTTCAGTAGTGCATCTCTAACATGGCGGGACATAGTGCAATTTTGTCTCTTTTCGCTTTCTCGATGGTGAGTGTACTGTAGGGGGGTTACTGTAGGCTTCTAAGTATTGTTTATTATAGGTTGTGATGAATGTGGCATCTGAAATGTTCCCCTCGGCCATCGACCCATTCGCATCGGCGTCAGCCTTGGCCGATGCCGCAGAAGAGTCGAAAATCGTGATTCGCTCGAAGCGCCAACAATGCATCTGTGTCGCGGTGTTGTTCCAGGATTCTGAAGACCTTCAAAACATGTCACCAGCTTCGAACTATCAATGTGCGTGTGATCCGACGCCAACGAAGACTGGCATGTATACATCGCCATTAAGGCAGCAACAAGACCTTCAGAGGGAGTTGCAGATTGCGAAGGGCATCGCGAATCAGTGCGGATGCCAGTTGATCGCGTCGAGATTGTCGACGACGACGACTGTTTCGCCGGTTTTTAGTGGAAACAGTGTTTTGCAGCCTGTTTATGATTGTCAGTGCTATCCGACGGCGACGCAGAGCTATGTGGGTTACATTTTTTGAGGATTTTGTGATAAAGGGTATTTCAGATTCCCCCAACGACAACAACAACGACAACAACGACCCAGGCGCCGACAACAACGACTTCTGTAACATCAAAACCTCAAAGCATCGTGATTCCGCTCCATATTCAACAACCAGGACAGTCTGTTTGTCAGTGTTTTGAGATTGAAGTCGAGTTGACTCAGCAGAGACAGTTCCAGTGTGACTGTGGCAATGGGGCTGTAAGTTTCCACTTTTTCCTTACAAAATAGTCATAAACTTAAACTTTAGACCTACTACGCCGCCCCAGGCCTCCTCCCAACCACCACCCGTCAGCCATCTCCCCAGCCCACAACCACCACAACCACGACCACCCCCGCCCCGCTAACCCTCCCGACCTTCTTCATCTCGACAACCGTACCCCCAGTCATCGCGACCACCAAAGAAGCCCCCGATGCCATGCCCTGTGTCATGGTTCGCATTCAAACCGGCGAACAGGCATGTGCCTGCCAAGAAAATTACAGACAATGCACCGAAAATGTTTGCTGCAATGTGCAAAAATTCCGGTCATTGAAGACGATTTCGCCGACTCCTTCAACCGTCGATTTGCTTGTCGACTTTTTGCAAAAGGTCCGACAAAGCTTTACTGTGTAAAATGTTTAAAGAAGTCTAAATAAGCTAGTATTATAAATAATTAATAAACCGACTTGCAAAGTTGCTGGCTGAAATATAGTGTGATCTATAGTCTGTCGGTTTCAAAAGAAGCGTGAATTTGCACAAAAATGATGATATCCGGCGAAAACAGGATTAGGATAAGACATATTAGTTAAACTTAACATTAACGCCAACCGGATGAAGTGTTGAAAAAGCTTAAATATCACATGCTTCGTTTATTAAAATTGAGGGATAAACGTTGTGACGTTGAAAGTGAGGAAATTGTGAGTCGAAAGTGTAGTGGAGTTTATAAGACATAATAAAAACTTTAGATAGGAGTTAGTCAGTGTATTTTTGAGATGCATCAGCACTCTGATCGTTCGTATCGGCGATAGTTCCGTCGGTGTCGGTCTCTTCGGTGCGGACTGATGTTGTTCGGGAACTCCGCTTTGTGTCGACGGGGGTCTGAATTTGTTTTTTACAAAATTTAAACCCATTTCGAAGCAAAAGCTCACCAAAGTAGCGAAAACAGTCTCCGGCAACACGACTTCAGGCTCCGCTTCTGGCGCTGCTTCCACCACAGACGCCGGGAACCGCTGCGAAGGTGGAGGTGCCACTGCAGATATTGTAGATGCCGGTCTATTCGAAGGTTCCGGAGCACTCGGTAGTAGTTCTGGAATCGTCGGAGATTGCTGTGTTGGGGGATTTCGCACGGTGCGGATGTGCTTTGTGGAGCGCTTCCTCTTCCCGGTGCCTGTGTTGGTGCCCTTTGACTTGGATTTCTTATCGGTTTTAAGAATGCTGAAAGGTTACATTGCCTTCTGGAATATTTCAAAACCGGAAAAAGCATACTTGATATCAGAATCACTGTCTTCCGGGTGATGTGCACTTATGGAAATGGTGTTTTCAACTCGGGCTTTGCTCTTTTTGACCGGCATTGCGTCAGATGGGGGTGGTTTGTTCATTAGAGCGTGCTAAATTTTAGTTTTTTACAAAAACAAACAAAATAACATGTCACAAAAAGTCAAAACCCACAGCTTTAAACCCGCCCCGATTCAGCTCCTTCTGCATCGATGGCGACGGCTTCCGTGCCGCCACAGGGCTCGGATTGTCCGGGCTCGTCTGGATGGTCTTTGTTTTCTTATATGTGCCCTTCCCGCCTTGATTCGCCGCCCCTGGCTGACCGTAGGCTTTTCCTCGACTTCTCCCGACCGGATTCCGCTTCGGAAACAGTGAAAACCCGTTCTTCTGATCGCCACTGTTCGGCTGCGCCGACCCACTACATCGCACCATCCCCGAAGACGGCATTGTCCGTGAGCTGGGCTGTGCCGTCCCACTGAGAATGCGACTTTCTCGGCCCGAATTCTCATTCGACTTCTTGACTTCGGCAGGTTGTCCGAACAACGACCTAAACAATGGTAAGCACATCCGGCGTGGGTGAATGGGGCCTATCCTCGGGGGCGAGTGATCCGTCATTTTCGGCATTTTTGGCGGCAGGGGAACGCTTTTACGTGGGTGAAAAATAAATTCTATAAATTTGCATTCTAAATCGGCACTCAATCATACTTCCGCAAAGGTCAGGTCCACAGACAACGTGTACGACATGTTTGCGTCCGCTTCTTTTTGATGTCATTTTTTGTTCAAATTAATAAAAACGGGGCCCAGTTAGTTCCGAAATTGCAAGCTGACGTCGAACGTGCATCCATAATTTGTCCAAACCGCCTATTAAGCGTAAATACGACCTTTCAGGGTTGTGTTGTCTTCTGAAATCCGTGTATAATAAGTTCCGCCGACAATTTTAATGACTAATGTAATGCGCTAAAATTCGAGGGAGCCAAAACTTTGCTCATACAAGCGATTTATGGCACACCAGAATAGTGGATTACGACATTTACGTTATACTACAACCACCACCAACGCCATTTTGCATACTAATTACCAGAATGAAAGCATCTTGGGGCTAAATTTTGCACGTTTTTCAAGTCATCGTCGAAATGGCGGATGACTTTTGCTTCCGTTTTAGCTGCTATTATAACATTTCCATTGCCACACGCATTTTAAAACTTTGGTCGGGTTTTTTTCTTTTAACTAATGTAAGTTTGGCGAGCTCTTTTTAAGTTTGGCATGTCATAGTCTTGTAGAATTGTAAAAATGTCAAAGGGTATAAAATGACGAGGTTAACAAAGGCCTTTGATAGGTTGACATATTTACCTTTGCTCTTACGTTGTTCCTATTTTTGGTTATACAAAGGTATCCTTGTCATATTCAATCTAATATTTAATGTGTTACGCGTTGTTTTTGTTTGAGCTAATGTCATCATGGATCTATGGTGCTGGAAAGACTGTATGTTTTTGCAGTTTATAAGTGACTGGGTTGGGTATATATGTGGTCATTTCAACAGTTCATTCAGAGATCAGACTTCTGCAGCGGATTTTTGTGTAACTTTAACTTATACTGCTGCAATTCCACCAACTACAGACAAAAAACTTTCATTGTGTTTTACAATGGTAGTTTTTTGTGGGACTTTTACTCGCCTTTTTTTACAAATGTCTTTTCATTGCGTTTTTTTCCTGAAAAGAATTGTGTTGGGCGTGTGAGTTTTTACAACCAATTTGTATCCCCCATAGAAATACTAATATTGTAGTTGTGGGTGGACTGTTGCATTACCTGGAAAATCTGAGCTATATATTATAAGCTCAAATGCCCAAGATTGATATACGACCGAATTGGTTTTCGTTTTATAATCCTTCATTGGCATTTGTTATTAAATTCATTGTTCAGTTAATCATTGTTGTCATATAAGTTAAGACTAGAGTATACTATACTGCGAAAAAGTAGTAAAAAACCACTTTGATCAGCGTCATTTTCAAAATTACCGTGTTTCTTGTTTTTGCCCGCCCTATAAATAATAACCCAGAAAGCTAAAATCTTACGTTTACCCGTCTTAAACATACAATTTAACTGTAATTTTAACAACCAGGCATACTGTAGTATGTTAAAAACTACGCATCCATGGTTTATGACACTGTTGACATTCCACTTATTGCTGAACATTCCGAGTCGAAACTCCGCCTTCTTATAAGCGTATTAAATATTACAGCGGGCCCTATTTAAGGATGGTGTCTCGGGATACAACTTTTCTTTTAATAGGCAAACTGTATAGAAAATCTGGTGATGTGAGCCTCTGGACCATTTTTGTTGGAATCTAATCTTTGCTTCTTATCTATTTTTTTGAGAAGGCGGCTAATTTGATTAAGTGTATTCAGCACTAGTCAGTCATTTGAGTTAGTTTAGATACAAAGAAACTAAGGTTCAAATGACGTTTGTTAAACATGCTCATAATTCATAGGTTGATTGGTACATTTTGCTTCCCTATACGCGCACTTGTTTAAAAATTGTGGTTGCAATTGAATTTGAGGGTGTTATTATGTCTGCTTTACAATTTTCAAGACAATTTTAGTTGACGTTTTGACCAGTTTGACGAAGGTGGTTCTTTTCCTAGAAGTTTGTAGTTTGAAATTGCTATTAAACCCGGAAAATAACCGCCATTCGTGTACTTTTCTGACTGATGTCTCGAGAGAATCCGTCTGCTTGAGATAATTTTATGACAAATGAATCCCCGAAGCCTTTCAAGTCCAAAAACATCAGATATAGCAAGCGTTTTAGGGCTTCGTCTTTGTGTTCATTGAGATTAAACCTTGACATTTGTACTCATTTGTTATATTTTGCGCGAATCCGGCGGCGGGATGATTGCATTTGACTTTTTTAATTAATGCTAAATATTTCAGAATTCTAGTGGTAATAATTTCATCAAAATGCAACGATTGACATCGCTACTTTTGTCCTGCTTCATCAGCGCCGCCGTCTTTGCCACCGTACACTCAAGACTGAACACTGTAGCGCCACCAGAATATTTCACAGCCCTGTTGAACGGGTATAGAGTTCCTTCAGATGATAGTGATTTTGTAAGTTTTCTGTTTTTACCGTTTCTTCACAGTTTCTAATCAAAACTCTTCCAGGTCGTCTCCACCGAAACCAAACGTAACTTCGGAAGAGCCTTCTCGGCAGGCCCTGCCAAGCACCCCCTCTGTTACTTCACAGCCCTACCGTGCCACTCGTATGACAAACGACCGTTTTCCTTTGACAGTAAAAAGTAACTCTCGTTGAACGTAATTCATATCAGAACCAAAGCCTAATTATTGTTTATTGTCGAGTTGATTAATGTGGCGGAGGCACTTATAAAATTCCAGTCGTTTTTGCTGTTTTATTTTGTAAAACTTAGATGCCACAGGTTGAAATTAAGTAATTTAAATTTTTATAATCATGTAAATATGTAATTAAAGTAGTATATTTCGTGTGTTTTGTGACACTTGCTTCCGCGTACCCATGTAAACAAAGAGTCTGAACAGTTGAGGCTATTATTATGGCTGAAAATAGTTTACTACAAACGATAAGAATCACTACATTTGTAAAGCTGACGTTGTTTTAGACAGATTGCACTCAAATGAGTCATAAAAAATGCACTTTAGAATAAAAAAGGTGTTGTTTCGACGCTACACATCTTGTTTTTATAATCATCATTTAACAAATTCAAAAATAAGAGACCTGACACACCGGAAATGAGTTTATTACGCCCTCAGTCACAGTCTATGTCATTGATAAAATGTCATGCTTGTTCTGTCATCTGACCACACTAATCTCATCAACGTGATTCTAGCCACTATCATTCAAAGTACTGTCACCAATGACTAGATCTATGCCCGTTGACGACACTTTGAAGTCATTCGAAACTGCACTCATTGACATTATCACATCGTCTAGATCGACACGAATAATATAAATGAAAACGTGTAGCCTAGAAAGATAAATGAATCCAACCGCACAACTGTCTAATCCCCGATGGTATTAAGCTAAATGTCAAATGATAACGTTTACTAAAGTTTGAAAAAACTGCATTACATCAAGTAAAAACAGAAGCATAATGTGGCAGGATATATTTTATGTTGATAAAGGCAGTGGGACCGCCGGTCCGTTCGAGATTTTCGAGAGTTTTATCGACACGAGACCAGTATTTGTCACGATGGGTTGTTGAAATGTCGGTGGAGATGCTTGTGCGGTTGTTTCGGCCTGGAGTTGATGTCGTGATTAGGAAAGTGAATACATAACTTACGAAATGGAGGTAAAAGTTGTCTATAAAACGGCACTAAAAGCTGACCACAACCATTTAGCGATGCCATTGTGTCCAAAATTTCAAGAACTTCAATCCGTTTTGCGAAACTCGGCGAAAACAATGAACTTCTGATGTGTGGAACGATGTCAGTCATGGCTTCGGCGACGATCTGGGCTGCGTGGGCGGTTGTTAGCATGTCTCGGAAGGCGTGAAGCGCAATGGTACTGTAGGGCTGTAAAGACTAACTTTCAAAAAGGCCGATTTTAGGTGTTTGCGAACTTCAACATCACAATGCAACCCCGTCGCCAACTGTTTCAACAACTCTCGCGCATCTTTGACCCTCAAATGGTTCGGATCCAGTTGCCATTCCACCGTCTTTCTCATCCCCACCCCCGGCACCAATCTCAACGGTAATCGTCTATCTTCATATGCCCCGATGAACCGTTTGCTCGCATCATTCAGCTGAATCGAGCATGACCGTCTCTTCGGTTTTGCAGGAGTAAACGGCCTCGTGTGCTTCTGCTCCGTTTGGATCGTAAATGCTGGCACCTGCAAAGTTCATCGTTCAACCCTACATAAACACTACATACAAACATAATATTATGACTACAGCAGGCCAAACACAACCCCAATGCATCGAAAAGTCCCCAAACAACATTGCAATTGTATGCAATCTTCGTCATACAAGACCGGTCTTTGATTACGTCGACATGTCGCGTTCAAATAACAAACCTTTCTCAGATTTGGAGTCTCTTTACGGTATAATATTTGATCACGTTTATTGTCGGCAACAATGTTATTTCGCCGAACGGGGACCCGATAAGCCGGGCTCACGGAACGCCAGCGGGGTTGTTGGCATTTGCGAGTGATGTCGTAGGCGATCATTTTGGAAAAATAAAATTGACATGTAAAATGGTCAAGCAAAGACAGACACAACAACGACGCAAACCGTCTTACCAAAGAGCACTTTCGGCATCGTGTACGAAATACGCTTCGATGGACTAAGCTGCTTTTCGTGTCTTTGGCGTATTTTTTCCGGAAATGCGCGCAGTCAATGTGTATTTCGATGTAGATGGCCGGCTTTAAGTGCCATTTGCTATTTGCTAAGAATGAGGGATGACCTGTTTATTGCAATCTTTTGAATTATAAAGACTTGAAATCGATAATTTGTGTTTTTAAAATGGCAGGAAGCTAGATTTGTGCTTTTTTTTTGAAAATTGAGATGAATCATAGACTGATACTGGTGTCGATGATGTCACTGAGGTAAATGCTCCAATAGGCAAAGTTGAAGAGAACGAAAGCGATTGGGAAGAGCATTCTGAAACACAATCTTTATAAAAACTCTAAAAATGAGTGCTCCCACCGCGAAACAATGTCAATCCGCTCAGCCTTCCCCCTCGCTGATAAAAGACTGCACCATCTGACCAGTTCGACCCGTTTCCGCTGGCCGACGTAGACCAAATCGTCGAATTCAGGTACAGTCGTCCATCCTGGTTCCTCATTTTGGCGTAAAACGTGCTCTGGCTGGTGGACATTCACGGATTGCAGGGCGATATCCTCTTCCCCGTCATACTGTAGACACATTTGAAGTTTTCTGTTTCTCCGTAGAAACCTGGATTTACGCTGACTATCGCCACGTTTCCAGTGGAAAAATTGAGCAAACATGGAACTTTTATGATTGTTGTGCTCCAGAGAGTTGTCAGCAACGTTTGTTAAGCGAGATTGGTTGTTGGTGATTTTACGCATTTCGCGATGCTCTTCCTGGATACCCATGTAGTTGACGACGGCGTATTCGATGAGGGATGCGAAAATGAAAACTGCAAGCATTAAACTTTAAAATTTAAAAGGGTAATTTAGATTAGAAACGTACTCCCGCAACTGCCAATCCAAACATCGATGGCTTTGGTGTAGCTTACTGGAGGCAAGTTGGAGTTTATGGCTGGAAATGTCAACTTTAGAAATTGAAAAGTATTTGAAAAAGCTTACAGTGATGTGTGACGATCATTGTGAGCAAAGTGACAATAGCCAGAGGCACGCGAGCAGCCGTGGATTTCCAGTCGATCCAGTAGGATACCCAGGATACGGCTACCAACATAGCGGAGCTAAAAGGAGTTTCATTAGGTTTTTTATGCATTTCAAACTTATAAAACACCAAAATTGATTGAAATTTGCAAAAACTGCTATGACGCATCTTATCGAAATCGTCAAATTTGATCAAAAATAAAGTTAGAAGCCACTTACGGAATATAAAGTTGAAGCAAGAAAAACGAAAACACTCGAGTGAGAGTGAGTTCGACCCGTAGACAGGAGTAGCTACCCGTATTCGTCACACTGTCACACGTTTCATTCGAAAACTTTGTGATGACAAAGTTTGGCAGGGCACTGTTGACCGTATCCAGCACCTTGATGCCTTCCTCCTTCCACTTGTAGATGATGTCATTGGCTGTGTAAGCGTCTGAAATGGCACATCTCCATCAACTAAAAGTTTAAAAATGACGTTATAACTTACAACTTGCAAAGTCAATCACGCATTTCTGGACGTCCATTGGATATTTCACTGAAAATCCAGACAATTACCACAACTTTAAATGAAAACCCCAAAAGATGGACATACATAAGTTCATATTGCAAGACAAAATCAATGTCAACCTCCGATTATAGAAAACTTTGCCATCTGAGCGGATTTTGATGAACTTGTTTTCCTGATCGAGCATGTGATACCAGCCATTGCGTTCATTTTGGAAAAAAGTGTCCTATAATTTGACATTTACAATGCCGTAGGGGTCAAAATAAACAAACCGGTATCCAAAGCTTCTGATCCTTCGCAACATTGATAAATTCAAAGTTCCTGTACTCATTCAAATGCGTGAATCTCAATCTTTCGTCGAACCATTCCTGCTGGAACCGAAATTGTGCCACATATTCCATATTCCGTTCCTTCACGGCGTTTATTGATCGAATCCGCAAACTCGTTTTGACAATTACCGGCCCACGCTTTTCCTTATACGGGTCTCGACCCGGAGGTCTAACCGCTGGATCATAGTTATCAAGGAGGTCGCAGATTGTCATTTGTTCCCTCCATGCTTGGAAGTTTGTTGTTTTTCGATCAAATTGCGTGCGTTTACTGTAAGTTTTTATGGATGAGCTATAAATAGGATGTTAAAAAGTTCAAACGAACCAATTCGAACGCTTCTTTTTATGGTGAACACCAGCAGACGCCGTAATTAGGGCAATTAGAATCAATGCAAGAGCTTGGGTCAGCCAGCCGCAAGCGCAGCGGTGGTACATGGCCTCATTGGTGGATTGGAAGGGATCAAAAGGGGTAAAGGGGGTTGAATGAGGGCTCTGGAATGGGTTTAGTTTGAGTAAATCTTAATTTGAGTGTTAATATTTCGACGAAAACGCGATGTTGGTAGACATTTGAAAAACCGTTTTCAAGAATGTCTCAAGTATGAACTCTTGGAAGAACGGCATTTGGAACGCACTTTCAACTTAGTAAAGACGTTTTTTTTCAACGTTCACAGTTTGAAATGTGAGAGAGTTTGAGTTTCGGATGTAGCATAGGTCCTGGAGGAAGTGTCTCAGATTACCATGGGAAACTGATTTGTCGGAGGATGATGTTCATGGATGGCAACCGGCAAAAAAGAACTATGTTCTTAGGGTATTTGGTGGACCATAAAGCAAAACAATAGAAAACTTAAAGTTTGGTGTTGGAACAAAGAGGATGATGGTTTCCGCAAAGGTGGCCAAAGACAATGTATTCGTAAGTAGAAGTTGTCAGAATACGGATAAGTGGTTTCTATTTTGACTTTTAAAGTGAAGATTTTAAAAAAGTAAGTAACTCTTGGAATTTGCAAGTTGTAACTATTAACCAAAGACCAGTCTGCATATTGCAACGTCCAAGTTATAAAAAGGCGAAACAAGATAAAGCTATCAACGTCAAAAATCGCAATGTCGCTTGCAGAATACTACCCAATTTCAATGACGCTACCCCTTCGCGCCTTCGAAGTTGTGAGGTGAAAGAAAGGCGCGCTTGAAATGAGGCAAATTAGGTTTTGCCACGCGCCGTTGCACGATTTACGACCTCCACCGACGGCTTCGACCTCAAAAGGCACGCAGCTTCTCCTTGAAAGCTGCCAATTACAACCATGACGAAAGGTTGTGGGGCCAACTTCTGTCTGTGATTCGTGTATTTTTGTTTCTAAATACTATGACGATGGCGTCTGAAAGACTAAAGATTCTTGCCAGCATCGCCGACATCATCATCAACTGACGAATGTTCTTGTTTGTTTAGCAACTGCAAGGTGCCATGCCGATGTCGATGGCCAACAGCAAAACAGACGACAAAGAAAAGAACAAATAGTTTTCCAGATTGAATTCCGAGAAGATGAAAGAGACGCGAACACGCAAAGATTCCGAGGAAAATTTTTCTGAATAGGTTTTGACTGAGTTTTTTCAATAGCCGAGTTAAAATGCAATTTTTAGGTGGCATCCGGAGACAAGACGGCATTGTACTTTTTTGTCCACGTTCAAAACTCGTGGAAAAAAGTGACGACGATAAGTGATGTTTTTTTAAATGAAGGCGGAAGTGAGTTTTTTGGTAAACTTTGATTTTGTTATTTTGGACTGAAATAAAGGGCAGAAAAAGTGAACAAAATTTGTACAGGATGCTTAAAACTGTCTTAGAACTAATTTTATTCGATAAAAAGTAATGAAAAAATGGTAAAAGTAAAAGTTTTATGGGCTGTCTGCACGAAAAAGTCTAATAATACCGTTTTCTCGAAACATAATAATGTCCACCGTTAAGAAACATGTTGATTGATACGTAATAGCGGTATTTTAGTACCTCAAGTCATTAAATATTCATAGACAGACAGGAAATGGCGACTAGTGACCGCTCCAATGGCAACAAAACGCGAAAAGCTTAACCAATTTACATTTATGACTGTTTCAAAGCAGCTAAAAAGGACATTCACCATAGCAACCGGTTAATTTTGCCTTTTTTTAAAGATTACTTTTTATAGACCACCTTTGTGTTGTAATGTTTACCTAAATTGAAAAAAAACAACATCGAAAACCAATACATGCCTTTTTAAGCTTAAAGGTAGAGGTACGCTGCGCCTGTTGCCTCAGGGCACTTAATCCCCGCCAACAGGGGGGACTGAACAAGCAAGTATAGAAAAAAAAGAAGAGGGCACATCCTGTGCCCGGCGGCGACGCTTTTTTTTCACCACCGAGAGCGGTGAGTAAGTCAAGTGGAGAGGGACGACGACAGGCAAGTAGTAGCCGAAAGAATACAAGCCCTTGAGGCACAGGGAAGGCACCTCCGGCCTGCCTGGCCTGGCTGAAAAGCAGCGTCACATGAGATTACGTGCAATGTCTCCGGTGCGATGCCCCGGCGAAGAGGACCAGTTAAGGACGACGAGGAGCTGGCTGTGCCGTAGCCGTAGGGCAGGCGAAGACATCTTCGAAACAATGATGAGGTGCCGAGAGGACGACTTCCTTTTTCGGCACGGGCCATTTGAGACAAGGAGGCTAGGCTATGATTAGAGGGGTAGCGGCTGGAAAGCCGATTTCGAGCAACGTGAGAGAGGGGTTTGTTTGGGTTGGCACTGGCGGAGCAGAATCTTATTATATAGCTCTAGGGGGGCTTCTAATCAACAAAGAGGGGCATAGACTTGGGCCCATTGGGCATAATTACCGCTTTTTTTAAAAAAGTTTTCGAAAACAGCCCAATGCCAGATCGAGTCTTTTGAAGTCAAATTTACCGTAACCCCGCCCCTTTTTGGCCATTTTTACAACTTTTTCAAATCACCTACGCAGATTTCGAACAAGCTATATGGCATTCGAAAGAGCATCAAATTCAAAGTTTTTCGAGCAAACTAAACTTGCCAATCGATAATTTCGACGTTGTTATGAATTTTTTAAATCAAAAATAGTCAATTTTTCCCAACTTTTGAACGGCCATAACTTTTTTGCAAGAAGTCTTTTGAAACGGGGTGTGTTTCAATCGATAGATGTTAACTTGAACTATAAATTGGCTTTTATGGCCTAAATTCAAGTTAACATCTATCGATTGAAATAAACCCCGTTTCAAAAGACTTTTTGCAAAAAAGTTATGACCGTTCAAAAATTAATAAAAATCGACTATTTTTGATTTAAAAATTTCATAACTACGTCAAAATTAGAGATTAGTTCTTGTTTGCGTAAAAAATTTTCAAATTTTGATGCTCTTTCGATAACCAAAAAAAACATTTTAGGTAGCTTGGCCTACCCTAAAGCCCCAAATCTCACCACCTGCCACCCCTATCCACCGCAACATACACCCACCCCGTCATAACTCAACCTCAGCATAACTCAAATCCAGCTGAAAAGTGTAAAAACACTTGCTACCCTCCCCTTCTCCATCTATAAGTAAGAAAGCCCCCGATAATCACATTTCCCCCGAGTAAAGTCAAGTTCTAAAAACACTCTAATAATTATTGTCCCATCTGTCAAAACATCAGCCTGTAAGACGAAAAACCTATTACATTCAACCGAAAAACAAGCATAACAAAAACAAATTTTGGTGCTAATAACGTTCTAATTGCAATTTTAAGTTTAACAAAACCCCTAAAGAATTCACAATTTACTTGAGCGAGTTAAGCTTGAACTTTTTGTCGACGTAGCGATCCATTTTCCGGCTGACGGCAGGGTCCCATGGCATTCCGGAGTCTGGGGGTGTGTAGTCGAAGGCTTGGTCTTCGTAATCGTACCATTCCTTCTTCGGCTTGAAACTGCGGTAAAGGCGTTGATTGCGCAGCGAAATTACTTGGCCGCCTTCGCCCGGGAATGCGGTGATGCCTGGAGGAATAATAAGCTTAACTAAGAAAAGTATGAGGGTAAAACTGACCTCCATGGACAGCTTCAATATCATCTGGATGGAATCTCGCCGGATGCTCCCTGACCGCCAAATTGCCCGGCTTTGAATCGTCGCGTGCCAGTTTCGCGTAGCTGGTCAAGTTTTCCTTCGGTGTCGAGTAAAATTCAAGCACATCGGCGCCGGTTTGAAGCTTATGAAGGTCGGAATTTGGCACGGAGAGGCCCAGTTGCTCGGAAAGGTCCGTAAGAATCTGAAATCTCAAAATTTATATATAAAAACCGAATTTTCACAGAACCAACCTTAAATTTCAATTCCAAATCATCCCCAAGGGCAACACTTTCCAAATGATTGCTTCCAGCAAGCTTCTGAATAGAACTCGACACAATTTCTTTGACATTGGCTGGCGGAGCATAGGGTTTGCTGTACTTCAGGAAACCTCGCGCCCGAATTTGATCCATCTCGGCCTCAACATTGACTTCTGGGTCTAAATCAAAGGATTTCGTCTTCGGTGGGACTGCTTTGACATCCTTGCCAGTTTGAAATGATGGCAGGATTGATCGGAGCTTTTCCTGGAAGAAAATATATATAAAAACATCCGACGTGAAGTAAAGTTGAAAGCTGGCTATGCTTACCTTCTGTTCGGGCGTCAACTGCGGCGCATCGCTGGCAAATCTTTGTGAGACAGTTGATAAGGATGGTGTACAGCGTTTAGGGAGGATAATGAGGGTTCGGGACAGCATCTGAAGGCAAATGGTTGGTGAAACGGAAAAGCAGTCAAAAACGATGTCGAAGGTTGTAAAATCGCGTGAAAAGGTCAGGAGAGCTGGTTCGATCGATCAGGTATGTAAAGGTCAAGGTTTGATTGCAATTATAGGTGGAAAAAGAAAGTATTCTAGAGTTTTAGAAGCTGGTAAAAGAAGACCTGAAGAACAGTGAATTGTTTTTCGATTGTAGGGGGTCAGCTAGTTTTTCGTTATAGGAGATGCATTTGTGGTAAGAGATTGACACAAGTGTACACGGCTTCTTTGTTCCTGCGCGCGGTTACTCAGAGTTGTTACCTCCGGAGGATTAGGACCCGGATCCGGATCTAGATCCGGGTTAAAAGACTCGGATCCTGGGCTCCGGATCCGGAGGATTCGTAAACGAAAATCCGTAGGGATCCTCCGGAGCGGAGGATCCGCAAAATTAAAAATCCTCCGGATTTTGCTCCGGAGGATCCGAATTTGGCGGATCCTCCGGAGTTTGCCGCCAAAATTGCGAAAAGCGCTTTGCTAGCCCGGCAATAATTGCTTTTTTTGGCGTTACCAGGGGTAAATTCCCGTTCGAAAGACTTTAAAACACGCCTCAAATAATTTTTTGAAAAAATTGTAAGGGTCCCCCCTTACCATTGTATTTCTTAAAAAATGTTCGAGCTCCGGAGGATCCGAGGCTTAGGATCCGGATTCGGAGGATCCGCGCAACATGCTCCGGAGGGATCCTCCGGAGCGGAGGATCCGTAAATGTGAAAATCCTCCGGATCTCGGATCCGGAGGATCCGTGGTGGCTCCGGAGCTAACAACTCTGCGGTTACTTTTTCAAAAGTCGATTTCGCTGTTTGTTATTTGTGAGTCGTTTTCGTTTCCGTTATGCTATTTCGTACCCTTACAGATCGTGTTTTCATTTTTTTCTGATATTCTCGGGCTTAAAGTTGGATTTGCAGGTTCGAATAGCCGTCATCCTTGACGTGCATCCTCAGTAACCTTAACCATGTCCAAATCCGCGTCAAATGGCTCTTCCAGTAAAGCCAGCGTTTTTTCTGATTTTGTTTCATTGATTGTGGACGACATGGTATCATTTTCTGTTATTTTCAACTAGTCAAGTATGCTTTCATATTACAGCACGACAGATTCTACCCTCCTGTGCACGAACTTTGAAATTTCTCACCACAAGTCACCGCAAGTCACCGATCAACTTTTTTGACGGCCTCCTACTCGGCCTATGGCGGCCAGATTTTGATAAATTTCATATCGAAGCCGGGACTTGTTAGGGGCTATCGATAGAGACCAGAAACGCCGGGATTGGAATCGAATTGGCCGAGAAAATGCCATCCAAAGTAAGCGATCAAAGACCAGCTGCGCGCGAGTTTCAAACTGACCACCCAGGTTTGACACATTTGCTCTTGGCGAAGCGTCAGCAGCGTCTAGATCCGCACCTAAATTCCATAAATCCGCCTTGTTTGATCCCCCATTTCATTTAAAAAGTTGCCTAATCAGTCAAGAATTATGATAGAAGCAAGAAAATGGGTGTGAAAGGGCTAATTAGGAAGTATTTTCACAATCTGGGCGCATCAAGGACCACCCACGTGGGCCACCGCAGTGGACAAACTCTAAAATCCGAGCGTCGAGTTTGGCACCTTTGTTGTTTCTTTTTTGGCTTTTCCTTCCTTTCCTACGTTGACCTTACAATAAGAAAGCTATTCCGGTGATAGGGGCACATTTGATAACAAAATTTTGAGGGCGAGTGTGAAATCTGGGTGGTCGATTTGAAACTCGCGCGCAGCTGGTCTTTGATCGGTTACTTCGGATGGCATTTTCTCGGCCAATTCGATTCCAATCCCGGCGTTTCTGGTCTCTATCGATAGCCCCTAACAAGTCCCGGCTTCGATATGAAATTTATCAAAATCTGGCTGCCACAGGCCGAGTAGGAGGCCGTAGAAAAAGTTGATCGGTGACTTGCGGTGACTTGTGGTGAGAAATTTCAAAGTTCGTGCACAGGAGGGTACACCCATTTTCGATTGAAATTCAATGAGCCGTTTGCGAAACTCTTCAAAGACTTCGCTAACATGCGTGCTGAAGAACATCAGTTTTTCACGTACAACAATCGCCTCATTTTTGCTGACGACACCCCTCGGAAGCTGAAGATAAAGAATAACGATTTCATTTATTTGACTTATTACAACTCTCTTCCGATTGTCTGGTCCGATGTGAGTTTTTTTTGGGGTCTTTTTACTTATTTTATTTTTATCGTCTTTTTGTTCTTTTTATCGACACTATTTGAACTTTAGAAAAACGGCGATACAAGACTGAAGATCGAATACGATGAACCGTTGCGCAAGTTGATCGAATCCAGATGCACTAAGCCATTGTCACAGTACAGGCTAAAGTACAATTCACGCGAAGTTTCTGCCACTGATACGCCACGGTCGCTTCGAATGCAACCTGATGATTGGGTTTACGTCTTGGCCCCTGAAGGCTACAATTCTCACGCTTTTGACAGTAATTCTAATTTCTGGATTCATGACATGGTAAAGTTGGCTGTTTTAAATTAAAGGATCGTTTTGATTATTTTGTTTTCAGAATGGTACCAAAATAGAAATTAAGAGTTATTCTTTCTCAACAGTTGGCCAAGTCATGAAGCGTTATACAGCTCGAACTGGTATTCCCGCGTCGCAGTGCCGATTTTTGTACAAGTTTCGCGATTTGAATCCAGAAGAGAAGTTGGAAGATCTGAAGATGAAGAGAGGCGATGTCATTGGTGTCATTTACAAAGATGTTGATGGTCCCGGATGCCCAGTGGAAAAAGATATTACGTTTTGGGTTGCCGATGAGGTTAGTTTACTGTTCGTTTTACCGCTACACAGCTACCATTTCGCACTTTAAGGCCGGTGACAAACGGCAACTCACTATGAAAAGCAATGCCACTATCCGCGAGGTCCTGAAGACCTACTCCACCATGCGAGGCATCTGTGTCACTGACTACCGTCTCGACTTCAAAAACCTACGCAGTGCCACCGCTATTTTGAAGGAGATCGGCCTGAAAGATGGTGATGTCATCAACGCAGTCCGCGAACTTCGCATTTGTGAACTTTGTCACCCTGGTCAGACTGATGACACACGTCTTGCCATATGGATTAACGATTTGGTATGTTTTACCACACGTTTAACCATTTTAAGTAAACCGTTTTCATTCTACACTGTTTCAGACTGGCCGCAGAACGCGTGTTCGTGTAAACTACGACACTCCACTGCCTCAAATTATGCGAGCATACATTAGCCATGTTTATCCGTCCGATTCTACGTCTCCTGATGAATATCGCGTAATTTACAGAGGCTGCCGCAGAGACAATCTAGATCCGACTATCACACCGCGAACAATGAAAATGAAAAATAATGACTCGCTTGAGTTTTTCTTTTCTCAAAGAGGTGATTGAACTTATCATAGTAACACGGCTTTTATGTTTAAATCAGACAGATACGATGTGCTTTATTGATTACGTGTTTTCTTTGCAATTTTGTTTACATAAAAGGTGCTGTCATTACGCTTTTACTTAACCCCGAGAAAGCGATATTGGTTAACATTCCAGTGATACTTTTCATTACCGTATGCTCTTTTGTCAGGTTTTTCTGATTGTAAATTAAGCTTTGCAGACTTTGATTTCTTAACCTGAGCCATGTCCTCTGAATTTGTTTCAGTGATTGTTAAAAATAAGGTACTGTAGATTTAAAATACTAGGTTTACAATAATCCTGTTTTTACAGCCTTACAGTACTCACTTTCGCTTGAATCTTGATGAACCCTTTGCGAAATTTTTCGAAGACTACGCCAACTCGCATACCAATAAACGTAGCTTCATGTACAACAACCGCATTATTTATGCCGATGATACCCCTCGGAAGTTGATGATGAAAGACAATGATTTCATTTTTGTGTATCATACCACGTCGCTTCCTATCGTCTGGGCTGATGTTAGTTTGTTTTGTTGTTGACAATCAATTTCTAAAAGTTTTGTTTCAGAAAAATGGCGACACAAAATTTAGAATCGAATACGACGAGCCATTGCGCAAACTTATGGAATCCCGCTGCACTGAACCGTTATCAAAGTACCGGCTGAAGTACGACTCACGTGAGGTTTTTGAAACTGATACGCCACGGTCGCTTCGAATGCAGCCTGGTGATTGGATTTATGTCCTTCATCGCGAAAAGGACAGCTTTCACAAGGATAAATTTCCCTGGTATTTCTGGATTCACGATATGGTACGGTAGACTTATTTCACGTTACTTATTGTCTATCTTCGTTTCTTTTTTTCAGAATGGTACCAAAATTCAAGTTTCCCGTCAGTCATGCTTCAAAGTCGCCGATGTTATGGAGATGTATACAGCTCGAACTGGCATTCCCGTTTCACAATGCCGATTTTTGTACAACTTCCGTGACTTGAATCCAGAAGACAAACAAAGCTGTGTAATTAGAATTGGTATATATACCGATAATTGTACCTTTAATCACATTGTTTTCCTTTTCGCGTTGTGTTTTTGTTTATCTTTGTCATTTTTGTGATTGAGGCGTGTTTGCAGGTACGAATAGCAACCAACATTGACGCCTCCTCTACCATCTTAACCATGTCCCAATCCGCATCGAATGGCTCTTCTAACAACCTCAGTGTTTCTCCTGATCATGTTTCATTGATTATAGATGACAGGGTATGTTTTTTTGGGATTTAGACTACCAACTTTGATTCTGTATTACAGCAGGATCAATACAACGCTCACGTTCATTTGAAACTTGATGAACCGTTTGCAAAATTCTTCAAAGACTTCGCTAACACACGTATCGATGAACGTCACCATTTCACGTACAACAACCGCGTCATTTTTGCCGATGATACTCCTCGGAAGTTGATGATGAAAGACAACGACGTTATTCGTGTGACTTGTTATGACATGTCGCTGCCTATCGTCTGGGCCGATGTGGGTTTATTCAAGTGCGCTTACTGTGATTTCTAATAAATTTATTTCAGAAACACGGCGACACAAGACTTGACGTCAAGTACGATGAACCGTTGCGCAAATTGATGAAATCCCGCTATGCTGAGCCGTTGTCGCAGTACAGACTGAAGTACAATTCACGTGAAGTTTCTGACGCTGATACGCCACGGTCGCTTCGAATGCAGCCCGATGATTGGATCTATGTTCTGGCTCCCGAAGGCTACAATTTTCACGCTTTTGACAGTAATCCTAGTTTCTGGATTCATGACATGGTAAAGTTGACCAATTCAATGATTGTTTCTAATATTCTGTTTTCAGAATGGTACAAAAATTGAAATTGATCGTGGTTATATATCAACAGTTGCCGAAGTCATGGAGCGCTATACTGTAAAAACTGGTATTCCCGCGTCGCAGTGCCGATTTTTGTACAACTTTCGCGATTTGAATTCAGACGTGAAGTTGGCAGATCTGAAGATGAAGAGGGGCGATGTCATTGGTGTCATTTACAAAGATGTTGATGGTCCAGGATGCCCAGTGGAAGAGGATGTTACGTTTTCGGTTGCTGATGAGGTCGGTTTAGATTCACTGTTTCTCCAATGAATTTTCACGGTTCTAGACCGGCAACAAACATCAATTCAACATGAAAAGCACTACCACTGTTCGCGATGTACTGAAGGCATATGCCACAAAAAGAGGTGTCTGCATCGCCGAATACAATCTCGATTTGAAAGGGTATTTCAACAAGTCTGATACCTTGAAGAAGCTTGGCGTAAAAAATGATGATGTCCTCAACGCAGTCCGTGAACTTCGCGTTTGTGAACTTTGTCATGATAAGACGGATGACCCGTACGTTCCAATATGGATTCTAAGTCAAGTAAGTTTGCCTCAACTTACTATTGTGGTTGTGTATAAAGAACAGACATTTTAGGATGGAAGACGAACGTGCTATCGGCTTAAGTATGACACTCCTGTGGTTACAATTATTCGTTTACACGTTTCTCGTAAATTTAAACCTGGGACCCTTACTACCCGTGATTACCGTGTCGTTTACCGAAATCGGCGAATTGAAGACCATGACTTGACTGTTACTCCACGGACGCTGAAATTGAAAAATCATGAGTATTTTGAGTTTTTCCTTACTATGAGGGGTGGATAGTATGCCTTTTTTTGTTGTTTTTGTTACAACTGTTTACTAAAGACGTTGTTTTTTGATAAAATGTTTGTCACACTTTGATGTTCTTTGTGATTTTTAATGCTGAAAAAGAAATAAACATTACCAATACAAATAACAACAGGAAGGTAGACTGGTTTCAGAACGAGTTAACTTCATTCTGTACATTTTTTCTAATATGATGCTCTCATTGCGCTAGTGCATAGTTCAACTTGCGTTTTTCCTTTTCGGTTCAAAATTCTTATTTTCGTGACTTTTTCACGTTTTTTTATTTCGCTTATGTTACACTGGTCAATTACTAACATTTTTAAAGGGAAAAAAACCAATAGTCACCAGGATGAAGTTAACAAAAATCGCAAAAAAAGCTAATAGCGCAATGAGCGCATCACGTGAGCGCGTGTGCAAACAAAACGCGCTAGTGGCATAAAGTTGCGTTTTCACTTCGGAGTGTCGTGGCGTCCCTGCAATTGGATCAATGTACATACAAAATTTGTGATGCTAAGAGTATGCGACAGTTGGGACCTTTCATTACAAAGTTGCAACGCGGCCTTATGTTCTAATTTCATCATAGAATGTTATCTGCCAGCGCTTTCTTAGTTTGCACCTATTTTGTAACAGAGATGGGGGTTAGCGAAATCAGTTAAATACCCAGTTTGCTTTAAGAAACGATTTCACTATGAGTCTTATCAAACTCCCGTTGACTGGTCTTCGATTTGTTGTTCGTTATCAAATATGATAATGCTTACCACAATCACGTACGTCTATTTTAGGAAACAACTAAAAAGTACATGGCCACGTAAAAAATGAAAAACCATCCCGATAATGTGGCAATTGCTCATTTACAAGGTATGTTTCACCTCAAGATATAAATATGCTAATTTTTTTTAACACACCTTTGTTTAAAATAAACATAATGTCTACTTTTGTTTACTATTTACAGAATCTGAGTTGAGCAACGACTTAAAAGACGTTGAAACGCGAGCACGAGATGCTCGAAAGCGTCAGAAACCCACCGAAACTGGCCCCCAACCGCGAAAAAAGGTATGTACTGATCACCCACGCCAGTTGTCGGCAGAGTCCAGCGGCAAACGACGCATCAAGTCAGTTCATGGAACTTACCTACGTGCTCAAAAGTATGAAGACGACGTGGATTTTGTACCGGCACCCCCCAGAGAATGGGAAAATTGGTACATTATCGATTGGGAAGGGGGAGTCGCTTTCAAAGCGATCCACTTACCAAAAAGGTACATCCGAGCATCTCCGGAAGGCATGGTTGATCTGGTGTTTACACACCCTCAAGGGTGGGAAGTGTGGAAGCCGTTTAAAAATAATGATGGCACGTGGTCATTTCAAAGCCAGCATGGCCAATGGCTCAGTGCCAATGCTGATGGAAGAGCGTGCACTGTCGAGAAGAAGCAAGAGTGGGAATGCTTTTGGCTTGAGAATTGGGATTGAAGTTTAACTTTTTGCATAATTTAGTACAAAAAACGTTTTAATTTTGCATTTGAAGTTCAATGTTTTCTAGTTTACATTGTTTGAGTCAGCAGCTTTGTTTTGTTTTCCCGCATTGTATTCATGTGCAGTGTTCTCAATAAAGATGAGTCAGCGAGGTGGAGTTAGGGATCGTTTTTTGTACGGTTTGCGACAGACCAGTATGTTTCGATGTCAATAAGTAGTCCAACTCGTTGCTGTCTTCGACTCGACGTCTTTTGAACACACATTTTGTAATGAACGGAAGCGGGTAAGTTTAGTCAATCTGTCGAGTTACATTGCAACCGCGTCTTGAGTACTTACGTAGCTGTAGCGACAAAAGTTTACACAATGACTTGCTAAACCATCAGGGACTTTTTAAACGTGATATATTTGTGTCCGTTTGTAATAATCACATCAACGCTTTTTTTTAGAAAATTTTACAAAGTTTCAACATCAATTTGAAAAATGAGCAATCTAGACACGGCTCCACCTCGTAAGAGGCTCCACGTCGATAATGAGCAACGAGGTAAGTCAAGTTGACAATACATAATTCGAATTGTTGTCTATTATCAACTGACTTACTATTTACAGACAACGAACTAAGCAACGACTCTCATGACGTCGAATTGCGACTAATACAAACCCAAAGCCAAACCAATTATGCAACAACCACTCCGATAGCCAGTGAACAAAAGCAACCAAACTTCAGTAAGTTGTCGGCTGAAGCAGGTGGACACCGACGCCTCAAGTCCGTGAATGGAACTTTTCTGCGCGCTCTTGAAGACAAATTGATCATGGCCCCGGCTCCAGCGGGCGATAGTGAAAACTGGTACGTCGAGAATTGGAACGGCAAAGTCGTCTTCAAAACATATAATGAACCCGGTAGATTCCTGAATGCATTCCCAGATGGCAGCGTTGACTTTGCTTACACGCTTCCCAAGATGTTGGAACAGTGGGTGCCGTATTGTAACGACGATGGTACGTGGTCATTTCAAAGCCATCATGGTCAATGGCTCAGTGCTGGAGCCGATGCCAGTGTGAGCACCGTAAAGGAGAAAGGAGATTCAGAAGACTTTTGGCTTCTATGGTGGAATTGAATGAAGTTTTGATGGTTGTTGATATGCAATTGGAGATGGACGTTCTTTATAAAAAGTTTGATAGGCCGGGGTATCCATTGGAAAGTGACATCGAACACCCTCCTTTTTATACGCGATTACAAAAAAAGAAGTCAAAAATATAAACTTGGTATTTATAGCGCTCAAACAAGCACAAGTATGTCGTATTCAGTTGAAACAAAATCCCCATATACGTAAATTGGGTTTAAATGAACTAAAAAGGTATAACTTCTGACTCAATTTCGTAGTCCCATAATTTGTTCAACCAAAATCTATCGAAATTGAGCCTCAAATCAAACTCAAAGTCACATAATGGATCTACCCAGAGTCTGTCATCACTTTGTTTATCGTCACTCGGATTGTTTATAATAAGTACGCGCAATGCGTGGCTAGCTCAATCTGTTCAGTCTAACTTTTAGCTGGCTGTTAGTGTTTTTAAATGGATGCAGGTCCAGCGGGTTTTGTCGGAAATTGATTAGTCATTCATACGGCACCTACGGTTATGCTTGCCTCCGAGCTGCCCGTTGAAAGGCGAATCACGCTCCCACGTCAAAAAATTTAAATTGTTTAAACCGTAATGATAAAGATATTTTTTTTGTTTTTTATTAGTTTAAAAAATGAACAATTTGAGATAATGTCAAATGCGAATGAATGAATATTGTAGGGACACCCTTTTACGTGCCATTCAAAACATTACTGTAGACTTCCATTCTCTTCTTTCGCCTTTGCTACACCTGTTTTTGGCTACAACAAGAAAGGTTGTAACTATACGGCACAATGTTGGTATACTACAAGTTTTTAATTCTATGCAATCCGTTTCAACTAATTTTTCCATTGACAGACTTTTCACCTGCCACAACGTGGTGAACGGTTTGCAGACTTACTTTTCTCAGTGTACCAAACTTTCGTCAGCTTCCTGTTATTCCAGCATGGCGTCGGAAAGTGAACGGTTTATCGGCATGAATCTCACATTTGACGATGTCCAACCAGAACAAGTTTTTCTGGTAACCCATATTTTTTGTTACACTTTTTATATATTGGGCTTCATTTGCTTTCCATTTGCGATATTCATTGTTTTTACAAAATCACCTAAAGGAATGAAATTCTACTCGTATCTTATTGTCTATCAGCTTAGTATGACAATATTGTTCAACATAACCTTGCTGGTAAACGATCCAGTGATTTTATTGCCATTCTATATGGTTTACTTGAATGGCCCGACAGGTTACAACTATGATTTCACGTGGTATTTCTTTGGTCTGATCATACTCATGTTGATTTTATTAATACAATCGACGATGACACAGATGTTCTACCGTTATATAAGTCCTTTTTCCGATGTGACTTTTATAAAACTGCTTTTAAAACCATCAGTTTTTGTGACACTTATGGTTTTTGTTCTTTTCGGAATGATTGGATTGCTTTTGGGTATGTTTTAAACTGGCAAAAGTATACTTATATAGTCAGTTTAGTGCCATTGGCCGTAGTAAGCTCAGAAGGACCAAAACTGCGAGAACTTATTACTACTTTTCCGTTCTTGGCTGAAGTTTTTCAAAAACACCCATTTGTAATCGGTTATTTCCCAGACCACGCCGAAAATGTTCGTTTGAGCGTTGAAGTCGCCTTTTTAAGTGGAATGATACAGATTCCAATGCTTGGTCTCGTCATTCTGTATTTAGTGCTTATGCTTCGCCGTTTAAAACGGAAACTGCAACCTCAAAAGTATTATCTTCATGCGATGTTAAGCAGGTATGCAATAGACGTCTAACACTTTTGACAAACTTGTCATTCCAGATTTGTGCCCTGATGTGTATGATTAAACCGTATCGTCTTTTTATAATGGAAAAATTTGGAATTTGGCAACCGGCACATAAAAGATCCGCAGTGAGTACCGACTAAAACGTTTTTGCCAAAATCGTGAAACATGGCGTGATCAACACGTTTCATAGTTAATCGCTACATTTTAGCCTACCGTCGCCAGCCGGTCACTGGGAATAGCGACGCCGTCGGACGCAGCTTTAACAGTGACACCCATGAAAAGTAACATCAAAACAGAGCCACTTCAAAGCTGGACATAATAAATGTAGTGACCTGGGACACTGTAGTGACCTGGGACACGAGTAGAAGATAGACATTTATTAGGCCCTCGGCCACCCCTTTTATAGGGTGCCGAGGCCACACACAAACGCGTGGGAGAGATGCGGGAATTAGCATGGCCGCATCCCAACACCTCCCCCAGCCGATAAGTACAACAAAAAGAGGCTCATATCTTCTCGCGTTTCGTGTTCTGTTTCTTTTACGACGTGCCTCTTCGTCGGGTCATCTTCGTCCTCGACCGTTCTTCGTCCTCGTCCGGCGTCGACGATTCTTCTTGACGTCCAACATCGAGCCATCCTTGATCGCCGCCGTCCTCCCTATCCAGGTTCCGAGGCACTCCATGGCCGACATCCTGATCCTTGACCCGCTCGACCGTTCCTCGTCCTCGATTCGTCACCGACGCCTTCCCGCTTCAGAGTTCTGGGTGCTGCATCGACAATCGCCACTGTAGTGACCTGGGACACGAGTAGAAGATAGACATTTATTAGGCCCTCGGCCACCCCTTTTATAGGGTGCCGAGGCCACACACAAACGCGTGGGAGAGATGCGGGAATTAGCATGGCCGCATCCCAACAATAAACGAAAGCAACGTCTTCTCCTACGGCAAGAATATACATGGTTAAATAAAATGCTGTGTAGACCGTTGTCGATATGCAACTGAGTGAAGATAGACGTTCTTTTTATAACGTGTAATAAATCTGAGTATCCGTTGGAAAACGTCATTTAACACCGCCTATTTATTCAAACATTTGGGTAGAAAACACAAACTTTGTATTCATAACGCTTGAAAACTCGCAAGTATGTCGTATTTAGGTCTGTAATAACTAGATACAAACTTTAATAAAGTACGAACAAATCAAGAAAGTATGAAAAATAGACTTTATGCTTATAATAGCTACGCGTAAAGCGTGGCAAGTTCAATCTGTTCTGTCCAACTTTTAGCCTTTAGTGTTTTCGAGTGGACGTTTAACGGTTTTAGTTGGTTAATCATTTACACGGCATTTACTGTTTTGCTTATTTGAGCTGTCAGTTTAAATGCAACTTACGCCATGGCCACAAAAAGTGAAGTGATCGATATGCGATCAATAATATGAGTTATATGTAGTGCTTCTACGTGCCATTCAATATACTACTGTAAATTTCAACACTCTTTTTGCCATAGCTACACCTGTTTTTTTTACTATAACAAGCACATAGGAGTGTTCGTTGGAACTACACGGCACAACTATGTACTGTTACAACGTGTCTGGCTCATGCAATGGGTTTCAACAATTTCTTCCATTTCTTTACATTGACAACATTTTCACCTGGCACAAACTGTAGTGACAGGAACAGATTTTGTTTACCCCAGTGCACCAAACTCCAGCATCTCAAACGTTCCCAGTCATTCGAAAATGGCGTCGGAGAGTGAACGGTTTATCGGCATGAATCTCACGTATGCTGATGTCCAACCAGAAGAAGTTTTTCTTTTTACTCATATTTTTTGTTACACTTTTTATTTGCTGGGTTTCATTTGTTATCCGTTTGCGGTTTTCATCATTTTGAGTAAATCACCAAAAGGAATGGATTTTTATAAATATCTTATTGTTTATCAGCTGAGCATAGCAATATTGTTCAACGTAACCTTGCTGGTAAACGATCCAGTGATTTTACTGCCATTTTATATGGTTTACTTGAACGGCCCAACAGGTTACAATTACGATTTCACGTGGTTTTTCTTCGGTGTGATCATATTCGTGTTGATCTTGGTATTGCAATCGACGACGGCGCAGATGTATTATCGTTATTTGAGTCCATTTTCCGATATAAGATGGATAAGATTTCTTATAAAACCACCAGTTTTTGTAACGGGTATGGTTGTTTGTCTGTTTGGAATGGTTGCAGCGCTTTTGGGTATGTTTCGAAATGACAAAAGTTTACTTATATTTATCGATTTAGTGCCAGCGGCCATGGTAAGCCCAGAAATGTCAAAATTGAAAGAACTGATTCCCGTTTTTCCATTCCTAGCTGAAGTTTTTCAAAAACACCCTTTTATAATAGGTTATTTCCCAGACCATGCCGAGACTATTCGGTATAGCATCGGAGTCAGTTTTATTGGTGGAATGGTACAGATTCCAGCGCTTGCTCTTGTCATTCTGTATTTGGTGTTTATGCTCCGCCGTTTGAAACGGAAACTCCAACCCCAAAAGTATTATCTTCACGACATGTTAAGCAGGTAGGCTATCGTACGGTCTAATACCTTTTACATTGTGAATTTCATTTTAGAGCTTTGTTTGTCCAGATTTTTCTCTGCTTCGTGTTTTTGATGGTGGCATTCGATTTAATCACTGGAGCTCTATATTTTCAACTAAAAAATGGTCAACTATTCTACTGCATTGCCAGGTGCCTTGCATCTATGCATACGCTTTTTGAGATTTGTGCCCTGATGTATATGATTAAACCATATCGGATCTTTATAATGGAAAAGTTTGGATTTCGAAAAACTGCACTTAAAAGATCCGCAGTAAGCACCGATTAAAACGTTTTTTCTTATCATGGGTAATCGCCACATTTTAGCCTACCGTCGCGAGCCGATAAACGCAGTCATTTCTAACAGCAACTTCTTTGTGAGCACAATAAGCTCGAAGTCGTAAGGGCTCGCAAAGTCATGATTTTTTAGTATGACCAGTCCAGATACCGTGATGTAAAACTCTTACTTTAGCCAAGAACAGGTGTACTCAGCGTCGAATACACCTGTTCTTGGCTATATAAAGACTGGGTGTTCTTTGTATCAGTTTCGTTTACTTAAATTTTTGGAATCTCACAGCATAAAATGTTGGCTTACTATAGTTTTCTGTTCCATACAAATGCGTTTTAATAGTTTCTGTCATTTTTTTATGAAAAAAAGTTAGTTTACTTAAAATTAATTAAAACTGAATTTTTAACACGTGTTTGTTTGATCAACCTACCCGATTGATAGTACTTGGACATTGACAAAAGTTTCACCTGGCACACAAAAAAATAAAACTATTAATGACGAAGCAATCACAATTTTGTGGTGTCTGCAACCACGTGATTTTTGAAAACATGGCGATGTGACAACTGCACCGCAAAAATGTAGCGACGGGTTTAAAAAATTACTTGTCTCAGCGTATCAAGCTTAATCCATCTTACACAAGCTTCAAGTCATTCCACCATGGCGTCGGAAAACGAACGGTTTGTCGGCATGAATCTCACATTTGCCGATGTCCAACCAGAACAAGTTTTTCTCTTTACCCATGTTTTTTGTTACACTTTTTATTTGTTAGGTTTCATTTGTTGTCCTTTTGCAGTTTTTATCATTTTGACAAAATCACCAAAAGGCATGGAGTTTTATAAGTACCTTATTGTCTATCAGATCAGCATTGCGATTTTGTTTAATATAACTTTTCTGTTCACAGATCCAGTAATTTTAAATACTTCCATTTTATATAATTTATTTGAATGGACCGACAGGTTACAATTATGACTCCACAAATTTTTTTTCTGGTGTCATCATACTCTTGTTGCTTTTGATTATTCAATCGACGGTGGCACAGATGTTTTATCGATATTTAAGCCCGTTTGCCGATGTAACTTGGATAAGAGTGCTTATAAAACCACCAATTTATGTGACGCTTATGTTTGTTGGTCTTTTTGGAATGATCGGATTGCTTTTGGGTATGTTTGAAAGTGGAAAAAGTATACTTATGTGAATCGATTTAGTGCCGTCAGTGATGGTAAGCCCAGAAGGACCAAAATTGCGAGAACTGATCCGCGTTTTTCCATTTCTTGCCGAAGTTCTTCAAAAACACCCCTTTTTAATAGGTTATTTCCCTGATCACGCCGAGGCTATACGATTGACCGTTGAAGTCGCCTTCATAGGTGGAATGGTACAGATTCCATTCCTTGGTCTTACTATACTGTTTTTGGTGCTCATGCTTCGCCGTTTGAAACGGAAACTGCAACCTCAAAAGTATTATCTTCACGCAATGTTGAGCAGGTAGGCTAGCTTTGGCATCTTACTTGTACATATTTTGGTTTAGAGCACTGTTTGTACAGATTCTACTGTGCGTTGCATTTTTAATGTTGGCATTCGATTTAGTTACTGGAGCTTTATATTTTCAATTAAAAAACGGTGTGATCTTCTACTGCATTGCCAGGTGCCTTGCGTCTATGCATACGCTTTTTGATGTTTGTGCCCTGATGTATATGATTAAACCATATCGACTTTTTATTATGAAAAAAATTGGACTTCAGCGAACGATTATTAAAAAATTCACAGTGAGTACCAAATACATTTTTCATGGTTAATCTTGCCGTTTTAGCCATCGGTTACAAGCCGGACAATTGGAACAAAAACGCCATCAGACGCGGCGTCAGCTTTACAGAGTCAACCGTAAAAACATTATATACCACTCAATTGGGACGAAACGGGAGGTTTTAGTGTAAATTATTTTGTTGGTTTTTTGCATTCATGATCTGTTGTCATTCTCACGCATGTTGATTTTTTATAAATTTATTTCTGTTTATTGATTGTTTTTACCATTATCAAACAATGATTAAAGATATGTTTTCAACAGTTACTTACACGGAAACTTTTTGATAACATCAGTTTTCAAAAGCTGTCGTATTTACATACGCTTATGTGTTCCAATAAGTGCATTGCACTCGGGGCAGTAATGACAGGCATCTTTGAATCCGTTGAAGCACAACGGTATACCGAATGAAAAGAGTGCCGTCACGTAGGTGAAGGTGCAATTGGTGTATCTAACTTGCGTGGATACGTTAGCCTTGCACGCGGGACAGACGAGGGTCGTTGACTCTCGAGCGACGTATGGCAAAACTTGGAAGACTGCTGCCACTTGTGAATTTTGTGGCTGTACCAATGACGGTTGTTGTTTTGGTGGTGGATAGTATACGGTATTAGGGATCGGCATGGCGTGCTGTTCTAGGTCATCATATTCCGGTGGAGGCTCAGGGGCTGACATTGTCTAAAATGAAAAGGTTGAATAACAATTATAAAAGTTAAGCAAACAGGCAAAATCAAGTGTCGAGCTGCTGATTGGCTTACCCGACAATATTAAAATACCCATTGAGGCGAAACCTGTCTGGGTATCAAAACAAATTCCGCAACGCCTACATAATCTTTTGAATTTGCGTTTGAAAACACTTTCGGCACACAAAACGGGTTGAAAACCCTGATAACACAACAAAATACATGTGCCAAATATGAAGGGCACACAAATGGCACGAGTTTCGTACTCATTACTTACTCCCAGAGCAGGAAAAACACAAACATTTGTGCCTGGTATGCTCATACGGTTGCGCGACTTGAAAGTGGACATCTGATGCTGTTCCTTTTTTGTAAGCGTGGAAAAAAAGCATTTTAGGCTGCCGATGACAGTGAATCCACGATCGAACATTTTTCGACATTATCTCTGCCAACATTAAGCCAACCTGTTGAAAATTTGGTTGATGTTTGCACTCAAAACTGCGTTCATACAATTTTTCAAGGTTAAAACATCACGAAATCTGGAATTCTGAAGCTGATTTTGGAGTTGGTGTTTGCAAATGACACCTGTAGGTGTTTTGATAAGTGTTCTATTAATTTCAACTGAAAAAACTACGAAATTCGACAATTTTTGCACTTACCAGAAGTCAAAAATGAGAAAAGTCGCACAAAAATCGTTCTGGTAGCTTTTTTAACACTGTTTTGATCTTCGCCTGTTTTAGCCGCATTTCGGTCATTCTCAGTGCTTTCTTGGTCTGGTTAAAATAAGTATAAATTGCTTTATCAGAATATGTCAATATAAACATTTTTCTATAGATTCCGTGGATTCTGGAATACGGATTCTGAGTTTCTCAAAAAAGTTCAAAATTTTTGGTCGTCAGCCAGTGCAAACGTGCTAATTTAGACATTTTAATGGTTTTGATGCAACTCGATTATGTGTGGACGTTGTTGTTGTCTGGTTTATAGGAAGCCACCAGTCCGCTGCCTTAGTGAGTCATTAACTACAAAGGCTAACCAAATGCATTTGGGTCTGTCTCGGTAGCGTCAGCCGCTTTCAGTGATGCGTCTCCATGGTAACGTTGAAGACTTTACCTACTTTGCACTCGACTCACAACCCAATAACGTAGTAATTTTGAGCTTAGCTTACCCTTGTGCCAGCGGCTGTCATTTTCGCCTCATGGCACTTTAGTGAGTCTGAGGTGTTTCCAGTTACGAATTGGTCGCGCTTTGAATTTGCAAGTTGAAAAATTTCATTCGAAGTCGATTGTCCTACATTAACCGGTTCTCCGTGCTGTTTCTCGCGCGTTTTTTAAAAAACTTAAAAGTGAACAATTGTATTTTAATGCCGAAAGTCCAATTTCTTTTTATTTTCCAGGCTGGTACGCTCAAACTTGGGAATTCGCTTCCCTGCGCAACACTCACGCTAGAAGAAGCTTCGCAGCCGGACAGCTGTTACGACAAGGACAAGCTCTTCGGCAGAGGCGTCTGGAAGACCACGACTGATGTGATGCGCAAAGATTTGCCAACCCAGAATCTCTGATTGGCACGCTCGTTTTCACGAGCGTGTCTCGGGTTGGCCGAACACGCGACCACAGGTGAAACCAAGCTCCACATTTTCAACGCTGCTCGATATTTTAAAAACAAGCTTTTCGGCAGAATCTGGAAGACAACGAATAATGTAAAACGCCTGAACCCGACGACGTCTCTGCCACCGTTGGAACTACGTTTTCACAAGAGGGTCCCAAGATAGTGGAAACGGCTTCACTAGTATGCCGCGAATTCTCACTTTCCTGCAGACCCTCTGTTGTCGCCAACCCATAATCTCTGATTGGCATGCTCGTTTTCACGAGTTTGTCTCGGGTTGGCCGAACAGCTGTCGACGATGATGAGTACACATCGACATCTGAAAAGCCGTCCAAAAACACGAACAGATTGTGAGGAAGCCGGCACCATTTCTACACTAATCCAGACGCCTTCGCTTACAAAACATTCATTTTTGGTGCAAAATGCTACTTCAAATACGTGGCAGAGGCGTCTGGAATACCACAGCAGGCGTGGTGCGCATGGATGCGACGACGTTTTGGTAACTACAGTACTCACAACATGGTCCCAGATTAGGGGGAATGACTTCATCTGTGACGATGGACTGCCACTGCCATGAATTCTCACCTTCCTGTGTTACACCTCTGTTGTCGCCAACCATAATCTCTGATTGGCACGCTCGTTTTCACGAGTGTGTTTCGGGTTGGCGGAGTACGCAAACAGAGATGAGAACAAGCTCCGACACTCCACATTTCCAAAGATGCTCGATTGTTTGAAGACAAGCTCTTCGGCAGAATCTGAAAGACAACGAATAATGTATTACGCATAGATTCGACGACGTCTCTGCCACTGATGGAACCTCGTTTTTCAAGAGGGTCCCAGGTTAGTGGAAACGGCTTCATTTGCCTCGAATTCTCACTTTCCTGTGGACCCTCTGTAGTCGCCAACCCTCAATCTCTGATTGGCACGCTCGTTTTCACGAAAGTGTCCCGGGTTGGTCGAACAACTTCTGACGACGATGAGTACACATCAACGTCCGAAAAACGGCCCGTCTCTTCAACCGCCACAGCAGATACAGGTACATGTACTGAGAATCTGCTTCGCACACATTACCGGCTTCCGATCTAAAGATCCAGACATTGTTGCCTCCTCAAACGAAAACACCAACTTCTTCGAAATGTTAGGGGCGATTGTGAACCAGTAAAACACCTGGTATGTTGCAACAAATATCCGACTTTCGACTACTCGAGAACCTTCGATTGGCACGCTCGTTTTCACTAGTTTTAGTTTGATAATTAGGGATGTTGTTTGATTATAACACAAGCCAACATTTGAATGGTTTTGATGCTATTGTATTTGTAAGTTATAATAGATATCGTTTTTTAAGTTTACAATCGAAGTTTTTTATTTGTTTACAATTTATGCAGATCAGCGTTAATAAACATAAAAAGTGCATAGTCGATTTGCTACAAGCAGTGCATGGCGGTCTGATTCAACAGATGTTACAACATTGAAAACTTTAGAAACTTAATCAGAATCAGAATCCACTAAAATGTTGAAACTAAATCCCAAACGATTTCACAATCTCACACAATACCGTTCCAGTTTTTAACGCCTTTGGAGCAGTCAAATACGGTCAAGAAAGCGCTGAAACTTCAAAAGATCAAAACGGTGTTGCAAACCTTACCAGAACAAAAACTTGCAAACTCGATCTGGTACCTAATTTTTTCACCAACCATTCTCGCCAAGTTTTGGGTTTTCTTGATGGTTTTTAAAATCAATGTGGATAAGTAGTATTCTTGAAAAGTTTAGTGTAAACAAAGTTGCAAAAACAGAACCACAAATGTGAAGTGATCGCTTTATTTTTTATTGTGTTAGGTTGGGCAAACGATTAACATTAGTGCTTTAATAAAACACTAATAGGTTACAAAACCCAACTTTTTACAAAAGCATTACGTATAATAGTTCAAAGCCCATCCAGCATGATTCTCGCCATCGCCTCCACTTGAAACAAACTTCAAAGTGATTCCGTAGAATGAAACGAAGCTGCTGTCCGCTCCTGTACTAGCATTTGTCCTAAAAAATAAACAAAATAAGCAATTTCGAGTCCGAACAAAGTAGACTTACGCAACGACATAAGGCCCGCTATCGTCAGGACCACGATAAAAGTACAAAACACTGTCTGAATCAATGTCAAAAACAGACAACGACGAAATCGTCAGACCGCTATAATTGGGGTTGATGTGATAATAGGTTACTGTATTTGGCGGATAGGAAGCGGGGTAGTTTGGTGATGTAACTTGATTGCTATTACCGTGGACGATTCTGACGTTAGAAAAGTTAAGGACCCAACCAGTATGACTTTGACGACTTGTAGTAGCACTTGCAATAAATTTTACAGTAATTCCGTTATATCCGGTGAAGGTGGTTTCTTCTTGGCCGCTTTTTACGCTAAAATGGTATTTTGAAATGTGTTTTGATTTAAAACAATCAAAATTTACGTTGCTAAGAGATGGTCATTGACACTTGCGCCTTCGTAGATGTAGATGACGCTTTCTGAATCAATGTCGACAACTGGCAAAGTTACAGTGGTGTATTTACCGCTGTACGCGTTAATATAATAAACAGTTGTAACATCAGCAGGATAAGGAGAAGGATAGCTTGGCGAAGTGATTTGACCATCATTCCCATGGACTTCAATTATGTTAGAATACACTGCTTTGCGTTTACAAAGAGCTTGAGCAGACGCTTTACAATTGATAGCGAGCCAGCCTTCGATGAAACCTGTTTTCATCCACGCAAAGCAAGAATCATTTTTGGCGTCAGAAGGAGCTCCGATGGCCCAATGAGTAAAGTTTGCAGGCGTACCGTCAAGCCGTCGATAGAAGGGGGCATCCGGGAAAGCCTGTAGTCCAATCCAACTGGTGTAGATAAAATGACTGTTTTCGGCATTAAGATAAGCTAAAAGTCATTAAAAGTTATTTAAAACTCAAAATTCTTAAAAACGATCGTACCAGACACCAAATCATACTCCACTTCCGTGTCAATAGAGACTAATTGACTATTATTGTCCGCTTTCGTGCACAAGTCTTTGCCTCGTTCAAAACTTCCAACTTCATCAACCTTATAGTAGCATTGTCCCAGTTGTGCCGCGTGATACCAACTGTCAGGACATGGCGGATCAGCATTGACAGGGAATACGGTAATAGACAGGGTTAAAAACCCCAATAAAAGCGCAAATGACATGATGCTTCCAAAACAAAAAACAATAGTGACTAAAAGCAGTCTGAACAACGCTTTATATAACAGTGCCATAGTCCAAATGAGCAAAATATTTTGTGTTTTCACCGTACCTAAGATGACTGATAACTGTTAACTACAGTGTATTTGAAGCCGAACGCCCTCATATCAATGACCAAATATCAATGATAACAACTTTTGTTTGAATTAGTTCGTTTCAATGTGCTTTTACCCCCGCTTTTTCATCTTTGTGTGATGACAGACGATGCTATTGCACTCAAAGCACACAACACAGTTGTTGTATCTGCAGGCCGGATATGACCCGCAGATATTGATGGTCCCGCGTGAGTAGCCGAGTGTTGAAGAAGAGAAGGTTTATTGAGGACGAAGTGTAGCAGCAGCAAATACAATGGGAAAAGTGAACTATCGGTCAGTGGGACCGATGGGCTTATATAGAGGTCCTCGTGGCGTTCGCGAATGTTCGAACGCCCGGTTACAATAACAACAGGGGTGGCACACACACAACAACAAAACACAACTGACAGTCCAGAACGGGGTTCAAGAACTGCCGAATAGACATTTTAGAATAACAATCATTGTATGGATCTGGGGATCCAACATCTCCCCGCGAAGTGTGAAAGTTCCTGATGAGAGAGCTTCTTGATTGGGCTGGCTTCGAGGAAGGCGCAAGCGTTGATGATCGGATGAAGCAGTCGGATGTGGAATCGGTGATGGCGCTTCGGATGGTTCCGATGAGTGACGAGCGAATTGGTCGCGATATCAGGCGTGGTGCCGCTGATGTGTCGATGGATGATTCCTGGATCCCAAGTCTGCTTGCTGGGGATGACTTCGCGGTGGTCGTTGACATTGTCAGCATTTGTGTGACGGAATGGTGTGCCGTGATGTTGATCAGTGATGGACTGATGCTGAATGTGCTGATGAGCAAGGCGGTCATCAGTGGTGTACGGTGGTCGCAAGTGTCGACGTGGATCAGTCTCGCAGGGACTTCGGTGTCGCGGAAGTGCTTCGGCTGGAGAGCTTTGACCATTGGCGTGACGACTTGGCAGTGTACGGTAGCGAAGGAATGGCTGAAACAAAATGACGGGAGTTCCCTCTCCCCCAAGTTTCTTCCTTGTGCGCTTTAAGTAGTTGTCATTCCACGATGGATGACGGACTGCCGACGGCGGAGGGTCGGGCAGAGTGGCAGAATGAACATCTGCTGCGGTGACGGTGGCGTCGTTGAGCAATGTCACCAGAGAAGGCTCTGGGTGGCCGATGTTAGCGTTGACGACGTGGACCTTCTTGCGTGGCGGGGCAGCGATGAAGCGAGGCACGTCATCGGCTAAATTGGCATTGGCGCGGCCAGCGGTGGTGGTGTCGACGATGTTGAGGACTGCAATGGAGCAATCGTGACGAACGGTAGCTGTGGTACCCTGAAAAGTAGCTGGCGCGGTTGTGGTTCCAGATGGGAGGCGATCAGAGCAGTGAAGACCGCTGCTGGTGGTGGTGTCGACGACCAGGTGCTCGGTGGGCGAGAACATCTTCGATCCTGCTAGCTTGGAGATGATGTTCGGTGGCACGCTGGGGTGGTTGTCGTCGTGAAGATTGGTGTTGAAACCAGTTGAAACGTCAACACGCATGTTGAGTTTGGGCTCATGGAAGTCGATGATGGAGTTGGTCCATTCGGGAGCAGTGTCAGTACACTTGAAGACGAGCTTGGCGTCGTTGTCGAGTTGCGCGGGGGCGGCGTCGGTGATGAGATGCGCTGTGGTGGCATCGTTGTTGGATCGCGCTGGGGCGATGGCTGAGTCGAGATGGATTGTAGGTGAAAGGGTCCCGAGGACGAAAGGGTCCCGCTCCATGAAAAAACGCACATCACATACGCTTGCTTGTGCGGCTGTGTGTCCACCTTACGGACAGACAAGCAAGCGCATGCGCGTGCGTTTTTTTCATGGAGCGGGACCCTTTCGTCCTCGGGACCCTTTCACCTACAATCGTCGAGATGCGCTGGGGTGGCATCTGTGTGGAGTCGCGCTGGGGCGGCCTGGTTGTCGAGTCGCGCGTGGGCGGCGTCGGTGTTGCATCGGACTGTGGCGATGGCTGACAAGTGATGCGCTGTGGTGGCATCTGTGATGAGTTGCGCTGGGGCAACGTCGTTGACGGGATGCGCTGTGGTGGCATCGGTAGTTTTACTAGATTTTTTTAACTTTTTTCAATAGAAATCCAACCAGCCTTGCGGCTGGGTCGCTTCGCTCCTTTGCTCGCAGCAAGTATGGTTGATGCTAACACTCAAAACCGCGTTCAGGCGGCTTTTTCAGGGTGAAAATACCGCGGATTCTGGAACTCTAAAGCCGCTTTTAAAGTTGGTGAGTGAAAATGGCACCTGTAGGTCTCTTGGGCAAATGCTCTAACCATTTCAACTGAAAAAACTCCGAAATTCGACAATTTTTGCACTTACCAGAACGCAAAATTGCCAAAAGTCGCACAAAAATCGTTCTGGTAGCTTTTTCAACACTGTTTTGATCGTCGCCTGTTTTAGCTGCATTTTGGTTTTTCTTGATAGTTTTTTTGAGCTAATATTAATGAGTAGAAACTGTTGTATAAAACCACATTATTTTGGACGTAATTCAAAAGAGTTCTACGGATTCTGAAGGACGAGTTCTGTATAACGTCGCGAGGAAAATGCACACATTTGGGGCAATTTTCATTTTAATTAACGTTTTAGTTTTTGCACTACAACATCTAAATTAACACAAAAAGCGGTTGATTGATGTCAAAAAACAGTAATATTCGACATCGCTGCAGCCGGCGTCGCGCCTTGCCACTTCGAAACAAAGCCTTGGCATGGTGTGCCGAACAAACAAGGGCCAGCCGAGCGTGCGGTCGATCTACGATTTCGAAAACATTGATATTTCAAGTCATCAAGTGTGTTTCCGCCGTCATCGAAGCCATGTTTTCGCACGGAATTCAGTTCCTCGCTTCTCTCTATGGTGAGGCAAAGGCCGACTACCTCATCATGATCGGCTTCACCGTTGTTTTGGCCGTTCTCTGTTCCGCGGCTGTCACTTCCAATGGCCTCGCACGTGAAAATGGTCGACGCCAGCGGCGGAGGAACCCAACTCGTCGACGAAATGGAAGGATCAATAGTGAGGTAGGTTGTTTTCGCGTTTTCGAAGCGCCTCAATTGTATTGTCATCATTTTTAGGAGAGCTGGACCACCACGGACATCACCAATTCGTCGGAGGACGCTTACAAAGACGCTCGCGATTTCCTCGACAAAAGAGAACATCAACGGGCGGAGTTGCGAGAAACTTCCGAGATCAATGTTGAAGCTGATATTGATAAGTTGTGAGTTACAGACTTGATATATATCAAGCAATTTTAACCCTTGTTTCAGCGTCGCCAATCTCAAACTCACCGAAGAAATCGCTTCTGATCTGCTCGACCGCCTGAGTCCCACTCTGATCGATTACCGCAAGAACATCACCCTCATGCAGGAACTTGTGGAGAAACGTCAAGCCCTGGATGCCGAGAACAAGTTTGTCGACTTTCGTATATATAAAATCGTGACATTGTCCATCTTCAGGGAGATCAAAGCCCAGCTTGAAGCCGAACAGAAGCTCGGAGCGGAACCCACTGATGTGACGCTGATGAAGAAAGAGATCGAAGTCAAGCGTGAAGCATTGTCCTACCTCGACAACGTTCTGGTGCCCGATTTGAAGGCAGAAAACGCCAGGTTACAGGCTGAGCACGCTCGGCTGAAAGCTCAAAATGCGGTTAGTCAGTGTCTTTAGCCGTTTTATCTATTATCATGCTTTTCTTTCAGAAGTTGCGGAACATTGTTGCCACGCTGCGCTCACAACTGCCCAACAACAACATGTTTTGAGGCTTATGTATAGTTTTCCATCGGTTTTGACTTTGTATTAGTTTTAGATTGATTGTATTTAGCTTTTTAAATTTTGTTTCATTGTTAAAGTTGTTGGTTTGTTTGTTAAGGTGTATAAATTTTGTAAAAGCAACTTGAAAACAGTGAATAACTCTGGTTTTTGCACCAGTTTGAATATTTGGGTGGCTCGGGTAAACTTTTATCATAAAAAATTTAAATTTTGAAAAAAGTCATTACATTGTTGACGATACACTTTTACACATGTGTAGTTCAACGACTAATCGTTACCCCACACCTTCTCCTACCACGATTGTCTTTTGCGCGCAGTTTCGCTTGCGTGACGCAAGTCGTCTGTCGAGTTTGTTTGCAAAGTGATCTTTCGAATTACAAACTGTCGCGCTTTTACTTCTTTCTAAGATTTTTTATATATAAATTTAGACTTTGCAGGTGCCAATAGCCATCGTGACTTGCATCTTCTGTAACATCAACGATGTCCGAAGCCTCGCTGAAAGATCCTTCAAACGACGCGAACGCTCAGTTTCTCTCGTTAATTGTTGTAAATGATAAGGTGGGCTTTGAATTTCTAACATTATATAAACTGACTTTTAAATTACAGCGTGCCAGTCGCACCCATTTTCGGGTCAAGATCGACGAGCCGTTGGCTACATTCTTTGATGATTATGCCAACAAGCAACGTGAAAAGCGCATTCATTTCCTCTACAACAACCGCGTCGTCTTCGGAGATGACACTCCTCGGAAACTCATGATGAAGGACAATGATTACATCACTGTTGGCTTCGATTATCTGACTATTCCCATTGTTTGGTCCAGCGACGTCAGTTATTGATTGTTTTTAACCTCGATCCGGTTTATAAATTGACTATTTTCAGAAGACTGGCGATGAAAACATCACTGTCGAATACGACACTCCGTTTGTGAAGTTCATGAAGCTGTACTGTGACGAGCCTCTGTCGCAGTTTGTGTTCAAATACCATTCACGTGAGGTGCTTGAAAATGATACTCCGCGTTCGCTCCGGATGCAGCCCGTTGATTGCATCAATGTCTTTGACCGTGAACGGTACAATCGCCCGATTTCGAGCGATCTTCATTTCTGGATTCACGATATGGTATGTTATATTGAGTTTTTTGCGATTCTTAGCTTTTTGTATTGTAGAATGGGCGAAAAGTGCGACTCGAAATGGCCAAATTTGGCACAGTTGCCGACATCATGCGAGCCTACGAGTCCCAAACTGGCATTCCCGCGTCGCAGTGCCGTTTTCTGTACAGCTACCGTGATCTCAATCCGGAAGAGGAGGTGAAGAATCTTCAGATGAAGCTGAAAGATGATGGTGTCATTGGCGTCATCAACAAAGCGTTTGCTGGTCCAGGATTGCCGTTTGAGAAGAACATCAATGTTTCGGTTGTTGATGAGGTTAGTCTGATTAAACTTACTTAATAATGTTCGATCTTTAAAACCTAATTTATAGGATGGCGACGAACAACAACTTCGCATCAAGTCCAATTCCACCGTCCACGACATTCTGAAAGTGTATTCCAAGCAGCGAGGTGTCTGCATCACCGACTACTTTCTCAAGTTCAACGATGCCTATCCCGGACATTCCGACACCCTGGAATCCTTGGGCATCAAAGATGGTGATGTCATCACCGCGGTTCATGAACTTCGCGTGTGCCAGCCTTGCCTTGACGATAAGATCCGGCATCTTAAGAAACTTGTCGAGACTGTCGTTCAAGCCGCCAAAGAAAAGCCCGCCGAGAAGCCTCGCATTCCGTTGGCCGAATGCCGTGGCACGCGGTGCATCAAGTCGTTCCACGGGACGTATCTCCGTGCTTTGAGAGACGAGCCTAACGTGGATATGGTCCCCGCTCCAGCGAAGTCATGGGAGAACTGGATCATCGAATTCTGGGACGGCAAGGCTGTCTTCAAGGCTATTCATTCGCCCAGTCGTTTCCTCCGAGCTCGTCCCAATCGCAACGTCGATTTGGCGATCGCGCAGCCTCAGTCATGGGAGCTGTGGTCGCCGTTCCAGAATGAAGATGGATCGTGGTCGTTTCAGAGCCATCATGGACATTGGCTGAGCTGCAATCCTGATGGAAAAGTGCACACTACCACCGAGAAGAAGGAATGGGAAAGCTTCTGGCTCGAGTATTGGAATTGAAGCGTCACTTACACACAGTGATCTGCCCTTATCGGAGTTTGTTCATTTTTGTAACTTTGTTGTACTATGGTTTTGTGTAAAAGCAGGTGTTTATTAATTTTTGACGTTTTTATCAGTTAACGTTGACTTTGTAATGACTATAAACATGTTGGAGATTTAGTATTACGTTTTAAATGCCGCCCAAGTCGATTCACAATCGTTAATTTTTCTCCATCAAGCCATTTATCATATGCGGACTGCACACAAAAAATGTGAAAGTTTACGGAAAGCGTAAACATTCTAGTGACGCCAAATGCGTAATCGAAAGATTACGCTGCGCGTAATGTTTCACATAAAGTTTACGGATGGCGTAAACTTTCACAGTTTGAGACGCTGCAGCTTTGCCGCGCTTTTGTTGCAGCGTCTAAGTTTCATTCGCATATCCTTTCACGTGATTGTGTTGTTATCCATAGCGTATTTTTATCTTTTTGCAGGCCTATTTCAGCTGAAGGTCCAACTCCAAAGCGTTTCATTCGTATCATCAGCTTCTTCAACCTTGGCACAGCCCATCCTCCGTCCTCAACCCTGACAACGTCGACATTGCAGCTAAATGTGGTTTGCGGCTAAGTAGGTTGTTTTTACAAAACAAGTATTGAATATAGCTTTTCAGTTTCAATTGGTCTCTCTACATGCTGCTGCGAATGCGTCAGAAGTCCGACTTCCAGGATTGTACGATAAGTATGCTTTTGCACTGATAACTTTTGGAAGTTATATATAATTTCCTTTTCAGAACTTCAAACTGGCATCAGTGTCGCTCTCAAAGAACTCCACTACATCATGGCATCCTGAAACCGAACCAATTCAGCAACATCAGCAGGAAGACGCTCATCCGACTGTGGCCAAAGAAGTCTACGTGGTACTGCCGACTTACATCAATGAAAACCCCATGAACAACATGCACTTTTGTTTCGTTGATAGTTCTGTTGCTAACTATTGTTGTATATATAATGTTGATTGTCTCCATTTTCGGTTGTAATATGTTATGTATTGTTATGCTTTATATATCCTTTTTTCGCATTTCTTGAAGGTTTTTCAATAAATTGTACACTTTCTTACATTCTGTAAGTGATTAGGCACACGTGGGAACAGCAATAAGCTAACTGAACGGCAAAAGTAGGGTAAAAGCGCGTTCGAAAATGGTGGTGTGAAAGATTACGCCGGCGCGTAATCATTCACACAGGGCGTAATCTTTCGATGACACCCGCCTGTAATGTTTAGGAACATTACGCTTCGCGTCATCGAAAGTTTACGCCGCGCGTAATCTTTCGATTACGCTTTTTTTTGTGTGTGAATGGGTTCTTGTCCAAGTACTCAGACGTTGTTGTCTTTGCCAAAAAATTTACGTTTTACGTTGACAAGTTAGGGGTCATCCAGAAATTACGTCATTAACGGTAAGGGAGAGGTGCCCTCAAAAATCCCGATTTTCAATGACGTTTCACCTTAAAATGCGATGACGGAAGGGATAGGTGGTTCAAAATTCTCGATTTTTCAATGACGTAATTTCTGGATGACCCCTTAGTGTTTTCCTGTAGGGCACGTGGCGAATACGTTTTTGAAGAATAGGCGTTGAATTTTGAAAAATGTCGTTGCATTAATTACAGTGCACCGTTACACATGTGTAATTCAATGACTAATCGTTGCCCCACACATTCTCTCACCATGACTGTCTTTTGCACGCAGTTTGCTTTCGTGACGTAAGTCGACTGTCGAGTTTGTTTCCAAATTGATTATTCGAATTACAAACTGTCGTGGTTTTACTTCTTTCTAATGTTCTTATATATAATTTAGTGACTTTGCAGGTGCCAATAAAGATCATCGGTGACTTGCATTCTTCGTTACCGTAACGATGTCCGAAGCCTCGCAGAATGATCTTTCCAACGCGGCGAACACTCCTGAGTTTTTCTCATTGATTGTTGTAGATGATAAGGTGGGCTTTTAAATTCTAATATTATATAACCCAGCTTCAAGTTACAGCGTGCCAGTCGCACCCATTTTCGGGTCAAGTTCGACGAACCGTTTTCTACATTCTTCGATGATTATGCCAACAAGCAACGTGAAAAGCGCGTTCATTTCCTCTACAACAACCGCGTCGTCTTTGCTGATGACACTCCCCGGAAACTCATGATGAAAGACAACGATTACATCACTGTGGGCATCGATGATCTGACTATTTCCATTGTTTGGTCCAACGCGGTTAGTTATTGATTGTTTGCCGGTTCTATATCGGCTGTTTCAGACTACTGGCGATAAAAACGTCGTCGTGGAATACGACGCACCGTTTGTGAAGTTCATGAACCTGTACTGTGATGAGCCTCTGTCGCAGTATGTGTTCAAATACCATTCTCGGGAAGTGCTTGAAAGTGACACTCCGCGTTCGCTCCGGATGCAGCCCGATGATTGCATCAACGTCTTTGATCGTGAACGCTATGATCGCCCGATTTCGAGTGATCTTCATTTCTGGATTCACGATATGGTGAGTTGGTCTGACTAGCCGTATTATATGTAGAATCTTACTGTATTGTAGAATGGGCGAAAAATTCAGCTCGAAATGGTTGAGTTTGATACAGTTGCCGATATTATGCGAGCCTATACGTCCCGGGCTGGCATTCCTGCGCTGCAGTGCCGTTTTCTGCACAACTACCGTGATTTGCACCCGGAAGAGGAGATGAAGAATCTGCAGATGAAACTGAAAGATGATGGTGTCATCGGTGTCATTTATAAAGCGTTTTTTGGGTCAGGATTGCCGTTGGAGAAGGACATCACTGTTTCGATTGTTGATGAGGTTAGTCTGTTTAACCGTAATAATGATCTGTATTTGTAAATATTAAACTTCTAGAGTGGCGACAAACAAAAACTTTGCATCAAGACCAATTTCACTGTCCACGACGTTCTGAAAATGTATTCCAAGCAGCGAAAAGCCTGCATTACTGACTACTTCATCAAGTTCAACGATGCCTATCCCGGACATTCCGACACTTTGGAATTCTTGGGCATCAAACATGATGATGTCATTACCGCGATTCGTGAATCTCGCCTGTGCCAACCTTGTATCACCGATAAAATTCTGCATTGTGAGAATCTTGTCGAGACTGCGGTTCAAGCCGCCAAGGAAAAGCCTCGCATTCCGTTGGCCGAATGCCGTGGCATGCGGTGTATCAAGTCGTTCCACGGAACGTATCTCCGTGCTCTCAAAAATGAACCCAAGGTAGATATGGTGCCAGCTCCAGCGCGGAAATGGGCAAACTGGATTATCGAGTTCTGGGACGGCAAGGCTGTCTTCAAGGCTATTCATTCGCCCAGTCGATTCCTTCGAGCTAATGACGATCGCAGCGTCGATTTGGCAATCGCACACCCTCAGACGTGGGAAAAATGGTCGCCGTTCCAGAATGAAGATGGATCGTGGTCATTTCAAAGCCATCATGGACGTTGGCTAAGCTGCAATCCTAATGGAAAAGTGTACACTCATCGCGAAAAAAGCGATTGGGAAAGCTTCTGGCTTGAGTATTGGAATTGAGTCATCGTTTACATGGTGTTTATTATAATCTGCCGTCTTCGAATTTGTTTATTTTGTAACTTTGTTGTACTACGGTGATATGTGAAAGCGCATGTTTATTGATTTTGACTTTTTTATGTTAACATTTATTTTGTAACCATTAAAAACACGTTGGAGATCAAATATTACAACTTTAATTTCATCCAGTACTTATTTTTTGTTGTCTTCGCAGCGGGAATGCCTTTAATTGGTGGATCAGTTTTAATACGTTGAAAAATTAGCGTGTTGCTGGAATGTGGCGGATGCTTAGCCAGGATTATGTCGGTTGTAGTTTCGGAAAAATATTTTTTCATGAAAAATAGTATAGCAAATCAAAATGAAGTTTGTCAATTGGTAGCCGTGGTAACGGTATCCCAAAAAGACTTACAAACCGTCGGTTAAAGTTTTGACAATTCCTTTAACAGTGCCATATTTGGTTGCAGAATTGAAGTAGAACTTCCAATTTTACCAAAGATAAGTGTCAACAGCAACACCAGCAACATGAATCCAGAAATCATGACGGCTTAACGGTTAACTTCGACTTTTTTTAATCGCTATTTATAATCACATAAGTTGGCGTACCCTATGAAACCTCCACTTCCGCTAGCTCGGTCTCTCGCAATGATCAACAACACAAGTTCCATCTCCCATGGTACTGTGTTGTTTTTGTAGTGCAAACTGACTAATCGAAGATTAACGTGAGTCCATTAGTGCGAGTTTCAAAAGGAAAAACAAATGAAATAGTGAGCTTGATGTCTTAAGATTTTGTGAAACTTAAAAGTCACGATTAAATTCTTAAGCAAAAAGTTTAGGAACCAACCAGTTTTGCAATAAAATTGTAGAATTATTGCAAACACAAAAATAGCAAGTTTCCATTAAACGCAGAGTACGGCCAATTGTTCATTCAAGCGTGAGTTAGACAATAATACAAATGTTTAGCATTCTTATTAAACGCCGCGGCATTATGGCAAGGGTCTGAAGATTCGATTTAAACAGACTGCTCCTTTTATATTTGTAAAGTCTACATTAACTTAGACAGACAACTTCGCGCAATGGATTTTGATGACTTCAAGGTGCCAAAACAAAGCTTTCCATGGTGGATACCGCTTCGTGTTATCGCATCTATAGATGTGTTTATTCACTTATTTCTGATTTTTCACGCTTTTTTTGCAGTTCACATTGTAAAAAAGTGTCGATGTATGCATCCACACTTTAAATTTCTAGTATTGTATTATTTTGGGACGCTGATTTGCAGATCGGTTTTTGTGTATGTTGCTCATTATCTACGTTTTTAGTCGATTTTCATGTTTTTTCAGCACCGTCAATGCGGTTCCACTTTGTTCTGGAATTTACAGTCTCTCAGAACCTTGGAGAAATGATTGGTTCAACGGATTTAGTTTGGGTTTCATAAATGCGCCATTTTTAATGCCAATAATTATTTTTTCTGAACGTCTTATTGCTGCATTGAAAACAAAAAGTTATGAACGTTTTTATAGCAAGTTTATGCTGATTTTAATGTCAGGATTTCACGTAGGCTTTTTGACATTTAAAAAAATGCGGTGACAATGTGTTTTTATAGATTCTCTTGACTATTGCAATGGCAATTAACACTGCACTGAATGATGTTAAACAAATAGTGCACATTCATCTTGTTATTAACCTAATAGTCGTATTTCTAATGATTGCGTATTTCACCGTCTACGCAATTACTAAGTATTTTCTCGCAAAGAATAAGACGACTCTAAATTTGTCCGGTAAATATCAGTTCTTGGAAAACTTGCAAGCTAATCGTAGCATGATGGTCTTTGCCTTTTTGACGTTTCTATCGAGTTTGTCAAGCATAGCCTACATAAGCTCGCTATTTTGCATCTTAGTCTACAAACCAGAATACGATATTAAAAATATTGGAGTTCTTTTGTATGCAATTTTGAGCTGTGTTAGAGGAACTATATTGATTTTAGTGCCATTTGTGTTTATTTGGAGTAAAAAGCAGTTACGTTTTGCTTATGGGTAAGTCTAACGTTTTTGCAAATGCAAAATTAGATAAAGTTATGTATTTTCAGGGGTTTGTTTTACAAACTTACAAAAGAAAGTAATAGAACTGCAAGGATTGGTATCATTTCAATGTCAGAGGAAGAATTTCACTTTATGACTTTGCGAGCTCAATGGAACGAAAAGTTGAATGATAAGATAAGAATGGAAACTGTATTCTAATTTGGCGTTTGAATGAGTCAGTCTTGCGTAGTTTGCGTTTTGACATTGTTTGATTGAAATTAGTTCAAGTTTAGGGTATAATTTGTATTTGTTAGAAACGGTTTTGATACTACAAATAAATTAGAAGCTTTCAGAAAAGATAAGAGATGAAAAAATCTTGTTCAAATTTTACATTGTGTTGTCCTTTTTGGCCCCTGAATCCATCTGCAGCCTAAGAACCGTCTGAAACACCCAGATGACCTCGCTGCACCACCAATTAACCCAACCACAACACACCCATTAACCGGGAGTCAATTGCATCGTGTCGTGTGCCAACAGCTACGCTCCAGCCAGCTCATCTGTTGTTTGTTTCCGGATCCATGGCTAATGTACTCCCAGCGTTCTGTCCACTGACACCCCCACTTCGCGCAGTCATCTAGATGACCACTTATGTCGTCTGGAGACACTTGAACTGACTAAGGTGGTACTTAGCACCCAATTTGTGCATACTGACGACAGTTGGCGCGTATGCCTACGTAAACCCCCTCCGGATGTTGCCTGCCTTGCGCGAGGAGCGGATCATTGCTATTGCACCTGTCATGCGAGCCATTGCAGGCGATTAGCTCCGGGAGGGATCATCCGGGTACTTCGTTTACAACATATGGCAGTGACTTGGTGTTTTGAATCGGTTTTAAGGTTGAAATTTGGGGTTTGAATTTTATCTATTTTTAATGCCATCGTAAAAAATGAAACAAAATTGCAATTTTTGAAATTCAAATTTAAACTTTATTCAAATGGTCCCTCAATCAGCCAAGCATAGGTAAAAACCAAATTCTGCAAAACCACAAACTGATCACCCAAATTTCGCGGCTTTTTTTGCCGCCAAAGTTGCTGCCACACTTTCACTTTCGTCGTTTTTCCTTTCATTCTGTTTTCACATTTCGAAAACAAGAGCTTGAAGCACCTCCGAAAAACCACAAACAGGTAACCCCTAAATTGTAAGGACAGGTTTTTTGGCGCGAAACAACATGGAAATTGCGGCCCCAAAGGGGTGAATGAGCCCTATCGTTAGGTAACAAGAGGTTGTTCGTCATTGTTGGACGCCGGCGCTGCTTCTTCTGATTCACTGAGAAGGCGGATTGTGGCCTTGCCATCCAACCTTTCCCACCTGATCTCTTCGATTGTGAATGTCTTTTGGCGGGATTCGAAACCTCAAGGCTTCCCGCTGCTCTGTGGGCCAATACTTTAGGATGGGTGTCTTATGTTAGACTTGTATTTTGTTATACCCTGCGCGAGAAGTTGCTCACGGCCGGTGGTTTGACAAAGTGATTTACGGCCAGGGGACAACTGGGGTCAAGCAGGGCCACTTTTGATTGCATTTAGATCGACAATATGCAGAGATGAGTGAGTGATGTCGGATTTATGAGGGTGTTCGTCGAGATGGATGTGGAGATATGAGGGTGAGAAGGGCACACACTTGCGGTGGTCATAAACTATGGGGTGTAATGAATCATGATTGGGGTGCTAAATGGTGTTTAGTGGTTTGTTTGAAGGGAATGCAATCAGGAATTTTAATCAAAGAAGCAAATTGAAATTTTTTTTTAAACTTTGCAGGAAAAATAAAAACTTTATAAAGGTGCTCTGAAAATTTTGTTAAATTTCGCTTTTTTCAAGTTCTAGCTAAAAATTTTTTTAATGTTTTCAGTTTATTTAGCGATTCCACCTACACTTTTAATCACGTTATCAACAATTTTCGACTTTCCGGTGTTCCCCGTTTTTCCAATCACCACTTCTGTCCAAACACACCCAATACTTTTCCACCTGGCCACCCATCTTTCCACAAAAATCATATTTCCCTTCCTTATAGGCCAACCCAACCCCAATAAAAACTTTTTACACCCACCCTTCCTCCTCATTATCATATTAGCCGACGTGTTCGGTGTTCGAACACATTTGATTGCTGTTCCATTCAAAATTTTGAATGTCCATTCACGTCCCATTTGACTATACAAACAACCGAACACTGTACATTATCAGTTTTTCTGACCCAAACTGCTTTTAAAAAAACCAATTTAAATTGTTTGTACACTTTTTGCCGTCTGTTTGTATAGCCATTTGAATTACATTAGCGAACGTCGTCTCGGAACAGCGTTTAATTGAACGGAACGGCGTTCGCTTTGATGCATGAACACTGATAAGAAAGATAAATCCGTTCTTGGTGGGTCTGATGATGCTTGGGGTTGCTCACTCCGCCTATTGATAAGGATTACAGTAGGGGGTTGATGGGTTTTGGTGGGATTTTGGTGTTTTGAAATGAACACAGTAAAGTAAAATAAACTTTTTTTATCAAAAGTAGTTACATTTCGCAGGTGCGCGGCATTTCCAAACACTTTTTACAATCATTAACGATGCAACCCCATCCCGACTTCCAAGAAAGCCGCAGTCGATCCGGTTGTCATCGAACCAATTAAGCCGGGCTCATTATTCGCGCACATCCTTGTTCTTTGTGAATGCCGGATTAACTTTCTGCTTCCGCCAAAGTATCGCTCGACACGGGCCATTGGATCTGGACAATGGCTTCGCGCAGATCCTTTATGTCGTTTTTCTTTGGGTAGATCCCCTAATGAACTTTTTTCCCTGATCCATTGCGGCTTTTTTTTGTTTTTGACTTTGCCGATTTGCGACTTCCGCCCGGGCAATGATGCCGTAAAACTTGGATACAATGGCAAATTGGTGTCGGCAAGGGGCTTTGAGGTCATCTTGGGATCGGTCTGGGGTATAAACTTTCAGCTACAGTATCAAAACAACTTAAAGGAGGCCAGTTTGGCAACACTTGGAACCATGTGTTTCCCAGGCCTTAATTTGTTGAGCGTAATAACTGCACACTCTCGAAGAAGTCAGATGAGCTAACAGCCCATCGAGATTGCCAAGGCCAACCTCGGTCGTGACCCAATTTAATGGGGCCCGATTGCGCTCGAGCTCGCGATGGATGCACTCTGTCACCCTCTTGCGATTGCGCAATGACAAAAAAGTGCCATGGGGATCTGTCGCCAGACGTTCGACGACTTGTACATATGCAAATGGATGCCCGTGCAGTCAGTGCCAAGATGACGAACGAGCTGTGTCTTTCGTGGAATGGAAACGAATTTATGACTCACTTACACACTTCGGACACAATGACACCCATGTCGAATGACAAACGAGGTGACACTTGCCGTGGCATTTTGGAAGGGTTTCTAGATTGAAAGTTTAGTATACAGTTATGCGGAATTTATGAGTAGATGGGTTTGAGATGACTGGATGGCAACTGTTTTGTTCAAATTTGCTTCAGAATTTTGAAGTTTTTCATGTTTGAGGTACTGTAGGATGTATAAAATGGAAAGAAAGAAGTTGAAAGGACCCCGAAAAAGCCTAATGAGATGCAAACTGAATAGCCAAAACCACTTCCGTTTTTTGTTTAGCCTTTCAAGAAGACAGAAGCGCACCGCATTGGCCACCCGATCGCGAGCGCCTTCAACACTGCCGCAGAACAGGCGCCGCTTCCGGTAGCCCCGGTCGACCTCTGATGGATGGAGTAAGTCGCTTAAAAGCCGAACCTAATCCATTTAACCCTTGTCAAATGACACATTCTTCCGCGCAGGGCCCATCGGCTCCGACAACCTGTCTCATTAGCATTTGTCCCCGTCTACAGGCCGCCGCTAGCCTTTTTCGATAGCGCCATTGAGCGTCTGTGCTGTTCTTTGCCTTCAGTTTTCGGCCATGTTTGTCTTCCTATTAAGCATCATCTATCCAAGGGCATCCCGCCAGTAAGTCGAGACCGGCACGGCACATATGATGATTTATCTATCGAAGCGGAAGTACAAGGCATGCCGTTCGTCGGCGATGGTCTACTTAGCCCACTGCACCGAAAAGTAAGCAAGTAATGAATGGCAATGGCAAAATGGCCCCCTTTCAGTCTGATCAAGACTCCCCGATAAGCGATAAGGTCACTCTCGCGGTGGCCCAACCTCGAAAACAACTGCAACTCCCGATCATTGGTGGCACTGATTGACATCTCCCCCCTCTCGCGAGACACAGTTTACGTAATAGTCTTTTTATTATTTTCAGAAGGCAACAAAAAACATAAAAATGAATAACGATTTTGTACAATAGCCGTCTGAAGGTGTGGAGAACGACCTTGAAGACTATCCAAAACCGATTTAAAATGTTATCTCTAACGACAGAAACAGAAACACATACGATACAAACGACTCGTAGCAACTTTGGTGGACAAAAAACAGGATTTTCAAAGTTCAAGCGAAGATGGGGAAGGATTGGATTCAACGGATATGTAATCCAGGGCCAATGGCGGACAATCTGAATGCTGAAGGAGTGAAGGCAGGGCTGAAGGTATCTGGAGCATATGAATGTCGGCCAGGGGCACTGAAGGTTTGACGAAAATGGTCTTTGCGTGAAGTTGAAGATTCTGCGACGTCTTCCGAAGGAGCTACCAGCCGCGTTTTGACTAGAGCACTGGGTGGTGGGAATGCGATCGCGTCTCTCGAAGGGCTCTGGTGAGAGACGTGTTAGCCGGGATCAGATGTGAGGTTTTTTACTGTGATCGAGAAACATAGGATGCTGGGGCTGTCCGACGAGCAGAAGATGACGACGATTGTACGGTCTTCTTGGAGACGCGGGAAGCCTTGCGGGCACGGACCATGTCGATGGTGCGTTGGGTCTTCTTGGGGGTGCGGGCTGGGATCTTCGGGGAAGCCAGGTTTTCGTCGCATTCCATGGAGCTGTCTAGGCTGACATTGGCTGGTGTTGGATCGCTGTTTTCGTTGTAGGACGAGATTGATGAAGAAGACCGGTCAAGCACGCTGGCACGGTAGAATCCAGGGACGACATCATTGGCAATCTTGGTGTAGACAAAAGTCGAAGTCGAACTTGAAGGAAGGGGGACGCCAGTGTGGAAGTCAAAGCCCCATTGACGCTTCTTTTCATCGTGGTACTCGTTGAGAATCCGTTTACAGTAGGCTTGGGTCGTCTTGGCCGAGGCTTTGCCGAATAGGCATCGTTTAGCTGTGGAGGTGGCTGCCATTTTGAGCTTGAGGAGGTGGTTTGGAGCGAGAATTGGCTAAAAAGAAGAATAAAATTAGTTTCGTTCAGAGCCGCACAGCACGACAACACGACAAGATCGCGAGAATGGGCAAGAGTGCCGCGGCGCCGCGCTCGACGGACTTGGCCGGCCGCGCAAGGTCAAGCGTTGAAGGCGGATAATCCAAAGCCCAAGGCCGCGCAGGGTTGGGATTCCAGTCATTTACGTTGGAAGGGATGAAGGGGTTTGGCAAACATGGACATTGGCACCTATGACCGGGGTCAAGCTGGTTGTAATTGGTACTTTTCAATGAAAAAACTCGACGAAAGTACAATACAATAGCGTCGAAGAGGAGGGTGTCGGGAAATGGCACGCTAGCACTGTACGCCGAAAATCGATGACCGATGACAGGGCGGTCGCGGAGGCTGGCACTACGCCAGCGGCTGGTTGGGAAATGCCATGCAGTCGAATTCGGTTAGTTTAAGGTCGGCGGTGGAAAGTTATTACAATAATATCGTAAGGTAGGAAGGCAAAAGTCGGAAAAACATTCCTCGAAAAAAAGTCATAAAGTAATTGCCAGCGCGGACGCTAGACACATTGAATGCCTAGCATTGATGTGAGGCACGTATCGAAGAAAGAGGCTTGTTTTTCGGGGGAGAAGACAGCCGGCGATGACGACGCGTTCGTTGCCATCGGGGCCGTTTTTCGATTCGACTTCGCCCCTCTCCGTCCGCGCAAGCCACCACTTTGGTGTCACAGAGCCAAGCCAGCCCACACCATTCAACCGATCTGAGGGATGCACACTGTCGCCGACTGGGTTGCGCCCCCGGCTGGCGGCCGCTGGGCGCGGTCGGAAAGCATCTAGGGGGATGCTCCGCCCTTGAATTGGTTTGTTCGAAGTGGGGAAGTACGCCGACTCGACTGATGGGAGCCGCCACCCACCCCGAAAGTAAAGACAGCACAGGAAGAGCGTGCCGATGAAACGCGGCACGTATTTTGATACCGACACCCGATCGACATTCTGAAGGAAGGCAAAAAGTTTACATTAGATGGGAGGCTTAAGATAAAGTTACACAGAGACGACGCGCTTTTCGCGCACCGCCAAAAGTGATGGCAGGCAAGAAAGCTCACGAGACTAGGTCACTGATGGCTTTACCCTGCGCGAGAGTGGCAGTGCGGGCATGTTTTGAAGTCCTTGAAGGTTACGTTTACTTTGGATTAGGTCGGTAAGCATGCAAAGGCCATTCTGATACAGTACTGACCCCAGCTTCGGTCAACAAAGACCATTTTCATCGGAAAAAAGGATAGCATTCCCTGGCAGCTTCCCAAGACCCACATCGCCGGGTCTGGCTGGCGCCAATGATTAGATAGATAGCTATTTTTTGAAGCGTCGACCTTTCCATGGCCCATGACAGACTCATTGGCGACACTCAAAGGACAAAAAAGGCTCAAAAGACAATACCGCCCATCAAAACAATAAGCTTGTCACCCATTGTTTTGCGTGCCGTTTGTCACCCCATTGCCCGGGTCATCCTTAAGCATAATAATTATCGCTTCACCGCGGGGATGGTCACCAAAAAAGACAAAACAATAGCCATCAAGATGGCCATGGCCATGACCGCCGCCATCACCATAATGTCAAAAAAGGCGGTGGCTGCGCAAGGAAGCAGTGTGACTACAACTATCTAATGTAAAGTCAATGAATAACACCCCCGAACAGGTCATAAAACAGCTAGTAACGAGGACACGGTGGTCGGAAGCTGGCACCCGGCCATCACCACGCCGGCCAAAAGCAGGGGCATCGAGACCGAGACGAGAAAATTTGAAAATCGCGACGGGCCAAAGCGACGCGCCGATGGTGATGGGCTGTTTTTATGATTTGATGGGCTACTATTCAACAACATGATGGCCCTTTTCTCGCTCTCGGCCATGGTTTTTTTGAATTTTTCGGACGGAAAAGCCATCTTGACAGTCTAGCGTCGGTCAAATGTATTTTTGTATACAGTAACCCTATCAAAAACATCAAAAATGTCTCAAATTTTGCTCGCCAACAAACAAAAATGATACATTAGCGTTCCCCGTTATCAACGAACGCATTGTACCATTCGGTGTATCGAAATGTTGTCTCTTATCGGAAGCGTTCGCTCCGTTTTTTTGCTGATGTGATGTTTTTACAATGCCCAGCAAACACAAGCATTGTAACACCCGTATCCGAACGGTGAATACAAACGCCCATCATAAATTAACGGTTAGAGCGAGCATACGTGTTCAAAACAGCTTCAAAGCGATGTTTTGATGGCGTTTGGCAAAAACGGCCGGTCCATTTTGGCGCGTTTTTCTAAAACTTTAGCCTTTATGAACAACAACCAAACAACAAAATCAAGTAGTATACACCAAAAAACGGGTGAAGTGAAAGTGAATGACAAAAACATGTGAAGCGCGGGTTCACAAAAAAGAGGTGGTGATGCATCGGCTCGTGGGGACACTTTGTCTGATTCGGGGGTGGTGTTTTCTGGAAAACGCGCCAAAAGGTGGCTACGGGGGATCAGGGTGACAATGAGGGTCATGGGGGAGCATGGTGATATTGTTTTGGGGGTTGGTTTTTGATTTTTGGGGTTTTAGCGGACTGTATAAATGTTGTCTACAGTATCATGCTAAATTTTTATACAAAAACTGAAAAAATGAGTTCAAATTTTTTTAAAACTATCTTTTAAAAAGTTTAAAAACAATATAAAATTGGCTAAATTTGTTGTTACAGTAACCTACAGTACCCCTTTTACAGTAAGCAAAAGGCACTTTGAAGAAAATTATCAAAGTTTCGCAAAATTAAACCCTAATTCCAGCATTTCTGAACTTCTTCTCCATCGGAATTCACCTTTAGACTTTTTACTATTTCGTAACTATATCACAGAACGCTGATGACTCGTGCTTCCTTTGTATATGCCCAATTTTTGGCGCAAACCCAAGAAAAGCCTCAAAAACCCGCGTGTGAAAACACCCTTTCGACCAGGACCCGTGAATCCAGTTTTTTGTCACTTCTAAACAAAGTGCAAAAACAAGAAGACACAAGACTTTGTTGCGTTTTTGGCGCGAAAACGACGTGACCGGCCAGAGCTTACGTCTCCTGGGGGCTGGACGTCTTCCTGGGCTTCAGGCGCCCTTTGCAGAAATGATACAATGTGTTGGCGTCGGGCCAACGCGCCCAAAAACGGGTTTTGACGGGGTTCAACGGGCTGTTTTTCAGCAAGGTATCGGTATCTATGCTTTGGCCACTGGGTCTCCGGAAAAAAAAACTATGTGTGATGGAATTAGTGTTATAAAAAAGTGTCATCAGCTGACCTGGAAGGGGGTTTTGGAATCGGTAGTGTCCGAGAAAGGGGTTGAGGGGCTGGAAAAAACGAGGACATGATTAGGATCTGCGCGGGAAAGGCTTTCAGGAGCTTCCAGAAAAACAACTATGCGGATTTTGGGGGAGGGGGCATGTGATTTGGTAGATTTGGGTTGTGATTACCAACATTGACGACTTCAAAATACAGTATCCATCAACTTATGGAAACTTAAACCCTCAACAAGTCAAAATATGAATCATAATCTCCCTCCAACCGCATTCCCACGCCTTGCCTTTCCCAATTTCAACCCTCAAAATCAACCTCAACTTCCTGACAGCTTCCCACGTCGGATCAACCTTCCCCCTCTTCCAAAAACGGATCAAAATTCTTCGCATCGTGACAATGTTCTGCCATCGCCACCAATTAACCTCCTTTTTTGTCGACTCGGAACACCCCGTTGTCGAAGACATCTCAATTTGCATTTTGCATCCGAAAGTGCCTTTGTCCACCTCCACTGAATGGCACTTAAGCAAACTCCGAAGGCAGAAAGAATCAACAAAATTTTACAACGGCAATCTCGCGCGTCCGCTGCGCAGTGTAAAAAATAACTGCGTGCTCGCCTTCTTTAAACTAATTTGAGGCGAAACAGCCGATTGGAAGCCTGCCAAAATGATTGCGATGTAACCTTGAACTGTTTTAGTGATGATTGGAGTGTGTAAAAACTAACTGCTTCCATATGGGGATACTTGGAAGTTGCCATCGGGGGAGTTTTTATGCCTGGGGGTGAAAAGGTTTGAATGAAATATGAGGGTGGATTCACGTGGGGGTGGGGAAGTGATCAAGGAAAGATGGAAATTGGGGGTTGGGGGAGTTATTGGGGTCAGAAAAGGCAATTTTTATGGTAAGAAATGCCAATTAGTGCTTCGCAATGTGAATGTTAGGGTCAAATTGTAAATTTTTGCTTAAAATTGAAACATAAATGTTGAAATTTGTTGTAAAAAATAAATTTAAACAATTTTTTTAGAAAAAAAATTACATCTTAAACCACTCATTGCGTTTATTAGAGCGTACAGTATCCCCAATTCGCATCCAAGACCGCCCGTAACCACCCATCAGATCACCAACTCCAAAAATTCCAACTTCCATCAACCAATTTAAACAAAAAGCCACCAGATCTCGCATCCCCAAGCCCCACCCGCTATTAAGAAACACTTTTCGCGCCTGAAACTGATGCAAACAAAGCATTTCCACCAAAGCTCTGTGCTTTATCAAAGAGAAAAAGCGCAATGCAAGTAATGTAAGCGAACGATGGCTGATAGTGGATCTGTTGTTCTCTTGCTGGATGGATACAGGCAGCCCATACCCATGAAAAAAGAGTCGAAGCAGCAAAAAGCGGTGAGGTGTCCCACTTTTTGTGAGCCACGGCGTTGACTGGAATTGGAACAGGGTCTTGTTCACGGTTTATTAGCTGTTCCTTTGTCGTCGGGAGTGATAATCGTGGAAGTTCCCGCCAAAATTGATGGCTGACTCAGGGAAGGAAGAGTGTGGAATGAATGAAGAAAGGCCTTGGCCCGCATCCGTTCGGAGTACAATAGGTATGATAAACCGATGAAAGGGCGGATTCTTAGGGTGTTTTGGCGCGAAAAGTGGTGGAATTGCTGAGTGTGGCAAAATTTAGAGATTAGAAAGCTTTCGATGTCTGATTTTATGCTTTTTGGGTGGGCTGGGGTACTGTAGCGCACTGTAGGTTACGAAACGATGTCAATTTTGATGAAATGCAAGGTCCAAACATGCCGCATCTTCCCGCAAAGGGCATCATGCCAACGGATGTCACCTTTCAACATTTTTTACCAAAATGAAGCGTCAAACACGGCACGACATAAATATGACTCAAAAGGACCCCCTTTAAAGAGCAAAGCGCGATTTTGATCAATCGACTCGGCCTCCCATGTCCTAAATGCCGTCGCTGTCAACAGCGAGCGACATGACGAGTCAATGCCATTGTCGCCAGCCGACTACCAGATGACCTTGAAGACCGCATCGGCACATGCACGCATGTTCAAAAGCCGCAAAGCACAAGTGTGAACACAGCTCCATCTCATAATTAACGATGTGCGATATGAATCAAAATGTAAAGGCACACGCGTCCCTGGAGTAGTCGTATATTTTTCAAAAAAAATCATCAGAATCAAACGGAATACGAAGATTTGAGATGCGCCGTCGACCTTGACTTTGAACTTGCGCAACACAGTGTCGGACTTGTCTCCACCGCTGTTTTTACTCATTGGAATGACGATGGACGAGCTTTTAGGCGTATTCGCGAGACTACTGAATACTGAATAACCAAAATGCAGGACAAAAGTGGCGCCAAACTTTGCAAATTGTGGGCGAATCACTTCGGAGGGGGGTTAATTGGGCCTTCGGTTCAGGTATAGACATTCTTTTCGATTCAAAGTAATCTATCTTGAATAAGTTTTCGACTTTGGATTGAAAAAAGTAAAGTTAGACAAAAAACAGTCCACCTGACAAATACAGTATACCAATACACTTTTTGATCGTGTTTTTGACAACGTTAAAGGCCGAAAAAAGCTTGTCCCTATCATAGATATTGAAAAGCTATATTAAAAAAACTCGTTGAAACTACGACTGATAGCAGTCGTGCCAGCATAAAAACTAAAGTATCGTGTGCCGCTTAATGCGAGGTGGTGGCTGTATAAATTTGTGTTTAACTTGGAAGCACGGAAGACAGGGGATGGGCAAAAAATGACTGATAAGGGTTTGGCAGAGCGTATTTCTGGAAGGAGGGCTGCGTGTTTGTTTGAACAAGGAACAGGGGAACTGTACTGATGACTGATTTGGAGTTTTTTTAGTTAGTTGGCACGAGATCAAATGTGTTACGTAGAAAGGTTAAGGAAGTGGTGCCCGGTTGGCTGTTTGCGACGATAAAGGTCAGGGATGCGTTTTTGAAACACCATATGGATGGAAGAAGCCAAAAGCCGACAGCTGCAGGTGTAAATACTTGAAATAAATTGTATAGTTCCGTATTTGCCGACACCTGCGGTCTGTCTGGAAGTGGTTTTTGGAGGCGCAGGCGTTGAAAGGTGCTATCAGTCGAGGGATTGAAGGGTATTATTGACAGCTTACAGACATTAGGGTGTTTGGAGATGGTGGGCAAACACTTTTAAAGGCAAAATTTTAAATTTCAATGATAGTAATTTACATCAGCTATCTATTTATAGCCTTTTCCCGACCTTGAAATTGCCATCTTCCCCGAAAAAATGCCTTCGACCTTCACTTTCCCTTTCAAAAAAACAAGCCACATGAACAAACCCCTCATAAGTGCCAAAAAACCTCTACAAAGCATCAGCCTCCTCCTGTCCATCCCCAACATGTTCATTGCCATCAAAAAACCCCTCCTGTCAGCAGTCGTTTTTTCAAAAGACATCACTCTCTCCCATTCTTTCCCACTTTTTTACCCGTCAATTGTCTCCTCTGTTTCCATACATCGTCAAAGGCTGTCTTCTGATGCTCCTGAGCCGGTGTATAGACAAAAAACGGCTCATGGCGCACAAAGCGAAGATAGAAAACAATTTTGTCATACAGCCAGCCTTTGATGGAGATTGCAGGCAGATCTCACACGCTGCGGCTGTCAAGACTTATTTGTCAGCCGCCATGATGAGACCTCCGGGTGATCTGGGGGTTCTGATTGTACCGTGTAAAAAACTTCCGAGTCAGGCGTTTTTTGTCGACTTTGTCGGCGACTTGCCCTGTAAGGCGGATGAAAAGAGAGGGGGGCAGAAACTTTTTACGCATAGATCTGCTTATCGCTGCGGGGCAAAGTCGAAGCAAATTAATATCAAGTGAGGGGAAAACAAGAGTGGAGTACAGTAGTTTTTTTGAAATTTTTTGTAGGGTGACGTTGTTTTTTGCGATTTTTTTCGAATTATTTTTGGGTGTTATGAAACTTGGTTAATCTTATAAAAAAATTTAAACACTACAAATCATGGACAAATAATGAAACAAAAATTTGCATTTTAACAATACATACTACAGTAATAAGTATACTGTAGGCAATTTTTTATCGCAAAAAAAGGTTAAAATTACAAAAAAAGTACTGTAGTTGATTGAAAAACAATTTTTATCATATGTTGTCAATGCTATTATCACATTAAAGCCAGATTTTTGCAAAAAAGTCAACAAATTGACCACCGCAAAAAATGACCTCCACCCATTCAAAGCCTCGCCGCCATCGGCCTTCCCGTTTCGACTCGTTTGTCTCTCATTTGTATCGGCATTTAGCCCATCTATTCTTTATGTATGTCCATTTTGACTACTCAAATCAGGACTTTATGACCAGCTTAAAATGATGAACCTGTTCAAAAAAGCTGTTCCGAACATACCGCTACTGCGCTACCCGCCATCAAAGCGTTCACTCCATCTCCATCGCAATTTAGATCAAGGTGTTCAGGCATTCAAAAGCGGGACCATTAAAATTGAAAGGAAGAAAGCCATTAAGTTTACAAGCTCAGCTCATGTCACTGCCGACGGCTGACGACAAAACTTTTCAAAAAAGGGTAATGACTTCGACGAAGGATTGAATGGGTTAAGGGCGTAGTAGTTGCACGCAATCAAGGAAATGGGCGATGGATGTACGACGGATTTATGTAATGTGATAGATAGATTACTTCTGTCGACAAAGAAGACGGGATAAGTTTCAATTTGTATTGCTGGGAGCGATGAACGATGCAATTTGCGGGATATCGGGATAAGAGCGTGTGAAAATGGTGGTGAGCACGACCCCTGCGGCGCGGAGCTGCGTAAAAACTGGATAAACGGGATGATCGCGCCAAATTTAGAAGAGAAAAACTAAAATGCCACGGCAAAACGACCATCGACAAAACCTTTTTTCAACGAAAGTGAATCCCTGTCATGGGAAAGTGAGCCAAACCCCCTAAAAACTTAACCGAAACACATTTAACCCTGCCTACAGTACCCCAAAAAAACAGAAGGGACTGTCAAGACTGTCGAAAAAGTTCACAATGGACCCTTAGATCGTCAACTTACAGTCCCCACGGGCAAATTTGTTTTGTTGGCATGTTCAACATCCAAATTTGACTCGTTTAGGCACGCTGAACGGGCCCCGCTTCAAGGTCGTACAAAAGGCGATCCGTTTTGCCGACGCCTTTCCTCACAGATGCCGATCGCGATCGGGACCCGACGGCGCGTGCGTGTACAGACAGCCTTCTACAGTCTCCACGTTCTTTCATCATCGAGAAAAATGTGATACCGAAAAGTTTGCGAGATCGAGAATGGTGATAGCAGGCGTTTTTACGGGGGCGCCGTCGGCAGTCGTCATGCAAAGTCGTCACACTTTGATGATTTCACGCATCGGCACACTGAAAGCAGATGAAAGTTTTCGCTTTTGGCGTGCTGCGATCGGCCGATACCGCATCACCTGCGCGATCAACCGTAAACCGATGCGATTCGCGCATTCAGATTTGAGAATGATGCCCAAAATTGACTGGGGAAAGAAGTTATTTCACGTTTCGATGCGGAAATACGGTAAGTTGCTTGACTCTATATACTCTTTATTACATCTCTTTCGAAAACAGATAAATTCTTTAATATATAAATTAAACGACTGTATAAAAACGACCCTCAAAGGACAGTATGTCACCATAACCATAAGTTAGAAAAGTAAATTAAATAAACCAAAAAAACGTAAATATGTTATACTTTGAGCACATGGACAATCAATGTCGGGGATCTGAAATGAAAAAGATTAATTTTATGTTTTTAGGATAAAAGTGCGACTTACAGTATGCTTTACCATTCAGATTCGCCTTCTCCCCAGCCCCAATCGGAAGACGCAGCAGGCTTTGGTGTTGCCTTGGTTGCCTTTTTGGGCGCTTTCGGGTTTGAATTCACGAATAAGGTAGGCGCTTCGACGGCTGATTGCTCTTCAGCTTCATCGTCAACATCATTGGCAGCAGCATCTTTCTCGTCCCAGCCCCATTCATCAGTAGCAGTCGTGCTGGCAGCGGGTTCATCGCCCCAGGCCCATGCAGCGGCGGCTTCTTCCTCGACGGCTTCGGCGGGGATCGATGGAGCGGGAGAGGGGCTTTTCTTGACATGGGCATGGATCGGGATGGATGTCTTGCGGGTTTTAGGCTTCACGGCGACCACGGGTTCAGGTTCGACTTCACTGGGCTGTTCATCGCCCCAGCCCCAGGCTTCACCATCAGCTGAGGCAGTGCTGTCCTCGACGACTGGTTCTGGTTCAACGACGGCAGGGGTTTCATCGCCCCAGCCCCAGGAGTCTTCAGCTGGCTTGGGAGAAGGTTTGGGCACTTCTGGGGTGACGCTTTCGCCACGAGGCAGATGCGAGAAGGCAGACATGAAGGATTCTTTCGTGTCGACATCGGATACAGGTTCAGGCTCGAGGAGAGGGATCAGACTGGCAGCGACCACTGGTTTCTTTGGCTTCTTATTCTTCAATGGCACCGTGGCAGTGACAGACTCAGTGGCAACAGGTGATAGCAGCTTGACAACCTTCTTGGCAACGGCTTTCTTCGGCTTTGGCTTGGCACGGAAATCGGCTTCGACGGACGTTTCAGCGATCTTCGGCTCTTCGACGACCACAGGCGTCGCCATCGGCTCCGGGACCTCTTCGACAGCATCTTCAACGACTTCAGCTTCCTCAGCCACAACTTCCGGCGCCGCATCACTGACACTTCCAGCAACCGAAGTCGTACTCAACTTTTCCTGGAGCTCATCCACTTGGTTTTGCAACTCCACGTTCGTATTGGCGAGTTCGGCCGTCGCACGGAACAGGGCATCATTATCGGCTTGCTTGGCCGTGAGTCGAGCTGCTAAAATGGCAGTTTGAAGCTTGGCAGATATCATTGCCGAGTTGGCGGTGTTCGAGGAGGAGTCGAGTTGCGCGAGCGCCTGCGTAATAAGCCCATTTGTCGACGACAAACGAAGATCGACTTCATGCGTGGCGCGGCAGCTCTGCGAGAACGACTCTACGACGCGATTCCAAAACTCGACCATTGACGGACTCATGGCACGCTCTACGGCATCAGACACGACGGAAGCTGCAACAAAAGGCCAAACTACTATCGAGTTGGAGGGAGGCATCGAGTCAGGGTTCAAAGAGATGGCAGGAAACTCCAACACCGGGGTTAGCAACAAGGGTAAAGGGGAAAGTTAGAGAAAGAAAGCGGTTGAAATGAGGCGCAAATTGTTAAAATTGGGAAAGTAAAAAAACAGAAAGCCGATCACCAAGTAGTTAGAAACCATCAAAAATGTTAGTGCTGGAAGCTGCTATGATAACAGGGTTTTCGGGACGTCGTCGTAGAAGCAGAGCCGCCGCGACGATCAAATCGAACAACTTTACAGAAGAGACTGTCACTACGACAAGTTTCGTGACCAAGCTATGCCAACTAAGCGTGCACTCGTTTTAAATGGGGGTGGAAAGGGACTTACGAGCTTCGGAGGGGCATCGGGAACGGGATTCGAATTCGGCGAGACGCTCATTGGCCTGGAAGGGCAACCATTGTAAATCTTAAAAGCGTAAAAAGCTAAACGTACATCGCTAAGACGGCTCTCAAGTTCACGGCAAAGCTGCTGCTGCGTCTCCAAAGTAGTAGCATTTTCGAGAAGTTGATTATGCTTCGCGCGCCACCAGTTGAACAGCTTCAAAACAAAGGATTGAATTCCAACGCGCGTTTCGGCGTTGTCGGATTCTGTGGCCGGTTCGTCGACTTCGAGGGTGCAGGCGATGCCGGCTTCTTCGCAACGTTGCATTTCGGCGATGAGCTTCTCGCAGTACTCGGCAGCTTGACGAACTTCGCCCTGGCAACGGACTTCTGTTTCACGACGAACAAAGTTGTAGGCTTCATCGATCGGCAGCCGTTGAAGAGTGTCAGCAGCCTCGATAAGAAGCTTCTTGATTTCGAGCATCGTCCAATGGGCTGTGGCTTTCTCGCCGCGGGCTTGGTCTTCCGAAGTTAGAGAATTCGATGCCTGGCCCGGGACGACAGTAGTCGGCGGAAGGATAGCATTGGACAGCTGTTCTTCAAGGGCGCGAATCTGCTTAGCACGGGCTTCCAGCTCCGATCGCATCTGCTCCCCAACACGCTCCAAAGCAGCCCGTTCTTCGACATGGGCATCAATGGCATCGCCAGGGATGAGCGGATCGGTGCCTCCATCCGATTTCGGGACATTCAAGCGAGCGGACACGGTTTCGTACGCGGATTGGAGCTCGATGTACTTGTCAGACAGGGAAGCATAGGCTTGGTCGACTTCAGCTTTGCGTTCTTTCAACTCCTTCAATTCGACTGTCCATCGATCATGCTCCTCCGACAGTCCAGCTAGGGCGACATTAGACGCGTTGAGTTCCTGCTTGAGGCGAGCATTCTCAGCCGAGACGCTTTCATTCGATGATTCAAGCTGTTCGACCTTTGACTGATACTCCTGCCGTTCCAGGACACTCTTCTTCAGCTGCTGATTCAGCGCCCAAACTTGTCCCTTCAGACAATCCGCCGCGGCAGCAAGCTCTTCATTTAACGTAAAAAGACTGGCCACATCTTGAGCAAGGAATTCGTTGAAGTTATTCGCTTCAGTGACGTAGTTTTTCAGCCATTCGTTAAGCAGGGGCTGGGAAGTGACCTTGTTGAGAATGGAGTCATTGATGATGTCGCATTGGGCTTCTGCGTCGGTAGAGGCACGGGCTGATGCTAAAAAGGCATTATTAACTTTGTAAATAAAGCAAAAAGCGCTTACGATCAAAATCAGAATGAACAGCAGCCAAAGTACTCTGCATCATCGCCTCCGTGCTATCATTGATATCGTTTTCGACGGTGGCCAGCTGCACTTCAAGCATTTCATTCCGCTCCCGAAGATGACCCGCAACGGCCTCGATGCTGGCTTCACGCGAGCGACTGGCTTCGCGTTGAGCGTAGAGAGCGTCGATGGCTTTCTGGAGGTTGAGGGCGTTTTCGCGGAGTTCCCGGTTTTCGGCGGCCAGCATGTTCCTGGTCTGCTCGGCATCACGCAAACTAGCTTCAGTAGTATTGTAGCAGTGCGTGATTCGAGAGCTGCTTTCTTGGAGCTCGTTGAATTCATTTGTAAGGTTCTGCTTCTCGAGTCGGAGCGTCTCGAGTTCACGATCAGCCCGGATCAGACGAGATTTGTATTCCTCGAGCTGCTTGGCAATGGAAGCACTGGATGCTGCACGCTCCGATGCGGCGAAGAAGTTGTTTTGGAGTTGAACGTTTTCGTTGAGCGAATCTTCCAAGCGAGTTTCGGCTTCGCGAAGCTGGGTGGTTAAACCGGTGATCCGGGATTCGAGTTGACCCTTTTCATTGGCAAGGGTTTCTTCGCGATGAGTGAAATGAAGCTGCAAATCGGAGTATGCCGCCTTCACACGTGCCAGCTCTTCCTCCAGGGCAGATGTATCGACAGAGATCGGTGCCTGGGTTTGGTAGACTGGCTGGTTCTCAATCGGCGCAGTATAATCAGCATAGGCTTGATTCTGTTGAGGATAGCTGACATTGTGATAGGCAGCTTCAGGCTCAGCCGAATAGCCTTCCTGGTGCTGACCATTATCAACCGTCGTCGTCACAGATTCGCTCGGCGCAGTCGGCGTCACTCCATGCGAAGCCGGCGGCGCATTCGGTGAATAGAAAACTGCACGGACTTCAGCAGCTCCAGGGGTCGTAGCCGCGCTGGCTGCACCGGACGCCGCTTCTTCTTGGGCTCTATGCAGGGCTTCCAAAGCTGTCTGCATCGCGTTGACTTCATCGATGGACGTGTTCCTAGGGAGACCGGCCAGATGCAGGCTGTTTCCATTGCTGTTGGCGCGATCGATCATCCGCCTCAAATCGTCCAAACACCTGCGGGAAAGCTCGGCTTCGACGCGGAACTGCTCCACTTCCGTCCGCATCTTGTTGACCAATTCATCAAGGCGGTTGTTTTCCTTTTCAAAGCGAAGCAGACGTTCATTCGATTGGGTGAGGTTGTCGTTTTGTTGCTGAAAATAGATTTTTAAAAGTGTTCGATGCTTCGGAAACGATTACAAACCTCCAATTCAGACAGCCTGTCTTCAACAACACGCTTCTGCTCAATGACATCGGCCAGCAAAGACTCAAGCGTCTGGACTTTCTGCAAGAGTTCATCCTTGGCATCGACGAGGGCACTGTTTTCGCCCTTCAGACGCGAGATCTCGGTCTTCCAATCAGACGACGTGCTAGCGGACACTTCTCCCTGGGCCTTGGCTTTAGCGAGCTCGTTTTCGCGTTCGATTAGCTTGTCCCGAAGTCGCTCGCACTCTTCCTCGATGGAAGCACGCTCCTGCTCGAGGCGGTCTTTGACGGTTTCAACATTACCAGCGAAGACTTCCATCTTGGCAACCTTGTCACGGACAGTTTCAAGATCGCGATTCAGGCCGGTATTGGCTTCACGGAGGTGGATGTTTTCGGATTCGAGGGTTCGGTAGGCTTCGACGGCGACAATTTCGGGCGAAATAAGTCCGGCGAGCTGTTCTTCGACTTCATCGTGGTGATGGATGGCTTCAGCTTCGAGGGGTGGCGAGACTGTGGAGATGTCTTCGACGACATGCAAAAGGCCCATGATGGAGTGCGCATTGCTTTGATGCGTCGCTTGGCTAGCCTTGACTGCTTCGAGTTCAGCTTGAAGGGCAGCATTCGCGGCTGTAGCCTCGGCGAGCTGCTTGTTCAAGGCTTCGATCTGCTCGGCGGATGCTTGCTGAACTTGAGAAGCCTGCGACAACGCTGGGGATGGCCTCTGCTGGAACTGCTGATACCCATCCTCCGAAATGACAGCCGGCGCCGCTGTAGCGACATTCTGAATGCTGTGACGGCCGCTGGAGGCTACAGAAATGTTGGAATTCGACCGCCTCACTGGGGGTGGACCCTGAAAGCAAACATACATCAATCAATCACCCAAATTCAAATTCAAAAACAAATCAAAACTCACAATTTCCAAGTTCTCCACCGACCCCCGACTACCCGAACGCTGCAGCTGCTGATTCAGCTTGCGAACGAGGTCATCCCGTTCCTGCTCCAAGCATTGTACTTTAACACGAAGCGCCTTGATAACCAACTTGTCATCTGAAAAACATCAAATTTCAAAACTTCAATCTTTAAATGATCATTTTTCACGTTGTTTTCGCCCACAATAACCACCAACACGTCGCCTCTTTTGTATGCACTTTTTAACCGACAAAGTTTATCTGTCGACCATACACCTCAATTGCCTTGTTACCCATTCACACCGATATTTGTTCAGTTGTTGACTGGCGGAGGGTGGTAGTTGCGAAAAATAACTAACAGTTTGGTCGGCAAAACATGAGGGCCTCATTTTTTCCACGTTTTGTCCCTTAAAGTAGTCCTTGAAAGGAGACTGCCGCTGCTAGCTGTGTTTCAAGCTGTTTTTTAGCCATAAAAAGACAACTGCCTGACTAAATTTTGTTTTCCCTGTGCTTTTGTCTCGACTTTTGACCGTTTTTGCAAATGCTTGTGATTGTTTGTTGTTTTTTTCTTGAAAAATGAAAAAACTATCGCGAATTTTAAATTTAAAACAAAAATTTTCGTCGTTCCATGCGGATGGCGTCTGCTAAGCCACTTGTTTTCATGTCTGTCCACCAAATGGACTATCACAAACGAGTTATAGCCAAAAACAACAATCGATTCACGTTCCCGGGTAGTACTCGTAAGGCATGCATGACGCAGACCAAAAAAGTGGACAAGAATGCATTTCCCATCGTCCGGAACACTCCGAAAAACGTTACGGTTGTAAAATTTGACGACGATTCTCAATGAGTCACTAGAATCGAGTCGACTAACCGACGGAAGTCTGTGTTGACAGGGCACCTGTATTCATAGCAGCCATCACAAGCGAGCTATTTGATGAGATTTTTGGTGACCGAATTTGTTTAAATGGACTGATTTTAAAGTGACGTTGGTTTTTGTCGTTTTAAAAGTTTCAGAAACTGTTGTTGCGGGTGACTTTTAACCATCTTTATCTGTTTAAAGTGGTGTGACAACACAAATTTTGTCGAAAAGAATCAAAACAGAATCACTAAAGCGTGCGCACCTGAACTTTTTTGACGCAACGCTGCATGTCTCGCGCAACCTCGATCACGGTTAAATCGATTTCAAACGTGAGGGGCAGCGTTATCGAACCTCGAACCGAGGCAGGGATGCCGTCATGTTGTTCCTTCCCTTGACTCACACAGACAAGCCCTTTTTCCCCGTCTACCTATCAATGTCCGTTTAGTTATTTTTTGTTTTCCCGTATCCGTGCGCTGGTTGTTTTTGAATTTGATTCGCTTCACTAGTCGCTGCGCTCCAAAGAATATAAAATCAGTCTTAAAATGACTGGTCACCACCACCATCACCTCGTAACATTTGTTGTCGTTGCGTTATTACACTTTACTTTTCGCCGCGACGACCGCTGCATTGCCAATCGAGGGCCACCCCACCCAAAAACCCGTCTTTGCACCTTTAACCGGTGAATTTCAACGCAATTGCAATTGCTGCGTGAGCTGATTGAAATCAATACACCTCTTACCTTTTGCGCCAACGTGGAGAATGTCAATTTGCGCGATTTGTCTCACTTTTAAACCAAAACAGTAAAGTTTACTTCGAATTTCAGCCCAATGGCCCCCTCTTGTCCCGCATGCGGCAAATCCCTCAAAGGCAAATTCACGTGGATCGGCTGGCTTTGGGCCATTCTATGCTTCCCGTGCGGCATCTTTTGCTGCTTCCGACAACGCCGACTTCGCTGTGATGAGTGCGAGAAGGAGGTTATCATCAGCGATGGCACTGTGCCGACGGTCGTGCAGCAATTCAAGTGTTACGACAGTTTCAAGTGGCAATTCGTCGAGAAAGAGCGGCCCCCGTTGGACAATATCGTTACAGTAGCATCCCCACCGCCCCCAGAAGTCAACGGGACTAACGGAACATCACATGATCCAGTCAGAGAAGCCTGACGACCCCATAAAGTGAATTGAATGCGGCCAGATACGTGGTATTTTTGCTATTTTGAGACAATTTGAGCCTTTTAGTTTAAGTTTAAAGGAATTTGTTTGTAAAATACGGATATAAATTATGATTTAAATCTAACTGACCGTTTCGCTCGCGGATAATGTCCTCTTTTTCGACGTCGAGGGCGTTGACTTTGGCGTTGCTGGCCTTTTCTTTCGCGAGCTCACGCTCGGAGGCCATTGCTTGGCCCAAGGATTCGCGGAGAAGGCCGACACGGGTCTCATAGACGATTAGGTCGCCTTCGAGGACCTTGACGAGGTCTTCTTGAGCGAAGAGAGCGTCTTTTAGGCGCTGGATCTCGGCATAGGCGACTTGTTTTTCGTCGACGGCGATGGAGGTCGCGTGGATGGCGTTTTTGAGTTCTTCACGGACTTCGTGCCCGCGCCGGAGCTCGTTGTCGAGTTCACGGCGATAGGTGAGACACAGCTGGACAGAGCCATCGAGCTCGCTGCGGAGATCGGATTCTTTCGTTTTGAGCTTTTCGAGCTCGTAGAGAAGTTTGCCGTTTTCGGTCAAAACGAAGTCCCGCCCGGATTTGAGGGTGTCATTTGTCGCTCGGAGGATCTCGACTTCTTGGGTATGAGCTGCCTGGACGGAGGCTAATCGATCTTCGAGTTCCTTCAACTGCGCCTGGGATGTAGCCCGACCACGAAGGACTTCGTTCTTGGCATCACGACGGGTGTTCTCCAGCTCTTCTTCGAGTTGATCCATCCGGCGAAGCTGTTCCTGAGCCGGAACGCGTTCGATTTCGGCAATGATCCGTCGAAGTTCGTCGTTTTCATTGGCAAGATCGACGATTTGCTGGGCCAATTCGGCGTCAACACCGTGCATCGGGACGCTGTCTGGCGACATGATTTCGCGTTTGATGGTTTTGTCGCCCTTTCGTGGCTTCAGATCGAATGTGACGCGTTTACGGTACTTCTTGCTCAATCGCTGAAGGGCTGCCGAGGCAATCGGAGACTGGGACCATTCTCGTTGGTAGTGGGTATCAGACGGGTCATCATAGGTGGCCGTTTCTGTCGTGAAGGACGAAGCATCCTCAGCAGGGTCGACCGGTGGCGGCGATCCAGATGGGCCGAGGCGAAGTTGAGGGATAGCTCGACCAGGGCTCGTTCGGGCACGGTTGTTGGAGGAGCGGCCAGGACGGGCAGCGTTTCCACGAGTTGTGGACGCGTCGGTTTCGGTGGAGGCGTCTTTGGTGGAGCGGGAATCGAATTCCTGGAAAACCCAACTTTACAAAACATCAAAACGGTACCTAAAACGAACCTGTAGCCTCTTATTGACAATCTTAACCGCCTTGGATTTGGCAGACGCAATCTCGCCCTGTTCACGGCACGCTTCTTGCAAATCCATGATTTGACGCTCTTTCTCAAGAATGGTGTTATTCAGCTCAATGATGCGATTATCCTTCAATTGGATTTGGCTATACATGTGTTGGAGGTCAGTCGCCGTTTGATGGTTGTTGCCATTGGAAGTCAAGACGGAGGACAGAGTTTCGAGCTGTTTTTCAAGGTCCTGAAGGAAAATGGCACTGTAAAAAGTGTTTAAAGTGATGTAAAACATACGAGATTCTTGTCTGTAGCCACAGCCAGGGCAGCTCGAAGGTCAATATTTTCATCTTCAAGCTTTAGGACTCGGTTTTGGGAGGCTTTAAGTTGGCGAGCGAGGTCGGCTTTCTGAAAGGTTGGATTTTAAACTTGCAAAATGTTAAAATGAGGCCTGGCGCAAAATTTTTTAATGCAGGTTTTGGTTTGATTTTAATTTTTAGGACTCAAAAATGTCAAAACAAATTTTGAAAAGAAAAAATTTGTTGTATTTACAAATTTTACAAAAGAAAAACGCTTTTTAAAACAAAATAAAAATGAACAAACCTCCGAATCCGCAAAACCATGCCCATTTTGCTCGACAAGAGTCGCGACAGATTCACTCCTCTCCGCCATATTTACGTTAGAAGATAGATTTTAATATATAAAAGTTGTCAACGTGTACCCGAAAACAGTTTCAAAGAGACAGCGATCCTAGATAACGGTCGACATCGAAGACGAACACCCAAAATCGACGCTGAAATATTATAAAACCGTTAAAATCGATGAAACCGACACCAATGCACACTCTTCAAAGCACGATCACGTTCAAAAACAAGTATACAGATCGCGAAATGAAGGAAGCCACGCAACCACAGATACATCGGGGGAAGAGGAACGAATGTGCCTGGGGCGAACTGCCTCCGGCGATACACAGATGTAAATCATTGGAACGTGTGCGTCCGTGGGGTTGTAATTTGAATGAAATTGGGAGTTGAATTTGAATGGGAGGATGACGTTTTGTTGAAGGAAAACAATGAGGAATCGGCTTAAAGTTGAAGCAGCGTGTTACACGTTATTTGTTGAAAGTCGACGAACGCACAGGTGGCCGGCCGCTGGCTTGTTTGAACTTTCTCCTCTCGGACGCGTCGACAAGCGCTAAAGTCGTGATGGGACCAGCCGATTGGACTTGAACTTTTTGCAGATTTTGCACGTCTTTTTTCCTCTTTTTAATCGTCGATTTTGTCGCTTATTTCACTTATCAACAATGGCAGAGGTCGAGTACACCCCTCAGCAGATTGATGAGATCGGCGAGAAGCTTAACGACGCCAAGTAAGTCATATTTTGCTGAAATTTAGACTGATTTTAGGCCATCCTTTAAAAAAATGAAATTATATATATAAAATCCTTCAGCCTACCCCTCGCAGCCCGTTTCCGTGCCCTTTTCGTTCTCCGCAATGTCAAGGATGATAAATCCGTCCAATGGATCGGAAAAGCCTTCTCAGACCCGTCTGCTTTGCTGAAGCACGAGCTGGCTTATTGCCTCGGGCAAATGCAGAATCCGACGGCCATTCCAGTGCTTAATGAGGTTCTTGCTGATACTCAACAAGGTAAGGTTACTTTTTACAACTTCTTACAGCTTTTTGAAGAAAAAATATATATAAAGTTGCTTTTTTTAGAGCCCATGGTCCGTCACGAAGCTGGTGAGGCCCTCGGCGCCATCGGAGACAAGAGCTCTATTGAAATCCTCAAGAAATACGCCCAGGACCCTCTCCCCGAGATTGCCGAGACCTGTGAGCTTGCGTATCAGCGTATTGAATGGATTCACAGCAAAGGGGAACATACCAACTCGCCCTATGATTCTGTTGGTACGTTTTCCCTCTTTTCGGTCCAATTTTCAATGCTAAACAGCCACCTTTCAGACCCCACCCCATCTCATACTTCCGAAGACGTCGCCGAGCTCAAGAAGATCCTCGTCGACCCCAATCAGCCTCTGTTCGAGCGCTACAAGACGATGTTCAAGCTGCGTAACATCAACAACGAAGAAGCCATCCTCGCTCTTGGCCAGGGCCTTCACTGCCCAGACAGCGCTCTCTTCCGTCATGAAGTCGCCTACGTTCTCGGCCAAATCCAGTCTCCTCTGTCCATCCCGGACCTTGCCGTCGGTCTGAAGAACCCCGCCGAAAACTGCATGGTCCGTCACGAGTGTGCCGAAGCATTGGGAGCCATTGCGACGCCAGAATCTGAAGCCCTTGTCCACGAATACGCCAAGGATATCGACGAGGTTGTTCGTGAGTCTTGTGAGGTCGCGATCGACATGAGTGAGTATGAAAAGAGCGGCGCTTTCGAGTATGCTGCTTGAATTTGTTGTTTTGGGTTGTTGATTTTTGTTTTTGTGGAGTTTAAATTCAATAAAGTTATATAAAAATATGGTTTTTGATGGAAATGCGTTGATTTCGCGTTGTTATTTGAATTAAAGACTGTTACAGTATGCTTAATTTTGTCTTCAGATGGCCCTCCTGCCAAAATCCAGCCTCAAAACCCTCTTCTCCGCCACAAAGACCCTCACCGCCATCCGTCCCTACAACAAAGCCACTTCCGATGACCCCAGCCAGCTGACCCGTGCCGATCTGGGCAAGCTCTACCACATCCCCGTCGACGCGGCGAAGCACCTCAACTTTAATAAAATCCTGCCATCGAAATACGCCAAGCAGCTGAACACCCTCGATGAATGTGCCATCCTCTGCCGGCCACAGTTCCTCGAAGTCTTGCACTGCTTCCAGGCAGTTCGGCCGACCTTTCCCGGGATTCGGGTCGTTTTGTGGGGCCGATTTGGCACCGGAAAGACGCTGACTCTCGCCCAGGCTGTCCATTATGCGTACACACAGAATTGGGTCATTTTGAATGTACGAGATGGTTGGTTTTACCTTTTTTTTTGGTATTTTCGTTTAAAAAAGAGCTTTTTCAGTGATGGATTGGACCCGTGTCGTCAAAGACGTCCAAATGTCAACCTATCGAACCGGCCGAATCGATCTCCCCGAGCACAGTGTTAACTTTTTGAACCACTTCAAGCAGCAGAATCAGCATCTTTGGAAGACTGTCCTCACCGATTTGAAGACAACAAAGGATTACGTCTGGACGAAGACCGAAAAGACGCCCATCGACAAACCGTTGACCGACATCGTCGATATGGGTTTAGCTTCACCGTTTTTGGCCAATGATTGTGTCGGTGCGCTTTGCCGTGAACTTCGACTTCACGCTAGCAGTGGTGCTTTGAAGCTGTTAGTCGCTATGGATGCCGGTAATTCGCTTTATGGACGGACTGTTATCCGGAAGGCTGATCGGACTTTTGTGGGTTTACTGTAGCTTTGACATTTTTTTAAACAGTTTAATGCTAGGCCACAACCGATGAACTCAGCCTAGTCCAACAATTCCGAAAATTCTTCCGCGACGACTGGACAAACGGCCTCGTCTTGACTATCGCCGATAAACGCGAGATCTCCGACGCTCGTGACACTCTTGCCGTGCCCATGGACACCCCGATTGAGCTGTTTACGGAGGCCGGCTTTGAAGACATTGATCCGTTCATCCCCATCGAGACGCAATTGTACACCGAAGCGGAAGCCAAGGCCCTGCATGACTACTACAAGGACAAACAATGGCTCGTTACTGACGAGGGTAGGTTTTTTGTTTATCTTTTGCGTCTTTGTAACTCCCAGAATTTAAAAACCGGACCATCGTTGATCTCATTTTTTGCAGCCCGAAGTGAAGCAGGCCTCAAGCAATTGTACTATCTCGCAGCCTTCAATCCGCACCACTTTGAGCGACTTTGTGCGTTTAACTGAGTTTGTTTGTTGAATTTTGATTCATTAGTCGATAGGTTTCCATTGTTTTTAGTAAAAACTTTATGTACACTTGAAAGAGTAATCGACAGGTATTTCAATGAAAGGCATCGAGTAATGCCGAAGCTATGTTGGCAAAATGGGAAAGTGTCAAACTGGCAGTGGGTGTCTATTCTTCGGCGTTTTCGGGTTCGTCGTCTTCGGCCTCGTCGCCGCTGAAATCCGGCTCCGATTCGCTGGATTCGGCGTCCGAGTCGAAGCACTTCCGAGCCAGCTTACCCGTGAGCTCGTCAGATGAAAGGTGTTCGGCGTCGATGAATTCCTCGGCGTTTTCAAGGGGCACGAAGCTCTCGACAGTGCCACTTTCGGAGTCATAAACGTGCACAATGATGGCCGCGGCTTCAGCCAGCTTGCCAGAGGTCTCGACCGCCTTCCGAAGGGCAGGTCGCACGCGGGAGGACAGATTCCATCGGCTGAAGATGCTGTCGTTGGCCGGGGTTTCCGTCCACACGGCGGATCCAAGCGGCTTCACGACGAGACGCTCATAGCCGAAGCGCTTCAATTGGGCGACAAAGTTCTGGGTGTAGAAGTCTTCACCGTCCTCGCCGAAGATGCAGCCATAAGCGGATTGCAAGCGGGTAGATTGTTCGACGTTTTCATCGTCGTAGAGAATCTGGACCGTGCGGGCTCCGGTGGGCAGAATCGTGACGAGGTGGCTGAGTTCTTTTTCGGTCTCGGTGTAGGCGCCGATGTGGTGCTTGTAGAAGATGGTCGTCGACTTGGTGAAGGCGCTGGGAGTGGCGGATGATGTCGATTGGACCTGTAAATCAACTTATTTAGACACTTATAGCAAGTTTAGAAGGCCTACCTCAACAGGAGCCCCCAAGCCCGACCGCGAATACCGATGCTTCAAGTAGATCAGGATGATAACCGCAGGAGCGACGATAAAAGGGACGATGAGATCTTCGTACATGGTTTAACACTGAAAGAGGAACAATGTTTGTAAGTTTTGCACGTGAAATGTTGCCACATGAATAGTCAACGGTAAAACGGTAAACAAAGACGCATTAGAAGACGTTCAGGCTCGTTCCATCACCCCAAACAACTGATCACAAGGTGGGGGAAACACGGTGGTAAACAAAAAATGAATAAGGGTAAGATTTTGGACCGTTTAGACGATAACAATAAACGTCAAATGGGTGGAAGAAGGCCATAACGGGTAGTAATCTGATACGAATGGGGTTAGCGGAACGGACGGACATAGTCATTGATTGAAATGGGTTGGGTCACGGTTTTTAGAGCGGAGATAAGGAAGGGGAATACCTTTTTGAAGATTAGGGACAATAATGACTTTAGAAGTTAAAAGCTGGTTCTTAAAAGTGACCAAAAGGCCTAAAAACCAAACTTTAAAGCATTTTTCGCAAAAAAGTTGTAAATGCATTGCAATTGCACATCATAAAATCGATCACCCCCGATGGTAAAAGCAAAAATGACTAAATTGAATAGTCGAATGGTCCTGTGACCACAGACAGCCCTGCCCTGCTTTTAGAAACTCTTCCGTCGGCCGCCGACGCCCAAGGCCATTTTTACGGACGCAGACGGAGGGGAAAGCGCTGGGCTAGCTTTGCTTGGGCTGGCTGGACCCTCGAAACAGCTGACTGTCATCGACTTGAAACTCGTCTGGCGTAACATAAGTATAGGATAGGAAGGACCACAATTGTCGGAAAGGTCCTCAAAAGTCGGAGGATATCCGCGAGAGGAGGACAGATGGACCGGACAAACTCCCACGCAACTGCGCTCGCATCGATTTCGCGCATTTTGCTCCAGGGCAAGCTAGCCAGCGAACGAGTGCGCGAGTTTACAGCCGGCCGACAAATTGGAGCCAGCTGGCTGAAAACTCACGGAAATGGATTGTCCGAACAAACTCTCCCCAGCCAGACAGCTACCTACCTAGCTTGGCACCTCCCTCTTCACCGCTAATGTAAGGAGGACTTTTCTTCTGTATGATCTTTCTTGACGTTGGTCGTCCTTGCTTTACTTACTTTCATGCGTCGTCCTTTGAGTCGTCGTGTCCCGTGATCACATGGAAAAAGTCAGCTGTGTTCCAGTTCAGTCCGGTTTTACAAGAGGACGGCCAGATCGGCGTTGCAACACGGGTTGTTTCCCATCTGGTTGGGTTGCCTGTCAACCGCCATGGGCTGTCTGCACTCTGATCACGGGGATTCCAAGGTGAAGTGAAAACAGACAGACAAAGACGACAAAAAGGGCGCGAACGGAGACATTAAAGGGGTTCTACGTGGGGAGAAAGTGCTTGTAACATGTGATCTGGGTTGAGTTTTTGGTTTTGGTGTTCTTTATTCTTACATAGACGGTATTTAGACATCAATTAAGTCTATAAACTAAGTGCAATGAAAGTTACAAAGTAAAATTTGAAAAAAACAGCGTTTTTAGCGATTTTAAGTTACCCATTTTGTATTTTAAGCAAAGTGCATCTGTCAAAAAACAGTCGGAACACAATTTGTGCCGAGTTATAAACAAATTCGTTCTAATAACTTTATACAGACTAGAGTTTAAATGCATTAATGAAGTTCGTTATCCAAAGAACATCCCATTTGACATCTTGCTGAACTGACTATCCGCCGAATTGGTGCCATAAGCCAAGTTCAATAACGGTGTGTTCAAGCTGAAGAACTTGCTACGTTGTCTCGACGATCCTTGGCTGAATTTGTTAAAATTCCCGCCACCCATTCCACCGCCCATCATTCCCGGACCGCCACCAAACATGCCAGGGAATCCGCCACCGACGCCGCCTGGATAGCCACCACCGAAGCCTCCAGGTCCACCGAAGCCTCCAGGTCCACCGAAGCCTCCAGGACCTCCAAAGCCTGGGCCGCCCCAGCCGCCACAGTAATAGCAGCGTTTTTGTCTGATTTGAGGCTGATTTTCATTTTCATCTCTGCAAAACAATGATTTACTAAAATCCAAAAAACCAAAGCTAAAAACAAACCTCAAAACCATTGGCGCCGACAAAACAGCTTCAATCAGAACTGCCAAAACCAACAACACAGAGATAAAACCCATCGACTTCATCTTTTTGTCAAAGTAAAAACGGTAAACTGTCACAAATGTATTGTAAAAACAATGCCAAAAACCCCAACCTTTATATACTTTTTCGTTGTAATGTCTCAAGTGCATCTTATCGGTAAATGAGCATTCGCTAAATTCTGGCGTCTTGACAAGGCCATGTGGATTCATTCTCGAAGTGGCGCACTTTTGTGTTTTGGCCATAAAGACGGACACCACGTGCGTCAAAATTAAGTTCCGTTGACCCAAAAACATTAAACTTTCCCTTCAATTTGTGGTGTTGAGCGAAGACAAGGTTCGAACAAGTAGACATTGTGTTTGGTGAATACTTGCAATTACACAGCAAAATGTGAGCGCAATGGAAGAATCGGGATGATTGATCTAATGTTCAACTGTTGATCGAAGTGGTCGTTAATAATGTGTGTTTTGAATGAGATCAGAAATGAAACATTTTGGGTGAAAAAACATATTTGGGGAAGGCTGTGCCAAATTATTCAACATTTTCAAAATTTGTTTACGTTTGCGTTGAAATAAGTCTAAAAAAGGTCATCAAAGTGATCACTTGTACTTCCACCTAATTTTTTTTACAAATGACAATCACAGTTTACTATTTAAATAAATTTTACATAAACCATTGTCTGGTTGCCCACCAATAAAAAGCATTAACCCGCTTATCTGACTAAATAGCCAACTCAACAGAACACACCACACTTCACAAGTCAATAATACACTTCAATTCAAAAGAAACTGATGCCTTCCGTACTTTGAAGCGTCCACAAGTTGAAAATTTTCCCGCAAAACCGCATTTTTCTGCAACTTTTTTGTTTTTCGTCCACTCTTTTGACACGCGTAAGGCGATCAGTAGTACCTTACCAATGTATAAATACGTTTTAAACGAACTGAAAAGTGGTTATTATTAGTCGTTGTGCTCAAACATGTCAATAATCAAGATTCGTGCTCGTCAAATTTATGATTCCAGAGGGGATCCGACTGTGGAAGTCGATGTGACTACTTTCAAAGGTAATTTGTCGTTTTGAGTTTTGGAAAACTGAACTTTGTTTAGGTACATTCCGCGCCGGTGTGCCATCAGGCGCCTCATCAGGAGTGTATGAAGCCCTCGAATTGCGCGATGAAGATGAAACCATCCATATGGGAAGAGGTGTGAAGCGAGCCTTGGCCAATATTAACGACATTATTGGACCGGCTATCATTGAACGGAAGATTAATGTATGCGATCAGGCAGGGATTGATCGGTTTATGATTGAGCTGGATGGGACTGAGAACAAATGTGAGTTTTTTCAAAAACAAAGTTATGAAATTTCAATTGTGTTTTAGCAAGACTTGGTGCCAATGCCATCCTCGGCGTCTCCCTCGCAGTAGCCCAAGCCGGAGCTGGCGAAAAAGGCATATCTCTCTTCAGATACATTGCCCAACTAGCCAAAAACGACAAACTCTTCCTACCCGTGCCCGCCTTCAGTGTGATCAATGGCGGCGCAAAGGCTGGAAATAGGCTTGCCATGCAGGAATTCATGATCCTACCCCTCGGGGCCAAAACTTTTGACGAAGCCATGCGCATGGGCACCGAAGTTTATCATCATTTGAAAGCCCACATTAAAAACCGGTACGGTTTCGATGCCACAGCCGTCGGCGATGAGGGCGGTTTTGCTCCGAACATAGAAAACAGTGATGAAGCGCTTGATCTTATCATGACAGCAATTGCCAATGCTGGCCACACTGGCAAGGTTTCAATCGGCATCGATGCTGCTGCTTCGAATTTTCACATCAAAAACGGCAAATATGACCTGGATTTCAAGAACAAGGACGAACATCGAGATAAGAAAATATCTGGCAAGCAGTTGGCCGAAGTCTATAGCGACATTATTCGCAAATATCCGGTCGTCTTGTTGGAAGACCCTTTTGATAAAGATGATTGGGAGAGTTGGGCGGAATATTACCGTATTACGAACTCCATCAAGCTTGTTGGTGATGACCTGCTCTACTCTAACCCGAAACGTATCAATCTGGCCATCCAACGTGAAGCATGCAACAGTTTGCTGATCAAGATTAATCAGATTGGATCGCTGACGGAAACGATTGACGCTGCTAACCTTGCAAAACACCAGGGATGGGGTGTTTTCATTTCGCACCGCGCTGGCGAGACGGAAGACACGTTCATAGCTGATTTGGTGGTTGGCTTGGGCACTGGACATGTATGTTGATTAGAGTTTGAATTGGTAATATAATTTTAATTCTAGATCAAAACCGGCGCACCATGCCGTTCAGAAAGACTGGCAAAGTACAATCAGCTACTCCGCATTGAAGAAGAGTTGGGTGATGATGCCGTTTATGCTGGGAAGCACTTCCGGAACCCCGAAAATAGTTAATTTCACTAATTATTATGACGTTACTTGACACCAGTACGCCAGATGAGACACTTATGACAGTAATAACACATTTTTTACATTAAAAAGCTTTGTTTTTTTTCACTCTTTTTTATTTCTTCTTTGAGAATTTAAACAAATGCTAATAAAAATCTATAAAAACAACAGTTTAACCCCAAAAACTTGACAGTTTCCCATTAAAGTTGCTAAAGTCTGTGTCTGACGAATGCGAGTTTTGGCAATGGTGTTTAGCTTCCAACCAGCTGTCGTTTCAAAGTTAGGGTGGGTATGTTAGATAGTATTGTTGCGCCTCTTTGGAGCGGCATCCTATCTAAAGCGAATGTTGGGTCTATCTATACAAAACTAATCAGCTGGTTAGAGCAAAGTTGCTTCAACGAATCTTAGTTAGAGCTACCTAGCCTTAGCCATTCCTTTCGACACCTGTAATTCAAACAAACGGCATTTTCAATCCATAACAAAAATTTTCCCTAACGTGAAACTTTTCTTTACTTTTGAACATTTGTTAACTGCACAAAACGGATTTTCTGAGAAAACCAAAAGACCCCAGGACACTTTGAAATTCAAAGTCAATTTAAATTGTTGAAACTTGGCGGACAGACTAATCTGAGGCCGTAGATGACGAATTCACACATGAAAACCGGATTCGGCGCCTTCAGAATCCTCCAGGATTCAGAATCCGTCTCGGAGAATCCGAAGTCAAAAATTTCCAAACAAAGTGTGTCAATCGATTGCCCACATTGAGACAATCATTTTCTTTTTTTGATGACGGTGATTAGATCACTTTGCCGGAAGTTATGAAGCTTCAAAGTTGAAAAAAACGACGAGTTAGCCTTTGGCACTCTGTAGCTCAAAACTGTGGTAACTGGGCATGTATTTTTTCGTCTGCTAATGATGGCACTATATAAAAAGAACGTTTTTGCCACACGGGTATGAAATTCTAGGTGGGGGAACATGTTCATTTCTGGCACAACGTGATTTGCATTTATTTTTATTTACAAATATTTTTGTAATGCAACAAGTTTTACAAATTCTGTTTTCCCAAAATCTGAATAATGGTAATAGCTTTCGGTTTAGAAAATATTAAACCGCTTACTTGCTATAATTATGAGTTCTTTACAATTTAGTGCCAAATTTTCAAAAAAATCTTATTGCCATTTTGCATGGTGTTTAGCTTACAACTATCAACACTAACTTTGTTTATATGATGTTAGCATCATTCGGTTTTTTGGAAAAAAGAAAATTTCCAAGGGGGTTTGAACCCTCATGTATGTGGATGTCAACGGCGATCGGACATACTTTACCGTGCGTGCTAAGGTGGAGCGCAACATTTGTTAAGAAGTCGATCAAATCAAAAGATTTTGACGAATAATTTTCTAAACCAAAAGCTATTACCATTATTCAGATTTTGGGAAAACAGAATTTGTAAAACTTGTTGCATTACAAAAATATTTGTAAATAAAAATAAATGCAAATCACGTTGTGCCAGAAATGAACATGTTCCCCAACCTAGAATTTCATACCCGTGTGGCAAAAACGTTCTTTTTATATAGTGCCATCATTAGCAGACGAAAAAATACATGCCCAGTTACCACAGTTTTGAGCTACAGAGTGCCAAAGGCTATCTCGTCGTTTTTTTCAACTTTGAAGCTTCATAACTTCCGGCAAAGTGATCTAATCACCGTCATCAAAAAACAAAAATGATTGTCTCAGTGCGGGCAATCGATTGACACACTTTGTTTGGAACTTTTTGACTTCGGATTCTCCGAGACGGATTCTGAATCCTGGAGGATTCTGAAGGCGCCGAATCCGGTTTTCATGTGTGAATTCGTCATCTACGGCCTCAGATTAGTATGTCCGCCAAGTTTCAACAATTTAAATTGACTTTGAATTTCAAAGTGTCCTCAAAAACCCGAAAGTGTTCGGTTTTCCCAGAAAATCCGTTACAACTTTATTTGTCTCAGAAACACATCAAATCATAAAAATTGCCAATTACATTAACGTAAAATTTTATCCAAAAAGTTATCTTAAAAGTATCCATAATCAACAAAAATTTAAAGTCCATTCTGGCTAGGCTCAACATCTTCCTTGACAATAGCGGCATCGTGTGAAAATTCGATAAATACTTGTTCCAAAGTCGTTTGAGAAAGCGAGTAGTCTTTGATGTCATACTTGTCGCACATGCTTTCGAGTTTGTTGAAAAGCGACGACCATGTTTGACCTTCGTGGCGCTTCAATTCAAAGTTTAATTGGCCAACATGTTCTTCCTAAAAGAATATCCATTAACTTTAGTTGGTTTGTCGAATCAAAAGCTACCTTTAACACAGAACCCGGAAACCGTCGCATAATCTTGGCCTTAACCCTGTCTGTATCACCCTCACCAACTCGCATCAGCAATGTGTATCCAGCGCCATACTTACTCTTGATGTGCTGTGCAGATCCAAAGCATTTCAACTTGCCATTTACCATGATAGTCAAGTTTGTACAGAGTGCTTCACATTCTTCCATACTGTGCGAAGTTAGAACTAAAGCAGTCCCAATTTCACGAACTTTGGCCAAAATATCCCAGATGACCCTTCGAGCTTTCGGATCAACGCCAGTTGTCGGTTCATCGAGCAGTAGTACTTTTGGCAATCCGACTAATGCCACGCCCAAACTGAGACGACGCTTATTACCGCCTGAATACGTTTTTATCTGTCGCTTGGCATAGACACCGATGGCTATCGCGTCAATGATGGAATTGACGATGCCAGGAATATGGGCCTCCGGAATGCCTCGAATGCGTGCAAACATGTACAGTGTTTCCTCGCCGCTCATTTCCTTGATAATAGCGTCATATTGGGGACAGTAACCTATGTTTTCACCAGCACTTTGCCATTCCGTTGTGACATTATGGCCAGCAATGAAAGCACTGCCTTCAGAAATGTCATTTTCACCGGTCAACATTTGGAAAGTAGTTGTTTTACCGGCGCCATTGACTCCCAAAAGGCCGAAGCACTCGTTTTCGTTGACATGGAAAGTGATGCCTTTGACAGCGTTGAAGTTTCCATACCACTTTTTGAGGCCTTTTACGAGGACAGCTGTATTCGAAGGTGAAAGTATGTTTGCGTCGAGATTTTCACGGCGGACGTCTGAATCTTCGACTTCGATGGTGTCCATAAGAAAGCCCTGAAGTTTCCACGTGGACTCGATGCATTACTTTTGTAAAAACATACTTGATTATAGTGCACAGTCGGTTCCCGATGGAAAAAATACGCCTTCAATTTCGACCAGTATTTCTTTTCGATGCCAATTGTCAATGCCCAGTACAAGAATCCTTCCAAGACAAAGAAAAGAATTCCAAAACCGACACCCTTCTTTGTAAAAGTTCCCAGAATGTTGTTAGTGTAAGCGCGATCTGCAAATTACGCTTTAAAAAGATCAAAAATTAGTAGTTTCTTACTTTCAGCAGATCCACAACACTGTGGCGCCGTATTCACCAGTTCCCCGCTCAGCTGACAATGTACAGATGCACAGACCTGTCGCCCATATTCGTTATTGTAGATCTTATTAAAGATGTTCGCCAAATTAAATGTCGGGAATAATAACGAAAGAAACACTTCGACAACAAAAGCGGCGTTGTCGCTAGCAGTTCCCTTGATAATTGGCACCGCAATTGAACCTATCATACCAGTCAAAATGTTGTACATGATAATCATCGTGTACCCTTTTGGTGCCGTATTAAACATGAAGGAAAAGGCGTAGACAAACGGCATGACAGTCCAGGCGTAGAGCAACATGACAAGAATCAGCTCACCGACAGTTGAACCGCGCTGCATGAATTCGGTGATGTTGAAAATTTTAAAAACAACCAAGACCAGTGCCATTGGCAGAAGGTAGAAAATACCGTCCCAGATGGCTGCAGTGAGCCAGTACAACCACGGCTGAACACCGGCCATCATCTGCATGTGCTTGGACTTCTTTTTTCTTTCACGGATGATGAAACTGCAAAAGCCGGAAACAACCATAGACATGGCAACGTTGATGGCATAGCCGATGACAAACGACGATCCACTATTGGTATCTTCTTTTTTCAATGTATCGGAATTGTATGGCGGCAATGGGTGGTTATAAACGGTCAAGGTGATATCTCGACCGATGAGTTGGCGGAGAATAGCGGCATCGAGAACGGCGAGACCGATAGCGGGGGTGTGAAGACCAAAGTTGTTGAATAGGAACGTTTTTACGTCAAATATGTTGAGGGAGAGCTGAGTAAATGCGATCGGATTGTGAAGGCCAAAATTTCGGACTCCATGTTTCTTGGTTTCGGCGACGATCTTTTGAATAAGATCACCTGTATTGGACACTGTTGTGAAAGTGCTATGAGGTTCTTGATTTAAAATGACATTTTGAAGCGTTCTAAAATGTGTTTTTATATAATGTTAATGTTTTCTTGGCTTACGTTGAAAAACTTTCCCCAACATTAGTATCGATAAAAATGTTAGCTGCCGATTTCTTCGCAAAATCAGTCAAATCCAGCTTGAGCGCATCCTGTTCAGTCGGACCTGGAATCTGTTTTGATGCCCAAACCAGCATGGCGAGATACGCAACTGGCACAAGTAACTGTGGGATAAACAAAGTCCATTTTCGCATGAAGAAAATGCCTCGTTTGATGAACATGGCCCGAGCTTGTTGCAGATAATACGCCATTCCTTCAAGTTTTTCTGTAGCTCTTGCTCCGTAGAGGGTTTCCAACTCGCGATTATGGTCACCGTAGTCCATAGCATCCTCGCCGCCTTCGATTAAACGCTGTTTTTCGTTCGCAATTTCATTGACCTTCAAAAATACTTCTTCCATTGTCGTGATTGAAACACCGAAAGATCCAATCTCAAGCCGTTCTTGTTTTTCTTCCAACGCTTTGAACATTTCCGGAAAGACGCTCCGATCTGAATAAGACAATAAAAACAGTGCTTCAGAACCAACAGCGCTGTGAATATCCGCAGACGGACAGTATCGCTGCAGCAATCTCAGCGTTTCATCATAATGCCGTTGCTGAACGACGACCCCATGCTCATAGACTACCGTCAAATGATATCCAGCGCCGTACAAGTTTTTCAAAAACATGTTTGACCCGGCACATTGAAGCTGACCATGCGCCATGATGGCAATCCTATCACCAAGCAAGTCGGCTTCTTCCATGTAATGCGTTGTGAGAAGCATTGTGCGTTTAGCTTTTTCCTGTTGCAACAACGTCCAAGTTTCGTGTCGAGCTCCGGGATCCATGCCAGATGTCGGTTCATCTAACATCACCACTTCAGAGCCACCGATTAACGCGATGGCTAGAGATAATTTGCGTTTTTGTCCACCTGATAGCCCACCAGCGTAATAGTCCGCTTTAAAATCAACTTTTAGGCGTTTCAGAATGTCTGTGGCTTCGTCGGGGTTCCATTCGCGGCCTTTTAACTAAATCAAAATGTTGTAGAACGGTGAAACCTACAAAGTTGCTTGCAATGTGCATCATCACTGCAACCAACATGCAAAGTTCTGGTAATGACAAACAACAAACCTTGCAAAAGAACTCCAAGTGTTCCATAGCAGTCAAAGTATCAAACAAAATATTATATTGCGGACACAACCCCATCGTCTTTCGAATTTGCGGCAATGCATTTCGGATGTCATAACCATCAACATAAGCAGTACCTGATGATGGCGGAATCACACCAGTAAGCATGGAAAAAGTAGTACTTTTACCAGCACCATTATGCCCTAACAATGCCGTTAACTGACCGGGATACATTTTAAGATTAAGGTCCGCGACGGCTTTCTTTTCCGATTCTTTGCCAAACTTGCAGTTAAAAAGTTTCTTGAAGAAACTGGTACCGTAAGTTTTGTTTAAATTACTAATGTTAATCGTTGGTACTAGTGGAGGTTCATCTTCAATGTTTTCTCGTGCAATTGTATCACGACGTTCGTGTTTCTGATGTTCGATGTCGATCTTTTTTAGTCGTGAATTGGGGAACCAGTATGATGGCTGCAAAAAGGCTTTTTGCAAAGTTGTTTTTAAAGAACAAAACCAACAAGAACGAAAAAGTAGAACTTTTGTGGCACACCCTCGCCTCCAGGATTGACTGCTTCCACATACCAAGTAATAATAGCATAGATCCAACTGTCAACAATCATCATAACGTAAATGTGGAGCATCGTAAGTGAATCATCGGGTGAAGCAGGTGATGCTATATCAGACCAGTGGATTCCGTCGGCTAAAAATGGGTCCACATGGTTGTTTGTTGTTATTGAAATCAAAGTCGTAAAACACACCATGCGTTTCATGCTGGGCCAAGACGTTTATGCCCAAACTCAAAGCTACATCTGGGTTGAGACAGTTAAGCAGACGAACTCCAAGACTGAAAGGAGATTGATTGTCGATTTGGGCAAAAGACGTGTACCAGAAGTACAGAATCATCCATCCGACTACGGCGACAAGAGTTCCAGCCGTGCCGGATTGGAGGAATGTTGAAACCATAAAAGAAAAGTAAACTGCATTGACTGCGTACAACGCAAACATTACAAATGCTATTGTGGGATCACTCTTTTCAGCAATGAAGTACATCAAAATCGAAACAATAATGACTGTCACCAGCAGTTTGACATAGTTAACAATAAAGTAGGCGATCCAGTGGACCCATTGAGCTAAACCCATCACTTTCATGTATTCTTTGAGACGGTTCTCTTTTTCCATGACGATTTGTCGGACAATGTAAATCACGCTTGTTAGGAATGAAAACACAATCACTACCGGTAAGAATAACGCGCCAACATCGATTATTTTGGATTTGTATGCTGGGAAAGGAAAACGTTGAGCCTAAAAACAATCAAAATCACGACTTTCTTGATGTTTACATTGTCTACCTGCGTGATAATCCCATCTGTTAAAACATTATAAACATAGTCATTTTCACCCTTCAAAAAATGCCCAATCGAAGCGTCAATGGCACGTTGAAAAGTGAGAAAGCCTTCTTCCCAATAGCCAGGCTCGCCACCATCATAGTCGTCTTTGTTGATCGGCCCAGAAAACACCACAAATGGAAAGCGTTTTTTTGTTGACCATGGTTGAAATTTAGATGATCTTCTCTTTGTATTTGTTAATCTGATGGAATAAGAGATGTCGGTGATGCCATCGATGTTTTCGGCGTTTGCGAAGTTTTCATTGAAGATAACGCCGCCTAAAAGTATTTTTAGATTTTTTGTCCGATGTTTTACAAAATTTACCCAGAATCCGATTGTTACACTGATCAGTAAACTGATTCTTGGCATAGTTCAACAAGGCGCTTTCCGAATCAAAGCCAGTAACTGTCGAATTTGTCGAAAGTGTTATACTTGATAAATTCTGCATGCCTGGAAGCGTCTGCAACGTCGGAACCACATTGTCACTGATAAACCGTTTCTGAAAATAAAAATGTGTTTGACATAATCGACAAATTCGACAAACCCGTAGCAATTCCATCACTTTTTCGGTATTCGGCGTTTTTGGTGCATACATAAACTCACTATCAACCGAAATATGGTTAGAATCGACAAAATCGACGTGCAAAAAGTTGCATTTGCCCAACTTTCTTGTAAGCAATATTGTCGGATCCAAGATCATTCCCTAAACAGGTAAAGCTAATAAAAATGTTATTGATTTTGAACCATGAAACATACGTTTGGATTGTTTGGGTTCATATTTGCAGGAATGACGAAATCTAAAGATGAACCCGTGATCGGCCATGGTGAATAATCTAATTCAGAATAGTTTTTTTCAAAAGTGTGCCGTAACTAAAACCACGAGAACTTTGTTGTGGTAAGTTTTGAAATTTTACTTACACCAATTAGAGACCCGAAACTAACAATAATAAGAATAAGAGGCAAGACAAATTCGATGGCTGTGAACCATGGCGATCGAATTTGGGTCAGTAAGTTTTTCCATAACAGTAAACGAAGCTGAGTTAAAGCACCCATGATTATCGTCGGCAAAAGTACAACGGCATGCAAACTGAAAAAGGTTTGACAATGTGAAAACTGTACTTAGTGACAGAGAGATTTTGCAGTCGTTCAAAAGAGAGCAAAATGGAATGATGACCCTTTGACTTGAGAGCAAAATGAAAATCAAAAAGAATGATGTCAGTTATATGATGCTTTTAAATGAGTACTATTGATACTCAGGATGAAACATCTTACATTGAGACCAACGTTTTATTGCAGATATTCGGCAAAGCAAGGTGTGCATTTGTGCAACAATGGATGTCTTATCGTTTCCAAAACACAACTCACTTGGTCCTTTCGTGAACCACAAACGATAAGTGCAAGCCATACTCGTGAATCATAGCAACTTTTTAGCTAATAGCTAGAGACGGGTAGTTATTGAGGAGGGTTTAACCGAGACATACTATGGCGCACAGCAAACAAATGACGAGTTGCGAGTATTGCAAGGCTATAACGCACTTGCTGGGAAAACCAAACAGATCAGAATCCCGAGTGACATTTCAAAAATTAATCCCATTTCTAATCGCTGAAAATTTGTGTACAGACCAATTAAAGGGCGTAGATGACAAATTCACCCATTAGTTTGTGTATTGCCGCCTTCTGAATCCGGCAGGTTCCAGAATTCGCCTGGCAGAATCCATGGTATCAATCAACTGCCCACATCAGGGTGATCATCAACGAAAAAAAGTTAGAAAACTTAACTTAACAAAAAAAAGAAAGAAATTTATTGATTTAGTTCAAAATTAAATCAATGTTCAGTCCTCCAACAACGACATTCTACAATTGAACTGCAGCAGCATTATGATAAAAATTTTAAATAAAACCGATTGACATTAAATTACGGTACTACTGCGCCGTTTTTGCAAAATTGATGTATCACTGTGCAAAAAAAACATGAAAGAGAGAAAAGAGACGCAAAATCAGTAATAAACAAGTCGTAATATTGCAACCTGTTAGCATAGCAGGTTATGCCCGGTCGTTGAGATAAATCCTTTGTGAAAGAAAGACGCGCCAAAGTCGCAGTTATTGTTACTACAATCATTCTCTCAGAGACTGTTATAGTCATGCTTTGGACTAACAGATAATGCCCGGACGTAAGCGATGTCCCGAACGGCGCACTTTGACCCTTTACAAGGGAAGGGCGCGACCTCATCCTGGCCGATTCGGATGAAATGAAAAACACAGATAGCTGACCATATTATAAGACTTTTCTTAAAAAATTAGCTGCAGTTTGCCATTAGGGGCCGAGAACGGTGCCGTCAAAGTCCGAAATTTCGATTTTTTTGTGTTTTTTAAAAAATCATAACTCTTTTTTGGTTACTTCTTTTTGAACGCGGTTTGAAGGAAAAAATAGTTAAACATCTTATCTATAACTTCTTCTTACAGTTGAAATTTATGTAAAACCTTTGAAAGTTAGAAATATTGATTTTAAAAACATACACATTTGTGTACCACTGTTTTCAAATATGGCATTATGAAATTACACTATATTTTCACAAACTGTAGAGATGGTATGTATTCATGTTGGTTTTAAACGGCGTGGCAAACGGTCAGATAGAAAAAAAGTTATTTGTAATTGAAAATTTGAATTTTCGGACTTTGACGGCACCGTTCTCGGCCCCTAATGGCAAACTGCAGCTAATATTTTAGGAAAGCTCTTTTTTAGTATTAGCTACATGTGGTTTTCATTTCATCAAAATCCGAGAGGATAAGCTCGCGCCCTTCCCTTGTTAGGATAAACGCACATGGGCATCTTAGAGTCTGCGCAAGTGCTTGCTAGTCCTATTTATACCAATGCCTTTTCCTGGATTCCTTCATTCGATCGAATCTCCAGTGATATTGCTGATCCAACATTTCCATCTCAGTTTTATTAATATTTTCACACCATTGTGCATACTTTGTACCGAATTCTACCATGCACGACCTTTTCCAGCTCTGTATGCCTACATCCTAAAAATTTACCTGCGGAATCTGGGCTAACAATGCCAGACATGGACTTCTACATATTTATATCCGGCATTATCCGGAGATCGAAGCCGAAATGCCGCAGCTGAAAGCGCATTGCTTGAAGCTTCCTGCATGTATTCAACTAAAGATGTCTTCGGTTACTGCTGCTGCAAATGTAGTTTCAGCAAATGCTGCGATCATTGAGTTTGAAGCCGAGCTCAAGAAGCGAACACTCAGAAACAGTAAGTTTCTTTTATTTGTCAAACTATCAAAAAATATGTTCTTCATTTCAGCCATAAAAACGTTGTTTGCCGCACAAATAGTAGTGCTTTCCTATCTGCAGAATGTCGTGGATCACCAAGTCGCGTCAACCGTCATCGTCAAAGGACGCTACCAACTACGGTATCCCTTGAAGGTGCAAACTGAACTTGTTCTTGGCCCATCAGACCCGATGAGTGCCGTCACAGCCTTCGGCAGCAGACGCGCGCCCCCGTTTTTCCCTTTGTGTACACGCGTCCACCCCGGACTCGGTTTTTCCCTCACGTTTTTTCTGCCGTTTTCCTGCTTTTTTTTTCTTTTTACAAGTCGTTGCCGAGGGCATCATGGTCATGTTCGAGTAGATTTGGATCAGTTTTATGAAACGGTGGTGGAAAGTGATCAGATCAAAGCCACGCGCATTTGTCATCGTTTTCCTTTAGCTTTCGACCGAATTAACTTAAAAAATTCCATTGCAATGGTAATTATTATGATTTCTAAAGGTCATATCTACAACGTGTACTACCACAAGATTCATTAATTTGTTAAAATAATTAATAAAATTAAGAAAAACAAAACCAAAAATGACCTAATAACAAAAATTCAGACAGATGTCAAAAGGCCTAATCTATTCTCTATCAAAAACACTTCAAGTTCTTTTCGTTTACATAAAAATGGTCAATTTTGCACACACACAAATAGACCCGAATTTTGTCTTTCTAATTTCCCATGTTTACATTATCCCGTCAGTCATACTGTATTTCATACAGTTATATGTTTTATTTCTTTCTAAGGAAAGGAAACAATTTTCCTCCGACTTTTACAAGTTATACGGTATTCAATGTGTTGGAGCTCTTATAAGTACCGTAGCTTTGTATTTCACCATGCATTTGCTACAGGCGCCATTGGCAACACCATTTCTATTATCATTGCCAAACAGTGGATTTGTCCCGACAGTTTTTCTTTTCGGAGGCAATGCATCATGTGCGATGATGTTTTTGTGTGATGCGGTAATGAGCTTTAATCGAGCTTCTGCCATTTTCCTGGGTACACGACACGCCCAGATTTGGAAGCGGTTAATGAAATGGGTTTATGGTTTCGTCGTTGTCATTCCAATAGGAATAACTTGGAACTTGTGGCTTCAAAATGTTACCATTCGTTACAAAAACCCAGCAATACCTGAACTTGGTTTATATTGGGGTGAAGCAAATCTGGAACGAGTTCCATGGACGTTCAGCTCTTTCTACACTATTCTTCTTTGCATAATCACAGCAATCTGGAGTTTGGGTTGGAATTTGTACATTTTTATAACAATTGCGAAACGCAACTATTTCAACGTAGTGGAACAGTCAAAAATTAGCCCTAAAATGCTGCAAAAATTTGTTTTTTCTTTTTGTTCGTTTCTGGTTCAAATCAGCTTGGCTATTTGCTTAGTAAGTTTGTGTTTTCTTAAAGAAATGACAGTGTTACATTTTTCAGGGCTTGTCAATTTTGTCAGTTCCTGTGGAGCCACTTCTTCTATACTTTAGTTTCGATGCAGTTCCTTTTGCTATTCCATGGATATTTTTATGCACCCAATCAGATGTCAGATCCGCAATCAGAAAAACGCTGTTTCCAATGTGCGTTGAAAAATCTACCTTTGTAATAGTACCTCAAAATAGAAACACGACCCACAGCCATTTGCACGAGTCATTTCATGTTTGACTTTGTTTTTCTTCATTGTGTTTTTGAAATATAAATTGCTATAATAAGTTATCTGAAATGCCGTCGCCTTATCACAAAACTCATTAATTTGTAAAAACAAAAAAGGGTAACAGAAGAAAACAAAAAACAGCTTAACATCAAAAAAATCCGACTAATGTCATAAAGTTTAATCTATTATTTACTAAAAAACCCAGCGAATGCCCGTCACTCGTCACAAAATTGTTCGCTAAACATGGTGAAATACACTCAGCTGGAACCGAATTTCGTTTTCCTAATTTCCCATGTTTACATTATCCCGTCAGTAATACTGTACTTCATACAGCTATATGTTTTACTTCTTTCAAAGGAAAGAAAACAATTTTCCTACGACTTTTACAAGTTATACGGTATTCAATGTGTCGGAGCTCTTATAAGTACCATAGCTATTTATTTCACGCTGCATTTGCTACAGGCGCCATTGGCAATACCTTTACTGCAATCACTGCCCCACTCTGGTTTTTTCCCGACAATTTTCATGTTTGTAGGCATTGCAACTTGTGCAACAATGTTTTTGTGTGATGCGGTGATGAGCTTTAATCGAGCTTCTGCCATTTTCCTGGGTACCCGGCACAACCAGGTTTGGAAGGCCTTAATGACGTGGGTATACGTTTTTGTCGTCGTCCCACCTGTGGGAATTACGTGGAATTTGTGGTTCCAAAATGTTACCATCCGCTACAAAGACCCGGATGCCCCTGAACTCGGTTTTGATTGGCACGAAAGTAACCCGGAACGAATCCCATGGATGGATAGTCTTTTTTACTTGGTTATCCTTTGCATAATCACAGCGGTATGGAACTTATTTTGGAACTTGTACACGCTGATTACAATTGTGAAGCGTAACTATTTCAACATTGTTGAACAGTCAAAAATAAGTCAATCAATGTTGCAGAAGTTTGTATTTTCATTTTGTTCATTTGTGGTTCAGATGGGTATGGTAATTTGCTTTGTAGGTTTTTGATTATTTAAAAGGCAGAAAAGAACTGCAGTTTTACATTTTTCAGGGCTTGTCATTTTTTTCAGTTACAGTCGAACCACTTTGTCTTTACTTCAGTTTGGATGCTGTTCATTTTGCAATTCCGTGGATATTCTTATGTACCCAATCAGACGTCAGACTTGCTATCAGAAAAACGCTGTTTCCAATGTGTAAGCCACAAACTACTCCAATTATAATGCTAGAAAATAGAAACACGTCCCAGGGGCAATCGCAAGCGTCAATACAGTTTATTCAACTTGTCTAAAAATAAAATGCTTAACAGACTTTACAACTTGGCTATTTTTTCGCCCACTTAATTGTGTTATCAAGTGATAGGAATAAAAATATTTACGTATTGCGGATTTAAACAAACAACCTTTTTTGATTTAAAAAATAATAAAATTTTGTCCCTCTTCGAAATAAAACGTAAAAATGACACCGCTTGAACTGAACTTACTCGTCTTAATTCCCCACGTTTACATAATTCCAACTACCATCCTTTACATTTTCCTTCTGTATGTTTTATTTTTCTCATCGGAAAAACATAAATTCACCCAACACTTTTACAAACTTTACGGTATGCAAAACTTGTTTTCCCTCATCAGCACGACAATGTACTACGTTGTGATTCGGTTGCCGTTGGCACCAATCTTCACACCTTATATAATGTTATTACCACATGACGGCGTCTTCCCAACATTATTATCATTCCTCATAGTATATACTGCCGCAATAACGTTCATATCTGAAGCAGCATTGAGTTTCAACCAAGCATCTGTCATCCTTTTTGACACCCGACATCAGGAAATTTGGGATAAGTTAATGAAATATATATACTTTGTTGTGGTTCTACTTCCACTAAGCATAACATGGAACATGTGGTTCCAAAACATCACTATTGATTACAAAAATGCGTCATTTCCTGAACTCGGTATCGACTGGCGTGAACGTGACTTTAATAGGATCAGCTGGATGAACAGCGCATATTGCTTGTTTTATCTAAACACGCTAACTGCCATCTGGAACTTTGGCTGGAACACGTTCACTTTGCTCACGATTTTGAAACGAAATTATTTTCACAGTTCAAGCAGTTTGAAGAATCATCGTAGAATGTTACAACGGATTTTGTTTTCATTCTACGTGTTTGCGGTACAGATTTTACTGGTGGCTTCCGTTGTAAGTTTGTTGTGCCATAAAACCGTTTAAGTAAGATATTTACAGCTGTTAAATGTGCTGTGCTTCCCTTTCGATTACTTTCTGATCGATGCAGTTCATTATAGCATCCCGTGGATGTTTGTTTCAACGCAGAAAGATGTTCGATGTGCTTTTCGACATATTTTTAGTCAAAAATTTGGAATCAAAAATGTGCACAATAATCGAGTTGCTGTTGTACAACCTTTTAAGTAACTGTTGTTTTGTTTTTGAAACTAAAACATCGTTTATTCTAAATTTTTGTTGGTTTAATGTCAGAAAACGATAACAATGAAAACAAAAAAGGTCATAAAAATATTTTCTAAAAAGTGAAAATTTTATTTATTAAACTTGCCTGTCCCACACGATTTATGATTTCTAGCTAAATCTTTATCCAACCTTTTTTGACTTCACGCCCACCATTTCTCGCTCTACTTAAGCCGTCAAAATCGCATCTGAAGTTACTTTGTTAACGACCAAAATGGCTACTGCGTTTGAGTTGAATTTTATCGTTCTTATTTCTCACATTTACGTAATTCCTACCTATTTTCTTTACATTATCATACTGTATGTTCTGTTTTTGTCATCCGAAAAACACAAATTCTCCCTACCGTTTTACAAACTCTACCGTTTGCAAAGTGTTTCTTCACTTATCAGCGTATCCCTGTTACTATATTTCACAGAAAAGTTGACAATGGCGCCATTTGCAGTGCCGTTTTTGTTGTCATTTCCCCGATCTGGTTTTGTTCCAACGTTGATGTCATTTCTTGCGATATACACCGGCTGCACTATGTTTATGTCGGAAGCCATGATGAGCTTCAACCAAGCATCTGCCATTTTGTTTGGGCATCGGTACCACGAAATTTGGAAAAGGTTAATGAAATGGGCATATCCTATCGTCTTCTTACCTCCTTTAGGGATTACGTGGAATCTATGGTTCCAAAATGTCACTATCGATTATATAAACTCGACACAACCGGAACTAGGCCTTGATTGGCGGGAAAAAGATTATTCACGCACCAGTATAAACAGTATGTTTTGCATGTTTTGTCTCAACGTTATCACGGCTGTCTGGAACTTGGGTTGGAATTTGTACACATTTATATCAATTTTCAAACGAAACTACATGAAAAACTCAAATACCCCAAGAATTAGTCGAAAGATGGTACATCGGTTTATATTTTCATTTTACGTGTTTACTATACAAATTTTGTTGGTGATATGCGTTGTAAGTTTGTCGTGTCATTAAGCAATGAAAAATAAAAAAATATTTTCAGATTTTCTACGTTTATGCAGGTATTCAGTTGTTTCCTTTTGACTACTTTCTCGTGGATGCAGTTCATTTTACAATCCCTTGGATGTTCCTCTACACGCAGAAAGATGTTAAAGATGCTGTAAAACAGACTCTGAAGCGACCGTTTTCGAAAAATCTTGTATACACTACTGAAGTTATAATCTTACAAGAAATATAATTTCTGTTTAACTACTACAATAGTCTTTATTTAAAAGTTTGTGACTATAAAATGAGAAGACAAGTTTTGAGACTTTGGATACAAGGGATGAATGTTTAAAAAGCAAAAAAGATACCACACAGTTCGTTTAAAGAAAGTTACACTGATGATTCATTTCTAAAAATGGGGCTGAACATACAAAACACAGTTGAACCGTGAATCACACGGAAATACATTTACTTATCACTGTAAAATAACGTGTGTATGGCACACATCCGATAATTGCATACTAGAAACTGAGCACAACTAAAGTGCTAAAAGCCTTCTACAGGGTAGTAGCTAATAATAAATAGTTTTAAGTACGTCAACACTGCTTATTACACACATTTATTAACCGCTTAGCACTTACGCATTGGACAAACTTTAGTATTTGACCATGCTGAACGCAGATTTCATTTTCTTTGCTTGTCATATTTACATGATTCCATCAATTTTCCTCTATATTTTCTTATTATACGTCGTCCATTTCTCCCGTGAAAAATCGAAATTTAGTTCAGAATTTTATAAAATTTGCGGTATTCAAGATGTCGTCATGCTGCTTCAAATAATTGTATATTATATTAAGGTTAAAGTGCCTATGTCGCCTGCGGCAACACCTTTCTTTAGAGTCTTTCCAAGCTCTGGATTTTTTCCAATGTTTATACAATTTTGTATCTACTATTGTGGTATTGTTTTAACATTTTGTAATGCAATGTGCAACTTCAATCGCGCATCTTGTATATTTCTAGCAACACAGCACCACTATTTTTGGACACGCGCTATGAAATGGATTTATTTATTTTTATTGGTTACGCCATTAATATTTACATGGAATCTTTGGTTCCATGTTGTCACTATTGATTTTACATCGGACAACTCCGTCGTTTGGCGTGTTGAAGAACCTGAATGGCTCGATTGGATGGACAGTATGAAAATTATTGTCTTTTTGGGAATTGTCTGCGACATGTGGTCCCTTGTTTGGAGCATGTATACTGTGTTGAACATTATAAAGTTAAAGTTTTTTAAACATAATGCTGCAGCACCTATGAGCAGTAAACGCGTGCAAATGGTTGTCTTTTCCGTTTATTTGTTTATTCTTCGTTCATCGGCGTCCATAATGAGTGTAAGCGTGTTTTTAACACCATTTTTAAGTTAAAAGTTCTTCGACATCTTTAGGTTGTTTTGGACTCCAATAAGACAAATTACACTTATGTCATCATTACGTTATGCCTCGTTGATGTGGTACAATTCTCTGTTCCGTGGATATTCTTAATCACGCAGAAGCATGTTCGAACTGCTGCACGCAATACACTTTTCAAGTTAAATAATGCAAATGTGATACTTACTAATAGCAAAATTCAAATTACTCCGAACAATGCTAATATTGTTATTTAGCAGTTTTTTAATCTCAATCGGTATAAAAGACTTTTGTTTTTGTTATTTTTGTTAAGTTTAGTTTTAGTTAATCTGATGGAAGCAATTTAAATAATCTTTAATGGCAAAAATAAATTTTTTTTAAACTTTGTCTAGACAGTTATTTAAAGATTTTTGACTTCTTTAAAACGTGTTATGAATGAATGAAAGTCATATTAACAACAAACACATTTCAAAAAACCTGTGATATTTCAAAATGCAGCTATCATCTTCCCAATTACCAAACTCCATTTTTCTACTATCACACATTTACACCATCCCTTCAATGATTTTGTACATTATCCTGTTATTTGTTTTATTTTTCTCAAAAGAGAAAACCAAATTTTCATCCGAATTTTACAAGTTATACGGAATCCAAAGTGTTGCAGCATTGATTGCTTCAGTTACCGTATATTTTACAAAAACTTTGCTACAGGCGCCAATGGCAATACATTTTATTTCTTCACTTCCGGATACTGGACTTTTTCCAACAGGTTGTTTCTTTTGTGGCTGCTCCGCTTCCTCCACCGTATTTTTATGTGACGCGGTAATCAGTTTCAATCGAGCATCGGCTATACTGTTTGAAGCACGTCACAAGCAAATCTGGAAGATTGCAAGAAAATGGGTTTACTTTGTTATTATTTTTCTTCCTTTCGGATTTTCTTGGAATTTGTGGTTTGAAAATATCATTATTCGCTACAAAAATCCCGCTTTTCCCGAACTTGGTTTCTTTTGGGGTGAAACAGATCCGGAACGAATTCCATGGATAAACAGTTTCTTGTACATGAGCATACTTTGCATTATTACGGCTGTGTGGAGTCTTTTTTGGAATTTTTTTACACTGATAATAATCGTTAAACGGAATTACTTTATAACTGCAGAAAATACAAAAATTAGCAACAAATTGATACATCAGTTTGCATTTGCTTTCTCTACGTTCATGATTCAAGTGGCAATGATGATTATTGTTGTAAGCTTCTTGCGATACGCGTAGTTACAAAATAACAAATACAAAGCTTGGTCAAAGACAACTTTTTTGTTTTTCAGATAATAAATGAATCTGGTATTGCGGTGGAAATTCTTCTTACATATTTCATTGTTGATGCTGTTCATTTTGCCATTCCATGGATTTTTCTTGGCACTCAACCCGATGCCAGAATCGCTGTTAAAAAGACACTGATTTCAATATTTAAAAGAAATACGACGGTAAACGGTGCACCTGTGTTAGTTGATGCTCATGTTAACGTTGGCAAGGAACAATCTTTTCATAAGTGATTCGATTATAATTTTCTACGCAGATAGTGTGGTTGTAGTGCGCTGAGAACGTGTTTAAGTAACTCTTTTAGTCTTTTAATAAAGTTCGGTACAGGTTATTGCTAAATGAATTTTTAAAACCTCTTACACACAAAGACCCTTTATAGTAACAGAATTACAATCTGTAAATGCATCAAACAACATTTTTTTCAATTTTGTTACTTTTTCACCACCTCCATTCACCCCACAATGTTTACCGAACCTAGCTTTGCCAAATTAACAACAAAAATTGTCACTGCTTTTAGTTTTTCAGTATCTTGTCCTTTTTATATCGTCGTTCTGTTCGTAATTTACAAAAATCGCAAAAATCCACCCTTTGATTCCCCTTTTTTTACACTGTACATAACCCTGGGCATTGTCGACATTGTGTAAGTTTTAAACATTATACTGTCAGTTTAGAAAAAAAGAAATAAATCTTTCAGAAGCTATGTTATGTATACAATACGCAAAATGACATATTGGGACGTTCAATTGTTTTTTCTAAAGCCGTACAACGAACCTAATGTGTCTTGTAAAATTATTATGTTTATTATTTTTTGGTTAGCTTACATGCAATTTCAACTGACAATCATAAGTTGTTTAAATCGATTTACTGCGATTGTTTTGTCTGAGTTTTATAGCAAGGTAATCTAAACTTAAAAAAGGCAATAACAAAAGTTAATATTGTAGTATTGGACAAAACGATCGACAAAACTCGTAATATGTCTAACGACACTTAGTGCGATGTGTTTGGCGCTTCCAATATTGTTTTTTGAGTTAACAGTCAACGAACATAAATCCATTGCCGACGGAATTCCGATAATACGACTTGTTGGTCCGGCTTTTATACTTCCAGAAGTGTCGGTGGGTTGATTCTTTAAAGCAGAAATAGAGGTAAACAAATTTAAGCAAGCCCATCTACTTTCGTGGAAAGTCCACGTATATGCCATTCTCATCATTTGTACAGTTTGTTACGTGGTCATGTTTATCAAAATCAAAAAAATTCGAGCACTTTTAAATTCACCTACGATGCAACGTGAACTACGTTTACTTTATCCAATGACCGTGTTGTACGTGTCTAACCTTCTATACATCGGATATTTCGTGCTTTGCGACTACTGGAAAACTACACACGTGTGTTCACAAAACTCTGAATGGACTATGTATGTGGCGTCGGATGCGTATGATTTGAATAATTGCTACGTTATCATGATAACTTCCCGTGAAGTTCGTATTGCTGTGTTGAAATTTTTGAAAGTTTACTGGTGTGTGAAGAAAAGAAGGGCTGCAGTGTCGTTTACTAAACCGTCAGAACTGCCAGACATTGCGTTGAAGATTTAGTCATAGCTTTCTTTTTGGCATTTTAAAAGCAATAAATAAGATGTAAAACAGTCTATCGACACAATTGACAACTAAAAAAACCATTGAGCTAAAGATTTAGTTGTTTGAATTGAGTAATTTTATTTACAATGTTGCCAATTTTGTCAGTAGACTCAAAATTGTGGATAGTTTATTATGACCCTTGCCCATAGGAACACGAGGCAGCAATCGTCGCAACAAGCGGTACAGATTGTTTCAACTCACTGAAGGCAGTTTGATCAACAAAATTCGCAATATCAGAAGTAATCTGGTTGCACTGATCAAACCCGGAGAGTGTATTGTCGATAGCGACGGCTCTAACTTGATTGTAAAGGGTCCTTGCCATCGCGGATACATTAATTACTGCGTCATCGGCTTGTGCTATTAAAACCGTAAAATTGTAGACAGTGTTTTGTTCCCATGTACTTAACTCTGTCTGTAAACATTATATCAATTTATAAAAACAAAACAATTAAAAACAAACTTGAATATCAGAAGGTTGCGCACTCGCCCATTGTTGTAACTGTTCAACTTTCTGATTCCACGATAAATTTTGATTAAACGCAGTCGAATTAAAGGACAGAACAGCTGTCTGATTCAGACCATTCAAAAAAGTTGGTGGCGGAAGCAAGTTGTCTGCGACCCCACAAAACACTTCGACAACTGCAAACACACAGAAAACAAACAGTGTTGTGCGCATCATGTGCCAAGTTTTACGTTTTCTTTTCACTATTTATACTCGTACATGACTTCCGTCCTTTCAAAAGTTGACAAACACAAACTACTCTCAATTCATCGAATCTGTTGCTCAAACAACTCAAAATACAAAGCCGCTTCTCTGTCTCGAGTGAATTGTGGCACTATTCGATTAGAAGTACTAAAAACCCGTCGATATAGATGATGCCATAACACGATGGTTGCCAAAATATACATGCAAATTGTCTAAAAAACCTAATAAAGTTACGTCAAATTCTGAATCACACCCACCAGCTGCGCCGTCTCGGTAGCGGTGTAAAATCCTACTGGATTTACCTCCATCGTATACCAATATCGACAAATGTAATTTATTACTATGTAGCATAATGCTCCGAAACTATTGACCAAGGCCAAAGGCAGCGTGATTCCAGTAGTTGTTGCGTTTTCTCGGATTTGAAACTTTGAGGAAAGCGTTGAACGGCGGAGATTGACAAATGTTGGTTGTTGATTTCTAAAAGTAAAACCCTTATGGCATTGTCATGAGCGCGGGGGCGGTTTTACCGTTTATAGCTGGATACAACATATTGGTTGGCTTTGTTCTGTGTTCGACAGTACAAATAAAGTGCAATGTTGCCAAGAAGGCAAACTACATTCAAGAAAAGTCCATAAAAAAGTGTGTTTCGCATTTGTGGTAGGCTTTCTGGGCTCGTTCCGCCACAATAGTATGTGTGGGATTGCCATTTTTCGTTTATGAATGTGTAAATTGTAATTCCGCCGCTGCTTGCCCACTAAAATGACGTATTTTACTGCGCACAACCATTTCTTAAATCATACCAAAAACACGACCAAAACAGCACCAGCGAATTTCATAGAATATTCGTATTTGCAAACAAAGATAACAGCCAAACATCGTTCAATGAAAAACGCAAATTGCGTGTGATTCAAACCAACAGCAGCCAAATAACCAATTCCACGCATAGTTACACATTGCCATCGGACGAAAAAAGCTCCACATGGGGTGTTTTGAAAGTGATAGATAAACTAGAACATCAAAAAAACATTCTTCAAATTCAACAAAAAACTCCAAACCTGATGTACTGTATGAACAACAAGAATGCACACGCAATTTAAAATGATAAATACGCCTCCACATTTGGCAAGTAGCAAAAAGTTTGAATGAAAAGTCGATTTCTGTTTTCGAAACATGTTGCAAGTAAAATATAATTGGATAACCGTCAGTACTGTCAAAACTAATTGAATGCACTGAACAATAGACATAAACACATTTCTAGAAATTTCTTTAGACACTGTGCAGACCTGCGCTACACTTGTGTCGTTTTCCATACCTAACACTAACGACATGGTGACAGCTACATTAACCGGGTAATACAGACACCACAAAACGTAATTGTACGTACTACTGACAAGGGAATGGTTAGACCTTAAGTTGGAAATTCTGAACGAGATATACCGCGTTCGATAGCCCATGGTAAGGCATGAAAAACCCGATTTGAAATTTTTGCCACACGGCCCTGGTTACCGAGTAATAAGCATTTAAAGTCAAAAAATACCGACTTTTAAAAAAATCATAACTTTAGTTTGGAGCGCTTATGATTCCAGAATCCATGAGGAGGGGTAGAAAATGCCTAGGTTTATTCAATGCAAATTCATGCGATGGTTAGCCCTCACCAATCATGAGTAATAAGCGTTGGTAAAAACGCTAATTTTACATCGCTTATTACTCAATATTACTCCAACCAAAATCACTCATTATAATTTCTTTCATTAAGGACAACATGTGTCTGTTTATGTTTTCAACGGCGTACCAAAAGAAGCAACTTTCAAAAAGTTATAATTTATCAAAAAGTCGGTATTTTTGAATTTAAATGCTAATTACTCGGTAACCAGGGCCGTGTGGCAAAAATTTCAAAGCGGGTTTTTCATACCTTACCATGGGCTATCGAACGCGGTATATCTCGTTCAGAATTTCCAACTTAAGGTCTAACCATTCCCTTGTGAGCACTAAAAAACTATTTTTATGACAGTGCATTTTCTTTAATGATCAGTTTCAGTGAATTCTGATTTAGGTTTAAACGCTTACCTTTTTTAAAGTACCGCGTCTATACCATAAAAGATTGCACGTATTATACAATTACTGTAATAATAGTTGCAAAGGTTTTTAAAGAACGTCAATTTTGCAAACATCAATTTACCAGGTGTTCAAATCCTGTTTGCGTGGTCACGGTTTTTGCATGCAAAGTGTAAAAAAGTTCAACTTTGCAAACTTTGATTAAATGCTTTATAATTTATTCAGAACTATAGTTTACAAAGTTCAGGTTCAAATAGAACACTATTTCTTTCATATTGCAGTCGTGCACTGTTGCCCCTAATAATAAGCATTTTTTATTACGAAAAGATATGATTTATGTGTCGTGGATAAGCGTTTCGTAATCAAGAAAATTTAGGTAAGTTATAGCCTGTTATGTTCAACGACGATATATCTCATTCATTCCTATGTTTGCTTTTGTAAACTTACAGCATCTTGTGCAACTAAAGAAACAAATTCTCGCATAAAGTACCAACCAGCCGAAGGAACGAAATGACCCAGTTGAACGCTGGTTGTCCTCAGATACTATGAGCAACATTTAATCGTCGCTAGATTGTGCTACCGATAAAACAGTTGCACTGTTGAGTTACGTAACTGTGTCCACTCATGTCGAGCAAGATCTATGTCGACCATCAATGACATCACTAACATTCCTCACTTCGGTGAACTTTTTTGATCTCAAAATGCAAACGGACAAAAGTTGCTCATGTTTGATAGTGTCAATAGCTGCTGCCAGTTACAGACATAGGTAACTTGGTAACGTCGACCGTGTTACGTGGTATATTTACGTGGCGTGAATTTTAATGGTACTATCTGACGATGGGAAAACGGACAAACGTAGTTTATGTTTGACAGTGTCAATAGCTGCTGCCAATTACAGCTAACATTTTTTAGCGGAGATGCGACGCGCCTGTTTAATCTGACTTACCCCCTTTCGTGCATACAGAGTTAGTCTAAATTTTTTCATAGTTAAAAAGTGCTTGCATCAATCATTTAAAAAGGGCGTCTCTTTTTTACCCCTGGAAGATGGAGTTTCTGCCGCAAGAATATAGCAGTTTGTATTTGCAACTTCCGGCATATTCGACACTGGATAGCTGTGCATATTCGATGTTAGTTTCAATTTTAGATCCTTGTTAACCTAATAAAAAAAACAAAAATGCCGTTTCAGCCCCAACTATTTCTGCGATCAACTTTTCACAAACGACTCCGACGACTCTAGAGATCACTACAACAACTCCTGTTCACCAGGCATGTTCTTTTACGTTTAAAACGTCCCAAATTATTTCCAGTGCACAAAAAAAACTGTATTACAATAGAGATCGTTGTTACAGGCCCAAAAGTATGTCTAATATGTCGTGCTCCAACCAATTGCTGCCACTACGGTGTGCCATCGTGCTCCGGCTGTAAAACCTTTTTTCGACGAAGCATCATAACAGAACGAAAATATGTTTGTAAGCGGAGAAACCAATGTGATATCCTAAAAAATGAACGCTGTAGAGCATGCAGATTTGACTGTTGCATTCAAATGGGCATGGATCCGGGTGCTATCACACTGCCTAATAATTTGACGATAAGCGATGTTACGGAATACATCAAGTCTACACACAGAACGGGAGTATTCTCAGAAAATACAGCGGGTGTATACAAGGGTAAACAACGGAGTTTAAATTTTCATCCAAAACTATGCTGTATGGCATTGCAAACTATGGTGTATATCATGCAAATCATTTTTGTTTTCTGTGGAATACTAAAGTGTTTGTACCTTTATACACCGGCGTATGAGAGCGCGAAAATACGCCGGGTGTATAAGCTTCCTAAGCGACGTCTGCCTTCGCTTACCCGTATCGATTTTTGCTTTTTTTTACCTCGGTAAACACGAATATCATATTGGAAATCATATTTATAACAATATAACCACTCTACACAAAAAAACAAAAAGAATTACGCATAAAAATAAAGATAAAGCTACAACAAAATAAAAGATTGCGGAATTCATCCTTTCTGGGGGTTTCTTATCGTTGAAAGCTTTAAACATGTCTGTGAAGTCGATTGAAATGCTCCATGAGTGCGATGTAGTCGTTTTAGCCAATCGAAAGGTGTGCAGCGGAACGAATTGCCTGAAATAATAACGGTTTTTACTCAAGTTGTATTAATATACAAAAAATTACTTACTTCATTGAAATGAAGACAAGAAATCGCTTGTAAAAAGTTTTCTGCAATTGAAAGGACTTTGTTATGCCCTTCAGTTTGCTTGTACCGAGATCCGAGACTTGTCGGAACTATCAACAGACCGACCTTGAAGGAGGTTGAAGCGTTAAAAAGACAAAAGTTAAACGCGCCATCGTCATAAGAAGTGTTTTAAAAGGTAACTTACCAAGTAGTTCAAGTAATTTGCGAATTAGTTCATTTATGACTTACAACAGGACATTACACTATATACATAAAAGAAGCCGCAATGAATAACAAACAGAATCACCTTATAATACAAACCAGCCCTACGGGCTGGCAGCTCCGCTGGGGGCGCTTCGCGCCTACGCCCAAAAGTTGCCGGCCTTCGGCCGGCAACTTTTGGGCTCCGGCGCTCGCGCGACTCCTGCATATAAGTTTCCCAACATAGTAAGTCACAAAGGAATAAAAATTTACTGAGGAAAAATGAGTTAAAATTAGGAAAAAGTGTTGAGAAAAAAATCTGTTTTCCAAAGAATCTTGTAAAGTCAAAGAGCGCATGTTTGAAGTCACGGGACGCACTATAGGGATCACGGGACCTTCTGAATCCGCGGTATGCTTCTCTGAAGTCAGGGCATTGATTATGGCAGAGTTATTCCTTACTTTCTGGAGCCATTTTTATGGGACAGTTGTTTAATTAAAAGTAATAGGGCATGTAGGATCTCGGAACGCTCTTGGGAAGTTACTGTACGTTATTTAGATTGAAGTTGCGTATTTTAAAAACCGCGCTTTGGAAAGATCATAAAACGCTTTGGTACGAATGCTTTAGTTCTGAGATGCCCCGTTTTCGTTAGCTGCAAGACGCTTTGGTACAGACACGGCACACTGTAGTATAACCGAAACGATACATTTGAGTACCGTTACAAAACGACATCTTAATTGGACATGCTCCTATATCACACGGAAAGTTGAAGAAGGTAAAATTGCTATGAATCTCTCGCGTGATCACGCATCAACCAAGGAATAATTTGTGCAGTTGCGGACTCCGTTGTGGCATCACAGGTAGTTTGTCACTGTAAAATTATGTTACGCAATGCCTGACACAACGGTAAATTGTTGCAGCATGTCGTTACGAACGTTGCAACAATTTCAAAGAGTCCGTCATGCCTGAGGCGACACTTCACTTTTCGATTGGAATGGATCCACGCACGACACTTTATACGATGCCATATGCCATCACGGAAATTTGCGAAAACCAATGCGCAACAAACAAATCACATGCTCACGGATCGCTTTTGTTGCCGAAGATCGTATTGTACTAATATGGACTACCGGTTGCCGTCACATGCCGTTTTGAGCCGCTGGCACTTTCCAACGTGCAACCTTTCACACCTGTGACGCTTTGCCTAGAAACGATGGTTCGCTTTTTCCTTAAAACCTAACCTCCGCGCGACTTTTAATGAACCGCTCTCGCGTCATCGCTTAATATTTGTAAAACTTGTTGCCACCGGTCGTTTTATGCCGTTGTGGACTACTCTGTGCCGTTATAGGCTGTTTTGCAACCCGCAACATTTCATGTTCATGACACCATGCCTAGGGGCCGTGGTCCACTTTTCCCCTTGATTTGGACCCACGCGCGACACTTTTCGTGGACCCTGCAAAAAGCCCAAGGGGTACCCCTTAGGATTTGTTAATTTGGGTAATTTGTGTCTTTTCGCCATGCGGATCACGTCTGTGCAAATGACCTGAGGACTGTTACGCGCTTTCAAAATTTTGATTTGGGTCTCCTCGGTCGCGATCGACGCTGCACTGCCTGGCCACGCTGCGACCTGTCTGGCTGCCTCCGCTCTTCGCACGCTCCCTCGTCGGACACCGCAGCCGGCCGCTGGGTTCACTTGCTGTCGCACTGTCTGCACTCTCTCCCACCCTACACTCTCTCACACGCGAGCGAACATCGGGTGGCCAGGGGTCGCCCAGAGGCGTCATTTTACGAAACTTATTTTTGCCGTAATTCACTCAAATGCCAATGAATCATCACGATTTTCTCTTAGGATCTATAGAACAGTGAATTAATCATGCCTGCTTTTTTTCGAATTTTTTGTGGCACTTTGAACGGTAGAATTAAATGCCAGAATGGAACGTAAATGTTGGCACTCGATTTTCACACCTTCAATGGCACTTTAGAGCTTCGGGCTCAGAGACAAAAGTGTGTAGCTCGAAATTTTGGGTCCAGAGAACGTGATGCCGAGATCGTACCGTGGCTGGCAACAAAAAGTGCGAAAAATGCGGTTTGGCACTTTGGGGCTGAAACGGCACAAAGACGGGCCGCGAAAAATTTTATGGCGCCGAATTCGACGGTTTTAGACAAATTTGGTCCGAAAGTGTCAAAGGGGCAATGTTGTAGGAGTACGGCAAATATGAGATTTGTCGATTTGGTCCAAAGAATTTGTATTATAAGGTGACCAGCCCTACGGGCTGGCAGCTCCGCTGGGGGCGCTTCGCGCCTACGCCCAAAAGTTGCCGGCCTTCGGCCGGCAACTTTTGGGCTCCGGCGCTCGCGCGACTCCTGCATATAAGTTTCCCAGCATAATAAGTCACAAAGGAATAAAAAGATACTAAGGAAAAGTGAGTTACATTAGGATAAAGTATCGAGAAAAAAGAATCAGGGCCGCCTTCGGCGGCCCCAATATTTACGGGATGCTTGTCTAAAGGTACGAGGCGCATTATGGGGATCACAGGACCTTCATCTGAATCCAAAGTATGCTTCTCTGAAGTCATTGCACGGAGTTTGGCAGCCCATAATATTTTCTGAAGCCATCGTAACGGGACTGTTGTTTGATTAGAAGCTACGGGCGTCCTTACAATGTCATGTGATGAACTGTGGGACCTACGGAACGCTCTTGGAAAGATATTTAAAATCCTTGTTTAAAGGCGTGCGTCAGTGAGGTCTCGAAACGCTCAGAGATTCAGAGATGCCTCGTAGAAGCGGCACCTCAGAATACCCACAGGGTGGCCCACTTTTAAGCTACGGAACGAACATTGAGGGGAATTGAATTGTGTTTTATTAGGCGCTAGACGCTTCAATACGATCACGAAACACCTCTGTGCTATCTGGGTGCTGGCCTCAGCTTCCTACGTGCACTTTTTCAAACCTGTGCCATCTTGCCTGCAGCCGACGGTTCGCTTTTTCCTTAAAATTGTGACTTTTTAAGAAACACTCTCGTGTCATCACTTAACGTCGAAAAACTTGTTGCCATTGGCCTTTTTTGCCATTATAAACTACTTTGTGCCGTCAGAAGCCCGTTTCCAACAAAAACCCTCTCATGTTCATGACACCATGCCTAGGGGCCGTGGTCCACTTTTTCCCTTGATCTGGACCCACGCGCGACACTTTTCTCGGACCCTGCAAAAAGCCCAAGGGGTACCCCTTAGGATTTGTAATTTAAACTGATTTGTATCTTTCCGCCATGCGGATCTCGTCTGTGCGAATGACTTGAGGATCGTTAGGCGCGTCCAAAATTTCGATTTGGGTCTCCTCGGTCGCGATCGACGCTGCACTGCCTGGCCACACTGCGACCTGTCTGGCTGCCTCTGCTTTTCGCACGCTCCCTCGTCGGACAACGCAGCCGGCCGCTGGGTTCACTTGCTGTCGCACTGTCTGCGCTCTCTCCCATCCTGCACTCTCTCACACGCGAGCGAAAATCGGCTGGCTGGGGGTCGCCCCAGGGCGTCATTTTACAAAACTTTGTTTTGCCGTAATTCACTCAAATGCCAACAAATCCTCACGATTTTCTCTTAGGATCTATAGAACCATGGATGAACTATGCCTGCTTTTTTTCGAATTTTTTGTGGCACTTTGAAGGGTAGAAATAAATGCCAGAATGGAACGTAAATGTTGGCACTCGATTTTCACACCTTCAATGGCACTTTAGAGCTTCGGGCTCAGAGACAAAAGTGTGTAGCTCGAAATTTTGGGTCCAGAGGACGTGAAGCCGAGACCGTACCGTGGCTGGCAAGAAAAAGTGCGAAAATGCGGTTTGGCACTTTTGAGCTGAAACGGCACAAAGACGGGCCGCGAAAAATTTTATAGCGCCGGATTCGACGGTTTTAGACAAATTTGGTCCGAAAGTGTCAAAGGGGCAAAGTTGTAGGAGTACGGCAAATATGAGATTTGTCGATTTGGTCCAAAGAATTTGTATTATAAAACGGATAATCTGGAAAAACCGAAAACCCCTGTGACACTTCAAAATTCAAAGTTAATATTTTTGGCTGGAAACTTTGTAGCAGGGTAATGCGGAGCCGTAGACGACGAATTCGCTTGAAGTTTTTGGATTCGACGCCTTCTGAATCCGCTAGGATTCAGAATCCGTCTCGCGAACTTCATAAGCCGGAATCCCATTGTGCGCTATATCAATCGACTGCCCGCATCACGGCGATGATTTTGACGCAAAAAGGACGGTAATTGGTTCACGTTTAAAAAAGTTATGGCACGTCAAAGTCGAAAAAAACGACGAGATAGCCTTTGGGAGCTTCTAGCAACTTTAGATGGCCCTATATCGGAAAATCCGACTACAGGGTGTGATAGAGCTATAAATGAAGCAACTTTTATTCCTTGGAAGTTTTTCATTCTAGGTTGGGGAAAGCTGTTAATAAGAGCAAAAACACTTTACCACAAAATTTAATTACAAATTACTCTGTCAATTTGAAAGTAACAACAATTCTGTTTTCTAAAATGGTTGTAGTTAACAACTTTAATGCATTCGTAAGGATTAATAACATTACCTTTAAAATTAAGTTTAAAAGTTACAAAATTTAATTATTTAAAGAAAAAAATAAAAAAAAATACTTTACGGTTAAAATATACGAATGTAACATTAATTATGTTTATAACATACTTGGATTTACACTAGTATTTATGGAAAAAAAGTTTAAGCACAGCGGACTCGAACCAACGGTTTCTCGGCTGCTGGATTAGACCGGACCTGCTTGACCACGCATGCACATAAGGAACGTAAGGAGCAAAATTAATTTGTAAACAAGCACACGAAGTTTAAAGTTACAGCTCTTAAATTTCCCATACTTAAAGAATTTACTTAAATCTATAATTTCAGAAAACAGAATTATTGTTACTTTCAAATTGACAGAGTAATTTGTAATTAAACTTTGTGGTAAAGTGTTTTTGCTTTTATTAACAGCTTTCCCCAACCTAGAATGAAAAACTTCCAAGGAATAAAAGTTGCCTCATTCATAGCTCTATCACACCCTGTAGTCGGATTTTCCGATATAGGGCCATCTAAAGTTGCTAGAAGCTCCCAAAGGCTATCTCGTCGTTTTTTTCGACTTTGACGTGCCATAACTTTTTTAAACGTGAACCAATTACCGTCCTTTTTGCGTCAAAATCATCGCCGTGATGCGGGCAGTCGATTGATGTAGCGCACAATGGGATTCCGGTTTATGAAGTTCACGAGACGGATTCTGAATCCTAGCGGATTCAGAAGGCGTCGAATCCAAAAACTTCAAGCGAATTCGTCATCTACGGCTCCGCATTACCCTGCTACAAAGTTTCCAGCCAAAAATATTAACTTTGAATTTTGAAGTGTCACAGGGAGCCCAAATTTGCTCGGTTTTTCCAGACTATCCGTTATAAGTAGGGACCGGCAGGCGGAGAACACTCGGTCACCCTGAGCGTGTCCCCGCGGGATACTGTAGAAAAATTTTTTGTCTTATTTTTAAAAACTTGCAGTGGATTCGGACGTTTCGCTTCTTTCCGAATCGAATGGTGCCATCAGATTTAGTGAAAAGTCGCTTTAAAGCGCCGAAACGACCATTTTTGCCCTATTTTTGACGGTTTTTTGAAAATTTGGTCGGGCGCGCCCTCGCGCGCCCAGATGGCATCTATACCATTCGATTCAGCGTAAAAAACTGCATCGGTGGTGATGCGGAAAAGACCGGATAAGATCCCCAAAATGTGCCACGATTTTTTGAGTAAAAATGCCATAACCAAAAGTTGCTCGATTTGAGTATTTAGCAAGGCTACACCCCCCTTTTCATACCTGAGAAATTGATTGGTAATTTTTGTTTTGCCCTAAAACTATCACAAAGTGCCAAAACTGACATTTGGCATTACATTTTCGAAGTTTTCGGCATGCGCGCCCTCGCGCCCTCAGATGGCACCTATGCCATTCGACGCAGCGTAAAAAGTTACATCGGGGGTCAATGTTTGAAGACCCCGCAAGACCCCCAAAATGTGCCACGATTTTTTGAGTGAGAATGCCAAAAACAAATCTTGCTAAATCAAGTGATTTAGCCGTTTGTATACCTCTTTTCAAGTACGACAAATCGATTGATGGTATTGGTTTTGCCCTAAATATTGTAGAAAGTGCCAAAAACGACATTTGAAGTTATTTTTTTCAAAAACTATTTTAAGTCAAAAAGGGGTTTACTAGTTATAAAACTTTGCTACAAAGGCCATTAACGTTGTTTTGCACTGTTAAAACTACATTGCCATGGTTATGACATGAGAATTGTCAATTTTAATATTGAAACGAGCCGCGCTAACGTAACGGATTGGTTCGCGCGCATGTGCAAATGCATTATTTGCGTTCGTTGAAAAGTATTGCGTCAATAGAGACAACGCGTACTGAGAAAGGCTTGGCAAAGCGTTCTTACTGACAACGAGGGTACGCGAAAACGAGACGTGAGTCCCCCTGGAAAAAGTTTTTGGATTTTTGCTCTCTTTTCTCGGCATTTTCATGCCTTTAAGATTTTTTCAAAATTCCAATTCTATTTCCTATCAAAATCTACGATGATTTAGCGTCGAATAAGACCGATTGCAGCCGAATTGGTCGACTTTTATTTTTACCTGCCGGTCCCTAGTTATAAGGTGATTCTTTGGACCAAATCGACAAATCTCATATTTGCCGTACTCCTACAACATTGCCCCTTTGACACTTTCGGACCAAATTTGTCTAAAACCGTCGAATTCGGCGCCATAAAATTTTTCGCGGCCCGTCTTTGTGCCGTTTCAGCCCCAAAGTGCCAAACCGCATTTTTCGCACTTTTTGTTGCCAGCCACGGTACGATCTCGGCATCACGTTCTCTGGACCCAAAATTTCGAGCTACACACTTTTGTCTCTGAGCCCGAAGCTCTAAAGTGCCATTGAAGGTGTGAAAATCGAGTGCCAACATTTACGTTCCATTCTGGCATTTAATTCTACCGTTCAAAGTGCCACAAAAAATTCGAAAAAAAGCAGGCATGATTAATTCACTGTTCTATAGATCCTAAGAGAAAATCGTGATGATTCATTGGCATTTGAGTGAATTACGGCAAAAATAAGTTTCGTAAAATGACGCCTCTGGGCGACCCCTGGCCACCCGATGTTCGCTCGCGTGTGAGAGAGTGTAGGGTGGGAGAGAGTGCAGACAGTGCGACAGCAAGTGAACCCAGCGGCCGGCTGCGGTGTCCGACGAGGGAGCGTGCGAAGAGCGGAGGCAGCCAGACAGGTCGCAGCGTGGCCAGGCAGTGCAGCGTCGATCGCGACCGAGGAGACCCAAATCAAAATTTTGAAAGCGCGTAACAGTCCTCAGGTCATTTGCACAGACGTGATCCGCATGGCGAAAAGACACAAATTACCCAAATTAACAAATCCTAAGGGGTACCCCTTGGGCTTTTTGCAGGGTCCACGAAAAGTGTCGCGCGTGGGTCCAAATCAAGGGGAAAAGTGGACCACGGCCCCTAGGCATGGTGTCATGAACATGAAATGTTGCGGGTTGCAAAACAGCCTATAACGGCACAGAGTAGTCCACAACGGCATAAAACGACCGGTGGCAACAAGTTTTACAAATATTAAGCGATGACGCGAGAGCGGTTCATTAAAAGTCGCGCGGAGGTTAGGTTTTAAGGAAAAAGCGAACCATCGTTTCTAGGCAAAGCGTCACAGGTGTGAAAGGTTGCACGTTGGAAAGTGCCAGCGGCTCAAAACGGCATGTGACGGCAACCGGTAGTCCATATTAGTACAATACGATCTTCGGCAACAAAAGCGATCCGTGAGCATGTGATTTGTTTGTTGCGCATTGGTTTTCGCAAATTTCCGTGATGGCATATGGCATCGTATAAAGTGTCGTGCGTGGATCCATTCCAATCGAAAAGTGAAGTGTCGCCTCAGGCATGACGGACTCTTTGAAATTGTTGCAACGTTCGTAACGACATGCTGCAACAATTTACCGTTGTGTCAGGCATTGCGTAACATAATTTTACAGTGACAAACTACCTGTGATGCCACAACGGAGTCCGCAACTGCACAAATTATTCCTTGGTTGATGCGTGATCACGCGAGAGATTCATAGCAATTTTACCTTCTTCAACTTTCCGTGTGATATAGGAGCATGTCCAATTAAGATGTCGTTTTGTAACGGTACTCAAATGTATCGTTTCGGTTATACTACAGTGTGCCGTGTCTGTACCAAAGCGTCTTGCAGCTAACGAAAACGGGGCATCTCAGAACTAAAGCATTCGTACCAAAGCGTTTTATGATCTTTCCAAAGCGCGGTTTTTAAAATACGCAACTTCAATCTAAATAACGTACAGTAACTTCCCAAGAGCGTTCCGAGATCCTACATGCCCTATTACTTTTAATTAAACAACTGTCCCATAAAAATGGCTCCAGAAAGTAAGGAATAACTCTGCCATAATCAATGCCCTGACTTCAGAGAAGCATACCGCGGATTCAGAAGGTCCCGTGATCCCTATAGTGCGTCCCGTGACTTCAAACATGCGCTCTTTGACTTTACAAGATTCTTTGGAAAACAGATTTTTTTCTCAACACTTTTTCCTAATTTTAACTCATTTTTCCTCAGTAAATTTTTATTCCTTTGTGACTTACTATGTTGGGAAACTTATATGCAGGAGTCGCGCGAGCGCCGGAGCCCAAAAGTTGCCGGCCGAAGGCCGGCAACTTTTGGGCGTAGGCGCGAAGCGCCCCCAGCGGAGCTGCCAGCCCGTAGGGCTGGTTTAGACTACTAAAAACTTACCAAATGGCCCAAGTCGGTACTGTATAGTGACTACTATGATCCCTTTTGAAGCAAACTTCTCAGCTAGACTTTTGTAGCCCCAATCACGGGCGTCACCTCGAACAAAGCCGCCGCCATGGATGTAGACTAGCACTGGGTAGCCGTTTGGGTTTTTCGGCTAAAAATTTTATTTACGAAAATTAACAAAGTTTTGAAAATTTGAAGCCAAACCTTTTTCGATGGCTTTATAATATTCAAATATAGACAATCTTCAGCGAATTCCGGCCCCTCCGCCTCCTTATTTCGAGAGCACTTCCTGTGGCCAGCAGCTCGGTCCAAAAGTGGTTGCTTTTACGATCCCTGTCACTTCTGGATAAGGCATGGGCTTCTGAAACCTCGATAATGTCTAACACTGTTGCCCCAGTTTATCACCCCCCAAAATCTCACCTGAAATCGTCCAGCCTGCGCATACTTGACCCCCAAAAACACGTCGACTTTGCTTCCATCGCTGTTTTCGTGCGTGAATCCTTCCAAAATCCCAATTTGGGTCCTAACCTGTGGCCCGGAGGCTACCACTGATCCAGTGAGAAGGACCACGCCGAGATACACTGATAACGCGGTCATTACGGAGAGGAAAACGACTTTCCGACGAGGCATCCAACCTGGTCGTGGCGAAATGGAACACCAAGTTGTTTCGCTGGTCGTCGGCGGCGTGTTTACACGGACTGGCCGCCCCGGGCGCAAAGCAAATAAAGAAAGCATAGGGGTCGATTGGGGCGTTTTTGTTAATGACCCGACATCAAACTATGGTTTGTTTCAAATGAACTACTGATCTTTGTTGGAATTAGTATTTATTTGATTTCAATGAGCTATTTTACAAATTGATTCACAGTGGGCAGTTTTCAATGCAAATTAGGTTTTCAAATTGTAATATTATGGTTAGACAGATTAAAGCATCTACGCCGACGGATCATTGCGGTACTTTGGCTTATAGAGTCGCTCGACGACGGCTTCGATGGTGGTCTTCCGCGTGTTTGGCGACATGGGCGAGGTACGGTAGAATCGGGGCGGCGACGGCAAGCGGGGAAGAGGACGGAAGCGCGTTGGGAGGATGAAGTGCGGCGTGACGGGGATGGTGACCTGGAAAAGTAGTAGATTTCTGTCATTTGAATCTTCTGTGTGCAGTTTTAACAATAAAAAACCAACTTACGTGTCGGCCTTGCCGCGATGGAGTCCCATCGTGCCCGAGGCGCTGTGGCGTAGCCGCTGGCGGTTCGACCGCCGAGCTGAGGGTCTTGACTCCCGGCATGGGAGTGACTTTGGCGATTCTGAAATGGCCAAATTTTATAATTTCTCGCAAATATGGCGTAACAGTTAAAAAAAACCTACTTTCTGTTCAGAATGTCGCTGCCGCCAATGCCCGAATCATCGGACCGATCCGTGACGCCTGGAGTTGAGCCAACGGGCGTGTCGAAGATGTCATCATTGAAGTCAATGGCTTTCGGCGGGGGCAGTGTCGAGGGCTTGCGGTGGGGCGTGATAAAGTCATCACCTGCAATGTCAATGATTACAATTCCGCTCCAAAGGTCTGGCAGTTTAACAAAAACCAATAAGGTGAAGAAACTTACCGCACTGTGTGCCGGAGGCGCTCTTGATCGGTGTTTTTGACATGGTTATTGTTGAAAATAAGCTGGAAATCCGCAAAAAACTGTCGACAGGCCGCGATGACGGAACGCAAACAGCACGGTTCGAACACTCAGCTAAAAAGACGTCTTTGGTCGTTGCGCACACTTCGCCAACTCACGCAGCGAGGATCGAAAGTTCGTTGCGTTTTTATTATAAGACCGGGCTTGCCGTTGTTTTCTCCCTACAACTCCGCAATTCGGCAAATTCGTCGAATTCCACGTTGTTTAAACTCTTCATAATCAAGTTGGGAATCGAATGAGCCCAACCAGAGGTAGATTAGACCCGATTTCGCCGAGTTTGTACTGAGGAAAGGCGAGCACTTTCACCCCTCAATTTCACATATTTTAATTTAGCATTTTCAAATGCCACTCTTTCACAATTCGACGTTGTTTAATCTTTTAGTCATCAAAAAAGAGGCATTTTCTTTTTTGAACGAAGTGTGTAACTTTAGTTTAACGGGAGTGGCTACTGAAAGAAATACCCCAATTTTGGCAATTTTTGAGTTTTTGTGCCGTAGAGAGCTTAAATGGATGTTTTCCACCCCGTTTCAAAATTTTTTTGGAAACAGCATCAAATTACGCGTCGATTAAGCCAAACGCGGTCAAAATTCATTGGGAAAATCAAAAGTTACGGTGCCTTTTGCCACTTTTTATGATTTTTGTGCCGTAGAAAGAAGAGCATTTTCGGAAGGTTGTTGAAAAAAGTTTTTCGGGGGTGTTTTGTTTTTGTGTGGGCTAAAATGTAATTTTTATGCCAAAAACGCATTAAAAACATTTTCTTAAAAAAATGGTGATCACTGGCGGCTTTGAACTCGGTCTTGTTTTTTGACAACCAAATCGGGTGCGCGTCGTTTCTCCTAACCGAAAACCGGACAAACCCGGACAAACTCAAAATCGACTTTTTTGAAGTCGGAATAGGGTATTCTGATGCGCAGTATCACGGAGATGCCATTTCTGAACTTCGATTTTGTGTTAAATAATGTTAACGTACTTAAAAACATAAAAAACAAACAGCCCGTCGTAGTCAAGTTACCCCAGGCTGGCTTCAGCATAAGCGAGTTGGCCTATGCAGGCTCCAGCTAGTTCATCTGGACTTAGAAACTGATTGCAGGTTCAGCATAGGCGAGTTGGCCTAAGCTGGCTCCAGCGTAGGCGAGTTGGCCCAGGCAGGCTCCAGCGTATGCGAGTTGGCCTATGCAGGCTCCAGCTAGTTCATCTGGACTTAGAAACTGATTGCAGGTTCAGCATAGGCAAGTTGGCCTAAGGTGGCTCCAGCATAGGCGAATTGGCCCATGCAGGCTCCGGCTAGTTCATCTGGACTTAGAAACTGATTGCAGATTCAGCATAGGCGAGTTGGCCCAGGCTGACCCCAGCTAGTTCATCTGGACTTAGAAACCGATTGCAGCTTCAGCATAGGCGGGTTGGCCTAGGCTGTCCCCAGCGTAGGCGAATTGGCCCAGGCTGGCTCCAGCTAGTTCATCTGGACTTAGAAACCGATTGCAGCTTCAGCATAAGCGAGTTGGCCCAGGCTGACCCCAGCTAGTTCATCTGGACTTAGAAACCGATTGCAGGTTCAGCATAGGCGGGTTGGCCTAGGCTGTCCCCAGCGTAGGCGAATTGGCCCAGGCTGGCCCCAGCTAGTTCATCTGGACTTACATAGAAACCGATTGCAGCTCTAACGTAGTCGAACTCGACCAGATTGCACTAGCTTCAGGACTTAGAAGTTTAAAGTGTTTCCTGCATAGTCAAATTGGACTAGATTGTCACAGACATAGTCAAGTTGGACTAAAGAAATAGTCTATCAAAATGAGGGGGTATCAGAAAGTGCCAAATTTCGATGACGTTTCACCTTAAATGACGACGGAGAGAGGGGGCTCCAAGATCACGGATTTTGGATGACATAATTTATGGACAGCCTTTCTTCTAACAGATTCACACTCAGTTCGTATTTGGCGTCCGCCTTTTGAAAGGCGGCTCAGCTTCAGAGGCCCTATGAAGCATGCAATTCGTACATAAGTTAGATGATCGACTGTTATGTCTGGAGAAACTAGTGATTTCTTAGTTCAGTTGGACTACGTTATAGCCACCTTAGGCCAACTTGCCTATGCTGAACCTGCAATCAGTTTCTAAGTCCAGATGAACTAGCTGGAGCCTGCATAGGCCAACTCGCATACGCTGGAGCCTGCCTGGGCCAACTCGCCTACGCTGGAGCCAGCTTGGGCCAACTCGCCTATGCTGGAGCCTGCCTGGGCCAACTCGCATACGCTGGAGCCTGCCTGGGCCAACTCGCCTATGCTGGGGTCAGCCTGGGCCAACTCGCCTATGCTGGGGTCAGCCTGGGCCAACTCGCCTATGCTGGAGCCTGCCTGGGCCAACTCGCCTATGCTGGGGTCAGCCTGGGCCAACTCGCCTATGCTGGGGTCAGCCTGGGCCAACTCGCCTATGCTGGGGTCAGCCTGGGCCAACTCGCCTATGCTGAACCTGCAATCAGATTCTAAGTCCAGATGAACTAGCTGGAGCCTCCATAGGCCAACTCGACTACGCTGGAACTAGCCTAGGCTAACTCGACTACGGTAAAATTAAGCTAGTCGAGTTTGACTATGTAGGAACTGCAATCAGTTTCTATTGTAAGTCGTAATAAACTAGCCGATGCCATCTTAATCCAATTCGAATATGCTCAAGCTGCGATCAACTTTGAAGTCCGGGTAAACTAGCTAACGCCAGCTTAGTCCAATTCGACTACAATGAAGTTAGCCTAGTCGATCAACTTCTAAAGTCTTGATAAACAAACCAATGCCAACCAAATCCAACTCGACTACGCTAGTGTTGTAATTGACTTCTAAGTTTCGACGAACTACATCACTGAAACTAACCTGCCCAATTCTACTATGCTGGGATTACAATTCTAAGTTCGGACGAACTAGTGCCAGCCTAGGCCAACTCGACTACGCTGAAAGACATCAAAAAGTGGACCTCGAGCGTGTGTTGTGAAACGGAACACAACGCCAACGGCCGGATTTGTCCGGCCGGATTAGGAGAAAGTGGACCCAAAGCGACATGAAATTATCACTTTGCACAAGCTTTTCACCCCTTTATTGTTTGTGTTTTCATTTTCCCAAGTTTTTCTTGAATGGTGACATTATGAGCTATCGAATGATGACAAGAACGGCCAATTTGGCCGTCTGGTTAGTCTTAAAAGCTCGAAAATCATTTCTCCTAAATGTCCAAATTTGCGAGAATCCTAAAAGTGGATTCTGAAGTCAAAATTTTTGAACCCATGGCATCATTCGAGAGCTAAACGGCATGGCAATTACTTTCTTTTGTCGAATTCAATTTTGCAATGCTCACCACCGATTTAGGCTACTTTGAAATTTTCGGGTTTACAAGGGATCGGCACGGAGTCGCCTCGGCGGATCGGGATGAGACCTATGCCATTCGAAAGAGCGTAAAATTCTAAGCCTAAACGTTTAATTTATTTTTGCTGAGGTCAACGGCGAAAGAAGTTTGGCATTTTTGCGCATTTTTTATCATTTGTGTCGTCAGGTCTGAAGACGCTTCAAAACGAGCTGGGATAGTCTAGTGGTTAGCGCAAGCCACTACGACGCCTCCTCTCGCTGGTTCGACATTTCTTGCAACCCTTGCTGTCGAAAAGCGCTCCTGCATCACGTATTTGCACGTGATAAACCTTTTTTATTTTAACTAGTGCCACCAAAATTTTTGTAAGTGGCAAATTAAAAAGAACACGAACTTATTTCTAAAAATGTAGCTTTTATGGCGAAAAATCAAAATATTCGAACACTTTGTGAAAAAAAGCGAAGTCATGCAGAGTTTGATTTGTCGTTATGTGCGCACCGCATAAACACGAATTTAGCGCACTGTCAGATTCGAAGTCCACCATCCAAGGTTGATGGCGGGCCGGGTTGATAGCCCTACGACCTGGGTGAGGTAGTGTCAACATGTTCTGCCCGCGATTTTAGGCAGTTCATATCTGGTCCGCCTAAAATCGGTCCGAATGCAAGTTACGTTTATATAATAAAGGTCGAAGCCGGGTCGCAAGATTCTGACCTTAACCCTGTCCACGTTAACGATGCATGAAACCGAATACTTCGGAAGTTTTATAAAATACCTTGGGTGTTCGTTGAAGACGAAAAAAAACTTTTCTGTATTCCCCTGGTTCTACGGTAGTGTAAATGTAAAAAATTTCCATAGATACAGTAATTTTAATTAAAAACTTTAAAGTTATAAAAACAAAAATTTTTATCAGTTGTTACCAACACCGCAATAACTTTGAAGAAGTGGAAGTAGGCCGAAGGGAGTCGAACCCGAGAGCGAAACAGTCGTAGTGGCTTGCGCTAACCACTAGACCGTTGCAGCTTGAAATCTGGGGCTTCTAAATGTGACCACACGCATGCTAAACCAGCCAAAATGCCAAACCCACTTTGCCGTTGACCTCAGCAAAAATAATTTGATCATTTCGACTTAAAATTTTACGCTCTTTCGAATGGCATAGGTCTCATCCCGATCCGCCGAGGCGACTCCGTGCCGATCCCTTGTTAGGAGAAACGACGGGCAACCACGAAATCGCAGTTGCGGTTTACCATTCGTGTTGCGACCGGACGGACGCACACGACCGAAAGTCGCGCTTGTTCGGACCGTGACAGAGGTCCAGTTTTTCGAAAAGGGAGTCGTTGCTGACTCAATCGGCACGTTTTGCCAACCCATCTGATTGCACGTGCGTGTCATTTTTCATGAGCGACCAGTTTTTCATGCTTTTTTCGATCTCCTTTTTCAACCAAATTAAGGTATAAGCGATATGACAGTTTACTTTTAACTTTTTGTTCAAATTGCCACAAGTTTGTATGTTTTGTGAGGGTGACATGGATGCGTTTTCCATATTTGTACTGTACAAACTCGAACAAGGACATTCATATCTTTTATTTCATTAGGTAAACTCTTGGTGTGAACAGCTTTTTCCAACAAAACAACAAACAAGAAGATCAAATTTACATACATACAATTGTGGCAGTAACAGTCAAACTGTACCCATTTTAAATGAAGTTACCCTGTTTGAAGGCATTGTTTTCGCGGCAGTAGTCGATAAACCTAAAATATTAAATTAATTTGATCCTTCAAAACGAATGCAACACTCACTTTTTCCAATCAGGCAAAGTCTCCAAACTGTCAGCATGGCCAATCATGATCAGAAGTTGCTTGGCACGCGAAATGGCAGTGTTCAATCGGGCAGGATTCTTGAGGAAACCAAGCTTCTGTCCGTTACGAACGCAAGTAATAATGATAACGCGTTTTTCGCCGCCTTGGAAACGCTCGATGGAATCCACGGTAACTTTGGTTCGGCGTCCGAGCTTCTGGTCAGAATACCAAAGAACTACACACAAAAAAAAGCGTAATCGAAAGATTACGCGCGGCGTAAACTTTCGATGACGCGAAGCGTAATGTTCCTAAACATTACAGGCGGGTGTCATCGAAAGATTACGCCCTGTGTGAATGATTACGCGCCGGCGTAATCTTTCACACCACCATTTTCGAACGCGCTTTTACCCTACTTTTGCCGTTCAGTTAGCTTATTGCTGTTCCCACGTGTGCCTAATCACTTACAGAATGTAAGAAAGTGTACAATTTATTGAAAAACCTTCAAGAAATGCGAAAAAAGGATATATAAAGCATAACAATACATAACATATTACAACCGAAAATGGAGACAATCAACATTATATATACAACAATAGTTAGCAACAGAACTATCAACGAAACAAAAGTGCATGTTGTTCATGGGGTTTTCATTGATGTAAGTCGGCAGTACCACGTAGACTTCTTTGGCCACAGTCGGATGAGCGTCTTCCTGCTGATGTTGCTGAATTGGTTCGGTTTCAGGATGCCATGATGTAGTGGAGTTCTTTGAGAGCGACACTGATGCCAGTTTGAAGTTCTGAAAAGGAAATTATATATAACTTCCAAAAGTTATCAGTGCAAAAGCATACTTATCGTACAATCCTGGAAGTCGGACTTCTGACGCATTCGCAGCAGCATGTAGAGAGACCAATTGAAACTGAAAAGCTATATTCAATACTTGTTTTGTAAAAACAACCTACTTAGCCGCAAACCACATTTAGCTGCAATGTCGACGTTGTCAGGGTTGAGGACGGAGGATGGGCTGTGCCAAGGTTGAAGAAGCTGATGATACGAATGAAACGCTTTGGAGTTGGACCTTCAGCTGAAATAGGCCTGCAAAAAGATAAAAATACGCTATGGATAACAACACAATCACGTGAAAGGATATGCGAATGAAACTTAGACGCTGCAACAAAAGCGCGGCAAAGCTGCAGCGTCTCAAACTGTGAAAGTTTACGCCATCCGTAAACTTTATGTGAAACATTACGCGCAGCGTAATCTTTCGATTACGCATTTGGCGTCACTAGAATGTTTACGCTTTCCGTAAACTTTCACATTTTTTGTGTGTATGCAAATTGTTCAAGAACAATGCCGCGAACAAACATCCAAGTCCTTTTCGCGGCAGAACCGCGATAAGTCGAAGGTTATACACCCGTGTATGTCATTTAAAACATTTTAGTAGTGCATGGAATACTCTAATGACTAACATGGCAATCCCTGTTGTTTTACCATTTCTTTCTCGCACCCTGATTTCTATACACCAATGATTGTCAAAGCAATCATTATTGTATTTCATAGAATACTTTCTTGCATAAAGGCTTAATCATTTTTCTGTTTGTTGTTTTACACTCCCTAGTATAACATGGAAAACAAAACAGTCTGCAACATTTGTGTTTGAAATCGGAAACGCGAGAGTTTACTCTGTTATACACCCACTGTTCGAACTTCTCTTATACACCCGGTGTTGTATACTCCCGTTCTGTGTGTAGAAAACGCAATATCACCACTGTCGAGGAAGAAGCCGATGATCAACTTGAAGCGCTTTCAACAGTTAGTGAGGTTTTAACTGGTACGGCAATAGTACCATGCAAGATGTCTTCAATCAACCTCAGACAACCCATGGAATTCCGCGACATTGAGTTTATGTTGTTTTTGGAGCATAAGGTTCAGAAACTTCGAGAGTCGTGCTATAATCCCAGGCCGTTATACAACGCCACCATCAAGGAAATAATTGAAAGAAAAACCGAACTTCAAAACTGTGACAGATATTTAAAACCTTCAAATTGGCCCATGAACTTCTGCTTTCAAAATATCAACAAATCATCGCCGCCGAATAAAATTCAAAGGCACTGGCTGGTGATTGATATTATATTGTCCATAGAAATGATGAAAACTGTTCCAGTTTTTAAGCGATTACCGCTGGATGAAAAGGTTTGTCCGTTTAAATTTCATTTAAAATCAAAAAGCTGACATAAAAATTAACGTTTGTCAAAATTTTACTTAAAATAAATCATAATTCCATTCCAGGAAGCAATCCTTAAAAGTGCAGCTGTCACAAACGCCGTTCTCATGCAATCTTTTTACAGTTACAACAATCACAGCGACGTAATCTTACTTCCGGATGGATTCACACCACTCTCTGCTTTTACCAGTAAAGAGTATACAAAACTGGCAGTTGACGTATTTGCGCAACCAATTGTGCCTTTAAAAAGGATAAACATGACTAAAGAGGAATATGTTATGCTCAAAGCTATTATTTTTTGCAATCCCAGTAAGTCGTCTCTTCACAGTTTTAAAACTTTAATGAAATACTTTCCAGACTGTAGAAATCTCTCCGAAAAAGCTCGTAAAATTCTCTTCAAAGAGTTCGAACGCTATTCCAAATGTCTTATGAGATACATCCAATCCGTCTACGGTGAAGCCGCTGGCGCCTCTAGATACGCTCAAATTGTCTTAATCATCGAAGCTATGTCGCATTTCACACAACGAAATCGAGAATTTCATGTTTTTGTGGGTGCGAGAAAGAGTGTACATGTTTCACCGTCGATCCTTGATGCAGCTTTGTTTTCTTAGTTTAACTGATATATAAAGCAAACATAAGTTTATATATTTCTTTAAATTTTAGTTATTGAAAACCATAAATCTTTACAAAACAAGCAAAAAACAAGTGATTATAGTGATATTAACCCATTCTGAGAACTTGATCCTTCCGACCGATGCCTTCAAATCGGTCCAACTTTGACAAAACATACTCATCTTCGATTTTCTTTGTCGGTTGAACTGTCTGAACTTTTGGTTCAACTTTTCGTACAGTTGAACGCGTTTGGAATGTCGCTCTTGTCCATTTAGCTGTTCGTTTCACAGCTTCTGAAGTGCTGACAACCGGGCTCCAGGGGATGGTCAGTTTTTGTTTTCGATTCGCAAATCCATACGCATACCCCAGAAGGAATCGCATTGCTACTGTTGTGAGATCAGAGCCGGGTTTGTCGTCATTTGAGGTCGAATCCGTTAATCCCAAACGCGCGAGCCATTGGCCGGTAAAGCTTTTCAGCCATGCTACGTAATAACTGTTTTCGGGTGGAGTGAATGAGGCACCAGCTGCTTTTAGAATGGGTTCATAGAACTGAAAACAACGAAATTATTGATTTTCTCACCTACAAACTCGTAAAAAGTTCATAAACCACAAAAAAAAGTAAGCTCACTTCGTTAAATCTGGAACTGACAGTATCCTCCATGCAATAAACATACTCCCCATCACATTTTTGGGGTGCAGTAATAAGTTGATTCATGCTTTGGATGAGTAAATTAGCATAATTTCCAGCGTAGATCTGTAAAAATTCATTAAAAAAAACTTTCGTGTCAAGACCAAAAAACTCACATATTGAAACATCGACCTCGACGCCCCAGCAAACGTCGGCACCAGTCCACCATTCTTTTTTGCCGAAGCCAATAAAGCTGTAACAACTTGACGTTCGCCTTCACCGTAGACAAAAACAGGCCGAAGAAAGACGCCTTTTAACTTCGCTTCACCATTAGCCAGTGTTGTTCCCACATGCTTCCGCGCATACATTTCAGCTCGAATTCTCGTCTCGCCATAATCACCAAGTAGGAAATTGTTCGGAATTCCCGGAAAGTTGGCTTCACTGAGACCAAAGTTGTCTTCTGGTTCAAGATTGGCATAAGCGTCACCGCCGTAAATAAGATATGGCACAGATTCTGCCACCATGGCATCGATAAGCGTTTCAGTTGCTGAAATAAAAAAGTTGTAACTTTTAAAGCCAATATTGCCAAAGCTGCATACCATCAACATTGTCCTTAATATACTCCTCAACAATTTGTGCCTCTGTCAAAACGTCAAAAAGCAGTTGCATTCGCTTATTAGCCAAGTGATAAACAACGTCAGCGCCTCGAATGGCTTCCCGAAGACTTTTTTCGTCGTTCAGATCAGTCTGCACATGACGTATTGGGATGGTATTGGGTGTGTCTACAAAAATGAAACTCTGTTATTGTCCGAGAAGACTTGAAAAGGGTACATCGACAGTCGATTGTTTTGTTTTCGCAAAATTGGTGAACCTTTTTCTACAATTTGGGGACTGTTTGGGTCGTAATGTTCAAGAATTCACAGTTTGATTGAATTCGTTTTGAGCAATAAAAGCAAAAAAGTCGAATTCAGGTTTTGCGTCAATCAAAAAAGCGAAAGTCAAACCGGATTATCGATGGAAAAAATGTCAAAAGTTACCGAGATAATCTTCCGGAAGCGGCTTCCGATCGATCGTGACAATGGCTTTGACGTTGGAATCGGTTGTTTGAAGCTGGTGCAGGAGATGCTGGCCGATAAAGCCGGATGCGCCTGTTATGGCTACTGTGAGCATGGCTGGAAGTTTGAAAATGTGAAACTTTACATGATTGAAAGTTGAAAAATGGTGAAATTTAAAGTTTCAATCAAACACGCCACATTGATTATGGTCAGGGCCCGACCACATGCACGAAAAAAGGTCGTCACTTCCCAGACTTCCCGACTTCCCAGCGTGGCAATCAACGTGGGCAGAACCGTTTTTTTCTATTCATTCGAACTGATGGCGCTGACTGGCAGTGTCCGCCTTTCATGGAGAGGCAGTGCAAAGGGCGATCACGTCCATCTGCGCGAAACATCAGCCCATGGGAAACATGTCGTCAGTGCAGAGTCCGATGGCTGGCTGAAAGGCGGAACCACACGACTTGCCAGCGGGCGAGAGGCGACCCAAACACTCTCGGAATAGGGTCATCCATGTGGAAGACAGCCTCCCCAGCCTCCAACGAGATTAGCCCCTCTCCTCGCTTCGCTTCTGAAGGCCATCCAGCCTCCACTGACTTCCTCAAACAACACCCCCTCTTTTATTGCGCCGTGTTGCGACTTCCTCGACGCGCAATCTCCGTCTTATCGTGACTCCTCGATCTGTGTCGAGGGCATGCCGCCCTCCTTGAGCCACCAATGCATGACGCACGTAATTCTCACATCTGCAGCTGTAACCATCCAAAGGCAAGCACAATCATCGTAGCCCGCTTCATCTCGAAGTTTCATTCTATTGTTCAAATCAGAAGTGAAAAGTGAAACCGTCTTCGAAACCTTCGAAACGATCACAATCAGTGTAGTTTGTATCAAAGTTGAACCAGACTCTAGTCCAGTTCAACGACCACCACCAAAACCGGCCATATGACATCGGTTTGCGATTCTTATTTACGAATCGCAATAGTTTCAAAGTTTCAAACCGTAAATATCGTAGTTTATAGCTATTAAAACTTTAAACCCGCATGGTAAGAAAGAAACAACAATTAAAGCGACCAGTGTTTCACAAAGATATGGCACATAAAAGTGAAACATTAAGGCATCAAATAAACCGTACTTACAAAAATTCCAACACAATAAACCAAAAATTAAAACTACCACGTAACATCTATGAATTGGCCGCCGCAGCAGTGCGAGCCAACGTAATGTAATCCATATCGGCGCATTCGCCTCGAAGACGTGCAATCACATCGGGAAGGCATCCCTCAGCTTCGGCAAGTAGGCGTTTCGCTTGCACTGGTGCTGGTTCTGGCGCAGCGACACGTGCAGGAATGAAGCTGATGACCTCCTCGACAATCTGCTGATCCGTGCGGAAGCAATCTTTGACGTGCTGACTGAAAATAGAGAAGGAAAGTCGTTAGAAAGTGTTTGCAAAGAGCGGGAATCCGAAAAGACATGGAATTTGAAAAAAAAGGAGCAGAACCAGTTTCTGATTGATGCCCGATTACTCATTTTACGGTCCACTTTTGTACGGAAATTGAACCTGTGGTCTTCCGGTCACAAAAGAAAGAAAGACAGCCGTAAAAAGGAAGTCAAGATTACGTGATCGCTCAAAAAAGAGCGGCCAAATAACGGATCGGGAAGGGAATTTCGTCAAAGTACAAAAGAAACGTGTAAAGTATGAAAGTGAAAGTCGAGAATGAACTTACTAAGGACAGTTGAAATCACGACAGACGCCGAACTGCTCGAAGTAACACACTTCGCGGGAATCATCATTGCTTTTGCGCAGCATTTCGATGCCTTTTTCGATGGAGAGGCTGGGATTCAGACTGAAAAATGAGGTTGTAGAGATACAAATGGAAAGGGAAAAGAAGCTTACATTCCAGCCCGAATCGAAGATATGATCGAATCTGCTATGATCGGCGCTTCCCTGTTTTCGCGATCCGGATCCGGCTGCACACGACGGATCTTGGCGTTCCCGTTGGCTTGTGGAGGCGGGCGTTTTTGGGTGCCACTGGCTGACTTGGTGAAGGTGTTGGCGGAAACCTGGGTAAGTACGGTGTCAGAGGCGGCTTTAGTGTTCGGGCGTTGAATGATGGCCGAGGAAGTGGGGGTCTTCTTCGGACTGGGTGCCGGTACGGCTCCATTGGACTTGGACAGGGGATTGATGGTTTTAGACGGCAAGGCAGTGGTGGTTGGCGTTTGCACGGGACGGAGCAACAGTCCAGAAGAAGGTACAGCACTGGCAGACGGTGTTCGAGATGCTTCAGCCGGCACAACGGTATTCTCCACGTCGGGCGCCTCCGTAATCGAAACAGCCAGCGGCGTCGCAGTGGTTTTCTTCCGTTGAAGCAACTTCTGTCGAAGAGCTTCCTCCTTTTCCAGGCTGAGCTCAGGGACAGGGGTCGGTGGAGGCGCAGCGTTAGCCGTAGCGTCCGGTTCGGCCAAGGGAGCCGGTACAGCCACTGGCAAGACTATAGCCGCGTCAACGTTATCCACAGTAAGTTCAGATTCCGCTGATTCGGCCGCCGACGACTTTTCAGATGATTCAGCAGACGACTTTGAAGAATTGAAGTAATCCCGCACAAGTTGACGGTTCTTTCGACGCGCTGTCTTCGTTGTCAGACGCGTTATCAGAGGATTCTTCTTCTTGAAGGCCTTGATGACCCGAGGCGAGATCGGTTTCGTCTTAGATACCTTGAAGGCTGACGTGGTTGGCCGTTTGTCACTGGACTCGGTGGTGGTAGGGGATGGTTCATCGGCGGCTGGAGGATCTTCGGCAGTTTCTGAGACTTCAACAACAGCTTCCGGCAAAACTGGAGCGACCGGTGGTGGCGGCAATGGCTCCGAAACAGCGACAGGCTGTTGTGGCGGTGCGACCTTGCCAGCAGACTTCTCCGGCGCCACCTTTTTCGAAGCAATTTTGGCAACTTGTCGCGGCGGCTCCACCTCCTCCTCATTATCCGCATCCGAAAACTCGTCCAACATCAATCTCGTCCGCTTGATGACCTTCTCCGCATGCTGGTAACGCTTTTCCCACTTTCTCGCGGCAGACTTTCGAGCTTCACGGACAAGTTGGCTCGCATTTCGCATGTAATCGATTGAATCCTTGGTGACAGCCCGGCTACAGTAGTACATTGTGATCATGGATTGGTTGAAGGTTTGCTAAAACGACCAAAAAAGTGAAAATGAACTTCGAAACGCTCAAAAAGCTTACCATAACCTCGTCAAACTTTTTCGACGCATCAACAACCTCCTCACATTTAGCCTCAATCGTTTTGATCATATCCCGTATTTCGCCACAATCCTCATCCTCGGAGGGCGACGAATCATAATCGCCAAGATAATCCCGAAGATGGAGCAATTCTTCACGCATTGAAGCCCGGAGATCCTTGCGTTTGCGCAGTTTGGCGAGGGTGGCACTGTTTTTGCGGTTCTTTGAGCTCGATGGACCGGGGGTGGCTTCCGCTTGCTCTAGAACATCGTCGATGATGACATAGGATTCGGTGTTGTTAGCTGGAGCTGAAACTTTTAACTTTATTTGATGTTAAACGGGTGAAAATTACCTTCAGTATCGCTGATATCCATGTCAATACTGCCCCGATTTCCGAGACCTCGCTCCTCCTGCTGTTGGTACTCGTTTTGCAAAAACTGCTGCTGCATCATCATCTGATGTTGGAACCCGTAGTTCTGATTGCCATATTGAGCTGCTTGAGGGTTCTGATTGCCATATTGAGCCGCTTGGGGGTGCATCTGAACCATTGGCGGAGGATAGTTGAAATTCGCCGGCGGGGGACCTTGATAGCCGTAGCCAGGCATCTGTTGCGGCATTCCCATCAACGGAAATACGCCAGAAAGTGGTGGCGGCGGAGGAGGGGCCGTGCTTGAGAAGGCTGGAGGAAAGCCACGCTCGAGCGAGGATTGCGACTGCTCTGGCGGTGGTGGCGAGACTCTCGGATGACTCAGTCGTCCAGTCCCTCGACGAAGACGCTGTGGGGACGGGGCTGATTTGGACAGCTCATTATAAGGTTGTCGAGACTTTGATGAACGCTAAAAACTACTTTTTAAACACATTTTCCCTCTTTTTAAAAGCCCACCCAAGGTCTCTTAAATTGTGATTTCCAGAGCTCTGTGTAAAAACAGAGGCATTTTCTTAAATTAACAGCATTTTACATTTTAAGCCGCAACTCTGTGTCTGTACAGAGCACTGTCATTCTGGACAGAACTCTGGAAAAAAACAGAGATGAAATTTTGGTCGAAAATAGCAGTATTTCTGTCCTTTTCTATCCTTCACAGGGCGCGCTCAAACTTTTCTGCCCTTCCTCTATCTTGGCAAAGTAAGCCCGGAGGGGATGGAATATAAAAAATGATGATCAGCGCGGCCGCAAGCTTGGAAAAATTTTTTGAAAAAAATGCGCTTAGCTGTGCGCGCTAAATGGTTCTGGACAGATACACAGTGTAAAATGTAATATGCTGTTAATTTTACGGCGCTTTAGTGGACAGAGCTCTGTTTTTCACGAAAAAAATTACCTTGGGCACCTTTTCCGGCGTCGGATTCTTCCGCGATTTCGACTTTGACGACGAACTCTTCGATCGGGATAATTGTTTCGACGCTTTTCGAGATGCCTTTTCCACCGGGCGGCTATCCACCATGACGACATCACTGAAACAAAACAATGATGCTGTTTTGGATATATAAAATGATGCAGACTTACGCATCCTCAATAATCTGGACATCATCATCGCCACTGGCAAGCTCACCGTCTTCCAGCTCATTGGACATGTTTGCGCTGTAAATGGCTATGTTTTAGAAAGCACGTTGGACAGTTTTAAAGAACTTTAGTCACGGAAACGAGCGATTCAGCCGGAACACTGATGAGAAAGAGATAACCGAGCTCAACAATAACAAAAGTCTTGGCAAAGTGTTCCGAAGTGACAGTTGTAAAGTTTTCCTAAATTTGTTCCGGAAGTTTCGTCTCAATGGTGTTTAAAACATACTGTATTTTATTGATAATTCAAAACAAGAACCCTTCCACAACAATAAGAAACATTTTAAATAGGTTTTAATCACAGTTAACGTTCTAAAATTAACAAAAACAAAATCCCTGGCAAAATGTCCCCAACCAACCCACAACTTTTCCGCACATTTTCTTCGACGTTGACCCAAACTTCGCCGTTTTCAACCTTTCCATCAAAATGAGCTCCAAAACCGGCCCTCAGGTAACACTTTCTCTCCACCTTTGTACTCCTAATCATTACCAAAACCCTTTTCAGTACATATTCATCGCCTCCGCGTCCAAGGACTTCTACGGAACGCGCCTCGTCCACCCCGCCACCGGCAACAATGTTTGGTCGTTCAAAGGCGTTGAAATTCAGAATGCCGAGCCTTCTGTCATTACCCCAGTTGGTGAGAAGGGCGAGCAGTTGCTTGTTGCCATCAAAGATCAGCCGTTGCTGCATTTGATTGGTGTTTGTCCGAAAAAGCGACTGCATGTGAAGAGCATTTTGCCGAAGGCTGTCACTGCCATTGTTACCGATCAGACTGGTAGTTTTATTTTCGGCGCACTTGGGAATGCTGTTTATACTTGGGCGGTAGGTTTTGGGCCCTTTTTGGAGAAATTTTTATATATATTTTGCGATTTTTATATATAACTTTCCAGGCCGCTACTCGGGAGCTAATTTCCGTCTCGGAAGTGCAATATCTCGACATTACTGCGATCGCAGTGTCCCCAGACAATGCTTATGTCGTTGTAGGTGCCCAGGATGGAAGTATTTCGGTCAATTTGAGGACAGAGTAGGTCGATTTTTGGCATTTTATCGTTATATTTACATTTTTTTCAGTCTCATTGCCCAAAAGCTCCCCGGCGTCGCCGCTCCCAACCTCTTCCACACATATTCCGTTCATTCTCGCGAAGTCACCGGAATCAGCATCACTGCGAGTCGTGAACCCCGAATCCTGTCCGTCGACAGTGCAAACACGGCTGTCATCTACTCCCTGGCTTCAAGGGCCGTTTTATTCCGCTGCAGCGACGATTACGCCCTGACTTCCTGCTGCTTCAGCACGAATGAGAGTAGATTCTTCCTGGGCAATCAGGTCGGTTCCGTCACCGCCATCTCCTTGACAAAGCGCACCCTGGCTCGTGAAGAGCACATCAACACGTCTGAGCCGAATGGCCCAAGTCTTCGCTACCCAAACAAGCACAGCGCCGCTGTCACTCGAATGGACATCTCCTTCGACGATGCCACATTGGTCTCCGCCGATGATTCCGGTGTCTACGTCATCTGGAACGTCGCGAATGCCAGTGCTTTGCATCAGGGTGCCATCAAAGGCGCTATCCTCACTGCTCGCTTTGTGTCAGCCTGGGACAGCGTTTTCGATCAAAACTTTGAGCCACCGAAGATGGAAACACTGCCATTCCACAAGCAACCGACGAATACGCCGATTGATCTGCCGATGAAGCGGGCTGTTTTGCCGTTGGATGATCTTAAGGTAAATTTTGATCCTTTTTCGATAGATTTGTTTAAAAGTTGATATTGTAGGCCAAAGTCAACGTCGACTTCAAAAGCTACCTCGCCAGAATCGTTGCCAATTACAAAGCGACGGGGGAAACCGGCCCGCCGCCAGTTTCTGGAACTGCGCCGACGTCCAATGGCACAGAAGATTCGAAGCAGTTTGCCGGCCCTGACATCCCGCTTGCTGATACCTCAGCCTTGGCGGATCGTATTCGCGAGCTCGAGGCTGAAAACAGTGATCTGCAAGCTAGAGTTGTCGAGTTGAGTGACATGGCTCTCAATGCGTTAATCACAGATGAGTAATATGGTTTTTTTTTTGTTGATTTTTGTTGTTTTTGTTTGATAAAGTTGTTGTTTCGATGCAGCTTTTCAAAAACACAAAAGCTGCAAGGCGGCTCGGTCTTGCAAAAAGTGAAAACACACACTCCATGATCAGTGTAGGCAGTCTGTCCGTGTGGCGACACGACTATTTGATTTCGAGCAAAAACCGGCCCGAAATGCCCCACTTGGAACCAGGGCCACCCACTATTCTCAGCGCGAAAGAGCCAGCTGCAAACGCGCACGTCGTTGCCATACGTGCGTATCGCAGAGGAAAGAGAGAGAGAGAGACCGCCGCCATGCCGAGACATCAAAGGAAAGTGCACGCTTCCTGCATGCGCATCCGTTGGCCCACCCGGTTGGCAGGTAATCACCCTTATCATCAGATTTTGCATTAGCAACATCCACATATCCGATTATAACGACATTCCATCTTTTCGCACTTCTTTTTATGTTAGTTTCATTGTAGTTTTTGTCTAACACAATGCGGATATATGCAAAAAATGCACGCACGAACTTATTGAACCCACATTTTTGACCAATTTACTTTTCGCTATTTCTCGGTCAGTTTTTGTTTGTTTTTGATAATTTCAACGGTTGTTGTCGAGATTTAGACTGTACTTGGTGGTGATATAGTTTATTTTAAAGTTTTATGATTTTTTGATTTCGCGATTTTTATCATCATTTTGATTTCCGGTGACAAGTTTTTTGATAGTTTTTGACTTTTAATCGATTTTTGATCACATTTATGTTCTACAATTACCGTATTTTGCTAGATTTTACTTATATTTTTCTTTTTTTTCGCGCATTCGAGGGCCATTTTTGACAAATTTTCAATTTTTGTTGAAAATCGTTTTTTTGTTTGTTTCATTCCTGCCAATATTGACGACTTTTTGTATTTTTGATGTTTTGACCAACCGCTATTTCAAAATTTACCGTAATTTTCCCCCAAAACGATGACAACACGTAAAATTGATGATTTCAGTCCTCCCGGACCCGGCTTTTGCCTCCTTGGCCCTCAGGGTGTTGGTCGCTATCCGTCTAACCCCTCCATCGCCCCACCATGTCGAACCCATCAAAGATCCCGCGTACAGGGTCGGAAGATGCCGAAGCTTCGGGCAGTGGTAGGTCTTCGGTTTCGACCGGGCCTCCTCTTCTATCGCGGCAGGACACGCTCCAATCGCAATCAAGCACGACTTCATCGACGGTGTCAACGGCTGAACTCGCGGCCAAGATGCCGATCAACTTCAGCGCAAGTGATCTGCTAAAACAAGGCGCGGCCGCAGTCAATCCCAATCCGGGAGAGCCACTGGATGCGAACAATATTTATTCCATGCTTCCTATTCCGCCGCAGTGGTCACCGCCTCGGTTCCATAAAATGAAGGAATGGAGAAGCAATGGCACGACAAGTGTGCAGATATTCCATCCGACTATCGGGGAAATGAAGAATTTTTCAAAGTACATTGAGAAGATTGAGCGTGAACAAGGGCCACATTTGACTTGTGGCATCTGTAAGGTCAGTCTATCTGAATCCTTCTAAAAACCGTCTAAAAGATGTTTTCAGATAATCCCCCCAGAAGAATGGTCCGCCACACTATTACGATTCTACGATTGCAACGCTGTCGATAAGATTATCATTAAAGAGTAAGTCAATTTTCAATTTCAACTTTCTACAGTATCCCTAAGAGGTCAACGAACCATTTCAGCCCCGTCAAAGAAACCAGTAAAAAAGATCCCAACCTTCCGAAGGGCGTCTACAGAAAGGAAAATACGATAGTCAAGGAAATGAAAGAGATACCTGCCAAGAAGTTTCGTGAGCTGGCCACAAGCCCCGCATATGACGCCCCTAAGAGGATAACCACGATGGAAGCGCTCGAGAAGTACTACTGGAAAAACACGTTCAAAAACGAGCCCATCTACGGTGCCGATACGCCTGGGACGCTCTTCGATAAGCCTATTGACATTTTCAACATCACTAGGCTTAAGACGATGTTGGATTTGGTTGAGGAAAATGCTGGCGTGAGTTTTTTTGGCTTTTTTTTAACTTTAAAAGTCTTCAATTCGACGTTTTAGAAAAAAATCCCCGGCGTCAATACCCCCTATCTCTACTTCGGCATGTACAAGACCACCTTCCCCTGGCACGTGGAAGACATGGACCTCTATTCGATCAACTATGTCCACATCGGCGAGCCCAAGTTCTGGTACGCCATACCGCCCGAAGCTGCTGACCGATTCGAACGGCTCGCGGCGCAATTCTTCCCCGAAGACGCCGGCAAATGTCAAGGCTTCCTTCGGCACAAGATGTACCAAGTCTCGCCCGAAGTGTTGCGTCAACACGGAATACCCTTCGGCACCATGGTACAGTACCCCGGCGAATTCATAATCACCTTCCCCCGAGGCTTCCACATGGGCTTCAATTGCGGATTCAACGTTGCTGAAGCGACGAATTTCGCCATTGATCGATGGATTGATTACGGTAAAAATGTACCACACATGTGCAAGTGTACGAAGGATCACGTCGAAATCGACATGATTCCGTACATGACAGAGTACCGTAGTGCTGAGAAGGACGACTGGTACCATTATTGGTATGATCTACGAAGTCAGGCTCCGAAAGGTTGGTTTTTGTTGCTTACTCTTTGAAAGTTGTCTAATGCTGATCCAAGACCTTGCAGAAATCTATTCAAAAGGCATCACACAATCGCAACTCGACAACCTGTACAAAAACGTGCCCCAGGAAGAACAATTCGCCGCGGTCATCGCCTCCAGACAGGCCTACCATGCCATGAAGAAGAAACAAGTTCTCGAACACGTCTTTTCGCTGAAAGGGTCCCTCCATTACGACAAGCTGTACAATGCGAGTCAAGGCAAGATCTTCCCGAATTGCGCTGTGTGCCAATATCTCGTCCCGGACCTCAATCTCTACACGGAAGCCCGGACTGACTACCAAATGCCGGCCCAAACTCGACGCTACGTCAATAACCAGATGTTCACGAAGAATGCTGTTTGTGAGACGCCAGATCCGACGATAGACGACCTCTTGACCTGTGACAACTGCAGTGTCACCGTGCATCGCCACTGTTATACCGTCATTCCGTTCGATGATGGCTGCACGGCTGAAACGTTTCCAGAAGTTGATGAAGATGGGCAATTCCTGTGCTACCGATGTCGAAATCGCTCAAAGGACCAAATCGAACATACAGTATGCCATTTCTGTCCGATGCGAGGCGGCGCACTGATCCCAGCCGTTCACGGCATGCACAATGTTGAGCTGTTTGCGCATGTGATTTGTTCCATGGCCAGTCGAAGGTCGAAGATTCTCGCGATTCCTGAGGAGCGGACACCGTTCAGTTTGACGCTGGCTTCGGGGAAGCTGTACGGAAAGAATCTGATTCCGAGGCTGGTGGAAAGGTTGAATCCGTTCAAGCTGAGGTTTGAGGATGAGTTTGCCAAAGAGGATCTCAAAGGTGATCCTGACAAGCCGAAAGAGAAGGAGATGGAACCAGAAAAGCCCCCTGAGACCCCTCGAAGCGATCAATGCGACCTCTGTGCCGGGATGGGCGAAGACATGATCACCTGCAGGCTATGTCCCGACAAGGAACCTCGACACATGCATGCGACGTGTGCCCGGCTGCTGGAAGTCATCTTTGAGGCGAGGATCTACCCTAAGGTCATTGTACCGATTTGTAGTATCCATACTTGTGAAGGTGAGCCTCCAAACTTCAGATTCCCGCTTAAAATCACCCATTTCAGCCCCCAACTACATCATCAAAGACGTCACCTTCGACAAGGGCGACAAAGTCCGCGTCTTCGACATCGAGAAAAACGCCCGTGACGGCGTCATCGTCGAGATCCAGAAGTCAGAGATGCGTCACACCGTCAACTTCCTCGACGATTCCGTCTGCTCCGAAGTCGCCGCCGACGAAATCATCCGCTGCGAGTGCAATGAGCTCCTCTGTGACAAGGTCAACCACATCTACGGCTCCCTCGTCTGCGTCAAATGGGAGAACGGCAACACCTATGAAGGCTACTACCGAGGCAGTCATCGGGATGAGATAGCCAAGGTCGCCATCGACGGCCCCCAACATTCTCCAACCAAAGTCACCCGCCGGTCCCTCAATCAGGAGCAAGTCGTTCAGTACGATATCACCCCCTACCAAGACATTGCCGTGTCGACGAAGCTTCTCAGGAAGACGACACCGTCACCGCATGGGCTGGAATCTCCAAAGAAGCCAACTCAGGCTGGTCGGGGCCGCGGGCGTTGTCGTGGGCGGGGTCGGAAGCGACGATCCGGGCAATAACCTATCTGTGCAGTGAAACAAACCCCCAGTGATCTCAATACACTTGTATTTTCAAATTTGATCTAACATTTTAAAATTTTGTACATTTCATGAGCTTGTCTATCACCCGTGTGTTTGCAATGTGACCAAAAAGGCTGCCTATTTTTTGTATATGTTCGGCCAGATTGATTCAGGACTTTTCCGGTCTCTGCTTTGAATAAATGCATGTTTTAACCAAAAAGATAAGCATTTAAATTTATTGCGCAACTCCGCCCAAAACATCTTTCAATAAATTAGTCAGTTCCTTTGATTAGATATCTTCTAAATCCTCGTTTCTCGCATCAGTTAGTGAATGAATCAAAATTAATTATACATGGACAATACACCGATATTGATTAGTTTCAGCTAATCAATGATAATTAACGTATATGCATTTGAAAGTTAAATCGATAAAACCCACTCAGCGCTTTGTTTTCTTTTCAGTGGCTTTGGTGTCGCCGGAGCCAGATGTGTTCGCGGCGGCTGGGGATGGATTCGGTGAAGCCGCTGCCTTGGTACCATCACTCGGAGCTACTTGGGCATCGGCTTTCGGGACGGATTCTGACGCGACAACGCTGGCGGTGGGCGCTTCATAGGGGGCTGGGATGTTGACGTCGTTGGTGTGCTTGGCCGGGATGACACTGTCGAAATAGTAGACCTTGAAGGTGATTCCGAGGAGCAGATGCAGGAACAGTGTGCCGCCGACGATGCCAAAAGCGGCAGCACGATTCGGATCGGCTTGAACGGCCGGCCAGACAGCGTTGAACAGCAGTTTACAGCTGATGCTCATGGCGGCGATGATGAGGACCCAGCGAAAGATGTGGAAATGAACGACCCACAGGATGCTCACGGGCACGAAGACAGCGAGGGAGTATCCGTAAAGGCAGAGCAATTCCAGGTAGCTGTATTGAATCGTGGCATGGCGATACCAAAGGGCCCAATAGAGGAAGAATGGGACGAAGACGACGTAGGAAGCGACGAGGGAAGTGGCACCAGTGACAAGGGTGAAGTCGTTCTCGTAAGCGGGACCGTTTTCGCCGTGATTCTCGATGTAATGGGCGAGATTTCCACAGATAGCCGTCGAGAAAACAAGGGTCACACAGATCCAGAGCGGGCCATACATGTCGGGAAGGGGCTTGATGTGGTCGAGGATGAAGTTGGAATTCGGATTGGGCAGGAGCGCTCGGAGGAGACGAGCTTGCACTGTTTCCTGGTCAACATCAAAGTATTGCTGGTAGAACTTGAAGGAAAAGATGTTCGTCGCGGATGGGAAGCCCGTGGTATTGGCGGCATTCGGGTCGGAGTTGATGTTTCCGTCGGTTATGAGCTAGAAATTTCCATTTTAGCTGAGTTCAAGCATTGAAAAACTCACATTGGACGAATCCTTCGTGGAGGAAGCTGGCCGATAGTCATTATTAGGGTTGTCGGCGCCGGTGAAGGGGGAATCAAAACTTTGGAAATTCAAGTCGGACATGGTTCTAACCTTGAAAAACACGTTTAAAACATTGAAAAACAAACATTTAAAAGGTAAAAATGCGATTCAAACGCAATAAAACAACTTTTAACAACTTAAAAAGGTACAGTTTACTCGTTGGACATTAAAATTCATGGGCAGAAATTGAAAAATCAACAAAACAGTCGTCAACGCCGGTAATCACGGTCCCTGGAGCGTCGACGAGATCGATCATGACCACGGTCTCGGTCCCGTCCGCCTCCATTCCGTCGATCCCGATAGTCGCGATCACGGTCACGGTCCCTGTAGCGCTCCCGATCCTTGTCCCGGCTGTGTTCTCGAGAACCACGCTCATGTCGTCGATCATCTGACCTTTTTTCCTTCGACTCTCTTGATCTGGCACGCGGAGGTTCTTCTTCCTCTTCCGGACATGAGCATTCGCCTCCAGAACAAGAACATGAACAACTGAAACGGCAAATATGCATATTTATGAAAATTTATATATAAAAATATATAAAAACACAACTCACTCAGAACTGAGCTCGCTCACGGCCCTCGAATTCTTCTGAAACTTCGACAATAGCTCAGCCTTCTTTGCCTCCACTTCGGGATCGGCTGTGAGATCATATTTAGCGAGATCAGCATCATCAACGTCGTCGTCGTCCTCATCGCTGAGCAGCTTGTACTTTGCGAGCGCGGCTTCATCGTCGTCGTCGTCTTCCTCCTCCTCGTCGAAAGTCGACTTTGGCCGATCATCATCCTCCCGTCGACGCTTCCTCCGACCAAACTCATCGAATTCCTCGTCGTGTTCGCGCTTCTTTTTCACGTATTCAACGGTCTGGCGATCATTGAAACCGCCGCCATAGCCGGTCCGTTGCTCCGTGTCGGCGTTCTTCTTCGCGTTGCACAAATTACACGTGTTGCGACGAGCCCAGTTGACGTTTCCGCATCTGGAAGAGATCGTTATTAATTTGAAAGCTTAAAAAATATATAAAAACATACTTTGTGCAAACCCAATCATCGGCAGAGAACAATCCTTTCGGCCTGTCACCATCGTCATGACCACCGCCTCTCGACTTGGAACTTTCGCCACGATGACCACCGCGATGGGTGTCCATGAGGAAGCAACGTGGATTCGGCGGATAAGGAGATGAAAGACGGGGGCTAATCGAGCTTTCGAATCAATCGCGACATGACGTTGCGTTTTTGGTTGGCAATTGCAAAAGAGTGCGTCTTTTCGTGGTGGGACCGCAAATGGGAACAACTGTGCGTGTAAATTTTTCTTTGACAATGGTGTTTATAAAAAGTTTTTTGTATATCGTTTTATTCATTTTTTACAAAATCTTTTATTAATAACGTTTTATTATCACACTAACAAGTTTACGGAATTATAGGTGTACCATTAGCAAGGGGCAAACCAACGAAAACTGCGATAAATTCGGTTAAGGCAATAGTAGCAGCAAAGATTAGCCATCCGAAGAAGAACATTGTTTAAAATTGATAAGTTGTAATCAAAGTTTTAATCACTTTAACTGCGATTAATTCCGAAAACAAAAGTTTTATATAAAATCGAAAAATGATGTATCGGAAAACAACAAAAAATATTATATAGCGAAACAGAAAAAGAGAAAACACCGTTTCTTTTGTTTCTGCGCACAAATAACAAAATGAGGAAGCTAATACCCCTTTTATGGCCGCGAAAGCACAAGCTTGTCTACTGCTAGAACAGTGTTTGTTGATGTTGTATCGGCGGTTCTCGAAAAAGATTGGATGTACTGTGGACCGAACCGTACCGAAGTAAAACACTTTTCTTACTGAAAACTTAGAAAAGGGGTTTAAATAGGCATTATGGAAAGAAAAATATCAAATTTTGGTCACTTTGTACGCCACTTTTGACGTTTCCGACTTGAAAAATAGTTTTTAGGTTTGGTACCAATATTGTACCCGTCCGCGGACCGCAGTTCCGGATCGGTACCTGTACACACAAAACGGGAGTTTAAAACATCGGGTGTTTGACTGAGCTTAGAACATCAAATGTTTGAAATGCAATGACTTGGGTGTTTAACTTTTTAAACCTTTGGAAGTTTACTTTCATTGTTTGCGTTGCGACACAGCGAGTGTTGAATACACCAAACATTTTGGTGTTTGAAACGTTATTCTACGGCGTGCTTCGGACAAGACTCTGAATGACTAGTTTTTGAAACTCTGGGTGTTTAAGCTTCCGGCTTCGTTCCAAGACGCGCTGTAGTCATCGATTGAGACTGGTGCAGGCCGACAAAGCCTCAGTCTTTGTTCTAGAAAAACGATGACAAAGGTTTGCTTGTTGTTTGCCACGTTAGCTATATTTGCGCCATAATTTGTTGTTTTCTGATGCTAATGACCGTTGATGTGCCGTAGAAGCTGTAACTGCAGGTAAGGGTTCTAAAGTTGACATGTTTAAATGCATTATAGGATCCTTTTTACAAGGGACCGGCACGAGCTCCCGGAAGCAAATCCAATCGAGACCTATGCCATTCGAAAGAGCATCAAATTCTAAGGTCAAAGCCGTCGTCTATATCTGCAATGGAATTTTTTTGAGAGTGCCGTGATTTTATAAAGTCGTTTTCAGCTTGATTTTGAAGGTTCATATCTCAGCTCAGAAACGAGTACCGGCGGTGTACTCAATAGGGCTCATAGATATGCCCTAGGGCTGTCTCCAAAATTTTTTTCAGATTAATATGCCATGGCATTTTCGAGTTATGGGCGTCGAAAAATTACCATACTTTGAAGGATCATAACTCATAAATGCCGTGGCATATCAATCTGAAAAAATTTTTGAAGACAGCCCTAGGGCATATCTATGAGCCCTATTGAGTACACCGCCGGTACTCGTTTCTGAGCTGAGATATAAACCTTCAAAATCAAGCTGAAAACGACTTTATAAAATCACGGCACTCTCAAAAAAATTCCATTGCAGATATAGACGACGGCTTTGACCTTAGAATTTGATGCTCTTTCGAATGGCATAGGTCTCGATCGGATTTGCTTCCGGGAGCTCGTGCCGGTCCCTTGTTAGTGTCCTACGAGTCTGGGGTCATTGTCGATTACGAGTGCGTTCAAGCGAACAATCTTCAGGTTTGTAGTCACTGGGCAACCAGCACATAGTAATCAGTATTCGTTTTCAGTACTCACCCCAGATGCTTACAAGGGAAGTGTCTGAACGGGTTGAAACGGAATTGGATGGGACAAAAAACTTAGATAGTACTTTCATATCTAAGACTTTTCCCAAAATATTAGCTGCTGACGGGCCCATAGGGCCAAGTAATGTGCCGTCAAAGTTCGAAAATTTGCGTTTTTGGAGGGTCATAACTTTTTTTTAAACAGGCCAATTGTCACGCCGTTTAGAGGCAAGTTAGACCCTACTAGGGTCTACAAATGCTGAAAAATTCGAATCGATCGAGACATACAACTTTGTTTTATGATCTTTCAAAAATTCATGAATTTCAAAGTATTATAACTCAGAATTGTATGTCTCAATCGATTTGAATTTTTCAGCATTTGTAGGCCCTAGTAGGGTCTAACTTGCCTCCAAACGGCGTGAAAATTGGCCTGTTTAAAAAAAAGTTATGGCCCTCCAAAAACGCAAATTTTTGAACTTTGACGGCACATTTCTCGGCCCTCAGGGCCCGTCAGCAGCTAATATTTTGGGAAAAGTCTTAGATATGGGAGTACTATCTAAGTTTTTTGTCCCATCCAATTCCGTTTCAACCCGTTCAGACACTTCCCTTGTTAGCGCACGCAGTCACCAACTCGAGTTTCAAACGTTTTGGTGAGTTTAATCGGTTGAATTATATATAATTTGTAACCCTTTTGACTTTCAGTACCTATGTCAAACACATTCACGATAAAATAACGACACCCCTAACAAACGGCACCATAAATACCGGTAAGCTTTTAAATTTTACGTCCAGTCCGGAAATCTAAACTGTTCAGTTTACAGATTTCGTTCTTCTTCAACCGAATCCACCTTCAAACATACGTCTTTCCTTGCCCTTTCAACATCACCTCCCGCCACCAGTCTTGCCCTATCAGCCTTCCTCCAAAAGTAATAATGCAACCGCGTCAGTACATTAAATCGACTCCTCAGCTTAGCTTATTTTACAGTTTCCCAAGTGTTTTAACTTTATTGTTTGTTGTTGTTTATAAGTAATAAAGTTGTTAGATGCACGTTTGTGTGAACCCAATGCAAGTCAATCCGCATATTGCACGCAAATGAAGGGGAAGGTTGAAGCAAATGATTAAAGTATCAAACACCCGATGTTGCACGTAAAAAACAATAATGATTTGTAGGTCAAACACCCGCTGTCTAAGTGGCTCTAACAGAACACCCAATGGTTAGAACCGAAAACTAAAGTGTTTACTATAGAAGTCATTGGGTGTTTTGTAGCTTGCACAGCGGTGATTGACACGACGAACAGCGGAGTTTTGGACCAAATCCAGGACACCGTTGTTTGAAGGACCAAACACTCCGCGTCTAACCTTGTAAACTCCCGCTTTGTGTGTACGTGGCCCGGTCTTCGGATCTGTGTGGTGTCTTTTTGCACATTCTGTAACAAATATGAGCTTTGCTATTAGTCAGTGCTAAGTAATGCATTTTTTTGTAATCGTTATTGGTATGAATAACTTTTGTCTTTAATGCTTTTGATAATTTTATTCTTAATCTGACAAAAGCTGTACGGGTAATCTTTTAAGTCAAAAACCTAATTTTTTAAACTGTGTCTAGACAGTTTTCTAAGAAATTTTATGTTTGATAGCCCGTGTTTCGCAGTCATACGTCGAAATACAATTTCCCCCAAATGATTCAAAATCCTGACCAATTGTCAAACTTTGTTTTTATATTTTCGCATATTTATACAATCCCTTCGATTATTATGTACATTACTCTGTTATTAGTTTTATTTCTGTCGAAAGAAAGAAAAAATTTTTCCTCCGAATTTTACAAATTTTATGGAATTCAAAGTGTTGCAGGCTTAATTGCCGCAGTCCTTGTATATTTTATTAAGAATTTGCGACAGGCGCCGTTAGGAACACAATTTCTATCCCTACTTCCAAACGCTGGAATTTTTCCAACATGTGTTTTCTTTTGTGCCATTTCCGTTTCTTCGACCATATTTTTATGTGACGCGGTAATAAGTTTCAATCGAGCGTCGGCTATTTTGTTTACAGCACGTTACACGCAAATCTGGAAAGTTATAATAAAATGGGTTTACTGTGTTCTTACTTTGCTTCCAATAGGATTTACGTGGAGTTTGTGGTTCCAAAATGTTGTGATTCGCTACAGAGATCCTACTAATCCCGAACTTGGGTTTTTTTTGGAGTGAAGCAAACCCAGAACGGATCCCATGGATAAACAGTTACTTGTGCATGAGCATACTTTGCATAATTACGGCTATGTGGAGTCTTTTTTGGAACCTTTATACATTGATAATAATTGTTAAACGAAATTACTTTATGGCAGAAAACATGAAAATCAGCAACAAGATGGTACATCAGTTTGTTTTTGTTTTCTCTACGTTCATGATTCAAGTGGCAATGGTCATTGTTATTGTAAGTTCGTCGTACACAAAGCTAAAAAGTTTAAAATAAACATTTTCAGATAATATCTGAATGTGGTATCGAAGTGGATTCTCTTCTTACATATTTTATTGTTGACGCTGTTCATCTTGCCAATCCATGGATATTTCTTGGCACTCAACCGGATGCCAGAATCGCTGTTAAAAATACAGTGATTTCAATGTTTAAAAGAAATACGATAGTCAACAGTGCACCTATGATAAGTGTTGTTTTTGTTAAAATTGGCTGATTTATTTATTTTTTTTTTTTTTTTAAACTGTGATCAATTAGATTTTATCAGTAATAATTGATCACAGTTTCCTCATAGTTTGTGAATTTGTTGTTGTAAGCACCCAATCAATGTTAAAAAGTGTGTCAAAACACGTTTATTAAAAAAAGCAAAAATATTGTTATAATACACGTATTTAAATATAGTCAAGACTACATTTTGACATGTGACCTACCACTTTTCTTAAACACATCATTAACAAATGACGTAAGTTTAACAATATCCTCATTATGTACAACCCTGTTGCGTTCTAAAGCAGTATATACTTCAAGCAGTTTCTCATACAGTTTCACCAGCATCACTTTCGTCGACGCAAAATTCTTGGATCCGCGATACCGGTTCATATACAACCAAGCAAACCCGAATTCGATCAAATGCAAAGCCTTCAACCTTAAACACAACAACATTTGAGTGTGTTTGGCGTCCAATCCACATTCTTTCGGGATGCTGAACTGCACCTTTCTGTTGAATCGTTCGTCATGAGCCCATGTGGCGTATTTTCCATAGCAGTTCGCGATTACATTATCAGTTTCCAAATCTTTTGGCAAACAAGTCTGTCTAGAGCCATGAAACTGATTGTTGTAGATTCGCTCCCAAAACATGTAGCACACTTTGCAAGTTGTGCCATTTTCGTTTTCGAATTTCAAAATGTTGGAGCATTTGCATCGGAGATGAAAGTGGGTTCTGCCGAGAATATAGTTGCCACTCGCTTTTGTGATACCAGTTTGCCAGTAATAAGTTTTTTGGCATTTTCGGCACTGGAAGTCTGATTTGTCACGGTTAGAGCGGTTGCAGAGATAAGTGCCGCACGGGCATTTTTTGAGGGGGTGAGGGTTGTCAATGGCTGTGTTCAGGTTTACTGAAGGGGTTGTTTAGTGGTTTGGACAACAAGTGAGTGAAATGCTTACGTTGTTGGTCGAGTTTCTCAGCCCAGATTTCATAATCGGAACAACGCATTGGGAAATGAAATTTTTTACCGCATTTGGAGCAGCATGCACTCCCATGGCCATGAATAGCGATAGTTTTATCACACAAATGTTGTGCCTTCTTATCAGCAATCGCTTCTTCAGATTGATCAATGTCATCCATGTCGACGATTTTGAAATCATCCTCCACATCACTGATAACTTCCCATTTTGAACATTTTCGACGTCGGCGCACCTTTGTCTTACAACCTTTTTTCAGCAAATCACCTAGTTGAACCCGGAATTCTTTCGGGGCGTCATAAATATTTGGAATATCACATTCAAAATCATCCTCACTTTCGACTTCATCAACATAATCCATCTTAAAGTCATCATCGCCGTCAATCCCATGTTCTCGGAAAACAACAATCTCACGATCCCATTGTTTATAACTTCGTAATTTACCACCATAATATCCAACATTTGGATGAACATCAATGACAAAATAGCGAATAACCGGCTTTGGTGAAGTTTCGGCATAAAAATTACGTAGATCTGATGTCGAAATTGACTCACTCGGGGCAATAACTTTGTGTTTTGTCGGCAAGACATCGCTTTGCAGAACTGGCTCTTTGTTGGTACACTTTACAATCTTTTCATGACGGATTCGTTGGTAAAAGTTCACAACTTTCCTGTGACAAGCTGTATCACGAAGTTCACAGCCTTCAAGTTGGAAAACTTCGGAAATTGCAGCGTCGTCCATAGCCATTAGATCTTTCACGGTGGGGTATTTTTCCCATCTATAGTGCCGATTCATAGAATAACTTAAACACATGTTGAGTTGAAACTCGGATTGGCCAAGTTGCCGGAGGAGTTTGGCACGCTGGTTTTTGGTGAAATTGTACGGGTTGACGAAGTCCTTGTAAAAGTAGACGGGAGATTCTTTTCGGCGATGCAAGTGATTGATAAACGCATTTCGAAATGCTTTGCTGTGGGGACGATTGCTAATGCTGGGTTTTTCGGTGAGGAATTCCATTTTTGTTTCTGAAAATGATGATATTTGTAACTGGAAAATGGGTTTCTTATCAAATCGGACCTACTTCTTTCTGGATAGGAAGTCGAAATGGAACAATCACAGGGATGTCAACTGTCAGAGTTGCTTTTAAGCATAACAAAACTGGGCGGTCAGCAAAAGTGAACACGTGTGACTCACTGTTTTGCTATTGCATAACTTTACGCAAGTTGAAAGTGTCATTTTTTGCATTTTTGTTTGTTTTGGGTGCAGATATTTCGCAATCTGCATAGAAATCACTTCGAAAATTTTATGACTTAAAAAAAAAACTGTGTCTAAAATGGCAAATTGGACGAATTTTGCAATATCACCAAATTCCAATGACGAACTTTGCTAGTTCCTTGCTCTCATGACCTCTCCACCTAATCCAGTCATACTACAAAAGAAAAGACGTCACAATGGATTCGATATCACAAAATTGAACCCCACATACATCGACACCACACGCAAAACTGACAATTCACACTATCATACAACTTTTGTAGTTTTGATGTTTCCGTTTCGCGACACAAGAACCACAATAAAGCCAGAGACTACAAGCCTTTTTTACACCGTGAAAAACAACTATTTTGCACCAAAACACGCTTATTTCATTATTTACCGACACTTTCACGCGCAGCGTTGAAAAAAGGCAACTAAAACATCAAACTATAAAAACATCAGCCCAAGATCTAAAAGTACTTTAGTTCACAAAGACATTTGTAGTTTGACTGCATTGGAGCCTCCCATCTTCCTATATAAAGTTGACTTTGCTTGCGTCTTTAATCAACAGACAGACTGCACATTTCGACAATGTTTTTACTGACTTTGATTGTATGTGTTGTTGTGGCGGGCTTGGTTAACTTTTATTTGTAGGTTTTTTCAACTATTTTTGTCATTTTTAATTTTTTTAATGTTGAGTTTTTAGAAAATCAAAAAGAAACATAACCTACTGGAAGGACCGTGGAATCGATGGACCCCCATCACCGAGACCATTCTTCAATCACTTGGATGATCTTTTGTCCTATGATAAGCCGAGTTGCTTCACCTTGAAAGAATGGACCGAAAAATACGGCAAAACTTACGGAATTTATGAAGGCTTGCGGCGCACTCTTGTCATCTCCGATCCCGATATGGTTCACGAGATGTTTGTCAAGAAATTTGAATACTTCCACGGCCGGAAAAACAGTGTTGCCGTCGGAAATGTTGACACAAGCAAGCGGGTCCACGTGTTCAATGCACGTGGAGCCCGATGGAAGCGTCTTCGCACCATCACGAACCCGAGTTTTTCCGTGTCCAGCCTCCGTCGGATCTATCCCATCGTCGAGGACGCCTGCAATGTGACGACGAGCTTCTTGGACAAAGCCTACGCTAAAAACGAAGCCTTCAACATTCATCCGTACTTCCACGAACTCACAATGGATGTCATTTGTCGGGTGGCCATGGGACAGAAGGGCACACTTCAGTTCCAGAATCCTGATGTTGAACTCGTGAAAAACGTCTTTCTCGGCTTTGGTGCTTCTAAGTTGGAGAAATACATGTATTTGGCACCGGGTCTTGCCGAATATACACGTGAAATCTTGCTTGCTTATAATACGCTGACGTCGGCACCTATTCGAAGGGTGTTCAACCAGACAGCCCGAGCTGTGAGGGAGCGAATCATCCAAAAACAGAAGGGTCTTGGACCACCTCCTGGCGAACACAATGACTTTATTGATGTTTACGTCGAGCTGGTTGCTGATAAGATTCAAGATGGCGCATTTGAAAAGAGTGGCGGAAAAGTCATCAAACACATGACAGAGGATGAAATCGTCAGCCAATGTTTGGTCTTCCTGTTGGCAGGCTTTGACACCACGGCCAACACTTTGGCGCTGACTTGCTGGTTTTTGGCAAAGTACCCGGAAGTCCAGGAGCGTCTGATCGAGGAAATCGACGATGTTTGCGGCGAGGCTTCCCAGCCCATCGGCTACGATCAGCTGGGCGAACTCAAATACACGGACTGTGTCATGAAGGAGACCCTGCGAATCCATCCTATTGCACCTTTGTGAGTTTCTGAACCTATTTTGTGCCTCGTAACCATTTTAACTATTGCTTTTCAGCGCGGCCTCGCGTGAATGCATGGAATCGACGACCCTCGGCGACATCCCCATTGAAAAGGGCACGTGTATCATGACCGACGTGTTGACCCTCCACAAAGACAAATCCGTCTGGGGCGACGATGCCGACGAATTCAACCCGGACCGCTTCTTTGACTTCACCCCACGCATGCAAAATGCCTTCATGGGTTTCGGCAATGGAGTCCGAACTTGCATTGGAATGCGATTGGCATACATCGAGGAGAAACTGATGCTCGCCACAATGTTGCGAAAGTACAGGATTGTCGCAGCCCCCGAGACAGAAGAAAAGGTCAAAATGGTCGGACGATCTGTCCTCAACCCAACAGCCATCACTGTGAAGCTTGAAGCACGGCATTAATCTTATTAGTTTACATTTGATGGGTATTTTATTTTGTTTTCTTTACTGTTTTTCAGTGATATAAATTTATTACTTATCTTAAAATTGTGTACCAGAAGCAGATTCACGAAAGCCAACTTGGTGAAAGAATAATTTCCGCCAAAAACAACTTGGACATGATGACAGGTGACAAAACGTTTGGACTTAAAACTAAGGCAAAGAGGGTCAGTGGTGACAGAATTACAGGATTCAAGACGAATGGCGATAAGACTAAGGGAGTTCCAACGCCGGGATTCAGGATGAAGGGAGCCATCACCAAGGGAGACAAAATTAAAGGGGTGAAAACTTGGGGTGAAAGGATTAGGGGTGCTAAAACGAGGGGGGATAAGACGAATGGGTTGAATACGCCGGGACACAGAATTAGGGGATGTAAAGTCAAAGGACTCAGAATGACGGGAGTGAACATAAAGGGGTTCAAGATGGCTGGAGACAGTGTTCTGGGGGACAGGATCAGAGGAATGAAAAGCCAAGGGGCTGAAGTTGATCAAATTATTAAATTTCAAAGGTAAAAAGTCGAACTACTTACACAATACAGCAGGTCCCATCATAATCGGTGATCCAACAATCGTAGTGAACAGCAACGGTGATAAAATCAGCGGCTGTGATACTTCGTCCGGTACATTAATAAACGTCCCAAACAAAACCGGACTTAAAATAATAGCTCTTTTATGCCGATCCGTTCCATTTAACTTCGCCAATGCTCGAATCTCACTGATCAGCTGCTCATCGAGACTTTCTTTTGTCCGATTACTGTACAATTGAATCATGAGTGAATTGTTGTGCGGAGAATCTTCGCCGTAGATAAGTTGAAGCTGATCATCGGTCATCATGGTGTATCCGGTTTCATTCATGTCGCGTTGTTGTCGTTTTGAATACGTTTTAGTCAACTCTTCAATGACCTCATAATTTTGTACAGTTTCGGCTCCTAGCTTTTCCTTGGCTGATTCTTTCGTGAAGAATAAGGGCTCCCCGTTTTCATCGACCATGGTTTCCTGGTAGCGCTTCTTTCTAGTGATTTGGAATTCCTGTGCTGTCAGGGCTTTCTTCGCTTCTTTGATGCTTTCATCGACGCCTGAGGCCTCAAAGATGAGATCGAGCCATGCTTGTTGATCCGCGCCGGCAAATCCTTTCAAAAGATGGGGCAGTGACAGCTCTTTTTCGAGACCTTTGCCGTTATCGTGGAGACTGAAGACGGAGGGGGATAACATGTTGATCTGAAATTTTTAATATCGGAATACATTCTGTAAAAAATGAGTAGAGAAAGTAGCTCCTGGTGGAAGAAATGTCACACAGTTTATAAAAGAGACAGGCGCACGTTTTAGATGTGTTGTGTGTCGCACAGTTAGTCCGTGTGTCCGTTTTTACTGGGACATTTGTTCCAAAAGTTGTTTTTAGCCAGAAAAAAGCCAACTTACTTCATCATCATCCTCAGTGTCTTTCTCCGACACACTGAAAAACCTTGGCGACATGACATTCAACTGCTTTTCATCAAATTCTGAAGCATTCCTTCCTGCAATGGCAGCTCCGAGCTTCAGTCCCTCCCTCAGCAGATCTAGCATTTTTCCCGTTGGGTCTTTTCTGATTGTTTTCAGTTTTTGGATCATCTTGGAACGGTCTTCCGCGGTTCCGTCTTCCATTGTGTCAATGATATCCTGAAAGTTTTGTTATCAACGACATATTCCTACAGTAAGTAAGTAAATAGTTCACCAACCTCAAACATAGTGCGGTCATCCCGACCTTTGTTAATCAACTTTTCAAAGGGGAAGTCTTCAGAGTGTTGACGTGCTTTCAGTTTTAACTTTTTCTTCAAAGCAGCAGTTTCCTGGGCTTCGGCTATCATCGCTTGCCACGGGACGGCTGTAGTTTTGCTCTTGAAGTGAAGGACGTCTTTGAGCAAGTTCTTTGCAATGGTGCCAAACAGAGATGTTCCATGGTGTGTGTCCGGGACGCTGAATCCTTCACTGTTTTTTCGAGTGAAACGTTTTGCTCGTTTTGGGGTTTCTTCACCATCTGGACCGTCAAAATCTTCAAAATCTTTGACTTCTTCATCCATCTCTGATTTCGCCATAAGCACGTGATGTAACAAGCTATGCGCCACCTTGTCAAATAACACTGTTTCAGGAACTTCTGATACTGACAGATCTCCATTAAGCGCGTCATCTGACGCTAGACTTCTGAAGATCGCAGTTTCTTTGACCGTGATGACATTTTTCAGCAAGTTCCGCGCAATCTTGTCAAAAATTGTGACATTTTGGGGGGTCTTATTGTTCTTACTGTAATCTGAATACAAAGATTGCAGAGATCCATCAGCTCTGACTTGAAGCACAAGGTTCAGCAGACTTTGCGCAAGTTTATCAAATAACATAGAATCGTGGCTGTTCGGTAGCACATACTCACTTCGGCGTTCAAAGTCCTGCTTTTTTTGTGAAAAAACATCGAATGCACCATTTCGTTCGATGCCATTTGACACCATTTCCATCGGGTCAGAATAATCACGATGTTTGATCGTTTTCACCCGAGGTGGTGTAAAATCTATAGTTTCAGCTATTTTCGTCGCTTTTATCTTATCAGTTACCATTTTTGCGTCCATATTCATGTCAGATGGCATCGTTACCGGAACATCGAGCAGTTTCACGACACATTTTGCGTGTTTTATAATGTCATCGGCTTGTTTAGCACATTTTTCATGGTTTTGCCCGATAATTTTCGGGACTGACCGTAATCTGGAACATTTCTTGTAACGATGGCACGCAAAAGGCAACCTACTTTATCGTAGCGACGGCCGCCATCAACCCACTAATCGCCTGATGACCCCATCTCTCAAACAGTTGTTTCGTTGCCGTTTCATCGAGAGTGATGTTTGTCAGCTTTTTGACCGGATCATAGTGAATTTCAGATTCAATTCTGGCTTCTTTTTGAACTTCTGCAAAACATGAGATAGCCAACAGCAGGAATATGAATCCAAGTCGCATTCTTCGAAGTCAAAAGCACCATAATGAAAAAACTATGCAAGTTTTATTTATATTTGAAAATCCCGTCAGAGCTGACCTCAATCTTTTCAAAGAATGACCACAAAGCGGGGTATTTTATGCCAATTTTCACAAAACACAGTACATCGTAACCCCCTTTCAGCAACGTTCTAACCTACAAGGTTGCGGTACCAATGAACGGATGTGATCAGCATACTGAATTGTGTGCACACCGTCTCTGTTTTGAACATAGGAGGAGCGACAAAAACAGCAGGTTCACATAATAAAGAAATCTAAAGATCATTGAACACATTAAGGTATGTCTAATTTTCAAGAGGTTTACATAGATGACCAAACCTTAAGGATGTAGTCAACCAATTGCGTTTTTATGGGCTTTTACTATATCCGAATGTATTTTTACGTTTAACTAAAGTGCTACAAAATCATTTTTTCTTGCAATGCACCAAAACTTTGTAGACTATTTTTTGACTGTTATTGATGTGATGTAGTGTTTTGCAGAACATTGGGGGTTTAATGTGAAACAGTTCGTCTTCTAACCAGCTGGACAAGTCGTACGGGCTGGAGGTCCCACCGGAGGCACATTTCGCCTACGCCTAGAAATTGCAAACCTTCGGCCGGCTACTTATGGACTTTAGCGTTCGCTCTTCTCCTGTACACTAAGTTTCCCAGCATGCACAGGCAACGCGAAATGATCAAAGTAGGCTCGATCAAATTGTTGTTTCTGTTAAAAAAAGACGTTGTTAACAAAAGGGGCAGCAGACAACTAACAAGAATTTGCATTTGAATTTTTACGCTTATCTCTACTTTTAAATTTTTAATCTGAAACTTTACATTTTTGCACATTTTTCAACCTTTAAGACGGAGTCTCGGAGAAGTTCACAACCCGTTGACCCATCAATATTTTTTTATTTCAAAAATCGATAGAGGACCCTTAGTGGATCTCGAAACCAAAATATTAAGACGGAGTCTCGGAGAAGTTCACAACCCGTTGACCCATCAATATTTTTTTATTTCAAAAATCGATAGAGGACCCTTAGTGGATCTCGAAACCAAAATATTAAGACCTGGCGTCGCCTTCTGGCTGCGCTACGATCGATTGAAAATCGGATTCTGAAATCGAAAAATAGCTACCATTCGCTCAGTTTTTGGCCTAGAAGGCTAAAAAAGTTTTTCCCCAGTCAACTTTTGGTGCTGAATCTTATGGTAATATCGGTTTTTACATACCAGTAATAAGATTTTTAAAAATAATTTTTTGAGAAAAAAACTTTTTTATCTTAGCTTTGGATTGATGTTTCTCTGCAGAAAATGATAAACCAAAGTTAGTTACAATGACAGCGAAATAAATGGAGCGTTATAGACCATCATAGTCTATGCTAGTCTCGCACCATTCGCTGTGGGACCCCAGTTGGGGTGTGCGGGGTACACCAGTGTGCACGCGCCAATGCTAAACTTTGTATCGCGATAAAAGTGAACTAGGCCGATTAAAATTAATTTTATCGTATTTCTGTGTTGCCTAATGCTTTGTTACATTGTATTCGACTTTTCAAAATTAGATTTTCAATCAATATGGGCTACAACTCGTGAATTTTGACATTGTGAGTCCCTCCTTCAAGCAAATTTGCTTTGCGAGCATTAATGAGCTATCCCCCGTACCAATTATCACTCAGCGCTTCAAACAGGGCCTATTAGAACTAAATTTCAATGGAAGAACCTCAGTAAGTAGAAAAAATATATATAAACAAGGGCAAAGAAGGCGCATTGCCGCCGGCGACGAAGCTCGACGGCAGTTTCGCTCGGCTTCACCTTTTGAGCCTCTCACTTTTAGCACCTGAAGGATCAGGAACCTTCGCTGGTGCTTTAGCATCCACTGTGATGGACGAGGGAGGGGGTATCTCGGTGAAACAGCGGATTCTCAGGCTTGAAGCCAAACCAGCTGATCATCGCACAAATTTATATATAATTTTTCTTTTTGAAGCAGCGAATTGATTTGGAACCTTGCCAATCAGCCTCGAGACATGCTAACGGATGTTACTGGGACAAGGAAGCTTCGAAATCCGCGAGAATAAAATGTTTGAAAAAACCCTTTGTCAAGGCCGCCCTTGCATTGATACAAACGCAAGGTAATTGGTCAAAAAGTGCACAAAATTTAGCAAATAGGTTGAGTTTGGCATGCTTAACGTTTTTGGAAACCAGAAAAACCAGAAAATCAATTTGAACTATACTTAGTTCACTTTTAACGTCGCCCCAGTTTGCGTGCACACTGGTGTACCCCGCACACCCCAATCGGTGTCCCACAGCGAATGGTGCGAGACTAGCATAGACTATGATGGTCTATAACGCTCCATTTATTTCGCTGTCATTGTAGCAATAAAAAAATTTTAAAATCGCCGCTAAACCCCGCCATCCGTGACCATCTGCCCCTTCAAAGGTGGCCCCGAAAAATCACAAGTTTTCGATCAGGAAACTGATGGCATATTTGGAACCAGCGTAAAAAATGATGTCGAATGGCATATCAAAAAGAATTTTAGCGCTTCGTTCAAAAAATGACATAATAAGAAAAAAAGTGTACATGGGGATCAGGAACCGAACCTCGAGCGTCGCAAGCGAGCGCCTCTCCCTCTACACCAAGGTTGCAGCGTGCGCCGATTTCGAAATTTTGTACAGGTCTGGGTGAAAAATTGTTAATTTCGATTAATTTTAAATGCCGCATAATAACTATGCTAAATACGTGGTTCGACATTATTTTTTACGCTGGTTTCAAATATGCCATTAGTTTGCAAATCGAAGGCTTGTGATTTTTTGGGGCCACCTTTGAAGAGGCAGATGGTCACGGATGGCGGGGTTTAACGGCGATTTAAAAATTTTTTTATTGTTAACTAACTTTGGTTTATCATTTTCTGCAGAGAAACATCAATCCAAAGCAAAAATAAAAAAGTTTTTTTCTCAAAAAATTATTTTCAAAAAAATTATTACTGGTAAGTAAAAACTGATATTACCATAAGATTCAGCATCAAAAGTTGGCCGGGGAAAAATTTTTTTAGCCCTTTAGGCCAAAAACTGAGCGAATGATAGCTATTTTTCGATTTCAGAATCCGATTTTCAATCGATCGTAGCGCAGCCAGAAGGCGACGCCAGGTCTTAATATTTTGGTTTCGAGATCCACTAAGGGTCCTCTATCGATTTTTGAAATAAAAAAATTTGATGGGTAATCGACCTGGTGAGGGTCAGGATTTTCTCCGAGACTCCGTCTTAATAAATATTTATTTCAACATTAACATGCAGAAGCAAAATGTAGAAGGAAGTAAAATACTTTATGCATAAATTTTTACCCCCCAAACACATGTCACAAATATCAGTCACTCAAATGACGCGAAGGAACTACATGGTGAGGAAACACAATCACCCAAAAGCGCAAAATCAACTTCCTGCAATAACGCCGATATGGCATGACGAAATAGAGTGTACAAATCATGTCAGCAGTATCGTGAAAACCCGCTAGACCAAAAAATATGTTTGTAAGATTTGCACTACCCCCGATTTCAAACCCCCAAGTACAAAGTAAAATGCCAATAGGAATAAAGAGAAACACAACACATAAAACTGCTTGAACAATAGAAGAAACAATCAATGAAACGGCAGTTTTTGATACAATTTTCGAAGTGTTTCGCCGGATGAACACTTTTGTTGTAAACCAAAATAAGCTTATGAAAACGATCAATGTCAACAAAACAAAAAAAGCAAAAAATATTACAGCTAATTTGCTTGTAAGTCCATCAAAATCTTGAACGAACATTAAACTTGATTCATTCAAAAAAGGTTTTAGGGCATTGTTGGTCTCATTGACAATAATCTTTCTAAGAGTATCATTGTCTTCCGATGTTAAAGAAATTGCACGTATTGCCACAGTATACATAGTTAGATGTGTTATGATAATAGCAGCAAAAGTGTAATAATTGTGGAGATAGCATTTTAACTCAATGTTAAAAGTAAAGATTAATCTATTAATCAATGATAAAAACACGCCAGAAGCTACGTTCACTAGTAGGCAATACATAATGGAGGCAAGTATGTTTGTAGTTTTTGCAGATGCCACATTGCGTAAAATGCCAGTCTGAAATCATCAACAGCTTTAAAAACAGAAAAAATTAAGTTACCAGAAATCCACTTTTGTATGGATTCAAAAAAACAGGGCAAAGAATGACAAACGTGAATCCAAATAGTTGGGCCCAGATTGTTTGATTCAGCAGGTAATATTTGAATGAACCTAACTTTTCAGACTGTGTCCAAATAACATAAATTACAAATGCACTTAACAGAGGATTCGCAATAACTAAAGGTAGTATGTCGAGCCATCGATTCAAGAAAAATGGATGCACTACGACTTCTGTTTGAAAATTGTTCATATCGAATGAAATTCAAAGTAGAACGATTCCAACACACTATTTTTTTACTAATGTACAAGGTGTTTCTGTAGCGGAATTAATACTGACAGCAGTTGCAGCTGCAGCTGGTATTTGGTGTGTCATAATGTGTGCATTAAACGTCAAAATACAACTAACTGTTAGGATTTTTGGACTGATACTAAATGCGATGATGAGTCCTACAACAAACGTATGGAAAAAATCGAACTGTATCCAACGCGTCGATGTAGCACAGTGAAAAGAAGGATATTTGACATGACAAACATCATTAGTGATTATGATGAAGCAAACAGTCTTGTTGTGTGTAACAATTAACAAATAATAAAGATAAATCGTCAATAAACCGAAAAAACGCGGTGATAAATAGTTCTCCTAATCGTCCCCAGAGTCTGGCATGTAGGTAAATCTTACTTTGAAAAACACAAAAGTCAAAATGTTTGACGCAAAAAACTGGCAGCTCACAATGTCAATTTTTGCTACATACCAGTGCTCAAAACTAGTGATAATTAAACTTTTTGCGTTCTGAAACATAAAGTTGAGCTTTCATTCAGTCTACCTTATTTTTATTTTGGGTCTGTTTTGTCCATGATTCAGCTCAAACGTACGCAACTTAGATGAGCAAGCAGGAAGTCGTTGTTATACTTCAAGCACATCGCTTACAAACGTCTCAATCGCGTTTGTAAGCGCTTTGCTCACTCAATCATTTGTTACATTTACCAATACAAATCGAAGACCATTTGAACAATTACGCACTCACGGCACACAAAATAAGTTTCTCATAGGGTACAACGGAAGAGGGCACTTTAATGATAACGAATGAAATTGTTTCACAGGGCGTGTATTACAGAAAAGTATGACAAAACTTCAATGTAATCGCAATTTCGTATTGTCAGAGCTTCAAAGATGTCCGAAGCAAATACCACTGATTTTTCGCATGATGCCATATTCGTTATTGTAACCAGCCCAGTAGGCATTATGATGAACGTGTATTCTTTGTATATATTTTTTAAAATGATAAAAAGACATTTTAATAATAACCCAAATAAAGCCGCCACATCAGAAGTTTCACCATGTATGTTAATTTATATCATTCTCGAAGCGGGTTATTCACTGAACAGTTTTCTGTACTTTGCTTATTTAATTTTGGATTCAATCATTGACAAAGGCTACACTTATCACGCTTATTATTTATGGGGCTTTGCCGCACCTTTATCAATGTTGATGGAATCGCTGCCGGTTGCTGTGACTTTTTTAAGTATAGAACGTTGTTTCGCCATTATTTTGCCTTTGTATATGAAAAAGTCTCGAAAACGAAACTTAGGTTTTATCAGCTTCACAGTGTTGTTTTTGTTGGCAGCAGTTCTTGGAGTGATTCATATTGCAGCAGCCTTTCCTTCAACAGCAATAACAACATGCAAAGGGTTCGGATGTCTGTGTAAACCGATTGGGCAATCGTTTTATGCAATTGAACGCCTTCTTGTCGGTGCCATCAACACAATTATGCTGATTATTTTATTCGTTTTTATTAAACAAAGACTAACATTGCCGGGTCGTGCTCGAAAAGTAAAATTATTCCCATTTTTCGGAGCCTTGATTCATTATATCAGTTTCAGACAAATTTTGTCGTTCTTAAAACGCTAGGGATTCTTTTACTATTTGATTTCACACCACATTTAGTATGGTACATTGCATTTACGGTAAGCTACCAAAGTTAAACTCAAAAATTCATAAATTATTTGTTTCAGTTTTTTGGCATTAACTTGACAAAACCGTACGGCCCCTTCTTCATTCTTGCTGCATTAGATGCCTTTTTCTGCTCGTGGGTTTTTCGAAAACATGCTAAGCAAGATGACGCAAGCGTTGTGTCAATGACTAAAACTGTGACTCTTAAAACTATTTCTTAAATGAAGTATTGTTTGTGACTTTTTTTTTTATAAACTTAAGCTAAAAACAATGTGTAAATACGTCGGATTGATATATGGATTTTGATAAGATGCGAATCAGAATACTTTGAGACGACTGTTGTCGTTTTGGGATACTGAAAATTAGAAATTTTTACGTATATCGAAAACGCTTACAATGTAGAGTAAAATGCAGCGATCAAAGTGACCGCGGCGGTCCGCGACGGTCCGTAAATTGGTCGCGGTGGGAGAAGCTTTGGGGTGCGATTACACGACAAAATCCACACGTGTGCGCGTGCATCTCTACCTGCAGCCTCGATTTTTTAAAGAAATTAGCATGTTTTTGTTTCGCCTTTTATGGGCAATGAAAAAAGTAATGACGGCTCGCGATAAAAACTGCACGCATGCAAATTTCTTTAAAAAATCGAGGCTGCAGGTAGAGATGCACGCGCACACGTGTGGATTTTGTCGTGTAATCGCACCCCAAAGCTTCTCCCACCGCGACCAATTTACGGACCGTCGCGGACCGCCGCGGTCACTTTGATCGCTGCATTTTACTCTACAATGTACCTGAATAGCTCGGACCAGTCTCAAACTTAATGTTAAAGTAGTTCAGAATATAAAGGTGTAAAATAGGTTAACGAAAGTGCATTCATGAAAACTTTTGGAAATTGGATGAAAACTAAACAAATGACGGAAAGATACATGGTCGTAAACAGAAAAGGGAAAAAGTGAAAAGGTTTATGATGATGAATCCATATGTGGTGGTTTTATTTATGTGGCAAAAGTTGCTTTGCGTCATCATCATTTGACTAAGTGGTTCATCGAGTACATCAAAGGTAAAAGTGTAACGGCGCCATCCAGTTTAATGAGATAAGTCTAGACAAGTATGTTGTAACAATACGACGAAGCTTTAACCGTAGGCTGATTAGACGTTAGATGCAGAAGTGCGAAAACACGGTTTCTGAGCTTTTCAAAATAAAATTTTTTTTATGTAGTTACACCTTGGACAAAAGTGGCCGTGTTTGAACTGCGCTAATGGGGTTCTGTTATATCACAAAATCTAAAAGCTTTAAACGCCTCATACCCTTTCGAATTTAGATTTATGGCTTCCATCCCCTTATTAGACGCGTGCATAACTCAAGATTCTAATATTCAGTTTTAGTGTTTTAGTACACAAAATGTTGTTGTATCTTACCATCATCGCATCAGGATGTGTTTGTATTCTAACAATGATTTATTTGATGTTATGCAGACCGCGCAGCATGAAAATAGTGACAGTAGAACCTGGGTTACGGTAAACCAGATCTTATATTATGCATCAATTAAAGTTTACAGTAGTACGTTTTAGTGTGTACTCGAAAATCATGTCCGTTATATCGCTAACAATACCGTTGTCAACAATAATTGTGAGTGTATTTGCCCTTTTTGGGAACGACTTCAATTCAAGATCGACGTGTTATTTACGAATGTTCGTATCGTTTACATCTCAATTGTTGGACATAACCGCGTTTGTAATATCAATTGATTGCGCAGTTGCATCACGAAAGATTGACCGGACTCCACTTCTTCGAAAGCGAATTCACGGTTATTGTGCCGCTGTGATTTCAGTGTTTTATGCAATTTGCTTTCCGATTTCATTTTTCATTAGTAAGGACAAAAAATTTTTATTCAATTAAAAGTTTGACAAATTTCAGCTAACTTTACTAATGGCTTGTACATATCTCTGTTTAAACTGTGTTTGAACATAGTATGCTTGCTGGTTAGTTTGATGGATTTTTTTCAATCCTTGATAGCGTTTGGTTTTCAGACCGAACTTACTCTGCTTACTATCAACAACCGCCGAAAGAAAAAAGTTCCATACGCGTATCAGCTTTCAATTCGGCACAACCTTGTTCGAAACATCAAAATGCTTCAATTTATATGTCCTTTTTTGGTTCTGATTACTGTAACAAACGCATTTGGGCCTGCCGTTTATATTTGTAACAATTATACAAAGATTATCAGCGTTGCCGATAGCGTAAAAGTTAACTTTCTTGTGAGTAGAAGGCGCAATTTTTTTTTTTTATTACGAAATTTCAGCTTTTCAATGCTACCATTTTGTCCGTTATACTTTTGTACACGGTCAAAAGCAACAAAAAAACTAAAGTCGTACAAAAAACGGTGCATGTTATCGAGCTTGAAAAACGGCGTGTTACTGTTGATCATTTCGAAAAGCTTAAAGTGATGTGGAAATAAAAAGTTTGACTGTTTATCGGTTTTTTAAAAACAAAAAAGCTGTAACGACAGCAAAATCAAATCTGGCAATCTTGTGTTTACTTTGAAAGTCAAAAGCAAAGAAAAACAACGAAAATAAAACAAAATAACAAAACTATATTAATAGACAATGATGTCGCATTCTAACTTTTTACAGCCCGTCGTACGTGGTGAAAATGATTAAATTTATAATGAGGTACCTTGGGAATTTTGCTATTAATGCTTTGTGATGCTAGTTGTTTTTTGTCTGACTAAAAACGACATACTGTGTAGAATGCGTTCAACGAATACTACACCCACGTTCGCGGTGTAGCTTGAACTCTAGTGGCTATTGCAGCACAAAATTTTTTCGTTAAACTAAAAAATCACAAGAAATGTTATTCTCTTTCATTTTCAATTATTATCATCATTAGTTGACCCTTGACGCCGCCTTTTAGCCATTGTGTCTAACTTTTATACCCAAAATTTTTTTCCATGCTTCAGTTTATCAAAACGACGATGGAAAGCGTGATGATTAACGAAACGCTTGTTTTGTCGTTGTTTTGTTTTTCGGGAGCACTGTGCATTATCTTGGCGTTATTTTTGTTCATCTTCTGCAGAAACACTGCAAAAAAAGTAATGACGGTTTCGCCTGGACTACAGTAAGGCATTTCGTTGAAAATAAAGAACTTTTTTTGAATGGAAGAAATTTTAGAGTGTTTTTAAAAACTATGTTGGTTTTTTCATTAACTATGCCATTCTTTTCCATCGTTACAAGTGTTTTTCTTTTTGCGGGATATGACTATGCAACATTGCTGTGGCTTCGGCTTATTAATCTCGCAGCCAGTCAAATAATCGACTTTTCGGCGGTAATTATTTCCATTGATTGCATTATCGTTTCACTCACGAAAAAGCAAACACCGCTGCTACGGCGAAAAGCCGATGGTTATTTTGCCATCGCAATTTGTGTTGTGATTTCCATCGGTGTTTCAGGCTTTTTCAATTTCTGTATGTTTAATTTGAATAAAAACATTTCAATTTAAATTTAAACTTTAGCAACTTTTTACTTTGTATTCCCGTTGTTTGTTTTTAAAATAACAACCCACGGTGTCTGTTTTTTAGTAAGTTTATAAACAAAATTAAACAGTTTAAATTTTAGTTTCCTTTCCAGACAGAAGTAATGCTACTTTTAATCAACATTCGCCGTCATAAAAATATCCCTTTGACCTATTCATTGTCACGCCGTCACAAACTCGTCCGTAACATCTGCTTCCTTCGACTATTGTGTATATATTTGCTCATAGCTACCGTAACCTCCGCATGTAGTCCAGTTGTTTTTCTCTACGCAAAATATAACATACAGACAAGTAGAGCGGTTTTTACTTCGCTTTTTTACATTGTGAGTATAATGATTTTTTAGCATACTTTTTTATAACAGCGCTTTTTAGTTTTACAACATTGGTCTGACAATTGACATTGCTATTTTTATGTGGAAATGTCACCGCGAAACTATGAAAAATCAAATAGTGCACATCAGCAGTGTCAATGACATTACAACGAACCATTTTCATCAATTGAATTCATTGTGGAAATAAAAAGAAGAAATGTAAGCAATATCAAAAAAAATACAACACATTTGTTTAAAAACTGTTAAAACTGAACTGTTTACAGCGAAACAGACTGAATCAACTTAACAATTTTAATTTTTCGTGCCATTTGCCGTACTCCAAACCGAAACTGGTGAATGCAATACATAGTCAGCAACGGGTTGATTACATTGACCCAAGGATACGGTAACATCAGGAATAGAAAAAGCCCGCCACTGTAGTTTGACGTTGTAAAAGCGACAACAAACATGCCAAACAATAAAGAAGCAATGAAACCAGGAAGAACCGTCTAAAAGTTTTACAAACTGTAAACACAAGTTACTAATTTTGAATTTACAACCTGAGCATACATTTGCCTTGTGATTTGGGCGTGCATCGATAATAATCGGGGTCTAAAGGTGGGACTCGAATTGTTTAAAGTTTCGTGGAACCTTTTTGTAGCATACACCATTACGACAAATCCAAAAAATTGTGAGAAAACAAGATGCGAACAAAAGAAGATAGGTCCAAATGCGAACTAGAAAGTTGTATCAGCTTATGTCAGATTATCTCTTTTTAGCTTAATTGACTCACCAGTTTAGCCGCACAAAACTTGTTAGTATCACGGTTTGCCCAAAACGGCATTTTGTCGATCATAGGTTTCATGAATGTGTCTTTTATCGGTGCGAAATCCAAGTAATACCGTGCGCCGGCGGCCATGGCACACACGAATGTTGTAAAGTAGAGAAGCATTAGGAAGTACACTTTTACTTTGACGTCTCTGAAAACAAAGTCCACAGTTTTGTGGCTTTTTCAAATGACCAACCTGACAACAGTAAAATACCGATAGATGGCCTGAATCGGCAAACTCCAAAAACTGACATTGCAAACCACTGCAGCGAAAACAAGGTAGCAGCATTGAAACGGTTGAGGCAAATTCAGCCAACTGTTTCCGGTCGTCATGAAAATGTAGCCATCGGTGACATCAAAGCGCTATAATGGCATTAACCGTTTCCAATCTGTTTCCTAAACTTCTTACCTTGTGCATAAACGTTGTCAATAGTGAATTGAGAATGTCAATGGTACAAGTTTGAACCAAAACAGTGCTGAAGACGCGCATGTCCTTGTTTGAGTATTTTTTAATAACGTTTATTAGAAAAGCATTTAGAATCATGCTTAACGCAAAGCCTGAAGCATACATAGTCCATAGAAAAACAAAAATACCGTCCATCATTTTATAAATTGGTTACTTATTAAAAAATATTATATCTGAAACAAAAACTAAACTAAGGGCGTTCTTTTCTGTTTGTACTGCCATCAGTGCCGGTATTATACCATGTGTTTTTTAGGCATACGAATTTTAATATAGTAAAAATAAATTTTAGTTTTCACAGTACTCCGGAAGTGAGTTTAAACGTTCTTAGCACTTACAGTGACTTGTTTCATTAAGAAAGGGCACACCTTAAAAATTTAAAACAAAAAGGTGTGCCAGTCTATAGACAATGCGGTTATCACTAAAATGATGAGTGTGTTGTCCTTTTAATGGTTTTATTGCTGACCTCAACTACGTTAACCTTTTTGTTCATACCGCAATAATGTGATGACTCAACTGTATGATGATTGTTGCCACTGATAAGATTTGAGGTGTGCCTTTTCTTAGTTTGCTATAAAAGTGATGGCCAACACTGCGGGAGTCACATTTCGACACCATTTCCAAGATGACAAAGTTTCTTCTTGCTCTTGTCTTCGCTGTTGGCATCATTGCATCCACCAACGCCATCGCCATTCGATTCAGCAATGATGTTTCAACGATCGGACCACAACCGACGGCAGTGCCGACCATTTCCTCGGCCGCTTGTGCCGACTTGAACGGTGTCGAATCACACTCGACCGGGCAGTGCTTCATCCACGTCAACGAAACCAAGTCGTTCGTTCAGGCTGAACTTCACTGCGAATCGCTTAACGGTCATTTGGCTTCGGTGCATAGTGGTTTCGACAACTTGCTTGTCGCCGGTAATTTAAATTTTGAAAAAAAATGGTTTTATTGACATTTTCTAGACTTTGCCCGTGAGATCTTCCCCTCCATCGATCAGTACTACATCGGATTGACCAGATTTGAAGGCAATAATGACGCATGGCAAGATGGCACTCCTGTAGATTACACCGATTATAGTTACCAGAACTACGGCCAACTCTGCACTACTGTTTTCATGAAGGATGCTACGTGGACGCGAACTGACTGTTTCACTCAAGCTTACTTTGTTTGTAGTCTATGAGTTAAAATTGTTTAGTTTAATGGTTATTTAAAGTAAAAAAATAAAAAATCATGCTAAAGACAAAATACAATTACCGTTTTGTTTGTTGCAAAGCTTGTTTTACTTCGTTGCGGCGCAACAAGTGCGAGCCTCTGCATACAGCTCAGATGGTACTTCCGTTGATAGCACAGACCACGGTTACAACATTTGGAGTCATGTTTGAAGAACATTGCAAAAAGGGCATGTCGACTGCAAGGAGGACTATGTTTGACTAATTTTACTTGTGTTTTAATGTTTTTTCTGTGTGTATAACGATTTGATGGCTTTTTTCGGATGCTTCATCAAACTTGCCTTCCCTTTTCCATTGCAAATTTTAAATCAAATACATTGTGCATTGTTTGCTAAATCAACATTGTGGATACATACCTCACATTAGTTTTTGCTGCGCTATTGACCCTCTATAAAGGTCTGTATCATAGTCGGGTGAAACATAAAGCGAACTTTTAAACGGTTTTTCCCAGTTTTAAAAACTTTTTAACGGTTTCCGACCATTTACATTGCATATAATCTACCAATGCGTTCATTTATCTCCATGCAAATTTTTGTAACTTGTACGAAACTTGTGGTTTCAAAACAGTTCCATTTTAGGTAACCGATTCCTGCCAAATGTTCACACAATCTGTACCACTATTACCAGCACCGTCGAAGAAACCAAAATGTTCGAAAGCCATACGAAATGACATCCAACTACTCCGTTTTCTCGCAATTGCAGCTGTTTTGGGTTTCCATTTAAGACCGAAATCCATTCCCCAAGGATATTTGGGGGTAGACATGTGAGTGCCACTTTTATTTTTCATTAAAGTCAAACATGGTTTTTAGATTTTTTGTCATTTCCGGATACTTGATGACAGTCGTCACTTCAAAAGGAATTATCAGTGTGGCTACAGTTACTAATTTCTACGAAAGACGATTGAAAAGGTTATGTCCAGTTTATTTGTTGACCGTTCTGGCGACCCTGGCAGTTGGAAGCGTTCTTCTGGTTCAACCAGATTTCGTATCATTGCAAACGGACAGTGCTTGGGCTCTGGTGTTTGGCAGTAACATTCAAGCAATCTTAAAAGAAGATGACTACTTCAAATTTGGAAGCGATTACAAGTTTTTACTACACACATGGTCACTCAGTGTTGAAATGCAGTTCTATGCGGTGGCACCATTCATCTTGGCGATGATTGCGAGGAGTTATCGGCCTTTGCTGATGTGCAGCAGCCTTATTGGACTCAGTTTGGCATTTCAATCGTTTATTCCGTCGCCAGTTTTAAGTTTCGAGTGCGTTATTTCGCGAATTTGGCAGTTTCTGATTGGAACACTGGTGTTTTACATGGAAAGACGGATTGATCCAGCAGTCAAGCGACAGACTACAAGAAAACCATTTCTCGCTTCTATTGTTTTGGTAGTCTTACTCCTGGCTCCAGAATTCAACACCCACGCCGCCTACAAAGTGACCGTACGCGTTGTGGCGACGTTGTTGACGGGATTTATCATGTACTATGCAACTGCGGTCGATGAAATCAAACAATTAAAACCACTGACACGTGTTTTGACGCTGATTGGCGATGCTTCTTATTCGATTTACCTAGTCCATTGGCCGATGATTCGTTTTGCGGAGTATTTTGAGATTCTTGGTTCTACAGGTTTGCGTAAACTGAAAATTTCTGTAATTTTTCGGCTGTTTCAGACATCTACATCCAAGTTGCATGCATTTTGACAGTTTCAATCGTTCTATATTACTTATTCGAAAAACCGCTAACATCTTTTACAACTTTTCCTACTTTCGTAATTTGCGTTATTTTTTACGTCTTTGCGGTAGTGTTTATTTTGCCAAAGAGCAGTATTAAAGAATCGACAAGTGTGACCAATGCTTCTCTATTGGCAATGGACCCAATAATGGGTAATATGCAGATCGGACGTGACTGCCGGGTCCAAGGGCTTGTAGGTCTGGATAAATTGTTAAATTTTCTGATTATTATTAAAGCATGTTTACAGAAGCATTGAACTGCACACACGTTCCAGAGTTAGATGCCATTGTGCCGAAAACGAATGCTAGAAACGCTATCTTTTGCGGCATCAAAGTGGGTTTAACCTTTTAAAGTTTTCAAAATGACATTTTTCAAAGTTTACAATTCCTCAGGGCCCTGGTAAATGGACAATTTTTGTAACCGGCAACAGTTTTGCGCAATATCAAATACAAGCAGTCAAAAATGCCCTCCAAAACAAGTTCAAAATGATCTACTTTGTGGCAAGACCGGGATGTCTCGCTTTTGACAGCATGAACGATTTATGGAAATCGAAGGCATGCGATGAAGTAATTGGAATAACAGAGAAGATTTTGAAGACTTTAAAACCGGATATCATGGTTATTATTCAACGGTTTGTTTTGTTTTTCTAATTATTTTTCCGTTTAACGTACACTTTTTAGGATTGACAACAATGGCCATTTCTTATCCGGTAAAGTTGGCAACATTACCGTCGTAAAACACCTTCAGAATGAGTTTGCAAGTTATTCAAAACACACTAAAAAGATCTTTGTGGCCGAACCTAACGCTATTGCACCTTATTCTGTCCCCAATGCCCTTGCCAAAGCACTTCAACTTCAACGCCCTATTGATGGTTTTTATATCGCGTTAGGGGTGAGTAATTTTAAACAATTCGCGTTTTAAAATATGATTTTTTAGAGTTTCAAAAACTCAACGGAACCCGGTATGAATCAAGTTGTCTCTGCCATGAAATCGTGTCCAAAATGCGAAGTAATTTGGATCCGGCAAAGTCTCTGTGATGGCGAAAAGTGTTACTTATATGATCGAAAAACAAAGCTAGCATTGTTTTGTGACAAAAATCACATGTCAGCTGTCGGCAATGATGTCGTTATGCCTGCTTATCGTGCTGCATTTGAAAAAGGGTTCCAGGAATTGAGAAGATTGTCGCTTTCTTGACGGACAACTGTTTTTTTTTGCTAAAGAAAAAGTGCCAAAACGCTATTTATGTAGTGTTTAACAAATAAATGCAATTACAAATATAACTTTCTGTTGTACTTAAATACGCGATTCAAAATTTGGTGCTTTTTGTTGCTGTCTGCTCTTCTGATGTGACGACGACCGCTGCGACGACGAATTTGACTTGTTCGAGATTTTAACCCCTCTTCTACAAAACATGCAAAGAACGGCACCCCGGTATTGATGAATGCAACACATAGTCAGCAACGGATTAATGACATTAACCCATGGATACGGAAGTACAAGATACATGAAAAGACCGCCACCATAGTTTGACCTTGTGAACGCAATGATGAACACGATGAACAGCAAGAATGCGATGAAACCGGGGAAAATTGTCTAAATTTAGAAATTTGTCCAAACACAACATTTAGACATGAAGCTTACCTGTGCATACAATTGTCGCGTTATTTGAGCATGCATTTCCAGCGTTTTAGAGCCATACGATTTTCCGGATGCGGTGTTTAAAGTTTTGTGGAACTGAGTAGTGGTCCAAACCATAACGATGAATCCAAACAGTTGAGAGATGACAAGGTATGAGCAGAAAAATATTGGGCCAAATGCGAGCTGGAAAATTGTACCAGCTAATATGAAGTTGACCCGTTTGTATATTTGACTCACCAGTTTAGCCGCACAAAACTTGTTTGTGTCACGGTTTGCCCAAAACGGCATTTTGTCGATCATAGGTTTCATGAATGTGTCTTTTATCGGTTCGAAATCCAAGTAATACCGTGCGCCGGCGGCCATGGCAAACACAAATGTTGTAAAATAGAGAAGCATTGGGAAGTATACTTTCACTTTGACGTCTCTGAAAACAAAGTCCACAGTTTTGTGGCTTCGTCAAATGACCAACCTGACAATAGTGAAATACCGATAGATGGCCTGAATCGGCAAACTCCAAAAACTAACATTGCAAACCACTGCAGCAAAAACAAGGTAGCTGCATTGAAACGGTTGAGGCAAATTCAGCCAACTGTTACCTGTTGCCATGAAAATATAGCCATCGGTGACATCAAAATGCTGAAAGAACAGCGATTTAACTTAAAAATATTACAAAAAAAACAACTTGCCATGTTCATTGCGGTCGTTAATATAGCGTTTATTATGTCAATCATACTAGTTTGGATTAAAATAGTACAAAATTTACGCATTTGAGGATTTGAATACCTTTTGATTACGAAAATAAGAAAACTATTTAAGATCAAGCTTAATGAAAAACCAGCCCCCATTGAGTAGGTATACGCTTTGCCAAAACTGTAGTCCATATCGAATGATGTTTGATGAAATAGACAGAAATTGAAGTTAGACTAGTGCCCTTTCGCCGTTTTAGGTTTAACCACACGAATGGGTACAGTTGATGTGAAATTGTGGCTTTCATAATTTAATTGTCAACACATAGCTCACACTTTGGTCGCAAATTCTCAAAGCCACACCTTAAAATTACAAAAGCGTCAAAGAAAACATTTGCCGTCATTTTTCATCTTATTTTTAGAGAAAATTGCTGTAAATATGTCATTTTTACGTTTTTGACTGATTTCAATTGTAACTTTACACGCAGTGCATGTCATTGTTTTGAAAACAAAAGCTAAAAACAGCGTAGTTATTTGCAAAATATGTGTTTTTTTGATTTTTAAGTGTTACTTAGCTCTCTCGTACTTTGAATATTTACGCTATGTTTTCCGAGCGTACATGGCAATCACCGAATCTGCAATTTGCAAAACACTAAACAAACTGGCAGTTGTAGTCAGAGAACGACTTGAACTACGTGAGAACGGATTCGGTGCCAAACCTGGTGAACCGAATGATTTTATTGATATTTACATTGATGCTGTTGACGGTTCTTGGTATTTTTGGCCCTGTTTACTGGCTGATAAGACTAACTAGTCATCAAGTGAATGATTTACTTTTTTTTCATGTCAGACACAATACGTGCAACAACTGCAGGCATTTTGAGAGCGAACTTTTTAACAAATGTGCATCTTATTGGTCAAACCGGTGATAAAAAGTGACAATTGGACAATTTTGAAAGTACGCTAGAATCTAAAAATTGTGAAAACAAGCGATTTATGGCCGATTTTAACGGCAAAAACGTCGAAATGAACCTCTTGAAAATTGCACGCAGTTTTCCCCCCATAACTGGTCCCACTACGAAAACACACTTTGTCTGCGCTGGTTTCACACTTTTTTGAAATCGAAAAATCAAGCCAAGTTTTGCTGTTTCTGTTCATCTTTGCCGTCCGTTTTGCCGTCTGCAATCCTGTCTAAACATGCCTTTAAGGCTTTATATGTTATTTTTACTGTCCCTGGCCGTTTACGCCACCAAATTTTAACCGTTCGCGTGTGCCCCATGCGGATCATCTTCCTTCCATTTCCAGCCATGTCGACCGTTCCGAACGACCAACTCAAACCCCACCTTCTTCGTAAGGTAGTCCATTTGATGATGATCAAGATGCGAGACCAAGTCCGACAGAAAGCGTTTGCTCACTGGACAAGAAGAGGCCTTCCTATTCCGACACGTGCGCGTCATGTCAAATGCGTTTTGCGGAATCTTGATTTCCTGACCAACTTGTTCGTATCCGGTAAAGAATCTGTTGATGTCGTCCGTATGCTCTTTTCACAACATCTTGACAGTGAGTACACCGTTTACGTTAACCTGGTAGGTCCAAAAACAGAACACATTTGTGTATAATAAGGTGGTTACATTGGTTTCAGTGCGATGACAGTTTTGAATGTCAAATCCGACCTGCTTACCTCAAGATGCTGGCTCTCCGATGGACACGATTTTTCGATATCAGAGATTATATCACGTCAAGGCAGCTGTCGACGTTGCGTATTCACAACAGTTAGTTTTAAATTTTTGTTTGTTATATCATTTTTGTGCCAATGAAAGCCGATGATTTTCAGACATTGAAAAGCTGAGCTTAGTCAGTACCCCGCCGACAACTGTTGCCGAGAAACGATCTTCCCGCAATGTCAAGGTTGTGGAGGCTTGTCCAAATCTGTCGACTCTGATTTACCCTCCGGAAGTGCTCGTGTCAGTGCTCAAATACGCCGAACACCCCTTTTCCAAGCTTCATACCATCGAAATGACAGAATCTTAGTATGACTTGTCACAGATCTTCACGGTACTAAAAATCTTTTCATAATTACTCAATTTACAGTGTCTTTTGCAGCTCTTGACAGAACACCCTGAACAATGCCCTGTTCTTGATACGTTGACAATATCTACGAGCGAGTTTTTGATAAAGGGCGTTACAAAGTCGTAAGTTTTGATTTATAAATGTTGTCATTACTTTTTATAGTATTTTCAGTGCGCGTAAGTACTCGAGCTCAACCATCAAGTCATTTAACATCAAAATGGAGATCGACTGCTGCACTGCAGCTAAATTCTCTAATTTCAAGACGATGTGTGCGGCCTTCCCGAACCTTGAAAGTGCTTCTCTGACATTGAATGTTGATTGTGAGCACCGCACACCAAAGCTTCCTTTGATCTACAAATCGTTCGAAAAGTACAATCCCAAAGTCGAATTCACGCTCAACTACACCCTCAAACACGACTACGACTATTCTGATGAGGAGCTGGATCGGTTTGAGACGCGTTTGGGTAGAATGGGCACGCTTACTTCGGTCGTCGAAGAAGCTAGTCTTCTCACGTATTCGGTGGTGACGTCATATCCAAAGAAGACGATGAATCTTGAAGTTCGAATCAAAATATAGCGAAGACAAGTAAGTTGAATTATTGGTTTGTTAAATTTGCAATGACCCTAAAATGTTTGCCTTTTTGCAGGTCTTGCGAAGATTTTGAAGTCAAAGATTAGGGCGAGGAAGGCAATGATGAAGAGAATTGAGTTGGGTTTTGTGATTTGTTGAAAAATTCTTGTTGTTTTTCACATTTTTTGTTGGCTCATTGATAAATTTAAACAGACTACTGCAAAACACACCGTTTGCAAAAACGGTGTGTTTTGCAGTAGTTTGACGGTTTTTGGCATTTTTAGCTTTTGACGTGCCCAAATTTGAGTGCATTAGCACCTATTATTTTTTTAACTTTACAAAACTGGTCGATTTAAAAAAATTAAAAAAAAACAAGTTTTCATTTGATGCAGTTATGTAGACGTCGCTAACTTTATTTGATTCACTTGGACCTTTCGAACGAAATGAACAAAAGAACCTTTCAAACAGGAAACACTGATAAGAAAAAGTTCCCACATAGAGTAGATAACAGTACAACAGGACCCCCGTGCAATTTGGCCGGAGGTTGACTACAAATTCTGTGTTTACACGCCTCAAGTCATCGGAGGACTGATCAGCGGCAGTAAAGTACTTTAGAAAGACAATTTGTTCAGTTTGACGTTATTTTGGTCCAACTGGAGAGTACAATGATTTTGATTTTGTTACTCATTGCTGCTATTACTGCCGCTGTTGCTTACATTTTGTAGGTACAACAATTTCATTTATATTATAATTAGAAGTGTTTCAGAAAAGCGAAACAAAACCAAACATATTGGAAATCTCGCGGAATCGATGGCCCTCCTTCACCAAATCTATTCTTTAACCATCTGGATTACATGATATCCTGTGCAAAACCAAACTGTCTAATCCTCCGCGAATGGACAAACCAGTTCGGTCCAACTTATGGCATTTTTGAAGGATTTCGAAAAATTCTTGTAATCTCCGATCCTGACATGGTCCATGAAATGTTTCAAAAGAAATTTGAGTACTTCCATGGCCGAAAAAACAACATTTCACTCGGCGATGTCGACAAGAACCCGCGCATTCACGTGTTTACCGCCCGTGGAGCTCGATGGAAGCGTCTTCGAACCATCACGAACCCGAGTTTTTCCGTGTCCAGCCTCCGTCGGATCTATCCCATCGTCGAGGACGCCTGCAATGTGACGACGAGCTTCTTGGACAAAGCCTACGCCAAAAATGAAGCCTTCAACATTCATCCGTACTTCCATGAACTCACGATGGATGTCATTTGTCGGGTGGCCATGGGACAGAAGGGCACACTTCAGTTCCAGAATCCTGATGTTGAACTTGCAAAAAATGTTTTCATTACGTCAGGTGGAACTATTTTTGAGCGATGCATGTACTTAGCTCCCTCGTACTCTGAATATCTACGCCATATTTTTCTAGCGTACATGGCAATTACAGAATCTCCTGTTCGCAAAACACTAAACAAATTGGCAGTTGTAGTCAGAGAACGACTTGAACTACGTGAGAAAGGATTCGGTGCCAAACCTGGTGAACCGAATGACTTTATCGATATTTACATTGACGCCGTTGACGAATCTGTAACAGATGGAGTCTACAAAAAGTCGGGCGAAAAAGTGATCAAGCGATTGACTGAAGATGAAATTGTTAGTCAATGTTTCGTATTCCTATTGGCAGGTTTCGACACCACTGCCAACACATTGGCGTTGACTTGCTGGTTTTTGGCAAAGTACCCGGAAGTCCAGGAGCGTCTGATCGAGGAAATCGACGATGTTTGCGGCGATGCTTCCCAGCCCATCGGCTACGATCAGCTGGGTGAACTTAAATACACGGACTGTGTCATGAAGGAGACCCTGCGAATCCATCCAATTGCACCTTTGTGAGTTTTTAAACCGAATCTCTGCATCGTAACCATTTTAACTTTCGCTTTTTCAGTGCGGCCTCACGTGAATGCATGGAATCGACGACCCTCGGCGACATTCCCATCGAAAAGGGCACTTTTGTCATGACTGACGTGTTGACCCTCCACAAAGACAAGTCCGTATGGGGCGACGATGCCGACGAATTCAACCCAGACCGCTTCTTCGATTTCACACCACGCATGCAGAACGCGTGGGTGCCGTTTGGCAGTGGCCCGCGAACGTGCATCGGAATGCGGCTGGCCTACATTGAAGAAAAACTCATGCTCGCAACCATGTTGCGCAAGTACAGAATCGTCGCGACACCGGAAACAGAATCAGAAGTGAAAATGGTTGGACGATCAGTATTGAACCCGGAATCCATTACAGTGAAACTTGAAGCACGTATTTGATTTGCTTTGCGTTTTTCTATTATTTGTAAATTTAAAATGAGGGTATATATTTGTGCTGGTCATACCAACTTATCTGTTGTAAAAAATTAAATGTGTTTTTAACAAACACGTTTAGCGTTGTAGGAACAAGGAAGATGGTGAATGACATGCGATGTTAATTATGTTTTTGTTCAAATACAGTTCCTTGTTTATAACAAAAAGTGCAATGCAAATATCGGTTTTTAGAACAGAAAAAATAACATAATCACCATTTTTATGTAAAATGATAATGAACATAACCGGTAGAAGATTCAGTCTTGTCTTCAGACAAAACAGTCATTTCTCATAGAAGCATTCGTTTACAAATTTCCCACCCCATTTCAAACAATTCTTACAGTATCATGTTGAAAGAAAACACTTTTCTTCAACAGTTAGAGTTTGTCGAGTTGCTAATTGCGTACACTGGCCTGCTAATTAACGTTATTTTGTTTTATTTGGTATTGCGCCACACTGCCAAAGCTGTTTCACAATACAAACCCATTTTGTTCCAAAACTGTATTAGCGACTTTATTTATACTGTTGCTGTTATTATTATCAGACCCGTGAGTAAAACTTAAAAAATAGATGCTTAGAAAGCAAAAACTATTTATTATAGTTCGGTGACACCCAGAATGGAATGATGTTTTTCACAATGCAAACTCCCATACCATACAAATCGAAGTATATAACAATGTTTCTTGAAATTTGGTATATTGCGTTTTGCATGTTGTTGTATATAACGTTTGTTCCGGTCCAGTTTGTTTATCGCTACATTTACATTGTTAAAAATGTTTCCGTTACGAAAAAGATGCACTTTTTCATGTTATTTGTAGCCTTTCTTTTTTGTGTACTGACTGCAGTTACAAACTACGTGATAATCGACCATTCTGACGATTATTACATGAACGAAGTGCAAACATTTTTAAACACTGATTTGGCCTACAAGGACATAACAAATATCCACGTTGTCGCCGCAAGTATTCAGGATCCATGGGTTGTTTTAAATCTTACAATTGGCTCTATTATTTATATCATAAGTACGATTATAATCGTTTTCACGAGTTATGCAGTTTGGAAAAAAACACGAAATCTGGTCTCCCCAATGGCACGTGAAGCTCACGATCAAGTGACACGAATTCTTGTTCTTCAAGTTTCAATACCCTTGTTTGTGTATATCATGCCAGTTTTTATGTTTATGTTTAAAGCCTTCTTCTATCCTCAATCGTCATTTGTTACGAAACTTATCTTCCCAGTTGTTTCAGTTTTTCCAATATTCAACGCGACTCTTGTTATTTGTTTTATGAAAAGTTATCGTAACTTTTTGGTATCTAAGGTTCAAATGTTGTGTAAAAAGAAATAAAAACGTTGAAACTGACTAGGTAGAAGTAATTTTACTTTGACGAACTTGCACGTATCGCATTCAAAGGATAAGTTTAACAGTTCAAACCAATTTTCTGGTTTGAATTCACCTCGTTATAGTTTGCGTCGTTTATCAAAGGGAAGAGACACTTTTTGTTGATCTAGTTGGTATCTGTCTTAATGATCATGTTTGGATAGTCATCCTTTGATAGACACAAGGGTGCATCGAAACTAAAAAAAACAAAATAGACTCTAGTTTAGACCGTGTCGATCAACCGTAGTCCGTGGTAATGCGATTAATGTAATCAAAATTTACAAAAGGCGGAGTTGAAAAAGAGGAACGTTATAGGTATATTAACTCGACAATTTAGACAACAACGGCAATACATTCTCTTTTGTGATTATAAAGTCATGATTTTGCTGATATTGTTCATTGCCGCGACTACGGTGCTAATAAAGTTCTATATGTAAGTTTTCACATACGTATGGACAGTGTTGTCAATGTTATAACTTTAGATCAGCTAAAAACACCGCCAATTACTGGAAAAACCGCGGAATCGATGGACCCCCTTCCCCTCGACCCTTTTTCAACCACTTAGATCAGCTTCAATCCTATGACAAACCCAGTTGCATCACGCTTCGCGAATGGACCACCCAATATGGCAAAACTTACGGTGTCTATGAAGGCCAACGAAAAGTCCTTGTTATTTCCGATCCAGCAATGGTCCACGAGATGTTTTTCAAAAAATTTGAGCAATTTCACGGCCGAATGAACGCAATTTCCTTTGGCAATGTCGACAAGAACCCGCGCATTCACGTGTTTACAGCCCGTGGAGCCCGATGGAAGCGTCTTCGCACCATCACGAACCCGAGTTTTTCCGTTTCCAGCCTCCGTCGAATCTATCCCATCGTCGAGGACGCCTGCAATGTGACGACGAGCTTCTTGGACAAAGCCTACGCCAAAAATGAGGCCTTCAACATTCATCCGTACTTCCATGAACTCACGATGGATGTCATTTGCCGGGTGGCCATGGGACAGAAGGGCACACTTCAGTTCCAGAATCCTGATGTTGAACTCGTGAAAGATGTTTTTCACAAATTTATGTCTACGAAGTTGGAACAATACATGCATTTAGTGCCTTCACTGTCCGACTATCTCCGCCATGTGTTCATGATGCATCAAGCACTAACTGCGGCCCCGTTCCTCAGAATGATGAACCAATTGGCTAAAATTATTCGGGAAAGAATCGAATTAAAAGAACAAGGTCGAGGTGCCCCTGTCGGTGAACCGAATGACTTTATCGACATTTACCTTGACGCTGTTGATGATTCAATTAGTGATGGAGCCTATAAGAAATCAGGTGAAAAGGTAATCAAGCGATTGACAGAAGATGAAATCATCAGCCAATGTTTGGTCTTCCTTCTCGCCGGATTCGACACCACGGCCAACACTTTGGCGTTGACCAGCTGGTTTTTGGCAAAGTACCCAGAAGTCCAGGAGCGTCTGATCGAGGAAATCGACGATGTTTGCGGCGATGCTTCGCAACCCATCGGCTACGATCAGCTGGGCGAACTCAAATACACGGACTGTGTCATGAAGGAGACCCTCCGAATCCATCCAATCGCGCCTTTGTGAGTTTCTGAACCTATTTTGTGTGGATTAACCATTTTAACTTTGGCTTTTCAGCGCGGCCTCGCGTGAATGCATGGAATCCACAACGCTCGGCGACATCCCCATCGAAAAGGGCACTTTTGTCATGACCGACGTGTTGACCCTCCACAAAGACAAGTCCGTCTGGGGCGACGATGCCGACGAATTCAACCCGGATCGATTCTTTGATTTCACACCACGCATGCAAAATGCTTGGGTGCCGTTTGGCAGTGGTCCTCGAACATGCATCGGAATGCGGCTGGCCTACATTGAAGAAAAACTCATGCTCGCCACCATGTTGCGCAAGTACAGAATCGTGGCTACGGATGAAACAGAAAAACAGTTGAAAATGGTCGGACGATCTGTGTTGAATCCAGAAAGTGTTACTATCAAGCTTGAAGCCCGTTTTTAGTGCTAACTGTTTTATTTCTAGTTATGAAAAATTTGATAAAGTTCCTGATACAAATAGGTATTCATGTGCCTTTTTTAAGCATTCAAATGTCAAAGTAGTGGCGCTTGTAACAAGGGCCAGTTCATCTTTCGTTTTGACTACAAGTCTATATCAATATTGGAGTTGAACTCGTCGGGCTTGTTTGTAAAAATCCTTTGCGGCAGATGGAAGCGTAAATAAAATAAATCTATTTTATTCAATCCTGCTTTGGTAAGAATGCAGAGAGCTCACTACTCACTGTGATGTCCTATAAGTATGATTGAATTACCAAAGGTCGATGGGATTAAAATAATACTTGCTTTACCAAAGACGAATCCGTCAGAACCACTCGCTGCTACCACGCATGTTGGAGACGTGGCTCCAAAAACCAACTTCTGAGGTGGCTGGGATACTGCAATATGCGTTACCTAGAAAGTTGACGAATACACTACGAAACTACTATCGTTTTCAGAACTGTACAACTTCAAAAATCAAAAACAAACGGAGTGGTTTAAGTTTACTGTCTGCATGTATTCGCCCAATAAGTAACAATAAACAAATTACAAAGTCAGTGAAAAGCAATAGGGTGGCGCCTAAATGGCACCCTTTCGAAAGCTAGATCGATCAGATAACGTATTGCTGTCCCAAGGTCTGCGTTTTGTGAGTTTACAGAGTCTGTACAGAACCCTTACAGAACAAAAATACATTATTGGGAATTAGTTTTACAGAGTCTGTACAGACTCTGTGAGTTTACAGAGGGGCATTTTTATTAGCCACTTTTTTTTTCGTCTTTTCTGATGGCGCAAATGCTCAGTTCTTATATATCGCCCTGTCGATGCTTACACAGCAATGACAAAGGAAGGGACAAAAAATTTGAAGAGTGTCCGAAACATACTTAAAAAGTTGAAAAAAGGTGATTTTTGCTAAAAAAGTTTCTGTAAACATTTACAGTTTCTGTGCCGAATCTGTAAATTTTACAGTTTCTGTACAGAATCTGTAACGCGTTTTTAAAAGGAAATAGGATGTGAGTTTTCTGTAAAGTCTCTGTAAAGGTTTACAGACTCTGTAAACTCACAGAAACGAGACCTTGGGGTGGCAGATGATGCCGATAACGGTCCTTTGTAAAAGCCATTTTGCGGCATTTTAAACTTTGCGGAGTTGCATTGTATACATAAACAACAGAGCCGTATGCAGACCAAAATTTTGTAGGGGGGTGATAGTAAGGGGGGACCAAAGAGTGATTTTTCGACTTCAGGGTTTTGAAAAATCCAAAGATGGGACCAAAGGGTCCTTTTCGCCCAAAATCTCAAAAATTCGTCTAATCCCTTTGGTCCCCCCTTCCCAAGGTCTCGTTTCTGTGAGTTTACAGAGTCTGTAAACCTTTACAGAGACTTTACAGAAAACTCACATCCTATTTCCTTTTAAAAACGCGTTACAGATTCTGTACAGAAACTGTAAAATTTACAGATTCGGCACAGAAACTGTAAATGTTTACAGAAACTTTTTTAGCAAAAATCACCTTTTTTCAACTTTTTAAGTATGTTTCGGACACTCTTCAAATTTTTTGTCCCTTCCTTTGTCATTGCTGTGTAAGCATCGACAGGGCGATATATAAGAACTGAGCATTTGCGCCATCAGAAAAGACGAAAAAAAAAGTGGCTAATAAAAATGCCCCTCTGTAAACTCACAGAGTCTGTACAGACTCTGTAAAACTAATTCCCAATAATGTATTTTTGTTCTGTAAGGGTTCTGTACAGACTCTGTAAACTCACAAAACGCAGACCTTGGGTTACCCCATTTTCAAAAAAGTTTCTCAAATTCCCATATGGGGGGGCAGTGCCCCCCCATACCCCCCCCCTGAATACGGCCCTGATAAACAATAATGCCATTCGAGCGGTTTGAGAATTTGCTTTGGCGACAACGTTAATGGGCTGGAGAGAGGGACTTTTGAAAGCCAAACCAAAAAGTAGCGTTTTAATTATGACACAACGAAAGCGGTGTTATCAAGTTACCAAAAAGAAGAAGATAATGAGCAGTGAAGAAAACCTGCGACGACGACCAACCCAGGTTTTGATAGTTCGCAAGCTGACAGTCGGCTCTTGTTTTTATGACCCGGGTCTGAGACAAGCGAGTCGTCTCGCGAAACAGGGACTCGATCTGACCCTGTTTGGGCCAGTTATGCGGTAGACGGCAGACACGTAAAGACGTGAGCCGGCGCGCCGTGGACCGCTGTTGATATCAAATCATCACGTTCAATTTTTCCGGGACTTTGGCAAAGTGTGACGAACCGGCAGACCTGTAAAAACTTTTTCGTCGCGCGTTCTCGAGAGTTCTTTCGGCAGCGTCAGTTTCAATCAGTTTATTACCCAGTTTTTTACGTCTTTATCAGTTTCACAGCTTACAAAAAACCCGTCATAATGTTTAGACGGCATTACAGAAAGTTTTTTGAATGTTTAGCGGTGTTGCACTGGTGAAATAATGGACAAAAAGGTGCTCCTGATGGAAAGCTATAAGTTTATATATATTTTCAACGATCTCGAAGTTTCATACAAACTCAACGGCTTTTAACACGATTGTCTAAGTAATTTCATGGTTTTGTTTTAATTTTATTTGAAAAATACACATACAAAAGTTACAATAGCACAATGGTTAAAAATACGTTGAAAGCAATCACAAACATCACAGTTTCATCACTTTCCCAAAGCATCAAATCGTTCTCGAGCCTTCTCAAGGACCTTCTCCTTATACGTTTTTGGAGCAGCCTTTTCTTGAGCTTCAGAGGTAGCTCCAAGCCCGGCTCGTTGGGCAGTCTTCAAATTCTCGGCGATCGAAATCGTCATACCAGTTTCCGCCTTGCCGAGACCCTTGCCTTCCTTCCAGCCCATACCCTTCAGCAGCTTGAAACCCTTGTTATCTTCGCTGAGTGGAGCAGCTTCCTTCTTCGGTGCGGTTCGAAGTTGAACTGTATCCAGAGAGGCGCCAGGAATCGGAGCTGCCGCGCATTTGGCGTACGGGTCATCAGCATCCGGGCGTTTCGGCACATCGATCTCGCTTCCAACGACCTTTCGACGAATCTTGGCCCGGTCAGTGTAATCTTGGTCGACGTATTTGGAGGCGGGCTTGTCTAAACCGTATTTGCGTTTCATGGAGTTAAGGATGTCGCGGCGTCGAGATTCTGAGGACTTCTTCTTCTGTTGGGATTGTGCTTCGGCTCGCTCGGCTTCTTTGGCGAGAATTCCGGGCTCGCAGTCGTTGCAGGTGTTCATCCCTGAATTGATTTAGTTAAAATTAGCTTTGAAAAGTAGAAATTCACCTTTGTGGATGTGAACAAGCACCCGATTATCCCCAATAAGCAACACATCGCCATGGTTGATGTCAGCCGTTCGTCGCCGAGTCAAAACAGTGTCATTCACTAGGATGGCATGTCGGCTGAGATTCCGGACTTGGTAGACCTTCTCTTTCGGGTCAGACGGCGCGGAAACAGCTGCTGAAGATGAACCCTGGCTCGGATCAGCGTCTTGCTTGACGGCGTAGAAGATGCGTAAATGTTCCTGCAAAGTTTATTCGCTCTCAGTCGTGTGTCGGGATCAGAAGCCGGGCATAACAAACGTCGTCGATGCTTCCTTCCTCGGGCAATTGCACATCGCATTGCCGACCCGCTCCAATCAGGGCGCCATCGATGGTAATAATGTGGAACCGATTGTGATTGTGGAGTTCGATGACTCGCAAGCACGGCGGATTCGAGGCTTCTTGTTCCTCGCGTTGACGCCGCTCGTATTCATCGTGTTCGTCGTCGGTTTCGGGGTCAGAACTGTCGCTATAGTGGCGTCGGCGGTGGCGATTATGGGCCTGAAAATCACTTCTAGCAGTGAAAAACATACCAAAAACGAACCACATAGTCATCAAGACCATCCTCATCAGCTCGAACATTGCCAAAGCCAAACTTCCGCTCATGTCGAAGCCGCGTCTCCTCATCGTCTCCAGCCAGAAAGCTAACTCGATCCACCAGGTCGGAAACACATTCAAAAACGTCAATGTTGTGTTGATCGAAGGTTTCGAGCTCAGTTCGCCCGAAATAGCTGATGGCCTTGTTGCGGAAGCGCTTCTTCGACCAACGCGTCTTCGGTTTTTGCACGGCTTGAACCACGGGCACATACTTGCAGGCTAGACGATTGTATTGGAGATAGCAGCCCTTGACGGTGTCGTAATACATTGAGTTTTGCTGGAAACACAAAAATCAATCAATTTTATATATATTTTTAAATAAAACTAACCGGATAGTAATACATCTTCGTCTCAGCATTGTAGTAAGCCTGATAGGCATCGATATAGACATATCCAGGCAAGTAGTTTTCTGCCATAACTTCGCTAGCGGCCTGGGTGATCATGTCGGCAATGGACATGGCCTAAAATTACAAATTTATATATAAATTTTCGCTTTAAAGAGCAAAATCCATACCGCACCACCACTACCACCCCAGGAATCCATTTCAGATTTGATAAAACGCTTCGGATAGACTAGCAAATGCAACTGGGCTCAGAGAAAACAGATTTCGCAAACACTATCGGAAATCCTGCGACAAACGCAGACAAACGTTCAGCACATTTCGCCACACGCGCAGAAGATTCGAATATTATTTTAAAAAACCAATAAAAATCAACAAATAACAAACTTAACAGAGAAATTAACGAGGAAACAATAAACTAGAAAGTAACGTCGAGCTCAGACTGGAGGGCGTTGACGATTTGGCGTTTCTTTTCCCTGTAAAATTGACATTGAAACGCAAAAAAACTAGCAAAACATCAAAAACTTACAAAACGCTGATCTTCTTCGCCTTCGGAAGGGCGTGATTCGCAGCAGAAGGGATCTTGTCGGCGTCAGTCTTCGTTTGAAGCAGATCCAGGTACTTTTGACGGAGGCACTTGTTCTCGGCAACCTCGGGGACGAGTTCACGAACTGGAAAGAAAACTTTGAAAAATTTCAGAAATTTGCGTAAAATGCGTACGTTTGGTCTGCTCAAGGGAGAGTTCTTCATTGATGTCATTCATTCGGAGCATGGATGTCGCGACGCGGTGCTGAAATGTGTGTTTTTATAATACATTTCAATTTTAGGATGCCATTTGACTCACGGTGTTGACGTAACTGTGGAGGAAGTCATTGGAAGCATCAGTCTTCGCCCGACATTCTTCAGCGACCTCCTCGATGACTTCGCCGTGCTTAACGTTGAGAGAGCTCAGATGTTTGACCATTTCTTCATGCTGGGCGGCGCGAGCTCGGATACAGCTGGAAACAACAGTTTAGAAAAGCAAAATCCGAAAAAAACTTACTTATTGCGGTCATCGGAGAGGCTTTTTAGACGCTTTTCGAGCATGGCAACCTCCAGCGTGATATTATCGTTGTTGTTGCTCGATTGGACTGGAAAATTATATAAAATTTATGACAAAATCAAAGGAAAAACTCACCGAAAATAGTGCTCTGCTTCAACTTCATCAAGTTGGTCTCCCGCGTCGCCAATTGCTTCTTCAGACCCGCAATCTCTGGAAAAGCATTACTAACTACCTCGGGCATGATATAGATCGAGAAACATACCCTTTTCGATGTGAGAAGCCATGACAAATCAGCTGAGAAAACGAAAATAGTTCGTAAAATTTTTGAGAAAAACGAACTCCGGCAGTCCTTATTTTCCGTGTGAGACCGATTGATGTGATCATTGGGTAAACAATGCAATCTTTGATGTTTCTCTTGAAGTTTATCAGTGTTTTGTGTTTCTTTCCTTTCTTAACTCCTGATAAGCTTTCTAACGACACCAAACATGTTTGTCTTTGCGTTGAAATTGACAAAAAAAGCAAAATTTTGACATGCGTGATTTTTTTCAAAAAATGGAATTTCGAAATCCGTTTATTTTTTGTTATCCTTTACTATTATTGTAATTCCGTGCATTGTTTCGTTCACAACATTTCCTGCTGATCAAAATGATACCAAATTCATGTGTTTTTCTTTGATAATAGGCCGATAAATTCACTTTTTCGAAAGGTCGCCCCGAGGTCATGATTGCATCGCAAATTGCCTCTGGCATTACTTTTCCCGACAAACAAAATGTCAAAAGTTTACGCCCATGGCGTTTTTGCTTTGTTTTCTGCAAACCGGCTGTGTCGGAAGCCAGAAAGTGTTGTGTTTTTTGAACGCGGCATTTCGCATTTTTCCTCTTTGAACCTTCGTTTTGTGTTGATGTTAGCCTGTTCGCATCAAAATGCCACTTCCAGACGAACATGCTTATTTCTGTTCCACGGGAGAAGCCTCTGCGAGGGCGAGAGGGAGAGAGACTGGGCGTTGGCGGACTGTTGGTTGCGAAAACCGACCGCGGAGAGGAGAAGGTTCTAGACTAATCTCGCTCGTGCGTCCGTCCGTCGGTTTGCGTGCATTTGGGTAGTCGCGTTTGTTCACTCTCATTTTTCGGCGTGTCCATCGCCGACCCGCTGCTGGCTGTTCCGACACTCCACAGTGAAGCACCTCAGCCATCGCCACCGGCTACCAACGAACCAACCAGTTCCGGCCTCAGGCGGTAGTCAGTCGCGCACTTGTCGTCGTCCATCCGCCTTCCATCTTCGGTTGGTGTCGCTGTATTATTTGTATTTTTCGGCTGTTGTTTCCGCCTGTCGCGTGCGCCGCACTTCCACATATCGTTTCGTGTTGTCATCCCTGTTTTTCGCGCATCAGCCCTGTCAATTTTCTTTCCATTTCATTTCAAATTAAACCACCAAGGCACTCCCAATTACACTTTCACGCCGCAGGCCAAACTTTCATTGTTTTCTCGATCTTCAAGGTTAACCAATTTCGAGTATTTCCACTCTCTTTTTAATCGCATTTCCACCTTTATTTGTGTTTCTACTTTTTTCACATCCTTATCTCAGCTGAGCCTTTGCGGAACGCTCCTCTTCTCGTGCTTGTTCCATATATTTGTCCAACCATTCAGGCTCGCCTCGGGGTGTGTCCAGTGACGTTTTTGCTCGTTACTCCCACATATTGATCGTTTTGTGGCTTATGGTCACCGAAGTCATATTTGCTTTTTACAAAATTGGCCCAATTTCAGGCAGCTTTTTCTATCAAGCCGCTTCTCCATACTCCGGGTGTAGTAACACGAAACCTACATTAGATAACCATGTTTGGCGACGATCCGTTTGATCCTTTTGGGTGAGTTTTTTCTGTTTATGTTGTTTTTATATATATTTTTGTTCTTATTTCTGTAGTACCCGCCGCCACATGCAACAGATGGACCGCATGATGGACCAGCTAATGGGTAACCCCTTCGGAATGATGGATGGATTCTTCGGTCGATCCCCCTGCATGAATCCCTCGATTACGAATGGGTCATCCTCAGGTTCGAGCAGTTCCAACTCTCGTCGGCGTACCCATGATGCTTCTGATTTCGGCATGGGCATGATGTCGCCCTTCGGTGGAATGGGCATGTTCGGCAATATGGGCATGGGAAGCATGTTGTCTCAAATGCAGAACGACCCCAATTCGATGGTCTTTTCCTCCTCGACAATGGTCACCTACGACGGCAATGGCCAGCCTCGTGTCGTCCAGAACACTGTCCGGAAGGCTGGTGACGTCAAGGAGACACGTCGGTCAGTCCGTGATGGGGACGTTGAGGAGGTAGCCGTCGGGCATGCCATCGGCGACCGTGAGCATGTCATTGAGAAGAAGCGTGGTAGCGATGGACGTGTCCGGAAGAATCAGAGATTCGTCAATCTTGATGAATGTAAGTTTTTCTATCTTTAAACCCATTTATTTTGTTTGCATAACCCCCACTTCACCCATTTTAAGCCTTTGTTTACCTTTCTCTGACCTTTCAGCCGAAGCCGAAACCTTCAACAACGAGTTCCGCACTCGTTCTCGCAATCCCTTCGCTCCCGAATCCCAGCGCTCCAGTCATCGTGCCATCCAGAACGGCGGCAACCCCGGCGTCAGTCGCGTCCCATCCTCCCGAGTCGTCACGACTCCCAGCAGCAGCGGCAGCAGTGCTCCCATCATCGAAATCCCCGACGACGACATGGAAGACGAAGCTCCCCGTCACCGTAGCCGTGGCCACATCCGCTCCGATGGGCCCGTCATCCGTGAAATCGATGACGACGATGAGCTTCCGGCCAACAATGCTTCCAAGCGCCGTCGCGGCTTCTTCTAAACTCTCCTCGATCTACCCAACACAACGTCTTCACAACACATTTAATCAATCAAGCTGATTGCTTTCGCCGCTTTGAAACCTATACATTACATAAATATTTGGTTGTGTCTTTTTATTAGTTATTTGACTGTATCAGTGTTAGTAGTTGCATTTTTACTTGGTTAGTTGTACATATTTTCCATTTCGTGTTTTGCCATAAAAATGTTTTCAAAACAAAGGAAACACACAAAGATCACAAAATGAAATAGCCTGAGGCATTTTGACGCGCAGAGACATAAGAACGTTAACCCACAAAGAGGAACTTACATCATAACGCAACCGACTGAATTAGGCGGACCTGTTTGGCTAAAAGGTTTCAACAAAGAAGCTGCTACCCACGCAACTGCAGCCACGGTTTCACTAACCTCCAAGCAACTCAACTTCAAGGCCGTTTCCACCCTTAAGATGGGCGTTGGGGCAACCTTTAACATGGCCAAGCATCTTTTTCTTTGTCCTCGGTTACACCTCCAATTGGGTATATAAGCACGACTTTAAGTGAGCATCAGCAGTGCAGTTCACTGATTTTGAGCTCATCTGACTCCTATCGAACCAACATGGTCGCCATCGTAGGCTTCTTCTGCGTTTTGATCGCAACCACTTCGGCACAGTATGCCCAAGCGGGTGGTTACGGTGGAGGCCAACAGGTCGGTGGATACGGTGGTGCTCAGCAGGCATGGTCCGGAGCTGGATACGGGTAAGATTTTGGTTGATTTTGAGGGCAGGGTGGTGATGGATGATGGTTTCAGAGGTCAGCAAGCTGGCGGTTACGCCCAGTCTGCCCCCGCTCCCGCTGCGGCCCCAGTGTACTCCGCTCCCGTTCAACAGACTGTCCAGGCTTCGTTCTCGCAGGGCGGTAGCGCCGGTGGTTATGCTTCTGGTCCGGCCCAACAGAGCTTCCAGGCTGCCCCGCAACAGTCCTACCAGCCGCAAGTTCAGCAACAGAGCTACCAGCCTCAGGCTCAGCAGAGCTACCAGCCCCAAGCTCAGCAGGGCGGTTATGCTTCTGGTCCCCAGCAATCCTTCCAGGCTGCCCCTCAACAATCCTACCAGCCCCAGGCCCAGCAGAGCTTCGCCGCCCCTGCCCAGCAAGGCTACGCTTCGGCCCCTCAGCAGTCGTTCCAGGCTCCTGCTCCCGTCCAACAACAGACTTACTCCGCCCCTGCCCCAGCTCCCGTAGCTGCCCCGGCCCCCGTTGAGGCCCCTGCCCCGGTCGAAGCCCCCGCCCCGGTCTACAACGAGCCCGCCCCGGCCCCTGCTCCGGCCCCCGCTCCTCGCCCCGCCCCCGTCCGTCGCCCCGCCCCTGCCCCCGCCCCGGAACACCCCGCCAGCGCCGGTGGCTACGACGTCCCTCGCTCGAATGTCGCCCCCGCTCCCGTCTCTTACTCCAACACTGTCGCTGAATCCTACTAAACTGTGATAAGCCGACCCTCACAGTCACTATCACCTTCAAAGATCTTCTGTAGACAGTCGTTTTGGCTGGCGACACACACCTCAAGAATTTTGCCTATTGTAATTTGTCTTTCTGAAGTTTAGAATGAGCTTTTGGTTGTATTGAAAAGTTGAATAAACATCGAAAATATAGCTACTAATCGATAATGACTCACAAACTTAAAAAAACAGTTAAAAAAGACATTGATTTGTTTAATCACCTTTATTTGACAAACAAAACAACACAATGCCATCATTACAGTTATTACAAAAGTGGAATTAGGTACAATCTCTCTACAAACATCTACAAATTATGCATAAAAACAATGAACAAGAGTCCCACTGGAACACAAGGGCTGACATTTGGTACAATCGGGGAGGATTCAAAACGGATCAAAATGATAATTATCTGTGGAAAATGTCAACAAACTTAACATTTCTTCTGAACGAACAGCCGACGGGTGCTCGTGCTGGTGCGCGCCTTCTTCGGGCTCGGCTTTCCGGGAGTGTGCGCCGGCGTCGTCTTTGATACCGGGGTCTTGTGGGGCGACGGGCGTCGACGCAGCTTCATCGGGGTTTGAGCGGGCTCCGGCTCGTGTCGACGCTTTGAGGCACGGGTCGGGGTCAGCACGGCTACGGTGTCGATCTCCTCGTCTTCCGGCTGGGCGTGGGCTTCGGGGGGTTCCTCATTGGATTCATCGAGGCTGGAGTTCGCGGGCGCAGGCGTGGACGTGTTCGGGCTGTGAGGCATGGGGGCTCGGCCGACTGGGTAGATCTTGACCTCTATCACGTTGCCATCGGGGAGTTCCTCGCGTTTCAGGATGTTGGGACGGTAGGCGAGAGGGACCTGGAAGTGGAAGTTTGAACCATGTAGTGTTCCTCAAAAGTGAAAAACCAAACAAACCTCATCACTGTTCAGCTCCGTGTACTCAAACCCACTGGAGGAACTCGCCGCATCCAGAGGGCGATCATTCCGAAAGTCGAAGCCCCAACGGTTCGTCTGTTCGGTCAGATTCTCATTGATTTCGGCTTCGAGTCTGGCGCTAAGCCCGGCATCGGAGGCCCCGAAGAGGCGCCGACGCGCAGGACTGTTGGGATGGGTGTGGCGGATACCTTGACGGGGCATGTTGTGGCGGAAGTTGCTCTGATTTACCACCCGAAGCTTTCTAAAATGCGACAATTTACAAAAAAACCTCCCCAAAACGCAAAAAAAACTACGGTAAAACGCTTCAAAAACACGCAAAACACAAAAAAAGCAAAGAAAAACGCGCGAAAACACGATTTCACAAATTCCCATTTCCTGTCGTTGTTGCAGTATTGCAGTTTCCTGACAGTCATCAGTCTTTTTTGACTCGATGCGGTAAACGAAAAAGAAAGACGATAAGCAACAAAAGGAAAGGCCATCCACCAGATTGATCGATCGATAGCGCTGACAGCCTTGTTCAAAGCCTGTAGGAATGGGTAAAACGAGGAAGGAAACCCATTTCGACTGGATGAAGGACGCCAGCTGGAGGCCAAAGACGTAAAACTCAGCATTTTAGGGACACAATGGGTTTTTAGGGATGGAAGGATGAAAAAAACACGTTTGAAATGGGTAAAACTGACAGATGAGCAGTGGTATCGGAACAATGGATCGAAACTGTGCGAAGTTTATCAAAATGTGTGACGAAATATATATAAAAAATGGACATTTCGCCAGGATTTTAGGATTTTACGCGAAAAAAGCGCAATTTAACGGAATTTTGGACGGTTTCGTGGCAAAAACGGGCACCCATTGACGGTCGGAAATGTCATTCGCAGAAGGGAGGAAAGAAAGGGCCATTCGCGATCGGTATCAATGAAAGGGAGGAGGGCGCGACACGGCGAGACTGGAACAAAAACTGCAGTCAGTCGTGTTCGACAGCGGTGGCGGCGATATCGAATGGACAAACGGTGGGCCGTTCGCGGCTGCGCAGAACCTTGGCTGCCGCTGGCGGCGAGGAAGACAAGGCGATCTCTTCTTCACTGCGCGCGCGTTGCTTCGACGGGTGGGTTCGGCTGCCGTGCTGCGCGGAGGGGGAGGAGGTGGCAAGCGTGCTCGCAGTTTTCTGTCGAAGAGAGGGAGGATGGATCAGCACGGAAAGAGATGGGTGTCGAAAAAAGAAAAGGCCTTGGCAGCCTAGGGCGCGGCGCGCAGGGGTGATAGGACGGAAGTGTACTTCCAGGAAAAGTGATCCACGCATGCGCGCGCGACGGGACAGATTACGAAATGGGTGAACCCAAGTGGGCGGAGTTCGATCGATTGCATATCGATCGCACGCACACTTCTCACTTCCCTGCGAAATATCGATTTTCAGTACCTAAAACTTCGCACAGGCAGTTTCGACCCTATTTTTGAGCATTTTCGAAACAATTTTTTCTTTTGGCTTTTCTCCCATGCAAATTTCCCCTCTCCCACCCCCAAAATGCCCTGTTAGGCTCCTCTCACCCCTCCCATTCCCCACCTCATGTCCTCCGAAGATAATAACCTCTCCAACCATGACGTTGACGGATTCCGGGCCCTCCACCAACAACAATGGTATCATGGCCTCAGGTCCCGCGCCGACGTCACCCCCTTATTCGAGCAAAAAGGCGACTTTCTAACCCGAACATGCCGCCACGATGACCGTATTGAAGTCATTCTCAGCGTCTGTGTCGAGCAAGCCAAAGGTTCCACGCCTCCGAAGGTCGTCCATCTAAGCCTATTCTGCCATCCCAATCTAAAAACCTGGGACCTCGCCGTCCTGAAAAAGCGAGCACGAAGTCAACGAGGTGGTGGTGGAGCGGCGGCGGCAGCGCAATGCACAAATCGGTTTGAAACTGTCAGTGCGTTGATAGCATACTACAAGAGTCACGCAGTTCTGGGGGAAGTGAAGCTGAATCGAGGGATTCCACGGCCGAGTTGGATCATTCCAACAAGCTTTTTGTCTTATCATGAAAGTAAGGGGTTTCTGGGTAAAGGGAACTTTGCAAAAGTCATCAAGGGAAAGTTGTTGATGAGGTCACGACCACACAGGGTTACGGTAGCTATCAAGGTGGGCCGTTTTCCAGTTTTTAAAAACCTATCATGTGACAGTTCAGATGCTCCTCGAAGACACTGACATGAGCCAACAAGACCGTGACAAGGGTCGAGACATACTCATGCAGGAAGCAAAAGTTATGAGTCGATATTTTCATAAAAATATCATCGAATTCTATGGTGTCGCGTGTGAAAAGCCGCCGATAATGATTGTTATGGTGAGATAAACAATCTTAAAATCGGTGATTCTGAAAGTTGTATCAGTTGCCTTCAGGAATTCTGTCCCGGCAGCAGTCTCGAGCCGCATTTACGAAACTATGCCGATGATATCACTCCTGGAGAGCGAGTATTGTTTCTAATCGAAGCTGCGAGAGGGATGCGTTATCTGCATCACCATTTGTGTATACATCGAGATCTCGCGAGTCGGAATTGCCTAATCTCGAAGAATGGAGTGATAAAAATTGCTGATTTTGGGCTTTCGAAGATAACAGATAAGAATGATATCGGGAAAAGTGAAACGGATATTCCGCAGAATGTGCCATTACGGTGAGTACTGTAGTTTCTGCCATTCGGACGACTTAATTATCGCATTTTTCAAACCTTTAAAGTTGGATGGCCCCCGAAACCATATCCCGAACACCCCGCTACTCGACAAAATCAGATGTCTGGGCCTTTGGCGTCCTCGTCTACGAAGTCTTCAATGATGGCATCAAGCCCTGGGCCGAGGCTGACGACTACAAAATGATCAGTCAATGTATCCGAAAAGGAAAAATGCCGGCCCCACCACCGAAATCTGTCCCAGAAATCGCAAATTTGATGACTCTATGCTGGTTGGACCTCTACAGTACGACATTACAGTAATCCATCCCTTCCAGGAATCTCCTCATGGACGACCGCCCAGAATTCCGTCAAGTCGTCAAAATTCTCAGCGAAATGCAAAAAGACAACCCTAAACTATCAAAGCCGGCAGCGAAAGATTGCACTACAAATCGGATTCAGGATGTCACCCGAATCGACGATAATGAATCCATCGACGACATTCTCGCTGAAAAGAGCCTCGATATAACAGGGAATTCCATGTGCGAATCGCGCGAATCCTCGGAAGAGCTTCTAGCGCGACGGAAAAGCTTAGGCTCGAATAGGTCGACGAGTGCCGCACGGGTACGGTCGCAATATGTGCCAGCGGGGATGAATCGGGATATTGATAAGTAAATTGTAAACTTTTGGAATAAATTTAGCTTGTTTTTGAGTTTTTTTATCTTTTGGGCTTGCGGCTGGCTTGCAAAAGTTGTTTTCCATGCTGTTTCGAAACAGCAACAAACAAACAAGAACGAGAAGAGCCCAGAAGGTGGGCGGTCAGCTGGGTCGAGGAAAACAACCAAGTTAGCGTGCCGAAAAGATGCGTGAGTTACGAGAGACGCAGAGAAGTATCCTTCCGGAAGGTGGTCGTTTTAACGCGAGGTTTCGGGAAGGCCTTTCGCTGGTATAAATAGAGGTTTTGCGTCGCTAGAGGCTCACTGTTTGTTCATTTCAGCTATATTTCACTATGTCAACCTGCAAAGCTATCGGTATCGACCTCGGTACCACATATTCCTGTGTCGGCGTCTATCAAAACGGCAAAGTCGAGATCATCGCCAATGATCAGGGCAACAAAACGACCCCCAGCTATGTGGCTTTCACCGATACAGAACGCCTAATTGGAGACGCTGCCAAAGACCAAGTCGCCCGGAACCCAGAAAACACAATCTTTGACGCTAAGAGACTCATTGGCCGTCGTCTCGATGACCCTACAGTTCAACGTGATATGAAATTGTGGCCATTTAAAGTTATTTCTGGTCCGTCTGGAAAGCCAGCAGTGGAAGTCGAATTCAAAGGCGAACGGAAAGTCTTCGCGCCGGAAGAAATCAGTTCCATGGTCCTGACGAAGATGAAGGAAACCGCTGAAGCTTACCTCGGACATCCAGTTGTCAATGCTGTTGTGACTGTTCCAGCTTATTTCAACGATGCCCAACGCCAGGCGACAAAAGATGCTGGTAAAATTGCCGGTTTGAACGTTCTCCGCATCATCAATGAGCCCACGGCTGCTGCCCTGGCATATGGCCTCGACAAAAAAGGCGAGAAGCACATCCTCATCTTCGATCTCGGTGGTGGCACCTTCGACGTTTCCATCCTCACCATCGCCGACGGCATGTTTGAAGTCCTTTCAACCGCTGGTGACACCCATCTCGGAGGAGAGGACTTTGACGACAGACTCGTCCAGCACTTTGTCGCTGAATTTAAGCGTAAACATGGTCGCGACATCACATCAAATGCTCGTGCCCTCCGGCGACTTCGAACAGCTTGCGAGCGGGCTAAGCGGACTCTGAGCAGCAGTGCTGAGGCAGTTCTCGAAGTTGATTCCCTCTCCGATGGCATTGATTTTCACTCGCGAATCAGCCGGGCCCGTTTCGAGGAACTGTGCATCGATCTCTTCCGGAAAACACTCGACCCGGTCGAACAGGCCCTCAAGGACGCCAAGCTCGACAAACGCTCCATCGATGAAGTCGTCCTCGTCGGTGGATCCACTCGTGTCCCGAAAATCCAGGCCCTTTTGAAGGAATTCTTCCACGGCAAAGAACTCAACAAGTCCATCAATCCCGATGAAGCTGTTGCCTATGGCGCAGCTGTCCAGGCTGCCATCCTCTCCGGAATCAAAGACGAAGGCGTCAAAGACGTCCTGCTCGTCGATGTCGCTCCCCTGAGTCTTGGAATCGAAACCGCCGGCGGCGTCATGACAAAACTGATCGAACGCAACACCCGTGTCCCACATAAGGCTACCCAGACATTCTCGACGTATTCCGACAACCAGCCTGCCGTGACCATCCAAGTCTTCGAAGGCGAACGTGCAATGACAAAGGACAACCACTGCCTGGGACAGTTCGACCTCACTGGGATCCCGCCAGCTCCGCGTGGAATCCCTCAAATCGAAGTCATCTTCGACATTGACGCTAATGGCATTCTGCATGTTCACGCTTCCGACAAGTCAACCGGCAAGAGCAATCGTATCCAGATCAAGAATGAACGCGGCCGTCTTTCGGCTGATGAAATCCAACGCATGGTCGATGAAGCCAAGCGTTTCGAAGCCGAAGACGCCGAAGTTCGTGCCCGTGTCGATGCTCGAAATCGTTTGGAGCAGTACCTCTACCAGGTGAAAGCAGCCATCACCGAAGCCGGCGACAAACTTCCCGCCGACGACCGCCAATCCGCAGAATCTCAAATCGCAGAAGCGTTGCGCTGGCTCGAAAACAACCAAATGGCGGACAAATCAGAATACGAAGACCGTCTCACCGAAGCCCAGAACTCCATGAGCAAGTTCATGGCTCGCATCCATCAAGCCGGAAGTGATGCTAATCCAGGAGCGTCGTGCGGCCAGCAGTATGCCAATCAGCCCGGAGGCTATGGCGGTCCTAAGGTCGAAGAAGTCGACTAATTTTGATATTGCTTTTGTTTGATCTCTTTATAATCACACTTTATTTGTTATTTGTACAATGTTAAGTCACATAATTTACATATTTGGCAAAAATAAATAACTTAAATGTTTTTCTGTCGTTTTTCAACAACATATTTCATCGCAATCGCGTCATGGCGTTGAACATACGCACAACTTTGAACAGTAATAGTAAACCCGGCTAGACGTATCTTGAACCACATAACTTCGGCCAGGCTTTGTATTTGATCGATAGTTGAACCCTTTTTGAAAAACAAAGTCAATGTACTGTTTGGACATTTCGTTGTCTAAAAACTTTTATTATTCAAAATTCTGTATCCAAGTTAAAATTAAACTTACTAAAAACTGATCAACGATGGGATAGACAACATCCATCGATGCAGGAAGCTCAAAAACTTCTAATTTAGCGAGTTGTTGACAAGGTTTTGTTTTGTCAAAAACAAAATCAAATTTTAAATTTTTTACGCTAATGCTAAAAAAATTATTTTATAATAAAATTTTATGGTCATGAAACATGCCTGATATCCTCGCAATGACAGATCATCGGCCACAGCTCCGAAAATAAAAGATCTCTACTGAAGTTGCATTTGTCAAGAAAAGTAACCTTTTTAACGGATTTGGTTAACAGTTTTTTAACGTCATTAAAAACCCAAGATTGATTAAAAAAGCCGTCCACATATACATCTTTTAGATAGAAATGTATTCGCGGGTGTAAAAACTTAGCAAGCGCTTCAGTACGGTGGAATATAAGACATTCGGTAAATACAATGTCAGTTTTAACAGATGACAGCACAGCTTCAAGATACTGAAAACCTAATTTTATAGTTTTTTAAGGAATAATATGAAACTTGCGTCGCCTGAAGTATAACAGGTGCCACAAAAATGAGGAGCGTGTTTGTTGGCGTAATAAGTAAAAAGAGGTGAGATTGTTGATACCATTGTAATTTTTTCTTGGGGCGTCAGTTCCATGAAGCGAATGATCCAGTTGCGAGTGAATCTTTGTATGGCTCTGCTGGGTGTTGTGGAAGACATGATGTTGCTACGTGAAAACGGGTTTTACAAGTTTGAATAACACCATGTAGAAATTATATTACATATACAGTATATATGAATACCAAAAAGCCAATTGGCTTGCAGCGAAAACCTTCGACGAGACAGTAACTCAATTGGTTTGTATTAGCGTTAAACACACAACGCCAAAACTATTGTATTATATGAAATGACCAGGTTCATGGCCGTGGTGGCCCTACGTATAGTCGAGGAAGTCGACAAAATTTTGCAGTTATTGTTCGATCTTTTTATACTAACAATTTATTTGTGTGTTTACAACGTTTTTTAAACAATAATTGAGCGTTTTTGTAAAAAAACCATAAATAAATTCTTAGTAAGGTCCTTCAATATTGAACCACATCCCAATCGTATCGTAAGACGCAACCTGGGTACAATTATAACTAGAAATAGTAAAACCGACAAGACGTATTGGGTTGACCCATATGTTTTTTCGGTTTTTCACGAAAATATATCGTTCTAATTTCTGCTGAGACAGTTCATGGTACTTTTTAAGGACGTTATAGAGTAATATTATGGCTATGTATAAAAAAATTTTTAGAGCGCGGGGACGCATACTAAAGGAACTGCGCTCCCTCAAGTCAAGGGTACTCCACAGAGGTCATGTCAAAAATAATTCCGCATTTGCATGAGAGTCGCTTTCAAATATTGTTACTACTGTAAACTCATTAGGAGACTACTAGGATTCACAACACGAAGTGGTTACGGGATCGGGGCAGTTTTAGGCTACGTAGCCTCAAAGCATACCGTTTCCCAGATTTCCGGTTTAAATTTGCGAGCCGTTCCAGAAACTTCTAAATACTAATTAGTAAGACACTAGTTGTCTCACAGTGATATAACTTTTAAATTTGATCACCGCAACCCGCAGAAATGCTTCAACTTTGTGTTTGCGCACAGCCGCGCACCCCCCGCGCAGCACCAAAAAATTGTTAAAAATTTGGTGGATCCGGGTTGACCCGACATGTCCTGCTTTTTTTGTAGTTCAGGACATGTGTTATCTAATTGGCGCCAGAGCCGGGTCCTAGGACGATGCACGTGTGATAAAACTTTTGGCAAAGACGGTGCCCTCGAAAACGAAGTCATCAACTTTGCGTCATCGTTGCTACTTTCCTGTTTGACGTAAAGCTTTGAAAATTTAATCATACATTAAAGTTATGTTGTAGTTAAGGATGACACTCAGATTGCCCATCTTTGGGTTCTTAGAAAAAAATTAAAAAAATGTAACGTATTCGCCACTAAACCGGAAAAATCATATGGGTCAACCCAATATTTTGTTGTACACAAATTTTGCCATAGTTTCAATTTCTTTTTGAGATGAACCCTTTTGAAAATACAAACTGATTTTACTGTGTTTACATTTAGTTGTCTGAAAATTTCATATTATCAAAAATACTGTACTATCACCGCATAAAAACTTACCAAAAATTGTTCGACGATAGGATGAACAACTTCTATCGATGCAGGAAGATTAAAAATTGTCAAACCAGCAAGCTTCTGGCAAGGTTTTGATTTGTCAAACATGAAGTCAAATTTTATGTTTTCAATGCTAATGCTAAAAATCACATTTAATTATAAATTTGTGATTGAACATGCAACATGCCTGATAATTTCACAATGACTTATCAATGGCCACAACTCCGAAAATAAAACTTCTTCTGTAAACGCACAATTCGCGAGAAATAAAATATGCCCAACGGATTTGGTCAAAAGCTTTTTAACGTTAGAAAACACCCAGCATTGATTAAAATAGCCGTCCACATATACATCGGTTAGATTAAGATGTATTCGCCGATGCAAAAACTTGTTTAAGTCATCAGTACGGTGGAGCTTGAGTGAACCAGTATACACTATGTCTTTTTTGAAAACTGTCGGTAGTGATAGGGGACGGTCGGCTTTATAATACTAAAAACAAAATTGTTAAGCATTCTGTGAACATCGTATGTACAACTTACGTTCATTGAAAGTCCGTAGGTGTTACGAAACTCGGGAGCGTATTTGTTAACGCTATGTTTGTAGAAAGGTGAAATTGCTGATATTCTTGACATATTTTTTTCAGGCGTCAATTCTGTGAAGCGGAGAAGCCAGTCGTACGTGAAACTTTGTATAGCGGCTTTGCTAGGTGTTGGAATAGACATGACGTACCTGCCTGAAGAAGAAGATTCGCAATGTGATATATGTTTTATATATATAAGAAGGCTATTAGAGAATACTCAAAAGCCTCAAAGCTTGCACATGAAGCTTTCGGCGCGACAATACCGTGATCGTGTCAGTTTTTGGCGTTACGCACATAATGCCAAAAACTACATTATAGCACTATACATAGTCGAGCAAGTCGACAAAGTTTTGCAATCATTGTTCGATCTCTCAACATTTTATTTGTGTGTTTGTACAATGCAAAATCATTTTTTAAATAATCATTGAGCGTTTTGTAAAAAAACCCTTGAATAAGTTCTTAGCTCGGTCCTTCAACAACGAACCACATCGCAATCGTGTCGTTAGACTGAACATAGGCACAATTATAAAACGCGTTTGCTGTGAAAACCAAACACCCCACTGACATTTCAAAAATTAATCCCATTTTAAATCGCTAAAAATTTGTGTACAGACCAATTAGAGGTCGTAGATGACGAATTCGTACATTATTTTGTATGTGGACGCTTTCTGAATCCGCCAGGCTCCAGAATCCGCCTGGCAGAATCCATGATATCAAACCCCTTCGTATGAGGTATCAATCAACTGCCTACATCAGGGCAATCATTTTAAGACCAAGTAGACCAGTATTGATCAATCTTAACAAAAGTTATAACGTGTCAAAGTCGAAAAAAACGACGAGATAGCCTTTGGCGGACTATAGCGCCTCGGGGAGTATACCGCGCAAATTTTAAACCATATGCAATCGATGTAGTATCGAAAAAGAAACATTTTATTCTCTAACAACTTTTCATTCTAGGTTGGGGAAAGCAGTCAAAACGGGCAAAAACTAATCACTGATAACGGTTCATTACAAATTTTTCCGTTATACGGCTCAACATTAAGATTCTGTGTTGCAAAAATATAGTAACTATGTTAATCTTTGAAATTAGAAAAAGTAAATTTTTTTGCTTACAAATTTATCGATTTAATTGAAAATTAAGCTTAAATTTAAAAACTTTGTTTTTATTTGGAAATTTTGTGGTAAATGCATTGACGTAACTGTATTAAAGTATCGTTGCACATAACTAATTGTGAAATGACTAGAAAAAAGAAATAACTGTAACAGGGGCCCGAACCCCCGTCGACGTGCGTGTCACTATAATTTCGGATGTGGTTGACCATGCGCTCGCGTCACCACGATGCTAGGTTCGAATCCGTTTCAATAAATTTGTTTTTTCTTGAGTACAGAAGATGTAATACACTAATTAAAAGTAAGTCACAATGAGTAGCAATCAATTGCTGCAAAAATAGAAGATTTAAAAAAATTTTCTGAAATGAAGCTTAATTTTCAATTAAATCAATAGATTTGTAAGCAAAAAAGTTTATTTTTTCTAATTTTGAAGATTGACATAGTTACTATGTGTTTGCAACACAGAATCTTACCGTTGTGCCGTATAACTAAAAAATTTGTAATGAACCGTTATCAGTGATTAGTTTTTGCCCGTTTTGACTGCTTTCCCCAACCTAGAATGAAAAGCTTTCCGAGAATAAAATGTTCCTTTTTCGATACTACATCGATTGTATATGGTTAAAAATTGGTGCGGTATACTCCCCGAGGCGCTACAGTCAGCCAAAGGCTATCTCGTCGTTTTTTTCGACTTTGACACGTTATAACTTTTGCCAAAATCAATCAATACTGGTCTACTTGGTCTTAAAATTATCGCCTTGATGTGGGCAGTTGATTGATACCCAATACGTAGGGGTTTAATGTCATGGATTCTGCCAGGCGAATTCTGGAGCCTGACGGATTCAGAAGGCGGCCATATACAAAATAAGGGGTGAATTCGTCATCTACAACCTCGAATTGGTCTGAACACAAATTTTCAACGATTTAAAATGGGATTAATTTTTGAAATGTCACAAGAGGCTCGGATCTGTTCGGTTTTTCCAGCAAATGCGTTATAACCAGAAATGGTAAAACCGGCGAGACGTATTTTGTGGTACACCAATTCTGTCATAGTTTCAATTTCTTTTTGAGATGAACCTCTTTGAAAATATAAAATGATCGTACTTTGTTCACATTTAGTTGTCTGAAAGTCATTATCCTAAATACTGTAACACCGCAAAAAAACATACCAGAAATTGTTCGACGATGGGGTAAACAGCTTCCATCGATGCAGGAACGTTAAAAATGTCTAATTTAGCGAGCTTTTGACTGGGTTTTTTCCTATCAAAAACAAAATCGAATTTTATGTTTTTAATGTTGATGCTAAAAAAATCACATTTAGTTAAATACAAAACTGCTGTTAACTAATTAAATATGCGACATGCCTTATACTTTCACAATGACTTATCATTGGCCACAATTCCGAAAATAAAATTGGTTCTGTAAATTCGCAGTTCGCGAGGAAAAAAACTTTCTTAACGGACTTGCTTAATAGTTTTTTTACATTAGAAAATTCCCAGCATTCTTTAAAAATGCCGTCCAAATACACCACTGTTAGATTAAGATATATTCGCGGGTGCAGAAACTTTGCTAGTTCTTCAATACGGTGGAGCGTGAGTGAACTAGTATATACTAGGTCTTTTTTGACAACTGTCGGTACGTCTTTATAATACTAAAAACATAATTGTTGAGCATTCTGTGAGAATACAAGACTTACGTTATATGAAAGTCCATTGGTGCTACGAAACTCGGGAGCGTACTTGTCAACGTTACGTTTATAGAAAGGTGAAATTGATTGTATTCTTGAGATATTTTCCTGAGGCGTCAACTCTGTGAAGCGGAGAAGCCAGTCGTACGTGAATTGTTGTATGGCGGTTTTGCTGGGTGTTGGAATAGACATACCTGCCTGAAGAGGAAGATTCGCAATGTAATATATGTTTTATATATATAAGAAGGCCATTAGAGAACGCTCAAAAGCCTAAAAGCTTGCACATGAAGCCTAAGGCGCGACAATAGCGTGATCATGTTACTTTTGGCGTTACTCACACAATGCCAAAAACTACAATATAGCACTATTTGGACCGTTAGACCGCAGTCAAAATTGGCACAGCATATTTACACAAAATTTATGCTATTAACAACTCAAATTAACTAACAAGATAAGTAAAAGCATGATCAAAGGGAAAATCAGTTTTTTGAATTTCGAACATCATATGAAAAGAACGGCTGAATGAAAAACCGGCCATTTTTATTTTTTGCGTTATTGTTTCATTAACGTTTGATGCCAAAGTTGGTCCGGTCAACGAAATAGTCATATGGTTTCGCTTCGATGTTGCCTACAAATAAAAAGTAAAAACTAAATAATTTAAAACTTAACAAACTCTCACAAGAATATGATCAACGATGGGGTAAACGATACATTCCAATCCAGGAATTTTAGCTAATTGAAGATAACTAAGTCTTTCACAAGGTCCATTATCCATCATTAGGTCGGTCATGTCTTCATCGTAGTACAAATTTTTCAAATCAAGACTGGAATCAAAACTTATTTTGAACTTCAAAGAAGTGGTACCTACTCACTTAATGTGCTCACAGTGACTTATCAGTGGCCACAACTGCGAAAAATATATCTGCGTAGTAAGTTTGCTGCAATACACAGAAAGTTTCTTCACAGATTTGGTCAAAAGGCGCTGAAGAGCAGCGAATTCCACATTTTTGATGTTTATTATCATTATTTCTGTTAAATAAAAATAAAATCGCTGATCCATAAACTTTGCTATCTGAGCACTGACAGCGGTTGTATTTTCAATGCTTCCAACACTGTGAACAAAATAATTTTGACCAGTACAAATGATTTTGTTTTTAGTATTTGGTGGTTTATAAGTTCTCTGGAATATTATTTTATAACTTTTTCCACAAAGTGTGAAAATGCTTACGGCTGGGTTTGTAGCGCTAAAGCGAACAAAATGGGGTGCGTATTTGGTGGCACATTGATTAAAAAGTGGTGAGATCAAGGTTATTTTGGGGCTAGCATTGTGAGGAGTCAGTTCCATGAAACGGGTGAGCCAGTCATAAGTGAATCGCTCAATGGCATTGGGGGTTGGTGAAAGTGGTTTGCGTCGAAATTTTAGACAGTCAAACATGCCCTAAAAGTGGAACGCAGACTTTATTTGTTGCAATTTATGAAGTTTATGACGTGATTTTGTACGTTTGTGGAATGGCTGTTTGTAAAAAAAAACCTTAAAAACGTCAAAAACAACGCATAAAAGTTCATTTTTTGCAATGTAAACAAATCAAATAGCATTAGATGTGTCATAGCTAGCTTTTTGCAACCACAAACATGCGCCCGATGTTCGTCCTCGCACACACCTCGAGGTCCATCGGGTCAACCCACAAAGCTTATCACCGACCAACAAAATGTCTGCTTGTTCCACGACGAGTACCCAACCCACACTGTCCAGTGGTTCAATATTATCCAATCTTGCTCAGTGTTCATAGCAAGTTTCATTCATCGCCAAAAAACAACATAACTAACCCTCTGCCGTCCAATCCCAGCAGCCAGCCGACTGCCTGCATCCCTAAGTAAGACAGTGCCACAGGGCAGCCAGCCGCCGGAAAAGGCCCTGCTTTTGCCACGAATTGACGTCGTTCGGTTCGTTGCGTCGTAGTTGGTTGCGCGTTTGCCGCATCGATTTTTTCGCGCATTCGTGTGCATTGCCCGCTTTGCTACTGGGGGTGTGAAGGCGTTGTTGTCAAAAGTAGTCCTGTGCTTGCTTTTCGACCCGGGTCCGGCTAGCTTTCGTCCTTATTTATCGATATATTCTTCCGCCGTGGCAGTGCTTCAGCATCGGCGTTCCATTTAGAGTATTGAAATTGCTCAGACGAACATTGCATTCCTGAAGAAACCCCTAAAGCTCACGTTATCACGCAGCTATGGCGCTACGAAAGGTTCGCAACAACCTGGACCGGCTGTTTGATAAAAATCTGACTGATTTGATCCGTGGCATTCGGAATAACAAAGAAAATGAGGTAAGTTAGTTTGTTAATGCTATTGGACCTAAAAAGGGTCCTTTTAACATTGAGTTTGTAAACGCTATTAGACCCAAAAAGGGTCCATTTAACAATGTACATTTACAGGCTAAATACATCGCCGCCTGTATGGAAGAAATCAAAGCAGAACTGCGGCAAGAGTCGAGTTTTGTCAAAGCTAATGCGGTGGAGAAGCTTGCATATGTATGTTTATATATAAAATTTTCAACTTTTATCATAAAAATCCCATTTCCAGCTCCAAATGCTCGGCTACGACATCTCCTGGGCCGCATTCAACATAATAGAGGTCATGGCCAGCACAAGGTTCAACGAAAAACGCATCGGATATATGGCAGCCACTCAGTGTTTCACCACGGATAACGACGCGCTCATCATGATGACGACGAATATGATTAGAAAGGATCTCCAATCGACTAATTTGTACGATGTTGGAACGGCTCTATCCGGATTGGCCTGCTTCGCGACTCCCGATTTGGCACGGGATTTGGTCAACGATGTTGTGAATCTACTTTCGTCGAGTCGGGTCTATGTGAGGAAGAAGGCTGTTTTAGTGCTTTATAAGATCTTTTTAAAATATCCGGAATCACTTCGGCCGACATTCCCCAGATTGAAGGACAAGCTGGAAGACCCCGATCCGGGCGTCCAAAGTGCCGCTGTCAATGTAATTTGCGAGCTGGCCCGGAAAAACCCTCGAAATTACTTATTCCTGGAAAAGATGTTCTTCAAATTGATGAATACCAGCAGCAATAATTGGATGCTCATTAAGATTATTAAATTATTTGGCAGTTTAGTGCCATTGGAAGCGAAACTTGGAAAGAAATTGCTGGAGCCGCTGACGAATTTGATCAACAGTACCTCAGCCATGTCATTACTGTATGAATGCATCAATACTGTCATTGCTGTGCTAATTTCGATCTCAAGCGAGTTTCCTGGCGATTTCACGGCATCGATCCAACTTTGTGTCCAGAAATTGGGGGTCTTAATTGAGGATTCTGATCAGAATCTCAAATATTTGGGCCTTCTCGCCATGGGCCGGATTCTGCAAACACATCCAAAGGCTGTTCAAGCTCATAAGGATATCGTTCTGAGATGTCTGGATGATAAAGATGAATCTATCCGTTTGAGAGCGCTGGATTTGCTCTATGGCATGGTTTCAAGGAAGAACATCATGGAAATTGTCAAAAAGTTAATGGAACATGTCGATCTTGCTGAAGGCTCTTTCTATAGAGATGAATTACTGGCGAAAATCATCGAAATCTGCTCCCACAACAACTACCAATACATCAACAACTTTGAATGGTACATCAGCGTCCTCGTAGAAATGACCAAAGTTGAAGGCAGCAAACACGGCGTCAAAATCGCTGAACAGATCCAGGATGTCACCGTCCGAGTGCAATCGATTCGGCACTTTTCGGTCAGCCAGATGGCATTACTCGTCGAAAATGCGCATTTATTGCTTTCCGGCAACGCTGCCCAACGGAACAATGTCAGTGAAGTGCTATTGGCAGCGGCATGGATTTGTGGAGAATATTCAGAGTGAGTTACAGTAATCCATTGACCTTTTTTAAAAGTTTATTTCAGACACGTTCGCGACGTCGTCGGCGTCCTGGAATCCATGCTCCGAATCAAAATGTCTCTCGTCCCTGGTGCCCTGCTATCGATTTACATCCAAACAATCACGAAACTGTACTCAGTCTTGCTGACGAAGCACGAAAAGGAAAACGACTGGGACGCAGTTGAATCCCTCGACAATCTGATTCTCTCGAAGCTGCCAGAATTTGAATATACAGACCACCTGGAAGCTCAAGAACGCGCCTGTAATCTGATTCAAATCCTGAAGTTCATCGAAAAGCAGCATGCAGCTCGGACGAAAATGGGCGACGCTTTTGCTATGTTATTCGAAGGCGAATTGAATCCAGTCGCTGCCAAAGCCCAGAAACGTGTCCCCGTCCCGGAGGGGCTCGATCTCGATGCATACATCTACGAACCAGAGCCCGATTCTGAGATCAGTGAGAGCGAATCCGAACCGGATGTTAGTTTCCCGACAATGACAGCCCAGTCGCCGATTTATGACGCTTCTGAGCCATCTTACCCCAGCCCGAAGCAGTCTAAAAAGTCGAAGAAAGCGGAACAAGCATCGCAATATGTCAGTACGGAGGAATCTCGTCGTCAACGGCAACTCGATATTGACAGTAACCCGTATTACGTGAAATCGGATAAAAAGGCGCCGGTTACAGCCAAGAAAACATCAAATGTCAACAGTCGTAGCGGGATGAACAGATCAGAATCGCTTCTAACTGCCGCAGCCGAATTGCAATCGCCATTAGAGATTCCGGGTGTCATCGGCCTAGATCGATACTTGAAACAGCAGTCGTCGACCATGTCCTGGAAGACCGCGAAATCCGAGCGTGAAAAGACCAAAAAGGGCAAGCGAAAGGGCAAGAAGAAACGTGCCCAATCCAGCAGTGATGAAGGTGGCGACCCTGTTGTCGTCCATCACGTCAATCGAGACGATGGCGAGATGCCTGAGGGCGCGATTTCGACCGATGAAGAGAATGAAGGCAAAAACGGCCGCCCCGGGCTTTCCGACGAGTTCAAAGCACTGGATATGGATCTCGATATGCCGCTTCGAGCCGATGAAACGTTATTCGTACCTCAACCGTACCACCGACCCGAGGAAGTCGACTCATTGTACACTTTGCCAAAGTCACGCCCGGCCCAGGAAATCGGTACAGTTCAAAATGGCGAAAAGAAGGTGAAAAAACTGAAGAAGAAGGCCAAGCAGCCAGCTGAAAAGCCGAAAAAGAAGACGAAAGCGGCAGTTGAGAAGGCTGAGAAACCCCGAAAGCGCATCAAATCAGAAAAATCGGTCGAACTGAACTACACCAGCATCAGCTCCACTGGGAAGCCATCAAAGGAAGCCGCTGCCAACGCTGCAGAGCTCATCGTCGCCGAGCCGGCAACAACTAGTGCCAATGGCGCAGTGTCTCACGTTTCACGGCTACAGTCGCTCGGCCAAAACGGCGATTTGAGTGTTTTCGGAAAAGTTGATGCCGTCATCACTTCTGGGGCCGATGAAACCACCGAAGTCAAGGGTGTAGCGTTGATTAAGTTCAAAAATCGCGGAAATGATGTCCTCCGGCGATTGGAATTGAGTGTCTATGAGACTGATCGGATCACTTTGGACACGAGTTTTGGAGTTGTCGATGTGAGTATCCTTTTTATGAAATTATAACCTAAATTTGATCAATTTCAGTCGACATCTATCAAACTTCCCTTCGAACTAACCCCAAAATCGATCAATGAGCACACTCTTCACCTCAAATTCGCCGCCGTCGACCAATCCCAAAAACTCAAAGTCACTTTGATGTATTGCGTCGAAAAAGCCGATGGCATCGCGACCGAGGACCAGATCAACTTCAATTTGACCATTCCAGCCATCAGATTCCTCGTCTATGCTACCATCGGCGCGACTTCCTACGCCTTTATTCTTGCCAATGACGACCTCGCTTGTGCTTCTGAAAAGGCCGCTTCCACGCAACCCTTGAAGGCTGTCATCGACGAAATTACTGGTGCCTCAAACTTCTCCGTCGTCGAATTCCACGACAGTGCCGTCTCTCTCTACGCCCACAGCGCCACCGATGCGCCAGTCTGTGTTCTCGTCAAGAAGCTCGATGCCGAAACCTATGGTGTCAGCGTCAAGTGCAGTGATTCCGAGTTAGCCAAATCGGTGTCCAATGATCTGAAGGACCTAGTTGAAGCCCATGAAGAAGCTCAAAATGGTCAATTATCTTAACAGTTTTTATATTTTTCAATGTTTAGTAGAATAAATTTATTTATTGGTGCAACTGCAAAAAAACACAAATAAAACAAAACTCAAACACGACTTGTCGATGCTAACCATAAAAACGCAATTGTCACAGCAAGAAATAACATAATAATAATAACTAAACTTAGCAATATTAATGTTCGTCGAATTTCTGGGCGGCGATCAATAACAGGGGCGACACTGTAATAGGAAGAATCGGAAGACAGGGAACGTTGAGGCTTGGCTTGGGCGCCGACTACAAAATTTTATTTCATTCACAAAATATTAAACAAAAAAATCATACGTGGCAAAATGTATGAAGCAGGTGGTGGGTGCATTTTCTCACTTAAAATCGCAAAAACTTGATCAAAATTCAACCCAGCGACAACTTTGTATCCAATTTCACCAAATTTACACACTTTTTACGCTACAACACGTCAAAACACAAGAACGTTGCGCAGCATGTGATGTTTATTCACAAAGTTCTCAGTTTTTTCGATCGCTTTTATGCTCATGACAGGGAGGGAGAGGCGTTAAACCGAGGAAACAGGGAGAGTAAATATTTTTTTCTGCGGAGTTTTGTTTTGTGAAAAGGTTGAATGTTTGCTTTGCGGCTTCAAAATGTCGATGTTGCGTACGTTCTTTGAGTATGCACGTTTATAATTGCACTCAATGATCTTTTTGGACGCAATGCTTCACGGATTAAGCCGAAGAGTTTGTATAGCATTTAGAGAATATTGCAGTTGCCGGATTGTAAACCTTTAAATTAGTAGAAACTGCGTTTGATGTCGTTGCTATAACATTTTTCTGTAATTGTAGTTCACTTTTGCAATACGTTTTTGTAACTTTTTGAGAAGTGTCTGTCATTTAGAAGTTTGTGGTAATGTCGTTCACAATTTGTGTAAAATTTAACATGTTCTGTTTTTATTTTTTCAATCTATTAGTGCTTTCATTGTTAAAACTGTGCTCTACCGGTGAAAACGGGGGTTAAAACCACATTTTCCACTTGCTCTAATTTTTGCACGATTCATTCGTGAATCTTAACAATTGTGGCCAAGGCGCTCACCCACGACCCCTCTGGCACTTCCCCGACCCCATCGAAGACCGCCATCAGCCATGCGCAGGTCAAAGATGGGGTTTTTTCCCGTTTTTTGCACTTTTTTTTTAAATTACGGTACAAATGAGGGGGTGCCTATTTGGGATTCGCACGGTTTTAAGCCTTCTGGACAGTGCGGAATCCGATTAGTAAATTAGAACCAAAAATCGCAAGTTTTTGCACTTACCAGAATCAAAAAAACGGCGGAAATCGCACAAAATTCGTTCTGGTACTTTTGCTAACACCAAAACCGCTAACACAGGTACAAGTGAAGCAGTGTTTTTAGTTTTCTCGTGTTTTGGTGATGTAGAAACACATGATTAAAGCTACCGATTACCAAAAGTTGGTACCGTCTCGGCTTAAAAACGCCAAAAATCGACAAAAAATGGCACAAATTGGCCTTCAATTTGCCAGCCGTTCACAGGGGCACGACTTAAACAACATTTCTGAATTCTGCGTAATCTTGCGATTCAGAAACACTCATTAGAAGTGATCTACTTCAAATTCTAACTACATCTAGAACGAAAACATGTCAAAGTTTACTCGGTTTTAGGCTCTGAGATTTTAGTACCAGATTTGTCCCGTCGTTTTTCTTGACACCTTATGTTATTCAGGCACAAAACAAAGGATTCTGACCGGATTCGGCCTACCAGAATCTGTGTTTTGAATGAAAACCGGAGGATCGCACCGGTTGAACGGTGGATTCTCGTGGTAATGAGGTCGGCAAACACAACTTGGGATTAAAAAACCCACAAATTGTGTTGAACAGCGGCACAACCAGGCTCCTGACGGCAAAAATCTAACTATTTGCAATAAAATATCATCCAAAAATGCCAAAAAGCCTTTCATCTTGTTTTTACAACGCTAATATTAGCCTGAAAACTGTCACAAATTGGGGTCTTATGTTGCAGCCTGCTGCCGTTTGGATTCAACACACATTTCCACTCCCGGAAGCTATCCTTCTGAATCCGCGTTGGTAAAGCTTTGACGGACGATATTAATCAACCACGTTTTAAGTTTCTCAGAACTAATACCCATGAATAGCAAACTATGTGAAAATGACAATCAAAATCAAGGTGTTCGACATTCGATTCTTTCCTGGATCCTTGCATAATTCATATATTATGCAAATAAAAAAATACTTTTATTGTACGATGTTTTTCACGGTGTCAAGAATAGCCTAGTTTTGAATACCATTGTATCACAGGCACTGCGTTTCAAATTGGTATCATTTCCCTATGTTCCATTTATCTATCTTCTCTGTTGGCGAATTGTCCTGAGAATGTTTCAAAATACTGCTTCGGCATGCGTTTGTAGCGTTTTAGAGTTTGGTCCATCATTCATCAAAGGGAAAATTCAATCTTTTCGTTTTGTGTAAGTTACTGTATTTTATATAAATTGGAGTATTGATTAATCGGGCTGTTTCAGTTAATGCTTCGCCTTGCCGAAAACGGCCGATTTTGCGATAACTGACATCCAAGAAGCTTTCTTTGCGCACATGGTGATTTCCTCGCGCACAGCTTTTTTATACTGCCGACGGCAGTGACCTTTTAGGAGGGAGTGTTCATTTTGTGATGAATCAGTTTAATTCAAAAGTTCTCAAATTTAGATTTGAAGCTAATATTTCCAAATTTTTAGATAATACCGTTCAGTTTCATCTTCGATGTCAATAATTCAAATATCAATGGAATCACCAATGTTACATTTCACAGGCGTGCAGATCCTGCTTACACTCTCCATTACCAATATCCCATTCGATGAAATTCTTCTGGAGCTTACGAAACTTGGTAAGTTACATTTCAGTCAATCAGTTTCTCTGAATAATTCCACGTGCCATAATTTCACCACCCTTTTCTCAAATTGAAAACGACCAACAATAACTTTTAATGGTGTAAACTTGCCAGAAGACAAAAGAAGGTCAGGCTCTACCAGATCGCATTAGGATGACGTTGACAAAAACAGTTATGCATCGTCGGACACTTCAAGGAAGGTTATTTGATTCCGATAAGAACGCCAACGAAGGTTATGCTGTCGTGCTCTCATCTGGTTCTTGCTTTCCTTTCTCTCAGCTTCTGCAATTTTCAGGTCCACAATACAGTATTTCACCAGCGACGTCGACAATATTGAGATGCAACCATACTGAAGTATTGCCAGTGGCATCGTTGGGGAGCAATACAGCGATTCTTTTAGATCATCGTACATTAATATATATGATTTCAGTCCTATTCCGCTGCTGATGTCTCGGTCAACTGCAACACAATACAATGACCATTGGATGAGCGTCGTCGCCAAGCGAGCCAGCATTCCCGTTGATAGTGCCTGATATGTGGGGTTTAAAACATCTGATTGTCTTTACAAATGTCTTCTAACAAGTGAGTTTTCAGACGAAAAAAGATTCTGGCCTGCTCGGTATCGAAACAGCAACGATGACGTCGGTTTGCGGTGCAGCAACGTGGCGTTTACTGGATCTTTTGTCAAACTCCTTCAAGATTCTAACGATCGTCAGCACCGACATTTGAGGCTTGCCATGGCCCGCAAACTGATGATGAAGACGGAATAAGCTCCAAGTCGGTGTAGACCGATAGTAACAGCGCTTTGACTCGACGATGACGATGTTTCCTGGTGCTGTCAATGGATGTAATCTCCAGGAGATACCATCAAGCCGACATTCGACTAACCTTATCAATGACGTTGATGACATCTAGGACAATAGGTAGATTCACTTTTGGACCAGTGAGAGTGGCTTTCAGGGATGAAAGTGCCGTAAGCAATGAGGATGCGTTCATCGTCTTTGGCTTGGCCTTGCTTGCATGTTGTTTCAAGTTTTAGTAGTCACACTTGGGTCTGTCGAGAAGATCATCATGGTGATCTGTCACGTCGTAGATCGAAATGTAGAGCTGGTTACGAATATGCTTCCAAATAGCGGATGCTTTTAGCTTCTTTAATACTGACGTATTTCCTAGAAATATTTTTCATTTGCCCGTTTTGATTGATGTCCCTCAAGTCTTGCAGTCTCGTGTTTAGCCGTCAAAGATTACTTTATACTTTGATTTGAAATACAATATTACACATTCATTCTACGACAGCGCGAAGACGCCTAGGATGTAGCGTGATTTAGTGACTTTTTATATATAAACATTTGAAACACGTAAATCGGTCAATTGAGTTGATCTATCGGTATCAGCAGATAGCTATGACCACTGCTAACATGAAGACTTACTTGAAGCGTAATAAAAATCAGTTTCTGTTCATATTTCGGCATTTTTTCTTCAGTTGTGGAGTTTTTGGTAGTATTGACGAAAAATGTAATAAAGGATCCTGTTTGGAATGTTGTGTATACATAAAGAAATTCCCTTCACATTGGCATTACATCTCAATAACAGTTAACATAATAAAATACATCTATGCACTTATGAAATCATGTTTGGAGAAAAATTGCTTTTTTGGACGGTCCCCCGACCATGCCACGCTGGTGTCGACCTCAGGCAGGCAGGAAGCGAGAAAGCGACTGCGTGGCGACACACACAGTTTCCGTGCGGGACCAGTCAAGCAGGGACACATGCAGGGGAAAGATGGCTGCTATGTGGCTCGTATGCAGCTAAATGCGGACACACTGTACGTCGTTTCTTAAGAAGCTAACAGCCAAACACGGACGACGGCCAATCATCTGAGCCATATTTTAGCCATGATCAAGACTTGGACACAATTTGAGCACATTTGTCGCTTCGGACGGAGGGTGTTTTCGTGAATTTGAGTATGTTCCAGCTTTCTCGCCAGACTTACATTAGTGCATCGTTGGATTTAGCCTCTGTCAAGCCTCGGGCGACGGAAGTGAGAGTGCGACGACAGGACAACCGCCAAGGAGGGGAATCTGTGTAGTGCCATGCTGTGATGGGGTATGAACGGGACATGCTTATGGGTTAAACGCATCGACCGAGCATAACTAAAGTGTGATCATTGAACTTGGAGCACCTTTCGTCGTTTTACGGCCGCTGGCAAGGTTGTCCTTGCCGTGTAAATTAGCATTAACGTTGCCACGGCTACCCGATTTGTAGGTGGGACTGTATCACATGATGCATCAAGACCCATAAACATTCTATTTCTGTCGATGCACTTTTATTACCATTGCTTTTCGGTGTTTTGCATGTGATATCAAGTTGCAACAACAAAGCCGATGTGACTTGAATGAAATTCTTTTTCAAAAACAGATTCATGCCAATTTCTTCCGATGACGAAGATACCGAAGCAACTATGAGGTTAGTATCGGTTTTTGGTGGGCGTAAGCTGCCCTAAACTGCATTTGAGCTCCTATCACCCCACGTTTTCAGTGCCTATGGGCAAGTCAAATAAACGGCGGGGTACAAATCTTGGCAACAAAGTGGCAGCATCCGAGCTTAAAATAGTTCAGCCTTGCCGAGGCTCCACACCAATTCTTAAGGAGGAGCCAATGCGGAAAGGCGTGTAATGAGCGACAACGGCGTAACCGCTCCCAACAAACTTTTTTTTTCACTCAGTTTGCTTTTTGCTTCTGGTGGGTTGTGCCATTCATACCCACAATGCTCGACATCCTGATGGCGGCCGACCATATTCGGTTCCGCAACGTGTTGCATTGTTTGAGCCATGGGAACCAGGACGAAATAGAGTTGGAGGTGTTGGTTGATAGGATCAAATACCACTGTCTGTACCATATCTATATGGCTGCCGTCGCCAAACTCGAGCATGTGTATTACTGTAACCCGGATCCTATCGTATGCCAGGAGATTCTTTACTTTGATTTGGTAGGTCAAATTGGTTCTATCATCGGAAATGATGATTTTTTTGCAGTGCGGCTACCAAGTCAACTGCTACGAAGCCTCAAAGTGCCCTGAGATCACCGAGCCGATTCTCAAAAACGCCCAACTTATTTCCATCGTTACTGTAAGTCGTTTTTTTCAAAGTTCAAAAGTCATTTTGCACAAACAGCAGCAAAGTCCAAACATTACTAATAAGCATACAATTTCAGTTTGCCACTTTTTCGTGCTCCATTCCACCCTTCAAGTACCTCTGCAAAAAGTATAATCGCTATCGTGCTCGTCGAGAACTTGGCTGGTTCCTGGAGGTCATAGCAACTCGTGAGAGTATGTTTTCCACTTTTTGCATCCAATTAGCAATTCCAAAAACAGCAAGTAAAATCTGTTTTTTCCAGAGAAAGTTCACGTTGATGCGAGAGCACTTAGCTTTGAACATCTGGAGCAAATAGTGAAATGTGAAACGATCACTCGCTTGACGCTGAGCAAGTTTACCAAAGAGCTCGATGCTCTATTCTTAAGATGTAAACATCTTACATCCGTGTACACCCCGTACAACATGAAGTATCCATTTCTGCCCCAAACCCGAGACCTGACCGTAGATCTCAGTGGAATTCACGAGGTCTTCTCGTCGGACATACGGTAGGAAGAAAAACAGAAAACAAAGCGTGAGAATGTTTTGAACATTTTGCAGCATTGGGATGCACACGGAGTACTTGACGATAATGATGAACTACGCGAGTCCGTATCCAGTGGTCATGACACAATTGATGAGCTTCTTGAAGCTTAAGGTTCCGAAACTCAAAATTCAGATTGGCTTTGACTCACTGTTATCCTACCGTGTTAACCGTAGATGGGAGGTCCAGTTTGCAAAAGACGTGATAGACATGTATGCCATCGCGGCCGAAGCTGCCATGGAAAAATGTAACCAAAAACGGTGCATTGAGATTACCTTTAACTGCAAAGATGTCAAAGGTGTAAGATGATAACAAAAAATGAACGCATGACAAGATGAATCTTTTCAGATGAAGCGTTTTGCCAACTGCAAGTCAGTAGCCGCCACTGAACTGAAGAAACACATCTATTTTAAGTTGGTCGATGACGACCCAAATAACGTCATCTTCATCATTCCCATCAAAAACCGCAATTGGGCGTTCAAAGTGACGATGGCTTAAGTTCCAACTTTGGCATCTCAGAAACTCATTGTCAACAAACCTCTCATTCCTTTTAAAGTGCATAGTATCGTAGAGCTTGCTATTTATTCAAGTCTTCCGGAAACAGACAACCATGTTTACTCACCCCGTGACTACTGTCATTCCAATGTCTGCATTTACTCACTTTTTTCACTTTCCTAACCTAATCAAAACGTCATTAGATGCCACTTTTGGCACATAGCAGCAACAAACGCACTAGCCCTGCCCCTATAATCAACAGGACTAGTGCCGAACATATTTAACCCCAAGCATCTCAAAAAATGATCTCTGCTGTCTGAGCTTACTATCTCTGGGACTTTTTATGCTTCTCAGGTTTCGAATAAAGAATGTGCAGGACAAAAGACTGATGATACACACGGGTTGCAACAGGTATTTATACGGATCCTATGCCTTGGAGGAAGTTAGAATCGAAATTTGCATACAATGTTGCATATGATCTTTGATGTCGAAAGTTTGAAAACTGAAACAAATTCACACTATCCTAATGTAAGTCCCTACAAAACCGGCTACTGTAACCCTCAAGCTATACAAAATTGATTATCGAGCTAACGACGTGCCCCTAGGACCCCTGGGGGTCGCAACCTTTTCTGAAGACTGCCGCGGCCACCATTTGAGGTCTTTAGCTGTTGACACGACCTCGAAAAAAAGGTGTGAGAGAGCGACAAGTGGCGCCCGATGAAAAAAGCAAAGGGTCGCGCACACCATTAACATTACGACGGAAATGGCACCTTGAGCAAGGCGCAAATAGCTAACATTTGCTTTTTCTTGTCAGTTGTTGTTTACACCGTAAACGTAAACGAGACTACGTTGCTCTGGGAATTGGAAATGGCGCCTCGAGAAGGTCAGGCTAAGAAGCTGATGGCGATTGGCCTGGGCGCGGATAACTATGTCAGCGTGCAGTATGCCGACGATTCGAATGTGGCCATCGTGGGACGACGTCGGCGAAGTACTCTGACTTCGGGGACCCTTGGGACGGGAAAGACGAGTTCGTCGGTGAGTTGAGGTTGACTTCGGTGGTTGCGTTGAAGTCTAAAAAGCTAATCTTTACAGACTCAAAGTGGCTCGTATCTCTATGAGAGCTTCTGGGATGTCGGATGGGACAACATCCCTGTCCTGGATACCCTCTATCCGCACTATGAGCGTCGGATCATCCCCTTTTTCGAACGGGTTAACCGTTCTCTGAACGCTTTCGGGGACTTTGTTCCGTGTTCCTGCTTCTCGCGACGCCGCAACAACGAAAACAAAGTCATCTTCAAAGACGAAGACTCTCCACTGCCCCCGGTCCGTAGCATCGTCATCGACGCAACTCACTGCGACAACTTTACTATAGATAAGATCCGGTGAATCTGCCACCTAAATCGACCCATCTAATCCGCATTCTTTCAGAAACCGTCTCCACGTCCTCACCGACAACGTCATCCTGAAGCTGTATTATAAAACAACTTCGTCGACGGTCATGAGTCAGATCCAGGCTTTATGCGGCCTCGATGTTCCCCGTCTGGCTCTCCACATGGAGTTCGAAGACGTCTACAGAGCCTATCCACAACCCTTTTCATTCCGCCTTCTGCTCCTGAATGATATCATTGATCTGTACGATCGCATCGCCAGCGGCATCAAGGAAGCAAATTCGGAATATCGCTTCTTCGTGGCAATCTTCAAGTGGAACTATAAGAATACAGTAAGAAATTGATGGACATTATTAGTTTTCTTAATAAAATTTGCATCTTCTAGCTACCTGCCAAGCAAGCGATCGTTGACAAACTTCGACAACGCAAAGTCCAGTGCCTCATGACAAACGAGGTGAAGAATTCCATCATGGACTTCCGATTCCGGATGATAATCGAAGGCCGTGGAAACGTCTTCTTTGAAGTTGTCCTAAGGTCATTGGATCACAGCGTTCATGCTATCCAGTGACTAAATTACTCGATGATTGCGCGATTCTTTCCGTCCCCAGTGAATTTTATATCTAAAACCTGTCTCTGTAACTTTTTCTAGTCGAAACTTCTTGCAGCTATGATCCAGGACGTCTTTCTCAGGATAGCTAGCACCTCATGAAATAAGTACAACTGTAAATGATAAAATAAACTTCTCTATAGCGAGCAAAGGGGGCAAATGAGTTTTGGTTAGATTTCGGTGAGAAACGGCTCAAACTGACTGGAATTACACTCAAATTCCCTCCAACCCGATAACCTATGCAAATTTGGGCATTCCCAAAGCTATGATCTTACAGGAAGCCATAAATAACAGTTTTTTCACCCCCATTTTTGTCATTTGACAAACTACAGGACCTGTACACGTGGCAAAAAGCCAACGATCACAACAGCGATAACACACGTTGCAAGAATGTGTGAAAGCAGGTTGAAATGAAACAAAGAATGTAGCAATGCCTTTGTTCAGCCACAAAGTCGGAAATAACAGGTTGCAAGAGCGAGCAAAACACCAATCAGCATCAATAGTTCTAGAAATGTGAAGTGCACGTGAGCAAATCGGCGAATAGGCTTACACTTCCAAGTTATCGTCAGCAAGCATTCAATGACTTCAGTAACTTCCATAAAATGAATCCAGAATCAGAAGCAATCGGCAGATTTTCAATATCGATTGCCGCTAGCAGCAGCAGGGATTGTGCTCGGCCAAAAAAGCCATCGATGACTTGCGCATTCGGCTTTCCAAGGTGCGCAGCTGCTCGATCCCGCGCAAATGGCAGATGTGCTTCGTTGGCGGAGCTCGTCTCGTTGGCATTTTTTGGGGTATCTTACAGCAGATAATAGGTCGTTATAATGATGCTGCTGAGTTGCTGATAATGATATCCTAATTTCTTTTGCTTCAAAAACTAGCTTTAGCAAGGCTTTTGAGTTTTCAACGCTTGACATCATCATAAAGTGCGTTCGAGCTTACTTGGAAGCTTGTGGTGGATTCACATGCTCAGACGACATTTTGGACATCGGGAATTGAAGATATGATGAAAGTTATCATCGTCAGTTGTCAAAACGGTTCTTCTGACTGCTTTTGCATGGAAATTATGAGTTTTTCGCGTCACTGCCAAGTATGGCTGTAGGACCCTGTCAGGCGTATTCAGTTTGCGATTCTTACTCGACGATCAGCGCCGCTATTATCCGGCTTCTGAGTCTGCTGATTCCACATTCAGAGACCTTTTCAGCTTTGTAGAAGACGCAATTACGTCAAAGTTCGATTCAAAGATGGAAGCGGTCTTTGGCGGTTTCAACAGTCGAAGTATTTTGATTGCATTACTTTTTTTATGATCGAATCAACACCCTGAAGTCAACAAAGGCCAAGTTTGAGACCTCTTCAACTGTGACGAAGACAACATCAAGACCCAATTCCTCGGTAGGCAAGTGATAATTTCAAACAAGTTTCCACTGTTTTTCATATATAATGTTTCTAGATTTCTCCACGACCAGTGAAACAGTGAAACTGCATTTCGGGCCTATCGGCATTCTCTTACTTTACACCTCAATTTGCTGTAGTTCGGTCTTTCGTCGTCCAGAACCAAATTATCAGCAATTCTCGCTGTGAAGACCTACGACGCTTCGCTTCGGCGTAAAACCCACTCCGCCAGTACCAATCGCGGCCCGTCACTCTGTTTCAAATTAATCAGTGCCTTCGACTTTTGCTATCTCTATCTGATCGACCCGATGGCAAACAAGAACCCCGACGACACGACATCGTTTTTCGTTGACACGTATGCACTTCCGGCCAATCAGAACTCGTTTTGCAAGACTTTTCGTGGCGAAAAGCTTCTCGTCGACATGGCCACACTGAAAAATAAGAACGACAGACACACAATAGTTGAAAACATTGACATACATGGGCATGGCCACAAGCCGTTGAGTCGCTGGTTCGAAGCGCTGTCAATGCACACTACCATAGTAGGCGCTGCAGATTGATAGTAGTATTTAAGTTGCCGAGCAAAACAACTTTTTGCTCAGTTGCAAGCTTTTCTCGCATTCGTATAGCTTGCAGAAGTGCGGAGGCGGTATGCTCAGGGAGACGGATGCGTACCGGAAGGCGGCCCAGTATTGGGTCAGAACGTCTCCACCTCCGCGATCGCGACCTCGGCATGGCCTCCTATCCATGGGCAACACCAGAAGCTCAACAGCCACTTCTTCCCCAGGGTCTTTGTACCGTGAAGCCATCCGAAAGTCGAATGAATTCGCGACCCGTAAGAAGGACTACTACTTTTCGGCGCCGAATTCGATATCTCTACAACTGGTAACTTTCATAAAATTAACTTTTTACCTAACTTAAACGCACATAGTTACAGAACGGCGTCAAGTTCGCATTCTACTGGCAAAACTGCCCGGTAGATTTCTCCAACAAAATTATCCTAGAGGCGGAGCTACTGACGATACGCGCACCAGTAAGTTGCATTATGAAAAATAGTTTTGCAAAAATGCCATTCTGAGTTTGTCAATTTTTGTCGGTGAAAGTGTTTTTCTCAGAAATCCACGTCACATTTGCTCAGTGGGTGACGGATTCAGAGCAGCCTAATGTGGTTTGTGTGAGCGACGCTTGCGTGTGCGCGCACACGCAGCGACACAAACATCACATTAGGCTTGGCATGAGATCAAATTTTGAAAGAGTTGAATTTGAAACTTAAATTAGATTTGACTTTTTTTTTATTGGAAAGTTACAGAATGACATTTCAGGAAACAGAAGATCACAACAATTTGAAGGTGTTCAAAGTGATTCATCATTGGATTAACCTTTACCGTGCCCGCAGGGAACTGAAATGGGCGAAAGACGCGTTGAATTTACGTCGATGTGGGTTTGATTTGACTAATTAGCAAAATTATGAAAGTTATGAATAATTAGGTTTCTAAATTGCCATAAAAATTCAAAACAACGAAAGCAAAACAGCGTTTTCACCGATTGCATGACTTTCAAACAAAACTTGACGAAGAAGAAACTTTTTTTAGCAAACTTTGATCAAAATTTTATTCTTGATGACGTCATTGGGTTAAACTTTTTGAATTGTCATCAAAATTTGCATAGAGTGGTTTCAAAAGAACGCATTTCCCCCATTTTAGCCTACAGTAATCAAAATTTTGGCAAAATCTCGAAAATCTAGCCGGCTTTTCCAAAGTTTATTCCCAAAATTTCGAGAGAAAAGGGTTTGTCAGCATCTCGTGGCAAACCACGGGACAGCGTGTGACAACTGCCCGGAAAAAATGGCTTGGTTCACGACCATTCATTGGGCGGCGCGTCGACAAACCGGCTGCCCAGTTTTTTCTTCTTCACATTTGAAAAAAACCTCGTGCGTCGGTCCTTTGACCTTTTCGAAACGCGCTATCCTGGCTTGACCAAAGTACGCTTTGTCCAGGCAGAGACACAGTATGACCATCCAGGGTCGGCCGGCTGTCTGGTTGGCTGTCGTGCCAGGGGCAGTGGCGGCGCGTGGCCGCGAGTCTCACGTTTCAGTCTTTTTTGACGAAACCAATGCAAACAAAACCGATGACCAGAGCAAATCACATCAAAACTGCATTTCAAATTGAAAAAAAAGTTGTTTCAGCTGCCCTTCGAGTCGATGCCACCGGGGTTGGACCAGAGTTTTTGATTGAGTTGTTTGGGTGTACCTGTATTACGGAGATCGTAATCCCGAAAGTGGATAAATACATGTTCAAAGCAATCCAGCGTCAATCGCATATTAGGCACGTCGAAATGATCTTTAATCCAAAATTTATGTGGCTTCCGGAGGTAGTTGGCGTCCGTCTGAAGGCGGCGGATACCAAAAACTTCAATTATGATTTGGTTGGGTGAGGAACCATTTCAAAAAATTTGTTTTTTTGCAAATAATGACATTCCAGAAAATATATCTCTCCCGTTACGTCAAAACTGACCCTCGACATCAAATACAATTCCGTCGGAACCGAAGCCTTGAACGCATTTGCGACGCTGATGAAGATAATGATTGATTGTATGGTGATCAACTGCGACTTTGATATAATCTGCCCATCACGCTCCTATGACGCCCTCGAGAACATGGCAAACACCCTCGCCAAGCTTCACGACATTGTCATTGATGCTTACGGTCAGTATCAGAACATCAACCGCCGCTTCATGTTCACGTTTCCGTATAGACACGCTGAGGAGGTAAACATTCGCAAAGTCAAAAGTCCCTTCAAAGCGACTATTTCAGCTCGACATCAAATCTCACCTTCTCGACCTTCTGAAAAAGCAACAGATCAACGTTGTCTACCGAAAGAATCGCCGCAACGAAGGCATTTTCACGATTCCGATCAAAATGCTACCCGGCGTTCGTTTTCAATTCGCCCTTCAATAACTTTTGAGGTTTTCTTCTCTTTCCTAACAATTTTTTTATAATTTCTCTTGTTTAACCTCGCATGACAGCCACTGTCACTCTAACAATTGTATGCTAACCACATGACCTTCAGGCTTTTCGTAGTTGTAGTACCACACCTCCAACTGGAGAACGTTTATACGTTATTACTATCCCAATATCTCTTTTTAGAGTTAAACGTAATTACTTTCCACAACCTTCACGTCACTTGGCGCCTAACTTTTAATAACAACTAACTTCAAAAATTATATAATCTTTAGTTTACACTACCTTTTCTAACTTCTTTATTGTAATATCATGCATCGCAGTGCTGAATTGTCTTTTTCACGCAAACGCTGAACAAACTGTTTTTTAGTCTCGCTTCTTGCTTTTCGCTACAGACATTAAAAAAAACCTTTTTTCCAGCTTTTTGCTTACGATCATACAAATTTTTGACCCTCAGGGAACCACCATTATTCTCAGTTAACAAGATTATATTACTGTTTTCGGCAGGGATACGCACTTCTCTGGGACGCCTTTTTTTATTTTTCGGTTCCATTTTTTTCTATTTTTGACAAATGTCTTTTTTCTCTGGGACTCTTTTACTCTGGGACCCTTTTACTCTGGGACGCATTTTAAACATACTAATAAGATAATAAGACACTTCTAATAAGATTTAATATTTTAATGATTCTTTTTTTCTTGGTTCGTTTAACAACGTTTATATCTATGACAGGCAAATTGTTTTGCAAAGTATTATTCCCGCTTTTTCATGAGTATAATTCAATAAATTTTATGTAGGCACTTTTATTTGGATTATACAAACTGTTTAAACACAAATGATAATCACCAAACAGTATGTATCCTAATAAGTTTAACTACAAATGCAATTGTCAAAAACACTTTTTTAAAGTTTGAGATTGAAAACCAATTGCCACCTGGTACACAAATACAATACAAAAATTTGTTCAATTGTGTTTTACAACGCAACTGGGACAGATGTCTACCGCAGTTTCAATATCGTTAAACGTTGTACTTCGCACTCTCAAAGAAAAGCACAAGCAATGCAAACTGAAAAAACCCGAACAACGTTGTTACTTCGAAAGATGGAAACGATGAACCGTCGATATGGTGCCACAAAGTAAATAGTACAAACTGAACTGACGCAACCATGTAAGGTCAACAAAACAACAAAATGATTCGTAAAATCAAAATCAGTTTCAATATTCCAGCCCCATATAACTGTAATACCGGCAATGGGAAACAGTAAAAACATAACGCACACTAAACTTTGCACCAAAGCCATAACAACTAGTGATCTCGTTATTTTTGCGGTCACGGTACGTGCTGTTGCGTATCGGATAACGTGGATCATAAAAATAACAATGCCGAAAATAAACGGTACCACTGTAATAGCCACCATAATGACCAGAATTTGGATGAGCCAACGTGTCTTTCCGCCGTCATTACCTACGTAAAGGAAAGACGGTTCATTGAAATACGCGACAATGCTGTTGCCAGTTTCGTTGATTGCCGTTTGACGTGACGTGTTGGCATCAGTGGTTTGAAGTCCGGTAGCGATTATGTGGACGCAGTACGTAGCGATGTGGAACAGTACGATCAGCGTTAAAGTGTATTTGTTATCCATGTAAACCCGTTTGTCAGGACTAAACATGAACAGGAATCGATTGACCATACACAAAATCACTCCAATGTAAGCATTCGACAAAATTGAAAAGGAAATAACAATTAGTACAGCGGTAAAATAGTACGACTGTACTTCATGCAGTAAATAACCATCCTAAAATGTTAAAAATTACAAAGTTAATCTAAAAAAACTATAACCATACCACGTAACCCCCCAAACAATTGCCAAGCAAAACAGGGCAGCAGACAATAAGGATGAGTTCATACAACTGCGCCCAAATTGCTTGATTTAGGATGTAGTACTTGAAAGTGCCAAGGCTTTTTGATTGCGTCAGGATTAAAAAGTCCAAAAACAATCCAATTGTCAGGCTTACAATGCCGAAAGATGCTGTATAGACATGGCGGTTGATAAAATACGGTTCCGTGACAGTGCAAGAATGCATTTTCATAAGTGGAATAAAGTTAACTAATTGCGTTAACTACATTGTCGCAAAGTGTTTACCATTTTATCACCTGCTTCCTGTGCAGTTGTATAATAGTGCACAAATTACAGACATTTTTTTAAAACTAGACAGGGGAAGTGTTTTTTTAACACTGTAAAAGTTTACAGCGGGATATATAATGATGAGATTCTTTTTATACCTTGACTACACAATTTGCTTGAATGTCTGCCCTTTACATTTGTCGCATATTCAAAGTTCTATAACGCAAACCGACTAAATTTAACCATGCCTTTGCTGGTTTATAAAGGGCGAAGTAAACGAACACAAATTACACACAACGTTGCTTGATTTATTGACACCACTTTAAACAGACAAAAACTCACAACCGATAGTGCTAAATACTTCGAAAGTTGCTCAAAGCAGCCGCAATCCGAATTTTCTTCCGTTTAAAAAAAGTTTTAATAAAACGACGATACGGCGCGACACAATACAATGTACAAGAAGTATCAAAAAAACCGTGTAATGTCAGCAACACTACAACAGAGTTCATAACATCAAAACTGTGCTCAATGTTCCATCCCCAAGTCGCAGTAAGAACTGATATCGGAAATAATAACATGACGATACACAATACTGCTTGGACCGTGACGACTATCATCAGAGATCTTGCTATCCTTGCATGTCGGCTGTGTAACTTTGTATACTTTCGGACATGGACAATAAATACGACAATAACCGCCATAAATGGTATAAAGGCACTGACGAACATGACGAATCCGATTTTTGCAAACATTCGCGTCTTTCCACCGTAATCACCATTATAATAAAATGAAGGTTCGTTAAAATATTTTATCAAACTGGCGCCAGTTTCATTGAGTGCAAGAAGTCTTGTAGTTTCTGCATTCGTAGAGTTGTACGCAAATGCAAATGAGATAACTGTATACATGATAAAATGAAGTAATACAATCACTCCTAGCGTGTACTTGTTCTCCATGTATACACGTTTTTCAGGGCAGTATGCAAATAGGAACCTGTTGACCATGCACAAAATAACACCAAAATACGTATTTGCCAACATTGAAAACACAACTATTGCTATTAAAATAGTTAAATGATAAGAAGCCACAGGCTGTATTAAAAACCCGCTCTAAAATACAAACTTGCAACAAACACTAAACCATTGATAAACATACCGTAAGCCCAGCCAAACAGTTGTTGAAAAACACAGGCGAATTCACAATCAGACAGAATTCATACAACTGTGCCCAAATTGATTGGTATAAAATGTAATATTTAAACGTTCCAAGATCTTTCGACTTTTTAATTATCAAATAATCCAAAAAAAGTCCGATCGCTAAAGAAAAACATCCAAAAGGGAACATGTAAACAGATCTCCTAACAAAATAGGGTTCAATTTCAGCACAGGTATGTTCAGACATATTGCATGGTTTTTAAACAAACTGGTAAAACGTGGAAGCTTATATACTATATGCCGTAATTACTATTTAAGTGCCGAGTTTAAGTTTAAACACACCTATTTTTTTCAAATACACACAAACCACAAATTTTGTGTTATAAAATACTGTGTTTATGTTTTGTCGTGAGACTTATTACATAGTTATCTAAGTTGGCTTTAAAACTTTATATTGCACTTTCCCATCACCTGTTCGCCCGAACTTAATTGTAGGATGAAACTCATAATTTTACATCAAAGTTCACACAGAAAATTACCCCTCACTTTGGTCCCCCTCAAATACCCACCCTTCAAATTCGGCCCAAACTTTCACATTTGAAGGGACGGCCCGTCACTTTTGAAGGGACGGCCTTTCGTTTTTGACGGGACGGCCCTTCAGTTTTAAAGGGCCAGCCCTTCAGGGTCTTTCGTCGTCTGCGCTCTCTCCCTCTCCCGCGTGAGATCACAGTCCCAGGGCCCATATATGAAAATTTACGATCACGTTCGCGTTGACCAAATGCCCGTTGCACACGTGCCATAGGCAATTAAAAAATAAGCCCGAGACACATGTGCTGTAGGTAATTATAATCAAAGAGGTTGATTAAATTTTGTTCAACTCTCACGTTATTGTGGAAGTCTATAAACAACAAAACAGAGAATACAAAAAAATCTTGATCAAAGCCCTTCATTTGTTTATGCAAATGCAGGGCTTTTTTTTTGGTCACCCGCCTTCGTTTTTGAAGGGCCGACCCTTCATATATGAAAAACTTCATACTCAGTTAGAAAAGTGAGTACCCCGTCCCCTCAAATTTGACGGTTTTTCCCTTCTCTTATGAGGGTTCATTTTGTGTGTGTTTTTACTGCTTTCAAACTACAACGATCTTTGTGAAAATAAATGATATGTTGTGTTATTTTTTAAATTGCGTTGTAAACAAAAATAAAAAAATAACACGTGGGACGTTAAGGAAAATATAAAGTAGCCAAAAAACTAATATTATGAGTTACAAATTAACTTAAAACTTTTAAATGTGTTATGATCAAAAAGCCCAAAACATTTTCATTGGAAATTCCGGATGACAATACTGTGCTCCTTCATCACAGATAACATGTTTAATGTCCGTAAAATAGTTTTATTGCCACCCTTTGCCCGTTTTGTACCATTCACTGTTATTATCAAAGTGATTCGATGAGTCAACTGTAGGGTGATTGTTGCCACTGATAAGCATGGAGGTGTGCCTTTTCTCGAAAAGCTATAAAAATGCGGGTCAGCATTCTTAAAACTATACTTCGACGCCATTTTTAAGATGACAAAGTTCCTTCTCGCTCTTGGCTTTGCCGTTAGCATTATTGCATCCACCAATGCCATTGCCATTCTATTCAACAATGATGTTTCAACACTTGGCCCCGAGCTCACGACGCCGTCACCGACCATCTCGTCAGCAGCTTGTGCCGCCTTGAACGGTGTCAAATCACACTCGACCGGGCAGTGTTTTATCCATGTCAATGAAACGAAAACGTTCATCCAGGCTGAACTTTATTGTGAAGCTAACTTTAAGGGGCATCTGACTTCGGTTCACAGTGGTTTTGACAATTTGTATATTGCTGGTAGGTTTAACTTTTTTTTAAATTGTGTTAAGTTAGGATTTTTAGACTTTGCCCGTGAAACTTTCCCCTCCATTGATCAATACTACATCGGATTGACCAGACTAGAAGGCAATAGCGACGCTTGGCAAGATGACACCCCAGTGGATTACACAGACTTTAACTACAATAATAGTGGCCCACAATGCACCACTGTTGACATGAAAAGTGCTACTTGGACGAGAACTGACTGTTTTACGGAAGCTTACTTTGTTTGTAGTGTCTAGAAAACATATATGGCAGAAAGAAATAATTTTCAAAGAAATCCCCAAAACGATATAAACTGTAGTTTATTGAAATTGTTTTTAACGAATGGCGTACTTTGTGTAATTAGTTATCTAAAGAGAGGTTCTTCTTAAATATAAATCGCACCATATTCGGCGCAGCCGCCGAACTTGCGTTTGTAAAAAATTTAAAATCAGCCAGGTGAACTTTATACCGAATCGCGTCGGCAATCTTTTCAGCGATACGACCAGAAACATCACTTGAAAAGAATAATATGAGTGCACCCTTTTCACGCCGTGTCGTCTAAAAAATACATGATATAAAAAGCCAAAACTAAAAAACACTTACAATCGAATGGCTGACGATAGGATAAACAATATCTACAGATGGAGGAAGCCTATATAATTCCAAATGTGTTAGTCGATAACAAGGCTCACTATTTGCTGCTATTGTTGCAATGTTTACATCGTAGTCCAAGTTATCTACGTCTAGGCTAAAGTTAACATTGAGTTTAAATTGAAAACTGAGCTGCCTACCGGATATCTTCGCAATGACAAACCAATGACCACAATTCTGAAAATAATACAGGCATTTTGAACTTGCATTCTTTCAAAATAACTTGATTCTCAATGGATTTTCCTAGAAGACGCTTTAGATCTATAAATTCCAAGCTTACAACTCTCATTATAGCTATTTCTGTTAGATGAAAGTAAAAACATGGATGCATTAGTTTGCTTAATTCGTTGGAATTATTAATGCAGACTTTTCCGGTGTAAACAGTTTTCTTTTTTATATTAGAGGGTATATTATAAGCAATCTGAAATGTAACTTTAGAAACAAGAACATTGGAAATACGACTTACGGCTTTATATATATTATTTTCCAAATTGATAAAAACGGGTGCGTATTTGCTAGCGCATTGATTAAAGAGTGGTGAGATTGCAGCTAACTTATTGGTAGCATTGCCAGGACTTAAATCCATAAAGCGGATAAGCCAATCATAAGTAAAACATTTAATGACATGGTTGTTATGGGTAGAAGACATGGTATTGACGAATACTGAAACGGATTGTTTTAACTTTTGCAGGATCTAATAAAGCTCAAACGAAATCCAGTTAGTAAAGAAGTGGAAAAAGCCAGCAATTCAATATCCGAAAACGCGTCGACCGAACAACACACACAACTACGGTTTGCTGCAATCAATATTGACCACACCGGACAGTGCTTTTTCAATCGTTTTCTCAACATATTATTTATTCAAACGCACCTATGTGTGGCATCAGTGGCAGGTAACGGTTGAATTTCCAAATCCGACATGTCTGAAATAAAACTTTGAACGCTTGGATAGAGACTGGCAGGTCGCAAAAATTTGTGTCGCGAACCGAGTGTTCCCCAGGGTACTGTATTAAAATTATTTTTTGAGTTTTTTAATTTTTTCGACTGATTTAGACGTTTCAGTCGTTCAAGTCGACAAATTAGAAAATTAACTGAATGTTTATTTAATTGTAAAACGTAATGATCCCGCAAAACCGACCTCAATGGTACGAACAGTTGATTTTACGAATTTCAATGCGAGAGTAAAGCCATCATCATCAAGTAACAATGGACGAAATGGAGCCAAAAGCGCCGCAAAATGATACACGATTAACCTTAGTTCCGCACAGCTCGTAAGGAAACTCCAAGCCATAATCGGCCATTGACACACAGTTGCACTACGCGCACAAATCGCTACATGGTGGATTTTGAGCTGCGCGCAAGCTGCGTTTCGTCGACTTTCCATCCCAGTTCGACTTTTTTAAAATATTAATTTTACACTTTTATCCACATCATTCATCCATTTCCACTGTTCCATGGATACTAGAGGTGATTAGCGTTTTTTTGGTGTATCGCAGGGTCAAAATGGACTAAGTTAGCTCGTCCCAGCGAGGTCAGCGGCGAACCCTCTGGTTGCGAGTTTAGAATCCGTTAAGCTCGAAGGTCTTACTGATAATCCTGGTCGGGTTTGTCTTATCTTGTCCAGCAAGCTCTGTTTTATTGTTGGAGTAACAAAGATTGAAATTTTATAACGGATTTTGGGGTTATTAGAACCAAAAACCTCAAAGTTGACATGACGAAGTAACATTTTATATATTTTTTTTCGCAGTTTCACGTTATTTTGCTAAAATCTATAACGAACACGTATTTGTAGTTACGCCAGAGTAATGTGGGATGGTCTGAAAGGCTAAGCAACCCTTTTGTAAATTTTCAAAAATGAACCCCCTTCGAAGGCACTGCGAAACGAAGTATCTCCAGACTGCATTTTATGATATCTGTGGTATCAATGTAATCATATTAAATACTTAAATACAGTTTTAAACCACTTTGAAGCTAAAACTGCGAAAAAAAATATATAAAATGTTACTTCGTCATGTCAACTTTGTGGTTTTTGGTTCTAATAACCTCAAAATCCGTTATAAAATTTCAATCTTTGTTACTCCAACATAAAACCAGAGCTTGCTGGACAAGATAAGACAAACCCGACCAGGATTATCAGTAGGACCTTCGAGCTTAACGGATTCTAAACTCGCAACCAGAGGGTTCGCCGCTGACCTCGCTGGGACGAGCTAACTTAGTCCATTTTGACCCTGCGATACACCAAAAAAACGCTAATCACCTCTAGTATCCATGGAACAGTGGAAATGGATGAATGATGTGGATAAAAGTGTAAGATTAATATTTTAAAAAAGTCGAACTGGGATGGAAAGTCGACGAAACGCAGCTTGCGCGCAGCTCAAAATCCACCATGTAGGAGAATAAGGTGGGGCTGTGCGCGTAGTGCAGTTGGACCCCCTTAAGTTCACAGGTGCCCTGAGTGTCGAGTCCGTTTTTGCTTTTGTCATCACTTTTAAAACCGACACCAACGATGGATCCTGTTTCCGCTGATGCCGACGATTCATCGCTGTCCGACGTTCATCGGATGTTCGCAAAGGTCATCTTTGGCGTTGCCTTCGTCGTTGTCATCATCGCCGTCTCGATGAATACTGCTAGCGATCGTCCTATTTCTACGACGGACTGTGCCAAGTTGGGCGGAATCAAGTCACGATCGACGGACCAGTGCTTCATCCATGTCAACGAAAAGAAAACGTTTATCCAGGCTGAACTGCATTGCGAATCCAAGTTCGGCGGTCATCTGTCTTCGATTCACAGCGGTTTCGACAACTTGCTTGTTGCCGGTTAGTTGGGTGATTTCGTCAGAACATTGTTAATTATGCTTTTCAGACTTTTCGCGAGAACTCTTCTCAGACACCGATGAGTATTACATTGGCTTGACCACCGTGCATAATGATAAGAAGGCGTGGCAGGATGGAACTGAGGTCGATTATACAAACTATCATTACCAATTTGGAACCCAAAAGTGCACAGGTGTCAGGCTGGTGAATGCGAAATGGTATGAAATCGATTGTTTTACTAAAGTGTATTTTGTTTGCAGTGTTTAAATTGTAATTTAACTGTTTGGAAAGTTTTTATTTTGAAAATAAAAGAATTTTATGAACTGAATCGTGTTTGTTTGCAAAAAAGGGCAAAATTAGCCGGGATGACTCGATCGATGCAATCATCACTTTTCAAAACACAACCCCATGAAGCGCGCGTGGACCTCACGCATTGTTTACCCCAACTTTCCGCGCCCCCGCCAGTCAACCCATTCCTCCGCCACGGCAAGTGGTCATCGTTTTTCGATCATCTCCAAAGCTGTGACGTGACTACCATCCAGTCTTTCCACCCTTTTGTACATTTCCTCCATCATGGCATACCCCGATGCACCTGTTGTTCGTAAGGACGAATTCAATTGGCCATCGACTTTCTTATTTTTCTTCTTAATGGCAATCTGCTTTTACCGTGCCTCTGGCCCGCTCTGTGTCCTCAGCAATGGATGGGTCTCCCACAAGACGCACCAGTGCTTCATCCCGATAGCCGAGGAAATGACTTACCATGATGCCGAAGCCTATTGCAAGCGGGAATACGCTGGACATTTGGCCTCGATTCACAATGACGGCGATGCCAAGGCACTCAATGGTAAGTAATTTCGCATTTTGATCGTTTTTATATATCGTCATCGAAATTTCAGACCACATCCGCAAGGTCTTACCATCCGTCGAGTACTACCACATCGGTCTCAACAAGTACGCGTGCAGCGACTTCATGTACCAGGATAACAGTGCCGTCGATTTCAAGCCCGAAGGCTTCGAACTGGAAGCCGGTTCATGCACGTACATCAGATCGGAGGATCGCCGTTGGTTCGAGGGGGTGTGCCTTCGCAAGAAGTCCTTTGTCTGCAGCAAGCCTGACACTTTTTACGATCGTTTGTTGAAATGATAGACTAAGAAGTGATTTTAACATTGTAAATGTCTGACTTTTATGAGTGATTGATTCTGTTGTGATGAAAGTGGAATAAATTTGTCATGATTTTACATTGGTTTGAGCATTGGGGATACTGTAGGCATACAATTTGGTCATGAAAAATTGAATTTCAACATTTGTCAGCATTTTTGACGTGCAAATGATCAATACAGCAGGCTGGTCAGACAGGTAAACCCAGAGAGCCCAAGTCTGAGCGAGAGTGGGAGTTATTGACACCTTTGACCCTCCCATTCCCCACCGCCCACGCAGTTCGTCATTCTCCCTCCTTCCAACCACCGCCCACGCAGTTCGTCATTCTCCCTCCCTCCAATCACCTCAAAAACCCGTCTAAATTCCATCAAGATGTGGCGTCCGAACAACTATGGCAAGGCCCTCATCGTCTTCCTCATCTTTCTTGGCGTCTGCGTCTACTACTATCACAAGAATCTCCCCCCACCACCAAGCTGTGAAGACCTCGGTGGCATGTACAAAGCAGACTCCCATCAGTGTTTCATCGTCGTCGACAAGGAGCTGACACATTTCCAGGCTGCGGGTTACTGTAATTCCAAACTCAAGAGGAGCTTCTTTGTGGCTTCGATCCCGAGCCAGCCGCATAACCACTATGTCAGTGGTAAGTCAAAATCATCATTTTTCTTTCAATTTATATATAAAAAGTCTAAAATCATCATTTTCAGACTGGATCCGCACAAACTACCCCCACATCCGGCACTACTACATCGGCGTGACTGTTGATAGCACTACTCCCCAAGGCTTCTCGAATGAAGACGAATCTGAAATGCGTTACTGGCCCGAGGGTTTCAAGCTCAAAGATCACTACTGCACCATGGTTGACGCTCGCACCGAGGAATGGCACGAAGTGAGTTGCGACAAGAAGCTGCATTTCGTCTGTGCCACCAAACCGATTAAGAATTTTCAACCGACTGTGGATTCTATGTGAGTTGATGACAAAACATTCTAAACTTGGCTTACTGTAACTTTTTAACTTTTCAGTGTTGAAGCAAAGTTCGACCAGCGCCCTCAAAGTTCCGAATTCTAGCTTCAAATCGTGATCATACTGTACATTTTTGTAATCTTTCATCTTTATTGAGTATTAGCATTTGTGTTTCAAAGTGATTATAAATACATTATTTCAATTAATTACATTTGGGGATACTGTATCAGCAAAATCAAAAACTTCACTTTGATTCGTATTTTTGACCTTCAACATGATCGCATCCAATAGCACTAGGCATAGTTGTTTGTTCATTCTGGGAAGCTGCATCGCCGTGATGACGTCTTTGCCAATGGCACGGATCTGCTTTTCATCGATAAAGTTGGTGATGGCCCCTGGGAGGTTGTCAGCGAGGAAAGCGTCGAGTCTGCGTTGAGTCAACTCGGCTCGGAGCTTCTTTTCCTCATCACTTGGGACGATTCGCGCATAAGCTGAGGTCGTGAAGAAGGTTTGCAATTGCTGGACGATGTTTAGAAGGCATTCTTCGTCGATGAGGCGATTCAGAAGTCTGCCGAGATGATATTTAACATAGGCATTGAAGACGAGATTAATAAGATTAGCGATAAGATTGACAGTGGCAAGGTACCAATCTGATGCGATTCCGGCGATTCGTACCATGAAGAACATGGCGGCGTCTATTGGGGTTTGGGTAAAGTTGTTACGGGCTTCCGACGACGGCAAAGTTTCTTCATTAAGAATTTTCCGTCTCGAAAGTTCCAAATTATCCAATGCAATCTTGCTCGAATAACCTGGCGGATCGCATTCCGGACTCGCCGAATGTGGCAAAAATGACTGCAAACTCGAAGTTTCAGAAACACTAGCCGCAGCTTCTTCGGCTGGACTCGGCGCTTCAGCGGAATAGGTCGTCGGCGCGAGGACATTGGCCAACACATTCAACAAATACGGCTTCAGATTCTGTCCTCTTTCTCTTTGAAGCTTGCTCGGAACGCGCCTCATCGCATGAATAGGGTTCAATTGCGTCGGATCAAACCCTTCTCGCAATTCCGCGTCATTCGTCAAAAACGCGTAAAGCAAATCAGACCGCTTTAAATTCGGCTGTAAGCAAAGAGCCTGGACAAAACTCTCGAAAACTTGTCTCTGCGTGTCCATGAAGGACCGATTCTTGGGTTGGAAGATGTTCCGATCCGGCAATGTTCCTAATTTCGTTGCAGGACCGTGGAATCGGATTAGTTGTTGCTCCAGGGTGTAGAATTCTTCGTATTTACGGGCGAGAGTCCAGGTTGTTTGAAGCTCGTCATAGGACCCAGATTCGCTGGATGAGCTTGTCGCGATAGTGCCGTTGGTGTATAGGTCAAGGCGTTCCATTTGCAAAATATAAACGTAAAAAATTCGACCATCTAAAAACCTTTTTTTGAAATTGCCCCCAAACTACAGTACCCTTACCAATTGGATCCTTCCTCGGCTCAATCCTCGGCACAGTGATAATCCACTTATTCAAATTCAATCCAGTGTCAAACAACGCGATTTGCGAATCCTCAATGAAGCCATCTCCCGAAAAGACGTCTTCATCGGTGGCATCGTAGCCCATTTCTTCATCAACGTCGAACATGACCCCCCGATCGCCCTCGGCATCGCACTCGTCGGCAACTTCTGGTTCATCGCCATTTTCGAAAGAAACACCATTTGTAAATGCCTGGAAAAGGCGATTCCGAAACTGCGACAATGAAAAACTACTCGGCGGCGGTGGCTGCATCCGTTTATCGGCTTCATCATCTGCAGGCCGGACAAGTTCGACAACATCTGGTGGAGCACCGCATAAATAGCCGAGATAGCATTCACTTTGGCAGAATGGAACTACATAAGGGTAGTTAAGCCTATTATAAAGGTCTTTGTAGACGGCTTCGGTCACTTTTTTCATCAAATTTGGGTCTTTGGCGTCGACAGCGCGATGGAAGTCTTCCGGGATCGAGGAATCTTCGAAGCGGATGTGGTGTGGAGCGGAATCGTGAATATAGTCGGAATAGAGTTGCCAGGCGTCGGAGTGAACTTCTTCGAAGCTTGAGGAAGCTGTCTGAAATCTGATTTTTTGTCAAAATTACGGTATAAAACCCAAACCTCGCAAGTTTGAACATCATTATGCAAGTCATGGGCCTGTAAAAAGCAATCCAAAAAGTGGGCTGGCCCTCGAATATCATGTAAATACACATAGAAGCGGTGTAGCAGTTTTGGATCCTTGACAATATCGATTAATTTAAGGCTGAGAAGCGAATCCGGAACAAGCTTCGGCGTACTTTCAGTCAGCTTAGCAAGGAAGTTAGTCTTCTCAGACGGTGGAATTTCGATAAGTGGGATGGATTCCATCTCGTTCTGAGGTTCCAGAAGTGCGAGAATCAGCGAATTCAAGGTGTCAGGATTTGCGAAAAAGTCGAGAATCGGGACGAGAATCGACGATGTGACGATTTCACGGAGGATGTGACGGACACAGAGGGATGGCCAGGGGCGCTAAAGTTGAAAAGTTTAACATTGTTTGTTGAAAATTGTATAGTAAGGAGGCTTACAGCTTTTTTATTGATTCCCGGCGTCGGCATTTCAACATCATCATCCGGACGCCCTCCAACTCGAGATGGATCTACTAGTTTATCCACAAGGAAGTCGGCGACGGCACGAAGGTAGTCGGATTCATTTTCTCTGGATGTCATGGCGAAGTGGAGATCAGGCATGGCGTCGAGGAGCTGTATTTCCAAAAGTGGTGGTGGCAGGTTCTACAAATTGATCAAAATTTCACTCAATTACAGTATCCAGCCAATTAACCAACCTGTTTATGCTGCCTCCGAATCTCCTGCAAAATTCTATCCACATGCACCAACGCTAATGGAGCAATATCCTCCAAAATAAATCCAGCAAAGTCAAAATCCTTTGAATTCTTTAAAATCAACGAAGCTGCATGCCGTATCTGATATCTACAACCAAAAAATGCCCATTATTGTCGAAAAGTCCAATCCAACTCACTGTATCTCCCCCACAAACGCATTATCCGCACTTATATCCGTCTTGTACCATAAATTTATATAATTTTCGATTATTGTAGCGACAACTTCCTCCATCGCATCGTTGACCCGAACTGAAATCTTCAAAGCTTCCCATGGCGGCCCCGAAGAAGCCGCCGATGTACTCGATCGTATTGACGAAGCTCGACTCCGTCGCGGAGGTGCTGGAAGCGGTTTTACCTTGGCCGGTTCGGACGTATTGGTAGATTTGTCTAAGGAAAACGAGAAAATCACGGCTTCTTGGAGGATTTTTAGATTTGACGAAGTCACTATCTTCGGAGCCGACCAGAACCCAAAAACTACTGCTCCTATGTAAATTATGATAGACAGTGGACTGTAATTTATATATAAATATGTGATACAATGCTAAAAATGTGTTTCAATGTGGTTAGATGACTCACTTCAAGGTCCAATAGAAAACGACTCCAAGTAGAGCGACAAAAGCGCATTGTGGGACGGATGGTTGAAAAATCATGTTCAAAATGATAGTTATTAGTATCAGTTGGTTAAAAAGAAATCAATGTGGCACAATGGCAAACATTTCGGGCCATTGGGGATAAGCCACGGGCGTCTGGGTCCGCGACGCATGGGACCCCCCAAAGGACACGATTTTCATTGGACGCGTTTTGCCAGAGATTTACATTTTTTCCTTTTTTTAATAAAACTTTGTTAATCGATTTAAAACACCAAAAACCAAAATTCTAATAACATTTATTTACTCAATCTATTAATAGTCCCCTTAGAATTCTTAGAATTCCCAATTTTGGCCAATGAAAACCTTTTTTTCGAACTCCTCCACCCAAACTGCCTCAAAATGTAACGCCGATAAGGCCCAACAAAAACCAGGGTACACAAAGTGTTAGCGAGGCCATGAAAACATAAAACTTGTTCAATAATTGTAACAATGTCAATTTCAAACTTTGGATTCCAGCCCCAAACATACAGAGCGAACAAAAATGGAACAATAACCATAATTGTGCATAGCACAGCTTGCAAAAATGCAACTAATAATAGCGGTTTCGCCATTTTAGACGTCATATCAGCCGCTTTTGTTTGATAAAACACGTTCCACAGGAAAAATAAAGTGCATCCGATCAAGATGACCACCAAAACAAGGATGGCGAAAAAAATAAACTTCAAAAACATTCGTGTTTCTCCGTCATTTTCGCTAATGTAAATAAATGTCGGCTCGTTGAAAAATTGATCGAGAATGGCACCGGCTTCGAGGTGGGCTTTTAGACGGGTTGTTTCATAGTTACTTGATGCCATAATGATAACGTATGCAAAAGCGACGAAAATAGCGACGTGAAACATTGCAATGCCGAAAATGACCCATTTGTTGTTCATCAAACCTCGCTTATCAGGCAGAAAAACAAACACAAATCGATTGATCATGGAAAGACTAGCACCGTTGTATGCGCCGATGAAAGAACAGAAAACAAAAATGGTTGAAAATACTGAAAACTCGTAGGAGCCCGTTTGTCGCATCAGAGGGCCGGCCTGAAATTTGGTAATCATCATGAATTTTGTTAAATTGCGAGCAAACACTACCATATACCCTCCCAAGTAATCCTTAAACATGACAGGAAGCACCAAAATGAGGCTCGATTCAGAAATTTGTGACCAAACACATTGATTCAACAGGTAATACTTAAAAGCACCGAGTTTCCGTGATTGCGTTAGAATAATGTAGTCCAAATAACCGCCAAGCATAACGCTAAACGTTCCCAAACAGAGAAAAGCAATCGATTGGGTCATCGAATAGTTTTTCATTGTAACTGTGGGGGTGGTAGTAGTGTTCTCGAAGGGCGACATTGCCGAAACTGACAGAAAACTAGATATTTCAAATGTATGAGAAATTTTATGACTAACTAATGTAAGCGAAACCAGTTGCGTACGTTTTACTAGACTGCTGTACAGTAAAAACAAAAGTTTTCAGGTGCCATTGCAAGGTGAAATTTGGCTTTTTAAACTTATTAACTTTCATTTTTTTGCTTGTGACAGTTTGGTTCAAACAAATCAAAGGTAGTTCTTTTTGCAGATGTTAAAGAACTTAGCCATTGATGATTGCAAAGGTCATCTTGTTTAATGGCACAATTTGTTGAACTTTTTTTGAACTTTTGACAGTTTTATATAATAGACAAACTCAAATTAATGCCAAAAACTATGACTATGGATTAACCTGCCGTGCCGTCGGCGGTGACCGATCACGCTCCTCATCCTTCCCAATCGCTGTCGCCGCTTCTGGCGATCTTTCATTCAAGCTTTGCGTCTTTTCAGCGAGAATTTCATCCACAGACTTCACTGTCGGGGTCACGGTCTTCTTATTTCGACCACTGCTGACTGTCGCCGGCGTTACCACTTTGGCATTCTTGCCACTGTTACTGGCCTTCTTCTCACCGCTGTTTTTGCCGATACTGCCTTCCGCCGTGGCATTACTTCCTTCTTGGGTTTGAGTACCATTTTTGCGGCTTTGATCTTCCTGGGTTCTTGATCGCGGTTTCTCGCCAGATGCGAGCGGCTTCTCAGCAGATGCCGACGGCGTTTGACAAGAAGCACGGGAAAAGCTTTTCGTTTCGCAGTCTCCGAAGGATAGTCGGACGGAATTCGGAGGTGGTTCGGCTAGGATGGTCATGGCGAAGGGGCTTAGCTGAAGGGCCGGGGCCATGGTGAAGCTTGGAGGCAGACGCGCGGCGACGCTTCGGATCGCTTTGCTAGTGGTTTCGAGGAGCTCGGGTGGGAGGGATTTGAGCATGATCTGGAATTAATTGACTTTAAAACAGTTAAAAAGAGCAATTTATAACCTGAAATATGGTCAACGTCGACCCCCCAACAATATGCATCAGAGTCCGATGCGCATTCAACTTCGCCGTCAACTCTTCGACCCAATCAACGGCCCCCTTCGCCGGCACCAGCGGCTTGTCATAGGCCGTAAGTTTAGGCCGATCATAGACCCTCAAATATTTCGCAAAGTCCTTCTTGACCCCACTTCGATCAATCGGCTCCAATCCGTAAATCTCTCCCAAAACGCAGACGGCATTGAACGCCATGACGCCATGTTCCAAGGCCGGGGCAATCACACTTGCATGTTGAGCGATGGCTTTTCGTTGTTTTTCCATCCATTGCTCAGTTTCGACAGTTTTCTTCAACCAACTACCACTCATTTTGATCAAAGTTCGAAGCCGGAACAGACAAGCGACTTCGATTGGGGTCACCGTGTACCGGATGACACCAGCTTCGGCGGATCTGTCGCCACCAGGGCCTTTGACGAGGGCTAAACTAACCCAAATTGACAATTTTAAAAACAGTTTGTAGCTCACCAGCAAGTCTCTTTTGCAATTTTGGAAGATCATTGTTCAGCACAGGAACTTTGGCCCCCGCTTCAAGTTTATCAGCGACCGCCTTCGCCGCGGCGCGACTGTCTTCCAGCGATCCCGTATCGGTCGATGTTTCATTGGATGTTCGACCGAAGCACTTTTCTGACAAGGGGACTTCGTACAGCTTGCGGATGTCGTTGGAGTAGTTTTTCAGGACTTTTCGCTGTAAAATATCACTTCATAAAAACTTCCTTCTGATTCTATAATGCAATACCGTCCAAGTCAAAAAGTACATGAGAGCAATAACCCGATTGAGCTCCTCATCAGTGGCAATCCCGGCACTACTTGCGCCACCAGCTTTCTGGCGATATTTGTTATCGTTTACATAGACTTCCGGTAAATGGTAATTGTGTTGACGACGTGGTGGCTGTGCCGTGAACCGATCAGCCAACGTGCCAACAAAATCGAGTTCCTCGTCTTCGGGGATAGGGGCATATTGGGTCCGTTTTGGCTTGCAAGACATGGCTTATCAGAAATGTTAGAGGATCCATCGTGGCAAATGGATGGGTGTGAAATTTCCATACGATTCATTGTTTACATTTCGGGAAAAAAGGCAATCCGCTTTGTAGATCGTTTTTTAAAGAAAGGATGCCGAGCTGGCCGTTAGCGGCCAGATACCATCAAAGGTCGGCGTCATACGATTTGCCGCAGATAAGCAGGACTGGCACCGCTAACGACATTAGCAGAATAACTACGCCCATCCGTTTCCTTGATTTGTTTATCCGTTTGTTTACAATGCTAATAAAAGAAAATTCCGAGCTAAACAATCTCATTGTATTCCATTGTTCTTGGAAGGATTGTAGGCTGTGTATATTGTAAATTATTAGCTAGTTATAAGTTGAGTAGTATTTAAAATCCACCAGAAACAGCTCCATCTTGGATCGACGAATCGGTAGCAGCGAGTGGTTCCTTGGCATTATCACCCGCCAAATCTGCAGGCAATACGCGTTTCAGTGTTGAGGCGCAGGTTAAAAGCATCACACGAGTGCCAATCAAAAAAATTCCTGAATTTAAACGGTATTTTTTTTTGCAAAGATCAAGCGAAGGATGATTTGCTTGTAAAAAAGTTAAAAAATTTGTTTACAGGTTTTTGCGGCCACCAATATCAAACCATTTTTGGCAATGAGTGCCATGGCGGTCATCGTTTCTTGCACCGACAAAGAATCGAAGTAGACAGAAAATCGTCGTATGTATAATAATACTTTTTTATTATGTATCCATACTCAACACAGAAAAAACATGTGAACGTATCGATTAAAAAAACTAAATAAAACAAGTTTAAAACTGCGTAAAAAATTGAAAAAAATAAAAAAAATTACAAACTACTGTTCTACAACAACTAGTTTTATGCCAATTTTTTCGGAAACGCCGTTCAAATCATCATTGCTGATTGAAGAACCTGTAGGCAGTCGGATTCCAACGATAGCGGTTCCGGATTTTGAATTTTCCTGAATATACAGCATCGTGCTCTTGACAACCAAGCCAAAAAGAAAAATGGGAAGCATCGTGATGTTGTCGCTGCCGTGAACAAGAACTTTGCCGTCGGAATCGCGAGCTGTTGTGAAGCGCCAGGAAGGATCGGGCTGGTCGGGGTCAAAATCGGTGGCCAGAAGACGTGTGATTCCTAAAAATAAGGCAAAAACAGATTAGTAAAGAAAAACTTGTCACATTAGAACCGACTTACCGTAGAAAACAAATTCTGGATGTGTTTTGAGAGCGTCAAAGGCTTGCTGGCCAACAATCGGCGTCTTTCCGGCTTGCAGGCGGACGTAGGCAAGGACTTCTTTGACGCCAGTGTAGGTTTCATCGGCTTTGATAAGGACGCGGTTGTCGGAAGTGAACGTCAAAATAATCGTCGGTGGAGAAGCCAGTTGAAGCTGCGACAGTTCCTTCGGCAAAGATGTCGTCGATTCGGCTTTAGCGACATCCTGAAAGGGTTGATTTAAAAATAAAAAACAAACATAACACCTACAATTTCACACGTCGAAATGGTATTGATGGAAACTTGTGGCACAAGCGTATTGTCAACGTTGATTGTGATGGAAACAATTCGAAGTTTGGCACCTTTGAATTTGAAGCATTTGATCAAATGCGTTTCATCGGAATTATCCGAAAAAGTACAAATCTAAAACCCCAACTTGTCCATAGACGTAGTAAATGTAAAACTAAACCAACCTTAACATTAGGAGCGTTACCAACGTCGATTTCCCTCGTAATAGTAAACGGTGGAGTATCATTCAAGATAACAGGCAAGATATTGGTACCGAACTTGATCACCAAGTCCCAAGTGCAAAACTGTTGCACCTCATATCCATCAAGATTTCCATTTTTGATGCGGTTTTGCAAAAAAGTAATCATGAAACCGCGTTTATCGGGTGCCGCTCGATGCAACTTCAAGTTTGGAAAAAGATCACGCAGCACTGCCACCTCGGTTTCTGAAGCAAATTTCGGAAAAACGACTTCGCTGACTGAGGGGTAGTCCGCAAGGGCTTCGAGAGGGTTTTGGCACTAAAGATTTTGGTCAGTACAGTGGTCTGAGGAAACGAAAACGACACCCACCACTCTGATAAGTTTCCAACACTTGTCTTTAAACTTTTTTAGAAGAACTTTAACCTTTGATCTAGCAATCGGAGTATGACCTCTGGTATCATCGAGTACAAATATAATCGTCCCAACAATCTGCTTCAACGGAAGGAAGTAAATGTTTGAAGACAAACTAATTCGGCAGTTTTCGATTAACTCGATAACGGTGTATCCAGCTTTTTGAACGGCTTCCACTGAGCTTCGGCAACTTTCAAAGAATGAAAAACTCAGAATGTAGACGCCGTTGATGGCCTTTGGTGGAGCTTCTCGGAGAAGGGCTTTGACGGCATCTTCGACAGTTTCGGCACCGTCGGTGACAAGAGCAGTAACTGGGCCAGTTGGTTTAAAGAGATAAACCGTGGTTATATTATCAAGAACGGCGTAAACGTCAGAAGACATGCTAAAAATACAAAATAAAAAGTGAAAGTACATAATCAATGATCATATATATATTATGGTCATCTGACCAATTTAAATTTAATTAATACGATAAACAGGTACAATCTTTATTTGGCAAAACCACTATAAATGAGTCACAATTAACATCAAACAAAAAATCTAATCAAAATGGCTAGCCTATTATAGTAGTCCAGTATCTCGTTCTTTATGTCCCTAACAATTTGTGTCCTATAATTCCATGGAAATATCAAGACAATGTGTAGGTAGTTTCTTTTCAGAAAAAATGTTGATTCATTGCTAGCCTTTGAAGCATCATCTTAAAAAATGACGTTGCGAGCTAATGGGAACGAGTGAGGGCAGCACTGACAATAACGGTCTGAAAAAAGGGAAAGTCGACAAAATTTGTATATAAAAACACGTGGAATAACAACTCGCCGTGGTGAAAACATGCCAACCATCTCCGAAACGTTGAATGACGTGAACATGTCAGAGATGACAAAGTAACGACAGCAACAATGTCAATGATGGCACTGTTCAGCGGCAGATTTGAAATGGCGGAATTAGAGAATTAGGTATGCGGTTGAAAGTGAAAGCAAACTGTCAATAAAGGTGTTTGGCAAAGTGCGCGTCATAGCAAAAACTGTTTGTTGCAGATTTAAAAAAAAACTAATTTACTTTATTGCGAAAAATTCTTTAGTTTTCCTCAAACAGCAAAACAGACGACTTCACGACCGATGCGATTCAAAGTTCATTCAACTCGCCAGCTCGCGCAGTGCCCATTCCACCGTCGTTTAAGTGCTTTGTTTATGGTTTGTTCACAATCCAAGAGAAGACAACCATTGTTAGCGTAAATGCTATTAATTCAACGCAATTTGAAATTCGATCTTCTGTTGCCTATCCTTTCAGCATCTGTTTCGGCCCTAATCGGATCTTTTTTTATATTTCGTGACAAAAACCGTACACAACACCTTTAAAATTTATTAAAACGAACAGAGAATATGACAAAATAACCATCAGTCAACAAGCAACACCAACTTGATACCGATTCGCTGAGCAACACCCTTTAAATCTTCATCACTTACCGTCGATCCCAGCGGAAGCCGAATCCTGAGTTCAGTGACTTCGGATTTCTGGTGCTCCTTGATGTATAGCAATGTGCTATTGACCACCAAGCCGAAAAGCACAATCGGAAATGTTGTAATGTTGTCACCGCCGTGGATGAGAACTTTGCCATCGGCGCCACGGAAAGTTTTGAAGCGCCACAGGGGGTTGGGATGAGCGGGGTCAAAGTCGAATGCCAGAAGACGTGTGATGTCTGGATCAAATGTAAGATCATTTAAAAACGTGTGTAAAAGGATGAAATGAGTCAACTAACCGTAATAAATAGAATCGGGATGCTTTTTCAATGCATCAAAAACCTGTTTTCCAACTTGCGGTGCCATTCCGGTTTCAAGGCGGACATAGGCAAGGACTTCATTGGTGCCTGTGTAGATTTCATCGGCTTTGATGAGGACGCGGTTGTCGGAAGTGAACGTCAAAATGGCTGTCGCAGAATGCAGTCGAAGTAGAAACAGTTGCTTCCGCACAATTGCCATTCTTCTGACCTTATCAATTTTGTAGTCTCGGGATACTTGCACTAACTGAACTCCAATAGGTTGTGACATGTTCTTCAATTCGGCATCACTGATCACAGAGCCTATTGGTAATTGGATTCCAAGAGTAGGAATATCGCATTTTTGGTGATCCTTGATGTACTGCAACGTGCACTTAACTACTATTCCAAAAAGAACGATCGGAGGTATAACGATGTTATCTCCACCATGAACGAGAAGTTTGCCATCGGCGTCGCGGGTCGTCTTAAAACCCCAGGATGGATGGGGATAGTCGGGGTCAAAATCGAAGGCCAGCAGACGTGTGATGTCTGGAATTAATGCAAGTCAATTGAGATGCGATAAATCAACATACCGTAGTAAACGGAATCAGAATGCTTTTTCAAAGCGTCAAAGGCTTTTTGGCCGACTTCTGGGGCCTTTCCGTCTTGAAGACGGACATACGCGAGAACCTCGTTGGTGCCTGTGTAGGTTTTACTGGCTTCGATGAGGACGCGGTTGTCGTTAGTGAACGTCAAAATGGTCGTTGGGGAAGGGTCCACGGTGAGCCGGGATAGTGCATTCGGTAAAGTTGTTGTAGATGCGGCTTTATCGACATCATCGTTATGGGATGTTGGAAGATTAGACAATTTTGTCGGTTCATTCACAGTAGTACTTGTATTTTTCTGAAACTGGCTTATTTAAAGTGGAAACAGTAGCAGAAAACCACCCACGGATTCACTCGTCGCAATGGTCTTGAGGGAAACTTGGGGCACATGCGTTCTATCAACATTGACAGTGATTTCGACAATTCGGAAAGCTTCACTTTTAAATTTGAAGGCCTTTAGTAACGGCTCTCCATCTTCATCGACACGGATCTCAAAAAGATTCGTTTAACGACAATGTGTACTAGGGACAAGAAAAACAAACCTCAACATTACGCACATTTCCAATATTAATTTCCTTTGAAATTGTATAAGGTGGCGCTAAACCACACATTGGAACGGTATCACGTTTGTCGCCAAAATCGATAAGCAGTTCGTAGCGTAGATAAGGTAGCACTTCACATCCGTTGAGGTTATCCAGGGATGCGAAGGTGATATCCCCGGGGATTTCACCCGGGGGATATCCCCGGGGATATCACCCATTTTTTGATTTCCCCCGGGGGATTTCGCAATGGACTTCTTGAAAAATCTCAAAATTTTTGATCAACGTTGGGGGGACATCATAAAAAACTTAATTTTGACAATTTTGCAACCTTTAATAAAAGTAGTGCAAAACGTGTTATTTGAAATAATAATAAGATACCTTAACTTACAGAGCCAAAAAATCTCGAAATTTGGTACCGGGGGATATCACCCGCATGTCCCCGGGGATATCCCCGGTGATATCACCCGAATTTGATTTCCCCCGGGTGATTTCGCATCCCTGAGGTTATCCCTGTTGATGCGGTTTCGGACGAAACGAACTTTAAAGTCAGGCTGTATCATGGCATTCGAATGCAATTGACAACCAGGAAACTGATCTTTAATGAGAGCTTTATCTTTGTCTGACGCTTCTTCATTAAAAACAACATTCCGGACAGACGGGTAACAGGTAAGGATCGCTTCTGGTGAATTCTAAAAAATTAGCTGAATATAATACTTTAGTTGAATCTATCAAAAACTTTACTATCATAACAATCTCCCAATTATTTTCATATTTTTGAAGAACAGCAAATACTTCTATCGGGCAAACGCAAACAAAAACAACGTCTCCAACAGCGCAATTTAAAGGAAGGTTATAAATAAATGAAGACATCGATAATGATAAAACGTCAATTGTTTCGATATTTGTATAGCCTGCGTTCCTAAGAGCTTCCACATTGCGGCGGCACGTTTGAAAATTAACGTAGCTCATAACATAGACGCCTTTAACGGTATGTGAAGGAGCAACTGTAAGCAAGGAAATGACGGCGGCATCAATGGTCGGCGCATCGGTAGTGACAGCGACCACTTCAGTTGGCGTCAACACGAAGACCGCGTAGACTTTACTATCGGTATCAATGAAGATATAAAGGTCGGGCGGCATTTCTGTAAGGCCGTAAAATAATGATCGAGATATTTAAAAAAAAATTAAAAGGGCATTTTGTCAGGAAAAAAATGTTTCTCGAAATCGTCACTGACAATGAGTCAATAGCGCGCCAACAAATTGTTTTCCAAACATTGTTACAAAAACTTTACCCTTCGAATTTTCTTTATATTTCTGAAACACCTTTGCGCCAATAGCACTAGAGTCCACAGTGGACACTTTAATAGTGCATTAAAAAGTTTTGCAGATAGGTCAAAGTTGAAAATATCGGATGATTTATTGCCGGTATAGCCAGCTTTGGGAATGCTTCACACAACGTCGACGGAACTCAAAACCGGAAAAGCACGTAGCAAAACAACATTTTATTGAAGCAAGTCCATGTATAGCGTTGACGACGAGTTCTGGTGTCAATGTGTCAAAGATAACAGGCAGTGTGAGTTATAAGATAAGAGTCATCAAGGAAAACGACGACGTAAGACATTTTTTAATGTAGAAAACAAATGGAACTGTATGTAACAAATAAGCACGTTAAATTATGTGTATTGAAAAAAAAACAGCAACGTCACGAAGACAAAAAAATTTATCAGTCGAGAAAAAAACAAGAAAACAAAAATAATCAATTAACAAACAACATCAACTTAACGCCAATTCGTTGCGCAAGAACCTTCAAATCAGCATCGCTAATTGTAGAACCCGTCGGAAGTTGGATGCCAAGTGTGGTTATCTCAGATTTGACGTGTTCCTGGATGTACAAAAGCGTGCTTCTGACGACAAGGCCAAAAAGAACAATCGGAAACGTAGTAATGCCGTCACCGCCACGAACGACCAACTTGCCGTCGGCGCCACGACTCGTCTTGAAGCGCCACGATGGATTGCGATGATCGAGATCAAAGTCGGTCGCCAGCAACCGTGTGATGTCTAAAATTAATGCAAGTATAATAATTTCAATGGAACCAGATTAGCGGGGTAAGATGGAACTTACCGTAGAAAACGGAATCAGGATGCTTTTGCAAAGCGTCAAAGGCTTTTTGACCGACTTCTATAGCCTTCCCGGCTAGAAGGCGGACATACGCAAGAACCTCTTTGGTGCCAGTATAGGTTTCGTCGGCTTTGATAAGGACACGATTGTCGGAAGTGAACGTCAGAATGGTCGTCGGTGGAGGGTCCAGCTGCACTACTATAGATGTGGCTGTACCATCGAACCCCGAACCCTGAACTTAGTGGGGGGGGGGGGGTGTGGGGGGGGGGGGGGGGGCGAAGCCCCCCCCCACTTATTCGGGGTATCGGACTTAGTCTTAGACGTCTCAGACTTAGTGGGGGGTGTGGGGGGCGAAGCCCCCCACTTAGACACAGGCAGGTACAGCCACATCTATAGGAGTTCCAAGTTGAGACAGTTCATTCGACAAAGTTGTCATGGAGTTGACTTTAGCTGCATCATTGTCACGGGATGTCAGAATCTTGGTCATAGACGGTTTATCAACAGGGCAAGTATTCACCGAGTTATGCTGAGCCGGTTCAATTGTCTGTGAATTCACCGTTTTGGCCACACCAGATCCATTTGCCTTGTCGACAACTTCCATGGTCACTGTGATGTCACACGTAGATTCCACGTTAATCATGATCCGAACAAATTTGCACCGCCAGGAAGATAACCGTTTGTCCCTTCGCGTCACAAGCTAAGGAAGGAAAGTTTTCACACTAGTTTCAACTGTAAGAAGAAGTTAAAGAAAAGATGTTAAGTTATTTTTTTCTTCAAACTGCGTTCAAGAAGAGGTAACCAAAAAAATGTTATGATTTTTACAAAAAACAAAAAAAAAGAAAAAAAAACTTTTATTTCATCCAAATCGGCGTTTCATCGAATAGGTCATTCCTTGTAAGAGGATGAATGTTTTTGCGGATGCTTCACCGGAAATTGGTTAGAAAAGCGTTAATATCGAAAATAAATGTTATACCAGAGCTCGAATCTGATTGAATTGTGTCCGTATATAAGAGCTTCTCGATTGATGATCATCATGCTTCAATTGAAAGCATAACTGGTTGCTTCGGATTCTGGATTAAACAATGTTCAACCGCTTGTCTATGATCCTTCTGCTTGTTGCAGTTCTTCATGTGGCCATCATCAATGCCCACAACCATGGTCGTTTTTTTAAACCTGCCCATGATTTTATAGACGTATCCGCTGGAATTGGCCATGCTGGCATGGATATCGTCGACAATGGAATTCGTATTGTCGATAATGCTCTTGGCGAAGACATATGTTTTTTGGGAATATGTTGGTGAATGAACTAATGCATTTCACGACATTATTGTCAAATAATTGACAAAGTTTCATTGTAACTATGCGCAAGTTCAATGAACTGTTAATCGTCAAAATAAATCATATCAAAACTGACTTTCCGAGAATGCAAAACCGAATGTAAAGCAACTGTAACTGAAAATTTAAAAAAACGTGAAATTTTTACCATACCAGTTTGCCGATTTAGCACACTTTGCCAACCTCCTCGCTCTGATGCAGACGTTACACTGATAACTCGACTTTTTAGACCCTTTTTGCACCGCCAGGAAAATAACTTTCCGATTTTACCAAAAAGACTGACCAGCGCAAAATTGGTAACCGACGAAAAAGGCGTGAAGATGAGAAAGCACGTCTCCACGCGCCTTCAGTTGGGAGCCGATAATATGGCTAAATTCATTGACTTCCCAATGTTCAAAGGCCTTTGCGTCATAAAATCAAAGCTTGGTGACCTTGTAGGTGGCGGCATTAGCGAACATGACGCCGATATGCAGTGAACGCGGTAACTGCAAAATCGTCTTGATCCATCGTTATGCAAAACAAACGATAGAAGTCTACTTACTTGTTATTATGCAAATATGTCTTTTAAACAATGCACTGATAATACGGACAAAAAGTCGTTGGAACCGTCAGACTCCAGGGCAGGCGGGTGGAATGTCGAAATTGGGCAATCCTTTTATATTTTTATCAGGGTTTGTCTTGCTTTTTTCTCTGACTGTTCAAAGTACTCAAGCTGACGTGTATGAAAGTGTCTATGATCCGAAAGTAAAAGCATTCGGCAACCGTGTTTGCACCAACCCGGAGTGCACCATTTTAGCTGCCAACTTTATTAATCACGGGAACGAAAAGGTAACACATTGTTTACGTTCCCACGTTGTCAGTTGCCCGCTTCAGATCAAACCCTGTGACAGCTTCGCACAATTCACATGTGATCGGTATCAACTCTTTAAAAAGGAGAATCCTCTGCATACAACTGCGTCTGTTACAAATAAAAGACTAGAGTTACTTGTAAAAGCGCCATCAACAGAAGACAAACCGTACCACACGCTGATGAAGACGTTTTATGACAAATGCGTCAAACAAGACAAAAATGCGTTAAAGTCATCTCTTTTGGCTTGGATGGATGACATCGGCGGATGGCCTCTTCTGAAACCCCAAACCTGGGTCGCTTTTGACGGAACTTTTGAGAAATACATTGCTAACATTCAGAAAAAGTATGCTGCCCCTATTCTGTTCCATGCTCGAGTGCTACCGAATATCAATCCTGGCAACAAGGACGAAAACATGTTGTATTTTGCTCCCGCAACTGAAATTCAAACGAATCCAACGATGTTATTAGGATTTGCCAAGAAATTAGGCGCCGATCATTCGTCTTCGGTCGCTGAAATCAACGAAATGCATTCAAAAATTGACAAAAAGCGGCAGGAACTTTTGGACAATCCAAAGCCGAGGAGTAACAGGTTTGCTACACTTGACATTATGAAGAAGCTAGTACCAACTGTAAGCATCTGTTTTTAATGTAAATTTAATAGTATTTAGTAACTTTGATTACTTTCAGTTTGATCTCGAGAAATACGTACACCATTTCTTTGATGGTATCGCAGAAGTTAATTCTAATACACTTGTAGCAATGGACAACGTCGAGTATTTTCAAGACATCCATACGTTGTTTACCGATAAGCGTGTTTTCGCTAATTATGCAATTAGCGTATTTCTTTCAAGTTTTCTTGAAACCCAAAAAGGTTGTCTTACTCAAACTCGAAATTTGTTTGATTATCCACTCAGCCAGTTGTATGTCAAAAACCATTTCGACCCTGCTGCTGTCCCTAAGGTAGTTTGTTTTTTATGTCCGTTGACATGTTTTTATTTAATTTGCAGGTAGCTGAGATGATCAAGCTTCTGAAGGACGAGTTACACGAAGTAATTGAAAAAGCCAACTGGTTGGATGACACTACTCGAAGCTTTGCATTGAAAAAGTTAGCCCACCTAAAGATTGACATTGGCTATCCTGAAAACTTGTTTGATGACGCGTATGTGAGTGGTTTGTACACCATTGTAAGTTAAAGTATGAAAAAAGGTTGTTTTTACAAAAATAAGTTTTACAGCCTCCGTCCCAGCCCTCTGAAGACTACGCCACACTACTCTCACGCGTTCAACGCCACCTTCATTTGGTACAACTATCTAGAATTAGCACAAAAAGAGATCGCACAAGTTGGAAAGCATCAATGTCCGTCACATTGGCAAACGCTGCGAATATGCCAACTTTGAATCGGATCTGGATTTCGGCCGGAATACTGACATTACCCCACTTTAGTCCGAACTTGCCTGACTACATTAATTATGGTATCGTCGGTCAGATTGTTGCCCACGAAATTGTGCATAGCTACGATGACATGGGGCGTGAATATGACGAAACTGGAACTTATCTAAATTGGTGGGAGGAAGAAACGGCTGATGTGTACAAGGCCAAATCAGAGTGTTTTGTGAAACAGTATGATAAAGAAAATTATGATGGGAAACGTTCCTTGGGAGAAAATATCGCCGACAATGGTGGAATGAAACTCGCTTTCAAGGCTTACAAAAAGCTTATGGCTAGTCGCGGCGATGTCCCGGAACCGGCGTTGCCTGGATTTGAAGAATTTACGCCGGAAAAAATGTTCTTTATGGCCTATGCAAACGTAAGCAAAAACAGCGTTGAACCGCAATTATTATATTATAACTTTTAGACTTGGTGTGATGCCGGTAGGAGGAAGCCCAACGATAAACACCCTCCTGGAGAGACACGATTGAAAGTCGTCTTGCAGAACATAAAAGAATTCAGTAAAACGTTTGCATGTCCGAAGAAAGCCCCTATGAATCCAGATGAACGGTGTTCTCTTTGGTAGACTGTTGCTTTTACATGACACATAGATGCGTTTCGTTTTTAAGCATGTATAAAAATGGGATTTTGACCACATTAATAGAACATTGAGAAGCAAACCATAGGTCTCAGCGACCAACCCCTCATAAATGCTGACCGAAAGACCTCGATTGCGCAATTTTTCCATAAGCTTTTGTAATGGGTGTGGCATGCCGCCCATGGGCATGCCAGCCCAGAGCAATGTAACGCGCCTCCGACTCCAGAGGCAAAGGGTAGCCCCTCGCAGCTTGTATAAAGGCAAAGAGGCGAAGAGTCAGAGCGCTTCCAGAGGCGCCTCCGTCGCCTCCGACTCTGACTCCGGAGTCAGAGGCGGAGTCGGAGGCGATTTTCACGACAATGCGTTACACTGCTTCGGATTGAGTTTGTGCTCGACAATGTCTATTCCGAGATACCTATGCTTTGTATTACTTGTTGTGCAAACGAAATGCTTTAATGTTTAATCAGGTGGTTTTGAAAACCGTAGTCAAAATTAACGTAAGTTTATTTTAGCGTCTTCACACAGGATTACATCAACCAAAGAATCTCCGTCCGTCAACCCAACCTGACACTGTCGAGGAGGAACTTGAGTTCATAGATACAGGAATTAACAATAATGATAAATAAATAAACATCGATGGCACTATGTCCAAGAAAGCAATTGATTTGTTTGAAATAAAAAAAAACATTTTGTTAGGATCATTACAAAAGAGTGTTAGGATTGTTTACAGTACAATACAGTATGCCAGGTTGAAAAAATATGCCAAATTAGCCGTTCCACTTGTCCACGCGCGATTGGATGAATGCCACAGCCGCTCGGATGGATTTCATGTCCGATACATCACAATAGACTACGATCAAACGCGAAGCAACACATCCATCCTCCAGCACGGGCCTTTTGTTAACACTTTTCGCCTTCTCCACATTACGACATAACTGATACACTTTGGCACCACGTTTATTTAGACCACAAGCAACACGACTGCCAATACCACCGTTGCCACCCGTAACAATCACGATCTTCTTTTTCGCAGAAACGAGTTCCGTAAATTGAGCACCACGAAAGTACCGTCGGATCTGACCCCGAAACAGGTAGAGAATCATCACGAGAAAACATATGCCAATAATCATCGTTTCCGTTGACTTGCAGAGCTCAGGAAGACCAACCGTCCAAGAAGTGGCACCCGCACCTCAACTGAAGCAACCGTGTGGTACAACAGAGTGGTACATGTAAAACTCCGCCCCATATAACTGACCACTTAGCAAAAATTAACAAGACTAGAAGTCAGCAGAAAATACAAAATACGATCGAGACAGTTTGTGTTCGTTCTAATCGAACATAACAAGCAAATCACATTATTCAATATACCATTTTGTTTTGCACTCCTGAGCTTATGTTAGTCTAATTGTTTTGACACTTTAAAAGTGCATGTAAACTTTTGATCTGTCTATAATCAAACAAACTAATTATCTGATTACGTTTTCGGAAAACACATTGAATCCAAAAGGTTCAACAGTGATAGCATGATTGCAACACAGAATCTTTTTCCATTTTGCCATCAGCTAGGCACAGTACCGTCGATGGGGTTTCACAAAATAAAGAGTGCAAATCATGTCGATTGTATTATGAGAGGTGGTCAAAAAGAACAATCCATTGATGACATTTGCGCTGTTTTTAATCTTGCATGACCAGGCGAAAAGAATAGCAACAAGAATTCCTGCATAAGCAAATTAGCTACCAACGAAACAGCGGTTTCTGATAAAGTAAAAACATAAACAGCGCACCAGAATAACATTCCAAATAATATAAATCTCCGCCTATATAAGGAAAACTAAGGCCGTTCTTCTCCAACTTTTTGTTTTGTGATTGATTTTTTTTATTTTTGAATGGTCCCGAGCGGAGCTCTCAGCCCCGAAGGGCTGGTCTCCGCCTATCTTCACTATCGAGTAAAACGTTAACTTCAGAAGACATTTTTTTTAATGGTGGTGTTTGACTAATAGCGTATTCATGCAACTCTTAAATTAGTTATTTTAGAAAAAATTTATTTATCAAAAATACAAAAGCTCAAGCAAACAATAACACAAACTTTAAAAACGAAAACGACCGTTAACAACTTTTCAACAAATAACAAGTGCAACGCCAATTCGCTGAGCAACAAGATTCAAGTCGGCATCACTAATTGTAGAACCCATCGGAAGTTGGATGCCAAGTGAAGTGACCTCAGATTTGACGTGTTCTTGAATGTACAGAAGCGTGCTTCTGACGACAAGGCCAAAAAGAACAATCGGAAACGTAGTAATGCCGTCGCCGCCACGAATGACCACCTTGCCGTCGGCGTCACAACTCGTCTTGAAGCGCCACGATGGATTCGGATAATCGGGATCAAAGTCGGTTGCCAGCAGACGTGTGATGTCTGGAATCAATGCAAGTAATTTCAATGCAACCGGATTAGTGGGGTGAGGTTGAACTTACCGTAGAAAACGGAATCAGGGTGTTTCTTCAATGCATCAAAAGCCTGTTTTCCAACTTTCGGTGTCTTTCCGTCTTGAAGACGGACATACGCAAGAACCTCTTTGACGCCTGTGTAGGATTCATCGGCTTTTATAAGGACATGGTTGTCGGATGTGAACGTCAAAATGGTCGTCGGTGGAGGGTCCAGTTTAAGTTGAGACAGTTCCGTTGGCAAAGGTGTCATGGAGTCGACTTCATCAACTTTGTCGTCGCGGGATACTAGAAGATCAGGCAGTGTTGTCGGTTCACGCTTCGACGCCTTGATTTCTGCTTCCTTTCGCCGTTGCGCACCACTCTTCTTATTCTTGGCAGTGCCATGAGTAGTCCCATCAATCGATCGGTTGGCTACATCTGATTTGACCAAAAGACGAAGGTTGGACGTAAACGGTTGAACCTGTGTAAACTCGGATTTGTCGGTAACATAAACAGCGTCTTTACAGGCAGGTACGGTATCAGTCGCCGTTTTCGACACAACTGGGGCATCCGCTGTATCCATTGTCACAGTGATGTCGATTGCAGATTCAACCTGAATTACAATGCGCACAAATCGGGTACTACGTTTCACCGTAAACGACTTTAGAAGCTCAGGTTTTAACTCGTTTCTGAGCAGATGCACTTCCAACGATGTTGCACGACGCAAAGAAACTTCCTCAGACACAGAAAACGGGATCTCTTTGAATCGCGTTGAAATCTGCTTGTGGCCACTGATGTCGATATCAAAGTCACAGAAGTTGTTAAATGTGTATTGAGCCACAACATTGTCGGAGTTTAGTAGGAATGAGATGTCGTCGCCGTTGCTCAGTTCCTTGACAATGTGGACGCTCGTCGAACGAAGTTTATTCTTCAAGTCGGCCAACTGCGCTTTTGTGTAATCTTCATGCAGGTTCATGATGATAACCCGATCAACATTGTAGCTGTTGATTTTTGAAATGTTTAACAGGTCCTGTAATAACATCGATAAACTTTCATTAAATCACGTTTTGTGATAAAACTTACATGATCTCGAACTTTGAGAAGACCTCCATCGCGGACGATAATGGTATACTCTTCAGGGTACAACAATGCAACAGACTGGTTATGCTGAACATTGATTTTGAGCATCGAAAGGATAAGTGAAAAGTTGGTCGATTTGTACGGAATCATTCGGACATCAGAGAATCCGACTTTTCGACAGTTATCACGGAATGTCTTCAACTCGGGGATTGTAGCGCCGTCGAAGGCTGTGATGTTGAAGTTAACAACAGCCGTCGAAAAGTTCGAAGTTTGATTTCTCATGTATGCGATAACATTGTTGATGGTTGGAAACGGCACAACGTCAGAGGAACCAATGTAATCTAGCTTTGCGACAAGAAAACCGAATTCCATGTTCATGATGTTGAAGATAACAGAAAAGTCAAGGTCGACCTGAAAGGCAGTACATAGAGTGGTCAAATAGCAAAGTCTAGAAGCTTACAGGCTGTGGATTTGCTGAAGTGGTTTTGTGGGTCGCTGGCGGAGGTACGGTAGCCGTAGTTTTCTGTAACTGGCTGATTAGAAGCAACACACAAGCAACATAATGCTTACAGGTTCACGCGTCTTAATGGTCTTGAGAGAAACTTGAGGCACCAGCGTTTTATCGACATTGACTGTGATGGAAACAGTTCGAAACGCGGTACTTTTGAATTTGAAGGTTTTGACCAGCGTCTCACCATTCTCATCGACACGGATCTAAAATCGATTTGTTGTTAATTCTTGCATAAAGCAGGAAAATACCAACCTCAACAAACGGAGCATCCCCGACATCAATTTTCTTTGAAATCGTAAACGGTGGCACATCATTTGAAAGTGGAATGGTATCGCGTTTGTCGCCAAATTTGATCAACAAAGCATAGCGGCAGTACGATAGCACTTCATATCCATTGAGATTACCCTTGTTGATGCGATTTCGGACGAAGCGAACTTTGAAGTCAGGCTGAATCATAGCATTAGAATGCAACTGGCAACCAGGAAACAGATCTCTGATGAGAGCTTTATCCTCGTCTGAAGCTCCTTCATAGTAAACAACATGCCGGAAGGAAGGATAACGATCAAGGGCCTCGGAAATTTGTGCATGCTGAAAAATGTTGTTTCATTTTAGTAAAGTATTACCAAAAAACTCACCAGCATGACAGTTTTCCAACCATTTTCGCATTTTTGAACAACAGTAAATGCCCTCATAGGACCCAACCAAACACAAATGTAAACAACGTCTCCAATGGCACAATTCAAAGGAAGGTTGTAGATAAACGAAGACATCGACAACGAAGTGACGTCAACTGCTTCAATAGTCGTGTATCCGGCATTCCTCAGAGCTTCCATATTGCGCCGACACGTTTGAAAACCAACATAGTTCATAACATAGACGCCTTTCAAAGCATCTGGAGGAGCAACTGCAAGCAAAGAAGTGACAGCGGCCTCAACAGTCGACGCACCGGTAGTGACAGTTACCATTTCAGACAACGTCAATAGGTAGACTGTGTAGCCGTTGCTGACCATATCGAGATCAATAAAGGCGTAACGATCGGAAGGCATTTCTAAACGCATAGTTGTAACAACTTAACATGAGATAAACTCACAAAGTAGGCACAAAGAGCGCGTGGTAACAAAACCATTAAGCATTTTCAAGGCCAAAGCAACAAAACAAAAGATTTTTTGAACAACAATAAAACAACAACAAAATCAACTTCGCACAATCAATAACACTTATTTGTAATCAACAGTAACCAGTTTCACGCCAATTTTCTCAGAAACGCCCTTCAAATCGTCATCGCTGATAGAAGACCCCAAAGGCAGTCGAATTCCGACGGTTGAGATGTCAGTAGTCAGGTGTTGTTTGATGTAGAGTAGCGTGCTGTTGACTATCAAGCCGAAAAGCACAATCGGAAGCGTCACAATGTTGTCGCCGCCGTGGATAAGAAGTTTGCCATCAGCTTCGCGGGTCGTTTTGAAGCGCCAGGATGGGTGAGGATAGTTGGGATCAAAGTCAGCTGCCAGTAAACGTGTGATGTCTAAAAGTTGGGGCAAACGGCAATGCGAGGAAAAGATGAGTCACGTCAGAAAAGACTTACCGTAGAAAACGGACGCAGGCCGCGTTTTGAGAGCGTCAAAGGCATCTTTTCCGACAATCGGCGGCTTTCCACATTGAAGACGCACATACGCCAGGAGTTGCTTGTCGCCAGTGTAGGTTTCATCGGCTTCAATCAGGATGCGGTTGTCGGAAGTGAACGTCAGAATGATCATCGGTGGAGGATCCAGTCGAAGTTGAGACAGTTCCTTCGGCAAATTTGTCAGAAAAATGCCTTTATCAATGTCGTTACAAAACATTGAAACATCAGCAAGCTCTAACGGTTCACCAGATGTGTTGTTCTGGAGTGCATGACGTCGTGCCTGTTTCCGTCTTTGCGACCGACTTTTCTTGCCCCCGGTGGCATCACTACTGGGAGACATTTCACTATTAGGTGTCTTTCCATTAGACTGCTTCACTGGTAGCTTCACAGTGCGAGTATCCTGAAAAGTAGACTAATTGTGATTTAAAAAATCATCAAGTGACACTTACAGGTTCACGCGCAACATTGGTCTCGAGGGCAACTTCGGGTATTTTGATGGCTTCTGACGGTCTATCAGTTGTGTCATTCTTCGCCGAGTTACGCTGAGCCGGTTCAACTGTCTGTGAAGTCGACGTTTTAGTCGTACCAGAACCACTTGCTTTGTTGACAGCTTCCATAGTCACTGTGATGTCACACGTAGATTCGACGTTAATCATGATCCGAACAAATTTGGTGCCACGTTTCACCGTAAAGGTCTTTAGAAGCTCCTTATTGATATCACTTTTGACCAGATTGACTTCCAACACCGACGTCCCGGACACATCAACATTTTCAGACACAGAGTGTGGTATCTCCTTGAATCGCGTTGAAATCAGCTTGTGGCCTTTGATGTCGATATCGAAGTCACAAAAGTCGTTGAAAGTGTACGTTTTTGAAACGGTCTCATCGAAGAAGTTGCGTAAGAATTGAGGAACAAAGTCGTCCAAAGGCGCTTCCGCCGACACATAATGAACGTTCACCGATTGAAGATTGCTTCGAAGTGCAGCCAGGGCAGTTGTGGGGAATTCATTATACACATTCGCGATAATGACACATTCCACCTTCCATTGGTCGATTTTAAACTTGTTTAGTTGACCCTGAAAGAGAATATTATAAGCAAAAAACATGAAAACAACAACAAAACTTACTGTATTCTGCACTTTCAGATTCCTGCCATCTCGGGTGACAATGCAAAAGAACTTCGGAAACAAAACAGCAACCAACTGACCAGGATTGACGGTAATCTGCCGGCTTTCAAACATCAAGGAAAAAGACACTGTTTCAAAGGGAATCAATGTAACATTCAGCAGTCCAGCTTTTTGGCATGCTTCCCGAAATTTGCGTTGTTGCATCGTTGTAGCAACTTCGGTATAGTGGAAAACGATGGGTGTGTTTGAACCAGAATTGAGAGTTGATGTCTCCATCTTCAAGCGAGCAACAACATCGCTAATAGACGCAAAGAAATCACCAACACCCGCTTCATTCTGATAGTAAGCAGAAGTGAAGAAGGTATCGACAGCATTCATGACCGTGTAGATAACTTCTGGTGCGCTACTATCCTAAAACAGCAATATTCAGTGAAAATTAGGAAAATGGAAAACATACAAGCTGAGATTTCTTTTCCGCTTTTTGGGGTGTTAACTCTGGAGGTGTTGGATTGATAGCGTCCTGAAACGGATAAATTGAATGTAAAAGAAGTGCATGCTTAACACCTACAAGGGCAAGTGTCGCAATAGTCTTGAGGGACACTTGTGGCAGAAGGGTTTGATCAACATTGATTGTGATGACAACAGTTCGAAATTTGGCACTTTTGAATTTGAAGGTTTTGACCAGTGGCATTCCGTTAGTATTCACCGGAGAAACGCAGACCTAAAATTTACATTTTACAAAAAACTACTGTGATTCAAAAACAACACAAACCTCGACATCGGGAGCATCACTAACATCAACTTCCTTGGTAATAGTAAACGGCGGGGTATCATTTAGCGAAACATTCACAAGTGTGGTACCATATTTGACGACCAAATCGAAAAAGCAGAACGATAGCACCTCATTTCCATCGAAACTGCCATTGTTGATTCGGTTTTGAAAAAAAGTTCTCAAGAAACCACGTGGCAGCATTACCGATGGATGCAACTTCAAGCCGGGGAAGAGATTACTCAGCACTGCCTTGTCGGTTTCAGAAGTGTTTTGAAGAAAAACAACTTCGCTGACAGATGGGAATTTGGCAAGTGCATCATCAAAAGAGGTTTGTTCCTAAAATATGATGATACTCCAGAGGAAAAACACAAAAACTAACTCACTCTAAGAAATTGCCAACCCTTTTCGCATTTTCGAAGAACGACAAACGTCGTCAAAGCAATCGGAATTGAAAGTGTTGGGTCAACGAAAACAAAAATAGTTGTCCCAATAGTCTGCATCAAAGGAAGATCGCAAATCATTGAAGAAATACAAAATCGGGTAATATCAACTGATTCGATAACAGTATATCCAGGCCTTTGAACAGCTTCAACTGAGCGTCGGCAGCGTTCAAAAGATGAAAAACTCAGAATGTAGACACCTTTGACGGTAACTGGTGGAGCTGCTCGGAGAAGGGCACTAACTGCATCTTCAAGGGTTGGGGCATTCTCGATGACAAGCGACACTTCGGATTGTTTGAAGAGCAAAACTGATGACTCTCTATCCAGTAAAGCGTAAACATCAGAAGGCATTCCTAAAAACACGCAAAAATTAATGTCGAGCAAATTCTGCGCTGTAATCAACTCTTCTTACCATTGGTGGTATCCTTACAAGATGGAAGAGAAACTTCATTATCAGCTCCCTTTTCAACAGATTGCGTCGACGGTACAGTAAGCTCCACTTTCGCTGGGGACGTTTCACTAGCCGAGCTTTCAGCCAATTTACCCTAAAAGCAGACAGATTTACAATGGAAAATGTACTACATGCGTAATTTACAGGTTTTGGATCCGGGGACACGACCACCTCAGAGACCAATTGTGGAGATACGGTAGCCTGAAGCAGCTTGATTTGAAGTGAAAAAGATAGTAAAAACTTACCGAACGTGTCTCGATCGTCTTTAAAGTCATTTGGGGAAGAAGAGTTTTGTCGACAGTAACTGTGAACAAAACCTTACGCGATGCAGCGGTTTTAAACTTAAATGTTTTGACCAATGGCTTTTCATCGTACAATTTGTGTTCATCGGCACGAATCTGTAAACAAATATCAAAAAAAAGAAGAAAAAAGAAGGGAAATCAAACCTCGACGACAGCAACTTCTCCGACATCGACTTCCTTGGTGGAGGTAAACGGTAGAACTTGGCCCATCGAAGCCACTTTCTCGACTTTATCTCCAAATTTGATCAGCAAATCATAATAACAATACGGTTGAACTTCATATCCATTGAGATTGCCCTTGTTGATCCGGTTTCGAATGAACGCCTCTTTGAAACCAGGATGCTTCATGACCGACTTATATAACTTTCGATCACCAAAAAACTTTGTAATTTCGACAATGTCGGCTTCTGGGGTGCCTTCCCAAATGACGTAACGGCGAGCTGTTTTATACCGGGTGAGGGCAATAGTGGGGAACATGGGCTAAAAAGTAATGTAAAATATAAACAACAACAAATATCCAAAATAACTCACCCTATCGATTGCCTGCCAACCATTCTCACATTTCCGAATAACGTCCACAACGCAATGACTCCACGGTAAACCAGATGTGAGTCCTTCAAGAACAAGAACTAGCTCGCCAATCTCACAATTCAACGGCAGATTCCAAATGTTTGAAGAGAGACTGAGGCTGGTAAGGTCGATCGTTTCAATGTTGGTGTAGCCGGCCTTTTGCAGAGCTTCGACGGATCTTTGACGCGTTTTGATGGACGTGTAACACAACAGGAACGTGCATTTGACAAAAGAAGGGGGAGCTGCTTGAACCAAAGCTGCAACGGCGTCTTCTGGAGTCGGGACATTAGCAACAACATTGTAAACTTGGCTTGGCGAAAAGAGGTTAACATGCGTGCCGCCATCGAGAAGCGCAACGAGGTCGGTTTGCATTTTCGAGCTGAAACCAGTATGTTATAAATTCTTAGGAAAAAATAAAGAGAGCTCTGTGACAACGTAAAAATTATAAACACACGAACAGCATCGCGATAATTCAAAACATTTCACACTTTCTTAAATGCGATAATCCAGATAGCGGAAAAATAAACACGTTTTAACCGATCAAATTTAGTTTTTACACGTCACAAAATGGTTTACAACAGCTCAACATCTCGGCCACATGCCATCGAGATCATTTGGGAGGCGTGAAAGGACAAATGAGCACTACTTTGTCAGCAGTAAATAAGTAAAAAGCGGTTCAAATTGTCAAAAAGTCAGCTGCCACACACAAAAAAAAGTTTGGCAAAGTGCGCGCAACACCACAAATTCAATGAGCGCGCAATTACAAAAACTAATTTTAATAGCTTATCTTCCGAACTGATTGAAAGTGTTTTTAAAAATTTATAACTTCGTCTTTTCCAAATTACAAGTTTTCACACCCAAAATACTTGTTCGCCGCGCGATTCGCTTTTTTGTCTGGATGTCATCGATGAAACCCTCGAAAAGTACCCCCAACTCGACAGTAACAGGTTTGCCCTTTATGGCGCATCTCACAGTGGCTTCCTTGTGAACCACTTGGCTGGAAAAGAACCTGAAGACACAATTTGTCTCCTTTGCAACCGAAAAAACCCCTCTTTTCAGACAAAGTTCAGAGCCATTGTAGCCGTGAACCCTGTCATCAACAATAAAAATAAGCCCAACTTCCAAATCGCATTCTAACCCTCTTTTCTAGCCATGTTCAACATCACCGACATCCCCGATTGTTGTGCCTTCGAAGAAAACGGCGCTACCAACCAGATCGACGCCGCTCTTGACCCCATCCTCTTCGATGCCATGCTCGCCAAATCCCCGATTGCACGTGCTCACAACATCTCGGCACCGTATTTATTGGCCATCTTCGGAAAAGACCTTCGTGGTGTCGCCGCACTTCCGCCACCTGATTCTGCGCAGGAATGGCGTCAAAAACAAGGAGCTCTATCTAATCATGCCCTTCGATGACATCCAGACTATCTAATCATGCCCTTGACGAAGTCGATGGCTTGTTTAATTAAAAGTTTTTTTTATTTTGCCAATGTGGGCGGTTGTAACTGAATTTGTAAAGTTTGTTAAACTAAGTTTATGAGTAAACTAAAATCAACAAAAAAACAATATCGGTAACAAGATGGAACAACAATCAAAAACAATCAATCAACAAGCAGCATCAACTTAACACCAATTCGCTGGGCAACAGCCTTCAAATCGCTGTCACTGATCACAGAGCCTGAAGGCAGTCGAATTCCGAGTTCAGTGACTTCAGACTTCTGGTGCTCTTTGATGTACAGTAGCGTGCTATTGACAACAACACCAAACAACACAATCGGAAAAGTCGTAATATTGTCGCCGCCATGGATAAGAACTTTGCCGTCGGCGTCACGGGAAGTTTTAAAAGTCCAATTTGGGTCTGGATGGGCGGGGTCAACGTCGGCTGCCAATAGACGTGTGATGTCTGAAAAATGGGACAAACGGCGATGCGAGGAAAAGAGTAGTCACGTCAGAAAAGACTTACCGTAGAAAACGAATGCAGGCCGCGTTTTGAGAGCGTCAAAGGCTTGCTGGCCAACAATCGGAGCTGTTCCGGTTTCAAGGCGGACAAACGCAAGAACTTCTTTGACACCAGTATAGGTGGCATCGGCTTTGATAAGAACGCGGTTGTCGGAAGTGAAAGTCAGAATGGTCGTCGATGGAGGATTCAATTGAAGTTGAGACAGTTCCTTCGGCAAACTTGGCATTAAATTAACGTTATCAAACTTTTCGCTACGACGTGTCTGGACATCAGTCGGTTTTGACGGTTCATCAGCTGCAGCTGTAGTCTTCACAGCGTTGAATTGGGCCATCTTCTTTCTCTGAGAACGGGTTTTCTTGCTGACGGCATCATTACTGGTTGAAAGAGACGGTGCGTCTGCTGCCTTCTCAACAAGCTGCTTCGTCATAACAGTAGGCTTCACTGTCACTGCATCCGATTTCTCAGCGGCGACCATGCTGCCGCTCAAAATGACAGTTTCTCGAACATCACTTTTGCCAATAACTTCTATTGTCGTTGTGACGTCACAGCACGATTCCGCAAGAATCACCATCCGCACGTACTTTGTACCGCGTCGAAGCGTGAACTTCTTAAGAAAGTCCTTGGTTTCGCTTTTGACCAGATTCACCTCCAATGTTGTCAAATGGGACACATCAATATCGATAGTGACAGAGATCGGAAACTCTTTGAAACGAATTGGAATCACCTTGTGGCCCACAATGCTGATGTCGAAATCACAGAAGTTGTTAAATGCGTAGGTGTTCACGGTGGTTTCATCGACATAGTTCCACAAGAACGGATGAAGTAAACTGTCCAACTTGGACATGTCAGCCACTTCGTGAAGGTTTGAGCGAAACTTTTTCCTCACTGCTTTCAACGTTGCTTTGCCGAAACAGCCATACGCATTCGAAATGACGACCTTTCTGGCATCACAACGATCGACATCAAACTGATTGAGCGGGTCCTAAAACATGCTATTGTGTGATTGAAACTGTAAGTAGTTTAAAAAAACAACTTACTCCTTTTTGAACTTTGAAGTTTCTTCCATCGCGAGTAACAATGTAGTACATCTTTGGGTTTAGTATTGCGATCAGTGTGCCATTGTCGATTGGGGCTTGAAGACTCGCAAGAAGCAACGAAAAAGCCATTGAATTGTAAGAGACCAGTTTCAAATTGAAGAATCCAGCTTTTTGACATTCACTTTGAACCGTTTGAAGTTGAACGACGGTTGCGGTATCAACATACTGTATAACAACAATTGCCTTCGATGCATCCGAAGTCTGCTTCCTCATGAATGCGACGCCATTGTTGAAATTAGGAAGAGTTTTCTCGCCAGTGACTTTCTTTTGATCCAGTGTAACGATAACCACAGAAGACGATGAGTAAGTGACGAAAAAGATGAAGGAAGGAGTGCTGTCATGCTGAAACATCATTGTTAACAAAAGAAAAAACAAAACTAAAAAATTACAGGTTTACAGGTTGGTGTAACGACAATTTTCAATTTTGGCAGAGGTACGGTGGATGCAACCGCCTAGAACGAACGGATTAAAACAGAAAAAGCCAGTTGAGCACTTACAGATTCACGCGTCGCTATCGTTTTCAAAGTCACTTGCGGCAGAAGAGTTTTGTCGACAGTGACGGTCATGGAAACTGTTCGAAATGCGGCACTTTCGAATTTGAAGGTTTTGATCGATGAAATTTCACCAACAGTGAATGCAGCGACACGAATCTAAAAAAAATGTCCAAAACAAAAGGAAAATACAGAATCATAACAAACTTCGACTTCTGGTACATTACCAACGTCAATTTCCTTGGTCATAGTAAACGGTGGAGTATCTGGCAGTGGAAAAATCGAGTTCCAAGTTCCATGGTTGACGATCAAATTGAAAGGGCAGAATGGCTGCACCTCGTATCCATTAAGGTTACCATTGTTGATCCGGTTTTGAAAGAAAGTTGTCAACCAACCAGATTGCATCATTGGCGATGGATGCAACTTCCAGCCAGGAAAAAGTCGATTGAGCACTGCCTTGTCGGCTTCGGAAATGTTTTGAGGAAAAACAACTTCGCAGATTAAGGATCGATTAGCAAGGGCATCAGAAGGTGTTTCGAACTAAAAGAGATTGCTTTGTATTGTGAAGCAGAAAAAAAAAATCTTACCGTGTCAAAAAGTTTCCAACCTTTTTCGCACTTTCGTAAAATGGTGGTCTTCGATTGAGCAACTGGAGTTTGACCTTTTGAATCAGCAACAACGAAAACAAAGGATCCAATCGTCTGCTTCAGAGGAAGGTTGTAAATGAATGAAGACATACAATATCGGATTGTTTCAACCAGCTCGATAACGGTGTACCCCGCCTTCTGAACGGCTTCAACTGAGCGTCGGCAACGTTCGAACTGCGAAAAACTCAGAATATAAACACCTTTGATGGTTTTCGGTGGAGCTGCTTGAAGGAGGGCGTTGACGGCATCTTCAAGGGTTGGCGCATCGTCGATGACAACAGACAGACGAGATTGTTTGAAGAGGTAAACCGTGGCTTCGCTATCGAGCAAAGCGTAAACGTCAGAAGACATTTCTAAAAACATAAACACTCGAAAATTTACAGTCAGTGAAATTAAATATAACATGGTTTTTTAACCAATGGCGCATTCGTTCAATATTAGGTATTTAAAAAAAATTCATTCATTCAAAATACAAAGGTGAAAGCAAACGATAACACAAACTTTAAAAACCAAAACGACCGTTAACAACTTTTCAACAAATAACAAGTGCAACGCCAATTCGCTGAGCAACAAGATTCAAGTCGGCATCACTAATTGTAGAACCCATCGGAAGTTGGATGCCAAGTGAAGTGACCTCAGATTTGACGTGTTCTTGAATGTACAGAAGCGTGCTTCTGACGACAAGGCCAAAAAGAACAATCGGAAACGTAGTAATGCCGTCGCCGCCACGAATGACCACCTTGCCGTCGGCGTCACAACTCGTCTTGAAGCGCCACGATGGATTCGGATAATCGGGATCAAAGTCGGTTGCCAGCAGACGTGTGATGTCTGGAATCAATGCAAGTAATTTCAATGCAACCGGATTAGTGGGGTGAGGTTGAACTTACCGTAGAAAACGGAATCAGGGTGTTTCTTCAATGCATCAAAAGCCTGTTTTCCAACTTTCGGTGTCTTTCCGTCTTGAAGACGGACATACGCAAGAACCTCTTTGACGCCTGTGTAGGATTCATCGGCTTTTATAAGGACATGGTTGTCGGATGTGAACGTCAAAATGGTCGTCGGTGGAGGGTCCAGTTTAAGTTGAGACAGTTCCGTTGGCAAAGGTGTCATGGAGTCGACTTCATCAACTTTGTCGTCGCGGGATACTAGAAGATCAGGCAGTGTTGTCGGTTCACGCTTCGACGCCTTGATTTCTGCTTCCTTTCGCCGTTGCGCACCACTCTTCTTATTCTTGGCAGTGCCATGAGTAGTCCCATCAATCGATCGGTTGGCTACATCTGATTTGACCAAAAGACGAAGGTTGGACGTAAACGGTTGAACCTGTGTAAACTCGGATTTGTCGGTAACATAAACAGCGTCTTTACAGGCAGGTACGGTATCAGTCGCCGTTTTCGACACAACTGGGGCATCCGCTGTATCCATTGTCACAGTGATGTCGATTGCAGATTCAACCTGAATTACAATGCGCACAAATCGGGTACTACGTTTCACCGTAAACGACTTTAGAAGCTCAGGTTTTAACTCGTTTCTGAGCAGATGCACTTCCAACGATGTTGCACGACGCAAAGAAACTTCCTCAGACACAGAAAACGGGATCTCTTTGAATCGCGTTGAAATCTGCTTGTGGCCACTGATGTCGATATCAAAGTCACAGAAGTTGTTAAATGTGTATTGAGCCACAACATTGTCGGAGTTTAGTAGGAATGAGATGTCGTCGCCGTTGCTCAGTTCCTTGACAATGTGGACGCTCGTCGAACGAAGTTTATTCTTCAAGTCGGCCAACTGCGCTTTTGTGTAATCTTCATGCAGGTTCATGATGATAACCCGATCAACATTGTAGCTGTTGATTTTTGAAATGTTTAACAGGTCCTGTAATAACATCGATAAACTTTCATTAAATCACGTTTTGTGATAAAACTTACATGATCTCGAACTTTGAGAAGACCTCCATCGCGGACGATAATGGTATACTCTTCAGGGTACAACAATGCAACAGACTGGTTATGCTGAACATTGATTTTGAGCATCGAAAGGATAAGTGAAAAGTTGGTCGATTTGTACGGAATCATTCGGACATCAGAGAATCCGACTTTTCGACAGTTATCACGGAATGTCTTCAACTCGGGGATTGTAGCGCCGTCGAAGGCTGTGATGTTGAAGTTAACAACAGCCGTCGAAAAGTTCGAAGTTTGATTTCTCATGTATGCGATAACATTGTTGATGGTTGGAAACGGCACAACGTCAGAGGAACCAATGTAATCTAGCTTTGCGACAAGAAAACCGAATTCCATGTTCATGATGTTGAAGATAACAGAAAAGTCAAGGTCGACCTGAAAGGCAGTACATAGAGTGGTCAAATAGCAAAGTCTAGAAGCTTACAGGCTGTGGATTTGCTGAAGTGGTTTTGTGGGTCGCTGGCGGAGGTACGGTAGCCGTAGTTTTCTGTAACTGGCTGATTAGAAGCAACACACAAGCAACATAATGCTTACAGGTTCACGCGTCTTAATGGTCTTGAGAGAAACTTGAGGCACCAGCGTTTTATCGACATTGACTGTGATGGAAACAGTTCGAAACGCGGTACTTTTGAATTTGAAGGTTTTGACCAGCGTCTCACCATTCTCATCGACACGGATCTAAAATCGATTTGTTGTTAATTCTTGCATAAAGCAGGAAAATACCAACCTCAACAAACGGAGCATCCCCGACATCAATTTTCTTTGAAATCGTAAACGGTGGCACATCATTTGAAAGTGGAATGGTATCGCGTTTGTCGCCAAATTTGATCAACAAAGCATAGCGGCAGTACGATAGCACTTCATATCCATTGAGATTACCCTTGTTGATGCGATTTCGGACGAAGCGAACTTTGAAGTCAGGCTGAATCATAGCATTAGAATGCAACTGGCAACCAGGAAACAGATCTCTGATGAGAGCTTTATCCTCGTCTGAAGCTCCTTCATAGTAAACAACATGCCGGAAGGAAGGATAACGATCAAGGGCCTCGGAAATTTGTGCATGCTGAAAAATGTTGTTTCATTTTAGTAAAGTATTACCAAAAAACTCACCAGCATGACAGTTTTCCAACCATTTTCGCATTTTTGAACAACAGTAAATGCCCTCATAGGACCCAACCAAACACAAATGTAAACAACGTCTCCAATGGCACAATTCAAAGGAAGGTTGTAGATAAACGAAGACATCGACAACGAAGTGACGTCAACTGCTTCAATAGTCGTGTATCCGGCATTCCTCAGAGCTTCCATATTGCGCCGACACGTTTGAAAACCAACATAGTTCATAACATAGACGCCTTTCAAAGCATCTGGAGGAGCAACTGCAAGCAAAGAAGTGACAGCGGCCTCAACAGTCGACGCACCGGTAGTGACAGTTACCATTTCAGACAACGTCAATAGGTAGACTGTGTAGCCGTTGCTGACCATATCGAGATCAATAAAGGCGTAACGATCGGAAGGCATTTCTAAACGCATAGTTGTAACAACTTAACATGAGATAAACTCACAAAGTAGGCACAAAGAGCGCGTGGTAACAAAACCATTAAGCATTTTCAAGGCCAAAGCAACAAAACAAAAGATTTTTTGAACAACAATAAAACAACAACAAAATCAACTTCGCACAATCAATAACACTTATTTGTAATCAACAGTAACCAGTTTCACGCCAATTTTCTCAGAAACGCCCTTCAAATCGTCATCGCTGATAGAAGACCCCAAAGGCAGTCGAATTCCGACGGTTGAGATGTCAGTAGTCAGGTGTTGTTTGATGTAGAGTAGCGTGCTGTTGACTATCAAGCCGAAAAGCACAATCGGAAGCGTCACAATGTTGTCGCCGCCGTGGATAAGAAGTTTGCCATCAGCTTCGCGGGTCGTTTTGAAGCGCCAGGATGGGTGAGGATAGTTGGGATCAAAGTCAGCTGCCAGTAAACGTGTGATGTCTAAAAGTTGGGGCAAACGGCAATGCGAGGAAAAGATGAGTCACGTCAGAAAAGACTTACCGTAGAAAACGGACGCAGGCCGCGTTTTGAGAGCGTCAAAGGCATCTTTTCCGACAATCGGCGGCTTTCCACATTGAAGACGCACATACGCCAGGAGTTGCTTGTCGCCAGTGTAGGTTTCATCGGCTTCAATCAGGATGCGGTTGTCGGAAGTGAACGTCAGAATGATCATCGGTGGAGGATCCAGTCGAAGTTGAGACAGTTCCTTCGGCAAATTTGTCAGAAAAATGCCTTTATCAATGTCGTTACAAAACATTGAAACATCAGCAAGCTCTAACGGTTCACCAGATGTGTTGTTCTGGAGTGCATGACGTCGTGCCTGTTTCCGTCTTTGCGACCGACTTTTCTTGCCCCCGGTGGCATCACTACTGGGAGACATTTCACTATTAGGTGTCTTTCCATTAGACTGCTTCACTGGTAGCTTCACAGTGCGAGTATCCTGAAAAGTAGACTAATTGTGATTTAAAAAATCATCAAGTGACACTTACAGGTTCACGCGCAACATTGGTCTCGAGGGCAACTTCGGGTATTTTGATGGCTTCTGACGGTCTATCAGTTGTGTCATTCTTCGCCGAGTTACGCTGAGCCGGTTCAACTGTCTGTGAAGTCGACGTTTTAGTCGTACCAGAACCACTTGCTTTGTTGACAGCTTCCATAGTCACTGTGATGTCACACGTAGATTCGACGTTAATCATGATCCGAACAAATTTGGTGCCACGTTTCACCGTAAAGGTCTTTAGAAGCTCCTTATTGATATCACTTTTGACCAGATTGACTTCCAACACCGACGTCCCGGACACATCAACATTTTCAGACACAGAGTGTGGTATCTCCTTGAATCGCGTTGAAATCAGCTTGTGGCCTTTGATGTCGATATCGAAGTCACAAAAGTCGTTGAAAGTGTACGTTTTTGAAACGGTCTCATCGAAGAAGTTGCGTAAGAATTGAGGAACAAAGTCGTCCAAAGGCGCTTCCGCCGACACATAATGAACGTTCACCGATTGAAGATTGCTTCGAAGTGCAGCCAGGGCAGTTGTGGGGAATTCATTATACACATTCGCGATAATGACACATTCCACCTTCCATTGGTCGATTTTAAACTTGTTTAGTTGACCCTGAAAGAGAATATTATAAGCAAAAAACATGAAAACAACAACAAAACTTACTGTATTCTGCACTTTCAGATTCCTGCCATCTCGGGTGACAATGCAAAAGAACTTCGGAAACAAAACAGCAACCAACTGACCAGGATTGACGGTAATCTGCCGGCTTTCAAACATCAAGGAAAAAGACACTGTTTCAAAGGGAATCAATGTAACATTCAGCAGTCCAGCTTTTTGGCATGCTTCCCGAAATTTGCGTTGTTGCATCGTTGTAGCAACTTCGGTATAGTGGAAAACGATGGGTGTGTTTGAACCAGAATTGAGAGTTGATGTCTCCATCTTCAAGCGAGCAACAACATCGCTAATAGACGCAAAGAAATCACCAACACCCGCTTCATTCTGATAGTAAGCAGAAGTGAAGAAGGTATCGACAGCATTCATGACCGTGTAGATAACTTCTGGTGCGCTACTATCCTAAAACAGCAATATTCAGTGAAAATTAGGAAAATGGAAAACATACAAGCTGAGATTTCTTTTCCGCTTTTTGGGGTGTTAACTCTGGAGGTGTTGGATTGATAGCGTCCTGAAACGGATAAATTGAATGTAAAAGAAGTGCATGCTTAACACCTACAAGGGCAAGTGTCGCAATAGTCTTGAGGGACACTTGTGGCAGAAGGGTTTGATCAACATTGATTGTGATGACAACAGTTCGAAATTTGGCACTTTTGAATTTGAAGGTTTTGACCAGTGGCATTCCGTTAGTATTCACCGGAGAAACGCAGACCTAAAATTTACATTTTACAAAAAACTACTGTGATTCAAAAACAACACAAACCTCGACATCGGGAGCATCACTAACATCAACTTCCTTGGTAATAGTAAACGGCGGGGTATCATTTAGCGAAACATTCACAAGTGTGGTACCATATTTGACGACCAAATCGAAAAAGCAGAACGATAGCACCTCATTTCCATCGAAACTGCCATTGTTGATTCGGTTTTGAAAAAAAGTTCTCAAGAAACCACGTGGCAGCATTACCGATGGATGCAACTTCAAGCCGGGGAAGAGATTACTCAGCACTGCCTTGTCGGTTTCAGAAGTGTTTTGAAGAAAAACAACTTCGCTGACAGATGGGAATTTGGCAAGTGCATCATCAAAAGAGGTTTGTTCCTAAAATATGATGATACTCCAGAGGAAAAACACAAAAACTAACTCACTCTAAGAAATTGCCAACCCTTTTCGCATTTTCGAAGAACGACAAACGTCGTCAAAGCAATCGGAATTGAAAGTGTTGGGTCAACGAAAACAAAAATAGTTGTCCCAATAGTCTGCATCAAAGGAAGATCGCAAATCATTGAAGAAATACAAAATCGGGTAATATCAACTGATTCGATAACAGTATATCCAGGCCTTTGAACAGCTTCAACTGAGCGTCGGCAGCGTTCAAAAGATGAAAAACTCAGAATGTAGACACCTTTGACGGTAACTGGTGGAGCTGCTCGGAGAAGGGCACTAACTGCATCTTCAAGGGTTGGGGCATTCTCGATGACAAGCGACACTTCGGATTGTTTGAAGAGCAAAACTGATGACTCTCTATCCAGTAAAGCGTAAACATCAGAAGGCATTCCTAAAAACACGCAAAAATTAATGTCGAGCAAATTCTGCGCTGTAATCAACTCTTCTTACCATTGGTGGTATCCTTACAAGATGGAAGAGAAACTTCATTATCAGCTCCCTTTTCAACAGATTGCGTCGACGGTACAGTAAGCTCCACTTTCGCTGGGGACGTTTCACTAGCCGAGCTTTCAGCCAATTTACCCTAAAAGCAGACAGATTTACAATGGAAAATGTACTACATGCGTAATTTACAGGTTTTGGATCCGGGGACACGACCACCTCAGAGACCAATTGTGGAGATACGGTAGCCTGAAGCAGCTTGATTTGAAGTGAAAAAGATAGTAAAAACTTACCGAACGTGTCTCGATCGTCTTTAAAGTCATTTGGGGAAGAAGAGTTTTGTCGACAGTAACTGTGAACAAAACCTTACGCGATGCAGCGGTTTTAAACTTAAATGTTTTGACCAATGGCTTTTCATCGTACAATTTGTGTTCATCGGCACGAATCTGTAAACAAATATCAAAAAAAAGAAGAAAAAAGAAGGGAAATCAAACCTCGACGACAGCAACTTCTCCGACATCGACTTCCTTGGTGGAGGTAAACGGTAGAACTTGGCCCATCGAAGCCACTTTCTCGACTTTATCTCCAAATTTGATCAGCAAATCATAATAACAATACGGTTGAACTTCATATCCATTGAGATTGCCCTTGTTGATCCGGTTTCGAATGAACGCCTCTTTGAAACCAGGATGCTTCATGACCGACTTATATAACTTTCGATCACCAAAAAACTTTGTAATTTCGACAATGTCGGCTTCTGGGGTGCCTTCCCAAATGACGTAACGGCGAGCTGTTTTATACCGGGTGAGGGCAATAGTGGGGAACATGGGCTAAAAAGTAATGTAAAATATAAACAACAACAAATATCCAAAATAACTCACCCTATCGATTGCCTGCCAACCATTCTCACATTTCCGAATAACGTCCACAACGCAATGACTCCACGGTAAACCAGATGTGAGTCCTTCAAGAACAAGAACTAGCTCGCCAATCTCACAATTCAACGGCAGATTCCAAATGTTTGAAGAGAGACTGAGGCTGGTAAGGTCGATCGTTTCAATGTTGGTGTAGCCGGCCTTTTGCAGAGCTTCGACGGATCTTTGACGCGTTTTGATGGACGTGTAACACAACAGGAACGTGCATTTGACAAAAGAAGGGGGAGCTGCTTGAACCAAAGCTGCAACGGCGTCTTCTGGAGTCGGGACATTAGCAACAACATTGTAAACTTGGCTTGGCGAAAAGAGGTTAACATGCGTGCCGCCATCGAGAAGCGCAACGAGGTCGGTTTGCATTTTCGAGCTGAAACCAGTATGTTATAAATTCTTAGGAAAAAATAAAGAGAGCTCTGTGACAACGTAAAAATTATAAACACACGAACAGCATCGCGATAATTCAAAACATTTCACACTTTCTTAAATGCGATAATCCAGATAGCGGAAAAATAAACACGTTTTAACCGATCAAATTTAGTTTTTACACGTCACAAAATGGTTTACAACAGCTCAACATCTCGGCCACATGCCATCGAGATCATTTGGGAGGCGTGAAAGGACAAATGAGCACTACTTTGTCAGCAGTAAATAAGTAAAAAGCGGTTCAAATTGTCAAAAAGTCAGCTGCCACACACAAAAAAAAGTTTGGCAAAGTGCGCGCAACACCACAAATTCAATGAGCGCGCAATTACAAAAACTAATTTTAATAGCTTATCTTCCGAACTGATTGAAAGTGTTTTTAAAAATTTATAACTTCGTCTTTTCCAAATTACAAGTTTTCACACCCAAAATACTTGTTCGCCGCGCGATTCGCTTTTTTGTCTGGATGTCATCGATGAAACCCTCGAAAAGTACCCCCAACTCGACAGTAACAGGTTTGCCCTTTATGGCGCATCTCACAGTGGCTTCCTTGTGAACCACTTGGCTGGAAAAGAACCTGAAGACACAATTTGTCTCCTTTGCAACCGAAAAAACCCCTCTTTTCAGACAAAGTTCAGAGCCATTGTAGCCGTGAACCCTGTCATCAACAATAAAAATAAGCCCAACTTCCAAATCGCATTCTAACCCTCTTTTCTAGCCATGTTCAACATCACCGACATCCCCGATTGTTGTGCCTTCGAAGAAAACGGCGCTACCAACCAGATCGACGCCGCTCTTGACCCCATCCTCTTCGATGCCATGCTCGCCAAATCCCCGATTGCACGTGCTCACAACATCTCGGCACCGTATTTATTGGCCATCTTCGGAAAAGACCTTCGTGGTGTCGCCGCACTTCCGCCACCTGATTCTGCGCAGGAATGGCGTCAAAAACAAGGAGCTCTATCTAATCATGCCCTTCGATGACATCCAGACTATCTAATCATGCCCTTGACGAAGTCGATGGCTTGTTTAATTAAAAGTTTTTTTTATTTTGCCAATGTGGGCGGTTGTAACTGAATTTGTAAAGTTTGTTAAACTAAGTTTATGAGTAAACTAAAATCAACAAAAAAACAATATCGGTAACAAGATGGAACAACAATCAAAAACAATCAATCAACAAGCAGCATCAACTTAACACCAATTCGCTGGGCAACAGCCTTCAAATCGCTGTCACTGATCACAGAGCCTGAAGGCAGTCGAATTCCGAGTTCAGTGACTTCAGACTTCTGGTGCTCTTTGATGTACAGTAGCGTGCTATTGACAACAACACCAAACAACACAATCGGAAAAGTCGTAATATTGTCGCCGCCATGGATAAGAACTTTGCCGTCGGCGTCACGGGAAGTTTTAAAAGTCCAATTTGGGTCTGGATGGGCGGGGTCAACGTCGGCTGCCAATAGACGTGTGATGTCTGAAAAATGGGACAAACGGCGATGCGAGGAAAAGAGTAGTCACGTCAGAAAAGACTTACCGTAGAAAACGAATGCAGGCCGCGTTTTGAGAGCGTCAAAGGCTTGCTGGCCAACAATCGGAGCTGTTCCGGTTTCAAGGCGGACAAACGCAAGAACTTCTTTGACACCAGTATAGGTGGCATCGGCTTTGATAAGAACGCGGTTGTCGGAAGTGAAAGTCAGAATGGTCGTCGATGGAGGATTCAATTGAAGTTGAGACAGTTCCTTCGGCAAACTTGGCATTAAATTAACGTTATCAAACTTTTCGCTACGACGTGTCTGGACATCAGTCGGTTTTGACGGTTCATCAGCTGCAGCTGTAGTCTTCACAGCGTTGAATTGGGCCATCTTCTTTCTCTGAGAACGGGTTTTCTTGCTGACGGCATCATTACTGGTTGAAAGAGACGGTGCGTCTGCTGCCTTCTCAACAAGCTGCTTCGTCATAACAGTAGGCTTCACTGTCACTGCATCCGATTTCTCAGCGGCGACCATGCTGCCGCTCAAAATGACAGTTTCTCGAACATCACTTTTGCCAATAACTTCTATTGTCGTTGTGACGTCACAGCACGATTCCGCAAGAATCACCATCCGCACGTACTTTGTACCGCGTCGAAGCGTGAACTTCTTAAGAAAGTCCTTGGTTTCGCTTTTGACCAGATTCACCTCCAATGTTGTCAAATGGGACACATCAATATCGATAGTGACAGAGATCGGAAACTCTTTGAAACGAATTGGAATCACCTTGTGGCCCACAATGCTGATGTCGAAATCACAGAAGTTGTTAAATGCGTAGGTGTTCACGGTGGTTTCATCGACATAGTTCCACAAGAACGGATGAAGTAAACTGTCCAACTTGGACATGTCAGCCACTTCGTGAAGGTTTGAGCGAAACTTTTTCCTCACTGCTTTCAACGTTGCTTTGCCGAAACAGCCATACGCATTCGAAATGACGACCTTTCTGGCATCACAACGATCGACATCAAACTGATTGAGCGGGTCCTAAAACATGCTATTGTGTGATTGAAACTGTAAGTAGTTTAAAAAAACAACTTACTCCTTTTTGAACTTTGAAGTTTCTTCCATCGCGAGTAACAATGTAGTACATCTTTGGGTTTAGTATTGCGATCAGTGTGCCATTGTCGATTGGGGCTTGAAGACTCGCAAGAAGCAACGAAAAAGCCATTGAATTGTAAGAGACCAGTTTCAAATTGAAGAATCCAGCTTTTTGACATTCACTTTGAACCGTTTGAAGTTGAACGACGGTTGCGGTATCAACATACTGTATAACAACAATTGCCTTCGATGCATCCGAAGTCTGCTTCCTCATGAATGCGACGCCATTGTTGAAATTAGGAAGAGTTTTCTCGCCAGTGACTTTCTTTTGATCCAGTGTAACGATAACCACAGAAGACGATGAGTAAGTGACGAAAAAGATGAAGGAAGGAGTGCTGTCATGCTGAAACATCATTGTTAACAAAAGAAAAAACAAAACTAAAAAATTACAGGTTTACAGGTTGGTGTAACGACAATTTTCAATTTTGGCAGAGGTACGGTGGATGCAACCGCCTAGAACGAACGGATTAAAACAGAAAAAGCCAGTTGAGCACTTACAGATTCACGCGTCGCTATCGTTTTCAAAGTCACTTGCGGCAGAAGAGTTTTGTCGACAGTGACGGTCATGGAAACTGTTCGAAATGCGGCACTTTCGAATTTGAAGGTTTTGATCGATGAAATTTCACCAACAGTGAATGCAGCGACACGAATCTAAAAAAAATGTCCAAAACAAAAGGAAAATACAGAATCATAACAAACTTCGACTTCTGGTACATTACCAACGTCAATTTCCTTGGTCATAGTAAACGGTGGAGTATCTGGCAGTGGAAAAATCGAGTTCCAAGTTCCATGGTTGACGATCAAATTGAAAGGGCAGAATGGCTGCACCTCGTATCCATTAAGGTTACCATTGTTGATCCGGTTTTGAAAGAAAGTTGTCAACCAACCAGATTGCATCATTGGCGATGGATGCAACTTCCAGCCAGGAAAAAGTCGATTGAGCACTGCCTTGTCGGCTTCGGAAATGTTTTGAGGAAAAACAACTTCGCAGATTAAGGATCGATTAGCAAGGGCATCAGAAGGTGTTTCGAACTAAAAGAGATTGCTTTGTATTGTGAAGCAGAAAAAAAAAATCTTACCGTGTCAAAAAGTTTCCAACCTTTTTCGCACTTTCGTAAAATGGTGGTCTTCGATTGAGCAACTGGAGTTTGACCTTTTGAATCAGCAACAACGAAAACAAAGGATCCAATCGTCTGCTTCAGAGGAAGGTTGTAAATGAATGAAGACATACAATATCGGATTGTTTCAACCAGCTCGATAACGGTGTACCCCGCCTTCTGAACGGCTTCAACTGAGCGTCGGCAACGTTCGAACTGCGAAAAACTCAGAATATAAACACCTTTGATGGTTTTCGGTGGAGCTGCTTGAAGGAGGGCGTTGACGGCATCTTCAAGGGTTGGCGCATCGTCGATGACAACAGACAGACGAGATTGTTTGAAGAGGTAAACCGTGGCTTCGCTATCGAGCAAAGCGTAAACGTCAGAAGACATTTCTAAAAACATAAACACTCGAAAATTTACAGTCAGTGAAATTAAATATAACATGGTTTTTTAACCAATGGCGCATTCGTTCAATATTAGGTATTTAAAAAAAATTCATTCATTCAAAATACAAAGGTGAAAGCAAACGATAACACAAACTTTAAAAACCAAAACGACCGTTAACAACTTTTCAACAAATAACAAGTGCAACGCCAATTCGCTGAGCAACAAGATTCAAGTCGGCATCACTAATTGTAGAACCCATCGGAAGTTGGATGCCAAGTGTGGTTATCTCAGATTTGACGTGTTCTTGAATGTACAGAAGCGTGCTTCTGACGACAAGACCAAAAAGAACAATCGGAAACGTAGTAATGCCGTCGCCGCCACGAATGACCACCTTGCCGTCGGCGTCACGAAGAGTTTTGAAGCGCCACGATAGATTGGGATGATTGGGATCAAAGTCGGGCGTCAAAAGACGTGTGATTCCTAAAAATGAGACAAAAACAAATTAGTAAAGCAAACGTTGTCACTTCAGAACCGACTGACCGTAAAAAACAGATTCAGGATGGGTTTGGAGCGCGTCCAAGGCTTGCTGGCCAACAATCGGCGCTTTTCCGGCTTGAAGGCGAACATACGCGAGGACTTCTTTGACGCCAGTGTAAGTTTTGTCGGCTTTGATAAGGACGCGGTTGTCGGATGTAAACGTCAAAATGGTCGTCGGTGGAGGGTCCAGTTGAAGTTGAGACAGTTCATTCGGCAATGTTGCCGTCGATCCTTTATCGACATCATTGTCACGAAGTCTCTGGACCGCGGCCGCAGATGGTTTATCTGTGGCGCAGGTCTTTGCCGAGTTACGCTGAGCCGGTTCAACTGTCTGTGAAGTCACCGTTTTAGTCGTACCAGAACCACTTGCTTTGTTGACAGCTTCCATAGTCACTGTGATGTCACACGTAGATTCGACGTTAATCATGATCCGAACGAATTTGGTACCACGTTTCACCGTAAAGGTCTTCAGAAGCTCCTTATTAGAATCACTTTTGACCAGATTGACTTCCAACATTGACTTCCCAGATACATCAACGTCTTCAGAAACAGAGTACGGTATCTCCTTGAATCGCGTTGAAATCAGCTTGCGACCCCCAACGTCGATATCGAAGTCACAAAAGTCGTTGAAAGTGTACGTTTTTGAAACGGTCGCATCGACGAACCGGCGCAAGAACTGGGGAATATACTCGTCCAACGATTGAAACCCTGAGACCATGTGAACCTTCACCGATTGAAGACTGCGTCGAAGTGCAGCAAGCGCAGCTTTTGGGAACTCATCATACACGTTTGCAACGATGGCACTTTCAATCTTCCATTGTTTGATGTTGAACTTATTTAATGGGCCCTGAAACGATTGGTTGTGAGTCAAAAACGTAAAACCCAATTACAAATCAACTAATCAAATACAAAACTTACTCCGTCGATCACTTTTAGATTCCTGCCATCTCGGGTGACAATGCAGAAGAACTTCGAAGACAAAACAGCTACCAATTGGCCGGGATTGACTGTAATTTGCAAATACTCAAAAAGCAGGGAAAAGGTCATTGTTTCAAAGGAGATCAAAGTAACATTCCGCAGCCCAGCCTTCTGACACGCTTCTCGGAAGCTTCGGCGTCGGCTTGTCGTACAGAATTCGGTATAATGGAAAACGATGGGTGTGTTTGAGCCAGAATTGAGAGTTGATGTCTCCATCTTCAAACGTGCAACAGTGTCGTCAATAGACGGAAGGAATCCACCAACACCGTCTTCGGTGTCATAATAGATTGAAGTGAAAAATTTATCGACAGCGTCCATGACTGTGTAGAAAACGATAGGTGGGCTGACATCCTTAAATGTAATAACTCTTATAACATGTAAAAATGCCAAAAAATGAAACATACAGTTTTAGGTTTCTGAATAGCAGCTTTACCAGTCAATAGTGAAAATACAGTAAATGCATCCTGAAACAGATAATCAATATGTACCAATGAAACAAGTAAATTACACCTACAGATTCACGCGTCGCAATTGTCATGAGAGAAACTTCTGGCATCAGCGTTTTATCAACACTGATTGTGATTTCAACAGTTCGAAACTTGGCACTTTTGAATTTGAAGGTTTTGACCAACGATGTTTCACCAGCATTTGGTGCAGCACAACGAATCTGAAAGCAAAAGTTGTTCAAAACTGAAGGGAAATATAGAATCAGAACAAACTTCGACTTCGGGTGCATGACCAACGTCAACATCCTCGGTAATAGTAAACGGTGGAGTATCTTTCAGTCGAACAACCGCGGAAAAACTTCCATGTTTGATGATCAAATTGAAAGGGCAGAATTGTTGCACCTCGTATCCATTGAGATCGCCATTGTTGATCCGGTTCTGGAAGAAAGTTGTCAACCAACCAGGTTGCATCATTGGCGATGGATGCAACTTCGAGCTTGGAAATATAAGTTTGAGCATTGCTTTGTCGGCTTCGGAAATGTTTTGAGGAAAAACAACTTCGGTGACTGAGGGGTGGTCAGCAAGGGCGTCAAAAGGTGTTTGCAACTGAAAGAGATTGGTATGTACTGTGAAGCAGAATCACAAAACCTTACCGTTTGAACATGTTGCCACCCTTTTTCGCACTTTCTTAAAACGGTAAACTTCGATTGAGCAATTGGAGTTTGACCTTTTGAATCAGCAACAACGAAAATGGTGGATCCAATAGTCTGCTTTAAAGGAAGGTTGTAAATGAATGAAGACATGCAAAATCGGAGCGTTTCAACCAGCTCGATAATGCTGTACCCGGCCCTTTGAACGGCTTCAACTGAGCGTCGACAACGTTCGAACTGTGAAAAACTCAGAATGTAGACGCCTTTGATGGTTTTTGGTGGAGCTGCGCGAAGGAGGGCGTTGACGGCATCTTCAAGGGTTGGGGCATCGTCGATGACAACAATTGTTTTACAGTGTTTGAAGAGATAGACCGTGGCTTCGCTATCGAGTAAGGCGTATACGTCAGAAGACATTTCTAAAAAGATAAACGGTCAAAAACATACAGTCAGTGAAATGAAATATAACATGGTTGTTCAACCAATGGCGCATTCGTTCAACAAATAGATTAGTTGTTTAAAAAAATCATTCATTCAAAATACAAAAGTGAAAGCAAACGATAACATAAACTTTAAAATTTAATACAATTACGACAGTTTTTCAACAAATAACCAGTGCAACACCAATTCGCTGCGCAAGAACCTTCAAATCAGCATCACTAACTGTAGAACCCGTCGGAAGTTGGATGCCAAGTGAAGCTACCTCAGATTTGACATGTTCCTGGATGTACAAAAGCGTGCTTCTGACGACAAGACCGAAAAGCACGATCGGAAACGTGGTAATGCCGTCGCCGCCACGAATGACCACCTTGCCGTCGGCGCTGCGGGATGTTTTGAAGCGCCACGATGGATTGGGATGAGCAGGGTCAAAGTCGGTCGTCAAAAAACGTGTGATGTCTGAAATTAATGCCAGTAATTTCAATGCAACCAGATAAGCGAGGTAAGATGAAACTTACCGTAGAAAACGGAATCAGGATACCTTTGCAAAGCGTCAAAGGCTTTTTGACCGACTTCTGGGGCCTTTCCGTCTTGAAGGCGGACATACGCAAGAACCTCTTTAGTGCCCGTGTAGGTAGCATCGGCTTTGATAAGAACACGGTTGTCGGAAGTGAACGTCAGAACGGCCGTCGGTGGAGGGTCCAGTTGCAGTTGAGACAGTTCCTTAGACAAATTTGCCGTGGAGTCGACTTCGTCGCGGGATGCTGGAAAATCAGGCAGTGTTGTCGGTTCACACTTCGACCCCCTGAGCTCTGCTTCCTTTCGCCGTTGCGCCCTACTTTTCTTATTCTTGGCTGTGCCATCAGTATCTTTAGATTGGTCGGCTTCATCCGGTTTGACCAGGAGACGGCTGTTAGATGTAAAAGGTAGAACGGGCGTGAATTCGGATTTGTCGGTAACATCAACGGCGTCTTTGTCGGCCACAGAAACGGAATCGGTCGCCACTTTTGACGCAACTGTGTGACCCGGTTCATTCATCGTCACAGTGATGTCACATGCGGATTCAACACGAACCACAAAGCGCACGGATTTTGTACCCTTTGCAACCGTGAACGATTTCAGAAGTTCCGATTTCGTCTCATTTCTACGCAAGCGCACTTCCAACGATGTCGCACGACGCAAACGGACTTCCTCAGACACGGAAAACGGGATCTCCTTGAAGCGGGTTGAAACCAGCTTGTGGCCTTTGATGTCGATATCAAAATCACAAAAGTTGTTGAATGTGTATCGGCTCACAGCAGCTTTGGAATTCAGAAGGAATGGAATGTCGTCACCAGTGTCCAGATCTTCGACAACTTGAACATTTTTCGAACGAAGCTTGCTCTTCAATTGGGTCAACTGCTTCTTTGTATAGTCATTGTTCAGGTTCATGATGATCACACGATCAACATTGTAACTGTTGACTTTCGAAATGTCGAATCCACCCTGGAAAGTTGACACATAGAAAACATCGTGTTTTGAGAGACAACTTACATGATCTTGAACCTTCAAGCGCTCTCCATCCCGGACGATAATGTTATACTCGGCTGGATACAAGACGGCAACCGACTGGCTATGTTGAATGTTGATTTGAAGCATGGAAAGAATCAGTGAAAACGTCGTCGATTTGTACGGAATCATTCTGACATCGCAGAATCCGGCTTTTCGACAGTTGTCACGGAAGGTTTTCAACTCGGGGATCGTTGCGCCCTCGAAGTCTGTGATGTTGAAATTGACGATTGCCGTCGAAAAATCGGCAGTTTGATTCTTCATGTATGCGATAACATTGTCAACGGTTGGAAGGGGCATAATGTTCGAACCATCTTGATTCAGGTTTGCGACGAGAAAGCCCATTCCCATGTTCATGATGTTAAAGATCATAGAAGGGGTACGGTCATCCTGAAAAGCAGTAAAACAGTGTGAAAAGACAAAGGTTTGAAGCTCACAGGCTTTGGATTCGGTGAGGTTGCCGATGGTGGGGGTACAGTAGTCGCACTTTCCTGAAAAAGGCTTGTTAGAAAAAAAGACAGCGACACGCCACTTACAGATTCACGTGTCGCAACTGTCTTGAGGGAAACTTGAGGCAGGAGCGTTTTGTCAACATTGATTGTGATCGAAACAGTTCGAATGGCAGCACTTTTGAATTTGAAGGCTTTAATCAGTGCCTTATTACCTTCATGCTCATCGGCATGAATCTGAAAACAATTGTGTCAAAAACAGACATGATGAAAAGAAAAGCCAAACCTCAACAGTGGGAATATCGCCAACATCAACTTCTTTTGTGACGGTAAACGGCGGCACTTCACCCGTCAATGCAACCGTAACAGATTCGCGTCCAAATTTGACAAGCAAGTCGTAATGACAAAACGGCAGCACTTCATATCCATCGAGATTGCCCTTGTCGATGCGGTTCCGAATGAAAAGGCTTCTGAAATCAGCAAAACTACTCATTGACATGTGTAACTTCCGATCGCCGTAGTACTGCGCAATTTCGGCTTTGTCGGCTTCGGTGGCGCCTTTCGAAAGGATGTAGTTACGCGCTGATGGATACTTAGTAAGGGCAGTATTGACGTTCATGGGCTAAAAAAAGTTATATAAAAACAATAACTAAAACGAAAACTTGAAAACATACTGCCTCGACCACCCGCCAGCCGTTTTCACATTTCCGAATGACATCAACAACGCAATTGTGCCAAGGCAAACGAACTTCGAATCCAGATATGACGAAAACAAGCTCGCCATTGGCACAGTTCAACGGCAGATTCCAGATGTTCGCAGAAAGGCTGATGCTAGTAGCATCCATCGTTTCAATGTTCATATATCCCGCCTTTTGCAAAGCTTCCACGGATGTTTGAAGGCATTTCAAGCTGGTGTAGTTCAAAATCAGCGTGTATTTGACGGACGACGGAGGCGCTTTTTGAAGCAACGCTGAGACGGCGTCTTCCACGCTCGGGGCATCAGTAGCAACCGTAAAACGTTGGGTTGGAGTGAACAGAGCAACGGCAGCGGTGCTGACATCGAGAAAGGCAACGACATCGGTACTCATCTTTGAGCTGAAAACTGTTTCAAAATGTTACAGAAATCAGTAGCAAAAAACGCATTTTCCCCGTACAAATTAAGTATAAACACGCCACAAAATGTTCCACAACAGCTTGACATTTCGGCTACATGCCATCGAGATCATTTGGAAGCCGTGAAAAAAGAAATAAGCAGCACTTAGTTAGCAACAAACAAGTAAAAAGCGGTGCAAATTGTCAAAAAATCGGCTGGTGCACAAAAAAAGTTTGGCAAAGTGCGTGCAATAGCAAAAAATAAATGTGCGCGCGAATACGAAAACAAAGTTAGACAGATCGTCTACAAAACTGCTTGTAGGTATCGCAAAAACGTTAATACTTCTTCACATTCAAACTAACAGTTTACACAACCGAAATTACTAATTCGAACCCGATTTATTGAGAAACGAATTCTTTGATGCTTATTTGACTGAGAAGGAGAAGGAAGAAAAGGAAAACCAGGCCGTTGGCGAGAAGTTTCTCTGGAAGGATACCTTCGACGAGCAGACCGGCGATGCCTGGTCTTGGGCAAGCTCAGTGGCGTCGAAGTCAAATATCAGCAAGTCTCGGCGAACTCAGCTTACAGTGTTGAGCACACGGTCGAAGATGTTGGAACTGATGGAGAAGATGTCTACAGCTTCATCATGTTGCCGAAGCATTTCGGCAAGACCAATGAGAGGGTGTCATTACTCGTTAATATTCATGGTGGAACGCATGCGGCATCTGTGAAGACGTGAGTTGGACAGTTTTTTAAAAGTTTTGTCAGTTCTGAAGTGGTTTCAGGTAACCCCGGTGCCTCGTCGTCTCCGAAGACGCTGCCGTCTTCTAGATCAACTACCCCGGATCCACCGGCTACATGGAGGACTACGTTCAAAAGTTTCCAAGATCACCGTCGGTGATCTTGATGTGCACTTCTGTCTGGATGTCATCGATGAAATCATCGAAAAGTACCCAGGTGTGCCTTCGAAGCCAGTGGCGCCACTTCGACTCTGCCCGCTCTCGACCCCGGCTTTTCAGATGCCAAGCTCGTTAAATCCCCGATTGCACGTGCCCACAACACGTACTTGTTAGCCGTCGGCGGAAAGGACCGTGTGCCGTCGCACTTTCGCCATCTGATCCGGATTCTGCGCAAGAATGGCGTCGAAAACAAGGTGCTCTACTATCCAGAGTCTAATCATGCTCTTGACGAAGTCGATGTCGAGATCGACTTCGTGTTCAACATCATTCTGTGGATCCAGAAGCACAATGTTTAGGTTGTAACGTTTTTAAACGTTTTCTGTTATAAATAAACACTCCCAAATTTACCTTGAAAAAACAATAAAGTAAAATCAACAGAAAAAACAACATCGGTAATTAACAAAATAGAACAACAAACAAAAAGAATCAAGCAGCACCAACTTAACACCAATTCGCTGCGCATTAACGTTAAATTCAGAACCGTTGGCACTTTTTTACACAAAATCAGCAAACAAATCAAAACTTAAACACAAGAACTACAAAACAAAGGGAAAAACAACTGCATAACATAAACCACAATCATGAACTATTACTTGTCTTCAACAATAACCAACTTGGTGCACATTCGTTCAGAAACGGCCTTCAAATCGGTGTCACTTATCACAGAGCCAGCAGGCAGTCGAATTCCGAGTTCGGTGACTTCGGATTTCTGGTGTTCCTTGATGTAGAGATGCGTGCTGTTGACCACCAATCCGAAAAGGACAACCGGAAGCGTCGTAATATTGTCGCCGCCATGGATGAGAAGTTTGCCATCGGTGTCGCGAGTTGTTTTGAAGCGCCAGGATGGATGAGGGTAGTCGGGGTCAAAGTCATCAGCCAGTAGACGTGTGATGTCTGAAAACGGATATACATAAACCCCTGTTAAAATTAATCGCTTGACATACCGTAGAAAACGGCATCCGGATGTGTCTTGAGAGCGTCAAAGGCCTTTTGGCCAACAATCGGCAACTTTCCGGCTTCAAGGCGGACATAGGCAAGAAGTTGATTGACGCCAGTGTAGGTTTCATCGGCTTTGATAAGGACACGGTTGTCAGTGGTGAATGTCAGAATGACCGTCGGTGGAGGGTCCAGTTGAAGTTGAGACAGTTCCTTCGGCAAAGGTACGGATCCGATTTCATTATCTTTGTCGTTATGAGTTGTAAGGACATCAATAGGTTTTGTCGAGTCATTGGATGGGGCGTTCTTCATTGCGTTGCGTCTTGCCTGCTTCTTCCTCTGCGATCGATTCTTCTTGACTTTTCCTTTATCAGCATTCATTGAAACAGGCAGATCAGCGCTTGTTGGTTTCTCAATCGGCTGCTCCGACGTTACAGTAGGCCCCGTCTTGGCTTGAGACACATCCTTTGGCTTACTGGAAGTCGATGCAACACTGTCGCCGGCTGGTTTCGCCCAAGCAGCAATGTTCGCGGCAACGGCTTTTCGTAAATCATGATTAGCTTGAGCAGCTTCAGGCCCTTGATCCCGCCGTGTAAGAAACGTCATAAAGAAATCCAGTTTTGTATCAACTGCTTTCATAGCGACGGTGATGTCACAAGCAGATTCAACACAAATGATGACACGCACGGAGTAAATATCATGTGGAACCGTAAACGTTTTCAGCAATTCCATCCGTTTCTCACTTTTGAGCAGACTGACTTCCAACGTCGTACCATTTACTTGAAGTAGGGTATCCGTAGTGAATGGAACTTCCCTGAATCGAGTTGAAATCACTTCGTAACTCTGGAATGAGTTAATAACGATATCGTAGTCAGCATAGTCCCTGAATGCGTAGCTGTTTGACTCAGTTTCATCCGCAAAACTTTGTAACAATTCGCCGCCGGCTGACAAAACTTCTTCAGTGTCTGTGACGACATGAACATTCGTTGAGCGAAGCTTCGTCTGCAAGTCATCCAACGCAGCCTTCTCAAACGGCCAACTAAGGCTCACAATGACGACACACTTGACAGTAAAGCTATTGATCTCATCAACGTCCAATCGGCCCTGAAAAAAAGCAAATGTAAACTAAAAAGCCAAATTTTCTTATCAGAGATGTACTTACATGCGATCGAATTTTGAGATAATTTCCGTCTTTGATGATAATGTAATAGCCATCTGGATAAAGCAAAGCAACTGACTGGCCGTTATCGAGTTGGACTTGCAGGTAGTGAAGAACAATTGAGTGTTGCACAGTGTAGTATGGGACAAATCTGACATCCAAGACGCCTGCTTTTCGACACTCGTCACGGAAAGTTTGCATTTGAACGACTGTTGAAGTTTCAATGAATTTAAAAAAAACAACGGTCTTCAAATCAGGCGAGGTTTGCTTTACAATAAAAGCCACAACATCGCTGATAGTTAAACGGCACGACGAAACATCTTGTTGACCCTTCTGCACATGTTTGTAGACATCGAATGCACCCAATTTATAAAAAACCGAGAACGAGGTCACTCCGCGACCGAACTGAAATTGAGTAGTCAACGTAAATAGCGCGAAATTATAATAAAAAACTTACAAATGTTTCTGTAATAGTCACTTGAGGCAGCAATGTTTCGTCGACTTTGACCGTCACGTTAACGCCCGGAAGTTTTGTACAGTCGAACTTGAATGCTTTGAGCAATGGCCAGTTGTTCAAACGCGTCTCATCGATACGGACCTATAAACAAAGCTATCTCAAATGAGGTAAAACCAAAAATCAACAAACCTCAACGGTGCAATCGATATCAATGCACACTGTTTTTGTAATCGTAAAAGGCGGATTGTATCGGGTAAGGATGATGGTATCACAAGTGTCTCCGTAACGAACGAGCAAGTTATGGCGGCAGTACGGTAGAACTCGATAACCATTGAAATCACCGTTGTCGATGCGGTCTTGGACGAAAGTAAGCACGAGATGAGAAGGCACACCGACTGAGGCGTGAAACGGAAATCCAATGAACCGTTGCCTCATAAAAGATTTTGCAGATTTGGATGCTGTTTTATGACAAACAATTGTACGGACTTCAGGGTAATTTTCACCCGCTGTCACAATATGTTCATTCTAAAAAAGATAACAAAATTTACACTTTGTAACAGAATTACCATTTAAAAAACTTACTGGCATCACAATCTTCCAACCATCATCGCACTTCTCAAGAACATTGATGCGTTCAATTGATTCATGCAAAACAAAAGCAACATCGCCAATATCACAAATTATTGGAAGGTTGTAGATGCATGAAGTCATCAACATCGCAGTGACATCTATCCATTCGATCTGCTTATATCCTTTGCTACGCAAGGCATCGACAACAAGCTGGGACTGTTCAAAAGTGAGATTTTCGTCTGGGTCGTAAACGTACACTCCTTTCAGGCTCTCCGGAGGTGCAGCTTCACGCAAAGACGCAATCGCAGCATCCAGAGTCGGCGCATCATTCGTCACAGTAGTCACTTTAGACTGCGTCAACAAGTAGACTTTGCGTTTGCTATGAAGTAGGGCATAACGGTCGGGAGGCATTGCTGAAAACGAAGCCATTAGAAACGAGAGGATGTCAAAACGTAGGCGCACGTGGAAACATAACCATTTTCATTTTCAATAATGGTCGCAAGTGATCATACAAGTAACAACAATCTAATTTGCATGGTTATTTATGCCAATGAGTGCAAAAGAGTCTCAAAAAGCTATAAAAACCCGTTTAAAATGGTGTATAATTTATATAAAATGTGTCATTGTAGTACGATTGCTTGCGACGATGTGTGAAAGACAACTGTTTGGAGTGGAAGACGGGTCGGCCGTCAGAAGTACGCGACTGGGTCGACAGAACAAGGTTGAGCCTAGTCAAGCGGGTCCGCGGCTATGTCGAATCGGTAAACCGAATACAACTTTGCCTATAAACACGGCAATAAGCTCATTGAGTAAGCATGTTATTAATATTTTCGAACACTTTGTAAGAAAACTGGAGATTTTAGCTAAGCTCGGCCGAATCACTTTGGCCCGCGGAAAAGTAGGACTGTCTCAGACAATAAAAAGTCGTCTCTCGTCCTCCATTGCCTCTTCTCTTTGTCCTCGATCCGCAAGTCAAAGAAGCAAGAAGAATACAGAATACCGGGGACATTCGTTATGAGAGGATCTAGACGCGCACGCGTTACCTAACGAAGAGTGGTTTGAGCGTGAATACACCAGTGGCGCGTTAACGATTGTTGGCGGGAAATTCTAAAGTTGAGACAGATCTTTTGCTAACGTTGCTATGCATCGAAATAATATCTGGTTTTTAATGTTCAAGTCGTTGGTGGTCAAGGTTATTCTCCTTTTTAGGTTCGTCATTGATAGTAGACGTACTTTTTCTTATTGACCCATTGTTTTTGTTTATTAACGTTGGCAGCAAAATCAAAGAAAACACGATACAAACATTTTGACAACAAAACAAAACTCATTAAAGCAAAATTAACTCAACACCAATTAGTGGCGAAATGTCCTTCAACTCGGCATCACTGACCACACAGCCTGCTGGCAATCGGATTCCAAGGGTATTGATATTGCATTTTTGGTGATCCTTGATATAAAGCAGCGTGCTCTTGACAACTAAACCAAAAAGGACGATGGGAAGCGTAACAATGTCGTCGCCGCCAAGGACAAGAAGTTTGCCGTCGGCGTCGCGGGTCGTCTTGAACTGCCAGGATGTATCGGGGTGGTCGGGGTTGAAGTCGCTGGCCAACAAGCGGGTGATACCTAAAAATGGTACTATGAAAATGCGCATTTTAAACAGAAAAAACAACAAACCATAGAAGACAGAGTCAGAATGTGTTTTTAAAGCGTCAAACGCATATTTTCCAATCAATGGTACTTTTCCACATTGAAGCCAAACATAAGCGAGGATTTCTTTGTCGCCGGTGAAGGTCTTGCCGGCTTGAATCAGGATAAGGTTGTCGGAAGTGAAGGTCAGAACAGTCATGGGTGTCTTGGAGTTGAATTTGAGCAACGGCAAAGCTGCCTCTAAACTGTTGTTGTTCAACGTCTGTTGAGCGGCCTAAAGACAGGTACACTCTTAAAAAGACTGATAAATCACAAATCTTACAGGTTTGTAAGTTGATGCAGTTCGAAGTGTGAGTTGCGTATCAAAATGTTTGTCGACGTCAACCGTAATCAAAATCTTTCGGAAGGCAAGGTTTTTAAACTTCAACGTTTTGAATGTCGTCGCTTCAATTCCATGAGGGCCGACACGAACCTACAATTTTAAAATTAATGTGTTTCATCACGTTTCAAACATACCACGACGTCCGAGGCATCACCAACGTCGATTTCCTGACTGAAGAGAATCGCGCGGTCAGTCAAAAAAACCGTTTCATTGTTGATTCCGAATTGAACATGCAAGTCGATAGTTGAAACGTTGGGTTTCATATCACGGTGCTCGTGGTTCTCGATAGCATTCGGCTTATCAGCATCTTGTTCCGTCTCTTTAAACGTGTCATCTGCGTCCATAGTGACCGTAATGTCACAGGCAGATTTCGCACAAATTGTAAACCTCACCGCATTCACATTTTGTGGAACAACTAACTTTTCAGAAACTCCGAAACAGTGAAATTATCACCGTCAGTTCGTAAGATATTGACAGTTAGCGCTTTCGCACTGCCAACCGTGACGGTAGTAGTCGCTGTAAAGGGAATGGCTTTGAACAGAGTTTCAACTATTTCAGAAACGCCATCTCCTTCAATTTGGAAGTTGAAACGACCAAAGTCATTGAAGAAGATTCCGCCATTGTCAGCCTATTTTTATTTTTGATTCTTTCTTTGATGATTCCACGACAGCAGTTGTAAACGATTCTATCCAGATAAACAAACCAAAATGTAACTCACTCCAAAACCCACAAAGGCAAAAAATAAAATGACAACATTTTTCTCGGCAAAATTATTCAAACAAACAAAACAAGGAAACAACACACAAAAACAATCAATCAACAAGCAACACCAACTTGTTACCAATTCGCTCAGAAACGCTCTTCAAATCTGCATCAGTAATCGTCGATCCCGTCGGAAGTCGAATTCCGAGTTCCGTGACTTCTGATTTCTGGTGCTCCTTGATGTATAACAATGTGCTATTGGCAACCAATCCGAAAAGCACGATCGGAAGCGTAACAATGTTGTCACCGCCGTGGATGAGAACTTTGCCGTCGGCGCCACGGGAAGTTTTGAAAGTCCAGGTTGGGTCTGGATGGGCGGGGTCAAAGTCGGTGGCCAGAAGACGTGTGATTCCTGAAAGTGAGACAACGGTAAATAAGAAAGAAAGACTTGTCAAGAGCCGACTGACCGTAGAAAACATATTCTGGATGCGTTTTGAGAGCGTCAAAGGCTTTTTGGCCAACAATCGGCGCCTTTCCGGCTTGAAGGCGAACATACGCGAGGACTTCTTTGACCCCAGTGTAAGTTTCATCCGCTTCGATAAGGACACGGTTGTCGGAAGTGAACGTCAGAACGGTGGTCGGTGGAGGGTCCAGTTGAAGTTGAGAGAGTTCCTTTGGCAACTTTGTCATGGTTTCAGCTTTATCGACATCATCGTCGCGAGATGTGGAATCATCAGCTGTTCCGTTCTGGAGCGCGTTGCGCCGAGCCTGCTTTCGTCTTTCTGACCGACTTTTCGTCTTTCGAGATGCAGTACCGTTCGTTGGAAGAGACTGCTCAGCGTTGATAGTCTCTTCAACAGCAGGTTTCGAAATATCAACCATCGTCACTGTGATGTCACACGCGGATTCAGCGCTAATCACAATCCGAACATGCCGTGTGCCACGCTTTAAGGTAAACTTCTTCAGCAGCTCCACATAGTCATTAATTATCAGATTCACTTCCAACGTCATGCCAAATACAGCAACATCAGCCGTCACAGTAAAAGGATACTCCTTGTACAGCGTGAAAAGCGTTTCGGGGCCGACTTCGATTACAAAATCACAAAAGTTGAGAACGTATTTGTTCGCAGCCTTTTCATCAACGGAATTCCATAACAGTTGAGGGAGAAAACTGTCAATGTTATGAAGATCGGAGGTGACAAGATGAACACGCGACTGGAATTTCTTCTGTAACTTGTTGAAAGTCGATTTCTTGAACTTGCAATATGGGTCGGCGACAATGACCTTACTGACAGTACAGCGGTTGGCATCAAAGTCTTCAAGTAGGCCCTGAAATAAACAATTGTAAAGAGTAAATTACTGCAGTTGGGCAATAAAAACTTACACCTTTGTGCATTTTGAGGTTTCCCTCAACTCGAGTGACAATGTAAAACATCGATGGATTCAGCATCGCAACAAATTCGCCATTATCAATCGGGATTTGAATCCTTTCAAAGATAAGTGAAATACCTGCTGACAGGTATGAAATGAACCGCACATCCGACAACCCGGCTGCGTGACATTTGTCACGAAAGGTCTGTAATTGGACGATTGGTTGTTCGTTATATTGGAAGAAAACAACGGCAGTCAACGATTTTGAGGTTCGGTTTTTCATGAACGCAATGGCATCATCGACGGTTGGAAGATCGGCTTTGTCAATGACTTGGTTTTGTTGGATATTTGACATCATGAAAGTGCCTTGGAAGAGATTGGCCGAAAATACAATGTCAGGAGTGTTTGGGCTTGATTTCGGTTGAACGACCTTCGGGGATACGGTAGTTGTGTTCTGAAACAGACTATTAGCAATTGCAATTGAAAACGTAAAACCACACATACCTTTTCACGCGTGGCAACTGTCTTGAGGGAAACTTGAGGAAGGAGCGTTTTGTCAACATTGACTGTGATCAGAACAGTACGAAAAGCGGCACTCTTGAAATTGAACGCTTTGACCAAGGGGTATTCGTCTTCGTCGTCTTCGAAAGCTCGAATCTAGAAAAATACCTCTAAAACCATCGTAAAATAGAAAAAGACAGACCTCAACTTTGGAAACATTCCCAACATCAATTTCCTTCACAATCGAAAACGGTGGCACATCAGCCAGCTCAATTTTTTCACACTTGTTGCCAAACTTCACCAGCAAGTCATAATCGCAAAACGGCAGAATATTGTTTTCTTTGACGTTGTTTCTGATCAGATTTGGCAAAAGAGACATTGCAGCAGCTTTGGATACCGGCCCTTCTGTGACATGTTGTTTTAGGCCAGAAAAGACCTCACGGACAAGTGCCATTTCGGAAGAAGTTGCTTCCGTAACGACGACCTCATTCACGGACGGAAATTCAGCAAGGGCAGTATAAATTTCCTGAACCTGGAATGAATTAGGTTAGATACTTGCCATTAACACAGAAGAACTCACCATTTTGAGCACTTGCCATCCTAATTCGCGTTTTCGAAGAACAGTGACACTGTCAATTGACCCTTTAAAACCCTGAACGACGGATCCATTGAACACGAAGACGACGGTTCCAACAGTCTGTTTCAACGGCACATTCTGAATAATAGTAGAAAGATACTTTGCTTGTGGTTCGATTGATTCGACATCGGTGTAGCCGGCCTTTTGAACGGCTTCCACAGGGCGTCGGCAGTTTTCAAAGCCGGGATCACTCAGAATAAAAACGGTTTTGACGGTGTTCGGTGGAGCGGCTCGGAGAAGGACGTTGACGGCATCTTCAATGGTCGGAGGATCACGAATAACAGTAGTCAAAGGGTTGAAAAGCGTAACACTGCCGTCCTGGTTAATTAAAACGTTGCGCTTGGAGGACATTGCTAAAAACGTGGCTTTGGCATTTAAAATATAGTAACAATTTTAACATGACCAAAAATAGGCGAAACATTCGCACAGCAATACAACTGTTAACAATTCTATTTCAAAGTATAAAAAACAAATCAACTTCTTTTTGAACAAAACCCTAAATAACAACAATTTCAACTAGTCTCAAATAACAATCAGTTTTACGCCTATTTTATCAGAAACAGCTTTCAAATCGGTGTCGCTGATCACAGAGCCCGAAGGCAGCCGAATCCCGAGTTCAGTGACTTCGGATTTCTGGTGTTCCTTGACGTACAGCAGCGTGCTGTTGACCACCAATCCGAAAAGAACGATTGGAACCGTAACAATGTCGTCGCCGCCGTGAACAACCACTTTGCCACCAGCGTCGCGGGTCGTCTTGAAGCGCCATGAAGGGTCAGAATAGGCGGGGTCAAAGTCGGTGGCCAAAAGACGTGTGATTCCTGAAAGTGAGACAAAGGTAAATAAGAAAGAAAGGCTTGTCAAGAGCCGACTGACCGTAGAAAACATATTCTGGATGCGTTTTGAGAGCATCAAAGGCTTGCTGTCCAACAATCGGCGCCTTTCCGGCTTCAAGGCGGACATAGGCCAAAAGTTGATTGACGCCAGTGTAAGTTTCATCCGCTTTGATAAGGACGCGGTTGTCGGGGGTGAACGTCAAAATGGTTGTCGGTGGAGGGTCCAATTTTAGCTTCGACAGTTCCTTTGGCAAAGTTCTCACCGATCCGACTTTAACAATATCATCGTCACGAGACGTGGAGTCATCAGCAGTGCCGTTTTGAAGCGCGTTACGTCGAGCCTGCCGTCGTCGCTGTGATCGACTTTTCTTGCCTCCGGCAGTGTCGTTGTTCGATGAAGAAGACGTTTCACCATCAGTTATCGTCTTAAAAGCCTCCATCAGGGAAGCAACAGATTCCAGATTGACTGCGCAAGCGGTCGGTACAATCTTCTTCGCATCCTAAAAAGACAAATTGAAAGTAAAACAGTCAGCGTAATACCTACAGCAACCGTCAGACTCTTCAGAGTCACTTGAGGCACCAGCGTTTCATCGACATTGACTGTGATGGAAACCATTCGAAGCTCGGCAGTCTCGAACTTGAAGGACTTCACAAACGCTTTTTCGTAGTATCCTTGGTCAAACGCGTGAACCTGAAAACGAAGACCATAGTTTTGTAACACAAAGTGATAAAAACAAACCTCGATAGTGGTAACATCACCAACACCGACTTCGTGTGTTTTGGAAAACGGCGGCACATTTTGAGTCAACGGAATGATCTCACTGCTGCCGCCAAATTGAACTTCCAAGTCGTACCAGCAATACGGTAGCACTTCGTAACCGCCGAGATCGCCTCCGTTGATTCGGTTTCGAATGAAGGTTGTTGTGGTGAAACTTGGTGCCACTGATTTGACGAAATGGAATTTGAATCCAGGAAGAAGGTTTCGCAACATCGCCCGTTCGGTAGCAGTTTCTTTGAAAACAACGATTTCCTCCGCCGATGGAAACAAATCGATGGCCGAACACACGTTTTTCTGTAAAAGGTAAAATTACTGTCGAAAAAAAGAGAAAACGACCTACCAATTTCAGAATTTGCCATCCCTTTTCACGTTTTTGAAGAACAGTAACAACATCCATCGGCGGTTTGGAAAGATCACCAATGCCTGATCCGTAGAAAACAAAGACAATGGTGCCGATTGTCAGCTGCAGAGGAACCTTGTAAATAACCGTAGTGATCGACAATCCGAATGTTTCAATCACTTGGACGTTGGTGTAGCCGGCCTTCTGAACGGCATCAACAGAGCGTCGCCATTGAACGAAGCCAGGGTCATTCACAATGAAAACACCTTTGACGGTATTCGGTGGAGCTGCTCGGATAAGGGCTTTCATGGCAGCTTCGAGGGTTGGCGCGTTGCGGATAATGTCTTTCTCACCAGAACGCGTGAAAAGAGTAACTTGGGATTCCGTTTTCAAGTACACGTAGCGGTATGGGGTGGTCGGTGGATGGACTTGAAGTTTCTTCGTCGTAGCTTTGGCTTTGCTGACGCTCTGGACGTTAACTTCCAACGGTTCATCAGCTGTGCCATTCTGGAGCGCGTTACGTCGTGCCTGCCTTCGCCTCTGGGATCGACTTTTCTGGCCTCCGGCGGCATCATTGCTTGTTGGAAGAACCATTTCACCAGTAGTCAGCAAAGTTCTCTGAAAAAGAAAGACTAATTGTGAATGAAAAACAATTGAAAGTAAGCGCAAACGATACGCATGGCAAAAAAAACCGTTGATATTTTCAGTACAAAAACAGCAAATAGAGTCAACTTTTTCCACAACCGATAACATTTTCACACAAAAAAAACAAAAAAACAATAACGAAAACAAAAGCTTAACAGTAACATCAACCAATAATTACTTGTCTTCAACAACAATCAGTTTAACACCAATTTTCGCAGAAACAGCCTTCAAATCGGTGTCACTGATCACGGAGCCTGGAGGCAGCCGAATTCCGAGTTCAATGACTTCAGACTTCTGGTGCTCTTTGATGTACAGCAAGGTGCTATTGGCAACTAATCCGAACAAGACGATTGGAAGCGTCGTAATGCCGTCGCCGCCATGGATGAGAACTTTGCCGTCGGCGTCGCGAGAGGTTTTGAAAGTCCAGGTTGGGTCCGGATGAGCGGGGTCAAAGTCGATGGCCAGAAGACGTGTGATACCTGAAAGTGAAACAAAGGTAAATAAGAAGGAAAGACTTGTCACATTAGAAACGACTGACCGTAGAAAACAGATTCTGGATGCGTTTTGAGAGCGTCAAAGGCTTGCTGGCCCACAATCGGCGCCTTTCCGGCTTGAAGGCGAACATACGCGAGGACTTCTTTGACGCCAGTGTAGGTCGAATCGGCTTTGATAAGAACGCGGTTTTCGGACGTGAACGTCAAAATGGTCGTTGGTGGAGGTTCCAGTTGAAGTTGGGATAGTTCCTTCGGCAAAGGTGTCGCAGATTCAGCTTTATCGTCAGGAGATGTTGGGACCTCGGTCGCTTTTGGCGGTTCATCAGCTGTTTCGTTCTGGAGGGCGTTGCGGCGAGCCTGCTTTCGTCTCTCCGACCGACTTTTCTTGTTTTTGACGGCACCACTGCTCATTGTAAGCGACATGCTCTCATTAGCTGTCTTTTCAACGGACTGCTCCACTGTTACAACAGACTTCACATTGTCCTGCATAGCAGACTGGATCAAAATGCGGTCGAAACGTGCAGGATTCGGTTTCGACGAATGAACCTTTTTAGGAGAAGGTGCTTGCACATGAACAGCTTTAATCGCACCCTGAAACAGACAAATCGAAACCAAAAAAGACAGCGTAACACTTACAAGCGTCACAGACGTTTTGAGGGTAACGTACGGCACTAGGGTTTTGTCGACATTGACCGTAACGGAAACAACTCGAAATGCGGCACTTTTGAACTTGAAGGTTTTGACCAATACTTTGTCGCCACTTGCTTCGTTGTAAGCATAGACCTGAAAGTAAATATTGTCAGAGACTGATTTTGTGATAGTGGTAAAAACTAACCTCAACAGTGGAAGCATCACCAACACAGACTTCTTGTGTTTTGGAAAACAATGGCACATGATCGGTCAACCGAATAGTGTTCCTGTTGCCGTCAAAGTGCACTTCCAAATCGTACCAGCAATACGGTAGGACTTCGTAACCGCCGAGGTCGCCTCCGTTGATTCGGTTTCGAATGAAGGTTGTGATGAAACATGGCGGCAATGATTTGACGAAACGCAACTTGAATCCAAGAAAAAGCCTTTGCAACGTCGCCCGTTCAGTAAAAGTTGCCTTGTGAATGACAATGTCCTTGGTCGATGGGAATTGAGCAGCGGCGTCGTTAATGCTTTGGTCCTGAAATAGAGAAAAGGCATCGATTAAAGTATGCGAGAAATGACTTACCAATTGGACAATTTGCCACCCCTTTTCGCATTTTCGGAGGACACTAACAACGTCAACTTCCGGCTGAAGAGCATCGCCATCAGATCCAACAAAAACAAAGACAGTAGTCCCAGTAGTCTGCTTCAGAGGAACATTGTGGATAACTGAAGTAATGGCAAATGCACAAGTTTCAACCACTTCAATGTTGGTGTAGCCGGCCTTTTGAATGGCTTCCACTGAGCGTCGGCAGTTTTCGAAACCGGGATTGTTCAAAATGAAAACACTTTTAACGGTGTTCGGAGGAGCAGATTGGAGAAGGGCTTTGACTGCGTTTTCGAGGGTCGCCGAATTACGGATAACGTCATTCTCACCAGAGGATGTGAAAAGCGACACGTTGGTTTCTTTACAAAGGTAGACGTAGCGGTCTGGAGTTGTCTTGTCTCCGGCGGCGTCATTAGGCTTCACAGATGCACTAGATTCGACATTCTGAAAAGTCAACTAGTTACAAATCATAAAACAGTCAATAACAACTCACGGGTTCACGCGCCACAATTGTCTTGAGGGAAACTTGGGGGATAAGTGTTTTGTCGACAATGACCGTGATAAAAACAGTCCGAAATGCGGGCTTCTTGAAATTGAACGTTTTGACCAGTGATGATCCACTCTCACCGGCACGAATCTGAAAGATAAACCTGTCCGTGAACGCTCACAAAGCCACAAGAAACTGACCTCAACAAACGGAGCATCACCCACATCAATTTCCTTCGAAGTCGTAAAAGGTGGAACATCATGAATCAGTGAAATCGAATCTCTTTTGGTTCCAAATTTGACCAGCAAGTCATGACGGCAATACGGCAGCACGTTATACCCGTTCAGATTACCTTTGGTGATGCGGTTTCTGACAAGTGCGAGTCTGAGTCCCGGATGAGCCACAATTGCCGAATGCAGTTTCTGAGCAGGAAACAGCTGCCGGATATAGGCTTTTCGAAATTCGGACTCGCTTTCGTAAAGAACAACGTTGCCAACCGACGGATAAGTGCACAGGGCCGTGATAGGGGTTTGATGCTGAAAAGTTGCTACTTGCAACAACATTGTTGTACAATGTCGGTCAAAAAACTCACAAACATGACAATTTTCCAACCCATTTCGACCTTTTGAAGAACATGGACATACAGACTGGCATCCATCCACATGCAAACGAAAATGACGTCTCCAATGGCACACTTCAAGGGAAGGTCATAAATCATTGAAATGAACGACAGCGAAAAGATGTCGATCGCTTCGATGTTCGTATAGCCAGCCTTCTGTAGAGCTTCCACTGATCGTCGAGAATCTTCAAAAGATGTAAAATTGATAACAATGACGCCTTTCAGAGCACGCGGAGGAGCGGCTTGAAGCAACGAAGTGACAGCGGCATCAATGGTAGGCGCATCTTTCTTGACGGTAAACGCGTCAGACAGCGTCAACAAACAGACTTCGTAGGCTTCGCCGTCGTTGTCGACAAGGGCATAGAGATCAGGAGGCATTTCTAAACAGAATACAACTAGTTTAAGATGGAAAAAAGGTCAAAAGTAAGCGTATGGAACGCATGGAAGAACAACCATTAGCATTTTCGATACAAAAGCAGCAAAGAAAACTGTTTTTTAACAATGACAACAAAAAGTAACAACCTAACAGTACGCACAATCCACAACTATTACTTGTATTCAATAATAACCAGTTTTACGCCAATTTTTGCAGAAATGCACCTCAAATCGTTGTCGCTAACGGAAGAGCCCCACGGCAATCGAATTCCGACAGAAACAAAATCGGTAGTCAAGTGTTGTTTGATGTACAGTAGTGCGCTGTTTACCACCAGTCCAAAAAGCACGATCGGAAGCGTAACAACGTTGTCGCCGCCGTGGATGAGAAGCTTGCCATCAGCTTCGCGAGTCGTATTGAAGCGCCAGGACGGATGAGGATAAGCGGGGTCAAAGTCGTCAGCCAAGAGACGTATAATGTCTGAAAAGTTTAATCAACGTCAGAGTTGTTACCTCCGGAGGATTAGGACCCGGATCCGGATCTAGATCCGGGTTAAAAGACTCGGATCCTGGGCTCCGGATCCGGAGGATTCGTAAACGAAAATCCGTAGGGATCCTCCGGAGCGGAGGATCCGCAAAATTAAAAATCCTCCGGATTTTGCTCCGGAGGATCCGAATTTGGCGGATCCTCCGGAGTTTGCCGCCAAAATTGCGAAAAGCGCTTTGCTAGCCCGGCAATAATTGCTTTTTTTGGCGTTACCAGGGGTAAATTCCCGTTCGAAAGACTTTAAAACACGCCTCAAATAATTTTTTGAAAAAATTGTAAGGGTCCCCCCTTACCATTGTATTTCTTAAAAAATGTTCGAGCTCCGGAGGATCCGAGGCTTAGGATCCGGATTCGGAGGATCCGCGCAACATGCTCCGGAGGGATCCTCCGGAGCGGAGGATCCGTAAATGTGAAAATCCTCCGGATCTCGGATCCGGAGGATCCGTGGTGGCTCCGGAGCTAACAACTCTGATCAACGTAAATCATGACCATCGTTTGGATCGGCCTACCATAGAAAACAGAATCCGGGTCTGTCTGGAGCGCGTCGAAGGCATCTTTTCCGACAATCGGCGGCTTTCCTGCTTGAAGACGCACATAGGCCAGAAGCTGCTTTTCGCCGGTGTAGAATTCGTCGGCTTCAATCAAGACGCGATTGTCGAAGGTAAACTTCAAAATGGTCGTCGGCGTAAGATCCAATCGATGTTGAAGACGGTCTCTCGTCAAAGTTGGCGTTGACCCAATCATTGTCGGTGGCAGTGCAGCATTATCAGTCCTCACAACAAGCTGTTTCGTCGCTACCACAGGCCCGAGATTCACTGCAGACGACTTCTTAGCGGCTTCGGCATTGGAAAAAACTTTCATCGTTACCGTGATGTCATACGATGATTTCGCGAGAATATCAATCTGGACAAGACGTGTACTCAAATCGAGTCCATACCTCTTCACTTGTTCTACAGCTGTTTCACTTTTGTTCAGATTCACAATCAGCCATGCCGTTCTCGACACAGAAACATTTGCAGTGACCGAGATCGGAAACTCCTGACATCGTGTTGGAATCAGCTTGTGTCCCTTGATGTCGATGTCGAAATCACAAAAGTCGTTGAATGCGTAGGTGTTTTCGGCAGCTTCGTCGACGTAGTTCCACAAGAATGGATGGAGTAAACTGTCCAATTTTGACATATTGGTCACAATGTGAACATTCGAGCGAAACTTCTGCTGCACTGCTTCCAATGTTGCCTTGTCAAAGCAGCCAAAAGCGTTCGAAATGACGACCTTGCTGGCATTGCATCGATCGACATCGAATTGATTTAGCGGGCCCTGAAACATGCGATTGTATGGGTGAAACACTGTAATTTAAACAAACAACTCACTCCTTTTTGAACTTTGAAGTTTCTTCCATCGCGAGTGACAACATAGTACATCTTCGTGTTCAAGACTGCAACCAGTGTGCCATTGTCGATGGGGGTTCGAAGACTCATCAGTAGCAGTGAAAGTGATACTGAAACGCAAGAAAGTAATCTTACGTCAAGGAACCCAGCTGTTTGGCACTTTTCACGGAAAGCTCTAAGCTGGGCCATAGTTGCGCTTCGAGGATACTGTAGAACGACAGTTGCCATCGATGAGTTCAGAATTTCCTTCTTCATAAACGCAATGGCATCAGTCATGGTTGAAAAAGCCGCTTCGTCGAGAACATCGTTGTGATCCAGTTTTGAGATTTCAAAAGTGTTCATCGTCAGAGTCACGTAATAGATGAAAGACAGTTTGTGGTCATTCTGAAATCTAACAATTAACGGGAGATAACAGATCTACAAATGTTTCAAAACTATCCTTATCAAAAACGACGTTGGGGTCGGACGGCATTCCTAAAAACACGTGACATAATCAAAAAACAACTACCAAAGTACAAATTCCAAAAGTACGCGAAACATTCGCACAGCAATACAACTGTTAATGCTTCTTGCCTCAGTACAAGATCAGCAAAAAGAATCAACTTTTCTCACAACCGATAACACACAAGAAACAAAAACAAAAGCTCAACAGTAACATCAACCAATAACTACTTGTCTTCAACAACAACCAGTTTTACGCCAATCTTCGCAGAAACAGCCTTCAAATCTGCATCACTAATCGTCGATCCCGTCGGAAACCGAATCCCTAGTTCAGTGACTTCGGCTTTCTGGTACTCTTTGATGTACAGTAGCGTGCTATTGGCAACCAATCCGAAAAGAACGATTGGAAGCGTAACAATGTCGTCGCCGCCGTGGATTAGAACTTTGCCGTCGGCGCCACGGGAAGTTTTAAAAGTCCAGGTTAGGTCCGGATGGGCGGGGTCAAAGTCGGTGGCCAGAAGACGTGTGATTCCTGAAAATGAGACAAAAACAAATTAGTACAGAAATACTTGTCACATTAGAAACGACTGACCGTAGAAAACAGATTCTGGATGCGTTTTGAGAGCGTCAAAGGCTTGCTGGCCCACAATCGGCGCCTTTCCGGCTTGCAGGCGAACATACGCGAGAACTTCTTTGACGCCAGTGTAAGTTTCATCGGCTTTGATAAGGACGCGGTTGTCAGAGGTGAACGTTAGAATGATCGTTGGTGGAGGGTCCAGTTGAAGTTGAGAAAGTTCATTCGGCAAAGATGTTGTCGATTCGACTTTATCGTCGGAAAATTTTGGGATCTCGGTCGCTTTTGGCGGTTCATCAGCTGTTCCGTTCTGGAGGGCGTTACGGCGAGCCTGCTTTCGTCTCTCCGACCGACTTTTCTTGATTTTGACAGTACCGTGGTTTGGTGTAAGCGACAGGCTTGTATCAGTTGTTTTCTCAACAAGCTGCTTCGTCGGTACAGTAGGCTCCACTGTTACTGCATCCGATTTCTCAGCGGCTACCATGCTGCCACATAAAATGACAGTTTCATGAACATCCGCTTTGCCAAGAACTTCCATCGTCGTTGTGACGTCAAACGCTGAATCCGCCAGAATCATCATCCGCACGTACTTTGTACCACGTCGAAGTGTGAACTTTTTCAAAAAGTCCTTGGTTTCGCTTTTGACGAGACTGACTTCCAGTGTTGTCAAGTGCGACACAGCAATATCGATGGTGACAGAGATCGGGAACTCCTTGAATCGAATTGGAATCACCTTGTGGCCCATAATGCTGATGTCGAAATCACAGAAATTGTTGAAGGCGTCGGTGTTCACGGCAGTTTCATCGATGTAGTTCCATAAGAATTGATGAAGTAAATCATCCAATATGGCCACATCCGTCACAATGTGAACATTTGAGCGAAACTTCTGCTGCACCGCTTTCAACATTGCCTTGCCAAAACAGCCATTTGCATTCGAAATGACGACCTTTCTGGCATCACAACGATCGACATCAAACTGATTGAGCGGTTCCTGAAACATGCAATTGTTGGGTAAAATACTGCAATTTGGAAAAAGCAACTTACTCCTTTTAGAACTTTGAAGTTTCTTCCATCGCGAGTGACAATGTAGTACACCTTTGGGTTCAATATTGCGATCAGTGTGCCATTGTCGATTGGGGATTGAAGACTCCCAAGAAGCAGTGAAAGAGCCATTGAATTGTAAGACACCAGTTTCACATTGAGGAATCCAGCTTTTCGACATTCACTACGAACAGTTTGAAGTTGAACGACGGTTGCGGTGTCGACATACTGTATAACAACGATTGCCGTTGATGCATCTGGAGCCTTCTTCAGCATGAATGCGACGCCATCGTTGAAATTTGGAAAAGTCGTTTCGTCAGTTACTTGTTTTTGATCAAGTGTGACGATAATGACAGAAGACGATGAGTAAGTGACGAAAATGATGATCGAAGGGGTGAGGTCATGCTGAGACACAGTAGTTGCGTCCTGAAATAGACGAAAAAGATGTAAAATAACTAGTTAAAAGTACTTACGGATCCACGCGTCGCTATCGTCTTCAAAGTCACTTGAGGCAAAAGGGTCTTGTCGACATTGACTGTAATTGAAACATTTCGAAATGCTGCGCTTTTAAATTTGAAGGTTTTGATCAACGGCACATCAACTTGATCGGGATCACAGACGTAAATCTGAAAAAAACTTGTACAAAAAAAACCAAATATGAATTAGAGAAAACAAACCTCAACTGTAGAAGCGTCACCAACATCAATTTTTTTGGTAATCGTAAACGGTGGCACGTCATCCAGTAAAATTTTCTCAGACTTGTCGCCAAATTGAACCATTAAATCATAAGAGCAAAACGGTAGCACGACATACTCATCGAGATTACCGTTCATGATTACGTTTTGAACAAAACGCGTAATATAACCAGGTTGTGCTTCGTTGACATGCAAGGATCGACCAGGAAAATATTGTTGCAACTCCGTAATGTCGCTGGGAGTTCCTTCGTGAACAATAACATCACTGACGGATGAAAATTCGGTAAGAGCTTCAGCGTATTTTTGATTCTGCAATGCGTTAGATCATTTTGATCGAAAAAACATACAAAAACTCACCTCTTTGACAACTTTCCATCCCTTTTTCCACTTTTGAAGTACAGTAACAACCTGACGTTCAAATAACAATGTCTTCAATCCGATAGAAACAAAAACGACGGTTCCAACAGACTGCTTCAACGGAACGTTGTCAATAATCGACGAATACAAAAACGCATGTGCTTCGACCATTTCGACGTCGGTGTAGCCGGCCTTCTGAACGGCTTCCACTGGGCGTCGACAATTTTCGAAGCCGGGATCATTGAAAATGAAAACACCTTTAACGGTGTCCGGTGGAGCTGCTTTGAGAAGGGCGTTGATTGCTGCTTCAAGGGTCGGCGCATTACGGATAACAGCGGTCACGGGGCGTGAAATGTAGACATTTTGTTCGTTGTCAAGAATGGCGTAGCAGTCAGAAGCCATTTCTAAAAATGTCAGTCATAACAGAGAAAGTCATAAACCAATTTAGTACATAAGTAAGCGAATGATTCGCACAGCAATACAACTGTTAAAAACGCAATCTGTATTCATAAAATAATTATCGTTTATTCCTTAAAAAATAGATAAATTATAAATAAATAAAAAAATTGGCAAAACTTAAAAATCGTCCTCAACAATGACCAGTTTCATACCAATTTGCTTGGAAACGCCCTCCAAGTCTTCGTCGCTGATGGCAGAGCCCCACGGTAGTCGAATTCCAGCGGCGGCGATTACGGCATTCAAATGTCCTTGGATGTACAGCAACGTGCTTCTGACGACCAAACCGAACAGTACGATTGGAAACGTAACAACGCCACCTCCACCATGAATAACAAGTTTGTCATCAGCACCGCGTTTCGTCTTGAAGCTCCACAACGGATGAGGGAAGTTGGGGTCGAAGTCGGTTGCCAGTAGACGTGTGATGTCTGAAATTGGAACTCCTTTCACAACGTTTTAGTTTGACCTACCATAGAAAACAGAATCTGGGTGTGTCTGCAGCGCGTCAAAGGCATCTTTTCCGACAATCGGCGCTTTTCCACACTGAAGCTGCACATAGGCCAAAAGGTATTTGACTCCGGTGTAGGTAGCATCGGCTTTGATAAGGACACGGTTGTCAGACGTGAACTTCAAAATGAGTGTCGGCGCAGGGTCCAATTGAAGTTGAGACACTTCCTTCGGCAAAGTTCGGACAGATCGAACACAATCAACATCGGCCTCACAAGATGCAGCAAAACCATTTGATTTTGAGGCCTCAGCAACAGTACCACTATTCACGGCGTTGCGTCTAGCCAGCTTCCTTCTCTGAGATCGACTCTTCTTGTCTTTAGCGTCATTACTTGTTGAAAAGAGTACGTGATTTGTGGTTGGCTTCTCAGCAGGCTTTAGAATGGCTGTCGGTGGAGAGTTCGATTTAGGTTGAGACAGTTCCTCCGGCAAGGTGGTCGTCAATCCGGCTTTATCGACGTCAATATCGCAGGTTGTTGAAAGATCAGCTGCTTTTGAGGGTTCATCAGAAATGCCATTTTTCCCCGCGTCGTTTCGAGCCAGATTCTTCTTCTGATGACGGTTTTTCATGGCCATGACATCATACCTTGTTGAAAGGGGCGGTGCTTCCAGAGTTATCTTTTCAACGGGCTTCTTTGCAGCTTCAATAGCTGCAAAAGGATCGTCGAATCCGCAGTCGCTTAGAGTAATCGTACGGGGCCAAGTAAGTTTGGCAATAACATTCATCCTAGCTGTGACGTCACAAGTGGTATCGGCTCGAACAACAATCTGCACAAAGCGAGTACCATGCTTGAGTTTGAACTTTTTCAGCAGTTCCACATCTGTTTTACTCTTGACCAGATTGACTTCCAATGTTTTCCAATCGGACACGTCAATGGCAGCGTACACGATGACTGGGAACTCCATGAACCGTGTTGAAATCAATTCGTGGCCAGGTATGTCGACATCGAAATCACAAAAGTCGTTGACAGTGTAGTCGTTTGGAGCCGATTTGTCGACGCAACTCAAAAGGAACTGATGAAGCACTTTCTCTGATTTGTTGAAATCAGTCAGTATGTGAACATTTGAGCCGAACTTCCGCAGCACCGCATTGAACATTGCAACATTGTAATTCTGATCGACGATGACTTTGATGAATTTACAACCTCTAGCTTTGTCATTAAATTGATCCAGGGGGCCCTGAAATGCAGAAATGCAAAGATTGAAGTACTGTAGTTTGACAAAACAACTTACTGCCTCGTGCAAGCTGAGGTATCCTTTACGACGGGTGACAATGTAAAACATCGACGCATTCAGCATCGCAACGAACTGGCCATTATCGATCGAGGTTTGAAGGCTTCCGAGAAACAGTGCAATAGTAATGGAATCCGTAGGAATGAATTTGACACCAGTGAATCCTGCTGTTTGAAACGTTTGGCGAAAGGCTTGAAGTTCGACAATGGTTGTCCTTTCAGGATACTGTAGAACCACAGCTGCAGTCGATACATTGGGGGTCTGCTTCTCCATGAACGCAACAGTGTCTTCGACCGTTGGAAAGGTCGTCTCGCCAATGACCTTTCCGTGAACAAACTTTGTGACGACAAAAGAGGCCATTGATGAGTAACTGACGAAAAATATGATGGAAGGAGGTTCTGGGTTCGGCGGATCGATTTTTTCTGTGATTGGCGGAGGTACAGTAGTTGCGTCCTAAAAACGCATAGAAGTGAAAAGACGGTAAAATGGAACATTTACAGATCCACGAAAAGTGGAAGGTAAGAAAACTTACAGGCTCTGGGCTCGGTGAAACGATCTTTTCAGTGATTGGCGGAGGTACAGTAGTCGCGTTCTGAAACAGACTGATTAGAAGTGAAATTGCCAGTTGAGCGCTTACCGATTCACGCGTCGCTATCGTCTTCAAAGTCACTTGTGGCAGAAGTGTTTTGTCGACATTGACTGTAATTGAAACAGTCCGAAACGCGTCACTTTTGAATTTGAAGGTTTTAACCAATGGCTTCTCATCTCGATTTACTTCAAAAGCGCGAATCTGAAAAAAACTCCCCAAATTCAAATTGAAAGGAAAAGAGGAAAAACAAACCTCAACAATAGAAGCGTCGCCGACATCAACTTCCTTAGTAATCGTAAACGGTGGCACGTCTTCCAGTACAATTTTCTCACACTTATCACCGAATTGAACCAACAAATCATAGAAGCAATATGGCAGTACCGCATATCCATTGAGGTTACCATTTTGGACAAGATTCTCCATGAAACGGGCAATAAAGTCAGGTGGATGTCCTTCTTTGAGATGTAATTGTCGACCAGGAAAATACTGTTGCAACGCCGTAATTTCGGCGGGAGTTCCTTCGTAAACAATAACATCACCAACTGATGAAAATTCGGCAAAGGTATCAGCATTTTTTTCACACTGGAATGCGTTGCGTCATTTTGAATTAAAAAACATACAAAGATACCTTTTTGACAACCTTCCAGCCTTCTTCACACTTTCGAAGTAGAGTAACGACTTGACTTTTTGATCGAGAAGCATCAGGCTTCGACCCGATAAAAACAAACACGATTGTGCCAACAGACTGCTTCAACGGAACGTTGTCAATAATCGACGAATACAAAAGCGCATGGGATTCGACCATTTCGATGTTGGTGTAGCCGGCATTTTGAATGGCTTCCACAGAGCGTCGACAATTTTCAAAGCCGGGATCACTCAGAATAAAAACGGTTTTGATGGTGTCTGGTGGGGCTGTTTGGAGAAGGGCGTTGATTGCAGCTTCGAGGGTCAGCGCATTACGGATAACAGTGAACATAGGGCATGAGATATAAACATTCTTTTCTTTGTTGAGTATGGCGTAGGTGGTAGAAAGCATTTCTAAATAGTATGACATTGTCATATTTACTATCCATAGTGGAGAAACTATGGATAGTAAACTTTAAAAAGTAAGCGAAAGATTCGCACAGCATAACAACTGTTGACATCTCAATCCGTATTATAAAAAAACAGCATTTATTCCTCCAAAACAAATAAGTTATAAATAAATAAATAATAATTAAACAAGTAAATTGGCAACACTTAAAACTCGTCCTCAACAATGACCAGTTTCGTACCAATTTGCTTGGAAACGGCCTCCAAGTCTTCGTCGCTGATGGCAGAGCCCCAAGGCAGTCGAATTCCAGCGGCGGCGATTACGGCATTCAAATGTCCTTGGATGTACAGCAACGTGCTTCTGACGACCAATCCGAAAAGTACGTTTGGAAGCGTTTTAACGTTGTCGCCGCCGCTGATAAGAAGTTTGCCATTAGCGCCGCGGGTCGTCTTGAAGGTCCAGGTGGGGTCTGCATGGCTAGGGTCAAAATCCAATGCTAGTAGACGTGTTATGTCTGAAAATGTGATAAAAAAAATAAACTCATTTATAGTTTTAGAAGCAGACTTACCGTAGAAAACTGAACCAGGGTGCTTCTTCAGAGCGTCGAAGGCTTGACGTCCGACTTGTGGCATCTTTCCACTTCGAAGACGCACGTAGGCCAGAAGTTCTTTGACGCCGGTGTAGGTTTCGCCGGCTTCAATCAGGACGCGGTTGTCGGAAGTGAACGTCAGAATGGCTGTCGGTGACGAATCGAATTCCAATTGGAACTGTTCCACTGGCAAAGTTAAAAACGACGCGACCTTCTGAACTTCATCTTCGATGATTGGAGGCAGATCAGCCGGTTTTGACGGTTCATCCGCAGTGGCATTCTTCACTGCGTGGAGTTGAGCCAGCTTTCTCCTCTGTGATCGGCTCTTCTTGTTGCTCGTCGACGTCAAAGGCGGCCATGTAACGCTAATCGTCTCGGCGAACGACAACTCGGAAGCGTAGTCCTCATCTTCTTCCTTGCACAGGGCTTTATAAGCCTTAAAAAACGCCTGCCTGCTAGCCTTATTCATTTTAAAGTCAATCTCCTGTTTGTCTGCAACGGATGTCAAAGCAGCCAAAGTCTTGGTAAGGCCGTCGTTGAGGCTTGATACAGCAGACGCAACGGCTTTTGCATCCTCTTCGGATAGAACCGCATTGGTCGGCGGAGGTACCGTTTTGGCAGATGCGACAGTAGTTGTAGTCGCAAGTAACTGAGGCGGACAGCTTCGAGCTCTGGTTCTGACCTTCTTTTCAGGGCCTGGGACGGATTTTCCAATTGATTCAGATTCGCAGCGTTCGGCAATTGCTTTGAGCGTCATTTCGACAACTTTTGTCGGCAATGATGACATTAAAGAGCGATCATCTTCGGATTCCGGTTTCGGTGTGGTGGCTACGTTTGCTTTTGACAGCTCGGGAGAAGATGGATCAGTCGGTTGAGGCTTCGTTGCAGCACGCGGAACAGCTTTTGGGGCAGGCAGAAGGTTGGGTGAGCATGGTGGATGCTTGGATTCGGGGTTCGATTTGACATGAGAAACGGCTTTCATCGGCGACGACAACACGGAAGAGGGCGCATCTTGGGGTTCGGGCTTCGTGGGAATTGCCTTTGGAGCAACTGGCATCTTGGGAGAAATTGCCTCTGTTGTTCGAGGCGGAAAAGATGTACCATCTTTGGATTCAGGGTCCGATTTGGTAGGAGCAACGGCTGTTGTCGGCGAAGATATCTCGGAACAGGGCTTTGTTTTCGCTGCTTCAATAGCCTTTGCAGAAACTGGCAACTCGGCGGTGGCGGACTTGGTTGAAGCAGGAGGATCAACCTTTTTCGGAATACAAGCTGACGATGGTTGACCGTAACAACATCGCTTGCATGAAGGACAACCGCCGGATTTCTGGACGGGTTTAGCCACTGTTGTCGGAGGCCGCGAGGGCTCATCTTTTGATCCGGGCTTCAGTGTAGCGGTCGCGCTGGCTTTTGTAGCATCTGGCAACTCGGCCGAACAGTTCTCGGCATCCGATTGCGGATTCGCGTTGACCAATTCCCGAACAGCTTCAACTGCGGCAACATTCTTCTTCTTAGCCTTATCAAGGTAAGTCATCTTGAGATCAATGTCGCACGGACTCGTCACGCAAATCACAAGTTCCACAGCTTTCGCATCACTCGGAACCGTAAAAGTCTTCAGAAGGTCATTGGCCATGCTGTTCCTCTTCGCGTAAACAGGTAGCGTCGTGTCAGTCACAGGAAAGTTGTACTTCACCGTAAATGGCATAGACTGGTTATAGGTACGGTAATCATGAGCGACATCCTTGTCTTGAATGGTGAAACCAAAGTCGCAGAAGTCGTTGCAAAGGTAGTTACCGAAGTTCAAAGTAGTGTCGACGAAACTGCGAAAGTATTTGGCGCGGCAGGCTTCCCAATTGTCCAGCTCAGTGATAACATGGAACTTCGGAGATCGAAAGATGTCGCGAACTTTGTTCAAACACGTCTTCATGGTGTTACCAGTGTTTTGCACGACGACAAAGTCCACGCTACAGGGCTGCGCTTTATCAAGTTTACCCTGAAAGACGATTTCTATAGTTGGATCTTTGAAAACAGATTGTGAACCTACTTCGCAAAAGATGTGAAGCTGCCTTCCACTTCGTTGCAGCTTGAAATACGCATCGTTGGTTACGGCGACCCCATATTTGCCTTGTCGAATGTGGAATCCGGCAAGTTTGAACGCAATGGAAATGTAGATTGACTTGTAGGGGATGAATCGAACCTTACAGTACTTTGCGTCACGGCACGCGTCACGGAATTCGCCAAGGGTGGTCAGAGCGGCTTTGTCGTAGGTGAAGAAAATGGCAGCAACAACACCCGTTGGGACGGTTTTCTTCATGTGGGCGATGACATCGGCAACTGTGGCAAGCTTGGTTTCATAGCGCGATTCATCTTTGAGGTATGCATCGAAGACAAAGCCATTGGGAGCATCAATGACAGCGCAGACAACCGATTTTGGCTCCAAGGTGTGGGCAGCGGGAAAAGCGGGGGTGTTGACTTGCCGTTCTTCCTTTCGAACAGATTCCACGGGTGTCTTCACTGGGGCAGGTGCAGGTTTCTGAGTTGTCTGTGCCGAAACTGGAGCGGTGCTCGCTGTGGGACTAGCTTTTGAAGCCTGTGGAGGTGCCGTGTCGCCAACCTGAAACATGTCAACATTAGAGCAGCGGAAAGGACCAAATAAAAACAACTTACAGGTTCTATTGCATCGCTAGAGACTGTTTTCACAGGTACTGGTTTACCAGAATCCTTTGAATCGTTCAGCGATGTTTGTGAACCCGCATTGTTAGTCGTTGATGTCTGGGTAGCAATCGACGTTCTGGTTGCCTGAGTAGCGGTAGCGCTCGACGTTGTTTTTGATGGTAAACGTGCAGTGGGGCTAATTACCAATGTCTTATCCATCGTCGTCTTGGGGTCAACTTTCTCTGGTTCACTCGTCATTGACGCTTGTGTGGATACACTGACTCTCGAAGATGCAGGAGTAGTCTGGGCCGCCGACGTTTTTGTTGGCAGAGGTTTTTCAACCGTTTGTGGACTGCTTTTGACGGTCGAAGTGATTGGAGTTGGATTCGCCACCTGTAACCAGCAAGTAATTGCAGGAAAAGAAAGTAGAAACAAAATGTTACCGATGTCTGATTCGTCGTCGTTTTAGGGACAACTTTCGGAAGTGTCGGTTGAATCTTTACTGGCGCTGGCGGAGGAAGAGGGGGATCAGAAGCTGCGGGAGTGACCTGAGGTGTTGGCGTTTTTGTTGCCAATGAAACAGGCATCGCAGCATCTGACTGCGGAATAGTTTTGACCGCGCAAGCAGCCGGTGATGAGTTAACCACCTAAAGTCGGCAAATGAAACAACGTAAAGAAAACAAAAACAAAACAGTACCGAAATCGGTGCAACCGTCTCATTTGGTGCCACTTTAGGGACTACCGGTTGATCTTTCACTGGCAGTGAGGGATGATCGGCTTTGGAATTTGCAGGAGCGGTCTGAGTTGCCGGCGGAAGAGATTTTGCCTCATTAGCCGGTATGGCTTTGGCGGTAGAAGTAACCAGTGATGCCGTTTTTGGTGCCACTTCTGGAAGTACAGGTTGAGTCTTCACTAGTTTTGGCGGAGAAGTGTTGGTTTTGGAAGCTGCAGAAGTTGCCCGAACCGGCGTCTCAGCTGCCAATGGAACAGGTTTCGGCACAGTACTCACTGCAGGGAGCTGCAGCTGGTGAACAGTTTTGGCAGTGGAAGCGGCCAAAGATGGTTGAGCGCCCTAAAACTGCCAAAATGAAACCAAGTAAACAAAACAAATGCAAAGTCATACCGAAGCTTGTGCCGCCGTCGACTTCGGTGCGACTTGTGGAACTGCCGGTTCATTCTTTACTGACACTGGCGGAGGACCCGGAGCCGTGATACCGGCAGTAAGTTGAGCAACCTGAAACAGACATTTCTATAAAAATCTTGGAAAAAACAGAATCTTACATATGCCGCAAACGCCGTCGATTTGGTGGTCACTTTGGGAAGGGGTGTTGTTGCGTTTACTTGCGGAAGTACAGTACCATTGGCCTATAACAACTCAATAAATCACTAGAAATAACAACTAAAACCACTTACAGATGCAAATGTGCTCTTTACGGTACTCGTTTCAGACGCTTGTGGAACAGCTTTGGTAACCAAGGTGGTTGGAAGCGGTGTCGGTTTGGGGACCACTGTTGGAAGTACCGGCTGAACCTTCAATGCCATCTTTTCTTGCAATGGTACGGTAACAGAAGTTGCAGAAGCTTGTACAGCCGGTGTTTTGGTTGCCAATGAAGGAAGTGGTTTTGCGTTCACTTGAGAGAGAACTGTTCTATCAGCCTAAACCAAACTAATCAATCAACACCAAAAAATATCAAAAAAGTGTGAAACATACAGACATCGGCTTCACAGTATCCACTTTAATCACCTTCTCAACACATTTGGCAGTAGACGGGGTTGGAGACGGTTGAACATTGACAACCGTTTTCACCACTTTGGGAAGTGTTAGTTGATCCGTCGTCACAGCCTTTTGTGGTAACGGCACATTGATGTTGGAGGTTGTCGGAGCCATCTGGGGGACCAGCGTTTTGGTAGCCAGAGAAGTATCGGTATTCGATCCAGCTGCCGACGAAACAGTTTTGGTAGTCAAAGTAGCAGACGAAGGCTGAACAGGGACAAACTTCGGAAGTCCAGGTTGATCCTCCACTGCCATTTCCGGATGAGCATTGATGCTGGACGTAGCTGGAGACGGATGAACATTTACATTCGCCGTCTTTACAGTACCCAATGCCGCCTTTGAAGCAGCTTTGGCTGGAGGCCGTTGCACAACCACATTAGTTTCGGACGCAATTTTTGGAAGTGCCGGCTGATCTGTCACTGGAACTGGCGGAGATGTTTTCAAAGTGGGTGCCGTCCTTAGCAAAAGCGCCACTTCCGGAAGTAAAAACGGATTCTGTAGTGGAGAAAAGTTTATGTTGGAAACGGCTGCTGTCGTCGGAACACTTTTTAAAGATTTTTGCGTTGAAACAGTCGATCTGGGGTGCCATCGGAGTGCAGGTTGATTGCCTCCAAAGTTGAAGGTAGAATCATGCTTAAAAGTTGCACTAAAGTTGAAAACAGGCGCATTCTTGGTGGAAGTGGCCAGAGCAACAGGCTGAAACCAATTCTTCAATCAAAGAAAACAAGGTGGAACCATTAACTTACAGAAGCCTGTGACGCCGTATGTTCCGGGACCATGGGGTTCATAGGCTAAAAGACGGAGTAATCAACCAAATAATAAAGACAGACAAAGCATACAGGAATCTGGGTGGCAGGAGTCGGGATGATGGTCGATCGAGTGCGTGAAAGATCGAACAAAGGCACTTGCGAAGGAGCATTGGTGGCGGGAGTGGCACTCGAAAGCCCTTTCGATAGTACTTTTTCATCATTTGGAGTCATCTGCGGTGTACGGGCTACCCTTTCTGTCGGTGGAGATACGGTACTTGAATCCATTGCACCGGCTACTGACTTTGACGGCGGTCCGCTCGGGCATGATTGTGCCTTTTTCGATGGCGTACCATAAACCTGAAGCCGATCAATGAACCCAAAATGTCAACAATTAACGAAAGAAACTTACAAATTCACACGATTTATAAGTCGGAGTCCACCGCAGCGCCGTGCAGGCAGTAGCAAGCTTAACAGGACTGCGATTTTCGCGCTAAAAGCACGTAATTGGCCATAAAATACCGTAATAAACCGACTTACATGGCTTGTCGGCACACTCCTTTGAACACTCTGAATAATCACACTCGGAATGAGCGTCTTATCAACACTGATGGTGATCGAAACAGTTCGAGATTCAGGATGTAAGGAGTAACTTTTGAGCAACGTTTGGGGAACATCGTCGATGCACACCTGTAAAGTTATATATTTTCAAGAATTTCGTCTTTTAAAAGTTGAAAACTGACCTCAATACTGTCCGAAGTCCCGATATGAATCTCCTTTGTAATGACTAACGGTATTTCACGACCCTGCATGGCGACTTTCTCGACTTTTTCACCGTATTTGATCAGCAAATTGAACCGGAAGAAGGGGAGGACTTCATAGCCGTTGAGATTGCCCTTGTTGACTCGATTTCGGATGAAAGTTTCGTTAAAGTTCGCCTGGCCCATGGGGGATAGGTGGACCTTCACGAAAGGGAACAGCTTCATGACTTCGGCCTTGACAGAATCCGGGGTCTCGCTGTGAATAACGACATCACCGACGAATGGGTGTTGGGCGAGCACGGTGGAGAGGTCTTCGAGCTGAATCGGGCATAAAATATATATAAATAGTCTAAAATGAAAGCACTTACAGTCTGAACAACCTGCCAACCGGCTTCAACCTTCTTTATAACGTCAACCATGCATTCCGCCAACGGCAATCCGCATTCCAGACCAATCAAGATGAAGACAACCTGGCCGGTGGTGTTTAGCGGCAAGTTTAGAATGGTTTCCGACAGAACGATGCTCCTCACGTCGATCGCCTCGATGTGGATGTATCCGGCCTTCCTCAGAGCGGCGACCGCGTTCTGGCGGAGGCGAAAGTCCGAGTGCATCACGACGACGGCGCATTTCACGGACGTCGGCGGAGCTGCTCGAGATAGCGCGCTTGCGGCGACTTCCAGCGATTCGGCGCGGGGAACAACGTTGATGGTTTTTGTCGGGGTGACGAGCAAGGCGTTGGGGACGAAGCTGAGGACGGGGATCACGTCGGACGACATTTTGAGAGGATGGGATCCTGGAAATGACAGGATTGAGGGCGTTGTGAAGAAAGCGGGCGTTCGCGTAGAAATTGTAGTTTTTTGATAGTACTACACGGATTACTAACACCAGATAGACATGATTAGTCGATGGAATAACAAAATAGGAAAGAACTACAAATAGAAGCGACAAGCAAAAGCTAAACAGAAAACGACGAGCGCGTTCAGCCGATTGTCGCTGGGTGCTCTTTCGCGCATTGGCAAAACGTGCCGTTCAATCGATTGTCTTTCGATCCGACTTTTGCGTGCAGCCACTTTCGCAGTGACGTTTTTGGCCTTTTCAAGCTTTTTCTGATCTCTTTTTATGGATTTATGTTAGTTTCATGTTTTGCAAATGTACTGTAATGTGTCTCCGAGCGTGTCTGTCAAGTTTTAGCTTTAATATTCCATTTTTACAAACAAAAATAACGAATTTATGCTGCGAAAAAGCGAACAAAAACAACAACTTTTCAACAAATGACTAGCTCAACGCCAATTCTATCAGAAACCTTCTCCAACTCGTCGTCAGTAATCTCACAACCCAACGGCAACTGGATTCCAAGACTGTTGACGTCGGATTCCATGTGTTCCTGGATGTACAGCAGCGTGCTATTGACCACCAAGCCAAAAAGCACAATTGGCAGCGTTTCGACGCTGTCACCACCGCGGATAACCACTTTGCCATTGGCGCCACGCGTTGTCTTAAAGCTCCACATTGGGTGAGGGTAGTTGGGGTCGAAATCAAAGGAAAGTAGCCGTGTGATGTCTGAAAGTTGTACAACTTTAAGGACATGATAAGTGGTTCGCGCAGACAGACCATAGAAAACGGAATTAGGGTCACGTTTGAGTGCGTTGAAGGCCTTTTTTCCGACTTGCGGCGTCTTGCCATTGCGAAGACGGACATACGCGAGCACTTCTGGGTCACCGGTGTAGGTTTCGTCGGCTGTGATGAGGACACGGTTGTCGGAAGTGAATGTCAGGATGACCGTCGGTGGAGGATCCAATTCGGGCGCCGACAGCTCATTCGGCAAGATGGGGACCAGGGATGCGAAAGTGATATCCCCGGGGATTTCACCCGGGGGATATCCCCGGGGATATCACCCATTTTTTGATTTCCCCCGGGGGATTTCGCAATGGACTTATTGAAAAATCTCAAAATTTTTGATCAACGTTGGGAAAACATCATGAAAAACTTGGTTTTAATAAATTTGTAACTTTTAACAAAAAGTAGTGCAAAACGTGTTATTTTAAATAATAATAAGATACCTTAAATCACAGAGTCTAAAAATCTCGAAACTTGGTATCGGGGGATATCACCCGCATGTCCCCGGGGATATCCTCGGGGATATCACCCGAATTTGATTTCACCCGGGGGATTTCGCATCCCTGATGGGGACGGATCCAACATGATAAACATCGTCGTTATGAGATGCCAACATTTCTTTCAACAGATATTGAGTGCATTCACAACGCCTTCCACAAGACGTGCAGAATCGATCGTCTTCCGATGTGGTAGATTCCAGTGGATCAACTTCATCGTCATTGATTGATGAGAGATAAGCCGTTTCCGAGGTATAACCATCTTCAGCAACCTCTTCCGACGCCTTCTGTGAACCATCAGAACCCTCCGCAAAGTCTGTGTCCATGGTCACCGTAACATCGCATGCCGATTCGACAGAGATAGTAAATCGGACAGACTTGGTCCCGGCCGGAACGTAATAGACATCGAACACCACGGCGGTCTTTTCACGTCGCAACAGATCCACCGTCAATTGTACCACATTGTCCACATCTGAGTCGACGGTAATCGTGAATGGGACTGCTTTAAACAGCGTAGCCACATACTTGTAGAAGTTGATGCCATGAATGACGAAATCAAAGTCACAGACGTCGTCAAACAGGTATCCGTCAAAGTTTGTTCCGTCAGCTAAGCTCCACATGTACTTTGGATGAAATTCTCCGAGTTTGTCCATCCCGGTGACAATGTGGTGTTTCCTCGCCGGCATGATGGTGCGAAGAGTGTCCAAAAACGGCATCGGAAAGTCGCGATTCAGATTTGAGATGACAACGGTGTCGACGTGGGACTTGTTGACTTCAACGATGCTCTTTTTACACTGAAACGGCGTCTGTTAGAGAAGTCGCATAAGTAAACTGATTGAAACATACCGATTTTTGTATTTTCAGCCGATCCCCGTCTTTCTCGACGATGAAAAAGATATCCGGATGAAGCACAGCGACCAGTTGTCCAGGATCGATCGTAATTCCAGCCATCTTTATCACCATCGAAAAATTCACCAAATGAGACGAGATAAAGCGAAGATTACTGTATCCCGCTTCCGAACATGCATCTCGAAAACTTTGAAGTTTGTCGATTGTGACGGTATCGGTGTACGTGAAAACAATCAATGCGGAATAGGAAGTTCGTTTCTTCATGGATTCAATGACTTCGGCGATCGACGGTAAGCAGCATTCTTCAAATGTTCCATCTCGCTTGTACGCCACAAAGTTGAATCCCGACAACGGAAGGTCCGCAACTCCGTAGATGACAGGTGTTAGTAGGGGAGTCTAAACCAGACGATCTATGCATCTTTCCAACTTTGAAAATTGACCTACATGTTCACGCATCGCAACTGTGTTGAGGGAAACTTGAGGCAGAAGTGTTTTGTCAACATTGATTGTGATGGAAACCGTTCGAAATGCGGTACTTTTGAACTTGAAGGTTTTGATCAAATGTGTACCAATGATAGCACATTTCTCGCCGCGGATCTGAAAATTAACGTCTGAAAATTTTAAAAACCGACAAAAACCAACCTCAACAGTTGGAACATCGCCAACATCGATCTCTTTTGTGATGGTAAAAGGTGGAACTTGGTCATTTAGGAGAATCCATTCAAATTTCTTCCCAAATGTAATGAGTAAATCGTACCGACAAAATGGTAGCACTTCAAATCCATCGAGGTCACCCTTACTGAAGCGGTTTCTGACAAACTTTTCCGTGAATTTTGGATGGTCCATTACAGAAGGATGCAACTTTCGACCCGGAAACAATTGCTTGATCTTGGCTTTGTCAGCTTCTGGAGCGTCTTTGTAAAACACGATGTCGCACACCCATGGGAAGTCGATCAGCGCCTGGGGAATGTCGACAGGCTGAAAATTGTCAAAATTACTTTAGCCATAATAACATCGGTAACCGAAAGCTTACTTGGACAAACCGCCAACCGTTTTCACACTTGCGAATAACGCTAATGCAACACTTATCCAGAGGCCACGAATCTTCTAAACCCGAAATGATGAAAAGATGCTCGCCAACGGCACAATTCAACGGAAGATTCCAAATGCTTGACGACAAACTCAAAGAAAGCATGTCAATAGACTCGATGTTGGTGTAGCCGGCCTTCTGCAGAGCTTCGACGGATCTTTGAAACATTTGAAAATCGTAAATAATAACAAATGTACATTTGACGAATGTCGGACGTAGAATTAGGAGGAACTCATTGACAGCGTCTTCTGGCGTCAGGGCATCGGCAACAACGTTAAGTGAACAGGATGTTGAGGGATAAACGAGGCTGATTTTGTCTCCGCCATCAAAAACAGCAAAACAGTCGCAGGACATTTGGAAGGAGCTTTTCCTGGAAAAAACACATCGTAAACGCATCGAAAAACCATCATTTCTGAAGTACATGTTGCCGAAGCATAGGGGGAGCGTAATAACACATTTCAGTGAAGTTTCGAAAGGAGGGAAGCGGGAAAGAGCAGCTGTCAACGAAGCTTTGAAAATTGTCAGTCGATGAAGCTGTCGCAAAAAAACGGTTTGGCAAAGTGCGCGCAACAGCCAATGCACTTTTGTGCGTCCTTTTTGCTTTCAAAAAACTTTCTGATTCCTCTCATGAAATTCGCATTTTACACAACTTTATTGTCTCTTTTGCTAGCGCCTTTTACCACAATTACCTTATTTAACACTAGTACGACGCAAAGTTTAACAATTTAACTTTCATCTACACAAATTAAGACCCAAATTTGACAATGTTTTCAAAAATCACAATCAATCATCCAACAAGACTAGATTCACCCCAGTTCTTTGAGCAATATCCCTCAACTCGGCAACACTAACGACAGTTTCGGCTGGCAGTTTGATTCCCAGCAAAGTGATTAGAGACGTCTGGTGTTTCTGGATGTATTGAAAGCTGCTTTGGACAAGCATACCGAAAAGTGCAATCGGCAATGCAGTCAGGTTAAAACCAGCCTGGAAAATCACCTTGCCATCGGCGTCACGCGAAGTTTTGAAGCCCCAGGATGGATCGGGTTGGTCGGGGTTGAAGTCGCGTGCCAGCAGTCGGGGGATGTCTGAAGTTGCAACTTTTTTTTAGCGAGAATGACATAATGTGCTGGCTTACCGTAACAAACAGATTTAGGAGCCTTTGACAAATAGCTAAAAGCCTCTTTCAAAGTTTGCGGCGGTTTTCCAGGAAGAATTCGCACATAGGCTGGGAGTTCTGCATCGCCAGTGTAGGTTTCATCGGATTCGATGAGGATACGGTTGTCGGAAGTGAATGTCAGAATGGTCGTCGGCGGAGAAATCAATTTATGTTTTGCCCTTATTGTGTATTTTGTGTTCACTTTGGTGTGGGGGATGATCTAAACGAAATTCAGTGGGATTTTACTTGGGGTGAAAGCCATGTTGACCCACCTCAAAACGCATTTTTAGCGTCTTCAGCTGCACTTGCGGCACCAGTGTCTTGTCCACAGTAATAACAAGAAAAACGGTCCGACGAGCATTGTGTTTGAATGTGTCGATTTTTGTAATGATTCGCTGATCTTTGGAGGTGTCACGGATCTGAAAATCACACTTTTCAACTTTAAAACAGAGCGAAACAAACATACATTCACAGTATAAACAGAACCAATGTCAATCGTCTTCGTAATAGTGAAAGGTGGCACTATTTCCGACAATTTGACGAGTTCACACGTTTCACCGTACTGTATGATCAAATCATCTGAACAAAAAGCCGCGACTTCGTAGCCATTGAGATCGCTTTTGTTGGCTTTGTTGCTGAAGTAGGTGTACTTCCAGTTTGGCGGCAGTCTGTCGACTATGTGCACCGTACATTCCGGAAGCAGTTTCATGACATCGGCTTTGGCGTAGTCTGGGGTCTCTCTGTAGGCGATGACATGGCGGACTGTAGGGTACTCGAGGATGGCGTTTATGGCGAAGAGGCCCTGAAACAGTGTCATAACGACCGGCAAAACCGTCGAAAAAACTCACTTTATTGGCAGTTTTCCACCCTTTCTCACATTTCTCGATCACAACAGCGACGCATTCCGTCACCGGCAAAAACTGTTCCAATCCGATGATGACAATGACTGGTTCGCCGATGGCACAATCTAGAGGCTGGTTGTAGATGGCAGCGGACAGTCCATAGCTGGATGTATCGATCACCTGGACCTTGTTATAGCCGGCTTTTTGTAAGGCTCGTATCGACTTTTTTCGGACAAGAAAACCTGTGGAGGCATTTACAAAGGCACACTTGACGGCATTCGGCGGGGCAAGATCGAGCAGCTTTGCGACAGCTTCTTCGGGTTTGCGAGCACGGCTGGCGACATTGATGATTTTGGTGGGGGTGACGATGGAGGCTTTCTGACCATTGTCGAGAACGACAAAAATGTCGGTGGACATTTTCTGAAAAGAGACAAAATTCCGGATTAGATGGATCCTTATGTAAAAATTTCATGGGTCATCGTTTTCCGACTCACAACACGACTGAACTTTGTGCGGAATAGCCAAGTGCGTATCATGCATGGCACTCTCGCCGTTCTGCTAGCATTTCACTGCGCAACTTGATTGCGACCACAAATTTAGCCCATAATTGTAGTTCAAAATCGGATACAGGTATCAATTTACGCTCAAAGTTATTTGACAGCAGCTCCTGTTTCCTTCATTCATAAAAAAAACGCCAATGAGTAATTGTAAATATTATAATACTTGTTTATTTACAATGTTATCATAGACTGCACACTAATTTTCATGATTTATTACCGTTCTATGTTGCTCTTTGCATCGTCCTTGTTTTTGTGAAATGTATGAATTTTTCGTGTTCATGCTTAGTCTTTAGCATGAGCAAGAATTGTGTTTTTGACAATGTGACCCATAAAAAAGGGTGTGCCTCGCTTTCACAAAAGTTGAGGTTTTAGCAGTAGAAAGTTGCATTTGCAAGTGAACCTCGTTAGATAAGCTGTGATCGCATAGCATTTGTCATTGTTTTATTGCTCTGTTTTTGGCAGATGGCGAGCTGGGGAAAACCGACGTAGTACTAAAGAGTCTTATTTTTTACCTAACCCTAGTGATTGAACAGTTTTTTTTACTCTGCAACGTTTTTTTCTTTTATTTTCTGGTTTTCATTTTCAGAAGATGTGTGAACCGGTAGTAAAAAATCATTTACAACTAAAAATACTTTTCCATTTTATTGATTCTTGTCGGAATGTTGATAGTTTGATTGCATTTGCTATAAGTGGAAAATGGCGATTCGAACGTGTTAGCAGCATTTTCGACAATGGTACAATTTCATGTTCAAATGACAAAATGAAAATAAAACTGAAAACAGTTTGTTTTTTAATTAAAAAGTTTATAGTACATACTTAATTATCGATTGATTTATAGAAAAAAGAAATTGAAAAAAGTTTTGCCGTACGTCCACAATTTATTTCACTTCTACCACGGGACGGACCCTTATTGATCAGACATTGGCATGACGTTGACGGCACCGAAGCATTGTTTGATGATGAAGAAAGAATAATAGATGCCGCTGATCATGCTCAAACAATGACCAGCTTAATGTTGATTCTTGGCAATTTGAGTGAAAGAAATTTGCAGTTACAAAAATTACATAAATGACAGTTTCAGCTTATAAAGGTTTTGAAATACATGGCAGTTGTCAACTGTTTTTAACTGCAGTGTTTGAAAAAGTTCCAGACGTCGAAGAGTTGAAGTGCACTGTCGATACGTTTCTTGATATTAGCCAAGTTGCTCCTCTACAAAGTTTAAAGAAGCTCAGTCTGTCTGGAAAACTGTCAAATTCAAATGTAATGTTTAAAAAGACTTGTAAAACTTGAATAATTCGTTATTTTTAGTTCTTTTTGGAACGTCTGAAAACGCTACCGGCACTTGAAGAATTAGAAATTAAATTTGTGTTGTTTCACCTGGAAGTCAGGTAATACACAGTTGTAGAAAGTGCGTGTCACATTCCTTTTTCAGCGATGCCATTGTCGTTTCCGGTATCAAACGACTAATACTGTTTCAAACAGTTAACTTTTCTTCACTAACAGAACATCTGGGAGCTGCCTCGGAACTTTTGAAATTATTTCCTAACTGCATCTCAATTGAAATTATTTTGTTCGACTCACATCACTTAGCGCGAATAGATGAAATAACACATCAGCAAAACGTTATTTCCAACTACCGGTTTCCTCTACTTCAAGTTGATGCTTCAACGGAAACCCCGAAGTTTTGGCTTACGCTGAGAAAGTGTATCTACAATAAAATGAAAACACAGGTCGAAAGTATGAATTTCGTTTATCAAAAACCGTCAAACGCTTACGAACATCAACAAACGTTTAACAATGTTTCTCTATTGCAACAACTGATGTTAGTTGAAGAACCAGAAGAAGAAGATCTATAACTTAGTCTGAGCCATACGCTTTTTTCTTTATTGGCATGTTTTAATCGTTGTTCATGCTTCTCAACGATTGTAGTAATGCGTTTAAGTATAGTTTATTAAACATTAAATTTAATTTTATTATGAACAACAAAACTACACAACTAACAAAACTAATTTAACACCGATTCGTTCAGAAATCTGTTTCAAATCGTTTTTGCTAACCACAGAGCTCAACGGCAATCGTATTCCAAGATCAGTGACATCAGATTTCAAATGTTTTTTGATGTAGAGTAGCGTACTGTTGACAACCAGTCCAAAAAGGACTATCGGCAGGGTTTCAACATTGTCACTACCGTGGATGACGACTTTGCCATTGGCGTCTCGGGCCGTTTCAAAACCCCACATTGGGTGAGGGTAGTTGGGGTCGAAGTCGGTGGCCAGCAGGCGTGTGATGTCTGAAATATAAACAAAAGCGAATAATTCTTCAAAATGAAAAATAGCTTACCATAAAACACGGAATCTGGGTGCTTTTTCAATGCGTCAAACGCTTCTTTTCCGACTAGTGGCGGCTTACCGCCTTGAAGACGGACGTAGGCGAGGACTTCTTTGTCGCCGGTGTAAGTTTCATCGGCTTTGATAAGGACACGGTTGTCGGAAGTGAACGTCAGAACAGTTGTCGGAGAAGGATCCAATTCAAGTTGGGACAGTTCTCTTGGTAGAATTGGAATTGATCTAGCTTTATCGCGGTCGCCTTGTGGACAAGAAGCCAATTTGGTAGGATCAGAGTCTGTTTTTTGTTTCTCCGCGTTAAGTATTGCCTCCTTACGCCGCTGGGCTCCATTTTTCCTTTTTTTCGGAGCGTCAATTGTTTTATCAATCGCTCGGCTGACATCAACTTGCTCAACTTCAGCGTCTCTACTGGAACTGACGGATAAGTGATTTTGACTTCTGTTCAACTTTGTCAACTTTTCAGTCTTCGAATCGCAGCTTTTGTCCTTCTCAATGACCTCCATGGTTACCATAATGTCACAGATTGATTCGACTTGGAACGTAAATCGGACGTCTTTGACACCACGTGGCACCCAAAACTCCTCCAACACTTCAACGGTTGGTGAAGACGTTACCAGTAACACGCTAAGTTTTGTTTTACGGGCAGAGACATCAGTTGTCACTGTGAAGGGCATCGCCTTGAATCGGGTTTCAACAGTTTTAGCCACACCAACGCCTTTGATACCAAAATCAACGTCGCTGAAGTTGTTGAATAGCTTGCCATCAAAGCCCTTTCCGATCGTTAGACTCCAAAAATATTTGGATTGTATTGCCATTGTGTACTTCACACCGGTGACAACGTAGACAGGTGCTGGATGACGAATTCGTCGCAGGCTGTCTATGGTGGCTTCGGAGTACGTATTGAAGCCATTTTCGATCACGGTAGCGCTGCCTTTGAAGTTTTTGGAGTCAAATTTCGCAATAACACCCTTGAAGATTAAAAATTCGGAACTGTAACGCCAAAAATTAACTTACAAACTCAAGAACGCTGAGACATGTTCCATCGCTAACCACCACATGGTACATTAGTGGATCAAGAATTACAGTTGGTTGCCCCGTTTCGATAGTGATTTCAGACATGCCGAGTATGAGCGACAGGGTATACGACATGTTTGGAATAAACTTTACAGTTGAGTAGCCCAACTTCGTACACGTATCACGAAAGCTTTGCAGATCAGAACGGGCGGTGCTTGTAGGAACACAGTAGACAGCGGCAGTTGACGAAATCGGTGCAGTTTTGAGCATCTGTGCAACGACTTCGCGTAAAGTTTTGAATTCACCTTTGGAGGATGTGTGGTTGGGATAGTGCGCATCGAGGGTATAGTTTTGCCGATCTATGATAGAAAAGATAACTGGTGAGGGCTGAACTTGCTGAAATTGACCAAGCTTAACAATGATTGCAAACAAGTTTAAATTACAAACCTGCGGATTGGAAGTTTTCATGTTCACAAAAACTTCAGAATACACACGCTTGTTCGGCAGTTCAGAAGCGTCTTCAATGCCCGGTTCTTTTTCGGCCGGCACAAGTGCAACGTCTATCTCCAAAGCAGCTTGTGGAATCAGTGTTTTGTCGACAGTGACCGTAATCATAACAGTTCGCAATGCATAGCTGTCAAACTGGAATGTCTTTACGAGGGTCAGAGGCTCCTTGTCGCTCTGATCATTGTAAAATGAAAAGGAACCTGTGATTGGAACAGCGTAAATCTGTAAACACTGTGTATAAAAACGTGTACGTAACGAAGAAGTTGAACGCACCTCTACTTCAGAAGCATCTCCAATCGATACTGCCTGTTTTGCGGTAAACGGTGGCACTCGGTCGTATATCGGCAAAGACAATTCACCTCTATTCTTGCCAAAACGGCAGACAATGTCGTAATCAAAATATGGAAAAACTTCATAGCCGTTAAGATTCCCCTTGTTGATTCTGTTTCTGATAAAATCGAATTTGAATATGTCATCAGGCTTTTTTGAAAGATGCAATTTGACACTAGGATAACGCATTTTGAGGGCTGTTATTGTATGCTCCGGAGTTTTGCCGTGAACGACGAAGTTGCGCACATTTGGGTAAATACAAAAAGCATCCGGAGGAAATTTAAGCTGAAACAGTGAACATTTAGAACCACTTCAAAGTTTCAGCTCACCCTTTTTATTATTTTCCAACCGTTTTCACATTTCGCGATCACATTAACCAGGCACTTTTCCCAGCAAAGCTCATCCAGTCCAACAAAGACAAAAACGGGTTCACCGACGGCACATTTCAATGGGAGGTTGAAAATGTCTGCAGATATAGCGAGACTGAGAGCATCGACCGATTCAACATCCGCGTAGCCCGCTTTTTGGAAAGCGGCAACACAACGTTGGCGCTGGTTGTAGTCCGCACTCGTCAGAATGTAAGCGCATTTTGCAGTGGCCGGAGCAGAGAAGCACCGAATAGCGGCGACAGCGGCTTCAGGTATCACAGCATCGCGAACAATATTAACAACGTCATCCGCAGAAACTAAATAGGCATCGGTGCCACAAACAAGGACAGGTTCGCAATATACGGACATCTCCAGGAGAAACTGTTAGTGTTTTTTACGAAAAAAAGATTGGTCAAAGAAAACAGAGTAAATTTTGCATTGGAGGTTTTTTATTCACAAAAATTAACAACTTTAAGTATGTTAATTAGAGTCAGATGAGGAAAACATATGGACTTTTTCCTGCAAAAACGAGCAAATCCTGAGCTGAATTTTGTGTACCAGAACGCAAAATGTGCAACAGTTGCACTTTTTTCGTTCTGGTACCTGAAATTCAGCTCTCTAAAACTGCCAATACATTGGTTTTTACCAAAAATTTGACGGATTTAACCTTCTCAGACCTCACTATACATGATGCAATACCAAAGTTTTATAAATTTTTGGCAGTTTGTGCAACTCTGTAGAACTTTGCCAGTTTTTGGCACAATGTTGTCATTTCTGAGCACATTGTCATCAGAAATGTTGTTTTTTTTTGTATAATCAGTACAACAAACATTTGCATAAATAGTATTTGAACAAGTTATTATAACTCAATCAAAAAATATTCACTTTTTGCCGGTATTTATAGAGTTTTAGCAATTCTGAGTGGAATGCCACATTTCCAATGTTCACACCGACTTATTTAAAGCTTATGGCAGTTATTAGTATCCTACCACATGCAAAACGTACAAAATAGGTGTATTCATGGCAAAAACAAGCAAATCTTGAGCTGAATTTTGAGTACCAGAACGCAAAACGTGCAACTGTCGCACTTTTTTGTTTCTGGTACACGAAATTCAGCACCCAAAAATCGCCAAATTCATAGTTTTAACCGCAAAATCAATGGTTTTGGAGCCTCTAGATCTTACTTATGATTAATACAATGCAAAACTTTTGAAACTTTTGGACTTAGTTGAGAAAAGTGGAATTTTGTTAGTTTGTGACAAAACTTTGCATGTTTTTAGACTTTTTCATGTCAAAACAAAGCAAAACAACACGACTGTCAGAGTGGTGGTAACCGACAACAACAAACAATCTACTAAATGACACGAATTTTCTGCAGGAGTATTACGATGCGCGCGCAACGTTGACTCGAACAATATAGGTGGTCTGCATTTGAAACACAAAATGTGTGTAATTTGCATAACTTATTGATTATATTGTTTACAGTACAATTTCATATGACGCTACGAGTGCCAGATACTTATAATTAATAAAGTTTGCCAGTAAAAGGTAAAAAAATTAAGAAGAAATGACGGAATTTCTTATTTTTAACGCCCACACCAGCATATTTTAAGCCTTTTGCAGTTATTTGTATCATTTCAGATGCAAGACATTTCAAATTTGGAGTAATTAAGGCAAAAACGAGCAATTCCTGAGCTGAATTTTGAGTACCAGAACGCAAAACGCGCAACTGTTGCACTTTTTTGCTTCTGGTACCTGAATTTCAGCACTCTAAAATCGCGAATTAACCAGTTTAAACGCCAAAATTGATGGATTTGTAACTTTCAGACTTTACTTATGATGGCACAAAAGTAAAGTTTCACAAATTTTAGGAACTACGTGAAATTCTGCGGAATTTTGTCAGTTTTTTTTTAAATTTGTTTTTCCTGAAGGCATTTTCACACGGTTGCACTGTAATAAACACTTTATAAAGTTTCGATACACTAATAGATGGTATAACAAAGCAATAAGAGTTTTAAAGTAAATAAATTTACGACATGTTTTGCGATTGCACAAGCCGATAATACAAGCCTCTTCGTTCGACGAGTTGCTCATGCGTGCCACTTTCGATGCATTCGCCCTTATCAATGACGCAAATCAAATCAGCGTTTTGAATGGTTGACAGTCGATGCGCTACTGTAATGCACGTGCGGCCATCACGTGCTCGATCAAGTGCTTCCTGCACGAGTTTCTCGGATTCACCATCAAGCGCGGCCGTAGCCTCATCCAGAAGCAAGATTCGGGGTTCGCGGAAGATGGCCCTTGCGATGGCGACTCGTTGCCTCTGTCCACCGGATAGCTGGAGCCCTCTGCCGCCGACACTGGTCCGATATCCTTGGGGGAGGCTTTGAATGAAGGAATCGATATTGGCCAGTTTAGCTGCTGCGACAACCTTTTCATCGTCGATTTCTGTGGCGCCGTAGGCTATGTTTTCGCGGATTGGTAGATTGAAAAGTGTTGGTTCCTGCCCGACAAGAGCAATTGCTTGCCGTAGGTGTCGGACATTGTACTTCTGGGCGTTTATGCCATCGATGAAGTATTCACCGGCAAGAAGGTCATAGAAGCGTTCGACTAACTGGATTACAGTTGATTTTCCGCAGCCAGAGGGCCCAACGAGAGCAATGGTTTTACCAAAATCGGCTTTGATGTTCAGACCGTTGAGAGTTAGGTTTTTACGGTTGCTAGGGTAGGCGAATTTGGCCTCGTTGAATTCAATATTGCCTTTGATCGCCTGAAAAGTTTTGATATTTTTAAATTTTGAAGGAATTGTAAAATTTTACCGTTGTAAGCCCTTCCTTCGAAGCACTGTCAACTTTCGGGTCAACTCTCATCATGCCAAACATCAATCCAGCAGAAATCTGAGCTTTGATGAATTCCGGGAAGTAAGCGGCCGAATTACTGATGATCATAGCCGCCATATTTAGAGCTCCAACAGCTTGGAAGATGGCATACGGCGAAGTTAGATCACGATTCACGAGAAACATGCCGAATAAGTATGAAGCAAAGAAGTTAAATGACACAAAAGCCGTGCTCAGGCCGAAGCTTGCGGCTGTAATCACACCACGAATCATAGCCCTTTTGTGTGGGAGTTCGGAAGCTCTGTTGAAATCGTCGAAAATCTTCTGTTGCCGTGTCATTGCTTGGACGGTCTTCACATTTTCAATGCTTTCAGTCACGATGCGACTGGCAGTGCTCGCAATTTCGGCATCTTTGACACCGCGTTGTTTCAGGTATGCCGTAACGCGTGTCTGGGCGACGACCAACAGCAATGCCGTCAATAAACAGAAAGGCGTGATGATCCAGGACACTGAGAAGGCGATGGCAATCCCGCAAACTAGGGTAGTAATGCCCTGAAGGACTTCAGCTAGACGTTGATCGATGGCGCCTTGGATGTTTTTAGCGTCAGAAGACAACCTGGCTGTCAGAGCGCCGACACTGTGGATTCGCTGATCGAAATAGGCTCCATCTTGACGTAGAATGTTTCTATAGACGGCGAGACGAAGGCGCATGGCAACCTTTTCACCAACAATACCGAGACTGAAGCCACTCCCGAATGTTGCGGATCCGCCGAAGAGACCGATCCCGATGAAAAGGGCGGCATAGAGGGCGGCTTCGGCGCTGGCGTTGGAGAGGTCGGGGGAGGAGAGGGTCTAAATAGACATTATTGGGTTCTTAAAAGTGATAAAAACAACTCACAAGGAAAAGCTGACCATACAGAATGGAAAAACACGGCCAAGTACACCCTCGAATTAAAGATAAAATCAATCCAGTGATAGCTAGCAATCTTTCAGGTTTTGCGAAAACGACAACATCCAACATTGAAGCAGTTTTTAGTCCTTCTTCTTTCAGATCGTCCATAGCGTCGTCAAGGTAGATTCCGACATCGGTTTCACGCACAGATGCGATCGATTTCCGGATTCTTTCAGAAACGCGCAAAGAAGCTACCATTTCGGGGACTAGATCATCTTCTGAAACCACTTTTTTGATATAAAAAGTGTCGAAAAGTAACAAAAATACCTTCGATTTCCATCGGGAAAGCAACTTTTTTCTTCTCCCCCTTCATCTGCTGCGCCTCTACCAACTGCTTATAATGCCCATCCAATTCCATCAGTTCTTCATGTGTGCCAGATTCCAGGATGTTCCCCTCATCAAAAACAATAATCTTATCAGCATTCCGCACCGTCGACAATCGATGAGCAATAGTTATGGTCGTTCGGCCGCTGGAAGCCGCATCGAGTGCAGATTGGACAAGTCTTTCCGATTCTGTGTCTAACGCGGATGTTGCTTCATCGAGGAGAAGGATTTTCGGCTCTCTAACCAATACCCGGGCGATGGCCAAACGCTGTTTTTGGCCTCCGGATAGTCGGACACCACCGTCACCGATGAATGTTTCATAGCCATTTGGAAGTTTGACGATGAAATCATGAGCATTGGCAAGCCGGCAAGCAGTTTCAAGCTCAGTTTGGGTGGCTGTCGGCTTTCCCATTCTTACATTTTCAGAAATCGTCGTTTGGAAGACAACACTTTCCTGGGAGACGACCCCAATTGTGTTTCGTAGGGATTCGACGTTGATGTCTTCGATCGGGATGTCGTCAATTGTGATACTGCCGGATTCTGGGTTGTAATACCGCATCATTAGGCCGATGGAAGTCGACTTTCCGCAGCCAGAATGCCCGACGAGAGCGACTGTTTGGCCGGGTTCCACGCTCCAGGTGACTCCATTGAGGACCTTGACTTCGGGTCTTGACGGATACCGGAAGTGGATGTTGGTAAATTTGATTTTACCTTTGACATAATCGAGCTTCCGTCCAGCTTTGCTAAGTGAATCCAATTTAGGCACTCGATCGATAACTTCAAAAAGCTCATTTGCCGCCATTTTTGCTCCGATTATGACAGACACTTGTGGCACGGCGACACCCATTTTCATTGCTCCGGTGAGAATTGCCCAGAAACACGCGAACATAGTACCTGGATAGATCGTGCCCCAGATGACGAGATGAGTTCCGTACCAGAAGCATACCCCCATACAGACGAAGATGATCAAACTCTGGAGGCCTGCGAAGAAGCCAATGACGCCAGCTTTCTGGATTCCGACCTTCTTGCCTTGGTTTAAATGCTTTTCGTATCGATTGGTTTCAAAGTCTTGCGCATTGAAAGACATGACCGTCCGAATTCCACTGATGACCTCCTCAGCGACGGCACCGGCAGCTGAGTAGGCGTTCATTTCCTTGTAGATGGAAGCTTTGAAGGCAATAGCGGAACCGTAGAAGGACAGAATGACGAAGGGGACGATGATCATAGTGACGGCGGCCAATTGCCAGCATAGCACAAAAGCGAGGACGATGCCGCTTCCGAGGGCACCGATGGACGAAAGTACGACGGCGGGTTTGTCGGATGCGCCATCTTTGATCTTTTCGATGTTACTAAAATTAAAAAGCTTAACATTTTCCAGGTTTCAATGGCCTATAGTTCAACTCACGCGCTCATCTTATGCGCCAATGCACCAACTTCGTTCTTATCGAACCATTCAATCTCCTGATTAATAATACTCTGCAAAAAGTGCTTCCTAATCTGCTTTGCTTGCCGTTCTGTCACGATATACAATGCACTCATCTGAAAAAACATTTGGTGATTATGCACGTTATGTATTTCAGTCACGTGTGTGACTACATTAGCATGTTGAACCGCATTGATAGCACATGTTTGAACCAATTTTTTGGTTTCAAATGTTACTGGTCTGGTTTGATTTTGATCTTTTTTTTAAAACACAAGCTTACCCCAACAAAAGTCAGCGCAAAAATAACGACACCAACGCCAAAGTATATCCATGTATACAACTGAATCCCTGCCGTGAACTTATCCTTGTCCAGCACTCCGAGCTCGTATTCACGCTGCGCATCAGTAAGGACATCCACAACGCCTTGGAAGGCGAGCATGTTCAACGGATACATGATGCCATTCAACAATGATGATACCAAACCGACGAATAATAAAAAATAATCGTATTTAGTTGCATATCGAAGCTGAAATTAACCAATTTTTCTCAACAATATCGAAAAACAAAAACAAACCATAGTTCGATAAGACGCAGGTTCGACTTTGCGTTCATTGCTTGGCACGGTAAACCATCGCTTATACAAACTCTGCTTCTTTGGCGTCATTGTATCGACGCTTTCTGATAGTGTGAAAACTACTCCACTGAGAATGTCTTCACCGTTTGAGGTCGTTTTATACCCATGATACTACAACATACCACCAAAAAATTGTGCCGATTAAGTCGACGATACCTTAAAATAAATAATCTTGCTACATTATACGCACGCTGTGTCCCGTAAAGTTCAAAAGTTTGTGTTTTCATAGTTTCAGCAAGTTCTGAGTTTCACCTTGCATAATTTAGACTGGTGCGTCACAACATGGAACAAAGCTAATGTGCATCGAGTGCTTTATGCGTCAAAACTTGACAATGTAATAAATTTTGTTAAGAAATTGACAATTTGTCAATTTTTGGAAGGGGTTTTGCAATTCCTGAAATAAATTTCTTCAAAAGAATGCAGTTTTGCCAGTTTTTGTTTGAGTTTGAGCAAATGTAGGCAAATTTTTATAATTTTTAACTAAAATCAACATATTTGCATCTTCCGGCAGTTATATATCATACCAGATGCAAAACGTTACAAAATGGATGTATTTTAGGCGAAATCGAGCAATACATGAGCTGAATTTTGAGTACCAGAACAAAAAACGTGCAACTGTCGCACTTTTTTCGTTCTGGTACCTGAATTTCAGCACCCTAAAATCGCCAATTTGGCAGTTAGAACGCCGAACACAACCGAATCGTAGCCTCCACATTTTACTTAAGACGGTGCAAATGCAAAACTTTACAAAAATTTGAACCTTCGTTGAAAAAATGAAAGTTTTGCGGAATTTTCCATTTCTGAGAGGTTTCTTATATCAAATGCCAGTTTCAACAAATTCATGCTTCTGGCAATTACTGGCATTATGTCAAATGTGAAATTTAACAAAAATGGGTAATTCGGAATAAAAAAACCAAGTTTATCTAAAAACATTGAGCTGAACTTCGAGTACCAGAACGCAAAACGTGCAACTGTCGCACTTTTTTGCTTCTGGTACCTGAAATTCAGCGCCTAAAAATTGCCAATTCAATAGTTTTTCACGTCAAATTTACTAATTATGAAATCCCCAGACATCAGTTAACATGATGCGATTTTTAAACTTTACAAACTTTTGGAATTTTGTGGAAATCTACAGAGCTTCGCTAGTTTTCGGTGGAGTTTGGTTATTCTTGAGCGAATTTTCACGCTGCCGTTGTTGGTTTAATTACCCAACTTTGAGGTTATATTTCTTCGTTCGACTGGGCCCAACTTCACCCCCCTGAGGCCGTCCCATCACGTCTCCGGCCAAAGCCATGCAATTGATCGATTTCAAACCGGGTGCTTTTCCATGTTGGTTCTGTTCTGGTACACAAAGAGTACAAGAACAGGAATAGTAAAAATAGTCGTTTATGTACAAATATTATTATTTGTAGCTTACCATCTGGTGCGATGCCAACGAGTGTAAGAGGGCTTAAATATATTAGTGTTGTCTAGAAGTTTTTAGATCCCATAAAGTTATTTTTATAAAAGTGTATAAAGATTGAGCCATACAGTCAGTGACTTTTATCAAGTAGCGGGAAACATTTGACTGCGGGGTGAAACTAACTTCAACACCGTAACTAAATTAGACTTTATTTGAAATGACAAAGAGTAATACCTTTTAACCAGAATAAGATAATTTTCAGTATACGTTGAAAATCGAGTTATTCTTCAAGCTGGCTGCCAGCAGTCAATAAACTACGTTTTAAAAGTTTCATTTTTGTATTTGTAGAAAAAACAATATTCGGCAGCATGACTTTTATTCCAAACTTTTTTATGGATGCCGATGTGTTTGTTGTTTTGTCATATTGTTATTTGATTCCAACGATTATTATGTATCTTCTAATTTTACGAATTATACTAACTAAATTGGATTCACCACTGTTCAACATTGTGTTTTATAAAGTGTTCGCATTTCAAAGCATTATTAGTATAATATCAATGTTAACATTTGAATTGTGTTTTCGACTTCCTATAGCACCGGCATTCGTTGAATTCTTTGGCATATTTCCTTCTAAAGGAGTTTTTACGACACTGATTCTTGAATTAAGTTATCATTCATTTGTTGTTATGTTGTTGTCTGAAGCTTTGATGAGTTTTAACCGTGCTTCTGCTATTTTTCTGGGCCACAAATATAACAATTTTTGGGCAGATTATTATAAGTGGATTTTTGGGTTTATTCTTTTTGTTCCGAGCCTTATGTTTCTAAATTTATGGTTCTGCGATGTTCAACTGCTGTTGGATAGCCCTGAAATGGGAATCAGTTGGCGTGAACGAACCGTTGGACTTCACCCATATTGGAATGCAAGCCTATTGACTGCAATATTAGTATTATTTGTGACCACTTGGAATGCTGTTTTCAACATATTTACTCTTGCTTATTTTGTCAGAAAACGAGAAACTGTTGCTACTTTACAACACAATGGCAATTTTGAGTTTCACTTATTTTTGTATTCATTTTTTATTTTTCTAATTGAGTTGGTGATGGCTACAGTTATGGTATTGATTTTTTTTTACTTTTCATAGATTCGTATTTATTCACGATTTCAGGGGATAATGTTATACCGCATACACATAAACAATGATCTATCATGGACTCCCTACTGTTACATGTGTATCGATATTTGTGGCTGTAGTCCGCCTTGGATAATGTTGATAATGCAGAAACCTGTGAGAAAGGCATTGCGGGCACAATGTTGTTGGTTAAGCAGCAGCGTAGCTGTTCACATGTTGGATTTTCCTAGCACACATTCATAAATTTGGTCTATTTTTGTTTTTTTGATAAACTTTGCATTTTCAACAAAGTCAGCGAATCTCATAGACAAGGACACCTAATTTCGCATTAAAATTACCAAATGTACGATTTTTAAGACGAATTTCCGTTACACACAATCAGTACAAGCGGCTGGCAACTCGTGTCCAATATATTTAAAGTCATTTACAATTATTTATATTATTTCAGATGCAAAACGTTACAAGTTTGAAGTAATTAAGACAAAAACGAACAAATGCTGAGCTGAATTTCGAGTACCAGAACGCAAAACGTGCAACTGTCGCACTTTTTTGTTTCTGGTACCTGAATTTCAGCACCTTAAAATCGTCAAGTTGGCTGTTTAGAACGCCAAACTCAACACTTTTAACAAAGTCAGTATATCTTATAGACAGGAAGGACACCTAATTTCGCATAAAAAGACCAAATTTATAATTTTTAACGCAAATTTGTGTGACACACAATCAGTACAAGCGGCTGGCAACTTGTGTCCAATAACGGTAATTTGTTTTACAATGCATGGAAGGTAGTTTTAACATTGTAAGTGAATTACAGTTTATTCGAAATGTCAAAGCGTACTAACTTTTACCTTATAAATGTAGCATAATGTTACCTATAAAAATTCCTTGTAGTAGGACATCTTAAAAATCAAGTTATCCTACATTCTGACCACCAGCACTCTACTATATTTGGATTGTCACCATTTGTTGTGTTTCTTAATGCGGAATAAACAATCTTGTTCAACATGACTTTTGTTCCCAACTTTTTTATGGACGCAGATGTATTTGTTTATTTGTCATACTGTTATTTGGTTCCTACAATAATTATGTACTTTCTAATCTTAAAAACCATCTTAACAAAATTAGATCAACCGTCGTTCAACATTGTGTTTTATAAAATCTTTGCTTTTCAAAGTATTGTGAGCCTTGTATCGATTTTTACTTTCGAATTGTGTTTTCGACTTCCGACAGCACCGGCGTTTGTGAAATTCTTTGACATTTTTCCATCAAAAGGAGTGTTTACAACACTGGTTCTTGAACTGTGCTATCATTCAGTGGTTGCCATGTTGTTTGCGGAGGCGTTGATGAGTTTCAATCGTGCTTCTGCCATTTTTCTTGGTCACAGATACAATAATTTTTGGGCAGATTATTACAAATGGATATTCGGCTTTATTCTTGTTGTTCCGAGCCTTATGTTTTTAAATTTATGGTTTTCCGATGTCCAGCTTTTGCTAGACAGCCCAGAAATGGGGGTCAGCTGGCGTGAACGAAGTGTTGGGCTTTCTCCTTATTGGAATGCAAGCTTTATTGTTTCACTTGTTATAGGATTTGTAACAATATGGAATGCGATTTTTAACATATTTACTATAATGTATTATATCAAGAAAAGAGAAACGGTGGCCACATTGCAACACAATAGAAATTTTGAGTTTCAATTATTTTTGTATTCATTTTTTCTTTTTTTGATTGAATTGGTGATGGCAACCGTTATGGTACTGCAGTTTTTTCATCGCATTGTTATGACTGATATTTTCAGGGCATCACGCTATATCACATATTCACTAATAACGATGTTTCATGGACACCATACTACATGATCTGTCTTGATATTTGTGGCTGTAGTCCGCCGTGGATTATGTTGATAATGCAGAAACCTGTTAGAAAGGCATTGCGGGCACAGTGTTGTTGGTTAGGCGGCAATGTTGCTGTCAATATGTTGGCTTTTCCTAGTACACATTCATAAGTTTGTTGTTAAAAAAGTGATTTTCAATGTTCTTTTTTCAAATTTTGTTTTTCGTGCGAAGACACATTTTGGGGGCACTCACAAAGGGGAAATTTACACAAGTGTACGCGTGCATTTGACGTTTTCCACAGTTTTGTTTGTTTTTGTTCCTAACTGAAGTGACAGTACCTTATTTGCTGCATAACTAAATAAACCCTACCATTTTACTTCCATTTTATCACGTTAACCATACCATGTCACCAAATCCACTTTTTCAATTTAAAGTAGTATTCTTCATAACTCATAAACTGTACATTTGATAATCATAGCCTATGATATCAAACAGCAACTGTTTTTCAACCACTTATTTTCACCGTTAAATTTTTACCCCCTTTTTGTGCGAGCTCTGTATGTTCTGTGCGTTTATCCCCCAGGTGTAATAATAGTGTAATAATATATCAAAAGCCTTACCACGTCCACATAGTCCATTGGTGACAGCTGCCGAAAATGCATTACATTTATATTTGACTGTAGTCGAACCCCGCATCGGTTTCATGTTCATGTTTTTCGTACGTCAGTTAGTCAATGTCAAATGATTGCCTTTACACCGGTTATTTCAAACATAGTAGCAGTTTTTCCATTGTTGTACATCATTCCCACTTATGCACTTTACGGTTATCAGCTCTACATCATGCATTTTGGTCACAATCCGAGAATTTATTCAGCGCCGTTTTTTAAACTTTACAGTATCACCTGCGTCATTTTGATCATTATCAACATAAATGTCTATTTCCAAGGCAGAATCCTCGGCGCTCCAATGTTTCTACCACTTGTGGAGTGGCTCCCACATACCGGTCCACTTCCAACAATGATCTTGTTCTGTATTTACTACTTTTCTTTCGTCGGCCAATTTCTAACATGTGTAATGTCTGTCAATCGATTCACAGTAATCCGATTAGGCGTTAATTACATGAACTTCTGGAGAAGCCACATGATAAAAGTAATCATTTTCGTTTTTGGTCTACCGTGTGCGTTAACTTGGTCATTTTTCGTTACCGGTGTTGAAATTTATATTTTTGATGACAACAAACCCTCTATGGGCTACCATCTTCGAGAAATGGAAACGATACCGTATTTTGATAAGGGTATTTTCACTGCTGCTATATTTATGATTACTTGTGCGCTTTCGCTGTTTACAAATAGCTATGTTTTGACTTATTTGTTGAAAACTCGGCACATGGATACCGGAAACACTGAAGATTCGCCTCGAAATTGGGGCTTTTTCACTTATAACATGTTTACTTTCTCTATGGAAATACTGACTGGTATAATTCAGGTATGTCACATGTCGAAAGTGTGAATATTTTGTGCTTAATTATCGAAAAAACAAGATTATCACCTGTTTTCGCGAAAAAGTTTTATAAAAATGCCGATTTTTGAATCTTCTGTAGTTTTTTGACACCTGTTTACTTCTATTGGACTTTTGGCTCGATAGTTTGCTCAGTTTAACAAAAAAAGCCAGACAGGAGTTATGTAACATAGCACATAATACTCATAAATAGTTGTTACCAGTAGAATTTAGTTTTTCACTTTTTCCTTATTACCTTATTGCTTCCAGGTGCTTATGTACATAATCGTCTACGGTGACAACTGTACAGATCCGACCTTGTATGTTTGCCAAATTTTTATTGTGGACTTGTTAACTTTGGGTCCTGGATGGTTCATGATGCTTATCAGTGAAGACTTGCGGAAGGACGTTATCCGTCGATGGCGACCCACGAGAATGCTTAATATTTCGATACCACATTCACAGTGTCAGCCACAGTTTACCATGTCAGCCCCGTCAACTCGGGTTTACTAATGCTTATGTTTAATTTTATGTTTTTGAAAAGAAATTTACGACTTCGTGGTATGCGTTTTATGATATTCGTCATGACTTGGTACGGTTATGGTTTTGTAATAAATTGGATTATAAAATATATTTTACGCAATGACGCTCAACAAATGTTTTTCAAAATAATGTTAAATCGAAAAAGTCAAAAAAAAATTTTCTCAATTTTTTTGCGCAAAAAGTCGAAAACCCAAATCCCCTGAGGGCATTCTCGTCCAACTTCACCCAAAAGCCGCGTTCCGAAAAAGAACAATGTGTCAGATGTGGGTGAAGACAATGCGCCCCTTGGGAGGCAGTCATATCCGGATGTGGATGGGGAATGGCACCCTCTTGCCAAGTGCCGGGTGCTTTTTGGCGGAAGACATATCTGTGCTAAAGTTGCGGTTCTTCATTTCCGGCAAGGCGCATTAGCCATGCGGGATTGTTTGTTTCGGACGCTGCTGGTCGCCACCGTGTGAACGGAAATAGCCATCAGTGCCATCGGTGCGTTGATAGCCCGACGGTAAAGCGCCGTCAAAATGAAGTGCTGTCCGCGACTCAAATGTCAGGGCTGTTGCTTCGGCAAACAAAGTGCTCAGTGAGTTTTTAAGCCGCCTTTTTTGATGATGAGGGTCCTTAGTTCCTTAGAAGGCCACCTTTTGGGTGCTTCTAAACCATTGATAGCCATTTGTATTTGCTTTTTGTACGTAATTTGCATTGTCTGTGTTCGTGGTTGTATGACAGTATGCCATGGAGGGCGATGTGTACGTTGCCTTGGAGAAGTTGCTCCAGGATTACTATGGCATGCAACGAAGGGCTTCACGTAATCAGTAAACGCTTCCACCTGGCTTACAACAACAATTTTAGTACCGTTTTGCCGTTTCAGAGACCTCAGCAAACGAATCACAGCCAAACTATTTTCGCCCCACATAATCCTAGTCGTAACATGCATCTGCTACCTCATAATCGGAGCATGGATGCTCCAATGGCTCGAAGGCGGCCCCATGCAGCAAGCAAAAGATCGAGAACTGGCTCAGATTCATATGGATAGTAATTTGTACACGCAAGAAGTGTGGGATTTGGCTAATAAGTACAAAGATGAGTTGACTTCGACAAATAAGGCGGAGTTGGTTAAGAAGATTCGGAATTTGGCAAAGCCGAGGTTTAGCAAAGTACGTTTTTCTTAACTTTTATTGATAAACAAGCCTAAAAAATACGTGTTTCAGTATGTGGACGACGTCTTCGCCGCGTATCGCCACTTCCGCCACGGCTTCGAAGACGACTCCCCGGCCTGGGACTTTCTCAACGCATTCGTCTTCACATCCACAACTTTGACTTCAATCGGTTTTGGCTTCGTCTGTCCCATCACCTTCTGGGGTCGAGCTTTCCTTCTCGGTTACTGTCTCATCGGGATCCCGTTAACTTTGGTCACTGTGGCTAACATTGCTAAATTCATCTCTGAAAGTGTGTTCCACGTCCATTACTACCTCTGGACACTTTGGATGCGCTTCAAGAATCGCAATTCCCGCGAGCCACCAACCACAGAAGAAGACGAGATAAAGAAACTCTTCAGCGATGCCGAGGATGAGCAAGAAATCCTCGATCGAGTCAGACTTATCCGTTTCCCGCCGATTGTTGTCTTCATGTTTGCCATCGTTTATGGCTTCTTTGCGGCTGCTTTGATTACGCAATGGGAAGAATGGACATATTTAGAATCGTTGTATTTTACTTTTATTGCGATTCTGACTGTTGGTAAGCAGACTTTTACCAACCTTTCATAAAAAAAACTCCATAAAATCGGTTATTTCAGGTTTCGGCGACTTCCGCCCCGCACCCAACAACATGCTCACCGTTTTAGTCGTCATTCTCGGCGGTGTCACCCTGACAACCATGTGCATGGATGTCGTTGGTCGGATGTATCTCAAGGAGATCCACTACCTCGGCCGTAAACTACAGACAAATAACCCGTTCTATCTCATTCGTGAGGCTAAAGCTCGGCGCCGCAGGGCTGCCATGGCGAGCTTGCTGGCTCAACTGGCCAGGGGCATGATTTTTGCTCATCGCAACTACTCGGAACTGGCACGGAAAAGGTCCTCCAGACGTAAACATAAGAAACGCGAGAGTCATATACGTAAGTTTTTCGAAGTATAGTTGGTTTGAGTGCACTTTGTATTTGGAGCATGGGCCATGGGGACACATAAAATTAACATAAGCTTAACCGGAAATATGGGTTCAGACGGTTTTGGGTCTTTGGAACGGCTTGAAATGTGATATTGGGCAATTTAGTGATGTCAAATTGTACTTTTTAACTATAATGTTAAGTTTTAGTTCCGGATGGGAAGTTCATGTTCGCCCGATTACCACCAGATCCACCAAGGGAGTGCCAGGTAGTCAGTACGTCGGCCTATTCTGTGAGGTTGAGATGGGAGCCGGCTTTTTCGACGGATTCTGATGTTACTTATAATATTCGGTATCGGTTGAAGTAAGCTTTTTATCTTTTTCTTGAAACTTACTTAAAAATCGATAATTTCAGATACATCAAAAAGCCCGAAGACAACAAAGTCCGCGAACTCATCGGAATCACCGGAAACAGCGTCGAAATCATGGCCATCCAGTCCTGTTCTCTCTATGAATTCCGAGTTACAGCTGTTTCACGCTACGGTGAAGGCAAACCCGTCATTCTTGTACAGTATACCGAGCCACAGCTCAGTCCACAGCATATTCTTGCTAAAAAGTTGAATGCTAACACTATAGAACTAAACTGGGAGCCACCGTATAAGCGCACTAAACAAGTAAAAGTATGCTTTTTCGACGCACTTTACCATTTCAACACAACTTTTGCCAATTTCAGGAATACACCGTCTACTACACCGACAACCCAGCCGCGCGACTCTGCGATTGGCAAAAATTAACAGTAAACGGCAGAAGCGTCGTCTTCCCGGAGCTCCAATACGACTGGTTCTACATGTTCTGCGCGAATGCAATCTTCAAAGACGGTCAGAGGTCTCCCTTATCACGCGCACTGTTCATCAAAACAGACAAATTGGAGTTCAACAGTTGCTGTGAGTTGCATCATCATTGCATTATCACACTTTATAAAACCGATATCACATTTCAGACGTCGGCCACTCGCGCACAATCGAAGTAATGGAAGCAATTAGCGAACACACAGAACCGAGCGAAGCGACACCGCTGTTACGACGGAATTTCATGTCATTCCAGGCATAAAAACAACAAAATTAGTGTCCACCAACGCGTCCACAGATTAAGTCCCTCCTAAATGGAAATATTGTAGCCATATCATGCGTAATTACAATGTTGGAACTCCTAATTTCCGAATGTTGTTGCTTTTCGCGGTTTGATTGACCGTACCGTATTGTGTAGCCAGTTTTTAATGATAGTGTAAGTAGGTCAGTCAGGTCAACCCCGGCGTGCCATTTGGGAGGACTTTTTTGGACTTTGAGGGTTTGTTTTGCACTTTTAAGGTATAAACATGTATTTATTTGTTCATTAAGTTTGGGATGTGATACATAAATAAAGTAAATGTACAGTTGAAAGGATGAGGAGATCAGCCGAGGACAAGTTCGCTGTCGGAGCCTGATGTGCCAGTGCCGGCGGCGGCGCCACCGAAGAGGCTGGAACTAGATGACGAGGAGGATGATGAAGAAGATTCAGAATCAGTTGAAGTCACAGAACCAAATGACGGCAAAGCGGCAGTTCCAAGACCAGATGAAGCGGGAACGGCGCCAGATCCGATTTCGTCAATGGCCAGACCGGCACCGGCACCAGTATTCACTTCTGAACCGCTGCTGATGACAGAACCGGCACCAATGGATGCAGAAGATTGTCCATTTTCAAAGCGGATGGGGCCAGATTCAATGCCGGTAGTTGCTGAAGAACCGGATTCGGAAATGGAGTCAGTTTCGGTGACAGTCTTACTTTCGACTTCTGAAGCGCGCTCGACACCACTGCCAATGCTGCCACCAATTCCAGATGAGATACCGGCGCCAGATGAACCAGTTCCGATAAATTCGCCGCCACTGACACCAGATGCCGCTACAGATGTCTCACTTCCGACACCACCAGCATTTGCAGCAAAAGTTTTGGCCCCAGTAGTATCAACATCGGTCACAGTCGTGCTCAAACTCGTCTTGACGCCTTCCACAGTGTTGCTGCTGGGACGAACAGCCGTCTGGCCTCCAGAAACCTCAACACCGCTACCACTGCTGAATCCAGTCAAACCGCCTTGGACACCGCTGCCGACATTGCCAGACGTCGTTTCAAAGTCTGTCGTTCGAGCGTTGAAGCCACTGTTGACACCGCTATCTACGAAGCCGCCTTGACCGCCTTGGGCAAAGCCGTTACTATTTCCCGAAGCACCTTGTTGGTAGCCGTTGCCCTGCGCTCCATAGCCATTATTGTACCCAGAAGGTCGTCCATATCCACCGCTAGGAGCACCGTAGCCGCCAGTCGGAGCGCCATAACCAGAAGGACGTCCATAGCCACCTCCATTTTGAGGGTATTCACCAATACGATATCCGCCAGCATCCCTCGGAGGTCCGTAGAAAACGTTATCAGGGCCAAGTCCCGGGCCATACTCAAAGCCGCCCTGCGGGGGTGGGGGGCCATAAGCGCCATAAGGACTAAATTGCAATCATTAAAACTAATCAACAATCAGAAAAGTTATCAACTCACCGTCCATAGGGACCAGCCAAAACACTACCCACACAAAGTGCGACAAAACCAATCGAAACCAAAGAACAAGTCATTTTCTAACAGTTACAATGTTGGAAAGAACGTTGTGATGGCCTTCCACTTTTCCGTCAAAGGTTATATACAGAAGTAAGTTTCCCCTTTCCCGACTACATGATCGTTAATTACGTCTGTCAGTCGCCAAAAAGGCGTTTGTCATGAAGTTGAATCGAAAGAAAAGACAACAATACCCACTTCCGGGAGGTGTTCGGCTGTGAATCAGTGGGGTGTTTGTCGAATGTGCGCAACATATTGACGCACAGATGGATAGATGGATGGGTTTGACGCAGAAGACAAAAAATGGGGGTCTGAACTGTGACAACTCATCAAACTTGTGAAAAGATCGGGTTCAAGTTTACATTGCAAAAACAAATTTACAAAAAAGTATTTATTTTTAATCACGGAAGTTGTATTATTCAATTTTAGTTTACTTTTGATTGAAAAATCAAAAAAGTTATTTGCATTAATTCAAGTTTAATCAAAGAACAGTTGAACTCACGCAACCCACTTCTCATGATTCATTTTCCTTATCACTGAAGACAGTTCTACCGAAGCTTGTGTATGCATGCTTCAATATTTGTGTCCTTATTCTGCTTTTAGCTTTCAACTTTTGAGGGTTGTGTCTCATTTGATAAGACAACAGTGTTTTTTGCTAGATTTGTTTTAAAGACATAATACCGATAAAGCATCCAAGAGCAGCCAGATAAAGAAATTGACGTAAGCATACGTGTACGTGCGCCGCTTGCAATTGATCCCTTTTGTTAGCGAACGAATTAGTCACGGCTTTTTACTGATAACAACAAGGTTGAGGGTTAGGCAATCCCTCAGACATCGAGTATAGTCCTGATCGCTTTAACACCTGAATAAACGTGCTACAATACTGATAAGCATGAACATAAAGCACATTTGATCAAATAGTATATATCAGTCTAGCAAAGCAATGTTTTTCACGGTTACTCATTGTTAGCCATGTTACGGTTACGAAATATTGTTGTATTTTATGGATTGTTGCTGGTTTTAACATTGCAGCCTACGACGGCGCAGTTTCACGGATTTCCACTCTACGAGAAGGCTATCAACTTGCTGAAAAATGAAAGTTACGTCCAATTAAGTTCAAATGCGTATAACTATGCAAAATCAATGCCAACTGTGGAAAATATATTAGAAAACTTGGCTGTTGATGGGAATGTTTTGGCTAATTTGACAGCTGCTTGTTCGGAAGACGTTGATTTGCTTGTGAAAGAAGCACAGAAGCTACTCCAAGGTGGTGGCAGTCATTTTACGGAAACATTTTTGAAAGGTGAGCCAGTTGATGGCTAATGGTGTGGACTAATGAATTTGGTTTTCAGTTATCGACAGTTCCGGAAAAATAGGTTCCGGTGTTCTTCTTGGAAATAAAAGATTTTTTGGATTGTTCAAGGAATGCCAAGCAATTGAATATGACTTGGGCAATCGGACTTTTGCGGGAAAATACAGCCAGTAAGCGACTTAATGAAAAAACCTTCAACAAAAAACTCTTTTTCAGTGTGATGTTTGCACCCGGCGGTGCCAATGAAACAACTTGTGCAACAGTTAATCACATTTCGGCAAACACATTCACAATCGACCTGTGCCTGCCAAAAACATGCTCCGCCGCCGACATTAAAACTCTTGTCAATGGTATTTCAAAAAAAGAAATAGTCTGTAAAGTGGATTCTTTGCCCCGTGAAGCTCATGCCAATGCTGGAACATGGATAACCCTGATTATCATTGCAGTGGTTCTGTTTTTGGGCCTGACTGCTTCCATCTTTGATTACTTTGTCCTGCCGTATTACAAACAGGAACCTTATATTAATTGTAAGTCTTTCTATTAAACTGGCATGTCTAGTTTACCAAATTTTAGCTCTATTGATGCAATGTTGGCGTTCCTTTTCACTCTACACAAATGTCGTCGAAATCTTCAACACCAAAGGTGCTAACAAACCTGGCAATATCGGCCCGATCAACTGTATGCGATTCTTTTCCATTTGTTGGGTCGTTATGGGACATTCAATGCTGTTCTTCTTACTGTTTTCCGGTAAGAATACCTTATTAATATTTCTAAAGTTAGCCTTTTTCTTTTAGTGAATCCCGGCAGTTTTATGCAACTGCAACGCCACCGAATTTTCGGCATCATAAACAACTCATACTTTTCCGTTGACACATTTTTCTGGCAATCTGGAATGTTATTGACTTTTGTATGGCTCAAAAAGTACAAACAAAACAAGCAACAAGTCATGTCGGCCCAGGCTTGGGTACTTTTCTACGTCCATCGAATTGTTCGACTTTCACCACCATATTTCCTCGTTATCGCATTCTACACTTCTGTATACATGCCATTTGCAACCAAAAACATGTCAGTCGATCCGGAATGGTCGCCAAATTACTGTACTAAAAACTGGTGGATCGACTTTTTGTATCTCAACAACGCCATTCGCTACAAAGAGCAGTGTTATGGTGTTTCGTGGTACCTGTCAGCTGATATGCAGATGTTTATTTTCACACCTGTGATTCTTGTACCTTTGGCGATCAAAAAAAGTTATGGTATCATTGTTGCTTTGGTGTTGCTAGCTTTATCAACGGCAGCTAATGTGATTCAAATGTACCATTACTACTTCCCGCCTTCAGAAGGCGGGTTTAAAGGCGGCAATGATCCGCGTATGACTGTTGATTCCTCCGCTTTCGATGCTCTGATGTACAATGCACCATGGATTCGGTGCCAAGTTTACATTGTCGGGATGCTAACTGGGGTTCTGTTGCATTCGTTCAAAAAAATGAAGATTCCAATAGTTAGTTTTACGTTTTTCTTCGCAGTTTTTAATTTTTCGTTTTTTAGGTCATTCAAATTGTCGGCTGGATTACTACTGCCGCTATCTTTTATGGATGTATGTTTTCCATGAAAAGCTACTTCCTCGGCCACGTTGTTCCGCTTGGCTGGCGAACTCTGTTTTCGGCAGCGAGTAAACCGCTCTGGGGCGTCGGGCTGTCCTGGATCGTCGTCACTTGTTACTACGGTTACGGTAGCTTCATCAACAGCTTCATGAGTTGGTCCATTTGGGTCCCACTGGGTCGCCTGTCCTATTCGACATACCTCGTTCATGTCATGGTTATTAATTATGTGTTTGGACAAAGCCAACAACCTTTTGTTTATGCTAACTTTTTCCAACTAGTGAGTGTCATCAATGAGTTTTACCTATCATGAAATTAATGTTTTAGTTTACCATGTTTATCCTGCCATTCATATTCTGTTCATTCACATTTGCACTTTTCTGGTCCAGTGCCTTCGAACTCGGCTTTGGAAAACTTGAAACTGTTCTCATCAGTGCTTTGATTAGAAGCAAGCCACAACCAATGCCTGTACGACCGCGTGCTTCCACGCTTGATCCACCGGTTCCGGAAACACCCCCAGAAAAACATGGTAGTCTGGCCGATGACTTCCGAAAAAGCGTTTCAAAGGAAATAGCCGACGAAGCTAATGATTTGGTGCATCGACGACAACACCATATTACAACTATTGAAATGCCAATTGAAACTATTAATGAGAAAACGAAATCGGCAAAAACTGAAATTGAAGAACGATGGAGTTAATGCAAAAATAAATTTATAATCATGTCATTGCAAATAAAAAACTCCATTTTTTTGTTTGTAGAATTTGAAATCTTACATCACTACTTTAAAGCAATACCAGGGCGTCTCAGGGTTTGTTGAAACATATTCTGAAATTTAAACTGTAAAAAAATTATATTTAGACTGCACTGATTTCAGTGTTCTGTAACATAGGTACGACGGGGATTACCCTGGCGTGTTATCTGTAAGCCAGACATAAGGGAGTACCACAGGTGACACAACTGAGTATTAGTTGCACCTTTAAGTCCTGATAACGGGAAGATAAAGATAATTGACAATGCTTCAAACGTGGTTATCACCGTTATAATCGTCAAAATATACCTACAAAGATTATCAGTCAGATCAAAAAACACACTTACCAAAATACTATATATGCCGGGCAGTCAAGTCCGTCATTCTCATCGTCATTGGTCGTCACAGCAGCATGTCAAGACCACGAAATTACCGTGTCTTTTTGGTATTGTTAATACTTATGGTATTTTCACCAGCGCGGGCCCAGTTTCACAGTGTTTCAGTTTACGATAAAGCTTTCAATGCCATTGAAAACGCGAATTTCAACAAACTGGGATCAAATGCGTTCAGCTACAAGAACTGGATACCGACGATGGAAAATATTATTGAAAAACTAGCTGTTGATAATGGTTTTATGGCTAATGTAAGCGCGGATTGTTCGGAAGATTTTGACTTAATTGTCAGTGAATTCACGAGTCTCCTTCAAGGTGGCAACACTACCAGTTTCACACAAACATTGTTGCAGCGTAGGTGCCTTACTTGAAAAATTAAACATAAACGTAACGGTTTTAGTTATTGATAGTTCTGGAAAGCCCGGCGCCGGAATTCTACTCGGAAACACAAGGTGGTTTGGACTGTTCAAAGAATGCCAAGCCATTGAACACGATCTTGGGAATCGGACATTTGCTGGAAAGTATAATCAGTTAGTTTTATAAATGTAAGCAAAAATACGCATTTGTTCTTTCAGTGTAATTTTGGCTCTCAGTGGTGCCAATGAAACGACTTGTGAATCGGAGTCTCCCATTTCGGCAAACACAATCACAATTGACCTGTGTCTGCCAAAAACATGCACCTCCGCCGACATTGAGACCATTGTCAACGGTATTTCAAAAAGTGAGATCGTCTGTGAGGTCGAATCTCTGCCCCGTGAAGCTCATGCCAACGCCGGCACATGGATTACACTGATTATCATTGCTGTGGTTCTGTTTTTGGGTGTGACTGCCTCCGTTTTTGATTATTTTGTTTTGCCCTATCACAAACACGAGCCCTATGTTAATTGTAGGTTTTGTATTTAACTGTTATACAGTGCTGGACAAATTGTTAGGGCCACCCCTAAATTCCGTTTTTTCTGCTTTCATTGATTTGCTACACGTTTTTGAGTATCAGAAATGGATTCAGCACCCAAAATAACCTCCGTGCCCGTGAAACGCCGGATCGGTTGCGCCGTTCCGGTGAGAAATGCCAAAATTTGCGTTTTTGGGGGTGGACACATCTTTAGGGCCACCTACTTAAAAAAATTCCCGCGTGCCGGAAACGTGTTCGTTTGGCACGAAATTAAAATCAGGGATCTATTATAGCATGCTTAAGCCCTAGGAACTGTTGCAGCGCAAAGGAAGCGTGTCACGGCACGCCTGGTGCTGATATGACCATGCATTCTAGCAAAGTTCGATTAATCGATAATTTCCGGCAATCGACTACGATATTAGCACCATGACATTTATCCATACTTGTACCAATTACATAATACTAAAAAATTCCCAAAAGCATGCAAGGAATGGCATTTTTGGGGTTAAAAACCCAATTTATAGCAACATGTGCTCCTGTTTTGGCACACCACAGAATGCCACACATAACGGTGTGGCTAAAACCCCTGTTTCCAATCTCTGCCCATCCTGTGCCATTTAAAAATTTGATTTATACCCACAGGAAAAACGCGCCTGGCTCGACTGTGCCAAAACTTCCAAATGTGCTCAATTTTCACCTTACGTAAGCTTAGCGACACCGTACTTTTCTATCGTGGCCCAGGTACGTCCTGCCAAGTATAGACAGCAGATTTTCTGCATGCCATTTTACAGTTCTTTATAATAGGCAATGAAATCTTTGAACAAAAGTGGCATGCACATGCTCGTGCCACTTGGCCGTGCCGTCAAATGAACCAAGGGTCGCGCCCCACTAATAAGATCGCTGTCACAACCAAATTTTGGCATAATCGTTAAACTGAAAAACATTAGAAAACATTATTCAAAGCCTATACATACATAAAAATGAGTTTAGTCGGAACTGGGCATCAATTGTGTGCCAAAACATCGATTCTCAAAATCATAGGGGGTTTCAGCACCAGGAGTGCCGTGGCACGCTTCCTTTGCGCTGCAACAGTACCTAGGGCTTAAGCATACTATAATAGATCCCTGATTTTAATTTCGTGCCAAACGAACACGTTTCCGGCACGCGGGAATTTTTTTAAGTAGGTGGCCCTAAAGATGTGTCCACCCCCAAAAACGCAAATTTTGGCATTTCTCACCGGAACGGCGCAACCGATCCGGCGTTTCACGGGCACGGAGGTTATTTTGGGTGCTGAATCCATTTCTGATACTCAAAAACGTGTAGCAAATCAATGAAAGCAGAAAAAACGGAATTTAGGGGTGGCCCTAACAATTTGTCCAGCACTGTACATAACTTATGCATTTTCAGCTCTATTGGTTCAATGTTGGCGCTCCTTTTCACTCTACACAAATGTCGTCGAAATCTTTAACACCAAAGGTGCCAACAAACCCGGCAACATTGGTCCTGTGAACTGCATGAGATTCTTCTCAATCTGCTGGGTTGTCATGGGCCATTCAATTATTTTCTTCATACTCTATTCAGGTGAGATATCATTTTTATTACACTTTTTTTACAACCGGTTTAACTTTTTAGTGAATCCCGCCAGTTTCATGAAGTTGCAACAATATCGCATTTTTGGCATCATAAACAACTCATACTTTTCTGTGGACACTTTTTTTTGGCAATCTGGACTGCTATTGACTTTTGTGTGGCTTAAAAAGTACAAACAAAATAAGCAACAAGTCATGTCGGCACAAGCTTGGATTCTGTTTTACGTCCACCGAATCGTTCGACTTTCACCACCATATTTCCTCGTTATCGCATTCTATACCTTTGTATATATGCCATTCGCAACAAAAAACATGTCTGTCGACCCCGAATGGACTGCTAATTATTGCACCAAGAACTGGTGGGTCGACTTCATCTACCTCAACAACGCCATTCACTACAGAGAGTCGTGTTACCCAGTTTCTTGGTACTTGTCAGCCGACATGCAAATGTTTATGTTTACACCGTTGATTCTGATTCCATTAACAATCAAAAAGAGCTATGGAGTGATTGTAGCACTGGTAATATTGGCATTATCGACTGGCGCTAACATTTTCCAGATGTATCATTACTATTTCCCTCCAATCCAGGGAAGTTTTGGAGGCGGAATTGACCCGCGAATGACTGTTGATGCGTTGACATACAATGCTCTGATGTACAATGCACCTTGGATTCGGTGTCAGGTTTACATTGTCGGGATGCTAACTGGGGTTCTGTTGCACTCGTTCAAAAAACTGAAAATTCCTATAGTAAGTTGAAGTTTCCTTTTCCAGTTGTTGAGGTTGTGTTTTAGATGATTCAAATCGTCGGCTGGATAATGACATTTGCCATTGCTTGCGGATGTTTGTTATCATTAAAAAGTTTCTTCCTCGGCCATGTTGTTCCGCTTGGCTGGCGAACTCTGTTTTCGGCTGCGAGCAAACCCCTCTGGGGTGTTGGGCTGTCCTGGATTGTCGTCACTTGTTATTACGGCTACGGTAGCTTCATCAACAGCTTCATGAGTTGGTCCATCTGGGTCCCGCTCGGTCGATTGTCCTATTCCACGTACCTTGTTCACGTAATCGTTTGTAACTACGTGATTGGACAAAATCAACAACTATTCGTTTACGCCAACTTCTTTCAATTAGTAAGTTTTGCATAACTTATTTTACTAATATTATTTTGATTCTTCAGTTCACTTTCTACCTTCTTCCGCTTATATTCTGTTCGTTCACATTTGCTCTGTTCTGGTCAAGTGCCTTTGAACTCGGCTTCGGAAAACTAGAAACCGTTTTGATCAATGCCCTGATCAGAAGCAAGTCACAACCGATGCCTGTGCGCCCCCGCGCTTCCACGCTTGATCCGCCAGTTCCGGAAACACCCCCAGAAAAACATGGTAGTCCGGCCGATGACTTCCGAAAAAGCGTTTCAAAGGAAATAGCCGACGAAGCTAATGATTTGGTGCATCGACGACAACATCATATTACAACTATCGAAATGCCGCCCGAAATCAACAATGAGAAGACGAAATCGACAAAAACTGAAATTGAAGAACGATGGAGTTAATGTGTATAAGAATAAAGGTGATAAAAAGTGAAAAGCATTCAACTAGTAAAAGTCCTGACGACAAGGAAGTACACATTGCGTCTGTCACAAAAAAGTTAACAGAGGCGAATTTTTAAGAACGCTTTTTTATACTTTTCTGTTGTTACATAATCTACTATTTTTGTAGTGCACTTCATAATTTGGTCGTTTTAATCCGTCGACCATACTATCAATGTCCATTCAAAAAAAAGTCAAAGCTGGGCATCAGTTGTGTGCCAAAACAATGATTCTCAAAATCGTAGAGGCTATCAGCACCAGGAGTGCCGTCAAACGAACTCGTTTACGGCACGCGCGAATTCTTTAAAGCAGGTGGCCCTAAAGATGCACCCCTGTTCTGAAAATGGTGCATGATCGGATATCCTTGGTGTATGATCAGACTCCCACACTTAGAAAATTGCATGCCCCGGTTTTCTATTGGGGCCCTGGACTTGGTGCAAAAAACCCTTGGCCTTGATGCGCGCATTTGGTGTATGATCGGACACCCCAGACTTGGCGAAATTTGGGCAACTCCCGCGAGAAACAATGCGTGCAACCTGCGGCGCATCGACTCTCGCGAAACTTCGCGGTTCTCACTGCGTCCGTTCAGTCGAGCTTTTCTTCAAAGTCGAGGAGGATCCGGATTCAACTTTGCCATGTTTTTTTTGTTGTTTTTCTTACTAAGTGTTGCGTTGAATAAATGTGATTACGTTAATAGACTGTTGAATTGTTGGAAAACGGTTTGTAGCCGTAAATATCTTACCTTTCTGCCCGTATTATCAAGTTCTCTTTATATGTTTTGCAGCCTCTAGTCCGACGTTTGTAGCGTTGCCAAAGCTGTCACCATGATTTCCGGTGCAGGTTTCAAGTACCTTACCTAAACTCATCATGCATTAGTTGGGCGTCTTCGTGATCGAAATCGGATCGCACTTTCCTTCGCTACGGTTTTTAGCACCCCGATTCTGCCATTGCCAATGTTGTCATTGGCCCGGTCGGTCTCGACAAAATGCTTGTCGCTGATGATGGAGAGGGCTTTGAGACTTATTTTGAAATCGTGGTAAGAAATGGTAAGTAATAGGTTTTTGTAGGATGTGACTATCACCAACGATAGTGCAACGATCCTCAAGCTGCTCACGGTCGAACACCCTGCTGGGAAAGTTCTCGTCGCTGGCTCAACTCCAAGATGAGGAAGTCGGCGATGGTACCACCCGGTCGTCATTTTCGCCGTCTAGTTCCTCAAAGCCATCAGTGGCTAGCATCTAGCCTGTAAGGTTGCTGTTCGCTACATGCAGGACACTCTCGCCTTCATCATCAACAATGCAACCGTGCCACTGAGACTTCCATGTCGTTGAAGCTTACTATTGGCATTAAATGCGAAGTCCGAAATGTGCGTAGATGCAGCTGAACTCGTCGAAGTGACGAAAAGCAACAAGACCAACTACCTGATCTAAGATGTCAACAATCTGGAGGTACATTGCCGTTTAACCCACGAACTGACCCTCATCTGTGGATACGCGCACTATTGCACTCGCGGCGCTGAAGACATGCCCCGGAAGAGCGTCGGAGCGAATATTGCTGTTTTTGATATAAACCTCCACAAAGTTAAGATGAATTTTGGTATTTTGATCAACATTAGCGATCCGGAAAAACGTGAAGCCATCCGTCGCAAGGAAGTCGACATTATTAAACGACAGATCAGGAAGACTTTCGCCACTGGAACCAATGTAGTTCCCACGACCCACGACTCGATAATCCTTGCTTGAAGATAAAAAAAAAAACTTGTCTCTGCACAGCAAAAAAAACGTTGCTGTCAGCTTGCCCTCCGTCTAAACATGAACACTGTCGTTAAAATGACCATAATCTTCGATTTCGACAATGAACAAGGTTCAAACGCAGTCTCGAAGAATATCTTGATTTGCCCTGGTCGCATAGTGTAAGTTAGATGTTCCAATTTTATTTGTAGTTTTAAATTTTACTAATTTCAGAGCGCAATTTACACTGGCATCGAGATTATCGCCAAGGACTACACCGTGACTCCGCCCAGCCACGTCGGGACGCTGCAAAACACCTCCCAAAAGTCCGAATTTGCCATCTTTAATGCCATTCGACTTATTGGCCGATGTCGCGATGAACCCACCTTGCGATTCCACCCGGTTCCAACAAGTTTGATAGTGGTGACTCTATGTGTTGTTGTTGTGTTCGTTAGTTCCTGGCTTTGTGAGCCAGTTTTTATTTTTGTTTGTGCTTGTTGTTACCCGTTAAAGTTTAAAATGCAATAAAATATGCAATTCAATCGCATGTGTCCGAGAAAAAATCAAAAAAAAAGCAGTGGAGGGAAGCGGATCCGAACCCTGGGACGGTGACGCGCATGTCCGATCATACACTAGTGTGTCCGATCATACACCAGTTTTATTTTTTTCTCGTGTATGATCGAAGTAGTCATACACCAAGGATATCCGATCATGCACCATTTTCAGAACAGGGGTGTGTGTCCACCCCCAAAAACGCAAATTTTGGCATTTCTCACTAGAACGGCCACGGGCGGCCGCGACCCGCCAAAATTTGGTTTGTCCGTAATTTGCGTAAGACCCTCGTTGGTTCGAAGCGAGTCGCGTCCATTTGGGGTTTTTTTCGACAAAAAGCAATGGTTTTAAGCACGTAGCAAACTCAAGAGTAAAGCAATCATGATGAATTTCAGAATTGTACGTCTAGGTACCATTAAGCATGTCTCACCAAAAAATCAAGACTCTAGGTGCCGTGCCGGCCGAAAGCGAACCCTCCCCATTTCGTTTTCACCTTAAAAGTGCTCTTTTTGACGGTTTTTTGAATGGCAAAGTTGCCAATGTGACTGAATCCAGCTAAATCTCAGAATTGTACATCTTTGTACCATAGACCACCTGTAAAAACAAAATCAAGGGTCTATGTGCCGTGCCGGCTGAAAGCGAACCCTCCCCAGCATGTTTTCACCTTATGAAATCAGTTTTTTGGGTGCCAAAAGGTCAGATGGCACTGAATTCTTCTAAATCTCAGAATTGTACGTCTAGATGCCTATGGCCACCTGTAAAAAAATTGGCGAGTGCTTACGTGCCGTGCCAGCCGAAAGCGAACCCTCCCCGTGACTCGCCCACCTTATGAATTCAGTTTTTCGGGTGCCAAAAATCGAAAAGACATGGAATCCTTGTAATTCTCAGAATTGTACATCTACATGCCCATAGCCATTAGGAAAAAAATTTTCAAGCCTCTAGGTGCCGTGCCGGCTGAAAGCGAACCCTCCCCGTGATTTCTCCACCTTATGATTTCAGTTTATGGAGTGCCATAAGCCTAAATGGCACGGAATTCGCATGATTTTCAGAATTGTGCATCTATGTACCCATAGTCATGCCTCATGAAAATATCAAGCCTCTAGGTGCCGTGCCGGCTGAAAGCGAACCCTCCCAAAAATGTGTGGACGGACTTTTTTCCACCTGGTTCGAACGCAAATTTTGTCGCTTTTTACAAGGGGCCGGCCGCCCGTGCGGCACAACCGATTCGGCAATTCACGGGCACGGGGGTTGTTTTGGGTGCTGAATCCATTTCTGATACTCAAAAAAGTGTAGCAAAACAATAAAAGCAGGAAAATAGCGATTTTAGGGGTGGCCCTAACAATTTGTCCAGCACTGTACAAGGCCTCCGCGGCTTTGTACTGCTTGCTTTAAGCTGTCAAATCCAACAAACCTGAAGTCCTTACCCGCTTGTACACAGTTTTTGTTCGCTATCTGTTAGAGTTCTCTACCCCGTCTTCAACCCTACGAAGAAGCGCCAAATCAAAGCACTGGAAAGTGTCCAAAAGTCCGCCATTAAGCGTATTTATTTCCGTTGTTCACGCCTAAGATGTGATCCTCTGCCAACTATCAAGACAGGCTAAATGCATTAGAACTCCAGTCCCTCCGATGGCGCCTGCAAGTTCTAATCGGCAAGCTCCTCGTGTGAGGCACGCAACACGCCTCGAACTCTACTCTCCCCAACTCCGCTCTTGCGAGCCACACTTCTCTTCCAGAGAGCTAGTCTCCACTACTCCCTTCGCCCAAGAATACTTGGTTTAATCTGATTTATTTCACTTTACATATTCAGTATTTAAAGGGCATATCAATGCTATTCAATCTCCGACGGAATGCGGGCTTCGATGATGTTGCCTTCGTTGTCGTCGTCGTTTCTTCTCAGTACCTTCCGGCCACTGTTTCCACAACAGCGGCCGGTTCGGCGCGAAGTTCGGAGGCGCCCTCCGCCTCCGACCTTTGTACTCTGGGACCTTACACTCGTAATGTTGAAATCATAACTACACTGAGAAAAAAATAATTACATTTGACGCATGCATTACATGCAAATCAGGATGTAATGCATTACAGGCATTTTTGCGTTACGGAGGGTAATGCAAATTTGCATTACATCGTGTGCATTGGAAAATGCAATGCGGATTTGCATTGTGAGAATGCGTTTTTTGTGCAAAATGAAATGTAATGCCTCCCAGCATTACAGGGTTCCAAAAGTAATTTTGAAGAATTACTCTGCGCCGGCATTACCCTCTGTAACTATTTTTTCTCAGTGTAGGAAATCTATCCTCCTTTCTAACCCTTCCCCGTTATAAGCAATCAATTTCTAAACAAACAAAATTTGTGTCTCTCCTTGCTCGTCTAATCCCCTCAACCGAATAATGTATCGCGCTTGTTGTATATACCTATCTCGTCTGGCCTTCTTATCAACCCTCTGGTATTACCTATCCTGTTGTGAATTATTATAACTACTGTGTTTTTGTTTCACAGCGTCATACAGTGGCGTGTATAAAGATAAGATAAGCTCCAATAAAAAAGTAATAATCATCCAAAAACTCAGTTTTTACAACTTTACTGGCTTATTCGAAAACCAGAAGTCGTTGGCAACTACGGTTTGCGCCATAAATTTTAAATATGAGGGCTATTAAACGTGGCATAGCTCATGTTAAAACTTCATCCCTGAATTTGACCCTTTCCTTGTTAGAAACGCTCAATGGGTGACCGAGTGTTCTCTGCCTGCCGGTCCCTTCTCTTATTTGCGCATTTGCACGAACTTATCTAATTTGTGTTCTGACTTTTCTCGGCCACGACCTTGGCCTTAATCACTGCGACTTCACGTCATGACTATCTACACTAATACAAATCATCTCTCGGTAGACGGCAATCAAACTACGACATAAACAACTTCCACAGGCATCAATTTATTCCGATAAAGTTCTTTTTTTTTTGCATTAACCATCACAAACAGAACACAAAATAAATGTGTTTGTGCAAATGCGCATATAAGAGCCATAACTTTCGAGTTCTATCACGATCGACTGACATCAAAAATCGTTAAAACCATGGGCGACCAAAAAGTTTTGTTAACGCTGGTTTGTGTCTTGATCCTGCCTGTGGTGCTTAATGGGTATAAAATTCTCGTTTTTAATCCAAAATTCGGTGGTAGTCATGTCAATTTTATGGGGCGATTGGCGGATACTCTAGCTAATGCGGGCCACGAAGTTGTAAGTATTTTATTGTTTCTTGGTCTAATATCGACTGAAAAAAGCATGGAAGTCATAAATGTTTACTTTCAGAGCGTTTATCAACCCATTTTGAATGAGAATATAACTTCAACGGGATCCCGAGCTAAAAACGTGCGGGTTGTAACCTTGCCTAAAAATGAATCCCTCTATGTCGGATTTTCGATGACGGGTCATCAGCAAGATCTTTTTGAAGAAAACTCTGACAATGTTGGTTTTAATTTTATTATTCTGACCCTTTTTCTATTTTTTAGATGCATAATGACCTCATGCATCGGACTCGGTTTTGTGAAGGTTTGTTTGCGTTTTATTTTTTAACTTGATTTTTGATTGACTTTAATTTTCCTTTTAATTTTTTAGAAATTCTAAAAGATCACAAAAACCACGACCTTTTGAGAGCCGAAAACTTTGACCTTGGAATCACGGAACATTTTGAAATTTGCGGTTATGGAGTTTTCCAACTTTTAAACATTTCAAGGTACGTGACCTGCACAAGCGGAGCGTTGTTACCTCATTTTACGCAAATGCTCGGAGTGAAGCCGCACTTATCCTACACAGTTGGAATGACAGCTAAATATTCTGATGAAATGACCTTCTTCCAACGGCTAAAGAGAGTTTATGACCACTTTAATGGGAGACTTTTTATCCGTAACTTTATGGAAAACAATGGCGTTATTCCGATTCAGAAGTACTATCCTGATTTTAATCCGGATTTAGCTTTTGCAAAAGCCGCTTATGTTTTTGTTAACTCTGATGAGTATTTGGATTACGTCCAGCCAATCACACCCAAGATTGTTTACATTGCGAATCTAGGCAATGGTGCTGGTAAGCCGTTACCGAAAGACTATGAGGCCATTGTCAGTTCTGCCAAAAATGGATTTGTGTTATTCTCTTTCGGATCTATCATTCATTCCAGTCTCTTGTCAAAACACATCAAAAGCGCTTTCTTAGAAGCGTTTGCCGAGTTCCCTAATGTCACTTTTCTGTGGAAATATGAGTCGCCGGAAGATGGCTACACAAAACACGTTCCAAATGTGATCGCCCGCAAATGGCTTCCGCAACGGGACCTCCTTCATCATCCGAAACTGCTCGCCTTTATCACCCACGGCGGTCAAAACAGTTTCAATGAAGCTATCGCAGCTGGAGTGCCGATGCTCTGTATGCCGGTTTTTGCAGATCAGCCGAAAAATGCGCATCACATTGCCTTCAAGGAGCTCGGACTCGAATTACAACACAAAGATCTAACAAAAGAAAAGGTCGTTGCAGCCTTGCGCGAAATTCTGAAAAATGGCAAATACCGAAAAAACGCGCAATTAGTGTCAAACATCATCAAGAAAAGGAACAAGTGGCAAACACCTGAAGACCGATTTATTAAAAACGTGGAGATAGCAGCAGAATTCGGTGATAGCGGTCATTTGTCAGCTGTGGGTGCGGAGCAAAGTTTCATTGTGTTTTACTCTTTGGATGTTTTGGGATTTTTTTTCACTGTTTTGATAGTTTTGATCGTATTGTTCACAAAACTGGTTATGCTTGCTGTGAAGAAAATTTCATCATTATTTGTGAAAGCTAAAAGTGAATAAAAATAGAATTAATGGATTGTCATGTTTTGCCTATTTGACAAAAGCAAAACATATAAGCAATAAAATAACCAAACCTTATATAGTGATTGTATTTCTGTAAACTGTATTATGCACTGTTACGATAATAATTCCATTTGTCGGAGGATAAAACGTCGAAATGGACTTTGACATTCACGGGCGGCCGGCGACCGCAAAAACTTGGTTTGTCTCGAGTTAAACAAGAGTTTTGCGCAAAGATAAAACCAGTATTAACGCCAGCAACTCTGCAACTTCATACCATGCTTTTCCGGGATGTGTTAGCTAATGTGATGGTTACGGTGCTGTCAAAGTTGTTATATTTAACGTTGATCATTGGAATTCTGCCAAAATACGGGAAAATTGATGTGGATCGGAAGTCCATGGTGCAGCGATTCGCACGGTTTGGTGAATTCCGCCTATTTTCAGTACTTTGAAATTGAGAAATGCCTTTCTAGGTCTCGAAAAAAGTCTGTGATAACAAAAAAACCAACGCCGGAAGAAGCCTTTGGCAACTCCGAAGTTTCGGCTGCATTCCCTTTTTTTCTGGGGACCTGGCTGTTAGCTTTTTTTCTCGCATACATGCGAACTGTCATTAATCGGGAACTATCCGTGCCTGTGTTTGAACCGCCCTTCGATTCTATGGATCGTACATTTATGTTAATTATGTCTTATGCGATTCATAGTAAAAACAAGATTCATACAGAATACGTAAAACCTACGATTCGTAGCGTTTTCAGGCTTTAGAAAACTTTTTTTATTATCGGTTTTTATAACGTTCTTTAAGCTAAATCACAATTAAATGGCGTCATTCAAAATCGCTTTTTCTACTTTTTTCTTGAAATCCGCGAAGAAGTTGATTGTTTGCTGCAAGTCTTGTGTTAAATCTTATTTCTAATCTTTTTCCTTACTGAGTCGGTGTGACATAGTGACGCTAATATCTGCAGTTCGTTGAACAACTTATTTAATTCCTGCAAACTTTAACTTCCTACCACGATGAGTAAGATGATCGGATGAAAATGGCATTCAATGTCATACAACGTCATTCCAACTTTCGCTCTGAGAGACGTTTGGGAGCACGCGCGTCCCCGTTTTATTCTATTGTGCTCGCGCGTGCAAACGCGACTCGGTTTTTCCCTCACGTTTCCAATCCGGCTTTTCCACCGTTTTTCCAGATTGTTACTAAGGGCATCATACTGAGAAAAAAAACGTCACATTTGAAACATTGGTTAGAATTTTTGTAATGCTATTCGGAATTAAATGTGTTACAGGCATTTTTGCGTTACAAATTGTAATCCAGTTTGCATTACGTCGCCTGTATTAAAAAATGCAATGCGGATTTGCATTGTGCGAATGCATTTTCAGTGCAATCCAAATGTAACGCGCCAAGGATTGCAGGAGTTTCAAATGTAATTCGAAGAATTACCATGTTTCAAATGTAACTCCGCGCGTTACCTTGTGTAACTATTTTTTCTTAGTGCAGGGACCACCGATTAACAGGACGTTCGCGACCTTTTTTAGGAACAAGGGGGAGAGGCCGACCCCCAAATTTTGACCCCCCAATGTTTTGTGCCAAAAATGTTGGCATACCTATGGGTAGTTCGGAACCGGAAGGATTTTGTCTGAAACCTTCTGCTTCTGGAGATATGGCGTCTGAAAGTTTTTTACTCGATCTCCAGAAAAGTACTTTCCCGACATCGTAGAGAGGTCCGGTTTGAAGCATTCGAAGCGGCTTGGGCTGAAAAATTGAATGACACACTCGAAATTTTTTTTATTTGACAAAAAATATTGATTTTTATTTTTTGAAAACTTTGACTGGAAAAATCTCTCTTATTCTGTCGATGCACACCGAGCGGTCGGTACCACGTTGTAGCCCGTCTCATTCTGCGTCGAATGGCACATACCAGGGTTCCTGGGAATGAAGCCAAAGCGAATAAAGTAGATTTGAAGCCGAAAAGCGGAAAGTGCGCTTGAAGAAAACGTGTGCGTGTTCGCGAGATCCTCGGACGCGCACGGACCGGTCCCACCACGAAAAGTGTCGAGGACCTCACGCAGCCGACCAGCTGTTGCACGCGTCGTGTTTCTCCAGCGCACTGGCGGCATTACGGCTTCAAATCCACTTTATTCACTTTGGCTCCATTCCCAGAAACCCCGGTTGGTGCCATTCGACGCAGAATGAGACGGGCTACAACGTGGTACCGACCGCTCGGTGTGCATCGACAGAATAAGAGAGATTTTTCCAGTGAAAGTTTTCAAAAAATAAAAATCAATATTTTTTGTCAGTTAAAAAAAATTTCGAGTGTGTCATTCAATTTTTCAGCCCAAGCCGCTTCGAATGCTTCAAACCGGACCTTTCTACGATGTCGGGAAAGTACTTTTCTGGAGATCGAGTAAAAAACTTTCAGACGCCATATCTCCAGAAGCAGAAGGTTTCAGACAAAATCCTTCCGGTTCCGAACTACCCTTAGGTATGCCAACATTTTTGGCACAAAACATTGGGGGGTCAAAAATTCGGGGGTCGGCCCTCCTAAAAAACCTCGCGAACGGCCTCTTAAACTTGCCAAGCTTTATCCTAGAGTGATCTCGATGCGTTCGGTATTGACTTAAAAGAAAAAATAAGGCATGAAAACGGCGGAAAAGGCAAATAAAAAAAAAGGGGGCGCACGGGCTTTCGAGACACTCTCCACGACGGGATTTTGGGGACCCTACAAGGTATGCGATCGAGTAACTTTTTTCTCTATCGAATTATCTTCCTGTTTTTGGCGTCAAAATGACCGCAATGAACTAATGAACAACTTAGTCAGCTGAAACTGTGACCCTTAAGCTCATCTGTGAGAAATGTGGCATTTTGCGAACGCAATTTTTAAAAACACCGGCAATCGCAGGCGCTTCCAAGGTCTCAATTTTGTGCAAAGTGAACCGATTTTTACGCGGTTTGAATCAATCGATAAAGAAGATTCAGGACTAGAATCTGGTAAGCTTATATCGGCTTCAGAATCCCTGGTTTGTATTTTATCGCGCTTCAAGCAAAAACCTGATGGCAAAATGGTCCTCTCTCTCCCCTTTCCGCTGCAGCCGTGCGAACAGTTGCATGCAGCCAGTGCAAAAAAAGTTTTGATTTGCATGACCAGCGCCTCGAGTGTGCGCCCGTGTAGTATCCCGACCCCCTCTATACAATCCCGTCGTGCTCAGTGCGTAAGTTTCAGTGACGTTAAATGACAGTGAATGTCATTTTCATCCGATCATTTTCCTCATCGTGGTATTCCTCAGAAAGTAAAATTTTAATTGACTAAATACGTTTAAAGACTCAAACTAACATCTATAATCGACAAAGCCATAATCAAATTACCCATCCGCGTTGCCGTGGAATCGCTTGAGAAGTTCTCTTGATAATACGTACGCATCGATCGAAATACAGAATCGCGCAGTGGTTGGATGCGTAAACGTGTTATTTTCGGTTCGGATGTTAGTCGCGTAATACCTTCAATTGTTCCCAGAAACAGGAAAAATGCTTGTTCTTCATTTGTCATGTGAAGATTGTTGAGTTTAGTTATCAGATCTGATATTTTAAACCAAATTGATGACGCAACTCTGTAAGTTTGTCAGTATTGCGAAAAAGAAACACAAAACTTATTGCAATCTAAGACATACTTCACAATGGAGTCTAAATGTTTGTGATACAGCGGCAAAGTTGCGTACCACGCCTTTAGCGAAGTTTCTGACATTTCGATCATTGAATGATCAATCGCTGTTACCTTTCGGTTCCAGAGACTTTCATGTTTTAGTGTGTTCAATGTAGTGATCAAGCAGGTCCAATGAAATACGATGCTGGTAAACTTTTCGTTCTAAAACATATAACTTTGTAAAAAATTAAAAAATGGAAGATTCTCACCACAATATCACCAACACAAATCATAATATTTGTAGTGTTAAGAAACATTTTACAAAAATTTATTTCATTTAAAAATTGTGTAGATACATTAGGCATATAACTTGTTTGCCGAAAAGGATACGGTGATGGTGGCAAATGTGTCACTCGCTGATGTTCGATGGCTTTAGTTGAATTGAGCAGCTTTCGAAGCCATTCGTTGTTTCCAGAACGAGAAAACTGCGCACTATGATCAAACTTTTGTACAGTTGGTCGCAACAGTGAGTCATTGAAGATTGGTGGAAGTAATGAGTTACATACACTGAGAAAAAATCGTTACATATGGTAACGCGCGGGGTTACATTTGAAACATGGTAATTCTTCACAATTACATTTGGAACCCTTGTAATCCTAGGCGCATTACATTTGGATTGCATCAAAAACGCATTCGCACAATGCAAATCCGCATTGCATTTCATAATACAGGCGATGTAACGCAAACTGGATAAAAACTTGTAACGCAAAAATGCATGTAACGCATGTAATTCCGATTTGCGTTACAAAAATTTTAACCCATGTTTCAAATGTAACGCTTTTTTTCTCAGTGTAATTGCGGGATCGGTTGTTGGTTTTGTATTTTAGACTCGGGTGTAATTGGTCGAAACTTGTTCATTCCAGCGGAAATGCATTTTTTTAGACGACAAGCTGAGCAAATGCGTCGAACTAATCCTAAAATTGTTTTATTATACTTAAATTGCTGAGTTGGTACATTATGATTAAGTCCCGTTTTTAAATTCAAATACACTTACTGAAGTCGATGATACAGCTGTCGTTGAGAGCACAGGAGTAGGTTTTCTTGCCCGATGATGTTCGACGGAAGAAAGCGGCACACGCATTACAACAAACTGCCCCAAAATGACGGCATTTTGAAATTGCACTGCAGATAACGCAACAAAGTGGCTCCCTAGGAGAAGCAGTAATCAAAAAACGGCGTTGTTTTGGAAAAACAACGTCAGTTGAAGCATAGATACCGTTTAAATTGTTGACATGCATTTTGTAACAACAACTTATATTTTAATCTGAAACTGGTGTTGACTTATGTCAGAAAAAAATTTCCTAAAAATGATGTTTTTGACTAAGAAATAAACAATCTTAAATATTTTGCATTAAGATATTAAACGTGATAAAATTATTAATTGCCAAAAATAAACAAGATAGCGAAATTCAAAATTGGTTTTTCAGAAGATTTTGAAAAATTTTATTTAAAAAGTTTAGTGTAAACAAAACCGACACTTTTTCTAGTGTAAGAAAACACAAAATAAATATGTTGAAGGAAAAAGAGCGTCTTCGGCTAACTATGACAAAGATGTAAAAGCTACAATAACGAACGGATTTATTGACTAGTATGAGTTTAGTAGTATGTGACACACTGTCAGTAATTTGACAAACTGTTTATTTAATGTTGTTTTTTACTGTTCTCATACAGGGCGCGGCAGAAATACGTTGTCAAACGTTTTCCGTCATAACTTCCTTAAGAGAGAGTATACCAGCCGATTCAGTATGGGCGACACAAGTTTTTTACACTTTCAAATGTTTTGAGTCAAAAAGATATGGCTTCTGAAAGCATTTCGGTTCAAACCGATGTAGCTCCTATCGTGAGGTAGTTAGAAGGCTGAAGTATTTCAGGATGCGGAACAATACTACGTTCTCATATGTTTTTCTAAATGTCGAAAATTGTCAATTTTGGAATTTAGTCTATACAAAAACCGCCATAACTTTATTCTGTGTCGATTTCAGATGCTAAGATTAGCGCTATTTGATTGTTTGTTGTTTTTTACGTCGTTTACAATCAATTAACCCGAAAATAAAAAAAATAAACTGTTTAACTGCATGCATTTTTGGAATATTAGAGCATTTGGATAAAAAATAAAATTAAGTTGTGTCAAAGGCGTTATCTGTAAAGTTCGTGTTTTTTTGAATACAACAGGAGCAGTTGTGACAAGATTGAGTACATTTCAGAAATAGAATTAAAAATAATTTAGTAACGAAGTTATTTACTCATCTAAAAAAGCAAATAATGTAGCTAAAAATTCATTATGATTACGGTTTATCACCAATTCCATAAATCTTACTCCGTTCGGTGTATATAAGATTTCATTCATCCTTCAAAAGACACACAGTTTTAACATGGAAAAGTACGACACTTCCGTAAGCATAAACCCTACAACTGTCACTATTTACAGCATTATTTACTACGCCTTGACTGTGATAAACTTGATTGTGACACCAATTTACATGTACGTCGTAATCTTCAAATCGAAAGACACAATGAAGAGTTTCAAAAATTTTTTGATTGCTGGGATGCCATTTTTGATCTATTCGACAACGTTTATCTCGATTACAATTCCAATTTACGCCTATAAATATTGCAATTACTAATTTCACAGTGTTATCAAAGGCGTATCGCTAGCCACGAATGAGGCAATGACGACAGCCTTGGATGTTTGCGACCAAATGGACGCAGATTTGTTGCTTATCATGCTGATCAATCGATATCAAATCATATCTGCCGATTTTATCGAGCACTCAACATTCTTGTATCCGTCAGTTTACGCATTTTTAGCGGTGACTAATATGATGCAAAGTGCCATTATTATTGTAAAACTAGTGTTAGAGCCAATGATTCCATCTTTGGCAGACAGTTTTGTCACAAACAAAAACTTCTTCATCATTTCAACTGGTCTTATTTTGCTGTCCAGAATCTACGCTCACCTCAAAATTGTGTTCCTAAACAGAAGTTTTGGCAGAAAAGTTCAGCCAGGGATAACACCAGCAACTTTGCAACATCACACTATGCTATTTCGAGCTGTTTTGTCAAATGTTTTTGTTACAATTGTGTCAAAATTGTTGTATATGACTTTAGTCATTGGAATATTAGTCGATCAATATCGCTTGGATATACTGATAAATATTGTCACCATGTTTCTCAAGATGATGTGAGATGATAATAACATTGTATTTTGTGAAACCGTATAGAGATTTTATTGCTAGCTTTTTCCGTCGGAGTGTCGAAGCTCCGATTGCTGTTTTTCGTTCAAATACCTGGCAAATTATGTAGTTTTCATTAGTTTGTATTCATATATAAACTAATAATACATTAGATTTTTGGTTTTTACATTTTGAAACAAATAAACTTTTGGTTTTTTTTTAGTACACATGTTTTGGTTCTACACTTTGTACACAAATACCATGGGTCGGAGCTGACGAGGGCCGCGTAGACTCGGCGAGGCTCGTTCGAGCTCGGTTTCGCACTGGGATGCGTTTTACGAAAGAGAACGCAGTACGGAGAGAGTGCAGACACGCAGCCCCCGCGCGCGCGGGGAACATCCAGTCGCCACTGAGTGTTCCTCGCGCGCGCGCGGGCTGCGTGTCTGTACTCTCTCCGTACTGCGTTCTCTTTCGAAACGTTGACTCCCAGTGCGAAGCGAGCTCGAACGAGCCTCGACGAGTCTAGCTGGCCCTCGCTAGTTTCGAGCCATGGTACATTTAAGCATACTGTAAGACCACAAAGTTCAACCTTTTCAACAGCTTATAGTTTGAGCATTGGAGTTTGTATCACCACAACTCAACATGATTAAGTGGCACACGGTTATTTAATGTTAAAGATAGCTAAAAATGGTTACATTTATGAAGTTTAATGTATTTGTGGTTTCCCATTCAAACGTTAAAGACTAAAAGAGCGGAAAAGAAAAGCAGTAAAATAAATTAATTGCATTTTTTAGTCAGTATCGAATGCAAAAAAGTAATGTGGTCAAAGTTGTGTGATTTAATTTTATCAAAACACATAGTATAAAATAAAAATCACCGCTTCGGGTTATACTTTTCTATTTAGTCAGTGTTGCGTCAAAATGAAAATTTACGATACATTTGTAGTCAAGCCGTCGACTGTCACAATCTAATGTGATGGTTACGGTGCTGTCAAAGTTGTTATATTTAACGTTGATCATTGGAATTCTAATCGACCAATCCTTCATGAACGTGATGATAAACGTTGCTACTATCATTCTCAATTTGACTTACATTTGTGAGATGATGATCACATTGCACTTTGTGAAACCATATAGGCAGCAGAACTAAACCTGTATAATTGTACTCCTATTATTATTTGTAATTGTACATGCTAATTTTGTTGCTGTTGCCTGCACTCTTAGAGTTGATACAGGAAATAAATAAAAATAGAAATAGGCAGTTTATAGCCAGCTTTTTCCGCAGGAGGAGTGTTGAAGGGCCAATTGCTGCGTTTCGTTCAAGTACTTGGCAACTCAGTTTTCATTTGTGTGTTGTTGCATTTAAAAAATGTTTTATTTGTACGTTTTTATGTAAGAAACAAAATAAATGGAAAGGTAAAATGCAACAGTCATTCGTTAAAACATACTTTTTAAGGCATGCACAACTATAAAATAACTTTTTAATACCAGACACACTCCCTGATGTAAAACTAAGATAGTATACGTGTCTATGAATAAAACCTATTATATTGTTATTTCCATTTTTTTTCAGTAAGTAGTCCTCTGTTTTTCTGTAATCTGACAAAAACGACTCAAATACCACTTATCTCCTAATTATTTAAGTTTTTTCTCGTTAATAATGTGTTTTCAACCGTCTTCAAAAGTTGGAACTCCTATAGATGTGGCTGTACCTGCCAGTGTCTTCGCCCCCCACACCTAGACACTTTTTTCTCGTTAATAATGTGTTTTCAACCGTCTACAAAAGTTTTGTGTTTGTCGCTTCTTACCATACCGCGCACGTCTGCTCGTCTATTTCGGTCTAAAACATTCCAAACATCACCGAATCCGTGTTTTTCCATAATTTTATACCAATTAATAATTCCATGAACAACGTTCACGTCTGTGCCATCTGTGGCAGAATGGCTTTTTGTTGTCACTTCAAAGCCATGAGTTGTAATGCATGCGCTGCGTTTTTTCGACGAACTGTTGCTGAAAAGAAGGTTTTTACATGTGAAAACTATGGAAACTGTGCTATCGATCCCTGTAAGTACCTGTAATACTTAAAGCACGCTTTTTTCACTTTAAAAACGTTCAATTTAGGGCAAAATCCGAAACTATGTCCGGCATGTCGCTTCCGTCGATGCATTTCTGTCGGGATGCAAGAGTCGAAGGTTCTCTCGCATGGACCATCACGAAAATCTAAAAAACAAACTAACGAAATGAAGCATCAAATACAGCAGTCATCGGTTGCAGTAGATTTCTGCCGTTCAGCACTGATGCCAAAACTACAAAAATTTGATTACAGCTCAAACTTTTCGCCATATCAAAACCACGAATGGCTGAGAAAGTTGCTTTTGGCCAACCAACTCATTGGACATCAACGAACAGAAATATTGAAAACGGAATCGAGTCCGTTTTGTAAAAAGAGTTTTGTGCCTGACATAACTAAGTACATACCCAATGAACTCCGTTTTTGTCAAACGTACCTTGGCGCAACTGGAATCTTGGAAATTGCTCAAGATGTCATTGTCAGTATGCACACTCACATCAGTTATGTTAAAATTTTATGTTTTACAGAACGAAAACATATCTAACTTCGTGTTTAAATGGATTTATTTGACAATGGTGTTAAACACGCTACAGTATGACAGTATTCAAATTAGAAAAATGACACTTGTCGATTGTTCGATGGTTGAAATGTCCGAAGCTGCAATTAGAGAGATGTATGCCTCCGAACCGTCATTCCACAAACATTTAGATACCTTTGTTAAGTAAGTTCAGGTTTTGGAAAGTATGCAATGATTTCAACTTCAGCACCGCGATACCAGGCTGGTACCGTACTGAAGAGTTAATGATAGAAATCCGAGCCCTGGGCATGACGAAAGAAGAACAAGCATGTTTCGCCCTTTTCTTCATAATTGAAACTATTACGCGGTTGTCGTCAGAGCCACAAATTACACGCTCACGTTTCAAACCACTTCTGGACAGCTCATTTCGATCGATGCACGTGTACTATCGGGACAACTTTTCAAACGATTGTATTGGAATCCGCTTGGGAGAACTTGTAATGGCACTACCTTACGTAAATGTAAGAACCAAAAATTATCTACTTTACATCTTTTAGTTTAATTACAGGAAATTAACAATATTTTCGATGAACACCGGAGAATCGTGTTTTTATGCAACGGAGAACTGGTATGATATCTTTTTAAACCGGTGTTTTAAATATCATTTGCAGGAAAACTTCACCCCACCTTCCTTACTCCGCACATTTTACAGTCATTTGTCGGTTAAAAACAATAACACAAAAAATTAACAATAAACGTCACTTGTTTTTTGGTTAAACATTGGTGTTTTTTTTAATTAGTTACTGATTATAAGTGTAAGATTGTGTAGGTTATGCAAAATAAACCGTATTACTGTAATTTTGTGTGCATTTTGAAACCTAGCAAAAATAGCGAAATTTGGGATGCATTCAAAAAAAACAACGCGTTTTGCGCTGCATTTGCGTTGCGTTTGCGTGTTTTTGGATGCAGCGTTTTTTTCTCAGTGTGTGTCCCTAATCCTGCTAAAAATATATATAAACTTTGTGTCGAGGACAGTCTTGAATGTTTCTAGGAAAAGACACATTATCTAACACCTCTGGCAAACCACATTAATGATAATTGATTCACATTTAATAAACATCCTTATAATAATGTGACTTTCTTTAACATGTTATGGCTAGCGCGTCTTCACCAACGTGGAGTTTCCTGATTGGCTAGTTCCAGTGAGTCAAATGGTACATAAGCTTAGGTGGAAACGTGACTAAACAGTTTAAGATAATAAAATGCGTTTGAAATCGTTGGTTTTACTGATATTTGCATTTACAGCAGGTGTGGCTGCAACAAACTATACGGTAAGACTCATTTTAAGTTTGTTTAATTGTCATAATTTTGCAGCCAAACTGGGATTCACTTGATTCTCGACCCTTACCACTATGGTATGATGATGTCAAATTCGGTGTTTTCGCTCATTGGGGCGTGTATTCGGTTCCCGCTTTTAACTCGGAATGGATTTGGTGGAGGTGGCGAAACGCCAGCGAATCGGATATTGTCGATTATCTAGACAAACACTTCCATGGTCAAAGCTATGCCGAGTTTGCTCCACAGTTCACGGCTGAACATTTGGATCCGGATGGATTCGCTGATATTGTGGCAGCTTCTGGTGCCAAGTATTTTGTGTTGACGTCGAAACATCATGAAGGGTTCACGTTGTGGCCGAGTAATACGTCTTTCATGTGGAATGCAGTTGATGTCGGACCGAAACGGGATCTTGTTGGTAAGTAAGCTTATTAAAAACGAATATTTTCTTTAAAAACTGATTTCAGCGGCCTTGAAAACAGCCTTCAAAAAGACGGACCTCCATTTTGGATTGTACTTCAGTCATTTGGACTGGTATCACCCGCTTTACATTTCAGATCTTAAATTGAACAGAACTGATTTTGTCGACGTAAGCTAACTACCAGTTGCTATTCAGTCAATTCCGAAAATATCAACCAACTTTTAGCAAGTTTCACAAATCCAATTACACGAACTCGTCAATCAATATGAGCCAGACATCATTTGGTGTGACGGCGAATGGGAACGTCGCGACACTTACTTAAAGTCAAAAGAATTCCTCGTATGGCTCTACAATGAGAGCCCCATTAAAGACAAAATTGTTGTCAATGATCGTTGGGGTGAACACACTATGGGAAAACATGGCGGTTTTTTGACACATTACGATCACTTTGATCCCGGCCAGCTGCAACCACGGAAATGGGAAGATGCCATGTCGTTGGATAGACATTCATGGGGATATCGGCAGAATATGAAGGTCGTGTTTGTCATCTGCGTGAATAATTTTAAAATAATTGAATTACAGGCGTCCGACGTTTTCACCGTCAAGGAAGTATTGCTCAAACTCGCCCGAGCTATCAGTTGCAATGGTAATCTGTTGCTAAACTTTGGACCGAATCGGTATGGCCAGATTGTGCCGATCTTTGAAGAGCGCCTGAGGAGCATTGGAAACTTTATCAAACCGAACAGTGTCGCGATTTATGGAACGAAAGCATGGGTCCATCAAAGCGATGGTGATAATGTTTGGTCGGTTTTGCGTTTTGGATGATTAGACGTTTCATCTGAGCCGTTTCAGGTACACATCCAGTGTCAGAAATGACAAAGGCCTCGACCCCAGACGCATTTTCAACCCTCAGGACCAAGACAACACTATCATTTATGCGTGGATCTTTGATATCCCTGACAATGGCACCGTGTCTTTGCCATCTGTCGGCCAGACTGACAAGACAAAGGTCACCATCCTTGCAACTGGCACTTCTGTGAACCACGACTCCATTGGCAAGGGCATTTCAGTTCATTTGCATGCTCTACCTATCAAGAAACTTCCTTCAACTGATGTCATCATCCTGAAAATCGAATACGCCGCAACTTCGAATTATAATCCCCTAATGCCACAAGTAACATTCACAATTGTGTAACTTGGACACGTGTACGAAATACCATCAAGTTGACAGTGTATCACCGAATTTTAAATAATGCACCTATTGTTCAACGTATCCCCCCACACTGAAAAAAAAATAGTTACATTTCACGGGCGGCCGGCCCCTTGTTAAAAGCGACAAAATTTGCGTTCGAACCAGGTGGAAAAAAGTCCGTCCACACATTTTTGGGAGGGTTCGCTTTCAGCCGGCACGGCACCTAGAGGCTTGATATTTTCATGAGGCCTGACTATGGGTACCTAGATGCACAATTCTAAAAATTACGTGAATTCCGTGCCATTTGGAGTTATGGCACTCCAAAAACTGATTTTATAAGGTGGAGAAATCACGGGGAGGGTTCGCTTTCAGCCGGCACGGCACCTAGAGGCTTGAAAATTTTTTTCCAATTGGCTATGGACATGTAGATGTACAATTCTGAGAATTATAAGGATTCCATGTCTTTTCGATTTTTGGCACCCGAAAAACTGAAATCATAAGGTGGGCGAATCACGGGGAGGGTTCGCTTTCGGCTGGCACGGCGCGTAAGCACTCGCCAATTTTTTTACAGGTGGCCATAGGCATCTAAACGTACAATTCTGAAATTTAGAAGAATTCAGTGCCATCTGACCTTTTGGCACCCAAAAAACTGATTTCATAAGGTGAAAACATGCTGGGGAGGGTTCGCTTTCAGCCGGCACGGCACGTAGAGTCCTGATTTTGTTTTTACGGGTGGTCTATGGTACAATGACAGCGAAATAAATGTAGCGTTATAGACCATCATGGTCTATGCTAGTCTCGCACCATTCGCTGTGGGATCCCAATTGGGGTGTGCGTTGTACACCAGTGTGCACGCAAACAGGGGCGACGTTAAAAGTGAATTAAGTAAAGTTCAAATTGATTTTCTGGTTTTTCTGGTTTCCAAAAACGTTAAGCATGCCAAGCTTAACCTATTTGGAAAATTTTGTGCAATTTTTGACAAGTTACCTTGCGTTTGTATCAATGCAAGGGCGGCCTTGGCGAAGGTTTTTTTCAAACATTTGATTTTCGCGGAATTCGAAGCTTCCTTGTCCCAGTAACATCCGTTAGCATGTATGGACGTTAATTGGCAATGTTGCAGACCAATTCGCTGCTTCAGAATGAAAAATTATATATAAACTTGTACGATGATCAGCTGGTCTGGCTTCGAGCCTGAGAATCCGATTTTTCACCGAGATGCCCCCGCCCCGTTCATCACAACGGAGGCTAAAGCATTAGCAAAGGTTCCAAATCCTTCAGATGCTGAAAGAGAGAGACTCGAAGGTGATCCCGGACAAAACCGTCGTCGACCTTCGTCGCCGGCGGCAATTCGCCTTCTTTGCCCTTCTTTATATATAATTTTTCTACGGATTAAAGTTCTTTCATTGGAAATCAGTTCTACTAGGTCTTTTTAGAAGCGCTGAGTGATAAGTGGTACGGGGGATTACTCATTAATGCTCGCAAAGCAAATCTGCTTGAAGCAAGGACTCACAATGTCAAAAATCACGAGCTGTAGTATACATTGATGGAAACCCTAATTTAGAAAAGTCGAAAACAATGTAACGAAGCATAAGGCAACATAGAAATACGATAAAGTTAATTTAAATTAGTCTAGTTCACTTTCATTGCAATACAAAGTTTAGCATTGGCGCGTGCACACTGGTGTACCCCGCACACCCCAATTGGGATCCCACAGCGAATGGTGCGAGACTAGCATAGACTATGATGGTCTATAACGCTCCATTTATTTCGCTGTCATTGTACAAAGACGTACAATTCTGAGATTTAGCTGGATTCAGTCACATTGGCAACTTTGCCATTCAAAAAACCGTCAAAAACAGCACTTTTAAGGTGAAAACGAAATGGGGAGGGTTCGCTTTCGGCCGGCACGGCACCTAGAGTCCTAATATTTTAGTGAGACATGCTTAAGGGTACCTAGACGTACAATTCTTAAATTCATCATGATTGCTTTACTCTTGAGTTTGCTACGTGCTTATAACCACTGCTTTTTGTCGAAAAAAACCCCAAATGGACGCGACTCGCTTCGAACCAACGAGGGTTTTACGCAAATTACGGACAAACCAAATTTTGGCGGCTCGCGGCCGCCCGTGATTTGGCGCTTGCGTTACAATTTTGTTATGCAAATTCACAATTACACGCATTTGCGTTACAAATTGTAATGCTGTTGGGAATTACATTGCATGCATGGAAAAATGCAATGCGGATTTGATTGTGCGAATGCGTTTTTGGTGCAATCCGAATGTAATTTTATGTAATTCTGAAAAAATTGACAAGCGCCACGGGTCGCCGGCCCCATGCAAAAAACGCAAAGAGCACGGAATTTCAGTGCAATGCTTCGCCTGAAGTCGGCATCACAAGTAGAACCGTGAAATTTTTGGGAGACTTGACCAAAGGTATTTAGGCTGGGAATTCTGAATTTTAGACGAATTAGGTGAATTTGGCACTTTTTGTGCCTAAAAAACCGTCAAAATGGGGCAAAATAAGCTGAACTCTAATTTGCAATGCTTCGCCTGATGCCGGCACGGTTCATACAGACCTACGAAAGATCATGGGTATGCCGATAGGTGTCTAGATTGAGAATTCTAAGTTTTAAGCGAACTGGTCAACTTTGGCACTAGTTATGCTCAAAAAACGTTAAAATTGGCCAAAATAAGGTGAAGTCAAAGTTGCAATGCTTCGCCTGAGGATGGCACGATGTTTAGAATCTCGGAAAAAAATAGGGTGATGCCTAAGGGGGTCTAGTCAAGGAATTTTGAATATGAAGGCAGTTGAGTGCCATTTAAATTTTTGGCATTCAAAAAACGTTTTCGAAAAAAATGCATTTGCACGCAACCAAGTTTGATCCAACCCGAGTGACTCGAGGGTCGCCCGACAAAGTTTTTGCGCTCGCCGGCCACCCGTGGCGCCGATTGTAATCCCACGCGTTACCCTCGGTAACGGAATTGTAACTATTTTTTTCTCAGTGCAATATTGAAAATAAACAAAATGAGATCCAAAATTTATTAAAAACAAAAAATAACAAACAAAGCAGTTCACAAAAAACAAAAAAAAAATAAATAATCACATCACAATACAATAATAATGTAACCGTTCATTAAATTAAGCGGTAATAATATACCGTACTCGGCGTCTGCTGCCAAAAGCTGTGACGGCGCTCGTCGCGTCTGACGGGCCTAGAATCAATTCATGTCGCGAATTAAAGTTGAAGCAACTTATTTGACCCCAATCATTTGTGCCGCAAACAAGGTTTTTGTTGCTGAAAAGGTAAACAAACTTAAAAAAATTTGACAATTCGAAAAAAACTTACTTGGCGTCTGCTGCCAAAAGCTGTGACGGCGTTCGTTGGGTCTGACGGGCCCAGAACCAATTCATGTTGTGATTATAAGGGATACCTTATTTGGTAGCGTCCTTTCACGATGGAAGTTGAAGCAACTTCATTGTCCAAGTACCTGTGCACCAAATAAGGTTTTATTTGCTGAAAAGGTAAACAAACTTAAAAAAAATTGACAATTCGAAAAAAACTTACTTGGCGTCTGCTGCCAAAAGCTGTGACGGCGTTCGTCGCGTCTGACGGGCCTAGAACCAATTCATGTTGTGATTTTAAGGGATACCTTATTTGGTAGCGTCCTTTCACGATGGAAGTTGAAGCAACTTCATTGTCCAAGTACCTGTGCAGCAAATCAGGTTTTTGTTGCTGAAAAAGTAAACATGCTTAAAAAATTTTGACAATTCGAAAAAAAAACTTACTGCTTCTTAGAGTTCTCTTATTTTACTCTGCAGCAAAATCTGTTATGGCGGCATCTTCCGCTACTATATTTCCAGCAGCGGCGACTGAGGACATCTTTACTTGTAGTTTGACCGGAAACTTCAAGCGATAATTTTTCAGCTGCGGCAGTTCGGTTTCAATCTCCGGATAGTGCCGGATAAAAATATCCAATAAGCCATCCATGTCTTACGTTGTTGACCCAGGTCCCACAGGTAAACTTTTGGGAATCTGGAATGCAGAGCTGGAATAAATTGTGCATGGTAAGTATCAGTACAAAATGTATAGACTGATGTGATAGTGAGCGGAGCAACAAATTTAAGGTCAACACTGCCATTGGTGATTTGTTAATCTTAAGTGTGAGCGAATGAAGGAATCCAGAAAAAGTAGCTAAGTAAGCACTTGCGCAAGCTCTAAGATGCCCATGTGCGTTTATCATAAGGGGTCAATGTGCGCCGTGCCGGACAACGCTTACATCCGGGCATTGTCCGGTGGTCCGAAGTATGACTATAACAGTCTCTGAGAGAATGATTGTAGTAACAATAACTGTGATTTTGGCGCGTCTTTCTTTCATAAAGGATTTTCGTCAACGACCGGGCATAACCTGCTATACTAACAAGTTGCAATAATAAGTACGGCCCGTTTATAAATGCTTTTGCGGTTTTTTCTCTTAATCCTTTTTTTGCACAGTGAAACATCAGTCATTTTGCAAAAACGGCACAGTAGTACCGTAATTTAATGTCAATCATCAACTACTTACAGTATACGGTAAATGACCAAAAACGTTTTTGAAACTGTGCCAAATAACATACAAAAACAAACAACATTTAAGTTTTTTCACAAGTCTAATGCGTCACCACGTAATATCATGTAACAGCAACCTCTATTGAGCTATACTGCTCGTAACATAAGAAAAGACATGCGTACGCTACATCAGCTATAAGGGCAAACAGCATCTTTCCGGCTGATAATGGAAAAAAATCACTTCTAAAATATGACATCATAGAGGTGCGCCTTAACGTTTATCTTTCCTATAAAAGACCAATCGCGTTCTTATCACTACTACACTTTTTTAATTAGTACAATTCACAATGGATGTGCCTTGTTTTGCTTATATTATAACTATCTTTCTATTCGGATATATAGCTTTGCCTATTGATGGTTTAACTTGCTACGTTTATTCTTTTTCCGTAGTTGCTGGTTGCAAATATTGTGGTTTCGGTGCGTCTTTCAGTTACTTGCTGATATTTTTTGCTTTTTTGATCTTTACTGAATGAGTCATAGGTTGAAATACCTTTTTAGCTAACATCACTTATAGTTACAATGGTGGTGTTAATGATGCAGTCCAATACTACTGTTTGATGTCGCTTGATTTGCCTCTTCCAAATGCACCAAAAGCGGTTTTGAATCAATGCGTTAGAAAGTTAGTTGTTCAAAAAACAAAATTTCAATTTCAAGTATTGTAAACTATGTACTCATAATTACAGCGAAACCGAATCCAACGATGGCACATTCGATTATGCTGTTTACGTCTGTGACAAAGATATATGTAACGATGGGTGCTATGATGATACCACCAATGGCAATGCCGGATCGACTTATGGAATTCCCATTGTCATTTTTGTTTTGATGGCGCTGTTCTACGGCGCCAACTGAAACTTTCTTCCAATTTTATATTGATCCTACAAAATTTCCCTACATCCGTTGTTTTAAACCACTTTTATTTGTATCACAAACTCTTAAAAATGGCATTTCAACGGCTTCTATTTTATTCCAAAGTTTCAAGACTTCAAAAATAGACAAATGCTCTATTTTTACTCTTTTCGCACAGAAAGTAGAACATAAAATTGCTTAGAACATCAGATTGTACCCGTAATCAAAGTGTATGCATATTATAGACAACGTAAATCTACAGTTAAAAAGATAATGAAGTGTGTAACCGGCTGGCCGGACCGGTGTTTCTTGAATCGTATCGTGTTGGATTGGATTAGACTTATAGACCGCTCTCCGCGATGCCCTCATCGTCCTCAATGAAGGCAGGGTTCTGATGGACCTCGATGCGGGGGGTCGTGCCGGGTGGAGCGGCGGGGGCATTGCCGAAAGTCATGGGGGTGGGTTGACCGAAGCCTGGCGTCGGTGGAACGAAGCCGAAGTGGGCGATCGGGATGCCGAGGGGGTTGATGAGGTGGGGATAGAAGTGTTGGAGGATGTAGAGGAGGCAGTGGTGGATGAAGATGTATTGTTGCTGAAAGAAAAGTTGATTAACATGAGTTGAGCGCGAAATTGGGGTACTGTAGGTCTCGCCACGAAAGTCGATTACGGTATGTCTTGGCGGGAAAATGAACTTACTTCATTCTGAACCATATGACACCGCTCCATACGCATTTCATACACGGTTCCGAAGACATCAATGTGTTTTCCGATCTCAATGTGTTGCATTAGCCTATCCATGGCCACAAAACTTCCACTTCGACCCACACCGGCACTGCAGTGCACAATAGTCGGCTTGTTGGTCGGTGCCGGTGGCAGATTTGCTCGGAAAAGTCTCGCAAAGTTCACAATACCAGTCGGATCTTCCGGGACACCAAAATCCGGCCATGCCATGTAGTGATAATGAATCACCGACCGCGCCGGCGTCCCATTCTCGCCCAGATGTTGTAGCCTCAAGTCCCTCACGACAAATTCCTCGTAAATACTTTCGCTAACTAGGGTCACTTCGACATCGCCATAAAGAACACTCCTCTGGCTATTATCCGGCCAATATTGATGGCACTTATCCCGGCCCTTTTCCACACATTTCGTCAATGCGATGATGGCCGGGCACTGCTGCTCCCAAACGACCCTCCAGAAGTCGTCACGGGTTGATGGCAACGGGCCCTGGGCTGCGATGAATTCCCGACGGGAATTGAAGCCTGGGATGTAGTTCGCGTTAATGTAGTCACTGCCGTCCTCATCGTCGGTCGGAATGAGTTTCACACGGCTATGATCGAAAGGCAAGATGTTCGTGAAGCGATTCTTGGACCGATTCACGGTAAGATCGGCGGCGATACACGTTTGGCCGTTGCCGACATTTCGAAGGTCCTCGTACTCCTCGCTGAAACGGAAATCGGAATCCGCCGACATGAGGCGCACATGTTCCGGGAAGTCGGTGATTCGAATAGGGCGGCTGAAACAAAGAAGCCATTTAGAATCTATTACGTACATAAGTATATGGGCGTCTTTTTATTGGGTATTTTAGTGTCCCATTTCCGGTGCGGTGCCCATTTGCATTCATTTTTTGCTGCGATATGGCAAGTTTCCGACTGTCATTCCATTTAGTTTGCCCCCCATTGATGAACGCATTCAATTTGTCTGCCTCTGCCCCGAGGGCAGCGAGCAAACGAGTGACACGACAAAGTTTGCACGTATTTTCCATTCATTCAACCCTCGTAATCCCCCGGAAAAGTGGGGGTGTCACTAACACAAAACGCACTGGGTGCATTATCGAGGGCTTGTTTTGTGTTTTTTTTTTCAACTTCGAAGTTTCGCCATGCTACAGACAGCTTGCAGGCGGCCCGGCTGCCCTCAGGACATGGCGGGGGGAGAAAAAATGTTGAATGGATGGCTTTGCTGAATGAAATGGGACAGCTTTTTGTGAATGGACCCCTAAATGTAACATAACATGTAGCCTGTGCCGCGATGGCATCGGCCACTCGTGCCATGGCAAAAAACGGCTTTTTTTCGTGAATGGAAGTTACATTAGGCAGGCTAGTAGCCAGCATGAAACAGCTAAGGGTATTCATACTGGAAATTTAGAAGCGTGGGAATTCTACGAAGCGTATGCTTCATGGAATTCCAGCCCTAAGGCTGGCAAAAACTTTTTTTAAGTGTGGGAATGCGGTGGACTTTGTTTCAAAACGCGTGAATAACGCCTAATTTCGGCTTAAAACATACCTTTTATCAAGATTATTCCCCTTGATAACCGTCCAAAGCACACTCTTATGCCCTGGAGGCGGTCCACTTGGTAGGCGTTCCAATCGTTGATCGACACCTGTCCGTTCGCGCAGGGATTTCGATCGCCGATGGTGGATGTTGAAAGGCCCGTTTGGCCCGAGGCCACCATTCGGTGATGCGCCCGTCGAGGTGTCCATGGGCTCGTCCTTGTTATTGTTGCCACCACCAGCTCCGCCGTTGCACAGAATCGACGTCGGATTGTTGGGGCCAGGGTTGGCATTGGTGGTGGTGCTGGAGGCGGTACTCGCACTGCCACTTCCGCTACTACTAGCCGGGTAGAGACCGAGTTTGGCGAGGCTGTCCGCCGCCCGCTCGGCCATGATCATCTTGAGCGCGGCCCACTGTGACTCTTTCGACGACGGATCGGCGGAAGTGTTAGAAGTCGACGGAATAGGGTTCTTCGCGTTGTGATGGTGGGGATGCGAGGTGCTGGTCGAGGATGACGACGCAGCGAAGGGTAGTTTTGATCTGAAATTACTCATGTTAGAAAGATTTTGTGGGTTTGAGGGTGTGTAGACACGGAAGAGGAGCCCTCACAAGATTAACTGGCAATGATGGCGACGCGGAACGTCAGTCAATCAATCAATCACAGCCGGAAGGGCAAGGCATTTCACATCAGAGTAAACCAAAGTCATAAATCCTATGTCCCATCGATTTAAAACTGTATAAAAAATACATCGACGTGTTGTTTTCCCGAGCTTGAACGATCCGAGCCCCTATCCTATGCCGAACAACTTCATCTTCGCCGTCCAGCCCGTGTTCCGCCCACCATAAAACCAGCCCCCGAGACAGATGAGATGAGATTGATAGACAGGGGAGGCCCCCAGCTAAGGGATTTAGCCATTTGTTTTCGGTTTAGGGGCAGCGGGCGCGGGCACATTCGATGGAGAAAAAGCATCTCACAGCTGAGCGATGCAGGCGATGCGATGCCCCAGAGCGCAACAGCCGGATCTTGTCGCCACCAGACGCACAACTAACCACGACTCCCCTCTCCTGCCGTCGGTGGGTCTCCAAAAAACTGCTCCGAGCTTGTTGCAGGGGGTGGAAAATAAACCTTTGAAGGCCCTCTCTGGACACGAAGAAGAAGAGGGATGCCCGTGGCACTCTCGCGCCGGAAGTGGTGCTCCGCCCCTCCGAAGTGAGGGTCGCGTTCGTGTTTTTTGGCCCCGTGCATTCAAAAGAGGGGTTCTTCGGCTACTTCTTCGCACGATGTGACTCTCAGTCGTGTTGTGTTGTCCTCCTGCGTGCCCTCAGGCAAATGAAGAAGCCACAAGAGGGACGGCTACGACGGTGAAAAACAGATGAGCCGAGGCGGGGGTGGGGTTCTTCAGATTGGTTGGTGCACTCTGGCATTTCTGCATTTGCATGGAAACTATGAATGTGCACAGAAGTCGAGTCTCGAGAAAAATATCAAACAAACAAATTACTTTTTCTATTCATTCGGGGTCATGTCATGCTATCTACCCCCGCCCGGATTACCGTAATCACACGCATATAAGTCGCATTTATGGCCCCGGCATTTGGCATATCACGTTCCCAGAGATCATACCTCGATGGAGTGGGCACCTGAATGGCACTATTCATTCAATTGAGGCGTCTGAATGAAAGCGTTCATTCAAAAAGTATGCAAAAAGCGTTCACAAAGTGCACGAGACTAAACATTTTGCAAAATCGCAAATCGCGGGATTAAATGCCATCTAAACAAGTGCCATTTACATGGCACCACCAAAAGGGGATCATTGTGGGGGCGCCTTCCGAAAAGGATGTCTAAATTGCCGTGTTTCAAAATTTCAAAAACCAAAAACGAGACCCGGATAAAGTATTTTGTCATTTTGTCGTTTTTCGTTTGTCCATGTTTACAAACGAGGTCCCTCTCTGGTGGAGACGACCGAAAAAGGGCCTCTGCCGCCCCCACTTCGTGGGGCAACAGGCAGGAGTAGCGGCCCCCGCATCCGTCGACGACGACGACGACAGAAACTGACTAACATGAAGGCCCCGCTATGTTTGGACAGAACGAAGGACGCGTGGGGGGCTCTCATGCAAAATGGCGGCGGCCAATGTTGGATGGCTCCTCCAACAAGTGTGAAGCCGCCCGCCGCGGGTTTAGTTAGGGCTGTCAGTTTCGAAAAGGACGGGGGGTCCCGTTGTCAGTTCGAAGCTTTGAAGTCATCCTTGCTCGCGAAGTCGAAGTCGCAACATTGCAGTTGAGACACTTGCTTAAATTGACACCTTTCAAGGGTAGGCTGGATTCTGAGCTACTTCGAATCCGAATTCGACAAAAAGCCCCCAGACAGCCAAAAAACAAACAAAGCACACCTTACGTAATTCGAATCACCCTAGTCCAGTCGAAACATAATTCATTCAAACGTTATTAAACTTTCAATAAAAATTGACTCGACTCTTTCCATTCACTACAGTGTCCAAAAATAACAACCAACGCACGTCCGCGACTAAAAACTTCCCCAAAATAGCCACCTCCCTTTAAAATGGCATGGTCATTGACTTTTGGAAGAATGAATGCAAATCAACTTAATATACAAAAATAATAAAGCACAATCTATTTTAAGCCGTTTTTGTTGGTCTACTTTGCACGCAATCCGGCTGTATGTAGCGACAGCTGCGGAATTAAATAAATGCCATTTCCACCCACAAAAAACAGCATAATACTCGAAAAATGATTTATAACCGTGGGGGTTGTTAAGGTTAACTTAATCAGGCTACACCTGACCGGCACAGAAGAGTATTTTTTGTAAGGTTTTTTATTTTTATAAGCAAAAAAGAGGTTTTTATTTTTTTAATTGGGAAATGTAAGCCTTTTTTCGGATTTTCTTAACTTTGAACGTCGAAGGAAATGCAACAGAAATGGAAATGATGAACTTTGAAACTGCATAATTAGCCAAGGGTGGGGTGGGGAATCAAAATTCATGAAAAAGTGGCGTGCGTATTTGGATTTGGAAATGTAAAACGTCATAAATTACAATTTTTTGTAAAGAAAAAATTTAATTTTACTTATTTTTAGTAGTAAAATACAAGTTAAAATAACCCAGACACACTAAAAGTCCATTTGGAATTTTCGTTGTGAGACCAAATATGTCACGCGACTCCATATTTGCCCAAAAACCACCAAAACTCAATCCCCTGTATAGTTAAACTGTGAAATGGTTTCAAAAAGTCCACAAAAACGGTACAATAGTACAACTTGTGAAATGCACAACCGCGAACAATGGAAAAGTTTCACTTCAAAGACGAAACTACCCCCATATAGGCGAAAACAGACTTCGTGCAAGACCTGGGGGCCTTGTTGATGTCTTCGAATCTTCGAAAAGGCGTGCAAATTGGTCGTCGAGCGAACATATACCTTTGAATGTCCGGGGGTGACACAGATGACAGCATCATCATCAGCGTCAGAGACTTTACGAAGCGCTCGTTTTTTCGAGGCAGCAGCCATCGTGGAGGACCACTGGGCAAACAGAAGTCGTCTCGTCCCGTGTCGCATCCCTCCTCCCATCCATTTCGATGGGATGGATAGACTTAGCAGCAGAGATCGAAGACGAAAGGATAAACAAAATGTGTATGTAGACCTGTCCAGTCAGCTGGGTTGGGTGGGGGGTTTGGCCAATCATACACGTGATTGAAGCTATCAAACGCTTGAGAGGGTGGGAAGACCTATCCGCCCACGAAAACATGTGCGACTTACCCCTTTTTGCCTTGATGCCGTTGGAAGAGGAAGAAAACTGCAAAGGCGAAGGCGCCACCGAGGACAAGGAAGATCAGGACGACGAAGACGCTTCGGAAAGTTGCACCGACTTGGGCTGGTTCTGAAACAACAAAAATTAGCTTAATTTAAGTTGATTTTTGTCTCGACACGAATGTTTGGCAAAGTGTTCCAAACCACTTTTTGGCATTTTTTGCTCAATTTCAACTATTCACACACCCTAGACACATCGTAGACACAAGTAAGCCCTAATTTCCCATTCCAAACCCGCAGATCAAAAAATCTCAAAGTCCAAAAACACAAAATGAGTCAATCAACTCGCGTCATTCCCGCAAAATCTCGCAACAACCACCTTTTATAACGCTTTTTTGGGCGTGTCATTAGCGGCGCCATTCATTCAATCCCTCACCGTCCTATTCAACAAAAGCAAAGCTAAGGCCCAAAAAATAGAAATGCCGTGAGTTTCCTTCCGCCCACACCACCCAGACAAGTTCGTGGGCGCCCACGTCCCCGTATTTCGTGATGGCAATAGCCTTCTAATGCCATTGTAACCGAAAAAGTACAAATTTAACACAAGATTACCGTAAAAACATTCTGCGATACTGGGAAAATCTCTTTTTTCTTTACGAAAAAGTAATACCAAATCTTCTTAGGCTACAATTTGGTTGCCATTTTCGGCATGAAAGTTACATAAAAACTGCAAAGTCGGTAAAAACGTAAAAGGCATGAATTAAATGTGGTAACTTTCAATTATAAAACTTGTGAATGAAATTACCATGTTAAATTTTGTTAAAACGTGGTAATTTACAACAGTTTTGCAAAAAGTAAATGCCTGGCGCCCACACTGAGCATTTCCAAACCACAAAATGGAAAAAATTAAAAAACAAAACCCAAATTGTCAAAGAAAACGGATAAACCACCTAAAGCAGCACAATTTGAGCGTTTTTGCGTTGAAAACGACAACAATGGCAGGTAGCTTTGCGAATTCCATAGCTACGAGCAACAAAGCTCCTGTTTTTCAGCAGATTACGTCATTTTTAGAACAAAAACTTCCCATTAGAAGCCTACAGAACAGCAAACATAAAACTACACAAATCTTATTTAAAAAAATTTTACAATAAAGGCAGTTTCCTCTGATCTTGCAACTTCCGTAAACAAAGTAAAGAAAATTCCGTTTCCGCATTAGCACTTCCGTTACATTCTTTTTTGCAGTGCAAGCTTACAATTTACAATTTGACATTTGTATTTTGAACGACTTTGTATAACACCCCTTAATGAGGGCTATCACTACTAGTGCCATGGGCGTATTAGTAATCGCAATTCATATAGCGGGAGAATGTATACATGTTTACGTCTTAGGAACATGTATGTAGGTGCTAAATGGCATTTAGCGGAAGGTGATTAATAAATCAAAGCCCATTAATTACTTTTTTACATAGGCTTAGCGTTAATTATCTTATCTTTGCACGTGAGATAAGCTGATAATTGTGTGATGAATGGAAACCTTGAATGAATGGCCGGATGTGGTAAACAAACTATGTGTGTCAGAAAAACAGTGAATGGGGGTGGCTGGGAAAGGTTGATGAATAGTCGATGTATTTAGACAGGTGGGAATGGCTTATTTTTAACCCCGATAAACTTTGGTTTTTTTGAAGTTTGTTGCGAAACTGCGAAATGGGCACAAAACTCACCAGTTACAACGACATCACTGTACAGGGTGTCGGTCCACAGATTTGGAGCTGTGTAGAGTCGCAGTTTGAATCGATATCCGCTTCCTGGTTTGAGGGGACCATTACAGACGGCCGAATTCGGCTGATCCCCGCAGGTTGAGTCGATACCGATTACCTCGGAAATGGCTCGAGGGGAGAATCGTTTGAGGGGTTCGACGGCAGTTTCAACGGCGACATACGGTGGCCAGATGTCGAAACGTTGGACTTGGCCCCAGGTAAGAGTTTTGTTGGGTGATTCGAAAAGCCAATGTTCGTTCGTTTTGCCATCGGGTGATACTTGGGCCGCGATGACAGCGACTTTCGTGAGAAGGCCATGTTTCGTTGAAAACATGACTGTGTTGTAGCGGACTGTGAGATCGGTCGATCTGACAGTGTTGGGAAGGATTTCGATGCGAGATGAGGGTCGTGGCGGGGCTGGAAGAGGTCAAATTGACAAAACTAACTCAAAACTCGAAAAATAAAAAAAAATCGATAATCAATCAATAATCGATGACGGATCAATAATCAATCAATACACACTAATTGGGCGTTAGTACGTTCAAGCTTGATAAAACAGTGATACTACATCCGTTTTTGGTTGATAATGCGGTAAACATCAATCAATCAATAATCAATCAATATCCGAAAATCAATCAATAATCGATCGATAATCATTTTTTCTACCAAAAAAGTAAAATTTCGACTAACCCATGATCGGCATTTCAATCTTAATCGTATCCGACGCTGCCGGCAAGTCTCCAGTTCCAGCCTCCGTAACAGCTTGAACGCTGATCTGATACTCCTGTCCACCGACCAAGTTATCGACTACAGCATCAACGCCGCCACCAATATCTGCCGCCGTCGTGCCAACATTGACCGTCCAAGGCTTCTCGCTCGAATCACTTGGATTCACATTGACGACGTAATGTGTGATGACACCATTGGGAAGGGCTGGTGGTATCCATGAAGCTTGCACCGAATACGGGTTCAGTGTTTTCACTGATAGGGATTGTACTGGCCCAGGTCGATCTTGACGGGTTTCAAAGTGCATTTGAGGCAGCGCTCTTGTTTTCTGGCCACAGACACCTTCCTTTGAATCACCGCAAATAATCTGGGAATTGATAGCGTAGCGATGGTAGGGGCGGAGGCCTTCAAGCAAAATGGCTGGGACGGTGGAATCTTGAAGTCTCAGGGTACGGTCGTAGATGGCTGTTGCTTGAGTGTCAGTAACGACAACATTCAAGCTGCAATCACTGACGTCAGCGGCAACAGCGAAATCACGCTCTGGATTCGCGGCGACGTTGATTCGAAGCATGGCTGTGTTTTTAGTGATCTGTTCAGTTGCAAGATTCACAAAAGGTGCACTCATTCTGATGTATTCTTCAAACTTTTGTGTCGAAACAATCCCAGATGAAGTTACTGTATACATCTGGACGTGATAACAGCCACCACGGCGGAGTTGGTCCACAATTAGCGGGGTTTCATACTTGTTTGGAGTTGTTTCAGCCTGTCGGACAGCTTCTTCCACTGGTTGAGCACCCAGGGAAGTCAATGCCTGAGGCGATTGAGGATCGACTCTCATGTGCAACTGTGTATCATTGCCGACGACTTTCGCCCATGAATCTTTCACTTTCTGCATGGCAACTTCAGACGGCGGCCATGAAAGCTTCAAAACCCCCTTATCCTCGGATAAGGTCAATCCAAAAGCGGCCAAGTTGAATCCCGGCTCGAGGGCGAGGCTTCGGAAAATTTTAGTCCCAGAAGCTGGGCCAGACTGCGTGGCGGCAGAAATCTCGTAGCGACGTCCTGGGACGAGTTGCATGAAAGAAGTGCATCTCATCGTTGGCACTTCCTCGAAGGTTTCGGACTCCTCGGCGCGGACACTGTCTTCCATGCGTTCTAACTGGTCACTGAAGACGCTGATGGCACATTTATCGACTTTTGAAGCTGATCGTGAAGGCAGTTTAACGTCGATACGGTATTTTCCACGAGTGAAATCCGCAACAACCTTCAAATCTTCAGCCGGAAGTGGTCGAACAGTGTGACTGATAGTGGCAGGGTCGCTGATTTGGTTCGATTTCTCGGCGATGACGGCAAAAATGAAAGTATAGCCGGGAACAATGCCTTTACAGAGGTCCACTTGCTGTTTCCCGTAAGGCACTTCAAGTTTGACCATGTCTTGCTCGCCTTTGAGAATGCCATACGCAATTTTGAATCGATCCGCGCCACTTTCTGGGGGTAGAATCCAGGAAAAGGTGACACAGGTAGCGTTGACTTCTTGGACGAGAAGCTGGCCGGGTTTAAGGGGCTCTGGAATGGCATTTTTATGGTGATTTTTGAGGGTTTTGCAACTTACTTGTTGTAATTACATTTTTCCATGGCTGACTCGGCAAGCCTTTCCGTAATGAAGTCACCATAACATCATAGTCCTTGCCAGGATTCAGATTCCCGAGATACAGGACAACATCTTTTTGTTCCGTGATGTCGTGAACATCGAGAATCGGATACCGTTTAGGTGGATCAAGTTGAACATATTCCACTCTGAATGTGTCTTGCAACGCTTTTTCCGGCTTGGTTACATGCATTGTTATGTTTGAATGGGTCGCCCTAATCGACGCCCCCGGCGCACTCAGATCCAGTGGCAATGGATCCATAACGATTGCTTCTTCCTTTATCAACTGCGAATCGCCTTCAACTCGGCCATACACGGCGATAGCGTATTCATGCCCTGCATTAAGGCCATGGATATTGATAATGCTCGAATCTGTGGGCGATGCCAAGAACGTCCTATTGACATCCTTGAGCGGGAACTCGACATCGGCCGAAATGTCGGTCACCTTTGCGATGAACTGTTTAAAGTGATGAAAGTTGGAGGGGAGGAAGACATTGAGCAATCGGCTGGGATCAGTCGGGTCCTTCGAGATTTTGAAGGAGTCCGGGAAGTCATGGAGGAGCGGGAGAGGGGCTAAAATTAGATTAGCGATTTCGGAGGGGGAAGTGCTTTTGGTAAAGTGACTCACGACTGGTAGGTTTTTCAGTAGAATTATCGATTACGACAGGAGATTCACCGGCAATGGCATCAAAACTGAGCAGAAGGAGCAAAAAGGCGATAGTGGCGAGGGCAACAGGCCTGCGGCGTCGCCACGGGGCGGCACTTCGGAGGTTATGCGTCATGGCAGGTTTGGCACTTTGGATGTGGGTTGGTTTATCTCCTCATTTCGGGTAAATCTGAAGCGGAAATATTGATTTTTTGTAAAAAATGTGAAATTTGTAACACGCGCACCCGCGCACTCGGCAATTTCGCGCACACGCGATTTCCGCGCACACCAGTTTTAAGTCATTGTGTTCCGAAAATATGGAGGTTATTATCAGAAGCCTTAAATTTTGTGAAACTAATATTTTAAAAAAGTTTGCCATTGTGCGCATAATGAAAATTCACTTTGGGACCACCAACGACGACAAATGCACGCAACACGAAATTCGCCAAAAATGTCAAGAATTACAAAATAGATAAATCTAACAATTCAAAATCAACCAAATCCATCCATTCCAGACCACCAGAACCCCCATATGTCTACAAAAAGAAGAGGTAACCCTCTCGAAAAACACTAACCATAAATGGCCCCAAATCAAGGTCAGTTTTTCTTGTCCGTCTTCAACGGTACCTCGTTTGTCTCTCTCGAGAGTGAAAGCCTGCAGCGTACCTGCCGCCAGCAAAACTCTCGAGAAAAGAACTGTCTTTACTCCCATCCGACGACCGACAGTGTCTGCTTGATGACCAACCATGGTCACGGTCATGCATGCGCAGGCCACGCGAATCCTCTTTTCGGCCGGCGATGACCGCAAAAAGTGGAAGGTCCATTCCATCAAATTGGAACCATCAACATCGAACAAATGAAGAAGTCCTTTCTGGGTAGCGGGTACTTCATGATTTCATTATCACAGTTAGCTTTGTCATTTGGGTAGTCAAAAAATGAACCGATCGAAAAGAGGGTCCAAAATGGAGGGATTTAGCGTGATTAGGTAGTCGGATGCGGGGGTGGGTGAAGCGAAAATGTGTCTGGAAGGTGGGGGAAATTGGTAACAATGAATGGGGGGTTTGGGTAATCAGATTAGGTGGACATAAAATGAAGGGGATTTCAATTTGAGAAAAATGTTTAAAAATTTAAAAAAAAACATTGAAATTACAACTTTAAAAACAAAAATAAATTTCACAAACAGCGGACGTCAATTCGTACAAATCTAACGTTTAACAAAAACCAAAAAAATATATAGGTCAATACCGAACCCATTTGAAACAATGACCCTGACATTGTGTTAACCAAAAAAACGCTAACGTCGTTCCAAAAACCGATTAACTGACCGCGATTCTGACGGTAAATCGTAACTATATCACAAAAGTTTACAAAGTTCCAAGTCTAACATCCAAAATAACTTCAAATTACTCAAAAAACTGTATAAAAGTCAAATGGCTATAACCACTGACCACTGGTCAGTCTAAGCCACAAACAGGAAAGGGAAACAAAATGTATCTGTTGCGTTCCCTGCGCAGTAAAGTCTTGATTGTCAATCGAAGATTGGAAGGAAGCGAGATGAAAAAAAACGGAGGAATCGAAAAAGAAAAAGGATCTATCGGATCGCAAGGACCACCAGCCAGCCATCCATCGCAAAAGCAGCATTCGTGCGAACTGTTTAAAAAACTGAGGGGTGGATGGCCAGAGGGAAGGGGCCTTAGGCGATGGCTGGATGAAAGGACGACAGACTACAGTTTCAATGGTGGTGTTGTAAACAGTCGGCTTTGGGCCAAGCATGTCCGGCTGGATTGTCTTCAAGGAAGGGACAGATGGAATTCCGATCCGATGGACAGGCTCGGAAGCTGTCAGTGTGAACATAGGGAAGCTTTACCTGGATGGGGGACCCACCTAGTTGAATGGGTTGTAAGCTGAAGATTTAACAATACAACTTTTTCAGTTTTTCCAGAAGAAGAGGGAGGTTCAATATTGCGATGGTAACTGTATTTCATGCAAAAAACAATGAAAAAGGTAACCCACAAATCAAAAAACCCGCGATTGTCAAGTACCCCTCTTCAGACGGTTGACCAAGTCAAGGACGTGTGGTCATAGATGACCGTCATTTGCAATGGATAAAGACTACAATGGGAAAGCGGAAAAATAACTGCACAGTAAGAATTTAATGAATAGCCGATAATGGGTGGATTCACGCGTGCGCGAGATGGCTACTAGAGTCGAGGGGGGTTAATTGATAGCTTTAAAGGGGTCTTTTTGAAGTAATCGATAAAATAACTTGAAAAAAACAAAAATAAAGCAGCTAAATGTGTAAAATCGAACATTTTTGCAAAATCAAAAGTTTATTTTTAGTGTAAATTTATCAAAATACAATTAATTGAGTTAAATATCGACCATCCCCTCTCCCAACATCAAAACCAACAGAACCGCTGACTGTCGGCAGGTATGTATGTATTTTACACCGGGTTTTCGCGCACGGTCACCCTTTTATCTATGAATTGAATGAAATTTGTCGTCGGCGGCGCATCCCATCCCGAGGCAGGCTGGGCTGGTGTTGACCTCGCGCAGCCGTCGGATGGCGGCAACACAGTCAAAACATGTGCTCTCGAATGTCATGACAGTGAGGTGCCGGCACCTTTGAGTCGTGAATTGTGTCATCAACGGGCAATGATTCGGGGAAGATGGAGACAGGGCAAGGATAAACGTTTTGGAAACAAGGAAGAGCGGTGGAAGTTGGTTGGAACTATCGAAATTGGGATCATTTGGGTTGGAAGATGGGATTTTTGAACGAAATTCATCGGTTTTATCCATAAAAAGCGTTTATATGGGTTGAATATTTGTGGGTGACATCGATAAGGCATAAGTTAAGGTAAGAAGGTTCGATAAAGCACACTTAAATAAAGAAGGTTACAGTAACTCATGCAAAATGGCCAACAATGAACCCTAATGGATCCATCCACTAACCTCCACAAAAGCAAACACGACCACAATGGTCAAACACGATCCCGGCGCGCGTTCAATTGTTACAGGTTACAAACTTAAACCATTGAACCGAAACCCTCTATCGACACGCAGAAACAAAACAGAAACACGAGCCGCCCTGGCGGAATACCTAGAGCTCTCAAGTGAACAACATCTTCGTTTTGTGGCCCCTGCAATCGTCGACTGTGGCCACTTTTCGGGACGACGTCACTTGATGATGGCGTTCGTTCGTTCGTCGACGGTCGAGTCGACCCTAGTAAGGACACCACCACCGACGCTGCGTCGAACTCCGATGACACGCAAAAGACAAATAACGCAGGTAACGCGGGTTTCATCCGACCCTCCGGGGCCTAGGGTTAGTCAGCCAGTTTCCCTTACTCACTTAATGTAAAGTTTAGCTCACCCCAAACGCCTTCAATGTCCATGTCTTCGACGTCTGACCGACCGATCTAAACTAAACTAGTTGATAGACCTCAAGTCAGTGCGCGATCCAGACGGACACATACGTGAAGCTTATAATAAACGCCAACATCCAGAACAAATGAAATGTACTGCTTGTGCTTCTGCTGACCAACAGGTGGATGTAGCCCTTCACTTGGATGAGTTTTTTGTGGGCAAACAAAACCAACAAATTGGACGAGGGAAACCAGTTTATTGAACGAAAAACGTGAACTGACCACCGCGCGAGTCCATAAACACGTAATCGGTGTGCGGTTTGTTGCATCTAACATCCAGAAAAAGTGGATGTAAAAATAACTTTTGCAGTAGGGGATTAAGTTGAGCCTCTGGGCAAGAAGAAAGTGATAGATCGTAATGATAGGTGACACTGATGTGAGTAGCGTGGGAGAAAGTGAAAATCAAAAAGTAAAAAGTAGTCGGAATAATTTGTAGATTGCAAATTATACGAAAATCGCGTTTGCAAACAGGTCATTCACACCCAAGCGACGCCAAGCTGTTGTGGTGCGACAAACAGCTGCCAAGGCTCAGTGCCCTTTGGAGCATACCGATGAATCACGTTAAAAATAGTAACCAGTAAAGTTGTCTTTCAGGCAGGAGGGATGTTTGTGACAAAAAAAAAGACTGGATGATCGAATGAGTGTCGTTGTTCTCGGTGACGGTGATTCACTCATCTATCCATAGAATGGGAGGATAAATCGGAACCGACAGCCTTTAGCGTTCGTTTAGCCGTTAAAGTGAGGGAGATTTAGGTTTAGGTTACCAACTTGGCCATCGTACAGTGCCCGATTTGTATCTAGACAATGCGGAAGAGATCGGATCATATAAACAGCCAAGATGCCATGATCTCTTCGCGATCCGATCTAATTGGATGAGCCATCGGAAGTGCGGGGTACTCATGTTAATCAAGAGTGGCCGAAGTAGGTGTAAAAAAGGACTGTGCAATACGTAATGAAAGGAAATGACAAAGTGCCGACGGACAAGTGGTTGGAGCAGTGAGACGGAAATTGCGCGGCCAGAGCTCGTGACGATGCAGATTGCAGGTGCAAAAAGTGTTCAATACAGATGTTTTCTACTTCCTAAAGTAGTAAATACCAATTTTGTAACGCCAAACTGCAACAAAACCCCAAAATTGCACCAGAAAGCTACCCATCTGACAGTATCGATCCAAAACCACGTTCCAAAACCCCTCAAAACTCACCCTCCACCCCGAAGCCTGGGCGAAAGTCGTTTTTCAGATTGCACATTGTCCGATCGAAGGCCGCCATCGTCGACCGATACACTTTTTGAAGGTCGCGCATCCGCCTCCTGCCAGCTCACAACTATACCTTTTCCCCCAGAACCACACTTTTTTAGCCCTGTCTGTATTCTGGAAGGCCGCTGACTCCGCTGTCAACACTCACTTTTCTGTTTTCAATTCCTGCGCACAGTAGTGGCATCCTCTGTGTATCGATATCCGGAAGTACTGTCGCCACCGCTGCGGCGTCGCGATCCCATAACAATGGAAAATAACTTTTTCTGTTTGTGAGTGCCGTAGGACCTTCGCCTCGACTCGCGCAAGTATAAGTGTAGAGGGGATCCGTTCCTTGATGACAGGGTTGACGGGAAGGCAGACGAAAAATGAAAAAGCGGAACGCCAGTCGAGGCAATTATGCATTTTACGGACGCTAAACACACCCAGGTAACGACTCTAAGCCTGAAGACGGGACAGTAGTCGCTTGGCACGGCTCAGCTTCGCGAGTTAATGACTTTCTCGGCTCCCGCTGAAATCGGCTTTTCATCGTTCAATGAAGGATGAAATTGCGCGTAGCTCCTTCAGGTTAAACGCTTATTACCGTATTTTAAGCTTCTTACCCCTCTAATGACTCAATTCGATGTATGAAAACGGAATATAAAGTTAAACAACGACAAACAGGAGCAGTCTGTAAAGTCATTCTTTTCCGATCGACGCGATTACCCGAACTGGTGAAACAGTGCGGATCGACCTATTTCCACCGCTGGGGGCTAGCATCCGGTATCCGTATCGTCATCATGTTCATCATACTCGATGCGACAGTGATGGTTGGAAGCAATGCCGAAAGGGGATTAAAATTTTGGCTTTGACATTTCGGAAATTGACGCGAAACTGCTGTTGTCATATCATTTTCCCATATTTATATGGAAGTTTTGATGATTTGACTATGTTTTGAATAGGGGGTGACCTTGGAAGCTTCACAAAAGAGTTTATTGAATCGGTTTTGATGGATTAAAGATAAGTACAGTTTAGATACAACTCTTTTGTTAAAATTTATAGGTTCAAATGTTACAAAACAGACTTATTTAATGCATAAACTAGAAAACAGAAGTCATCAATGCCGCAATTCAAGTTTGACAGTAACAGTCTTCGGATTCTGAACAGTCCGCCCAATGATCTCCAGCTCAACTTCAGTCTCATCAGTAGCCACGATCCGATACTTTCTCAAAATGTGCACCAAAGCGATCTTCTCTTCAATATAAGCCAGTTTCATTCCAATGCAGATCCTCGGCCCGGCACCAAAATTGACCATGGCATTCTGCATTTCAGTGGTCACGTCGAAGAAGCGTTCTGGCCGGAATTCGCTGGCATCTTCGCCCCAGATTTCCGTGTTTTTATTCAAAGTTACCAGATCCACCCACACGTTTGTGCCTTTTTCGATGGGAATATCGCCCAAAGTTGTGGATTCCATGCATTCACGGGCGATCGCTCTGAAATTTGACCATTCTGGTATTGTTTTTGTTTGTTTTACATTAGTCAACTTACGAAGTCGCAATCGGGTGCAAGCGCAAAATCTCCTTCATCAGCGCATCAACATGTTTCAGCTGTTCAAGTTGCTCGTAAGTCACTTCAGGAGTATCACAAACTTCTTCAATCTCATCATACAAGCGATCTTGGAAATCTGGATACTTGGCGAGGAACCATGAACTGGTCGTTAACGTATCCGCAGTGGTGTCGTATCCGGCTAGCATGAAAGCGAAACATTGACCGACAATTTCTTCCTCGGTCACTTTTTTGGCGACTTTTGCGTTGGTTTTGGTGAAAGCGCCATCGGTGACTTCATCGTCGAGTAGGTCGAGGAAGAAGTCGATAAAATCTGGGTGATCTGATGTTGTCGTTTTTCCGGATGCCTAAATTTGTCAATTATTAGCTGAAAATTAGTCAAAAACGCACTCTTTCTGCGATTCGTTCCGCAACAGCCTTCCTCAACTGCCCAATCAATGTCGAAAACGCATTTGAAGTCAAAACTGAGTTAATGATAAACAATGGCAGAAAGATGAATGACAGCGCTGGTGCCATGAAAGCTCCCTTCTCAAATGGTGTTCCGCCTAGGTATTTGAAAACATCATCGACGAGCTTAGTTCGAGGGTTGTTGAACTGGTTGGATTCTTTATGCCCTAGAGCGATGTGGCACATGACATCCATGGTGAATTCATGGAAGTATGGCTTGATGTTGAACGCTTTTCCAGTTTTGTGAGCTTTATCGAAGAATACCATTGTGTGGTTACTGCATTTTTCGACAGTTGGCATCAGCTAAACGAAATTATGTTATTTTTAAACGAAAACACTAAAAAGTTAAAATTTACCCGTTTTAGATTGCCCATCGTGAAAATTGGACTCGTAATGGCCCTCAAGCGCTTCCATCGCGCACCACGAGCATTCAACAAGTGTGCCCGTTTACTGGTTTGAATGACTTTCAACAGTGGTGAACTACGTCTGCCATAGAAGTTTTCGAACTTCTTGGTCAACAATTCATGGACTAATTCGGGATCGCTGATAACAATTTCTGGCATCATTCCGGAATGAAGGCCGTAGATAGGTCCGAACTCTTTTGTCCATTTGTGAAGTTGGAAGCAAATAGGATGGTCATAGGACGTCGTTTCATCGAGCTGATTGGTGAAAATGTTGGAACTCGGCACGGATGGGATTCCCCGCCGTTTCCAATAGGTCCTGGTTTGGAGTACATGGCTAAAAATACCGATTTAACCGTTAAAATCACCTTTACTTGGTAAAAACTTACTACAGATATACCGTAATTCCGGTTACAAACCCAACAATTAAGACTGCTAACCACATGTTTAGATAGATCGTAGATCTCGGAGCTGTGAAAATGGACTACAAAATCTCACTTTTATAACCTTTACCGCAACACTGATAATGCTGATCATTTGAGTAGATAAGCATTGTCCTCACGGTCTACAGGGGTGGGGTCGGGCAATCAAAGAGTCCATGTTCATGATGTAAGGTCCCTACAACAATGCAGTTTCATTATAGATCAGCAACTCGAGTGTTTGCAGTCCTACGTGTGTGATTTGTGTGCATTTCTGAAAGTGTATTTGCACGCAGAGTTGAAGTTAACTTTGCACGTCCAAAAAACTGTTTTTATTCAATTTTGAGTTCAATGAAACCAAAAAAACACCAAAAAACGTACAGCACTAGTCATCGAAACGGTTTTTAGTCATGGTCAACGATGAGTAAACCGTCTAGCCGTTTGCATCTACGATCTTTCAAACAAAAACAATAGTCAACGTGCTTTTAAAAATATCACCAAATGTAACTCCGTTTTGATTAAACAAATTTTATTTTTAGGACAAAAAAATTACAATCGGAAAAAATATTATCGCAATTGAAGCCTAACAGTAACGGATTTTGGATGTTGAATAACACGGCCAACCATTTCCATTTTTGATTCAGTTTCATCAGTAGCCACGATTCGATACTTTCTCAATATGTGCACCAATGCCATCTTTTCTTCAATATAAGCCAGCTTCATCCCGATGCAGATCCTCGGCCCGGCGCCAAAGTTGACCATGGCATTCTGCATTTCAGTGGTCACGTCGAAGAAGCGTTCTGGCCGGAATTCGCTGGCATCTTCGCCCCAGATTTCCGTATTTTTATTTAAAGTTACCAGATCCACCCACACATTTGTGCCTTTTTCGATGGGAATATCGCCCAGAATTGTGAATTCTGTGCATTCGCGAGAAATGGCACTGTAATTTTGATTTAAAGTCGATTAAAAGCAATGATAAAACATACCCAGTAGCAATCGGAGCCAACCGCAAAACTTCCTTCATCGTAACATCAATGTGTTTCAATTGTCCAAGCTGTTCATACGTCACTTCCGGGGTATCGCAAACTTCCTCAATCTCATCGTACACTCGATCTTGGAAATTCGGATGCTTTGCCAGATACCATGAAGTTGTAGCCAACGTGTTTGCCGTCGTATCAAAACCAGCAAGGAGGAAGGCAAAACATTGCCCCACAATCTCCTCCGTTGTGACACGTTTGACGACTTTGGCGTTATTTTTGATAAAAGCGCCATCGGTAATGTTTTCATCAATCGAATCGAGGAAGAAGTCTATAAAATCTGGCAAATTTGGTGTTTCGTAGTTGCCAGATTCCTAAAAATTAAACTTTAGACATGTCAATTTACTGTCAAATTGTACCTTTTGTTTAATCCTGTCCTCTACAGCCTGCCTAATCCCATTAATAACTGCATAAAAAGCAGATTGAGTCAGCAATGAATAAACCATAAAAAATGGAAATATCGGGTAAATCATAGACGGCACCATGAATGACAACCTTTCAAATGGTGTGCTTCCGATATTTTTAAAAACTTCCGTAACCATAGCAACATTTGGATTGTCAAACTGCTTCGACCCCTTCTGCCCTGTGGCAATACGGCAGATCACGTCCATTGTGTATTCGTAGAAAAATGGATGAATGTTGAAAGCTTTGCCTTTTTCGTGTTCTGTCTTTAAGAATTCCATCATTTTGGTGGAACTGTCTTCAACAATTGGAACAATCTAAACACGACTCATAAAATTTAAATTCAAACTTATATCTTTAACAATAGAAAACAGGGTTTAAAATTGACCCGTCGAAGATTGGCAGTTGAAAAAATCGGTGTCGAAATGGTCCGTAAGCGCTTCCATCGAGCTCCTTTCACTATGAACAAATGTGAAAATTTGTTATTTTCAATAACTCTCAAAATAGGTGTGCTCCGACGGCCGTGGAAACATTCAAATTTCTTGTTTAGCATTTCATGGACCATGGCGGGGTCGCTGATGACAAGTTCTGGCACGGCTCCGGAATGAAGGCCGTAAATAGGACCGAATTCGTTTGTCCATTTGTGAAGTTGGAAACAAATCGGATGGTCATAGGACGTCGTTTCATCGAGCTGATTGGTGAAAATGTTGGAACTGGGCACGGATGGGATGCCCCGGCGGTTCCAATAGGTCCTGGTTTGGAGTGCATGGCTAAAAAAACCGATTTAACCATTAAAATTAGCTATACTGGATGAAAACTTACTACAGATATACCGTAATACCGGTTACAAACCCAACAATTAGGACGGCTAACCACATTTTATCTCGAATTCGATCACTTTTAACTTCCAAAACTGTTAAATACTACTTTTAGACAACAATGATAGCAACTCTTTCCACACACTGAACCTATTCCAAAGACCAAAAAGTTCTCTCCACATCAAAACGTCTATTTGCTTTACTTCTTTTTTTCCACGTCCATCGATTTCCCCTACCCTTTGATACCATTATGTAGCCTATTGGTCGTTCTTCAACTGTTCGTCCTTTGATAACAATTTTATTTATAAAGCCATGATTCAGATCAAAAATATTAACTTAAAAACGCCAAAACTTAAATAGGATGGTTCAAAACAAACTGCTTGATGGCATAGGTCGTTTCCGGTGCGCGCCATTGGGGTGCCATGTGACCGGCGCCGCGGATTGTGATGTAAGTGACGCCCTTGTAGAGGGTCTTGAAACCGGCAATCTGCTTGTTAAACTTCCATGCCGTCTTGCCCAATTGGCGGGGAAGGCCGAGCTGGGCCGCGAACTGCTGGCCCATCATGAAGTTGCAGGCCATGTCAGTGTCGCCGTAGTACAGCAAGACGCGAACATTGGCTTTGACGATCTTCTGAACGAAGGGGGTCATATCATCATACTGCTTTTCGTAGGATTCCGTGATCTTGTCGCTGCAAATGTCCCAGCCGGGCAGGTTGGAGGGGATGTTGAGGGCGGCACGGACATCGGGGCTGTTCATGTAGGTGAGGAGGTCGGTATCGTTCAAGCAGGGCACGGAAGCGCCGAGGCGAGGGAAGCGCTTGCGGAGGAAGGAAGGGTGCTTGTTTTCACGGACGATGAAGGCACGGGGCAGGACACCGACGCGGTTGCTGGTCATACGGTTGGAGTTGACGGACGGATTAGGGTCGCAGTCACGGTAGAGATCGTAGGGGTTGAGGCCACCGAACCAGATGAAGTTGAAGATTTCGCTGACGAGGGTGGAACAGTGACCCTTGACGGCAGTGAGGTCGCAGGTCTCGATGCAGCCGTGGCAGCATTCGCGTTCGACGGTCTGCCAGACCTTCTCATCGATAAGGCCATGGGCATAGGCGAATCGGACGGACGTGTCAATGTTCATCTTTTCATGGACGTAGCCGTTGCCGAGGGCCATGCCACGGAGGTTGATGGGGTAGTCCTTCTCGCCTTCGACAATGTTAAGGGTCAAAGATGGCACGTAGACGCCGCCATAGGACTCGCCCATGATGAACACCGAGTGGTTGCGGAATTCGGGGTGCTTGGCGAAGAACTGCTTGACGGCTTCGTAGTTTTCGGCGGCGGTCTGCAAAGCCATGATTCAGCCCCAGAATCCTCTAAAAACGCTCAACTAACCTGCTTATCATTAGTCTGCGTATTCCCATCAGTCGAATAACTGAATCCAACACCAGCCGGGGATTCAATGTAAACCACAGATGCGAACTTATTCCAGGCATACTCATTCTGCTTCATCGTCTTGCCATCTTCAGAGACCTCATACGGTCCCATTTCATTAAGCAGACCATCAAGCGAAGAGCATCCAGGGCCGCCATTGAACCAGAAGATCAGTGGATCCCTAACCGGGTTGCTCTGGCTTTCCACAAACCAATAATGCAAGAAATGGGTATCCGAAGCCTTCAAAAACCCAGAATAATGCTTAAAGTTCAGGTCGAAGCCAACACCAGGAAGATTCTTAATCTCATCGACGGCGAAGCACAGAGTCGCCAGGACCGTGGCCACTGCAACAAGGCCCACAACAGCAACCTTCATCGTGAACTGATGTCAGAATGGCTAACCAAAGCCAACGCCAAGATCGCCACAGGCAAGCAAGCAATCAAAAACAATGGCCTTTGATTTTTTTCTCCCGAGACAGACTAGGCGGTCTTTGCCCGCCCTTCTGTTCCATTCTCGAATCTAACCAAGACATTTGTGCAATGCGTGTTTTTTTCCACTGCCCAAGGCTCTGTCCGATCTACTGGTAATGGATGGTTGCAAGTGGTGGCGAGAATAAAATGATAAAGGTCAACCATCAATGAAAAAATAATCCGGACCAGGCACGCACCGGCAAAGCGAGAGGTCAGCCAGCAACTGTCGCCGACTGGGGGCCCTGTGGATCTGATGATCATTGTGCTATCATTTATCATCAGTGAAGATAAGCTCGCCTTCGCAGACACATGCTATCAACAATCGCGAAGCTCAATGTCCACGAAAAAATTGGCGATAAATTAGATCTAAGGTATCAATAGCAAACATTTCCAAGGGGCAAAGTTAGCATTGTAAGTGCAAAACATTCAAGTATTTCCGCGTTTTCTTTTTTCTTCCTGCTGTTTGAGAAGAAAAAAGACGGAAATACTTGAATGTTTTGCACTTACAATGTTAACTATACACCTTGGAACTGCTCGCATAAAATTAAATCGTTTTTTTCATTAGTTTTTTGCCAAAAATAGGCTTTTTCTCAAAAAATGGATAGCTTTGAAACTTTAAAATAGATAAATAAAGTTTATTAGAAGTATTTTTCAAGCTCTAATATTACCAAATTGACTAATGTACACAAAAGAGTATTATGACCGAAATTATATCTTACTTTTTTGACAAACTGTTATTGTTACTTTAATTGAAGGAAGCAAAATTGGCAAAATCAGCAAAGTTGTTCGAAGTTGGAACAGCAGGTGCAGAGCTGAACGGATCCCTGAAAGTAGAAAACAAAAAGGCTCGTGATTGCAAAAAAAATGCAATGAAAAAACATACGCCTGGGCAAATGGATCAGCCGCGGTCGCTCGGGGACTAGAGATCTTCATCTGGCCAAAGGCATCGAAAGATCCGCTTCCGAAAGGATCTGTGGATGCGTTCGCAAAGGGATCAACATGGGCCACCGGATGGGTTTCATGGCCAAAGGATTGGTCGAAGCTGGTCTGGAATGCATGGGCCGAACTGGCTGATGCGGCGACGGCCGGTTTGCCATCGGCGTTGAGTTCGTCGTAGCGTTTCAGGAGGATGGGGTCGTCGGAAGTGGGGGATTGGGCGCGTTCGAGCTCCTCGAGGGCTGCTTTGAGTTCTTCCAGCTTGGCACGAACATTGACGACTTCGGTGGTATTGCTGGTGATGCGGGATTCCATGTCGGCGAGCTGGGTGGTGGCTTTGGTGATGCCGTCGGTGGCCTTGTTGAGCTCGACCTTCTTCTGGTAGAGCGTGTTGTCGAGGGTGCGGAGCTCTTCGCGGACACTATACATTATTTGTTCTTCGGCCTGGAAAAGGTCTATTTAAAGAGTTCAGAAATTGTTAAAAACTCACATTAGCATTCTCTCTGGCAATCTCAACCTCTTCTTTCGTCTTTCTCAGCCGTTCTTCCTCACTGGCAAGTCGCTTTTTCGCCTCTTCAACACTATCACCAAAAGCGACAATGCGATTATCCATTTCGCCCAATCTCTTCTCAGCTTCGCCCTTCTGGTTGCGCAGCTGATTCACAGTGGCCTGTAGCGTGTTCAATTCGATCTCCAAATTCTTCACAGTCGAATTCTTGACAGTGATATCGGCCTCGAGCTGCGCCAAATCCTGATCCGCTTGACGCCGATTGGCAATGATCGTCTCTATCTCTTCATTGAGCTCCCTCACACGCGGATTCGCCTTCTCCGACGGACTCAACGGCATATGCGGCATGCTGGCTCTCAACGACGGCGGGATAAGTTGAGCCGGGAGGATTTCCGGAAGCTTGACGCCCAATCGAGCCTCTTTGATCAACTCCATCGTCAAAGCGAATTGTTCAGCGTTCAAACGGCCTGTTTTCACGATATCAACCAGCCCCCAAATCTGAGCCAGTTGCTGTTGAGGCAAGCCAGTGGCCATCAGAGCAGCTCGGCAATCTATGCCAGAAAGGTATCCATCGTGATCTGTGTCGAGTTTTTCAAAGTCTTCCTGCCAACGAGCGACATCAATCGGGAAATCGGTGATTGTCGGATCAAAAATCGACTTCATTCCGGGTCGTGGGACACCGACTGGGGTCTGTGAGCCTGAAGGTGGAGCAGGGGCTTCGACAGAGTGGATGGAAGCTTGGGAGCGTGTTTCGCCGCGGTTTAGGGAGGTTATGGAAGAAGTTCGGGAGTTTGAGGTTAATGGTGGGACTGGAAATTGTCAAAAATGATAACACAATCTTGAAAAGCCTCAAACCAACCAATTCTCGATCCAACTGGACTCGCAACAGCACTGGCTCGTCTCGAACTAGCAACACTGCTCCGTCGCGCGAGTGCCGGCGGCAATCTATCCGGAAGCGCATGGGTTTCGATGCATTTGTAGATCAAATGCATGGCAATGCTCATTTCAAATTGGTCCAGCATGCCATCCTTGTCGAGATCGGACATCTCCCAGATCTTTGCCAGCTGAACGTTGGACAAACCGCTGTTCATCATGACAGGGCGAACCTTTTCGCCGGAAAGTTTGCCATTCACCGGACCCAAACTGTTGAAAATCGCATCATATTTTGTTTGTTCACTGGCACTGATGTCCCATTCGAATGGTCCAGGAGTCACGGCAGGGGATGGGCGAACAGATGGCGGAATATTGGGGAAAGACGGCGGATTCAGCGGCATTTTGAGATCGATGTTGGTTGAATGGCCTTGCTGGACGGCAGCCACCAGCTTCAGGGCAATGAAGATGCCTTGTTTGTCGAGGGCACCACGGCGGCGGTAGTCGGCGACTTCCCAGATCTGCAGAAGCCGAAGTTAGGGAAAAATATATATAAAAAGTGCCAATGAAAAGCAAAAATGTAAAAAGTGAACTCACCACAGACAAATCGCTAATCTGAAGGCCAGAACCCTTCAAAAACTCGGCCGCCGGCCCGGCCGGGATGTCACCAGTTCCGCTGGGGTTGAGCTGGAAGTATAAACAATGAATTTCGTAAATTTTGAAAGCAGATAATGGAGGAAACTTACTTCTCGGTAAAGTTTTTCATAATAACGCAAATTTACGCCAGCAATTTCAGCCTCGGATATTCCTGCCATGATGAAAAGATGCCGGGGAAGGGTTTGGAGTTAATAAATAACGGAAAAATAAATAAGAAGTGAGTGAAAGTTGGTGAATCACAGCCGGCAGCAAAGAGAAATGTGAGCGCTGGCGACTTTGCGCGAAAATCGAACAAAAGTCGATTGGTGTCTCGGAGCGGAAAGAGCCCGCATGTTGCGTGCAGCCAGCTGGACTGGGCTGGCCGTTCGCGCGAGGGGGTTTTTTGGGCTTCCTTTTATGGGCATTTTATCAGCTGTTTTGGGGCTTTCTGCTTCCTTTTTGTCTCTATTCGCATCGTGGTACAGCTGGCAACAGCCTCATTGACTTTTGGTTTGACTAATTTCCCGATTTGACCCCCTTTGTAGCCCTCCAAATCCAGCACGTGTTTTCAACGCGCTCTTTTCCCATTTTTTCAAAGATCCGCACCGCGGCGACCCTATTTTCCCCAAAGGGCATCATTCTGACGTTTCCTAAAGAGATGGAAGTCATGTGGTAACTGATGTCGACCATCGCCAAGCCTTTGATAATCAGTTTGCGCGGCTCGCGGGTCTATCAATCCATCTTTCCCGAGACCGAGATAGCCACTTCCCATCCAAACGACTTCCTTTTCACCCAAAACATGTGAAAGTCCGTCTTCCCTGCACCTTCCTACTCGTACTATCGGGGAAGGCTTCCGTCGGAACGCACCCTTATCGGAAATTCCCGACACAGACTGATTTTTTTTCATTTTATGTGGTGCTATTATATTTTTGGACCAGTTGTTTGAGTGTCTTTTGTGCTCACTATTGTCGGGCTACGTTTTGTTGACTAGATTTTTCTTTTTGATTGAAATTTCTTTTAATATTAACTATTTTTATTTACGTGAATTGCGTTTTTTTAGTTTTAAAAAACTTTACTGTCTTTTTTCTCGTTCGATTTTAGCTGTCAAAAAAATTTTTCGACGATTTTGTAGTTTTAATTTTTATAAAAACCACTTTTCAGCCGTTCCACATCAAACCCCCCACAATGCCCCGCCGAGAAGAAATCTTCGCGGCCATTGATGCCCTCGCCAAAGAGCGAATCATGATTATTGACGGTTGGTTTTTCTTCCAATTAGCCTCCCCTTCCCCCTAGCCCTCTGAACGCTTCATATTATCGCCTCAAAATGTCTTCCAGGAGCCATGGGAACCATGATCCAACGCGAACATCTCGGCGAAGACGACTTCCGCTGCATTGACAGTCTTCGGAATCACGAAAAGTCGCTCAAAGGCAACAATGATCTGCTGTCCCTGACCCGGCCCGAGATTATCCGCAAGATCCACAAGTTGTACTTGCAAGCGGGAGCGGATTTTGTTGAGACGAACACCTTCAGGTTGGTTTTCCACTTTTTAAGGCTTCTGATGACAGATGATTATTTCAGTGGCACAACGATCGCCCAAGCCGATTACGGCTGCGAGCATCTCGTCCACGAGATCAACTTCGAATCCGCCAGACTCGCTAAAGAAGCCTGTGAGGAAGTCTTTGCCGAAACTGGTCAACGGAAGTTTGTCTGTGGCGCTATTGGGCCGACCAATAAGACCCTTTCCATTTCGCCATCTGTCGAGAATCCGGAGTTCCGTAACGTCAGTAAGTGGATTTCAAACTTTGACGCCCATTAAAGTTTCTGTTCGCTTGCAGCCTTCCAAGAACTCGTCACTGCCTATGGCCAGCAAGCCCGATCCCTGCTCGAAGGCGGTGTTGACGTCCTTCTCGTCGAAACTATTTTCGATACAGCCAATGCCAAGGCTGCCATCTTCGCGATTAAGCAGATTTTCGAGGATGAAGGCGTCCCCGAAGTTCCGGTCTTCATGAGCGGCACTATCGTCGATCTTTCGGGGCGAACTTTATCCGGTCAAACCGGTGAAGCCTTCCTCATTTCAACCCGTCATGGCGATCCCACCGCTGTCGGTTTGAATTGTGCCCTTGGAGCTAGGGAAATGCGTCCCTTCGTTGAGGCGATTTCGCTGAATACGACTTCATATGTGCTGTGCTACCCGAATGCCGGTCTTCCGAACGCTTTGGGCGGGTATGACGAGACTCCGGAACAGATGGCTGAAGATGTCGGTGTCTTCGCTCAAGATGGCTTGGTCAACATCCTCGGCGGCTGCTGCGGCACGACTCCCGGCCACATTGCTGCCATCGCGAAAGTCGTCAAGGGGATCAAGCCGAGGATTCCGCCGGCAGCCGTCAAAGCCAACTACATGCATTTGAGCGGTTTGGAGCCGTTTTTCATTGGCGCTGGGACCAATTTTGTCAACATTGGTGAGCGGTGTAACGTTGCCGGGTCGCGGCGGTTCTGCAATCTTATTAAGAATGAAAAATACGATGTAAGCCACTTTTTAAACTCCACTTTGACCTATCCTAACCCTTCTAGGAAGCCATCGCGGTCGCCCGTGTCCAAGTCGAAAACGGTGCCCAAGTCATCGATGTCAACGTGGATGACGGCCTCCTCGACGGTCCCTACAGCATGTCCAAGTTCCTGCGACTCATATCCTCAGAGCCCGACGTCGCCAAAGTCCCAGTTTGCATCGATTCATCCGACTTCAAAGTCCTCATTGCCGGTCTAGAAGCCTGCCAGGGCCGTTGTATCGTCAATTCCATCTCGCTGAAAGAAGGCGAAGGCCCTTTCCTCGAGCGTGCCAAGCTGATCAAGCGCTATGGTGCCAATGTTGTCGTCATGGCCTTCGACGAGGAGGGCCAAGCCGCCGAAACCGAGCGTAAATTCGAGATTTGCGAGCGTTCTTACACGCTTCTCATCGAAAAAGCTGGCTACAAACCGGAGGAAATCATCTTCGATCCCAATATTTTGACGATTGGTACCGGTATGGAGGAGCATGCTCTCTACGCGATCAACTTCATGGATAGTTGCCGGCTCATCAAGGAGAACCTGCCCGGCTGCTTTATCAGTGGCGGCGTTTCCAACATTTCCTTTTCTTTCCGAGGCATGGAAGCCGTCCGTGAAGCGATGCACAGCGCTTTCCTCTACCATTCCATTGCCGCTGGCCTTGATATGGGCATTGTCAATGCTGGAGCTCTACCCGTCTACGATGACATTGACAAGGAGCTCCTGGAACTATGTGAATCCCTTCTCTTCAACCGGGATCCCGAAGCTACCGAAAAGATGTTGGTAATGGCGCAATCCCTCAAAAAAGGCGAGAAAAAGGTCGATGCCGATGCCAATGCCTGGCGAAATGAAACTGTTGAAGAACGCTTGAAGTACGCTCTCGTCAAAGGCATCGATTTATACGTCGTCGAAGACACCGAAGAAGCCAGACTCAACAAGGAGCTCTACCCTCGCCCTCTGAATGTCATCGAGAAACCGCTCATGGCCGGTATGTCTGTCGTTGGAGAGCTTTTCGGAGCCGGAAAGATGTTCCTGCCGCAAGTTATCAAGTCAGCTCGAGTCATGAAGAAGGCCGTCGCCCATCTGATCCCATTCATGAATGCCGAACGTGAAGAACGACTCAAAAGCCTGGGGCCTGAAGCCAGTCAAAACCCGTACAGCGGCACTGTCATTATGGCCACGGTGAAAGGCGACGTCCACGACATTGGCAAGAACATTGTTTCAGTCGTTTTGGGCTGTAACAACTTCAAAGTCGTTGATCTTGGCGTCATGACGCCCTGTGATAAGATCATCCAAGCCGCTGTCGACGAGAAGGCCGATTTCATTGGTTGTAGCGGGCTGATCACGCCGAGTTTGGATGAAATGGTCCATGTGGCGAAAGAGTTGCAGAGGCTTGGATTGAAGATTCCATTGCTCATCGGCGGAGCGACGACAAGCAAGACCCATACGGCGGTGAAGATTGCTCCGAGGTACACTGGGCCGGTGATTCACTGCTTGGATGCGTCGAAATCTGTGGTTGTGGTGAGTTTAGATGCTGATTTGGCGATGTTTTGAGAGTTTTTTGTTTTAGTGCTCCTCAATTCTCGATGACAAGACGCGCGAAGAGTTCCTGCAAGACATTGACGAAGACTATGACGACGTCCGCTCTGACTACTACGATTCATTGAAGGAGCGTCGATTTATCTCGATTGCGGATGCCAGAAATCGGCGGTTGAAGCTGGATTGGAACAAATTCACCGTCTGTAAGTCTAATTTTTCACTTTTCTTCAAAATAGAGTCGATTTTCTTCCAGACAAGCCCCACGTCATCGGAGTCGAAACCATCATCGACCTCCCGCTCCGCACCCTCGTCCCCTTCATCGATTGGAAGCCATTCTTCGACGTCTGGCAGCTCCGTGGAAAGTACCCCAACCGTAACTATCCCAACATTTTCAACGATGATCAAGTCGGCCCCGAAGCTAAGCGTGTCTTCGAGGATGCCAAGCAATGGCTCGAAAAGCTGCTCTCCGAATCCGAGGACAGCAGCTACACCCATCGATTGACTGCCAACGCGATTATGGGCTTCTTCCCCTGTGGCTCTGTCGGTGACGACATCCAAGTCTTTGATCCCGTGTCTCTGAAGCCGACAAAGAAGCTCTACGGTCTTCGCCAACAATCCGACAAGGAACACGACCAGCCTTGTTATTGCATTTCTGATTTCATCAAGCCGCTGGACACTGCCACCAACCTCCCAGAAGACTACATCGGCATGTTTGCGTGTTCCATCCTCGGAGCCCAGGAAATCGCCGAAGATCTCGAAAAGAAGGACATGGACGACTATGCCAGCATCATGGTCAAGGCCCTGGCCGATCGTCTGGCTGAAGCCTTTGCCGAATATCTCCACCTCAAAATCCGTCGTGAGCACTGGGGCTACTCCCAGGATGAAGATCTCGACACCAGCGACCTCATTTCGATCAAGTATACTGGCATTCGTCCAGCTCCAGGGTACCCCACCCAGCCCGATCACCGTGAAAAGCTGACCATGTGGGAGCTCATGCCGGCAGACAAGCTTTGCGGTATCAGCCTTACAGACAGTCTGGCCATGTCGCCAGCCGCATCCGTGAGTGCCTTGTGCTTCGCCAACCCGAAATCTGAGTACTTTTCGCTCGGCAAAATCGACAGGGATCAAGTTGAAGACTACGCCGCCCGTCGAGGCGAGACCCCCGAAGACGTTGAACGCTGGATGTCGCCCAATCTGGGCTACGAGTATTGATATTTTGTTTTGTACGAGATTTGAATTGTTTCCATTTCCACTTTGCTCAAACTACCTACATATCTATTTGTTACACCTGTTTTTCGGAGTCCGGACCCTTTGATTGTCGAAATGAAGTTGAATTTTTTAAGTTGACAATGCTTGCGCTCTGTCGGGGTCAAAAACTGTTTGCATTGTTGTCGAATACTCGGTTTTTGGTTGTTCAATGTCACTTTTTAGCTGCTCGAGGCTTTGAATTGTGAGCTCCATTCATAGCTTGTGACCTTGGTTTGTCTCGCGATTCACTTTTGTCCTTTTCGACTTCAAAAGGCTACTTTTCAAATTCTATTCTAAATACCAATACATATCAAAGTCATAAAAGGGGTTTTATATTTTATGTTTTAATCGCTCTGTTGGAGGCTGGACGCTGTTGTTGCCAGTTTTTTGGAAGACAGGTTTTCGGAAGTTGAAATGGGAAAGGCAGTCTTTGCGAGTGCATGTCCCATCAGATGCACGGGGAGATCAACCTCCAACAGGTATGACACATGCGCAACGTGATGTGAAGTTTTTGGTTGTTTGAATCTTCGGGGCAGGCGACTGTAAATGTGTCGGCCATCTATGGGTTGGTTAGTTGACATTGATTAGGTCGACTTTTTTGGTTCTTTTTGACGTTTTGGAGTTCCCTTTGGATTTGGCGCACTGCCAGAAGGGTTTAAAATGTCATCTGTCATGGAGATCAGTGCGATAAGGGGTTTAATCAACAGATCTAATGTCATTTTGTTGTGACTGACCGGCGGTGGAATGCCTCGGGCGATCTTTATTGTCATTTCCTTAGGGTTGATGGCGTTGTTTATCCGTTCGCAGTGGCTGAACCCCCTAAACCCGACCAAATTTGTCACAACTTTACTATTGTTGTTGGTTTTCAAAGCCCCAGCTGATGTATTTCCATCCATTGGATTGCCATTGCCACTTTTTTGAAATATTTATGACTCAAAGCCCTCCGGCGTCCCTTTTATGACGAAAACTTTTTTTCATGGGAATTTGCTTTTACAAGCATCCCTAAAAACAATGACAATGAACAACCCTTAAGGGGTACTTCTCAAGCTCGAACAGCCCATTACAATTAGAATCCACCAAGACAAATCCAGCCCCGCCTCGGGGGAGCAAAAACTTACCCCCATCGTTTATTTGTCCAAGTAAGCTATTGCCATCCTATCTGTTTTTGTCCAATAGATGTTCTAATTCGGCCAACATACGTGTTGAAATGACAAGAACCCTCCAAGTCCACATCCACCCTCAAGCAAAGGGGTGGGTGGTTGAAAAAGCCTTCATTTCCGTCTCGGCAGATGGCATCCCTTTCTATTTCATTTATCCTTGTTGCCATTGCTATTTGCAAGTCCAAAGTGCCCCGCCGACAACATTAAACTGCTTTGCAAAAAAATGAAATTTAAGCCAGTTTTGCGGACTTGTTTTGCCATTTTTCAAAAAAGTCTGTCTTCTACAAACTTTTATAAAGTAACTTTGTTTTCAAACTTCTCTATCCATAAAACCAACCCCGAGAGCAACAAAAGATCCATCGGCACGGAATAAATTCAGTTTCTATGGAATTTGCACAACTGAATACTGAATACATGAAAAGGTGTACACCCATATTGGCCATACGAACGCTTTCAATGCCTAAAAGAGGGGTTTTATGTGAAAAGTGGCATCCGATGTGGAAAATGGACGCTTATAGGAAGCTATTTTACACTCTAATGGCTTTTAACAATACGAAAATTGTTGTTTTTCAATCGCTATGACTGTCCTTCGTGTTTTGAATCGACGTTTTCAGCGAAATCATTGTTATTTTTGATGAAATGTACGCTTTTTTCAATTTTTCTTCAAAAGTATCACCTAAAAATGTCAATCCCACTGATTTCAATGTAATACAACCCATTTCGTGTTCTTCAGACACGGCACGGCATCTCAAACGACCGAAATTTAACACCCTTTGGGCTCATGTGTGGTTTTTGTGGTCGCGACTACCCATCATCTGCCCTTTTTCTCATTTTTTCTTCAATACTAAACACTAAGGAACAGCTTTTTTGTTTGAAGTCTCATTTGAAAGCCTAGTCTTGCCCGCCGTGTTTGCCTTGGTGTCTTGAAGTCCGAGGGGCATGTCCGTGGCCTTTGGGTGCTTGATGACGATGCAATGGCACGTTTTAATGTGTCTTATGCAATTATTATTCGCATTCTCAAGTTTGCCGATGGATGTCAGCTGAGATTGAGGGGCGTTTCGTTTTTTGACCTTTTGAATGATAGTTTTTGCGTTCCGAGGCACTTTGAATGTAAAATTCTTCCGGAAAACAGCAATTTTAAACCCATACCACTACGGCCTAATCATGGCGACCACTTTGCAGCCGCCAACTTCAACCCATCCATCCTCGAAGCCAGTTCCAGCGTCTGCTCGCATGACGCTGGATGCGCCTCGTCGTTCGCGTCGCTGTTATCAGCGCTGTGTTTACTTGTTTTCTCATTGGATTTGTGTTGCATCAAGTTTTTTGGAAGCCTGTTAGCCAGGAGGACGTTGAGGACGGTAATTTCAATTTCACCTTTCAATTATTAAAAACACATAAAAAGTGCCATTGTAGAAGCCGCCCGCCGCCTCCTCGAAGCCCTCTCCGACAACAGCCCCGCCAACGAGGGCCTCAACGACATCCCATCAAATCCGCAGCCAATAACTCTAAACATTGCTGTTATTCTCGTCGTTTCACTGCTAACAGTGTCCCTGTTAATTACCGGTATCTGTTGTTAGTTGTTACTTTGGTTGTGCCCTTTCCTTTCCTTTTTACTCTTTTCCAGTCTTAACACGATTGTTTGCACGTTTCCCCCCACTTACTGTATCTTACCAAACCCCCATTCTAGGCATAATAGTCGTCGCGGTCACCATGGACCCCGCCAGCTCCGAAGAACCCGAACTCTTCGACACCTTTCCCCACAGCTTCGGCGACAGTTTCGATGACACCTTTGGCCTAGACTTCTCCGATGACGATATCAATGACCAACCCGAAAAGAGGCCCTGGAATCCTGTAGGTTACAAATATTATTTGGATTGAACCCACCCCATTTGATGACGATGTTCTGCAGATCGATCAACACTTCCCTCATGAATGCGAGGTTTTCCCCGATTTTGACATTCGCATCGACAAGTTGCCTCAACGACGGAGTTCTTTTAGTATTTAGTGGCGTTTTGGGGTGATTTTTGAATTACATGGCAAGATTAATTACTGTGATTTTTGTTGTTTGAAGGGTGATTACGAGTATTTGAAATTATGAGTTTTTTACTGAAAATAAATAGACAAGTTTAAAACAAATTCATGCTTCTGGCAATTACTGGCATTATTTCAAGTGGGTAACCGGCGATTGTTTCCCCGGTGCAATTGTTTCCCGCCGCTTTCGCTCCGAGAGCACCGCTTCGTGAAACTGCGTCAAGCCAAGTTGTTTCCCCGCATGCGTGCGTGTTGTGTGCGCACTGCAGCTGCGCGCGCAGAAAAGACCCAACTTATTGGTTCCAACTGGACCCAACTTCTTGGTTCCAACCGGACCCAACTTCTTGGTTCTGGTCGGACCCAACTTCTTGGTTCCAACCCTGACCCAACTTCTTGGTTCCAACCCTGACCCAACTTCTTGGTTCCAACCGGACCCAACTTCTTGGTTCCAGCCGGACCCAACTTCTTGGTTCCAGCCGGACCCAACTTCTTGGGTCTCCGGACTTAGCCGAATTTCGGCCTCGAACTTGGACCCAACTTCTTGGTTCCAACCGGACCCAACTTCTTGGTTCCAACCGGACCCAACTTCTTGGTTCTGGTCGGACTTAGCCGAATTTCGGCCTCGAACTTGGACCCAACTTCTTGGTTCCAACCGGACCCAACTTCTTGGTTCCAACCCTGACCCAACTTCTTGGTTCCAACCCTGACCCAACTTCTTGGTTCCAACCGGACCCAACTTCTTGGGTCTCCGGACTTAGCCGAATTTCGGCCTCGAACTTGGACCCAACTTCTTGGTTCCAACCGGACCCAACTTCTTGGTTCAGAAAGGCGAAATTCGGCTAACAAGGGACCGGCACGAGCTCCCGGAAGCAAATCCGATCGAGACCTATGCCATTCGAAAGATCATCAAATTCTAAGGTCAAAGCCGTCGTCTATATCTGCAATGGAATTTTTTTGAGAGTGCCGTGATTTTTTAAAGTCGTTTTCAGCTTGATTTTGAAAGTTCATATCTCAGCTCAAAAACGAGTACCGGCTGTGTACTCAATAGGGCTTATAGATGTGCCCTAGAGCTGTTTCCAAAAATTTTTTCAGATCAAACTGCCGTGGCATTTATGAGTTATGATCCTTCAAACTATGGTAATTTTTCGACGCCCATTACTCGAAAATGCCATGGCATATCCATCTGAAAAAATTTTTGGAGACAGCCCTAGGGCACATCTATAAGCCCTATTGAGTACACAGCCGGTACTCGTTTTTGAGCTGAGATATGAACTTTCAAAATCAAGCTGAAAACGACTTTAAAAAATCACGGCACTCTCAAAAAAATTCCATTGCAGATATAGACGACGGCTTTGACCTTAGAATTTGATGCTCTTTCGAATGGCATAGGTCTCGATTGGATTTGCTTCCGGGAGCTCGTGCCGGTCCCTTGTAAGTCCGGAGACCCAAGAAGTTGGGTCCGACCAGATGTTTCCCCGGTGCAATTGTTTCCCACTCGGGCAGCAGCCGTCTCACCGCCACGCCGAGCCGTATGGACGTTTCCCCGTCCATGCGGGTGCGCGCACTGCAGCTGCGCGCGCAGAAAAGACCCAACATCTTGGTTCCCCCGGACTTGGTCGAATTTCGGCCTCGAAGTCGGACCCAGCTTTTTGGTTCCAACCCTGACCCAACTTCTTGGTTCCAACCGGACCCAACTTCTTGGGTCTCCGGACTTAGCCGAATTTCGGCCTCGAACTTGGTTGGACCCAACTTCTTGGTTCTGGTCGGACCCAACTTCTTGGGTCTCCGGACTTAGCCGAATTTCGCCTTTCTGAACCAAGAAGTTGGGTCCGGTTGGAACCAAGAAGTTGGGTCCAAGTTCGAGGCCGAAATTCGGCTAAGTCCGGAGACCCAAGAAGTTGGGTCCGGTTGGAACCAAGAAGTTGGGTCAGGGTTGGAACCAAGAAGTTGGGTCAGGGTTGGAACCAAGAAGTTGGGTCCGGTTGGAACCAAGAAGTTGGGTCAGGGTTGGAACCAAGAAGTTGGGTCAGGGTTGGAACCAAGAAGTTGGGTCCGGTTGGAACCAAGAAGTTGGGTCCAAGTTCGAGGCCGAAATTCGGCTAAGTCCGACCAGAACCAAGAAGTTGGGTCCGGTTGGAACCAAGAAGTTGGGTCCGGTTGGAACCAAGAAGTTGGGTCCAAGTTCGAGGCCGAAATTCGGCTAAGTCCGGAGACCCAAGAAGTTGGGTCCGGCTGGAACCAAGAAGTTGGGTCCGGCTGGAACCAAGAAGTTGGGTCCGGTTGGAACCAAGAAGTTGGGTCAGGGTTGGAACCAAGAAGTTGGGTCAGGGTTGGAACCAAGAAGTTGGGTCCGACCAGAACCAAGAAGTTGGGTCCGGTTGGAACCAAGAAGTTGGGTCCAGTTGGAACCAAGAAGTTGGGTCCAAGTTCGAGGCCGAAATTCGACCAAGTCCGGGGGAACCAAGATGTTGGGTCTTTTCTGCGCGCGCAGCTGCAGTGCGCGCACCCGCATGGACGGGGAAACGTCCATACGGCTCGGCGTGGCGGTGAGACGGCTGCTGCCCGAGTGGGAAACAATTGCACCGGGGAAACAATCGCATGCAATCTTTCAAGTGCGAAACTTAACAAAAAAGGGTAATTGGGAGTAAAAAGACCGGATTTATCGAAAAACATTGAGCTGAATTTTGAGTACCAGAACGAAAAAAGTGCAACTGTCGCACTTTTTTTGTTCTGGTACATGAATTTCAGCACCCTACAATCGCCAGTTTAGCAGTTTTACCGACAAACTCAACAAATGTGAAACTCTCTGACCTCACCGAAGATGATGCAAATGTAAAACTTCACTAGCTTTTGGAATTTCGTGGAATTTTGCGGAGTTTTGTCAGTATTTGATAGATTTCTGTCTTTCCTGAGTCCATTTCGGCACAGACAATGCTGATTGTGGTAAAGTAAAGACCGCGCATATTTATTTACGAGGTATCAAATGCAATATTTAACAAAATAATAAAATATCGCCGAGAAACGTGCAAGTCTGCCTGTTTTTGACGGAGTTTCGGCGATCCTCAGCGGAATTTTGCAAATACTATGCCTAAATTAACACTGCAACTGCCTCTGGCTACTATTAGTAATATGCCATGATCAAAGTGCAACCAAACGGCCGTCAAAAAGGCAAAAATGAGCAAAACCTGAGCTGAATTTCGAGTACCAGAACAAAATATCTGCAACTGTCGCACTTTTTTGCTTCTGGTACCTAAAATTCAGCACCCTAAAATCACCAGTTTAGCAGTTTTTACGCATTTTTTTTGTAAATACAACTCATTTTATGTTTTTTAGGCCTCAATAAAGTAAATGGCATCGACATGGCCATTGAAGCAAACCAGAAATTGGCATTAAAAGGAAAAAAATCTTATAATAATCAATAATAGCTAAACAGAAATTGCAAATCGACTAAATCAGTCAAAAACTTTCTCTATTCTGGCTACCGGCCATCAACCCAGCTGACAAAGTGCACTGCTGCCAGCCGACGGCCCCATGCAAAACTGACCGGTTTGGCTGTGGCTCGTGTCTGCCGGCAGGCTGCTGCGCACGACAACGCCAGTCGGTCCCGACGCTTCCTTCCTTTTTGCTTCACTCCACCGCCCAACTTTTCACCTCCATCGCCGGCGGCTGTCCAACGCCAGCTATCTGCCAGCTAGCCCGGATATATCGGCTGATCACTCGCCTCTCTTTTCGCTAAACATTTTGTGCGTATCCTCCTGACTGCCAGCGGAGAGCTTCTTCTCTTTTGCAATGAACATCAGGCGATGTCGGCCAGACTGGACAGAGCTTTTTGTCTTTCTTCCTTCCTTCCTTTCGTCAAACTGAAAATAGATTGAATCGTCCGTGTCTTCTCACGTGTTTGTTTTTGCTTTCCAATGTCTAAAAACGCGAATCTTATCTTGTTTGTCGACTTTATTATCTGTGGTTTTCCAGTTAACTGACCATGGCCAAAATTGACAACGAAAACGAAGACCCCATCCAGCAAGATGAAAGTATGGACATCGACGTCGACGTTGGCAGCCCAGCAGGCCCAATCTACAAGGGCATGTGCAAGATGTTGTTCCCGACAGACCCCAATTTTGAGGAGAAATGGGCCAAGATTTGGAATGTGATGGAAGCGGTTTTGGCCGATCGGCCTGTTGATCGCGCTGATTGGAATGATGTTTTTATGTGAGTCACCTATATTTCTTTCATTATATATATCGAAAGTGCCATTCCAGCCACATCTACCAGCTCTGTAACGCGATCGAAACCCAAACCGCCAACGAATTCTACGATCGCGTCCGCAAAGCCATCGAACGCCACATCGATGGGGTCTATGAAATCCTCGCCGCGCTCAGTGATAAGGACTTCTTTCACGAATTTCATGTTCAATGCGCTAAGATTGAGAAGATTTCAAAGTATTTGAATACGCTCTTGGGGTTTGTTTGACTTTTTCAATGAAAATATATATAAAAATCCATATTTTTGGTTAAAAATATATATAAAACACAACAGTTTCAGCCATCTCAACCAACACATCGAACACAACGCCCGTGAATTGCACCTCTTCGCCCTTATCCATGATACTCAGCCCAGCAAACGTCCATTGATGCATGTTGATCAGTTGATAACGACCCTATGGAGGGAGAAGATCCTCGACACCTCGGTCTGTCGCATTGCGAACATTGTTTTGGACCAATTTGACTACCATCGAGCAGGGAAGCCCGTTGAGAATCCGACGAAGCTCAAGGAAGTCATCCAGTATTTCATCGATGCCGATGAGAGCCCCTTCGATGCTGCGGTGCCATTTGGAGTGACGTTGAATCATCGGAAACCCAAACTTAGTGTAAGTCTTTCGATTTCCAACATTTTAGACCACTTTTTATATATTCCCCTTCAGCTCTACCACTCCGGCATCGAAAAACCCCTCAAAAAGTCCTGCTTCAAATACAATAATCAAAAACTCCAAGAATGGTCTTCCATCACCAGCAGCATCGACTACATCAACAATGTCGCCGAATTGATGGAATCCGAGAAGAACTTTGCCAATCTGATCCTCCATCCGACAACCAGTGATGCCATTGAGACCTGGGTCGCCGAAACGCTTGTCAATGATAAGATTATTGACTCGAAATTGTCGTTCCGGGACCAGATGACGAGGGAAAACTTCAATGAGGCTCATTTGAAGCGGTGTTTCAACGTTTTGAAGCTCATCCCGAACGGTGTTGACAATCTGTGCCACGATTTCGGTGCTCACATGGCCGAGATTCTCGCTGCCGACGTCGAAAGCAATGCCAATGATCCGAAGCTGTTTGTGACGGCCTGTTCGGCGCTTTGTGAGCGGTTTTCCGGGATTGTCAAGCGGGTGTTCTATGGGCATAGAGATTTCACAGCTGCTGTTGAAAAGGTGCGTTTTTCCATCGAGTTTTTACTATTACAAACTATTACTGGCATTATGTCAAGTGCAAAACTTAACAAAAAAGTGCATTTGGAAACAAAAAAGACCGATTTTATCGAAAAACATTGAGCTGAATTTCGAGTACCAGAACGAAAAAAGTGCAACTGTCGCACTTTTTTTGTTCTGGTACATGAAATTCAGCACTCTAAAATCGCCAAGTTGGCAGTTAGAACGCCGAATACACCAAAATTGTAGCCTCCACATCTTACTTAAGACTTTGCAAATGCAAAAGTTCACAAATATTAGAGGAAAATGGAAGTTTTGCTGAACTTTACCATTTCTGAGCGGAGTTTCTTATCCAATGCCAGTTTCAACAAATTCATGCCTCTGGCAATTACTGGCATTATGTCAAGTGCAAAACTTAACAAAAATAAGTAATTGGGATCAAAATTGCGTTTTTTAGTAAAAAAAATGGTTAATTGAAGACATTTCAGGCAGTCCGAACGACCGTCAACCTCAACATCCCCGGCCAGATCAAACCCGGTGATAAAGTCGCCCGTTTCGCTGATCAATACCTCCGAAAACCGCCAACTTCTGAAGACGACGCCCAACTCGACAACTTCGCGACCGTCCTCAAGTTCATCACTGACAAGGAGCAGTTCGAAAAGACCTACCAAGTACTTCTGGCTAACCGTCTTCTCGGTCGTGTCACAGCCAGCGTCCCACGCGAAATGCAGGCCATCGAAAAGATGCGCGGAATCTGCACTGCCGAGTTCGTCCAACGCTGTAATCGAATGTGTTTGGATGTCGAGCGCTCTGCCACTGAGAACATCGAATTCAAGAAACACCTGGAGCGCGAACCCAAGAAGCCGACCTTTGACGATTCCAAACAGGCCCCAATCGATATTACCATCCTCCAAACCGGGTCTTGGCCACTGCAAATCGGCAAGGAAGAACACGGCCCAGCCACGCCGCTGTATCTGATTGACACGCTTCAATGCTTCACGAATCACTATACAAAGCTACACAGTGGACGTCAACTGAATTGGGCTCCATCGCTGTCGACTGTCGATGTCCGTCTGACATACTTGGAGCGACCGTACACCATCACCATGACGGCTATCCATTTCGATATTCTCATGTGCTTCGAAGACGTTGACGTGTATTCTGTTTCTGATTTGGGGATGAAAGCAAAGTTGATGCCCGACTTTTTGAAGCGGTATGGCAAGGCTTTGGTGGATAACAGTATTTTGATCATGTCCAAGCCTGTGAGTTTCCTTTAAACATATTTCAATTTGTTTTCAATCTAATTTCAGGATGACTGGTCCCCCGAAACCCTTATCTCGCTCAACCACGACTTCAACCGCAAAAACAACAAAATGCGTCTGCCAATACCGATGACCAACCGCCCCCTCAAGCATGACATCCGTCCCGAAGTCACTGGAGACCAGTCCGATGCGAATCGCCAATATCTTGATTCCATCATTGTCAGAGAGCTCAAACGACTCAAGATGGTCAAACACGGTGATCTCTATCCCGATGTATCGAAGATTGTCAATGATCGGTTCGTCATGACGAATATCATCTTCAAAAAGTCCATCGAATCTCTGATTGATCGTGGATACGTCAAGCGTGGAGAAGCAATGGACGAGTATCACTATATTGCCTAGGGTTTTAAATACTAATGTAATTACTAATTCGGGCGTTTTTCGCAATATCCCGTGAACCAACTATCCAAAATGCATTGTTTGTATACATGAGATTGACATTTATTTGGTCTAAGTCACTTTAATTGATACCGATTGATTACATAAAGATTTTATATTAATTTTGGGGGGTTTTAAGCTCGCTCGTTCCTAAGGATGAAGTAGGAGATAACAAAGCCAATGGCGGCGGTTAATGGCGTCAAAGAGGACGCGGCGTTGCCTCCTTTCTTTTGGTCGGGATTGCAGACCTCGGCTGCCGTCGGAGCGGGCTTATAATCCTGGGATCGTTTTACCAGGCTGTCGATATCGGTGACAGGGCCTCCACTAATGGAGCCAGTAACGTCTTCAATATCGGTATGGTACTTGTCGTTGACGAGAGGCCAATAAAGAAATTTGACATAGTTGTTGCCGGTGGAAGCATTCTTCCAGAGCTCTACAGTGACGCAAGAACTGTAATGCGGGTATCCGTCTTGGTTGTAGTTGGTTCGGCTGAAGCCAAGGGCGGAGAAGAGCGATGCGACGGTGGTGTCGTGCTGAAATGGCATTAATTAGGTAATGTTTAGAAATTTGCAGTCTTACGGCAGAATAAATGTAATACTTCAAACGGTTAAAGAAACCGCAATCAGCAGCCTTCGGATCTTTGTAACAGGCCCACTTCTGTTGCAAGTGTCCGATAATGGACCAGAGAAGAGTGCCGCCACGGACTTTTGGGACTTCAATGGCCATGTCAATGCCATTTACTTTGTTCAGACCTGAAAACACATTCATAAAATAAAGTGTATTTGCAAAAATGGTGCGTAAAAACGGCTAAATTGGCGATTTTAAAGTGCTGAATTTCAGGTACCAGAAGCAAAAAAGTGCAACAGTTGCACGTTTTGCGTTCTGGTACTCGTAATTCAGCTCAATATTTTTGCGAAACTCGGTCTTTTTACTTCCAAATACCCATTTTTGTTGAGTTTCACACTTGGTATAATGCCAGTAGTTGCCAGAGGCATGTTGAAACTGGTATTATGAAACTCCGCTTGAAAGTGGCGAAATTCCGCAAAACTTCCATTTTTCCAACGAAGACCCAAATTATTGTAAAGTTTTGTCTTTGCATCATCATAAGTAAGATGTGAAGGCTACGATTCTGTTGTATTTGGCGTTCTAACTGCCAAATTGGCAGTTTTACAGTGCTGAAATTCAGGTACCAAAACGAAAAAAGTGCGACAGTTGCACGTTTTGCGTTCTGGTACTCCAAATTCAGCTCAGGATTTGCTTGTTTTTTTTTTCTCGAATAAACCCTTTTTGTAGCGTTTTGAGATCAATTCTACAAAATAAAACGCTTTCAAACCCATATCAACCCAAAAACCAACCAAGTCCATTATTCCACTTGTCTGCCAGATCATTGATCTCCGTAATCTTATCATAATAAGTTGTGTTTCCGGTTGTTGCTGTAGCCCAGGCAGGCAACGTCAAATTGTTTGTTTGCTAAAACCAACTCATCATTTCCAATCTCACAACCACTTCCACCGAAACCAACCTCAATGAAAAGTGCATCTGCAACGATCCACAAGTTAGACGGAGTCACAGTAGTCCCCGTATTCTTGGTCAAATAGGCAAAGAAGTCAGCTTCACTTTTTTGCAGGGCCAAATACTCATCGCTTTTTTCGATCTCTGCCCAAAGTTGATCGTAATAAGGGCAAGTACGGTCGGGGTTCAGCGTGTAATCGACGTTATCGTCGATTGTGTGGATGGCAATTGGCACCCAGAATTTGCCGGCCGCGTTTCTCGGCCATTCCGGGATGTGCGGAACTTGGTCTTGGTCGCCGTCGGGGTACATGCCGATCAGATTCGACATGGCAGAAATCAAAGTACGGTTGACATCGGTGGATCGGACGTAGACTTCATGGTTTTTGTAATCACCGCTCAAGAACTTGAGCGTATCGACGTAGCGTTTTCGCAAATTCTGGCCCAGATCCACGTGTTGTTGCATGCCAAGGGCGGATAGCTGACCCCAGCCTTGAGGCCAGTCTTTTTCCTGATACTGGTCATTCGGGAAAGTTTCAGTTGGAGAACGGTCGCCATGGCGCCACACAGCTTGGACGAAGATCAGCTCATCAGAGGGGGTGTCAAATACGGTATCGGCGGCCAGCGCTGAGGCCAAAATGGCCGCTGCCACCAAAAGTAGATAAAGTTTCATGGCTAAAACGTCAAAATTTAAAAGAAAGTAATCTATTTTCGCACAGTAAAACCAAAACAAAACTCGTCCAAAAGCACAAAAATTGGAGGAAGCAAAAGCTGATTAAACAGAAATCGACTCTACCCATCGATGCTCGGTTTAAATGAATGAAAAGCGCTCGTGAACTTTGTTTGCCAAGATCACGCCGACCCGGTGATTCTAGCCGAGAAAGTTGGGCAAAAAACTAAAGCAAATTGATCAAAAAAGACTGAAAAGTCGCAGCGGTTTACTTGTTTAGCTCGCCGGAAACTGTCTGAACGTTCAATTTTATGTTTAAAAAAAAGGGTCAAACAAGCTGATGTTTGTCTAGATGCTAGCTAGCAAAAAACACGAACATCATGGCTGTCTGAAAAGTTCAACATGGACCATGGAAGCCAAAACTATAAATTACTTTTAATAGCGGTCAAAAACACAGGACTGGCCGCCGTGAAGTCGAATTCCATTCCCATCGTCCGGAACTGATAACACTGATTTTGATCTGTTTTCTTTCCACTTTCGACTTTCTCCTTTGCGACGGTGATTTAATTCCAGCTTTGCTTAAAGTGCGATAATCATTGTTATCAGTGTTCTTTCAGGAAGATCATGGATGAAAAAATCGGTCTTTCTTCGTCAGTGCATGCTGAACTTACATTAGGCCAATTTTTAGTTTTGTATAAAAAAAGGTGAGAAGCAGTTGCGCAAACATCATCCAATAAACATCAGTGTAAATAACTGCCAAGTGCTCTCACTTTGCAGCTTCTTCAAAGCTAAAAATCAAACTCCAGCGGAATACACTGAGAAAAAAATAATTACATTTGGCGCTTTCGTTACAATTTTGTTATGCAAATTCACAATTACGCGCATTTGCGTTACAAATTGTAATGCTGATCAGAATTACATTGCATGCATGGAAAAGTGCAATGCGGATTTGATTGTGCGAATGCGTTTTTGGTGCAATCTGAATGTAATTTTATGTAATTTTGAAAAAATTGACAAGCGCCGATTGTAATCCCGCGCGTTACTCTCGGTAACGGAATTGTAACTATTTTTTTCTCAGTGTAGCGTAACTGTCAGGCTTATTTTCACCATTATTTTTATCGGAGAAAAGTGTCTTCAGACAGGATCAGCTGTGATTATGCGATTATCTTTTTGCGTCGCATGAATTTCACGCTTGTGTAAGCCTGAGGGGGCTATTGTGTGATAGTCAATTTCCACGTATATTGCAATCTCAATGATGTGACAACTGTAATTTTGTCAATGACAAGTGAAAGTTACTTCATTCCGTATATGTCCATTGCATCCTTCAATTTGCAGTTTAACATTTTTTACATTAAAATGTCAGGCTCTTTAATGTCTCCTAACCAAACTGCAAAAACAATCGATAAAAAGTTAAAACCCATGAAAAAGCACGTTAATAATTTAAGAATCTCAATTTCAAAAAAGAATGTGTAAAAGAAATAACACATAACGCCAATAAACATCCAAATATTAATGATAAACGCATAAGCAAAACAATATATATTGTGACTTTTGCGATTGACCAAACAGAAACTATGGTTGATAAACATTGATTCATGAGTGTTGTGATTTTTGAATGCGCGCTCTAATTGGTGCTTTAGTTCATACGAGAATACATCCACATTGACGCGAATAGTGATACTGTAATTAAAATTTTTTCTGTGAAATTTGTAATCAAACTAAGTTTACCGATGATGAAATTCTTTCAGAAACTGTTTAAGATAAAGTACAAAATCATGATAATCCCATGGATTCAAGTCAACGATTTCGGCAAAGATCTGCACCTGCGTGATATCCTCATGAATGAGACGTTTCACTTGGCTCCATGAAATCTTTCCGCCACGTATGGAAAGTCGACGATAGTTTCCGCAAATATATGGAACGACTGCTTCAAACTGTTGAACAGACTTACAGTTTATGGTCAATGTATCAGTAACAAAAATCGGGATCTTGTTCGTAGTAATTGTATTAGTCTGCAGAACAGATTGCCAAGTCGGATAAAAGGTAAAGGCTCCATCTAAAGCGTACCGAAACCACTTTAATGAAAATTTAAATATGTTGAAATATCGTTGTTTTTGCAATGCATCACGAATAACGTCGTCGTTGCTTGCAATGTACACTTGGTCGCGTTCTATCATGCGAGAACGGCGGATTTGTATGACTTTGGGACAAATTTTATATAGATTGCTCAATTCTGGAACAGGCGCAAGGTTGATGATGCGCTCTTTGAAGGCGTACGGAAGTGTTGTAAAGGGTATGGTTTCAATTTCTAGTGGAATGTTATCATCAAGAATGATCTCATCAAAAGAATCGTCATTTACATCAATAAATTCAGTCATACTTAATTATGTAGGATCAAATGCAAAACTAGAAAACTACGACAAGATTGAGTTCAGCAACGTCAGCAATCGAAAAGCTGCGCGCAAGTGTCGCTTCCGTGAAATGTCCAACTGCTTTCGCGTTGTTGCTATTCATAACGGATCGATACCGGCACTAATTTGTGCCAGACATTCATTTGAATTTGCTAAAGACCGAATGGGCTGCACTGTATTCTCAAATCAGACATATTTTACATTTGCGTTATCTTAAATAAGATGTAGAGACTACGATTCTGGTGTCTTCGGCGTTCTAACTGTGCCAACTTGGCGATTATAGGGTGCTGAATTTCATGTACCAGAACAAAAAAAGTGTGACAGTTGCACTTTTTTCGTTCTGGTACTCGAAATTCAGCTCGAGTTTTTCTTCAACTTTGCTGCAAAAAACCTTATTTTGCATCGTTTTGAAGTCAATTTTGCCTACTGAAATGCCTGCAAGCCCAAGTCAATCCAAAGAAATCATGCACATTTTCTGTAACTAAGTCAATAATAAGCAAAAGTATTCTTTATTCCTGAGTTCAATATGAATCACCATGGTTGTACAAGCAATGAAAAACATGTTTCACAAAAAGCCTCCCGCGGGAAAGGCTTTCACCCCTTTTAAACAAACTTCAAGTCTTTAACCCAACATCATGTTAATTTGAATTTTACATTTACATCTAATCAATAGGTTCATTTTCCAATTCTTCTTCCAAAGTGATTGACAGCGTATCGATGACGGACCCTTCGTAGTCAATATCTGATGCCATGTACCTCGGAGTGGGCATAGCGGCAATATTCTGGCACTCATCACCACCGTAACCAAGATCGCAACTGCAGGAATAGTGCTTATTCGGCCAGCGATGGTAGTCACAGCCATATTCGGGACCGGATTTCGGGAATTTCCGAACACAGCGGCCGTGGGCGTTGCATCTTTGAATGTCGCATCTAAAAGTTTTCTTATTTTTGGTTGAAAAGGTATGGGGGAACTTACTGTGCCGATTTCTCAACAGTTCTGACAACATTCGGGCCAAACTCGTTCATCATGTAAAGCTTCATGTTCTCACACAGATCACCAATCTTATTAATAGTACTCCACAAAATCAGACCCTGAATATCGAAACCTGCGGCAAAACTTAGGGAGAGGCATTGATCGGACTGAAAAATAATCGATATTTTATTGATTTTAGTGAAAATGACAGTCAATCGATAGAAAATTGATTTTTCGAAAAAGTGAAAACCAATCGATAAATTATTGAATTTTGGAAAAGTGAAAACCAATCGATAAATTATTGAATTTTTAGAAAAGTGAAAACCAATCGATAAATTATTGATTTTTTTGATAATTGAAACCTATCAATAAATTATTGACTTTTGCAATTAAAAAAAACTGAAAAACAATCAATAATGTATTGATTGGTTCAAAAAATCTAAGCAAGCCAACCTTATTGTAAAAATTATCCAAACTAGAAGTCCCATCAAGCTTGTAGATAATTTTGCTGTACGGAAATATCGGAATCCGCCACCCCAACAATTCCCGAACCATTACAGCTTCATTGATTCGCGCAAACGTGTACCTCTGTCGCCACTGTTCGTCCATTTTGATGGCATCATAATAGTAAATCGACGGAAACAGTGCATTGCTTTCACTGTACAGCCAATAAAGTTGATCATTCGCGTCATTATGGGCATGAGCGCATGCTGGGAACTCTGATGCATTCCTTCCAGCATCGTAATTGCACATGGTATAATCATAGAAGCCGACATACGCATGTGGGCGGAGCTTCCGAACGGCACGGATTGTGCGAGTCATGAATTTCCGGGCTGCAGCGTTGAATTCATCCGTGGCTATCAACTTGGCCAAGCGTCGAGAGACTCCGGGAAACCTTTCCTGGACGTATTTGATGGACTCCTCCTGGTAGATTCGGCGATCGGCCCAATTGAGCCCCCAAACAGGGCGCCAAGCTTCATAGTCAATAACCAATGGACCGTCGAAATTCGGATTTGGAACCATTTTTTCAATATCGGAACGCACTTTTGCAAGGTGTTCGGTCAGATTATTTCGCTGCAAAACAAGCTGATGTCAGTTACTGTATGAAAAAAGTGCGCTTTGCGCGCAAACTGTTTGATTAGACGCGCGTTTGGTCAAAAAAGCGCATTGTTAAGCAAATTCCAGAACCAGTCAGACGTTTGACAATGTTTGTAACATGGAATCTCACCTGGGGAAGCCCACCATTGCGGACCGCAGTGATGTTATACTTGAGAGGGCTCGTGGACTCGACGGTTGCGTCAATAGCTGGATACAAGCCAAACATGCTCTCGTACAGCGTGACAATCTTGTCACCGATGAAGCGTTGGTCGACATTGGTGATGATGTCATACTCTTCGGGGTCTAAATGGACTTTTTTGTGGCAGACTTCGGAGGGGATGTTCCAATAGACCTAGAAAACGTCTTATTAACATCAAACTTTCACTTTTTTGATGTAATTAGTTCAAATTAGAGAGAAAGTCATACCTTAAACCTCGTAATACCATAGCCAATAGAAAACGGGTCCATCCCATTAACTTTTAAGCCATTTAAGACAAGTAGAAAAAGTAATCTTTGAAGTATCATTTGGCGTCAAAACAAGTAGAAAACGCGGATTAGCGCCTTCAGAACCGGAAACAAAGACGAATCTTAGCAGGATGAGCAAATGCAAATGCAAGCGCAGCCACAGGGCAGGAAGGACTACAATACAATATCCACGAAAAATATCACGCTTTATGAAAGACGACTGTGGACTGTGTTTACGCGGGTAAACATGAATGAGTACAATCCTCCGCCTTCATGTATGGGATGGTCTCTGAACGGTGGCTTTTTATTTGGAAGAAAATGGGCGTAATTAGCGATACGGTTTGGAAATGGGCGTTTAAGGAGTTTCAAATGTCGGAAAATGGCGATATTTGCTATACAATGAAGGGTTCGTGGAAGTTTTTGCAAAGTTAGAGCGTCAAACGGCCAAATTGTTGTTAGTGTTTGTTACATACACTCATTCGCGATTGTAAATCAGTCGTAAGGACAAACGTAAATGACCCTTGGCACAGGAAAGTTCGGTTCTAGTTTCGAAGGCCCCCGATTGAACCAGACGTCCACTTTTTTCGAGCCTCTCATAATCCGTCTCGAAAGGTGCCAAAACATTGCCCCAGCGCTCTTCACTAGCGAAACCAACCTCGTGGTCGTGCCCTAATCTAATCCGAACCGCGCATAACAGGTGTCGTCGGCTCAGATAGGGTCCAATACCGACTTTGGTTTCCCCTATCGCGCTTCCTTCCGTACACAAAACTACTACTCTTACTACCTTCTTGGCCTATGTTCGCAGTCCGTAGGGAACGAAACAAGGAGGCAAAATGATGGGGTGTCTCTCGTCTCGCGCACCTCCTCACCTTGTTATAGCCTATCTCTATCGGTACCCAGTGGCGCAGGCCCTCAGGCAACTTCCTGCGCGAGTCTTGGACCAAGCACAGCTGACTTTTTTGCGCTAGACCGTTATACTGTTCGCTGGAATTGGAATTCGGTGTGTCATTTGGGTGCAGGTAAAAAACGCCTGTCAAAAGGGTGGAAACTCCTGCGAGACTGATGGATGTCGACTTGTTTGTTGCCTTAGGGCTTTTTAAACAGCATGAACCATTTTTTACATTATAGACTGTTAAATTGTGGCTGTCTCGTGGCCAGGAGTGATAAAAAATAACGGTGTAATGGGAGTCACGTGTATTTCCGGAAGGCAGCTAGTAAAAGTGACTCATTTGAGGGTCTATTGGCCTTCCGGAAGTTTAGATCTTTGAATTAATTGACCTTTTTAGATACTTTGATTTTTGTTATTTTTGATTATTTTTGCAAAAAAAGGGCAAAAATTTATGTGTAACGAATGTCACGTTTATTTCCGGAAGACAATTTGAGGGTTTATTGGCCTTCCGGAAGTTCAGATTTTTGAATAATTTGACTTTTTTACAACTTTTGATCTTTGTTTTTTTGATCTTTTTTAGCCAAAATTCTACTTTTACAAATAAAAAAATTTTCGCGTCAAGACAAAAAAAAATTTCTGTTTATTTTATAAAATCCAAAGCTTCAAAAAGTCGCTAACAACAGTTTCACGTTATAATAGTCGTCCAAATCGCTCAGAATGATAGTAAAAAACACTACAAAAGACGCGACAAACAAAGGCTTGTTTTCAACTGTAATCATTTCCCACAAAAGTGAAAAGCCGAGCGCTTTCACGATGACGGTTCTTCGGTTTTTAGCTTCCCTTCAAACCAACACCAACGTCAAACAGTTTCTCTTAAGACTCTTCCGCGACAGCCTACAATACAATGGCGTCGTCGCGGGAAGTTTATATACATACAGATCTATCGTCCAACAATGGAGCCGTCTATGCACACAGTTGGACATCAACGCCCATTGGGGATTGTCCGGAGCTCATTTTCATTTCATTTTCAAAGATCTGTTACGGACTCGGTTTGGGATAAGATGGGATCGGATTTGATTTGTGACGGCATCGGATTCATAACCTTGACATTGAAGTTTGAAGTTAGGCGCCGCCATCCGGTTGAAGCCGTATGGACTTGGTTTTTTGCATGAGGCATCGCACGAAGAGGGATCCGATTTGGACGACCAGGCTGAGCGTGCAGATTAGGGCCGTCAAAAATAGGAGACTGACAATGCCGTAGCTGGATTTCTTCAAACAACCAACATTGAAAACGGTTTTCGTGCCGACGGGTCTGAAATAGAATTAAGCGGCTTAAAACTTTTAAAAACACCAAAAAACCGGACTTGGTAATAATTTTGTTATGATTGGCTGTAGTGAAAAATTCAAAAGTACACGTTGCATTCGGCTTGAATTCGGTGATATCGTTCAAGTCCGCGTCTGGAGGCGCGTGAGTACAGCAAAATGACGGGGCAAAGGGCAGTTGCATGGCGTTCTTCATGTTCACCGTTTCCCGCCAATCTGGAAGTAGCATAAACGCTAAATGTTGATCTTTATTAATGGGAGACTTTGATTTGATTTTTGCGTTCAGCAAATATTCCATCGGCGTGTAAACCCCGCAGCATTGAATCTAAAAACAATTTTTTATTGTCAAAAATTGAAAAAAATACAGTACATCGCCATGAAAAGAAGTCAAAACCTCATGCAATAAACTCTCATTATGCTGTTGAAGCCTATGCAACGCATACACATACGCATTTGCGTGGTTATCGTAGAATCCGAGGTTATCGTCTGGGAAATCCATCAAATCCCGCGCAATTAAAGTGATCGGAATGGTAAAAGTAAAGCTTAAAATAATCATGGTAGTTTCGGGGAAGTTCACCAGACAACAATTGCGGGATTTAGTCGTCCATCGCTTGATGGTGACCCCAAACATGTAGAAATGGGTGCATGTTGTGACGATGCCATAGATGAGGATGGTGGAGTAGAGGTAGGAGAGGTTTTCGTTCATCTGGTTTGACAAAATGAGTCAAATATCCAAAATTGGAATTAACAAACCTTGGATTTCAGCTGTTTCATCACCTTATCGTCCCCCAAAAGGTCCCTAACCGCATCGACTTCCAAAAAGTGATGAATTCCTCGGTCTTTCGTCCTCGAAATTGCAATGCCAATGGAAATGTAGACAAAGGATAAAGACAATTGTGTGAAATCGATCATTAGAGCGGCAAAGGAATCGAAGTTCGCTTGCGGGGGCATGGCTACAGTAGCTTTGACTGGCGAAGGCCAAATGTGGCCTATTAAAAGAAGAAAGAAAGAAATTTGCACAATCGGTTTATTCAATCCAAAAATATCAGTATCTTATCAGTTATCAGTGATGGCATTCAAAGCTTGGCAAAATTCGGAGGGGGCTGTTTGTTGAAAACGGCCAGGGCAGCCTTCGGAATGTCTTCGGTCATCAGCTGAGACATGTTCCAATTGGCGACAAAGTTCAGCGAGTCGGTGACGGAATGGTCGCGGGAGTAGTTCAGGATGACCTTTGTGCCCTGGATGGCCACAGGGGATTTGGAAGCAATGGAGATTGCGAGCTTTTCGCAGCCTTTGATCATGTCGTCGCGGTTGTCGTAGACTTTTGAGATGAGATCTGGAAAATTCAACGATTGTTGACTTTTTTTCAATAAAATTTATATTACCGTGTTGCAGGGCCTCTGTTTCATCAAAACGACGCGCGGTTAGGGCGATTTCGCGGACCCAGGACTCGTTACCGCAGATTTTGGGCAGACGGTTCAAAGAGCCTGTGTCGGCGGCCATGCCAATGTCGACTTCCTGAAACGACATCGCTAAAAGCAATCTTTAAAGATGAAGTGACACACCTTGATGCAGAAAACAGTCTCCGAGCAGGCAACCCGAATATCACAGGCCGTAATCAGATCAACACCGCCGCCAATGCAGCTTCCGTGGATAGCCGCAATGACCGGTTTCGGACAGTCCTCAATTGCCTTGAAGGCCGCTTGATAGGAGACAATCTTTTCCCTGAAGCGTCGCGCACGACGAGCCGGATCGTCACTGGAGTCAGTCGGAGTTTGAAGGATGTCCTGGCTGTCCTTCAGATCCAATCCGGCGCAGAAGGCCTTTCCATTGCCGCTGATAATGATAACCCGTGTATCTGGGTCGGTCGCCAAGAAGTTGAAAACGGCACCGATTTCCTGCCAAAGATGGCCATTGAGAGCGTTACGCTGGGCAGGACGGTTGAGCTGGACATTGGTAACAAACGGCGCCAATCGCATCACAATCAGATGCTCGAAGTTCTTCATAGCTGGATATTGCGCCAGGGTGGACAACTAATCAGTCAGTCAAATCGAGACGAAAAAACAGCCACGACAAGTCAGTCGGGCGCGGCACGGACGGTAATGAGTGCCTACGGGGGTGGGGACACGTAAACTGATTTGCGTGTATTGATGCAAATTGACTACACTACCACTACGGACGAATAAGTCGTTTGATAGGACACTACAATGATTGAACCTTGTGCATTTCTTGTTTTTTGTGTTGTAGTGTTGCCTTTTGCAGTCAATGTTGATCAGCAGTGGGTAATTATCAAAGAAGCTAAATAGCCAATCAAATCAAAATTTAAATTTGCAATCAGTCGTATTATTTTGTACACTAATAGACACATCCACATGAGTTTTCCGACCGCCTGTCGTAGGATCATCATTTTGCGAACGACGGTACACAGAGCGTTCAGCTCTTTGAAAAGGAAGGCGGACAACCCGCGACAGAGTGACGGCTGGCAGACAACGAGAGACGCGCGCTTTTTTAGTGTGTTTTGGGGGGTGGCCCGCGTACGACATTTGGTAACTATAAAAATTTCTAAAAACTACTGGTTTTATATCATTGTAGCTATGTTTCCTTTTCTTACTTGTAAAACTGTAGTGCAATTAGTGAATTTGGAAACTAAATTTCCTAGATAACCGTTTATTCTTTTAATATTTGTATTCAAGTGCGATCAACACGACAGAAAATGTGACATTTAATGATTATATATCTTAATCAGTTCCGTTTCGTCGTTGTCTGTTTCGCCTAGCTGCGTCATCTTCGGTAGAGCTAAACAAGCTCCACAAGCCATAAGCAGCGATTCCTGCAGCGGCACCCAGTGCCACAGCTCCAACTCCAATTTCAATCGCCGATAATCCGTCCTCGTTGTTTGGTTTCGTAGCATTGCTGTTTCCAAAACTCGCACGTTGAACCACTTCATTATTCTGTTTTGATTCATTGAAGATATACGAATAATCAGTCATCCGTTTATCGGTTTTGCACGCGCACAACCAGGCAAAGTGTTGACAATTCTTTTTGAAAAGGTCATAATCATAGTTTTCATAATGTTTATTCACTAATTTGTTAGCGATTTGGCATATTTCACTTGGCGTACGGCGTTCGATGGCGTGAACCTGTAAAACGAAGCAATAGTGGTGGAATTAATTTAACAGCTTACCACAATTCTCAGTTCTTGACCTTCTCCGATAAAGTGATCAATGTGATCAATACGCGGCAATGCGCTCGTCTTTTTCTCGGAGAAATCGTATTCCGCGCCAGGACTGACATGAGCTACTTTTGAGCCTCCAAGGTAAATCCCTTCGTGCGAAGCTGGTAAGTTGTAATTCATGTTTCTTTGAAGGTGATCACCACGATTTAAATAATCATCAGGGCTGTCACGCCAGTTTGATGGAACTCTTCGAATGCGATACGGATACTTTCTAGTAATTGAACAGTTTTAATTTTACGCAATTATCAAATTGCCATAAAAAAGTTAAACTCACTCATCAAACTGCCCATTTTCAAAGCCCTCTTTTTTCAAGTTAGCGTATTCTAAAGCTTCACCTACAGAGCGAAAACTTTTTTTTTCAATGATGTTTTTATTGTAGCAACTATCAGATGTTATCAAATAATAGTTTCTATAGCGTTCATTAGCCACGAGGTACACATCAACTGCCCTCCACGTTTCGACAATAACAAATGCCATCTGCTGACCGGTGCCGTTGACTTTGAAGTAGATTCTTTCAACTTCATTGTAGTCTTCAAATACATCCGAGACAAAATCTTTAAACTGTTGTTTAAACTTGACCATGGTGACCGATGAATCCAAATAGCGGTAATACCAGTTTTTATCGCCGTTTTATTCCAACAAACGACCAAGTCTAAAAGCAAAAGTAAACAATTTTGAACACACCCCGTCCATAAAAAACACGAAACTCGTGATTATTCGTTGTGATAAGGTTGAGTGTTGACTGATAGATTGACTTTTAGAGGTATCGATAGTATGGTTCCTATGTCGTGGAACACTCTGCAGAACTTTAACGTTCTGAACAGCCATAGTCCATTTTGACTTGCTGATAATGATAAGCATTTGAACTGACTCGGAAAAAGTAAGAAAAAACAAAGAAAAAGATCACATATTCAGATAAGCCACAAATTTTAGCACAGTAATGATGATTGTGATCACGTGAAACCAATGGAAACCTTTGTAAAATCTGAATTCGTATGAGTTCGTAACACACTTACTCGTCCGAGTGTCTAGTTACAGAATAATAAGTATTTTGTAAGGAAAGTCAATCCAGGCACTAGTTTTTTAAACATTCAACTTCGCATATGTACATTTTATTTACATCAATATAAAGGTCCAATAAATAAGTCAGTGTCAATGGTAAGTAATCTTCAGTTCATCACTGTACAGCCACCCGGGATTACAATTACGACGTAGCATTTCCAACGCGATTATTGCTCTTGTTCCGAGATTCTTCCTCTTTTTCTTCATCGGGCCACACAACTTTCATCATTTGGTAGACAAATGTAGCGCCAATAGCGACAATGCCGACAGCTGAGGCCGTCTTGGCCACCTTGTCTATGAGTTGCTGACCATCCGACATGATTTCATCGTCAATGGCACAGAGGGACGCGAAATGTTGGCAATTCTGCCGCAGGATGTGGTAGGCCTTCTCGCCATGACGGGCATCGACGAGTCTTCGAGCGATTTCGCAGGTTTCTTCGGGGGTGTGGCGCTCGATGCAGTGGACCTGAAGAATGGGCATATTTGAAGGGGGTGGATTACGGTAGGTTGAACTTACCACAACACGAACAGGCTGCTCGGGATATCTGACAAATCGCTCGATTCTATCAATCCGAGCCAGTGCTTCGTTCTTCCCGCCTCCAAGCAGCAAAACAACGCCATCGGCAGTGTCATTCTCCGGATTGACATGCGCCACCTCGCCATTGCCGAGATAGATGCCTTCATGGGAGGCTGGGATCCCGGTCTGGAGGTTCCTTTGAATATGATCGCCAGGATTCAGGTATCTGTCGGGTTTTTCGAGGCACTTTTCAGGGAGTTGGCGGACGCGGAAGGGGTAGGAACTGAAAAAAAACAGCTTTTTATATATATTTTTCGACAAAAACAACCAACCTTCCGAAATTGCCCTGCTTGAACTCCTCAATCCGCCGATAAACATAATCCCTAGCCTCCTCGATACTGTTGAACCGCTTCCTCTCCAATACGTAATCATTGTAGCAGTCCTGGGATCGAACCAGCGGGGCATATCGGTGGCGTTCATCGGCGATAAGATAAGTTTCGAAGAACTTTTTGACGCTCATAACGACGAAGCAAAACTGCTGATCCGTGATGCTGGCTTTGAAGAATCGCTTGATAAAAACATCATCCGAGGTGGGGAAGACACTATCGACGTAGTTTATGAAGGATTCGGCGTCCATAATTGGGGGATTGGGGAGATAAATATATAAAAATAGGAATACGGGTAGCGATAGGCAAGTTTGTGTGCACTGTGTTTGCGTCGTCGTCACAAGATGTGTGACTCACTACGACACGCAGCTGAGTGAGAGAGCTGTCGAAATCTGTTCGCTCTCTGTTTTTGAACGGCGGCAGCCGGCTGGCTGGTTCAGTTTTTTTTTGAAGAACGCGGCAATCAGGCGCTTTTTGGTGATAATTATTTTTGGCCGTTAACGAGGATCTCTTATCTTTCAGTTTTTGGTTTAGTTGCGTCAATTTGCATGGCATTTTATTGTCATTGACGGTACTGTATGTGGTGTGCGTTTTGAACTGTTTAATGGCGTTTATAAAAATGATGACAAATGTTGGGAAACCTATTAAAGTCATATATTTGTATGAACAGTTTATGACGACTTTTTAGTAATATACTCATATTGGGTCCGAACCGTCGAATCTTTCGATTCCATATGGGTCAAATTCGAAAATACAGTGAAATCATCGCTTGTCGGAATGAGTGCCGTTGATCGGCCCCACACGTCGCAGCCATTTGTGATGAGATCGTCGGCTGAAATGGCTTTTCAATAATTAGAGGAAATTCCAATCGTGCCGCAGTTTATTATGTAATTGTTTTGAAAATTCTGAACCCAATTTCAAACGGACAGAGGCTACCAATAACAGTTTAAAAACCTTAGATTCTTTTTTAAATGCCACCCACCTTTCGACCAAATCGAATAAACCCTCTCCCCCTCCAAATTAGGATTTCTATTCAGATCCATCAAATACTCTGAATACTTAATTTTCTGCCCAATATTTTCCGGCGAAAATCCAGTACAGTTTCCATTCCCATTGCCAGACCAGAATCCATTGACCGTGTTACAGGTCAGATATTCTGGCATCGCCGCAGCAATGTCATTGCATAAACAAAGGCCGTAGTTAGCACCAGCAATTCCGATGAACACATTGACTTTGTTGCTCAAATTAGCCCCAATACTGCAATTCTTATCCGTTCCATACAGATTTCCGCCTTTGATGACCTTCCGGGCCAAAGTCACTCCCATAGAATGTGAAATGACATCGACTTCTGAGACATTCGTGTATTTGAGGACTGCTTCGACGAATTTGCGCAATCGCTGCACAGTTTCACAGTCATGAGTTCGTAGAGCAAAGTTGTTTAGAATATTGTCACCCCAAGTTGTGGCATACAATTCAGCTGGAGTGTATCCGTTTTGAAGGAAATGGGTTATCGATGCCGACCAGCCAGTGAAGTTTGAGTTTGAAAAGACTGCAGTGTCAGAATTTCCGTGAATGAAAATGATTGGACGGTGTGAAATGGCTTCATTGGCGGTTTGTCGGCCTCCGTAGGATCCGGATGCGCCGATGTCGGAGCGGTCGAAATTGTAGTCTTGGTAACCATGTCTAAGCCAGACAGTTTTCATAAATACATGCCAAAAAGCCGCCAAAACTTACGAATTTAGCCAAGTTTTAAAATCTTTCGAAATAGGACCTACCACCGTAGCCGCAGCAAGGCTATATGTTAAAGTTGATAAAAGAATTTGCAGCATGCACTGAGAAAAAAGCGCTTACACGCTTACAGGTGCGCGCGCTTACAGCCGTTCGCGCAAACAAGCTTACAAGCTTACACCTTTTTTCCGACTTACAGGTTGGATCTGTAATGTTTCCGCGCACACAGTTTGGATCGGTTTGTTTTCGCTGACATCGAGGAAATGTAAGTCGAAAGTGCGTGCTTTTTATTTCGACCCCCTTGGCCTTGCGCGACCAAGCGCAATCAGCAGTTACTCTCACCACGACTGAGTGCATCACGGTAATGGCGGGAAGCTGCTCCTTGGAGAGCGCGCACTTCCTCCAGCTTGATTTCATCAACGCTCTTTTGCAAATGTGAAGCCTTTTCGTTATGAATCCGTGCGAATCTCGAACTTTTGTGAGTCATGTTCATCGTCAGAAGCTGCCGCCAACTTGTCATCATGCTCCAAGCGTTCAGGTAAGCTTCATCCCGGTTTCCGTCAGCAATTATATATAAAATTACGTTACAGGTATACACCAGATGATTTAATGGCGCAACATCTTCACTCTTTTTTCACAAGGGTGAATCCCGAAGTATGCCCCGAGACGCATTGTCCAACTGCTCGAAGCAAGAATTCGAATGAGTGAGCCGTTACACTTTATATATAATTTACACAGGTTTTATATATTTTTGTTTTGCAGCAACCTTCAGCTACCATCAAAACATCACTGCCAAGTCGCGATACTCAAACAAGATCCTCTCCACCCATGCTCGAGCCAATGAGTCAAAAACAAGTGCGGATTGATAGAAGTCTTCAAAAACCATTTATTGTGTTGTTTTTTTTTGTTTGTGGTTGTGTTTTCGACTGTTTTTTTAATTAAAAATAAATTTTTTTGACTGTACTTTGTTTCAATTACAAGAAAAAAGCAAAATTTAAAGTGAAATTTAACCCCGGAAAATCGTATGCTATTCGTCTGACAGATTCGAATTGTCAGTAGAAACTTACAACTGACCCTGTAATTGCGCACTTACAGGTTCAAAATGTCAGCGCGCGCTGACAAAAAAAACCTGTAAGCCGGGATTACATTTGTCAGCCCGCGCAACTAACAGGGTCAAATGTAAGCGCGCACATTACTGGGTGTAAGCGCGCGGCTTACCCTGTGTAAGTTTTTTTTTCTCAGTGTGGTCATGTTAAATTTCCAGTTTTAAAAAACCAAGCCAGCAGCCCACAGTGAAACACAAAAAAGTTTAAAAGATCACAAGAGCACAGTGTGGCGATTTTAAGGCCATCACTCCGCTGATTTTAGCAAGTTCTGCTCAAAACACACATGTGTTTTAGTGATTTTATCGGTTTTATCTCGGAAACAATGAAGTCGTGCCCGGCTCAAGCTGATGTATAATGCCTAGATTCGTCGATTTCTTCGAGACACATCCGGTGAGGAGCCATGATGTGCGGAACCTAGGTTATTGTGTTTTGAATACGGATGTAGGGGACAAAGAATACTAGCCGCTACCATTTATGGGAAAGTGATGTCTAATTTGGGTTTTTTGACAACTTTAACTTATTCAACTACACTTGTCAGTTTTTCTATATAAATGCCTGATTTTGTTGTCAAAGAAAGTCATAAGGTCACATCAGTTTTTTGCCATAAAAAATCGTTGACTCATATAAATTTATTACATCGTCACAACCGAATATTCAAAAAAACAATCAAAATGCAATGCATGGGTAACTCATAGTGATCTGTGATATGTGTAAAGCTCTTTCAACCATGAAGGCTACAACTTGTGCCGTTTTTCGCGTTGAGCATTGGCCACGGCGATTTGCAGGCATTGGAACCATTCTTCGGCTTTGGAACGATCTGATGCCTAAAACAATTTTCATTATGACAAACCATCTTGGAAGTATAGAACAGTTTAACAAACCTTCAAAACATAAGATTTCTCATCCTCAGTGAAAATCTCAAACGCCCTAGGAAGTGACTTCCGTGACTGTCGACCCTTACTGAGCGACTTCACCGATCTGATGTTTCTCAAATCGATCGACGGCCCGGCAGCCTTATCCTGGATGTTTGCGGGTTCGAGATTGTTTTCAGTAAATGAAAGTGCGCCGGAGGATAGGGTGAAATATTTCGTGTGCCATCGTCGGAGGAACTTCCATTTGCCTTTCTTTTCCTTGAGTTGACCTTCGAGAAGGGGCTGGTTTGATTTGTCGGAGCGGATTATTGATCTGAAATGGTTGAAGTTTGAGAATGTCTTCGCTTCAGTTTTACAAAATTCATTAAAAAAATTGAAATCTGGTCAGTTTAAAAACCCACTTGACTTTATCCGGATGGGCACAACTAAAACAACTCCACTTGTGCGTCGTCGAGTTGAAGCTGAAGGAATCAAAATAGCGTGCATCTTGGAGTTCTTTCAACATGAGATCCTGTTCTTTTGCGGCGGGAAAGGCGGAGGTTACAAGGGTCACGAATTCACGGCTCTTTGCGGTGTCTTTTGGTAGACAGGACCAGCAATGGGCCAGGGTTTTGAATTCGTCGGATTCTTGGGAGAGGACTTTGTTCGTGGTTTCGATTGAGGTTGATTCTGACTAAATTTCGAAATACTACTATCAGTTTAAAGAAATTATTGAATCATTTACCTGCAAAAACATCAAATGGATCCAAACAGCCGGAATGGCCGTCTTAAAAGCAAACAATTCCCGGCCGCTGTAGAGACAGTATTGATGTTCTCGAGTTTGGCACGCAAAATGAACCCGCATTTTGGCTTTGGACGGCTTCGAGCCTTCGATGGTGCATTTTAACGGAATCGGGTACTTTGCCGTTATTTCTGTGATATATCGACGGATTTTCGCTCGCCGATGGTCGACGAATTGCTTGACGACATCACCACGTTCGGCGTCCCAGTCTGTGCTAGACGTTTTTACAGTATCGGCTGAGTGCATTCGGGACTTTGTCGGAGTCAGTCTTGGAGGCGTTTTGGACAGATGGGTCGTCGAAGTTTTCGTGACTGGAGAAGAATCGGCCACAGGGAAGGTCGTTTCAAATCCAGGAGGTAGAGCTCGAAAGGCATTGGATGTCACTTCAGGGCGTTTAGCTCTGACACGGCCGTCTTTGCCGAGTTGGACGCTGCTGGCCATCTGGATGTTAGTCAATGACGGACCCAGGGCCGGTGTCCGATCAACTGGAGTAGCTCGGGCTGATGGTTGGCGCGATCCATGCTGACTAGGATTTTGATTGTTGGCATTGGAAGCAATCGAGGGTCCATGCCCGATTGAGATGAAACTCGGCGTCCTCGGATGTCCTAGAGATCCGCTGGATCTCATTTTATACATATCCGCCAAGGTTTTCATGTTTCGATCCAGCTCTGTGATGAGCTGCTGGGCTTGAGAACTATTAACAGCGTATGTATTCAAATCATTCACATTGAAAATAGTCGTTGATGTCGGTATCGGTGGAGCCGGGTCATTAGGCAGAATCCGCGAAGACCTTTTCGATTGAAGCGATTCCACGGACTGCGCTGGCAAAACCCTTCCACTACTGCTAGCTCTCGACCCGTGTCGCGGCTCCGGAGGCTGTTCAGACGCCTTCGACATGGCTCGAATCCGCTTATAGACGGCAGTGTTGCCACCAGGCTTCTCGCAAAGCACCCCGATCAGCTCAATATGATGTTGAACGCTTGATGGGAAGATTTCCGCGATACTTTCCAGCTCTTTCAACAAAATAGGCAAATTGCTCGAGTTCGATTTGGAGCAAAGTTCGATCAAATCCGGCACGGCTAGCACAGCCATTTCGGAGCCAGTTCGTCCAATATGGCCAAGAATTTTGCCCATTGTGATGAGATTGTTTTGAGAATGGGCATGGCTACGAAGGGATCGCTTGATTGGAAGTAGCTGGCTGGATAATGCGGAAACACGGCCCATGGAGATTAGGGATAGATAGATGTGTAGAACAGCCGTACAGGTGGTCGAGTGTTGGAGGAAGTCTTCGAAGTTGGATAGATGCGGGATTATTAGCTGAAAATATTGGCTTTAAACATACTCAATTGACAGTTTAATGGATAAAATTGGCTTTAGCCATCAGAGGGCTCAAAAAGATCACAAATATAAGCCCAGTAAACAGTTTTCGGCTTCCGTAGGGTGAAAAAACGTACATCAGGCTTAGTATTAGCGATCATGGAAGCCAGCTGGAGCAACGACAGCTTTTCCGAGGTGTCAATCGCCGGCGCGCTCAGCAAACGGAACAGAGGCGATAGATGGGCGTGAAAGGGCTCCCGATTCTCGGGATACACCTGTGGCAGGACTCTTACTAGGCCATAATTTCCATGGATGATGTTACTTATTATCTGAACGGCATACTGTGCCAATAATTTCCCATTATTGATAGCCGCGAGCGATAAATAGCTCGAAGTGGATCGGACGAGCTCCTGATTGCCACAGGACAAGGCCTTGATCGCCACCGGAATAGCTACCGTCATGACGGATTTCTTGCTATGATGCTAAATTTTTTTTATTAAATTGTCAGTTTAAAAACCTCCAAACCCACCAAGAAAAGACTACTCAAAATCTCGGAAGCTATTCGACAATGTGGCGAATCCAAAATCTGTCCATTCGCCGCCACAATGTACATCTTATGCGTCAAACATGAATCCAAAACGTCCACCAATGCCGGGGCATAGGTCTCAATGCAACATGTTTCTCGAATCGCAGATGTCATCCGTGCCAATGTCAGCTCCACCACGCTCTGATCCGTCGAACTTTCAACATAGCCCGGATTATTGAAGATTTCCTTGATCCGTGTCAATGCCGAATGCTGCAAATCGATAATTGTCACGAAGGTCGACGCCATGTACACAAAATTGTGTAGACGCCGCAGTCAGGAGGGAGGAACAACATGAACATCGTTGTCAAAAAAGACCAAACTGTTCTGTTTTAACGCTTTTTTATGTTCAACGTGGTCCGACCACAGACATGTCTTTAAATACGTACTTTTAAAAAGAGTCTGTTTGGATATTTTTGGGATTCTGTGTGTTCGAAAAGGTCTAAAATTAGCTTCGTGCATTCCAACGCCTTCAAATAGGTATGTGATCGAAACATTGGCTTGGAATCATTGTGATAACAGTTATTTTTTGGGCGGTTTTGACGTCAGAAGGAACGACATTCCGATGGATCGGGTAGTAGTAGAAGGCCTTGAAAAAAAGTGTTCGCAACTTCGCAACTAACCAGTTCCGTGATGATTTCGTAATCGGAAACGGAAAAAAGTTGATCCGCATTGAGTTGATGCGGGTTCCGTGATTGCAGGAAATGGGTGAGAAGCGAGGAGGACGGTGGCATCGACAGTCTGGAAGCCGCCGCCCCACCGCCGCCGGGCGGGTACGGCACCGGCGGCACTGGCGCGACTTGGAATGACGGCGTTGTGGAGGCTAAAAGGACAATTCCTATCATCACAGTTTAAAAGCAAAACCATCAAAAACTATCCACGTCACGAAATTAAATCACCAAACTATGGCCAACTGATAGCAAACATCAGTAACCATGGCCATGTTCACAGCCAACTACCCTCAAAAGACCACTTGAAACAAGGAAAGCGCTATTTCTTGCATGATAAAGACAGTCTGAAGGTTTCGCGATTCACGTGTGACCTGCTTATCATCGCGAAATGTGCGGGCTTATTACATGCGGACGCCTGTCTACATTGTACGTACGTAGGGACCAAAATGGTGAGTCATGGGCACCCTCTTCAGAGGACCTCAGGACAAAAACATGGAAAATGGAGGAAAGGGAATCTTAGAGACGTCGGAGCCTGTGGCTTTGGGGAAATAAAGATTGGGGGTGACGCTGAGTCAAACAATTTTTATTGCAAGTGGGCACTTGAAAAGTTGGAAAAGTTGGGCCTGCAAAATGTGAACTGTAGTCGCAAAACGGTCAGTTAAACAAACCACGCTTCAGTTTTGTTGTTCTAAAAACTAACTTTCTACGAATTTTAACGAAGTTACAGTAGAAAGAATATAATATTTACAGTTTAGAACCCTCAAAACCCCCCATGCCCCAAAGGTCAATAAACCCATCCCAAACCTTCCCACCATTCCCGACCGTCTGCCTCCAACGGTCAAGCCACTGAACCATGCAGACGTTTGTGTTTCCCCTTTCTGCGCACCCTTCGAAACACATGCATCATGATGACAATCGAGATGAACAATTGAGTCTGGTGACAGTGCGACTTCGATGCCTGTGTGTCGTTGTCGTTTTCGTCTTTTTTGTCACCATCATCGTTGTATCTAGCGAGGCGGAAGACGTATGTAGATGCGCGGGTCCATCCGGTAGCACTGGTGACACCTGCATCGAATTCAGCCTGGAGCATGTGCGCAGAATTCGTGCTGGTTTTTTCCTCTTGAAGGAACGTCTTAACTTAAAAGAGTGATCTGAACCACGATTTTTAAGTTTTTTAGTACTACTTTTTGTAGAAACAAAGTAAATTGACCCATGGCTATGAAGAGGCAAACATTCAGCAGTTTTCCGTATAAAAAACTGACAAGAGATTGATAGAAAGTCGTACTTTCGCACGCATTCTTTGCAAAAAAAGTTAATTAAAGCCAACTTGCAACAAGTAGAACTCTAATTACGACGGAAGTCAAACTAATTAGTGCCGCTATTCTACATTTAACTTAAACTGAGATTTGTCACGTAACTGAGTACAATACCGCAACAAACGCTCCTTCCACTTTAAAAATACATCTTTTTATGGAAAAATCGAATAGACTCAAAAGTAGAATACCCAAAGCAAGAAGCTTCCCGATCCGACTTATACTTAAAGCCGCTTAAACAGAGACCACAGCGAATGCAATACTTAAAACCGGTGTTCCGATCCAAAATTCAGACTTTCAGTTTACTTAAACGATAGAATATTGTAGCCAATTCGAATCCCTACCACTAACAGTTTTTAAAAAAGTAGACGAAAACGTTCAAAACCCCAAACGAACACCAGATCTCACCTGCGTTCATCCATCCATCCCATCGCAGCCTCTAAAAATCTACTTTTCAATTTTAAAATTTGAAAGAAGCTGGTTTTTGACGCATTGTTGTCACTTTGGTCGATATGAGGCTGTACTCTTCACTTTTGTGTGATTTGAAAGCGAGGACCGGGTGCAACTTTTGTGCGTCTTTCGCGTTTTTCAGAGGACTGTAAATTGAGACTTGGGATCGATGGATGAAAGGTTAGGTTTGAGCGGGGATATGGATTGATTACCAGTTTAAATTTTAACAAAATAGGTGTGTCCAATATTTTAGTTGCAACATTCGGCAAAAAAATTGCGCAAAATACCTATTTCAACGAACTATGTTTATCAAATGGTTGATGTTCCCCAGTTTTTTTTTTCATTCAACTAAGCATTCTCGGTAATACATTTCGAAAAGACATCGCGAGATTGGATTAAATTGACATTAGACGTCTTGAATGACGTCTAAATCGCGCTTATCCCACACTAATTGGCTAATGTGAGAAAAATGGTTGGGGAATCGGTTTTTTGTGAATTTGCAGATTGGATGTTGGAAGAAAGTGCATTTGACAATATTAAAAAAATCGAAGATGACAGTTTTGTAATTTCAAAAACGTGAAAATGTAATGCAACAACTACAACTAGAATTAAGGGCTAGGTCATCTGGCAAGAGTGACCGAACACGTTAAAAACAAACAACGACCACCCTCAATCGGGACCCACAAATGGTACATTTACATCGAGATGAGTAGGGTGGTAGCCAAAGCCGTCTCTCGGGGGTTCATCAATACTACCCGAAACGGAAAAGGAAAGAGTCTTCTTCCTTTTTCCGCCTCCTGTACAAACACGCATTTTACGAAGCGCTTTGACCTTCAAATGACTAGTGAAACAGTGGACGGGGGCCCAATGAGGAAATTGGTGTTCAAACATAACACGTGGACATTAGAGGTTGGTGGATTTGAAGACGTTGCGAATACTTCGAATTTAAGGGCAGTTTTTAAATTTAAATACGATAGTCATGTCAAAACTGGCTTCAAAGAACAGTTCTCTCTTTAAAAAAGTAAAGTGGACACAAGAACTATCAATAACAGGTCGATAGACGCCGACTGTCAGCCGCGCAGGTTATTACGACTGTGCAACGGTTGCCTTCCATCTGCGCAGACGGACACCGGCCGGGAGCGATGGGAAAACAGCGGCTTCCGCCGGTCAAGGACTCCGGGGTCTCGGTCTCTACCTTTCATTTTTGCGCTGTCGCCATCGCCATCACCATGGACGTCGTTAATTCATTAGTCATCGAGGCTGAGGGTAGGTGTGGCTCGTAGTCTGCGACCTTTTGTATTCACGCTCACGACGAAATTTCAGTTTTTTTAATAATCAATGCATTGTTTTTTTGCAAAGTTTGCTTCTGATGCAATTTCTCACAATTAGTGAATACAGTTTTTTTTCATTTATCATTTATCACTATCTTTATCTTGGACAAAGTTACAGTTTATTGACAAAAATTATATTAAAATGTGTTTCTAAACTTAATAAAACCTATCTAACAGCCATCTAATCAACACATCCTAGCTAAGAAAAGACGGCGACAAAACTGTTCCAGTGATTTCCGTCGGCGTCAAAACCGGCGGCGACATGAAACTCGGTGATAGGACGCTTGCTGTGACTACCATTGGGCTTAGAATATCTGGTGACATACCTGTAACATTCCTCTACATACGGCGCAGTTTTAAGCAAAAACATACCAATTGGACTCAAAATAAGGGAAGATACCACGTATGGATTTAAAATGTTTGGTGATAAGAACTGAAAAAATACAGAATCCATCGTACCAAGACACAGTTTAAATAAACTTACATAAGGTGTCAAAATGAAAGGCGTAAACAAAAACTAAAAATAGGGTTTTTTGTGAAATCAGTTTAAAAAATAAAAACCCACCGGCCCCAAAATGAAAGGTCCAAAAATATACGGACTCAAAATGAATGGATCAAACATGCCGGGGCTCAGAATCCAGGGTGATAAGATGGATGGATTTAGAATTGGAGGGCTGGAAAATTACTTTTAAGAGAAGAAACATTCAAAAAGCATACCAAAACATGTTAGGCGAAAGTATCACAGGTCCCAATATGGTCAGTCCATGTTGCACTTGGAACATGAAAGGCTGTAAAATGACCGGTGCGCCGACAGAGACGGCATCGCGCTTTTGGCGGCCTTTGGGGCTGTTCTGAAACGTTGTTTGATTTCCTTCGCCAACTCAATTGGCAGTTTATCTCCAAAAACCACACCCACCTCCAAATGATCGGTCCTATTCGTAGCGATTAGCTCCAAAGTGTGCCACAAAGCCGCTTCCATTTCTTCATTTGACATGTTATCATAAATATCAAAATCTGCCAAGTCGATCTCACTCATATCAATGCCCTGATCTTTGGCTAACTTTTGAATTTGAGCTTTCTTCGCGAATGCAAAGCCATTAGACTCCACAGTTTCCTTCTGAATTGGATTCAAGCTCGATTCCAATGTCTTAAAACTATTCATTATCCTCTTCGACGCATCCAACAACGGCCCAGAGACACTCTCATCATACATTCCAAGACTTTCATAAATGTGCAAAGCTTCATCGACGTGAACAGTAGACCCTGTGGCGTCCATGATGAACTGCATCACGCGTGATCGGTCAGTTTCGGAGAGGCCGAGGGTTTTCATTAGCTGAAAATGGCAAATTAGAACAAACCGTCGCCGTGAAAATCAGTTTACATTAGGTACAGAAGCAACATTATCACCACGTTTCTCCACCGTGTCATCACTATCATCGTCATACATGGCCAAAATACTTGGTGACAACATATTTTTCGGAGCCAACTTGCCAGCATTCAGCGGCATTAATGGCATGAATCGAGGGCTGAAGACGCGATAGTTCTCTGTTTTGTTGTCGTTTTTACTTGTCAGTTTTGTTACTAGCTTCATTGCTTCGTGGACAATGCCATTTGGAGATTTCTAAAATGACATAAGTTAAATTTTAAACGGGTTTCAGTCAGTTTATCCTATCTATGTTGATCAATGGCAAAAAATAGCAATCCAAAGATCAAAAAAAACCTAAACCCCGATCAAAAAAACCAAAACAATACCCTTTCCGACGGGGTCAAAGACGGTTCCGGATCATCGATGACAATGTCTAGCCTATAAAAACCTTGTTTTTGAATAAATTAACAGCCAAAACAAAAATAAACAAACATTCGTCGTTCGAAAATGCGCGCTCCGGGTACAGTTTTACGTGTATCAAGTTCACTTTGAAGTCGCTTTAACCTGGAATAGGTTTTCTGCCATTGTGAAGGTTGACTTGGCGAAGACGAAGATGGCAAAACAGTGGTGATCAGTTTTGTGACTTTGGATGCCATAGCGGTGTTCGATGTGGCAAGTTTTTCGAGTTTTGGTTTTGAGATTCTCTGAACCCGTAGTATAAAGATTGCAGTTTAAAACAATGAAATTGTAACGTACCCGAAATGGAAAACGTCTTGGAAGTTCATGTTTGTCATTATCAGTCAAACGGTAGCTGCGTCGGTATCGACGATTTGTAAGTGAATTGCGCTTCCATGGAGGCAGAAATAAAGTTTTCGAAGACAATGCATTTTTCAGTTTTTCATCCAAATAATTTGTAGTATTGTAATTCTTTGATGGCATTATGATGCGTTTTGAAAAGGCTGTGTTGTACCGCTTTGGGGATTTGTCGAAAATTTTGAGCGGAATAGCAGACTTTTGATACCTCGATGCAGTTTTTGAAATCTCCATTGCCTCCAACTTTCCATTTGGCAATCCATTCTGACGTAATTGTTGGGTATCATCAAATTGTTTCATAAACTGTCTCCAATTTTGAATCCTTCGAGGCGCAGTTTTCTTTTTCATCCATTTAACTCTAGCTTCATGCACACAAATAGCAGCAACATGCATGTCGTTTCGATCTTCGATTTGGTCTAGACATATCCGGAGCCTTTTTTTGTCTGCTAAATTTGACATTGCAGTTCAACCACAGTTTTAAAAACCTAAACTCACATTCAGGCAGTTCTTTATACAACATTGAACCCAACTTGCCAATTACCGCCTTCACAGCCGTGTAATACGTATTTCGGTGAAGATTTTTCAACTTTTCGGCAGTCTTATCTGTTAATCGGAGTTTTTCGAATTTGCTGTCATTTGCAAAGTTTTCCGGAAGTTTACCAATGACTTCAAACGACCGATGTTAATGTCAGTTTTTAAAAAATCAGTTACCTGTAGGAAGAAAAATAAGAAAAACAACAAAAATTACACAATTCCATCGAACTAAATAAAGCCGAAACGCCATTACGTCAATTCAGGTGTCAACAATCAACCAAAATGTGAGCTGTACACCTTGTATAAATACGCCGTTCCGGAAGACCTCAGGTGTCGGATACGATATTCAGAAAAAGGTGTTTAGCTGGCGACAAAGAGGATAAACACGTCGAGGTCACTTGGCTTTTCATGTTTCAACTTTGGGGATTGTCATTGAACGTGAACTTGACTCCGATCGCCTATCCGGGATGGGTGTTTTATTGTTTGAGGGGCTTATTTTGAGGTGGGGTCAAAAAAGGGGGGTTTGGGGTTTGGATTTTGTTGAAATATCTATCAAATGTCAGTTTATTTATACAGTAAGCAAGCAAGTTTCAGTCTTGTAGAACCTATTGGTCTTCTTCTTCGTCGGAGGTGTCAACTTCATTTTCCAACCCCATGTCATTTAGAATTGCATCGTGGTTCGTCCGAATACCACCGGTAAACGTCATCTTAACGTGGACTCGACGGGCAACCCCACGATCGAGAGGAATGGATTGAAATATCCAGTAACCAATAATTGGATCTGGATTGTTTTCGACGTAGTGAATAACTGAGTTGAAAAGACTCATAAATAGAGGGTACATGGTCAAAATATCGGCAGACAAGAAGTTGACGGACAATGGCGGGTCGAAGTAATCAGGCACATGGTGATCCGCATCCGCAGGATTAGCTTGAAGGGGCATTGGTTCGTCGTCCTCAGGAGGTTGCGGAACCACATAATCAGCATCAATCAGTGCATTTGGAACAGCATGATGACCGGCATTCACAGCAGGATTTGGAGGTGCATCAGCCGCCACGGTTTGGATGTGACTCAAGTAACGGTAAATCACGTCGAAAAGCTTCTTGTTCAAAGTACCGTTGTTGAAATTTTGCACCAAATAAGTCATTTCGTTTTGGAAATTAAGAGTGAGGTTGATATTGACGTTAATTTGTATCCAGCTTGGATGTTCTAGCGGGTCTACATTAGGGGGTTGACTCAGCTAAAACGTAAGTTTTGGTTTCAGTTTTTAAAAATTTAAAGTAAGTTTTAGTTTCAGTTTTCAAAAATCTAAAGACGAACCAGATCTTCATCTATAAGAGGGTCCCTAAAACACCGCCCGATACGTTGAATAAGTACAGCAAGAACGTTCGACATATCTGGCACATTTTGTAAACCAAATTGGTAAATAATATTGTTGAAACCATTCGTCGGCCCTTCCAAGCAGTGTCGCGCAATTGCAAGATTTTCCTGTGAAAGTTCTGGATTTTCTCCGCCTCCAAAGCCGGGAAAGGCGCCTTGAGCGTGAAAGTAGGCCTAAAACGTTAAAATTAAGCTTTTTCTAAAATAAAATGACGTACATTGTAAAAAGGTCTAGCCGAATTCGGGAAAGTATTCGTTATCGCATTCACGCGCTCATCTCGAAAAGTCCGATTCACCAAAGCAGTATAAATTCCGCCCACTGCCGCGAGATCTTCTACCCGATCAGCGGGATTGTCAGACTTGATGGCATGGATAAAACTGCCCAATTTGACCCTGCCAATGAGGTCAAGATAAATACCAGCTGTCGATATTTGGCCATTGAGACAGATGCTATGAGCGAAAATGCTCTGTAAAGCACTGATAACGCATTTGATGATGTACTTCGGAATGTTTTCATCGTCAAACACACTGATGCTCTCACGGTTGCGAAAGGCGCGCTTCCGAATGTAATGGAGCAATGGAATCGACAACTCATACAGCAATATGTGCCGAGCAAGGGGAACATCGCGTTCAATACTGAGAAGCGTGATAATATTGTGATCTCTGACGTGTTGAAGAATGTGGAGCTCCAATGCCATTCCTTCCATTACGGCTCCAAGGTCATTTGTCAGATTGTGCTTTGTGAACACCTCCCGGATGGTACAGTATTCTCGTCGTAGGAATTGAACACCCAAATGGACCGCCGCCTCGCGGGTGGGGTACATCAAAATTGATTCTATGATGAAGTTGTCGTACGGAAAACGGTCGTAGTATGGTTGAGACTGTATTGCGGTGTAGAATTGACCAGTTATGCGGTTTACAAAAGCTCGCAAGGGCTCTTCATACTGAAAATATTGGTTATTGTTTAAGTTTTTCAAAAAAAAATAAACTTACAGCAGGGACATTGTCAGGAATAGAAGTGACTGTGTAGAAATTCCAGGTATTTCCGGTGAATCTGCGAATGACCCATCCAGCGTTTTCGAACCAAACGGGGTGTTGATAGCGTTCAAACATGGAGGGGGTTGTCAGTCGGGGTCAGTGGTCAGTCCGGATAAGTGTGAGTGAACTTTTGGGGAAGGGCAAATTGGGGGTTTTGGTATGTTAATTTAATTGAAAACCGACAGTCTGGGTATGAGAGACATTTTTTGTATTTAAATTTTGAGGCCGCGTGTCTGCGTTTGCTCGCACACCCCTTGCGCGCGCTCGCACACCCGTTGCGCACACTTGCGCACCCGTTGCGTGTGCCCGCGCAAAAACAAATCAAAACACTGTCAGTCAAGTTTATTCACATTCAATCATATCAGTTCATAAGATCAGGAAGGATGTCTCGATGGCCCCCCAATAGTGTCAGCCTAATGATCAAAACCCGTTCCGGATCACCCGGCTGGTTGAGGTGGCTTACATGGACCAGTGGCTGAAGAACGGTCCATGGAACGATGTGAACAGGCACGCGGTCGACGAATTCGACAAGATCATTGTTCATGTGGGCGATCCATTGGTACAACATAAGCAATTCATGGGGTTCAAAGGTGAATGGAATCGGTTCTAGCTCTTCGAAGTCATCGTCATCGTCCTCGTCGCCAAGGCCAATGCCGATGTCATCGTTATTGGCATTGCCGTCATCATTGCCATCATCATTGCCATTGTCCTCGCCATTGCCATTGTCCTCGCCATCGCTATCCGACAGTGGAAGTTCAATTTCAAACTCCATTTGAGCACCTTCATTGCCAGCGGGTTCTTGAACGTCTTCATTATCAGCGGCTTCCTGGACGTTTTCATTATTAGCGGCTTCCTGATCGATTTCATTGCCAAAGGGATCCTGAACGTCTTCATTTCCAAAGGGTCCTTCAACGTTTTCATTTTCACCATCTTCTTGGACCGGACCAGCATCCGGATCAGGCACAAAATTCTCAGGCGGATCCTCATCATTAGGGTCGTAGGTAATGAGTTCTGTCAAAATATTAGTGATTTGAGCTTTTACATTGTAGTTCTCGCCAATTTGTAACATATACAACTGAGAATGAAGCTCATCACCCATTTCGAAATGGAGACTTGCGGTTAAAACGTTCCAGCGATCACTAACGTGCACAGGATAGGAAGGCATGTTCGTCTGAAACTTAAAAATCTCTTAAATTAAGCATTATACAACACCTACATGAAGGGTTTCAAAGGTCAGTTGCGGATATTTAAACAACAAAGCTGCGTTGTTAATACGGTAGGAAAGATCAGTCGACATGTCTGGCACGTTCGTCAGTTCAAGCCTTCGGACTAGATCATTGTATGGTGAGAAGCCGGTAAGACAACGCCTCAAAATCTGTGCATCCTGCTGCGGAATGTTATGAAAAACATTAGCTTGACCAAGGTTCTCAGCGGCGTCACCGGTGGTAATGGCGGCTTGTGTCGTCCGATATGTCTGAAGAATCTTATACATTTAAAAAAACTGTAAATCACTCACCTCTTCATAACGAGTCCGTTTTGTTTGCGGAAACGGATGTCCGTAAATGCTCACTACATTCATTGGCAAAAATCGATTGACCAAATACAAGAAAAATCCACCCAGGGAAGCCAGTTCAAAAGACTGCATCATCTCAATATCTTCCGCGCGAGGCCGATTCGCACGTAGGAAGTTTCCAACTCGTACAACGCCATTCAGACCAATGAAAACACAGTTATGCCATTCAGAAGTACCCAAGATAAGTCTATGGGTTGCCAGGTGGTCCAGGACTTCTGCGATACATTTGAGGATGTACCGTGGAATGTCCTCGTGCTCGAACATATTGGAGAAATCGGCATTCACGAACTGGCCGACTTCTCGGTAGAAGAAACTCAACGGAATAGACGTTTCGAAGAACAACTCGTACCGAGCGAAATGGTGTTGATAGTTGATACTCAGAAGGCGGACAATATTGGTATGCCGCAGGTTTTGAAGAATGTGAAGCTCAAGGGCGAAGCCAAGCAATCGCTCTCGTGGGTTGGTTCCCGGCAGAGATAGGATGTTTCCGATGAGTACGCTTCGCATGGTTACATGCTGTCGAACTTGTTCATGACGGACAGCGTGAACCGCGTATTCGTTTGTGATGTCGAGCGCTTCTTTGAGAAGCACATCGGGAATAAAATCAATTATGTTATAAAACGTTTGGAATTGTACTGATCGTTGAAATCCGACGATTAAGTGATGAATACGTGCCTTATCTTCGTTGGGAACCTGAAAAAAAGTACTTAAACATGTAAAACAACCGAAATACATACAGCTGGGTTGTGTAGAGGGTTCGAAGTAACATAGTAGAGGTCATGGTTGGCTTGATTGAAGAACCGCAAACATAACCCGTGAATTGGACTATAAATTGGGGGGTGTTGAAGCGCTCCCAACATTTTGGGGTCAGTTGTTAGAGGTTAGTGGTCAGTGGAGAATCTGGGGGTCAGTGCCCTTTGGGAAGACCAGAGGGTATGGATAAAAGGGTATCCGGAATCGGCATTGGTGTTAGGGTTGTTTGTTGTTTTGATACGGTATGCAAAACTGTGTGTGTGGGAAAATGTTTATTGAAAACAAAAAAAATCATGAAAAAGTAACAACAGAACGTAAACTACTCAGTTTTCACGGAGCACATTGACGTCAATTTCGGGCTTGACTTTGTCGTACAGCTTCGGGAAAGCCCCTTCGCAGTGGTACTTTTCGCGAACGGCGTTGTACAGTGTCAGGTCGACTATTTGGTTGAATTCGTCCTCGGTCATGAACAGATCGGCATATAGGAACGAGTAGCCGCCGACGTCACGTGTGAATCTGGAATTCTTTTCTTTACGCAAAACAGTTTATCATCTCCTCAAAACCCATTTCTCCATGGCCCTCATAGCCTTGGTCGGATTGTACGGCTCTCGACGCTTCACCTGCCCAGGGACACCGTAAACGCCCAAATCGTTGAACATCGCAAAGTTACTGCCAGGAGTGAGGCCCTCCTTCGGTGGTGGGCGGAGTTGGCCCTGAGGTCCTCGGCCATGGTCGTATATCCTGCACGGATAATCGAGCAGCAAGGTTGAAAAGTTCGATAGCAATGATAATAAGCTTGCTTTGTCTTGCAGTTTTGTGGTCAATTGTCACGCACATGCAAAAAACTAAATAGGTTCAAACACATCGTCAGTCAGCATTATTTATTCTCATTATCATCAGCATTGGGCTCAGGAACAGGATTACCAAACTTATCTAAATGATGTCCGGGGTCACCAGGTTCCAGCATTCCAAAGTATTGTTCAGGTTCCAGGAGCTGCTCCTGCTCCCTACGCCGTCCAGCAATGCATTCGATCGTAATCCTGGCGGGGCTGTCATGCATCATAACACGGCGTTGAAATGCCGGGAGAAAAGTCCATGGATGGGTGTACAACGGCAACTCGTCGGCGCAATGAATAACCTTGTTGTACAAGCCTAAGATGAGCGGATACAGGATTATCATGTCGCGAGGTGAGAAAGGGAATCGTCCAAACGGATGGCGTTCTTGAATGACGCCTTTGCGGATGGCCAGCGCCACTTCTTTTGCCGTGGGTTGATGCTCGTCATCGTCGTTGCCGACGCCTTCGTCACCGTCTTCGTTATATTTATCGTAATTTGGGATCTTCTTGTCGAAGCTGTGGGGCGGATAGTCGTACTTTTCAATTGACGTGTTTGGATCGTTGATCTTGGAGATGTTCATCAACCAGTCTTCAATGACTAGTTTTTCAACAGGAGCTTCACCAGGGGCTTCACCAGGGGGAACGAGGGGAACGAAGTCTTCGTCATCGCTGGGGACGGGGGAGTGGACGTAGGGAGGAGGGGCAACGACTTCTGGTTGTTCAATCGGAGCAGGAGCGGGGGCAGCTTGAGGGGGGACGAAATCCTCGTCATCGCTGGGGACGTGATTATTGGCTGGAGGAGCGAGATGGCCAGCGTGTTCAACTGGGGGTTCGAAATCTTCATCATCGCTGGGAACTTGGACTTGAACCTGGGCAGGGGGTTCGAAGTCCTCGTCATCGCTGGGAACGGCAGCATTGAGGACACTGTCGTTGCTGTGCACGCTTCCATGGCCTTCATCCTCGGAGTGGACGGATTCCTCCGGACTATGTGCACTGTTGGCATCGAAGGAGTCATCACTGTCCACCAAGTTTTCATCGTCGTACGCGACCAGCGCCTGTACAATAAGCGTAATCAGCCGTTTGACGTCGACGTTGATGCCAACTTTGAATGGAATGACGGTATGAAATTGCTTATTGAGTTCGATTCGCAAGGTCAGGAATAGATGGGTATAGCGACTGCTTTGGCGGACATTGAGAGATTCTCCGAGGCCTCCGAGCTGTAACTCTACCATTTTTCTCCCAGTTTTTAACAACATTAAGCTTACATGATCCAGCGTAAGCCGAGGTTCACGGAAAAGCACAGCCTGGTGATGAACCAGCCGGCTAAGTTCACCCGACATATCCGGCACACCACCCAATTCAAGGTCATTGGCAACGTTATTGTACGATGGCAAGCCCACGATGCATCGTCGAATGATGTCAAAATCGTCATTAGAACCAACTGGCACCATTGCGGGTGGAGTGGTGTTGAAAGCCGATACTGTTTTAGCATACGCCTTTAAGAACGACTTTTAGTATAAAAGTTGTGCAATCAATAACTTACTTCCAAGAACTGTTCGGCCTTATATAATGACAACTGAGCCACAATGGCATGCACATGCTCGGGTAATAAGGTTCGATTCATCATACCTAAGAGAAAGCCGCCCAGAGAGACTAGCTCCATATCATAGTCGGAATTATGCCTGGAGTATCGAGACGTTTGAAAGTTGCCAAGTTTAGGAATTCCCTTCAAATCGATGTAAACAGAGTGTGCCAAGTTGACCGCCCCAAGAGTAATACTGTAAGAATACAGGTGGGACATGACATTCGCGGCGCATTTGACAATGTATCGTGGAATTTGCACATTTTCGAAGACGTTGGCGGCATCCGGTCGCTGGACAAATGCGATTTCTCGAACGTAGTACACCAGTGGAAGGCACGCTTCATAAAACAGCTCAAACCGGATGAAATAATCGTCGTAGGTGACGCTCAAAAGACGGGTAATGTTGGAATGCCGAAGGTGTTGGAGAATATGAAGTTCCGTGACCATTCCCCGCAGTACTGTCCGTCTCATACCGTGGTTAGTAGCAAGGATATGTCCGGAAAGAACGCTTCGCATGGTGCAGTGCAAGCCGGTTTCTCGCTCGACGACGGCATGGACGGCATATTCATTTGTAATCGCCAGCGCTTCTCGGGTGAACAGATGCGCCCGATAATGCAAGCGTCTTAGGAATCTAGAGAAGGGAAGTCCATTCTTGATCGATATGCTCAGCGCTTCAGATAATCCACGATCAAAATCGGTGTGCTAAAAACTCAACTTTAGGCACTGAGTTTTTCTAATGTAACCAACATCAGGGTTTATATGTGGGACGGAAGTAGCATAGTAGAACCGATTGTTACGCTTCCGAAAAAACCGAATGCAATGACCACAAAATACATTGTAGACTGGGGGTTCGTAATAAAAATCCTGCAACATTTGGGGGTCAGTCATTGGAAGTCAGGGGTCAGTGGAGAATCCGGGGGTCAGTGCCCTTTGGGAAGACCAAAGGGTAGGAATAAAGGGTATCCGGGGATTGGCACTGGTATTGGGGTTGTTTGTTGTTTTGACACGGTATGCAAAATTGCTAATTTAAAACAAAATATACAAACTCATGAGAAAGCTGAAAGGGCACGTAGCCTGAGTTTGTTACCGATCACAATGACTTTGATTTTGGGCTTGACTTTGTCGTGCTTCGGGAAGACCCTTTCGCCGTGGATGGTATTGTACAGTCGACGTCATGATCAGTTTATCATTTTCAAAAAGCAACATATTCGTGAATTTCATTTTACGGACTTTGTCAAAACTTTCATACTTTTTAAAATCTTGACCACGCCTACCAATTTATTGAAATCTATAAGTTCAGTTTTCTTTGTTTTTTGTCACAGTACGCAAAAATATAACAGAATTTATTTACTTAAGTATAACCAAATGAGCAAAAAAGTTCAGTTTTCACTTTTATCACCCAACGCGATGACATCAATTTCGGGCTTGACTTTGTCGTACAATTTCGGGAAGGCTCCTTCGCAGTGGTACTTTTCGCGGACGGCATTGTACAGTGTCAGATCAAACATTTGGTTGAACTCGTCCTCGGTCATGAACAGATCGGCGTACAGGAACGAGTAGCCGCCAACGTCGCGAGTGAATCTGGAATCGCGTTCTTGAAAAAACAGTTTATCAATCCAAAAACCCACTTCTCCATGGCCCTCATAGCCTTGGTCGGATTGTACGGCTCGCGACGCTTCACCTGCCCAGGGACGCCGTACACGCCCAAATCGTTGAACATCGCAAAATTACTGCCAGGAGTCAGGCCCTCTTTCGGTGGTGGGCGGAGTTGGCCCTGAGGTCCTCGGCCATGGTCGTAGATCCTGCACGGATAGACGAGCAACGGGAAGGTGTCGAAAAGGTCGATGGCAGTGTTGACTTGTTCGGCGAGGGTGTTCAGAGGCATGACGATGTCCTCAAAACGCAAAAATATGTCAGTTTACAACAAAAAAACACCAACCTGGAAGACCTGCTTCGAGAAAGTCATCTCCCTAACAGCCGCCGTTGTCGTGTACTTCAAAAAGGCAGGTTTTGGCGGACACGCCCAACCAAGCAAAGCTCGGAAGACTGGGTGATTACCGAAGGGGATCATGGCCTCGAGCACCCAGAAGATGGCCCGATTGTGGCGAAGAAGGTAGTCCTGGATCGGGATGTATTCTTCACCCTCCTTATTGAGGAAAGTTTCAACGTGTTTGTAGAACCATGGCTTATACCAACGGGTCACTTCATTGATTTTGGATTTCTTTTCTTCGGTGTCGACATCGGCAAAGTTGCCAATCAAAATGACGGCATTGTCCTTGTCGTAGATGGTGGCTTCGAGGTAGTCTGGGACGGGGTAGTCCTTGTCCAGAGCGCCGGAGAGTTCCATCATCTTGTCGCAGTATTCTTTTTGGGAGTGGACCTAAAGAAGAAATTATGGATTATTACAGTTTTTATTATAAAAATGTCTATTCTGCAATGCATTATGATTTTTTCAGCTTTAAAGTTAGACTTTAAATGCCAAAATCGGCTATAGTCCATCGACACCCAGTTTAAAACCCACCGGCAAGTACTTCATATGAACATAAGGCTTAATCTTAATCAACTTCAGCTCCAATGCCACCAAAAACCCAAGTGTGCCGTGAGACCACGGCAAACAGTGGAACAGATCTGCGTGTTCGTTATCAGCGGTGACATGGACCAGCTCTCCATCGGCAGTCACTACGTCGTAAGAGAGAACAGTTTCTTGATACAATCCAACTTTGTGGCTGTAGGTCGTCATTCCAACGCCAAAAGCAAGCCCACCGGCTGTGGCATCGGCAATTTCCAGCGTCACGGCCAAAGTGTAGCCCTTTGGCGTCAGATACCTTGTCAAATCGCCGACGGACACATTGGGCTCAACTTTGATGGTTAGCTTTTCTTCATCAAGTTCGAGAATGTCGAAAAGGTCAATCGGGACTTGATGGCAAAGGTCTTTCCGGTAGAAAGTTAAAGATAAGCTGAGCCAGTTAGGTTTCGCTGTACACATCGGTTTGCGTTCGGATTCTGGGAGAGCATTGCGTTGCTGGACGCATTTCTGGATTTCACGGACGCGTTTGGGATGGTCGGCTGGCGCGGAGAAGAAGGTGCGCCGGATCCAGCAGCGGATTTGGATGGCACTGTCAAAGAGCTGGAATAGGAGGTGCTTTTTCAGAATCGACAGTTTATAAAAAAAACTCACAAAACTGGCAGGAAGGCAGAACAATACAATAACAAGACCACGGTTATCTTCGAGCCAACGGACAGCTTTGGCCTGCAGATTCGCGAGGAATCCGTTTTCGGTTGGCCGGGTCATCGTTGATGACAGGCTTAAAATATCAGTAGAAAATTTAGGGGTTACGGCGGTTATCGCGCTTGAAATATGCATATTATCAGGGCCCAAATAAACAAAATTACAAATTAGGAAGCGTTTCGCGATATGTTGACTACAATAAAATTTGAGAATAGATTCTCCAGTTTAAAAAAAAGTAAATAGGGTTAATATCACCTAACAAACAACGCTTATAAATTACTTGTAGAATAAAAAAAGGCCCCACAATCAGTTTTGAAACACGCAAAAAACCGATCGCCGACAACATTAGCCCCCAACAAAACGGACATCAACTGACTACCGGGACCAGCTATTGCGCTTAACCATTGCTTTCTTGCAGTTTTGACACGACGAACGTTTCAAGGTCCATCATTCCGCCTGCAAAGCAAAAAGCTCAAGACTGAACATAGAACGTAGTCTCTGTTTCGATTTGACCTTTATGATGCGACCTCGAACCACCGACCCTCCATCAAGGTTGTAAATATCAGTTAACAAGGTAACGTATAAAAAGTTCGAAGAGTGCTCCGCTGGCTGATTGAGGACTGATGAGAGGGGTACTGAAGAGCTGATAACCACTGATAATAGCAATAAGGGTTTTTCTGAATTATCTTAACAACCTCAGTTTTTTATTTACAACTTGTGCTAAAATTATTGTGGTAAAAAATCCCGTTCAGTTTTATGTTTTCACATTATCGTTGCTGTATTATAACTTTTGATGGTGTCTTTACGTGCCTTACCAAAACTCACTTAAAATATAAAGTAATAACATCGACATTGACGCAGTTTTTAAAAAAGCCCCACATTATAATCTTCGACAAAACAGTTTCAGAAACAAACATTGTTGGCACAAACCCCAGTCGGCATTTCTTCCAATCCCAAAAATCCAAACATCATTCCGTCATGCAATGATAAAAAAGCGTGTTCTTCATTAAAATTGTTATTAACGGAAGACATGACTGACTTATGAAAAAAGTGACGTTTGACGTAAGGCGATTCCATAATTTTGAGTGATGTGAACGAGGTCAAACCTATTTGAATTCGGTTCGGAGAACAAAGCTGACAAGATTGCTTCTGTAAAAGTCACGCGCGAAGTCGTGGTCGTGCAAACTTGGATAATTGAGGAGTTTTTTATTGGCTTGTGTTATTCTTGTTGCACTTTGACTTTGCCGTAGTTAGAATAGGTTTGTTGAGTTTGCAATTACGACATGGTATGAGTTTTGGGTTTTGAACGTGTTAAGTTTAAGCACAGTTTTTTATTTTTGTAACATATCTAATCTCTAAAAGTATAATAAAACATTTCAACGTTTGTTTTGAAGATAAAAACGTCAAAAAAACAATGCACAGTCTGCGTAAATAATCAAAACAATCATCTTTTTTTATAATTGCGGTATCAGCAAAGACAGCAGAACAGTTTACATCAAAAATACGACTTAAAACCAACAACTTAACAAATATCACAAAATAAACTATACCTTTTCCACAAAAACCCCTCTTCGAACCCAAAGATCATCCAACCCCTCAAGGCAAATGCATTTCTGAATGTGTCTAATCGTCGTTCTTCGGATCACTTTCGCGCTTCGCGTCGCATCATTAAACTTTTTTTCAGGATTGTCGTAGCGATATTTCGTTTCTTTCTCACCCCAGGGTACGCTGGGTAATCGGTAGGCTTAGACTGTCTAGGCCCTTCGATAAAAACCTGAACAGGGAAACACATTTGAGGAACTTGGGGAATATGACCGAATACGTGAAGGAAGGTAATTAAAAAGGTGTTTTGAAATGAATATTTGATGGATGGATCGACTGATCGCAGATGGAAAGGCCACCAGGGTCGGTCAACACGTGGTTTATGACGAAGGGGGGATTGGGATTTTGTACTTTTGGTGGTCGGGGTTGAACTTTGGCGGTGATTAGGGGTGGTTACGGTGTGTTATGTAGTTTGTGTGGCAATCATCAATGTGGCAGTTTAATAATACTCATAACATGCTTCCCTAACAAGTGTAAAGCCGCCGCCAAATGGCCAACAGGTTTAGCCCATTTAGCCCCTTCCTGTCGGCCCTTATTCATCGATTATGGTCGGTCGGCGTGGAGTGCCAGTTCTTTCATTTCCGAACATCCACGAGTGTTTGTGCTTCTGCGCCTCGTCATGGCATGCTTCCAGTGCCCTCCCGCGCCCCTCCGAAAGAAAGGGAGAGCCCTTTTAGACGTCTTCAACGCGCAAAGACAAACATGGCGCATGCCTGCGGCGAGTAGGGGCCAAAGCGGTCCCCTTAATTGGTTTCGAAGACGAGCCGCTGCCGGATGTGTGGACAACATCCAACAAGCACGTCGAGGTTCTCGTGGTTTGGGTTGTCGGAGGCGGTGGCGGCTTCTTTTTCGGCGGGATGCCATTGTCGGGGTTTTTTCTTTGTTTATGTTGATTTGGGCGGTGTTTTGTGGTTCTGGGATACTATCTCGGGGTTACAGTTCTCCCAATTTGTGTCCATCTGATGCCCTAACTGTCTTCAAACTTATCATGCGACTATTCGAGGTCAAACTTACGAAAAACTTATGGCTTCTCATATGGTATGGCCATATTTCAAGTTTGTGAACACCATAAAAGTCATGACAAATCTAACTTTATCAGTTTTCAACCCCCACTATCCACACTCAGTCTAGTTTATTGTCACGACTTGAATGCGAATCATTAGAAACCCTCCAATCCAATTCGCGATTCTCGATTGCACCAACTTTCCATTTTCAAGAAGTTGCGCACCAGCCCGCGTGTTTGGACAATACCCATCAAAGCCGATATGACCTACCTACCGAAAATCTTATCCTGCGCAACCCATCTCCATATTTGTCCCCAAGCTACGTACTTCTCCCATACTTTTTTACCGACCATCTCTTTTCGTCCCTATCGCCTGAGGCAATCGCTCGCTCCCAGCGATGGTGGTTGGGTTCGAAAAGATCGCCTTGCAGTTCAGTTTGTCTTCCCTTTTTTGGTGTTCAACTTATGGGTGTCTTTCTCGTTCTATCTTTGGTCCGGCCGCGGCCTACAGAAGTGTTATACCGCTTCTTGATTGCGACTTCGGTCTTCCAAAAAAGGCTGGGGTCATACAGGAGCGCGTTGTGCTTTTCGAAGAGTGGCGTCGACCGCCAGTCGGCTGGTTCGAACAAAAAACCGATGCGTTTGAACACAAAAACGACAAGACGAAAGTAGACACTGTCGAAAAGGAGAGATAGATGGAGCACCGTCAGTCAAAAAGAGGGCGGACAGCTCCGCCTTTTTGAGGAGATTCAGTTCGAGGCGCGCGTCGGCTATAAGAAGGGGAGTGTAGGGTGGCAAAAGTTTGAATGTTGAAGTGCCAAATGACACGTGTTTCGAGTTAATTCACCATTTGTTTAAAATTTTCACAGTTTATATCAAGTTTTTCAGCGCAGTAATGGCGCCACCCCTGATCGTGGCCGCATGCCTCATCGCGGTTCACTTTGCCGAAGCGGCGGCTGGCCCGTATCGGGCACCCGTGTCGAAGGTCACCGATTCCGACAAGTCCCCCGGCTTCCAGAAGGCTGCAGCTATCCTTCGACGATCTATTAATGAAAGCGCGGATCCGTGTGACGACTTTTTCGAGTTTACCTGTGGTCGTTGGATCGCTGAGAATCCGATTCCGGACGATTTGACCAGTTTTGGGCACTTTACGGAATTGAGGGAGAAGGTTTTGGCTGAAATGAAAGGTACATTCTTCCTTACTTTTGATATTGTTCTCACAGTTTACTTTCCAGCCCTCTACGAATCCCCAGTCCCGTCCAGCTCCCGCGCCATCAACCTCGTAAAACAAGTCCACACAGCTTGCATGGACATTGACGCCATCAACAACCGTAAATCGCTCGATATGCTAAAAGCCGTCGTCGGCTTCGGCTACTGGCCCATCATCCACGACGACAAATGGTCCTCAGGGCATTTCGATATCACAGAGCTCCTCATCAACATTGGTGTTTCGCGTGGTGTCGATGTCTTCACCGATATTTACGTCACCCAGGACCAGAAGAACGTGTCCCGGCGTCTTTTGAGCTTTGATCAAGGCGGTTTGGGCCTCGGCTCCACGGCGAGGGAATACTATCTCAACGAAACCAAATATGCCAAGCAATTAGCCGCCTATGAGGCTTACATGTTCGCCAAGATCAAACTTATCGCCACCGACGCCCGTGCTAATAAGTCAGATGCCAGCCTCCGCGCCGAAGTCAAGGAAATTCTCGATTTCGAAAAGAAATTCGCGAAAATCCTGACCCCCGAAGAGAATCGCCGCAACTTCACCGAAATGTACAACGTCTTCAACCTCTCTGCCCTCCGCCAGATGATGCCCCTCATCGACTGGAACAAGTACTTCCGAGGTTTGATGCCTTTCGACATGCACGATTATCTCGACTCTGATCCGCTGATAATTGTCTCCGAACCGGCGTACTTTGATCGTCTTTCAAAGTTGCTGACAGCCACTGACACACGCGTCATCACAAACTACATTCTTTGGCGATACACCGCTTCATGGTCGCTTCAATTGGATGAGCGATTCGAAGATATTCAACAGGACTTCTTGAAGGAGTTCATCGGCAGAAAAACCAAGTCCCCGAGATGGAAGGACTGCAACAGTGCCGCTGGCGGTCGACTCAGCTATGCCAGTGGAGCTATGTATGTTCGGGCCCATTTCGATAAGCGTGATCGCGCGGCTGCTTTGGACATGATTGAAGATCTCCGGGCTACATTTAGAGAGATTTTGTTGGAAACGACTTGGATGCAGGAAGGCACTCGGAAGTATGCCCTCGAAAAGGCGGCCGAGATGCAGAGTTTGATCGGTTATCCGGATTTTATCCTTGATGACGGTGAATTGGACGCCTATTATGAAAACTTGACCCTTGCTGATGGCGATTCTTATTCGGAAATTGTTCAAAAAACGACCCAATGGGCTCAGCACAAGGCCTTCCGACGACTTCTGGAGCCGGTGGATCGGACTGAGTTCGGCACTAGCTCGGCTGTGGTTAATGCTTTTTATTCGAGTGTTAAGAATGGAATTAGTAAGTCACATCTGATTTTCTGGTCAGTTTTATTTCAATTATTTTCAGCCTTCCCGGCCGCCATCCTCCAATCCCCCTTCTTCGACCGCGACTTCCCAAAGGTCCTCAACTACGGTGGCATGGGCGCCGTCATCGGCCATGAAATCACTCACGGCTTCGATGACCAAGGCTCCCAGTTCGATAAGATCGGAAATCTCCACAATTGGTGGGATGCCACGACCCAGAAGCACTTCCTCAACCGCACCCAGTGTATCATTCAACAGTACAGCGAGTACGAACTCCCCGGCATCAACCTCAAAGTCAATGGTGTCCTCACCCAGGGCGAGAATATCGCTGATAATGGCGGGATAAAGGAGGCTTATCGTGCGTATCGGGCTTACATCAAGAAGCTCGGCCACGAAGAAAAGCGATTGCCAGGCTTTGAGAACTATACCAATGATCAGATCTTCTTTATGAGCTATGCTAAGGTAAACCGTCATTCTTGTTGCATGCAGTTTAATAATTCCACCAATTTCCAGACCTGGTGCGGTCACGCCAAGCCCGAAGCCCTTATCCGTCAAGTTCTCACCGACCCCCACGCCCCTGTCAGATACCGTGTCAACGGGGTCGTCCGGAATCAGCCCGAGTTTGCGACTGCCTTCAAGTGCCCTCTCGGCTCCAACATGAACCCCAAGCATCGTTGCTCCGTTTGGTAAACGTCCACCTGTGGCATCCATCCATCCAAACAAAGAATCAATCCAAAGAACTGTCGTCTATCATCCGACTTCCCATTTGCGGGTTTTCCGTCCGGGACCACCCACGCACACAACGTGGGTGGTCCTGTTGACCTTTTTCACACACACCAAAAATTCATTAATAAAACTCCCCTTTTTTGAGTTTTTTTCATCCATCCATCTCCATTACAAACTATCGGGATTGCTAACCTTCTAACCCAGGTGATGGTCTTTTGCTGTTGTAAATACACATCATCGCCCCCATGTATTTATCTTTGGTTTTTGTTGACTTATTAACTTTTTGATTTTTCTATTACACAATATTCAATATTCCATTCCTTTAAGTATGTTTGCGTTCGCAGGCAGCAATGATGTTAAATTTGTCGTGATCAACGTTGGTCAAAGTGGCACCGTACTTGTATGTGCAAGAATTGATTACTTTTTTTGTTGTATATAAAATTTTGGTTTCATTTGAAACATCAGTTTAACAGTTTATACTTTCATAAGTGATAAAAACTTGCCAGCACATTTATCGCCCCATATCAGTTTAAAAATCAAAATTTCAAATGTTGACTTTTAAAATTCCATTTAAATTTACAGAATTTCAATTCACATGACAAATGTAAAAATCTATATCTTAACAGTTTATGCCTATCAGTGGAGGAAACGGGTGCCCTGAGGGCATGCGACCGCTCGGGTTTCGTAGGGAATCGAAAAACGGGTGACGCAGGGCTTCGTCGCCTCGCAATCGCAGACTTCGCTCGTATCGAAGAACTCTGGAAATAAATTCCGACTCCTCAGTTTAATAAAATAACAAGTTATAATTACAGTGAGATTCTAGGACCAAAAAAAATCGATTCCAGTTTAAAAAAACCCACTTATGCAAGAAATCAGCCCCCACACTATTGAACCCCCGATTGTAGCGTCGAACAATCTTGAGCCAATCCGCCGGAGGGTACGCTGTCGCCGTGATTTCGTCCTCGATCGGCATGCCTGGACAGCATTGTGCTAACTGGGCCAGGGTTGGTGTGCCGCAAATTCGGAGGATTTTGAAAAGTTGATCACGATTGTTTGAGCCGTAGAAGATGATTCGATTTGTGACCAATTCGGCTAGGATGCATCCAGCTGCCCAGACATCTAAACTCAGAAGCGTTCACCAGTTTTTTTTACCACAAAACAACCTACCAACGGTGGGATCATAGTAATTATAGCGTAGACACAGCTCTGGTGCCCGGTAATACCGTGTAACCTGGTATGAGCTGAGGCGATTTCCTTGTTTGTAGTGTTTTGCGCTTCCGAAGTCGCCGATTTTGAGTTTTCCTGTTAGCATGCACACGAGCAAGTTTTCTAAAGCCACTACGTCGACCAACCAGTTTAAAAATTTAAAATCCTACCAGGCTTGACATCTCTGTGAAAATAGTTCATCCTTTCCATGTACTGTAGCCCCGCAAAAGTTTGATATGTAAACATTTTGACGAATAAAAACGGCATAATCTTGCCCTTGTCAATGTATCGACTCTGTTCGTGTGCTACTGTTGATGGCATTAGGTCCATTATCAGGGTCCACATTGTTACCTAAACCGTTTATTATCCTTCATCCAGTTTAAAACCTCTAAAATTTACAAACCTTTGTCCGTGGATGAACACAAACATAATAATACCGAAGTTTCACCAAGTTAATGTGGTCCAAACATCGGTGCACCCCGATTTGCCTATCCTCCCGCGACGGATCTGGCCAAATCTTCTTGATGGCCACAGCGACCGGGTCTTTTTGCTCTTTTGAATTGTGCCGTGGGGTTTTTGAAACGTATCCGAGGAAGACGTCGGAAAAGGCCCCGGCTCCGAGGAATGTGGCCTGTTTGACAGTGATGTAGCAGAGCTTGTCGCCGGTGGGGTTGACTTCTTTCGCGATGACACGGATGAGGTTGGCTTCATCGCCGCCATTGGGGTCGTGGATGACTTCGCGTTTTGCGGGTTTGGGACGCTTTTCGGGGTCGTGTTGCCGCATTGCTACCTTAACGTTTTGAACATCAGGACAGTTTAAAAACACTTAAAATGCGCACCTGATTCTTGTAAAAGCTCGGATCAAAAAAGTCATTCTCTATATTATCAGGCTTGACCCCCTTGGCTGCCTCGGCTATTACTTCGGCCGGGAAGCTTAACGGTGACGTCGTGGCGATGTTTGAACGGGTCGACTTGCCGTCTTCGTCTCTTTTTGATTTTGCGTCTACAACAATTTTTCATAACTCAGCCGACAGTTTTCAAAAACGCACCATCAGCCTGGGAATCCGTCCGACTAACACTCGTTGCCTTCGACGCTTTAACCCAAAAAAGGCTGGGGTCATACAGGAGCGCGTTGCGCTTTTCGAAGAGTGGCGTCGACCGCCAGTCGGCTGGTTCGAACAAAAAACCGATGCGTTTGAACACAAAAACGACAAGACGAAAGTAGACACTGTCGAAAAGGAGAGATAGATGGAGCACCGTCAGTCAAAAAGAGGGCGGACAGCTCCGCCTTTTTGAGGAGATTCAGTTCGAGGCGCGCGTCGGCTATAAGAACGGGGTGTAGGGTGGCAAAAGTTTGAATGTTGAAGTGCCAAATGACACGTGTTTCGAGTTTATTTGTCATCTGTTAGAAGACTTCAGTTTATAAGCCAACAATTTCAGCGCAGTAATGGCGCCACCCCTGATCGTGGCCGCATGCCTCATCGCGGTTCACTTTGCCGAAGCGGCGGCTGGCCCGTATCGGGCACCCGTGTCGAAGGTCACCGATTCCGACAAGAGCCCCGGCTTCCAGAAGGCTGCAGCTATCCTTCGACGATCTATCAATGAAAGCGCGGATCCGTGTGATGACTTTTTCGAGTTTACCTGTGGTCGTTGGATTGCTGAGAATCCGATTCCGGACGATCTGACCAGTTTTGGGCATTTTACGGAATTGAGGGAGAAGGTTTTGGCTGAAATGAAAGGTACAATCATTTTTAACTTCAATTTTATGCTTACAGTTTAATTTCCAGCCCTCTACGAATCCCCAGTCCCGTCGAGCTCCCGCGCCATCAACCTCGTAAAACAAGTCCACACCGCTTGCATGGACATTGACGCCATCAACAACCGTAAATCGCTCGACATGCTCAAGGCTGTCGTCGGCTTCGGCTACTGGCCCATCATCCATGACGACAAATGGTCCTCAGGGCATTTCGATATCACAGAGCTCCTCATCAACATTGGCGTTTCACGTGGTGTCGATGTCTTCACCGATATTTACGTCACCCAGGACCAGAAGAACGTGTCAAGACGTCTTTTGAGCTTTGATCAAGGCGGTTTGGGTCTGGGCTCCACGGCGAGGGAATACTATCTCAACGAAACCAAATACGCTAAGCAATTGGCCGCCTATGAGGCTTACATGTTCGCCAAGATCAAGTTAATCGCCACTGACGCCCGCGCTAATAAGTCAGATGCATCTCTCCGCGCCGAAGTCAAGGAAATCCTCGATTTCGAAAAGAAATTCGCGAAAATCCTGACCCCCGAAGAGAATCGCCGCAACTTCACCGAAATGTACAACGTCTTCAACCTCTCTGCCCTCCGCCAGATGATGCCCCTCATCGACTGGAACAAGTACTTCCGAGGTTTGATGCCTTTCGACATGCACGATTATCTCGACTCTGATCCGCTGATAATTGTCTCCGAACCGGCGTACTTTGATCGTCTTTCAAAGTTGCTGACAGCCACTGACACACGCGTCATCACAAACTACATTCTTTGGCGATACACCGCTTCATGGTCGCTTCAATTGGATGAGCGATTCGAAGATATTCAACAGGACTTCTTGAAGGAGTTCATCGGCAGAAAAACCAAGTCCCCGAGATGGAAGGACTGCAACAGTGCCGCTGGCGGTCGACTCAGCTATGCCAGTGGAGCTATGTATGTTCGGGCCCATTTCGATAAGCGTGATCGCGCGGCTGCTTTGGACATGATTGAAGATCTCCGGGCTACATTTAGAGAGATTTTGTTGGAAACGACTTGGATGCAGGAAGGCACTCGGAAGTATGCCCTCGAAAAGGCGGCCGAGATGCAGAGTTTGATCGGTTATCCGGATTTTATCCTTGATGACGGTGAATTGGACGCCTATTATGAAAACTTGACCCTTGCTGATGGCGATTCTTATTCGGAAATTGTTCAAAAAACGACCCAATGGGCTCAGCACAAGGCCTTCCGACGACTTCTGGAGCCGGTGGATCGGACTGAGTTCGGCACTAGCTCGGCTGTGGTTAATGCTTTTTATTCGAGTGTTAAGAATGGAATTAGTAAGTCACATCTGATTTTCTGGTCAGTTTTATTTCAATTATTTTCAGCCTTCCCGGCCGCCATCCTCCAATCCCCCTTCTTCGACCGCGACTTCCCAAAGGTCCTCAACTACGGTGGCATGGGCGCCGTCATCGGCCATGAAATCACTCACGGCTTCGATGACCAAGGCTCCCAGTTCGATAAGATCGGAAATCTCCACAATTGGTGGGATGCCACGACCCAGAAGCACTTCCTCAACCGCACCCAGTGTATCATTCAACAGTACAGCGAGTACGAACTCCCCGGCATCAACCTCAAAGTCAATGGTGTCCTCACCCAGGGCGAGAATATCGCTGATAATGGCGGGATAAAGGAGGCTTATCGTGCGTATCGGGCTTACATCAAGAAGCTCGGCCACGAAGAAAAGCGATTGCCAGGCTTTGAGAACTATACCAATGATCAGATCTTCTTTATGAGCTATGCTAAGGTAAACCGTCATTCTTGTTGCATGCAGTTTAATAATTCCACCAATTTCCAGACCTGGTGCGGTCACGCCAAGCCCGAAGCCCTTATCCGTCAAGTTCTCACCGACCCCCACGCCCCTGTCAGATACCGTGTCAACGGGGTCGTCCGGAATCAGCCCGAGTTTGCGACTGCCTTCAAGTGCCCTCTCGGCTCCAACATGAACCCCAAGCATCGTTGCTCCGTTTGGTAAACGTCCACCTGTGGCATCCATCCATCCAAACAAAGAATCAATCCAAAGAACTGTCGTCTATCATCCGACTTCCCATTTGCGGGTTTTCCGTCCGGGACCACCCACGCACACAACGTGGGTGGTCCTGTTGACCTTTTTCACACACACCAAAAATTCATTAATAAAACTCCCCTTTTTTGAGTTTTTTTCATCCATCCATCTCCATTACAAACTATCGGGATTGCTAACCTTCTAACCCAGGTGATGGTCTTTTGCTGTTGTAAATACACATCATCGCCCCCATGTATTTATCTTTGGTTTTTGTTGACTTATTAACTTTTTGATTTTTCTATTACACAATATTCAATATTCCATTCCTTTAAGTATGTTTGCGTTCGCAGGCAGCAATGATGTTAAATTTGTCGTGATCAACGTTGGTCAAAGTGGCACCGTACTTGTATGTGCAAGAATTGATTACTTTTTTTGTTGTATATAAAATTTTGGTTTCATTTGAAACATCAGTTTAACAGTTTATACTTTCATAAGTGATAAAAACTTGCCAGCACATTTATCGCCCCATATCAGTTTAAAAATCAAAATTTCAAATGTTGACTTTTAAAATTCCATTTAAATTTACAGAATTTCAATTCACATGACAAATGTAAAAATCTATATCTTAACAGTTTATGCCTATCAGTGGAGGAAACGGGTGCCCTGAGGGCATGCGACCGCTCGGGTTTCGTAGGGAATCGAAAAACGGGTGACGCAGGGCTTCGTCGCCTCGCAATCGCAGACTTCGCTCGTATCGAAGAACTCTGGAAATAAATTCCGACTCCTCAGTTTAATAAAATAACAAGTTATAATTACAGTGAGATTCTAGGACCAAAAAAAATCGATTCCAGTTTAAAAAAACCCACTTATGCAAGAAATCAGCCCCCACACTATTGAACCCCCGATTGTAGCGTCGAACAATCTTGAGCCAATCCGCCGGAGGGTACGCTGTCGCCGTGATTTCGTCCTCGATCGGCATGCCTGGACAGCATTGTGCTAACTGGGCCAGGGTTGGTGTGCCGCAAATTCGGAGGATTTTGAAAAGTTGATCACGATTGTTTGAGCCGTAGAAGATGATTCGATTTGTGACCAATTCGGCTAGGATGCATCCAGCTGCCCAGACATCTAAACTCAGAAGCGTTCACCAGTTTTTTTTACCACAAAACAACCTACCAACGGTGGGATCATAGTAATTATAGCGTAGACACAGCTCTGGTGCCCGGTAATACCGTGTAACCTGGTATGAGCTGAGGCGATTTCCTTGTTTGTAGTGTTTTGCGCTTCCGAAGTCGCCGATTTTGAGTTTTCCTGTTAGCATGCACACGAGCAAGTTTTCTAAAGCCACTACGTCGACCAACCAGTTTAAAAATTTAAAATCCTACCAGGCTTGACATCTCTGTGAAAATAGTTCATCCTTTCCATGTACTGTAGCCCCGCAAAAGTTTGATATGTAAACATTTTGACGAATAAAAACGGCATAATCTTGCCCTTGTCAATGTATCGACTCTGTTCGTGTGCTACTGTTGATGGCATTAGGTCCATTATCAGGGTCCACATTGTTACCTAAACCGTTTATTATCCTTCATCCAGTTTAAAACCTCTAAAATTTACAAACCTTTGTCCGTGGATGAACACAAACATAATAATACCGAAGTTTCACCAAGTTAATGTGGTCCAAACATCGGTGCACCCCGATTTGCCTATCCTCCCGCGACGGATCTGGCCAAATCTTCTTGATGGCCACAGCGACCGGGTCTTTTTGCTCTTTTGAATTGTGCCGTGGGGTTTTTGAAACGTATCCGAGGAAGACGTCGGAAAAGGCCCCGGCTCCGAGGAATGTGGCCTGTTTGACAGTGATGTAGCAGAGCTTGTCGCCGGTGGGGTTGACTTCTTTCGCGATGACACGGATGAGGTTGGCTTCATCGCCGCCATTGGGGTCGTGGATGACTTCGCGTTTTGCGGGTTTGGGACGCTTTTCGGGGTCGTGTTGCCGCATTGCTACCTTAACGTTTTGAACATCAGGACAGTTTAAAAACACTTAAAATGCGCACCTGATTCTTGTAAAAGCTCGGATCAAAAAAGTCATTCTCTATATTATCAGGCTTGACCCCCTTGGCTGCCTCGGCTATTACTTCGGCCGGGAAGCTTAACGGTGACGTCGTGGCGATGTTTGAACGGGTCGACTTGCCGTCTTCGTCTCTTTTTGATTTTGCGTCTACAACAATTTTTCATAACTCAGCCGACAGTTTTCAAAAACGCACCATCAGCCTGGGAATCCGTCCGACTAACACTCGTTGCCTTCGACGCTTTAACCGACTTTTGAGTCGAAGCCGCTGCCGTCGCCGCTACCGTAGCCGCCGCGGCCCCAGCACCATTATTGTTATTGCCATCCTTGACCGCTGGAACGGCCGTTGCCGCAGACGCGCCCGCCGCAGCTGCAGACGTCACCGTCGTGCCTTGGGCGGTCGTGGCCGAAGCGACAGCCAGAGCTTCGCTCGGTTGTGTCGGTTCGGCACTTCGGCTGACCTTGCCCACGACCATCCGCCCGTCGTCCGTCGATTCGAATGGGCCCTTTTGGGGGGTCCGTCTGAACGGCGGTGACACATCTCTGATTCAAAAACGGTGCCATTGGCTGTTTAGCATACTTTTGACGGTACACGATGGTGACAGTTTATTGATAGGATCCGAATTTGTTAAATTAATTGCAAAAACTACTTCTAAGACTAATTATGGACATTGGGACGTTGATCATGACGAATTTAACTACGGCAATTGTGGCAAACTTTTCTACAATGGCGCCTGCGACGAATTTTTCTACAGTGCAAAATTCAACGGCTTTGTGGAACTTTACATCGACGACAGCTGAATTATCTCCCAGCAGTTTAATACCGAATTCAACTTTAACGTCAACGTTAGCAACAGAGACAATATTAAGTTCAACGCCAATGTCAACTATAGCGCCAGCATCTAATTTTACTTCAATATCAGTGTCAACGCCAGAACCGACGATAACAGGGCCACTTTCAAAATCAGTTTTACCGTCAAATACTTCAATGACAGCAGCACCGTCAACTAGTTCAACAACGACACCAACGACGGCGAGCTCATCAACAACGACACTGCCAACGACTTCAACTACAGAGGTACCGTCAACAATTTCTACAACTGTGGCACCGTCAACAACGGCATCAACATCAGAATTGCCGGCAACCTCAACTTCAACGGCACTGCCAACAACGTCAACGGCATCGTCAACAACTTCAACAACAGCATCAACAACGGCACCGCCAACCACCTCCCCAACAGAGGAACCAACAACGACTTCTACGACAACGGTACCGACAACAAAAATGACAACGACGACAGTTTCAACTATTTCAACAACACTGCCACCACCATCGAGTAAATCAACAAAAACGGCACCTCCAACGCCCTCAATACCCCAGCCAATTACGGAAGATAATACCACATTATTGAACACTAACCTAACTGTCGTCGATATCTTGACTGAAATCGACATGCCAGATCTGACGCCTGCGAATGTTGAAGTCGTCCAAAATGTTGTTCAAATTTACCGATATATACCTCGAGGTCAGTATCCAAATTTTCAAACACCTGCAGTTTTCTATTTTCTAATCTAGATTGCTGCATAACCCTCCCATATGCCATAATCACATTGGTCGTGTTCGCCCTCATCGTCGCCACTATCATCGCCATTTGGTTGCTCTGTGTAGCGTTTCTCCGCAGACGTGAAAAGATATACTGCATGGAGTCGATGCAGAAAGTTAACGATGACATGTATCGGAATGGAAAGCCGTCTAAACAAGGTGGACAGTTCATGCGTAAGTCATATGTCGAACAATTTGGAATTCACAGTTTAAAAAAGTTACAGCTGGGCCAGTAGTCATGACACCGGAATTCAAGATGGAACAGTTCTTGAAGAATATGCAGGTTTGATGGTTTCACAGAGTTGACAGCACGTCATCAGTTTATTGCAGAACAAACCAGCCCCGATCACGACCGACGAAAAGTGCATTGGCGGCGTCCTAAATTTCTTGGCTCACAATCCGATTGAAGATGAAGTCATCTACCGCCCCGGGCGACAAGATGTGGTGCTTGAACCGAGAGATTTGCCGTTCAAAGGCGGTACGAAGGCAATGCCGACGCACCGTAATGGTATCTTTGACTCGATTATCAAAAGTAGATGAAAAACATACCAGTTTTAGCTCTCCCAGAATCCGAAGTCGCATCCATCCCCGAAAAACATCGATCAAAACACCATCGAAATGGGGTCGAAATTGATAGTGAAAATGAGCCGGTCCTATTCGGTGGACGTGATCTCAATCATACGAAATCGGCGCCACGGAAGATTAAACAACAGAATATGAATGCCCTAAAGTAAGATTTAGTTTCACTGTACCCTCCCGAAGCACCAGTTTTTATTTTTCAGACGCACATTCAAAAAGAAACGCTCCAAAAAGCCCCGAAAACCAACCCCAGCAGGCATTCTTCCCCCGCCGAAGAGCCCCGCGACAACGCCACCTCAACCAATGTCACCGAATCCGTACAGATCCAAGGATCGGGTAGTGTATAAGGATGGGACACATTATCGGGCTTGAGGAGGAAAGGATACTGTATTTTTTGTTTATTAGCTTTGGTTGTATCGCAGGACCACCAGTTTTGATATTTTATAAGAGATCCAAAAAAAGTAAACATGGAAATGATATTTATAAATTTTTAAAGAACTTGAGCATTATCGGCCGCCATCACAGATGGCACCAACAAGGACGATCCTGACTGTTGTAAATGGAGTGATTCATAATTGTCTTTTTGTTCGAAGATTCGTTGGACATCGGTTAGAGTTATGTAGCCGTCGCCATCCACATCGAGTTGCTGAAAATTTCATCAGTCAAGTCTCAGTTTATCAAAATCCCACCCAAAACCCACCCTAAACTGTTTCGTTGCCGCTGCAATGACCCAACTCGGCGCCACTGTCTTCTCCTTCTCCGCCGACCCCTTCGAGCTTCCAGATTTATCAGTCCCACTCTGACTATGCCCACTCATACTCATCTGATGCATCATGCCAAAAGTTGCCGCATCACCAGAAGCCGACATACTTTGCGTGAGACTCGCGTTTAAATCAAAAATAGATTTTGCATATCGCACAAATTCAGCCTCACTCACACGGCCATGATGGTCCGGAAGCATCAAATTAAACGTAAATTGAGCCGCGGTTGTCGTCGCCGAACAGTGTTGTTGATGGTGCAGTTCGCTGCCTTTCGAGGAAGCTTCTGGGTCTTCGTTACAGCTGACACAAATATCATATAGACAGAAGATGAGGTCTTCGAAAGTGATAAGTTTCTGGGATCGAGTACCGGCAATTGCGAGGAAAAAGCGGTCTGCGAAGTCGTAATCAGCGGCGCCTTTGAAGATGAGACGGAAGATTTGGCGCCATTGGTTTTGATTCATTCGGCCGTTTGAGCAGATCTGGAAGGTTTGGTTTATTAAAAAACAGATTTGCACCGTTCAGTTTAAAAAAAAAAATATGTTTAGAAATCTTAATTTCGACAAAAAACGCCCCTCTTGCAAAACTTAAAAAACAAAGTGCCTCAGGTCATCAGTAATTTGAAGTTGTTTACAACTGCCAAAACAAAAGTACAAGTAAATCACCGTGAGAAAAAGCGTTTTTCATGAGGTTTAAAAAAATAACTAAAAAATTATGCATTGAAAATTTACTATTCTTTCTAAATTTGCAGCTACGACACCAGTTTTTCTTAATAAACAAAACCCAATTCCAATAAATTTGACCCCAATTAGCGTTGACAGCTTTTCACGAAAAAGTGTTGTTTGCCAGCCGTGCCTTTTCCTCAACTCATTCGAGCATGAAAGACCACGTTCTGACGTTGTCATTAACATGGATAACACGAAATGGGGCCCTCCATGTCAATGACAACATTTTTCGAACAATACGACGTTATGCTACTGCTATGGAGAGGGGAAAGGGGTAGCGAGACCGGATATAGCATCGGGCAAGGTTCTGGGAATGGTTGACGATGGTGGACACAATGATGGTTTTCGTAATGCACTTTTAAGCCAATTTTGATGACAGTTTTAAACCTAAAAAGACATACCTGTTTAAAGTTACGATACACAAACATTAGCCATTCTCGACGGAATCCCGTCAACTTCTGAAGCTCGTCCAAAGATGGGGGTTGGGTGTTGAAGGGGTTTGTAAGGAGGTCATCGAGGTCTATTTCGACGTCTGAAAACGATGTTTTGAGTATAGTCGCAGTTTAAAAACCCAAAAAATCACACCTTCTAGCAACAACTTTTTCAACGCAGCCGATATTTTAATTTTATCCCCCTCACAAGGACCCTTCGCCCTATTCATTATCTGATTTTACACAAACAGCACAGCCTCCTTTAAAATTAGAAAGTTAATCACAAAATTAGACAATTCTCGCACAACCCAGCCAGCGCAGCCCCCACCAAAGATGAGGAAATGAGAGAAAGCGAAATTAAAGGGCCTAACGGCGATGGATGGCCCCATCTTTTTCGGGATAGGCTGCTTTTAGCCCTTTTCCAGCTTCCGAAAAAACGTCCTGACCCTCCAGACGTTGTTCTCCTTGGGCAGACTGGCAGGCATGAGCCATTGTGTCATGGTTGGAAGGGTCCTCCATCGTAGGGAGGGCGGATATATACTTTGAACGTTGACTTCACCCTCAACAATGACAAAAATTCTATTCTATCCGTGCTGCACCTGTTAGGATAAAATCGCTCCCCTCCCAAGCTTGCGGGCAGCAGCAATTTAATGGATGCTGTTTTGCTGCAGCGCCAGGAAAAAATGCTAACAAATCATTTTTTGCGATCCGTGACAGCTTTTGACGAGATTGAAAGGGTCGTTGAGGTTGTTTTTTACAAGGAGGAGGAATGACTAGTAAAAGAGGGGTAAATGTAGCTTTATTGGAGGTTGTAAAGATGGATATTAAAGTATAAGTTTTGAAATTGATGTTTATTCAAGAGTATTCTGTGTGCAGTTTAAAAAACCCCATCAAAACCCACCATTATCATACCAACACAGCCAGAACTGAAAGCGTCGCAAAGCCCAATAAATCTGGCGAACGACGGCATTGCCGAAGCGGAGCTGGAATTCGCGGGTGCCAAATTGACTGAAATTGATTTATAATTGATGTTATCGGGGAATGGCGGGCAAAAAGAAATCAAATTTAACTTTTTTGCAAAATTAAAAATTACTTGACGAGAGTTTAAGCAGTTTAAACAATAAAAATAAGTAAAAAATTGAAAAAATTAAATAAAAAAAGTCAAAAACGCACCGCTCCAAGACCCTCTGCCTTTCCGAAGGTGTCTGCTTCATGGTCCTGTGATTCTTGGCATTGCCGCTGACACTGGTGCCCTCATGGGCGTATTCTCTGCGCGGTGTGAAGTAGCGTCGCACCGTTGAGTTTCGACTCCGAAGACTCCGAAACGTGCGCCCCCGAATGGCTGTCCACATTTTCCGGAAAAGACCCTCAGGCAATGACCAGCAGGCGGAGTCGCGGCCTAAAAAATTGGACTTAACGCAGTGCTCAACTCTCGGATGATAATTTCACATTATATGAACGCGCATAATGTTACCCTATGTTTTCTGTCCAGTTTTAAGAAAATTAAAAACAACAATTACGCATTCTATTATTGAAATCTTTCAAATTCAAAACACAATGTTAGAAACCAAAGACAAAAGACCCAAAAATCCAAAAAACAACATTGTTCATTTTTTTTCATCCGGATAAAACAAGCATAATGTCGCGTGTCAACATGCCCAGAGGCATTTGTCCGAATAATGGCCACTGTCATTGTCTTTTTTGCTCGTTGCTATTCCACTTTTGGTGAACTAATGTTGAAAGTCAAATGGCATTTATGCCCATTTCCAAGGACGTGGACCGTCCACAATCAACCATTGGAATTCCCTGGGGCAAGTGAGCAACCAAATTTGGAGGCAATTCTAATGAAAGGCATTATACGGGTGTGGGTGTGGGGGAGCTTTGTAGTTAATGTGATTTTGGAAGAGTTCATGGATGAAAGTTCGATATTTGGGGGACTTTGAGAATTCTCTCTAACTTTGAGGACAGTTTATTGATGTTTTAATACGTTTGAATTTAAGTTTAATGAGATAAACAAACTGACAGTTTTTTCAATCAACATTTCAAAGACCCCAAACTCCATCGAAACATCCAAAAACGCAAATCCTATCAAAATAAAGTCAAAAATTACTTTTCACTACCCATTGAAAAAAATTCAAAGGGCTGTTTATCAAGAGTACATCGGTATAGAAGGTTAGTTAGCACGCTTGTGTTTGTGCGTGTGTGGGGTAGTCCAGGGCAAGCTTTTCAAAATGACTGCCTGAGGGTGGCTCAGGAGGGCACAACTGCAAGTGCTAATCAGCTGCTCGGCCTCGAGCGCGCATATAGCCAGTTTGGAAAGAAATACTTATGTACATACAAAGTACAAATGTGTGCTCATTGAGTATTATGTGCAATGCATCTTCAAAGGGGCCCTTAGGGTGCTAAGAGACCAAAGGAGTGCCAAGGCAAGCCATTAGTTGGGATTGGATTAAACTTAAATGGTCCAAAACATCCAAAGCGCCGTTTACTCAAGCTCTTTAGGCACGCGCACGCGCACAAATGGCACAAATCTAAATGAAAGTGAAGCATGCGTTTATCGATATACCCAACTACACGTACATACTTGTCGAAATAGCCTGAGGGCACTTGTTGGGTGCCATCCTAAATGTTATGCACTTCATGTTGATGCTGTTTGGTGACAGCTGTGCACATGGATACTAATTACGCTTGTAAACAAGTTGGGACAGTTTTAAAATAAAAAAAGTTACAAAATTTCAACATTTATTTTGATTATGAATTGAAAAAGCTGATAATACTTGCAAAAAGACAAAAAATAAATATCACAGGTTTCAGTGGACTCACAATAAACGTAAAATGCTAAAACCACGCCCGCTACCATAACCCAAAATTGAATTAAGTTTTAAAAAATGTTAAGTACCATCGTTAAAATTGATAATAAGTTAGTTACAACATAACAAAAGTGGGCCAGTTTTTCTTGATTAAGCCTTTTCAAAAATCTGTTCATAATCAGTTATCAACTTTGTACAGAAGCTGTTCAAATGGAAAATATGCGTCAACGGCACTTGCTGATCAGTCGGCCATGTTAGATTCGGCCCGAAAACAACCCCCAAATTGTCCGGTGTCATGAGATTCACATGGCTATGGGCAGCGACTTCGGTCAGGAATTGGATTATTGTCTTGAGGAGAAGGAAGTTTGGCGATGGGAGGGTCCAGATCAGGCCTCGGATTGCGTCGGTGTTGTTTTTGATGTCTGAAATGGGCTAAATTAAGGCTATTCTGCAAGGATGGCAGTTTACCTTCAATCTCAACAAGTCTCGGATACAATTTATTCGTGATCACAGGCTCGCCAAGGCTTCGGAGGAACGTTTTCAGCAAAACAGAGGCATGGATGACGGCCTTCTGGATGTTGTCGACGTATTCGGGGTCGGTTAGCCAGTCGATTTGGCGGCCTGAAACAGATAATAGTCTCAAGGAAAAACTTGTACCAGTTTTTTAAAATCAACAAACCCATATTAATCCGCTCCTGAAGCCGCTGTATCGCATTGATCTCCGCGGATCGTCGAAAGATGCCTTCGACTTCCATGCCGTGATTGCGCAGGAATTCCAGCAATGCCACGACGATGGGTGGGATCATGTAATCGGGGTTTTGTTCAAGGATGCTGAAAACCAAGATCAATAAAAGCCAGTTTTTACAAAATAAACACCCATAAAAGGCATGAATCACCAAACCAAACCCACAATTCCAACGGTGCACCAAACTGTTGCGTCGGTCGCAGCGGCTGATTTGCCTCCGCGGCCGCATTTCGATTGAAAAATGACTGATGCTTCGAAGCTGATACCAGGCTGAGGTCATGGTCGATAATGACTTGGGGCAAGTTTAGCTGGGCGATTCGGATGGTGGAGTTCAATTCGTGGAGATAGTTGACGTAATGGACTTTCCTTTCGAATTTCAGGGAGATAAATGGTTTGAATATGTTCCAGATTACTCGGATTAGCGTGCTGGGGTGGACGAGGAACAGGGCTTTGAGGTTTTTCTTGTACCTGGAAACATTCACATTCAATTACGGCCAGTTTATATATATAAAAACGCACCTCCGATCCAACACCTGATAAACCTGAATCAACCACTTGACTGGCGGCTTATTATTGCTTCTCAGGCCGTAATGAAGATACACGATGGAGTAGTCCAAATCGACGACCTTGTCCAAAATGTACTGCAAATAGCGGAGGAATTTGTTGAAATCAAAGTCCCGATTAGACGGCAGTCGAAAAGCGTAGATTAGAATAATCGGCCGGGCGACCAAATCCCCTTCGGCGATGACATCAACAATTTGGTGTCGAGCAATGTCGGCGAAGCTCTCACTGAAGGGATCGTCAAAGTTGCCGTTGCCGAGTTCCTCTTCAAAGTTGTCTCGCTCGAGGAAGCTGTGATCGCCGCCGGAAGTCGGGCTGAGGAGGTCGTCTTCCTCGAAGCCGTTGGCCGGCTCCTCGAATTCTGTATCGGGTTTGGGTTTGCTGCTGGAGGGCGTGGATGCCATCGCGCTACAAAAAGGGTAAAAAATATATATAAACAAATCGATTTAAACCCAAACACGACATCAAAAACGCATAAAAACAGCCAGCTCGACAAATATAAATCACAGCCAGCTCCAGGGCCCGTCGTCTTCACCACCTCTGATAATCCGCCCCCAACCCCCGCGAAAAACACCGCAAACCGTCCACATCAACGACCACCAAATAACAAAAAATGTTTCATTGGGCAATTAGTAGCGTCGCATTCGACGCATGTGAGCGATTTGATGCAAAATGGACTCGACATATGGAAGCAGAAATGACAGCGCACACAGAGACGACGACACTCATCGATATTTTCAATTCAATGGAAAGGAAAGGGGAGAAAAAAATTGAAAAGGAAAGGAAAAGATAAACTTTTGAGATGGTTGGTTGTTGAAAATTGGAAAGCGAGACGCGTGAGTTGAGTGGATACGCCAGCGGCGGTCCGATTCGACCACCGAGCACGCACGCTTTTCGTTGTGAGAGTGCGTATCGCTTGCACTTTGGGGGTACACTAGTGTATTCGTGTTGAGACTAGTTTTGGGGTTACACTAGTGTATTTTTAAAACATTCCTTTGTTTTCCCTCCCAGTTTTTTCAATGTGATAGTGTTAAAATTTGTTTTTCGAGTATTTTTATTCATACTTTTTTGAATTACTGTTCAAAATGACAAGATAAAAAGGAAAAAGCAGCAGAGAAATCGGAGATATAAAGACAAGATAGAATAGTAGATATGAAAAATGGAAATTATAGTGAAAACATTAAGTTGATGTTTCGGCAAAAGAAAAAAGTGCAAATATAGCAAAAAAAGTCACGTCGGAGGCGGGCAGCAAACTAGATTGAGTTGAACAACTTCAGAAGTTTGGTTGTTGTACCTGTGGCGTGTTTTGCTGCTGCATGTAGTCCATGTAATTCATATTTTGCATCATCTGGGCGTTTGTGTAGCCAGTATTCATTCCCTGTGGCATTGCTTGTGGTGTCTGGCTGCCGGTGTTCATGTCCTGAGGCATCGGCGTGGCAGTGGGCATAGGATTGACAGGGGGCATTGGATTGACAGGGGGCATTTGGTTGGCATTAGGCATCTGATTGGTGTTAGCCGTGTACATCGGGTTCGAGTAACCGCCAAACATAGCCTGCTGCATGGCCATGTTGCCCATATAGCCATTCTGCATCATGCCCGGCATACCGTAACCACTGTACTGCTGCATCGGATGATTCAAGTATTCCAGGAGACTTGCTTGCTGCAGGCGAGCCATGTAGACCTCAGGCGTCAAAGTTGAAAGTACTAGGTAAAGTACCGGGGCGATCTCCATCTCCTTCTCCATCGTACTAGCGAACTTTCCAGGGTCCCGGAAGACTTCGAGGAGCATGACAAGATAATTGTGTAAAAACATCATGTTATTCGTGGTAGCGATATGTCCATAGCCGTGGGTCAGGTTTACGAAAGTCGTCATTTTTGCCTGCGTATCAGGATGGCATCGGAGAGGCGGGTTAAGAGGTGCCGATGTGAGTGGCGAATTGTCGAGTTTTAAGAGCTCGATGGTCTCGGCTACTTGTTCCCTGTAATGTAAAATTAAATTATATAAAACCATCAGTTTTTGAAATAAACAAACTTACCTTGCGTAGTAATAAGCGTGAAATTTGGCGAAATACTCTTCCACCGTATGGATGTTGTAAAACATTTCCATCACAGAATGTATAATAGGGAATTTCGCATTCGTCACTTTTTGCTGATCGTCGGTCAGCATAATAGCTTCAACTTCACAGAGGGCCGTAAAAGATGTGTTGGAAACACTCTTACGGCGACCACTCTGAAGGCTGATCTGGTAGCGCTGAAGCTCGCGGGTAAGCCACTGACCACCTTCCTTGTTTTTGGCCCTGAAGATAAATCCATGTAAACTCAGTTTTAAAATTTGTAAAAATAAACTTACTTCCGGAGGTATGCAGCCATAACACTGTGATTTAAGAATTCTGGCAGGGCAATGCGGCGCCGAATCTCCGCTACGGTGATCGGCAGCTTTTTGTTGGCGCTCAAGATGTTTAAGCGTCCAGATACTGTTGTGAAGAGGGTTTCATTATCAAGTTGGGTGTTAATGTCGTAAACTGGCGCATCGGCGTTGTCGATGGGACGCGGGACTGGGACGACGGCGTCGGCATCGGCGTCTTGGTTTTCGGCGGCTTCTTCTTCTGGGTCTTTGGAAGTGGCGTTCGATCCAATGTTGTAATAATGTAAGTTTTGATCATTATTAGCAGCCCAGGGGGCCATCTGATTATAATTGCCATTGACATTGGCCACATCATTTGACGCAGGCTGAATCGGCTGATCGTAACCGGCCCAAGGCTGTGCAAAATCCATATTGTTGGCCCCACCGGCATTGAAGTTGTTGTTAATATGGTTCCCGTCCTGATTCTGATACTGATCATTACTAATCGGGCTGCCCTGAGTCTGATCGGCTGTTGGCGGCGATCCGAAACCTGACTGATACCCGCTCGAGTTCGTGTCGTCTAGACCAGTGCCATCGACATTGGCACGCTTCGCTGGTGGGGTTACGGTATCTTGCTGGTCTTCTGATGGGCGAGCGCGTTTGACAGCGGGGGTACCGTAATCAAAGTTACCATTGTGATACTGTGTGTGACCTGTTGGAGCGGCCGGTTCGGTGGCGAATCCGGTCTGATCTGCAGTGAAATTGCCCATTGGCATCTGTTGGGTCTGTTGAGTCTGTTGTGAATTATTATAAGCATTGGCATCATAACCAGGGGCACCATAAGCCGAAGCATCGAAATTCGAAGCATCGTAGCCGTAGTACCCCATGGAGTTGTTCTGCTGCACCGGATACATGGCTACTAAAAATTATAAAATTTAACAAAAATAATTGAAAAAAAAGCAAAAACAAAAAGCGAAAAGTAAAACCAAAAACACGAATAGAGAAAAAGCAACCACCACGAATACACCTTTTCCCCAATGAGTGACCCCCACAACCTAGCTACTGCTCTTAGCCACATCTGAATGACCTCCCAAATCCAATCTCCCGACCTGTCCAATCCCTTTAAAGATAACCCCTCCCATCAGTTATCCCGCCAGAAATGTGCGTTTACCGTTCCTCGAATCCCATACCACTTCAGGATGTTCCGTTTCCCTATGGCAATCTTCCCAGACCTACATCCTTTAGCACAAAGCTTCACACCCACTTGAGGGATGCACATGTAAGCGAGGTCACCGCAGACCACCGACAAACATGTCAATCATTCTTGCGCGTTGATCAATCCAATCAACAGACCCGCCTTAGCTAAGACTAGCCGGTCTGCTAAGAGCCCCTAAACACCTAAGGCAACGTGTGAATGGCCGTTTCGCGCACGGAAAGTGCCGCTTCCGGCTGACAGAGTTGATTTGTAGTGCACCAGAGGGTACTGTGTGTGTGATGGAGGGTAGGCCTTCGCGCCGGTGTGTTTAGGGCGTGTTTGGACAGTATACTACCGGATGCACAGGGGACGCACATTGTAAAGAGGAGCTAATTGGATTGTTTAGGGGGGTCAGATGTCAATAATTTGTTGAGATTTTTGGAATTGAAGTTGAAGTTTTGTAGACTGGGGATACTACAGTAAAATTTCGAAACTTCCAATAGCAGTTTTAACCAAAAAGAATTACAAATTAAAATGCAAAAAAAAAAGCTTCTCAGTTTAAAATTTAATAAGAAAACCGTAATTTGTACATTAGTTTAATGAAATATGCCAGTAATTGGCAAAAACACAGTCGGTATATTAATAAAATTTTATGAAATAATTATTCAAAATAATTTTGATCCAATCTGGTATCCGGTAACATTTTTTGATAATTCTTGACTACATTTATTCCGTTTCTTTTATTTGTTTTTTTTTCAATTCAGTTTTTGTATTCCCTAAATTTCAAAAAACCTACAATCGACAATGCTTATTGAACCAAACAGTCTAATATGCCAACATTGTTCCACTCTGTCTCAGTTTTGCCCTATTTCCGGCCCATTCCCATCACACAGCCTCTCTCACACAACCCTTTCTACGTCATGACATGGCCTGTTGCCCCAGGCAACAGTGTGCCCTCCATCTGTGGCGTCGTTCCTTCTTTCCGCCCTTGCTTTGCGTCAATTTTGTTGATGGGCAAACGCCACAGACTAATGGCCTGCCTAACACCTCTCCAGCCTTATTAACCCCTCAGAGCCTCGGGCTGTTTTGACAGTGCTCAGGTTGTTAACGCTCAAGCAATTCGCAGTTTTATTGTTGAAAATGGTATTTTGTTCATGTGTGCCACGAACCCGGATCCAACCAACAGCGGAACAAGACTCAAACGGGCAACATGCTCGAGAAATCTCGGGCACGGCGTTCGAGAATAGCAGCGTCACGATTAATGGGTCACCATTGCCGCCAGATGACAATGCATTTCGGATATTTGGGCTGTTTCATAGCTATCACGTAATATCAGTGGCGAGTGTGGTCAGTTTGGTGCTGATTTTGTCGGTCTATTTGACGGCAATGTTCTTGTTTCCATGGGTAAAGTATGACACGCTGTTTTGCGTCATCGCGGCGAGCGGGTTTACGATCTTTCTGTTCACGGGAATGGGGTCCAATGCACTGGTTTTTAAAGCATTGTTTTCTAATACGGTTAGTTTTTACCCTTTTCGGATTTAGCACCAGTTTTATAAACTTCAGAGCACCTATGTAACCCCCTTTCTACTCTATCATGCCTTCGTCCTCCTCGTCGAAGTCATCATAACTTTCGCTGCCATGGGGCAAATTATATCTGATCAGGTTTGAAAAACTAATTCCGCACTACAGTTTTCCAAAATCCCCCTTCCAGGACGCCCACCTCGACGAAAGCGACATTCTAGCCCGCCAAGTCGTGACCCTCACCCCGCTCTGTGCCATTTTCCAGGTCGTAATGATCTACATCGGCTATAAATATATACAATACATCAAGAATTATGCCTATTTTCGTCAACTTGCAAATGTAAGTACATCAGCATCAAACCCGCGAAAGGACGCACCTATTCTTTGATCAGCCATTGCAAAAATACAAAACTACGCTGCTATTTATAAGTATATCATGCGTATGCCTTACCATGCATCATGCGTCCCCTGACAATGGCAAAATGCACTTTGTGCTTTTTTCATTTCCGCTTTTAGTTAGTTTATGGCCGGGGGCGGTGGTATCTTTTTCATCAAAGAGCATACAGCGTAATGATGTGGCAAATTAAGTGTGCCGGTTGGGGGGTCAATGATGGCATCAATTTTGGAGTGTTTTAACAGCGTTAAAAAGTTCGATGACACAAAAGAACAGTTTTTTTCAGAGCATCAACCCAGTCATGACATTCAATGACCCCATATTCACTCCGCCAGTTGATGAAACAACCATTAAATCATAAGCTCATTTAAAAATTTATTCTCTTGTTCGGGTTTCAATATTTCTATCACACAGTTTTTAAAAATCATAAAAGTGCAATGAAACATTAATTTGTAACCTGCGACATCCAACAATTTGTCACAGAAAATTATCAGGTCAATAAATATCGATATCCTTTAGTAGACTACATTAATTATGCAGGCCAATAAGATGAGTATACCAGTTTTATACACTAAAAACGATGTTCACCACAACAAAGCATCCCAAAATGCGCGCCAAACACCTTTTCAGACAAACATCTTGTTTATTGACTCAAGCTTGTCTACTTCATGTGTTTTTTATTAACACAATAAAAAATGAAAAGAACGGATCAAATTGTAAAGATCAAAGTAAATAAACAAGGTTGTTTGTTGGCTGCGGTGTAAATCCTTGAACAAAAGAGAAAATGAAAATCAGTTTTTATAAGCTTTATCCGTTTTTTATTTAGTAAAAGCATGACAAAAACACAAAAAATGCAGTAACTTTTCACAACGGTTAAAAATAAAAGCGAACGACAACAGTTTTGTAACCATTTCAACGGTTCATCCGCCTAAACAAAGCCATTGCGATCATTGTTCCTCTAAGGTCTTTTTTAATTGTCAAAATACAACGTCGTAAAGGAGCATAAAATAGAGAAAAAGACCTTCCCCTAACGTTAAGAATGGAAACAGCATGGTCATGATAGTCTTGTGGATGGCGTCATTTTGAAGAGAAGACGTTTTCATTAAGACGTTGTGGTCAAGTTTTTGTATTTAGAATTTGCTTGCTACGTCGCTAAACGGATAAAATGCCATTTTTTATATAAAAAAATAAATTTGTATCTCAGTTTTTATGTAAAATTTTAGTAAAAAAGAAACTTTTGTAAGATTGAGGAATAATGGTATCCAGTTTTCAATGTCCTTCAAAGAACCCTATCTATTTTTTGTGATCTTTGTAACATAGCGTCTCCTACACTCAATTAATAATCGGTGGTCGTCACCGGTCTTTGCCACCCTCTTCAACACCCGTGTAAAACGGCTACCACCACCAATGTGTGTAAAAACTGCCATAAATCACTCGGGGGCTTGCTTGCACCCTCTCGGTTACCCCTTGCCTCCAGGTATATTATATGCGGGTGTTGAAAAAGTAGGAGTGGTCGATTGATTCGTTGTGATCGGTTGTTTCGAACGTCTATAACCTTTTAACGGGTTGCTTTTGGTAAGTTGTTTTATGGGGTGGTAATTTATAAGCGTGGTTTGAAATTGATTTTTAATGGTTTTTTAAACTAAGTATTTGATCCACATCTATTTCTTACAGTTTTCTGTCTAACTATGCCCTCAGGCAATCCACCAAACCCGTACAATACCCTCCGATCCTGACTTCTTTATGTCCGTCGTTAAAAACAGCGGTTTCTATCATTTTAAAAGGCCCAAAACCACCATCTATTCCAATGTATTCCATTAAAAATTTCACCTTTCTACCCTCAAATCACAACCGCATCGCTAATTCCAAAAGTTGGGACCCACTGAGTTCCTTCATAGGCCTCGTTTCGTATTCAGAATCTGATTGTGTTTTCCTCCCATGTCCAAAAAAGTGTAATTACAATGTTCATTTGGGCCAATGCCTCGACCGCCATTTTGATTGAACAAATTTGAACAAAGTTGCGTAACAATAATGTACTTTCCATAATGACATAATGCGTGTGGCGTGTTCACACAAATCATTTTCCCAATTATTTGGCCGCTGTTTCAATGCCTTTTTTACGAGTGTTGCGACCACTTCGCAACTTCAGTACCTATTACCTCGCAACCCATATTCAAAGGTCGCCATTTGACATTTTTTGTATTGTATTCATTGACAAACATGACAATGTTGCGTTGATCGAAAGGCCCTGCAGACGGGAACAATGGATTTTCCGTTAAATTACGTTGACTTTTTTTGAGTATGGAGTGTATTTGAGGACAAAACAAATTCGAATACTGACATATGTGATGATTACAGTTGGCCGTTATTGTGTGAAAATGTGGAAATGTAGGCTAGCCCATAATAGAAGTCGATCAACGACTTGTTGATTCAAAAAAAGTGGCCGATAACCCTGTACAAAAAGGCATTTGTATTGCTGGCAGTCAGACTTGCATAATTCAAAAAGTTAGTGCTCCCATAGTTGTGGGGGATTTGGTCCGTCTGTGCAGGAGATAATCCGATTGATACATGTTTGAACATTGCCAACTTCGTAGTCATTCTCGCTTTTGCATTACGTAAATGTATACCATATGGGTTTATGGATGCTGTAAACTACTTATGGGTCCACTTGAACCACTCACTTGAAAACAATCTTTATACTTCAATAAAATGGTTATTTTATTGTCTGTCTCGTTTTTCGTAGCCAGAAGTACCTATCTATCTATGTTCCTTGTCAGACAGAAAAAAAGGTTCTTTAGTTTTTCTTTGTAGATATTTTTTCGATGCGGTTGTCGCTAAAAACAGTAAAGGTGTGGAAGGGGGGAGTCTTGTTTGATGTTGTTAGACGTCTCTGCCCCAGTCGACCACCGCCATCACCTCAGTCAGGGGTCTGAGTGTTATTATTTGGAGGTCGCCTCCTCCTCGTCAGTAGCGTGATCTCCGTGGATGAATATGGCCCTCAGCAGCCGTCAAACAAGTTTTGTTGCCTGCTGGGGACGGACGCCTTGGTGTGGAAAGAAGGGCCTCTTTTTTGAGGTTTTACTTAAATTCGATCACTGTCACCTTGCCAAGGGTTGAAGGCATTAGGGGATAGACTTTTGCGTGGTTTTAATTTAAAAAGTTGCCAAAATTTGTTAATCGAATCATCGAATAGCCTCAGTTTTACAAAACTACCCTCACTTCAGATGGAAAAGCTCAAACACGCCTTTGACGGCGACGAAAACCACGTTCCAGCCGTTCGGATCGGAATGCACAACGGTGAAGTCGACGCGGATACGTCTTTGCCGCCAGATGCGCCGGCTGGCCGGAAGACTTCCATCCTCGGCGTTGAAGTCATTGATCGTGGACAATGGTCGGGTCCGTTGGACTTTCTGATGTCCATGATTGCCTATGCTGTTGGATTAGGTAACCCTGTTTTCAAAACCTTCAGTTTACAACCCTCAATTTCAGGCAATGTCTGGCGCTTCCCCTATCTCTGCTTCAAAAATGGCGGCGGCTCCTTCCTCCTGGTCTATGCCATCTTTTTCGTCATGGCAGCAGTGCCCATCTTCGTCATGGAGGTGACCATCGGCCAATACCTGCAGCGTGGAGCCATGGAAATGTGGAGCATGTGTCCGCTTTTCAAGGGGGTCGGAATCGGCAATGTTGTGATTGCGTTCATGTGCATTGCTTACTTCTGTGTCATCGTGGCATGGGCACTGTTTTACATGATTGCTAGCTTTTCGGCTACTTTTCCGTGGGAAACTTGTGATAATTGGTGGTAAGCAACTTCGCAAAAAAAGAAACAGTTTTCAAAAAAATCGCTTCAGGAACACCCCTGTGTGTCTTACCGGGAAAGAAAACGCCACAGCTCTCGCCAACATAACAAGATACCTAAAATCCGGCGTCGCCACAGAAACCTCAGTAGAGCAGTTCTGGGAGCGTCGCGTCCTCCAACAAACTGAAAACATCCACGAATTCGGCGGGATTCAATGGGAGCTTCTGGGACTCATGTTCGTCGCGTGGGTCATCGTCTATTTCGCTCTATGGAAAGGCATCACCCAGGCTAGAAAGTTCGTCTATTTCTGCGCCCTTTTCCCGTATCTGCTCATCATCGTCCTGCTTATCCGTGGTTTAACCCTCCCAGGCGCCATGAATGGCCTTCACTTCTACTTGACTCCAAATATGACAAAACTAGCGGATACAACGGTCTGGAAGGACGCAGGTACCCAAGTCTTCTACTCCTATGGTGTCGGTTTCGGCACACTGATCGCCTTGGGCTCGCACAACAAATTCAATCACAACTCGTTCAGAGACGCGATTATCATGTGTTTCATCAATGGCTCAACATCAATCCTCGCCGGAACGGCCATCTTCTCCATCTTGGGATACATGTCGTTCGTCGCTAACAAGCCAATTGCCGACATCGTCAAGCCTGGCGTCGGTTTAGCCTTCTTAGCCTATCCGGAAGTCGCAAGTAACCTGCCATTGAAACAACTTTGGGCGTTTTTGTTCTTCTTGATGATTACAATTCTGGGTCTGGACAGCCAGGTCTGCATGATGGAAGGCCTATTCACCGCTTTGGAGGACACTTTCCCGACATTGTTAAGAAAGCATAAGAAGGTTTCACTATTAGTGACTTGTATCTTCTTCTTTTTACTCGGAATTCCGATGGTGACTCACGCTGGCGCACATTGGTTGACTTTGGTCGATGCTTACGGTGCCAGTGGGATTGCGTTGCTGTTTGTGGTGTTCTTTGAGGTTGTGGGGTTGAGTTGGGGATTCGGTGAGTCAGAGTGAAGATAGACCAGTTTTGAAAAACCATTTCCAGGCGCCGAACGCATCCGAAACGCCATCCACGAAATGCTTGGCTTCCACGTCTCCAAAGTCTGGCCCATCATCTGGAAGTACACAGCGCCCCTTGTTACTGCTGTGCTTTTCGTCTTCTGTATCGTCATGTATGCTCCATTGAAATACCCAGATGGGCGTGACTTCCCGATGTGGGCGGAGCTATTCGGACTTGGTCTCAGCATGTGTTCGATCATCTCGATCCCGGCATATGCCATTTACTACTTGCTTTGCAAGAGAAGCAATTTGTCTTTCAAGGAGGTAAAGAGATTTTGGCAGTTTTCATAATTACACCTAAAACATCCAAAAAACAGTACAAGAAACTAAAAACAAACCATTTCAGCGTCTCCACAAAGGTCTCCACCCACCCAAGAACATCCGCCCAGGAAACAAGGCTTACACCGTCGAAGAGGAGATGGAATTCATCGACAAGGGCGGCAAAGACGTTCGCAACAACAACGATTATAAATAAAACAATCACACCAGACATTCAAAAAAGTCAAAAACCCGCGCCGCTTACAAGCTATCATAGAACCAGTCCAAAGTTTTGTTTCACTTACAATTAGCGCATACCCCAATCCTTATTTTACCACTGTACAAGCTTCAAACTTAAGTCTTGAGGTCACCACGATCCCAACGAAAACAAAAAACCAGGATTATATTCCAGTTTCTTTGACCGATGTTTGGTCGTTTTTCGATTACTGTTCTAATTCCCGTTTTCTATTGATTTCCCTGTGAAGTTTTAAATTACGAATTTGAGAAATAAAAACAACAAAATGATACGAAAGCAGTTTAAAAATTCATTGCAAAAACCCGAAACTTCAAAAATGATGCAAAATAGAATTATCATCACCAAATTGCTTCTTCGAACACCACAACTGCCCACTCGTACCGGTGCCGACGAAGATGGCTCCCTGTCTCCAGGCATCGAACCGAGGATCATAGACTTTGACGCCATTGTTGACACGGGCTGATATTCGGGGCGGAAGTTGATTCAACTCGTGTTGCAGGCGATCGACAAAGTTTTTGATGAGGGCGCCGCCGCCGTTGACAAAGATGTGGCTGTAGGAGGGCTGAAATGGGGGCTTACAGTAATCTTATCTACTCATCTCAGCAGCAGTTTAAAACTTACAAGAATACTATCCGGATCAATATTGTCCACAGACTCCCGGATCATCGAAACGAGCCCCTTGTGACCGGAGGCCTGTTCATCGACGAGATAGGACGGGTTGAAGAGGCCTTCTGTGATGGAGCAGCGTGTTCTGGCATCGAATGTGAGTTCTTTTCTGGTTGGCAGTTCGAACGTTGCCGATTCGCCTGGGACAGGGCCGCTGGCGGGGAGCGGTTTTCGGGAGTACATGAGGGTTGAGGCGGCGAAGTCGTGGAGGACAGCCTTAACAAAAAGCACCTTCAGTTTAAAAAGTTAAAAGATCATTCAAACCCAACCTTTTGCCGGTAATCCAAACAGCTCGGATGCAACTCAACAGCCGCCGGAGGCAGAATTTCGGTACCCCTCTCATCCAAAACAGTGCCAATGGTCGAAGCGAAGTAGTCTGTGCCGATGGAAGAAGAAACGACGGCTGCAACCAAGATTTTTTATGCGAGTCGAATTCAATCAACAGTTTTTTAAAGTCAAAACATTCAAAACTTACAATTCCTGAGCAAATAAGCCCTCGAAACAACGGAAACGGTCGTGCCATCATGGCCAACGTCGACAATTGTGCTTCGGGGATGGTCACGCTTCATTCTAAGAATGCAGTAAGCAGATTAAGGCAGCTTTAAACAAAAAAAAACTTACGCAATCATCGGCGCAGTCGGCATAACACAAATCGCTTGCGCATTGAACTTTTCAAACATAATTTCAGCCAGTTTCTCGCGGTGTTGTCGATTGTAAACCTAAAGCCATTCTTACTATTGTCAGTTTAAATACAAAAATCCACTCACATTGCTTTCAATAAAGAGCACTGGAACTTGAGTAATGTCAAATCGAAGATGGTGGTTCATAATGTTTTCGAAAACAACCTCAAATAGGTCCCAATCGCTGACTGAAACAGAAACAAAACTGTGATGGACCCTTGCCTCAGTTTAAAACACCACAAAAACCGACCATTAGCATTTCGGATATATCTTTTGAGCTCCGTGGATGCCCTTGCGACGCCGACATTCGGATCGCCGATAAAATACGTCTTTTTGTCGCCATTTCCTGGGTCTTTGATGCCGGCGGTGGAAGGGATTTCTACCTGGAAGGGGTTAGGTTGATGCAGGATAAGTTGGAAGTGGTAAACGAACCTGTGGAGAAGCGTAAAGCCCGCCATATCCAGCTCGAATGGACGAAGAGCCGAGGTCGAAAATGACCGCAGAGACATCGTCTGAAAGGACGAAAATCGTTATTGGCAGCAGTTTTTAAGATGTACTTGCCTCCAGAATAGACAGAATCCGTCATGAAGCTGTAGTTTTTAAAGATCGAAGAGGAAAACAGAAGTTCGCGTTTCCGGATGCGGTTTTTTGAAAAAGCTGAAGCTATTCGACGTTGGGGACGTTTTGCCAAGAGTGAATTTACTTGCTTTTCTGTCGCGTTCACCTACCAGTTTTTATATATATTTTTCCCAATTCGTTCGCTGATTACTTACTTTATCATTTCTATGATATAGTCGGTAACATCACGCATCGAAAAAAATGAGTTTCATTGTGTTTTTCAACCTTTTTCAGCCAAATGCAGATCTGTTCGCAGTTTACACTTCGCCGACCAGTTTTTATATATATTTTCCCCATTTCATCCGCTGATTACTTACTTTATCATTTCTATGATATAGTCGGTAACATCCCGCATCAAAAAATATGAGTTGTATTGTGTTTTTCAACCCTTTTCAGCCAAATGCACTTATGTTCGCAGTTTACACTTTTTTATAATCTTTGAGCGATCACAACAACAAATAGCATTACAAAAATTGTACCATTAGCTTATTGATTGATTTTTACCAAAATACATCAATGAGAAACTGAGCAATCATGATTTTATGTTTAAAAAAATATAACAGTTTTGGCGAGGAAAATCCCACCTACAGGCAGCGTCCGATGACTTCGGAGTTAACGAATAGCGTTAAACAAACTTAATATTAGGGATATACCTTATAAGTTATAACTAATTGCAAATGGAGGGCATAAGTGAAGTTTTTGGGAGAACTTTGTACGATTAATCGATACTGAAAGTATAGATGGATGTTCAAACTAAAAGGATCGTCGCAAACCCAGTTTAAACAAGACGAGATACATAGAAATGGATTCTGGCAGGATGAAATTACAAAGATAGTGATCACAATTCACAAGGCTGATGGGTGGTAGCAAGGTTGGGGCGGGACGACAAGAAGGGTTGGTTCTAGTTGGGCGGGGTTACGGTAGGTGGTGTGGGCGGGTCCTGAAATCAAAAAATTGAAGCTTTTAACAGTTTAATATTATTTAGATTGATCATTTAAAAAAGACAAATTTCATCATTAGACAGTTTATCTCACCTGATCAAAAGACTTGCTCGGCCTAACATAATGGGTTCGCCACGACTTCTTGCGACCGATCGCTTTGTTGTTGGCGCCTCCGCCCGCAGGCGACGACGGCGTACTTCCAGAATTCAGCCGGGCCCGCGGCGTCGAAGGGCCATCGCTGGTGCCGACGGAGGTGATGGGCGATAGGTCGTGGATGGTTCGTGGCGTGATCTCTTCGTCACCGATCGTGCTGTAATGGTATGTCTGCAATGAGTTTTTGGAGCTTGCGTAATTTTGACCTGTTCATTTTTACAGTTTTATAAAAAAAGTGGCTTTAACTTAATGCAAGACGTTTTGGCCACCAGTTTATTCAAAAATTACCTTATTAGCAGACCTTCCAAAATCCACCGACTTCGAAGCCGCATTCTCTTTCGACGGCATCCCAGACGGCGTTAGAAACCATTCAGACCGGGTTCGCATTCTCTTTGTCTGTTTTTCATGGACCCATTCCAGATAACTTAGAGATTGTGTGCTTTCAGCCGTGTCTGTTCGGCCGGAATTTAGTCTTGGAAATGGGCCTAAGACGTCTGTATCGTCGAGATCGCCGTGCATTAGGACCTGGAACCCAATTTCGATGATTGAAAAACAGTTTAGCCACTTCAAAATCCACCAACCTCGCCCATACTCGACGAAAGCCGATGCCCAGCAAATTCCGTCTCCAATGGCTCCATGCTCCCGGTCGCTGGAGCCCCCCTTGTCGCCGTGATATCGGCAGTGTTGCGTCGACGTGTGTAGCAGATGCTTGACGGACCAGCCGCGTCATCCTCGTCGACACCCGTAGCATGGCTAGATGCCTTGTATAGAGCTGGTTGCGACAGCGTACTATAAACTGTAATCGAGACATCATCATGTTTCAGTTTTTTGGCCATCAAGCATTTCTACAGTAATCTACAGTAGCCCGCGACGCCCAGTTTATCCCCCAAACAAAAAACTATCGCAACGAAAAAACCCAAAAAAAGCCACAATTACCATCACCACATTTCTCATTAGAAATCATCTGTCTGTCATCCACAAGTCCACCACACAATCAATATACTTTTAATTGCTTCATTTCAATCAACATTTAAAAACAAGTAATAAGCCATAAAACAAAAGTGAAGAACATCGACTGATGTGTTGTGTGAAATCGGTTATTAAAAAAGGCTATAGCAGAGAGGGGTCATAACATTCAAAGATTACTGTATACAACGTTACAAACAACAATTACAGATACAGACCAATATCAGAATGTTAGGGATGCGGACAATCGGATACAGAATCGGAACGAACCCGAGAGCGGAGTGTGTGTGTTTTTGAGGAACAAACAATGGTATTGACGGACAGGGTTTTTAAATTTTAAAGTTTAAAGCTTCGATGGAAAAAACAGAACAACATTGATAAATAATAGGTTTGGTTGGTATGGTATTATACACTTGACGGTGGTGATACAAGGAACACATTGACATTTGAAAAGAATTAGGAATGGCTGGTTTTTACTTAACACGATGGAATGGCCTGTGTTGGTGATGGGGTCGTCGTGGTCGTGGGATCGGCCGACGATGGCGGTGGAGGCAACTCGGGGCTGGCTGAAAGATGGGTTCACAGATGGACGATGGACGGATTACAGTACACAGGGGGTCGGGTAAAACATACTGAATGCGAACAGAAGATCAATTGGATTGGTCATGTCATGCAGCAAGCGGAGAAGGAAGAGGTTTTGGTTTCGGCACACTTTTGTTGTGAAAAGAATGGGAAGCGGATTCACACTGTTAAGATTTGGGGTCAAATTTATCGATTAAAAGTTACAGCTGGCCGATTCCCGCAGATCTAGGTCATCGATCGGGACCAAGTGTCTCGGCAATGACGCGAAATCCTCGAACGGCTCTTCATCGATCGGCGGCGGAGGCGGGGCGTTCTCCGGAGGCAGGTCGTCATCGTCAAAGTCGCTGTCCTCCTCATCGACGTGGGTCCGATAGATCTGATTCGCAGGGGTACTCAGCCTCTGAACCTTCTTCACAACAGCATGGGTCAATGATGGCGCCTTCAGACTCCCTCCTCGTCGAATGCTGCCACCCGTCGAGTTTCCAGCTCCATCGCCGGCGGCCGCGTTCGTCGATGCCGCCTCATTCTCGAGCGCTTCCAAGGAGTAGGACCGGACGGCAACTACAAATTTGGAAAGCATTGAGGAAATGGTAGCTGAGGGTGTACGTTTTGAGGAGTCTGAAAAGCGGGGGGTTGCCAACACATCACACAGCACAAGTTTTTCGGGGGTATTAAAATATTAAAACATTGAACAGGGGTTGAAGTTGAATATTAACGAGAAAGACGAACGGATAGAGGGGTCAAGGACACTTGGACAATAGATTTAAACGTAAAAGTAAACCGATTTGGCGGTGTAAACTGTTAAAAAAGCCCATTTAAGCGTTAAATAAGTTACACACTGAATAAAACGAAGGAAAACTAAGGTTGAAAGCGGGTATTTTGGCATCAAGCTAAAATGAAGATGAAAAAAACTCACTTGAAGGATACTGAAAAGTGAAATGCCAATGTTCATCGACCCGTAGAGTGCGCCCTGTGATACGGGCATAGAACTCGTAGCATTCGCGCGGAAATAGATTTGTGAAACCAAAGCCCTGGATTATCTTCGAAATGACCTGAGATGCCAACTTGAACCGCATGACGTCTTCGAGTTTTGCCTGAAAATTGATTGTTCCATAGGTGACCTGTATAACAGTTTTTTAAGCTTTGGAATTCCAGAAGGCCAACCCGGGGGCACGGGGGGCGGAGCCCCCCGTTATGAACCTCAAAAGTAGATTAGGTGGAAATTACACTTTGGTATTACAGCACCAGTTTTTTAAATCTAACAACGCAAAACCCTGTTTTTGAATATCTGAGGTTCTGATGTCCCAATTCAATCAGAATCTGAGACTTTTAGGGTGTCAGAATCCACAAAATGCTCACTTAAAACCATTTTCCGAGCTCGAATTTCACTTCCAGTTTAAAAAAACTCACTCGTTGTCCCTCATGGATGCAAGTATGAAACAGCGACGGTGCCACACTGATACCAATGGCATCTGGTGTCATGCGCGTGCCAAAGGTATCCGCGGAATCGCTGATGATGCGGAATGTGCCGAAAAGAAGGACGAGAAGGTGCTGGGATGGCACTGATAAGCTGCATATTACCCTGAAATCCAATCATTAACGCATCATCCCAGTTTTCTACCAATCCCACCTGCAGAATACCAATCTCTGCTGCTCGTTGTCTTGTTGCTGAACGATGCTGAACAACTCTTGCTCGTTCTCGACGCCGAAGATGCCTCCAGGCAGTTTTGATAGGAATTTCTGAAATCAAAACCGTTAAGAAGTCAGTTTAAAAAAAAACTTCTCCAAAACCCACTTTAATAACACTCGCAGCCGTATACACGCTTATGTTTGAAATGTTGACCAATCGGCCATGTTGCATGATGCTCGACAGCTTCCGCACTTGGGCCTGATTGCCTGGGGCACGCCAGATGTCCTTTTTCAGGGGGCCTTCCTTGTTGACTTTGAGCAGAAGCACGAGCAAAGTCGCGGGAATGTCGTGGGAGAAGGCCTCGGCGATGGGCACACCGAACTTGACCTTCTCGATACGGCCTCGATACCGGTGATGCATGTCGTCGGTGCCGCAGATTACCATGCCGTACGCAGCCACTGTCATATCCGCGATCGTGTGACGCCGAATGTAGAAGTCTTCGTCTGGAAAGATTTCAAGTAAAGTTAAACGGTGAAGCTCGGCTTTATATTGGCATGGTAAAAGTAGGTAGGTGGGGTTACAGTATCCCTATAGCCAATTAAAGTTGGTAAAAGTGGGCGGTTTTTTTACCTAAACCCCCTGGAGGGATCTTTTTACTATATTTGGGCACTAAGGCAAATCTGTTATTGTCGTTACCGTCAAAATATGACTAGATAAGACCAAAATTTAAAATGCATAGCCCCCTCACCTGTACTGTCGTCGTCGTCTTGGTCGTGGATAATATCACGCTGACGCTTGTTGTACAGACGCGGCTTCACGGAGCCACTCCCGCCGATGGCTAGAAGGTCACTAGCGGCTTTGTTGCTGCTGCAAGTGGGCCCAATATAACCTGGTCTACATCTACCCACACAAACAGGCCAAAAATGGGTATTACGAAACTCACCTTGGATTAGTCGACTCCGGCAGGTCGTCCGCCGACGGCGGCGTCGATGATGGGGCGTCTTGGCAGTGGGTGGTGTTGGCGACGCTGACGACCGATCGAGGAGCGGCGACGCCGTCAATCGAGGTGTTGTCGACTTCGGTGGATGGTTCGTCGGGACGTCGATGCCGTGGACGAGGCGCGGTAGCGAAGGAAAGCGTAGGCGTCGTCGTCGGAACCACTCTTGCATCCCCGCTTAGCAGCGGTGCTCGGAGAGATGAGGGGGGCAGTTGCTGGCTGTAGCGACGAGCGTGATGATTCGGAATCGGCTTACGGGTCGGAGTGGTGTGCGTTGATGAAGTGGTGATTGCTGGACCAGCATCGGCATCACCAAAAGCCTTGCGCCAGTGTTTCTTCGCGGCTCGATGCAGCGCAGGCGCCTGAGGACGAGCGCTTCCTGAAGATACTCCTCCTGCTGATGGGGGTGGCTGTGGCGCGGTGGAAGTCGCCTCCGGCCGGGGTGATGAGGCTGAAATCACGAAGTACTTCAAAATAGGTCCAGTTTTACGAGCTACAGTAATCCAAAAGGGGTAAAAAGACTTCAATGATTGCCAAAAGCCAAGAATGAGATAGAAGTTCATGCCCGGACCCCCCAAAATCGATAAGCAAGCCATGCCAGAAACGTCGCGCACCCCCAACAGCCTGTTTGGACTGGTCAACCGAGCAAGGAGGAAAAAGAACTATCGATGCAAATGTCGAGTTGCCTGCGCGAACACACCCAAACATGCCGCTAATGAAAACAGAGGCGGTCGTCGTCGTCGTTGTCGGACGGATATCGACGCTGCCGCTGCCGCCGTCGTCCGCCACGCAATGACAGTCACGCTTGCTCAACTCAACTCAGGCGATTCGGAGAGAGCCTCGACGTTTTCTGTCCTTACAATTGGTGGCTATTGTGCAAGTTTCGAGAAACGGGTAATTTGGCAACAAAATTGACCAAGCAAGTGATATCAGTTTATAAACACCCCCTCAAAACCCCCAATTACCACGTCTTCTCGCCAGTAACTCCCCAGTCTGCAACAGTACCGACGTCGAGCTTGCCCTTCGGACCACATTTCTAGTGATAAACTTTTTCAAATCCATCAAAACAGCCGGAGCACTTGGACGGCGACGTTCACTTGACTTGACTGATTCATTATCACCGGATTCGCGTCTTGCTTGAAGGTTGCGCAACATGGGTGTTGCGAGGGATTGGCGTCGGGGCAAATATAGTGGAATCATGATTCCGTTTCAATGAAGATTCAGTTTACAAATACAGTATACAAGAAACTTGTAAACTTGGACGAAAGTCAGTTCCAACCAACAAACTGTCCAACAAAAACAAGAATATGATCTCTGGCAAGAAAGAAGGGCGGATGGAGACACTTTTTCCGAGTCTCCAAAGAAGGGGGTTTCCGTTGGCGTTGGAAAATTGGCAATCATTGAAGTCTTTCGGGAAGGATGGATAAAAACGCGCAAACACGGAGTGGAAATTGGCTGGGATCAGCCTCAGAATGTGGGTGGTTATCCTTCTCGGATGATATGGCGACAAATTAGAAGATAGCTAATTGACATCTGTGAGAATTCAGATGGCAGAAGGCAGGACACGCAAAAAAGTGAAGAAGATTGACGCGGAACTTGCACTTAATGATCAAAAATTGGTAGCTAAAACTAAACCGGCTCAGAAATGTCGAGGAAGCATGGTCAATGACGTCGTTTTTCGGGATGGAGTGTCCGTGTCCTCAGTCAGTCAGGATTTGGAAAGCCGGAGGGTGCTTGCTGCGCGCGCGCACGAGGGCTAGCGTCGCGCAGGGCAACGGATTAGGAGGGCCATGGCATAGTAGACAACTGACGAGCGCCATGTGTCTTCCCGGGGAACATATGACATGGACGGGGATGTCATGATGTGAATGTGAAGAACAAAAGTTTATTTCATTAAGTCATTGGATTTGAGAGATGTATTTCGAATTCGACTTCGGATTACAATGAATGGAAAAACGTAAGTAATAGTGTGCGAGCAGCAGTTTAACTTCAATTAACACCAAAAATCTCCAAAATTACACCAACTATTAGACATCAAAAACATTTCACACAAGCTAAAATGCTTCATAGCCCCCTCAAAACCCATAAAAACACGGCCGTTGTTTTCATTCTGCACACTGATTCCCAGCGGCAATGTGACACATCCAAAATTGCACAGACCCACTTGATGGTGTCGGTGCTTTGTCGAGGTTGTCGTCGTCCGTCCGATGAAACGAGTGAACAAAGTTTCCATTTGGATAGATAGATGGATGGATGGATAGGATTCACAGTGGAAATTCGATTGGATTCAAACCCAACAAACTAGCGTCGAAAAAAAGTACACAGATAACCTAATCGTAATCGACCCCACCCCGCCTGAGGGCACACAGACAACGAATAAGGCTAAATGGTTTGGAGTTTGGATTTGGGAGGGAAAAAAGATTTACTTAAATTGTGCAATGTAACTAATGTAAACCATAGACTGTGTTCGAGAAGATGGACAGTTTAACAAAAAAGAGATCCAAAAATGGCCTGGCCATTGCTTGCGCATCTGCGGAGATCGAGATCGCGGGCCACTTATAATTGGACCAAAAATGAATAGCAAAAAACGCGTGAATGGAACGGGGAGTGGATTTGGGATTGGGATTATTTTTAGCCACGGGACGATGGCTGGCACATGCGATTGACACACCTGTTTTCGGGGGTCCGAAATATATGCGATTGGGATTGTGTGCATAAAAAATGAGGGGGTAGGCGAATTGATTAGACATACCAATAATACTTGCAGTTTATTAAAATAATATCAAAAAAACTTAAAAACGACAAACTTCCACCAATTGAAACCACTTCCCGACTCTCCCAAATCCCATTTATTTGCAAAAAGCATGCTTGATTGAATTGAAATCCAAAGAAAAGGAGTGGTCAGTGCGGCGCTAGCCGGCTGCCTTTCCGTTTTGGCATGCCATGCTTGGCTAGCTTGGCCTAGGATGTGCCATCGATGAAGGAGGGACGCTTCCCAAAGAAAGACAGCCCAGGGACACTTGTATTTTTCATTCGTGTACTCTACATCTACGCACACATATGAATGTACTATATCAAGGCCCGGAGGGTTCGGTTCGTGGCCCCTAGAAGGCGCATATATTCTATCCATGTCCTGCGTGTGGACAGCCGGAAGCGGCCTAGACAGAGAACGAGAGTGAGAGCGCCGCCGTTGTCGTGAGAAAGGACAAGACGGCGATTCGGTGACGGCATTTGAGTTTGGGTCTTACAGCGAAACTTCAATACACACAGTTTTAAAGTTACGATCAATCAAAACTTCTAAAAAGGCTCAAAACACCCCATTAACAATGCAATCCAAAAAACCCGTCAAATAAAAAACCGCTTCCTTCACTTCCACATAGTAGTAGTTAGTGATCAAGGGTCCGTGACAGCAGTTCTTCGGTTCCCCCGGTCGACCAACCGGCTGCTTTTTCCCCCTTGCCTGAGGTCTGCGTTGGCTAATGTAAGCTAGCTGCCCAGTAGTCAGTCGTCGTCGTGTTTTTTGTGGAACTGGCCGCGAGCCGGCCGCTGGCTGCCGTTCTGCTTGGTTCAGAGCAAATTTTTTGTTGTTCGAAAAGGCTTTGAAGGCCCTCTAGACCAGGCTCTTCCTCCCAAAATTAATCACCTTCCCCTCTCCTTTCGGCCCCTGCTTGGACGTTGGACGTCTTCTTCAGGGCCGAGGAAACCGGCGCGTCTGACGACAACATGGAGGATGCTTCCAATCAATTCGTTCGGTTCGGAGAGGACATGCCCTTTTTGGGTAGGATGCCCTGAGGGGTTTTTCTAAATTTAGAAGGTTGGGTTGGAAATGGGTATTTTTTGAAAACAATCATCTTGGGAACAGTTTATTATCTCCATAAATTTTAAATATAACCATCGTATGTGAAAAAATGCCCCACGCAAGCTCAAACACCCCCGCGCACCCGTGTGTGTAATCCGCGCACCGGTGCGCAAAGTCCGCGCACCCCCACAACCAATCCCAAAACCATCCAAAATCCCTCAAATTCAATCACTCAACTAAAATTCATCACAAAAACTATGTTTCAGACAAAAGTTTTCAAACGCTTCACAGTTTTCAAGTCTTTTAGCGCGCACTTGCAAGTCTTTGTCCACCCTCGCGCCACACTCAAGTGATAGATGGCCCCCCATTGTATCACACCCTGAGGCAAGTGTGAAACGGTGAACCCCTCAGGTCCAAAATCAAAGTCTTTTAACAAAAGTAAGTCGGCCTACTCGAAAAAACGATACATTCATGCTGCGCTTCGCAGGTCGAAGCTGCTTGGCCGTTGGGCCTGGGCTCCATGACCAAGCAGTATATGTACATTGGGAGAGAGGGGAGAACACCGTCTGATGGTGTGAGCCCAAGGAAGGGTATAAGTGAGTCAGAAGGAGCGGGCTTGCAGTTTCTTTCTGCGGGAAAGGGCTGGGATCTGGGGTAGCCAACTAAATCGAGACAGACATAGACGGGAGATCCATGGTGGTGGTCCATGGACCTTGTGAACGACACCCAATCAGACATGTGGGGGGATTTTTTTTCGTCGTCTTCGCACTTTGGGGGGAAGTGGAAGTGGAAGTGGACGGAGGGTGGTGGTGGGCCTCGAGGCTGCCAAGTATGTGTGGATGTTGATTTTAGGCGGATTTGAGGGGATGCGGGAGAGCAAAGACTAATAGATGGATGCAGAATACAGTTTTATGTTAAAGATACAACTACAAACAGCCAAAAAAGCTATGAATCAGCCCCAAAGTGGTGGCCAAGGTCAATGAAATCAACAAATGAATCGCCAGAAACGCAAATAAAGGCTTAACGAAAGAAGATAGAGATAACTGAGCAAATTATAGTCAGTTTTACTTTTACGTATTTTCAAAAACAGAATGATCACAGTTTCAAAGTTCAAACCAACCCCTCCAAAAGAAGCCCCCCACACTGTTCTGATGTGACTCAATCAATGACGCTACCCGCCACCCCGAAGCAATACTCTGCAAAAAGGACTATTCTCATAATGGCTTCCTTCTTTTCCCCGAAATGTTGAAACAGTGAAGCAACACCACGCCAGCCAGCGATCGCCATCGGCGTGCGTGGCGGCGGGGGTGCGCACAACGATCATCGGCCGTTGCCTGGGGTCCCCAACCGGCAGTGACTGTGGCGGCCTGGCCGTTCGACAAATATTTAGCTACCAAAGTGGAGAACTCAAACAAACATAGTATAACCAAGTCAAGCGAAGTAGAAGTAGTAGCTACTGCTACTACCGGTCGGCTGGAGATGAAGTTGGAAGGGTTTTGTTAGGATGGATTTTGGGGCCATTATTACCTTCGAGTCAGTTTTAACACCTTTAAAAGTCGAAAAAGATTACTGCCAACCGACTGGCAGATAGTTTATTTCAAAATTAGCCTTTTTTCTTTGAAAAGATCCAGGAAGAAAGATACGAAAAAAAACTTCTTTGTTCTCTTTCATCTACCCACATCCAAATAATACAGTCTAAAAAGAAAAGAAAATGGATACAGTCAATCTGTGTCGCCCGTGACACTGATGACAGTTGATGACAATGCCAAAGCACGCGAAAATCGGTGCTCGCGTGTGTTCCTAAGAATGGAAATAGTAACGCATCGCATGTTTGTATGTTTGTAGGCAGACACGGCCCTCCGAGACGACTGTCACTATGGAATCGATTCCATTCCATCAGTCGTCGCCGCGCGTGCGCACTATTCAGAACAACGGAAATCGTCGGCTATTTGAATCGAACTCTAAAAAAGGTGACGGGAAGACAAAGCAAACAGAAGAGCGGATTGTGCTTATTGTATTGACAGTCTTTGGATACGATACGGTCAATGGGCAGGAAAGGGACGTGAAAAAAGGGTGGTTTTGAAAGGTAGTGTGTTTTGGACGGCCATTTGGGGCTGATAAGTTGTAGGAAAATGAGAAAGTTTGAAATAGAGATATAAAATAAGTTAATCGAGCAAATTGCAGAGGCGATCAACACGAATGTGGAACACTGATTGAAAAAGATGACGTCAATCCGAGGGTGGATCGAGGACCAGCTGGACACATATTGCAAGTGATCGGTTGCAACGGCTTTAAAGAAGGGGATTCTTGCGGTTTTGTAGTAACATAAGTTGATGAAATTGATGAAAACCAAAATTTAAACAGTTTAAAATGAAAATTCCACCACGCATGACCTGTTTAACGACACCCTTATGCCCCCAGGGTCTGCCTTCAATGGCACACAACACATTGCAATTGAAACGGAGATTTGTTTCCGGGAAAAGCCGCGCCGGGGCAGCAAAAATGAATAGTTAAAAAAGGTCAAAGTCAAATTAAAATTGCCAGCTACTATCTAAAAAGTAAGCTTCTCCCGAGTCGCAGAATCGAAAGCCTGTTATTTGGTCGGCATTCCGGTGAAAGGCGACCTTTTAGATGGCATCGCGCCATTTTGAAGATTATCCCAGGGCCGCTGGGACGGAAATACCCGGTTGAATGGGATGGAAGGTCTTGAGGGGTTCATTAAAGAGGACTTTTTTGGCACCTTACAAACGTTCCAACAGTTTTAATCACTAAAAAATGCCTAATAAACCCCAAAATCCAACTCCCCCCACCCAAAAACTATACTATAGTACACCACCATGTGCACTAATCACACAAACACCCTTTGCGTGGGCGTTCTTTGCCGAGTTTTTGCATGCAGCGCGTTTTTAGACATACAAAAACTATACATTGTATTCATTTCATTCTACTTTTTGCCCCTTTTGAAAAGGCTTGTCACAGCCGAGGGCGGCCCAATTGTACAACGGAGTGAGCCCCCGACGGCATCGCGTGTTTCGTTGACCAAAATGGGAGCAAATGCCATACCACACGAACTACATGTACATCTACAGCGACACTACGACGATTCTGAAGGAGAAGGAGCGAGGGGCAAACAGACACTTTTTGTTGCAGCTAAAATGAAGGAGGCGAACGAAATTCGCTGTTTCGCTTGCTTCGCTTTCACTGGGCATTCTCTTTTTTTCTGAATGAAAAACGAACCCCCCAAATATGTACGTACGTCTCGAAGGGCAGGCGAGAGTCTCGTTGAAGCTGGCCTGGCCCGATGGCACATTTTATGCGGTGACGGCTTTGGGGCTTGGCTGGCTGGGGTGTGAGGAAGTGTCTCTTTTCTGTCGCGGGGCAGGCACCCGCCAGTCGGCTGAGATAGATGAATGAAGTGCCGGCGCGCCCATGTCAGTGTGCCCTCGGCTTGTAAGTATAGTACTACTACAAGCTGCTCGAAATTTCATTGATGGGCTCGCTGCAGCGCTTTTTTCTCCACTCCCGCCTTCTGTATATGTTTTTTGCATTTCCACATAGGCTGCATTGGCACATGGCGTGTCAGCAACCCCCGACGCAGGACATGGCTAATGGCAATGCAGCCCGGAGGGGTTGTATGGCAAGCCCGCTCTTCCCCATTGCTTCGAGGGTATACAGACGGCAAGGTCGTGATGCCGGATGCATATATTTTGTGATGCCAAAAATAGCAACGGGAAGAGGCTGCTTTGCCCGGAGGGGGCATGCCATTCACGAAAAAAAGGAGGAAGTTGCTTGGCTATTTCAAAGGCAAACAACTCTATTGTCAGTTTTATTACAAAAGTAAGAAAAAGGTAAACTTAAAGCTACTTACAAAATGTACAAACCCCAAAATTTACCCATGAACTTCGCTCGGAGTCGGCGACCCTGGATTCGAATCGCCCTCACTTCCAAGAGGCACCTTTCGCTTCCGTCGTCGCTTTATGGCCGTTGTCGTCGGGGGTGGATACGGATTCTGAGCGAAGTTCCTTTCCGATTGGAATGACAAGCCACTGCGTTCGTAGACCTTTTCCAAAGTGATGTCGGAGGTGTCAAGGCTGGGGCAGAGCTGTAAACGGGATACGGTAACGATTGTGCCAACTTGAAGCAGTTTAAAAACAAAAACCAACCGGATTCTTTAACTTCAACTTCTTGTAATCCTGAAGCATCTCTTTGATAGACCGAACCTTGTGGGGCTGATACGTATCGAGATCATGCTCGCCATAGGCATTCGAATAATGGACACTTCGGCCTTCGGATTGCTGACTGATCGGAGGCTCGTAGGGCTGTTCATCGGCGGAAACTTCAGAGGCGGAACTGGGCGAGGGTGGACCGATCATGGAGTTCATTAGCCTGGAAGATTACAACTAGTTGAATCCGTACAGTTTTAAACAGAAAAACTTACATATCAGCCCGAATGCTTGACCGCTCTTTGATTTCCTTCTCCTTTTTGAGGGTCTTCAAATTGGCGTATTTCATTGGCTTGATTTTGATCGGCGCATCAGGTGGGATCGTTGCTGCTTGTTCCAGAATTGCCTAAAATTGTCCATAAATCAATGATCGCCGTTTAAAACAACTTACATGTCTCGTCAGCAGAAGTTTCTTCAACAACTTCATATGGTACTGCCTAATAAAGTGATCATATCGAACTCGACGGTCATCTCGAAGCATGGCTTGATGTTGAGGATAATCATGATCATAAAATCCTTCATTGATCCGCTTTCTAGCCAATTCCAGCGGCGATCCGAAGAAGAAACCCGAATCTGGCGTCAAAGCGTCGCTAACACCTTGCTCCGGATTGACTCCACGGGGAAGGAACCGCTTCAAATGGGCTTTTGATTCTTCGGAGAGGGAGTTGAATGTGTCCATGGAGAGGACGCCTTTGAAGATATCTTCCTGGAAGGTTGAATCGTGAAAAATATATATAAAAATATCAAAAACGTACATTCTCAAGCATTAAATCAGGCACTGGGACAGTTTCCCCGCCGATATTCAGCTTCCGGAAGGTTATCTCGACGTTGGTGTACTCAGAAACTTCTGAATCAGGGCGTTCTGACTTGACTTCGACGTCTTCCATCTGTTCTGCTGTCTTGACGACCTCATCCGTCGGCGAAGGCAGCAGTTTCCCGCCAGTGATCGCGGCTACTTCGGCGTCCATATCGTCGCTAAGCCCGAGGCCTTCATAAAACTTCCTCGCATCTTCGTCGTCGTCGTCCATCCCGCCTTCCATGGCCTTCATGTAGCTCAATTGAAGCTCGGAATCGTCGTCAGATGGCTCGTAATCTTCATCGTCATCCAGCGAATCCGAAGGCCGTTTCGCGAATCGCGCCGTTGGGCTTACTTCATCGAATTCCTCCTCCGATTTCATATCGATATCGCTCTGATTCAGCTCAGCCGAGCCGCCATCATCGTAAACATCCTCAGGACTGCCATAATTGCCGGAAAATATAGGAATTTTAAACCGCTCTAGCGCCTCTGGATCGTCGCCAAAGAGCTCCGACGGATCAAAGGCGATCCCGCTCGGCATGCCCGGGTAATATTCAATTCCAGCTGAAGTTGAAGCCATATCGAAAGATTGTTGGGGATCCTTTTCACTGCCAGAACTATCGTAGACCTTCATTTTAGGCGCTGCAGCTTTCCGTGGACGCAGGGATGCCGCGGATATAACCGGCGATGTGGACGCCTTTTGCGCTGGACTGGACGCCCGCTTCCTTGCGGGTTTGCGCGCTTTCCTTGGGGGAGGCGGAGGGGGCGGCGGAGGCGAAGGAGTTTTGTCCTCATCGAACACATCGAATTCGCCTTCGGTATGGATCGGCGTCAACGGCTTCCGGCGCGGTCTGCCTCGCTTTAAGCCTGTCCCAGTTGTCGTTGGGGGTTCACCTTTCCGACGTGCTGCATTCCTTCTCCTTCGTGTCGCGGAAGATATCGGAGCTCTTCGGCGCTTTTTCTTTTCTGGCGGCTTCCAATCATCAGCGTCGTCCTCGAGCTCCGGCGACCCCGTGAATTCGTGCGTTGACGGCGCTTTTGGGACAGCTTGTCTCGTCGATCGCCTCGGTTTTGCGTCGACATCAGACGCTTCCGCTCCATCTTCGGCTATTTCATCGGTATCGACGATAAAGTCCTCGTCTTGGTCGATTTGAGCATCTGCAAATTTGCATATTTTCAACACCTTCAAAAATCGACCAAAAAGCTATCAAAACTCACCAATCAGCCCCTCATCGAAGTTAGAATCGCTGTGGCTTTCATTCGGGAGGTATTCCGCAGTCCAATCGCTGTCTTCCATGCTTTATTTTCGTCAAAAGTGCCATTCATTTGACGAAAAACGAAAAACAAATTTCAATCGACACGCATTTTGCTTCAAAACCGCCGCCGGCATTCGTCACACTTTGCCAAAGTTTTTCCGTGCTGGCTAAACTCTATCTCATTGATTGACTTTCCTGTTTCTTAAATTCCATTTTTTCATCATCATTTCGTAGCTAACTTATCACCGCGCTGATAAGCCCAAAATGATGAAATTCCTCAACACAAAATCCTCATTTCGTCCCAGGAGATTCCATCAGCTGCTGGCCAGCGAGCGCGCACCAAAAGGTGTCTCACGCGGTCTGACTTTGGACGCACTTTCCCCTTCCCATTAGGCCGGCCGGCCGCCGCTGGTCCTCTGTCTGGAGGGCATGGGCAAGTAGGAAGTGGCTAGCTAACCCCGTGGAGATGGACAGCTGATGTTTTTCGGCTGCCGGCGGGGATGAGATAGTGGTGCTGGCGGGCGCTGTTTGGGTGTTTTTTGTATGAAACCCCACTTTGCGAACGCACATTTCGCTCACGGCGCTGGCTCGCAATCAATGCGGAACGACGGATGCACGGAGGCTGGGGTCGTCTGCGCCCCGACGACGACGCTCCGAGAAACGATGACATCTGGGAGAGGTGGACCATTGGACCGTTGGCCTTCCATCGATGTGCTTACATTTGTTCGGAAAGGTTGTATTACAGTTTTAATCACCTTTTTTGCTCGTGAAAGTGCCGCATTCTCAGTTTTCTCGTGCCTTGTTTTTGATTTCCCATTCATTGGCTCTGGTCACGCGGTTATCCGCCGATAGCCTCGCATATCCCGACTAATCGGTAATGGCAGAGTTTCTACAGTTTTGCATAACTATAAACCGCGCAGATTCCGCCCCGTCTCCGTGCCAAAAGACATCCCCCAATTTCACAACACCATTACAATTTCGTCCCATTTTTCAGTTAGCTAATTCAAAATGAACGTCGAACTTACTGGTGAACAGCAAAACCTCATCGAGCAGTTCAAGGTTGGTTTTAAGCAATATCAGATACAGCAATACAGTTTTTTTTCTAGGATATCACGAACACGGATGACCGCCCCTTAGCCCATGCCATGCTAGCCAGTGTCAACTGGGACTTGGCCCAGGCTGTCGAGCTGCAGCTCAATCAGGCCGCTGATAATGGTGGTTTTGATCCCGATGCCGAGAATCAGGCCAAGTACGCTTCACTTCCGGTTCAGCAGTTTATATATATTTCAATCTTTTAGCGCTCGCATCCAACGCTCCGTTAACCAGAATGCCGCCACAAGCTCCCGTCGATCTTCCTCCGATGACGAGCCGATGGTGCCCGTCGTTCGTCCCACCGGTAGCGCCTACCGTATGAATGTCCGTGATTTGCCACCGGTCGCTCGGAGAGAGTATATTGGCCGTGAACCGCCGCGTAATGGTTTGTTTTGGACTGTCCTTCAATTCCAGTCGCTCAGTTTACATTTTCCAGAAAGCGGCTCCTCCTCCTCATCCCTCGCTCACAGCTCCACTGCCAGTTCGAACCACCCCAATAGTGCTGCCAATGCCGCTCCGCCGGCTGCCGTCGTCCTCAGCAGTGACGATGAAGACGACGACGATGACGACGTCGAATACGAGTACGATGACCACATGGAGGACGATGACCACGATCGGGACAGTGGTTTCGTCGTTGATGTCAATAATGACCGTCTCCCGCTCGTTCCGAGCGAGTATTCCACCCTCGATGAGGCCCTTCAGAACTTTGTCGCCGTCTTTGAATCCCGTTACGGCGGCAACCACCCATACTTCTCCATGCAGCCCCTCCAGGCCGCCGCGGCACTCGCCTTCGAGGCCCCGGGCCAGGACATCGCAGCACGTAAGCCGCTCGTGATCTATCTTCACAACGACAACTCCGTCGCGGCCAACATCTTCGCCACGCAGATCATGTGCTCGGCCAGTATCGCCCCCCTGTTGAAAAATCAGTTTGTGACCTGGGGCTGGGATGTTACTTACTCGGAGAACAAGGCTCGCATCGTCAACTGGCTCGAAATGATGAACATCCATGATGCCCAGCAGATTGTGCAACACTCTGGCCGTGAAAAGTACCCCTTGATGCTGGTCTTGCAGAAGGATCGCAGCGTTACCTCGGTGATCACTGTCATTTCGGGCCATGACGATCCGGACAGCGTCATGACGAAGCTTTTGGGCGCCCTGGATACCTATCAGCAGATCAAGTCGCGATTGTCGGCAGAAGAGCGAGCTCGGGCTGAGCGTGAACAGTTCCGTCAGGAGCAGGCGGCAGAATATGAGGCTTCGAAGGCGCAGGATCGCGCTAAGCAGGAGGAACGGGAGCGGATTGCTCGGGAGGAACGGTAAGCGTCTCATTCACCAATGGAGCGCAGTTTTTTATCCATTAATTTCAGCGAAGCCGAGGAAGCCCGCATCCGCGCCGAAGAAGAAGCCAAGGCCCTTCAAGAAGAGCTCAAAACATCCCTCCCAGCTGAGCCAGCCGCCTCAGACACCAATGCCATCACGATTCGACTCCGCTATCCCGACAGCAAGCAAGTCATTCGGAGATTCTACATGGACGAGCCTCTCAAGTATTTGGTCCATTTCGCTGGCAGCCAGGGTTATCACAACGATAAGTACAAGATTTTTACTTCGGATTTCCCGCGCAAAGATGTAAGTCTTTATGATATGATCGGTGCAGTAACAGTTTTCTCATTCCAGGTCGCCACTCTGGACCAATCCAAAACCTTCCGCGAGCTCAAATGGTCCCCCCGTGAACAGGTCATCGTCGAAGAGATTTAAAGTGCCTTTCCCGGTACCTCAAAGTCCACCTAATTGTCATATACGTAAACTGATCCCTTTTTTATCCTAATTTCTCCCGCGTTTTTGCCCTTGTTCAAGGGTCTTTCGTCGCTGTGATACTCAATCACGTTTTCAAAGCCGCAAGATCGGCGGTTGTTTTGTTTCTCTTCCACACGGGCGTCCGTCCTTACAAGCTTTCTTAATGTCCTACCATCACTGCTAAGAGTTAAGCCTCTTTTTTAATGCAAATAACCCCACAAGGTTCGCTTCATGTTTCTGGTTTTGTAGGACATACTACCTCAGATTTGTGGCAAATTTTGAAACCATCCGTCATTACCTTTCGGTTTTGTTCGAATTGCCCTTTTATCTGGGTAATAACGGTTATCTGTTCCCTGTTAAAATCCGTGTTAAGATTTGATTTTAAGGGAGTGAAATAATGTATACTTGGAACCCTTTTTTGTCTTTTGTAATTGGTTGTTTTTGAAGTTCTTTTACCTTTTTCTGTGTATGAGTTGGTTATAAACACGAATTTTTTAATTTCAGAAGAAGGATATTACAGTTTAATTGTAAAAAACCATTAGCTGATTTATGGGTGTGAAAACGCATCGCCTTGAAACGGGTGGTCGTTGTGGGTCGAAGGCGTGATTTGATAAGGACTAATGTGTGAGAAAGTGTGATCAACGGCCCTCCAAAGTGTCGGAATCCGAGTCATTTCCCGTTAAACGACCGAAACCCCCTTGATTTAGGCGATTCGAAGCGTCAGTTACGCGGGAAATGGTGATTCGATGCGTGGAGAAAAAGTGGTAGTTTGGCTTCTGGAAGTTGGGACGTATTGTGACGTCATTGAACGGGTTACAGATGGATGCCAGCATGTCTTCAGTTTTTTTGTCATTCATAGCAAATGAAAAGCAAACATCAACGTTAACGTAACGGTCCACGGTTTGATTGGATGCGGTTTTCAGACCATGTATGCCGTTATGTTTACACAAATTTTGATTTGAAACTGACTTTTCTGCTAGCACTATTCTCTCAGTTTACGATACGATAATTAATTTCAGCAATTGGCTAATGTTAAGGTGTTAGTTTGATTGAAACGGTAGCCAGTGTGAATCAAAATCGAGAACATGCAATAATTCCCCTCGTTCAGTTTATTTTAAAAATTTAGTTGTAATATTTGTAAAAGTCATGTTATCGGGTCAATGTTACATCAAACACTTCTAAATGCGCGACCCCAAATTGAAATCCTCCAACGCGATTGATGTCTTTCTCAAACTTGGCTTCGATGACTAAGTACACATCCGAAGTCATTAAAGACAAAACGTGCCGGATTTGAGGTCACGGAGCTTCAAACCTTCATAGTTACTTCACGCAGCAGTCGACATCCTTGATGATCATGGTATTGAGAAATGCCATCAGAAACATTGTGTGATTTCTGTTACTTTCTTTTTCACAAAATATATGTCACATTCAGTTTTGAAAAGCCATTACTGTAACACATACGTTTCTTCTAAAAATGAAAATGATTGCAAACAAGGTGTAAGATTGACGTACTTCCGCTCCTGTATGAATGGATATCACGGCAAGACCGTTTCTCCTTTGCGCGCCGGTGGAGAGAGAAAGCAGAAAAAGCAGCAGCGCGCAGCGTCTCTCGCTTTCTTCAGTGCAAAAAAATGCGCGCGTGCGTCGCGGCTCGAATGGACGCTCGCTGCGAGTGCTTTTCAACCAAAAATCGTCCAAAACACTAGTAATTAACAGCCATCTTGGCACTACGTGCTCGGTTTGGGGCCATTTTTCGTTTTTAAGTTAATATGATGCTTTTATATCAGAATACGTCATTAGTGCAACAAACAAAGCTCAAACAAAGAAAAAATTTTAACTTTGAAATTTTGCAACTTTATCAGCACTTTTCCTTCACATGCTGAAATCCTGTTAAAGAAGACTCTTATCCCAAATTTCATCCGTGGAATATTGTTCTACAGAATGTTAGTGTCAATTTAAGACCAACCGCGGTGAATTTGACCCATCCGTTCAGTTTTTTTTTTCAAACGATGTTCGTCAATTCCCAAAAAAAATTTTTTAGTTTTAAAATTTTTGTAAATTTTTTGTTTAAAAGCGCCGTTTAGGGTATACCACCTGTGGAATATCATTCTTTACAATGAAAGCAACATTTTGACACTAACTGGGTATGAATAGCGATTCGTAGAGCTGAAATATTTTCAAAAGAGTTTGACAAAATCCCGATTTTTTGAATTACAAACTTTTTTCACTTATCATGCGAATTTTGACTTTTCCTTTTCTCATTTCGTCAAGATCACTATTATGATTAAGTCTAGAAACTTTTGTATAGATTGTGTGATCTATACGCGCCCTAATCAGAAATGAAATTTTGACGTAAAAGATGCAAAAAATGACACCGATTTTGAGCGCGTGCGCACTTTTCGCCCGCCTGCCTGCCGCACACACTCAGCGGACAGCGGTCTTGCCGTGGGATGTAGCAATGCAAAACATCCATTCATTGCTTCACTCTTAACCGCAGTTATTTATTTTAAACCCATTAGTCTCGGGGTTGTCAACAACTTTTATGAATGCACTGATGTAGTTATTTATAATGTTTCATCTGATGTGACGGCTACAATCTCCGCTAGTCGATGAATTAAAAAGCTATTCAATTCTTTATAAAACGACAGTAGAGTCAATCTTGTTTTGGAAAACGTTAGAAACGTCTACGCCGAGGCATTCAACAGTTTATCAACACTTCAAAACACAATTATGTAATCGATTTGGATTCGATTTTTCAACAACTTTTTTACACCGTTTTGTGTCATTTTGAACTGCTCATTTGTACATGAATAAAAACAGTAATCGACTTTTTAAATTCCACAATTGATAAAATGAATTTGAAACAATAATTTGCTAATAATGTTTAGGAATACAACATCGAACTTCTAGTTTTGACAACAACTTCCAAAATCGAGCATGCTTTGCAACGGTTCACACATTTCAAGATGACCCTTCACTTCCGGAAACAAATACATCCGCGTTATGCGTTAAGAAGGAAGCCAAATAGCGAAAATAACAAAAAGTCCAGCACATCAAAGAGTAGTGTGACGTACTTTTACACTAGAAAACTCAGGACATCCGTGAAGATTTATAATCCATGTTCCGGATACACGTGCAGCTTTCGAGCGTGTCAAATATGAAAAAGCACGAAATTGGTGGAAATGCGTTCATTACAGACATGCTTAATGAATAACATGTATAGTAAAATGGTGGTATGAGGAAGACTTTTCAAAGTTGGAAGTGCCATTATGGGTGTGACTACCAGTTTAGAAATTTACATGTTGAGGGATGGGTATACTGTAGGATTGTGTCAAGCGTGGCAATAATAATTTGGTTATTTGCAGTTTTATGAAAGACAGACATGTTTAAACACAATATAACAGACAGCTGTGATAAACAATTATTGTTCAATGGGCAGATTACGGTAGTTATGACGTATTACGTACTTAGTGGATTAGGCACGCTTGAATAAAAGAAACTAAATTAAGATATTTTGTTCATATTCATACAAAAGCAGTTTAATCATTAACATTAAAAGCTTCAAAAAGGTTTGTTTTTTAACATTTCAAAAAAGGTCAAGGTTTTAGCGGAATCTTCTCAGATTCTGATCGCCTTGAACCACTAAAGCTTAACTATTCCCCCCAATTTTAGCGTCTAAACACCTATTCTTGTCTTACGTACTTTCGCTAATCCGATACGCCCCGGACAGGATTAGCTCGCACCATTCAGGATTCTATCAAGACATTTTAGCAACCAGCGCATCATAATCTATTCATAGCCGTCCTGTCTTCATGCTTTTAGGGTTATCGTATCAGTTGTTTTGTCATAACTCGATGACCCGTTCCCATGCGCCAATTAAAAACAGGACTTGTCTAGGCTGAAGTTGGAGTTGAATTCTTGCAACCCTCTTTTTTGCAATTGCATGTGTAAAAAAACGGTAGCTGATTTATGGGTGTGAAAACTGCTCGCCTTGAAACGGGTGGTCGTCGTGGGTCGAAGGCGTGATTTGATAAGGACTAATGTGTGAGAAAGTGTGATCAACGGCCCTCCAAAGTGTCGGAATCCGAGTCATTTCCCGTTAAACGACCGAAACCCCTTTGATTCAGAGGCGATTCGAAGCGTCAGTTACGCGGGAAATGATGATTCGGTGAATGGAGAAAAAGTGTTTTGAGATTAGGCCTATTATGACGTAGTTGAACGGGTTTGATTTTGTCTATTTGCATACTGTAGCTCGGCCACGATGCCTATCAACAGTTTTATCCCACCTAAACCCATCACTCCGATCCCAAACTCTACCTTTTCCGCCTTCCAGACAAAGTCCATGTAAATAAAGCGTCAAAGAGCATAAGCCACGCGACAATCCGAAAACAAAAGACAAAAAATTGTATTTTGCGTGTCAGTATATCGGACATTCTTTCCCAATTGTGAAAAACCAACCACCAACAAGTGTGAAATACATTCATGACTGTCCGTTTTGGGTTAATACTAGAAAAGTGCTTATTAGCGTGCTGCCTGAAATGTACCCGTGTTGATTAACAAAGAAAAAGGACAACCTACCATTGTTTCGTTTTGTAGTTACTTCAACGGCAATGCCAAAAGTGCTATGCAATCTCGATTACACATACTTACATACAGATTGAGTTCATATTTTCATACTTTTACAGCTGTCAAAAGTTGGGAGATTGTTTTTGTATGATTGGTTGACTGAGTGAGGTTGAACTTATTTCCTTCTTCTTTCAAGGGCTACAATACAGTAGGCCGTCTGGTTTTTTTACCAGTTTAATCAAGTCTACCCTGGCAGGCGATAAACTTCGTGTTTCCAATTCCAATTTCCGCTTTCCGGTCGATTTTGGGTGTTTCTTCACTTTTTTTAAACACTGCCATCGCGAAATCAATCAAATCGCCCAGGGTGCGCGGGGCAGTGCGCGGACTGTGTGGCCGACAAACTGGACGAAGGGAAGAAAGATAGATACAAATTATCTGACTGTGAGGTGCGAGTTGCCTTCTGTTTTCAACGTCCGGTCAATGTTGCAACAATGTTTTTTACAAACTCGAAAAAGTCAAATCAGTTTCATGCAAAAAAGTAGGCGGACCCATCCCAAATTTAATTCCATGTTAGCCTCCCAGCATTCTCCCCGCCTGTAAGCGTGCCCCGTGCCCATTTTGTCATACTGTAACACTTCCAAGTCGCTCGTAAAGGGGTTCCACGATCAGCTTGTCATTCGGTCACTTCCACCGCCCTGGCAGAAGGTCGACGACGCATCGTCAGACGCGTCCATGTATCCATCCCATTACTGTCCCCTTCAAAAATTTGTGGCTACACGAGGCCCTCTCAGGATTGACGTACTTCCGCTTTTTGCCCCGTCCCGGGTGTGCAACAGATGCAAAACATCAAATCCCATTTTATGGTTTGCTACATGCCGTCGTACACGTGTTTCCCTTCGCGCGTATTGTTCATCGCCTCAGGGCATCTCTATAACGGCGTCATAAGCCGGACGTTGCCAAACAACGAGGGGACGCTGCAGGGCGGGAAACACTGTTTCGACATACGGTAACATGAACGTTTCAGTTTATCCACAAAGATGGCGGAAACATCCTCCGCGATGCCGGTATCGTCCGCTTTTACCAGCTTTTCAAATACAGTATTCCGAAATGATGAAAATACCCACATGCCTATGGCCCAATTTCAACAATTACCCTATTCCAACATCATCGGTCAGGTGAGTAACTACAGTTTTTGTGCTTTTTTAAGTTTACTTTGCGTGTTTTATAACAACCTCAAAATAGCGCAAGCATTCAAGCGTATAGAAGTTTGACAAAAAGCGTTCGAATACGGTGCTACCGTTGCTGGACAAGTTTTTTTGTTTAATTATAGCAAATAGCAAATGAAAAGCAAACAATCAACGTAAACGTAACGGTCCACGGTTTGATTGGATGCGGTTTTCAAAGTGTGCCGTTAGCCGTTATGTTTGCATAGGTTTTGATTTGAATCGAATCTAATTCCACGCAGAAGAGAAGATGGCAGTTTTTAGTACGATAATTGACGACTTGCGTAATTACAGGGCCGTGTAAACCAACTTGGTGGCGTTTTCATCAATGGTCGACCGTTGCCTTTGTACATTCGGCAGAAGATTGTGGAGATGGCCAAGAAGGGGATCAAGTGAGTTTTTGTGGCTTTTTGTTTCACCATCCAGTTTTTATTTTGGTGTTTTATCGTACCCCAAACACCGAACGCCAGTTTATGATTAAAAAAAAGTGTTGCAGACCTTGTCAAATCTCCCGCGAACTCCGAGTATCCCATGGCTGCGTCTCGAAAATACTGTATCGCTACGCTGAAACGGGTTCAATCGAGCCGGGTCAGCATAGTGGTCAAAAGCCATACGCTCGGCCTAGACCAGCAAAAGTTGCTCCACACATCCGACGAAACGTGGCCATCATTTCTAAAATGATGCCAAAACTTCGATCCGATCAAATCCAGGATGTTCTCGTCGCACAGGGACTATGCACCCGGCAGTCTGTTCCGACCGGGGTTCAAATTTTGGAGATTCTGGAATCCGAGAGGGACAAATCAACACCATCGCCGATGACGGAAGAATCAAAAAATGCCATGACAGCTTTGAAGCACAGTGTTGATGATATTCTACAAAATGGAAACGCGAACTCATCAAATGATGATTCAAACTCGAAAAGCGACACCATGGGTATGTTACAGTTTAGAACCAAATTTCACCAAACCTGAGCCAGCGCATCCATTTTGATGACAAAATTGGCCCTTTCTGAATCCCCATTCTCCCTCAAAAGGCGACAATCTTAGTCACGGACACGATGCGCGACAAATAATGCCTTTTTGGCGGTGTTCCGCCTTCAAGGTGGTATTTAACGCGTGAAATGTTGTAACTTGTCATGCCGGTTTTTTTACTACTTCGATAAAAAGTTTGAAAGTTAGCATTTTCAGCATTTGAGGCCGTTCCGGAGCACCGTCGCGTCCGAACTTCCTTCACCGCTGAACAGTTGACCGTGTTGGAGCAGCTTTTTGCCTGCAACAACTATCCTGACGCGAAACAGAGGCAAATTATTGCGGCACGGACAGGGTTGTGTGATTCGAGGATTCAAGTGAGTTCGTTTGATCATGTTCCAGTAAAAACAGTTTATAAAAGTTCATCCTCGTAGGTCTGGTTTTCAAACCGCCGCGCACGCTCCCGAAAAACATTCGTCTTCAACACACCTCCATCGACGGCACCACTTCTCACAATGCCATCAATCCCCCCGATCACTCTGCCCCCGCTGTTAATGCCGAATTTCCAAACTTCAAGGGGGTCCATTTCGACGGAATCTTCCCCCAGTACGTCAGGTGTCCCACCACTCAGCATGTTTCCGTCACTGTTCAACTCCTGTGGCGGCATCACAACGTCGCCTTCATTTGCTCAGGCCTTCCTTCAACTCCATCTTGCTAGTCTTACAAAGGCACCCGCGCTCAATGCATCAACATGATTTTAGTGTTAAATTTGTGCAATTTTGTTATTCAAAGTAATTTTTATTATCGCTTTAAAAGGTTTCTTCACATCGATCAGTTTTTTGTTTTGTAAATTTTGTGTATAAAAACAACTTTCAATGTTTTTTGCCACATGCGCTGCAGTTTATCACCCTCTGAATCACCAAATACAAAACACCACCAAACAAAGAGTCCACCGTATCAAAGAGCGTAATGACGTCCTTTTCGGAAGCCCTAAAACACCCGTGTAGACCTCTAATCCACGTTCCGGAAACACGTGCGGTGCCTAATCTGCCATTATTTATAAGCCATGAGTTAGCCTATACGTTTATGACATATGAACTCGACCTTATATGATTCGTAAACACCTAAAAACGCGTCTTGGACTTGCTGCAGTTTAAAAATAACATTCCATGAAAAAGTTTTTGTAAACCATATAAATATAACTTCCTCTTCTGTAGTCAGTAGCGACATTTCTGAGATACCAAGTTTACAATTTCCGCCGTCATAGTGTAATCGTCTTAAAAATATTTACGTCGCAGTTTTATGACGTTTAAGGTCAAGTTCAGAAAGGCATTTCAGCGACTTTTAAAGATATTTAATTTTAGTTAAATAAAAGAGGTATTAATAGATTTCCGCCCCACCATGGCTCATCCGTTAAGTGAAACCGGAAAACATTAGTGAAAATAAGCTATGTGAAAGATTAGGGAAAGGTTTTGAACACAAATAAGGCACATTTTTGACACCCATCACATTTGTTGTAGTTTTTTTATTTCTCATGAAACTGACAGCAGTTTATTACATTAAACAAAATACAATGTTAATAAACTTCATAGCTTCGGCTTTGCCGCCCTAAAATTACCAGTTCGATCGCAGATGTTGTTAGTGTCACAAGCAGCCTTCTGGCAAATATACGGCCTGCTGTTGGTGTAGCTATCGTCAGATTTCAGTTCCCAATGGAGTCCATAGTCGTTGTGCATGTATCCGACAATGTCAGTGGACAAAGGTGATGAACTGAACAACGGGAAATCGGTCAACTGTAGGTTTGAGTTGTCGGTGGTGAACCATTGCCAACTCGAACTGGCATCGGTGCGAGATAGACCGATGCTGAAGGTCTTTGGATTTTCCAAGCCACCGGGGACGGGGATGACAGAATCGGTGATGAATTCAAGTCTTTCCGGAGTGTTGACGCTGACGAGACCTGCTCCGGCGCCACAATTGACGAACGCTGGGAGGGTTTGGGTGTCTTGCGCGAAGAAGCAGTCGGAGTAGAAACGCTCGCTGCTGCTGTTGATGATAAGACGGGTCCAGCCGGGGGAGCAGACGCAGTTCACTGAAAAGGCGTTTTGTACGGAACAATCCTTCTAACAGTTTTAAAAACATACACGTAGCAACGGCATAAGCAAAATCACCCGGCTTCTGCTTAGCCGAGTTCAAAGCCAATCCATCCGAAGCCAACTTTGCGATTTCCGGGGAAACAACACCATTGGCAGCTTCAAAGGTCACTGTAGCAAGGTTGATCATGTCACCCTTGATGGTTAGGGCAGCTTCGATTGGGTTGTCGGTACCCTTGTTGTCATAAGTGGCCGCGAAGAGGACGACGCCCGGAACTCGGTTGGAACCGTTTTGCGTGATGACTTCATAGGCTTTCTTGAGGCCTCTAAAACAAATTTAACCAATTTTTAGCCGAAGTTTAAAAAAGCAACTCACGCCGCAATGCTAGCCGTCTGCCCGGTATAACCCTGCGAAGCCGCGACAGCCGCATTGAACGAACTTTGAATCGCTTTCAGATTCTGCGGATCCGTAAAGGCATGCGCCACTGTAGCCGTCGTGTTATACGTCACAAGCGCCACCCTGGTAGTATGATCGCCATTGGCAGCAATCGTAAATTTTGACAAATCCGACAACAAATTGCCCATTAAAGCGTTATGCTGGACCAAAGTCGCCTGGGTCAGCTCAATAACGATGACCAAATCCAACCAGGCGGATGTTGAGTTTCGGGCGCATGATCTTCCGTGTCTGTCATCACCGTTGACTTGAACGGCGACTAAAACTACTAAGAAAGCAAAAAGTGACGCCAGCAGCTTCTTTGACAACATCATGATTGAATAAAGTGACCCTCATTGTTCTAATTCGGCTTTTTATATCAGTTCCGTCAAACTTGTTATCAAAATCAACAGGTATGCCACGACTATGACCTCCCCCTATTGGAAAACGAGACAATGCTGCAAGTTTTTTTCAACTGATAACAGTGGACGATAAAAAGTCTAAATAAAGCTGTAGGATGTATGATTCTTTGGACTTTTAAGGTTAAGCTGGAAAACTGTTCGAGAAAAGAATCCAGGGTGAGAACAGTTTAAAGTTTTTTTCTCATAAACCACCCGATTGTTGCTTTGCGTCAGTTTATTACAAATCTTAATCAAAATACAACGAAAAAAATAAACTTCATAGCTTCGGCTTTGCCGCCCTAAAGTTCCCAGTCCGATCGCAAAGGTTGTCCGTATCACAAGCAGCCTTCTGGCAAATATACGGCCTGCTGTTGGTAAACGAATCGTCGGATTTCAGTTCCCAATGAAGTCCATAATCATTGTGCATGTATCCGACAATGTCTGTGGACAAAGGTGTTGAACTGAACAACGGGAAATCCGTCAACTGTAGATTTGAGTTGTCGGTGGTGAACCATTGCCAACTTTCACTAGCATTTGCGCGCGTTAGACCGATGCTAAAAGTCTTTGGGTTTTTCAGTTTTGGAATGATAGTATCGGTGATAAATTCCAATCTTTCTGGAGTATTGACCGTGACAAGACCGGCGCCGGTACCACAATCAACGAAAGCAGGGAGTGTGTGGGTGTCAAATGCCAAGAAACAATCGGAATAGAAATGTTCACTGCTGCTGTTAATGATAAGGCGAGTCCAGCCGGGCGGGCAGACGCAGTTCACTATAATTTTAAAGATTAAGATAGGTAGCCGATATCACTTTTAAAACATACACGCCGTAATAACGTTCGCAAAGTCCGTCGGACTCGCCGTTTTTGAATCCAAAGCCAATCCATCAGAAGCCAGTTTCGCGATATCCGGACTGTTTACACCATTAGCAAGTTCAAAAGTAACCGTAGCCAAATTAATTTTTGCCCTTTTAAGTTTTGAAGCAGCTTCAACTGGGTCATCCGTGCCATTGCTGTCATAGGTTGCCGCAAATAAGGCGACGCCGGGAATTCGGTTTGAATCCCTTTTTTGGATGATGTCATAAGCTTTTTCAAGACCTCTTAAACAATTTGTTTAGTACAACAGTTTTAAAACTACTACTCACGCCGCAATGCTAGCCGTCTGCCCAGTATACCCCTGCGAATCCGCTACTGCCGCCTGATACGAGCTTAGAATCGCTTCCAGATTCTGTGGATCCGTAAAGGCATGCGCCACTGTAGCCGTTGTGTTATACGTCACAAGCGCCACTCTGGTAGTGTGATCGCCGTTGGCAGCAATGTTAAACTTGTACAAATCCAACACTAAACCACCCATTAAAGCATTATTCTGGCCCGAAGTTGCTGGCGTCAACTCGAGCACGATGACCAAATCCAACCAGGCGGATTTTGCGTTTCGAGCGCATGATTTTCCGTGGATATCGTCACCGATGATTTGAACGGCAATGGAAAAAACTAAGAAAACACACAATAACTTCTTCGACAACATTCTAGCTAGACAAAGTGACCTATTGTATTGTGATGTTACAGTTTATATCAGTTGTGTCGAGCTTGTTATCAAAATCAGTAGGCACCATGCAAATGGAAAAGTTAGGTTAAAACGATCTTCAATGATAAATCTGTGCTAACCAACAAGTCATACCAGTTTTTTATGCATTTTCCTTTAACATAGTATGCCACTTTTTTTTTGTTTTGTTTTCAACTGATAACCCATTCCAATAAAAAAAGCTAACACGTTTCATTCTTTAGACTATTAAGATAAAGTTGTAAAAAACTATTCAAAGAAAACCATGCTATTTATTCAATTTCCACCCATTTAAAAAACGAGCCCCAAACGGTCTCAATGAGCCCAATTTTTTATTCATAAAGTCAAATTTTGTTTCTTCGGAGTCTTTCAAAATTAGCCCTGCTGAAACAGTAAACAAATTTCTACAAGGCTGCACCGTCACCGCGTCCGGTATCGCAAGAACAAGTGCCTCCATGCCGTCTGCTTGAAAGGCACTCAAAAACGGCGTCGATTAAAGGGATTCCTCGGTCGGCGGAAAGAAGTGTAATTCAATCGACTGGTCAAAATCTTGCGCATAATAAGAATGAACTAACGTATCCCTTTTAGGAAAAACGGTTCGGTTCCTGAAGGTGGGTCATAGAGGGGGCGCGCGCCGCCGGAGGCACCGTAGATAGAAGCAACAAAAAAGTACTTGTCCGAAATTTAAGGATGAGGCAGGCGAAAGTCATCGAAGCTCGGCGTAAACGAAAGTCATTCGAAAGCTCATTTTCGTCATTTCACTAGGGGAAACGGTTTACTTTGACGTCACTTGAAAAGGAACGGTTTTGGATTTGATTTAGAAATTTGGAAGTTCGATTGGCGGAAGTTGGCTAGATGTTTGCGTTTGGCATCGTTGTGTGGCTTATGGTAGCGCTGGAAGGCATGAGGGAAGCGGATGGATGCGCTGCGACGGCATCACCGACGCCAATTACGACGACAGCGTCACCGGCTGAACCTACAATAACGACGACTGTAGCGGGTGTGACTACTACTACGGCAGTGACGACGACTACGACTACGGTGGCGCCAGCGGGTTGGTTTTTGAGTTTTTTTTTAAATAACTCGATGAAAGATGTTATCAGTTTTTAAACTCATTAAAATTACCATTTCTTAAGCCTGCGCATCATGCACCATCGGCCAGATCACGTTTACCCCCATGGCTGGCGCTGGCACAGAAGACGCAACCTACAGTGGTCCCGATACGGCAGCCAATGGATGCTTGTCATTGACGGCGATTTGTGCCGGAACTAATACAGGACCAGTGTTTATGCAGGTTTGTTGAACTGTCTTTACCAATGTTATCGAATCAACACCTTTTTTCTGCAGTTTAACACAAACCAAGGCGGCCCGAGCGAACCCACAGGCACAGACGTCACAGCAGTGCTAAACTGTGAGAATGGCAACTGGGTCTATGCGCCCACCGGCCAAGAAAGCCGAATCATCACAGAAGTCAACTGTGTCGCCGCCTAATAATGTAAAAAGGTTCAAAATGTGTGTAGCATTGCAATGCCGGGAACAAAACCTTCCTCAATAATAAAAATGACTTTAATTGCAAATAAATTGATTTGTCTATATGTCAGTTTTCTATGCAAATTGTTATCAGTTCAAAACTAAGCATTGTATAAATACCTCAAATATCAACAGTTTTCTCCACTTTTCCTTTCTGACTCGATTAACAGAGTGCAAAGCTAATCACCATTATCAAGGTAAGTCCGACGACTAAACATCTCCACCTCGCAGATGCACTAAACTACGCATTCTCAATGAGGTCATGTAGCGTTTACATAGGAATTGAGGGCATTGACGTCATTAAAGGAGTTCCTTTTGTGCAGTTCCTACTGATGTCAAGACACAGTTGTACTCGCAAAAAGTCAAAACAGTGACTTTTAAAGGTTTTTCTATGGGGTAAATGTGTTTTGCACCTTCTTTTCAAAACAATAGTTCACAGTTTATTCAGTACAAACCGATATTCAGTTATGTAGTTCGCAAACACTCGAAGTGTCACATGACTTTTGCACGCAAACGTAAGGGTATCCGTCAGAACCATCGTTAGAATACAGTTTCCAGGTGCCGTTTTCAAGATGAAGGTGAGCATACTTGTCAGTTGATGACGGCGCACTGACCCAGGGAGGGTAGTTATTGTATGGAATATTGCCGTAGGGAGTTTGCCACTGCCAGGTTGGATCTTTTTTAAGACCGATGGTTACATTCTTAATGTCGGGATTGTCTGTTTTTAGGAAAGTTGTAAAGAAGTTAAACCTTGCAGCAGTTTCAACAGAGAAAAGCGTGCCATCGTTGTCACAGAAACTGAATTCAGGAGATGCGACAGTGTCCTGCACAACGGCGCATTCATTGATGAGTTCGATGGAATCAGAATCTGATTGAAGGGTTACGGGTGTAGTTCCACTTGGGCATCGGCAGTTTACTAAAATCCCAATTTTAAACGTATCAACTGTTTTTAAAACTTACAAAGTGCAACTTTAGGCCCGAATTGCACCAAATCCAACTCATTCTTCCCAACATCCAGCCCCGGTGACGCTAAAGACGCGATAAACTCCACATCGGCACGGACTTCTGTGTATCCAACGGTCGATATCTGTACCCCACTTAGTTTTATATTCTTTGACTCATCAAAAACTTCTGTCTTCTTTGATGCATCAATCGTTGCCGCCACTAAAAGGATACTTTGAGCCCGGAAGCTTGAGTTCTCAACAACATTGCTTGCAATTTTGAACGCGCTGAAAAACAATGACAATACTATCCCAGTTTTTAAAACATTCCAAACATACCTAACCAAATCACCAAACCCATCTCCCCCTCTCAAAAGCCGTAATCCACCTAATTCCGACAAAATAGCATCAAAACTCTGGCTATCGTTCAATGAGTGATGAACAGTCGCACCGTTGTTATCATAGGAAATCAGTGCTATTCGGGAAGTGTGACCAGTCTTCGTATCATTGCTAAGGTTAAGCCGATAAGCAAGGTTTTCGAGTCGTGAGACGATGTCAAAAATGACGCTGGGGACGAGCGTTTTTGATGTGGCTTCGACGACAATGACTAAATCGAGGTAGGCATCGGAGATGGAAGCTGCACAGGGATGGGAAGAGGAAGCAGATTGAACAGATGGGCAAAATATTGTAAAACAACAAATAAACAACAGAGCGTGTGGTAGCTTCATATCGAAAAGTACCAGCAACACCTTTTAGCCGGGGTACTGATGATTGCTCACATTGATCGTTAAGCATTGGAAAAAAGGGTTACCCCCTTGATTGATAAGCTGATTATGGTTGTAATCGAATTGTGACGTTGCTATAAAAATTTATGGGTAAAAATGTTAAATACTACTCAAGCTTACAACAGTTTTCTGTTATTGAAAGTGTGAAAGAATACTGTCAATTATGTTTACCGTAAATGTTAACTCAGTCAGCTGGCTTTTTTGCCACAGTTTTTCTTTTGACACTCACTGTTTCACAAAATTTTGTGGAATGCATTAAAAAAATGAAACTGTGCAACGAAGCAGTAATAACACTTAAGATAAGATATGTGAAAGCAAAACAACTTTCAACTAAAAAGAATTTATAAAAACTTTTGGTCCAAATTCTACGCAAGCAAACAACATTCATTGCAAAAAACAAAAAAAAACTCAATTAAATTATGAACTACGTCCATGGTGAAAAGCAACAATAAACAATGCTGTTTGGAATGATTCATAAAGGTGTCAGACATACAACTCAATTCAGTTTTAATAATGTCATAACTTTGGATGAGTAAAGCTTGTTGATGTTTTGAGATGCTTGTAATAGGAATCTTTTTGCTTGACTAGTTAGTACAACTGAAAACAACGAAATACTGAAATGCTCTTCAGTTTTAATTGAACAACAAAACTTACCGCTGATAATTTGATATAATGCTTTGCCGTATGAATCAACGGAATCTCAATGAAATCGATGACATCATCAGTGTCATTCACAGTGTTGTGTTTGTTTGCACGTTGTAGGACTTCGTCTAGACATTCGTCTTGTGTCTGAAAACTGTTCATAAACTCAGATCTTGTTGAATTTGCCTTACCTCAGGTGTAACATGAATAAAGTCCATGTCAACTGACAATATTACAGAATCAATTGTTGACACTGTCAATGTTTTTGTCACAAAGAGCTTCATCTGTTGAGCGTAGACTTGAATCGCTCGCTCACTGGTACCGACTTGACCTGCTGTAGCCGGAGATTCTTGGAAGCAAATGCTGACAATAAGTTGCTTGACTTTGGTTCGCAGGAGCCAAGCAATACGGAACATCATGTCGTCGAAATTGCGGAGGTGTAGCAAGAGGGCAAGTGTTTCTGTGGAGGGATGGACGCTTTTGCTAAAATCAGACCATGAAAAATTGAACGAAATTAAAGGAAGGTTCAGTTTACCATAATCTCGCAACATCGAAGCTTCTATTCCCGATGGGTAGAGCCAAGGCAGAAACCGGCGGCAACGGCATCTCATCATCGTAATCGCCAAGAGTGACAGACTGGATGTGTTTGTTGTGCCCGATGACAGTACACATGTTATCAGTTGTTTTGCTTATTGTGATTCCGGCGACGCATTTGAAGGGTATAACGGCGACTAACTGTCTGACGGTTGAAAATGTGAAGTCAACGTGGGCGTCTTCTAAAAGAGGTTTGGTTTTTTGTATTTTTAGAAAATGCGACGCTTTGAATGAAGTTGTTAACTGTAAATAGGCTATAAAACAAAATGGATAAAAATATGTAGCGCGTCCATCACTTTTTTTATTGTTGTGAAACAGTCACTATGTTATTTGAACCGATGATTATAGTGAACTCCCGACGGCGTTGAACAGTTTTAAATGCATCTGTTAAAAAATACAAAGACCTACTTGTCCGTTCTGCCAACGCATCTGTGAACCATTTAGACAAAGGTAAACGAGATTGACTATTGCTCAGAATCTGAAGTATTGCCACCTCATTTCAGTTTATTATAAAAAAAATGCCCGCTATGACTCACCGTATTAGTAATTTCAATAGAATTTGCGTGCTTAATAATAGTCTTCACTAAATCCGACTCTGGTTTTGTGACTTTCCATGCGAATTCCATTTGTTTCTGCAAACACCCAGTTACAAAGGTAATCAAAATTAATTCCAAAAAAACAAACTCACAATTTCAAATTTAAACGCCTCTGTGTGCACATAACAACACTTTTTACATCTTTTAAGCATGCGGTTAACAGCTGGCTTTTCATCTGGGCATGTAACAACAAAATTTTCGAGTCGATCGAATCGCACTTCAGGGTCGACATCGCCCTTGCACAGGCTGAGGACGTGGATTAATGTTGGGCGCTCAGAATCCGGCATCTTACTCGTAGTTGCTAAAATGTCGAAATTGATACACATGACGCTTACGCAAAAGACAGCGCTTATGACTATAGGCTAATATACGCTGCGCAACAATCGTCGCTATGGTTTCCCGAAACTGAAGGCGCTGCGAACCACGCGCGGCGGCTATAAATGGTGTTTTTTAAATGGCCCTAGAAAGCGATGCTGCGGTCGTTGACTGTCTTTACGTAATAGATGCTTAGATGGGAGTAAGACGTTTTAAATAGGGGGTTGGCTGTCTGAGTCTGGGGTGCTAATGGGTCTGAGATTTGTGACTGGAGCTTGAGGAGACAATTAAAATATAAAAAGTGTATATTTTTCAAAAATTGACAACAATACGATGAATATCATGTACTACATAAAAACAGTTTTAAAATTGCAGATTCGTCGGGAGTTAGGAAAAATATATTGAAGCACTGAAGACAGTTTAAAAAAAGCGCAGATCAAGCACTTCCAACCCGTTTGCGCCGCACTTTTCAGACGGAACAACACATCTGCATGAGAGCAAACGGCAGATGTTCCGACAAAAAAGGCAAATTTCTGCGCGGGTCATACCATCTTTCAGTCAAGTGCACTCGGAAGGAGCATTGGTGTGTGTCATCGATGACCATTGATTGTTTATGTTCACAGATAACATCGCTCCGACGCATTTTTATAACGAGGACCTCTGCATGTTCATCTCATTTCGTTTTGACTTCATTGTTGTCCTGCAGACCTTTTCATTATAAGCAAACTCCTTGCAGTTTAAAACCCATTTAAAGTTGTATTTCAAAATAGTAATAAATTTCTTTGGTTGTAAAAATGTTAACAGATAGCGCCAGTTTTTACGAATGAGTGTCATCATAGTTCAGGCAGAAGGCAGAACCGCTGCATGTTGACATCCCATAAAAGATCAATGTGCTATATAAACAAAAAAAACTTGTACAGATCGTGTGACAGTTTAATTTTTTTAACAAAAATTTGTACGGGATGGTCGACGGTTCGACATACACTAAATACTGTACCTATTACAAAACCGACGCCTGTCACCGTACTGGAACCGCTTGGCCCACCGCCGGGATGTTATGCGACTAGCTAATTTGAAGAGTATAAGTCTTCGAACTAACCGTGATCCTGGTCCGGGTGTAGTAGCCCTGACTCGTAACCACTGCGCTATCCCAGCTCCACCCGAAATTGCGCCGAATAACAAATATATGTATTGCAGGGTGACTGCCGCTGGCGGTGAAGAAAAAAGGCAAGTTAATGATGGAACATTATGTCTTTGGCAGACAGAAAATAGATTGTACTCTTTATTTTTTTATTTTGATACCTATGCATAGATCTTTGATTAATCTCCGAGAAGGAAAATTTCAGTTTAATGTTAAATCAAATCCTCTTGTCTAAACATCAAATTGGTGCCACAATAAATTTGTTCATCTTCGCAGAAGTCATCCAGCACTGTCAAAACGGTATTATAGTCGGCTTCGTTTTTCGATGTCTCATAATCCAGGTAGACATACAGCCAAGTTGAGTGATGCCATTCGGTCGGAACGTACCGTACTCTGCCATTACGACCGATAAACTTGATCATACTCATGGGGTCTTGACCCACACCAAGACCGCCATGGAAACTGCACTTTTTGATGCGGAATTTGTCGATGAAATTTGGTGGAAGCTTCTTTGAAAGATAAGTTATCAGCTTGAATTCCGTCTTTGCTTGTGCCTCATTATCAGTTTCAATAGCAGCCACACACGGCATCAATTTACGTGTTTGAACACGATTCAGTTTTTCTGTTGCTGGTTTGAGGTTTGAATCGAAGCTCGTTGAAATCTAAAAACATTAGTTGTTTAAACTTTTGAAATGATAAGATAAACAAGAAGCTTACCAGTTTTACCACAGAGTTATCCAACTTCAAAAAGGCTTCAACATCTAAAGTCGCATCCTTCAAGGCGACCGACCCTCCATCGGTGCCCGGGATCATCAGATGCGGCCCTGCCAATCTAAGTGCTTCTTGGTACTCGAACTCAATGGCAATGCTTTTCTGGTGTTGATAGACACATTGATGCATCATTTCACGATCTTCAAATAGTCTCTTGATGTCATTGTACACGTTGAAGTTGAAGCACAACTCTGATCTGCCATTTTGTTCGTGAATTATGGCGTTTTTAATGATTCTTTCAAGAGAACACTAAAAAAATTTATGGTCAACAACAGTTTAAAGATTACAGTTAAAAACATACCAATTGAAACCGCGCTCCAATGTCAACATGCTTCGAATCCCTCAGGATGTAGTCCATCTTGTCGACATCGAGACCCGATCTCGTATTATTGACAAGATCGTAAAGAAACGCCTTTTTTTCAGGGCGACCTTTCATGATCCAATTGCCATTGGGGTCGTTTTTAGGCGGGTTGATGGCTTCTCGGATGAACTGGAGGTCATCTTCATCCAAATATGCCATCAAAGGAGCATTATCTTCTTGCAATTGCTTCATGACATAGTCAAACAATGTAATGGACATGTCTTCATGACGATAGTGCATGTCGTCCCAGACATGTTCAAACACATGCGAGAATGGCCCATGGCCGAGGTCATGGCACAGAGCGGCGATGCAGACGCAAAGGTGGTCTGTGCCGCTAACCTTTTCTGGATACTTGTGGCAAAGTTCTGTCATGAAACACGACGCGACATGGAAGGCACTAAAAATTCAATTATTATTTGAACAGTTTAGAAAACTATAACAAAACTCACCCAATACTATGCGAAAACCGCGTATGTGTAGCCCCAGGATACACGAATTCAGTGACACCGAGCTGTTTGATGCCACGAAGACGTTGAAAAGCTGTGGAGTCAATCAACGGTTTTAAAATCATCGGAATTTCAATTGAAGTCTCATAAACAGTGTCGCTGATGTAGAAGACGGGCTGAGTTTCAGGATCGTACACTGTCTTTTTCTTACCGTTTTCGCTGTTTTCGTCAACTTCTGGGCATGACTTCTTCAGCTCCGGCACGGCGTGGAAAAGGAGACAATGATGGCGTTTGACCATTGTGGTCAGAATTTCTGTAACGCGATAATTATATTTTGGTAATCGACGTATTCAATTCAATTTTGACAGTTTATGTTAATAAAAACAAGAATAACCAACAAAACTAAACAGAAAAAACAAGCGCTCACTATGCTACTAAGTTGATCTAATGATGCCTCTAATAAGCACAGAAATGATTAGGGCTTTCGTTTATAAGCTTTGTTGTTTGTACTATTCAATCGATGACCTTACTTTCGCGCACGACGATCGTGATGCCTTATCTTGGGGGCATGCTGGCTGTGTGCTAAGAAAGGCAGTGTGGTGACCTGCCTCTGGGGGTATAACAGTGTGATGCTTTTTCAATTTATCGACTCTGACTCTGGTCAGAGTCACTCGGAGGCGACTCAGAACCAGAGTCAGCGTCTGAGGAAGTGAGATTGACATCCACAGCAATAGTCCGTTATTTATTAAGTTAGTATCATGACTATTAGAATTCTCATTTTCAATCATTTAAAACTATTTATTTAAACAAACGTTTAAAAAAGTTCAGATACGTAAGTATTGTCCACAATCTTCTTTACATCATACACTTTAATAATTAATTAATTTAAACGTTCTGTTTCCTCTCTTGTACGAAAAATAAAGATCAGTTTCAATACATTCAAAGTGTTTGCCAAGCAGATTATCAATCTTGATATATAATATTGTCCAATCTATTGGGTATGAGAGAAAGTTTTTTCCGATTTTTTATTATTTCAACCATTTCTCATTATTTTAAATTGGGTATGAAATATGTTATAGCGCAACATCTTAGCGTCTTACAAAAAAAATATAAAGGTACCGCGGGGCGGCACGACTCTACTATGCGATGAAAACCGAGATGCAGTCCGCCACCAAACTTCGAACTTTGTTTCTCCGCTTGCGCAAAGAGGCGCTTTCAGATTTAAAACTCCTATAAAGTAATCAGAGGCCCTCTAGGAATCATCGTGGCACATATCTACCAAAGTGCCTAAGGCTCCTAGAAACTAAGCCTATTTTCGGGATGTCAACCCTCTTAACGCGCATCGTCCAGAAACTTCTGGAAAACGACTACACAGTCTCTAATAGTATCCTAACAAATTTACATAAAATACCGCTCAACGTTTCCTGAGAAAAAAATATTTTAAATTTTTTAGGGGTCCGAAACTCGGAATTGCGCGGATTGAGCCAAATAAAAAAAAGATAAAAATTCAGCGAGGTCGAGCCCGACCCTGGTTTCAAATCAACTCTGTAGCCTAGGGCTAACACTCTCTAACCACCCTGGCCGGGGGCTGTGGAGCCACTTCTGTGCTCAAACGATTCGATCAAAGTCGACGACCTCTCTACTTTACTCGCCAACTTTCGATCGATGCCGTTGCTTTCTTTCTGAACAGAGCGCCGTGGTTTCAAGCCCGCGAAGACACGAGATATTAGTGACAATATTTAAAAAAACCCGGTTGACCTCAGATTGAAACTAAATTTTTTATCGAAGTTTTTCCAAAATTTTTGACAAGCGGAAAAAACTTTCCCTCATACCCAATATATACTCGCGCATCACAATACTTATTATAAAATCTTCGCTTTGAGTCTAAAAAACAACCATCAATATGAAAAAATATAACTAAACTCAGTTGACAAAAAAAAACGAGTGAAAAACATGTACCTCAAAAAAATTGATCAACGCATCTATGTTGACATTCAAAATATTCAATGAAGCATCTCTAAAATAGCATTCAACCATGTTAACATAGTTCGCCGCAGTAAATACGTCCAGCCATTCGCTTCCAAATGGTGTATAATTTTCGAATCCGATACCAATCAAATTTTTAAAAGTGTTGCATATGCTTTTCAAGGGCTCTTTTAACAAATAAGTGCAATTTCTAAACCACAGCTTGTTAACATGTCGTTGTATCGGTGTGACCACATTCAATAAGTTTGCATCAATGCAAGAAGTGTCGAAAGAAATGTAGTCAGGTGTTAGCTTGAAATGATCGAAAATGGATAGAGCTTTTATATCAGCTACATCGAGGGGGTCGACTTGTGCAATATAAAGGAGTTGATCGATGCCGTACAAACTGTTTTCGGCAATGTTGATTGTCGGGCTATTGTCAAAGATTAAAGGGAAACCCAAGCGAACTGTTTGTGGTTTCAGACGCATTGTACAATTACCGAGTTTTTGTAGTTTTTGGATGGGCTGTAGACCGACAAAATTTGGAGCGGCAATTTGCAAATCATAGCCTTCCGCTGGGGTGGCAAGTTCACGGAGTCGTTGACGGAGACCGTAGGGGAGGGATGTGAGTGGAAATGGCATAATGACGATGCGAAGTAAACAGAAATAAGTACGGTGAAGGTAGATAGAGATTACAATCGATACGCCACACAATAAGTGCGTTTTGGCGCTATTTTGGGTTTGTGTTCGTTGTGTTGGGTAGGCTAGGTCGGTGAAAAGCCGGCGCAACCACAGCTAACACAAATAGGCCTACTCTTTAGCCGAGCGTACTGTAATCTCGAAGAGTCAAGGGGTTCTTTGCGATAACAGGCAACGCGCCAACGGCTAAGCTAAACAAATCCAATTAATCACGTTGATCAGTTTAAAACACACAAATAGTCTTTTTTCAATAACATTTATTACTACTCAAAAACTATTCCTACAATATCAAAACACAGGGCATGCAATACTAACATCGAACGGCACTTCAGTTTTCCAAATGCAAATCCGAATCAAAACTCTCGGAATCCCGCAAAGTAGAATCTCGAACCAAGATCATAGGCTCTGGCAATGAAGCATTGAGAAAACTCGCTTCTGGAGTCGAAATCAAACTGGAGTTCATCGAAGATGACTCAACCGGGCTCGGGGCTCTGGTAGACAGCCGAAGAATAGAACTGGCAAGCTCATTGTAGCCCTTTTTGCGTGCCAATCCGGCTGGTGAGTGTCCAAACGAGTCTCTGATGTTGAGATTGCCGTTGGCACTGTTTCGAACTAGCATTTCCGCCAGTTCCAGCTTAGAAGTTTCGATGGCTAGGGCCAATGGCGTGCGCCCGCAGTGGTCTTTCATCGTGAGGGCAGCTCCGAAACGGATCAGAAGTCGGAGGGCCCGAGCATTGCCCCAGTAGACGGCTTCATGGACGGCGGTCTGATGGCGGCATTGGAGGTGGCCAGTATCCCCGACAGAGTTGACGTCAATGTCGGGGTGGCGGAGAAGAGCTCGCATGTGTTCGATTCGGCCATCGTCGTAATGGGTGCAGTGCTTCAGAGCGGTCAAGTTGGCATCAATAGGCGCGTTGACGTCGATGGATGGCTGCGCGAGGAGAAGAAGCATAATCTTTGGGTCTTCTCTGTTGATGGCGAGGTAGAGCGGGGTCGAACCGTCATTAGCGGAAGAATTTGGCGAAGCCCCTTCGGATAGAAGCAATTGACAGGCAGCATGTCCTCCAGTTTTAATAGCCCAATGGAGCGCCGTGAAGCCGTCATTGTCGCGATGGTCGACAGAAACGAGCCCAGTGGCAAGCAGCAAACGGATATCGTTACAAACAGCTGATTCCGACTTGGATGAGGTAGCAGTCACAGCGGCATGGAGCACCGATTGCCCGTTTTTGTCGAAATTCTGGAGCAGAGAAAAGAGTTCTGACGTCAGACCAGTCAGTTGTTCAGGGCTTCGCAGCAGGTCGTGCAGGAGCATGGGTGGGGGTGACTTTTTGGATGCTGAAAATGGGTAAATTAAACAAAACTTCAAAAATTTCAAGACCATTTCTTACCGATAAACAGTTTTTTGCACCGAAAACTATGCGCCGCGCCGATAAGAACCACAAGAATCACCAAACAGCCAAAACCGACATAGACAAATAGTCTCCAGTTGACGCTATCTTTCACCGGCACATTGGCATCGAAAATGGCAAATCCTGTCTCGTCAATGATGTCAATAATTGTTTCAGTTTTCAGATATCCAACAACTTCCATAGCATTAGTAAATCTGCATAGTTTTGATCCATTGCAGCCGCGGAAGTCCATCAACAACTCAACTTCGATCGCTTCTTCACTTTTCGTTTCCAGATTCTCGGCAATGGCGTCAAACGACATGGCGGTCCGACCAGTTCGTGGGGTCCAGACATAAACTGCCGGAGAAGAGTCATCTTTCAACCGTAGACCGACTGGAATTCCGACGAATTTGCTGAAGTGAGAAATCAACTCTTTCAGTTTCAGCATTCCAAAACTGCTCGGATTCTCTGCGATTCTCAACGCGATAACTTCGGCCGACTCTGGGAAACTCGAGCTCAGACAGTCCGATCCATCGAAACCGCAGGCTTCTGTGTCGCATTCACTGTTGCAGATGCCATTGGAGCGTAACGGGCTGCAAGAAGCCGGGCAGCTTTCAGCGGCACTGTTGACACAATCGCCGCCGTCGTATAGACAGAATTCCGTGTCACAAACAGGGTCGCAGATGCCGTTTTTAGCGACGCTTCGACAGTATTCTGGGTGTTGGCATCGGGCGAAGGGGTTGCAGTCGACGACGTCGATTCGGCAGCCTTGACGGAAGCAGGCGGCATCACAGACACCGTTGTTGACGAGTTTGAGGCATCTGCTGTAATCGCAGTTTCCAGAAGATGGAACTTCAATCAATCGGTCGCAATATTGCCCGTCGACGCCCTCGGGGCAGACACAAGTGAAAGCGCCAAAGGTTCCAATGGGATGGCAAGTGCCAAAATGGCACGTATTGGGCAGAAGGCAGGGATGGCGCATCAGGGTTTCACAATGAGACCCGGCGAATCCAGGCTTGCATTCACAGGTGTAGTCGGCAATGCCATCGATGCAGATGCCGTTGTTGAGGCACGGGTTGCGGGTGCAGTCGTCGAGGTTGAGCTGAAATAGGGCTTGTTGCATTCGAGAGCTCAGTTTTCAAAAATTTAAACCATACCTCGCATTGATCACCGCCAAAACCATTATTACAAACACATTTGGCTTCACCGCTACTAGAATCACAAGCTCCATTGATGCAAGTCACATTTTCACATTCACTAACCACCAAAAGTGGACTATCAACACAATTAGGGCCGTAAAAACCGTCCGCACAGACTTCACAATGCGATCCAGCAAAGCCATGTTGGCATTGGCACTGAAATTCGTTGTCGACGGCTTTGCAGATGCCGCCGTTTTGGCAGGGTTTCAGCATGCAGAGGTCGAGTTTGTATTCACAGCGGGGGCCCTTAAAAATGGTAATTGTCATGCCAGTTTATAAAATACAATTAGAAAACTTACATAATGCCCCTCCACACAATGACACATCGCACTTCCAGTGGATGAATCCGTCTCACACTGCCCAAAAACACACGGATTATCTTCCAAACACCTATCAGTGTACTGGCATCGATCACCGACAGTACCCTGAGGGCATTCGCAGGTGTAATAACCAACTTTATCAATACATATAGCCCCTAATGGGCAATCATGATCGAGACACTCATCGACTTCAAGCTGGCAATACGCGCCGTCAAAGCCATCTGCACAAGCGCAGTAGAAGCCATCAGGAGCACCAGGTAGATCTATACAAGTGCCATGATTCAGGCAGAGCGCCGCGCCTTCACGCTGACATCTAGTCGGAGTGGATGTGATTGAAGCGACTAGATTTGACCAGATGGTGGATTCTGATGGCACACATAAAAGAAAAAGCATGAAGACAGAAGCTTCCAACATAATAAAAACCTTCATGGTATTAAATAATAAGACTACCGAGTTGTGTACCGAAAACAAGCGTAAAATAATAAGCTAGGATAAGCTCATGCAAATCCAAAAAGGCGGGTCATCAACATACGCTAGGCCGCCGCTAAGGATGGGAGAATGAAATGGGTAAAAGTTGTGCGGACTTTTCCGGATCGTGTTACAAACGAAAAAATGAATATACACATGAGAAATCTGGCCCGCGCAGGTCTGTAGGGCATGTTTCTGGCCGCGCAAGAACTTGCCGAACGATGGGAACATCGGGTCAGAGCTTGGGTATTGAATGGAAAAATGACGGGGGAGCAGTGACTAGAGGGCTAAACGGCATTATGTTTGTTTTGAGGGGTGACAAATGGTGAAGTGGGTGTTTGGTGGCATGATAGGTTTGATTGGAGTGATGTGCGAAAGTTGATAAGTCGCAGTTTTTTGTATTTTTTGAAGATAGATACTTTGGTTAAGTTACGAATCCAGTTTTATTAAAAAAGTCAAAATCAATACAAAATCCCAAAATCGGGCAATTTACAATCCTTGGCCAAAATCTGATTAGTCACATTGACGACCGTCCCTTGGAAGCGCACTTCCACAAAGATGGAATTCGATGCCTTACTGCAAGTCAATCGATAACCGATGGGTTGTCCCTGAGCAATGTGCTTCCGGCCGAAGCCGAGATCATCCCGATAGCGAACATTGTACAAGTTGACTGTGAAGTCGGTCCATTTTCCAGTGCCGACGATGAACAAGCCTTCGTTTTCGCAGCCTTCATAGCGGCGATTAGCCTGATCGAAATTCAGCCTCTTCCGACCGATTAATTCTCCCTCAATTGGCGAATAGATCACAGGGGCACGGGTCACAATATCGTCCGTCGTTTCGGCATCCTCTTCAGCCAAAGTGCACACAATTTCGACGCCTTTGACTCCGTTGAATCGGTTATCGCCCTTGAAGCCTCCAATGAGCAGATTCTTGTTGTTAGTTTCGCAAATTTGGCCAGTGCACATGCAATCAGTGAAGTGATTGGTCGGATCGACGGGCTTTCCTTCCCGGAAGACTTGAAGTTGAACATAGTTGGTGTTGCTTTGTTGCGTGTGCTCCAGGGCACATTCAATATTGCCGGCACTGCCGATTCGCTCACCCGCACTGACTTCACCGCCATATTTCGACAGGATTACGGTGGTAATAATGGCGTAGTAGCCTTGCCATTGCCCAGTTCCATCAATACGCGCAGCCTGGTCGGCACACACCTTTGATGGGTCGCCGCCAAACGGCATTTCATAGGTGAGAATGCCGGAAATTGGTGCGAAAATGGGCTCTTTGACGGGGCAGTGGAGGTCTAGGCCTGCGAAACGGATGTTGTTGGAGCTGTAAATGCAATTATTATAACCGATTCTACTCGTCAGTTTTAAATTGATTAATCGATAATTCTTGAATTGCAAAAAACAGTTTATCAAAAAAAACCCACCGTCGCCCATTAAACTTCCCACAAATCTCCTCGCCATTGGGATCACAATTCTGAACCTTATTAGAAGGATTGGCACCGCAAACTGGGCTCATGCAGCCGAGGGCATCAGTCTGCGCAACCAGAGCTAATACTAATATCAAAACACGCATCATAACCTTCACGTCAGTTTATTAGAACCCTAAAAACAAAAAAATTTACTCCCCAATCTCAACCACCCTTAAAATAAAAACCCTCCATCTCCCGCGAGACGGCACAACATAAGCATTTAGATGGACAAGTGGCAGTCGCAAAAAAAAGTAAATCTTAAAAAAGACCCAAAATGTCTGGAGGGCCTCGGGGCGTTTGAGATGTTTATGGTGGTCGGACCATAGTGGAAGCAACCTCTCAAGCGTTTTGCCCTTTTTGTGTGTGGACAGACAGGGGGCATTTAGCGAAAGTAAAGAACAGGCAGTTTAGAAAAGTAAAAAGTTACAAATTTACATACAAAGAGGGAGCGGGACGCAGTTTAAACATGAAATAAAGCGATAGGACCCATTGGGGGCATGGATAACGGCACGATAACGGGCACCGAGGGCACTGTGGGCAGCGCCTTGGGCGGGGTCGGCGTTGAGGCTCGGCTTATCGTTAAACCGGGTTATCAGTGAGTTTTATGATAGTGGTTCAACAATACCAGTTTATAAGATTACAGGATCAAAGATTGGACAGTATTGGATGTCATTGGGGGCGGTTTTGGGGATGTTTACAAAGTGAGAGATGTGAAATCGAACGAAATTGGGGCTATGAAGGTAGAATCTGGGAAGACTATGACTTACAGTATGCTGGCGAGAGAGGTAATCCCCTGCGAAATTATGTGAAGAAACAACATTACCGCAGTTTATTTAGGCCAAAATCTACAAAGCCCTCGCCCAGCACCGTCTAACCGCCAGACACGTCGCTTCAATGATCGCCTACGAAAAAGCGACTTCCGATCGCGCATCTGTTTCCTTTCTCGTCGTAGAATTCCTCGGCCCATCGCTCCGCGACCTCCGAGCTTCTGCCGATAAATTTGAACTCTCCACCGTCCTCCGCGTCGGCATCCAAACCCTCCTCGGAATCAAATGTCTCCACGATGTCGGCTATGTCCATCGTCATTTAAAGCCATCCTGCTTCATGCTCGGCCCCGGGACCGATGCCGATCGGTGTCGAATGTTCTTCCTGACCGACTTTCAACTCGCTCGACGCTTTGTCCACAAAACAAAAAACAATATCGGCATTTTCCGAGAAGAACGCGATCCCGGCTCCATCAAAATGTGTGGCTATCTCCGATATGTCAGTGTATCCGTCCACAATGGCAATGAACATCGGTGTCGAGATGACCTTTGGAGCTGGCTGTACATATTGGCCGAGCTTACACAACGACTTCCATGGCAAAATGTGCGCGTCGACCCGACCTATGTCCACGCGTTGAAGATGGTGACCCCAGATGCGCAGTTATTTGCGAAGGGGAAGGATTCGACTAACAAGGCTTTTCTGTTGAACATTCCAGAGTATTTGAGAACGCTGCACGCTAACAGTAAGCCAGATTATTTTGGCATCTATCGGAGGTTGCGAAATGCGATGAATGCCATTGGGGTGAAATGGGGAGATCCGTATGACTGGGAAACGGGAGGGAATTTGGTTGGTTTGGAAGTTAGCAACGTGGATGCAGTTTTTCTATTTTAGACAGATCCATTTCCAATAGACAGCGAATTTCAACGATACTTTGTCCATGAGGAGTTTCAAATTGTCAGGAAGGGTGATGGGAAGGTGGATCAGGAGAATTCGCTTAAAGGTTTGTTTAAATAGAGGTTGTAGTACTGTAATGACACGGTTGCGACGGGATGTGCAGTTTAAAACAACGATGTGAGGTGCGCACACGCGTGCGCGGGTGCGCAAACATGTGCGCACCGATTTTCAGTGTGGCAACATTGAAAAGCAAAAAAAGATTTCTGTTGCAGTTTTCTAAAATTATCTTATCAACCCCAAATAAAGCCAATTACAGACGACTCATCCCCGCGTCCCACCCGCCGCGCATCCTTCACCCGTAAAGACGCCAGTGAATCCGTCGAGCTGGTATCCTTCATCGATGTCGATGTAACCCAAAACAGTTTAGATACCACTCCGACTATGAAGACCCCTCGAAAAAAGCGGGATGACCCTGATCAAACGCAGACGCCGCCACCCACTCCGCAATCAGGCACGCCGAAGAAGCGCGGAACTGCGCGAAATGCGCGAAAGCGCGTTGATAAGGAAAAAGACGGAGAGGAAAAGCTCAAGGAAGCCACTTCGGAGTTTATGGCGCCAACGAACAAGGGAGGAGGTGGGTGAAACAACATTGCTAGAGATTGCAGAGCTAATGTATTATAAGTTAGCATCGATCGAGGGGTGAAGATAGAAAAAAGATGCCAACTCGATAGCTAGCTAGCATAAAGCTCAATCGACCTAACAGTTGTCGCCCGATAGTAACAGCTCAAACTTTGCAGATGACAAACGCCGAGGCGAAAAGGGCTCAGAGACATTGGTCAACAAGAGCACCAAGGTTGCGACGGCTGGTGTCGGCAGCAGTGGCAATGATGCCTCGACGCGACGCAAGCGTGTCCCTACCCCGGTTGGTGGTGGAAGCAGCGGCGGCAAGACCGGAGGCAACAAAAAGGACGACTCGGTTAAGGTTCGTGTCATTTTTGAGGGGTGCCGAGACACGGCTTTGATTAATAGGCGTCCCAGATGGGCTAACTTTTACCGATAATGGAGGGTAATGGTGGACGGCCACGGCACGGTTGATATATGGCATTAGTCCGACAAAAATGAACAGTTTATTTCCAGACAACGAAGCGCGGAAAACGGCGAAAAGGCGGATTCTGTCTTACTGTAAACGATCAAACTGTTGAAAAGACTAGGGAAAATACGAGGGAAACGACTTCCGATCGGGAAAGCTCGGATGAAGTGAGTTTTTTAAACACAGGATTGGAAAACTGGCAGTTTAAATCACTTCAGAGCCACAAAGGCCCAGTCAAAAACCACTCCGCAGTACCCCTATCTGGGGTAACCAGAGTTCCTCGAAGTCCGAAGCGAATTGTTCGGTCTTCAAATAACAATAAGAAGGATAAAGAAAAGGTGGTGAAAGTATCTCACAAAATGTCGAAATCGAAGGATGTTGGGATGCGTCGGAAGCCTAGTCGGAAATGATTTTATAAAGAGTTTCTTTTTTTGTATAAGTTCTAGCCGACTTGAACCAGTTTTATTGCACAAAATACCTCAACCTAAACGGATCCTCCCTCAAACTCGGCAAACTTTCTTTCTCCCGTGCCGCGGCAATGGCCTGCTGTCGGCGGTACAGTCTGACTTGTTCGATGTAATACTTTCTCGCGCGATCTGGGACAATATTTCGTTTGTTGCCATCGTAGTCGTTGAGGCTGTATTCCTCGCCCTGGCCAGGGAAGAAGAAGGGGATGCCGCCGGCACGGCCGCTTTCGCCGAGGGAGACGCCGACCTGGGAATTTCAACGAACAATATCATCACTTCCAGTTTTGTAATCTTAACTCACATTAGTAGCAACCCTGACCGGATCATTATCCTTCACCGCATTGACCCCTAATCCAAATCCAACATTGACACCAATATCTTTCAAAAGACCATCCTTCATCTCCGGCACTACCCTGTGATCGGGAAGTTTTGATGGGAATTCGATCGGGGGTTCGGGATAAGGCAATTCGAAATTGAAGTTTTCTTTTTCATTGCTTGTTTCTTCAGAAGACGACGACGAGGATGACTCTAAATCAGTTTTGACAGCATCACGTGCGGGTAGGATTGTTTTCGGTATTCGGAATGGCAGGACTGTTTTCTGCAATATATCAGTCTCACAACGAAAATTCAAGTTTATTGAAAAAATAAATGCCAGATCAAAAAAGATCAAATTCCTCAATCAGAAGGCCGAACTGGGGTCTTCCCTGGGACGACAGTCGCCTTTGCTCGTTTCGGATCCCCGAGAAGTGGGACTCCTTCCGGAAGGGGCGGAGCCTCCCCAAAGCCCCAATTGTTCGACGGTTGCCAGGGTTTTGGATTCACCTTTTTGATGGCTGCGAGTTCGGCTTCGTTGGATGCGTCGAGGGTTACGTTTGGAGGGCTGGAAAGTTGAAATTAAGCCTTATGACAGACAATCAGTTTAAAAAACACACATTTTGACAGTTCCATTGGGATAAAACTCATTCTCAATAATAAGCAACCTTTTCTCCGCCGATTTGCCTTCCTTCGATTCAGATTCCACGTGTTTGTGTCCATGCGGAAATGGGATCATGCTGGCTTCACCCATTTCACCCTCCATGTATTGCTTGCAGAAGGTGTAGGTTGGGTTGCTTTTGCAGATTCGCGTGACGACGTCGTCCTTTTTTGTTGTATCTGTCATGATTTGCAGTTTAAATATGTAAAAAGACAAAGCAAAAACTCACTTTCCACCGCCAGACAGCTGCTAATTACCATGGCAATCAAAACGAACGCAAAAGTCGACCGAAACTTTTTCATGTTCGGTTAAAAATTCTTCGACAGCTGATACCGACCAACTCCAATCAAAACTGATTACACTTTAGTCAACTTTTTTGATTGCGCATCTCCCCTTCCGTTGAATCAATCGATGGTCAATGAATTATGATGCAAGTCGAAAAAGCAGGCCAGCCCGCCCCCTCGTTACGTTAGAACACCATCGCAATAAAAACTTTGGTTCTCAAACGTGTTTTTGCGGTTTTCTGTTTCTTTTGCCTGAGGGTATGGGACTTTGGGAAGACTTTTTAAGCATAAATTAAGGTGATAACAATGGGAACATTTTTGGAAAATTGAAAAAGTGCCATGGTTACAGACGGCTAGTGTCAGAGGGCTCGGGAAAACGGAAAAGGAAGAAGTTCAAGACAAGAAAAATTCCGCAGTTTACTTTCTGTGTCCAAAATGAAGCCCTTCTGGAAGGGAATCGCTTCAATCTGCATCGACTTCTCAGCATGGACGACGACCCATGGCGTTCCTCACATCGGGCTGGCCAAATCGACCGTTTTGAGGGTCATTTGGACGATTATTTTCTGCGCATGTGTGTTTATGTTTGTTTACCAGTTCATTACCATTATAACAAAGTTTTTGTCATACCCGGTAAATGTGGATACGAGTTTGAGTTATGGGTCGAGAGTGTTTCCGACTGTGACGATCTGTAATTTGAATGCGTATAAAGTGAATGCTGTTGGGAGTAATACGGCTCTAGCTAATTTGGTAATCTAAAATCACCCCAAGTTCCAGTTTAAAAACCTTTTTCCAGGTCACCGCCTACCAATCAACAAACGCCAACGCCAATTATGGCTTCACAACGAACCCTTATTACGATAAAGTCATCCGAACTGTCAAATGGATGAACTTATTTTTCAATGATGTCGTCTCCCAAGACGAAACTTACGGAACGACGTATACTTATGATGATCTGTTCATCAGTTGTTCCTACAACACAAATACATGCAATGGAACTGATTTCGTATCTTATTACGACCCATTTTACGGTAAATGTTACACTTTCAACAGTGAAGGCACGCAGACGTCATCCCGAGCTGGGCCGCTTTATGGTTTGAGCGTGTTGCTAAGGACTAACCAGGCTCAATATCTGCCATGGACAGTATCTGCTGGAGCAGTTTTTTACGCTTATGATAAAGACGACCTGCCGTTTATGTACACATTCGGTTATCAAGCTTCGACTGGGATGGCTTCCTCCGTCGGGTTACGGTATGTCGAAAAGACGAAACTCTCGACGCCGTACAGTACCTGCACGGATAAGGGCTCAAGTCAGCCTATTTACTATGAAACTGACACCTACCAACTCGAAGCATGCATCCAAAGTTGCATCCAGGACGAGATTATTGCCACATGTGGGTGTTATGATCCGACTTTTGGGGTGGCTGATGATGCCAATTCGACTTGTTGTTATACGTCTGACTTGGTGACGACTAATAAAAACGGTAACGTATCGATCTCCGTGAGGCAGTTTATAAAAACCAAATTTTAGTCGACTGTATTTTGACAATCGTCAACGCAGACGGCATAACGGGCTACAACGTCTTCGATGAATGCGACTGCCCTCAAGCTTGCACTGCTTCAAACTACGAAATAACTTTATCTACAGCTTATTGGCCTGCCAACGCCTACACTCCAACGGAATGCATAGATTCAGAGTCTGATTACATTTACTGGACGAAAGGAAATACGAATTCCTGCACGACATGGTATCGTGATAACACCGTCTATCTGGAAATATTTTATGAGGAAATGAGTTATCAGGTTTTGACTGAATCCGCTGCGTATACTGTAAGGAATTGATGCAGTGAATCCCAGTTTAAAAACTTCCATTTCAGCTCCTCAACGTAATCTCCGACACTGGCGGTCAAGTCGGTCTCTGGCTCGGCATGAGCGTCGTTTCATTGATCGAAATTCTCACCCTTATCCTCGTGCTAATTTGCTACTGTATCACACGGCCAAAGGACGCTTATCTGTCTGAGTTCGATGATAACGACCTCATGAAACAGTTGCACGAGGAACGAAAGGCTCAGCAAGCAAAGGATTTGCAGCAAAAACAGAAGCTGGATGCGAAAGATTTGTACGATGAGAGCCATGATATGCCTTTGCCTCCGGCGGTTCAGCATGCGAAGTGAAATGTTTTTGTTTTGTACCATTTTATTCAAACCAGTTTAATTTAATAAAAAAAAGTATTGAAATTAAGTGAATTTGACGAAAAAACTGTCGTCTCAGTTTTTTACGCATTCGATAAAAACAAGAAGATACCCTTAAATTTGCAAAGTAAACAGGAAGTAAAATAACGCGCGGTTCATTAAACGTAAAAAAGCGAATGTCGAAATTCCTTGCAAATTTTTTGCGCACGTAAGTACGTAGCCTATTTGTCATGGGTGAAGGCGAAGGACCACAAACGAACGAAAGGAAAGGGGAACGTTCGTCATCGATACTAGCCTTATTTTTAGTACGCATTCGGGAACACCTGCTCGCGACAAATCTGTTTTTGTGAAAGCGGTTTTGTATGATTTACACTAGGGCTTATCTATTTTGTAGAAATGTGCTTAAAAGGGGTTATCAATAAATATTTGCAAGCCACAAACAATACTCAGTTTTTTATCGTTGTTATAATTTTTTCTGTAAAACCAAGAATGTACAGTTTTTCCGATGACTCATACTAAAATGTTTGTGGATCTAGTTATCTCAGTTACTCTGCAGTTTACTCTTGAAATTACAAAACTATAAAACAGACCGCAATATAGCCTCAACTCGCATACATACGCAGCCAGTCACACGCATTCCCGGTAACACCCCATTACCTCCCCCCAGGTGGTTGTTGTTTCCGTGTACCTGGTAATATTTTTAACCATAAAAGTGTCTCTGTTTCGTTGTACTTCACTTCACTATTTCATCAATCTCCTGCACAGAGTGCGTCAGCACAGTTTCATTTGACTTGACCAACGCAAATCTACGTCACGATTTTTGTTTCTCCTTTCCCAAGCTTGCGTTATCACAACCATTTTTTGGTGTCCCATGTCTCGAGTCTAAATGCATATAACCATGACTTGGCTCAAGCAATTTTACACGTTTTGAAGAACGTGAATCAGCAGCGTGCGTTCCTATTGATATTTTTGCACATTTATAGCTGCATAGTTTGACGTTTCAACGTTGACAAAATGGCGACCCAAGCGATCCATCCAGCTCCGTCGAATGTTGTACAAATGCCGCCGGCGTATAGCCCTGAAAAGGACGATCGGGACATTGCTAATGATGCCGGCTATGGGTGTACTTCGTATTTGTTGATTGGGATTAGTTATTTGTTGACTATTATCTTTTTTCCGATAACGCTGTGTATGGGAATCAAAGTAAGCAAAAAACAAAACTCTATGCAGTTTTACAAAAATAAATTTCAGATCGTCCAAGAATACGAACGTGCCGTCATTTTCCGCCTTGGCCGATTGCTCCCTGGCGGTGCCAAAGGCCCTGGACTTTTTTTCATCGTGCCATGCATCGACACGTACCGAAAAGTCGATCTCCGGGTCGTATCTTTCCAAGTCCCGCCACAAGAAGTCCTAACAAAAGACAGTGTCACCGTCTCTGTCGACGCTGTCATCTATTACCGCGTTAAAAACGCTACTATCGCCGTTACAAACGTCGAAAACGCTGAACAATCTACAAAATTGCTAGCTATGACGACCCTTCGAAACACACTCGGCGTCAAAACCCTGGCCGAGATTCTAGCTGGCCGTGAAGAAATGTCGGCCCACATGCAATCTGCCTTGGATGAAGTTTCCGAAACTTGGGGTGTTCGAGTCGAACGTGTCGAAATTAAGGACGTCAGTCTGCCCACAATCATGCAACGATCCATGGCTGCCATTGCTGAAGCCCAGCGAGAAGCGGAGGCGAAGATCGTCGCGGCCAAGGGCGAACAGGAGGCTTCAAATGCCCTCCGTGAAGCCGCTTTGACAATGGCTGACACCCCCGCTGCTTTGCAACTGCGATATTTGCAAACATTGACTTCCATCAGCGCGGAAAGAAACACAACTACAGTAGTTTTCCCGTTCCCGATCGACCTCATGAGCACCTTCGCCAACGGATTCGGCAACAGCGACGGTGCCCACAAGATGGCGATACCAGCGCAGCCTCCCACGCAGCATCTTTGACGTATTTTACGCGTAATATTTTTTTACTGTATACAGTTTATCAATAAAGCTACCATCCCCAATATTGTTATCCAATTAAGCCACAAAAAAGCATAAAGTTATTTTCACTCAAAAACACAGCCCCTTTCCACCAGTTTTCCCACGCTAAAGGACCATTTTAACTAATTTGCCCCATTTCGAGAATGCCAAAAACAGCTTGAAAACCCATGCCTCCAAAAAAGGATCTCATCAACATTCATTTTCATTCTACATTTATGGCTTTCCTGGAGAATCTTTCTTTTTCCTCTTTTTTCGAACCTTGATGGATGCTATTTTGCCATTTCCGTATGACTAGACCGGCCTCCGATGGCACTTCCTTTCATGAAAACAAATGGGATACCAGATAGATAGCTAGACGCCTACTCGGGTTCTATTTCGGCATTCTGGCATTCTGGGTGTATCTTGAGCTCGTTACGAGGTTGGAGGGTTCGCTTTTCCGGAATTCGTCATTGGGGGTACCTATCTAAGGAATTTTGGGGGTTCGTTAGACGGTGGTTTTTGTGTTTACACAATTAAGCGTACATATTTGAGCGGAATTTATGAGTTTGGAAGTGTCTTTGCTTGGGGTTTGAGGATATAAGTGGTTTTGTTTCAGAAAAGGTTTCATTTCACGATCACCTTGTACAGTCAGTTTTCATTTTAATTGAAACCCTTCCGGAAAACTGGAACGATGGCAGCGCTAAAGTTTTTGTACTACAACCAGCGTCAGCCTGCGCAACGAACGCTTAGCAACAGGTAGGTTGGAGTTGAAGTTATCAGGGCTAAAAGGGCATGGGAATGAAAACATCGCATACTGCTCAACAGTTTAAATGTAAAAAAATTAGTTGAGATAGTTGTATAACCATGTTAACAGGTCGGAAATGCCGACGGAAGAAGTGAAGCGCCGATTCCGACGAAGTGGCAGCGTTGGGATGCCGTTTTTTCCGGAGGACGATATGAGGTCTATCAAGGTGGGTTTTTCTTATACTTCATCACATCAGTTTTCTAAAAAAATTATTTTTTATCACGTAAACTGTTATATCACAGAACAGTTTCATTGCGTCATAGCAACAATAACGTGAAATTGGTATACCGATAAAGTTAAAATCACATTTAATTAATTAAGTTTTTATTACCACATGGTTCAGCATAGCATAGGTGCTCGTAGACGTTTTAATTATATCTTATTCACTTTTAATTTGCTTCTCATTATTTTGAATATCATTTTTCATTCCGCCCTGCCACGTTTCCAAACGTGGCTCAAGGTGGCTCAAACATTGCCCTGATCCGTATGTAAGATCATGATGAGACGCAAATTCACATCAATCTGTCTAGACTGCTGTAAAGGCTGAAAATGTACGCTGTAATTTCTACAGTTCAAACATACTTCCAGAGCGCTTTGACCATCGACGAAGATGACGAAGAGGGTCAAAAAACCGTGACCATCATTGTCAAAACTTCGAATGCGGCGTGTGGCTTGCAGCAAGTTATGAAAGCCTTGCCGGTATGTTTTGGCCTATTCAACAATTAGCCAGTTTTATAAAACCCTCTCCAGGACAACGTCCGCATCAAACACGTCGAATCTCGCGACCCAAAATCGAAATCGCCCAACGAGATCGAAGTCTTCCTCGAATTGGCCATCGACGGTGACGAATCTGAAGTCATCGAAGACATAACGCGGGCCGGATTCGAGGTCACCGAGCTGTCCCGAACTTTCACTCCGCGCGGGGCTGTCGACACCATCGACCCAGGTTCGACAGATGCCCTCAGTGGAGCTGTTTGGTTCCCGAAGTGCATCTATGACTTGGATATCTGTTCCAAGCGTGTGATTATGTATGGAAGTGGACTGGATGCTGACCATCCTGGGTTCAAGGATGAGGAATATCGGAAGCGGAGGATGATGTTTGCTGATGTGGCTTTGAACTATCGACAGTAGGCCTAATCACGTATGGAGGACATTTTAAAAACACAGATTTCAGAGGCGATCCAATCCCAAAAATAGACTACACGGAGCGTGAACGCGCAACATGGAAAGTTATCTATCGCAAGTTGCGCGAATTGCACAAGAAACACGCGTGTAAAGAGTTTCTTGACAATTTTGGGCTGTTGGAGCAGCATTGTGGCTATGCGGAGGACAATATCCCGCAGTTGGAGGATATTTCGAACTTTTTGAAAAGTAAATTGCGGACATGATACTGTACAGTTTAAAATCAAAAAATTACAGAAAAAACAGGCTTCCGTCTCCGCCCTGTCGCCGGCTACCTATCCGCGCGCGACTTCCTGGCCGGATTGGCATTCCGTGTGTTCAACTGCACGCAATATGTTCGCCATCATGCTGATCCGTTTTATACGCCGGAACCGTAATACATTTACCCTTTTCTCAGAAATGAAGCCCCAGTTTACAGAGACACCGTTCACGAGCTCATGGGCCACATGGCCCTGTTCGCCGACCCCGATTTCGCCCAATTCAGCCAGGAAATCGGTCTCGCTTCCCTTGGCGCCTGTGAAGAGGACCTCAAAAAGCTGGCTACACTCTACTTTTTCTCGATTGAATTTGGTTTGTGCAGTGTCTGCGAGCCGGCACCAACCCCAAATGGCCAGATTTCGACCAATGGCGGCACTGCCATCGGCGCAGTCACTACCAAAACAGTCAAAAAGTACAAAGTCTACGGCGCTGGGCTCTTATCCAGCGCCGGAGAACTCCAATTCGCCGTCAGTGACAAAGCTGAAATCATCCGATTCGATCCGGATCGGGTCATTCAGCAGGAGTGCCTCATCACGACTTTTCAAGAAGCGTACTTCTTTACACGCAACTTTGATGAGGCGCAACAGAAGTTACGGTAGGCAACGCGAACCTCAATTAGGAATAATCAGCAGTTTTAAGCACATTTACCAACGGCATGAACCGCCCCTTCGTGGTCCGCTACAACCCATATACGGAATCCGTCGAAGTTTTGAACAACAAAAGATCCCTCATGTTGGCTGTGAACTCGCTTCGATCTGATATCAATCTTGTCACTTCTGCTTTGCACCAAATTTTGTGATTTCAATACCGTAAACATTGTCCGCAGTTTACACTTTTCGCTTATTTAAGCAACTTTGAACTAAATTTAATGGTTATAAGCTTGTTTTTTTATGAAAAAGCATTCAAGAGATCCGACCAGTTTTGCTTTTCTATACGATAACCCATTAGAGGACTTGTTTTAACCCACAACTTGCAGCTATGAAACTATCCAAACCGCGCGACAGTTTTCAAATGTATCGCTTTATTGTCAGAAATAAGTAAACCAATAAATATCCAATGCAGCAAACTAAACAGTTTCTACGGTTTTGTACATTTTCACCGCATCATACAGTTAACCCTTAAGGTTCGTGGCTTGGAGCCCAATTTTGTTAAATTTGTTAGTATTCAAGAAAAGTAAATAAGTTATTTTGGGTCAGGAGGATTCGGCGACTCATACTTGGGTGGATTGAGGGGTGCTGCCTGTGGCATATACCCGGCAAGTGGTGACATAGCCATCATCCCTGGGAAGCCAAATTGGGGAAACGGCATTCCATATTGGGGCATCATGCGATTCATCTGGGGCACCGTGGGGGATGGTTGGGGGGTCTTGTCTGCCATCTGGATTTCGGCGGGATTGGAGGTGGAAACGTCTGGGAGGTCTTCGCCATCGGTAGGGATGAGCAGGCAGCGCTTCTTTACCTTGCAATGACGGCACCATTTGGCTTGATTTTCGATGCCGAAGAGGGCTCTGCAGCGTTTGTGGTCGCTTTGGTCTGGAATATGGTCAATCATGTACAGTTTTATCAAAAAAAATCTAAAAAAGTCCAACTCACCAGAACTTCCCGGCTCTTGAGACGAAAAAAGCTGTTTCCGATTGCCTCCTCGGCGATTCCGTACAGTATAATTGTCCCTGGCGCTCCACCCTGGGTACTTTTTCTCGTGCTCGAGCTTCTCCGCGGCCGCTTTATCGTAGTAGACCTTCTGTTCTTCCTCGGTTAACATGTGCCATCGCTGCCCGAGGATGGCATTAATATCGGCCGAGTGTTTGTTCTGGAATTCTGGATCCTCCATCAGTTTCTTCCGCATCTCCTGCTTATAGATCATGAAGCTGTTTAACGGCTTCTTTATCCTGTCCTTATCAACTTCCCCCTTCATGGGTCTTTTCGGCGTCTTCCGCACTTCAGAGCTTTCAGGCTTACTGGATCCGAAATCGGCAGCGGGATAGGCTGGTGTGACCTGTGGCGAATTCAGTTTCATATTGGCCATGGCCGTCATGAACATGTTCTGGACTGCCATATTCTGGGCGACCGCCTGATACTGTGGGGACATCACCATGGCTGTCATGGCTGCCATTGCGGTGGGGTTAGGGTAGGAGGGCTGAAAAGGTGATTATTTAGATTCTCATTAGTGAAGGCAGTTTAAAACTCACATAAAACGGCGAAAACAACGGCGAAGCAAAAGCTGGAAGCCCGGCCATACCCGGAGGCATTAGCGATCCAGTGGAAGAAGCCGCAAATGGCAGCGGCGTTGTAGTTGTTTTCGAAGGTTCATCGCCGAATTCCTCAATTTCCGGCTGCTCGGCCCTGATTTCCGCCTGTACCGTATCCTCGGTTTCGATGGGGGCCCGGAAGCACTTTGTTTCGTCGCTAAGGTCGTCGGCCATGACTAGGATGGGAGCGGATTTATGGGACCTGAAAACTCATTTCAAGTTTAGCGCAGTTTTTCTCAAAAATAATCAACCAAAACCACGAACAACAACCCCCACCACTATCAAATCAACCCCAAACTACGATTAACAAGCCCATTTCAAACTCGCAGCATGCACCGTCCACATCAAAGCAAAAACACGTCCACCAAAAAGGTGAGTCGATCGGCCGACCAAAGGAGAAAAAAAGCTATGATGTGCCGACCGCGTTCGCCAAAAAGCACATCGTTGCGCGGCGCCGAGGCCGCTAGCCATCTTCCTTTTCCCGCTTCTTTTTCGGGGGAGGAGACATCGGTTCTGTAGGCCCGTCTGTTCATTTCGCTATTTCGCCCCCTCGAATGACTTATATGAACAACCGAAAACGATTGCGCGGAATGGGGTATCGCCGGCGGCACATGAAAGACGGACCCAGACTGTGAGGTTCGCGCGATCGCAATGCATGTTAGCCACCTGAGCGACGTGTCAATATGGGATCACTGCGTTTTGGTTTGGAACGTAAACTTTTTTGAAGTATTGATTTTTTATTGATTGATGTTGACGCATTATCGATTGGTATTGTTTTTTTTTGATTGATATTGATTTTTTATTGATTGATATTGATTGATATCAATTTTTAGTAATTGATATTGATTGATATCCATTTTTGTTGATTGATATTGATTTTTAATTGATTGATTTAGGTTTTCATTGATTGCGCGTCCAGTTTAAAACTTAAAATCTTTGTTTGCTGTGTATTTTTTTGCATCATGACATAAACGTCGTACAAAACCACCAAATCATTCAAAGTAAAAAAACATACTATTAGTGCAGAAGTTTATCGCCAAGTGCACTTTTACTGCAACTTTAGCCCAAATAAAAGTACAGTTGTTTTTTATATGTAGCCATCAGTTTATTGTTGACCCTTTCCTCCCCAGTTTCCCTGCAGAAAAACTTGTACTTTTATCAAACATCAACGTTGGTGGTCCATTTCGTCTTATCAGAGGAGGTCCTGTAGTCAATATAAGGCCAAATCAGCATGATTTCTGATCAACTTTTCACAAATAATGGATCCTGTCGCTGCCCGGGCTCATGTTGCAGTGCCAACCGAGTTTTCGTATAGTTTCAAGGATGTGATTACTTATTCGTTGTCAAGTATGTCTTTGAACCTTTTTTCTTAAAAAAACGATTGACTGCAGTTTATCACTTTCAGTTGGTGCCAAAGCCACCGATCTCCAATGGACCTACGAAAACGCCGAAGACTTCCAAGTTTTCCCGACTTTTGCCATTGTTCCGGCCTTTACGAATATGACCCTTCACAAATGGCCTGGAATTAAGTTTGATCCGGTCGGGGTCCTTCATGGCGAGCAGTACATTGAAATCTTTGAGCCTCTCCCGGCTGATGGCACTCTCATCGTTCAATCCCGAGTGACCGATTTGTTGGATAAGGGCTCTGGAGCACTGATTGTCTGTGATTTGGATATTGTCAGCAAGTCAAACCCATCCAAAAAGCTGATTTACCAACAAATGAACACCTTCCAAGTCGGTGGAGGCGGATTTGGCGGCCCTAAGACCAGTGATAGAACTAAAAACTGCCTTCCTGTCCCGAAACGAACCCCTGATAAAGTCATTGTGGAAAAAACAAGCCCAGATCAGGCCGCTCTATACCGACTGGCATCAGGGGACGTCAATCCGCTACACATTGACCCAGCCTTCGCCGTCAAAGCTGGATTCAAGGCACCAATCTTGCACGGAATGTGCACACTAGGATTTTCGATCAGACACATTATTGATACCTTTGCCGGCGGCGATGCGCGCAAACTTCGAGTATTGAAGGCCAGATTCACGTCACCCGTGCCATTGGGAAGCACTTTGGAGACTGAAATGTGGAAGGAAGGCAGTCGGATCCATTTCCAGACAAAAGTCAAGGAAACTCAAAAGTTTGCCATTCAACAGTCCTACGTAGAGTTGTTTGAGACTGGTAGTAAGTTGTAAATCCTGGTATTAACATAATTCTGTGCGTTTAAAAACCGCTAAACAATATTAACAGTTTTTATTTTTCTGACGTGCATGCGAACGTTAATTCTGAAAAGAACATGATTGACGTGTCTGTTTTGTGTTAACAGTCTTTCAGTGAATGTGGTTTATAACTTCAGTTTTATTTCATAAAAAAGTAATACAAATATAAAAGCTTTCAATACCCCAACACATCAGCTCCACCTGTCATCATCGTCCTTCTCGGCGGACCTCCTCCCCTTAAGATGCCCATTTTCTTCTAATTGTGGAATTTCAATAGTTGCAATAGACTGTTGTCGTCGGTGCACCAAATCACTGGCTTCTAACGCAATTTCCTTTGAGATGCTCTTTCGGGGATCATGATGCCGCGAAACATGTTTCTCTGGTGGTGTTTCTGGCACCGGAGGGTCAAGGGTCGAAGCTCGAATTCGAACTGGCATCGGCTTAGGTTTGCTATTCTTTTTGATCAAGGCGTTAATTAGAATTGTTTCGAGCTTTCCGAAACCGAGTTCAAAGGCGCTTGACCAAAACAGGGCGAAGACCAGGGAACAGAAGATCATTGGGAGGATGAACATTGTGAACTGAAAATTAATTTTAAAACATCCCCGGAACAGTTTAAAAAACCATACCATTTGGAAGAAGTTAGCAAAAACAAAAGGCTGCTGGTTCTGTCCAATCAAGTAGTTGACCACAATGATATGAATCAGATAGGTCGCATAGGACAGCCGACCGACGGGGACCCAGATTGTCCAGCTCATGAAGCTGTTGATGAAGCTACCGTAGCCGTAGTAGCAGGTAACGACGATCCAGGACAGCGCGATGCCCCAGAGGGGTTTGCTTGCGGCTGAGAACAAGGTTCGCCAACCTAAAGGCACAACGTCGCCGTTAAAGTAGCCCTTGAGGGTGAACAGACAGCCGTAGGCAATGGCAAGGGTCATGATCCAGCCAAGGAGTTGGACGAGCTGAAGATATCTTTTTAATATTGAACAGTTTTAAATAAAAACATACGTATGGAAGTTTAAGCTTCTTGACAGTTTGCAACAAAACCCCAGTCAACATTCCAACAATGTAAACTTGGCACCGAATCCAGGGCGCATCATACATCAATACCATGTAAGTCATTGTATCCGCAGTCATACGTGGATCCTCGCCACCGGTAAACGCTCCAACTGTTGGCGGGAAGTAATAATGGTACATTTGGAAGACGTGAACACCTGTTGACAATGCTATGATCACAAGTGCCACGATCACACCGTAAATTCTCTTAATTGCCAGTGGAATCAAAATCAAAGGCGTGAAAATAAACATCTGCATATCAGCTGACAAGTACCACGAAACACCATAACACTGCTCTTTATAGCGAATAGCGTTGTTCAGGTACAAGAAGTTGACCCACCAATTCTTTGCACACGCATCAGTTGCGAATTCGGCGTCCAGTGGCATGTTTTTGGTTCCAAATGGCATGTAGATCCAAGTGTAGAAGGCGATGACAAGATAGTATGCCGGGGACAGTCTCACAATTCGATGGACGTAGAAAAGTACCCAAGCTTGGGCCGACATGACTTGTTGTTTGTTTTGTTTGTACTTTTTGAGCCATACAAATGTAAGAAGTAATCCAGACTGCCAGAAAAAGGTATCCACAGAGAAAAATGAATTGTTCAAGATACCAAAAATTCGATGTTTCTGCATATCGATGAAGTTCAACGGATTGACTAAAGGTTTACTTGTCAAACTCTTTTTTGTCAGTTTTAATAAAAAATGAACTTACTCGACAATTGCATGTAGAAAATCATAGCATGTCCCATGACAACCCAGCACATTGAGAAGAATCTCATGCAATGGATAGGGCCAATGTTGCCGGGTTTGTTGGCACCTTTCGTGTTAAAAATTTCGACGACGTTAGTGTAGAGCGAAAACGAGCGCCAACATTGCATCAAAAAGGCTGTAATCAGCTGCCTTTCTCACGTCGCACAGTTTAAAACAAAACTTACAATTAACATAAGGTTCATGTTTGTGGTACGGCAGCACAAAGTAGTCGAAGATGGAGGCAGTCAGACCCAAAAACAAAACCACGGCAATGATACCCAGTGTAATCCATGTGCCAGCATTGGCATGAGCTTCACGGGGCAGTGATTGAACTTCGCAGACGATCTCACTTTTTGAAATACCGTTCACAATGGTTTCAATGTCGGTGCTGGAGCATGTTTTGGGCAGACACAGGTCGATTGTGAAGGCACCCGTCGATGCGCAGGTTGTTTCGTTGGCACCACCGAGGACAAAAATAACGCTGGAGGATCATTGGTATTCAGTTTTAAAGTAAAAAAAGCGCTTACTGGTGATACTTTCCAGCAAATGTCCGATTACCCAGATCATATTCAATAGCTTGGCATTCTTTGAAAAGACCATACCATTTGGTGTTCCCGAGCAGAATTCCTGCGCCTGGTTTGCCGGAACTGTCGATGACTTAAAGAAAAAAGAAATATTCTTCTCCTTTTCATTGCAGTTTAAAACCAACTCACTTTTCAACAACGTCTGCGAAAAATTAGTCCCCGCACCGCCTTCAAACACGGCCATCCCTTCGCTGACGATCAATCCAACATCTTCCGAGCAATCTGCCGTCAAATTTGCCAAGAACCCACTATCTAATGCCAGTTTTTCAATTATATTTTCAATCGTCGGCAGCGACTTTTTATAACTGAACGCATTTGATCCCATTTCGTCGAAATCGGCATTTCGAATATATGAAATAGACTTTTCTCGAAGTGGAAAATTGTGAAATTGGCCCCCCGTCAGACAAAGGCTCGAAAAGATCAGCAGTCCAATGAGGACAGTACGCTTAAAAAAGTCTACCATCACTTCAATGATAAGCAACAACGAAAAGCAGGGGCTCCGAAGAACAATTTATACCCCCCTTCCGTTCACGTGTGCTCTGTGCCCGGTCTTGGTCATCGGTGTAAAGTTCTCGCACTTTTTAACGATTAAGACGCTTAAAATGATAACCAGACTTTCAAGGATTGTCTCAAATTTTCTATACAAGCTGTTATCATTGGAGTTGTGTATGTTTTGTAGCTGAACGAGTTTATGGTCTTGATCTCGGGTGCGGCTCCCGTTTAAACGGTACGTGCTTCTGGGACAAAACGTTTTATCAGCTAGACATGGCTGGAAACCATTTAAAGACAGAACTGATACAGCACTTTTTTACAAGTGTTGATACAAACGACAGTGGACTTCGTCTTGCAGTTTAAAACCAAAAAAAAAGTTTCGAAAATTCTTTTTAAGAGGCTGTCATCTCAAGTCTAAAATTCAATTGATGATAAAAATTTAAAAATCTTAATTGATAAAATCAATAATTTGATTCAGAAGTGATCACTAACAGTTTATAAATAAGCATCACATTGCCATTGTTCCTCTCCCCACAAGTTTCATAGCATTACCATGGCCAATGGTAGTATTTTGTGGCGAACTTCTGATCTCAAACTATACTAACGCGGGGAAATGATAACATACAGTTATCAGGGACAAAGGTGAGTCAAGCCGGTAGTGATGTCAGGAAGTAAAAATATTTGTTTTTCGAAATCAAAATAACTTTGTGCATGCTTTGCAGGGTCATGAGAAGACACGGAAACTGACGTTACTACAGTTTTTTACGGATATAAAATTTCTTTAAAAATGTGGAAAATTAGTACCATGGAGCAAATATTATCAGTTTTACAACTATATTATCACTGAGTCACCGTATTGCGCTCTCATGGTTTAAAGTGCGGAAAAACACAGCACGTCGAAACAGAAAACATTGATCGGATCTCGAAAAAAACCAAGGGCTGATTCCATCCATGACGTAACCTGGTATCTTTCTATTTTGGCTAACGTTGCCACATCCACTGATGCTTTGTTGTCGGAGGCAATTTTTGCAAAAATGCGTTTTAAAACTGCGCTTATACATACTATGAGAAAGACGAACTGCTCGGCACGATTCACAGTTTAAATATTATTCTTTTTAGCTGGTCAGATTTTGTGAACCGGGTGGACGTGCAAAACAGCTGTAAAACTTATTAAAATTTTTAATTAAAGCGATTTCTAGATTTGATTATTTTATGTACGTTACTGCAAGAAATCGTTTCTGTACCCCAGTTTCAACAGATTTTTGGGTGCTGTTTTTGCTGTGTATGCTTTAAGTATCAGTAACACTCAAAATGTAAAAAACGACAAAATTAGGAGTTTATATACTTCAAAAACACAAAAATCATAATGAAAATGAAAACAGAAAGCCCTGCTTCAAAAATTTAACTCCATCTGCCATCATCTCTGTTGGGTGACTTTTCATTATAAAAGTTTTCATTGTCATCTAACGGAATTTCAATCGTTGCAACAGACTGCTGTCGTCGATGCACCAAATCACTAGCTTCCGCCGCAATCTCCTTTGAAATACTCATTCGCGAATGACCTGGGTCACCATGTTTCTCTGGAGGCGTTTCCGGCACGGGTGGATCAAGTGTCGAAGCTCGCGGTCGAACCGGCATCGATTTTGGTTTGCTTTTGATCAAAGCATTGATCAATACGGTTTCAAGTTTACCGAATCCGAGTTCGAAAGCGCTGGACCAGAATAGGGCAAAGACGAGGGAACAGAAGATCATAGGGACGATGAATGTTGCGAACTGAAATGACCGATATTACTACTGCTACAGTTTAAATGCATACCATTTGGAAGAAATTTGACAAAACAAAAGGCTGCTGATTCTGGCCAATCAAATAGTTTACGACAATGATATGAATCAGGTAGGTCGCATAGGACAGGCGACCGACGGGGACCCAGATGGACCAGCTCATGAAGCTGTTGATGAAGCTACCGTAACCGTAGTAGCATGTAACGACGATCCAGGACAAGGCAACACCCCAGAGTGGTTTGCTCGCGGCAGAGAACAGGGTTCGCCAGCCAAGGGGAATAACGTGGCCATTGAAAAAGTCCTTGAGAGTAAACAGACAACCATAGGCAATGGCAAGAGTCATGATCCAGCCAAGGAGTTGAACAATCTAAACACTTTCCAGTTTAAACCCTGTTGGAAGCATGTCAAATTCAGAATAAAATCAGTTTTCAAAACCATTTAAAACCTACAGCTGGAATTCGAAGTTTTTTATACGACTGCATCAGCACCCCAGTCAACATTCCAACAATGTAAACCTGGCACCGAATCCAAGGTGCTGAATACATGAGCACATCGTAATCTGCGCTAGAAGCTGTCATTCGCGGATCAGCTGGACCCAAACTAGCCATAGTTGGAGGAAAGTAATAGTAATACATTTCAAAAATGTTAATGCCAGTTGAAATAGCCAAAATCACCAATGCTACAATTACGCCATAAGTTTTTTTGATTGCCAATGGAATCAAAATAAGCGGTGTAAAAATGAACATCCGCATGTCAGCAGCCAAATACCACGAAACACCGTAGCATTGCTCTTTGGCTCGGATGTCGTTGTTGAGATATAGGAAATTTAGCCACCAATTTTTCTCACAAGGGTCGGCAACGTCAGATGTGAAAAATACCGTGTTTTTGGTACCAAAGGGTATGTAGATCCATGTGTAGAAGGCAATGACGAGGAAGTAGGCTGGCGATAATCTCACAATTCGATGGACGTAGAAAAGCACCCAAGCTTGGGCCGACATGACCTGTTGCTTGTTCTGTTTGTACTTTTTGAGCCAAACAAAAGTCAATAGCAGTCCAGATTGCCAAAAGAAGGTATCAACAGAGAAGAATGAGTTGTCGATGATGCCGAAAATGCGGTGTTTTTGCATTTCAAGGAAACTTAGAGGATTTACTAAAACACACACAACGTCACGCCAGTTTTGCTTAAATAATCTTACCGGATAATGATACAAAATAGACCATAGCATGTCCCATGACAACCCAGCACATTGAGAAGAATCTCATGCAATGGATAGGACCGATGTTGCCGGGTTTGTTGGCACCTTTCGTGTTGAAGATTTCGACGACGTTTGTGTAGAGTGAAAACGAGCGCCAACATTGCATCAGAAAGGCTGTAATCAGCTACTTTTTTTTACGCCGAACAGTTTAAAACAAAACTTACAATTAACATAAGGTTCGTGTTTGTGATACGGCAGCACAAAATAGTCAAAGACGGAGGCAGTCAGACCCAAAAACAGAACCACCGCAATGATGCCCAGTGTTATCCATGTGCCCGCGTTGGCATGAGCTTCACGAGGCAGAGATTGAACTTCGCAGACGATCTCGCTTTTTGAAATGCCATTGACAATGGTTTCAATGTCGGCAGCGGAGCATGTTTTCGGCAGACACAAGTCGATTGTGAAGGCGGTCGTCGATGCGCAGGTTGTTTCGTTGGCACCACCGAGGGCAATACTGATTCTAAACACGATACGCTCAGTTTAAATTAAACAAAATAAAATGCCTACTCGTTGTATCTTCCCGCAAATGTTCGATTCCCAAGGTCATATTCGATTGCTTGACACTCTTTGAACAGTCCGAAACACCTTGTATTGCCAAGTAGAATTCCGGCACTTGGCTTTCCCGAGCTGTCGATGACTGTAATTAGTTTGCATTAAACTTGGCGTATTATTTTAACAACATACGTTTCAATACAGCTTCTGTAAGTTTCGGGGATGCGCCACCTTCGAAGGCACTGATCATCAGCTCGACATCTTCCGAGCAATCAGCAGTCAAATTTGACAAAAACCCGATATCTAGTGCCAGTTTTTCAATTATATTTTCAATCGTCGGCAGCGACTTTTTATAACTGAACCCATTTGAACGCAATTCATCGAAGTTGGCATTCTTAGCAGCATTAATAACATTTATAAAGCTTTGAGGATCATAAATCTGAGCACCAGTTGTCACAAAGCCGCCAAATAACAACGCAAAAACAACATAGCTGGGGAATACTATCATTACAATAGATACCGTAGAACGAGTGGTATTGTTGATAACAGCATGAACCAACGCATTTTATACTTCTTCAAAAGCATGATGCCTGTTCAATTTAACCGCGTGCAAAACTTATCTTCTCCCAGAAATGGTCATTTAGCCTGTTATCGGTGATCTTATGACGTTTAATCACTCCATCTGCTATGCACTTTTCTGAACTTTGTTCTAAATCGGTAGGTGAGTCAATGGACGCACCTTTGATAATCAGCCAACGGAAATGGATGTAGGCGGCTTTATGGGTTTCTGTCATAAGAATCATTAGGGTTCAAAAGTTTGTACTTGTCAATGATGAAATTGAGATACTTTCCGGTGATTTTTCTGGAGTTTTAATTTCAAAAACTTTTATAAAGTTTGAAATTTGAAATTGCTTTTGTTTCAATCCAATCCACATCGTAACAAACAAGTCCAACATAATTCCATGGTGTATTTCACGCTTTTTGTTTGTCTGAGAAAAAGATGAGCCAAAAACCTTCCATCCCGGAATGCAAAAAACAAATGTGCTGACAAGCCCTGAGGCTTGAAAAGAAGAAGAATAGCCAGCCACACATGGTTATTGTCGATGGCGTTAAGAACGGCACCAATGATGATGAAGTCATCCGGGAAAAGTCAAGAACAAAAGCCGCGGAGAAGCACCAGCAAAGTGTGGTCGTCCACTCGCATTAACATGAGCCAACGGCGGCACTACACCAGCCGTGTGAGAACAGGCATAAAATCCGTCTAGGACGAGGACTACTAACTATTGTTTGCGGATCCGAACATGCCTAAATGCACACTAAAATGTTTAGAAGTGGAGCTATGGGGGTTTTATTGTTTTGGAGGGTGCGATATGGGTTGAGGAGGGTTTGAAACGGTTGGAGTTGGGGTTTTTGGTTTGCTACATAACTGAGACCCGACAGTTTTTAAAAATATACAAATTCAGATTGCGGGTTTCCATGAGATACCCAGTTTTATCGATCAAAAGCCAATCAATTAAAAAAGAAATTACGTAAAAACAGATATCAGGTCAAAAAATGATAAAACCCGACCAGTCTTGATTGCCATTAGCCCTCGGGGCATCTTTCCAATTACCACCAATTCTCATTAAGAGTGACATACGATTATGTGGGGCCAATTGTCAAAGTGCAAATGCAACGTTCATTCGGCCTGGGCGGTAAGAGCTTTTCCGACACTACACCAAACGTCAATATCAAGCAGTTTTTTTTGTTAAATTTTATGTAAAATAACTACCAAATTTAATTTCTCCCCTATTATTCACAGTTTTCTCGTCCAAATCCCCAACCTATCCCCCGCCGCCCCCACCAAAACCCCCATCACCTCCCTCGTGCCAATAAACTCTCGACACCCGTACATCCTTGTCCCTTGTCCCCGCATCTGGTTTCGATTTCGGTGCCATGTCTCCGCTCTGCGTCAATGCTCGACTTCATCGTTCCGTTTTCGCGTTCACTCTACACGATCTCGGCCTGTGAAGCTTGCCATAGGTCGAAATCCGGCCACTTCATTGCGTATTTTGCAATTGCAATGTCAAAGTGGCCGACTTGTAGTACCCCATGACTGCCACTAGAGCAATCACATATAACACATCCGATCAGAGGGTGAAGGCGGCTCAGTCTGTGAGTTGAGATTTCGAATTTTGGTTATGTGAAGCGGAGAAAATCGTTATGATGGCTCAAAAAACAGGTGCCGCCGATTATGAGCGGTGCCATGTTGCGTCGAGATGATCAAAAGCGGTGTTAACGAGGGCACATTTGGGGGCTTTATGGGTTTTGGGGATGTTTTGGGGGTTTTATTGGAGGGAGAGGGGTAGAGGTTGTTGTTGGTTATGATTCCTGGGGTTGAGAGCGGTCCAGTTCATACATATTTTTGATATTTTTGTGTTTGCGGTTGGAAATTTTGATATAGTTGAGCTTTTGGACCGCCATTCAGTTTGTTTATGTTGAAAACTTGTTAGATTATGAATCCGTCTGATGTTGTTTATCAATTTCAAGATTCAAAAGCTACATTTACAACATGCCGCTTGAACAAAATCCAGTTTAAAAAACCCATCCGACCCGACTGACCCCAACTTTATCCCTCGAACGCCTTTCCTCGCCCACCCCCTGGAGCAATCAGTCATCCTCCTCCTATTTCCACCCACCCGTCGCCTACATCTCGTCCTCCCCAGATTCAGAACCCCGTCCCTCGCCTTCAAACCCATCCCCTGAGGCAACGTTCGAAACTTTCCCCTTTTCGACGCCCCATCCATCGGGCGGTCAAAACAAAAGCACGGCTATGTAATGCCGGAGTGCTCTTCGGCACATAACGCAACAGCTTTCCTTTGCCTGCCGTTTCCTCCCGGCAATTGGCCAAGATTAGATTTTATTGTGCGATTTTCGGCGTGAAACCGACGCGTGAAGCTCGCTGGCCATGTGTGCTAGCACTGCCGCCAATGAATGCAAAATGGCTATATTCTGTTTGACTTTCAGTTTGGCCCCCTTCAAGGACAATGTGCCACCGTCGAGTTTGAATTGATAAAACGAAAAGCTTCCTGTCCTGGTGAAGACTGTTTCAAGTTTACGTTTTGAGTGTTTTAGAAGGACATTGGTAAACAAAATGGTCCCAGATTGGCGGACTGTGGCCATATTTGTGGGGACTATATTTGTCAACGCCGCAGGCATCGCCGATTCTACGGGCTTCTTACTTACAAGTGCAACTGGCCATAATGACGTAGGATTTTGGTCATAATCTCAGTTTAAAACACTAAAAACTCCTTCTAGCAACCCCTAAAATTAGCCGATGACCAATCCGAAGACCTCTTCGCCAGTGACGACTCAAATGACTTCTTCTCAGACGATTATGACTTTGTGGAAGATGATTGGACGAATTCCGGTGCCCAAAACGGTCGAAAAGCGCACAAGAAGCCGCCATCAGCGGAAAAGCAGATGTCATTCGGTGATGGGGAACCGCTTTTGACTAAGGATTCCGTCTTCGAACAGGGGTAGGTTTCATCAATTACAAATACAAACAGTTTGAAGTGCCTTAAAATTTTATCAATCTGCTTGATCTTGATTTGTTTCAATTCCGCTTTTTAACCAAATTTAAACAATCCTTTCCTTCGCAGCGCACGACAGGACCCGCGAATGAGTATCTACGGGTGAGAAAATTCGATAAAATGGAATTTGCTTTTGGTGGTTTGCTTTTTGCATGCATTTTTCATTCGCTTCTTCCGCTTATGTTTCTTTGGATTGCGGTTTCAATTTGACGGCAAAGCGTTTCAGTGAGACGAGAGACTTCCTCCAGTTCCTGCGACGGATACAGTATGACCATAGACAGTGCCCGGAGAATGAGGGCGGGCCGGTCGATGTTGAGGTTTCGATTGTCGTTAGTAATATTAGGGCTGTTTCGGAGGTTACTATGGTGCGTTTCTTTCAAATTCTAGCTGCAGTTTTTCAACCCCCCTTCAGGACTATGCCCTCGAGCTCTTCTACCGCGAAGCCTGGATCGACAACCGGCTCCAATACAACATCACCAAATTCAAAAACAAGACAGAACTCGCCCTCCATGAGTCTTATACTAACTTCCTCTGGCATCCTGACACCTTCATGCCAAATGCCATTGCCAGTAAAAACCCACAAAAACAATCGATAAGTCATCGATCTTTACTCCGGCTGAGAAACAGTGGCAATGTACTCTACAGTCGACGAATTTCCATTGTCGCCGAGTGCCCGATGGACTTGACGCTGTTCCCATTCGATACCCAAGTCTGCAAACTCGGAATCGAATCATATGGGTACACCGCTGACCAAGTACGGTACAAATGGTCAAAGGTTATCGATTCGCTTACTTTGCAAAAGATCAGACTGCCAGACTTTCGGATCAAAGAGGCCTATGTCACCAGCCATTTGGAAAGTTATGCTACTGGAGATTATTCTCGGCTCTATGTTTGCTTTGTTTTTTCAAGGTCCAGTGGATTTTGTTTCTTGCAATTGATAATTCCGTCGACTGCTGTCGTTATTACGAGTTGGGTTTCACTGTGGATGGAGAGCGAGACGGAATTTCAGGTGGGAAAAGGCAATAAGAAAGCGCAACAGTTTTTAATTTACAGGATATGGTATCAATAATCCTCGCAATAACCTTCCTTATCTTCTCCTACAACGAAATGATGCCCCGAGTCAGTTACATCAAAGCCATGGACGTGTATCTTGGCGTTTGCTTCATGATTGTGTTCTTTTCGCTGATTAAGTTGGCCGTTTTTAAGTATATTAGGGAGAAGTTGAAGGGGTCTAAGAAGCGGTACGGTATAAACGAAGAAGCAACAGTTTTAAAAAAGACATTTTAGCGATGGCCTCCAAAGCTTCCTCCCAATCCTCCGCGTCGAAACCGCCTGCGAACCCCTCGATCAACACAGCTCCCCAAATGGCAACGTTCCATCGATTGTGATTCCCGAGCAAAATAACAACAATCAGAACCATGACGTGGAAGGAAACAACCTCGCTTCGTCTGCCTCGGCGCCGGTTACGTTTACGCTCACGACCGATGACGTCAACACCCATCAGAGGAGGTGCGATTTTACTTTTTTTGAGAATTTTTTACACACCACGCGTAATCTTGATGCAGTTTAAAAAGATCGCATCAAATTTGAAAGAAATTGAAAAGAAGACAGTTTAAACCAAAAAATCCAACCCAAAACCCCCTGTTGACATTCCAGGCCAAGTGTAAGCTACACCGTGCCCATGACGGCGCTCAATGGCACAACTCCCACAGATGATGAAGCCGGCACGGTGCTCTTTGGAGGCAAAAGTCGTCGAATGAGCAAGTTCTTGCCCCAGTGGAGGGTTACCCATAGAAGTGTGCGTCGGAGTCACTATATTTCACAGGTAAACCCCCCGCCAAAGACGCCAGTTTTAAAAATAAAAAGCTAAAATAACATTACTAGATGATCTTCATGTTCTTCTTCGTCACATTTGTCCTGTTCTACTTTCTCTTCTACCCGAATCTTCACTTCATGCCGGAGGATCCGGCCTGCCAGAAAGAAAATGCCGAATGGTATGCGCAAGTCATTTGACGTACTCATTTCTCCGACCAGTTTACAAAATCGAAAAAAAACCACCTAAAATGTCAAACTTAACTAGACTCCATGCCGGTGATGTAATGCTATTTCCAAAATTCAGTTCGAAATAAAGACAAATCCAAAAAGTGAAAAGTGAAATTGTGCAAATAAACAGTTTTATGTACGCACGAAAAGATTACGCATTTGTACAAACAAATATTAAACTTCAACTTTCTTCCTCGTCATCCAGTTTTCGCATCAATATCTCTCGAAACGTCAACACTTTTCGACGCAGTAATCCTTTTCGTTTTCAAAGTCGAACCATCAATCGGTTTCCCAGTGCCATTCTCCGGAAACAAGTGCCAAATGTTGTATGCAAATATGCCTCCACACAGATTCAACAACACAAACAACCAAGTTGACATCACTCCAAATGACATAGTGCAGGACCAACTGTGATGATGATGCCTCGAAACACGCTTATCGACACCAATGCAATCGGAGGGAGGGGCCGATGCAGCTGATCAGTAGGTATTAAAATTCAAAAAAGACAGTTGTTTGAATGTTCAATTGTGAATTGCTTTTTGCCCCCAAGGCACACATACACTAGGCAAAGCAAAAAACACGGAGAGATGATGGTTGGTGTATTCCCGGAAAGAGAGAAGGAAAATGGAGAGGCTGCAAACTAGGCCCACGTCGGAAGAATGAATGGTTCTTCCTTTGTCCCAACATAACGTGGAAAACGCGTTTTTTGGGGGACTTGAAGCACGCACCTTTACCACGCCCCAAGTCAGAAAGATGGAGGTTATAGTACTTATTTTGCAAAAAAGTGGGAAAAGTTTGGCAGCACTTTGGGGCTGTAGTCACTGTGTAAATAGAGAAAGTTGACGGATCCTACAAAAAGTTAGAAAACGCGGCGGTTATCTGGCCATTGTTGCTTGTCGGGGTGAAAATAGTTCAAAAACAGGCGATGTTCGGATGATCGGAAGTGGCTAGTTATTGATGTTTATGCATAAAAAACAAGTTAGATTTTTCAATGTTCATTGGTCGAGCATTTTGAAGGGGAAGGAACATTTGGATATTTCACAACAGTTGCGTTTATCGATGCGATCGATCTCCGTGGACTATTTATTGACAAAGTGAGGCATCCATGGAAGTTTTCATGAAATTTTTGTTGACAAAGGTGTGGAGACGCAATGATTTGGGTGAAAGTTTGACTTTTTGTGAAAATGGTTACAGTTTTATTGCATTTCAAACACCCTTTATCGATCGCTGAATCGAATAGACCTCCCAATTTTCCAAATTTACATCCAAAAACCACACACACCGCCTCAGGCGCCTCGACGGCACCTCCCCCCTCGAGTATTCCCTCCGCCCTCAGTCGACAGGTGTATCCATCGCGTCGCTGAAGGCCACTCTGACTCGCGCGAGTACTTCGGCCACTTTTGTAAGTTGGCAGAAGGACCGTTGCGCTGAATTGAATTGAACTAGGAGATCCTAATGGCGTATGTTTATCCCATTTTCACATCTTCAAGCCCACCCAGTTTAAACCCCTCAAAATTCCAGAAAAAAGAAGAGATCAAAAGCGAAAGGCTGTTCGCAGGAACAAACAAAGGAGCTAGCAACCAAAGATGAGGAAGCGCCGCCGGTAGAGGTCAAAACTGCCAAAAAGAAGAGAAGACAAAAGGAAGCTACGACTGAGAAGTGCGCGACGATCGAGAAGGAGCCCGAAAAGGACAAGGATAAGGAAAAAGACAAGGATAAGGACAAGGACAAGGATAAGAAGGACGATAAAGACAAAAAGGACGATAAAAAGGATTCCGACGCGAAAAAGGAAGAGAAAGACAAGGACAAGGAAAAGGAGAAGGATAAGAAGAAAGACAAGGATGATAAAACTACTAAACAGAAAAAGTATGATTTTCACCTACTTTATTAAACCATGCCAGCAGTTTTAGAAGCGAACACCACGAATCTGACACCCACACAATGGTATCCCCCGCAAAAACTACCGTAGCAGCAGTAACGGCCAAAACGCAAACGACAAGGACCACCATTGAAAAAGCGGATAAATCGACGGAACAGCCGGATGAAACTGTCGATGCCGATATTGCACGCATGCTGATCTGCTTTCCGTGGTATCACGGTCTGATGCCGCGTGACGAGATCAGTGATTTGCTATTGGATGATGGCGATTTTCTGGTCCGAAAAACAGATGTCGGTGGTCGGCCGAAATATGCGATATCTGTCATGAACAAGGGCAGAATTCGGCATATTCTGTTTAATTATGGTGATAAGAAGTGGTGGTTGAAGGATTTGAAGAATTCTAATATCTACAATGTGGTCCAATCGCACATTGACACGAAGACGCCGGTACAGGCCGATGGGACAGTGCTGATAAAGGGCGTGATGCGACCGGATTTTTATATTCTTCATGATGTGAGTTTGACGTTGAATTTATGAAAAATTAACTTTTGAAGTCGCAAAAGAGCAGCTCAGTTTAAAATTTTTACAAAAAACTACCGTATACCGCAATGTATGATGTACTAGTTCGGCTCGGTACATCCAAAAAGTCAACTTTTCTGTTAATAAACCAAACTTTCAGCACATCGAAGTAGGCAAAAAGCTCGGTGGCGGCGCTTTTGGCGATGTCCATGTCGGCAAAATGAAAACCGGCGAAAAGGAAACTATCGACGTAGCTGTCAAGAAGCTCAAAGGTGCCATGAACAAGAAGCAAAGGGCAGAATTTATGAAGGAGGCCAAGCTTATGAGGCGATTTGACCATCCTAACAGTAACGTTTACCCTAACTTATGCAGTTTTTACTATAATAATACTCCTTTTTAGTCGTCCGAATGATAGGCGTCGCCGCCCAAGAGGAACCCGTCATGATAATTCTCGAATTAGCCCCCGGTGGTTGCCTAAAAAACAAACTGAAAGACAATCCCGACTTACCCAAAGACAAGCTGACCGAGTTTGCCGTCGGTGGCTGTCGTGGAATGTGTTACCTCGCGGCCCGGAAGGTTATCCATCGTGACATTGCTGCCCGAAACTGTCTTCTTTCGAGTAAGGACGAAGTCAAAATCAGTGATTTCGGTTTATCCGTCGCAGACACGAATGTCTTAAAATTGGATAAGTTGAAATCGATGCCCATCAAGTGGCTCGCCCCCGAAACCCTGCGAAAAGGCGAATTCTCGACTAAGAGCGATGTGTGGTCCTTTGGCGTCATGATCTGGGAGATCTTTGCACACTGCAAAACTGACCCCTTCCCCAACATGAATAATACGGAGGCAAAAGCCAAAGTAAGCAAATTTAACTTTTTTGGTGAAAGTCACAGTTTTTCTTCCAGATATTGTCAAAAGAAGCCCCCATGTCAGCGCCCGAGGGCACGCCCGATCTAATCAAGGCTGTCATGTTACTGTGTTTTACACAGGACCCAGAAACACGACCAGACTTTGAGGGATTGTTTAAAATTTTGGCCCCCAATGAAACCCCACCCATGAAACCCGTTGACATGGCGCTTTTTGAAACTTACTCCGTCCCTGCTGGTACGAAATAAAGATCCATTTTGATAAGATTTTGTGGTGTGTTATTATAAATTTCTTTTAAACAAACATATTTATTATAGTATACTTCAAAAAGCATAAATCACAAAGGCAAAAGAGTTGGCTTTCCGTAAATCAGTTTACGTTCTTGCATTTTCCCATTATTCTTCTTTCACGTGTGGTAAACCCCAAAAATGATATTTCCTTTGGTAGAAAATACTAACGCTAATGCAGCTTTCATCAGAATGTTTAGCGGCCACAGGTACAAGGTTCTGATCCAGGAACTGTCGTACCTCTGTGAAGTACAAATCGGAGTCAGGTTTGTTTATAAATATTTTAAGTTTAAACTCAGGATGTTGTGCCTATAAATCAATAAGTTAAACGTGTAAATAAAAAACATTTCTTACTTTCAACATTGTCAAGAACTCATCAGAGTTTAGATTGTAGACACCCGCCAAACTTCTAGTTCTTATATTCAATGTTTTCAGCGAGTGTTTCTTGACCTCTAGGATTTCAGTTATCCAACTCGGGGATACAACGTACATCTCGTTATCAAAAATCGTGAGATTTGGAAACACAGTAAGCAGATCAGTGAAATTAATAAGTGATTCTACGGTATGCCGTCGAAAGTTTAAGATACCAACTTTTGGAAGCGTTGTACTCATAGCTTCAAAAAACGGCCTAGAAATAGCAGTGGAAGTTGCCGGCAAATAAAAAGTATCACTTTCAATTAAAAAATGACCAAAAATATCGGATTTCCAGGCGTCAACGTCAAAACTTCGGAAACTAACGAAATTGTAACAACATACAAGAGTATCCTCACTAACTACAAACGGCATTAAGGTTTTTTGGTCATGTAAAAAAACCGTTCCGTTTTCGTATAAAAACCATGAATTATCGAACCTTTCTTGAACGATTTGTAGTTTTGGCGGACAGATGGATACGCCGCCTGCGGCAATTTGAAGGTTGTACCGTTCAACGGGAGTAGCAAGTTTGCTTAGACGATGGCGGAGACCGTATGGCAGCTTGGCGAGGGGATAGGGCATGATTGAGAATGCGATAACTTAACTTGATGGCGAATGAAAGCCAACAGAGAGGATGGGATAGGTAAGGGCTTACAACACAGCACAGAAAGAAAGCTAACGAAGCAAGAATGTAATGGCGCGCAGGTCTGAAAACTTGGGCGTAGATTGATTGTGTGTTCAAAAAATCAATAAACTACTCCTTGCACTTTTATACCGTCTTCAAAAAAACAGGTTACTTACGCAGGGCCCGGTAACACAACCTGACAGCGATTGTTACAACTTTGGCGCCAAGTTTACCCCCGCCCATGAAATACTGATGCATTTTGATTAAATTTTGTGATGTGTTATTATAAATTTATTATAATTTGACAGTTTTATTTAATTTATAATTAAGCTTTGTTCATTCATTTAACCGCACACCAATAATTTCACTCTTCACATTTACGTTTTCGCGTTTGTACATTATTATCTTTTCTCAACTTTGGTACATACCAAGAATGAAAGTTCTTATTGTAAGAAATTAAAACGCTGGTGCAGCTGTCTTGAGAACCCTTAGGGGATTTCGTTACAAGCTTCTGGTTTAAAAACTGTTGCACTTCTGTGAAATACGTATCGGAGTCGGCCAAGGTTTGCGCCATTATTCTAAGATTAAACCTCGGACGTTGTGCCTATAAATTATTATGATAAACCTGTAAAAAAACTAAACATTACCTTTAACATTGTCACGAACTCATCAGAATTAAGGTTGTAGCACGACATCAAACTTGTGACATGTACATACAGTTGTTTAAGCGAGTGGTTCTTGACCTGTAGAATCTCAGCGATCCAATTCGTGGAAACAACACCCATGTCGGTATTAAACCAATAGAGATTTGTGAACACATTAAGCAGGTCAGTATAATTAACAGGCGAAACTATAGTGCTTAACTTAAAGCTTAAATGACCGATTTCTGGAAGCGTTGTATTTATTGCTTCAAAAAGCGGTCTAGAAATGGCGGCGGCAGATTCGGATACAATAAATTGAACATTTTTAAACAAAAAGTGACCAAAAATATCGGATTTCCAAGTATCAATGTCAAAACTTTTGATTTTTACCTGACCACGACAAAATGCGAGAGTATCTTCATTGACTACAAACGGCATTGTGTTGTCATCGTCATATACTACAACTGTTCCATTCTCGTAGACAAATCTTGGATTATCAAGCCTTTTTTGAACGGTTTGTAGGTTTGGCGGACAAATGGATACGCCGCCTGCAGCAATTTGAAGGTTGTAACGTTCAACGGGGGTAGCAAGTTTGCTTAGACGGCAGCGAAGACCGTATGGCAGCTCGGCGAGAGGATAGGGCATGGTCGAGAATACGATGGATCAACTCGATGGCGAATAACACGACATAGAGGAAGGTAAGGGTCAACAACACAGCACAGAAAGAAAGCTAACGAAGCAAGAATGTAATGGCGCGCAGGTCTGAAAACTTGGGCGTAGATTGATTGTGTGTTCAAAAAATCAATAAATGACTGCTTGTACTTTCATCCGGTCTTTGCGAAAATAGATTACTAACACAGGATCCGGAAACACAACCGGACAGCAATTTTTTTCGGCGAACAATATAACTCCGCCCATAATATTGATATGATTTTGTGGTATGTTATTAGAAATTTTTTAAATATTTTTGCATTTTAGCAATTTTCAAAATCTGTGAATATTTTTGGCCCAGTTTATACACCCTTTAGCTAACTTTAACCAAATCTCGTAAAACATTCCCCAAAAACTTACAAAAGTCCAACCATCCAATTTTACACCTGTCATTTGACTTCAGCTCCACAGACTCATTACCGCTACAAAAACCATAGTTTCGTACTTCCCTGCAGCAAGCCGTAATAACCACTTTTTTATAAAATTGTAGTCGATAGTCTGCTTCTATCGCTATAAAAGTGCCATTGGCCGTTGAACACGTGTCTCGATTGTCGGCATGAGGTTTTTTAGATGATACTTCCGGAGTTTGCAACATCTTTTTTTCGAATTATGTTTCAATAAACATCACTTTAGCACAATATGGCGTCAAATTCGATGAAATCAGTCAAATTACAGCAGCGATTTACGAATTTATAAAACAGGTGATGTACGGTCCCCCAGAAATTTGTATTCTCAAGCAATAACACGCACTTGAACACTGTCATTACCCGAGAATACCGACTTCTGTGGGGAGCGAGTTCTAGGGTATAGTTTACGGCATGGGTTATATGACAACAATGGGTAATAAGGTTGTAGTGTTATTTGAAATGGGTTGATGCTCTGAAAAGGCTGTAGGCTAAAGGGCTGTCGTTGGAAGACTTATGGCCACGCGATGGACATGAAGTGCACCTTTGCATGGCCAACTGACTTTTGGAAGTGCTCTGGACATGCTCCAGTGGTAGTGATAGTGATGGATGGGATGAATGGGCATTACAATAGCGATTTTAGCTGATGACGATGACGATGACAGCTAGGCTTGGGTCATGTCGAAAAGTCGCAAAAAGGGCTTGGGTTCGATAGTCCTTTTACTATTTTTTCAGTTTTTCAGATGCCGAACGAAAAAACGAGATCTTTTCATTATTCATGACATCGCGCTGCTGGCTGCGCTGCTTAGGAGCCCCGGACATGGACCGCGCTGCCTTAGGGGTTGTGGACACCCCCGAAAAATGGGGTAATGCCTTTTTTGTTGCTTTTGGTTTTAAAATAGCAACATTTTGGGTAGAAATGAGTTGGAACTGGGTTGGGTTGGGTTGGTTTCGAACGCTGTTTTTCCTCAAAGGCAGACCGAACTGAACCAGCAACAAATACAAAAAAAGATGCCACAGACCCATGGCCCCCAAAAAACCTTGTTGAAAATGAGTAGTGGACATGGAGTGTCGCCAGAGGGCCTTCAAGAGATGGCAGCGCGAAACGGAACACAGAGCCACCGACGTCGGTCGACGATGACAGCCTACCAGTGACGGCACAGCTCGCCGCCCTTTGGCAATGAGCATGAATGCCCTCCATGCCTGTCGCGCCCCGCCATTTTCAACCTAGAAAAAGGGGGGTTGACGCCGCCCTCGCAACTAATGCCACAGGGGGGAGATGAAATTAAGATGAGTCTTGGGTGACAATATACCTGTTTTGGGGTTTATCAGTTACCAACATTTCACAGTTTTAAGATTTAGACATAATTTCAAAAAAGAACACCAAAAAACCCACCAAAACCCAATTTAAACCCTAAAAATACCCGTAAAATGCCCTCAGGGGATACCACCACCGACCCCAACGACGACTCATCAAAATGGCACTGCGTCTTCATCGAATAATTAACACACCAGAACCAGACAACGGAGTCGGAAGCCACCAGACAGCGGCGACCCCCATAGATAAGTAGGGCCAAAAGCGACAATACTGATGGCATTGATGGCATCTTTGCTGGAGGGCATCCGGTGAGGGGTAATGATTTTTGAGAGTTTTTGACCTTTTCATCAACGAATTCTTTTCTAAAATGCAGTTTACGTTTTTAAAAAGACTACAAACCGGTTGAAACAAAATCCCATACATACTACAGAAATAATTATCACATTCAAAGTCAATTGTACGTACAAACGTAAGCAAGTCACTCATTTGAAAAGACTTCCTTTGTATTTTTTGAATTTATGACAATTTTATCATAATGAGTTAATAATTACCCTCCCCCGCAATTATAAAAATATGCAAAGCAACTGCCTTTTTTCTTTTTTGCAAAATTTCTAATTTTATAATTATTCGCGACGGCGGCCAGGGCCAAATGCCATCTTGAAGCATCGTGGAAACTGGAAGCCATGAAATTTGGCCTAATATCAATCGAATTCTAGACAATGGCTATAGTCATATGGCCACGGCATGAAGGGAACAAAAGTAGGTTCCATTTGAGGTGATTGCCACGTCCCTTGAGGGCATGCGCGACGAGACAAAGCTGCGAGGGTACAGTATGCTGTGATGTAAACAGCGGAAGGAACTTTGTTTTTGCGGTTGGATGGGTGTTGTTAATGAGTGCCTTTGGGGGTTGGGGATAAAGGGGGTGTTTTGGTGGACGTTTTTGTGTATTTTTGTAGTAAAAACTTGAAATTAATTTTAATTTCTAAATTTACGATGGACGTCAGTTTATTTCACAAATCCGAACACTCCACCGAACGCATCCCAAATCTCTCCAAAACCCTCTCCATGTTGCAGATTTATTTAATTTCATCGCCCCATTTCAATGAGATTAACACGATCTGTCTGAAGGGCCTCCATCCTGCATTTCCCTGCTTCCATCCAAGCGCCGACATTACTCCATCTATTGCTCAATTCCGCCTCGAAAAGAAACAATATTGGCAGCTTCGGCGCTAAATCTACCGTTCCACTAAATAGGTTTGGTCAACAAAGACGGGCCCTGTCTGCACACAGATGTCCTCCTCTGCCTGCTCGATGGCGCCTCCAATAAGACCAATACTGCCGAGAGTCTTGATGAAGGAGACACAGATTGCATTGAAATGAGCATTTCTTAATTGCCAGAAAAAGACGCCGCATGCAGCATCGTAGGAAGGGCATACCAGGGTCATCGAGCTGGCGCAGGGTTATAAGTAAGTGTAAAGCATGACGGTGGTATGGGTTCTGTTTTGCAAAGAAGGAGCACATGGGTTGGCATTCGGGGTCGGCATCTTTGTAATCAATTTGGAAATTATGTTTATAACTCTGTTTTTATACTAGGGAAGTACGAAACTCAGTTTAAATTCCTTAAAGTTCAGCCACAAATCACTCCCAACTTGATTAATGACAACAATTATCGCCTAAGGCGATGAACGAGCTTTTGACATTGTTATTCGCACCTTTGGCGACACAAGTTGACCCGTAAACATGAGGAATGCAATGGGCTTGATTGACACGTACCTGTCCGAACATGATCAAGATTGATCACGGATGCACTTTCGATGTACAAGTGAATTACGACGGCAAAAGGTGTAATTGACCGCGATTTTGATGCACTTGAAATAGTTTGACACGTTTTAAAAGACATCAATACCCAAGCAGTTTTAATAAATAAAAGTCATAAAGTCATTTGTGTTAATGCCGCTGATGAAACTTAACATTATTAAACTAAAATAATGAAAGGTTGTGTTATCTGTATACCAATGCGACTGTTGTTTTTCTACTAGAGAAGTTTTAGGTATTATATTTTTTTTGCAGTTTTAAGCAATTCAAAATGTTTTGAAGTGGAAATCTAATAAATTCATCATAGCCTTTGTACAGTTTAGCAACTATCCATTTTAAAATTCCCGAAATAAATTTGACAGAATTGATCATCCATCGCATGAACTGAACAGTTTTCAAAAACCTCCGAATCAAAGCCATGAATCATTCCCAATAGAGTGATCACCATCCAATTTGTCAGCAATCCATCGCCCTTTACGGATGAAACCGTTCGCATCCTGGAGATCCGCGAGATTTGCGGGATCCGAAACTGATGACATGAGTGAGACGAGACCCACCATGGTCAAAGCCTATCCATCCATCCATTATCTCGGAATGCATGCGCTGCAACGGATCTCCTGTATCGGCAAAGAGCAGCCCTGTCACCGATACTGATAAATTGTGATGGATTGGCTTGTTGTTATTATGTAGTTCTGATTGACTGTGTTGAAACAAGTTTCGGTGGTTTCGAGTTTTAAAATTTTTTTGATTTTCAATTTTTTACCTGCAGTCCAGTTTTTATCCCTCAAAAAAATAGTTAGTAGAGACGTACTACCGTTTTTGTTCAAGTACGAGTAAATCAGGTCGAATGGCAGTGTCAGTTTCGACACTTTTTTGATACACTGCAAAACCTACGAAAAGCGGCGACGGTGGCGACAGCCGGCGGGCAAGGAAGGGCTCAAGGCCATCGGCATCGGCGGCCGACGGAGTAGCATCAAGAAGGGATGGTTTAACTAACTGTTGACGATCCCCAAATTGCTTTTTGATGGCCGTTCACACGGGAATGATGGTTTCTTCTTTTTGTTTGCGCGTGATTAATGACACTATCAAAAAGGGAAAACAAAACGGTGTTCGGTTTGGATGAAGTTTTTTTGGAACGCAAACAATAATTTGATGAAGTTGGAAAGTGATATTGCGTTACAAAAGTTGATTTTGATGAAAAGAAACATGAACATGCACTTTGTTGATTCAGTTTTTGAGTTACAGTATACCTTAATTGGCCTTAATTGGTATACTGTAATACATTTTGCCAAATTTGTAACTATCAAACGAATAACAGATATACAGTAACAACGATACGTCAATTCACAGTTTTTTCCACCCCTTTCCATCACAAACTTTCACTACAGTACCCCTCCCAAAAAACCATACCGCCCATATCCGCAAAACGAGTCGTTAATGTGCAAAAGTGTCAGTCCTAATCGAGTTCTCCTGCCCCGGCATTGCCCTATTTTAACCGAGAATCATTTTCACATTTTCACTGCGACGGTTTTTTGTATTTCCGAACCTGTCATACGCCACCCACTTCCCCTTTGAAAAACGACAAACTTAAACCCGAACGTCGCCGCAGGCTGATACCCGCCAAAGTGAGAACGACTCATTAACTCTCACCCGGCGCGATCGAGAGTTGGTTTTTCATGCTGCACCGCGGTAATTGAGCCGAGCCATTGGCCTTGAAAAAACGTACCGTATGTGTGGGAGAAAGCGAAGGAGATTCGAATTGAATTGGAAAGGTTTGGAAATAAAACTGTCGTCAATTGTTTGCGTGCCTTGAGGGTTTACGATGCGAGAATTGCCATCGGGGTCGGGGTTTTTTCGACGATTTCATTGTTTTTGTTGATGGTCGGCTGTCAGGAGTAGCCTTTTTTGACGGTGGGTAATCGCGATTTACCATCTCCGCGCCCGTGTGCCCACAATTGGTTTTGCGGGAAGGGCGTCTAAAGATGGAAAGGGCAAGATAAGCAATAAATGAGGACACAGGTAGTTTTATAGGGGGTAATGGAGCTAGTGCCTCAGGGGATCGGGGTTGAAGGTTGATTGGGGTTTTTCAAGTTTTACTTGCAGTTTATATATTTTTTTTGTTTAAGCGTATTTAATCATGCAGAAAAATGTTCATAACTTCATAAAATTAATTAATTAAAACGTTTTTGTATACCAAGAAAGTATAAATGCCAGTTTATCACCCCTCAATCCACAAATTCCAAGCCCCAGATCCATCAATTTTAACATCCCATCCATTTCACAGCCCAATTAGCGCCGCCTCCAAAGTGATCCATCTATCGCCTGCGGAAATACGGGCCAGGACTCAATTTCGCATCAACCACGGATCTACCGGTCATCGCCACAGGGCAGCGATACGCCTGCGCGAACGAGACCGTCATCAGTTTCGAATTTGTCACCCATTTCGTAGTTAGTCTCATTTAAATGTCATGTCCGCGCGATAGGGGTTCGTTTGCCCTTTGGGGTGATGTCTATTTTGGGTGGGTCGTAAATTTTAGTTATCAAAACGTATTCTACACGACGTAACAGTTTTAAAACCAAAACCATAATATTTACCAAACTACTTTGATAAATTGTACTTTAAACATGTCTACAATGACTCAGAACTATCAGTTTTGTATTTTCCTTTACGTGATACTTTTAGAAACTGTACTCAGATCACTCTCAAGCACCCCAACAGTAAGCTAAAACAGCGTTTTCCGGGACTCCACTCGAGCTAACTCCGGTTGTTGACAGCTCATATCATGCTATTTAGCCCACCAAAGCCGAGTCATCAATGACACAGATACTCATGTTAAGTGATTAGTGCGATCAGGAGGGGGTACTTCTCAGGTCTTGCTCAGACAACCACTTCACTAAACATTTGTAACTGAACAAAAGGTAATAAGTACGTGTGCGCAAGGGATTATTCGCGCTTTCAGGGGCTTCAGAGGTCAGGATCGGGGTTAGCTTGTTGCTCTAGTATTTAAATTGTTGTATTTAGTTGTAAGTATTAATCATGACACAAAGCAAAAAGCATACTCAGTTTTTCTACCTGTCCAAAATCACTAACCAGATCCCGGAAATTTAGTACCCCATTTGACCGATGACTCCAAATCCGAGTTCCTAAAAAGTCAAACAAACGCCGATACGCATATCCCCGGAGGCGCGAGATTGTCGAAATCCGTTGAATCTACAAAGGACATGCGCAAAGTGCGTCAATTTGTCCTCAGGCGGGTTTTCACTTGTAAGTAAACTTTCCCTTTACAGCCGCTTTGACGTTTTGGAGGTTTGATTGAGGGGGAGTTTACAATGGCGGGATTTAAGAGCTTTCTGAGAAGGTTTATTTCAGTTTTGTAGATGCTAAACCAGTGAATTTGATTGGTTCGACACGGAGTTTTCAGTTTAAAAAGTTGAAGTGTGGCGTGTAAAGCTGTTTAGACGCTTAATCAGTAAAGTTGTAAACTTCGTTGAAATCAAACATGATCAGTTTAAAACCAAAATAAGACCCCCCTAAGTTTACCCAAACCCCTGTCCCGTGTCATCAGCCCCATCACCTCATTAGTGATTCTCGCATGTTTGAAACCGCGGACCAGTCACTTCGCATCGCAATTACCCCCAACGTGTGCCGTGTGCAATGGGGTGTAATGAACATCGCCGATATAGCCCCGATACGCTATCTTTTACGTGTATTATCCCTTGCTTGACTGCCTATGGTCATCGTCATCACTTCGGCGCGGATAAAGGCCCCAGCCGCAATCAACCGGCAACGGCTGTCAAGAAAAACGGGTGTCATAACCCGCGTCGACGGTAATGAGCGCACCTGATACAGATCTAATAATATGTGTATCTATCAAGTGGTGGCGCTGTTAATGGGTTTTTATACACCTGTAATTAACTTTTTTTAAGATCACTCTTTAAATTACAGTTTTTTTGTCCCTGCCAATCATCGAAAGTCGCTTGTTTCCTAATACCAACAAAAAATAACACCATTTATTTCCGTCATATTTGTGCCAAGACAGTAAAAACCCTATTCCCTAACTGTACAGACCTGTTTTGATCCTTACAAAACGGGTCTGTTTCCAGCTAGCAACTTTCGCTTGTCCAAATTGAGCAATATGCGTGATTGTCGCCGTTGTTCTCAACTTTTTTCAACACTGTAATGCAACTTTTTTCAAGGTTTGATTCAGCGGTTAACGAGGGGGCGTCGATCGCTCGCAATTTACACAATTCTGATTCCGGAAGCTGACAATATTGCCCCGTGGCTGGCTGGGAGGCAGAAAGGCGCTGTCAATTCCAAGTTCTAACAACTTCCAATCGCATTGTAAACGGTTTACAATGTGTATCTATGTATCCCCGCGGTCAATCCGTTTCGTAATGTCGGTTTGATTGCACCCCCCTGTCCGCTGGCTCCCGATTGTACCTATTGCTTGCACTTCCTTAAATGCCTGTTCCCAGATTCCAATCTCGACCCTCAAAGTTTGTTTTAGATGAACACGGCCGGCTGACCCGAAGCACATATCGGCCGTTTGCATCTTGACGACTGCGCGAGAGTGTGGTTTTTTTGCATAGGGATCGGGAGTGAATTGATCCCCCATTTCCTGAGGCAATTTGTCCCGCCCGATCTGGGCCGGTGGAGGGACAGATCCAGGACGAATGAGGTGAGAGGTTGCGAAAAATAAGTAAACGATGGAAGCATCCTGACAGCCGCTTTGATGGGTTAGGTATGAAAAAATTGACATTGGCATGGATGGGGTGGGTTTCAAGGGCAAGGTGACAATGTTGATTCTGGATTCACCGGCAGGCAGTTTTACCTATCCAAATTGTTTCCCCTCAGGCAATAGGGTTTCAATTTCAATACCCACCCAATTTGGCCCATAATGACTCAACATGACCACTTTTTTCACACCCACCTGACACATAACAAAGTTCTATCATCAAGTTAGTCAACTAACATCTCAATTACGTCCTTGTTAGGTGTAATTGATCACTTCCGATGACAACGATATCAATTGCGTGCAGTTTAAAAGTTGATTTCACTGATTAGATTGTTACAAATGTTTGTTTCAAGAAACAAGTTGAACCCTTGCTTCACAGTTTCAAAACCCCCAACCCTCCCGATCCTTCCAGACCTCCCATATAGCCTGGCACGCGTCCACCCAGCCCAGACATTCCTTAAACTTTTATCTTTTTGACGAAACTTTACGCAATTTTGTCAACCCCACCCACGGCGCGACCACAAGGGGCCGCTCGGGGAACGAGGTAAATACCACCCAGGTTTCACAATCGCACAGAGAGGATGCGCGCGCGTCTTTTTTGAGACCGAAAAAGTGAGAACGGCAGTTGCCCAACTTTGCACGTAATTATCAGAAAGGGTTCATTACCGATTTTTTTTTCAGTTTACAGATGTGCTGTCAAGAATCTTGTGATTCTAATGACACCAAGTTGAAGTAAATCAATAGGGTTTAAAGGGTAGATAATTGCCTTTGAAAAAAAAGGTCTCATTTTTTCGTTCTCTGCGCGCAGGCGGCCATGGCGCGGAGAAAACGAGCCGCCTGTTTGGCCGGGTGTCCAGCAAATGGGTCACCTTGGTCACGCCGTGCACCCTCACAATAGCCACTCCAAACAGCTGATTTTGAAACAATAGCCCACACGTGTAACCGCAAGTTGACCAGACAGCCCGCGGGTCTGCGCAAGTAGCAAAAAAATGTCTGCAAGAGTGGGTGAACGGGTCTTTCGAGAGTCATTTCGACGGTTAACGACATTGTTTCGTGTCATCCTGGAGTGTGTATTCACACAGCCAGCGGCTATCTTGTAGAATTGAAGGAGGATGAGCAATGCTTGTGGTTATAAAAGTGGGATGGACCTGATGGAAAGTGTCTTACAAACCTCACTGGTCCACTTTTGTCAGTTTAGAAACCCATAAAATCGCCCAATTTTTAAAGCAAATTACAATCTATTTCAACACGTGGGAGGTTTATTCGAGTTCAGACTGTTCAAAACTTCCAGAAATGTGGAGTCGAACACTTAACTTTGCCTGCGGCGAAAGTACGACATGTTCGTCATCGCTTCCTGCGATCATGAACAAAAAACCGCAATCAAAGAGGAACATAACATACGTGTAGATAGGGTCGGCTTACTCATTCATTGGCGACTAATTCGACAAGTTGTTTCCGAATCATGGACACGCCTGTCGGGTGTCGGATGCGCAATTCCTCAAAAGTGACTATTGCGGTTAAGGATTTGTCATTGTCATCACAAATGAACCCCGGGAGGTGGTCAGTTAAGTGATTGGGAGAGGGTTTTCACTTTTTAAAATGTGGAAAAAAGTTTTGATGTTGACGGGATTCGAACGCATTACAGTTTTTTGTAAATTTGCGCGTTATCCTACTGAGACAAAGTTGCTAAAACGAGTAGCGTGCAGCGTGTGTAGTAGTTTCACCGTGAAATTGAACATTGTTAATCGTGATTTTTTCAGTGCCAGATCCATGCTACCAAGAAGGCCACACCATTCACATCGAACCACGATGTTTGCCTTCGTATTCATCGCCACTTGGGCGCTCTCACTCGCAAACCCGCTTCCGGCAATCGTGTCAAGACCAAGCCACTTTTCACTACAAACACTAAATGAACTGTTTCCGCCGATGCCGCCGCATTGTGCCAGAGCTATGGTAACTGATAGTCACAGTTCGAGATGTAAGTTGTTACTTCATACTCTGCAGTTTAAACTTTTAAATTTAACTTTTTCAGTATCCGGTTCCCAGCCATCATCAACCCGCCATCGGATCAGCATCGGCGTCGGACAGACCGTCTGCTTCCACGGCGACAACTCAACCTCCGATCTGCAAACGCTAACGCTGACTCAACTCGAGCAGTATCATCCTATTTCGCAACGCTACCGTTTCGCACTGCCCGAGGTCGAAACCAACTGCATTTGCGAGTGTTCCGCAGCGTCAGCCATCTGCCAAGCGAGTGATTACGCATTTGGACAGTGTGATCCCACCGGAAATCCATCTACAGTGTGCCATCGGACATTCTTCGCTAACCAGCCGACAACTGGATGCATGGCAACGACCGAACCTGCCAGCGCACGGCTTTGCTGCAATTTGAAATTCCGTCCTTATCAAAATCGTACTTTCACGGCACTCAAACTCGGAGCCCCCTCAACTTTCGCTGTTCTACAGTATTCAGCGTTTTCATGGGTCGAAGGTCGATGGAGCGAGGAAGACAAACGCACCATTCGATTCAATGTCGATGGCAATATGTTGAATCAGTTCATGGATTCTGCTCATAATTACAAGCTCAGTTTGAATACCCTTGGAAAAAGTGCCAATGCACTGAATGCTGGTATGTATTTTGTTGAAAACCTGCCACATGGGAAGTATGGTGAGATTGCTGCGCAGCCGTTGAATGAGATTACTGATTACAAGTAAGTTTTTTAGGCTGTGAATTTCGCAAGTCAGTTTTAATTAATACAATTTTAGCGTCGAAAGACTCGGTTGGTACCGCCAAGACGACAACGGCCAATTCTATATCAGCAGCGGCTCCATGATGATCGACAAGATGCACCGTGCCAAGGCTGAAAACTGCAAGGACCAGAAGTATCTCAGCGTCCTCGATGCCAACTACTACATCAACAAAGACTGGAATGATTCGACTAAGTTCGACCTCGCGGACTCCCTTCGAAGCACTTTTCTTTGGATAAAGAAAGCTCGAGTTCACGATTCTGATGAACGTCATGTCGTTGTCACCGCTAATGAGGGAGCTACTATCGAAGTTACTCTGACGTCTTCAGTTTCTGATCATTTGACCTTCGTTCACAATGCATCAAAATTGGAAGATTTCGCCGGAAAGATTGTCATCGACAGTCGATCGAATTCCGTCATGAGATTGAGCGTTATCAATGCCACTGGCATCTTGAATGGATACATCCGACACATTGAAGACCACAAATCTGTCCACATCGACAGCTTCTCCGTCCATGTCCCCGAAGGCGAGGCCACAACAAAGTCAGTCGAAGTCAGAATAAAGCCCTACACCGCCCACACCTATCACATGGTCTGTCTCCAGCCCGAAGACGGCATGGAAGAACTTTGCCGTCCCGTCGAGGCCGTCGTCGAAGCGAGATCCGTCCCAGAGATGTCAAAATCCTGGACGGAAGACCACAGCAACTGCCCTGAATGCAACCAGATAACGCTGGATGGCATCATGAAGTACCTGAACCCCGTCGCCTGGGTCAACAACGTCTCATCTCTAACAGATGGGGTCGTCCTGATCGTTCAAGTCGTCATGTTCGGCGTGGTTCTCTTCCTGCTTTATTCAATCATCTCAAAATGCGTCTACCCCCTTCTGAAGTGCTGCATTTGTCCTGGAAAGCAGTGCATCAACATCATCAAAAAATAATCTCCCCGCCAACAGTTTTGTTATTTTTAAATACTTGCCAGTCAAAAATACCAAAAAGTCACATTGTTAATTTCCATTACGGGTCTTTCGTATTTTCACTTATACTCTGCCGACTGTGATCTGTTAATTTTTTGTATTCCAAGTGCCTTATTACTGTGATATTGTTCCCGTGCCCAAATGTAAACCCGACAGATATTCCAAAAACAGTGCCACAATGTTTGTATTAGTTTTTATTAAATAAATATGGTTTATTATGATATGTGTGAAATGAAAACCAGTTTTACTTTGTTATTAAAGCGTTTTGTGCTTCATTGCTTCAGTTTTCCGCATAACTTGACGTACTGATTGACTTATCAGTTGCCGATGAGCACTAATAGTGACTTGGATCATCAAAGATAAGTCTCTACTTAACATATACATGAGAAAGACTACTAATACTCCAGTTTTCTTAATTTGACATCGAAATAACATTTCGTTACAAAAAATGTACAACCTGTTAATTAAAATTTGACCAAATCGTGGTAAAAGAATACCTTGTTCGTCATTGTAAACATGATCAAGAAACCGTAATAGGGTCGACTTACTCATCCATTAGTCCTCCTTGACAAGTTTAACAAGCTATGGACACGCCTGTCGGGTTTCGCAGAAGTATTGCCTCAAAAGTTGCTGCAGTTGGTTCCAGTTTTATCATTGTAACTACAGGTGTATCTGTACCAAAACGCATACATAGTTAGCATGGTGTGTATATTGGTCGTCGTTTTTATTGCCATTTGGAAGCCGTCCCACACAACACCACTTCCAGGATTCGCGTTGGAATTCAGCCAATCTCATGAACACAAGAGATTGCCACGGGGAAATCTGAATGAAATGCTACCCCATTGTTCTATCACTGGATCACATCTGCCATCCACCCGCCATCGTATCAGCATCAGCGTCGGCCAAACAGTCTGTTTCAACGGAGACAACTCCACATCCGATCTACAAACGCTAACTCTGACTCAACTCGAGCAGTACCATCCTATTTCGCAACGCTACCGTTTCGCATTGCCTGAGGTCGAAACCAACTGCATTTGCGAGTGTTCCGCATCGTCAGCCATCTGCCAAGCAAGTGATTACGCCTTTGGCCAGTGTGATCCGACCGGGAATCCGTCTACAGTGTGTCATAGGACATTTTTCGCGAATCAGCCAACGACTGGATGCATGGCAGCATCACAACCTGACACCGCCCGACTTTGTTGTGATCTCAAATTCCAGCCGTATCAAAACAGAACTTTCACGGCACTTAAACTCGGAGCTCCTTTAGCTTTTGCTGTCTTCAAATATGCAGCATTTTCCTGGATTGAGGGTCGATGGAGTGAAGAAGATTCACGGACTGTTAGTTTTGACGTTGAAGGCAGACCGTCACGTTTACCTATAGATTCGGTAAAACAGTACAGGCTTAGTTTGAATACGCTTGGCAAAACTGCCGATTCACTTTCTCCAGGGATGTATTTTGTTGAGAACTTGCTGAATGGCTATGGTGAGGTTATGGCACTTGAAGAGTTGAATGAGGTTACCGATTTTGAGTAAGATTAAAGACGTTTACGACACAGTTTATATTTTACGAATTTTTAGCGGCATGAAACTCGGTTGGTTCCGCCAAGACGATAATGGTCAGTACATGATTAAAAACGGCGACACAATGATCGACAGAATGCACAGTGCCAAAGTTGAAAACTGTAAGCATCAGAAGTATACTAGCACCCTCGATGCCAAGTATTACATTAACAAAAATTCAAATAGTTCAACTAAATTCGATCTTCCTAGACCCGTTCAAGAAGTGTTTCTTTGGATAAAGGAAGTCCAGGTTCACGATGAATTTGAGCGGCACGTAAACGTAACAGCTAAAGACGCTACTTTCGATATAACCATAACTTCACCTGATCTGTTCAGTTTTATTCATAATGTAACAAAAGTGGAAAGTTTCACCGGAAAGATTGTAATCGACAGTCGATCAAACTCTATTCTGCGGTTGAACGTATTCAATGCTACTGGCATCTTGCATGGTTACATTCGACGCATTGACGATGACGAAGGGCGTTACAAAGACGGCTTCTCAGTCCCTGTTCCTGAAGGCGATGTTACAAATAAGTCAATCGAATTAAGAATAAGGCCATATGTCGCTGATAAATATTACACGGTCTGTCTTCAGCCCGAAGACGGCTTGGAAGAGATGTGCCAAGCGGTCGAGGCCGTCATCGAAGCGAGATCCGTGCCAGAAATGTCAAAATCGTGGACAGACAACCACAGCAACTGCCTGGAATGCAACCAAATAACCTTCATTGGCATCATGCAGTATTTTACTTCCATTGATTGGATCAACAGTGCATCATCCTTGAAAGAGAATTTGATTTTTATTGTTTGGATTATAATGTTGGGCGTGGTTCTTTACGTAGTTTATATAATACTTAAATGTGTATACCCGCTTTTGAAGTGTTGCTTCTGCCCAGCTACACAGTACGTGCAAATTGTCAAACGATAATTATCCCAGTTATCTCAGTTTTAACCCTTTCTGTTCAAAATATTTGTAATACATACAGTCGTCGTTCCAAATTTTACAACCAACAATGATTTTATAAAAAGTGCCACAATATTTTGTATGAACTTAAATAAATATAAATTAAACTAACACACAGGATAAATATAAATTAAACTAACACACAGGAAAGTACAAGCGGAACTGCAGTTTTTACTCTTCAAAATCACCATCTTCCTCCACAATTGTTTCAAGCTTCAACTCAAACTTCGGTCTTCGACGAACTTGACGCAATTCCACTCTGACCAGTTTATCAGTCGCCATCAAGCAATAAGGGCACTGATTATACGTTTTAACAAAAGTGTTCACACACGTGTGGTGGAAGAAATGTCCACACGATAGTTGACATCCCACAGGCTTCTCAAGTTTGACCTTTGTGTAACAGTGGCTACATTTGTTGACGGGCCACGGCGTATTTGCCGGAAGCTCGGAAATTCGGAATTTTTTCGAAGTTCTACTTTTGAATTTTGCCGGACGGGATATACATTTTGGGCAATTATCCCCAGTGGACAATGACATTCGACACAGGCATCGCATATGGTAGACATGGCCACAGGAGAAGGTACAGACTGAAGCGATCGCTTTTGTAATGTCCTTCGAACATTTCCGACAAGCGGTGAGACGCTTTTTTCTGTCTTCTTTCTTAGTGAAACGCCATCGGCCGTGGCGAAGTTGCAGCATGTTGGTGGCTTGGTACATGATTATTAGAATAATGACGAGAAATATTGGCATTAAAAAAAGAAAACGAAAAAACAGTTTAGCAAAATTGAATATTATAAATGTTGGTGAGCATCGCTAAAGAAGGTAAAGCCGTAATAAAAAAGCAATATATTTATTGTCTAGCTGATGATGGGGCGAGTAGTTGCACAGTGCGGAGGTCTGATGGTTTGCGCAAGTGGGGAAGACCGTACCGGGCGATTGGAAGTGGATTGTTGAAGACTTTTTTATCGATCAAGTTGCCCAGTTTTGTAAAGTTTTTTTCAACAACTGTATGAAACCATTGCAGTTTTGACTCATTCCAATTACATGTAACATGACAGTACCTTATGAAAACAATAAAAACAGACTTTATTAAAATGTTAAAATTAATTTTTACAAATTCGCACCAAAACCAACAAACACACAAAGCCCCATTACTCCCCCTCCTCGCTAATCATCGAAAGTTCCGGCGTCGGCACTGTCATTCTCTGCGGACCAGCCAGCTTCCGCAACACTTTTAATCGTCTTTTTTCTGCGATACGAGATAAATGGCGGCGTTCAATCGTGCGAACAAAAAGTTTGTCATGAGTTTTAATGGGCTCAAACAGACTGTATTGGGTAATATCCTGATTCGGTTCTGGTGGATCCCTAGAAAAGGAAAATTTTTGACGGGTATATGCTTCGTAGGTTTGTAAGAGGTATAAAATCAGTTTAAAGAATAGTTTTAGTAGTGTAATGAAAATTTCAAACGCTACTGATACAGACATCCAGAACATTTTAATATTTGTTTCAAAAAATTTTAAACTATAATACAAAATCAATAATGATAGGTAACTTGGAACGCTCGAAAGCCTAACTAAGCTAACCGCACAATGCGGGGGTGCAATCCAATTTGGCGCCTTTAATTTTCTGCGCGCAGGCTCATGCTATGTTGGGGAAGGCTTATTGTGGTTTGTGGTAATCAATAATGGTTTGCATGTCTGTTCCGACTTCAGATTTTATTCCAGTTTACATTTTATTAGAAAACCCAAAAAAAAAAACTATAAAAACAAAAAGAAGCCCTACCAGCAGTTTTAAATAACGTATACTATTCATCAAGACATTCCAAAATTGGTGCAAATTCCGGCTTAAACATCGGCAAACGCAAACTCTCTTCTAGCTTCAACCCATCACCTACGATGTCCACAGGAACACGGCAAACCGGACACTCCGCCTTTACTTCGATCAGTTTATCCATGCAAGTAAAATGAAATAAATGACCACAGGTCGACTGGCAAGTTGGTGGTGTCATGGTGTGAATCCGCTTTTTACACGTGCCGCATTTCTTCAAGCACTTTGGAGCTTTTAACGGCAATTCTTTGACACTGAAGCCCAATCCGGGAACACCTTCCAAGTCATCTTCCAAACCAGGCATGTATTCAAGACATTTCGGGCAATGGTGTGGAAACGGCACACGTTTTTGCAAACACACGGTATGGAAGTTATGACCACAAGGAAATGTGCAGGCCGAAGGAATTTCGTTGGTCATTGGGTTTTGACAGCAGCGGCAATGGGTTAGACGTAGCAACGGATTACGCTGTTCTGGACAGTTTTTAGATTTGTCTAGATCCGATGAAGTTTGAAGACGCTTCAGATCAGCATCATTTGGGGAAGAATCGGAATAATCAGATATGGCCGAGTTATTATTGGAAAGTGTTTGAAGGATTGTTTGAACCATAGTGGACAGCAATACGGTTTGTGAGCCAAAATATTGGAATAAATGAAAGTGCGCAGCACAATGCACGCTTTTATGGCATCCTTTGAGACGATAGCCGCCCCCTGAGATGGAAAAAAACTTTAGCATAGTTTGAAAGCACATATCTAACAGTTTTATTGATTGCAAACTGCAACACAAAACACCTATTAATTAGCGACCACATTACAAAAGTAATTTAAAATTGCCATTAAACACTTATATTGTGTTAAGTAAACGTTTTATTTAACCATGTATTAATAAAAAACAGTTTCACACAAAAATCAACAACTAAACAAAGCCACAATACTCATCCTGTTCCCAGATCACCGGAAGTTTCGGCTTCATGATTTTCAATCTCCGCCGACCTCTCATCTTTGGCCTTCTTGTAGTTACATAAGCCGGATCCAGACAAACCGGACACTTTTCCTCAACCGAAACAAACTTTTCGACACAATTAAAATGGAATAAATGTCCACAAGATAATTGACACGGCGCTGGGATTTTGAATGGAATCCGCTCGGAACAACATGCACAATAGTTCAGATTCTCCGGTATGTTCCAGGGAAGTTCACGGAATCGGTACGCATGGCGAGTGTGGTAAATCTTCTTCAACCTTTTAACGGTTACATCACATTTAGGGCAATTTTTTGGGCCTCTCTGTGTCAAATTTCGAATGCCCAGGAGACATCTTGTGTGGAATATATGGCCACATGCAAGGGTGCAAATGGATAATTTATCAAAAATCATGTCGGATTTGCAGGAACGGCAGTGGGTTAGACGATTTTTGGGTTTTGATGGTGGTACTTTTAGATTGGACGATTTTAGAGTTGAAAGTTTTTGAAAGATGTAAGCTTTGTAGGTTTTTAGGGGATATAACAACAGTTTGAAGAGTCGTTTGAGTAAATCTGTTAGAATTTCAAATGTTGTAAAATGAAACATGTCTTAGTCGGAACAGTTTAGAAAAACAAAATAACTACACCAAAATCAGAAAGATAATAATTAGAACGGTATTTTTAATGCTTTAATGACTTAGACTAGGCGCATGATGTGAGGGTCAATCTTAGCTTGTAACCACAACCTTTCGCGCGCTAACTTAAGCTATGTTGGAAAAGCTTTTTTGGTTTGTGGCAATCAATAATGGTACGAATGCATAATACTCATGTCAGTTTTACATGTTTTATTGATCAACTTCGATAATGACAACAGCACAAAAATTCTATGATTCTGAAGATTCAGTTTAAAAAACCCGTAATATTATTCATCAAGTACCTCCAAAATCGGTTCAATTTTCGATTCAAACATCGGCGAACGCAAATTGTCCGCCAATCTCAACCCCTTTCCAACAATGGCCACAGGAACGTGGCAAGCCGGGCACTCTGCTTTTGATTTGATCAGATTATCCATGCAAGTCGAATGAAATAAATGACCACAGGTCGATTGGCTGGTTGGCAATGGCATAGTGAAAATCCGCTTTTTACATGTACAGCATTTCTTCAAGCGTTTCGGAGCTTTATGTGGTAGTTCATGGATTTGGCAGCCACTCCCGGGAACATCGTTGTCGTCGTCGTCTTCCAAGCCTGGTATCGGTGTAAAACATTTCGGGCATAATGTTGGCCAGGACTTCAGTTTTTCCATACAAATAGAATGAAAATTATGACCACAAGGGTAGGTGCAGGCTGAAGGGAGGTTGTCAGTCATTGGTTTTTGACAGCAGCGGCAATGGGTTAGAGGCAGAAATTGGGGTTTCGATTCAGAACATTTTGTTGGATCCTGTAGCGAGAGTTCGGAATCGTCGGATATAGAAGAGTCGGTCATTAGCGTTGAGAGAGGACAAGCAGATTGCGTCAATCTCACAGTTTACAAGCGAAAAAAAAGCGGCCGCTCGCAGCGTTGTGCGCAAAATGATGCAATATTTTGCAAAAGACCAAGGCTACTTTTCGAGGCTATTGAAGTTTTTCAGTTATGCAAACGACTCATATCGTGTTTAAAAAATCAAGTTTATTATCTGTGTGATACTGCGAACCAGTTTTTTTTTATAAATTGGCATGTAATTAAGAAATTCAGACATCAATTTTCAAAACGAATGCAAAATAAAGGTCAGTTTACCAGCAAATTTACATATTTTTCGACGAAACGAAGGGACGTAACGGCGGAATAGCTTTACTGAAGGAGTTTTATCCGGCACATAATCGATTGACACATCTCTTCGGTTACACACAGAACAGTGGAACATGACGATCATACTGTCACTTCGGGACAGTCGTTTTGTCTGGTGGCAGTTTTCGGTGTTGTATGATGATTCTGGTAGGAAATTCCAGGTTGTTGGTGCTGAAGCTGTCGTTTTAATGGCATGGTGGTTCGGCATCATCGTGGGATTAGACTAATGATGAAGAATACGGAATACGACTGTTTACAGTTTTATAAGAATCTATTCGGTTGGTTGGTAATCTTTAAAAAATATTGAAACAAATAGAGAGCACAAATCAGTTTTAAGAATACAGAATGCATATCGCAGACTTCCGAGCAAACTTGTTGATTTAGATTGCGCAAGTTTCTGTGACGCAAGCCTAAGGTCACCGTAATTGGAGGAATACCTGGTGTGAAACTGAACAAAATAAGATTGCAGTTTTTAAAACGAACTCGTATTTCACACTTTTTTTGCTTTTTTTGTATCTTATTACAAGTCTATGAACAGTTTTTTTGTACTTTTATCATTGCATTTTTTGCAAGAACTCACCGTTCTTTCATCATTTGATCCCGGAAACTGTCTGGATCTGTTCATAATCTGCAGTTTACTCCAATCCAATTGCAGACCCCCAAGTACCCGGATTATCACACATGAATTCCTGCAAGCTCATCAAATCCAATCCATACCCCGATTATCGCGCGCCAAAAATGAGCATTGGTCACTACTTCGTCATGTATGGTTAGTCCTGTCAGAGGGCATTATCGCATCCCCGGTTGACCACCTGATCTGTTCTAGTTCGACGACGACGACGATGACGACCGCGAACACCCAGACATATCAAAGCAGATTATCGTTAGTATCTGCAGCGGACCGACGGCCATGTGATAATGGCATATTGGTGCACACATTGAGTCGGGTCGGTTCGGTCGTAATTATGTATAAAAGGGGTTATCTGAACAGCTAGGATAGTCAGTTAGGATAGTCTGGAGTGGTCGTGGTAGAAAAACGGCTTTCGTGGAGGCTAGTATAATAGGATGTTCGTTGAGTCTATGGTCTTTTGAGCTTTGATATGGGCTGGGATGGGAACGAAGTTCGATGAACTCATGGGTGCATCCTGTTTTGGTTGAGTTAGCTCGTATTGGGGAGTTTGGACGGGGTACTGTGATTTTCATGTGCCGGTAGTGGTGGAGGTTGCTTAGTTGGCGGGTTTAGCTTATCTGGGTTTGCACGACTCGATACGAACAGTTTATTTTGCTTATCTTAAGCCGATTAGGCTAGTCTAGAGATAATTTTTGTTTTCGCTGTATTCTTGATATGAATTACGTTCAGCTGCCAGTTTATACATCTTCATTTCAGCTCGCATCCCCACAGCTCCAACCATGTCCGAATCGGCCTCCCACCAATCCATCTTGGACAAGTTCACCAAACTTACCACCGAAAACAACAACATCACCAAGACCATCGCCGAGTACATCTGGATTGATGGCAACGGCCAGGATATCCGTTCGAAGTCCCAAGTTTTGGATCTTGATCCGACTAATGACCTATCGCCTAATGGTAAGCCCCATTTCATCACCGCTCATCAGTTTTTCTTTTCCAGACTTCCCAATTTGGACCTTCGATGGAAGTTCCACTGGCCTCGCCGACAAAGGCCCGACTTCCGACGTCTACCTCTACCCCGTCGCCGTTTTCAATGATCCCTTCCGCCCGAAAATCGGCAAAATTATCCTCTGCGACACCTACAAGGCTCCCAATGTCCCGACAAAGACCAACAACCGAGCTAAATGCTCTGAAGTTGCGAATGACCCCAAAACCATTGCCCAAACACCGGCTTTTGGGATGGAACAGGAGTACACCATGTTGAAGGATGGATACCCTCTTGGATGGTGAGTTCTTGTTGATCAGCAACAATCGTATGACAGTTTTGTTTATTTAGGCCCAAAAACGGCTTCCCGGCACCCCAGGGGCCCTATTATTGCGGTGTTGGCGCGGGCAAGGTCGTCGGACGCGATATCGTCGAAGCTCATTACCACGCTTGCCTCTATGCCGGAATTAAGATCTGTGGCATTAACGCTGAAGTCATGCCAGGACAGTGGGAATTCCAAGTTGGAGTGTGCTACGGTATCGAAGTGGCGGACCATTTGTGGGTCGGACGGTACATCCTGCATCGTGTGGCCGAGGAATTCGGTGTGGAGATCACTTTTGACCCGAAGCCGATCCCTGGAGATTGGAATGGGGCTGGTTGTCACACTAACATGTCGACGAAGAGCACTATGCAGAAGGGTAGTGGATATGAGTAAGTTTGAGGGGGAAAAGTGGTGTTGAGATGGACTTTAGAAGCACAGTTTTTGAGACTTTTCGCAATTCAAACAAAATTGAAAAAATTTTAAAATTAGATACAGAAATCAAACCTATTATCAAGTCAAATTCATCTGTGCAGTTTAAAACCACAAAACCCCCTTTCAGCGCCATCCTAAAAGCCGTCGAAAAACTAAAGCCCACCCACGCCGAGCACATTGCCCATTACGACCCCTCCGGCGGCAAAGACAACGAACGACGTCTCACTGGAAAGCATGAAACCGCCTCCATCGATGACTTCAGTGCCGGTGTCGCCGCCAGAGGTGCCAGTATCCGCATCCCTCAAAGCGTGTTCGACAAAAAGTGCGGCTACTTCGAGGATCGACGTCCCTCGGCCAACTGTGACCCCTACAGTGTTGTCTATGCCCTCATTAAGAGTGTCATTTTGGACTGATCTTTTCGTACTGTACAAATCGCTCCACCAAACTCAATTCAGTTTTTGTAATTCCATTTTTTAACTAATTTATTGCTTTATGAAGCGATGTAACTTTCTATAAATTACAGTTTTATTTTCCCAAAACCTTGAAATGCACATCAATTAGTTTAGTTACAGTATACAAACACGCTTTCCAACAATGACCAGCTAATTAATCATCCCAGTTTACAAATTGAGCGGATGCTGCTGCACAAGGCCGCCATTGGCACTAATCTCCGTGGCAATGTCGTGAATGAGGCCGACTTCCTTATCGTCGCCAGCACTGGCACGAGCCAGGTTTGCCCTGACACGACGAACGGCTTGTCGGGTAAACAGTTCGACAATCTTCTTATCGTGGGGCGCGTTGCCGTTTTGTTTGTTGAGGACGTAGGTGGCGCGGGACAGGACACAGACCATGGAGTAGATATCGATAGCGGCGTCAGCGACGCGGGTTAGCTCGTATTGGCGATCTGAAACCAAGGTCACGATTGGAGTTACAGTTTAAAAACACAACCAAAACTCACCGATAATCCCCTTCCGATGCTTGGTCAACAAACCCTCGACAGTCTTGCCAAATTCACCAATGACAGCGCCAACATCGCCGGCATACTTGCTCAGATCGGGATGCACCAGCGATTGCAACTCATTGCCAGCGCCATCGCCAACGGTGCGACGCTTCAACTCGCCGAAAAGGGTGCCAATGCCGCCGGCTTTGATGTCTTTGGCCATCTGTTGGAGATGCTTTCCGGCATGAGCGGAGCCAGTCAAGGCAATGAACAGCTTCATAATGTCATTAGCGCCCTCGAAGATTCGGAAAATCCTTAAATCACGGAGAACCCGCTCCAAGTTAGTCTCATACATGAAGCCCATGCCGCCATGGATCTGAATCGCGTTATCACAAACGGTCCAGGCGTGATCGGAAGCGGCGACTTTGCCAATGGCAGCCTCGAGCTGGTAGTCCTGGATGCCGGCATCCATGTTGGCGGCCAACATGTAGACGATGGATTCAGTCGCGTAGTGCCGGGTCGTCATATCGGCGAGTTTTTCTTGGACGTCGCCGAATTCGATGATCTTCTTGCCGAATTGGACGCGGTTGGAGGCGTAGTCGGTCTGGAATGGGTTGGATTAGAGTTAAAAATGTAAGAAAAGACGTACAGTTTTTTGAATACAGTACTTCATGGCGCCAGTGCACGCCGCAGGAATACCAAAGCGGCCATTGTTAAGAATGTTCATAGCGACCTTGAAGCCGTTGCCTTCTTCCCCAATAAGGTTCTCAGCCGGGACTTTGACGTTGTCCAGATGGATCTCGACAGTGTTGGACCCCTTGATGCCCATCTTCTTCTCCGGCGGTCCGGAAGTCAAGCCTCCAAAGGCGCGTTCAACAATGAAAGCTGAGACTTTGTCTTTAGTCGTTCCATCGGCCTGTTTGATCGGCGTCTGAGCAAAAACAGTGAAAATATCAGCAAAGCCGCCGTTACTGATGTAGACCTTGCCGCCATTGAGGACGTAGTGCTTGCCATCGGCGGTTTTCTCGGCTTTTGTGCGGATTGACTGAAAAAGATACGTCAGTTTATATATAAACCACTCCTACAGTAACCCACATTAGCATCACTGCCACTGCTCGGCTCCGTCAACGCAAAGGCGGCAAACTTCCGGCCAGTAGCCAAGTCCGGAAGGTACTTCTTCTTCTGTTCATCGCTACCATACAGCAGAATTCCCTTATATCCGATGGATTGATGCGCGCCCATCGTGACTCCAAGGCCAAGATCATTGGCACCGACGATTTCGGCGACTCGAGCCAGTTGGGTATTGTTCATTCCGGCGCCTTCCAGCTCTTCCGGGACGAGGGCACCGAAGGCACCCAATTCGGCGGCTTGCTTCAGGACTTCCTTCGGGATTTCGGAGGTGAGATCGTTCTGGACGGGGTCGTTGACTTCCTCGAGGAACTTCTCCATCGGACCGGTCACCATTTGAAGCATTTCGGATTGCTCTTCAGTTAGGGCCACTGGGTAGGGGAAAACTTGGTCGAAGACGGCCTTTCCGCGGAAGAGGTTCATGCAGAAGGATTTTGAGTTCTGAAACATCCAATATAATCAACTTAGTATCGTCCAGTTTATAAAATTACAGTAATTATATATATAAAAAAGTCATAAACAAACCTCGGGACGAGTCTTGGGTTTCGTCGGCGTCGAAGCATCCTTCTTGACAGCGGCGGCAGAAGCCAAGTGCCGTGAGCCAGTCGGGACGATTCGAAGTTGTCGGAGAGGGGTGAGTTTGCTGAGCATGGTCTGGAAATAGGGGCTTTAACAGAAAAAAACAATACCAAGGGCATCAGTTTTTGAGAATTAACATAATTACGATTGTCGGAAACGCGAAGTAGACAATCATCACGTCCCACAGTTTTCAAACAAAAACAAAACGTGGTGATAAAGACAAACAGCAAAGAAGGTCGGAACACAAGCGATCACTGCGAACACCGCCCACTAGGCGGCGGTAAACAACGTCCTTTGGACCCTGATTGAGGTGATCGATAAGAACGTTAAAGAAAAGCGTACTTTGTTACCGATTTTCCCAGTTAAACAGTTTTAAACCAATCTAATAAATCTACATGTTTGTAGAACTTTTCACGAGGAAAAATGAACAATAAAGGACAAGAATTTGACTGCGTCATAAAATTTTTGAGGACGCGCAAATTACGCACTTGGTTCGGAACGCATCGCCAAAAAAGCGCTCTCGTTTTTGACGAGTTTTTGAACTGAAACTCGATTTGAATTAAGTCCATTCATTATACAACACGACACAGTTTATCACCACCACAAATCCAAAACTACATCCCACCACCCCGCCGAACCCCCCTAATGACTAAATGATCAAGACCGACCACGTGTGCTCCTTAAAATCAGACAAAGTTCCGTCTACACGTTTGTTGTTTTGCGTGCATTCGGCGACGATATGCGGCTTCCTGGACGTCCCCCTCCGGCCCCTTCCCCTCTCGGACAAAGTCCATCGAGCAAACTCCAACATCTGTGTTGTATCCATCCCCACATTGACGACATGCCGCCGGCTCGAACCGACACGCGATGGGTGACTGACACGTAGCCAGCGGTCGATTGGCGGACTTTGACCACACACGGTTTGGCTTTGGTAATCGATACCAATTATTGATTGTTTCAAAACAAAATGCTTGCAGTTTTCGACTTTTGAAATAATTTTTTTGTTTTATTGGTGACAAATTTTCCATGCAAAAATCGATACCAGTTATTGATTACTTTTGAAAAACGATATTAATTACTGATTGTTAATAAGAACACGATTACAGTTTTTGATTTTTAGAAACACTTTTTCAACATTTTTGTGACAAATTGCTCAAATTTGTAAAAAAATCGATACCTGTTATTGATTACTTTTCAACAATCGATACTAATTATCGATTACTTGTGATAAATCAACATTACCTCCGACTTTGTGAGCGTCAGTTTTCAACCATCAAATCCTCCATACCGCTCGTCACAAACGCACTTTATTTCGACCAAAATAAAAGCACGTCCATAGACTTAATCTGACACAAAATAAACGTTTAACACATATAGCTCACAGAAACAAAACCACCAAAAAGGAATGGGTGGGGACAACTTGTTTCAAACGAAGATACCCATGAAATCGGGCCTGGATCTCTGATATCGCGCGTCGACACAAAATAATGATAAAAACATATGTTAGTCGTAAGTCCGAATTATTACGTCTTTCGTAATGAAATCATAAACTTTCATGTTAAACCGAGAGTGTGAACTTAAACAATTTAAAAGGATGATAAATCTGACAAAAGTGTCTTTCACAACAAATAGAAACGAATTTGTGCAAAGTTAAAATAGGTACAAACACAAACAAATAGTACATTAGCGCGGGGATGGATCTCGAATACCTCATGACCCGCGGAAGGTAGAAATTATGGAAACATAAAAGATCACGTTTTTCAAACAATGCTGATTTTAGAATTGAATAAAGGAAACAGTCTGGAGTACACGAATGGAAGGGGGTGTGGTTAGAGGATACGATAGAATAGGATAGATGCAAGTACGCGGTGGATAAAGCAAGATTAGACGAGGTGTAGTGTGGGCCGGCTATGGTCATGATGAATGGGGGCAAAGCTGTTTTCAATCTATGTAATTGGGTTCATAACGGGCACGCTTCGCTGGTGGATGATCGTCGGAACCGCCGTTGTTGGCTGTCATCTTCTTCATGATTTCGGTCACAATGTCGGCGTGGCGGGTGGAGAGTTGGACCCAGCCGGACGTCTAGAAGGGTTTGGGTTGCGCTTAAAAGAGGGGATAAATAAAGACAAAAAACCAACTCCTAACACCTCAGGGGCATTGTTGATAAGATAACGCATGCACTCCTTTTTCAGGTTGAGCGTCTGGTGCATCTCGGCGACTTGCAGGATTTCGCAGACGTTCTCGACTGATAGGCAGTTTCGGACGGATTGCTCGGCGAGGTCCTTGAGATCGGCAACGTCGAAACGGTCCGCGAGTTTGAGCATCTCGACGGCGACATTGAGGGTTTTCAGGTGGGGGGCTTTGCCGGTGTATATGTAGTGGATGAAGTGTTTCATGTCCTAAAAAGGTCCTTTTTACAGTTCACACTTTTAAGTGTAAAAAGTGCCAAAATTAACCCACCTGATACTCGATATCATCATAAACCACCTCACCCCGGCTATACTCATCAGTGTGATCAGCCAGCGTGGCCTTGAATACCGGTGACCGGCTCCACAGGATGAACCGATGGCACCGTATCGGCGGGCACTCCCCCTTGCATCTGATCGTGAAATCGGTGAACTTGTTGTCCATCAAGTGGTCCCCAAAGTTCTTTGACAACGAGTCCAGACTATTGTCCTTCGGCGGCAAGTTCGTCGGATCACTGCTCAACGAGCGGGTCATCGTGTCCTGGACTATGATCAGACTCAGCACGAGCTTGATCTCGTCATGGGGAACGATGTGATTCAGGAGCTGCTCCCGTCGGATGTACTCGAAATAGCCGTTTAGTTGCTGCTGCCCGCTGTACACTGTCGCCGGGATCTCCTCGCCGGCGCGATTCGACACCGTGAATTTGGCTTTGTACTTGAGGTTTGACTGGGAGAACACTTGGAAGAAGCAGAAGTCCTTGTTGGAGTCCTTGTTCCCCTGTGGGTGCAGACGCACCCGGAAGAGATGCTTATTCACATCGACATCGGAAATATTAGGCTAAAATTGGATTAGTAAGTTGTCAAGTCAGTTGATAAGGGCTTACTACAGTCTCTAAGTAGCGGCAATCACATTGACTGAAGCCCTTGACTATCCATGTGTGCGTGTGTTTGACGGTTTTGACCTCGGTGATGGCGAAGGACTCCGTATTGCGGCTCATTGACGAATTGCAAGCCAGGGGAAGCATATCTTCCATCATTTATGAGTGAGATCCGGGGGAAGGGGTGTCACTGGAAAAAATTATATATAAAAAACTAACTTAAAGTTGGTTTTTATTACAATTCTGGGAAAAGTTTATTAGAACGTAAAATGTACAAGTTATTTCGTCGCAACCTCGCTAATGTTATCACGTGCTGGTAGGATAAAGACAAATCCTTCGCCACAGTACCTAAAAGACTGGTATTAGAACAAAAAAGGCCTCAGCTCGCATGCGCAGAGTCAGTCAGCAGACGCGGCGAGTACAAAGTGGGTGGTGGCCATGGAAACGGTTCACTTCACGGCATCGCGACGGCTAATGAGAACCCTGGGGACTCCCACGGTTTACAGAATGAGGAGTTGAAGTGCCAGACAGAGAGACACGCATGGAAATTCTATATTTACAAAAAATAGAAAGCAAAGAGCTTGTATTGATCTTCAGACAGAGCGGTGGTGGTGTCGCGGTCGTGGTGGTGCAGTTAGTTTTGTTACTCGACTCGCTTCCCGTCGCAAGGCAAGCGCCGACTCTTTTTCTCTAACTCACTCTCTCTGGTTTTCGGTTGTTATCTCTCGCCCCGGCGGCCTAGCCTGCCGTTGGTGAGGTCCTATGGGGTCGTTGCCGACGGCGACAGTTCGGTTCTGTGCTTCGGGAAGGTCGACTGGGCTCAGCTCGCAGACGTGGAGCATGGGTGGGACGGTGCCGCAAGGCATGTACGACGCACAAAGTGTAGCGTGTCTTACGAGAAAAAGTGGGAAGTGTTACGCTATGCACGTGCACTCGTTGAAATGTGTGGGGCTGCCATTAGGAAGAAAAGTGTACGTCGTGATGAGACCCTGTATCGACGTTGAAGCCATTGAACGCTCAAAATACGCAGTGACGTGTGTTCAATGGCTGGCAAACGGCTCGGGTTGTGCTGCGCAAAAGGGACACACATGCATGTTTTTCACTAGTCTGGGTGACGGACAGACGTTTTTGGCGCGCCGTTTTATTACAAAAAATTTAAAATGTTAAAATTTTAGTTTTTAATTTTGATTATAATGCAATTAACAAAATTACAATAATTTAAAAACACAGTTTTGGTACCAGTTTTGTCATAAAAGCTAGAGCACGAAGCATAAAATGACACCAATATAAATAAACGACCTAATTTGGCCACGCGCTTTATCACCGACTGAACTCGTCTCTCCGCTTCATAGCCGCTGGCAATGCCGTGCCACTAGCCCCACCCAAACTTCACAAAAACGCCACCGGCCCGCTTCACAAAGCACTCAATTCTCTGGCGAAACGTTCCAAACCACAGGCTTGAGTCACGCTAGCAAAAAAAACTTCGATAAAACTTCGAATCGTTCTTTGAGCTTCTTTTCACGCCACTTCCGTGCGATATCTTCTTTATTTCGTTGCCTAATCGATCCCCCATCACTTCCTCCCCCGTATCTTCAAGACCAACCCCAAAAACCCCGATTTTCAGTGCCATGTCGACCCCATGCCGTCGACGTCTCATGCGTGACTTCAAAAAGCTCCAGGATGACCCGCCACCGGGCATTAGCGGCGCTCCAGGCGAGTCGAACATCCTCGTTTGGGAGGCTGTTATCGTTGGACCGCCGGATACGCCCTTTGAAGATGGAACTTTCAAGTTGAAGCTTGAATTCAGCGAGGAATATCCAAATAAGCCACCGACAGTGCGGTTTATCTCGAAAATGTTTCATCCAAATATCTACAATGATGGCAGTATCTGTTTGGACATTCTACAGGTTTGTTTTGTCATTTTTAAGAAAGAAAAATATATAAAAAGTTTGAATTTATATTTCAAAATCGAATGTTCTAGAACCGCTGGTCGCCGACTTATGACGTCTCCGCGGTGCTGACCTCTGTGCAATCGCTTCTCGATGAACCAAATCCGAATTCGCCTGCCAATGCTGCTGCGGCGGAGATGTATCAGTCGAATCGGCGTGAATATGAGCGACGTGTCCAGGAAACGGTCGAGCTTTCGTGGGTGGAAATCGGTGGGGACGATGATGACGACGAGGAGAAGCCGTCGGAAAGCGCCGATGCTTCGACGAACACTGACGCAACGATAGCTGCTATTACGAACACTGCTCCTACTCCCGCTGAAAATGAAACTTCCCCGGTCCCGACCCCCACTGTACAGCGTCCGATCCCAGTTTCGCCACCCGATGGAGATAACTCGAATTCGTCGGTGACCACGGAGGAGTGATTCGCCTCCACAATGCACAAATAAACTTTTCATGGCTATACTAATTGTCTTTAGTGGTTGTAATTGTAAATGAAGGCGGATTTGTTTCAAAATGGGTCTGTTTTTGGAATTTCGAGAAGGTTATCGACGCCTGATATCGAAGGTTCGCGTCCGATAACGAAAGCCAATCTGACTCAGCAATGTTTCGTGACTGTTTATTGATCTATTACAAACCATGAAAGCCAAATTTAACACCGATAAAGCTCAAAAAACACCGTTGAAAGCAGATGGGATCCAAAATAAAACCCTTTTCAATGCTCAGGACGAGTAGCATAGTACTCCTTCAGTTCCGGAACCGTCCGAATGCGCGCCAAATACTCCTTCAAGTCGGGGTACTCGTTCAGGAAGGTCGGATCGACCTGGTACAGCGACAAAAGGAACTCGGTCAGAACGAAATCAGCCCAAGTGACGCCGCTTTTCACGAGGAATCCGCTCTTGGCTTCCTTCAGGAGGTTCTGGAAGAGCGGGAGATAGAGTTTGGCGTTTTTGTCGAAGTGCTCGGCTTTGAGGGACGCCTAGAATGGAGATTTATATATAAAATTGCGTCAAAACTCATAAATTATATATAAAATTGCAATAAAACCATCAAAAAGTATGATAAAAACTCACAGCATCACCCTCCCGGAACCCCTTAGCGGTGTAAAACCACGGAGCCACAGAGGCGTAGAAATCCTTCACGATATCCGCAGCGGCATCGACATGAGCCTGTTCGAACTCATCCTTGCCGGCGAGACCGACGCGTTTGGCAATGAAGCGGTTGATGGCGTTCGATTCGACGATGATTTCGGAGCCGACCTTGAGATAGGGGACCTTGCCGGTGGGGGTAGCTGTAAAAAACCAATAAAAGTGAAAATTTATATATAAAAACCAAAACTTACAGTCCTTGAGGGCAGGCCAATCCGCAGGCTTGATCCGAACGTCCTCGAAATCGATTTTCCCGTACTTCAGAAGCAAGCGAGCCGTCTCCGCGATGCCACGGGTGTCAAAGTAGGTCAGCTGGACGGTGGACATGGCAAATTTGAAAGACTGAAACGACAAAAACTGAAGAGGGAAGCAAAACAACACGGAAAAGACGTTTTTTATATATAATCGCACGTCCCCAGACTGGCGGAACTGGCCAAAACAGACAAAAACACTCAAAAAGGGGAAGTTGTTTTGAAACCGGCTTTGGCTAGACAAAATTAAAGCCCTTGGGGCCTAAAATTCTGGGTCTTGGAACGAACTTTGGCCGCGAACATTCGAAGCTTCGAGAAAACCCCTTCCTGATAGACGCGCATGTCTTCAGAGGACATTTCCCCTCTGGTCGGTCCGCAGAGATCGGCCCATCGCCGGCAACGTTCAACCTCCTTCTCGAAGCTTGGTCTGTGGGTCCGCCTTCGAGGGGGAAGCCACATAAAAGGACCTCCATGGGCACTGATCGACACAATTCGGCTTGGTCGTCTACTCCCTCAAGTTTCTTTTTCTGTTTCTGTCTAATAGTATTACTTAGCGTATATGAATATTAGCTTACTTATTCTTTTCTGCTATCTATCTTGCGGTTTTCCCAATGCGCACGCAGGGTTCACCGGGTTCGACAACGTTCGCGAATCCCGATCGTCATTTTTCCCTGCGCGCAGCAGCGCAAAAAAGTGCGAGCAACACTCATCCGAGTCACGTCGCTTCCCTAAAAAGCAGCTTGCTTTTTCGATGGTTTACATTTACATTTGCCTTTCCGTGATGTGATTTACAGCTCAAAGCTGTTCCATTGCGCTTTACAATGAGCTCAAGCGAGTTGTACTTACATTGAAGGGTAGTGAACTTTGTGGCCGATGGCGACGAAAAGTCTGAGCCACTCCCCCTTTTTGCGTCGTCGATCCCAGTCAGTCACCTTCGCGAAGGTCTGCTCTGGCGCCCATTTTCATTGACACTGCCTCAGGTTCACTTTGCAACATTTCCCTTCCTTTCCCCAGTCGCACCCTTTCTTATCAGCTTTGTTCCATCAGCTAAAAACGTTCTAGAGCTGCCATTTTTGAAATAATCCACCAACCCGGCTAACCCAAACTGAATCATCTTTTTTCGTAATGAAATTCAGGTGTTTCCTAACGTCATTTCCCCTAAAATGCATGTTCTTTTCCGACATTCTTTATCGTTCTTTTCGGTCGTCCCCCTCCAGCAATGAACGCTCAACCAAAAACTCAAAACCTCACCGCAGAGAGCAGCGCGCAGCGATTGCGCACTCTCTCGTCCAGACAGGCCCTCTCCGTCTCTGCGTTTCCCTCACTCTCTCGCTGGCGCTCTTTCCATTCCTGCCCAGACTCGTGCGTCTGGGCGCGCACACACCCCACGCCCCGTTTATTCGCGAAGCTTCGCGTGTCGCAGAAAGTTCGCGAACTACGAGAGAAAGCTGGAAACGGGTGCGTTGGTATATCAGGCGGGGCGGTACGCAAGCTTCGTCTCATTCAGTGGTCGTCTGACGCGCTCTGTTCTATCGCTTTTTTCGGTCATATTTGGCAATTATCTGCCACAGCTGTCAGTCTGGGGACCCTGAGGGCGCTTGATCATCTTCCTACCCAGGAAGTGGCTTTTTCCTTCCTACTTTTTGCCTGGGGGGTTGAAGTAAAAGTCTACCTGCGTTGAACTACCCCTTGCTCCCCGGTGCGTGTTCTTTCACCGTTCGCGATCTTTTTCGACGTTTAGGCTGTAGGATTCTTTCCTAATTTCGATTCTTTTTCAGCGATTTAACCATGGCTAAAGCTAACGCTATCGGTATCGATCTCGGAACCACGTACTCGTGCGTCGGTGTCTTCCAGAACGGCAAGGTCGAAATCATTGCCAATGACCAGGGTGGGTAGAGTTTTATATATTTTCCTTTCATTTGAGCTTTCTGAAAGCTTCAATCATCTGAATCCGTACTTATTTCCTCATTTTCAGGTAACCGTACTACTCCCTCTTACGTCGCCTTCACCGACTCTGAGCGTATCATCGGTGATGGTGCCAAGAACCAGGTCGCCATGAACCCCCACAACACCGTCTTCGACGCCAAGCGTCTCATCGGTCGCAAGTTCGATGATGCTGCCGTCCAGGCTGACATGAAGCACTGGCCCTTCAAGGTCATCTCAGCTGAAGGTGGCCGCCCCAAGGTCCAGGTTGAGTTCAAGGGTGAAGTCAAGGACTTCTTCCCCGAAGAGATCTCATCCATGGTCCTCACCAAGATGAAGGAGACCGCTGAAGCTTTCCTCGGCTCCGTCGTCAAGGACGCCGTTGTCACCGTCCCCGCTTACTTCAACGACTCCCAGCGTCAGGCCACCAAGGATGCCGGTGTTATCGCTGGTTTGAACGTCCTCCGTATCATCAACGAGCCTACCGCTGCCGCTATCGCTTACGGTCTTGACAAGAAGGGCACTGGCGAGCGCAACGTTCTCATCTTCGATTTGGGAGGTGGTACCTTCGATGTCTCCATCCTTACCATCGAAGACGGTATCTTCGAGGTCAAGTCCACCGCTGGTGACACCCATCTTGGTGGTGAAGATTTCGACAACCGCATGGTCAACCACTTCGTCGCTGAATTCAAGCGCAAGCACAAGAAGGATCTCGCTTCCAACCCCCGTGCTCTCCGTCGTCTCCGCACCGCTTGCGAACGCGCCAAGCGTACCCTCTCAAGCTCTGCCCAGGCCAGCATTGAAATCGACTCGCTTTTCGATGGCATCGATTTCTACACCAGCATCACCCGTGCCCGCTTCGAAGAACTTTGCTCTGACTTGTTCCGTAACACCATGGACCCCGTCGAGAAGGCTCTCCGTGACGCCAAGATGGACAAGGCCCAGGTTCACGACATCGTCCTCGTCGGTGGCTCCACCCGTATCCCCAAGGTCCAGAAGCTCCTCTCCGAGTTCTTCTCCGGCAAGGAACTTAACAAGTCGATCAACCCCGATGAGGCCGTCGCCTACGGTGCCGCCGTCCAGGCCGCTATCCTCTCCGGTGACAAATCCGAAAACGTCCAGGACTTGCTTCTTCTCGATGTTGCCCCGCTTTCCCTCGGTATCGAGACCGCTGGTGGTGTCATGACCCCCATCATCAAGCGTAACACGACCGTCCCCACCAAGACTTCTCAGACTTTCACCACCTACGCCGACAACCAGCCCGGTGTCTTGATCCAGGTTTGTAATTTTATCATTCTTATGTTTGAACAACTCTAACTTTCTTTTCTCTTCAGGTCTACGAAGGTGAACGCGCCATGACCAAGGACAACAACTTGCTCGGCAAGTTCGAACTCAGCGGCATTCCCCCGGCTCCCCGTGGTGTCCCTCAAATCGAGGTCACCTTCGACGTTGACGCCAACGGTATCCTCACCGTTTCCGCCCAGGACAAATCTACCGGCAAGAAGAACAACATCACCATCACCAACGACAAGGGCCGTCTCTCCAAGGAAGAAATCGAGCGCATGGTCAACGAAGCCGAGAAGTACAAGGGTGAAGATGAAGCCCAACGTGAACGTGTTGCTGCCAAGAACGGTCTTGAGAGCTACTGCTTCAACATGAAGCAGACCCTCGATGACGAAAAGCTGAAGGACAAGATCTCAGAAGATGACCGCAAGAAGATCAACGAGAAGTGCGATGAAGCCCTTGCCTGGCTCGATGCCAACCAGACCGCCGAGAAGGAAGAATTCGAACACCACCAAAAGGAAGTCGAAGGTGTCTGTGCCCCGATCATCACTAAGCTCTACCAGGCAGCTGGTGGCGCTCCCGGTGGTTTCCCTGGTGCTGGCGGCGCTCCCGGTGGTGCCCCTGGTGCCGGTGGCCCTGGCGGTCCTACCATCGAAGAGGTCGACTAATTCGGAACATTCTGTTCATTTGTATGACCGATCTCGTATGGTTGTTTTGTCTTTGATTTTATCCTTTTTTGTAATAAGCGGCAATTTTTTTCATTGTTTAAATTATTCGCCTGGAAAAATAAATAAAATTTATTAATATTAATCGATCTGTGTACAGAAACAACTACTGGGAATGGGGTATGTTGAGAGTGGGGGGATTCTAGTGTTGATGTTGCTTGGTGTAGGGGCTGTTGCCTTGGTAGATGCGGCGAAGCATCGAATGGATGTCGGCGAGAATGCCCTGTTCTTCGGAAGACGTCTTGGGGGTGGTTTCTTCGATGGCTTCAGTGGTCGTTGTGGGGGACTCCGTCGATGTTGAAGGTTCTTCAGTCGTTGTGGTAGTGGTTGTGGCTTCTGGAGCTGATGATACTGTCGTTTCTTGGGCAGTGGTCGGGGATGGTGATGAGGTAGACGTAGAAGTCACATTTGGCAATGCTGTCGTTTCAAATGTGGTAGTCGGAGCATCTTTGGTCGTGGTAGCTTCTTCAGTGGTGGTGGTTTCATTGATTAGCTCGCTTTCGACAATTTTGACAATTTCAGTGGTATTAGCCTTCGTGATAACGACCAATTCACCCTTGTGCAGACCCGAACCTGTCACATTACTGGCTACTGTAGCAGCTACCGTAGTCGTGGCATTAATGGCCACCGGAGCGGCACAGCAACCCGCAATCATGAATCCGACAGCCAAAAAGACAGAAACAAGCTTATTACAGGTCATTTTAAATCAACTAAATCTCAAACACAACACAAAAACGCAAGCAAGCCGTTCGACTGATGACCATCATGCCCTGAGACCCCGTATATATATCCCCTTTGGTCAAGCCACGGAGTTGCAGCTGGTCAAGCGAACAACCGATTCTATCGAAAAGTGCAAACACGAGGACATGGATTTAGCTATAGCCTCGAGCGGTTTAGTCCTTTTTCGGGAACCGTTTCAAATTATATGTTAATTCAGGGGTGAAAGGGGGACAAAAAGAGGCGCGGGAATGCGGGCGACATGGACCTGCGGGGACAGCTGATACGACTGAGAACGTCGATGGGAAATCCAGATTTCGGTCTATCTGGACCAGCCTTTCCCAACGAAACCCCCTCCGTCGGTAATCAGAGTGATATGGAGAATATATGGGATGATGAGGCCGTTGGGGCGGTGTTGTTGAGCGGTGTGTTCATCAATTGTGTTTAGATTTTGTTACGGTTTCGAATTCCAGCCGATTCCGACGAAGAAGAGGTCAACATTACCTCGGCTATGCGGTGTGTCGAGCTACCGTACCATTATCGGCTGAAGAAAACGTCACTTTTAAAAAGTTACGCGTTCCGGCTGCCACTGGTGTTGTTGCTGTTCGAAATATTGGTTATCATTGTGCTAAGATCGGTGATTGCGGTCATCACGTATCGACGGAGACTGGTCAAAATTTTTGTTGCAACAACGACGCCGATTCTGAATGAGCACTATTACGACAATCCGCCAGTGTATCCGACAACAGTGTCAACCATGCAACCGCCAGCGAAATCTGTGGTGAAAACGACCGGACCGACGCATCAATCGACGGATCTGAAGTCAGCTGAGCCACGATCGGCCGCTCCGCCGTCGTCGAACGGGGCGAAGGAGAATCCGTCTTGATATTGAATTACAATTTACACATTTTTGCATAAATTTTCGATTGTTAGTAGTTTTTTTAAGGTTCTTATTGGTTTTCAATCGATATCGTATCTACTTTTGTCAGTAACATGTCCGACTACGAAGAAACGACAGAAGCAGAGGGAGTTTGCTACACTCTCGATGAAGACAACAGGGCTGAGGTAAGCCATTTCACATGCAACACCCCCTCTAAGCCACAAAAAGCCCATTTCCAGATCACACCAATCATCATAGCCATTCTCCTCCTCATCCTACTATTCTTCACCCTTATCTTTCGCATCGTAATCGGTATTCTAAAAATCCAACGCTACAAACGCAAAATCTACCTCGCCGCCAGTCGACCTGTTTTGGATACTTCCTATTTCGATGGATGTCCTGCCTATGCCAAAACGCAGCCGGAACCTACGGCTTCAGAGCCCAGTACTAATAATTGAATAAATTGGGGAATAATGAGCGAGGTTTTTGCACAAAACGTTTTCCAATTATTAACCAAAACTACAAAACGACATGAAAGTAGCAATTTGCAACTTGCGCAATGGAAACTACAAGTTTATTATGAGTCAAACCGGAAGTAGCCAAAGAGTGTCCGTTCGGTTAAGCTTCTAGGCTAAGTTTAGCAAAAGGAGGAGCCTCTTCCATTGTCAAACTGGGTCTTGACCTTGTTTGAAATCAAAAAACTCTACAAACTTATTGCTGATTGGACCCAAGTCGATAATGTCAAACCCCAGTGAAAACTTTTTAATAAATAATAATTTTATTATTGGCACAAAACGTCACCACATATAAATAATAAAAGATAATAAATAACTAAATAAAAAAATATGCAACTCGGTAAAAGGAAACAAATCATTGGCATCTTATTTGAAGGTTGGAAGCAAAGCCATCTGCATGGCCACGAACTGGAGCTGGAGGAAGACTTCTGGCGGTGGGACGATTTGGACCGTCTCAAACGTCGGAGGCGGGGTGGCATGAGGCCATTTCGGAAACGATGCAGGCTCCGGCGTGGGTGGCAGAGACAGGATGGAGGTGATGGAGAACGGCAGAGCTGGGGCCATGGGCGCATCTGTCGTCACCGGTGACAATGTGCGATTCGGCGGGGCTGCGGGCGTCTGGAGCAGGGCGTCGACGGTAAAGTTGTTAGCTGGTTTGGCGACGGTGGGGGCTACTGGATCGGCCATGACGACGTCAGGCTCTGGCATCGGAATTGGAACCGAAACATCCGCGGATGTGGAAGGCATCGGCATCGGTTGAGGCAAATTCACGTCGCCAGCGAACCGGATGTTCCGCGGGAGCCAGGAGCCCGTCTTGTTGTAGTTGCGGACGATCTTCGATACGACGCCGTGGGTCAGCAGCAGATCCCTGGCGATTCTGGTCACTCTGAAATAGACAGGATTATAAAAGTTCACATCAAAAACAAACAAATAAACTTACTTTTCACCTCTGAGGTGCCGCTGCACAATATCAAGTCGAACAGGCAGGGGCAATGATTTGCCGTTTTCATAATATCCACCGTTTTGGTTCTGCTTCAGGTTGGAAGAAGGAGCCATTCTGTCGTCGGTTCTGGTCAGCAAACTGATGAACTGATTGGAAAGCCATTGGTATTTATATCAGCACAACCAAGGCCACGGATCCGGATCATGGCCAGCATGTCCTTTGTCGGCATTTCTTTCAAATTTGGTGGTGTGATACGATTTGCCTTTTGGGACACACACCGTTTGTGGATCGCCGCAAAGTGTCGTATCAATGGCACTTGAGTGTGTGTCAAGTGGGCAGAACAAAAGGCGCCGTGTACTGTGTGTTTGAAGGATACGCTTTTCAGGATCGGCATATTACTTGCAACACTTTCTTAAAAGGTCTGTGAGTTCGCCTAATAACGAGCGGCACTGATTGTTGATCGGTGTGTGCAACTCCAAGGCAACTTCTAAAGGGGTGGTGACTGCCTTTGGTAAGCCGCCGACGGAAATTACTATCGGTTCATGACAAATAGGATAGAAATCAGAAAGTTGTTAGAAAATCAATAGTGTGTACATAAATTAATCATGGAAAAGGCAAACAGCGCCGGGTAAAAATAAAAACGGCCCCAAAAAATTCTAAAATTACCTCCAAAAAACTGTCATCCCCAAAATGTTTACTTTTTGCGACTGTCTGCTTTGGCGTGGAGTGGAATCTGTGGATGGCCCACGCTTGCCAACATATTTATCGCCGTTAACTGTACACGTTTTTAATTTTTTGCTTATTTGTTTTTTCATTATCGCATCTTCTGCGATTTTTTTCCATTCTTTATTTTTTACTCTAGGTTTTCATAAAAGTATTTGACTTTTTCTGATTTTGTGTGATAGGGGTCTGGGGGCGGAGCTTACATGAAAGCGTTAAAAGTATGAAATCGATCGATACCATTGCACACCTGTTAGCGAGCAAAGGATACGATCCATGACAATGGGCGTCTGTTGGCCTTAACAACCATAGAGGTGTGCGTCTATGTTGAACATGCCTATGTATATGTCTAGAGGGCAAAGTGAAAAGCTGTGAAGGATAGGCACATGGTTGTGATGGATATGATACGGGTATCGAAGGGGGGATCATTTACGGCATAAATAGGCTCGAAGCAGATTACATTGCATGGCTCTTCGAGTTATTCGGCATCAGAGTGTTGTTGGGCTGTTGCTTGTCTCCATCTTTTGCATTTTCAAATTGTTTCGTACTTTTTGGTTTTTCTAAGCTCATTGAACTTCAAAATGACAACAGTTAGTCACATTTTGGGACAGTTGGTTTTTCTTCTCATGTTGACTGTGCCTGTGGCAGCGAGGTATTCACGCACGAATCCCGGTTGTACAGTAACGGTGCACTCGGAAGCAACCGGTGAGACCCGACATTACGAAGTTGTGGATGCTAAAAAGTGAGTTAGTAGCTTCGTTTTACAACATATTGATCAATGATTTTTTCAGAACCTATGACTGCTCCGACCGCTTCTCGATTCTGCAGTTCCCCGTCGACATGGACTCCGCCCCGCCGCGCCTGTTGACCGTGTTCAAGCCGAATCCAAACATCGGTCTGATTGTGTATAACACTGTGGCATTGGAAACACCGTACGCCGAGGAGTCCGGATTCTTTTCTCTCATGCTCAACTCCAACCGATTCACATTCTTTAACGGCGACAGTGCAAGGTCGATCGACACACTGGTTAGTTTGTTTTTGTTTCGAATGTTAGTTTTCCACGTTTGTGGTTTCAGACTGGCATCGTCTACGATCACATCGGCACGCTTCTCTACGTGTTTCACAACGATGGGCACCTTACCTACGTCGACGTCTACATGCTCGAATCACAGGACGGAATCCGCGACCCAAGGAACACCTTTTTGTTCCGATTGGAGATTGATTCCATCTTCTACAGTGTCCAATGGTCTTTTGACGCCTATACTCACAAAGTAAGTCACTTTTACACCTTTTGTTGGTGGAACATTTATAAATTGACATGTTTCAGGTCCTGTACCACAAGCTTGACGTCGACATGGAGACAGGCCGCACCACCAGCAACGTCTACTCGATTCCGTTCAACAGTATGCTGCGTCAGTTGAAGCAGGGCACACCCGGTCAACTCGAAGATGATTTCGTGTACGATTCATCCAGAGCCGTAATTCACAAGGTTAAAAACACTGGAAACGGCAACCCGCTGATTAGTAGTGTCGGTATTAGTGTCTTTGTTTTTGTTGTTCTTGTTGTTTTCTTTGTTAGCATTAAGTTGTATCACGGGTTCAAGCACAACTCAGCCTCCATTGAAAATAGTGCCGTTTAGTGTTAATTGAAAGTTTTATTAACAATGAATTTAGGAATATGACAGTTCTGGTATCGTTTCGATTGTTTTTCTTTTCTTTTCGCATCTCTGGCTAGGGTATTACCCCTACATAGCGCGCGGGTATCCGCGATTGACTAGTAGCTAGCAAGCGTCCATAAGTCAGTCATTCGAGCAACGTTTGAGCCCCATACAGGTCGGCTTTTTCTTTCCACTCTACATCGCTGTTTTTCTGCGTTTCGTACTTGTACATCCACCATGCCGTACCCCCTCGCCAAGCTGCCCTACGGTCTTCGTTGCCGTCTTAACGAACTTTCTAGTCCGATTGAACGGTACAATCTTCAAATTGCTGTCGGCAACCTTTCCATCTGTCCCCCAAAACTTCAAATTGTTGAAAACAATATTGTTATTGATTTACCGTACTTTCGCAACGAACGTGGAACGGTTTCCGTATACGCTACCAATTTTGCAATTCCATTAATAACTCATCAGTACAGTCTTAGAAAATGTAGTTCTATGTGTTTAACTGGTCTTGATATTAAGGCGTTAAAGTCTGATATGTTTGATTATTTTTTACTTAACGCCGTTAATTGTTTATATTTGACAAATATTAACATTACTAAACCATTTCTTACTGCACTTAAAACGTTATTTCCAAAAGTAGGCGTTTTTTATATTAATAATGAAGCCGAATATTCACCTATTAGTTTTAATGACTTGCTAACTACGTTCCCGAATTGTTACAGTGTTACTACCACATGTCTTCTCTCTAAAAATTGGATGGATGAGATTCTTTCGTTTGGAAAAAATGCCCTGGATAGTATGAAGATTAGTTACACTAGTCTTGAACTGTGTGATGAATTCTGTTTTGATACATTTTTTAGATTTTTGAAAGTAAGTGCTTGTTCTAAAAGCTGTAATGACCTAGCCAAAATTTGGATTTTAATAGTCAATAATTTTTGCAGGCACAACGACCAGGTTTTCAATTGTTTTTCATAAACGTAAACAATTCTCCAGGAAAGTTTGGCGAACTGCACTTAGCAGGGCTGACACAATATTTGGACCAGATGCTTGTTCAGTGTTACCCAGATGATCAAAAAATTAGTACAAACGTATATATATTCGACGGGAATAATTCTAAAATGTGGCGTTTACCTAATAAAATTGGTTGAATGTTGTATTTTACAACGCCCTAAAAAGTTTTAGTGTTAGCCGTTTAGTGTTAGTTTTAAATTTTATAAACAACGAATTTAGAAATATGACAAATCTGGTACCATTTCGATTGTTTTACACATGTTTTCTACTTTTTTTATTCAGTCAGCCAACTTATTAGTTAATTGTAGAAAAGCATAACAAGCAAAGTCATGAAAGAAAGTGTTAAGTGCGCGTTCAGCACAAGTTGCAGCTCTTTCTACAAAATTGGTGTGTGAATTTTGCGTAGAACGGATGATTGCAGAAGCCATTCTTGACATACGTGGCACAGGTCGGCGCGCTGTCGACGCACGGATCGCAGAAGTTACACGTTTGCTTGCAGTTGGTGAGCATCAGGCTATGATAGACGGCGTCGTTGCACAGATGCCTGTTTGAAGCACAGTTCGCAGCAATATCGACGCAGGAAGAGTCAACTAGGGAGACCGTGGCAATGAGTCCAACAAGAATCAGAAGACGATACATTGTAGTTTGAACTGATGTAGAAACTGAAACTAGATTGCTTTGAATGGATCGGAACCCAGTACGATGATGTCTTTCGTCTGTTCAGAGTTCGCTTATATACTGTATTCTTACAGCCAACCCCATCCAGTTGTCCAAATAGAGCCAGAAATTTGCAAATTGCCACGTCAGATAACAACAGACAGGGCCATTCAGGGGCAAATCAACAAGTTCAGTCAACAACGTCAACTTTTGAAAAAAACTGTAAACACTTTTCTGTATTTTGGAACCACTTTTTATTTGTTTTGACAATACTGCAACATTTTTCGGCTTTTTTAGAAGTTTATTTGAACAGCTTGCCTGATACTGTGTAGCACTTTTGCAGCGAGAAGCTGTAGGCATCCCACTCACTTTGTTTATGGTCTGTGGCAAAATAACAGTGAATGAACCGTTAAAAACTACCTCTAATTTGAATTTCTACGCCCAGGCAACGGTTAAAGGAACAACAATCACTTGGGGTGCACTTGACCAGTACAGTGATCCGGGAGAATGGCGTATATCAGTCGCCACCTTTGCCTTGACAACTTTTGCAACTTTGTAAATAAAAACACTGTATGATTTTCTTGTCTCACACAAGGTCCAAATGTATTTGTCGAGTATTTATTCACTAAATTTTATCCACTGAATGCAACTATGACTGCATCGTCTTTTCTGATTACCAAGTTTCATCAAACGGTAAAATAGACGCCGAAGAAGGACACCAGCATGGCGAGCGTCGGCATTTCGCATCGAATTCCTGTGTTTTTAATTGGAGGCTTTGGAGTAGTCGTAACGGGCTTGTCGTCCACAAACCATCCATCGCACACTGTTCGATCATTGCACTTGTCGGCGCCGCACACATAACGATATTCAGAGCCACTAAATATTAAATTAAAACTCATTTAGTAATTTTAATACTTACGTTGTCAAACAGCGATCAGTTTGAAGACTTTTCAGATCATGAGGCAAGCAGCTGTACCAGACTTTGCCACTTTTGAATTCTTTTTCTAAAAAGTACATGTGATTAGTTTTGATCGTATAGTAATAGTATTGAACCGAAATCAGACCAAAAAATAAAAAAAAACTTACTGATAAAGCATACATTGCCGACACAATCTAGAAGCGGTTGGTCTCCTCCTTCGTTATGACAGATGCTGGCACCAGCCCCTTTCAATTCGTAAACGCAGAGGAAAAAGAGGACGAACACAACGGTATTCGACGCCATCGCGGGAATGCCGTCGCAACAGTGACTGATCGATACCGAACGGCATTAATCTCTGTAGTCTGTCATTCAAATTTCAAAAACAGAAACTCGAAACGACAACGTCACTGCAAATGGTAATTTTGATGGACTGTATGATAGGAGCAGCACCAGAAGGGCGAGTACTATCGGCGAGTCTCTTGTCATTGTATAGTTTTACACATGGTTTCTATTTGTTTTTTTATTCAAATACTCAAATTTGTCAATTAATCAATTTGAGAAATACATTACAAAAACACCAATTTTAACACAAGTTGCAACTTTTTGAACAGAATTGACGCTTCTGTGATAGTGTGTAATAAGTACTGTTACAGAATTTGTTGTGGACCCATTCGGCACAATTCGGATGACTGTCAACGCATGCAGTGTTCGAGCTTGTAGCTCGGTATGGCGTGTTACAAAAGTTGCACGTCTTCTTGCAGTTGGTGAACATCAGGCTATGAAAGACGGCGTCGTTGCACAGATTCCTTGTTTCGGCACAATTTGCAGCAATGTCAACGCAAGTACCGCACCTTCCGCAGGTTCTGGCACAGTTTTGAGACATCCATTGGAAGTAATTAATGTTGTCACACGTGGCCGCCATTGCCGCGCATCCGGGAGCGATATCTCGGCAACTTCCTTGGGCGCAGAAACCACAGGTAGCTGGGCAGTATTTGGTCATCATCGGTTTCCATTGGGCGTGATTGCAGGAGCGCTTGTTGGCCTTGCAGTTGATGGGTGATGTGGGCGAATCGACACAGTCGTATGACAGCTGTTCACAGCAGATTCCACAAGTCTTGGCGCATTGAGCTGCCTTGTCTTGCATGTTGGCGTTGTTGCAGAGGGCTGGGCGAGTGCTACCAGACGCCTGGCCCATGAAGATGATAGCGCAGGTCGAAAGCTGATCAGAACACGTAAACGCAGAAGCCATCATTGTACGGTTTGGGTATTGGCAACGAAGCGGGCTGGTATCGGGAACTGGGACGGTCGTGCTTGCGACTGTAGTGTTAGCAGCAGCCGCCGCAGCCGCAGAGGCCATGACGAGTGAAGCAAAGACCAGAACACGATACATTTTGGATTATGTTAGTAGAACCTGAAACCCAAATGATTAGAATGGCCCGGAATCTAATGTGATGATGCCATTCTTCGGTTCTGGAAACCCTTATATACTGTATTCACAAAGCCATCCCCATACGGCTGTCCAACCAAACCCGCAAATCTGCACATTTTGCAGCAGGAAATTTACACATTGCCACGTTAGATAACAACAAGCAGGGTCGAATCCTACGAGTTCACAGACAACAACGTCGACCTTTGATGAATTCCGTAAACACTTTTCCGTATTTTGGGACCACTTTTTATTTGTTCTGACAATACTGCAACATTTTTTGGCTTTTTTTAGAAACATATTTGGACAGCTTGCCTAATACTGTGTAGCACTTTTGCAGCGAGAAGCTGTAGGCAACCCACTCACTTTGTTTATTGGCTGTGGCAAAATAACAAAATTTCAACATGAATGAAAACTACGTCTAACTCAAACTCCTACGCCCACGCAACGGATGCAGGGATAACAGTCACTTGGGGTGATACTTGGTCAGTGCAGTGATCCGGGAGAATGATGTTTCGGTGGGTGTAGCGTCGGTAAACCAAGTAATAGACAAAATAAACCGAAAATGCAAGTGCTAGGAGGTAAAGCACCGATTCCCAGAGGTAGATGTTGGTGTTCTGGTTTTGCATCTCAGATTGGGGACGACGAAAACTGCAAATGTAGCAATATCGGCCTTGAATGCCGGGTTTGCAGACACATTCAGCGGCGCCGGTCTTGGTGGGATTACAGTAACCGAATCCACAAAAGGCTGCCGTGACGTTCAGACAGGGGTTGTCGTCCTGGCAGTTGGAGCTGACTCTGCCTAGAGAGCATGGTTGGGGTGAAGTGAAAACCTGATGTATGGAGGCACAAATAAACACAGTAATAAGATTGAAAGCAAAGCGGTTCATGATTAACCGCTATCAATGAACAGTTGTCAAACGGTTTGACATTTGCAACATCCGCGCATTAGGGCGTTTTTACACCGTAGCCAACTTCAACTTTTTAATAAAAGCCCAACTTTGCCGTCATAGGTGAAAATACGACTACCCAGGGTCTCGGAGCACGCAGACTATTGCAGACTAAAATTGCAGACTAAAATTTTTAGCATTCTGTATCTGCACACTTGAATTTCCCGCGCGCGCGTCAGCGAATCATTACGATCAAAAAAACCTTTATAAAGGTAATCCTCGTCCGAAGCTGGATCGATCCTAAAAAACCCGATATTTTTACGTTAAATATGCGAAAAGTTAAAAAAATTCGAAATTCCTTCAAAGTTTAGCTGCATACTAACTGCAGACCAAATGCAGCCTAAATTAGGCTGCATTTGGTCTGCGCAGTCACAGAATAGCAAAATTAGTCTTTTTTAGTCTGCAATTTTAGCCTGCACTTAGTCTGCCTGTATTTTCTATCCTGCAGATCTGCAGGTAAGGGACCCTGGGTACCACTGGAGGCCATCGTCATAATGGAACTCTATGGTCCCCGTAAGATCGGCATGGCTCTCATCCGTGTCGCCGACGATGTTTGGATCCACTTTGTATAAAACACACTTTTAGCGGATTGGCGGATAATGCATTTGCTGCACCTGAGGGTGTGTGAGGTCGGCTAAATAAAGTGCTCGGCTTTGATGCACCGCTCAAGAGAATTGATAATTAAAATGACGAAAAGAAATGCATATTTTATTTTGCCAGAAAACTTTTAGTTAAAATACACATGGTCAAGGATGGTGCAGTGGAATCGTTCTCTTCACAATAAAACTTTATTATTACAAAAACGTTATTACGGAAAAAGTATTCAAAAACGACAAGCTTGTGCTCACAATGCAAAACCGTAATAGTTCCACAAAGCTGTCCAGGTAGTCATAGACAGGATAATTATGTGGCTAGCTTTGCCAATCGCGCTTCCAGGTTTGTCTTCACAAATAGCGACAGAGAAGTATAGACGGCGAACAGCAAAGTTATCAGCATCTACAGTGAGACGGGTGCCATTCAAAACCAGGGTTTTGTTAATTTTTATATCAACAGCATCAATTGAGAAATAACTAGGCTCATTACCCATCCAAACTATGATATCAAATCCGGTGCCTTCGTCCATAAGAGACAGGGTAGTCAAATAAAAAATCGAAGGTTTTTCAGTATTCAACGCCGAAATATAATAATTGTAGTCGCCTTTAATTGCGTTTTCGTTAAAACCAGGCATTAGCGCGTACGCTGGTGTGCAGTTTGACAGTAGTACGATGCGATTTGCTTTAATTAGAAAAAAAATTTCGGATTGCAACACTTAAAATAAAAAAAACTTACAAGGTGGCACAGAACGTACAGTAAGATTGCCCGGTGAACCGGAATATTGAACAGTCACCATTTCACCAAAGAGGTATTCCGGAACATGATCTAACTTGACTGATTGGCTACCTCCATCGCCCGAAAATATTTCAACGCCGGCACGGTCATGCAGTTGATCAAATGAAAACGCCAATGAAGCATTTGTAAGTACAGAAGCGTTGTGAAGCAATCTGAATACGCACTTTCCGCTTTGTGCTTCGAGGTTGAAGTTTAATGACGCATTCTGCTCAATGGTGACTACGGATGGTATGGAGCAACCAACATCTAAAAAAATTTATGTCAAAAAATTAAGTATGTAGTCAAAACAGACTTGTAAACATATCAGATGGTCCCACTAAATACCGAACAAAGCTATCGGATTTAGTGTTATCATCGCGTAAGAAATATTGAACATACAAAGAAGACGCATTGGCAGAATACGATGTCAAACCACTACTTATAACAGGACTGAAAAATAAAATGTAAAAGTTAACATTAAAACAACGTTTTCACCTTAATACATCGTATGAACTATCGTTAGTATAAAAACTGAGAAGCCCATTTGGAATCGCCGATAAATCGTATAATGTAAATGGCGGCACAATTGTTATATTGCTTAGGTATGAAGTTGTTCCCTAAACAAAACGCAAATAAGACAATTATAATGGAATATAACTTACAAAATAACTTTCTACGAAGGTCACTTGATCAATAAATTGTTCCTCATCTGTTGTTACTACAATTTCGCAATTTTAGATTTAGAACTTCAATAACTTTTTAATATTCACCTTCCGTTAACTCCGCTCTAATCCAAAAGAAACGATAGTCTAATCCATTTGGATAAACTATGTCAGAACTGGTGACGAAGTGAAAATGAACGATCCCCGAATCAGCATAATATCTGGTATTATTTTTGTTTGAATTCGAAAGTCTAAAATTTTGTCCATAAAACTTAGTTTTTTTAATAACTGCTTACATGACTATTGTATTGTTATGATGATCCGATATTCTTAAAAAGTCTGAATCCCGAAACTTAAAGGACCTAGTAGTTTCAAAACTAAAAATATGGTTGACTGCAAACTTATAGCTCCATTGACAGTTCAATCCTGGACAGTAACTTTCCATCATGTCGTTAGAATACCCAGGACTTGTAATAATAATGTAAGAATAAGAACTATTAGTTTCCAAAACTTTATCTTCCGGACATTTGCAGGCTGAAATTTTGGTCAGAAAAGTAAGATATTACCAAATGCATACATTGGAGAGACACATATCCAGAAAATCCAACGGCTCTCCCGACACCGTCACTTGTGAATGATAGTTGTAGATTATTAGTTTCCGCAAACAAACGCGTATTCCACGTTCCAGTGAGCCGCCAGTTGTCGGCGGCCGGATTTGCAACAAGTCCGGTTAAACTCATACCGTCACTCGACGCTTCACTTTCAAGCTTAATAGAAAGAACAATCTTTTGATCCGTACTTTCCGGCGCAGTTAAGTTTAAATAAAAGTGGTAGTTATTAGGATAGGCCCTTCTGTAGACACCCCAACCGTCTGATGAAAAGTACTTTGAATTGTTGGTAGTGAGAGTGAAATTGGAGAAATCAATGGTTGGTGGTTTAGGCAGATAGGACTCTACAATCAAAAAATAACGCCCGCACCCGGCTTGCCGTTTACATTCAACATTAATAGTAACGTCACGCAAAAAATAATTTGCCACTGTCGATGTATTTGTTTGAAATCCACTAAAAACACACCCTATTTTCTATACTGTAATAAAACTAGACTTACGTGTAATCAAATTTAACTTCAGTGTCATCTGTATCCGTTCCAGTCAAGGTAACTGTTCCATAAAAATCAAAATCATAGAGAAGGACCCGAATACTGTTGTTCGACATGAAAGTCTGCATACTTTCAATAACACCACCATTTGTTGCAGGATAAGCTGGCGACACGAAAAAGTATGCACAGCCCAATTCGTCCAAGTTTGTAGTGTCATTATAAGATGTGCCAACAATTTCATTGGCGCCTGAAAATTGTCATAAAATACTGTTTAAATATCGATCCAAACCATGGCGTTTAGCAATTATTTGAAAACCAGTATGATCATCGCTTATTAGAGAATTTGCTCCAATTTGAAAAAGAACGTTGCCTTCCGTGTAAATGTAGGCAGCAGTGCCTCTTTTGGTAAACTCAGAACCGCTCAGTCTGTAAATCCTAATTACCGATATGATTTTAGAAAGAAACACTTACACGTAGGTAGAATTTTTGTCGCTAATTATGATGCTTTCGTCTTCGCTGATCATAAACTCTGTAAAAAATAGATAATATCCAGCACCCGCTTCGGCTGGTGCGTTCAATATTATCTGTCCGACGTTATTAGGACTATCGACATCTCCGTACGCATTTGGAAAGTCTGGGCTTTGAATAATGTAGTCATTTTCAGGGAGATTTAAATTCTTAAGTTCACACTTGGTTGATATTGTCATAAGCGTACATCAAAAACTTACAGTGTCAGTTCCCAATGTAATTGTTTCTATGCCTACGACGCCAGTAATGCAACCCGTCAATAGCAGAAATAACATCATGGTGCACAGGCGCCCCGTCATGAATGAGGTCGCTACTTGTGTTTCTGTTGATAAGCCTGTCTTTATATTGTTGTCCTTGCAGAAAAAAACTTGACTTTCTGGGTGTGGTATACGTTTTGACTGATAAGTTAAACGCATTGAACGTGGTCTTTAGATAAGGTAGAGTAAGTAATGTTAAAACAGTCTTCAAAACTGCTTATCAAGTCGTGAAACTAAGCAATTGATCACATTATGGTCGTCCGATAATAACTTGGTGCACTTATTTTTAACAAATTTTGAACGAGTCTGATCAGCACGATCGAAAACAAAAATCTTGTGCAGGAACAGACTAAAAAACGAACAACAATTTCACTTTTTCTTTAAAACCAAAAGGTTTGTTACATGAAGTTCAACATGCAAAAATCGTTGCTTAACCAAATGCAACGCCAAAATCAACAAAATCGTAGCTTTTATATTGGCTGGTAAAAAAACGTTTATTTTGGTCATTTAATTCAAAAAATCTCTTGAGCGGTGCTTCAAAGGCAAGTACTTTATTTAGCCGACCTCACACATCCTCAGGTGCCGCAAATGCATTATCCGCCAATCCGCAAAAAGTGTGTTTTATACAAAGTGGATCCAAAAGTCGTCCGCGACACGGATGAAAGCCATGCCGATCTTATGGGGACCATAGAGTTCCATTATGAAAATGGCCTCCAGTGGTGGCTGTATTTCACCTTTGACGGCAGTGACGCCCATTATTTTCAAAATTCAAGCTGGCTACGGTGTGAAGACGACCTAATGCGCGAATGTTGCAAATGCTGAATTGTCTGACCACTGTTAATTGATAGCGGTTGTCGCTGGTTTATCAATCATGAACTGCTTTGTTTTTCATCTAATTACTGTGTTTATTTTGGCCGCCATGCATCAGGTTCTCACTTCACCCCAACCATGCTCTCTAGGCAGAGTCAGCTCCAAATGCCAGGACGATGACCCCTGTCTGAATGTCACGGCTGCCTTCTGTGGATTCGGGTACTGTAGTCCCACCAAGACCGGCGCCGCTGAGTGCGTCTGCAAACCCGGCATTCAAGGCCGATATTGCTACATTTGCAGTTTTCGTCGTCCCCAATCTGAGATGCAAAACCATGCCAGTGACATCTACCTCTGGGAATCTGTGCTTTACCTCGTAGCACTTGCATTTTCCGTCTACTTTGTCTACTACTTGGTTTACCGACGCTACACCAACCGAAACATCATTCTCCCGGAAAACTGTACTGACCAAGTGGCACCCCAAGTGGTTGTTACCCCTGCATCCGTTGCGTGGGCGTAAAAGTTTTGATTAGACGTAGTTTTCATTCATGTTAAGACTGTTTTTATGCCACAGGTAATAAACACAGAGTGAGGGGGTTGCCTACAGTTTCTCGCTGCAATAGTGCTACATTGTATTATGTCTCGCAACGATTGACGACGCAGTAATTCGCATAAAATGCGGGGTTGAGATACGATTGCTTGCGACCATAGTATTATGACTTTGCCAACAAGATACACACGTGATTTCAAGGATGACAAATCTGGTATTATCGTTGCTTCATATCGGTACATTTACGGTAAGACATTTTATTTTTTTATCAACACAAAAAACAAAGAGAAACATTTTAAATTCTTGCCAAGAGCTTCGTACACCTGTTTTCAAAGGTGTGCAAAACCACAAATGAATATTTTAACAATAATCACCTGGTTTCTTTGAAACAGTGTCAAACAGCAGACAAAAAAACCGTAATCAAATTACGCCTGTGTGATTAAACCTTGGTCCCACGTGTGTGTAATCACTTAAGCCATCCAGAATTGCACATTTTATAAAAAAATCCACAAGAAATCTCAAAAGAACGAACGACGAAGAATATGACAATAAGTGACATAATGCAATCGAAAATGGCAACAATCAACATTGTATCACAGTTTGCACTTGCACAGTGGTTGAATATGCAATAGGTGATTTTACGGATATTCTAGACGGCATACAACAACGAATCTTGCTGATGCAGTACTTCTTGTACGGTTTGATGAAATATAAAGTGCATAAAGTGTCGACTATGCCATGAAAAAATATAAAAATCAAGGCAATATTTACTGCAGTAGTGCTTCCTTCGATTGCAAATGCCCAACATGTCAATATGACCAACGCCGGACCGAACAAAAACACAAGAAATGCGCCAGTTTGAACAAGCACTGTAGTTAGTAAATATGTCGAATGCGAAGATAGAGTTTTGGAAGTTTTTTTCAACATAAAAACATGAGCAATAAACCAAATTAAAATACCGACTAGACCAAAGAATAGGACCACACCTATACAAAGTGAAACGAGACAATAAAAGTTTTTGCGTCCGCCATATTGCCCCATGTAGACTATGCTTTTTTCAACAACCCAAGTATCCAACAAGTTACCAGTTTCATTATACATTGCAATAGCTGTTATATCGTGGCTCGTATAAGCATTGTCGTGCAGCCATATGAAAAACGCGTCTATAAAAAAGTGAAGCATCGCGAAACAACCAAGTGTAATTTTGTTGTGCATAAACTTTTTCAAATTCGGATGAAATATAAACACAAATCTGTTAAATAAAGATAAGAATAAGCCAAACAACATGTGGACGAACAGCATAATACAGACAAAGGCGACGAGATATGTGAGTTCTGTTGTTATCACATTACGCAAAACTCCACCCTAAAAAAGAAAATAACGGATTTAACCGATTAAAAATATTTACAACGCCTACCATATATCCACCCATGAAAGGACCCATAAACACTGGAGATGCTATGCAAACAGCTACTTCAAAAATTTGAGCAAAAAATGTTTGATTAAACAAGTAATATTTGAACGAACCCAAATTTGATGACTGTGTGAAAATAACATAATTTAGAAACGTTGCAAGGATCACGTTTACAACAAGCATAACCAGTAGCTCGACAGTTTTGTTTCTGAAGAAGTATGCAGCAATGATAGGCGGCTCATCTTTATCGACGGTGTATAAAAATGTGGCAAAGAAGTCATCCAAGTTATCCAACATAACAAAGAAGTTAACGCGGAATCGCACTGATTAAGTAAAACTAACGATCATGTTTAGAACGTGTGCTAGTTAATTGCACTGTTCTGAAATATGCAAGGTTACACCTGTTTTTTTGTAAAAAAAAAATTACACCTGTAACATTACTGTAATCGATTCGGGGGTGTTTGCGTTCGTAGTATACAATACGCATAACATCAGGGCCGTATGCAGACAAAATTCAAGTTGTTATTCCTTTAACCGTTGCCTGATCGTAGAAGCTCAAATTAGATGTAATTTTTTAACGGTTCATTCATTGTTATTTTGCCACAGACCATAAACAAAGTGAGGGGGTTGCCTACGGATTCTCGTTGCAAAAGTGCTACAGAGTATCAGGCATGCTGTCCAAACATGTTCCTAAAAATAACCAAAAAGTGTTGCAATGTTGCCAGAACAAATAAAAAATGGTCGCAAAAACTCAAAAAAATGTTTACGGGTTCCTTCAAAAGTCGACGTTGTTGACTGTGAACTTGTTGATTTGCCCCTGAATGGACCTGTCTGTTGTTATCTAACGTAGCAACTTGCAAATTTTTGGCTCTATTTGGACAACTGGATGGGGTTGGCTTTGAGAATACAGTATATAAGCGACTTCTGAACAGACGAAAGACATCATCGTACTGGATTCTAACCCATTCAAAGCAGTCTAGTTTCAGTCAGTTTCTACTCCCATTCAAGCTACAATGTATCGTCTTCTGATTCTTGCTGCACTCATGGGCACGGTCTCCCTAGTTGAATCTTCCTGCGTCGATATTGCTGCGAACTGTGCTTCAAACAGACATCTGTGCAACGACGCCGTCTATCACAGCCTGATGCTCACCAACTGCAAGCAAACGTGTAACTTCTGCGAGCCGTGCGTCGACAGCGCGCCGACCTGTGCCACGTATGTCAAGAATGGCTTCTGCAATCATCCGTTCTACGCAAAATTCACACATCAATTTTGTAGAAAAAGCTGCAACTTGTGCTGAACGCGACTTTAGCACTTCACTTGGATGATTCTGCTTGTTTTGCTTTGAATGATTTACTAATATAAATAAAAAAAAACTGAAAAACATGTGTAAAACAATCAAAATGATACCATATTTCTAAATTTGTTGTTTATAAAATTTAAAACTAACACTAAACGGCATTGTTTTCACCTGCTGCAGGATTGTGCTTGAAAACGCGATACAACTTAATGCAAACAAAGAAAACGACAAGAACAACAAAAACAAAGACACTAATACCGACACCACTAACCAGCGGGTTGCCGTTTCCATTATTTTCAACTTTGTGAATTACCGCCCTGGACGAATCGTATTCGAATTCACTTTCGAGTTGACCGGATGTGCCCTGCTTCAACTGACGCAACAGACTGTTGAACGGAATCGAGTAGACGTTGCTGGTTGTACGACCGGTCTCCAAGTCGACGTCAAGCTTCTGGTACAGGGCCTAGAAGTATGTCAATTTATGAGTGTACAACCAACAAAAGGGTGTAAAAGTGACTTACTTTATGAGTGTAGGCGTCAAAGGACCACTGGACACCGTAGAAGATGGAATCAATCTCCAATCGGAACAAAAAGGTGTTCCTTGGATCGCGGATTCCGTCCTGTGATTCGAGCATGTAGACGTCGACGTAGGTACGGTGTCCATCGTTGTGAAACACGTAGAGAAGAGTGCCGATGTGGTTGTAGACGATGCCGGTCTGAAACCATAACGTCAAATAATGAGAATTGAAACGAAAATAAACTAACCAGTGTGTTAATTGATCTCGCACTGTCGCCGTTAAAGAATGTGAATCTGTTGGAGTTGAGCATGAGAGAGAAGAATCCGGATTCCTCGGCATACGGTGTTTCCAATGCCACAGTGTTGTACACAATCAGACCGATGTTTGGATTCGGCTTGAACACGGTCAACAGGCGCGGCGGGGCAGAATCCATGTCGACTGGGAACTGCAGAATCGAGAAGCGGTCGGAGCAATCATAAGTTCTGAAAGCTTTATTGTTGAATTGGATGTAAAACAAGGCTAATAACTCACTTTTTAGCGTCTACAATCTCGTAATGTCGGTCCTCGTCGGTTGCTTCCGAGTGCACCGTTATTGGACAACCAGGATTCGTGCGTGAATGCCTTGCTGTCACAGGCACCGTCAACATGAGAAGAAAAAGCAACTGTCCAAAGATGCGATTCATTGTGGTCATTCTTTTTTAGTCAAATTAGCTTATAAACACCAAAAAGTACTTACAAAACAACTCGAAAAAGATAATGCAAAAGATGGAGACAAGCAAAAGCTCAACAACACTGATCCCGAATAACTCAAAGAATCATGCAATGTAATCTGCTTCGAGTCTATTTTTGCCGTAAATGATCCCCCTTCGACACCCGTATCATATCCATCACAACCATGTGCCTATCCTTCACAGCTTTTCACTTTGCCCTCCAGACCTATCCGTTGGCATGTTTTACATAGACGCGCACCTCTTTGGCTGTTTATGCCAGCAGACGCGCACTGTCATGGATCGTATCCAGTACTAGCTAACAGGTGCGCAAAAATAACGATTGATTCCATGCTTTTAGGTACATATTTCATGTAACCCCGCCCCGAACTCCTATCACACAAAACCAAGATAAATGTTAATTGAAAAAAAGATGCAGATGCGGTAATGAAAAAATTAAAATTCAAAAAACTGTACAGTTAACGGTGACAATGATGTTGACAAGCGTTGGCAGTCCACTGTTTTCACGGCAGAGCAGACATTTGCACTTGCTGAGAATGGATTTGGGGCGGTGGGGTTGAGATACTTTGCATCAGTGGATTTGGCATCACCGAGGGTATGGCAAAGTTCGGCGGCGTCAGGGACATCTGATTGATAACGTCGAAGTTAAAGAGGGCTTGAGGCAGGTTGAAAGGGGCATTGGGGGCATCAGAGCTATTGGTATGGGTGATGGAACCGACAATGCAGAAGAGCTAGTTTTGTCAGAAGCGGTCGAATCGGGTGACGATGATTTGGTCGATGGCGTGGGTTGGCTCAACGTAGCCTTGATTGAAAATATCAGCAGTCGGCGCGGAGAAGTCACCGTATATCACTTTTTAATTCACATCTATTTTGTCGTGAATTGAAAGTAACTTCTGGTGGCGGCTTACCAAAGGCAGTCACCACCACTTTAGAAGTTGCCTTGGAGTTGCACACACCGATCAACAATCAGTGCCGCTCGTTATTAGGCGAACTCACAGACCTTTAAGGAAAATATTGCAAGTAATATGCCGATCCAGTAAAGCGTATCCTTCAAACACACACAATAAACGGCGCCTTTTGTTGTGCCCACTTGACACACACTCAAGTGCCATTGATACGACACTTTGCGGCGATCCACAAACGGTGTGTCTCCCACAACACAAATCTTATCAAACTCCCAAAATTAAAGAAATGCCGACAAAGGACATGCCGGCCATGATCCGGATCCGTGGCCATGGATGTGCTGATATAAATACCAATGGCTTTCCAATCAGTTCATCAGTTTGCTGACCAGAACCGACGACAGAATGGCCCCTTCTTCCAACCTGAAGCAGAACCAAAATGGCGGATACTATGAAAACGGCAAGTCTCTGCCCCTGCCTGTTAGATACGATATTGTGCAGCGGCACCTACGAGGTGAAAGGTGAGTTTATTTGGTTGTTTTTGACGTGAACTTTTATAATCCTGTCTATTTCAGAGTGACCAGAATCGCCAGGGATCTGCTGCTGACCCACGGTGTCGTATCAAAAATCGTCCGCAACTACAACAAGACGGGCTCCTGGCTCCCGCAGAACATCCGGTTCGCTGGCGACGTGAATTTGCCTCAACCGGTGCCGATGCCTTCCACATCCGCGGATGTTTCGGTTCCAACTCCGATGCCAGAGCCTGACGTCGTCATGGCCAATCCAGTCGCCACCACCGTCGCCAAACCAGCCAACAACTTCACCGTCGACGCTCTCCTTCAGACACCCGCAGCCCCGCCGAATCCCACGTTGGCACCAGTGACGACAGATGAGCCCATGGCCCCAGCTCTGCCGTTCTCCATCAGCTCCATCCTGTCTCAGCCGCCACCGCCGGAGCCAGCATCGCTTCCGAAGTGGCCCCATGTCACCCCGCCTCCGACATATGAGACGGTTCAAATCATCCCACCACCAGAAGCCTTTCTACAGCTCCAGATCGTGGCCATGCAGACGGCTTTGCTTTCAACTTTCAAATAAGATGCCAATGATTTGTTTCCTTTTACCGAGTTTCATATTTTTTATTCAGTTATTTATTGTTTTTTTTTATTATTTATATGTGGTGACGTTTTGTACCAATAATAAAATTATTATTTATTAAAAAGTTTTCACTGGGTTTTGACATTATCGACTTAGGTCCAATCAGCAAAAAGTTTGTGGTCAAAACTGGACATCAGAAATAGGTTTGCCGTCTTGCCTTATTGAAAAGCCCTGCGTAGAAAGGGTCAAATTAGCTAGATAACAATGAGCAACCCTTTTTCTTGTTTTTGGCCTTGTTCAGAGCCAAATCACGTTCAAGCTTGCAAATCTAACCCTAGTTGTCGTTCACAGATCACCATAGTTGTCATAGCACTCGAAGAGGGTCATAAAAACGACTAATGACACAACCCACCCTTTAGTGAAACCAGTTGACCCGAGTTGGGTGTCATACTTTCTAACTAGGTTCAGTTCGGAATCGATTGCTGCGTTATCAACACTATATTTTGCAACTTTCATACTCTAGGTCGCAATGCCGTCAAAACTACTGATTACAGTACTGCTCATTCGTAAGTTGTTTCAATATAATCAAATCTGTATAAAAATGCCGTTTTTAGTTCCTCTAACAGTCCCCGCCAGAACCCTAACCGAAATTATCTGCGAAAAACAGCCCCAAATGTGTGATAATGGCGAGCTCAAACAACAACCCGCTCCCGAAGCCACCCCAAAATCAAAGAATCTCCACCGAAACGTCCGCTTGCCGACAGAATTTCCGAGCTGGGAAGAGTACGGCAGAACGCATGACGATGGCACTGGTTATGGTAGCGGGTTTGGACCGGCTTATGGGCCAGGTTAGTTTTTAACTAGGAATTTTGTCCAAAAACCTGAAAATTACGGTAATTCAGGCCTCGGCGACATCGCCGTCCGCACCGGTGTCGGCGTACAGTTCCCCTACGGCGATTTTGGTTATCGTCGCGACTTTGAACTCGGTTTCGGCGGCTCGGGGCGAATCGGCGGAATTCCCGTCGGCTTCGGCAATGGCTACGCTGGCAATGGCGCCGATACTGACCTCACTGGCTGGCCGCACTCCAGGCCTTTTACTAATGGTGATTTCTGGCCAATGGGGTAAAATGTTAGGACTTTCAAAAAACAAACAAAACAATTTTATCAATAAAACTACTAAAACCCGGAAACTTCAAAAAAAGTTCAAACAGATCAAATTTTTAAAAAGCTGTTAACATCATAAAAAGCGGGTGTAGCGACAACGGTGGCAACTTCCGGCGATGATTTCCTTCATTCTCCCTTGAACATGACCCAAACGCGTGGGCTGACGATATATCCTGAAAGGGCAAAGAATGCCAATTTTCACATGGTAAATTCAACAATAATCAAAGTTAGAGGTAACTATCATCGGTTCGCTCATACAGACGATTGGCTGATCGCGAAAAGCCACCAAGACAGACGAGATGCCGAGGGACTTCTGCGAAACCTCGACAGAAGCCCAACGACACTCGTCTCTTAAACGTTTATTCAATTCGAAGAACGAAAAAGTCAGTAAAAGGTAACAAAAAGTACGTCGAATGGTCGTGCAATGATAATGTGGATCAACACGAGATGAACTCGCTAAAATGATGTATAGCCCCGGCAGTAGCCCCAGCAACTTACGAATGAACGAAAAAATTACGTAAAAAGACTGACCTGCGTTATTTTCGGACGAAAGATAGCCACCATGCTCGGTCAGCGTGTGATTCTTTATGTCGGCCCATTCACTCTGCCGGGCGTTGCAAATGGCGCATATGTAGCCGTGTTCTTCCTTGTTGTGGTCTTCCATCATGATGAATCGGTTGCATTTGAAATCGCAGATTTTGCATTCGAACTTTATGATGCCAGTGTGGGTGCGTTCGTGGGTCGTGACCGAAGTTTCAGACGTGAATCGCTCCGTGCAAAAGTGACAGGGATAGGTCTTCGTGAAGACGTGGGACATCTTCTTGTGCTTCCGGAGCTTGCGCGGAGTGAGGAACTTCTGATTGCAGACATGGCACCTGAAGCCGGACGCGGCACCTCGATGGAACTTGGCGCGATGATTGTAGAGTCGATTTTCGGTGCAGAGGTTTCGTATGGGCGTGCATTCGAAGCAGATGTGCGTCTGGAAAGATAAATTGCAATAGATAAAGGGTGAAGATGGACTTACCATATCACAAAAGTGGTTCGGAAGATCCTCCTTCGAAGGCAGACACTTGAAGCACGTCAAACACTGCGCAAATTCGACGCAATCTTCGTGTTTCTTCTCGATATGCTTCTTCAATGAATGCTCATTTCGATAGCGCTTGTCACAGAATGGGCATTGTGGAGACACTTTCTTCTTGTAAATACGCTTCGGATGGTGGAGGACGCCGAATTTGTCGAATCGCGGCGCAACGCCGTTAGTTTGCTCTCCCGGAAGGGGTATTCTGAAAATTTATATATAAAAACTCCTCAAAAAAGGATAAAACCAACTTTGCCGGATCAATATCAAAATTCAAAGCATCTATCTCCGTCTGGGGCGGAATGAAGCCACCACTGTTGATCTCCTCGATCCGATTGGCTTCCATCTCCTCGGCCCGCATCGTCTGCATCTCTTCCTCCTGCTGAATCAGATAGGCCATGTGTTCCAGAGGGTGTTTATCACGGAGATGCCGCTCGTAGAGATGCTTTTCAAGGAAGCGATTCTTGCACTTCTTGCAGCGGACCATCTTCTTCCGCACCATGTGACGAATATCGGCAGGATTCATCGGGCGAGCAACGGCGGTGGAGACGGCATCTTGGTGGTGGGTAGAGATGGGACCGATGGCGAGTGGTGGGGCCAGGGCGGCGAAGCGGTCTTTCTTTGGGGGTTGATTTGGCTCTGAAAATTTAAACTTTAACAAAACTGAAGTAAAAATGAATAAAACTCACTCGGAGCATTGTTCCCAGATAGAACCTCGCCATGCGCACCAAGCACAATTCGCATTCGAGCCGGTTTCGGGGCCTCATTGGGGTTTTTTAGCTGTTTCAGGAGCTCGCCAACGCCAGTGATTCCGCGCTGAAAAGCCATATATATTTTACTGTTAAACTGCGATAATGTTGAAACAAACCTTTCTCTGTTCAGCCGCTTCAATCATCTGCTCCGCTCGCATCGTTTCATACTTGATTTTGAGTTCATCGTAGTCCTCAGAATCGAGGCAAAACATGGTTGCGACGAAATTTGATCAAAAAGTGACGAAATTTAGCTCAAATTAGGAGAAAACCTTCTTTGAATCCACCGCTAACGTATCGAGAGTGATTGCTGAAGACAGGGTCAAGTTAGAATCAAAAACTAGGACAACAATTGACAATGAAAGAAGCGTTCTTCAAGCTGTGAAGAAGCAGCACGTCGAGCATCGAGGTGTGCAACTGTCGTGATGGGACCACCTGGGGAGGGGGGTTGCGCGCGGGTGACATGGAGTGTTTATTTAGATTGTTATTTTTGGGGTCGATAATAGGTATTTTTGTTTTTTATTTTAAACTGAAATAAAATAGTACAGTCACAAGTGATTGCAAAAACAAGATATTAAAATAAGGTTGATAGGTTTATTTATTAAACATGAAAAATAAAAACTGCGGGAACAAGAGGACGCTTTTTTAAAGAAACGAACCCCCACGGTGTGCACAAGCCCGCGTATTTCGGATTTGTCAAGCTTCAACGCGGATCCGCTCTGCGCAGCTTATTTCGGCCCGTTTGACCTGCACAACCACTCCATCGATTTGTTTGATTACAGCTTTGGACGTGTAGGGATTGATCCTCATTCAAAATGACCATCCAAGCGGATCATAACGGCTGGCTGGAAGCGGGCTGTTGGAGGGGATATATCCGGATTTGAATGCGTGGATTGAGGGGTGTTCGAGGTCTACTTTTGCTATTTTGATTCACCTTTCACGTCCCTTGCTTTTTGTAGTCCCGTTTGGAGGCTTTTTCGACCATTGAAAATATAAGTTTTGTCGGTTTTTTTAAAGTTTATTCATTATGAATCACTTAATTATAAATTACTCACCCACGAAACCGTCGCCGTCCGTTTCCGTGGTCGTTACCCCCTCCCGAGCGGCCCCTTTTTCTTAATTTGCCTTCACGTTCTTCCTCTCCACCAAAATTAAGAAATTAGACCCTGAACAATGCACAAAATCAAAAATCTCAAGAGTTCTACCCCCGATTTCCTTCCGTCTTGCCTGCAACCACCAGATATCCCGTCCCCATCTAACCTCAAGCACTCCACCAATGTTTACTCATGTAATGAACCTTCCAAAGTCGAGTCAACGAGCTCCCGACCTCTGTCGCCGACCGTCACCTGGGGAGTGATGCATTATTGACCGCTAGAAAACCGAAGCCCCAACACCGTCTTAACCAAACAAAGCCTGAGGCGATGAGGCCCTAAGGCTCGTGCACGCGTCTCGTCGTCCCTTTAGATCTGACTATCCATCTTCACCTTTTGTTAACCGTGAAAAGGTACATTTGACGATCGGTTTTTCGTGTACGTGGTTCTCACCTTTTTGATTTTTCGTGTTTTGTGCGGCTTTTTATGCTAATTTGAGCCATTTTCGCTTTTAATCGAGGTTCCAGGTCATCAGCTGCTGGCGGCAACCTCCAAACTCAGCAAGAATACAGTCCCAAAGATCGTGATGGCCATGGATGTCCTGGCCAGCTACTTTCAACGCGGACACATCTGCGCCGTCGCGTTCTACTCGGAGCCTGGAGCGTCTCAGACGGCGGCACTGACTGAGATATTATCGGTGGGTTTTAAAACTGTGTTCTGTTATTGCTTTTTTTACTTAACCGCATTAAATGTGTATCTAAAGTTAAAATTTATATATAAAACTGTAGATTTTCGCTCTAAATCGAAATTTCATCCACTTTTTCCAGACCCTCGTCCGCGAAACATCCACAATCGACCCCACGGGCCGACTCCAAGTCCCCACTGATCCCGTCCAACGACAAAACTCACCTGTTTTACAGTTTGTACATTTGGCTAATGAGTTGCTCACGTTTTCTGAGATCACTCCGTCGTTGAGGTCGAAGCTTCAGCTTTTGTTTTTCAATCTTTGTGAGTTTTTGGCATTTCTACCGTATCCTGTCATCAAAATATGTATATTTAAACTGTCACTCACATTCTTATATGTCGCTTCAGGCCAATACAACGTAAGATTACGGCGCTTTTTCGCCGGCGAGCTGAACCTAGTCAATTCCGTGTGTTTCTGCCTCAAGGTCTCCCTCCAGGAGCAGCTCGGACCCCAGAATCTCATCGATATCCTTCGTCTGTTGCAAGTTTTAACCTATGAAAAGTGTCTTACCATCGGTGGATGGCTCAATGATCTCTTGGCTTTCTTATTAAATGAATTGTAAGTCTCTCCTTTTTGTCTTTACCCTCTCATCACAACCCTTCCAGAATCCGGACCAACGAAGCCGAATGGCTCCCCTACTGTGTCGCCATTCTGAGCAATCTTGTCAGTCGCAGCAAACGTGTTTCCCAGCGTATTCTCAAGAATACGACCATGCTTCTACCCCTGAAAAACCAACTTCGAAAGTTTTTGTCCCATTCGAGTCAGACGGTCGTCGTTTCGAGCATCGTTCTCGTCGGATACCTCAACGAGGAAACACGGGATGTCATTTTCGCTCCGACGCACATCTCAGAGACGTTTTTCTGCGTTTTCAATGTGATCAAAGGTGGCGGCAGCTTCATGACGAGGCATGTGGCGATCGACCTGCTTCGAAGGCTGATCATAGCCGACAATGCCAATGTCACTTTCGCTCCGACATTGTCCACCACAGCCAAGAACCTGACGACTTATGAATTCTTCACTTCCTCCATCCAAGATGTCGCTTCACAATTAGTCGTTTTGGACTACAGAACGGAGGAATGCCTGAAGATTTACGAGTTTCTGATCGCTGTTTGTGGATTGGCGCAGTTACGGTCCCCGGTTTGTCAGGCGATTCTGCGAGCGGATCCGAATCAGAAGCGGCTGACGACACCGATATTGGCCATGAGTAGGACGGCCGCGGTTTCCTTTGAGGAAGCGATCGATCCGGAAGCGCCACTGTTGGCGGCGGAGTTGTTGACGCTGGTTTTAAAGGTTTGAAACTGCATTTGCTGTTCGTATTTTGAATTTGGACGTTTTCAGGAGGCAGTTGATCTCAACCTAAAGATCCACGACTTTGTCCCCACCGATGTTGTCATCGGAATCGTCCGAAACAACGTCAAAACGCCGATTGAAACGAAATCTGAATACGTTTCGTATCAGTGTCGACGGATTACGGCCGGGTTACGGTTGGCTGATGGTGACTTTGAATTCATTTTTAGTGATAAAACTGAGGGGCATCCTTGTTTTAGCAATCTCCGGTGACGAACACATCCGTGCCGAACTCTTTGAAGCCATCACAGCCCCACTTTGCGGTCATGTCAACGAATCCCAGCTCCTTTCGAACCCGATTATCGCTTACATGTCGAAGCCCCCAGGACAACGTGGGGTTAATGATCTTCCTGATTGGAGGTATGTGTTTTTTTTTAACTGTTCTCTGTTTCATTTTGATTTCAATTCTGTTTTAATCGATTAATTATCCCAAACCCTATCAACCCTTCCTCATTTTGCAGCCGACACGGCGTAACAATCCCACTCGAATTGCTCCAACTACTGGCTTCCCTCAAAGACTACAACAAAGCTTACAAAGAGTTGTACTGGCGATCGCTCAAGGACGAGAGACTCATCCCGTTTTTGGCGTATGCGATCAGCTACGGTGATGCTTCGACTGTCTTTGATGCCCTCACTTTGTTCACCCATTGCACACAGCTCCAGGACTTTCGGACCAAACTGTAAGTATGCACTTTTTTCTTGCTAATTTTTTCGTGAAACAAAACTGTTCATGACTCGTACTTGATTTACGTGTTTTGAAAGGATGAACTGATTGATTATGTGTAGAACAGGCTTGAAAGTCTGGAAAAGTGGTTTTAAAATTTGTGGATTCTGAACGCAATTTGACTTTTTGAAGTTTGAATCTTTAAAACTGTCACCATGTAATTACAATTTCTATGTGGATATCTAGCATTGAATCGCTTGTAACAACAAAGGGTCCGAAAACGCAAAAAAGGTCAAATTGCGTCCAGAATCAACCAACTTTGAAGTCACTTTTTTCGATTTTCATGTCTATTCTGCCAAATCTATCGCCAATTTTTAAACTGGTAACTACAAATTCCAAACCACTGTACTATCTTCTCATTTCCATGCCAAGTTGATCTTTACCCCGTTGACCAATGTCATTTATCACTTTCAGACTATCGGACCTCATCGCGTCGTGTGCGTTGACCAAGTCGCGACACGCAGCAGCAGCTTCGGGGTCGGAACCAAAATCGGCGAACGCGTCACTAGATAACGGCGACGGCATATCGCTGTCATCATCTCAAGGGTCAAACGGCCTCAGCGCCATCGAGGTCGATCGCTTCTTGGACAAACTGCGCAGCAATCTTGATGTATGTTTGCGCTCTTTTGCGTCGTCGCTTTGACCCGACTTTCTTATCGGCAATCTCGACGACTCGACTTCTTCTATACACATACCTTTACAGCACCATGAACCGAAACTATCGCAAATTGTGCAAATTTTCGAGAAGAAGATCGCTCATATGACGGAAAGGCAACGATTCCTGGAGAATACAATCAAGGAAAAGGAAGCAGCTTTATCAGAAGCACATCGACAGGCATCGACGCGAACGAACAATGTCGATACGTGTGAGATGGCAAAGTTTCGAAGCATTTTGGCGTCATTGGAGACGAAACAGGCCGAAATCGAGACGGAAAAACTGGCCCTGCAATCGGAGAAAGAATTGTTGGCGCGCGAATTGGCGAAGCAGTCCCTTTCATTCGAAAATTTGAAAACGCTCTTCGATACGTCGCGAAAAACGGTCGAATCCCTCCAAAATGATAAGGCCGTCCTGATGGATGAGAATCAGAAGGAGCGCGAAGTCCAACAAACGCTCCGAGACAAGTTTAAGGAGATGACCAACAAGTTTGACCAGTAGGTTTTGACTTTTATTGCATTTTTGAAAGAGAAAGACGAGAAAAGAGAGAAAGGGTTTCGAAAAACGTGGGAATCCAGTTTGACAATGATGATGCGAGGGCCTTTTCAGGGCGACGAATGCAGTGTTCGAGAAGGACAGGGAACTCGTCGAGATGATCGAGCGCCATGAGCAACTGAAACGCGAGCACGAGGCCGAAAAGAAACGGAATGCGGAGCATGAGGCCGAAAACGCACGACTTCGAAGCGAGAATGCGACGTTGCTCGCCTTCCGGGAGCGAATGACGAAGATGATCAATGGCGAGCTGTGAATCAGCTGGCACAGTGCCAACAGAGCTTTCATTTTGTGATTTTTGTTTTAAACTGATAATGTTGCATCGTGAAGTCAAAAAATTTGTTTGTATTGTTTATTTATATTTTCATAAAGAATTATCACTAATAAGATCAAAGTGCAAGTCGCGAATCTCCTCGCTGACATCGTACAATGTGTGTTCCTCGGGCTTGCATTTACACCCGCATTTTGCGTGTCCCCGAGCATTGGCGCCTCGGGGCGTCGGACTCTTTCGGCGGTGATGATTTTGTTGTTCGCTGGCGACGTTCTCGTCTTCCGATTCGAACTGCAGCACCGGGAGGGGTGAAAAGTCGTCATAACCCCTCGGCGTCGACGCCTTGGGTGATAAGAGCTGGACGCAGTCACTGGCACTGCAATTTGTTTCATTTTTATTGCATTGCACATATATACACTTTTTGGGAGGGCGCCCTTCCTTGGATGGCTAGTTTCATTCATTCAGTTTTAGGCAGGGCGCTGCTGCGGAGCAATAGTGCATTTCCCCTTTTCGTGTTGTTGTGCTGTGGACTGCCCACAACCAACAACCCTCGTTCGTTGCTTGCTTTTAGTCGTCGGCGGCGTCGTCATTCGTGCAGTTCGGACGACGACGACGACACATCCGCAAGAGGCTCGCTTGCTGGTGGGGCTTGCTTTTAGACGGTTGGCGGGGGAAAGCGAACACAGTTGCAGGGATATATTTTGGTTGTTTTCGCATTCTTCCCCCCAGTCCAGTCGCCATCGCCGACGGCGGTGGGGCGATGTCCCCTTCCTCGCTCGCTCTTCTTCTTCCCCCCACCAGCCAACTATAACGACGAGCGAGCCGCGACTCTCACTCCTCCCCCGCCGAGTCGCGGTCAGCGGGCGCGGGGCAGCAGACGCGCCCCTCTAAGCCGATCGTTAATCCAAGGGGCCGAAACGAAAACGCGCGCGCGCAAAACACCGCCTGCTGCACGCGCTCGCTCGCTTGTCTCGTACGCACCGTCCCCATGTTGTGCACGCAAGGGGCGGAGCTCCGCCTTCGAACGAGCGCGCTCCCGTCGCGATTGCCTTGAAGTGCCGTCTGCCTGGCCGGCCCCGCGCGCGTCGTGCTTGGTCACTTGATCAGTCTGTCCCAATTTTCGTCTCCTCGCTGCGGTTTTTCGCCAGCGCTCTCGCTCGGGTCCTGCGCCCGTCCGCTTCCCTATTTATTTTCCAGTCGCGGTGCTGTGCGGTGCTGCCGCGCGTTTTGCGTTCTCTTTCGTCCTTGCTCGGTCTATTGATCATGGCGGTGGTCTAAGGGTGTAGTGTATTTAAAGATATATACCCGTAGTGCCATCACCACGATAAATACCGTGACAAAATCATGAAAAAAACGAACCCAATTCGCCGGTCACGTATAGAGCGACTTTTTTGTGACGTTTTGGTCGAAATTGGCTCGATCCCCGGAATAACAAGGTTGAAAATTTCGACTTTTCCCGATTCTTCATCATCGTCCGCTTGGGTCGGTTCGATGACCGGCGTTCGCGAAGGATTGGCCCGTGTTCTTTGGGACTTGGCGGGAGTTTTAGGCCTCTCGGCTGGGGGAGTTCTTGACCGCTGGCTCGCGGCCTTTTGCTTTCTTGCTTCTCTTTGCGTTGGGGTCGCCACGTCAGCCGATAGTTTTCTCCTCGACGTGGGATTGGAACTTCGTACAACGGAAGCTGCTATCATCGGTTTGCCGAATAACTTCGCCGACGCCGTATAATCGTTCGAAACCGGTGATTGCCCCTTTCTAGATGTGCCCGTTGCTGCGAAGACCTTCATCGTTTTCTGCAATGCTACGAAGGAGGGATGATGACAACTGTGCTGCGCGCGGGACGGGCAGTAGGGCGAGTGGTCGTCGTGTTCGTAGATGCGGAAATCGATGAGCCGAGCGAACACTGCGCCCACGGCCCCCTCTTACCTCTGTTGGTGTGTTAGTAGTGCGGGGCGCCATCGCCGACGGCGGGGTGCCGCTGCGCAGTCGGTTTGCAGCTGCCGCCGACGGCGTTGATGTCCTTCGCGGCGCAATCGAGGTCGGCCCCTCGTGCACACTGTCAGGCAGCTTTGGCTGCGTCTCCAGATCGAATCGCATATCCTCCTCGGCCGGGGTTGGCGCTGGCGGCAATGGTTTCTCCGACTGCTTAGTGGGCGCAAGCGCAGTTCTTGCGCCGCCGCCGACGGCAGCGACCGGGTTTTCTGTGTTTTGTGGCGGGGGAGGTGGCATCACTCGTGGTTGTTGTACGACTTCCTTCGCTGGCAGCGGCGGCCTTGGTTGCCCTCCCTTTTGACCGACTTCCGATTCGGGCTCAGCTTCTAGAACGACGAAAAGTAAGGCTTATATGCACTTTAGCCGATGATGGCCGCCGCCGGCCGTAGTGAAAGCCCAGAGAAGGAAAGCAAAAGCAATGAAAGTAATGAAAATGAACCAAACCTGCAGTCTTCGAAGATTCCTGTCCCCCGGAAGAAGAGGATTTTCGAGCCACAGCCACCACGCCCGCGGCAGACCCCGACGACGACGGCCCAGCTCGCGCAGAAGCCGGGGGTCGAGGCGTCGCAAAAGTACGAGCAACTTGCTTGCGAGACGTACATCCACCCATTGGCCCTGTGGCTATAGCGGAATTGGCTGTTTTGAAGCTATCAGAGATCGAGGGACATTTGCATGGGATCATTGGGTCCTGTTAGGGAGATCGAATTTGGGACAAAGAGACGGAAAAAAGTTATGAAAGATTTGCATCGAAAGTGTTCAAAACTCAATTTGCATCGTGCCAACCAAACTCAAAAAGCCTTTTTCTTTTTCAAATCACTTTCATTTCGACAGAGTGATTACACGACAGATCAGTAAAGCCTCTCTCGCTCTCTATCGAGTTTTGTCTTTTTTGTGCCTTATTTGATTTGAACTCTTTTTGAAGGAGGATGTCGTCCACCAACGACAATGATATCGTTGCCCGGTTTTTGCAAACAGCTCGCAAATATATAAAAACGTTGCCGGACTCGATACTCGCCTTGGCCGAGGACGTCAAGCCTGAGGTTGCTGAGATTACTGTGGGCATGGGTGGTGATACGGGTGGCTCAGAGCCAAAAGAGGCATCGCCTGAGGCTATGGAGACACAAAATCGGGCTGGGGCTGGTCTAGTTGTGCCGAAAATCGAACCTATCGATACTGATGAGGCTGATGATGACAATGGCGACCTGGAAGATGGTGAAATTGCCGATTCTGATGATGAACGCAGCGCACCCGCCGGAGGCAATGCCGGCGGCACCGCCAGGGGCAATGGTGGTCCGAGTTCGGTTCCGCAGTGTGAGGATTGTTTATAATTAGACTTTTTTGAAACTGTTTTCTTATTCTATCTTTGTTTGATCACATTAGCTCATCCCAATTGTCATCATTTTCACCCCCGTCATCCCACTTTTCAGGCCCCCCACAACCACCCTCCAACAATAGCCCCAAACGCCGTCTCTGTCGCTATTTCCGGGAAGGCTTCTGCCGCAACGGGATCAACTGCAAGTTCCTCCACTCCGCCGTTGATAGCGGCGCCATCCCTGAGCTTTGTCGAGCCTATGCCTTCGGAAAGTGCCCTCAGCCGAACACTTGCAAACGGCTCCACGGCGAATATCCTTGCTTAGCCTTCCACCGCGGAAAATGTGAAACCCCTCGTTGTCGGTTTTCCCATCACCCTCCAGATGACTATACCTTGAATATCATCGAGAAAGTAAGCCTTTCCCCTTGAAATTTCAGCTGAATTCATCCCCAAATTCCAGCAAAGTCATCAAAATCACCCTTACAAACCCTTTCGCAAAGTACTGCTCCCCACGCCGCCGCCGGCCGTCCCATCCCGCTCCTCCGGGTCCAATTCGAACTTCACGCCATTGCCGTTGGTCCAGGCTACTCGGAGATGGACGGAAGATCCGCTAATACCGCAAATCATGTCCCTGGTAAGTTTTCTGTTTTCCCACATTTGTCATCAAGTTTTTCGTTCAATGGACGCCACACGGCGCTGCACGAGCAAGCCAGTTTTTGCGCGCCCGATTTTTATTACAGACAAGTGACTGTCTGTGCGTGCGCGTGTGTCCGTAAGCGGCAGTCAGGTGGCTCGAGTTTTCGGCTCTGGAACGGCTATTGTTAAAATTAAAACTATTTTGAAAATTTCCGACATTTTTATTAATTTTTTCAGCCATCCAAAAGCGATGCCCAGAAGAAGCCCCTCACGGTCAAGGAGATCAACACGATGATCAAGATTTTGGCGGATGAGTCGTGTCCGGACGATTACTTTGATAGTGTAATTGAGGGTTGGTTTTTATATATTTTTTTCGCGTTTTTCGTTTTTAAACTGTCCCATCTCTGCAGAATACTGGCCAAAACCATCCCCCTATCATCGACATGCCTCCAGTCACCAACATCAGAGCGATTCCTGGGTTGATTCTCAGCATTCCAGCCCGGAAGTTGATGTTCTCGACTGTCCTCCGAACAGAAAGTGCCGCCGAGCCGCAGAGCACCGTCGATCGGCTCCGTACCCGAAGAAGGTCCTGATCGAACCCAAAAAGGAGCCGATGTCCCCTCCAGTACCGCTTCTGCCGTCCCATCCGGTCCAGCCCTTCAACGTACTCAATCCCAATGCGTTTGCTTTCGGTCCTCCGCCGCCGCTGCCATTGGCCGTGACCGAAAACGATCGCCAAGTCCTGGATCGACTGGCGGCCCAGCAGATAGTAATGTCGCAAGGCGTCTCGGAGAACCGTGTTCGGTATGAAAGTTGTGACAAGCCGGTTTTGTCGCCGTGGACAACGTTAGTTTATTTTACTTTACAAAGTTTTAAATCAAGAAAAAACTGAAAGTGTTTCCAGGCCTCCACCCCCATTACTCTGTCACGAACTTCCCGCATTCGACCCGCGTCGACCCCCGCCACCGCTTCCGCTCAATATGTTGTATTCGACGTATCGTAGTTGATTTAATTTGTTGATTTAATTTTGTTGTATTTGCCTGAAACGGGTAGTTTTAGGTTTGGCGGTTACGGTATTTCCTTTGTTTCGGGTGGTTTTGTTGAGATTTTTTGTGTTTTTGTTAAGTTTTTAATGAATTTTGGTTTTTAAACTGACCTTATTCTCATCATGTCGCTTACCATCTCGACCCTTGACTATGACCAGAAGCGTGCGTCGGAGTCGTCCGTCCACTGCCCCCAGAAGCCGATGCCAGTGAAAGATCATCTCCCGCATCAGAATCCACTCCAGATACTTGCGACCGCGTTTCCAGAGTGGCCAGCGACGCCACTTCGTCACTGTCATCATCGCTGATGGCCGACGCCTTCTTGACTGCACCCTTTCCATGGCCATGGATGCTGCTGACCCCAGAAGCCGATGAAAGCGACCTCTCAGTGCATTCTGAATCGGATCGGCTTAATTTGATGGCTCTTCGACGGGCACTGTCTTCTGCATCGTCGAGTGTGCTGAGCGACTTCTGATCACTGTCGTCATCGTCGGAGGATGGGTATTGGTCATGTGTGCCGGAAACGAGAATCTGCGGTGGCGGACGCAACGGTGTCGATGGTTGCCTCATCGGTGGAGGCTGTGGTGCCGGCACTGTTGCGCCTGTTTCAGATTCTTCAGCTATGGTTTCCAGACTGCCTGTGAGGTGGATGTGATGCTCGGCGATGGTTGACGATTGCCAGTTGAGGGTGTCATCGTCGAAGATGGATGTTGTGGGCTCTGTCGGGGGTGTCACCGGCAAGTCATAGGTGTTACTGTAGGTCGTCAATGGTGGTGAATGATGACTGTAATTGAAACTGTTGGTTGCTACACCGCCGTGGGATACATTTTCTTCGTCTCTAGCGGTGGTATAAGTTCCAAGAATGTAGGCTTCGTTCCGATGCGACGCCGATCCATTGTAGTCCGAAAACTGGTCCACTGTAGTAACTGGTGGTAAGATCGGAACTACAGTAGTCCTCACTTCCTCCCCCTCTTCCACGATCCTCCATTCCTCTTCTTCGTCCTCAGAAGAACTATCTGTTGGCAAAACTGTTTCGTTCGCTTCGTTTACACCGGATTCAGCCACAATATCACGCACTTTCGTGCTCCACGGATCGCCTTCATCAACTGACGAAAAACTAAACGAGCTATCTCTTATTAGTGCATCGCCAACTTCGAGAGTTCCTGTTTTTGTCCGTTCGATCACAGTTTCGGAAGACATCTGGCCTTCAGTTTCATTTTTTGTTAAAACTGACTCTGGTTCTGGCCTCGGTTCAACAACATACGCCTCATCAACCACCCGCCATTCCTCTTCCGTCGAAACAGACGACTTCCGTGTCGGAGCTGGCTGTTCAACATTGCTGAAGTCAAAAGACACTCGTTTTGAAGTTGTATTCGGTGCTTCTTCGTCGACTTTGTTGGTTAAAACTGAGCGGCGTTCCGGATCTACGCTCGAATCAACAGCACGAACAGCTTCCTGTTGTAAGCCATCTGTATGGTCATCTTGGATGAGGTGGTTCCAATTTTCAGTCGTTTTCGACTGCCATTTCCAAGTTGAAACTGGATCGGCTGCGATAGTTTTAACTTCCAATGTCGTATCAAAATCATCAACAGTATACGGTCGATGGATCAATTCCGGAGACCTTGTCAGTTTTGCCTGACTTGGCGATTGTACCTCTACGGAAGGTGTTTTTGGGTGATAAACTGGAGTCTCGATGTGACCGGAACTAATGTTATCGAAAACACTTGAAGATTGCTCAACATGGAAATGACCATCTGAATGATCATCATAGTCAGTTTTCGTCACTGTTGTCAATAGCGTTGAATCATGGTACTGCGGTTCGGTCAAACTTGCCGATGATAATGGGTTTCTAAAACTGTTGTGTTGTTTGAATACTTGAAAACTGTCCACAAAACCCACCCTTCCCCAACCCTCGCAACCGCCGGCGAAGTCGGAGCCGTCGAAAACGCATCGTCACTCTGGGAGTTCCTCGACGGCCTCGCTTCTGGCAACAGTGCCGTTGCTGTGACGACTTTTGTGAGGTCCTTTTTCAACTGGGCCATCTCTTCGTCAAATTTGTGATCATCGAAGCGTAATTTTGCAATCTCATCATCGTCGATTTCGTCAAAATCAGACGAAGATGTGACCACAGTCGTATTGGATTCCACTTCTGAGCGACTGTCTTCATCTTCGTCTTCGCCAGAATTCTGAAGCGTCGCCAACGACCTCTGATCGTCGTCCTCAGAGGTTTCCCCTGCCGTCGCTAATGAAACGTCATCGTCAGGGGTGCCCGAAGTCGTGATATCGGTGCCGTTGCCATCTTCGTCCTCATCTTCGACAGAGTATTCTTCATCTTCGACTGAATTCGACTCGGAGCGGGTGTTTCTCATGCTGGCACGGCCCTGTGTCCAGAAGCTGACCGTATCGTTTAGGGATTTCCGGCTGTGGACGCTTTCTCTGGTTAAATTAAACTGGTCATCGGGGTCGTTACCATCATGTCGCACTTGTCTCGGAGTCCGGCTGAATCCGACTACACCGGGTGGACTGTCATCAGAAACTGGGCTTGGTATCTGCTTCTCATCATCACTGACTGGTGCAATCGGTCGATCAATATCAACACTGTAGCCATACTCCTGCAATGCCTCTGGCGAAAGGTCATACGATCTTGTTTCCAGCGTTGTAGCACGGTCACGATTTCCAAAGTCATCAACTTCTAAGTTTTGATTAGCTTCAAACTTCCGCGACACCAAGGGTGAAGCCACCCCAGAAGCATCGGTCGCTTTTCGGATGACTTCCCGAACGACATCACTGTCGAAAGTTTTGTATTCGTCGTAGAGATGGCTGTAGTTGGCACTTCCAGGGGTGCTTATATCCAAATATTGCGGGCGACGGGGTAAACGGGTGGCCTGTAAATGTGATTTTTAACAATAAACTGGATGCAACTTAATAAGATCCGTACATTTTCCTCGTCCGAATCAGAAACATACTGCATCTGCTCCCACTTCGGTATATCCAAGTTTTTCGGTGGCCTTGGTGGTGTCTTTGCCGGAAGTGGCTCGGAAGGTTTATAAAAGGGGATTTCTGCTAAACTGGGGGGCATTGATTCTGCGGTACTATCGCTGAATTCTCGGTCCTTCGACAAAACTTCCGATGTTTCAAGGCCATTAGTCAACGCTCGAACCCGTCCAGGAGGATGGTCATCGACGTCGCCATCATAGTAGTAGTCATCTGGAGCGTCGGCATCCGGGATTGTGGAATCAAGGGAGGGTGGACCGGCGGGGAATTCGATCTAAAAGGTTTTAGGTTATATAAACTGAGAAGAATGTTGGATGATCACCTGCGGACTGATATGTGCCATAATATACGGTTCATCGCCAGAAATTCGCTGATCCTGAAGCGCTGAACTGAATTTCGCAAACTTTGCGGCTGTATTTGGTGTAAGAGCACCATTTCCTGGCCGTGGCGGTAGGGCTAGGCTGGGAAGTTGGTGTTCTTCGTCAGTTGGGGCACTGGCGATTCTTCTTAGGTATGCCAGAATCCGACGGGTAAGAAATATGAAATAAATGTCGGTTAGGATGGAGATTATTTGGGCTACGGCGAAGAGTATTAGTAAGGCCGTTGTTGTGCCTGTAATTTTTTTTATAAAAACTGAAACCAAAAATAGTAGTTGGGAGATTACCATGTTTCCAACCCTGCCTCGCCACTGCATCCGCGACATACCCTCTCAATGCGCCCCAAGTCATCGACGCACTCACAATCAGATAGATTAGATACCCGAAATCCAATATTAGCAATGTAAACTGAAAACGAGGCGTTATGCTGTAAAAAGATACAGTAACCCACCATAGTCACCAACAACCCAACATAGAACCTCCTCGATTTCAATTTCCACCCAATCAATACCAAAATAAGAATAACAATCGGCACAGCAGCCACGAAAACCATCCAATTAAGCCCAATCGCGAACCAAAAAGCTAGCCAGGCAATGTTCCACAAGACCCGTAAGCACCAGCCCCAAACTAGGGCCACCATGACATTTCCCCGCCAACAACACAGAATCCGAGCATCTTCGGCGGCAATTGGACTGCCGAAACCCATCACTTCCGACTGCGCTCTTGCAGGATGCTTGAAGTATAGAGTTGAATCACCCGCAAATCAATTCACTTCACTCCAAAAGTACCGCCAACGCTTCGAAAAGTACTACATAGAGCGTCACCCTCAACTCCGATTACGCGTGAGCAAGCGTTTTTAGCCGGGTGTTACCCCCTGATAAGAAAGTGCTCCATGTCTTGTTGAATTTTTCATTTTTTGTCGTTGTCTGTCCTCGGTATGCATGCTGTTTGTTATAACATAAGCATTCGATGAAATGATGGCCATGGCCAAGGCTGATGGCTAGTGACGATTTTTTTGTTTGCAGATTGCACGGACGGGGAAGAGGAATGTTAATTGGCACACCTTTGGAGGGACAAGAGTGGATGTGGTATTAACCTTGGACTTATAGTCTACTGGCTTATGATATAGGGTATTTTAAGGGTTATGAGTAGACTAAAAGCAGGAAGTCAATGGCTTCCGGAGGGTTATTGGATTTTATTTTTCACATCATTTGCATTTATGGTTTAGAAAACTGGTACTCTTGAACAGTGAAGTTTGAAATCTAAAGGTTAATGCCAAAATTGTCAATTGTAAACAAAAACAAAACTGTCAATTCAATTCGCACACCTACTATTTCTGAACAAGAAAAGTACGTTCGCACAGTGCAACAAACGAAAAAGAACCATTCGCACAAAAATTTCAACGAACGTAATGCCCTCATTCGCACTTCTTTGTTTTCCTTTTCATTTAATTTTTTTGTTGTTTGATGTTTATTCCGAGACATTCACAACCCCCTCATTTCACCCAACAGTCATACGGCTTTTCTTCATCAAATAACAATGAACTGTCTTTATTTTTGCCATAACTGGCTATTGTCTGCGTCGCATGCAAAAGATTCCACACGTAATCCCGTGACATTCGTATCCGACTTTCCGTGGGACTCCATTATCCCTTTTCTGTTCTAGACTACAATTGTGAAACCCTGCAAGTGTTCTTTAAAAAATTTGCTTCTGCGCAGCGCAAGCCATTTGGCCACCGGCAATTCCGACTCCGGAGAGAGGTTTTGATTTTTTGTGTTTCCGTGTGGCTGCCATGGCATATAGATGTGTTTTGATAGATTTTTTCTTAACAACAGAAATGTTATTTATATGTATAATAGTTCCGGGGTAGATTAGAGTACGTGGTTATTGGGGGTTTGATGGTTTTTGACTGGAACTGTTTTTTAAACTGAGTTTTTGTTGACGCTTCTTGTAAATACGGTATTTCGACATTTAAAAACTGCCTACGATGGAAAAATTTGCGCTCAGAATAATAAAGCAAGTTGTAAAACACACTTTTTGTTACCAAAGGTTACGCCAAACTTCCGCCTACCTTTAAAAATATTCCCATAGCAGCTGTTTTTTGCATTTTTCACTCACTTTTCCTTTTTACTCTTTGCAACCGCCACGTAAACCACTTTCTTACCTAATAAAGTCCCCAAACCAAAAAGCCATAACTTTCCCCTCTCATGAACTTACAAGCATTATTCGATTTGTCTGCATTTGCAAGAACGCCTCCCCTCCCCACCATTTTCACGTATTTGGTTCATGTTTCCGGAAGTTTGTGGCTTCCGCCAAACCGGATGTCTCGCAATTCTACCATATGCATATCCACCTGCTCACGTCATGTCTTATCCATCTCCAAGGGAAGTCAATCTGTTGCAATTTCTTGCCCCCACCATTGCCATGACACTTGTTTTTTATGGATGGCGCCCAGCCCCAGGAATTCCATCATCGTTGCCCCTGTAATAATAAAAAGCCATAAGTAGTCCAAAAGATGGCACCACATTCATATCCTGGCATAACATTATAATTCTTTTCCTACTTTTAACAATATTTTTGCCTCTTCTCATTAATCTCTGATGAACCGCAAAGAGGGCTCTAGGGCGCAGCTGTAAGTCCAGTGATAGCTCCCATTATCCTGGCCGTCGTTTCTTCTGGATATACCCGTCTTAACTTCCTTCCGAAATGGAGGGCAAAAACACAGAAAGCAGGAAAGGATGCCTTCAGTTTAGTCGGATGAGTCAATGGGCCGTGCCTTCAGGGGGACATCATGCCATGGCATAGTGAATGGTGGGAGGTGTAATGCGTAAAACATGGCTGTTTGTTAATAGAGTTAGGAAAAACTGGCTTAGCTTCAATGTTGACCTTTGATCGTTGTTTTTGGTCAGATGGGTACATCATAAAACTGGGAATTCAATATAGTTTTGATCTATTTAGCCACCAAAACATGTTTTTCCAACTTTTTAAATATAAATTTTGCCCTTTAAGTTATAAAAAACCACTCCCTAATCATGTCTATCATAATCCAACCCAAAAACATAAGGACAAGCCTTTTGTTTTTTTGTTCTTTAAATAAATTACTAAAAAAGACTTCCCTCTGGTAATACAATTAACTTTTCAAAGAACCTTTCATTCTTTTTTCATTCATGTGAATATTTTTCCTTACAACTTGTTGACTGGCATTTGTAGGTTTTCGAATTCTACACGGCATTCCTTTGCTGTTTTTTTTTAATTTAATTGAGTCCATGTCATTTTTGTATAAAAACTGAAAAACTCACGTCATAGTTTCATCGCGCATAACTTCATTTTGTATGCATAATAATTAAATTTATATACATTACCCATAAGATCACCTTTTGAACTGTTTATATCCCTTAATGGATCGACATTCACTTATGTAATTGCTTATGTTACAATTTTTCGGACCTACATAAATGTGGTCAAAAAGCCACTACTAAAAGTAAGTTAACTGACTCACAGCTGTAAAATTTGGTCCTTTAAATTCGGCTCAAATTACTTTAAAAAACGACCTGATTCAAGGGCAAAGTGAATCCTACCGTTCCACTCTCACGCTTATAGCTTTTTATCACTATCTGTTTTTTTCTCATGCATTTCATATCTTAAAAAAACAGTTGTTGTTTTTATCTTTCCCACGCATACCCAGAACATGGGATTATCCCAAAAGCTCATGATAAAAGCCTTGTCATTGTTCTTATTTTTGGGTGTTTACTTGCCATTTGCTGCGTCACCGTCACCATTATGGTCAGCCAAAAACTTTCTTTTTTTAAACTGAATTTTTTTCAAAGCGATTTACAACCTCCGAGCCACCATAAATCACCACCCAATCAGCCCCATATCAAAGCCGCTTTGATTAACTTTGAGCAACCAATAATCTTAATGCATATTTTACCTAAGTATGGATAAATTTAAAGAATTTCATGTCTTCATTCCGACTATGATACCATTTCACCGGCTCTGTGATTTATAAACTTATAATTAGAATGCCGGAATTTGGCATTGCACTTTCTTAATTAATTTTGTAATTTTGTATGATATTGTTATAAAAGCTGCCTCATAATGTAAGAGTTTGCCATTGCGTGTTTGCAACTTTTCAAGGTGGGTGTCTCTGTACATTGCGCCGCCCCAATCTTATAAGACGGTTATGATGTGTGCATTTTGTACTGTGCTGTTTAGTGGGGCCTTAGTACAGTAGCATGTGGACAACAAACCCGATTACGCGAAAGTTTTTGTGACCTTCATTGAATTTTGACGTTATTTGATGTCATAAGTCTTATCTATTTTGGTTTTTTTTTGTTTTTAGTTTGAGGTTTTATAAACTGCCGTGCGTTGTCTTCGGATGTTTTTTGTTTTTTACGTGTCTTTTTTGACCTTTTTTTACAATTCCAGCAAACCACCTCGCTCCTATCCCCCAGAATGCCGTTAGCCCCAATCTTCCGGTATCAGTGGCTCGATAGTGATGCATCAGAAACAGGCTTCCCTTTCCGAAGCCTCCATCGTGAAAATGCTGTTTCATCAATCCATCCCAGCAGCCCATCAGATCTGAGTGGACCAGCACTCTTTGGCAGTCATTATCAACAGTTTTGGTTCGTCTTTATCGCAGTTGCCGCGAGCGCTTTTGCAGTTTTGGTGTTAGCTGTGGCTTATATGAGGCGATCTGCATTCATAGCGTTGACGGAGGTCGACACTGAAGATGGGAGAATGCTCGTAGAGAAGGGTTTCCCATTTGGATTGTTTAATGATCAAAGTGGGCTCAAACTTCAATTAAACACGAAACCAGTTCAACCGCCAATCAGCTTGAAAGCCAAACTTGTGCATGCTGCGCCATGGAAAACTGTAACTGCTTTCTTTTCACGCAGTTGGGCGAAATAATAAGTCAATTTCAGAGCAATAAAGTCTTCAACATGTTGAAACCCAAAAACGTCGACGAATACCGTGGACGGTTAAATTTCGCCCTCAACTATGATAAAGAGTCAGCCACATTGTTTGTCAACATTTTAGAGGCGATGGAGTTGCCTGTTAGGGACTTTACTGGTATGTAGCACGAACAGGGTTTCATAGATTGTCAAAACTGTACCCATGATTTTGCTAGTTTATGTAAAATTTAACTTTTTCCAGGTTCCTCAGATCCCTACGTCTGTGTGTTCTTCCTCGAAGTACCAGATGACGTGAAATGTACCAAAGTACACAGTCGCAATCTCAATCCAAAGTTTAATCAAGTGCTTGTTTTTCCGGGTGGGTTTTTTGCACTTTACTTTTAGTTTTTTAAACTGCAATGATTCAAGTAATTTCTATCTAGTTCCCACTGCACTTTTTACACAACTATCAAAGTTGGGATTTTTCTATTTTTAAAACTGTTGGAGGCCACTAGTCGAATTTAGTTCCAATTGTTTGGGCAAAAACAATGATATTGGTTTAAAACAGCTCTTTTGAGGCTTGCATCCGACGGAAGTCAACATCCGTGGATGTGTTGCTTTTGTTTGTCAAAACTGTTCATGGTGTATGCCAAAGTAAAAAAAACTACTTGTAAAATTCGATTTCTTCTTTTAGAAGCATGTTTCCTGTCTGTCTAGATTGCTTATTTTTTAATTATCAAGTAAACTGCCAATTGTTCAATATGAATACGAGGTAGACAAAAATGTTACCCAAAATATAAAAATCCACGTCACAAAATCCTCCACCAAAGGGCATCCTCTTTCAACGCCATCCCAAAAATCCTTCTCGACAGTGTAGACTGTAGAAAAAGCCGATCAACAGCCCAGCCATCCTCAACCAAATGCATCAAATTCAACCATCCATCCATGGCTAAAAGTCATGCCATACTACTTGTTGCTGTTGTCTCCATCGACATCTGTGCTCTCGTTGTCGTCGTCAAAAAACACGACAGACCGCTTCATGCAACAATAAAAAATTTCATTTCCTTCAACCTCGAAAGGCAAGCCGGCTTTCGTCGCGGTGGTCCTGATTGCCATCCCCTCAGGGCAGCCGAGCCGTATCAGTCCAAGCTTGTGTCAATGCCGAAGCTTGTTCTCCTCCCCTCGAAGTGCCAATGAGACAACCCAAGACAGTGCTGGAATGCCATGCTACAAGTGATGTCTGTCCTTTGTGGACATCCATGGATGGCCAAAGTCCGTCAAGTCAGCGGCTTCGCAATGTCATCCTGTCAATTTGGGCATTGGCATCGAGCCAGGGGAAAGTTTAGTTAGACTTCTAGAGTGTTGAAATTAAAGTTTTTCCGGTTTGAACTGGCTTTATGTTAGTCGGGCTTAATTTGACAATTTCAACCCCTCTTAAGCTTTAGAGCTCCAGGGAAGGCTACAATAGCAAATAAAAGCCATCCGACATCGGAATTCCTTTTGTTTTCGAGCCCATTGCTTTGTTAAGCATGCATTTTGTCGCGAGATAAAAGCCATCGTAGCTTGACTGACATGCTTGACCCCTCAAAAGTGAGCCCTTTGATGAATTAAAAACACCGATGTTGCGTGTCGATGGACGGATGGATAGCTTTATGTAGCGTAATACGTGTTTGTGTTTAAACTGTACACTTAAACCAGTGGAATTTTGCTTAAAATCACCAATTTGACAGTACCCCAAAATGGACCGGTTAGCATCATGTCACTTATCCCACGGCTTCCTCCACGTCCCTGGCCAACGCCGACGACACCCGACCGCTCCAGCATGTCAACATTTACGTGCCGGGGCACGATCTTTATCCTTGGCCGATCGTAGGGGCTTGATTTCGCCCATGAGAACGGATGGGGCGGGGCTTATTTCTCCGGGACATAGTAAGACTTAGATTTTTTTAAACTGCAAATTTATCCTTCATTAACTTTGACAAAATTCTACTCTTAAAAACAAAAACTGTTTTTGTTATATCACTTAATTTCAGGACACTCCCCCAAAAAGCTCCACGACATGACCCTCGTCATGCAGGTCATGGACTACGACCGCTTCACATCGGATGATCCCATCGGCGAGATCTTGCTGCCGATGAGAAGCGTCAAATTTGAGAAGAATCCAGTTTACTGGAAGCATTTACAACGACCCAGTGTTTGTAAAGTAAGTTTATTTTATTGAAACTGAGGCTCTGAATCACCTCGGATTTCGCTGTAGGACAAACTCGGCGAGATCATGATCTCCCTGTGCTACTTCGCCGAAACCAACAAGATGAACGTATCAGTCCTGCGGGCCAAGGACCTCCCATCGAGAGACAAAGTCGGCAGCGCTGATCCCTACGTGAAGATGTGGCTGGTCCAGAAGGGCAACAAGGTCGAAAAGCGCAAGACCAGTGTGAAGCCACAGACGCAGATGCCGATCTACAATGAGGCTTTTAGCTTCACGGTGCCGAGCAAGGATAAATTGGAGACGGAGGTTAATATTGTTTTTTCGGTGGGTTTTTTAAACTGAACCGGTTTGTGCAAGATCAAAAACAAAGCTAATTTTCGTGTCGAGACTATTTTTATAGAAAAAACTGAGCATGTTCATAGCGTAAGGATTTTCCAGGTGATGGACTATGACATGATCTCAACAAACGGCGAAATCGGCCACTGTATCGTCGGCGCGCAAGGCAGTGAATCCAGCACGAAGCAGTGGAAGGAAGCCCTCGCGCACCCGGAGACTCCTATCACGCAGTGGCACAAGCTGTCCTCCCAGTGGTGAGGATCGTCTTTATCAGTGTGTTTTTGTACTTTTTACTTGTTTTTGATGATATATTTGGAAGGGGGAATAAAACTGATGATTGTAGTATCTTGATATGGCAACCTTTATTACCCCACGAATCAGTAAACTCTCCGTCGCCGTTCCTCCACATAATCCCAAACAGTCGTAAAACAGATGAAAGTCCAATGTGCACATATCATTCCATAGGCGATTCCGATAAAATACAGTGCTGGCAAGGCTGGGACATCGTCCTCAAAGAGCTTCCAGGGTGTTCTCGCTTTTGCGTGGGCGATTCGTTCCTCTCGAGACGCGTGGAGTGGTGCTTCGGTGGATTCCTCTTCAGGTTCATCGTCTCCGGCAAGGGAATTACCGACAAATGTACTCCCGAGGAGGACGTCGACTTCATCTATGCCGTTTAAAACTGTGGATGTGCAGTTGGTCGTTTTACAACAGCATATCCGGCCGATACGGTAGCTTCCTTCCCATGATACGGCTCCATATTTACAGTAGAATTGGTCAGAATTTGGTTGATCATCGGGTAGGGGTGAGAATTCTGTGTATATCGACTGGCAGGTTCTAAACTGATGTGAAGGTTTTTTCGTTGCGGGACCAAAATAGAGCAAAAACACAAACCCACAAGCCGAGGCTCAGCGAAAACACCCGAGGAGATACAGGGCGCATTGGCTGGGTGAAGTCGTACTTTGGCACTTTTGAATTCGCAGACTGTTGGAGATCGAACATTACTGGATTTCGAGCGGCATCAGGAAAACAGCCACCCATGAAGGTGGCATTGTCGAAGCGAACGATGGCACAGGATTGAAATGCGCTTAGACACGGGACAAAGACCTATAAACTGAAACTGAAGGCAGCGTCATAAGCAAAGCCAAACCTTAACCAATCCCCGTCCCTCCTCCCAGGCCTCCGAATCCACACAAGAATCCCCTTCTACCCGCTTCTCCATCGCCGCAAATTCATCATTCGAAAAAGGGCCCCCAAACGGGCACCTCAAGTCAACGCCCTGGTACGCCCACGCATCCCCGCACGCGATGGCACATTCGACCGCGATGCCGACAATGACTGCGATCCAGAAGGCCATCATCCGCATACTTGGCCCCTTTTTCGGCGGACATTCCGGTCGAATTCCAACGGCACCAGTTCCCGGCGCCAGTCAGTGACCTTTCTCAAAATAAACTATCTTCTTCCTCAAAATTTCAATAACTTCTCTCACACGCGTAGTTTTTCTTTTTTCATTATTGAATTTTTGAAAATTTGGCGCATGCAAATCACATCCCCCAAAAATCCAAACAGTACAAATTCCCCTCAAAAACTTCGGGTACAACACAAACAAACATGAAAAAATTGACAATTCTTTACCTTTTTTAAAATAACGCTCAAGATCAGCAAAATAAATAACCTTAAAGAGATGTAAAACTTGAAATATATTTAAAGAAACGCAGAACGAGTAACAGCGCGTGAGATGAGAACGAGACCACCAGAGACAGGGTTTGTTTTTGAGGAGAATGATGAGTGTGAGAGAGAAATGAGAGCCAATGCCACACGCAACATCGTGCGCGGACACAACGTAACAAATTTAAATGGAAACTATTACCAAATTGGAAGAATTCATGACAACAGACAAAGAGCAACCTCTATGAGAGATTCGTCAGCGCAAAGGGAAATGATGGAGATGGAAAACAGGAGCGGGAAAAGGTGTAGTTATTGTAAGTTAGTTGGGTGTATACAAGGAAGGCCGAAATTGGATGTATTCTCAATTTTCGACAATGCCGTCGCCTGAGGTCCTCCTACACTGTGGACAAAGCCAGCTACCAGCGGGGGTTGTTGTGATGCCTACGCATTGGAAGTGGAACCAGATGTAGTGACACTGAAATGGCGGCTAGGTACAGCTTGAAAACGTTCGAAGGTTACAGTTTAAAGCGACCTACCATGCTATTACTGCATTCTACCATTTCTCCATACGCGCGATCACCACAGAAGCACCACGGCCGATCGTCTTCCTCTTCGATGAGGCTGGGCGAGGAAGGCTGATTCGGCACCTGATTGTCGCCGTTGGACGCCACGTTGGAACGGAAGCGCATTAACGCTGCCGGTGATGCCGTTGTCATGTTCTGATGTCGTCGCGGGGGCGTCATTCGGACGCCATTGCCCATCGGTGGAGGTGGTGCTGGCGGCCGAGGCTGTTGTTGCTGATTCATCATCTGCTGCTGCTGCTGCTGTTGCGCAAGGGCTCTTCGCTGTTGCAGTTGTTGTTGTTGCTGCTGCTGCTGTGACGGTATCATGTAGTTTTGGGAGGGCGGCGGTGGGGGTGGCATCGACTGTGAATCTTGTCGTTGTCTGCCGATATCCGCGTGATTCCCATACACCGATGACGGCCCCTGTTGTTGTTGTTGCTGCGGCATGCCCATGTTTGACGGCGGACGTGATACAGCTGGCGGCGGCAGGGTCATCGACGACGAAGGTGGACGTGATACAGTCGCCGGCGGGGGCATTGACATGGATGTTGACGGTGGACGTGACACAGAGACAGACAGCCCTGATACAGCCATTGACGACGGCCCCGCTTGGCCAACATTCAACTGGAACGGCCTCTGATTCGGAAGAGGCGGCGGAGGCATGGATTGGAGCGGCGTCCTTGGAGGGCCCATGACTTGATGTGATTGTTGTTGCTGCTGCTGTGGATGATGATGTTGCTGATTCGGTGCCGGAAGTCGATTAAAGTCCTGAGGAAACGAATAACTCGAGCTTGCGACCGGCGGCAATCCCTGCGATGATGAAACGAGCCCAGCCGAAGGGGGTCCGCCCGAATACATGCCCATGCCAGAGGGTCCTGCCAGATTCGGATGACTTCCACTGCCAGTGGGATAGTGAGCTGGTCGACCGAGGCCATGCTTTTCCTTGAACATTTGCTGCGCCTTCGGAGTGAACTTCCTTTGACGACCATGCCGACTTTCCTGACTCGACATGAACGACGGCATGTTCGTGAATCCTGACACACTGGGACTGTCATTGAAGTTGAAGGCGTTCTGACTGCCCGGCATCGGCGACATGTCCATCGGAGAAGCCGTACCACTGTAGGATGGGCTCGGTTGGAAGAAGCTGGTGTCCATCTTGAATTTCGACGTCCTCGGTGACAAGGACCTCGGCGACGGTGATCCAGCGATGGATCCCCGCCTTTCCGTCTTTATTCTAAGCTGTCCTTGCCGTTTCACACTGCTTGTCGTCGACGATCGTGCCCTGATCGGGGCATCTTCATCCCTGAATGAGTCCTGGATGTACTGATACGTGTGCACGATGTTCTGCCGATGCCCATTCAACTTCGTATCCTTGAAGCAATCAGCTACCGGTTCGGTCGACGGTCCCGGCGTTTCCGCGGCTGCCGATTCAGCGGGTGTGAGGGATTCGACCGGCGGCAGGCTCAGTAGTTGATCGAAGATGGGGAACTCGTCCCGGACGCTGTTCAGTCGCCGGAGACTGGATTTGATCCGTTCCGATCGTTCTGGAAAGTGTTTTATTACAATAAAACTGACGGAAAAGAGATAAAACTCACTCTTATCAGTCTCCGCCGACGTCCCTGGCGTCTCGCAATCCGCTTCACAGCTGAATTCACGCAAATAGCCATACAATCTCGACAGATAGAAGTCCACTGTGATGATCAAACTTCTAGCAACATCGCGCTTCTGCGTCGCCAATGATACGAGGGCATCCGTGACACTGTTGACCACTTCTGCGTTGGCTTTGAGTTCCCTGCATGACAAGATGCCGGATTTGGCATTTACCTCTTCGGCCGCTCGCAGGAGCGCGTCTTTCATCACTGTAAGGAATTACCGTAGTCCAGACCCTCAAAATGTCAAAAAAACTTACCAGTATACTGCCGTTCAAGCTTTTGCAACGAAATACAGTGATTTTTAACCTCCGGAATAAGCTTCTCGTAGACTGAAACACAATTTGTAACTCTAAAATCAAAGATATTGTACCGTATAACTTACTGTCCAGACACTCATAGTAATATTGCATTTAACAACATCAACGAGGCCTCCAGCCGAGGAGATGGACGTGTGGGCTCAGGCGAAGCTGAAAGTGGACAAAACGTGAACATAAAGCAAACCACAAAGCGATTGATTAAGGTAGCGAAGCCGGGTTGAACAACGGCACAAATCAACGAAACAAGATCAATCATAACATGCGAAAAACGTGTTTTATTTCAAACAATTTATAAGAAATAAAACCACTCTAAAGTACACGGATTTGGGTTGAATCTGTATGGAGGGTTCCACTCTGCCTAAAGGTTGGAATTCGCTTCGAAGGAGTGAAGCAAATTAGTCAAGGGGCTCGAAGGAGTAGTTGACGATGGGGTACTTGCGCGGGTCTTCGAAGGGGAAGGCACGGTAGTAGTCGAGCGAATATTGCTTCGGGAGCTGGAATGGGAGGGTTTGAAAACTGAGGAGTTTGTTAGCAGGGAGAAAGACATACCACAGGGTTCTTCCAGCGGAAACCATTCGGGTTGGGGTCGGAGTAGAAGTACGACACGAGCAACATCGGAATGACGACGCGAAGGATCAGGACGAGGGCACGGACGCTGGAAATAAACTGTATAGAGAGTATTAGAGAGGGGAAACGCCTACTGAGTGAAGTCTTCAGCGTCAAGGCCCGTGGTGGTGAAGCGATCGGGACGGGTACGCATCAGATCCATGGGGACCTGAAAGTTGAAGTTTATAAAAACTGGTGACCGTCAGCTGCTTAATTACACATAAATACAAGCTATAGACCGGTTAGATCCTCAATATAAAGCCAAAACCCACCAATTCACCCCAGTTACGACGATAATACCGATCCGAATAGTTTTCATAGGGATCGCGGACGTCGTAGTTGACCGGACCGGCATCAGGGTAGTCGCCGGCATAAAGACGGACATCGTCCTTATCAATCGGCCTAGAAACCACCTTCTTTTATCAAACCACAGCCTCAAACAAGCTTCAAACACTCACTTGTAGTCCTCCGGACGCAAACCATACTTGATCGCCGAAGCTCGACGTTCCGCTTCGTTTTCCGGATGCGGGCCGGGCTTGTGATCACGAGGGTACCATCCGTCGAACGACAGAGGGCCTCTGGCTGGAAAAAGATTCAATTTAACCCAAAACTGTCAAAATTATACCCCATATAAAAATGACCGCCCCAGGCTAAATGATATTTTTATATATATTTTTCCCCACATACCGACGGCAGAGGTCGTATGGATGGATCGAACCGACACCCGCAACAGGCTGGACATCGTCGGCTAAAAAGGCGTCAGATTCAAAGGACTGGAAGCTCGTAAAAAATGGCAAAAATCGCGGACAACGTTGAGGAATCATCGTTCACGGCGTTCGTTTATCGGGAAAAAGATCACCAAAAAGTCGGTCAATCAGTCCGCTCAATGGCTCAAACGGACCTCCCGGGCCAGGGCTTTCGTTTGAGACACCGCGCGGGGCAAATGGATGGCAGGAAAGTGCCGAAAATTCGATTTGAATTAAATTTAAAACCGCTCGAAACCGCGGTAAAATGGAGTGACGCCCCGGTGTGCTTGGCGAAATGTGTCCAAACGCAGATCCTGGACGCATTTTTCACTGGGCGCTGGGGGGCCGCGGTGGACGCAATGTATGTCCGGCGTGTGCGACGCACAGAGCGCACGATTGTATGTTTTCTGCTGGGACTGGATTGACGGACAAACATTCGCTGCGTCACGACCTGGTCCGCGAGCCGTCCATTGATGAATTTTTGTGATGACTTCGCTCATTTGCATTTTCCAAGGGTGCGAAAAAAACGCGCGCGCGGAAACGACGCCGACGCTCGTGGGCTTTGTGTTGGCTTTACACGAGAAAAAGCATGCACTTTATGGCTGGCTAATAATAACGAGTGTGTAATAGGTACATAACGAAGGGAAGGGGGCAGGAGCTAACACAACAACAGCTAGATTTAGTCTACTACGATGAATCATTGTTGCCACCGGCTTGACGCTTTTTGAAAGCTTGTCGAACGTCGTCGGCGTAGTACAGGTCGAAGAGCGTCTTGGGGGTCATGGCTGGCGGCGGCCAGCGTTCATCCTCGGTCGTGGCTAAATCGGCAGCTGCTTCGCTGCCCTTTTCGGCCACCTTTTTCTGGTAGATGGTTCGTCTGGAAAGAGATCGGGGGTTTAGATAAAGGAAAAACTGTCAGTAGCCATCTTAACGATGTAAATTTGAAATCGAAAAACTGTAAACATTGAAAACTACGCACCTGCGTTCAATCTCAGCATCAGTCCGATAAGAAACATACGGCTTCAAATCGAAACCAGCCAAATCCGGAACGACCAGCTCGGCGCGCATCTCCTTCACGGGGACAAATTTACCGGTTTCGGGGTTGGTGTAGCCGGCTTCAGCGACTCGGGTGTAATCTAAAAACAGAAATTTATATATGAAAACTGAACTTTATTTTATCTTGACACTCACTCCTCAGCCTCGGATCATTGTTATTCATAAACTTGGGGCTGATCTCCGGGAATTCGCGATTCTGGCCCGGATGTTTATGGTTTTCAAAGACCATGGGACCGATTTTGCGCCATCCCGTCAGACGGTTTTTGACAAACGGCCAGGGTGCGCGGAAATGGAACGGATGAAGGGAGCGGACCATTACCTGAAGATGTGGGGGTTATATTAAACTGGTAATAGCATACACAGATGAAAAACGCGTAATATAAACTGGCAACTTTGACGGTTTCGAAAACAAAAAACTGGAAAGAGATCGAGAAATTTTGATAAACTTGTTGCAACCGTTCGACACATAATGCCAAGCATCTGCACTGCAAGATTGTCCGACGACCTCCGAGTTTGGGTGAGACACGAGGGGTTGGGGGTTCGGTTCCGGTGGGTCTTATTTTCCATTTTATTATTTTTCCATTAAACTGCCAGGCTACCCCAAGATTGTTTCGCAAATCTACATAGTTCTCATTCTTCTAGTCCCAAAAATAGGCCCCTTTCAACCAACTTTCTACCAGCAATGGTTCGCACTAGATCGACTTTGATACGCCCACGCTCGTACACGCTTCTTCGAAAATGTTGCACCCGCAGGGCACAAGCATGCTACCTGTTTGCCAATATCGTATTATTTCTGTTATTAGTCGGATTGGGCATCGGTTTAGCGTTTGTTTTGGTGGCACAATTGGTTGGTTTTAGCTAAGCTGTTGTTTTATTGTGACAGAATACTGTAATGATGCCATTTAAGGAAATTATAAAAGCAGCCGAAGACAGGGAGGCAAAAATATTCAAGTTTGAGAACACCACATTCATGCCGTATTGTGAATATTTTGTTTCGCCTTGGTTTTTGGTTGGTTTTTTGATAAAACTGACATCACAAACATGTCAAAATGTTTCAGAATCTCTGCAACATCCAAGACATCTACATAGCCAGAGCATGGCGAGTGTATCGCCTCTTCCCAGGCCAGCACCACAGCTGTATGAATGTCCAAGAAGAGACAAAATGCTCGGAAAGCGACATCGAGCTGCTCCCAGACGATGGAAGTTACAAGATGATAAAATTCTGTAGATCTATCAATGATGAATATGTGGATGAGGAAATATTACAGAATTTAAATGAATTTTATGAACGACAAAAGGTAAGGATAGTTTTTTTTCTCTAAAAAGTTACAGTAATCCCTTACAGTACCCCCGACGACCCCTCACAAACCTCGTCGGCGATGTAGTCCGTGCCGTCGACATAATCGCCGTTTGTCCAATCTGCTTCATGCATGAGACGGATAAGGTGACGAAAGATAGTGCCTATCCGACACATTTGGAGACTATCCGCTTCGGATGGCCCGTAACAAGGTCAAAATGCGAGACGGACTATCAGGGGAAGCGTGCTCTAAAAACAACCACCACCCCTCCAACAAGGGAAGTTGTGGGACCCGGCGGTATGGGGGACAATCCGTTTGATTTTGGCAACCTATTTAAACCTCTTGACAGCAAACACATTTCATCAATACTCGATGATGTATTCAATCATACAAAGAAGACTGATAAGTCTGAGAAAGTAGACGAAAAAGAATTGTGAATTGTTTTATTTTGGCATTTTTTTAAATATAAAATTATGTTTTATAATCCTGGATTTGGTTCTTGGCTTCCGTCGTAGATGTTTGTGTCAATTGGCTTGATGAGTGCAATGGTACCTGTTTTGTCGCCCTGGAATCTCGATTTTAAACTGTAATGGCTTTTGTTTTTGCGTTACCTTTTCATTAACCCATCTCTGCAACGCACTGTACTCCCAAACTTCAGTCGGCATCTGCTTATGTTTAAGTCTACTCCGAAAAATGTACGGATTCTGGATGCTTGGCAAAGATGAAATGATGTCCCAGTCCTCTTTGCTGTGTTTGTCACGTTTGAAAAAGGCTTCCGCATTGGCTTTAGCATAGGCTCGGGCCTTGTCTCTAGCGATATCGTCGAAGATGGCTTTTTCTTCTGTACGGTACATGTGGACATAGGCGTTTTGGACGTAGGTGTATTTGTCGCACATTCGGACGAGACAAACTGACGTCAAAGCGATTACGCCCACGCAAACGATGAGCAGCCAGGCGATTACTTGGGATTCTGAGTGGAGGTAGCCGTCGGATACGGTGTCGAGGTTGCATACGCAGAGGGGGCAGATCTGGAAAACTGACAATACCATTAGATGTTTCTGACTTAAAACACACATTTTTGTCGATAGTAATCAACGGCACGGAGATCGTCGCCAACGCAACTTCCACAGCAGTACTATTATGGCACTGTGTAGTCGTATTTACATGACAAAAGTCTCCCGCTCTCATACAAGCATAATAACTTCCATTCAAAAACGCTACAAATAGCCAAGCCACTGGAGCAATGCTCGATTCTGCAAAGATTTGGAGCCAATAGATGACAGCCATCCCGCATGGATGCTCAGATTTATGTGTCCGATAGCAGCAGCCATGCACGAGCTTCCATGTGTTTCCATTGATCAACATTGCAAACATGAACAGTGCCACTGTCGGACCGAAAATGAAAGCACATGAATGGTAAATGTTGAGTGGAAAGGCACAGGGACATGAGAAGGTTAGTTTTCCGATGAGCTAAAACTGGTAGGTAGACGGATTTGAGGTGAAAAAGTGACAGTTAAAGTACCCACCGACTGTCCGCTAATAGTCGAAACAATAATCAACCCATTGATAATAGTCGGCCCAAATCGACTATACAGCGTCGGCAATGGCCCGAGAAATCCGGTGGCATCAGCGCCGAGGCCGGTGGCGCCGGTCGCCATTTGGCTGACGTGGTTCAGAGTTTGGGCATGAGGGGTTTAGGTGTTGAAAACTGGGCTGAGCTTCCGACATGCGAAATGGTTGCCATGGGAGACGACGAAAACATGCGTATTTCGGCATTGACCATAAGAGGTACAAAGGTGCAAAACTGCGTTTTGGTTTCACTTCCGGTGATAAACAATGCCTAAACATTGTAATTGAAACATAAACTGGTTACGAGTGTACATTATCAGGTTCAATTTGATTAAAAAGGAAATAGTAACTGTCAATTTGGACAAATTTTTTTCAAGTTACGGTATAAAAACTGACTTGATGAAACTTTCATTTGCATTTGGCGCAACATTTAAACATTTTTACCGATACCATTTTCACTTTGCAAAATTTAATTGTTTAAACTGCTTCTGAATTACAACTCAAATGCAAACTATAAACTTTCAAACAATAGACACACTTTTCTATACCTACAATGTAGTCTATGTATCCTCGAAACTGCTGATTCCTATTCTGTGTTTGCATGAATAGGCCATCCCAAAAAAGCACGTGTGTGATGGATCGTGTCACCCGCCTCGTTGATGATCTCTCTAACAGAACAAGGGATCGTGTGCTCGCCACGCTCGATAGACTCCAAAGAACACACTTCGCCCCTTCGTTCCGTCTTTCCCGTGGGTCGGCTGCTGCTGCTGATGTACCTTGCCCATAGCCACCGATCAATCGATTGATCGGCCGGTTTTTCGTTGTCTTTTCGTGTCAAATGATGGGGATTGGCTATAGGCTTTGATTTATTTGGCCTTTTTCGATTTATCTTTTTTTTAAACTGTAGTGTACGTTTCGCTTCTTTTCTAGATCTGGCACTGTTTTTCCAGTTTAAGTTTAAAAACTGTGAACCTTTTGTTTCAGAAATGTCAACAACCGACTTTCCATCCTACTCCGCCGATCTCCTCTCAGCCTATGGTGCCACGACAGATGAATCGGGGGTCGAAACGAGCCCAAAATCCAGACTCCCAGGGACCGAGCCGTGTATCGTCTGTGGAGCCGATGCTCGAGGGCTTCACTTCCAAGTCGTGTCCTGTCGAGCGTGCGCGGCTTTCTTCAAACGATCTCTGCAATTGCGCAAGGTTTATCAATGTCGGACGGGGTACAGGGATTGTGATTTGACCAAAACTCGTGAGTTTGGGCCTTTTTTTGAACAAAAACTGAGTTTTTATCGCCACTTTTTAGCAAGCGGAAAGCCAATCTGCCGTTTCTGTCGCCTAAACAAGTGCCATGCCGTCGGTATGCGTCTTGAAGGCACTTCCGTCAGTCCGGAAGCCCATGCCGTTCGGACGCCGCCTTCTGTGGTGGAGGGAGAGATAGCTCATGTGAGTTTGGGGTTTTGAGGATTTTAAACTGTTGACCTTATGTCGTCTATGTCTTTTCAGCGCGTAGTAAACGGCAACCGCCTCGAACGCGACTTCAACCAAACCATCGCCGAAATCAAGCAAATCCTCAGCAGTCCCCATGCCCGTGAAATCCCAGGGGTCCCAGTCGGCGTCCATCAGAGCGCTTTCCAACAAATACAGTATGCCTTTGCCGCTTTTCGCCAAAAAGTGTGCCCAGCTGAGCAGTTGACGCCGCTAAGGACCTATGATAAGCTTATTTGTTACCCCTTTATGGAGGTTAGTTGACTTTTTAAAACTGCTGAGATTTCAATATTCTCCATTTCCATCTTCAGAGCTACAGTAAACACGTCGCCGAGCTCCTCCAATCCTGCCAACAATTCGCAGAGCTCCCCTTCGCCGACAAATTCCGCCTCTATCGCTACATGTGGTCATTGTTATTCCACCTGGAGCGCGTATTTTCCTCCATCCAGCTCTATGGCTCCGATATCGAGGACGGACGCCTACTCTACACGAAAGATGTCGCCATTGACATCAAGAAAAGTGGCGTCTACGCTGATTTGCACCCCTCCAAATTCCAGGAATTGATGAAATTTTGTTTCCCACTGAAGGAGGCCATGTACAACAGTATCATGAAACCGATGAAACAGTTGAATTTGTCGACGCTAGAGTTTAGTTATATGGTGGCCTATATGATGTTCAATGTCTACGGTATGTCTTTTTGTTTTAAAACTGAAACGCCATGAAGCCCGCCATTTCCAGAAGTCCGAAACCTCTCCGACGAAACAGTCACCATCGGCGAGCACCTCCTCGACCATTTCTCATCAGAATTACACAATTACTACGTCTTTGAACAACATTTGACCTCATACGCTTCACGTTTAGCCAGAATGCTGAGACTAATCTCCTTCGCGAAGCAGCATAGCAGCCACATCAAAGATTACATGATCATGGCCAAAGTATTCGATATTTTTATCTGTGACATTTACGAAAGCGAACTATTTGAGTGAACTACTTGTAATAAAAAGTTGTAAATTTTATTTACATGAGAAGGTTAGAAGTTAAAATCTAGTAAAAAGACTGTTAATCGGTGAAAGGTTGAAAAAATGTAACAAAAATGCAGAAAACAACTCAGCCCCAGACACAAATCTGCTTCTTACGGTCGCCTGAGAGGATTCGGCGGCCTTGCGGGTGCCAAGCTACGCTAAGGATTCCGCCACCGCTGAAAAGGGATAATAAAACTGTGATCTGGAAGTCAGAAGCTAAAAACTTACTCAGAAAGATTCTTCGGCAATGTCGTCTGCAACTTGGTCGTCAATGTATCCCAGACAAAGACCCGGCCATCAGAGGACCCAGCAGCGACGTAGGAGCCATTCGGACTGATACAGCAACGCGAGGTGTCCGAGGCGATTCTGAAGTCGTCGGTACTGTAGGAGTGTTCGATTTCGAAGCGTCGGAGATCGAAGAGGTTGAGGGTGTCGTCACGGGACATCATTAGGATGCTGTTGCCGTCTGAAATTAGGTTTTGTAAACTGCTGGCGCGGAAATCGTGTGTTTTATGGCTTACCCGGCACATTACAAATCGAAGTAACCTTCGATTCACACTCCAAAACACGGCACGGGGCATTGTCCCTCGTGTCCCAGAATCGGACCTTCCTATCGCAATGGGATGAAATCAGTGGCGCAAAACTGCGGTCATTGGATGAGACATCGAGGATGATGGATCCTGGGAAGTAGGTTCGTAGGCCTAAAAATTTAACTTTAAAACTGTCGCCCTGCTCTAACTCAAAACATACACCGCCCAGTCATCACATCCCACGTCTTGAGCGTCCGATCATTACTTCCCGACAGAATCTGCCGACTCCCGTGAGCAAATCGTGCCGACGAGACCTTATCAGTATGACCCGTGAATGCCGTCCGAAGTCGCTGATCCTCCAGCGTCCACAATCTGATCGAATGGTCCGCCGAAGCACCCAGCAAATACCGATTATCCGAGTCAATGTCGATCCGTGTAACCGTCTGACTGCATCCAACATAGGTGGCCTTCTGGGTGCACATGTCATTACGGTAGTTCCAATGGACAATCTTCTTGTCATTGCCCGCCGTGAAGAAGCTGTTCCCGGACGCGTGCCACATGACATCATGGATCTCAGATGCTTCGATGGCGGCTTTGTACATGCATCTGTTCGGGACGGAGTCGTACGAGGCTTCGAAGGCGGGTTCTGCACCGTCGACGCCGAGGACTTCGAAACTGAAAAAGATAAACTGTTAAAAGTGAGATGTAAAGATAAAAACAGAGGGAAAGCAACATCAAAGCCCCAAATTTGAAAGAGAAACAATTAGGCCACAGAAAGAATCCAAATTAAAAGCAGGATTTACCTGTCGGTTAGCGTTGAATCGGGGACAGGACCGTCCGATCTAAAATGAATTTAAAAATAATTTTGATCAAAATTTTGGTTAAATTAGCCCCCGGAAAGCGATACTAAACTACAGACAAAACAGTTCGATAAAAGGGAAAAAATACGTGCCCGATTGGTGGTAGGTCGGCTATGGCATCAGCGAGGAGGGATTGTTTTTTCTGTTTGACTCGTCTGAAATTTTTATATATTTTAAACTGCTTCTGGTGTTTGGTAACTCACTCAGCTTCGGCATCATTCAGCTTGTTAATCGCCTCAATCTCCATCATTTTGTAATTTTTCAATCGATCAATCAATTCGCAACGCTCGCTATCCGCCGTCATGTACTTCTGTTCCAGCGCCGATAATGTCATATGAAGGGCAGTATTCTCGTCACTGATGGTATGCTTGATGTTCTCCAGATCGACGATCATTGTCCGCGCTTTCTGGAGACGCTTTTCCAGGATTTCAACTTGGGCTTTGTAGTCGTCGCGTTCACTGGTGACGGAACTGAGCTCTTTTTGAAGCTCGTCGACGCGTTTCCGGGCATCGATGAGGTCCTGATCGTTAATGGCCTTCAATCGGTAGATGCGATCGAGCTCACTTTGAAGGGTGATGACTTTATCGGTGTCCTGGTCAAGGCCACTGGGGCTGGAAGGGGAATTTTTATATAAAAACTGCGTAGACGGATATAACACAAAAGCTTACCCCTCAGAAACGCTAGCATTCCGATGAATCCCGCGAATTTTGCTGTTCTGAGCAGCGAGGGAGTTCACACTGCTGTGTAGCTCGTGGCCTGGAAGAGGGATTTGTTATCAATTGATCGAAGGAAGATTGATGGTGGTTTTATGAAGGTCATATCAAAACCCTGACTCACATGACTGAATGATGCGCTCAAACTGGGCCGCTTGGCGATTCCGTTGCTGGAGACTGCGGAGGACTGTGGTTCGGAAGTCCGTGGACATGGTGGCTGGAAGTTTATAAACTGAATATAGGAAGTAATGGTTGAAATGAGGAAGTTATGGCCTCGGAAAAAGGAAACGATCAGCTGTTTCAGCGCAGCACCAGAACGAACGAAAGAAAGCGCAAACATTGTGGTGGCCGTTCGGAACACAACGCCAACAATTAGCCATTGGATGGGAGCGCGTTTTTGATGGCACAAAATTGGTTCAAAACTGTATCTGTCACCCATTTTGGTTTTGCAAATAGCTTTATAATCAACAAAAAACTACAAAAAAACAACAAAAACCTCAATCAAGCTCAACAAAAGCACAATTACGACCCTTCAACTTCAACTCATTCTGCTCCTGGAGATAGACGTCTTCTGGAATCGGCCGGCATGCATATTCATGCGACTCACTACGCAAATAGCTTCCATCGAATTGCGCCTTCGTGTACCGACGACTTGAGGTCCAGCAGGAACGGCAGTAAAAGTCGGATTTGGCCGGCTTCACGTAGATGTAGTAGCCATTAGCGACTTTGACGGCGAGAAGGCCCTTGTTTCGGCTATTCGGAGAGATGGCAGCTTTCACGTTTTCATACGCTTCCGTAAAACGGTATTCCTTCCCTGGTTTTGGCGTCTTTGCTCGAGGGCGGGTGGACTGGGCACGTTGGGGGCGTGGCGATTCGGCACACTGGAGGGGGTGGGCCGATTTGGCGCGTTCGAGGCAAATTGGCGAAGCTTCACGGACTTCTTGGGGTTTGGCGGCGACTTGGTTGTAGGTCTGAAGAACATTAAAACTGTCTCATGCTCATATTCGGATATTTGTCTCACCTCTTGAAAATAGTTTAACCCCAAAACATCCCTCGCGACGTTCATCAGCTTCTCCAGCTCATCAAGCGTCGTCTTCCAATGTTGCATACGGTCATTGTGATTGCTCAGCAGACCCATGTGCTGATGCCAGTTCGGTGACAGCTGAAGAAACTGCAGTCCGAAATAGTTTTCAGCGATCGTACGGTGGTCGATGGCGTCATTGGCATCGGCATAGTAGTTGAGCGTAGCGTGGACTTCGGCGAGGCAGAAGGCATCGGAAGCGAGTTGCTCGGCAGTGTAGTATTTATTAAGTGCGACGCGAACGAGTTCGACGTTTGGGAGTTTTCCGTTGAGGTTGATGAGGTTTTTGAGCACAAGACGAACTTCTTCGCGTTGTCCGGAGCTGGCGGCCATGGTGAACATTGTCGGAGCGAGCAACAATTGTAGACTGAGGCGTTGGAAGTGATACTGCGATGATGCTTGCTCAGTTCTGTGATTTGGGGGCTCATGTTGTTAAATTTGCATACACAAGTCGAGGGAAGCCTTGCTTGCAGAAGCGCGAGTCACATGTGTCTGGCTCGACACTTCAAACTACATCAAAGGATAGATTTTATGCAAATTTTGATAACCCATTTTGTTTACTTACGAATTCAGAAAACTGTTAGGCAAAAGCTTATACGCGATAAAAAAAATATAGCGTACGCACACTTTTCAACTAATTTAGTGCGCATACGCTACAAATGTGTTATTACGCTACCCAATTTTTGCACTCGATTTGGTCTTACACCACACAAAACAGACCTTACATCACCCCAGTTTGCCATAAAACCCCCTGATAAACTGTAACACTTCACAAATCCTGTTTATGCATCACGTTACAGTATATGTCCACCAAAAAACAAAAAGTCAAAACTAAACAAACAAAAAACACCACTTCAAAATCAACCAATATTCAACGGAGCCAATCCCGGAAAAGGAAAAATCTACACAATACAGTCACAGGCTTGAATTTCAGTGCATCGGGGCAGGACGGATGGCGGCCGGGGCTTCATCATCCTTGTTTCCGCAGGGGCGTTTGAGCTTCATGCGCTCGAGCCGCTTCTTCTCTTCGAATCGGAGCCGCACGATGGCGCCGGGCTCATCGGCGAGGCTGGAGGTCATGGGCCGGGGCGAGAAGGTTCCCAGCGACTTCCGACCAGGATGGACACGATTACAGGTTGGCGTGCTCGGCGTGGATGGCGATGACGTTTGATTGGCGGAGGCAGCGACGCCACCGTATCCCTCTGATGATGATTGCAGGCTGCTCGGTTTGAAGTGGGGCATTGTGGCGGGAACGGTCATTGTGGTCGTGTTTGAGGTTGAGGCCATGGTCGGGGGAAGCTGTAATGGGGAGTATGAAGAGAAAAACTGTAAATCGCGAACAGATTTTGCGCAAAAAAGCAGAAAAGAACGCGCAATGAATGAAGGAATAAGCGAATGTGAACGCAATTACAAATTTGCATAACACAGCACCATTTGAAGGGCCACATGCGCGGGGACTGGGATGGAATGACGACGCTTACAAGTCACAATCAATGAGAGCCCTCCCGGGAAATGCGGATCGTCTACCGCCCGCTGCCGTGCGCAAAATGGGCTCGCTCACTTTCGGGACGTGATGTGAGAGAGGGCGTGCTTTCTGGAAATCTCATCAACTTTTTGGAACTTTTTCATGGTTCAAATTCACTCCAATAATAAAACTGCTGTTCAAGCGTTTTTTTTTTCATTATTATCGACAGCAACAAAAAAGCCATCGCTTTAAAACGCACAATAACTTGCGCATAGTGCTTTACAGTATGCCTACCTAAGTGTGCACAGTATGTGTAGCTTATAAAATTAGTAATATAATAATATTTTAAAATATACTAAATGGTATACGAATACAAAAAATCAAACAAAAAAGAAAAAGTAAAAAATAACAAAACTGAAACGTCTATGAAAATACTACTCGGCTCAATTGAAGGAACAAAAAACTGACTGCTAACTCATACAACTTTCAAAATTAGCATTTTATCAAACCTTTTGGCGGTAATTCCGATCCCATCTAAACACAGATTTCCCAATTGAGAGCCTCGAGCTCCGACTAATCCGTTGACGCCGTCAACATGCGGCGTAATAATGGAGCACGTATGTCCAGTTTTAAGAGTCAACGTATGTTTTTTAAACTGTTGGACCTCATGTATACCTTAGTTGCAAATTCCAGGCGACAGTTCGCGTTCTGACCGGCTTAACACCGCCGAAGAACTGACCACCATCGTGCCCGATATGCCAGACATTGAGGAAGCTACCGGGAAAACGCCGAAGGTGCTCATCTGGAAGAACTTATTCGTCACCGTGCCCATTATTAATAAGCAGAGTTTCAAAGAGAAGCTTCAGTTTTGGAAAAAGACTGATAAGACGATGCAACGAAGGGAGGTGTTACATGGAGGTGGGTTTCATTGGTTGAAAACTGCAGTTAGTGTGGGAAGCTCTTTAGTCAGCGGCGTCGCAGAGCCCGGCGAAATCCTCGCCATCATGGGTGAAAGTGGCGCAGGAAAGACGACCCTAATGAACGTCCTGACCCAACGCAATCTCAAAACGCTCGAAGTCGACGGCGAAATCACTGTAAACGGCGAAGAGCTGACGAAACACGAGCTTCAACGGATGAGCTCCTACGTCCAGCAGACTGACATGTTCATGAATAACGTCACTGTCAAGGAGCACCTCATGTTCAATGCTCGGCTCCGGATGGGTCGACGCTACTCGGGGGCACAGAAGAAAGCCCGTGTTGAGGAAGTTATTCAGCAGATGAATCTCGGCGGCTGTCAGGACACCATGATCGGACAACGCTTCGAAAAGTCAATCAGTCTCGGTGAAAAGAAACGCCTTGCTTTCGCTATCGAGATTTTGACCGATCCGAGCATCCTTTTCTGCGATGAACCGACTTCCGGCCTGGATGCATTCATGGCAAAACAGGTTTTGAAAGCGTTGCGGGACCTCGCCGAACAGGGAAAAACGATCATTCTGACGATCCATCAGCCGAGCAGTCAAGTTTTTGACCAATTCCACAAATTATGCCTCATGGCTCTAGGCCAAATCGTCTACCTCGGCCCAGCAAAGAAAACCGTCAACTGCTTCCGGACTGCAGGATTCCCGATGCCAGGGCGTGACAACCCAGCCGAATTTACGATCGAAATGTTGGCATTATCAGATTTCGAATCCGAAGAAGACCGTCGAGAGCGCGTAAACTTGATCAAACAAACGTACGAAGATTCAAACATGGCAGCCATGTACCAGGATCGCATCTATGGGCCGACTAGTGAGCGACGGAAGAAGTTTGGCAACAAAGATGTCCGTTCCGGGTCAAAATACGCGGCACGGTGGTGCACTCAGCTTCTCTGGCTGACGGTACGGGCGTTTCGGGCTACTTTGAGGGATCCGTTGCTGCTGAAAGTGAGATTGGTGCAAACTGTGGTACGTTTCATTTTAAGCAACATCAAAATGTTGCTTAAAATAACATAATTTATGTTGAGTTATGAAAACGTTACACTTTTTTGAGTTCGTTATAATTGCGTTACGAAAACGTAACACACTGAATTTGCTTATTGATTCGAAACTGAAGGTTCATGTTAATTCAAGAATGCTCACCACATTGTTACGCAAACGTTACACCAGTGTAACACATTCGTAACAAAGGTGTAACGCATCCGTAATGTATGTGTGACGATCTATTTTTGCATTTTTAAAACTGACACGAAAGTCATATACCTTTTTAGCTAACAGCCGTGGTCGTCGGCCTGATGAACTTCCAACTCGGCCTCAACAACAAAACCATCATGTCCTACAATGGCTTCCTGTTCGCCTCGATCCGTGATTCCCAATTCATCTTCCTCTTCCCCTGCGTGATCGTCTTCACCGATGAAATGCCAGTATTCCTCCGTGAGAGCCATGCCAACATCTATCGAACCGACACGTACTTCATAGGGAAAAACATTGCCGAATTACCCCAATATTTGATCCTGCCGGCGCTTTATGCTTCGATTCTCTATGGAATGAGCGGTAAACTGCGACTTGTATGACTTGATCCATCAAAAAAACTTCCAGGCCTCATGAAAACCTTCCATCAATGGGTCCTCTTCACCCTGAACTGCGTGACCATCACAAATCTTTCGACGTCGATCGGATACGCCGCTGCGTGTGTTTTTGGAACTAACGAGTTGGCAGTTCAATATTTACCCCTTTTCACGATTCCAATGCTCGTTTTCGGTGGTTTCTTCGCGAATTTGAAGACACTTCCGGCGTATTTCGTGCCGTTTGAGTACATTTCATGGATTCGGTATGGGTATGAGACGAATATGATCAACATGTGGAAGGATATGGGCGAAATCAAAGGTGGGTTTTTGATATAAACTGTACGTTTTTTTACAAAGGCGTTTACAGGCTGCGACGACGAAGGAGCTTGCCCCTTGGGCTCTAATGGCCCAGAAATTTTAGATAAAGCCGCCTTTTACCATCACACATATGGAAGGATCGCCATTAATTTTGGGTATTTGTTCTGTTTAGGCTTGGCATTTAGAATTGTAGCTGTGTTAGCGCTTTTTTTGCGGGCACGGTTGAATCGATAAAGGTTTTTTGGTGGTTTTTGGTGGATTTTGTAAACTGGGAAGTCGAATGCTTAGGATCAAAAAACGGATTTAAAATAATAACGGTCATTAGAAGTCGACCAACAGGTGTATAAACATAAAAATTCGACGTTCGCCTTTTAACGTGAAAATGATACAGCCAAGATAAAGCAAAAAAGAGCTGACCATTGCCAGCTAAGGATGTGGCGAACGTCATTTGATGACATAGTGGCTTTTGAAAGGGCTTCGAAATGGGTTTGGTTTGAACAGATGTAACCATTTTGGCGATTGGGTTTGGGTTTGAGGTTCGAAAAGGGGTATATAAACTGGCGTTCATCGAGTTATCTTCATCAAGTCATCTGATCATCTCATTTCGGCTTCAGTGTTCACAGTCTAATGGCTTCACCACTTTCAGGTATAATCATGTTCCACACCATTGCAATCGTCTTCCTTGCCTGTGGCATCGCTAGCGTCTCCGCCGTATCAACAACTGTCGCCGGGTCCACCGAGCTCCGATGCCAATACGACAATGGCACCCTCAAGGCGACGGCGACCGTCTGCACGGATACTCTGAGCGATTGTCAGACCATCTTCGGTGGCAATGCAACTGGCACGACTCGCCCGGTGCTCTGTGACAACGATGACATGCAAGACAAGGCTGCCCAGTGCGCCAAGACCTGCGGCATCTGCTGTGAACAGCCCGCTTACGACTGCCTCGATTCGACCGTTTCCCCGATCAACTGCACGACCAACAAGCGCTACTGTAACAACGGCAACTGGACCGATGTCATGGCCCAATACTGCCCTGCCACCTGTGGTCTCTGCATGAACGGAAGCTGCAGCGACAACCTTGCCGGTTGCAGCTCCATGGCCGCCCTCTGCGAAAACGTCAACTGGTACTCGTACATGCAGACCAACTGCGCCCGTACCTGTGGAACATGCTCCAGCAGCAGCGGCACCAGCTCTTCTTGCTCAGATGTTGCTTCGAACTGTGCCGCCACGGCCAACTTGTGCAACAACAGCGCCTACTACACCTTGATGACGACCAACTGTGCCCGTACCTGCAACCGTTGCAGCAGCTCAGGCAGCGGAACTGGCACCAGCTGCACGAACGCCAACGCCGACTGCGCCACCTGGGCCGCCAACGGATTCTGCTCGAGCACCTTCTACACGAACGACCAGAAACGCCAATACTGCGCCAGCAGCTGCGGCCTCTGCTGAACCCTAGGAATATCCTCAAACTTTGGAGTAGTTTTGCCTGACCTAGATTTTTTGACTTTGACTGATTGAAAACGTGTTAGCTTTGAAATAAAACTGATACTAGTAACTGCGCATCATTTGAACTGCGACTATAAAAACAAAAAACGATAAACTGAAAATAGTATGTTCTGCAGCCACGATTCTTTATTGAGATTATGTGTAAAAAATTAAACTTCAAACTCCAACTAACCGTGCTTCATAGTTTCGTTTCATCATATGACTTATGACGTACAAAAAAGATCACAAAAAACGTGTTTAGCATCGTTCAACGTAGTGAACTCTGAGTCACCATACCCAAATCTGCACTAAAAACCCTTGCAGAGACGTAAAAAACGGATTGTGATGCAGTTGATCTCGAGATCTTTTGTTCTTTTCTGAAGTTATCTTTTGTTCACGACAGCCGGTTTGCATGACTACGTAGCTTGTAGGCGTGGCGGCATTTTTTTCGGTCGTAATGCCATTGCAAAGTATAAATACCGTCACTTGCTAGCTCAATGCCAACATTTACTCGTCTCATTGTCCGTTCTTTGTCGACAAACTTAAAAAATACCTGTGTTACTATGGATAATTCAAAACTGATTTTCTTCTGTGTCCTGGCACTCACCTTGTCAATGGCAGCCGCCCAGAATTCTCGTTATTACAATCAGAACTTCCCTTATTATGGACAGCAGCAACAAATGCCAATGAACAACTACCCTTATGGCGGTTACAATAGCAACTATGGCGTTTCACCGTATCGTTATGGTAGTGGTTATGATCCCGGAAACGGTGTCGGATACATGGGTGGTTCTCTCGGCGGAGCGTATCTGTTGTGTGCAAACTGTGGTCGTGGATAACATCAATTCATGACTTTTTTTAAACTGTTTTTAAATTTATTTATTTGTATTTGTATGCCACTGTAAAACACTTATTTGCATTTTGTGTTAAATGAAATAAAATATTAACATTTAAAAACCGCACATGTAAAGATTTGTAAAATACAGACGATTTCCGACCGTAACTTTATTGGTTTTGATGTCATCATCGCAATTCTTCAACGTAACAACACTCCGTTGTTTCATACTTGTAAAACTGTTTTATTGGAAGCTTCTTTGTTTGCATGAGATGAATTTTTTATCTTCGCACTCACGTTTATGAAAAACTGATTGAAGTAGTTCATGGTGTGCAAAGTAACTTGATTTGATTAAAAAAGTAGGTATGAACAATGACGCCAAAGACCAAGTTGGCACAATTTTCGAACTAACTGGAGTCGTTCAAAAACTACAAATGACGTCAGTCAGAAACTACGTACAAATGTCGTCATTGCGTACTTTTTTTATGTAGAATTGTTAAAATCAATAAATGTCCTCGATTCAAAATTTTAAACTGAACCGCTAACCTTTTTTTAATCGAAATCACGACCAATTGACGACTAGTAGTAATAAACCTCTTGACACGCTTTTGACCATCAACTCGGGTAAGTTCAATGGTTTTACGATGACGACAATTTGGGTCTTGACCACCTTCCCCTGTCGATCAGTGACGTACATAGATTCTGGAAGACCTTGTTGTTTTTCAGTTTGTAAGGTTTCATCAGGATTTTGGAGTAACAACGACAACAATTGGAAAGTAGTGCAAATGTGCATGAGTAAGATTGAGCATTAAGTGTCGTGTTTCCTATATTGAATAAAAACTGTAGTCCATTGGTGCGGTTTCAATCTGGCGTCGGTCCAATGATGTGCGGAATATGAACATACAAAAGTTTTGGACGGAACCTTTTTTTTAAATTTTCCTTATTCAACGCAAGGGTTGGAAAGTTACAGTCAAAACATTTACAAAACTTGTGGTTTGACGAGTATTTATCCACCAAAATTATGATAAACTGAAACTGCGGAGAGTTTTATGACCGTCATTGTTGATTTGGACACTGTAATGACGCATGTTGCAACGACATTAGTTGTAACAGCTGTCAGCACTATGCGCAATCATTCAGTTCATAGTGGGCCAACGTTGTTTGCTTGTCCCAGAACAATTAGCAAAGATCTTGATCATTTCGATCAGTATCGAGATTGTGGTGCATTTAATGGTTAAACAGCTGTAAATTGCAACAGAAAATCATCGGCGCTGATCTTCGGACGCGTTTGATCGGGCTCAACGGGGTTTGTATATAAGGCTATACCAAGTGCGTGTAAATTCATCTCGTTTTCGCATTTGCAATTTGATCTTCAATGGCTTCAAATTTCAGGTAACATCATGTTCCAGACCGTGGTCCTTGTCTTCCTTGCCTGTGGCATCGCTAGCGTCTCCGCCGCTTCGACGACTGTCGCCGGATCCACCGAGCTTCGTTGTCAATACGACAATGGCACGCTCATGGCTTCGGCTACAGTGTGCTCGGATACGCTGACTGACTGTGCGACGATCTTCGGTGGCTCGGCTTCTGGCACCACCCGGCCGACGCTTTGCGACAATGATGACATGCAAGACAAGGCTGGCCAATGCGCCAAGACCTGCGGCATTTGCTGTGAATCCGCGGCCTACGACTGCACCGATTCAGCGACTTCGCCCATCAACTGCACGACCAACAAGCGCTACTGTACCAATGCCAACTGGACCGATGTCATGGCCCAGTACTGCCCGGCTACCTGTGGTCTCTGTGCCAATGGCTCCTGCACTGATGCCATCAGCGGTTGCTCTTCTTATGTGTCACTTTGTGAAAACATCAACTGGTATACGTACATGCAGACCAACTGCGCCCGTACATGTGGCACCTGCACTTCGACAAGCACGACTTCAAGCACAAGCACCTGTGTCGACATTGCTTCCAACTGTGCCGCCAACTCGAATCTGTGCAGCAACAGCGTCTACTACAGTTTGATGACTACAAACTGTGCCAAGACGTGCAGCCGTTGCAGCTCATCATCGTCGTCTTCCAGCTGCACCGATGCATCGACGAGCTGTACGACCTGGGTGTCAAACGGCTTCTGCAGCAGCACCTTCTACACGACCGCCCAGAAGACGCAATACTGTGCGAGCAGCTGTGGGCTGTGCTAATTGATAGAAAAAATGGAGAACTGGAACCCTCAATCTTTGGAGTAGTTTTGCCTAGACTGCCTCTGACTAAGGCTGTTTGACTGATTGACTGATTTGACTGACTGACTTTTGTAGATTTTAATAAAACTGAGCAGCAAACACGAGTATCTTCTTTTAGCCTTGTTTGTGCAAAGAAAATACAATTTAACGTTACCTAAATCTAAAACTGTCAATTGATTCAGTTGTTATATAACTGTTAGCCTTTAAATTACACATTTCCAACATTAAATAGTCGACATCAACACACTTCAAACCATTACAATGATGGCAAGACATGACAAATAGAGATGTAACAATTTCAATGTTAAATACATGACATAAAACTGACATCGTATTGACACTGGACTACATTCATTATGCCCTGGATGTCTAGTAGGCGTTGTACTTCCTTGATGACACACCTGCCATTTTAACATTGGAATTAAATTTGGAACAAAGAAAACGATCAAATTCCGCCATTGTGACTGTCTGAGGACACTGCGCACTCAAAATGTTTATTTGCACACCTGGCGTCAAAACTACAGTTCAACGGTGAACAGACGGAATCTGTGATCAACTATGTGTAGGCAAGTGCATGTGGGTTTACTATATAAGGAAAACTGATTCTGTTTAACATCGTATCACATTTTTGGTTAACTCTATTACAGCGGTTTACATTTCAGGTAAAACATGTTCCAGTCACTCGCCGCCGTCGTCTTCATTGCTTTCTTCGCTGGAGCCGAAGCCCAATTGCGCTGCCAATACGGCAATGGCACCATGATGCCATCGGCGACTGTCTGCTCTGATCAGTTGGCAACCTGTGCCAGCATTTTCGGCACGGCTGTGACGACAACCAGCACGAATCGGTCGGCGATTTGTGACTTGGAGGAAATGCAAGACATTGCTGTCAGATGCGCCAAAACTTGTGGAATCTGTTGCGAAACGGCGGCTTATGGCTGTCTGGATTCTGCTGTTTCACCGATCAACTGCTCGCTGAACAGCAGGTACTGTAAAAACACCAACTGGGTGTCTGTCATGTCGACGTACTGTCCGGCGACGTGTGGTCTCTGCGCGAATGCCACGTGCGCCGATGCCATTTCCGGATGTCCGGCAATGGTTGGATTGTGCCAGAACATTAATTGGTATTCATACATGACGACGAACTGCGCCAGAACGTGTAGCTATTGCTCGGTGACGTCAACTGTGACCACGACGAGGACAACTTGTTCGAACATTGCTTCCAACTGTGCTGCCAATGTTGCTCTGTGCAATAACAGTGTCTACTACAGCTTGATGACGACAAACTGCGCGGCGACTTGTGGACGGTGCAGTTCCTCGACGAGTTGTGGTAATGCTAATGCCAATTGTGCTTCCTGGGTGTCGAATGGCTTCTGTAACAGCAGTTTCTACACGACGGCTCAGAAGAGACAGTATTGTGCCGGCAGCTGTGGATTGTGTTGATAAACTGCAAAAAAAACCCGCTCCATTTTACCTTGTCTGACTAACTTTTGACTTTATTGATTGCCCATTGATCGAACCTTGACTGATTATTGATTGACTATTGATTGACTGACCATTTTCCCAACAAAAAAATAAAATTTATTTCCGAAAAAACTTTGTTCAACAGCAATCAGAGGAGCCTCACTAAAATGCGGCAGCGGCAGCGGCAACGGCCACTAAAATGCGGCAGCGGCAGCGGCAGGTCTGCGGCATGCGCAAGCCGAAATTTGCACGACCCCTGTGGGATGCATGCCGCGCAACTTGTCGGCAGTTCGGACATTTTTTACCACAACGGGCATTTTACCACACTGATTACCATCCAATTAACGAAATTTAGATAAATATACTGTGTAATCACCTTTACGTGTGATAAAATGACTAATTTTGTAAAATTTTCCAAAGTAAATGCTCGCTGTGGTAAAAAATGTCCGAACTGCCGACAAGTTGCGCGGCATGCATCCCACAGGGGTCGTGCAAATTTCGGCTTGCGCATGCCGCAGACCTGCCGCTGCCGCTGCCGCATTTTAGTGGCCGTTGCCGCTGCCGCTGCCGCATTTTAGTGAGGCTCCAATCAGAGATCATTTCCAAAACTAAAAAAACACAAAACCCGCAAAATATTTGTACATTGAACAATCCATTCATGAACTCGATCTCGTCGACACAGACACCCTCAAACTATATCCATTCACGCTCAGCATATTTCCACCATCAGTCGTCGCCGGTGGCGGTGGCACATAATGGGTCGGATCACGGACCAACAAACTCGGAGACCGACTGGCTTCCGGCAAATCACTGACAAAAGTGCCCGCTCTCGTGTGCTTTCGTCGGTTCGCACCGGTCCGGCAGTTGATAATATCCCGAACGGCTTCACGGAATCGCTGCGACATGAATGCGTATAAAATGGGGTTGACCCCGCTGGACATGAAGAGTGCAAGATAACTCATGGGTTGAAGGAGTGCCACGGGGGTGCTATTGCACATGAAGCTGTCGGTCCACATCTGAAGGAAACAAAACACAAATTATGAGGCTTGTGTATTGAGGCGATTTTAGTTAAAACTGGGGCGTGTATGTTGTAATCAGATTGGAATGTGGTCAAACTTACAGTATACAGTAACCGAGCGTGATGGGGCAGGGTGAGCATGGCGAAGGAACACACGATCGCGATAAGGAGGCGGATTATCTGGAAATGTAGTATTATAAGAATGGTATTAGTTGGGATTGTCATGTACACGTAGACAGGTCAAAAACTGGTATCAAATGTGGATAGCTTCCAAAAATTGGTTTCGCTCATAACTGATAACACATTTTTTATGGGTACATACAAAAGGTAAGCAATCAACTTCCAAAAATACACTTTGATACGGTTTTGTGGAAGTTTCCATGTGATAAGAGCAAAACTGGGAAAATGATCTCACCTTTTTTCTCGATTCAAACATTTCAGAAGACGTACTCATATGGGTATCGTCGTAAATCTTCGATCCGACCCCATTTGAATTCGCCCTCATCAATGTCCGCCCATCAGAATTATTATTACTTTCATCGACTTCGTAATTGATTGTTAATGTTGGGGGACCTCCATATGAGTCTAAAAGTTGTTATTTTTTACAAAACTGCCGTCATTAATTCAAGTCAAATTGGTCTCACCACTCGAATACCGTATCTCCAACGGCTTCAGCCCACTCCGCCACAAAACCAGCCCAATCCTCGTATACAAAAACCCAATCGTAGCCAGTGGCATGCAATACCAAACCACAAAAGATGCCGTAATCATGTCCCTCATGCTGAGCCATCCATATCCAGTCATATCACGAGTGCAGGCGGCGGCCCCAAAAAAGCGCTTTTCCACTGTCGTAAAGTAGTACGGTAGGTTGAAGGCGACTGACGAACCCCAAGTAACGATCATCATGATAACACGTAACTTGTTAGTCAGCAGTTTCAGGGCCATAAGAGGGTGGAGGACGGCGATGTACTTCTCGAGGGACACACAAACAAGGATTCCGATGGAAGTGCAGGGGATTAGATGCAAAAAGAGGACATAGAGCTTGCAAACAGTTTCGCCTAGGGGCCATTGGCCGTTCTTGAGGCCGACTATGTGGAACATGTTTTGCAGGATGCAGAAAAAGGCGACCAGCATGTCAGCAAAGGCGAGATTGGCGAGGAAAAAGTTGGTCGCGGTTCGCATTGATCGGTGGATGCAGATTACAATGATTGTGAAGGCGTTTCCTGGAATGTAAAAACTGTAGTTCGAGACGTATAATGGTGTTTAAAGTAGTTACCGCACAAAACAATAGCAAAAACGATGATATACATGGCAATTATAGGTGTTCTGATGTGCTCTTGATCGAGTAGTGATCCCTCTTCGCAATCAACGGCTTCATATTCAGCAACTTCAGTGGTATCGCCGACTGATGGCAGATGGGTGGAGTTGAAGAAAGTTGTATTCATGTTTAAAACTGGAACCTTTCTTTGAAAGTGAAAAAAGTGTAACCCAAATCGCTTAAAACCAAACGTGAGGGAGAGGGCAGTAAAAAGGCTTGTTTACACAAGCCCATCATTACAACAATAATAAAACTGGCACCACGTGTTGGCTAGTGCTTCAAAAAGTGGAAAACTGGTGTGCTCGAGACAAGATAGATAGATTAAAAGTTAGGGTGATCTTTGGAGTTTTTTTGGGTAAATTTTATTTCAAAAATCAAAGATTTCACCCGTAATGGGGTACTGTAGGCATAATATAAAACTGTCAGAAGTAGCAGCAAATTGAACAAAAGACAAAGTGATCAACCTTTTGACCATTAAAAAATCACTCAACTCAACCCGGCCAAGATCAAAAAGCGCGACAATCAAACGACAAACTTTTATAGCCTAGCCATATTGCCTCGTGACCTGTATAACTACTGGCGCCAAGCAATCCCCAAAAAAGAGTGTGAACATTACATGAGGCCCAGTTTGGCCACAACAATACTGATTAACCTTGGGCATGGCTCATGGGTCATGATAATTATGGATGGCCGGCCATTCAGTGCAAAACGGGGTGATTCTTTGCATCTTTAGTTTGATGAGATTAGTTCAATCAATTGGTTATCAGCGGTGTAGACAGGGCCAAGAATGGGGAACGGAAAACGGGTTGGTAGCACTTTTGGAAGGGTTGAAAGGGGTTACCATATCGGGGTGTCAGATAGGGTTATACTTCTGATTAGCTGGCACCAAACCATAAGATTGCTTTGATGAAGCTGATGTATCTTTGACACTAGAAACTGGTGAATTGGCGGAAATGAGGAGACTATTGATCTACAAAACTGATGCGTCAAAGTAATCGAGCTTCATAATCCGTGACAATCCCTGATCAATCACCCCCTATCATCACGCATTAGGCCAGATTAACATTCGACTTTGACACGTACACGCCATTTCAGTATCTAAAGGTCATCATTTCACAATTTTATCGCTACCACATCAAAACACACCCCAAATCTAAACCCAATTTCAAAACCAACCCGTTCCAGCTAACCAGATTCCAGATTGCAGAATCTGTGCCCACATGCTTGAAAGACGACCGCCTTACATTAGCCGGCAAAAGCCTACCCTCTGCTCGGTTTTCGTTTCCGCTCCCCCCTTCGACCTTTTTCCAAAAGGGCATTTTGTGTGAAGCATGCAACCCTGGGGCCATCTTCTCGGAAATCAGGTTTCCCGGCTCCGAAGACGCCGAAAATGTTTTAGAAGGCTACGGAAATCTGAGGAGTGCATTTTAGCCAAACAGGATCAAACAACGCTGGCTTGATGGATGCCATGTGTTGATTCGGGCTATAGGCACTCGAGAGTGAGCAAAACAGATGCCGAAAACCGACGGCACCTAAAAGGTAGCGAGAAGGAAGCTCTACTCTATTTCAATGTGCCATTGGTGCGAGGTATAGTCGTGACTTTCCAAGGACCGGAAACGCTCGAAAGGTGAAACCCAAGGAGGGTAGGTGGGGTGGAGGGTTAAGAAATGGCATTTTAAATGTGCAAATTTTAGACTAGAGGGACCAAGTTGGGTTTATAGTGGAGACAAATTGAATTTATAGGCGGTTTGGGGGTTTTGTAGGGTACAAACGTTAGTTATATTTTAAAAACTGCAAGTTTGGCGAGGGTTAAGACTGTTTATTAGGCATAAAATCACAGCTTCAATAATAAAATGTCTTATCAGCGCACAAATCAAAGCAAAGGTGTCAACGCCACGCCGTGTTCTATCACCTCGACCGCAAAGGCTATCAACGTCGTTAATGCTCGATTAAAAGCGCGGCGATTCCTCTTTTGCTTTGACAACTTTGACAACACAGGTGCCAAGGGTCATTTGACTTTATGGGGCACACTTTTTGAACGTCAATGACTCAAATCGGGTAGAAAACTGGATTTTGTAAGGGAAGCATGTGATTTGGTTTAGCATAACTAAATTACTTTTTTTGATTTGATAAAACTGTTACAGAATTTACTATGCACAGTTGGACTACATTGTAAACTACATACAAAACCATAAAAAAAAGTCTTATCAAAGTCATGTAAAAAAAACTGCCGACCAATTCATCAGGATTCCAGATGCCACAAGAACAACACATGTCTGTCTCCCCAGCCCGTGGTAGTGAAACAAAAGCAAACAAAATTCACTCTCGTCAACGAGGTTTTTCTCGGTCGGTGCTTGTTGCCTTCATGAATACACAGAATGCCGGTTGGTCGGTCGAGGTCGAAACCCAAGATGCCCAATTTCGACCCTCTTGGAGAGTACTGGCGACTGTCGTGTACCCACTTCTGGTAGGGTCAATTGTCGGGGGTAATAGCCGTGGTTTTTGGAGTGAGGTACATAATTGGACAGACATCAGAGGCCATTTTGGACTTGATTTAATAAGCTTTAACGAGGGCAATGTTCTTTGTCTCTGGCAAACTACACTTTTGATTAAAATTACACTTATGCCACTTGAAATTTGATGGAAGTGAGTGAATCATGGCACTTTGGACAGGTGTAATGGACTTTTCGCACATGGTCTATTTACATATTTAAAAACTAAATCTAAATTTGCACATTCGCACCTAGGCAACTAGATTGCCGTTAGAAACGGCCCCAATTCGTGCCAAATCCGTCTGTTTAGTTTGATCTTCGCTCGTTTGCAGCTGCATTCCCCCACTCGAGATCCCAGACACCTTCTCCCCCACCATCTGCATGGCTAAACAGTGCCGCTGGCATAAAAAGAGGGACCAAACTTCCTTGGAAGGCGTTCAGAAAGACCCGACGGCAGGCAGAGTCAACAATAGCCTCCTTTTCACTTTCTTCACGTATTCATTCCTCCACCCAGTTGAAAGGGAATACATTTCAACCGTTTTCACTTCCCGCTTTTGGCGACAGTAAGCTTTTAGGTACGCGATTTCAGCGGGTACGGGTGGGATGCTGGAATTTTTGATGATTGCACCCGCATTCACAGTTTTATTAATGTATGTGTAAATAGTACGTTGGAATTTGGTCGCAATAAACTGAACGGAGACCTCAAAATTCTAGCGAAGCTACAAAAAAATTGAACGAAATTGTAACCTTCTTCGAAATTGTGCAAAGACAAGGAAAATTAATCAAAGCGATAAAAAAACTATAAAGCAGACAAGCAAAGTGCGCATGAACAAGCGCCGCTACTCCTTATTTCGACGCAATTTGATGCCCGTTGGTCTTTGGCTAATTACACCGCGGCGGGCGTCTTGTTAAAATGGAGATTCAGTGCATCAAAGAGGCCCGACGGCAGGGGACACGGAAGGAAATTAGAAAGATTTGGCGTCACACTGATGAGATTCAATGATTTTAATGGTGGAAATGGGTTATGAAACAAAAAGAGGGTAAATGAAAATACATGATAGTATGAAAAACTGCAAATATGATGAGACCGTCGTATGAATGAAAAATGGAAATTCAAACTTGGAATCACTTTAGGCACACTCTTTGACCTCAAATCTAGATGGCCGCCCTCCACACCCATGATTTACAACTGTTTATTATCATTGGAAAAACTTTATTCTCTCTTTATATTGCTTTGAGTTTTTCATGTGATATCATGATGCTACAAGGTTTGGTTATGACGCATTTTGTATCCAATTGCAGCAAAAAGCGTGTTGAAGATGAGGTTTTTACAAGCTTTGGGGTGTCATTTTGATTGAATCATAAAACTGAATTTAAAAAAACAAAGTTTTATTTTTAGTTTTACCAGTGATAACATACTTTTTTTTGTTTATAATACGGTAAACTGGGTTCATTTCAGTTTTCACTTTGAAAATACCGTTTGAAACCCCCAAAATGCTCCTCAAGTTTCAAAAAACCCATCCCATTCAAATCCCCCTACATCAACACGTCAAAGGTGTTGTTGATCTTACGCTTTTTTCGTCACCCTCGGATATAATTTACCGACCAAGGTCAGCTGAGATCGTCATCGGAATCCGGTGCCCCTCGGCCTCGAGGTTCGCTTTGCACGTTTGTCGTTCTTTGCGAACCTTACGTGCTCCGACATCCGAGGAGACGATATATTTGTTAGCTTCGACGCTTCTCCCGATAACCAGCTAACTCGCTAGCCCTCGCGGATATAGGTAAGCCAGCCACCAGCCACCCCTACAGATCAATGGTGTCTCTGCACTTTGCCTCTAACAGCGTTGCGCAGTGGCCGGATAAATGGTGGTGAGCATTGAAGAACTCGAGGAGGAAAAATGCTTCCAGTTCCTTCGTTTTTGAGGCTAACATACCGAAATCTCGTGGGCGTAGCCGCGTCGGTACACACTTTGCGTCTCCGCAAGTTGCCTTGGATTACAGCAATGTGTTGAATGAACTGTTCCGTGAAAAATTGGTACACACGGATATCACAGCCATGAGGGATGAAGACAGCCCTGCGGATCTTTGTCAACATCCTCGCGCAGCAGGGCTAGAGCCTCTCGACATCCGCGCGAGCCTGGATAGAGCCAGAGCCCGCCTGGCTTCACGAACTTGAAGCTTGTCAGTGTTTGCTGCAACTCTGTCCTGACTGCAGTCACATTCAACAATCAAAGCGCTAAATCAACCATGGTACGTTAAAATCATTGTTTCTTATCATAAATTTTATCAAAACTGTTGTTATTTTGCCCAAACTTACCGTATCCCATTTCAGGCTAATGTTGCCGAAGCCCTCGACCAGCTCTCGCCCGAGCAGATCGAGCGTAAGTCCCCTTTCACCCCAACCTACCGTAACCCAAACCCTCATTTCTTCCAGAGTTCCGCAAATACTTCAACATGTTCGACAAAGAAGCCAAGGGCTACATCCGTGCCACCCAAGTCGGCCAGATCCTGCGTACCATGGGCCAAGCCTTCGAGGACCGTGATTTGAAGCAGCTCATCAAGGAATTCGACTCCGATGGATCTGGTGAAATCGAATTCGAGGAGTTCGCTGCCATGGTCGCCAACTTCGTCACCTCTGGCGAAGACAACGAAGGTCTCGAGGATGAATTGCGTGAAGCGTTCCGTCTGTACGATAAGGAAGGCAACGGTTACATCAACGTCTCGGATCTGCGTGAAATCCTTAGGGCATTGGACGACAACATCACCGAGGAGGAACTCGATGAAATGATTGCTGAGATCGATGCCGATGGCTCTGGCACCGTCGATTTCGACGAGTTCATGGAAATGATGTCTGGCGAATAAACGACCGAACAAATTGATGGCCTATCATTCTTCGTATTTTGAGTTTGTATAACTTCTACCGCCTCAAAAAATAAAACTGAATAATTCCATTTGACCGGAATAATATCTTGACCAATGCTAAAGGGCTTTGTTGCATCAAAAACTGCGATGATGATGGTAAGAATAAAAAAACTCCGCAATTGATTTTCAAAAATTTATAAAAGTCAACAAATTTATTAACCAAAAACAAGTTCAAAACCCAACAACTTAAGCCTGGTTAGCGGCGAGGTAGGCTTCGACGACCTTCTTGGCTTCTTCGTCGCGGCCCCAGGCCTTGACGACAGCGCAAGAGCAGCCAACGACCTTCCTGGCGTTGCCCTCCTTATCGAGCTTGCACTGACCAACCCATTCACCGAGATCGGCCTTGCTCTCAACCTCGAAGATCGGGATGTTGTGCTTCTGGCACAGAGCGCGGACGAGCTTCTCGTAAGCGGGCTCATCACAGCCGGTGGCGAAGACGCAGAAGTGAGCGGTACGCCTTAAAAGATAATAAACATAAGTTTGGGTTGAGCATGTGAAAAATGAGCCAACTTACTTGTCAAGAGCCTTGGCGGCCTCGTGAAGACCACGGGAAACACCGTCGACAAAGCGGGCAGAACGCAGGACGCGCTTCAGGGCAAGCTGAACGTCAATGGTAGCATCTCTGAAAAGTAAAATATATAAATTACTGATTTTCGAAGAAATGGGAAAAAACGTACCCAACGGCGGCCATGGCTACACAGTGTCCTTGATGCTTGATGTAGAGACTGGAAATAGTGGTACTGAGGTTGGGAGTAAGAAAAATGCGCGGAAATTGGTAAAAATCGCGTGAAAATGGGTAAAAACGTAAGAAAAAGGAGGGTTGAGAAGAAAAGTGTGTGCGCTGGTAGGGAAAATAGGACAGCGCACCTACAGGCTTTCGCAGTGGGACCATTTTACTGTGGTGTTGGAGAGGAAGAAAGTGCGCACGCAGTGGGGGAACGCTCTTTCCTTCGACGTTTTCGACGCTTATTCCGCTATTTTCAACAGTTTTATATATAAAAATCACTATCTTTATTTAATATTTATCATGTACAGTTTACCAATGATACCAGGATTAAAAATACTCGAAAAAATGATATTTAAACTCAAAAAATATATAAAAATCATCCCTACAAAACTTAGACATTGTTCGGGTTGAAAATCTCGATCCAATATCCATCCGGATCCTGAATGAAAGCAAGCCCCTTCATACGGCCATCATCAGGCTTCTTGACGAATTGAACGCCGAGTTTTTCGAAGCGTTCAGCAGCTTTGTAGACGTCGGGAACGGCGATTCCGATGTGGCCATAGCCGCGGGGATCTTTGTTGCCGTTGTGGTAGGAGAATAATTCGTCGGATTCAGTACCCCAGTTGCTACAAAAAGTCATCAACAACTACACTAACGCGCAGTTTAAAACCTACTGAGTAAGCTCAATTGTCGCGAGCGTAGACAAAGCGTACTTCTTCGCTTCATTGTCATCCTTCGGGATCTCGCTTTCCGGCTTGTATCCCAGGAAAAAGAGGGAAAACTTGGCCTCCTCGAAGTCCAGCTGCTTCAAAAGCCGCATTCCAAGGACGTTGGTGTAGAAGGGCAGCGATTTTCGGGGGTCTTTGATCCGAAGCATCGTTTGTTGGAAGTAGAAATCCTTGGTTTCATCGGAATGGGTGCCAGTGAGCTTTGCGACCTAGAATTTCCTTTCTTGATGGCAGTTTTATATATAAAAAACCAACCTCTTCACGGGAAATAGGTCCAGAAGCCATGTTTCGAGGGCTAAAAACGATCGATTTCGTCGGAAAAGTTAATCGAAGCAGTCTCGAACTCGCTTTCAACATCGTTAAAAAAGCGGTTTAAAATGAAATCAAGCGGATGCCATCGATATATTGCGGTAAAATACCGACAAAACCTCGGAAAACAGTCGATATAAACAAAGCTAGACCTAATTTATTTGCACTAAGAACACGAAATGTACATCAACGAAGTAGCAGTTTCAAAACTTAAGAATGAAGTGGCTTGACCTTATCCGGATTGAACGACTCCAAGCCTTTATTTTCATCAGCAATGTGGGTGTTGAAAAAGTAGCCGATGCCTTGCACTGTCGCGATTTTGTAGACCCCTGGAAATTGGATTGGAGGTGATGATTGATCTTTGGCCGGTGCAATGAACGTGGTTTGCCTAACGTGGTAAACAAAAAACATCCAAACACAAAACTCACTTCCATAGATGGATTCTGGGTTAATATCGGCCTGGACGGTGAAGTATGTGACGACGAGAGCGCCGCCGAAGATGGTTGCGATGAATTTCTGGAAAATTATATATAAACTTCTACCGAACGCTACAGTTTTTATCAAAAAACCCACCAAACCCAAATCCATCTTCTTGCCTCCCTTGGGCAAAAACTTCTCGGATTGCTCGATCCATCTCGATTGCCCGTTGGAGGACTTCACTACCGGCATCAGACGACGTAGGGTGAGCAGCATTTTGATGACAAAATCGCTGGAAATCGTCGAAACTTCAAAAACACCGAAGAAACAGCAAAACAACGACGTGCACGTCAGTTGCCCCCAAAAGCACTCCCACAACGAAACACTTCCAACGTCGACGTCGACAAAATCGCCAGACACATCAGACCTCTCAAATCTCGCGCAGGTCCTCATCTACCTTGAATCTTATCACTCCCAATGCTGCCACAGGCCATGCAGATTTACTATCAGTAGCCAGAAACCCCATTTGAAGCCTTTTTTGGACCCTTTTACCGCGTCAAATTGCGTGATACAAGTCGCTGACGTTGCATTCCACCCACTTTTCATTTCTAATCCAACACCCATCACCAATCTCGTTTACTTGTAGAGAGGGCGTCGAATCCACGCAGCCGCAGCGATGAACTTTGAAATCAGTAATCAAAAACGTGAGTTACCTGTCGAAAACACTGAAATGGATATATAAAATCCCTCTTTCCAGAAATTGGCATTGGTCTCTCGGTATTCGGCGTAACTTTTGTCTTTCTCGGCATTCTCTTGTTTTTTGATGGAGCACTTCTAGCTATTGGAAATGTGAGTTTTGTTATAGACCCGTCATTCAATTCCTAACCAGTTTATTATAGCTTTTATTTATCGCCGGAATAACGCTAGTAATCGGCTTCCAACGAGCGTTACTGTTTTTCTTTCAATGGCACAAAGTCAAAGGCAGTGCACTCTTCTTCGGTGGCATCTTGGTCCTTCTACTCGGATGGCCGTTCATCGGGATGTTGATTGAATCTTGGGGCTTCATCCTGCTGTTTGGCGGCTTTGTGCCGACTGTGATCAGCTTCATTCGACAGCTACCCATTGTAGGGAACTTGTTGTACTTGCCGGGGATCAAGCAGGTTGGTTTTTTTGGCTTTTACAGGTTTATTTTTGTTTTCGCGCAGTTTATCTTCAAAAAAATTTTGCATAAAATTCACTATTGTGATTTTTGTGTGTGCGAATGGCGAAAATGCACAAAAGGAACTGTGCGAATAGTGTCGTCTACATTCGCACATTTTTTTTATTAGTCAAAAAGTCAGAACTGAAACAGTTTTTGTTAAAATTAATTCAAAATGAAAAAACCGCAAATTTTTTCATTTGATTTTATTTCTGTGCGAATGATCCAAACGCACAAATATCACTGTGCGAATGACAACTGTCCCATTCGCGACAGGACCTTCGTTACAGTTTTCAATTACATCCAAAAAATACTTCAACCAAGCCAATTTCAGTGCGTGGATCGTCTAGCCCCTGAACACAAATACCCCGTGTAACGCCTCCTCATCATCGTCTCCACCCCCTCGACCACATTCACGGGTTTGCGGCCTATCGCCAACGGCGCTCTCCGATCGAACGCTCACTCCTTTTTGTTTTTGTTCATAACCGTATCAAACTTTCTTACTTTGATCTATTTTACTCCTATCCATCCGACGACCCGCTCCGCCTTAATTTATTTCAATCATTCACTGTTTCATTACATTAGGGACTTCTTTTTGACCAATGTCTTCTCGGTTTTGAATGCACTTTTTTGCAATGCCATTTTGTATACTGCGGCCGAGCAATGTCTTCACGATTTGTTTCAACTTTGTCAAAAGAATATTTATTTATGTTTAAATTCGCAGAGAAGCATAAAAATTAAAGTTTTTCACTGTCTGGGACAATGAAAGGGTTCGTTTGGTCAAAATGTACAGACAAGTTGAATTTGTTGCAATACTGTAGGCTGGCTTAAGCCCTGTGGTCGAGACGTTCCTTGATGTTGCGCAAGACATCAACGATGATGTCCATGGCACTGTCTTCCTCCTTCTTGAGGGACCGATACCGCTTATGGCAGCACATGTTTTCGGCGCATTGGACGTAGTTCTGGCCGCAGAGGCAGTTGCCAGAGGGCGAGTAGTTGACGCTGGTCTGGGCATTGCCACTGTTCGGGATCGTGATGGTGATGCAGGTGGTGGTGGCGGGTTCGGCGTCGTATTGGGAGTCGAATTGCTGGTTGGAAGATTGCTGGGATTGGATGGGGGCGGTCTGCTGGGTCTGGGTGTTCTGGTTGCCGAACTGCGTGGGTGGGAGTACGGTAGACAGGGTCTGGACGGGGGCGTAGTTGTTGTTGTTAGATGCGGGGGTGTTGAACTGATTGTTGTTAGGTGTTGGGGCATTAAAAGCACCAGCATTGAGGTAGTTGGACTGATCCAAAGCATTGCTCAAGAAGTTCTGGTTCTGAGCCGCCGGCTGGAATTGCTGGTTGTTCTGGGCCTGCTGCTGCTGCTGGAGCGGCGTCACAATACTCGGGACAGCCGTGGCAGGGGTAGGGTTATACTGTGGGGACTGTCCAGCCTGGCCGACAATGCTGTTGCCAAGGTAGTCAGCCTGGTTGAGCGCAGATGAGAGGAAGTTCTGCCCTGCTCCCTGGTCGAGGGCGGTCGGGCTAGCCTAAAATCACCTCCATTACACCATCCTACACAATCGTATCAACTAAAAAGGATCAAAAGTGCCGCCTTCACCCACCCCATCATCGCAGCTGCAACTGTACTGACTGTTGGTGCCCTGGGAAATGACAATCTGAACACAGGTGCATGGGTTGTTCGATGCCGCGCCAGGTCCAGTGTTATCTTGGAAGATTGGGGCTGTCGTACCGGTGCCGACGCCGGATCCTTGTCCAACCGGGGAATTCGTGAAGGTAGGTGCGGGGGTGGCAAAGGTCTGCTGCGAGATCGGAGCAAACGTCGCCGATGTCGTGGGGTTAGTCGGGGGCACGTAGGGACCAGAGGGGGAGCCAGGGGAGGTCGTGCTTTGCTGCAATATGTTGTTATAAGGTTTACTGTTACGTCAAGTCCTCAGTTTTTTTCCATCAACTCAAATTTAAGGGTCAAAATCCAAAAAAAGGCACCAAACCACCCCCAATTCACATCAACCTCAACAACCCGCCTCTCCAGTCAACTTTGAAGAACACTGACACTGATATTGGGGATGTTGTGTCGTCCCGGATAGCAGGGTAACCTGTATAATCACCAAAACACACGCACAAGCGATCGGGCGAGAAGGCAGCGCTGAATCGGCGGCTACCGTAATGCTACCGTGTGATTTGGGTGGTTGAAGGTTGAAAAACTGTGGAAGTTGGTCTTGGAGGCTTTTGGCTACTATGGGAGAGGCAGCAATATTCGACTAAAAGGTTGAAAATGCCGTTTTTTTACACCGCTATTCGCACAGTTTTTTACGAACGCGGGATGTGCATTCGCACAGAGAAGAATTTTTTCTACGAACGAGGGGAGTACATTCGCACTCTTTACTCAGTTTTGTTTTCATAAGTTTTTAAAATTAAATTGTAATAATTAAAAGATAGTAAACCTACGTCGGTATTGTCGCAACTGCATTGAAGCTGATTATTGGCCGTGGAAACGACGACGCAAACACATTGCTGGCGCTTGGTGCGCACCATGAGTTTGTCGCCTTCGCGAGTTGCTTCGGCGGATGCTACTGCCTGGAATTTTTATTATGAACACAATACTGTACAGTTTTAATGAAACTTACGCATAGAGCAGCAAAGCCAATGATAGCAACTACGGCCAAACAGCGTTTTGCGACGACCATAATGCACTGCTGCACTGAACCTCCTGAAATTTAATGGATTCAGAATCAGAAGCTGACTACATGAAATGATGCAGAAAGCCGAGATAACACGAAATCTGAGTGTACAACCTCCCTCTGGCCGGGTATTTGTACCCTGAGGGGCGGTCACTCCGGTCCACCATCGTCATCGGACAGGGCCGAAAGACACTTTTTTTGATTCAAGCCCACGAAAAAGGTAAAAGGTAGCGAGAACTGGTCTATCAAGAGCTCCTTCTCCCGCGTCGGACCGACACCTCCTTGTTCAAACTTCTTTCGGATTCCCTTTTTTGCACATCGGATTGACTAGGTAGCCCTTGGAATGGAGGTGGATGTAAGTACAGTCAACTTATACATCGCCTGAGGACGACAGACATGTCGCATCTTTGATTCCATCGCGTAATCGTTTGAAAACTGCATTGAAGAAAGACCAATAAGGAAGTCCAGATTAGGTCGGCCGTTCAATTTTAGATGGTCCGAGGCGACCAAAATCCAGCCTAGACATTTCTATGTTTAACAAGGGTCCTTGATCTTGAAGTTGTAAGAGTTTCGTCGCATATTTGTATGCGGTTTTTATCACCTTTCTCGATGGGAAACCCCCGCTAAAGTCATCGAGCAGAACACAGCTTTAAGTTCAATCTTGATCATGTTTGAGACCCACTTCACATAAGCTGTGTCAATATTGTCCATCTACAGTTTTCAGCACAATAAAACCGGAAAAAACGAAATACAACATCCAAACTTGTAGTCCGTTATATCGGATTAACGATTATCGTCGTGCTTTTCATTTTCATTTTCATATTTCAATTCAATCAAAAAACCCGTAAGCCAGGCCGCCAAAGGTATCAAATGCGCAGGCGCGCAGGCTTTCATCGTCGTCAAAAAACTTCGTAAAGATCATGTTTCTCGGCTCTGTGCGATGAGTCTTCTGTAAAAGGCTACCAAACACCCCAGCGGTGACAACAATAGCCTGAGGCTGACTGGATCTACAAAGTTTTGGGACGGTGAATCAGGAAAAAAAGAAGAATTGGCCCCAGGGGAGGTGGAATAATGCGAGTCTGGCCGGATTGTACATAGGTAGTTTTTGACTTGACACATTGAAGTTGCAAAATGTTGCAGGGATCAAAAAAGGGATCTTTATTTGCAAGTTTGGGGGCCAATATTTGTCAGTTATGGGGACTGTAAAAGTGCAAATACTCAAAAATGCTTCAATAAGTCATTCAAAGCCATCAGACGCATGCAGTTTTCAAATTCCTTCCGCATTCCAGCCACCTTTAAAGCATAAAATGAACCCCAAGTCAGATCAAAATTTAGTCTGCAACCTCCCAAGACAAACGTAAACTTCATCAAGGACAAGTCAGCTGTCACCAGATGCGATTAATTACCTGATTAAACACCGAACACAATGCAATCAAGCGTACTTTTCCACATGCTTTTATGCTTTTCCGTGCCAAAATCAAACTTCTACCCCCCTGCTGTCAATATTTTGGCACGATTCCGACAACATCTAGACTTTAGATACTTTAATATGAAAAATCTGTTGTCTAACTCGAACCCTCGTCACTCATAAATACCACCAAAGCGCCGAAAGCTGCCGTCCAAAACATGCGACTGACGCGAGCATAAAAGTGTGAATTGTAACGTGGCTCCGTGGCCGGCGAAAAGCCATTATTTCACGGATGCTTGGCTTCGGACGCCGGCGACACTTTTCGAAACATTAACATTTCGGATCTACCTTTCTGGAAGTTTGGCCAGTTTTGACTTTCCTCATTTTTAGAAAATATTACTTCTGTGAAATATTGAAAAATGCAAACCGGCGAATATGTGACTTTTGCCGCGGCAGCTTTCACGGCAGCGTTGACTGTGGCTGTGTTTATCTATTATAAGTGTATTCAGACGTCGAGTGAGTTTTTTGGAAGACCGTTACTGACAGTTTTATAAAATATATTTCAGAATCGACGGAATTCTCAAAAATCCGACACTTTTAAAGCCTACAGTAACCCAAGGCTAGCTCAAACTTCATTGCGGATGGACGGGTTTTCCATGGGCATCGAGAATTCGCCTGGAATTGATGTATTGTAGGTATGTTTGACGGATAAAAGGAAAGGGAAGTAGTTACATTTGGCCTCTTTCGGAACTATTTTGGCCCGAACCTGGAGGAAAAGCGACAGCGACGGCTTGGCGGTCGTGATGGATTTGACGTTGTCGTGGATGTAGCGCAGGGTTTGGTCCATTTTGGGGGTCCTTTTTCGATTTGTCTTTTAACGAAACAGTTTTCTTTACCCCTAACACTGTAGAATTTGCATTGTTGCATTCTACGTACACGTCAAAAAATTTTATTGTAATTTTTTTTCAACTTTTTGAATTTTTTGAAATTTTAAAATCTCACGTTCAAACCCCAAATCCACCATCTGGAACCCCTCACCCTCTTTGTTTACCCATTATCCACCCCTTAATCTCAGCCCCGACATCATCGGGTCCAGTCCAATTAGCTGATGACGTCATCGCCTCAGGGCATACCCTCAAATCCAACTTATCCATCTGTCTCGCATCCAAATCAAAGCCATCCCACCCCTGTCAATTGGCCATTCAATCAGTCTAATGTTGTCTCGCATAATTTTGCAATTAGCCCAAAATCACACCCGCCATCAGTCGAAAATTTGATCGATGTACTTGACGCCTCTGGCTATCAGTTACCTCTCAAACTGAACTATTTCCAGTTTTCTATCACCTTTTCCCATTTGGCCTCGCCGATTAAACCATACTGTGGCCGACTCGACCTTATAATTGTTTGACTAAGCCGTTGCCATAATGTCATCAAAATTGCCTGAGGACATGGATGACTTTGGATGTGGTCTCCGACGACGCATACCCATGTAAGTCTTCTTGTTCAATTGCCAATGGAGGCTTTTTTTCGTTTAGCGTTTTCAGTATTAGTCGAAAAAAGGCTTAATTTACAATAGGACCGCTTCTCCATAGGTCGAAGTCCAGGGCATTGCCACAGGGGCTATAATGAATCCGGTCGTCGTCGGAAGGGTCCTATGCCCTGGAGGGTTATTCCTTTTCACCATTTTTTCGATAGGATAGCCTAAGGGCAAGGGCAAAGCGTGTGCTCGCACATGACGAGCTGGGATAGGATAAAAGGGGGTCGCCGTGTGTTTTGTCAATGACGACCTTCATTTAGATAGTCATTCTCAAGTGCAGAGATAACTTTTTCGTATTCTTACGTGTGTTTGACGGCAAAACGATAAAAATTTGCAGTTTTGAACAAAAAATGACGAATTTCAAGCCTATTTTCACCCCAAGTGTCCATGACAGCCACATTATGCCTCTAAACTGTTTGAACTCCAAACTTTCAGAAAAATGCAAACCGGCGAACTCGTCACATTCGGCCTCGGCGCCTTCACGCTCGCATTGGTCATAGCTGTTTTTACTTATTACAAGTGTTGTACACGGCGTGAGTCTTCTAACCTCCGACGGCCTTTATGACACTTTTTACCGCTAACTTTTGACTTTTTAGCTACTCGGAAGCAATTCTACTAACATTTTCCATCAAAATGTAACAAATCGAACCAACGCGGGTCACGTTCTTGCAGTTTTATTAATATTTTCCATCTCTTTTCTTCTATCACCATTACGTATGTAAAACTACATTGCAATTGTAACTTTTATGTATGAATGACAAATGTACTATTTAAAATCTTCCGAAATGACGTCAATTTTGCACCGAAATAAGTTTTCATCTTTTTCTACAAAATAGTGCAACACTTCTTCTTCGACGTCACCGCAACATTCATGTCGTCGGCATTTTTCCCGGGCAATGAAACGACGGTCGAATTAAGTTTTTCGGTATTTTTTTCATTTTTGGCATCGGCTTCGGTCTTGTTTGCGGCCGCGGCGGCGAGAGCTGCTTCGCGTTGGGTTTTTACTTGCTCCAGAAGGACGTCGACATCTGGCCAGTCATTAGAATCAACGCAGACGTGGTAGTATAGTATGTTGCCACGGCGATCTACGAGGAGACAACCGCCACTGGAAGCGAGACTCGGGCCGGGCTCGGAGAGGTCGGATTCGGATTTGGCTAGTTCCAGGGGGTCTTCGCTGCAGGACATTTCAGCGCACTGGAATGGGATTGGTTTAAATGGAAATTCGAAACTGATCTAACCAGATCCAGTTTGAAATAGCAAAACTGATAAAAGAAATAGTTAAGATCAGAAATTTCATCCCAGTTTTAAAGAAAAACCCACCAAATGTAGAGCCTTCTCCCCCGCAACTGAAACCGCTGAAGTTCGATGAGTCAAAATCCGACTCAAAGATTCCTTCTCATCCAAAAGCGTTCGAAATGGGACCCCCACAATCTTCAGAAAACCGCTTCCTTCTGAAATCTCAAATATTATAACAATGCTGATCGCCAGTTTACAACCCACCTGCCCCCGACCCCTTGGTCAACATCAAAATATCACAATTCAACTTTTGGAACTCGGCCAACTTTTCATACGTCTTCAAAACCATCTCCGAAGTATCAGAACACGCAAAATTTGCCACATACTGCACCAAAAGCATGCTATATGTGCTGCTTTGGACGTAATTCAACAGCGTCCCAGATTGGACCATCTTCGATTTGTGTCCGAGATTGACATCGCCGTCAGATCGTAGATTATTAGCCGGACCAACGACTTTCTCAACTTCGTTATCAGTTTTGCTTAGAAATTCCTCCCAAGCTCGCATAGCATCGTGGAATTCAGTTATCAATTCCTTCGTTTTTGGGTAGTCGGATTCGCTGAGTTGGGACATCTTTTCCTCGAAGTCGGCGGCATGTCGGACGTCGAGGGCTTCATAGAGGATTGTCAATTTTGTTGCCAATAAAGCGGGGACGATTCTGGTCAGGATTTGGTTGGCGATGAAGGATACTGCCGAGGTGTCGGTTACGGACTGAAATTTGCAAGTTTAAGAAATGCAAAAGCTCAAAAATTAAAGTTATTTTTGGAAGTTTGAGGTCGGAAAAGTACTTTATTGTTCTTTTTGTACTGATTTATTGCCAAATTTCATGCGATGTGAGTCGTTTTTCTGGTTTAAAATATGTAGTTTCTGAAAAAACTTTGCGAAGCAGTTTTTGAAAACAAAAGTTTGAATGTTTTACTTTACTTGCAAAATTTGAACCGCAAAATACAGTAAAACAGCCCTTGTGAGTCATTCAAAAAGCCTTAAACACAATTTCCTCATGTTAACAATAACTACACTACAATTACACCCATTGTTTTCCACCTCCCATATCCGTACCCATGTTCCGGTTGACTTCACACAAAATGACGTCCCTCACCTCACCAAATTAGCTCCAACCTACGTCAATCCTATCCTTTTATCATGCGTTCGTTTGTCAAAAAGTCAATTTACATCACCCAAAAAGTGAGCCTCGCGTGATATCTGACTAATGTAATGAAATGTAAGGTAAATAAAACTTAATGTCATTATGGGAATCTCGAAATCCCACAAGTGAGCGTGCGAAAGTTATTAGGATTTGTCCTTTTTATGTTTTTTTGCGCCTCCTGGGAACAGCAGGCGAATGGCAAATGGCGCCAGCTTTTCAAATGAAAGGCAAAACAAACGTGGTTATGAGATTTTACATTTTGTACAATGGTTGTAGCCATTCCGGACACGTGAATATTAATTTTTATAATTTTAGTAAATAGGTTTATGCACGGATGGCTGCAAAAGAGGGTTGGCGGGGGAAAACGGAAAACGGAACAACGAAACATCATGCTTTTGAAAATGGTAAAAGAAAACAGCATTTTTTTGATATTGTGTTCTTTTTGAGGAATTGTATAGGGTTATGGTGGGCGAGACACGCGATATAGGGTGCTTTAGGGGGTATTGATTGGTGGGTTTTGAGTTTAAAGTTGAGAGAGTGGTTTTTGGGTGGGTTTTGACAGCTTTGAATTGAGCTTGGACTACTTCAACCAGTTTTCAATCAATAAAATCAATAAAACGAACAAACCTGAATACACTCCGCCGTCTTAGCCTGAAAAAACTTTGTAGAATCCGCAAGTGCGGCATTGATGGCCTCCGGCGAGTTGGGGGCATCAGTCACAATGGCAGTGGATTGATCGCTCGGGATTTCCCTCGGAATGACGACAATTTCGCGCAGGTCGTCGGACATGATGGCTCGGTGGCAGTGCCTGAGGCCGACTGTCCCTATTTGACAGGTGTGCCACGAGGCCCAGGAGGAGGTGTCAAGCCTCGCACTGACCCTTTCGCGAACTTTTTAGAATCGGATGAGTAATTTTTCAACCCAAAAACTGTCCTCTGAAACCATCAAAATGCTAAATGACACAACCCTACGCACTTGTGACCAAAATAGACACGCAAAGTCTGTCGAAAATCGGGATAAAGGCAATCAATTAAAGACAAAAACTAAAAAACCACTGTGCCCAGAATTCCCATTTAGACTTTAACCCAGTGGAATGCCTACCTGAGCCCCAAAAGCCAGCCTCTAAGTTAAAAGACAGCCTGTTCATAATGCACGGCACCGAAATGCCAACTTCGCCCCCCAGCCACTGTCCTGACAGCCAACAAGCTGCTACCTACCGCCTTTGTCTTACATTACGCCAAAAGAACGGATGCCATAAATCGACTGCAGTCAGTATTCCCTTCAAAAATACCTCAAAGCCAAATCGCAGGAAGAAAGCTGACAGGTAATGCCAGAAAGTGCAATATCCCACATAAAATAGCCCCATTCCGATAAATCACCTCAATTTACGTCCCAACACGTAGCCCAGAATCGTAAACGGGGTTCCTTACAATAAATTTTTGTAAACTACTTACCGCCTAATAGGCATTAAAACACGGAAACGAATGCCAAAGGCTCAAATGGAATGACATTTGATGACCTGGGAAAGGCGTTGATAGACACCATTTTAGACAATGCCTGCGTAAAAGGATGGAAAGTGTGTCAAATCTCGCGGGAATTGGGCAATTTTTGATGCTTGGAAGTCATCGGAAACATCGAGAATGTCGCGAAAGGTGGACTTTTACAGAACCTACTTATAAACGCCCAGTTTTTATAATACTCATTTTTGCGGATATCAGCGCCAAAAAGTCCAAGCTGTCTCCAAAGTTAGGTCAAAGAATGTTGTTCAAAGAAAAGATAAATTCGTAAATTGTATCAAGCAACAATTTGCAATAAAAATCACATAAAAAATAAGCAATATTAACTTTTTATTTGCGTTTTGTTGGGTTGAGGTTGAGTGGCAAAGGGTTTGTGCACCTGCTTCGTGGACTGACTTGAGCGTAAGAATGCATTTGTAGAGCTTTGAAGTTGTTAAAATTAGCAAAACATGGTTGTATTAATCTTGACGGATCTCAGTTTTAAACCACAATCCGTCGGTCTGCACAAAACACCTTTTTTTGTCCAAGTTTCAAAAGTTAAACAGTTTATTATATATAAAAACCCAATTGCAGTGCTTTCAACAGGTCATGACTCTATTCCCTTGTTAGTCTTATCACATTACAACTCAGTTTCAATAATGCCAGCTGTCAACAGTGTTAGGCATTTTAGTGAGCCTGTCTTTTTACCTTGTAATCTTTGTCAATGATATCATTTCATGGGACTGGTTAAAGGGAATGCCTGACTGGTAGTTGAGAGAGTTACTTTTTGTTAATGGCAAGCAAGGTATGGTCGCTCTGACAATGCATGACACAAAAAGTGAAAATGTTAGACATCATGATGGCTTAGGGGATGATTTATAATGTTGATGTCGACTGCAAGCAAAGTAATGCAACAAAAAGTAAATGAAAAATATCCATTAAATACAGTTTAACTTACTCGTTAAAAAAACTGGTGCCACCACTCAAAGCTCGTAGCCTGATGTGCTATTGTGGCCTACATGAGTCATTTCGGCTTGATGCCGTGTAGCCGGTTCATCTGACTCGTAGTAAATAAGTACAATTAGCATATCTGGTATATTTAGTATGTCTGATGTTGTTGATGCTTACATACTTCCGCCTTTCATAAATCTTGAACTTTTGTTAACGTTGCGCATTGTTTGATTTGATGATTTTTTGCGTGTCACAGTTTATTTAAAACATTACACGTTCAGTGATAGATAATTCTCACGTTGTCTGTGTTCCGCCTACCCAATTAAGCCACAAGGTTCTTGTTAATTATGACAGTGAAATGTGTTGTAGCGTTTGAAACTACATAATCTACCCAAATAAACACCTTGAGCAGTTTAGACATACGTAAATCTTCTTCGAGAATGTTTTTCCAACTCTTGTAGACATTGACAATTATTCGCTCATTGGCCATCGTTAGGTAAAGGAAGGGAAGAACAGTTACATAAGTAAGTTTTTCGGCCTTCTCCCAGTTTATTGTTTTCTCATCCAAACCATGGACCCAAATCAACTGCCACCAGCTTTGCTAGAATCCGGACATCAGTTTTTCATTTGGTATTCATTCGAAGCTGTTTTCAACCTTATCACAATCATCAATGGAATCGTGATGATATCGGCGTTTTTGAAATTTAAATATTTGCACCTTTATTTTCGGACTGTGTGTATCAATGTTTTTGTGGTATCGATTTTACGTTCCACATTCCGGTTAGTGCTACAGTTTTTTTTATTTGAATTATTTTCATGTTTTAGCCTCCTAATATTCACCACGGCCTTCATTGCCAGAAATCCGAACCCATTACCATACTTCATCATCGCAGCGGTTTTCACCAACATTGCCGTCAACCTATCCCAAACCTTTGTTATCATTGAACGGCTATGGTCGAGTTTACGCGTCAATGTTTATGAGTCATACAAAAGTCGAATAGTTGTACTTTTGTTTATCACGTTGCCGGTGAGTTTGTACTTTTACCCCGCAAAACATACTTTTAAATTTAACTTTCAAGTTTGTAATTGCATTTATCTGCCAATTTCTGGTATTTGGTGTGCAAGTACTCCCTCGGCACATCTTTAAGTGGGCAACAATTGTATTAAATAGTGCATTATGGGCTGTAAGTTACATATCTCACGTGGTTATCTTTTATTGAAATTTTAGTGGTTCTATGCATTTTGGCAATACACTTCCTGGCGGAACTCTAAGAAACGTCCAAGTTGGAAACTAAATGCCCGATACCAACAGAAAGAAAATCTTGAAATCTCGGTAACAATGAAGTGGTTCGGATGTTATTGCTCGATTCAAAGTTTGTTTGTCTCTGCAAATATACTTTGGAAAGCGTTTGACAGTCGTGTTCAGAACTATAGGTAAATTTTTGCTGATGAAAAAGGTCGAAAAGTGATCAGTTTATTACTTTCAGTGTCGATGACTTAACATTTTTACTCGCCGACGTCATCAACAACTCTACATTTACGCTTTCAACTTTATTTTACCCCATCCCTTTCATCGCTACCATTGAATCTATAAAGTTGTACTATCTGTAAGTTTCTAACCAAACTGACAAGTTTATAACTAAAACTTTTAGCAAAAAGTTATGCGGTCACTCAGGCACTTCCAACAAAGTTAATCCTGTTGTCATGAATAGTTTTTATGATAATCGTGATTACCATTTTAAACAACTTCAACGTCAATGGAACGACTTTGACGCCGTTAAAGACAGCCAGTGACAAAAATTACTTTGTCAAAACTATTAAAATGCCGTTATTCTTAAGTATTTAGTTTGGTATAAAAATAATTACACTATTGATCAGTAAAAATAAAACTGTTTTACCAAAATTTACTGTAAAAAAATTACATTTATAGTTTCAGTCAGTACAAATTACGGCATTAGCATTGTACCCAATATTCTAAGAAAAAGCAGTTGATGAGGCCAATTATAAGCAATCTGTACACTAAATACTGTAATCTTTGTAGCTTTCCCAATTATGTCGAAAGGTTCATCTTTTTGAACGAAAAAATAAGTTTCGGTTCACTTAATTCAACCCGGTTAGGCTAAAGACGATGAGTTGGCGGTCTATACAGTCTGTAAATGATGATATTGCAACATTTTTTGGACTTTTATTCAACTTTGTAACTTTTTTCCTCGCGTGGACTGTTCAATATAAAGATTTGCGCCAGTATCGTCGAATCACATGTCAGACTTGCACAATCGATATTGTATTGATTGTTTTGACGTTTGTTTTGAAGCCGGTAAGTTTGCAGAAGGACAAGGAACGGATACGAACATCAGTTTTTAGATAAAAATAGTATATTTCGGCCGTGAGTATTTGATCACGAATGGATATTTGGAAAGTCTCCCAATCAGTGTTTGCCAATGGCTATTTACATTGTGGTTCTTTGCCCTCTACTTTTCAATCACAAGTGTACCTGTTGGATTCATTTATCGATACATTGTTGTTTGCCATGGTCGCCCATTCACGATTTTGCATCAATTACTGTGCCTGGGGGCATCATTTGTTGCTTCATTTGCATTCTGTGTTGTTGCGCATTGGATTTACTTTGTCAAAGGTCACGATTATGTAACCATGGCGGCGGAGTTACCGCATTTTATACAAGACGCGAAGGGTGTTACTCGGGCGGTTGGAATGATGTTTCCGGTGAGTTACAACTACTTAACATTGAAAAAGTGGTTGCAATTTGCACAAAGTTCAGCGTCAGATTTGCAATATTTTATTTGTTTTCAGAACACTAGGTACAGCTACATCATAGTAATCTCCGTAACATTTCTTGCCGTCTCTTCATATTCCGTCGTAATCGTGTGTGCGTATCGTATCTACAGATTCTTGAAACAAAACCCCCAACCATCCCAGAAGTTTACCGAAGTTCAAAAACAACTCAATTTACTGCTCGCTGTTCATGCAATAGTGCCGTTGTTCTCTGCTGTTTTGCCATCGGTTGAATTAGCCGCTGCCATCATGGCTATTGACTGTGATTTCAGCCTTGTCACACTTTTTACGGCCATTACGTTTTCATGGATTCCGACAGCCAATGCGGTTACACTTGTTTTAATAGTAAAACCTTATCGACAGCAATTGATTGAAATTTTTAAACGCAAGTTGAAAATTCGAAGAAACACTTTGGTATTGATTGGTCCCATAAGATAATACACGAAAATTCGAGGTATTTGTGAAGAATTTTACGATAATGAAAATTTAAACAACGTTTGTTTACAAATAAATGAATAACCGTAGAACTATAATGAAGCTTCAGCGACTGTTCTATTTCCAACGTAAGTTAAAGGTTGACTACTAGGTCGTTCGTATCCGGATCCAATCAACTGCTTATTAGACCTGACAAGGTATCTAACCACACGCGTAATCTCTTTCTGTAACTGCTCAAAGGTAGGGCGTTTTCCTGGGTCACTGTCCCAGCATGTTATCATTACAGCATATCTAAAATCAAAGAAATTACGAAAAATCTGAGGGGTTTGGTCTTACATTTGATCTGGGCATGTTTCCGGACGTTTGAGTCGCCGTCCTTCTTTTAAAAAATCTTGAATTTGGAAATGATCCAATGGAAAGTATGGGGTGTTGCCACGTGTGAACAGCTCCCAGACAAGCACACCAAATGACCAGACGTCGGTTTTTTCAGTGAACTTATGTTGCGAGAATGCCTCAATGGCAATCCAACGGGTAGGCAAAGCAATCTCCCTGTGCATAATGTTGTATTCACCTTTAAAGTCGACCTTTCTTGCAAGACCAAAATCGGATACCTTCAGGATTGTGTGGTCTCCATTTAACCTGCAAAACATCAGCTAAAATTGTAATTCAAAGAGACTGTTAAACACTTACAAGCAATTTCTCGCCGCCAAATCACGATGAACAATTTCTTGCTGAGTAAGATACACCATAGCGCTCAGAATCTGGGCCATATAGTCGAAGGTATGTTGGTATTTTAGGTCAGTGTTGGCATTTCTTATGTAATCATACAAACTGCCGCCAGCCATGTATTCAGTCACAATGTGCAGCGTGCGATCAATGTAGGTATGACCAATGAAGCCGACAATGTTCACGTGTTCAACCCGACGCAACACTTTCAGTTCATCAATGAGTTCAGTGGTATCGACCATATGAGAGCATTCAGTATGGAATATTTTAACAGCAACTGGCTTGTTGTCATTAGCTGAGGTTTTGAAAGATCCCTTGTAGACTGTTGCGCTGACTCCTTCTCCAAGCGGCTGCGTGTTTAGGACAATCAAGTCGTTTGGATTCAACTGGATTGTCATTGGGTTGTGATGTGTATCTAATGGTATTTGACCGTACTTATTACCTGTTAAAACAGATCATAATTAATAATGCCAAAAAAAATTCCGCCTACTGTAACAAACAAAATACAGAACAATGAATTAAACTCACCGTACTTCGTCTTTAGCTTCTAAAAAGTTTCAAGGGCATTATTCACTGTTTTCAAACAAAAAAAAGTTGTTACCTTTGCACAATGTCGAGAAATGCAGATGTAAACAATGCAGATCGAAGCGAGCAGACCAACTAACATGGCAATAGCAACTAGAAGTCTCAAATCGGTAACTGGCAGTAAACTCTTTATCGTCTTATAAAGCACGGGAGTAACATTAGAATGTTGAAACTGCTTTAAAAGTGTAACGTTTTTGTAAGTTGAATCAAGAGAACCTTTGATTTTTACGGCACATGTACCAGTTTGAGGTGTACCAGTGGAACAGCGAATACTGAAAATAGTCAATTTACCAAATGTGCACACAAAACTTCAAAATTTTAATAACAAACGAATTTTAAACATACTTTGTTGGTGTAACAGCAGTAGTCAAGTTGCATTGAAAATCACAAACCGTCACTTCTGGAGCTGCCAAAAACTTGTCAAAGTCGGTGCCAGTTACAAAATATGTACCATTGTCTTTCGCCTATAAAAGCCATTGTTGACATTATCTAAACACCAATTTGCAATACTTACCGTCGCTTCAAAAATGGTGGGAGGACAAATGCGATCGTAAAGAACATTGTCATGGCATGCCATTTTTAGAGGTACAACAGTGCCAGTTCCGTCTGAATTAGCACAATAAAAGCAATGCAAGGGGTCTTCCCAGGCAATACTTTGACACGTTCTGTAGATTCCTTCGCACGATGATGTGAACGCGTTGATAGTGTTTTCAGAATGTAATGGAACAAACAACACTTTCTTGCTGCTCGGCAATACTTCGAGTAAATGTTTTCCAGCCTTTCCAGGGACGCTTATAAGGACATCATTTGTACGTTTGCCACTAATCTGGAACCGAATTCAAAAACCTTCAACAATTGATCTGTTCAAAACAAACTCTGATTAAAAGGTTGTCCTTTCTGAGGGCATACAGTGCGCTGTCATTAGGCATTTCTCGAATGGCTACAATTGGCTGAGCATGTTTTTCCTTGAAAAGTAGACTGCCATCATACGGTTTAAAGTTTTCCAGAAATCTATAATTATTCGACCAATTCGTACTTTTATGCAGTTCACAATTGCCGAACTTGTTATCAGCTGTCTCCTGAATCGGGTACACAATTATTTTAATTAGAACATCGAGACTAAGAACTACCTCATTATAGGCCGAACAGTATGACAGGAACATACGATTTTCCCAAGAAAACAAAAAACAATCGTCTGTGAAGTCTGCGTAATTTTTTAATTTTTGGCACTTCTAAAAAAAAGGGATTTTGATTAAGTTTGCTACTCAGTTTTACCCTTACAGTTTTTGTCAACTTAGGTTTTGGCATACTTTGGCATTTGTTCCAAGTGTCAGTAAACCTCGATTGCAGCTCATTAAAGTCATAGCTGCAAATGTAGTTTTCTGTAATTCCATTATCAGCCACATTATGTTGAAATGCGACCAATAGCGTTGACGTTGCTGGTGAATATAATGCCGCAGTGGCTCTGTTTGAGACCGCTTTTACGATTTGTTTGTAGTTGATCCCTTCACAAGATAGGACCAGATCAATGCGAGACGCAAGATTATAAGTTTTGTCTCTGTTGCAGATCTGAGTGATTTGAATGTCGATGTTGTTTCGCTGGTGCAATACAGTTAATGAAAATAGCGGCAAGTCCCATCGATTGGCGTTGCCGATAAAGTACGAATGTGTGCTTGTCGAGAATCCGGCTACTGTTTCGATTTTATAGAAACTGTGTTCGTCGAATGAACGTCTGCCAACGTTGTAAAGTTTAAATTTATGGTCGAGAGACAAGTAATGAATTGAGGCATCGGTTTTGCCATGAGCCGTTCGAAGTACGATATCATTATTAACGAAAGTGGCAGACACACTAGTCAACTTCTCACGGTTCGGTGATAAAGGGATCCCATAACAATTAGTTCTGTAGTCTGCGCTCAGCGAACATACGCTAAAAGATTATTAACAAACGCTAGATTGCCACTTTGTAATCTTACCTACAACCGTTAGAGGTACAAATAAATGCGCTTGACTTATTAATGAGTTTGAATTCTAGCAAAGGGTCGTCACCACTATCATTGCCAAAAACATGTTCGTTAAGTAGAATTCGACCAATTTCAACCAGGTCGTCATTTTGAACTTGTCCAATATACACTTCTTTATCCAAAGCAACACCAAGAATTGTGGATCCATACAGATCAATTCCTCGAATAAAATTATTTTGAAACGCTAGCAGAACATTGCCGATATCACTAGTGGCAATGCCACTAACAATGAGTAAAGTTAGCGGTAGACAAATATAGAAGAACTTGTTAAAAATCATGACCGCACAAGGCGGTGGTCTTACTTGTGACGCTTCTTCTTTGGGATGGTAGGTTACTTTGACAAAAAAACCGAAGAAATCAATGCATTCGAACGTATTTTGATACAATGCGCTTGGCAAAAGATCAATGCTGTGAACAAATTAGTCGTTTCATCTGGGGGAACGGTGACAAAAGAACCCCTTAATAAACTCCACTAGTTCATACAACAGAATGCAAAGAGGTAGGTAATACTTCCGCACTGCGCAATCAGCGAACAAAACGATAAATAAAGATTTTTTTTTGGCTTGATGAATCGTGCGATTAGTCCAATATAAACACAGTCGGATTTTGATTCAACTGGCGCTGTCATTAATCCATATTTGGTTTTTTTTTTCGTTATTTTGTAATATGACCGGGTAAAGTCTATCTACTTCCCCAGCCAAAACAGTTGGTTTCAATCTCAACCTTTTTGCAATAGACGGTTGATGCCGTTTCCACTGAGCGCTCTCGATTTTGGCTGTCGTCGTCGACTGCGTGAACTCGCTACACCTGCTGAAGTTTATGATCTTCAAATCGCGGCACCCCACTTCAATGAACTATACCCCATTCAAAAAATTGAACCTTCGTTGTCGACTGTTAGCTTCAATGATTACAATCGGGTATATGACAAATCAAAAGGGCCGTTGAAATTAGACAGTCGTCTTTATGTTGTCGAAACTACACTGGATTTTGTCAACATTACCTCCAACTACGACACCCTAGTTTTCCAACATTTTATTTTTATGCCTTATATGGTACACTTTGCAAAATGTGATTTAACTCTAAAGCTTCTTCAAAGCATTTCTGCAAGAACCAAACGTTACCCCTTACATTTGAAAATTCATGATTGTACATCGCATGATGGCGTTACTTTTGAACTTATTTGTAAACTTTTCAAAACGTCACGCACTCTTGATCTTTCTAACAATTCTTTTCTAAATTGCAATTGGATTAATGATCTGATCACTTGCAATTATTCGAACATGGACATGATATGGATCACTGGATCGATTGACATTCTTGAAATTGACGAATCTCAATTTGTGAAGTTTGTTGAGGTAGCTATTTGTATCTTATAAGTGTTAATTGTAAGCAAATCTTTAGGGTCAAAATCAATACTTCAGAATTTTCGTTACATTACCAAATAATATCAATGATGTGGTAATGGAACAAACTTTAGATCGCCTTTTTAGCAGACATTTTGAAGTTTGGCCGTTTGATGAGGTAAGCACTGTCATAATGTGAAGTAAACATTTGAAAATTAATGACGAATTTTTAGTATGGAGATTATTGTGGAAGGACAATCTATATAAATTGGATGTCGTCAGGAATAAAAAAAGAACGAGCTTATCTTTTACCAAAAGATTGTGATCCGAGGGCCTATCTGTACATTGCCAAGAAGAAGAACAAAAAAGTGAGTTTCAACACTTTTTAATACAACCTATGTAGGCAGACTCTAAATCCGTTATTTCAGTGCACAGTCATGTAGAGCTCCGGCAAATCTGATATAACTGTTGGATTATCCACGATTTGGAACTCATCGTTTGATGGCCTTTTGGAGTAAGGCAGTGCTTTGACATAATGATACAGATTTGAGTTTATAAACCGTATAATCATATCACTTACAACAACCTAACGGTAAGAAAAATTAATAAATCAGTCTTCACAATTAAAAAAAATATTAGAAAAGCAACATTTCAATAATGCCGTTAAGATATGTATAAACAACAATCCCCGTTTTGAATCAGTTATAATTAAAAGCTGCAATAACAATCAAAATCCAAACCCGTATCACGGCTTCACTTCGGCATTGGCCATCGGCTGAGCTATCCCGTATTCCTGCTTGATCGGCGCTCCGCCCATTCCGGGCGACATCAAATGCTGCTGCATCTGCATGCCCATAAAGGGTGAGAAGTTGAACGGATACATGGGAAACGGCATTCCAAACGGCGCCATCATCGGGTTCATCGGATGCTGTGGTGGTGGCGCCATCCCTGCCACCGGTGCTGGTTGAAGTGGTAGCGCGGGCTTGACATCTTGGGCAACATTCGGGTGTTGCTGATGATGGTTTTGATTTTCATTAATGTTAAGGTTGCTAAATGGCGTGGCAAGGGGCATATTCGGCGGTTGATGTTGTGATGGTGGCGCCGCGGGGCCGGGTTGCGGGTTATGGACGTCGGGAAGGTCGACATTTGAGAGCGGCGTCGTCGGCGACGTGTCGCGCGACGATGAGTTATCGTCGTTATCATGGGTGCGGACGAGCAGACACTTCTTTTTACGCTTGCAATGACGGCACCATTGGGCTTGGTTGTTTACGCCGTAGAGGGCGCGGCATTTTTTGGGTTCGGAGCTTTCTGCAAAAGGTTTATGATGTAAAAAATTGGTATTGTTTTTGAACTTTTTGTATAAAATTGAAAAAATTACAACAAAAAATTGCATAAAAAAGCCAAAAAAGTTAACAAAAACTCACCACTCCCAGCATAATTACTCTTAACAACAGGCTGAACCGGCTTCCTCTCTGCAGCCCTTCGCCGCCTAACAGTATAGTTATCCCTGGCACTCCAATTCGGATACAGCTTCTCATGTTCAGCTTTACCCAGCCTATACTTTTCGAAATACACCTTCTGTTCGGCTTCATCCAGCGCCGTCCACCGTTTCCCGAGCTCTCGATTCAACTCAGCCGATTGCATATTAGCGAATTCTTCTTCCTGCAACAATTTCGGCCGCATTTCCTGCATAAAAATCATAAACGCATTCAACGGTTTCTTAATTCTATCCTTATGGTTCTCTCGATTCTCTTTCATTGCAGAACTTTTCATTTTTGCAGCACTTTTTGGTGTCATTGAACCATTTTGTTGAGTCGGATTGTTGGCATTGGCTGCCATTTGCATGTTGTAGGCGGCTAGTATGTAGGCTGGCGAATGCATCATCATGGTTTGCATCATGGGAAGGGCGGGATAGATGGGGGATTGATAGGAGGGGGACTGAAAAGTGTAATAATAATGTTAAAATTGTTAAATTTAGATTTAAAAAGAAACTTACAAAATAAGCAAGCGGCGAAAAAGCTGCAAGTCCACCAGCGGCAAACCCTGGAGGCATTAAAGACCCAGTCGAAGACGACGCCACCGGATAGTTGGCAGCCACATCATCGAGACTGAGGGGGTCTTGATCGATGTCGCCATCAGCGGCTTCTTCTTTATCGGTCTTACGGAAGACTTTGACTTCGTCGAGTTCATCGGTCATGGCTGGAAGTTTATGATAGAAAATTGTGTTTTTTGTGAAAATTTTATAATAAAATTTGTTAAAAACGTGTTTTCAATGATACACGGTACTGTAGGACTGATAATACGGTATGTTAGTGTTAAGCAATCGCGCTAAAAACGTAACCCGCCAAACTTCAGACCCACCAAAAGCCTTGGCGGCGTCGGCGGCGACCTCAACTCTCTTTTGGAAGGCTGTTTCCGTGCTTTTGTTACCGGACGCACAAACGTTCAACATTGAATGTGAAGCATCATCGTCGCGAGCGCTGACTTAACTTCCTTTACCCGCCTTTTTGCGCGGGCTTTTTACTGGGTACGCGGCACTTCGCCCCCGATGACTTATATCGTACTATGGTCGATGCCGTTGTGCGTCACGTAACGGCTCTTGCCATTCGATCGAATGCCCGGAGCCCCATGCCGTGCCATCCATCGCAACAAGCTGTATGTTCAATGTTGAGGTTGCGCAGACGATCGCGATAGCCTCCGGTCCTCCGATCGCTCGCGCATGAGGAAGTCAGTCCTTCACACCTCATTGTCGGTCCTCTGGAGGCCCGCCAAATGGTGACCCGAGCCAAAGTCAAGTCAAGGAAGGAGTAGATTACGCAAAGCCCATCAAAAACGACAAGGAAGTTCGTCCTCGCGCATCCCAAGCCTAGCTAGCTATTGTACATAGCCAGCCTTCAGCGCTATCTCCATACATTCAACAAAGGAATGCCGCCCTTAATTCAAAGCAAAGAGATGTGCAATATGCTGTTTTATGGGGGATTGTAATTACCGCGAAAATGTCGTGAACGAGCGGGGGTTCAAAGGGAAGTGCCGATTCTTTTGGACACGCCAAATTTTTGAAAAAACGAATTGAGCTGCTGTTGCTCTGCTGCGCTTTAAATGTCAAAGTGGCAGATTGCGCTAATGGGTTCGGCTTTTTTGAAAAAAAGTGTGGCATATGGTGGTAGTCGATTTGATCTAATCGGGTGGAATCGCTGATTATGACTGATAAGAGTGTGAAATGACAAAATTAACAACTAAAAAGACAATTTTGGAAGCCCTCGACATACAGTAACACAAAGCAAGCTTCAAGTCAGACATGTTATGCTTTAAAATGACTTCTTTCTCCAAAAAAGACCACGTTCTACCATTCCCATGGCAATAACCTTGCAGAAAACTCGCAAAAAGTCCTTCCCATAACCATGCCCTCCTGCTGACTTCACTTAAAGGGATTTACTTTGGGATAATCTCCTCCGCGCAAGAGTGTATCGCCCTCTCGGGGCATGTTTTTGGCGCTTTGAGATAGTGGCTTTCATGCTTTACCGTTTAATTACACCTTGCAAGGCTATTATTAAGATTTTACATTATTATAGAAATGTGAAAATGCAAAAATTAAAATACCATCAAAAATACCATTATCCCAGTATCCGTCAACAGGGCCTTATCACTGACCGACTGACCCAGCTGTTATGGCACCACTGACTTCAAAAATGATTCGCCAAAGATCCAAAACGACTAAATCAGCCCCTCGAAAGCGTCTCCCGCCAGTCCAAACCTATGAAGTCCTCAAACGTTGCAAACATCATCCAGCCGATGCCGTCTTGCTCATTGAAAAGAAAAAATTATGGATCCACAAGAGCATTTTGGTCATTTTATCGCCAATTTTCCAAGTTATCATTTCTAAAATTGAAGAAAAGAAGCTCCCCGCTTTAATCAGTGTCGACTTTTCCTACGATACCGTCAAGAACGTGATTGATTACTGTCTCGGGCACGATCTAGGCGAGAAGAAGCCGGCTGAAGTTGTTGCCATGTTGCATTTTGCGGCGACGTACAACTTCCAGATCTGCATTGTAAGTTTATCTTATCAGTTTTCAACCCATATGACAAAAACTTTTAGGATAAACTCGAACAAGCCCTGAAATCCTCCATGTCCCCAGCCATCGTCCCTCGAGTCGCCGAATACGCATGGACGCATAATCGAGATGAGTTCAAGTACGAATGCGGGAAGATTTTCTTCGATCACCGTAATCAAATAAGCGATGACCCACAGTTTACTAATTTGGATCCAGTGATTGCGCTCGGGATAATCAAAATGGCACAGATTTATGGACAAACGAAGAAACAATGGCTTGAAGAAGCAAATAAGACAAATAATGATTGGTTTTTTGCTATCTTTAAGGTTGTTTTGTTGCTTTCATTTGTTTGTTTGACTGTTTATGTTTATGAGGTCTGTCGGGAGTGGCTTTTTTGATGGTCGATACTATAAATTAGCTAGAACTACCTTTTGGGTGTTTGATAACTGGTGAAAATAACCAAAATTTTGAGGTGAAATGTTGTTTCGGTAATGAAATTTGTCAAAGATGCATAACTATGATAATTTGACGATGTCTATTTACATTTGTCCAGTGTCCATGACAACGCGAACATTGTCCCTCTCGGCTGCCGTGGTTCTAACATGCATGCACGCAGCACTGACCAGCCGAAGCCGCAACAGTCAGATGTCCGCTGGCTACCTGGTAGTTCACTCAGGTGGATGTATGCCCGTGGCTATGTCCTCAGGGCGGCTTGTTTTGGTCACTCACCTCTCTGCGGGGGTGGGTGTTGTTGCGCTTCGCCAGCTTCCAACGCGTGCGCAAGCAAGCCACGGGCCAGCCGACTGACGACAAACAACCCGAAAAATACATTTTCGTAGCTTGCAGGGTCCTTTTCCTCGTGCTCGTAGTGGTCGAGGTGCTTGTTGAGTCACAAGGTAGATGCTGCCAAATTTCCATCAATAACAGCTATCGTCAACTTCTTTGTCCCCCTGTATTCAGCTCTCAAGTTAATAAAATTTACCTTCAAATTTTTACCCCAAATCCAAAAGTTCAAACCCTCTACCCTACAAATTTCTGTACAATCTCCCCCTCCGATCCCAACCAATGTTTGCAAAAGGTCCAACGCTCCTTCCCCTTCTTTCCACCTTCAAAATTTGATCAATACTCGCGAAAAGCGGTCGCTATTTCATCTTAGCAACGTCCATTTTTTGCAGATACGAAAAGCGTGACTCAGAACTCGTCCAAATACGGCTGAATAATGCTACTTTTCTTCGTGGCAAGGTCTTATTAACACCAAACTTACAAATATAGTTACCGTGTGCCATTTTGGTCATGCGCGATCCATATAATTGTTTACGATGTTCGACTTTGTGTATCGGGATGTACAATTTGGTTGGTTTTTGGCTTCTTTTTTGATGTTTTACTCGACTGATTGATGTAAAATGTTCAGCTTTACTGCGTCGTCCAATACGGCATCCTCGGCTGGCAGGTCAGTGTTGTGAAAACGCGTCAATGGGAGTACGAAAATCGGATGTTGCCGGCTACTGGCTTGTAAGCTGATCATTTCTTGACTTAATTAAGCCCTAAAACGCCGTAATTTCAGCACCGACGGCTTTCAAGCCCGATTCCCCGGCCTCTACGCCCTGTACACAGAAACGCCCGAACGCCGCCGTGTTAACGGTATGTCAGCCTTCCGTTTACGTCTTTTTCGCCTTCTCGGTAACCCTTCAACTTTCGAGTCTTCAGCCATGTTCGCCATCGTCCTCATATGTCTATTTCTGTGCATCATCCATCTCATGACGACCTCATTGATGCTGTATGGCGCCTTCGCGCGTCGGCCTGGCGCTATTTTGCCGTTTTTCTTCACTGGCATTCCTACTGTAGTCATGTGCACTGCGTATGCCGTCCTATGGTGGAGCGGAGACATCTTCAATGAACAGTTGACCATGTCTGTCGCTGAATTTGTGATGAGCTTAGCTATCAATGGCGTCTGCATGGTCATTGTTATGTTCTATTATTATCGATTAACGGGTCAATTGAGCAGTAACAAGCCGAGGAGAATGCCGCCCACGCATTTTAACACTCAAGATTATCCAAATGAACAGCATAGAACGACATATCCGGAGGGGCATGTGCCACCGTGGCGGACGGAGTGGAGCAATACGCCGCCATATCAGTTGGAGAAGAAGCTGAGAAGAAGGGAACAGTATGGAACACCAGTAAGGCCTGTTTTGGAGGATTTGCGCAGGTCGAAAAGAGCTAGAAGTATGGAAGACTTGGCTAAAAGATCAGGTCAAAACACGTCAGCCGAAACTATTCAATCGCTGCCACTAGTGCCACCAACGTCGAAATACCACCCACAGAATCTTCGCGGCGATTCACGGAACACTTTTTCAATCATCAGTCCTGAAACAACTTCACCATTAGTGATTTACAAGGAGCCGGAACCCGAAAAACAGCCAGAGCAACCCGATTTCGATGACCGAACTAAAAGGCGATCCCGAAGAAGGCGAAGATCTTCCACCAGACGCTCAAAATCCTGTGATAAGTGCCATCACAGCCATCACCATCATCACCATGATTCTTCCTTCAGAAGGAAATCCCCGCAAAGAGTCAGCTTCAATTCAAAGACGAAAGTCTACGAAAGGACCCCGGAAAGCTCCATCTCAGGAAGACCCGACAAAGTTACTGTTGTTTGACGCATAATCATAGCGATATTTCACAAATTTCACTTATAAGCCAACATCCAGTGCATCAAATGCCGTTGTTGAACAGTTTGAACTACTTCATTTGTTGATCTCTTATGTTTCATACCAAAAAATCAATAAATTATTTATTTACAAATACTTATCTTACAACTGTTTAAAATGCAAAATGTTAAAACTACTTTCTCAAGGCAAATTCAAAGTGACAATCACCATCAGGAAGAAGCAGCGTCTCCGATTTCTGACGAATTTCCCCATGGTTGTACCGTATCTGGAAACGATGGATCAGCTTAGCCAGCAAAACCTGCAAATCCTGTTCAGCGAATCGACGGCCGGCACACATGCGGGTTCCAAATCCAAACGGCAGAAACATAAAAGGATGGGCTGTTTTGTCGGCGCCTCGGAGCCATCTTTCGGGGATGAATTTCTTCGCGTCGGGACCGAAGTGCTTTTCGGATCGGAGCAGAATGTTGGTATTGATGTCGATGGGGGTCTTGGCAGGGACGTGGTAGCCGGATAAGTTCAGATCGGTGAGTGGGACACGGCTGACTTCAGTGCCGATCGGGAACTGTCTGAAGGTTTCCTTAATGGCGGCTTTTAGGTATGGAAGTTTTGAAAGGGTCTCGGAAGTGACTGTTGTAGAATCGCCTAAGGCTGTGGTGACTTCAGAGTGGATTTTGGCTTGGACTTCGGGGTGGGTTGCGATGGTGAAGAGGTTGTAGATGAGCGTAGGGGCCGTCTGAAACGACTTTTCTATCGAATTTTACCAATTTGAAGTAGACTTACCGTACTCAACCCATCAGAAAACAGCGACAACAAAATCACAGCAATATCTTTATCCCCAATTTCCTTGTTTCTCGCCAAAAGACCAACAAACAGCAGCTCATCTGTTGCTTTGTCCTCTTTCCGGACCCGTTTCAACGTGTCATCGATCAAGGCATCCGCTTCCCGGTAGAATTTATCCTCCAATTTGACGAGTTTGTTCCACTTCGGCGTGCTGACATACCGATAAAATGGGAGCGAAAACTTCAGAATCCCAGAAAGCACGAAAATATCGTGATTAACATCGATCAATGCCTGTGCCCAAGGGCCATTTTCCTTTGTAAATGATCCGAGACGCTTCTCAAAGACCAGCATCCCACTGGATTCGAGTGACCATCGCCCGGCTGCGCTTCTCATATCGACTTCTGAATCCTTTGCTTTGGATTCTATGTAATCCAGCAAATCATCTGCGACGGAATTCACGGTGGGGAGGTACTGTTGGACAGCCTTGGGTCGCATCATGATTTGTTGGACGGCTGAGCGGAGGCGATACCATTCGTCGCCGTTTCTGTAATCAACATTTCAAGATTCTGATTATATAAAACCAAGAAAAAAGGGCACCAAAACTCACAAATTCCCCAATCCCGGGTTCATCCCCTTCATTTCTCTGTACATCTGGGTCGTTTCCTGGAGCGGAATAATGTATGGTGACTTGCCTTCAGCTTGGAAAATAGCCTTTGAGTCCTCTGAAAACAAAATTCAATCCCAGAATCCCCCAAAAACCTCCAAACATACCCGGATCAAAGACATGGAGCACATACCCCCGACCCCAGCCAATATTTTCCTTCACCAAAGGGCCATATTGTTCATGCATTCGAAGGAGGGCATCAGCATACTTTTCGATGGATTCACGTTTTCGGTAATTCAGAAGCGTGCCGAGAAATGGGACACCCTTTGGGCCGGGAATCGATTCAAACGGCTTGGGGATCGGCGCCGATGATAAAAACCGCTTCATGGCGAACCCAAAAAGTGGCTGACTGGGTCGGTTTGCACATAGTCGGGTTTGTTAGCGGCGGATAAGAACACCAAACCGCTATTGATTGTTATCGCTGGCCAGGTATGTGTTTTTCGAGGGGTGGATGGGTTTGGACATTTGGGGTGGACCTTTATTTATAAAACATTTTTTTTCAAAATTTTTAAACTTTGAAACTTTTTCAACATCAAAAGAATAATTGACTTTGCGTCATTTGCCAAAACATAATTAATAAAAACGCTTACGTCGTTAAATTATTTGTAATTGAAAGCGACAAAACACCCTCCCAAAGTGTCGCACTTCCAAATCAGTGTGCCCCCCGTGCAAGATCATGAGTCTAACTGACCCCTTTGAACACGCACCCAAAGTCCAAAATACACACAACCACATAAAGGTAGAATCTGTTTTATCTTATCTACAAAAGTCATAAAGAATTCCGCTTTGTGATTGTTATGATCGCACGTTTTTGTGAACTCTGAAAAGCCAAAAAAATCTAACTTCAGCTAAAAGGTGAAAAACTATAGAACGCCTGAAAATGCCAAAACTCACCATGCAAATCACAGAATCTAGGCGCCATTTCAAGCCCGTGGGAGTTAGGCGGCATCGCATTCACTCGACTGACCGACCCGTTGCGGGCCGTCGCCTCGAATCCTGTCCCGACGCCGTCTGTGATATGGCGCAGACCACTGACAAGGGTGATCGTGACCGTCTGCCGCAGACTAATGACGTGCTAAAGGGCGAATCGGGCAAGCAATACAAGCTTCAGCAGGTCTTGGGCGAAGGCGGCTATGGCACTGTCTTCAGAGTTTGCGAAGATGGTAGTAATAGGTATGCTGGGTTACTGTACTTCAAAAATTGGAAAGTCGATTTTAGAAATTTGGCATTAAAGGCAGAAAAATGGTCCAAAACGGTTCTAAAGATTGAAATTGGCGTGTTGAGAGCGACAACATCGAAGAATTGCAAGCATTTTTGTCAATTTGTTGACAGTGTGAGTTTAAATTTGGCAAAAATCTGTTAAATGGTCAAAGCACTGTAGGGCAAACAACCCCACGAATTCATGTTCATCGTGATGTCGCTCTTGGGTCCCGATCTAGCCAAACTGCGCAATGAACAGATAGATCGAAGATTCACACTGCCGACAGCCGTCCGAATCGCGATGCAGACGGCTTCCGCGATCGAGGAACTTCATCGAATTGGATTTATTTCAAGAGATGTCAAACCAGGCAACTTTGCCATCGGCAATAAAGATGAGGATTTGCATCGACTGGTGTTTATGTTTGATTTTGGTGAGCATTCGCAAAATTTAACCTAAAACAGCCAAAGCGCTTCAGGACTGGCCCGAAAATACGTCGACAAAAACAACAATGTCCTCCCACCGCGAAAAGAGCCCGGATGGCGTGGCACAACTCGGTATGGGTCGCTCCAAGCGCATCAGAAGCTGGACCTGGGGCGTCGAGATGACTTGGAATCGTGGTTTTATGCCATTGTCGAGTTGACGAAGGGGGCGTTGCCGTGGAGATTAGTTGTTGGTAGGCACTTTTTCAATGTTTTAGATGGCTAAATGTTGTCTTCAGACCGCTCCCGAGTCCAGGACGCCAAAATCCGTGCCAGGGCAGAAGGCCGAGCGGATTTCCTTCAAAACTGTCCCAAGCAATACGATCTAATTTTGAATGTGTTGGATAAGTTGAGCTTTGAAGCAGCTCCGCCCTATGAGCAGATTAGCAAGATTTTGCTAGATGTATGTTTTTGACTCGAAATTTCGACCTTCTAACCCTTGAAATTCCAGTGCTGCGCCGAGAACAACATCATGATGAACCAACGCTACGATTGGGGTGAGTGTTACTTCTTAAGCCCCGCCCCCTTTGACGTCGATTAGCTATCAGCCTTTTCCGACTGTTCCACGCTTTTCCGCACCCCGCGTGTCCATGGCAATGTTCTTTATACCCTCTTTCTGTCCTCTGCCTTGTGATATGTGGCGTGGAACCGCTGCACTTATTCCATCCATAAGACTGGCATACCATTTCAGAAGGCGATCCGACATCGTCCATGCACACGTCCGTCACGACCCAAAGTCTCGACAAGAGTCCCAGCGACCAGGTACGGGCTGCCAACGTGCCCGGAGAGGGTCGACCCACTCGGCCCGAGCTGTAAAAAGGGTTTTGTCATCCTCTCGGCTGGCAGGACTGTCTGGCATTGCCCCGAAAATGGTGCCAGTCCCCTCTTTTTGCTGATTGTCACTGATAAACATGATGAGTTACCATACTGTAACGCTTTGAAGTACTTTGGTTTCCCTTTTTTGCCGCTCAGTGAGGCTACATTCGCCGCTATCTAAATTCCATCGTTCTTTCGACACTATCACGTAGAAATTAGAAACTGACCCATCGCGACCTTTGTATCGGCCCATCCTCCCATTGCATCAATCACTTTCCGCAACAATTGGAAAAGAAGCGACGCCGCCTATCCCTTTTCAAACCCGACAAACTAAAAGTAGGAATGGGAGGTTCTTTTTTTCAATTTGTTGGCCCTCGACCCCGTTCCGTGATCGACCACCAAGGCTAGAGGGTAGTAGTTACCCATCCACATGCAAAGGAATGAACACAAAGTATGTTTTTTACCTTCATGCATTCATTGCAAGGCGGTGGACTCGAGTGACCCTTCAACCCTGTCCTGTCTGTGCAATTGACAATCGATCACTCATCCCAATTATCCGTGATGACAAGCGAGGTTCGAGGAACGGCTTTTGTTCGGTTTTTGTAATAGGTACTTCAACTTGAAACTGATGTGAGGCAAATCAGACATCTCTAATGCACGTAGAATTCTATTTAGAATGCCAACTTGATGTTTGTTCGATGGACTGGGTTTTGTTGACTTAGCCGTTTGATTTTTGTTACCGTTGTTCCGGAGTTCACTTTTCGGTTGACATCGTTGTTTATCTTTGTTTTTTCATCGAAATTGTGGTTCCATCATGTTGACAGCTTTCATTGACTCGGAAATGATGATTAGTTGATTTTTGTAAATTTGTACCAGAATTCAATTTCGCGAGTTTTACCACTTTTTGGTTCTGGTATGTTTCTTGGATTTTCGTGTCGATTCCAAAAAAGCTTTTTTTGGCGTTTTTTGATTTGTTGACGTTCTGTAATGACACCGACAACTTTCATTAACGTAAAAATGATGTTTAGCAAGATTTTGAAAATTTCGTACCAGAACACACTTTCGTCGATTTGACCATTTTTGATTCTGGTAGTTTTTCACAATTTTTAAATCGGAGCTAAAAGTACATCAATTATTGTGTTTTCAACCTAAAAAACTGTTCTGTGATGATCCAGACACCTTTCTTGAACTTTTTAATGATGTTTGGTGAAAATTTTTATTTTTGTATTAGAACACTTATTCCATCAATTTGTTCTGGTACTTTTTTAAATCCGTGTGCCCCGTTAAAAAACCGCTCGAATTATGTCCACACGTTTTTATATTCATGGAAATTTATCCAAACCTCAGTTTTTCGTTGTTATGAATCCCCCGTCACGCCATTTGGGCCGATGGCGTGCCACCTATTTTCGAAAATCAGGGGGGTCGGTTTTTCTTTGCACTTTTCGCGTCGAGATGGGCCGTATATAATCGCGGCAAGACAGTGCTAAAACCTCACTTTCCAGGCATGTCCGGGCCAGACCCAGTCGAGCTCTCCCGATGGGAGCGCTTCCTGGAGTACTTCCTCTACCACTTCCGCTGGGTCGTCGTCATCCCGATCGTGCTGCCCCTGTCAGTCGGCTACGAGCTCTTCACGAACTTCCGGAACTTCATCGTCTTCACGGCCCAATCGGCTCCGAAAGCTCATGATAGGAAGGTTGCCCTCATCAAGAATCAAGTCAAGGCCTGGGCCGCCGGTGACCGTAAGTCCAAGATGTGCACGGCCCGCTCCGGATGGAACACCATGAGCTTCCGTGTGCCACTCTACAAGGATTCCATGACGAAGATTCGGACTGATATGCTGATCGACATCCTCGAAATTGATCCCATCGCGATGACAGTCCGGGTGGAACCTATGGTGACGATGGGCCAGTTGACGCGATTCTTGATCCCGCTGGGATATACGTTGCCAATCGTGCCGGAATTGGATGATTTGACCGTCGGAGGGATGATCAATGGCTGTGGAGTCGAGTCCAGTGGCCGGAAATATGGCCTGTTCCAGCACATCTGCCAGTCCTACGAGATCGTAACTGCCAATGGCGAGCTGATTGTGGCTACAAAGGACAAAGAAAACGATCATCAGGCACTTTTCTTCGGAATTCCGTGGTCTCATGGCACCCTCGGGCTTCTCGTCGCCGCGACAATTCGCATCATCCCGGCAAAACCCTACGTCCGATTAACTTACTACCCCTGCCAGTCGAAAGCGGTATGTCTTTCTTTTTAAAACCTACAGTAACCCGACCAATTAACCCAAAACTATTCCAGAAACTCCTCGACCGCCTCGAAAGCGCTGCCAAATCGACTGACAATGAATTCGTCGAGGGCCTCCAATTCACCCATGACACCGGCGTCGTCATGACCGGCTTCTTCGCGGATTCGCCGCCCGTCAACGCGTCCGTCAACAACATTGGCCGTTGGTACAAGCCCTGGTTCTTCGAGCACGTCCGTGGCATCTGCACTGCCAACCAGGAGATTGTGGAGTACATCCCGCTCCGAGACTACTACCATCGCCATTCGCGGAGTATCTTCTGGGAAATCAAGGTAAATTTGCACCTTTTTTCATCCTGTTTCGATAAACTCCCAAAAAGTGCACCTCTTTTGTGCAATTTTACCAAAACAACAACCTCTTTGTTTTCAATTTCAACGAACACAACCACAACAATCACCCCACCTCCCAATTGTCGTTTGCTCGGTTGTGTTTTTACTGGCCCAAATAGCTTCACTACGTAACCTATGCCCAGTGTAAAAAAGTGTGTTCATCGAACGCTGGCAATCGTTATCAGCCTGATAACACGTGAACGCATTTTTGTTGTCTTAAATTATGCTGTTGGTGTAAGGGTTGATGAATCACGGGGTCAAGGTTTGAAGGGACTGATAAGAATAGTTTTTTTGCGTTCATCGAGTTAGGGGGAATTTTATGCGGTCAAAGGTTGTTGTTTGATAAAAGGGAGCTTTTGTTGGGTTAGGGTGAGCAAAGATTGGGTTTTTGAACATTGGGGGATCATAGGGAGTGTCAATTTGATGACAAAATAGAGGAATTTTTGGCTGTTTTGACAAATTAGCAGGGATACTGTAGGTTTTGGGTATGTTTTTTCGAAGCGGTGTAACTTTTTTATTGGGGGGGGGGGGGGGGTTTGAGATTTGCGTTCTCTAAGAGTGTTGTACAGTTTTGGGAGCTGAATCGGATGATACCGGTTTCAGTCGGTTTTGAAGTTGTAAAATTTCTGGTTTTTTGGAGCGCTGTAACTTTTTTTGTTTGCAATTTTTAAGACTTTAGTCTTTTGGAAAAGTTGTACAGTTTTGAAAGCTGAATCGAATGACATTAGTCTCGACCGATTTAGAGAATATAAAATTTTGGCTCAAAATAGCCCTATTACCGTAATCATTCTTACAGGACCTCGTCCCCTTCGGCAACCACCCTCTCTTCCGCTACACCCTAGGATGGGCCATGCCGCCAAAGATCTCCCTGCTGAAGCGAACCACGCCCAAATCCGTGCGAAACATCTACAACCGCCGTCACGTCCTCCAAGACATGCTGATCCCCTTCGACAAGGCCTCGGAAGCCATCGATCTGTTCCACGATGAGGTCGAAATCTACCCCCTCTGGCTGTGCCCCTTCAATCTGCCAAGTTCGCCCGGGTTGATCCGCCAACGGACCGGAACCAACATCATTTACGTCGATATCGGTGTGTACGGTAGCTGTGAGCTCGAAAAGTACCACCCGGTCGATACGACTAGGAAGTTGGAGAGCTTTGTTCGCAGTGTTAAGGGGTAGGTTTAACACTTTTTAAGGATAAGTGGTTGAAAGTGTTCAATTTGACCGGTTTCAGCGTCCAAATGCTCTACGCCGACACGTACATGAACCCCGCCGAGTTCTGGGAAATGTTCGATGGCACCCTCTACGACTGGCTCCGCGTCAAGTACGGCTGCAAGGACGCCTTCCCGACTGTCTATGAGAAGATTAACCGCGCTGTGAGGTACTGATTTCCTTTTTTAACCCCTAACTGATTGGCTTTTTCCGACCTGTAGGCACTGATCACATAAAGAACTGTATTTTAATTTGTCGCTGTTTCATTGTCTTTGTTTTCGATTGCAATTGTCATAAATATCACCAAAGAATACATTAGATATGTTTGAAGTTCACAAAATTCCACAAACCGGGTTACTGTACACCCAATGCGTCATCGAGCAAGGCCAAGATTGCCCTTTGTGCCTGAAAAAGTAAAGTCTGAAGTTTCACATAAAGCCATAAGCCAATCTCGGTGTCTATAAGCACCCACAAGACTCCAAAATTAAAGAACACTGGGGCATGAAAAAGTGGTAGGTAGTAGTCAGTCATGTCAGAGGTTAGTGGGAACGAAGGAAATAGTCTTATACTCACCTCGCGTTTCTTAGGCAACGCCGCTGCCCTCAGGCGGACACCGACAAACCGGGCAAAAAGCATGTCCTCATCATCGCCCCAATTCACGACAGTGCCAACAGGTGGTGTTGATGACGGGTTTTCGTGGAAGGGCACGCCAGTGGCACTGCACGTGTCAGAATGTATCGATTCGGAGGCCTAATTGGAGAATTTTGGTAAAAGTTTGTAAAAAATGGGGGGTAAAATGTTACATTTATGCTTTCATCTGATGATCCACCTTCGGGGGAGGTATGCCGATGAGGTGGAGGGGCTTCTGGGTGGCGGTAGCCGTCGTTTTTGGGGGTGCTTGAGTGGGGGCGGCTTCGACTAAAATGACGAAGTTGTAATGCAGCTAAATTTTTATCCAAAAAAGTTAGGATCACAATTATTAAAAATCTGTTTTTAAAAAAGTTGCAAAATTACATATTTGACAAAATGGAAGAAAATTATAACTTTTGACAAAACTACAGTACCCCAGGTTAAAAATAAACCCCCAAATTGCCAATTTTAATGCCCAAATTCGCCCAAACAGTAAAAAACTACTAAAATAAACTCACGTAGACATAATATACGGCTCGTACCATCTCATATCAGCAAAATAAGGCCACTTTGGCGAATAGGCAAAGTGGTCTCTTACCGCGAATTTGTATTCTTTTCGAAAACGGTCCCGCACTTGGATCCAGCGCTTTTTCGCTGCCAGAGCTAAAATTTCCACTTTTTAAAGCTGTTTTTAATCAAATTAAACTCACCAGTGACACCTTCACCCAACTCTGCCGCCACACTTTGCCACAATGCAGCTTTAATTGGCGAATCTGACCCAACTTTAGCATCCAACAACTCCTGCCGCTCTCTCACCGCTTCAATTAGCATGACAGTCTGATTGGCCTTCTGTAAACTCGGCGTATTGACCCCTTCATTGCGATAGATACGGCCATTGACGAGTCTCGGCTGGAGGGCCGCGTCTTTGGCTTGTTGGAGGGCAATGAAGTAGTCTCGATGATACATTTTGAGGTGATGACTCAAGCTTGTTGTTGACTGTTTCGGGCCCCGATTAAACATGGCTCCACAGGTGTAGCACACTGCTGTGTTATCGTGGGTGCGCTTCTGGAAGTAGTGCCACCAGGACTTTATCGGTTGAGCGTCATCGAGTGGCTGGGGGAAGTTGGCTTCATCTGGATTCTGATTCGATGAAGCTGAGGCGATGACGGATTGGAGGACATGGCTGAGGTCGAGATCTTCGGGAGTGGACGTCATTTGGGTTTCGACAAAGTTGTCGAGAAGGGAAGGGATGTGGGTTGGTGAGGCGGGCATACTGTAGATTTGTACCTACCCAAGGAAGCTGGAAGTTGGAATTTTGTGGTAAGACGGATAGAAATTGGAAATGGTGGCTAAAGTGCGCCAAAAGGACAAATCGTAAAAGCGCGACACGGCATACATGACACTTACCGCGCCTTGAGGGCACGCAGGTAACGAACTAAACATTGCCTCCCATGGTCTGGTCGCTACCAGCTCACAGCTCCCGGAGGCAGACAGCTCGCTCCTGCAGTCCGGGGCTCACTCCCTGTGTCCGGAAGTTTTGACGCCTCCGAACACACGTCGTCTCGGCGGAATGGCGGGCAAAAACCGCCACCACCATCGAAAACCGGACGCCGGGCTGGCGGCTTGCGCAGTGAAACGCACCCCCTTCTTGGTTACATGGAAGGCAGAGCTGGTTGCTGCCTCCTGCGCGAGACGTGACCGGAACTACTTCGCCGTCCCTTACTTTTGGTAGGGCTTTTTTATTTTCAATTTTGTGCATGTCGATGGATGGAGGATGGCTCCCTCTGCCGGTCGGTGGCTCAAAATCGCCTGCAGGCTCCGAAGCTCCGACAGGGCTCTCCCCATTCACATGGATGAGCGCTCCTGAATCCGGCGGATCTGTCGCTCGTTCGACGTCACGGTGCTCTTTCTCATGCGTCTGAACTCCGGATGCAAATGCAAAGACAGATCTGACAAACAGCCGATCGGCGATAGTTTCGGTGGTGGTCGTTCGACTCACGCATGCCCTCAAGGCATTCAGGATGGTAGTAAAAAACGCAAATCAGACAGGAAAAAGTGACCAGGGAATGTGGTTTTGGAACGTGCAAGGATGAGGAAGTACTCAAGCCAATACGCAGCTAAAATGGATATTCTTTAATCGTAAAGTGACAAAAGTTAAGGCTACACAAGCAAATTACGGCTTCCCAATAAGTAATTTTAGCCTCCAAAAGTTACAAAAACAGCCCCCAAAGCCATGAGTGCCACATTTCGACAGGCACAAATAGTCGCTATGCACTACCACCACGACAAAACACCAACAACACAAACCAGATGGTCTGAGCTCCGGAACCCGCGGCCCTCGCCATGGTTTTCGGGGCGTCTGTTCCGGTTCCACGTCGTCTGTCGACTCGTAACACAATTTAGATGCATCCCTTTGCATAGCGGGCATAGTCTTTCTTTCGAAAACAGCGCTCGTGGTGTTGGTTCCGGTTTAGCGGCAGCAGAGAGAAATGCGTTTTTATCATTGACATCTGTTACAATATCTGATTATGAGCTCAAAATCTCTATAAAGCCGTTGTAGAAAATTTTGTTTTCACTTTTTGTTGACAATAATAAACTTCTCATCCAATTTATTGGCATTGGCACTGACTTATAGAGCTAAATTTAAATTATTTACGATTATCAGTTAGTTACAAATAATAAAAGTGCATAAAAAGGCTTTTTAAACTGTTTGCAGATGCAAAGAAAGTAATATTGTGCAACATTGCGATATCAAACAAACCGCACAGATAGGCCAAAGACCACATTGACCCGAACAGATATAAGTGAACTTTTTTGAGCGAATGGTTGCACAATTGTCTTGTCTACACTTTATTAGGGTTATTGACATTATTGCGAGTGAAGTTAAGCCACTTTGTAACGCATTTTGCCGTCCGCGACTTCGTTTTTTTTAGTTTTGTACAGTTTATTTAAAAATGTACCAAAACTTGGTGACTTTTTCAGTCTGGAAACATGTCCGCGACAAAGTTAGACCGCAAAAGTCCAATTGGTACGTCGACTTTTACTGTGGGATGGATTTTGGATTCACTTCAACGTCATGATGAGGTTTATCAGTCTCTCCATGCTTCCAAAACTGCGACAAAAGTTTGTTATTTTTGATTAAACAGTCATAATAGCCGTTTTTTAAGGTTACGTCGGTCAACGTCGCCGAAGGCAAAGGGATCAGCGGAAAAGTTTACAGAATCACGTTGCATTTTCAAGACTCTTCAACGTATTCGACCATTTTGAAGGTTCCTGGAAGTGATCAACTGATGGCAATTACTGAGAACACTGAAGGCGGCGTCAATGACATTGTGAGTTGCATCTTTTTAGATAAAGTTGGCGAAATTGAAGTAAACTTGGCTTCAGTGTGCCCAATGGGATGCCTATAACGAAACCTCCCACGCTTACGAGTGCAAATTCATGACCGAACTCGCCCCAAAGCTGGATATCCCGATGCCGAAAGCCTTCAGCACGCAGTTATGGAGCAGAGCCAAGAACATTCAAGGATGTATCCACATGTCGGATCTGACCGATCTCGGCACGACGACGGGGTTGTGGATGTCAGTGACCCTAGGGCAGGTCAATACTGTCCTCCGGCATTTGGTCAAAATGCATGCCGATGTTCTGTGTTTGGATAGATCATCTTGGGAGGGGCAATATGTCAAGAATCAGACGGCAATGTCTATCATGTGCTCGAATTATTTGGTCGATGTGGAACGCGTCCGGGAAATGGACTTTTGCAAAGGTTTGATTACATAATTTTTGAAAATCAAAACTTTCAAAACTTCAGATCGTGTCAACAACCTCCTCGACCGCATCGGCACACTTCCCTCAAACAAAAAGTTTGTCGATTGGGTCCACACTGACGTCTATAAAAACCTCAAAATGCGTCCTGTCTTAGCCTTTGGCGATTTGCATTCAAACAATCTTCTCTGGGCCTACAACGACCATGGCGACACCACAGATACTGTAGCTGGTTTCATCGACTTCCAACTCGTCCATGAAGGCTCCCCGATGAACGACTTGGCAAGATTCTTATCCCTGTCGGCCGATGGCATTATCCGTCGAAAAGCGGAACAGACAATCTTCACCGATTACCACAAACTGCTGTCATCAGAACTAGAATCCGTCGGAATCGAGATGCCATACACTGTCAAAGACCTCAAAACAGCCTATGAATACATGTTCATCGCCCAGGCGCCGCAATGGGTGACCATAAATGGGTCCTTCATGGGCAGTCTCGCCGAAAGCGAACCGGCATGTGTCGATGTTGCCAGGCTGCGAATGATTCACTGCCTCGAGGATGTGGCTGGGTTGCTTGAGGGGGTGTACAAGCATCTGAAGACGCAGTTTTCAACCTGATTTTGACAATTTTTGCAGTGTTGAGCAGCGGACCGACTTCCGGATCGAACATTAGACAATGTCCGATCTGGTCTTTCGTCAAAAAGGGGGTAAGGGGGGGACCTGGACCCAGCACTGTTTTATTGTCAAAAATAATTTACTTATCCAATTTATTGACATTTGCATAAACTTATGATGTAGAATTTAAATTTTTTAAAATTAGCAATCAGTTACGAATAATAAAGGCGCAAGAAAAATATGTTTGTACTGTTTGCAGATGCAAAGAAAGTATATTGTGCAACATTGCGATATCAAACAAACCTCATAGACAGGCCGGAGACCACAATGACCCGAACAGATACAGTGATTTGCGTAATGATAGAAATTCGAAGCTCAAAAATTAGACACTTATCGGTGAAATAATCATAAATATTGAAAATAGGCATTTGCAAAAGGATAGGAAGTTTTCCTAACAACAAACTTGTGATCGATTAGTGTAATTGTTCTAAAAAGTGTACTTTTAGGTGTCGTTGCGGCGGCCGGTCCTCACGGCATCAAACGAGCAGCGTTGAAAGTACGGGTCGATCACGGGATCGTCGGGTCAGCAAGACGGCATCGCCGCGAGGTGCCTCAAATGCAGCGCCATCGGTGGGTTTTGCCTTTTCCTTTTTGATGTTTTTGAATTGGATGGAAGTTTACCGTTGACTTTTCAGAGCTATGCACACTTGTCGCTGGACGACATGGCACGCCCCTCAAAGATGGACGTGGTAATGAGCATGCCGCCGCCGAATGCGGAAACCTTGGAGAAGTATGCGTGGAACCCCGAGGACCGGTCGTTGAACATTTACGTCAAGGAGGACGATCCATTGACTTTCCATCGACATCCGGTGGCACAGAGTACGGATTGCATCCGTGGCAAGGTCGGCTACACGAACGGCTTCCACGTGTGGCAGATTACATGGCCGAAGCGGCAGCGTGGGACGCATGCTGTCGTGGGTGTCTGTACGAAGGAGGCGCCGCTTCACCATACTGGCTATGTTTCGCTGATAGGACAAAATACGGAGTCGTATGGATGGGATATTAGTGAGTTTTACTTTACCTTTTGATTAAAATTATCGAATTTGAAAATTATCGATTGATTATTGACTTTTTGAAAAATATTGATTGATTATTGATTTTTTAGCAAAATATCGATTGATTTTCAGTTCGCAACAAGTGCAGTCACAACGCCAAATCGACCGCCGTCTGGGCGTACCCCACAGTCACCGATCTCGATCCCGAAGACGCGACCCCCTCCAACATCCACGATTCCTTCTACTGTATCCTTGACATGGATAAAGGCTTCATGGCTTTTAATTACAATAAAGATTTAAATTGTAAACTTTTTCATTGAAAAAATACAAGTTCTTTTATTAATTCTTGTTTTTATACATTAAAAATACGGTTACACAAAAAATATCATCTTCTTACGGCATGGTTTAGAAAAATTTTGTTTAGAAATATAAAATTGACGTTCAGTGGATGTAACAATAGCCAGATCAAAATAAATCCATTTAGGATGACCGCGGGAGCATTCTACAAATTTTTTACTTAAAATACGGTTCAAACGGTCTTTAACATCCGTCCAGGATTCGGTCTCACAGCGAATATGGACTCTCAACCTTCGACCAATTGATCTAAACATTTTGGCCAAGTCGTCACCGTTGACATTTCCAAAGACGTCGTCGAACAGGCCCGAAAAACGAAGAAGTTCCAGCGGACATTCTTTGCATTTCAATAAGAGCGTGACCCAATCAAACTTTTCACAGTTATCAATTAGCAAAAGTCCTAACGGAACTTTTAATTCTTGAATTTTGTAAAAAATGTTCTCCATTTGTAATTTTGAATTCGTCAACTCGAGAGCGAGGTTGTCACGAACGTAGTGCTTGTAGACGTTGGCATACTGTGCAAAAAAGGCATTGGTGATAGTTGAATGATGAACACAGAGAACACGCGGCAGATCGTATATTTGATAGAAAGGGCGCCTAAATGAAGTTAAATCCGCAGAAATCACTTTAAGCACGCGGAGGTGATGCAGTGTTAGCGTGTCGGATTCGGCGATTTCTTTTCCATCAAGATCCGTTAAACAAACATATTGCTTTTTTACATCCCAAACCATGACTGCATCAGTATCTTCGCAGTTGATTAGTGGTTTTAGGGGCACTGTGTCATCGACATCGGCAAGTTGGAGATGGACGGCTTCCTTCGGAGCAGCTAATTCACGAAGGCGACGTTGGAAGGAATATGCAAACTTCGTGAGAGGATAGACTTTTGAAGGTTCTTTGATGGAACAACCTTTAATAACAGACGAAGTTCTCAAATTAGACATCGAAAAACAAAGAGAAGCAGAAGACATGTTTCGTACACAACCTTGGCAGAATAAAGAATATGGAATAAGCAAGGTTGTCGCTGAAATTATTTATATGTATTACAGGACTGTATTAGTTGGCTAACAGACTAACATAGTTTGACGGAAGGCCGAATGCTTGGGGGTTGGCCAACCACATGGCCCAGGGCGAGTCATATGGATCGCGCAAAGCATTCGATTCGACCGTATGTCCTTTTTCTAGAATGTTGATGTTCCGCAATCTTGTTCATACCCGTTTTGCGTTGTTGGACAGTAACATCTGTGTTGCCATGGCGGGAAAGCACGCGCCTTTTTTGAAACTTGGTGGCTTTTTAAACACTATTCACAAATTTTAGATTTTTGTAAAAATTTTTACATCATGCTATAGAAGACGTATCGTTCAAATTTTCGCCCAGGCGCCGCTATGGGTAACCGTAAACGGGTCGTTCATGGGCAGTCTCGCGAACCGGCATGTGTCGATGTTGCCAGGCTGCGGATGATTCACTGCCTCGAGGATGTGTCTGGGTTTCTTGAGGGGAAATACAAGCATCTGAAGAAGCAGTTTTCGACCTAAAGATGACTTATTTTACCGATTTGCGTTACAAAATGTTGAAATTGTGCCACACTGTAGTTCATGTTGTTTCTCAATAAAATCCACGAAATAACCCAACAAACACACAATACAACCAAAAATCCACGCATCTAAGCAACACCCTGACAACGTCGTGACAACGGACAGTCAAATTTTTAACATCTGAACAAAATACAACAAAAAGCAGACATAGAAAAGCGCCAGTTTCGTAAAAATGTCTTCCGCGATGCGTGTGCTCACTGTTTTTGTGCTTATTTTGGTCATCAATGTAAGTATTACATTTAAAATTTCGACATTTAATAGTGAAATTAAGGTTTCTGCTAACCCACTGGCAACTCAAACTGAACCTTATCCAACCACAGAGGCGCCTGCCACAGACAGCATTGAAGTCACTGACTACTTCCTCACCCGCCGTGCCTCCAAAGCCCCTCTGGTCGCAGTTACCATTACAGAACTATGGGCAAAATCGCCTGATAACGAACAAATTACTTCAAAAGTTGTTGAATTCCACTCTGAAACCACCAAAAAAGACGTCGAAGCTGTCACTACGCCAGCCGTCCCCTTTGTACAACTCCTAAACGCGAATATCATCGTAAGCGAGGCAGTTTCAACATCGACACACCCATCAACAACCCCTTCCGAAGTCTATGACGCGAAGAAAGTTCGGAAATTCTTCACTGTAACGACGCTCTGTGGGATCGGGGTCATCGTGGCTGTAATCATTCTGTGTGGAATCCTTGTTGTGAGCATCAACAGTCGGGCTGATGATTATGTTTCGTGAATAAAGTTGTAATTTTAAACTGACATGTTCTTTCAAAGTTTTCATAGATCAGAAAAAACCAAACGCGTCTTTTTTGTTAGCTGAATGAACTTTCTTTTTATCAAAACTGATTAATCAACTGATGTTTTGAACTTTTGACATCAAGCTATCAAAAAGGCACTGATAAGGTTACTGGTCACGTTGTTCAAATAAAAAAAAACAAGTTATCTTCGATGCTTTTGAATGATAAAAACTTCTTTATGTTAGATTTTTTAGATAAATACATCAATAAATAACAGTATTACACCCATGCCATAACGATTATCTGTACAAAAAAGTCGACTCAAACCCTGTTCTGTACAAACTTCTTAAACATCTGATCCTTCGATATGTGATCACTGATTTCTCGTCGAACTTCATCCGACATGTCGGCGTCGATTTGAGCCAGACGCTCATCCTTTTGGGCTGTCGTCAAAGTTTCTGATTGTTGGACCATAATGATTTTGGTCAGGGCTTGTTGGGCTTCATGGGACAGGCTTAGGATGACTTCCTTAAGGTTATCAGATATGAAAGTGGTACTAAAAGTCGGAAATATGTGCTAACCTTGACTTTTTGGCTGCGTTCTTTCTCGATTTCACGTAATTCCTTGATCCACAGCTCGTACTTTTCACGTGTTTCAGCATCCAGGGAGTCCAGAAGGCTTTGAGCGCGTTGATTTTGTTCGAAAGCGGTAAGATTACGGTTTTCGTTCAGTTCTTGGACGATGGCAGATTGAATTTCGCGGATGGCATCGACGGAGTCTGAGGTTGCGGAAATCGTGGCGAGACACAGGGCGAACACAACTGCACAAAATTTGACTGACGACATGATAATTGAATTGATATTTAGTAGAATTAGGCCCAGAAATCGAAAGCAAGCCACAAATGAGTGAAATCTCCCACTTCTCGAGCCCATTTATGCCTCCGGCAATGACTGCTGTTTGAACATGTCCCCCAAAACCCTCCCTTTGTTCGCCCATAACGCCTTTATCAAACCGTTCCATGCATTGTCCAACAATCTCACTGATTCATTTCAAACAAGAAGGACCGTTGTCCATCGAACAAACAAAATCCAAGCATCATGCAATTTTTTTGAATCCATCCATCGCCTCCAGGCAAATACACCCAAAAAAAGGGAAAGAGATCGCAGCTGTCGCGCATGACGCTGTGTTTGGTCGGATGTGGATGTTCTTCAGCTCTGTCAAAATGAGTGAACAAAACAGAAACACAATGGAGAATTTGCCCTGCAGGAAAGTAGACGAAAAACCTATTTTTAGGGTTTTTATTAATTGAACTTTGACTCAATCAATAGCTAAATGGGGTAAGTATGACTTGGGTAAAGGTTTGGGGTGTTTGAAACTTTATTGCCTCAGGCAATTGGGGGAGAAAAAAGCAAGCCATGTGATGATGATTGTTTGGTGTGCGGGCGGGCGTCCACGCGGGTGGTGTGGTTTGGGTGCGGTCTTGAAAAAGATGGAGGAGTGCGTCGCAGTCGCGTGCTTGACTCGTTTTTGAGGGAGTGTGTGTCTGGGTAATTTGGTTTTTTGTTTAGAAATTTTGACGTGGTTTAAGTGATTTGAGAGATTTTGTGTTGCATATTGATTGGGGTGGTGGTGAGTTAAATTGTGGTTGAGGGGTTTGTTGTTGTTTTGAGGGGTTTTTGTAAAATTTAGAAATGAAAATGTAATAGTGCGAGCAACCTGCGCGCATTCCCAGCCGTCCGCACTCTGTCCGCCTGCTGACTGGAACGAGCCTGTTTTGCATTCGCGTCGTCGCCGTCGCTGTCGACGGCAAAACCCCGACCCCAGCTATCCGTGCCACGTCGATTCCTGTCCCCAATGGCACCCTCCAACCCCCACCTAATCACTCTGCAACCCCAGCCTCACCCCACCTGATCTATCAACCTTTCATCTGCCCCTTTTTTATTGTTGTTGTTCTCTCTTTTTTGCCCCATCGCATCCAACCAACCGCGCCCCCAAGGGCAGATGGCACGTGCTCGCATGCTCCGAGTCCTGAGTTTCCGCCATGCACGTGTGCGTGTATACTACGTTCATGGCCGCCGCTTACCAGCTTCCGGATACTCACGTTTGTCAAAGTTGCAATTTCATACTTTCCTGCCCCAAACAAAACAGAACAGTCCACTTTCCCTTGAAATGAACCGGTGAAAAGTACATCCAATGTTTGCGCGTTTCTTCTCCCCTCTCCACAAACCGCGACGAGGAGCTTCTCGGATGCGATTAGCGACGAAGAGAGACCAGAAAAAAGCTGCGAAACGGCCTCTATCAATTGAAACGGAGTAAGCTGGTTTTTTCCGCCGACTCCGAGACCGAGTTCGGGTTTCATCGCCATTTCAGGTAAATCGATAAACGCGAACCCCTGCCCCGGCTACAAATCATCAGTTACCAACCACGTGATACTTGGGTGATGTTTTGGACTTTTCTAAAGGTACTTGCTGCGAGCCTTTTGCGTGAGATTCAAAAACCAGCCAGGTTTAGTCCCTTTGAGCCCAATGCGCAGACAAACGTCACCAAAATGCCAGCGGCAAAAAGGCAATTTATATATCAAATGTCTATGCAACTTGTTCCAGAGTTGTATAACGTCTAATTAGGGCATTTTCAGTCCAAAGTCCCTTTAAAAAGTCGTTCAATACCCCATTTTAGACAAAATTTGCTGTTTCCTTCCTGTTTTTATATATATTTTCCTCCAAAGAAACCCTCAAACCACCTTCCCAATGCCCCCTGTCATCTGTGGCCCCCGTTTTTCACATCTCTATAATCAAAGTAAGCATTTTATTGACAGTGTCACGTTTACTTATCGTTTTACTCATTTCAACGGTCCTCCAACGAACACTTTTCACGCAATCTCGTGCTGCGTTGCTACGTTAACCCAGCACGGGTCGCCGGCCCCTTGCAAAAAGCGCAAAAACGTGCATGCGCGCGGGTGGGAGACCGCGTCCTCAGAATTTCAGTGGGATCCTTCGCCTGAGGACGGCATAACTGGTAGAGCCTTCAATTTTTAATGAGACCTGCCCAAAGGTATTAAGGCAAGAAATTCTGAGTTTGGAAGCAATTCGGTATCTTTTAAATTTTTTACGATTAAAAAACCACATAAATGGGTCATTTTAAGGTGAAGTCAAATTTGCGATCCTTCGCCTGGGCTTGGCACGGCAGGTAGAACTCTGAAAAAAATCAGAGGGACTTCTATAGGCTTCTAGTGAAAGAATTCTGAGTTTCATAGGAATTCATTAACTTTGAAACTTTTTATGCCAAAAAAACAGTCAATTTAAGGTGAAAACAAACATGAAAAGGTTTGACACGGGTTGAAACGGCAACTAGAAGTCCACTAAAAAGATGAGAGCTAGATGAATGAGTTGAGACATGGAAACTTGAGTTTGAGAAGAGTCCACCCACTTTGGCACTTCTTATGCCCCAAAAACTGCCAAAATGGTTCAAATTAAGGTGAAGTCAAATTTGCGATCCTTCGCCTGAGGTTGCCAGCGCAGGTACGGGTCTGAAATAAAGTAGAGAGATGCCTAGGGGGGTCTAGTTGAGAAATTCTGAGTTTCATAGCATTAGCTTATGTTTGAGATTTTATAGACCCAAAAAACTTCCAAATCAAGCTGAAACCGAATTTGCGATCCTTCGCCTGAGGTTGGCACGGTAGTATGCCCTTTGGCAAAAATCAGGGTGCTACCTATAGAGGTCTAGTTGAAGAATTCTGAGTATGACGACGATTCATTGATGTTTAATTTTTTTGCGTTTAAAAAACTGCAAACGTTTTTTCGGAAAAAACGCGAGAGCGCGCAACTGGTCCCGAACCACTCTCCCATCCAAGCGGGCTCGGGACAAACCAAGTTTTTGCGTTTGCCGGCGACCCGTGCCAGGTTGCTCCTATTGAATGCTTTTTCTGCAAATTTTTATATTGCTGACATTTAGGTTTTCTATTGCCGTCTGGCTGTCTGTAATTTTGGCTTTTTGAAGGGTTTAGCGAGCTGTTTGTTCGCGCTCGTGATATATAACCTTTTTGGGGCTAGGAGTATGTAATCACGTTTTCGAACCGATGTTGATGTAGTACTTCTTTGTCTCCACGAACCTGCCGTGTTTTGAACTTTCGACTCGCCGAAAAAACGTGCATTTCTTACGCGAAAGTGGCATATTAGCATTTAAATTGCCTTTTTGCAGGTTTACAATAAAAGTCGCAACAGATCTTTAGTGTGTGACTTTTCCAGTCTCCAAATCTTTGTATCACGATCTTTACCAGCTCTAGCTCGTCCTCCCATCTCAAGCGAGCGAATTCAGATGAGCGGATTTAATCCCGATGGTAGGTTTTGGGATTTTGATCGATTTTATATATTTTACTTTTCAATTTGGCTATAGTCGATTACATACAGTTGGTTATTGAACCATCTAATCCCCCCAGCTTTCTTTACAGACTACAACAACTACATGGCCCAAGGCAACGCCGTTCCGCCGCAAATGCGCACTGCCAACGGCTTCGGCGTGAAGCATCCGTACCACTCGTACTACCCCGCCGAAACGACGTCCGACTTCTATGCCGGGCCCACGATGCCCATGAGCAACCGTGAAGTCATGATGCAGCATCACTACGGCGGCCATGGCGGACATCATCAACGGCAGGCGATGCCCCAGCGGAGCGATATGAACCCGAATGCGGCGGCGTTTATCCCTGGCGGTGGTGGATCTGGGCGAGGTTTCAATCCGTTTGGATATGGCGCGGTTAGTTTTTACTTTACATTCGCTATTTTTAAATATGTTTTCAAAAACATTCACCGTCATCACTTTGACCTTTTTGAATGTTTAATTTCTGGTCGTTGACCGCTCCAAACTGTCAAAACAATCAACTTTCTGCACGGAAAACACCAAATTAGACGTTTTTCTCACGGGGGCGCTTATAATTCTAAAGAATGTGGTTGTCTTTTGTCTTTTTTAATCGATTCCACCTTTTGTTGTTTGCGCAACGTTAGAACTGTCGGAAACAAGAGCCCCTTCTCCGGAATGACACTCTCGACGGTCGACTTGACTGACTTGAGACTGACCTCAACGCCTCTGTCTCACCCGCAGGACATGTGGTAAAGACCCAACCTTTCTCAATGTACTCACAAACGAGCAGAAAGGGTCATGTTACCCCTCACTTTTTTGCGTTTTTCATTGATACTCGTTAGAACTCAACAAAATGGGGAATCTACATGCACGATGCGGACGGAGCGTTCGCCACCGGTGGCGACCAGATTGCAAGTCGAGCTACGCGGAGGGGAAAAAAGAAATGGAGAGAAAATTTTGAGTTCAAACAAATGTCACAGACTGCGTGTATGTAGCAACAGCAAACTAACCAACCGGAGGGGGGCTGTGAAGAGAAGAGGATAACCTCCGTCCGCTTCGGCGACGCTTGCATTCAATTCAAAGGGGGTTGACGACCACCGAATAAATCGAACCAAACATCGACGGGGACGGGACTGTCGGAAGGGGGGCTGTTTTGTGTTCGTAGATTTGGAAAAACGTTGACTTTTTTGATGGGAAAACAGGGGCTGCCTGTAGGAAACCACCTGCGGATTGATTTTTTCTGCGTTGAATGGGAAGCCAGCCTTAGCCAGGCCATGGATATGAAGGGGTTTGGTTGTTTGGAGGGGGTTTGCTTCATTGAATGGGTGGCTTTTGACGGTCTGGATGCGACACGTAGCAGTCTATTCAGTTTGGTTTTCATTGAATCAATCGAAGTTCTTCCATTTTTCAGAATCAACCACCCCAACGCTCTTTCGCGCCCCAACAGCCCGCGCCCCAGGCTTACAACAACTACATGACGTCCTACAACAACGGCCCCGACTACGGCAACGTCAACAATGGCGGCTATCCCCCGCTACCGCCGAGTCAATCCGTGAGCAAGCCGAGTCAGCAACAAGCCTATCAGCAAGCCATGTTGGCACAGCAACAGCACCAACAACAACAGGCTCAACACCATCAGCAGCAGCAACAACAACAGCAGCAAGCTCAACAGGCGTCGCAATCCCGGCATCCGGATCCGTTGTACACGCTGCGACAGGACATTGTCCAGCAGAAGCAACAAAGCGAGAATGATGTCCTTCGGCGACAACAGGACCAAGAAGCCTATGCCCAGCGATTCCTTGAAGCCGTCCAGCAACGTGTGTCGTCGGCACCGACGACGCAGCACCAACAACAGGCCCACATGAATGGATATATGATGGCCGATGCTGGAAGCTACTTTGATCAGGACATTGATGCGTACGATTTTGAGGTCGAACACCGACAGAATCCGCCGTTCCAGCTGTCTCAGGATTTGTTGAATGCGATTGAGGAGTTGCCAAATAAGTTGGCGTTGTTTGAGGTACTGTTTAACGGATGCTTTATAATTTGCATAGCCTAAAGTTTCCATTTTCAGGTTCAAATCGGTCTGGAACAACTGCTAAGCGAGCCCACCGAATTCGAAGCCTGGTCTGGTGCCGTGAAAGAGCGTCTGGCATCGAAGGAAGTGACGAAGAAAGATCTCGAAGTTGCTGCGTGGTTGATTATCGAAATGGTAGGATCTTGAATCGCTTTTTTTACGATTTTAATGTTGATTTTCTTCAGGGAATCCAAAACGAAGACACCCAGCACAACTTTGCCAAGCTCTGCCACCATCTGTATGAGCGCATCTCCTCGTTCAAGGACCTCCTGCTCCTCCAAATCCGCTTCTTCCACGATGGCCGTAGCCAGCTGTCCCCCGCTGTTCGACAGAACTTTTTGCTCTTCCTGGGCGAGGTCTACGAACAAGCATTGGCACCTGTGGGCATCCGGAATCACCCCTTCGTCCAGCTTTTCATTGAAGAGCTGCAGGAAGCTGTTGGCACTCGACCTATTAGTGATTTGTTGTTGAAGAAGATTGTTCTCGTGTTGAAGCTCTGCGGCCGACATCTTGAAATGGACGCCGGCAAGGACACGATGGAAGATATCTTCAGCAAATTGGATTCGTACACGAAGGATGCCGGCCGACCTGAAGGCATGACCGACACCGGGGCTGGGCTTATCACGAACTTGCTAATGTTCCGGAACAGTGGCTGGGGCGGTGCGAATGATGCGCCGGCGCGACGTCTGCATGACCCGTCGATGGATTTGACCGAGGATGAGATCAACTTTTTGGATCAAAATGGAGCGATGAATCGGCCGCTGGGATCGAGTCAGAGTTAGTTTTGGTTGAATTTTGATGAGGACGGTGTTGATGAATGATTCTTCAGGCGCTTCAAACAGTGAAGTTGAGGAATTCGACAGCGACGACTACGATCGATACTTCCACGCCCAACAGACGGCTATTGCTGCCGCCGAGAAGGCCCTGGAACGCTTGAGCATTGAGGAAGAGGACTTTGACCCTCCAGCTGCGGTACGTGATTCTAAAAATTCTGAGGGCGAAAAGACTGTCGAAAAGAAGGATGACATTAGATTCTAAATTGAACTTTTGCAACTGTAGACCCCATTTTGTGAAAAGTCCGCTTACTCCCCTGCTAAAGAGTCGCCTATTTTAGGTTCGCGACGACAACGCTACCCCGACGCCCGCTTCCATCCAAAAGCGATAGAAGTCCGCTTTCCTTCTCCCTTCTAGCTGTTTTCGTTCCTTCTCACCGCTTCCGACATCGTCCTCGTCCATCCTCGATCTTCGAGGAGCCCTACCATCCAACCGTCGACCCGCACAACCACCATCAGCCCCGATCGTATTACCACCACCCCTCATCCTCATGTAGCCTACCTACCGTCTTCCGTGTCTCCCATCCTCTCCCGTGGTGCGAACAGTTTGTACATGTTTCAAAGCATACTCAGCATTCATCACACACACTCTTAGCCAACTATGGGTTCTCTTGTTTTGTTGTTTTTAACCTAACTCTTCTCTCTCGCCCTCCAGTGCCGCCAGTGTCTCTTGAACATTTTGAGAACCCCCGTCGGTTGATACCGGTGACATCTCTCTCTCGGATATGATTGATCCCATGGCAAAATGCGCGCGCATTGTTTTAATGTTGTATTTTAACTTTGTCAACTTCTTCTCTTTTCTGAAACTCCAAACACCTCAAACTGGTCGTTCTGCGTCGAGATCTGGTCCTCCTCCTGTTTTGTCAGCTTTTTAAATCCTTTGTATCTCTAACTTTGTAATTGTTTCCTCCCAAACAATCAATACTTTGTATTTTTCGGAGTACGTTAACTTTGTCAATTCCCTGCATCGTTGCCTCCCCGTTTCAAACTTACCTTTGACGTTGTTAGCTTTGGAGAGGCTTCTAGCGCCCCCGCTGAGCCGATCTTTTGCCTTTTTAAAATGTTGTTGATCACATTTTTTAAAGAAAAGTGCATCCTGGGAAATGAGTGTATTTTAAAAACCGTATCTCTACAAATGTTGGTTAAATGTTAATAAAAGTTATAAAACAAGTGGGTCAGTGGATGGTGGGTGTGACTTTTGAGATGGCCGTTGACATTGGTTGGGTTTGGTTTTTGCGGAAGTAGCATAAGTGGTAGAAGCTACAGAATCTGCGGCGTAGTTCAGGGCTAAAATGGGATTTCAGATGGGCAATGAAAAGTTTGTATGCTCACGAGATGAAGAAAAGCATAAACATGGGTACGTAATGCTGAACAATGTAACAGACAGTCACAATGGTGTCTACGGTGATGTAGTTTTCATTAGTGACTTCTTGAAAAAGGAAGTAGACGTAAGCCGAGTAATAAAGGACGATTAGAACGGCGCCAGTCAGGGTTTGGTCTAGGAATCGGCGTTCTAAACTTCGATTTACGGTGTTTGAAGTCATGGATTTGTACTTTCTGATCCCAGCAAATGCTAATAGTGATGCCAGCAAGCCGAATGCAACATTCACAATGATGGCTTTGAAATAGAATGCTTTAATAAAACTTGAACATCGTGATTTGGCAAACATGTGCAAAAGACAGTCGAGATCGAACAATGACGTGAAATCGAAAATGAATGGCAATACCAACACTAACAATAAGCAAAAGATTATGTTAACCGGGCGCCATATCTGAAAAAAACACATGGTTGAATACATAAGCAAAATTAACCCAAAAAATCTGTACTGCGGCATTTAAAATACAAAACTATGCCAAAAGTACCAAATTTCCGTCAAAATTCCTTATTTTCAACGAAGTTCCAATGTGTTGCGAAGTTTGCATTCGCACCATCTTAAGTGACGTCTGGAAACTTTGATTCTGTTAAATTTGGCGCTCGAATTGCAAAATTGGCGATTTTAGGGTGCTGAATTTCAGGTACCAGAACGAAAAAGGTGCAACTGTTGCACTTTTTGGGTTCTGGTACTCGAAATTCAGCTCAGTATTTGCTTGTCTTCGCTTTCAATACGCTCGTTTTGTAGCGTTTCGCATCTGACACAATACGAGTAGATGTCAGATACTTCGATTGTGTTAACTTTTGCATGTTTAATATAAAATTCCGTTCAACATTAGCAAAATTCAACCAAAAATTGACAAAATTTACAATTTTTTAACGAAATTTTACTTTTTTCGTTAAGTTTAGCACTAGGCACAGTATGAATGGACTATATAGTTTTCAAAAACATTGATAGCCGTGTTCAAAGTGCCAAATTATGCTAAAAAATAGAAAAATTCCGTCAAAATTCCTTTTTTCATCAAAATTCCAATGTGTTGTGAAATGTGCATTTGCACCATCTTAAGTGACATCTGGAAACTTTGATTCTGTTTAATTTGGCGCTCTAATTACAAAATTGGCGATTTTAGGGCGCTGAATTTCAGGTACCAGAACGAAAAAGGTGCAACTGTTGCACTTTTTGGGTTCTGGTACTCGAAATTCAGCTTAACATTTTAGAAAAACTTGCTCTTTTTGCCCCCAAATATGCATTTTTGTAGCGTTACGCATCTGGTACAATACAAGTAATTGTCAAAGACTTTAATTTAATTAAATTCGGTAAAACCTACCAACTCAAAGTGCCGCGGCATCGCAATGGCAGTAAACCGATTCAAAGCAATAATAACATCCATGACACCAACCAAAAACATGTTGTGCCATTGTTCAATTGAGTAGATTTCAGTGATCAGTGAAACTTCTTCCAGTGACGTAAACTGTCCGATACCCCAACAGATGCACGCCGGAAAGTCCAACAAGAATCCGACCGTCAATAAGTGGAAATACGACGTGTTGATCGGTGATGGCTTGCAGAACTCACGAAACAAGAAAATAACTAAAAATATTTCAAACGTGAAACAAAACACGTTGACCACAAAAAAAGTAAAATGCAAAGTGCTCCAGAGAGGGGATACTGGCATGGTATCGGAATCAAACTTCATCGGATTCTGGAGGCAACAACTTTCAAAAAGCAATGTGCAAGTCAAAGTTAAAACTGTTAAAAGTTAACTTATAACATGGCTAGACATAATGTTTTTATTGTTGTGCTGATTAAACACATTTGGCATCAAACAGCTGCTAAAACAACTTACTATGACCAATTTCAAGGCTCCAGGTGTTGGAAGTGGGACATGTAGACTAAAAACATCATAATAGTGAAGTCGTTCTTTGCTTAATGGCAAAATAGGGAAAACTGTTTACGACCAACGAGATCAACGTTGATAAAATTTACACATTTTTGCAGAAAACATTGAATTGTAGTCAAGCTTAGCAGGTGATGGCCAAAAAATGAATGAAAGTTCTTTGATATAAGCATACTGTAGGTCTGTAGTGTCATGGTTGAAAAAAGTAATGAATACAAAACGTTCAATTATCAAAAAGTACGCATTGGATCAAATGACACTTTTTTGCGATCTCTAATCACACATAAAAGGTCAAGTAAACAAAACTAAGTGATGTAACAAAACTGTCCAACTTTTTCGTCGTATCATTCGTTTGTTTTCAAAAGTTGATGACTTTTCTCTACTTTCAAAGCTAATTACCACAACTACGTGTATTTCATCAAGGTTACACACGATTCACGGCTATCACCATACCCCAATTGCTTCAATTTCTGTAGCAACCCCAATCAGTCCGATTCAGCCCCTCCAATCTTTGAAATCGACTTCGATTTTGATCGGTTCTTAATTGACGGATGCAATGAAGCGCATCAAAAGCGGCCGTCGGTGACGATGATCGGTGGCGTCGTTCGAAGGTGGTGTCTTCTTCCCCTCCCAGTGTCAAAACCAATTTAAACCTCTCGATTTGGACGCAAACTTTTGTGGTTGGGCGCAGCCTGGTGGCGTCCTTGGCATGTGGTTTCTGGGTTCGTGTCGTCGTCAATCTCCATCCATCCATCCCATCCATTCATTTATCGAAGAAAACCCCAGCGGGTGACTGTTTTTTATGTTCTTCTTTCTTAAACATTGAGTTTTTTGCTTTGCTACTTTACCTCTATGGGCATCTATTGCTTTTTAATAGCGTTTTTTGTCGCGCACTATTATTGGACTTCATTTTCACTATTTATATCGTAGTTAACGTTTGTATTTTATGTATTTTATGGTTGTGTTAACTGTCAACACCTTTTGTTGTTGTTCCAAATGTAGTACTTCAGTTTATTGAAGGATTTCAAACTCCAAAATTAACAAAGCCCTTTCCCAAGCCCAAATAGAATCCAAAAAGCTCCAAAACGTGTTATTTTATGTTTAGATTAACCGAAAATCCTCGTGATTTACTTGTCATAATCCGCAGGAAGTGCATGACAGCTCTTTTTTTGATTAAAAAAGGCATTATTAAAGTTTATTTTTATGCAACTGAGTCAACAATTCCATTTTCTTAATTAACTTCAGTACATATTGCTTTCAAAAGATTAAAATATAAATGTTCTTAGTAGTTTGTGCGTGTGAAAAGCGTTTAAGACTATTTGTACTACACGATTAGACCAAAAGCTGAAAATAGGAAGCTAAAATCTGAGTTTCCCAGTAGCTGTGTTACGCTACTTCCGATGAAAGTTGTTTCTGTTAAATTTTAGATTAAATTTTTCTTCATTTTGAATTCATAAAGACTACTTTTTTTACAGAAACTGTCAATACAGACACTACTTCAAAATTACAAAGCGTAATTACGTTTTAAAATCTAATAAAAATTAACATTTCCAATTGTCAGCTTACAATTTCCGCCTTAAAAAGACTACACAAAACCCACATAATTATACCCTCAAAACAGCTACATCCCTTTTTTATTACCGTTTTTATTCCCCCATCTTCCAGAATACCCTCAGGTCTTTGTACCTTTAGTCGGTTTCTTACATAAGACGGGTTTTTTTAATCGTTTAATTCGCCCTATGCTGCCTATTTTATCTTTTAGAGGTCTTCCGTCACCAAAAAAAGACACTCAAATTTGTTTATCAATAAACGATTTCAAAACTGATGCGATTTTACGCCTGTTATCCATCTGAAAATTCCTATTTCGATTCCTTCTTTGAAAGTCCAAAAGTACTGTTCTATGTTAGGGTGTGACGCATAAGTTTGTTTTTACGTAATGCATTGCCTGTGGAAGCGCTAGTTAGTCAAACTAGAACCAATTAGTTGAGAATGATCGACAATTTTTGACATCTTGTTAATTGAATGTTTTACGTGACGGCAAACAAGGTGTTCGGGGGGTTTCATTGTACACCTATCTGTCTTTGTCTGTAAAAATTGACAGGTTATAGGCTAGCGGGGTATGCGAAGGCAATTACTGTGTTGTATAAGATTTCTAATGTGTCAAAATTGCGCTCAAAAAGTTGAAAAGTTAATTTTGTTTTGCAAGAATTTTAATAAAAGCGTCAAAATCGTGACTTTTTGCGTGTTTTGTATCGTTATATAAGTCATTTCCACAAAATGAAGAAACAATCAGTGTTAAAAATGCCATTTTTCAGCTTCCTGACCAATTTTTTCACCAAATCAAACAATCCACCCAAGACCACTCCAACCATGATCGGCATGATGAATGGCGGCGGCGACGCCCCGGTCGACTTCTACTCGACCCGTGTCGTCAAAGGCGAGAAGCGGATGTACGTGCCCCAACAAAAGGAGGTCGTCAGCTACACCCCCGACGGTCGAATGATGCTCGATGGCCAGCTTGTCGTGACTGAAACCCCTGAAGAGCTGTGGCAGGACTTGATTATGCGTGTTGTGTGGTACATGTTGTGCAAGGACCACCTCAAACTGAAAGGTAAACCGATTTTTTAAGTCTTACCCTACATAATGACCACATTTCAGAATACAAAATGCCAAAAGACAACAAAATCCGAAACTTTTTCCGCTTCCGCAAACTGCCCCGTCTCGGCAATGGCACAAAAAAGTCCTCCGACGACAGAAAAGCTTCCGATACCTCTTCGACCACACTCACGACATCCGTATCAACTGACCCGAAAACAGGCGCGAAGGCTGTTACCCAGACGGCGACGACGAAAGGCCGTGATGGGTCGACGAAATCCACCACATTGACTTCGGTTTTCATTAAGAAACAGAGATTTTGTGGCAATGCCACGACAGAACCGCCCCACATGAGGCGTATTGTGGGGCAATGAGAGTGGTTTAAGTTTATTTTTGGTTGCAATTTGAGAGATTTTGTAAATTTAAACACAGTAAAGAGAGTCAGTGAAAATACTACGACGGATCAGTAATAAATGACGTTGTTTGGGCTGTTTGGTTTAATTTGCACGCGAATCGGTTATTTACAGACCATACAGTGCGATTGTAACAGCAAGCTGGGCGGGGGTATCGGCAAACTTCAAAGTTACAGTAGTCTAGCTCGGTGCCCATGCTGAAAACAAAAAGTAATTATAAAAATTTTTGTAACTTAAGAAAAATCTAAATTTCAAAACTTTAACAATTATTTTTTCAACAAAAACACGCACCCTTCACAATTACAAGCCGTACTAGTAGTCAAACAGACCCGTGTCCTCATGTAAATACCACACCCGCCACAACTATCAGTACAAGTGCTCCATTCTGACCAGACATGCCATGTTGCCGTACAAGAATCATCTTGTGACGTTGTTTTGATGAAACATACTGCCATAGTGATACCGAAAATAAGACACTCTTGCAAAGTCAGCGCCACCATCTTACATGGATGCGCTAAATAGAAATTTGTTCGAAGTTTGATGGCTGTAGGCTACGTCTGCCCCCAGGGCGCGCCCGAAAATTGGATCAGCAGAAACACAGCGTGCGAAACGGTCAAAATTCAAGGACGCCAGCCAGCTTGGCGGAAGTAATTAGATACTTACCTTTGAGGGTGTTGATGGCGAGGTTAAAGTGGGTCAGAAGAGGGTTCTGAGGTGCCTCTTTAGGTTTCAAAACAACAAGTCTGACTCGAAGGCTAAGAAGATGACAGTTGTTATGTAATTGATCATTTCAGGTAAACAATGTGCAGTTTGTTTAAAAAAACAGTCAAACTTATAAAAAAAAATGTGTTGTTGAGATTGTTAGAAACTGCAGAATACAATAAAAAGTTAAAATTTACATAATTCTTCCGGAGTCATTTAATCTTACGGTTACAAATGCCGATTGGGATCCATTTTGGGCCATGGACGACTACCGAAAAAACTTGTCCCACCCAGCTGCCTACGCCACGGAAGATGATAACAACTTGAATCACAATGACATGCCTCACATTGACACAAGGCGATCAGCGCCAGAATTTGTTCAGAATCCACCAATCAACACCAATCCATTCCTTGACCCATCCTTCGATCCCCAGCCAACCTTCCCCAGAGCAGCATCTATCGATAGTCCAATCTACCACCAGACGCCACCTATCAAGTTGCCAAGTCCCACCATTAAAAAGCCATCACCACCCCGAAGACAAGGCCTCTACTTCCGTCTATCCGCCGACGGCACATCCATCGAGCGTCAACTGTTTCTTGACAGTCCAGTGTCCGTCGGTAATCGGCTATCCTTCAATGATAGGCCTTCTCTGGGCGAATTCATCAGCAATCAAGCCGCTGACAGTCTCGAAAGTCGGCCATCGCCCAATAACAAGCCGAATTCCCACTTTTCGAGGCCTGCCCTCAGACGATCGGTAGCCAACCCCCAAGATGACTATGTCTATGAGCTCAATGAAATGGCCACCAGCCGACCATCACTAAAGTGCCATGGTAAGTCACTACCCATGTCTATGACACACTATTTATGTGAATCATCTTTTTTTTCAGATCTCGGCGGCCTGGGCATCGTCCTCGACCCCTCGGGCTACATCCGACTTTGTGAACGCGCCAAACAACGCGCCTCTACGTTTCGGGTCGAAGATTTTACTGATCACGGTGAAAAGCGGGCCATTGAAGAAGCCAATAGGCGAGCCAATTTGGTGAACTTTGACAAACGGCGATCTGCCCCGAAGCTAGAAAGACGACCAACACCATTTCCGGGTTTGGCTTATCAGTTGAATAACCATTTCAAAACATTTTTTGTAATTCAGATCAGTGTGCAGCGGAAGCCTTTCCAAAGACGCGTCCAAGCACTGAAACGTCTCGTTTCGGATTCCATCGCTCAATGGCACTGAGTCAGCCGGCTTTGAAGGCGATGCCAAAGGCGGCCCCGAGGGCTTCACTGAATTCGAAGCAAGTTGTTCAGCCGAGGTGGCGCTAGGCCTTTTCTTACTTTAGCGAGTATGAAGCTGACAAATAAATGAGTAATGGGGCTTAATGTTGGCATTTTAGGATTTAAAATTTATTAATTTTGTAGTTTTTTTTTTTATTTTTTGCCGGAAATGCCAATTTTCGACAAAATTATTACACAAAATGATGTCTGCATAGTTCGTCTACAGTTTGTAAACAACAAAAACTAGTCATTGTTGAAATTAGTCATTGAAAAGCCACAAATTGTATCCTTGCGTTTTCAACATTGCTCGCGCACATGGTTGGCGTTCCGTCCCCAACGTCCCTCATTTGTTTGTCAGCGTTGTTCTCTGCCCACCGCCCCATGCGCAGGCGTCGGCGCCGCCTGCCTGTCCGGAGGTCTCCGCCACGGCTGCCGTCGGCGTTGTTTGTGACTTCCACGCTGTTAGCTTTGCCTTTTTTGTTAATCCGCGTGCTTCTCAACCCACCACAATGGTCCTGATGTGTATGAATCATATCACGCTAACCACAACCAGCCACGAGACCGCTCTTGCAAGCGCCGCCGATGTTTACAACTTGCGAGGTCTCGAAAAACACATCCGTTTTTCACTTGCTGGTCTTTGCTTCCGCATCGGTTGGTTCGTCAGGGGTTGGATGGATCGATGAGTAGTCGAGTTGGAGGTGTTTAGCTCGGGTCAGGCTGTTGGGTTGGATCGATTTTATCCATGAAATGGGTGTCTGACGGGAATGATGAGATGAGCTGACCAACTGCCCATCCAAACCTCTCAATTTTCGACCTTATCATTGAATTTTTTTCACTTGGCAAGATGTAGTGATAACGTCTACCTCCACTTACGCCTGTTTTGGACTGATAAGGAGGGCTTCCACCCGCCTACCCTGCTTATCAGTGAATCTTTGACCCCAACTGTCTCTTCGCGCCCAAACTTTTCCAAAACTTTCCTCACTTTGCTTCAAAATCGCCCAAATGACCCCCTCAAAGATCGACACACTTCTAGCCACCTTCAAGATGGACGAAATCCAGCGTGGACGCTTCATCTCCGTGGCCATCTCGGTATTGATGGTCGTTACTGGGTCGTTGAACACCATTGCCGCAAAGTGGGTTTTGTTTTATATATTTTTCTTCCTTTTTCAATAAAAACCACTTCAGATGGGCCGACAGCATCAGCGTCGACGGCACCAAGTTCAACCACCCGTTTTTCCAGGCCATCTGCATGTTCGTCGGTGAATTCAGCTGTCTCATCGTGTTCTTCATCATCTACTTCATCCGGGTCCGCCTCTGGAAGTCCCGCCACCCTGAAGGCCAAGGCGGCGCCGTCTACGACCTCGATGACAACACCGAGCAGCCATCCATCCCGAAGTTCAATCCGTTGATCTTCCTGCCTCCAGCTATCTGCGACATTTTGGGGACTTCGATCATGTACATTGGGTTGAACTTGACCAGTGCCAGTAGCTTCCAGATGCTCCGAGGTGGGTTCAAACGTCCAAAAGTTAAATTTATATTAGGAATGTTTAGGCAGTGTCATCATCTTCACCGGATTGCTGTCCGTTGCCTTCCTGAATTCGAAACTGCAAGGCTTCAAATGGCTCGGCATGGGTTTGGTGACCGCTGGGCTGGTCATTGTCGGCGTGTCGGACATCTACTTCGATGACCACCCAAATGATGACATTAATGGGATTATTACTGGAAATTTGTTGATTATTATGGCCCAGATTATTGTTGCGATTCAGGTTTGTTGATTTTTTTTGAAAGTACAGTACTTTTCTACCGTACCCTACCGTATACCGTGCCAAAATAGATACTGTACTTCTTCAAAATGTTCGACGTCAAATTTGACGAAATTTTGTTTTTCCGTACCGCGTACCGTACCGTACCCATATCGTACCGGTACGCGGTACGGCACCTCAAAAATTGTATTTTGCCTTTTTGAATGCCTGTTTCAATTGAATTCCATTTCCAGATGGTGACCGAACAAAAGTTCCTCAGCGACTACGACGTCCCGCCACTCCTCGCCGTCGGTCTCGAAGGCTTCTTCGGCATGACCATCCTCACGGTCCTCCTCGTCCCGATGTACTACATCCACGTGCCCGCCACCTTCTCCCAGAACCCCTACGGCCGCCTTGAGGACGTCTTCTTCGCCTTCAAAGAGATCCACGACAACCCGATCATCCTCGCCGCGCTCGGCCTCACCATCGTCTCGATCGCCTTCTTCAACTTTGCCGGCATCACCGTCACGAAGCGTCTCAGTGCGACGTCCCGCATGGTCCTCGACTCGGTCCGCACCCTCGTCATTTGGATTCTGTCGATCCCGTTGTTCGGCGAGCAATTCATCCCGGTGCAGCTGATCGGCTTCGGGCTACTGTTGATCGGCATGTTCGTCTACAATGACCTCATCTTCGGCCCGGCCTTCCGCTCCCGCGTCCTGCCAGGCATCCAGAACAACTCGGTCTCGTTGTGCTGCGCTTCCTTCTGCGGTGTCGATGCCGAAGTCGGCGATCACGAGCAACTCATCTCCGATGAAGAGCCTGAAGAGTGATTCAACTTGGTTTAAACCTGACTTTTCCTATTTTTTCATCTTCGCATCTTTTCATTTTTTATTTATTTTTAATATTTTGTAATATTATATATGGGTATGTACGGTATGCGAAGTGGCGCACCCAAGTCAGGGTCCTCGCGAATAATGGTCGAAAGTGTTTTTTCAATGCGATGATAAAGTTTTTTGGGTTGACGGAAGTCTTTTAACATCAAAATTGTCGGGAAAGAGTTCCTTGGCTTTAGGCAAAAGCAATTTGTAAATCTGTTTGATCGTGTTTTCACTGACCCCGGCGACATCACTGACTTCTTTCGCCGTTTTCTTCGTTTCGGACGCCTGGGAAGCCATGTAAATAGCCGCCGCAGCTACAGTAACCGGGCTACGACCATCAACTATATTCAATTCAGCTGCTTTCTGAGCGATGTGAGTCGCATTGGTTTGAATTTTGGTGGGAAGGTCCAAATTGGCGCAGAATCGGGACTAAACACAATTTTTAAACTTAAAATTATAAAAATGTTTCTCAATTTTACCATAAAATCACTACTACAGCTGCCCTTGATCGATGGATCGAGTTTGCGTAGAATCTTGAAGCACTTTGCAATGTCCTCTCGTGGCACCCGTGAAACGGCGACAATTTCGTTCAAAGTGCGGGGAACGCCTTCCTTCCGGCAAGCACCGTATAAGCAAGCAGCGACTTGGGCATCGTACTTCCGACCTGTGAGGGCCTTATTGTCGAGGTTCGCTTTAAAAAGTTTTGCGGCACTGTCTTGGATGGGCCGAGCTAGGTTGATGTGTTCTGCCATTTCACGAATTGAGGCAATTGCTTGGGTTATCTGTCGATCTTTGTTGGTTTTGTTTCGGCGTTGCGCGGTGGCGAGGCTAAATGGTGCAAAAAATATATAAACTCATTACACAGTTTGGCTAGATTCACCTCTGAGTGCTACGAGAAGCGCCACTTCCGACCAGGAAAGAGGTTGACAGGTCAGCCCAGCCGGCGAGGGACATTTCTGGGGCTCCGACACGGCTGGGATCATTGCCAGAGGCTTCATTCGAGAAGGAACGCCATTCTGTGCCGACGTCGACGATGCGGTCGCCGACGACGAGGCCGCATTCCGGGCAGATGACGTCGCCGGCGTGGTGGTCCTCGATGAGATCGGCATCTGGGTGGATGGGACAAGCCAATTGCGACATTTTGTAATTACTAATCACAAATAAGCTTGAAACGGATTTGTATATTGTAAATGTGCGAGCAATGCGTTGACACAACCGACCACTGACGAAGAAATCCACCAACAATGAACAGACCGATCTGTGTGTACAGTAATGAAAAGCCCGCTACGTCTATGGCCTGCGCAGACTTCCGCCCCCCAAAAAGTTCCCGTTAAAACCTCCTATAAAATGTCGAAGACACTAATTAGTGGAAGACCGCAGCCCTCCGAACTCATCCATGCCCACCCTTGACCACGTTTTTCAAACTCGAATAAAAAATATTTTTATTAAAATAATAATATCGATCAAATATCAATAATCAGTCACAACGGAAAAGCAAAAACAATACCGTTAAAAAAAGTAGAAAAACCTGAATCTTCGTGATTAGAAAACTATAAAAATATTCAAATACAAAAAGTAAAACAAAAAGGTGTTAATAAAAACCATTAGGACCTTGGAAGTTGCTCCACTGATTCCACGCCAAAGCAGACATTTGCATTTGCAGAGCCTGGATTTGGGGCGGTGGGATGAACGGGGTCATCTGCATCAGTGAATGTGGCATCAGCGGCGGCATGACGAAGTTCGGCTGGGCCGGTGGCATCTGATTGAAGACATTGAAGTTGAAGAAGGCCTGAGGCAGGTTGAAAGGGCCGACCATGGCGGGGTTTATCATGGGAATCGGGTCGATCGATGGAGCCTTGATTGGCATCGGAGATGGAGACAACGATGTGGAAACGCTTTCATCGGAAGCAGTCGCATCTGAAGATGATGCTGTGGTCGAAGGCGTCGGCTGGCTCAACATTGACTCGATCGAGAACGGCAACGGTTTGGTTGGAGGAGTCGTCGCATCATTGCTGGGTGGTTCGGTTAAAGCTGAATTGGTCATGTTGACGTCAGGTTCCGGCATTCGAGTTGGAACCGAAACAGCCGCGAGTGTGGAAGGCATCGGTGTCGGTTGAGGCAGATTCAAATCTCCAGCAAACCGAATGTTTTTCGGGAGCCAGGAGCCCGTCTTGTTGTAGTTGCGGATGATCTTTGATACCACGCCGTGGGTCAGTTTCAGATCCTTGGCGATTCTGGTCACTCTGAAACATACAAGGTTATAAAAGTTTACATCAAAAACATCCAAATAAACTCACTTTTCACCTCTGAGGTATCGCTGCACAATATCAAGTCGAACCGGCAGGGGCAGCGATTTACCGTTTTCATAGTATCCACCATTTTGGTTCTGCTTCAGGTTGGAAGAAGGAGCCATTTTGTCGTCGGTTCTGGTCAGCAAACTGATGAACTGATTGGAAAGCCATTGGTATTTATATCAGCACATCCATGGTCATAGATCCGGATCATGGCCGGCATGTCCTTTGTCGGCATTTCTTTCAAATTTGGTGGTGTGATACGATTTGCCTTTTGGGACACACACCGTTTGTGGATCGCCGCTACATGCTTGTATCCATGGCACTTGAGTGTGTGTCAAGTGGCCGATCAAATACACCGCCTTTACGCACATTGCGCGCGCCATTTGCAACATCGTTTTGCTAAACATTCGAAAGAAGATATTGATCATGTCTACAAGTCAAAACAAATCAATTGTGTAATGCAACCTCTTCAAGGTCTGTTGTCGGCATGGACCTATCAAAGTAAACTCAACAGACCCATATATCGATCTCCCCAATCGAAAATCAATGCCGTCAACATGCGAATTCTTTTATTTACATTCACAACTTATTACATTTACACTATACATGAGATTTAAGTTAAAATCGCCCGTCCAATATAATACAGAGTCAAAAACTTGCAAAATTAAAACATACAAATTGAGGTAGAGCTTATGAGAGTCGAGTAGTCTCAATCGGCGGCGGCATCCGGATCCTGGGATTGTTCAAATCTCGCATATTCTTCGGCGAGAACGTCGGCACAACATCGAAAAGGGCAACGAAGGACCTGAAAAACAAGGTAATTCAGTAAAAATACGACTTAAAAAGACTTAAAACATACTTGACAGCTTTCTTGACGGGAATCCGGCCATGATACTCCTTGAAAATCTTGTCCAAATTCTCATAAGCCTTCGGCTTTTGGAGATTGATCACGACTTCCTCGTAATCGCGACCCCGCAAAGTGAGGACCTTCATCTGATTCAACGGCGGAATCACACAGGGGAGCTGAATCGTATTGAAGTGGCCATTGACGTAGTGGATATCGGCCATCATCACGACTTCCGTGTGCGTGTTGCTGTCGACCGGGACGAGATGCCGTTCCTCGGTCGCCAGGCTGTAGAAGAAGCGCATCGGCTGGAAGTAGTACAGATTGTCCGCTGGGCCCTTCGAGACGATGGGATAGACCGAGATCAACAGCATGGCCGTATCCTCAATCCGACCGCCGATGCCATGCCGCGCATTTCCAAGGAACAAAAAGCCCAAGGCCGTATTGCACATGGCATGAATCTGATAATCCCAGGGTGCCAGCGTGAACAGAGCCGATTCAATCGTGTAATTTCGCATCCGACGGATCAATCTCATCGTGTCCAAATGGCCCGAACCCGCCATCACCAGAGAAATCGCAATCAGAACGAATCCAGAGCAGGTCAACAGTGTTTGATGCCGCAAAATCATGGTGAGGCCGCGATATTTGATGCCGCAAAACAGCTCGAGGTAGATCTTTTCCAGGGTTTGGTAGACTTGAGGGTCCATCGTCGAAGCATAGCGAATCCCGAGGGCAAGACAACATCCAGCCTGGTAGTAGATCCAGGTTTCGGCGATCGTCGACAAGTCCACGTCATAGGCTTCATCGACGAATCCGGCCTTCTTCTTTTCCTTTTTCAGCTTTTTCCGCTCTTCCTCATCGCTGACCAGAGACTTCATCTTGTCCTGCACAATCGGCGGCATGTAGGCATTGATCTGCTCGACGCTGCACGGGATATCGTTCCATTGGATCAGCAGGACGCTCATAACACGGAGCATGATCGTCTGGGGCGGAATCTTCTCCATCAGCGCCATCTCATCGGGACACCTCAAAACGTCCATGATGTACTTGTCATTTGTTCGGAGGTACTTCAGCGTCAGAGCGAGACACGCCGCAGGGGACGTCACATGGACGTTGACTTTGGTCGTTTCACGGACCGTGCAGGATTCCTTGGCGAGATGCCCCGTCGCCACATTGGCCGACATTCGATTTGTCTCTGGGTGTGACACACTCGAAGTATCGTTGAGGCTGTCCAGCTTCTGGAGCACCGTAAAGTCGTACATGCTGCCGGTCGAGACCAGTTTCGTGCCATTGGGATTGTTGATCGAAGCGAGATCGACAGCCTGCACCGGACACATGTTCTTGTTCGCGCGTCCAAAGGAAGTGATCGCCATTCGCGGGCCTCCGGTCAACAGCAGCTCAAGCCGTTCATCAATATCGAGATTCAGGGTCGTCGGGGCTTCGGCATTTCGGAGATTGACGCCTTGGCCGAGGTTGATCAACCCAATCGCGACACCACAGCACAGAATGTAGCTGTACCGCGAGACGGTGCCTTCATCGCCGAACCCGAAGACAGTCTCCTTGGCCATTTCGTCAATCAATAGGTTCGTCATGCTCTGATTGCAGGTGCCTTCGAAGAGCAGTCCCAAAGAAACAAGGGCACTGACTTGCGAGAACGGCGAAATCTTCAGGCCAATGTTCGTCGGCTCCGTGTAGAACGGCAAAAACGTCGAAATGACCCGGAAGAAGGTCATATCACAAGTGCCACGATTCGAGGCCGCAATCGCCATGACAGTCGATCCAGGCAGGGCAGATTCCGGCTTGAGGGTGGCCATATCATGAACATCGTTGTAGTTGAAGTTGTGGAACAGGTTCGACAGTCCGAATCCAAGAATGGCGCCGGCAATGGTCTCCTCCCTCTCCTGCGTTTCCAGCAACCACGATTGCAGCGACTTGAGGGTAACATGCGGGATATCCGGGACGCTGGCAAAGCTCAACGTATGCGCTATGCCATGGTAATAGAAGCCCCAATCGTAGTTCTTGACGATGGCAGTATGAGCAGGGTTGTTCGGGTTTATCTTGAACTCATGGTTGGCGTTTGTCCCGGGACTGCGACCACCGAGCTCGAAACGCGGCATATCCTTGAAGCCCATTTTCGTCGGGACCACCGTCTTTAAATCCATCGCGCCACGGCCAAAGGCTTTCGTAGCCTGTTTCCAGAAACAAGTGTGCAGGAACAGCTCGATCTGCTCCGGCGCAAGAGGGCCATTGTCCTTTGAATCGATGGTCATCAAAGTCAGTCGACTCGAATCCAGCATTTGTTGAGCGTTGACAGCACGGAGATCCGATGGCCATTGCAGGCGCTGCATCCGGACGACATCGGCCGTCGTCGGGAACTCCTTCAAACTGCGACGGGAAACTTCGTGATCACGGAAAATTCTGATGTTCGCGAGTTCGACGACCTTCTTGAAGACCTCACTGAGCTTCGAATTCAATTCAATGATGTCGCAGATGGACATACGCAGGGCCCGCATCACTTTGAAGCACTTTTCGGTGTTGTCATCTCGACTCGCCATGGCCTTTTCGACTTTAGCACTCTCCGTGGCTAGCAAGTTGAAGCGCTTCTGCCAAGCCGTGCCGACGGTGGCCCGGAAGACTGTCATGGTGTTGACCTTGCCGACGGCGATTCCGGCACAGAGCAAGGCAGCCTGCGGCCAGTGAGGGCATCGTGGAATGGATGTGGGAGCCTTGTCCTTGAGCAGGGAATGGATGAAATCGACGTACTTGACGACATCCTCCTTGTGGTCGAAAGACTTGGCATCAGCGACACGGGGTAGCGGTGGACCGTCTTCAGGCATGGTGATTCTGGCGTTTTTGAAGCGGGGTTCACGGGAGATGTAGTACTCGATGTATTTTTCGAGATTTGTCAGCCTGGAAATGAACCCATCAACAAAAAACTTTAAAGAAGAAGAAAAACTTACTTCGCAAAGACAAACAACGGCTCAATAAACAGCTTTTCATACTTCTGACCAGTCGAGTAGAAGGACAGCGATTCATACATCATGTGGAAAATATGGAAAACCGCAAAAGCATGGGCGCCGAGATCGACTTTGGGCGGAATAAACTCGACATTGAAGACGATTTCACCGGTTGTAGCGTCCAAATCGTCAATCTCTTCGGAATCCAGTCGCCCGCGCTTCTCTTCGGGAAGTTCTTCCGGCGTTTTCCGCTCTTCGGAGATCTGAAGCTTTACATTGCGTATCAAACTAAGCTTTGAAATGTGACACTTACGAATCTCGTGCTCTTGAGATCAACCTTCAACCCAAGACACTCGAAAAAGTAGTTGAACAAGACCGGATACTCGGTGAGCAGCTTATCGTTGAAACGCGTTCGCTTCGGGTAGGTCTGGAAACTGATCTCGTACCACTTTGAGAAGAACGCCACGGCCTTATGCGCAGGGAGGGTCGATGAGACGGAATCGAAAAACTTTTTGATGGATTCAGACCAGTGGGGGCCGACTTCATAGGATTTGACTTCGGTTTTGTCGCTTTTGACTGTTTGGAGCTTCTGAAAATGATACTTATAGGCTGATACAAAGCGGCAAAGACTAACCAAATTGATCGTATGCTCCTTCCCTTCCACGAGTTGCAGTATCTTACTGTCGGCAAAGCTGATGCCCTTCATGTAGACGGCATTGAGATCATGGGTACCCGTGTAGAGGTGGACGGATTCAAGAGATGGTCGGAGGACGGCGAACATTCGACTTCCCTGGAAAATTTGGACCTCTTTCAACAAATTTAGCCTTCAAAGTGACTTACATATATCGGAATCGCATCAAAAGCATCAATCCCCTGATGACTGACGGACAATGGCTTCTGTTCCGGATGCCATCGAACCAGCTTCAATTTGTTCGATCCACCGGGCAAGAAGGCTGCATTGACATGGCCAAAGATATCCGTAGTGACGAAGAAGCGTGTCGCAACCCGCTGCTTCAGATACGTCGCCGCATTGACCTTGATTTCAGCGATGACAGCCCTCTGAAGTTCGCGACGATAGATCAGCAACGCGTAGAGGGCATTGACTGGCTTGAATCGGCGTCGGAGGCCCCATTGGACGTTGCGGTTGTAGTAGCGAAGGACATTGCAGCGAGCTCGGAGGAGTTGGGAGTAGCTGATGTCTTCGGGCTTCTTCTTTGACGATTCTGGAGTTGTTTCCGACGGCTTAGATGAGTCGTTCTTCATTTCCGGATGCGACTTTGTGAAATCATACGTCTTGAAGGATTCCATGACCTTCTTCCGTTGACGCTTGATCAACTCATTCACGGCAGCAAGGGCAATCGCATTCGGAAGCGTCTTGAACTTGGCCAACTCGACTTCGACTTCATTGTCATCGTCAACTTCCATTCGATCAGACTCGGAAAATCCAAGTTTCGCGATCGGTGTATGCTGGAGATTGGGGCGTTTATGTGGCAAACTTGATGAAGGACCTTCATTTGCGGAATTCATCTGGCTATATACATGGGTCTTCGGAGTCGACGTGAAGGAAACATTGCGTTTCGGAGTTCCGCTCTCTCGACGAGCGTTCGCGGCAGCAATCGGAGTTAGCAGAATCCCCTTCGGAGTGCCACTCATATTCGCTTTCTTCGATGTGGATGCTTCAGCCCGATTTGCAATCGGTGTCGATGTCGCGATGCCAGTCGCTGCGGCCGGAATCGGGGGCATAGCCGCTTCCTGGTACAGCACAACCAGCGTCCATTCGGCTTCGGGTTCCTCGAGGATCTCGCCATCGAGATTAAAGTTGCAAAGCGTGTCCCTGAAGCTGGTTACAGCACTCTTCTGACTGCGAATCGACATGGCAAGGGTCCGGGTCGAGGAAACGAAGCTGGAATGCCGGGAGTTGAGATTCATCGGGCTTGCTTCGGCGCCAGGAGCTCCAGGAGTGTGATTGCCACTCATCATACGCATGCGGTTTCGGAGAGAGCGCCGGAGCGGAGTGTCAGCACTGCCAGCAGTGTTGGTTGTCGTGTTTCTCGCTGAAAAGAAGCCTTAGAAAGGTGTAAAAAGACGATTTATAACTCACGAGTAGTCCGAAACGACGAAGCAGCCGAGCTAATCCTCGAATTGTGTTCCGAATTGAGTCTGTACGCTTCAGATTGCTCTATTTTCGAGGCCTTCTTCAATGTCAGGATCAAATGCCGCTCCTTCTCCGTGTCATAGGCCAGAAACAGATTATGCCGATTCTCCGTCGGTGCCGGGAGCAAAGTCATCCCTGAATCCGGAAAAGCATAGTTCGTATAATCCGCTCCGAGCCCCTGATACAGCACTGGCATGATTTCAGCATTTGGATGCATCAGCGAAAAAACGTGAATCTTCTCATCTTCGTCCTCGTTCACGATTTCACCCTTGACCCTATAGCGTTCGATCAGGATGCCCCTATCAGCAGCGAGGACCCTCTGAACGCGGAAGCTCACAGCCTGTATTTCGAACTGCTTCCCGCTTTGAACCTCGACGAAAACGAAGTTCTCATATCCGGCGATGACAAGATAATCGACGACCTTTGTATCGTCCACCATTCTGGCATAGATGACCTGAGTAATGTCGAACCGCGTCCGGATGCTCCTCTTCTTCTCTGTGGACGTCTTTCGGTAGCAAATGGCGACATTTTTGCGATATTCACAGCGCTCGAGGATGACTTCGTTCTTGATGAGGTAAACGATGGCTTTTGTGTTCTGAAAATTGGAATTTATATATATATTTTTCGAAGACAGCCAAAAGAAAAGCTTACAGGCTCCTTTGATAATGCATTGGCAAACTTGTATCGTGCCGCATAATCACCGCCGACACAGAAGTAGTCGTCATTGACGTTGGGGACGATGCGAGACTTTCGAGGGATAATCATCGTTGCGTCCGCGTCAGACATTCATCAAGGCTCCTGGCTGGCAGCAAAACCCCACGAATACAACACGGAGAAGACGGGTGTTGAGAAGGGCACGCTTTAAAAGCGGGCTGGAATCTGGAAAGGGGGAAGTTAGGCTTCGAACGTAAAATCGCAATTTTCGAGTTGAAAGTGTCATAAAACGCGATGGATTTCATGTCTTAACCTACAAGACACTCGGAAGAACGTTTTAATAAAAGAAAAAGAATAAAAATATATATAAAATAAAGACGCAATTCAAGAATCATCATTTCAGAAGTTTCACTTCGCTTTTTCAATACCCCCAAACTCCCGCCCCGAAAACCTTCCCTTGCGCGCGTTGATTTCACCCCCCATCGGCTGTTCCACGGCCCTGCAATTGTTGATGACACCTCCGAAAGAATGTTAAATTGATGGGCAGTGTGTCATTTTCGTGTCGCGAATCCTGCACCTCTCGAGCCGCCGTTCGACTGTCGCTTCCTTTCTTCCTTTTTTGATTCAGTCAGCGTTTTACAACGTGAAGAATACCCCGTGCGCTCCTTTGGCCATCGATGGAGTGAGCTCGCGGGAGAGAGGGTTGGGGGTAAAGAGTTTCCAGCGGAACTGAGTTCCCGTTTTGCGGGCTTTTCAAAAGCGCACGAACCAGATGCCGTGGTGCGTATCGTGTCTAGTCGTGTGTCGGCGTTGTGTACGCACCAAAGCATCTGGTTCGTGCGTGTGTCGGCTTCCCGCGAAACGGGAACTCAGTTCCGCTGGGAACTCTTTACCCCCAACCGGGAGAGAGCGGACAGCCGCCCGCACGCAGAGAGAGACGAGGCTCGCGCTGTGGTGATCGACGCGTCCCCGCCGAACGCCGCAGTTGCTTCCTCGCTGCTTTGTTTTTCTCTCTCCTTCCTCCCGTCCTTCGCCTGAGGCACTTTTCACCCGTCCCGAGATCGACGGTCCTAAAGTCCAGCCATTGGCCAGTACGCCCTGCTTTCGGAACCTCACTTCCCTTCAGCCCTGTCCCTATTCCCCATCGAACGACGAAAAAAAAGTTTCGAGCCAGAGGAACCAGACCTGTCGTGTCTTTGTCGTCGGAGTCGTCGTCGTCCACCGATCGATTTAGAGCCCCTTTTTGAGTTCTTTTCTGCCCCCACCACCAGTTGGTCGTCGTCACCCAGAAGCAAGTTTCGTTGCGAAGTCGCGAAGCCGTCGGCGTTTCTAATCCCTGCCCAATTATGTCGTCCCCAAAACCCTCCATCCCCCCCCCCCTTCGCTCGTGATATTTCCATCTTTTTTTCCGCCTAAAGTAAAGTACACCTGCTCCAACATCCTGGACTTTCATTCGGCACAGATTATCGATTCCCGCCCTTCCCTTTTTCCGTGATTGCAATCGCAAACTGTTCCTTCTTCTTTCATTGTTATTGCTTCCCCGAATATGAGTAATTTCGTGCCTCGATTTCAGCTATGCAGACGATCAAGTGCGTAGTGGTTGGTGATGGCGCTGTCGGTAAGACGTGCCTCCTAATATCATACACCACCAACAAGTTCCCGAGCGAATATGTGCCGACTGTCTTCGACAATTATGCCGTAAGTGATTTGATTTTATAATAGACTCTTTCAACACCTCAAAACAAGTATGAATCATGCGTTATCTTTCTCCTTTGCAGGTAACAGTCATGATCGGCGGCGAGCCCTACACTTTGGGTCTTTTCGATACGGCGGGTCAAGAGGATTACGACAGGTTGCGGCCGTTGTCCTATCCACAGACGGATGTTTTCCTCGTCTGCTTCTCCGTCGTTGCTCCGGCTTCGTTCGAAAATGTTAAGGAAAAAGTAGGTTTTGTGACACTTTTTATATATAATTTTATCCATGTTGTCTTTCAGTGGGTCCCAGAAATAGCACATCACTGCGCCAAAACGCCGTTCCTACTTGTGGGCACCCAGGTCGATCTCCGTGACGACCCGTCGCATCTCGAGAAGCTGGCCAAGAACAAGCAAAAGCCGATTTCCTTCGAAGCTGGCGAACGACTCGCGAAGGAACTCAAGGCCGTCAAATACGTCGAATGCTCTGCTTTAACTCAGGTCAGTCGTTTTCACGTTTACATCACCATACACGTATTCATGATTCACCCCATTTCAGAAAGGTCTCAAAAACGTCTTCGATGAAGCCATCCTGGCCGCCCTCGAACCCCCGCAGCAAGACCGAAAACGAAAGTGTGATATTTTGTAAGGCCTGTCCGTGACGGCCTCACAACTCTTCCCCAACGTTTTGCGCTCAGTCCTTTGACACCCTCCGGATTGACATTTTAATCCTTGTCCAAGTTAACAGCACATTTTAATTATTTTTAAATATTTTATATATCCTTTTTGTGTGTTGCCGATTTCGGGTCTCTAGTTTTCGGCTTCCGGCGTCTCCGATTATCCGTTTTTTGTTTCTTTTCTGTCGTAGTGTTACGAAAAGTGTTTAAATAAGATGCTAAAAAAGTTCTTCATAATTGTTGTAATCCGTAAAGCGGTTTTTGTTACTACCGCTGTGCCTTTTGCCAATGTTTTTGCGTTTTGAAAGCGCGCTGCACCTGCTTATTTGGGCAATCCATCGTTCGAGGAGTCTGCTGACGGCCATCCAGCTGGACCTGTCTCCTCGCGTCTTCCATAGTTGCTTTTGCTCATCTGCCGCTTGCGTCCTGTTTCGATCGTCCAAAAAGCCCTCCTTTTAAAACCATCAAAACTGTGTCAAACGTGTTCTTTAAGTTGTGTGTTTCCACCAATCTTCTAAATATGGACTATCATTAAAATTTTCACATTTTTAAAGTTTTTGCCTGAAGTTGTTCTCATCCCAATTTGATCGTTTTTGCGTGTTGATAAAAAGTTGAACCATAAGCGCTTTCGTTGCAGTAAAGTGCAACGTTGCTATTCGTAGGTAGGGGCTTACTTGATTGATTTACGTCAATGAGGTGATAGTTATGCCTTCCGTTTTTTCAAGGTGGCCATTTTTTGAGCAAAAAACTACTGTAACAGGGGGTTTCTTTCATTTCGACGAGGCCATTATCATAAAGAGAGCTAAAAGGAACACTGTTATCAAGACTGTTCACAGTTTTCGCGATAAAAGTGAGTCGTTCGTTGTAGGATTCAAAGATCACACAATTTGGGGACGATCAAAACTTTTTTATAGAATTTTGTCAAAATTTTACTTGCCACAATAGCGGAAAACTAAATCTGGATTGAGGCGAGCAAAATTTTAACAAAATTCCACAAAAGTTTTGATCGTCTTTCAAATTGTGTGATCTTTGAATCCCACGACGAACGAATTACTTTCATATCGAAAAACTGTGAACAGTTTTGATAACAGTCTTTGATTTAGACCTCTTTATGATAATGGCTTCGTCGAAATGAAAGAAACCCCCCGTTACAGTAGTTTTTGCTTAAAAAATGGCCAGCTTGAAAACCGAAAGACACAACAATCCCTTTTTGACGCAAATCAATCGATTAACCCCCTAAAAAACTAGTATCAAACCACTACTCACAGGTTTATTACTTCAGTTCTTAATACAACAGATCGATTCAAATGATTGAGAAAAGGAAATACCGACAACCGAGACGCGTAACGTAACGTTAACAAGTAAATATTAGAATGAAAACCCTAGTAAAAGTACAGTACTCTACTTAAGCTTTTATAATTTAGATTAATATCAAGCCTAGGAGGTTTCATTACGACAAGAAGCAGTCATTACGGATGTCAAGAAGAAAAAGAGGGAGGGATACTGCGACTAGTGCGCTTTTATGATCTCACAATGAAATCTAAGCCTGGGGGTTACGGAACTTCTCGCCGGCGTAGACGGCATCGGCGCCGAGTTCTTCCTCAATGCGCAACAACTGGTTGTACTTGGCGAGACGCTCGGAACGGCACGGGGCACCGGTCTTGATCTGGCCAGTGGCGAGACCGACGACCAAGTCAGCGATGAAGGTGTCTTCGGTTTCGCCGGAACGGTGGGAGACCATGACGCCCCAGCCGTTCTTGCGGGACAGGTTGGCGGCTTCGATCGACTCGGTGACGGAACCGATCTGGTTGACCTTAAGGAGGAGGCAGTTGCAGGCCTTCTTCTCGACGGCGGTGATGATACGCTTGGGGTTGGTCACGGTAAGATCGTCACCGACGAGTTGGATCGAGGTGGAGGCCTGGAACTTGACCCAGTGCTCCCAGTCGTCCTGGTCGAAGGCGTCTTCGATCGAGACGATGGGGTACTCCTTGATGAAGCTCTGGTAGAGCTCAGCGAGCTGTTCACCATTGATCCACTTGGAGGCATCGGATTTCTCGTTCTTAAAGTCCAGATCGTACTTGCCGCCCTCCTTGTAGAATTCAGAGGCAGCAACATCCATGCCGATGGAGACCTTGCCGGTGTAGCCAGCCTTGGCGATGGCAGTGTTGAGGAGGTCGAGGCCTTCCTTGTTGTCCTGGATGTTGGGGGCGAATCCACCCTCATCACCGACAGCGGTGGCATCGAGGCCGTAACGCTTCTTGATCTCACCCTTGAGGTGGTGGTAGATTTCGCTACCCATCTGCATGGCCTCACGGAAGGTCTTGGCGCCCACAGGGAGGATCATGAACTCCTGCATGGCGAGCTTGTTGCCAGCGTGGGAGCCGCCGTTGATGACGTTGAAGGCAGGCACGGGCAGGACGATCTTCTCGATACCGGCAAGCTGGGCAATGTACTTGTAGAGCGGGACGCCCTTGTGGACGGCACCGGCCTTGGCGACGGCAAGGGAGACACCGAGAATGGCGTTGGCACCGAAGTTGGCTTAAAAAACAAAATTAAAAAAAGGTTTATCAAAAAAGGTTGAAAAAACATACACTTGTTCTCAGTGCCATCAAGCTGGATCATGAACTTGTCAATGGCAACCTGGTCGGTCACGTCAAAGTTCTTGGCGATGAGGGCCGGGGCAATCTTGTCGTTGATGTTGGCGACAGCCGTGAGGACACCCTTGCCATGGTGGACGTTCTTGTCCTTGTCACGGAGCTCGAGGGCCTCGTGGATGCCGGTGGAGGCGCCAGAGGGGACGGCGGCGCGGAAGATGCCTATAAAATTGCAAAAAATGAGATAGAGTTCAAAAATCATCAAATTTTTATATAAAATCTCCAAAAATCATCAAAATTTATATATAAAAATCGCCAAAAACCAACCCTTATCAGTGGTAAGGTCAACCTCAACAGTCGGGTTGCCACGGGAGTCGTAGATCTGGCGAGCGTGGATCTTGATGATCGGCATGTTGACGAACGGGATGCGAACGAACTGGGTACTACCTATAATTGGACACGGATTAGTCGACGGCCTTGGAATTATCCCCCATTTTTGCATGACATCACTGCACGTAATTCGACGTTTCACGGGGACCAGAATTCGAATGGACACACTCGATAAGGGCAAAGAACGCGGGGAAACAAACAGCAAAGAGCGATGAGAAAACAACTTTGTAGTTTTTGTGCGAAAGTTAAAATCAAGTTTCTAAAAGTGGCCGCAATTCTCGACCAAAGATTAGAAATCGATTTATGATCGATTAGGGTAGAATTCGAACTGAAAAGGGTTCAAACTGGCATTGATAACAGCGCTCTTGCTGACAGCCCTTCTCGAACTTTCGGCAGACAAGCCTTGATGGAAGCGAAGCGAAAAAAAAACACGCGCAGTGATGTTTGTGCAGGGTGCGTACTACGTAAACTGATGCAACAAGGCCGTTGAAATGCCGGGGTAAATAGTATTCCCAATCTGCACGCAAATTTGCCGAAGACAGCAGCCGTCGTCGAGAACGAAGCCATCCGGGAGGGACCTCGGGAGTGAAGTGAGGCACGGGTTGGTTTGAGGGCATGTTTTTTGCGGGCGCCGCAGAGCTCGAGCTAGAGCGCCAGCCAGCTCGACACGACTGGCCCTTTCTCCTCGCAAAACACGGCTGTGTCTGCGCCGCCGACTGCCTCGAAGTGTCGTGGACGCCTCTCTCTCTCACTTTGCTCCGCCCTCTTTAGGTTTTTTATTTCCTGCGGCAATCGATACGGAACTGGAGGTTTGGGGGACATTATGTCCCGACATCATCACTTCCCTTTGAACCAAAAAATGCTTTGTGCGTATTATTTTCATCAAATTCTAAACTTGAACAAAATGTCCACCCGGGACATGATGTCCCCGCCAACTGTTTGTGGCTCACAAAAACCGAACACAAAAAAAAGCAAAAAAACGATAAACAAGAAAATTGTTCAGGAAGTTGAAGAAATGAAATGAAAAGGCTCAAGGTCGAGCCTCCCTTTCCCTTCATTCAATTCGTCAATTCCGGATTGAATGCTGGCCCGAGTCTATAGGAAACATTGCAAAGTCGACCGACAACGTGAACGCGTGAAGAGGGCATGACGTCAAGCCTCAAATCTACCTAGTCTTGGAGGTAAGAAACATAGCAAAGACGCGATAGGTAGATACACAGACAACACGTGAAGTCCACGGTTAACTTGAGAGCTTTCCAAGTTTTTGGCCAATTAGGCGGAAAAATGGCTCAACCGTGGTCACCAGCCCCAAAAAGAGACCAAGTTAATGAACCATATTGTTTTTATGGGAAAAATACATTTTGCAAAACAGCAGCTGCGCAAAAGGTACACATTTTCACGTAGGTAAACGCCGCAAACAACTTTCATCACGTGCACACGGACCACAAAGGCCGATATGCGAATGAGGCCTATGGCCATGGGCAATGAAGTAAACACAGAATTTGACTGATAACGCGTCAGTTGGAAAGAACAAAGTTGGAACAACAACATGGGGGCAAAAATCAATTTAGCCATTTTATTTAACTTTTGCTTTTTCTCACTGAAGTAAAAAATCGTTTAAAACTTTGTTTTTGCATCGAAAAATTATGTTCAAACAGATCAAAGATTGTTTCTGAAACTTTTTCACCCGACATGTCTGCATTTTGTCTATATTTATCACAGTTGGTTGTCCTTTGGTCGTTCAATGGGCTAATCTTATCCGTCGTATCTACAAATTGGGTGCCATTGCTTTAGTAAGTGTTTGGCAGTCGCCTTTTTAATCCAGACTTCTAGTCGCGCTACTACTGCCTAATGTGACTCAAGGGCCAAAGGCTGTGCTGCGAAAAATTGACATCGCATTTGGGTATACTTTAGCCACATTGCCGTGAGAAAAGTTTTTACTTTTTTCAATTTGAAAGGAAAAGTCCAGAAATTCTGAAATAACCTTTTAAAACTGTTATGAAAAAAGTATTATCGCGCCTTAAAACAACATTTGAATTCGATTAGATCACTTTATTCCAAATAGGCACATCAATCTCTTCACGGTAAAATAATACATTTAATACTAACAATTTGAAACAAAAACTCAACGTTAACAATCTTCGAGGTAAAACTGTGATCAAAAGGCATTGAAAGAATCGGTAATGAGAACGGTTATTCTACTTCTAAATCCATCCGACGACAACTGGAAGCTGTCTACGCTGTGCGGCTACGTTACTCGTGCAGTGGGCGGGGAGAACCAAGTTCCGATTTGGTGAACAACATCGCAGAGCCATATTACTGCAAGCAATCAGGAAAATAACGAACAAAACAGTACCAGCAACGACGATCGCCACGCTGTCCCAATCGATCGATATTTTGATTGAATGTTGTTTTTTGATGTCTCGCCGACGTGGGACGCATAGGAAGCTGCCGAGGGTGTTGAAGCACATTTCATTGGATTGGCACGGGTCATTCTGGCATTCGTCGATATCGGTCATGCAATATCGGCCTTGGATTCCGGGTTGACAGACGCATTCAGCGGCACCGGTCGTTGTCGGGCTACAGTAGCCGAATCCACAGAATCCAGCGGTGACATTCAGGCAAGGGTCGTCGAATTGGCATTCATGGCCGACTTTGCCTGGAGGGCAGATGCAGATGTTGCCATTGGGGTGGTCGATGCAGAGCTTATTGGAGGGGCAACTGGCGGCATGGCAGGTGGATTCGTCGATTGTCGTGGCTACTGAAAAAGACCAATTACGAATTGCACATTACGAAAACAATGTCAAACTCACCTAATGACGCGGAAGTATGATGAATAGAAAGAAGAACCATGGCGATAATAAGAAAGTTACAATTCATCTTGAATCGACGACAAGGACAACCGCCACTGACCAACTATCGTCGAATGAGTGAACAAAAATCACCTTGTGGGGATGAAGCTCGCGGTAGGGAGGTCCAAGTCGGTCGGCAATTCCATTGACGGTGCGGGAGGTGTGAATTACGCGCATTCGGGCCTCTTCACGCGGTAGTCAAAACCAAACCGCTGATTGTCGGTGCACTCAAATCGCGCGCAAGCTAGACAGAAACGCCAGAACCGACAATCAAAGGGTATAGCCGCTAGTGAAAACTATCATCGGTACATAACTAGGAAGGTGTTAATCGACAAGGTGTTGAAAAATAAGCATTATATGGTATAAAAACAGTGTTTAGATAGATACGTCATCAACGGAAGAACGGAATTTGCCGTGAAAAACGTCATCGGTCCATCAAATCCAAAAACAGCAATCGAGAGTGGTCTCTTTCGTCGCCTGGTATCACTGCCCTCGCCCACGCATTGTCAGTAACCAAATCGGTGCCGGGGCATAAATAAAATTCAGCGTCGTAACTCATCCATGTCCAAACTTCACTACGGTTTTTACCTCGAATAGAAATCATTTTTTGGCACCGTTCTTTTTTCTAGAAAAGAACATGATGAACTTGTTGAGTCTTATTACTCTTATGCCGTAGTCGATGCCACAACTTTTGAGCTCTATCGAAGAATATGAACTTCAAAAACGAAGTCCGTACACTTTCGCTAAACGTTAATCATTACATTAGAGTTCTAATAATTATAAATATTACCTTATCATTAACAACATCAACGCGTCAATTACATAAAATAAATCTAAACTGATACTGTAAATACCCAATGTTAAGTCCATAACCCATCCATCTGAGACATCCTCTTCTGTAGAAAGCAGTATTGTTAAAAAATACACCAAAATAATAATAAACGTGAACGTAATTGTTGTCACCGTACATTGTAACAGCAACCTATGTTCTATTTTCGACGATAAAGCGCTTCCATTGAAGCCAGTATTGAATCTAGTCGCAATAATCGACCCAATTGTCAAAGTTATACAAATAACACAACATGCAAACATAGTGTAAATTTGAACATTACCCATCTGATAAAAATCACAATCAAATGTGCTAATTATTTGATAAAAACACTCTCGATTTGTCGCTGCAATGTTATCAATTGCAAATGGCACTAACAACGTGACTCCAATGTAAAACATGGTGCGGCGTAAGATCCATATTCTTTTAAAGTTTTTGTAAAAAACAACAGCGGTAAAACGGTTTAAATTCAACAAAACCGTTATTGGTCCAATAATAAGACATCCATACCACTGTATAGCATCATCTGCTTTCATCAGGTTAGATGAAAAGTAAGATTGATCCGCGATGACAGATGATAATTTAACAATCACGTTTATTGTTAAATGAACCGTCGAAATGTAAAAATATGCTGATAGAAAGGGAGCATTTCTTTTTATAAATTGAACAACATAAAAAGATACGGCAACAACTTCCAAAAACAGCGTTACATATTTTAAGTGGTAGGCTACTGGCAAAAAGAAACCTAAAAGTTCCAACGGTGGAGTTGTCATTTTACAAATCGTTTGTAAGGACCTATTTTTGTAATGGCTAATAGCTTCTAGTAAGATGCTGTACTGGAAGGCAGTAAATGTAAAGTAAACAGCAGCGGAAAGTACTGTTTTACCACTGTTGTTTTGTACAGAAAAATGGTTCCTTGATGCAAGGCAAAGAAAAATAACTTGTGTTTACATTTTAGTATGCAAGTGCGTTATAAATTATGCTTATAAAAAGGTATTTTATTCTACAATTAAAAAAAAGAAATTTTTACTACCCAAAGGGTAACTGTAATGTTAAATCAATTCTGAGAGATCGATAACACATAACGTGTGCATCTGATTTTGGTTAATATTAGTGGTTGCATTATATAACTAATGTGTTTTGACTTGTAGACATGATCAATACCCTCCATCGAATGTTTGGTAAAAGAATGTTACAACTTCACGCGGTAGTCAGAACCAAACCGCTGATTGTCGGTGCACTCAAATCACGCGCAAGTTAGGCATAGACGCCAGAACCAACAATCAAAGAGTATAGCCGCTAGTGAAAACTATCATCGGTACATAACAAGGAATGTGTTAATCAATAGAAAATAATCATTATTTTGGACAAAAACGGTGGTTAGGTATATACGTCAGCAATGGAAGAATAGACAGCGCAGTGAAAAAGCATGACGGGTGCATAAACAAATCCAAAAATAACGGTCAAGAGTGCGTCTCTCTCATCTTATTATGTTCCGTCTGCCGTCGGATGACACTATTTAGTGGAATACCGCAGCCCTCTGAACCCATTTTTATAACCTCGAATAGAAATCATTTTGGCAACTTTTTTTTGTCTAGAAAAGAATATGATGAACTTGTTGTATTTTATGATCCTTATGCCGTAACCGATGCCACAACTTTCCAACTCTGTCAAAAAATAAGAACTTCAAAAACGTCGTCCGGACACTTTTGCTAAAAAAATTCATAACATTATCATTTTAAAACTTAAAAACAACACCTTATCATTAACAACATCAACGCATCCATAACATAAATCAAATCCAAACTCATACAGTAAATACCCATAACTAAGTCAACAATCCATCCACTTCCAACATAGTCTTGTGACGCCAGCAGCATTGTTAAAAAGTAGACAAATATAATCGTAAAAGTAAAAGTAACTGTTGTCACCGTGCATTGTAGCAACAATCTGTGTTCTACTTTTGACGTTAAAGCGTTTTTGAAGCCAGTGTTGAATCTGGTCGCGATAATGGACCCAGTTGTCAAAATTATACAAAGAAGACAACATGAAAGCATGGTGTAAATTTGAATATTGCCAATTATATAGTAACTACAGTCAGCTGTAACAGGCTCGTAGAAACAGTCTCGATTTGATGTAGCAATGCCATCAATTGCAAATGGCACCAACAACGTGACTCCAATGTAAAGCATTGTGCGACGGAAAATCCATATTCGCTTAAAGTTCTTGTAGAAAACAACAGCTGTAAATCGGTTCAAGTTCAACAAGACCGTAATTGGCCCAATAACAAGACAGCCATACCACTGTACAGCATCATTAATTTTCATTTGAATAGACAGCATATCGTATTGATCCGCAACTGCGGAAGACAGTTTCACAATTGCATGTATTGTTAGATGGACCGTCGAAATGTAAAAATATGCTGACAGAAATGCATTATTTTTCTTTATAAATTGAACAATATAAAAAGAAATGGCAACAAGTTCCACAAACAGCGTAATGAACTTTATGTTGTAAGATATTAATAAAACGAAACCTATGAGTTCTAACGGTGGAGTGGTCATTCAATAAACCGAACGATTGACTGATTTTGTTATGACTGTTAGTTGTTTGTCGCATTGGAGGACCGTAAAAGTAAAGTAAACAGCATTAATAAGTACCGCTGTTTTGCCAAGAAAAATAGTTCCTTGATTGAAAAAAATGACTTGTTTTTACATTTTTAGTGCATTGAAAATTATGTATACAAAAAGTTAACTTGGCAAATATGAAAAAACAAAAATTTCATCAGTTGTGAATTTTTAATAAAAGAGTGCGCATGTTTATGCCAATGGCAGAAGTTCGATGGAATCTATAATACCATTTGTTGAACCTTTACTTTGATGGGTGCATGCCGACTACAGACCTTGAAGAGGTTGCATTACACAATTGATTTGTTTTGACTTGTAGAGATAGATAGATCAATATCCTCTTTCGAATGTTTAGCAAAGCTCACAAATGGCGCGCGCAATGTGCGCAATGTCGGCATATTTGATCGGCCACTTGACACACACTCAAGTGCCATTGATACAAGCATGTAGTGGCGATCCACAAATGGTGTGTGTCCCAGAGGGCAAATCCTACCAAACCACCAAGTTTGAAAGAAACGCCGACAAAGGACAAGCCGGCCATGATCCGGATCCATGGCCATGGCTGTGGTGATATAAATACCAATGGCTTTCCAATCAGTTCATCAGTTTGCTGACCAGAACCGACGACGATATGGCTCTTTCTTCCAACCTGAAGCAGAACCAAAATGGCGGATACTACGAAAACGGCAAATCGCTGCCCCTGCCTGTTCGATTTGATATTGTGCAGCGGTACCTCAATGGTGAAAAGTAAGTTTATTTGGTTGTTTTTGATGTAAACTTTTATAACTTTGTCTGTTTCAGAGTGACCAGAATTGCCAAGGATCTGCAGCTGACCCACGGCGTCGTCTCGAAGATCGTGCGCAACTACAATAAGACGGGCTCATGGCTTCCGCGGAACATCCGGTTCGCTGGCGACGTGAATTTGCCCCAACCAATGCCGATGCCTTCCACATCCGCGGATGTTTCTCTTCATACTCCAATGCCGGAGCCTGACGTCAACATGACCGATTCAGCGTTGACCGAACCACACAGCAATGATACGACGACGACGACGCCGACCGGACCGTTGCCCTTTTCGATCCAGTCGATGTTGAGCCAGCCGACGCCTTCGACCACATCCGCATCGTCAGATTCAACTGCTTCCGATGAAAGCGCTTCTACATCGTCGGCTCCATCTCCGATGCCAATCAAGGCTCCATCAATCGACCCGATTCCCATGATGAACCCCGCCATTGTCGGCCCTTTCAACCCGCCTCAGGCCCTCTTCAACGTCAACGTTTTCAACCAGATGTCACCGGCCCAGCCGAACTTTGTCATGCCGCCGCTGATGCCACACCCCCTGATGCAGACGACCCCGTTCATCCCACCACCCCAAATCCAGGCTCTGCAGATGCAAATGTCTGCTTTGGCGTGGAATCAGTGGAGCAACTTCCAAGGTCCTAATGGTTTTTGTTAACACTTCATTGTTTTACTTTTTGTATTCGAACGTTTTTATAGTTTTCTAATTGGTTCTTTCTATTTCTTTTGACTGCATCATTTTGGCTTTACTGTTTTATTTGATTATTGATGTTTGATCGGTTATATTATTTTAATAAAAACATTTTCTATTCGAGTTTTATAGTTTGGGCATGAATGGGTTCAGTACGTTCACTGACAACGCGTGGGCGAGGGAAGTGATACCAGGCGACGAGTTATTGACTGTTGCTTTTGAGTTCGTTCAAAGCAGTCGCGTTTAGAGCGGTTTTTTTAGACATTTTAGCTGTCGATTTGGCTTTGTGGATGAGCAGAATACGCTTTTGTCGGTTATGCTGACTTTTTTGTCACTATTGACTTATTTTCCATAATACTTTTTATTTATAATGTTCACACCAATGGTTAATATTTACATTATAATGTTTAGATTTGAACATCTTTTAAACAAAGGTAAAAACCACGCATGACAGTCATTCTCGTAATACATGGCAATCATGCCACCAGTTTTTTCGATAGGTGGAACGTCACGTGTAAACTTCAGGTCCAAATATTGTGTCAGTCCTGCTAAATGCAGTTCGCCAAACTTTCCTGGATACCCAATATTATATATAAAAAAGTTGAAGTCTGGTCGTTGTGCCTGGAAAAACAACATATAAACAGCTATGCAAACGGATTATAAACTTACTTTCACAAATCTTACAAATCTATCACAATCAAATTCATCGCATAGCTCAAGGCTGTCGAAAGTAAGAGCCATCTGTATCAGCGTTTGTTTTCCGAATCGCAACATTTCCTCCATCCAATTTTCGGAGATACGACATGTGATATCCAAGGTTTCAATATTCGGGAACACAGTAAGCATATCAGTAAAACTAATAGGTAAATGGTCACTATCGTTATGAATATCGAAGCACGTTACTTTTGGAAACATCATTTTTAGCGTTTCCCAAAACGATTTAGTAATTGTACAATTCTTTAGTCCAAAACCGGTGGCATCGCGTATAAAATGACCAAAAATGTCAGATTTTAAGCTCTGAACGTCAAAACCATTTAAAATATTGTAGTATTTAAGTATTGTAAGACTATCTGCACTAATTGTGAATGAAATCGTGTACTTGTGGTCAGTATATACGGAAACTGTTCCATTTTCACACCGAAAATATAAGTGATCAATACATTTTTCAGCAATTTGAAGTTTTGGTGGACAGATAGAAAGATTGCCAGCGGCAATTTGAAGGTTGTAACGTTCAAGTGGGCTAGAAAGTTCGCTTAGACGGCAGCGGAGACCGTAGGGCAATTCGGCGAGAGGGTACGGCATGGTCGGAAATACGAGTAGTGAACGTGAAAAGACGGCGGGTGAGAACAAAAAGCTAAAAGCAATCTGCACAGCTCAAAAAGCTAAAATGTTACTACTGTGTGGGTCGAACAAGCCACATGCATGCCAGTGCGCGCCACAAAATTCGCGCCAAAAGCCATCATGGGGACGTTAATTTACACCGGTGTAAGCGCTGCCTTGTTCTATTATATTATAATTGTCATTCATTGTGTCTCTTACAAAGTCGGTAAAAACAAAAAAAGTTATTCAGTTAAAAAACATTTTTACTAGAAGGTAAACTCCACATCTGAGAGCCACCATTATCGAAGAAAATATAAACAGTTTCATGTTCAGGTGCGACTCTACGTTTGAGCTTCTGGTCCAAACATTGCATCAGCCTTGCCAAATGCAACTCTCCAAACTTTCCAGGATATCCTTCAGGTGTCATAAAGAAACGAAATCTTGGTCGTTGTGCCTGTAAAATACACATATTAACAACAATACAACCAGAAATAAATACTTACTTTTATAAACCTTACAAATTCATCACAATCGAATTCATCAAACAGCTCAAGACTTCTGTAACTAATCGTTATATGTTCTAATTGTTTTGCGAATTGCAAAATTTCCTCCATCCAATTTTTGGAGATATGACATGTGATAGAAACATTGTAAACATCCGGGAACATAGTTAGCACATCCGTAAAACTGACAGGTGAATGGTCATTATCATTAGAGATATCAACGCGTATAACCTTTGGAAACATTATTTTAAGTGTTTCCAAAAACGGTTTGGTGACGTTACAGTTCTTCAATATTACGTAATTGACAACGTTAGGCAAAAAATGACCAAAAATATTGGATTTTAAGTCTTTAATGTCAAAACCAGATAAATTCATGGCATTAAACTTTATAAGACATTTTTCATTAAATGTCATTGGAACTGCGCCCATGTTGGCATATACGGAAACTGTTCCGTTTTCACATCGAAAATATAAGTAATCATTACATTTTTCAGCTATTTGAAGTTTTGGTGGACAGATAGAAAGATTGCCAGCGGCGATTTGAAGATTGTAACGTTCAAGTGGGCTAGAAAGTTCGCTCAGACGGCAGCGCAGGCCGTAAGGCAGTTCGGCGAGAGGGTATGGCATGGTCGAGAATACGGGTAGTGGACGTGGAAAAACGGCGATGGTGAACGACTCGATAAAAGCTAAAAGCGATCTGCACAGCACAAAAAGCTGGAATGCAAATACTGTGTGTGTCTAAAATTGGCGCGAGGTCCTTACAATGGGCTTTTCAGAACAAGGATCGAATAAACCAGGATGCCACAAAATTCGCGTCAAGAGTTACGCTGGGGTCGCTTGTTTACGCCCGTAAATGTCATGCTGACGGATTATTGACTTGTTTATTACGGCCGTTACATTATTATACTAAATAATTGGGAAATTTTTTAATGTGCTTGATGTTCTTATTGTTTCTTTTTCATGACATTGTATTTCCTTTATTGTTAAAATTCAAACTGATAATGGTTTTCTTACAGGTCATCTTCTTTTAGATAAGGTAATTTCCACTGTTGAAGGTCACCGCCTTCAATAGTAACAGATATGAAATTACTAATATAGTTTTGTGGAACGCCCTGGTGAGATACATAGCGTTCGAGATTCTGGTCCAGATATTGTATCAGCCGTGGCAAGTGTAATTCGCCAAACTTTCCCGGATAACCACCATTGAATATAAAGAATGCAAATCCGTGTCGTTGTTGCTGTAATCTAATTAATGTATACACTTAAGGAACCTGTAAACGTACTTTTAAAAACCTTAAAAACGTGGCACAATCGAATTCATCGCAAAATTCAAGGCGGTTGAAGTCCAAAGTCAACCATGTCATCGTTTGTTTGCCGCATTGTAAAATTTGTTCCATCCAGTTTTTAAATAATTTACATCTGATCTCCATGAAGTCGATGTTTGGAAACGCAGTTAACATATCGGTAAAACTTATATGTGAAGTGTTATCATTGTTAGAAACGAAAAAACCTGTTACTTTAGAAAACATCATTTTAAGCGTTTCCCAAAACGATTTAGTAATGGTACAATTCTTTAGTCCTAATGCGTAGACATCAAGTATAAAATGACCGAAAATATCAGATTTTAAGCTTTGAGCGTCAAAATTATTTAGTCCATTGTAGTTTGTAAGTATTATAAGGCTATCGACACTAACTTTGAATGGAATCGTGTACTTGTGGTCAGTATATACGGAAGTTGTTCCATTTTCACACCGAAAACATAAGTGATCAAGACCTTTTTCAGCAATTTGAAGTTTTGGTGGACAAATAGAAAGGTTGCCGGCGGCAATTTGAAGGTTGTAACGTTCAAGTGGGGTGGAAAGTTCGCTTAGACGGCAGCGGAGACCGTAGGGCAGTTCGGCGAGAGGATATGGCATGGTCGGGAATACGAGTAGTGGACGTGAAAAAACGGCGATGTAGAACAAAGTAAGCGACCTGCACCACACAAAAAGCCGAAACACAACTACTGGCTACCCCGAACAACGATTGAATCACCCAATGCGCGCCACGATTTTCGTGCCAAAAGTTTCACACACTTTATATATGCCTTTTTTTAAAAGCATGTGTTTCTGCCTGTTTTCTTCTTGCAAAATTCTCCAATGTCATATATATCAACCAACTTCATTACATTTCATTTAGTTTTATTTTCATTTAATTCGTTGACATAGATAACAGTTAAGAAATTCCAAATTGGCATCACAGGGGATTGCCTGGACCTGTTTTCCATCAGTCGGAAACACAGACCGAGACAGTAGACACGGTAAGACAGCTATATTCACAATGATTATTTGTAAAGAGTTAGTTAATAAAGACGTTAAACAAAACATTGTTCAGCTGATCTGCACTGGCGCGTCACAGAGCACACCGGAGAAGAAGGGCATTTTTGAAAGAACGCTGTGGCTTGGCGGAGGGGCGTGTTATGGAAGTTTTGTTAAAAGTTTTTCAAAAATGGGATATCGCTTTTGACAGGGCAAAGACATCAAAAGCAAAAGGAAAAGCAAAGGCGCAAAAAACTTGACAACGTTTATAAACAAGGCAATTACAGTAATTCGTTAGTTAAGGGTGAGAAAAGGGGAGAAAACAAGACACACACGACGTCGACTGAGCAATGGATCACCGGCATGGAGGGGCTCATCATACTTGTAATTTCATCAATCTAGATTACAAAAATGGATGGATGTGGATGCACTAATATGAATCATCAACCGAAAGACAGAATGCGGACAAATTTACAAGAAATCGTTCCTCGAACTCGTTACACGGGGGTAGGGCGCCGGTCTCGACGCGACAATCTCGTGATCCTTGTACAGGATGAAGCGCTGCAACGATGGCGGCAACGGCAGCTCGTTGGCTCGGTTCAGACGGACAGGGCCGAGGCTGGCACGGATGGAGCGACGACACACGTCCATTAATTGGCGAGGTTCTGCTGAAATGACACACGTTACAACCAACTTTTCAATTTCACGGTAGCTTAATGCAAATAGCCTCAAGGTATGACAAAAGCGTGACAACAAACATCGAGCTTAGCTTTTTGGGGCGTAATAGCGCAGGGTAACACGCCCCTCACAAACCGAGGGAGGTAGGCCAGGCTAACTGATAAAAGAGTAATCCCAATCGAGGGTCGAATTGCTCCCGTTACTGTACTCAAAAGTCGCGGTAAAATGCTTTGAAGACTTACGGTCGAGGCCGCCCATGTACTTCATCGTGACTTCACAGTGACCCCATACGGCACTCACGACGGGATAGAGCTTCTTGCCTTTGAGGCCTCGGAATGCGACGCCGAGGAACTGCTTATCCGTGGCAAAGGCCATGAAGCCTTCATCCATGTCGAGGATACAGTAGAAGGAATCGCCAATGTTGGAGGGGGTCGCATCTTCGGGATCGAGATCGGTGACTGTGGGGTACGCCCAGACGGCGGTCGATTTGGCGTTGTGACTGCACTTGTTGCGAACTGAAAAACAATCGATATTTTGCACAAATTCAATAAAAGTCGATATTTAACAAAAAATCAATGAATAATAGACATTTTGAGAAAAATCAATAATCAATCAATATTTTTTAAAAAGTCAATAATCAATCGATAATTTTCAAATTCGATAATTTTAATCAAAAGGTAAAGTAAAACTCACTAATATCCCATCCATACGACTCCGTATTCTGTCCTATCAGCGAAACATAGCCAGTATGGTGGAGCGGCGCCTCCTTCGTACAGACACCCACGACAGCATGCGTCCCACGCTGCCGCTTCGGCCATGTAATCTGCCACACGTGGAAGCCGTTCGTGTAGCCGACCTTGCCACGGATGCAATCCGTACTCTGTGCCACCGGATGTCGATGGAAAGTCAATGGATCGTCCTCCTTGACGTAAATGTTCAACGACCGGTCCTCGGGGTTCCACGCGTACTTCTCCAAGGTTTCCGCATTCGGCGGCGGCATGCTCATTACCACGTCCATCTTTGAGGGGCGTGCCATGTCGTCCAGCGACAAGTGTGCATAGCTCTGAAAAGGCAACGATAAACTTCCAACCTAAATCAATAAAAAGGAAAAAGCCAAAACCCACCGATGGCGCTGCATTTGAGGCACCTCGCGGCGATGCCGTCTTGCTGACCCGACGATCCCGTGATCGACCCGTACTTTCAACGCTGCTCGTTTGATGCCGTGAGGATGCTCGAGTGCGACGATCGAAGAGGCTGGGCATCGCCGTGTATGCGACGGCCGCGGCAACGGCACGAATGCCGCTATGTCGCGCCGATGAGGAAGGCGTTGCCGGTGGCGGCCGTTCGCGATGCTCGGAGCGATGATCTGGAAGCATGTGGTTAATAAAACTCAAATTTTAAAAGTTAATGTTGCGTTAAAAACATCCCAAAAAAATTATTTTACAAAAGAAATCAACAGTATCAAAGTTGACAAATTTTCGTGTCAGGACCGACTTTGGGCGCAAAAAGTGTTAACTTTAAAAAACTTAAAACTAATAGCGAAATACACTTTTGAAGGTTGCTGAGACACTATAAATAAAAAAATCGTCACAAAAACATAAATTTATCGACTTTCATCGTTCTCACTTTTGGACCAAAATCGGGTCTAAAAAGTGAGAACTCTTTTTTTTTCTCACTTTTTAGATTTTGAGTCAAATTGATTACAAAAACACAAAATTTGTAACGAAAAACTCAAATTTACAACTATTTTCATTTTCGTGTCAGGACCCAAATTGGGCTCAAAACGTGTCCCACCCCAAAACCTCCAATATTTAATTCCCTCGCATAAAAATCATGATTCCCTCCCCCCCCCAGCACCACTTGAGACTACAGAACGATGTGAAAGTGAGACCAAATCAAGTATTGAAAACAGGTCTAAGACCCCGTCAAATAGACATATCAACCGCAAATAACATAGTTGAAGACAACAATGTCGATCATTCACATTGTACGGTAGGAACGGTGGTTGTGGGCGCCACGTCACACTGAAATTCCTTTCCCTCCCTTTTGGGGCCCTCGTTCCGTTCACTTTCAACGTGATCTGTGGGACTGGTCGTCCATCACGGTGGTTTTTCTGTGCCCTTTTTTTAAATAACTATCATCAACAGTCGTCGCCACAAAACAACGAGTTGATTGGGGGAAATTGAGATGTGTACGTGAACGAGAAATACGGGGGCCAGAGTTCAGGTGACATGTGGAAGAACCACAAACAGGTCTGTTTGATCGATAACTGGATTAGAGCGATAATAAAGACAAAATGGCACAAATTAACGCGGGAAATCGCGTTTCGGAGACGATAAACTGTGAGAAAGTGAAGAAAGACGGAACTGTCAAATGGAAATAGTTACAAAAACGGTCATTAAACTCACTGATAAGCCCAGATCTATTTTCATTGTCCTCACCAGCACGCCTAGAAGTTGTGGGTAGGCCATTACTGGCTAAACTTTTCCATGATGCTGTTGAGTCGGACTCAGAATCACTGGATCCGGACGACGCCGTGGAAAGGGTATCGCCGAGCATTTCCTCATCGGTGTCCTCAATGACCGGCGCTTCCACCGGCACAAAATGGCCCTGCGCCGCTTCAGACGCATCGACAAACCTCACGATGGCGTGATAGATTTCATCGGTGGCTGGCAGGTCCTCGGCGACATCATCGACATCCATGTCCATCGAGGACGAAAAACAACTCGACGTTTCCACCGTCAATGGCATCCCAAGACCATAGGTGGTCGCTGTCGGGCTCGGCGAAGACGTATCCATAGCGTCATCAGATAGCAAGCTAAGCCGCCGTGGGCCGAGATAGAGGTGCAAATCGGGATCCGGATCGGGTGGCGGTGGCATGCGTGCCGACAACGTCACCGGATACGAATTGACCATAATAATATCACTACAAATCAAGGAAAGTGGAATTGGAATCGGTGGGTTTTGCGCGGAAACGACAAAATTCGAACATGCGAGAGTTGAGTGTCGACACGGTAAACATTACAAAGGCACGCAAGACACAAAAGCGCAGGTATAAAAAACCACCATCAGTAAATAGAAAACCGAAAGGCGGCTGGATTCAATAGGAATTCGTTCTTCCTGCAAGGAGTTGCTAAACAGGCTCCAAAGAACAGAAGACAAAAGTTAGATGGCTTTAAGTTACAAGGATCAATCGATGAAGTTGCGTAATAGGGTTTCGACCGCGATTTCAAACCTCAAAGAATTACATTCGATGTAATGGGAAGTTGGTTGCGCAGGTCTATGAAGGCGGTAGCGATCTAACAGACAGCCGGCTGCTTCCAGACACGAAGGACCCCTTCAAGGCGCTGCGCAATCGTAGTCAAGGCAAAAAAAGCATGATTGAGGAAAGAAAGAAAGGAAATGGAAGTGCACCCGACTGAGGAAAGAGCACATGCAAAACGTCGTCGTTCGACATACATATCGGAGGGGCTCTGTGATGATTGCGGTTGGTCGTCGTCGTCGTCGTCAGCCCCCAGATTCGTCCCTGAGGCAAAAAAGCCGCGGGCGCGCACTGCGCAAATCGAAAAAAGGGGAAGGGGACCTGGAACCGGCTGAGCACATACACCCCATCGTCAGGCCCAGAGGCACTTGCTTCCCATCCCATCCCAGACATCATGATTCGATTTTTCAAGGCCCCTGTGGCTAGGAAACGAGCGACATCGGAAGGAGACCACTGCGCGAATGAAATTGGTCCTCGTAACCCCCCTACTTCGAATGAATCGAATTCAAAGGGGAGAGAGAGACAGGAAGTTCAATGGAGGTGGTCGGTCGCCAACGACGCTGTCGTCGTTCACAGTGTCATCCTCCAAACCGCCATCAGAATGTCAGAATGCGGTTTCAGATGGAAAGGCGGAGCACACACAGATGGCAAGGCCGTCTGCGCGTTTGCGCAACACACGCCATTGAATCGAATGCACGCAAAACCGTCGAGGTTGAAAAAAAAGGTGTGTTTCTGATGACAACAGCCGAGTGGGAGTGAAAGGGAAACGAAGACTGTACCGAGTGCATCTGACGTCTGACGCCAGCCACCAACCACAATGATCGGCGGAACAGATTAGCGAAAGTTGTGATTGACTGGGTGCGCGGAAACCTTTGCCCCCAGCGTGGAAGAAGAAGCGTTCATGACCTTGTGGTTTAAACTATAACCTACTTAGAACTTCGAAAAACAGCTACCCAAACTGTAAAAAGCCGAAAAAACGCACTTTGCACACACTTCTGGTCTTGCCACGAAAACGCAAAATGCCTCCTAATCGATGGAAAGCCGTTCTTTTTCAACTTTTTCTGTATCCCGGTCAAACCCATGCAACTTTTTCGCTACTTTTTTTGCAACACTATCGACCAGACTTCACAAAAACCATTCAAAAGTGTCTCCCGAACTGTCGCCCGTCGGGTCCAAACCGTTAGAAACCGTCGTCGCCCAGCCCCTTCCAGGAAAAGGCCTACACAGAAACCATCGTCGCGCTCCACCACTTGATCCACCTTTTGGGGGAAACCAGAAATGCAAGACGGGGCTAAACAGTGCTTCAGGCAATAACTAACATCCACCTCGGAAAAGGAAGAATCGATGTTCCAAAAAACGCAATAGCAAACAAATGTGTTTCGTCGTTCGAATTCAGCGAAACGAACAAACATTTCGGGGCTGTAGTCGTGGAGACAGTCGATGACGACAAAAATCGGCGTCTCCAGGAGGGAGGCGACGATTAATCACTTCCTCGATGGATGAAGAAGTACCAGAAGCCGGAAGAGCCTTGATTGCGCGGGGTTTTTTGACTGAAGAGCGTTCGTTTGCCCTCGGAAGCCCTCGAGTACACAGATCTTTTTTGCTTCCAAGAGTTCCAGGCAGAAGATAAAACAGTTCGGAGCGAAATAGACTCTCGTGGTTACGGCTCGGAAGTGCGAGATGAACTCAAGGAGGAACGGAACGGAAGAGCTCTCGAGTACCACGAGATCGAGACAAACAAAAACTAAACTGCACATCCCACAGCTGCTTATCGATCGCTCGAGGGCCGAGGCCTAGGGTTATGTGAGTCATTCACTTTGAGTGACATTTTTTAGTGTTTCCGGAACTGGTAAACACAAAGGTTCAAAAATCTGGCAAAAATCGATAGAAACGCATTCAAAACAACAAAAAGTGTCCTACGTCAACCACAAAACCACATAAAGAAAACAACTTTTACTTTCCGCCAATTTAAACAATCAAAATTCCGATGGTTCCGCAAATTCCATCAAACAACGCCCCCATGAAGGTTATTTTGAGCACAGTAAACATGAACGCCTGCAAAAAACGGTAAAATTCCGCAAGAGACTAATCTAATTATGTTTAACCTGTCAACAAAGACTAACCTTTACTTTTGAATGAATGTTGGAAGTCAATTTCGATAAACAAAGAAAAAAAGTTGCAATTGTAAGGCATTTTTGCAATTGCAACTTTTCAAAACATAACCTTGAACGCGTTCGTCCCAAATAGCCTGATAAGCCGTTTCCTACATGTTTCAAGCCGATTTGAAACTCCAACCGGATTCCGATCTCCGATCAACTCTGTGACAAAGTTTTTTCCACCCATTCGAACAAAAAATAAAAAAAAGCTCTCAAAAAATCGCCTGCCAAGGTCGCGCACACCCGCAATCACGTCTTTGATTGACAGTAAAAAAAGTTGATCGAAGCAAAGTAGCGAAAGTGGGGCATGAACACATGCAGTATTGCCTAAAGGCGTTCGACAAGGTTAGTTTATCTAATGCGAACGCTATCTAGCTTTTAACGGTCGTAAAAAGGGCAGTTTGATCATTTTTGGTCTCACCGCGATAGTTTTCAAAGCGTTTTTTAACGGAATGCCTTATCATTTGAAACGACTCATGGATAAGGAAATGCACCAGGGTTGTCCTGGACCCCCTTTTTGTACAATTTTTTGTATTTTTTCAGCAGCACACCCCACATTAGAGGCACATCGGAATCGAATCGTACTATAAATGGAAAAATGGTCTTCCAGACGTTGCGTAAAAAACGAAATGAGCCAAGCGTGTGTATACATACGTATATATTTCGATGAGATAGGAATGGGAATTCCTCTGTATAAACATGGGCTTCTGCTGGGTTGCTGGGGACTGATAAGCTGAGCTAATAGGGGGTAGGCTGTTGCAATTTTTGGAGGATGGAACGGGTTCCGGAAGCGCGGGGTGGCCCGAAATAGACTTTTTGTTGCTATGGGACTATGGGCTGATCATATGTTTCAGAATTGGGGGTAAGTTACTTTCAAAAGGGCGGAAACGAATCACATCACAATCACTTCGGTCTCGCGTGGTGTGGTGTGGTACATACCAGTCAAGCGAGAGGGAGGATCAGCTCTCAGCCGGGGCGACGAGAGTTATAATACAAACATATGACATTGTGAGGGGGCTGAGCTGGCTTCAATATGCTTCTATAGCTGGAGGCAAACTCGAAGGAAGCTAGTCTAGTCTGACGAGAACTCGCATGTCTGCAGATAAACGAAGTAAGCGTACTACCAATAAGAAAAAAAACGGCCATCATTCAGGAAGGGTGGGTTTCCTGATCAAATATCACCCCCGTAGACGCTATAGATGACAGAAATCGAGACCTAGGAAAGGAAAACTGCTTAAAAGGAGACCAAAATGGGTGTTTACCAACTTGATCCATCCATCTTTGCCTACACGTCCAAATCATGATGCAACTGACATCTTTTCGACTCTGAATCTGAACCAGAAGGCTGGGTAAGTTGATAATTCTGACAGGATCCCCGTGTCGAAGCACCAGGAACCCCAGGATTAACTGTACCATCAAAACAGAAGCCCTTCAAAAACTGGAACCTGGATCATCGCCACGGATATCCATCTCGGGAGGATTAATCAATCAGGTCTAATGGGGCAGCAGATGTTCAACGAACCAGAGGGATGGGTTTAATTGGTTAGAGATCGTAAAAGCGTTAAAAAATGGGGGCGAATTCAAAATCGGATTGGATATTTACAACCAAAAAACGTGAACACTGTCGCACTATCAATCCAAAACAGCCAAATCATCGATAAAACGCTATCAGGCAAACCCACAATGCCTGGCCAAACCCATCCATCAACCCTAATAAAGTTTTTATGCAAGCTTTTCAGGATTGCGATGATTCGATTCCATTTCACTACCACGTCCAATTCGATTCAAATCAGAAAAATGTAAAAAACGGCAAGCTATCCATCCTGCTTTTCACGCTGTTGCTTGCGGTGTCGATTTTTCAACGCTTTTTGTTATTTGATTGTTGTTTCGACGCATGAAAAGCCTGCCTTCTGACAGCCCGCTTGCCAGTCGTCACTGCACATGTGTTAGAATTCCACATGGAGGGCCCCTGTGGAACAATAGCCAGTTTGCAGCACGCACCCAGCCCAACCAGTGGGATCACATCACAACAATCATTCAATTCCGCGTCGATCAGCTGCCAGACAGCCGGCTGGTGCGACGTGACAACTCTGTTCTGGTCCATGACAATGTCAAGGTGATGGAAGTGTTGGAAATTGAAACATTGGTTGAAATATCGTAACGATTGATGGCTCTATCAACGGAAAACCCGCCAAAAAGGGCAATGTAGCATCGAAAACAGAAAATTAGTGATCGAAAACCACACGAGACAAGGCTAATGATAACTCTGGACTATTGATAAGAACTTAAAACCCAAAAGATCGCTGTCAACAAGCCCATCGATAATGAAAGCGAACGACAACCGCAAAAATGTGAACATGAAAAGCGGAGCAGTTGCTCATGTCTGCAAAATGGCTACTGGTAGCCTAGCTACTCGACGAAAGACGAAAACTACGACCTCCCAACTTTGAAAGCTCATGCAAAAAGCCTCGAGGGGAATTTGCTCACTTTTTTGTTGTCACTTTAGCGAGAGAGGCTGTTCAGTGCGGGAATAGGTAGGTATTTTACGACCTTTTTTGTGGTTAGTAGCTTGGTGGTTACAAGCGGAGGCCCAGGGAGCTACAGACGGTCCGAACCGGATTTAAGTTCAAAGGCGAGAAGAGGGGATACAAACAAGGATTTCCGAAACGACTGCAGGAATTTGGTCTGAGGGCTTCTGCGCAGACAGCCCTGACATGCAATTCTTCGATTGCCCCTGAACCCTGGGCTGGACTCGGCTGGGAACCGGGAGCGGATGGAAGCTCAAATCAAGGCGACAAGAACAAATCCAATGCATCCAAACGAGTCAACTAAAGGGATTCGAAACCGGCTCCTGGGGGTCGAATCGACGCGCACACAGCGCTCCGCCTTCAGCCGCGCAACTGACATTGACTCTGAGAAGTGACTTCCAACTGCTACCAATACACATGGGAAGCAGGCAGGAGCCCTTCCTTTTTCCCGAGAGCGAGAATCGCGCACAAAAGGGCCCCCGTTATTGAAATTATCGGATGTGAGCTTGCGCAAAACCGGAAATAACCAGTTAGCGCATACACGTGAGGGGGGTGTCTCGAAGCCGGCCACGACGAGCTGATCAGTTTCCTGCTTTGCTTCGAGGCGTCGAAGATGTGAAACGTCCGTCTAATCCGAAGGGCGAGCGGGAACCGTGAAAACAGAAAAAGGAAGAAGTCCGATAAGGCTTAAGCCGGGAGGGAAAAGGCTCGCTCATGTCATCGAAGCTGCGCCATTTTTAATAGTAAGCGTGACAAGTAAGCCTTTTCTGAAGCACAAACTGGTTTGTCTTACAAGTCGAGTCCGACGGAAGAAACGCAACCTTCTCGAGGGGAGATAATAAGCAGGGAAATGAAGAGGACCGGAAGCGAGATTACTAGATTTTCAGACGGTCAGAGTGGGTAGGAACGGAAATGGGTGCAAAAGGGGGTAATTAACAGTCAAGATGATGTTGTAGGGGGTTGGAATGTACAAAAAAAGGATAAAAAATATATAAATTTCAAAAAGTTTTTAAAATATGACAAATTCAAAATTAAAAACAAAAAAAATAAATTTGTTCCCCGAGGTAAATCTTTGTTGTAATATTGTTGTCAGAGTTTGTAATGAACAAAACCAAAATAAAAAATATATAAATTTCAGTAAGTTTTTGAAATTTTTTCAAAAATTTCAAAAAAAAGTTGAAAAATAATTTCCCCCAAAATGCTCAAAAAAGCCAAAACCAACCACTAGATGACGGCCTGGTCCCTTCAGACGCCTCACTATCCCTTGGCGCGTCCTCATCGAAGGCCCGATTATGATGATGCGACACGTTGTGGCCCATGGCGCTGGCAGCACGGCGTCGTGGACCCGTTGCCGAGGAGCTGATGCGATCGTGCCGATTGCCGAAGCGTCGGAGCCGAGGTGAGGATGAGGTGGGGGAATTGAACTGAAATGGGGCAAATCATCATTATCACTTTTTGGAATTACCTAAAAACGGCTAACATTCACATCTCATGGCATACAGTTACAAAAAAAGTGCAAAACGTGACAATGACAAGCAAAGCAGATCAAAAGCAAAGGTGAAATTGCAAAAAGCGATATAAAATATAGAAGGAATTATCATCAAAGCAGCCCAGCCCGTCCAGAAACAAAATTTCAAATCCCGAACGCAACGCCAAATGAGAGTGACGAAACAAGGCGCGAACGACGTGATACGAGTTGGAGGGGGTCATTCCCGCCGAGAATGGCTGGCCCAGACACGCGGTGGACAAATTCAAACCGCCAGACAGGGTTTGGCCATGCTCGTTAAATTTGACCATTTTCAAGGGTGATTTGACAGAAGTGCCGGGAAAAAAGTCGACTTTTGTAGCAGATGGCGAGACAAAACACGCATTATGTGGTTGTTTTTGCAACAGAAACCAAATCAGAATCAAAAAATCACAAGTGGGGGTCTGCAATGGTTGTTGTTTATGTATTACGGGTGCAGGAGGGGTGTTCTAAGAAACTGTGAGGTCAATTGGTTGTCTCAAATTGATTCATTGGGACTGATAAACAAAGTGAGAATGGCGTAGACAAATGAACTGGCTTAATACGTGGGACTGTTTTGGTGTTTTTCTTGGAAGCTAATGAAACATAAGCGTTTCAAACGGCCTAATGTTGCATCAATTTTGTAAATAAAAAATTTTTTTTAGTAATAATTTACAAAACTTCAAAATTTCAAAAAACCGTTTTTTCAAAAACCTCAAAAATAATCATTGATGTTTAAAAAAAGTACAACCTACAAACCAACCTTGTAACGCCCTTGCCCTATATCACAGCTTTTATTTAACGTAAGCCATTGAAACCAACCCCATTTTTCAAAGTACAATGTGATCAGAGGTAAAGTAAACTTCGAATGCCCTTTCCGTTTCACGTTTACATTTACATTACACTTACAGGACCACCAAGCCCTTGTCCTTTCGAAAACCATCCAAAAATGCATGTTAAGCAACCACATTGTTCTTATTTCCGATTCACAATGCAATACAATGAGGTACTGATGACGGATGTCATCCATCTTGTTGAAGAAATAGGTGTTTTTTTGTGAAAATGCGAACAACATAAATCTTTTCAACGCTGCAAAAGTGATTGAAAGAATGTGTGTGATTTGATTGAGGTTTTTTTGCGTCAAAGTAATTGGAAATTCGTCGATGGGTGCATTCGATCATTATGAGGGTCATTAAAATATACCTTTTTGGTGCAGATACAGATAAGCTATGCACAAAAAGGGCGGAGACAGGTGGATGGGGGTCATTAAGATTCTTAATAGGTCGATTTTTGGTTGAATTAAGAAGGTGGGGATTGATTGCGTTGATGGGGTGCGTTATTTTCTATGAATGAATGGAGAGGAAATGACGTAGTGTTAATTGATCAGCTGATGGGAGGGGAGGGTCAACTTGAAAATAAAATCAACATTTTTTTAAAACAAAAACGTAGAAATGTTTTTTAATGTAAAAATTTTTTCATTTAAGTGTTGCTGCCAAAATGGAAAAAGTAAAATCTACAATAAATATCGATGTCTAAAAAAGTAAAAAAAAAACAAAATCAAACAAAAAAACTTTACAAAAACCCCCGAACGGTCTGTTTACCCCGATCGCATCCCCCAATTTGCTCGAAAAAAGTCACAACTCATGAGCTAAGTCAACTTCCCGAGGAAAAGCACTCCTTTTTCCTCAAGCTCTTCTCCTTGGGTTCCGTCTTTCCTTCAGAGCCTCCTGGGCTGCCGGCCCCACATAAGCCCGGCGGGTGAGGCGAACGCAAAATACGAGGAAGAACGCAAAGTCGGACATTCCACCCAAACACCTGCACTTTTCTTCCATGACGGCTTTACCGATTGACTAATGTCCGCATAAATTAAGTCTATTTCGTGTTTGCACTTGCAATGTGATTAAGAAAAGGGCAAAACACACCACCCAACGTCTTATTGCATGATAATGAACAAATTAGGCACTTTAAATGAAAAGACAAAATAAAAGTCCAAAGACAACATCAACAAAGATCGATTCAACCAAAATAGAGGAAAATGCAACCATCTGCATGATCGAAATAAACAGTTTACAGCCTCTGTGGCAGTAGAAGCCGAACAGATGCTTCCAAGTCTGCGCAAGTCAGATGGAAAAGGACGGCTGTCGCCAGTGGCACGCAAAACATGAAAGTGTCACATCAGGGGATGGAATGTGGTCCGCAATTTGCGAGGAGTTTGGAAATGCAAAATGCAGAAATGGTTGTGTATCACTTTTTTTGAATAAGAGCGAAATGAATCAAAATGAAGCTAAACAGATGGGTGCGCGGAGGGGTTTGGAGGCAAAACGGAAGAGGGGAGTTCTTTAAACTTATGTAAGCTGGTTTAGACATGAGTGCAATTGACTCAAATGCGTAAATAAGCTTGGAATTCTTGAGGAAAATTACAAAAGATGGTTATTTTCGCGTAAAAAGTGGGTTTTGTTAGACAAAAAGTGCGTATTTATGATAAAAACAAGCATTTACATGTATTTTTACAAGTTGAGATTACGTAAATAATGTTATTAACACATTTAAAGCTGATTATAACTAATTACAAGTAATTTTAAACCGATTAGAAGCAGCTTCAGACACCCAAATGTAGCCTGTGTCGTCCGAAGATGAGACCCAGACGAACTTAACCTTCAAAAAACGACAATTATAGCGATGAAAAAGAAAGAAAAACAAATAACCCAGCTTAAGAGTGTCTCAAGTAAGCTTACATTAGTTAATAATGTCGACCCATCTAACCTTTAATGCAAAAAGGGCCCATTTTCACTTCACATTTCGCATTCATGCAAACCCTTTCCCCTGGTGGCGGTTCCAAATGGGCTCGCCGTTCTATTCCTTCAAATCGAAATCGACGCCGGCGGTGGCGAGGAAGGCTTACAAATTTTCCAAACCGAATGTCACCGCTATATCCGGCTTTTTTCGAGGGACAGATCGCCCGTGGCAACCGGTTCCGTTTTTGGGGGACCACAGTCCGGCTTTAGGATGGCTTATTGTGATGAGACGAGTGCGATACAATACAATAGTTGTTTTTTGAAGAGGGTGTGATTTGTTTTCCGTGGAATGGAAAACAGAAACGGAGAAAGGACTCTGGATGGCACCAAGTTCGGCCTGTTTGACCACACTGTAGGACAGGACAGAGCAAGTCGCGGTCGCGCATGCAAAGTCGACAGCTGGCACCATTTAAACCGGCAAAATAGGGGATAGGAAAAACACCAAAGGCGCTAGTCGCATAAAAACAGCTTATAAACACGTAGTTGGGAAGCATAATGGTTCCCCGGTTCAGCCCAGACCACAGGGGAGGACAGACACTTTCTTCAAAAAGGGCACCACTTTAAGACTTCAATGGGCACCGGTCGCGGAAGTACAGGCGCTCCAAAGGACAAAACAAGCATTTAGCTGTAAAAAAGTGACTCATAACTATTTATGTATCTGTTCTGGGCATGCAATGTCTGTGAATTACTTATGCTTTGATAAAATTAAAGAAAAACCGAACACTTCTTATGAAAGGTCGGTCAGAAGAAGCTATCCAGAAACTTGTGAACTTGGGACCATTGTTTCCCCAAGTCGCAACCCCTTGCAGTGTGAAAACGAACAAGCAAACATCGAAGCTAACCTCCCACCATTCTTCAAGGAAGCCTTTCTTTGTCGGAGTTGGAAAAAAATCCAGCAGTCCCAAGATCATTGAGAATGACAGAAGCTGGAGGGTACTATGTTAGTTGTTCGTCAGCCCTGCGCGGAGAAGGAGAAACAAAGTGACCGAGGTCGAGTTTCTACAGCTTGACTGACGGAAGCCCGCAGTGGCTTTTACCCATGTCAATTCAAATGTTTTTGCGGGGTTGAAGTAAGGTTTTTGTAACAGCGTGAGTGGAAATTTTGTAAAAACGCACAAAAATATGAATCAATCGAAGTGACAGCTTCAAAACGACTACCAATTCAACCCTCAAACCACTTTTCAAAACCGTTACCATAGGCAACTTTCAATTTCAATAGAGACAAAATGGCACGCTACTGACCAGGATAATGCAAATACAAAACAAAAACGAAGCGAAATTCACGCGAAAATACAAAATAATTTTTTTCAAGGGCACAATTAGCGAGTTTCGAATGGCTACAAATACAAATTACAACTTTTCAATGGAATAGAAACGTGAAAAAAGCCATGCAAAGAAAGTTTGAATATTGTAGAACTAAATAAAATAAAAACCGTAATCAAAAAACGCCAAATTCATCAATGTAAGAACATCTGATAACTACCCCACACCCAAAGAAAAGTCCCACCACCTGATCGGTCAATCGTTTTCAGTTTTGTTTTTGTGGCTGTCATCAGTGACGTTACCCTCGGGGCCCAGAACCCTCTGGGTATGTATATACCTTCATGGTTGATTACTTTTTTCCTTTTTTGGGAACGCTTTTAATTGGTATGTATGGCCGGGTGGGTGGTGGACTGATGGGCAAAGTGGTTTCGAGTCAATAGATACGTATCTGTATATACAGCTGTCTTATTGGTGTGTCGTTACATGTGTAATGAATGAAATGAAACGAAATGGTTCCCCTGCGCGATGGATTGAAACCGAAACCTTTTCAGATGACGTAGAAAGAGGGGAAGAGGGGGTGTGGAAGTTTCATTAGATGGAATCGGACAAATGTTTACAAGGATTTTGACGGTAGAAAGCCACAAATTGGTAGATCAAGCAACAAAACGGCAAAAAATACAGTAAAAGTTAGCTTACCCTCCGTTTATAGCGCATTTCCGGCGACGTCGGAGATGATTGCGAGCTGATGAGAGCCTTAGTGTCATCATCGATGGCATGGTCGGAGAAGGTTTGGCCGCTGAGTGATCGGTGCAGCTGGGACAGCCGACTGCTCGATGACGTCGCGGCATGGATTCGACGTTGCAGCCATTCCATCCGATGCCCAAACCTGGAATCGAAAGAAAACGATTTTGGTTACTGTAAAATGGCTAAAAACTCGACTGCAATTGATTTTGGCAAAATGGACACAAATACTTGCGTTTGAAACTTTTTGATACATGTTTTTGGTTTATTTTTAATAAAAAATTTTTTGACAATTTTAAAAATTAAGTTTAGTTAAAAAAAATTTGTTGTGCAACAGGTGAATTCAAAATAAACGGTCAAAATAAAAAAAAACAACAATGATAGCCTGTTTTGTTTATACTTCTGAAATGTCAAAACAAAATTCGTAACACGATTCACGTTCAATGAATACAACCCGCCAAGAAACCGACGCAAACAATCAAACCCAAAGTCGATCTTAATAAAATGAACCATTACAACTGTGATTGACCACAAAACCGAAAACGGCCATCCATTGTCACCCCAGAAGTATTATAGCGTTTCCCCAACCCGGGTCCACCATCGCCCATAACTTGTTTTACACAGTTATCCGTGTCCCGCGGCAACATCCTTCCATCCTCTCAAACATGGACTGGGGTTGGTGATGGCAATAGCCACATGGCTGTCGGCGGCGTCCAAGAAAAGAACAAGCACAAAAAAAAGTAATTTCGACGTCGGGTGACCCAGGACCAAGCTCATGGACATCCTCTTCGACGGGAAGGCGGGCGAGCCCGGAGGGCATATCCCATTGAACACTTGAAACGGAAACCGATGTGAAGTGTGGACAAACTTGTGAAACTGTCGGCTTCTGTTTTTGTCGATATTAAAATTTTGTCAAAAAAATTGATGGGTATACTGTAGGTTGGGTGAATCGATTCGATTTGACTCCATTTAGATGAGAAAAGCAAGACGTCAAAGTTGGCCCATTTCCGGCCGGGCGACCCAGTCATCCGAACCTAATTGTCGACGACGGCAGTGTAAATCATCAGCCTTAGGCTTAGAGGCCTGGAAGGACAAAGAAAATGGGGTAAGCGTCGGCGTATCTATCTAAGGCTTGCCTTGGGATGCCAATGGTGTCGGCGATGGTGGCTATCAAAAAGGGCAGTCGACGGGTAATTCGAACATGGGTAAAGGAATTTCCTGGATGAAAAGGGATTCCAATGTTCCGTCTGAAGTCTGAACAAAGTGCAATCTAATAAGACATGCAAAAAGTTATGCATGGCGAACGGAGTTCCTATTAGATGAACGGTAATTGAGTTCAATGGTCGAAAAAGGCGCAAACTGGCTTCAACCAGCCATTTTCAAAAAGCTTCCAGCGCTTCAATTAACACTTTTCCTCCATAAACAAAGCCCAAAATCCAAAGACCCGTCCACCACCCCTCAAAAACACCAAAATCCTATGCAAATTTCAAAACACTACCCCCCTCCGACTGCCCATCGTCATGTCCAGTGGCGACAATGCCGCCCAAGTGCATTTCCTCCGGCACTGTCGACCGGTTAGTAGTGTTCGGCCTCTCGCGGGAGCTATCCAAGTCCGCGAGTTCGTAAAAACACGTCAAAAAGCACACGCCGCGCGATATCCCCTCGAGGCATGACCATGAATTTTGATGGCTCTGTTGAAAAAAAGTTATGCCCGACCCTTTTAAAAAAGCAGAGTTGCATCCACTTCCGAGAAAAAGTAACTTTTTCAAACTTGTGCAAATCACAGAAATAGCTGCCATCCATAGGATAGATTAATATTGGTATTAACGGGCGACGACACTCCAAAAGCAGTGCAAACTTAACAACTCTAATCTTCCTAATAGTCCTATAACTTCAAAAAGAGGGGGAATAACATCAAAACGGGCGAGGCGAGATTCAACATTATCAAAAGAGGACCAACAATTAATCAAAAAATAATGATAATAAAAACGTGGGAGAACTGCGGTGGAAGACGATGCCGATTGGTGGTTTGGGCGAATCATCCGATGATGATACCGACACCGAATTTGCCTTGAGCCTTGACGTGATTGAGCAACCCGCTGATGGCCAATGTGAACGGCAGCGTCGGAGATAGACGCTTTTCAAAGACGGCACCAACGGTCCAATTCGTGTCGCAGGAGGCACGCATGATGACGTTGGCTTCGGGGATTTCGGCCTGATAGGCAAAGGTCGTGACGGCTTCGGCCATACGGAAGTTGCTCTCGAATTCAACACCGAACTGGAGGGTGTCGGTCTCCTTGTGATGGTAGCAGGCGTGGATGCCGGAGGAGGAGAAGGTGGAAGAGAGGGTCCATTTGGGGGTGGTGTAGCGAGCGGCGTAGGACAAGACGCTCATTTGGCCACCTGGAAACACAAATTTATCGAAACCCGTTATGAAAATGCACAAAAAGCTCACCAGGAATCTGCTTCTTATCATACTGATACACCAACTCTGCACCTAGATCCAAACGCTCCGTGATACGACGAAGGAGATGTCCGACAGCAATACCGCTACCATTGACCAAATCAGTATTTCCCAGCATCAAGGCGACGGACGTCAAGCGTCCTCGGCGCTCGATTGTCGTCTGAGCGGCGGCAATTTTACCTTGCTGAAAAAATGATGCAATTTTACAAATTTTTATATAAAAATTGCCAAAAAAACACACCTGCGTTTGTCCCTGGAACTTGAGGCGATAATGCTTTCCAAACTGATGCAAGACCGTGGCCGACGTGTTACCCGAGCCATCGGTATCGGCAAGCATGACCGGGTAGCTCTCTCCCGGGCCATATTCCTTGGATCCGATGTACGTCGTGCCGAAACGGTACCCTGTGTTAGCTGACGAGATGCTCACGGTGTGTGCGACCTGGAAAACAACATCAATGAACTCTCCATCGTGTCAATAACAGCCAACAAGAAAGTTTTGCTTGGAAGCACCTCCAAAAAAGCTGAAAAATATATAAAAACTCACTTGAAAATGAGAACTGAGCCCCTTTTGGACCATAAGCTTGGCACCCTCAAAGCACATCGGGAAAATGTCACGACATTTTCTGTGAAGCTCTTCATAGGATCCCGGATGATTCTTGAAGTAGTCATCGGGCTGCGGCGGCAATGCAGCCTCGGGCGCAGCGGACTTCGGTGCTACTTCTGACATGTCGGGAACCCTGCAAATTGGGGCGTTTTTCAAAGTTGGAAGAAGGCAGGATGTGGTTAGGAAGGTTCGGGCGGCACGGAGGATGAGTTAGGAACACGTTAGAGATCAAAAAACGGGAATGATTAGCGAAAAAATGCGATTTCTAAAGCGATGATTGCTTGCTCGAGGCATCATCGATGTTCTTTGCGTTCGTTCGGAGCGGATGAAGTTGGTCGCGTTTTGCCAAGGGTGTTCTAGCGGGAAGGGATGGGTGTGCGTATTGACCGGGAAATTTGAATTGAGCGATTTTTTAATTAGAAATATCTTGCTTATTTCTTATGAACTGTAAATTCTGTTTTTAATAATTGTCTCTTTGACGATGCGCTTGAGAGTTACACATTTTTGCGTCAAAAAATATAGTATGGTTCGAGTTCTTTTCAATTTAAATATTAATGCCCATTTATATTCATTTTCATAATTAAAATCACTCAATATGCACATCCATTCATTGCCAATGTCACCCCATCACTTCTCCGCAACACCTTTTTTCCTCCCCAAATGCATGTACGCGAGTAAGACCGGATTCACTAAGCCCAAGAAGGGAGAGAAAAGTCATCAACGTGATGACAGTATGAAGACCAAAGACAGTCTTCCTCATCCCTCCCCCTAACTTCTGCGAACAAAAAAAAGAAAGCTTTTCGACATCGACAATGATGGAAAGTGACGGATGTCGTGGTTGTCGTTCGCCTTCAGGCGGATTAGACGCTCACAAAAGTTGCATTGGCGAATGCGCCGATGCGTCGCGATCAAAGAAATCATCTCATCGATGGTACCTATCTATCTACAGGAGGAAGGGAGGGAGCAAAACCACATCATGAATCGAAAAAGCATTAAAAAAGGGCGAAGACACGGTGCGCAGGCACACAAAACGATTTAATTTCACGCCTATTGGCATCGGTTCACTGGACAGGAATCCGGATCATGGAGGACTGTGCTTTCGGGGGGAGGGGAGAAAGTTCAGAAGATGTTTGAACATGTTTTGGGGATGTTGTTTTAACATTTTTTTGACTTTTTATGCCATTTTTACGTCATTTATGTCTAATTTCCACCATTTTATGTGACTTCTGTCTGTTAAAGTTAACTTTAACCATCATAAATCACTGTCATTTTTGTTCCTGATACTTCTATGACCTCTTCTGACATTATCGAAACTACAAAAGACGTAACATAAGTAATCACTGACGCTCTAAAGTCAACTTTTTGACAGACTTTGGAAGGTTTTGCCTACCCAGTGCCCTTAATACGCCACTTAAACTTAAAATTCTTCCAAAAAGTCTGAAATCACTGATTCCACTAAACCTTTTCCACATTCCATACCACGTGTGACGCTTGTTAAGGCCCTCTGCGCAACATTGAGTACCCTGTAGGCCTGCCTGCATGCATGCTACGTAAGAACATGTCAACTTCGTTCGACAAAGCGATGGGCAACAATAACAAAAAAACACAACAACGCTTTGTACGTCAGATGTAGAGTGTTCCAGAGAAGGCCTGTGGCTGTCATTTTGATGGCCTTCTGGCCAAGTTGGGGCTGCGCGGAGGAACCCACAGGGGGTTTTTATCGGTTGTTTTTACACGTTTTGTGGTGGAAAGGACATAAATAACAGTCTTATCCATTTGTAGATAGTTAATTTCAAAGGTTTGGGGGTAGTGATAGTGGCTGGTATACTGTAGGTGTTGGTAAACTGCATTCCGATGAGTTGGGGGCGACCTTTGCAGTAAATCACACCTGCCAGATGGTTCAAGTTTGAAGTTCGTTTACTTGATGTTTGATTGTAGGCTGTGGCCCCAGGCAGTCAGTCAGAGGCATATTTACGTCAGTCGTCAGTCTACCTTCACCGCGATCGATGCCTGTACCCCATCCATGGACGGTTATTATTATGTATGCCCATTCCGAAGAACGGACTATCCTCACTTTGACTAATGATCCACCCAGACTACAGACACATGTCGCTTTTTCCAACCGAAGCCAGTTTCAGTTTTTCCTCGTGCTTGCCATTTCCCTCGGCAATCGGATTCCGATCGGATTGCGCAAAGCCACAAAAAGCGTTAAAAGCATTCCGCGTTATCGCTGCAACTTATACCTCCCCCTTCTACCCTTTTAGCCCTTCTAAAAAGATACACTTTACACTTTAGCTTCCCCAAATCCCACCAATTAGTCACCAGCCTCGACTGCAAAACATAAATCAAAGCCCAAACCCCAGAATAACTACAACCCCAACTAAGCTTCCATTTCCCTATGCCTTGCCGGCATCATTTTCATTTTCAAATGACTTTATGTATGCATTCACCCCTGAAAAACAGGTCCCCCTCTTCACGCAATTGCTTTGCTTCTTTCTTTTCCCCGATGCTTCTGATCCCCGCCATCAACCAACTCAAAAGTGTCATTCACGTTTTTCGATGGGTCTGTCTCTGTTCCGCCTCGTCTTCGGTCTTCTGCAAACGAGTTGCGCGACGGGATCGGTGCCCATCCCCGAGAAAATGAAAAAAAAACTTTCTTCGCCGAAACACAGCGATTATCACCGGCTTAAGGGATAGAGCGACCGGGGTGTCATCAAAAGTTTGGTGACACAGCGTGGGGGCATGTGTGTTATCGACCCCTGCAATTAGCTTTTCTCTTTGTATCCGTCTTTGGCGAGGGGATTCATGGGAGGGCTTAGTTCGGTGCCAAGGTTGTCTGAAGTTTAGAATAAGGTTTTTTTAAAGGGGTTTTTAAGTAATTTGAACTTTAAAGAGACTACATAAGGTGGATTTAGAGTGTTTTTTTTTCCATCGAGTGACCATCAGAACTTCCTTTTAAACGCCTTTTTCCACGTTTTCCAATGTTCTGTGCCCTTCTTTATAGACTTTTTTCAACAAAAATGATGTCGTTTAACATTTAAAAGTTAATTTTGGTCGATTAAGATAGCAAAATTCCAGGATGCGATGCCATATCCCAACATTGGACAAGCCCCTTATGCGCCTTTTCGCATGGTTCACACGCGAATACCTAGTCGACTTCTATTGGCTATTCATAATATTACCCATTTTGTTGACCGGATTTCTTAGCATTGGTTTTGTATGGATTGGAGAGCTGACTTTACTCGATGCCAAACGACTTTATACGCCGATATCTGCGCCGGTTTGGACTGAAGAGCGGCTTTTGAGAGAGGTTTGAGCCTTTTTCTTCGATTTTTCGACTTTTTAAACCATTAAAATCTAAATTTTGTCAGATGTGGCCAATCAGAACCAACGAATTCCTCCCCGAACGCACCTTCGAATGGAACCGTTTCGTCTATCTCGTCGTGAATGGCCATGAAACCGAAGGCAAAGGCACACACACCTACCCCAACATTCTTGAACCCAAATACCTCAATGAAATCGAAAAACTCGAAGCGTCCATCCCAGAAGCGCTGACCATCCCGATGAAACACGCCTGGCGGACGAATAACACTGCCAAATTCAATGAATCTGTAACCTTCCAAGATTTGTGCCTAAACTGGTATGGCGAATGCTATCGGCAGACTGGAATCATCAAACTTCTCCGAAATCGGCAAGAATTCGAATCCCATGGAATCGGAATCACCTATCCGAGGGCAAACACGAAAGGCAGCCCGATCTATTTGGCTTTCAATGTCGGCGGCGTTGAAACATTCAAAAACGATAGCATCAAAGTGGCAAAAGCCATGAGATTGTGGTACTTTTTCCGGTTCGACAGCCCTGAATTCGATCAAATGTCGACGGAATACGAAGATGCCGCATTGAAATTCATCACTGAAAAGTGGGGGAACAATTCGTTGCTGGAAGTGCATCCGAAGCATTCGAGGATATTCGATCAAGGTTTGACGAATAATGCCAATCGATTGAAGCCGTATTTCGTCGTTACGGTGGTGGTATTGATCGTTTTTACAATGGTTTACTCGATGAAATGGGTGTTTGGGTTTCAAAAGGGCGGTGTTTCACCGGGTTAGTGACAGTTTTTAGCCCTTTTTATGAGTCAATAACCGTATTTTAAATCGTTTTAGTCCATATCGACTGGCTCCGATCAAAACCTATCTTAGCCCTGGGCGGTGTGCTGTCATCTGGGATGGCAATAGTGTCTGGAATTGGTCTATTGCTATGGTGTGGATGCTTTTTCGCTGAAATTGTGCTTGTGGCGCCTTTCTTGGTGCTTTGTAAGTTCAAAAAACTTAAATTTAACTCCAATTTTAACAAATTGAGACCTTCAGCCATCGGCGTCGACGACATGTTCATCACAGTAGCCGCCTGGCACAACACCGAACTCGAATACCCTGGCAAATCGAAGGAAGTTTTGAAAAAGCGAATGGCTGAAGCCATGTCAGAAGCTAGTGTAGCCATCTTTATCACTTCTATTACTGATGTGTTTTCGTTCGCTATCGGTTGCTGGACTGATATTTTGGCTGTTAGAGGCTTCTGTATGATGACATCAGCTTGCATGTTTTTCACTTTTCTCTATCAGGTTGGCCAATTTTTGACATTAAATCGCTGAAAATACATAATGATAAAACTTTAGGTGACATTCTTTGCCGCCCTGATGGTCCTATCAGCAAAACACCAGTTCGAAGGCCGAAATGCATGCGTGCCATGCCTCACAGCCAATGATTACTACGGTGCTGGAGGCGAAACGACGTCCTTACCGGCTAGTACGGCCTCTTCCACGGCGAGAATTCATGTGGTATCAGCTGATAAGGCGTTGAAGAGTAGTCAGAAGAGGGCTGTTGACAAATTGAGTACGTTTACCTTTCCAATTTTGGGCTAATTTTGATAAAACCGCCCATTTTAGCCCGCTATGTCGTCGACGAACACGGCGCCTACCAACAACCCAGCCATTACGGCACCCCTTCGACCAGCAAAGATTCATCCACGGAAGAGATTAATCTGGCTAGTAAGAGCCATGGGTTTATGGGACAGTTTTTCAGGTAACTTATCCACTTATATTTCTCAAAAAGCCAATATTACCCCATAAAATCGACTTTTCAGACGCTATTACGTAAATTGGCTCCTCGATTGGCGCACAAAATCCGTAATCTTCGTCCTTTTCATCATCTACATTGGTCTTTCAATCTATGGCCTCGTCACCATGGAGCAAGGGCTCGACTATGACAAACTTCTACTCAAAACGGACCCTCTCGTTCGCACTCTTAACGTTGAAATTGAACTTTTCCATGGCGGAGACCAAATCGAAATTGCCATCGTCAAAGCGCCGAACATGACCGAACCTCGAAATCGTGAATGGATAGAATCCGTCATCCAAGAGTTCGAAGCGGTGGAGTACAGTATCGGCCCGAAGGCAACTCAAGCCTGGACCCGAGAATATGCAAAATACAGCAACCAAACCGGCGCCTTTCTGACCGATGACCACTTTTCATGGGTCCGCGGCGTCTATGAATGGTCCCAGCTATTCGCATTTTACAAACTATGGTCCCAGGATTTCGTCTGGGAAAATGAAAACGACCTCGATGCATTGGTTTTGAAGTCATTCCGATTCCGCATCGGCGTCACGGAATTCAACACGCCGACTGATTTGGTCAGGGTGACGCAAGAGTTGAGAAACATCGCGGCCCGGCATCCGGACCTCGGCATTATAACTTATCAGCAAAGTCGACCGATCGCAGATCAGTTGAATGTGATCCTGCCGAACACGCTCCAGAATGACTCCTTGGCGATTCTGTGCATGGTGGTCATCGCACTGCTGTTCATTCCGAATCCGATATGCACTTTTTGGATCACAGTGGCGATTATAACCATCGATTTGGGGGTTATTGGATTCTTGTCGCTGTGGGGGGTCAAGTTGGACCCGATCAGTATGATAACGCTGATTTTGTCGATTGGATTTTCGATCGAATTCAGCGCACACGTGACTTATGGGTTCGTGTCGAACGCGGAGAATTTGACGCCCAGGGAGAGGTGTATTGATGCCATGGAGAAGTTGGCTTGGCCCGGTGAGTTGTTTTGAGAATTGGGATTTGGCAAAAAGTGAGAGTCTATCAATAATAAGCATGCCAGAGGGGTGTGGGAACAAAATTGGTCGAAAAAGGTTGCAAAAAGAAAGCATTGTGGGCTCAAAAACGGCCTAACCGACCGTTTTTGAGCCTCTTTTTGTTGCAAAATAACATCCAAAACCCATTTCAGTGGTCCACGGCTCCCTCTCAACCATCCTGGGCACCATGGTCCTATCCCTGATCCAATCCTACATGATTCTGGTCTTCTTCAAAACCATCTTCCTCGTGCTTGTCATCGGAGTCGTCCACGCCCTGATCCTCTTGCCAATCGTCCTGCACGACACGGCGCCCATAACTGATCGAATCAATGCGCACTTGGCCGAGCGAGATGCCCAGCGAGCACTGGATAAACAGCAGAGCGAAGCCTCGATTCCCAGGCCATTGCCAGCGACACAACAACCTCATTCTCACCCACAGACACGACTGCCGAAGAGATCCGCGTCGACGAGTGTCTCGATTAGATGATTTTGACTTTCTAATTTCACCCTTTTCCTTTCCAATTTGAATTTTACATTTCATGATTGAACGGGTTTCCATTTTTGTCTTGATAAACGTTTGAATCAACCAACAGTTGTTATTAGTGGCGCTAGTTTTGTGAAAGTCGCATTCTCATTTTTGTGTGAAAAAGTAAATAAAGCGATGATTGAACCGATGACAATTCGAGCGAGCAGTCCGTTTTCATTTTCATTCAGTCGATTTCGCGCAGACGTCGCAACTCCCATAACGAAAGCGCACTCAGCCCCGCCCAGTCACTCCTCAATCGGGCCATGGGAACGCTGCAGCGCTGCGCAGACAGTTTGCTGGCGGAAGTTGTCTGTCTCTGTGCGTCACCGACGGCAATGCGCTCGCTCCAGGTCCTGTGAACTCGCGGGGAATTGCCTGATTCGCAGGGTTGGCGCGAAATGACAGCGACGGACGATTTCGTGCAGTCGATTCGGTCATTGCTCGATTTCATTTGTGTCGTTTTCGCTCGTTTTGATCGGTGTCTCGGTCATTTCCTTCTTTTTTATCATCATTTTTCCACTTTTTCTTCCTTTATCTTTTCCCATATCCCATCAATTTGCATATCAAAGCTATTTCATGCTAATTTTAGCTGTTTTTCGTACAAAAATCCCACAAAACCCTTTCATTTTCCCGTCATTTCACTCCGCGGTGAAATCTCTGCGTTTCACTCGTCTTTTCATCGTCATTCGAGTGATTCCCCTCCTTCCAGACGATGCGCCGGAACGATTCATATCGGTCAGATTACTCCGGCCGCAGTGATCGCAGCTACGGCGGTGATCGTGGCGGTGACCGTGGAGGCGATCGTCGCTATGGTGGTGACCGTGATCGTGGCGGCTACGGCGACCGTGATCGCGGCGGATATGGCGGCGACCGTCACGGAGGTGATCGCGGCGGCTATGGCGATCGTCATGGTGGTGATCGTGGCGGTGGCGGCTACACTCCCTATGGTCGTGGTGGCGGCGGCGGCTTCCGTGGAGGCCGTGGCGGTGGTGGAGGTCGTGGAGGCGGCGGTGATCACACTTTCGATCCCCGGCCCGTCATGGGTCCGGTCCAAGCCAACTTGCCTCCAAACATCGATGTCTTCAACCGGAAGAAGATCCAAGTCAACTCCAACACGCTTAACCTTACCCGTGCCAAGTCAGTCTATCAATATGAGCTGAAATTTAGGGGCTACAAAGGCAAGGAGGAGGGTGAGGAAGGCACTGAGATCTTTAAGTGCCCTGATAACGAGTGAGTTTTGGTTTTTATATATATTTTCCTTTAATTTTTCATTGAAATTGTTTCAGCGGCGCCCGCAATGCCAAATACAGCGCGTTCGATGAAATCTTCAAGCAGCTGTTGAAAGAGAATCCAAGTATCTTCAAGTCCGACGAGCTTGATGAGAACCAAAACCCCAAGCATCTCTATGTCTACGATCGGAGCTGCCTCTTCTACTGCGACATTGATGTCTGTGCCGACGCGGACGAGCGTCTCTTTGAAGTCAATACGGTATGTTTTTGTTAATTTTTTTATATATTTTTTGTTAAAATGGTCTAATTTCAGCGCGACATCCCCTACGAAGCTCGTGGCTTCGTCTGCCAATTCCGCAAGATCCAAATCCGCCTCGTCAAGGCCGGCAAGATCGACCCCTCCACTGCCATTGGCCAGCCCGACACCGTCTTGCGCCCGATCCTGCAGTACCTCGACATCCTCTTCGACCAGCTCCCCTACCGTAACGACGCTTACTGGGTCTTTGCCAACAAGATCTACTTCAAGAACTCTAAGAAGGAGATCCTGAACCGCAACTACACCCTGAAGAGCGGTCTGTCCAAGTGCGTCCGCAACACTGCCAAGGGCATTGTCCTCCAGCTCGATGCGAAGAAGTCCTGCTTCTACGTACCTCACAGCTTGCTGGACTTCTTGGATGTGGAGCGTGTTCCGCAGCGCGATTTGGAGTCTCCTCGCTGCAAGAAGGACATTATGAAGTTGATCAAGGGCATCTTTGTGCGCACCAACCACTTGCAGAACAATCGCAGCTTCTCGATTTCGGGTTTGACTGACCTGCCGGCTAATGAGTAAGTTCCAATCCATCTCAATTTAGAAGTTTTTCTTAATTTCTTCCTTCCAGGATCACGTTCGAGTACGAAGGCGCCCCCATCACCGTCGCCGAGTACTTCCACCGTCGCTACAACCGCCCTCTCAAGTACCCTCGGTACCTCTGCGTCGAGAAGCGCGGCAGTTACATCCCGATGGAGTTCCTCGACATTGTCGACGGCCAGCGCCTTGCCAAGACCCGCATGTCGTCGGAACTCGAACAGCAGATGATCCGTGGTTGCCAGATGCGTCCCGTTGAGCTGCTCCGTGAGATCGATGACCAGGGCCCCGAAGCTGGTTTCAACATGTCCAACTACTACCTGAAGCAAAGCGGTGTTCGCATCGTCAACCCGCGCATCGAAGTCGACGGCCAAGAGCTCCCCAAGCCTGCCATTGTCTACGCCAACGGCATCATGAAGTTAAAGAATGGCGGCTGGCGTCAGGACAGCGCTATGTACCATCGCGGTGCTACCATCGAGCGTCTGGCTGTCATCATTGGCGGCCGTTGCCAGGTCGATGAGCGTCGCTGGGTCGGCGATTTGGTCCAGATGGCCGAGCAACGCGGTCTGCAAATCCGTAGCCATGAAATCAAGGACCTGCGTGCCAGCGCCAATGACGCTGATGGCATCGTCAACTTCATCAACGATGTCATCCGCCAGGGCTTCGACTACTTGATGTTCCTGTGCGACTCGAAGGAGCTCCATCAGGCGATCAAGTTCAGCGAGATCTCCACCAAGGTCTGCACCCAGCAAGTCAAGATGCAGTCGATGAGCAAGGGCCGCGACACGCTGGGCAACATCATCCACAAGATGAACCTGAAGGCTGGTGGCCAGAACTATGCCGTCGCGACGAACCCGGAAGTTGCCAACCGCATGCGCTGTGACTTGATGTAGGTTTTCGTTGCTTTCTTTCGTTTTTCATTGACAACATACTTCCATTTCAGCAAGAGCGCCCTCACCACCACCTGCGTCATCGGCATCGAGATGTCGCACCCGGCTGCCATGCAGCGCGCCGATCGCATGCTCAACGCTGAAAACCCGGAGCCCACCACCGTCGGCATTGCCCACACCCACGATGCCACTGGATGCGTCGCCAATGGTGACTACTTCTTCATCCCCCGTGGCACGACTGTCATCGATCATCCGAAGTTGCCTGAGTTCGTCCAGAACGCGCTCCGTGAGTTCCATCTCAAGTCGGGCAAGCACGCCACTCGCCTCCTCATCTACCGTTCCGGCATCTCCGAGGGAGCTTTCGCCGATGTCGCCCAGAAGGAGTGCGCCAACATCATGCGCCATGTCCAGGCCGTCAACCCGCAGCTGGCCGTCACGATGGTCGTTGTTCAGCGCAAGTCGAACCACCGCCTCTTCCAGGCCCGTGAGGTCATGGACACGATGAATGCAAGTGCGCCTGCTCCGGCTCAGAACGTGACCCCTGGCACGTCCATCAACTCGACTGTGACCAACCCGCGCTTCAAGGAGTTCATCATGATCGCCCATCGCGCTCTTTTGGTTCGTTTCTGCCTTTTTTGAAGTCTTGAACTTGATTAACGGCATCCATTTCAGGGCACTGCCAAGCCAATCGTCGGCACGGTCATCTTCGAGTCCGTCCGCGACAGCTTCACCATCCAGCAGCTCGAGCACCTCAGCAATGCCCTCTGCTACCAGCACGAAATTGTCACGGCTCCGATCGCTCTCCCCGGCCCGCTTCGCTCGGCTTCCGACCTGGCTCTTCGTGGCTTGAACAACTGGAAGTTCGCCTCGAACTCTGGCTCCCTTGCCGGTGGCGACCGTGAATACCAGCAGCGTGAGTACACGCAGGAAGAAGAGAGGGCCCTTGCCCAGAAAGCCCTCGACCGTCACAACGACCGTCTTGCTGTCTCCATCAACGACAAGAAGTTCTGGGCCTAATGGCATTACCCCCTCGTTTATTCGCTCCTTCCCCTCACCGTCACCTAAACTTTTTTTAATGGTTGTCTTTTTGTTAAACCTTTTCCCTCTGTTGCGTGTACCTGTTGTTTGTCGGTGTGCAATACGGATTTTTGTAACTGTTTTTTTACTGTCATTGTATCTCATTGGTATGAGCTTTTATTTGCAATACGGCTTTTGTAATTGTTTTTTTGTACGGATATCTCCTTTTTCCGATGCCTTTTGTACTGATTTGTTGTGTGTTTTAATTTTGTTTGAGCGAATAAACTTTAATTTAAAAACCAACAACTGATTACCATATTGGAGGAATGATCTACTGCATAGATCTTTTCACTGTCAACGATAATAATTTATTTTGGGGTTTACGGTTAACAAAACATAACAAACCCTGCAAAATTCGATCAAAAACGACTAAAACTCAACAATTATTACCGAAATGGTTTGTTTCGTGATAATTTTCATTTCCCTTGTCTCAAGTAGTGCCTAACAGCTTCAAATCCGTTGAATTCGGCGTTAAAACTGTTAAACTGGCAATTTTAGGGTGCTGAATTTCATGTACCAGAACGAAAAGGTGCAACAGTTGCACGTTTTGCGTTCTGGTACTCGAAATTCAGCTCAGTATTTGCTTGTTTTCGGTTTCAATACGCTCGTTTTGTAGCGTTTTGCATCAGGCACAATACAAGTATTTGCCAGATACTTTGATTCTGTTTATTTAAGCATGATAAGTATAAAATTCCGCTCAGAATTAGCAAAATTCTACCAAAAATTGGCTAAATTTACACTTTTAAAACGAAAGTACCTTTTTTTGTAAAGTTTGGTTCTTGACACGTTGTGAACATTGTTGAGGTGCCAATGCAAATGCCATGGCCCGAGATGTCAATACTATTCTAATTAGGATTGTCTCTCATGTATTGTGTTGTATGTCACGTATGCCAGGGGTATTTAAACCCCTGGAGTGTTCAATAAAGAGCTCACTCCCGCACTCCTATCCACCCGTAGCCACGACGTAACAAACATTTAATAGAAGCTTGAAATTTATTAACTGTGATGTTTAAAATGCAAATCAATGCCAAAAAATAGCAAAATTCCGTCAAAATTTTTTTTTTTCAACGAAATTCCAATGTGTTGTGAAGTTTGCATTTGCACCATTTCAACTGATGTCCAGGTATTATGATTCCGCTGCATTCGGTGTTAAAACTGTAAAATTGGCGATTTTAGGGTGCTGAATTTCAGGTACCAGAACGAAATAGGTGCAACTGTTGCACGTTTTGCGTTCTGGTACTCGAAATTCAGCTCAGGATTTGCTTGTTATCGCCTCAAATTTGCAATTTTTGTTGCGTTTCGCACCTGGCACAATACAAGTAGTTGCTAGATACGTTGATTTTGTTACAGCTGAAATGAAATTTCTCTCAGGATTAGCAAAATTCTCCCAAAAGTTGACAAAATTTACAATTTTAAAACGAAAGTACCTTTTTTTGTAAAGTTTGGTTCTTGACACGTTGTGAACATTTAATAGAAGTTTGAAATTTATTAACTGTGATGTTTAAAATGCAAATCAATGCCAAAAATAGCAAAATTCCGTTAAAATTCCACTTTCTTTATTGAAAGTCCAATGTGTTGTGAAATTTGCATTTGTAGCATTTCAAGTAAGGTCCAGAGACTACGATTCCGTTAGAATTCGGCGTTAAAACTGTAAAATTGGCAATTTTAGGGTGCTGAATTTTAGGTACCAGAACGAAAAAGGTGCAACTGTTGCACGTTTTGCGTTCTGGTACTCGAAATTCAGCTCAGGATTTTCTTGTTTTTCCTTTCAATACACCCGTTTTGTTGCGTTTCGCATTCGCCTCAATACAAGCGTTTGCCAGATACTTCGATTGTGTTTATTTTTGCATGTTTAATATGAATTTTTGTTCAATATTAGCAAAATTTATCCAAAAACTAACAAAATTTACAATTTTTCAACAAAGTTTTAATTTTTTCGTAAAGTTTACCACTCGGCACATTGTGAATAGACTATAGAGTTTTTAAACACATTGACAGGCGTGTTTTAAGTGCCAAACTATGCTAAAAAATAGAAAATTTCTGGCAACAGTCCTTTTTCATCGAAATTCTAATGCGTTGTAAAGTTTGCATTTGCAGCATCTTAAGTGACGTCTAGAAAGCTCTATTCTGTTAAATTTGCCGCTCTTACTGCAAAATTGGCACTTTTGGTGTGCTGAATTTCAGGTACCAGAACGAAATAGGTGCAACTGTTGCACTTTTTGGGTTCTGATACTCGAAATTCAGCTCAGGATTTGCTTGCTTTCGCCCTAAAATACGCCTCTTTTGTGGCGTTTTGAATCGTGCATGATACCAGCGGTTGCCAGATACTTCAATTGTGTTAATTTTAGCATGTTTAATATGAAATTCCGTTCAATATTCGCAAAATTTAACCAAAAATTGACAAAATTTACAATTTTTAAACGAAATTTCATTTTTTTCTAAAGTTTGCCCCTTATTCAAAACTTCTTGACCCCCAAAGGGGCATGCTGCAGCTAATATTCTAGATTTAAACTGCCACTAGCATCAGGTATCTAAGTTTTTGCCCGTCCGAATCGACGTTAACAAGAAGGCGTCATTCCCACGCCAGTTACATGACTTCCATTCAATACAAATGTCTTATGATGTGTTTTAATTTTGTTTGAGCAAATAAACTAATTTAAACCAAAAACCTATCTATTTAAAACTATTGAAAATCAACAACGTTTCAAAGGATCAAGGCCAAGCAGGCGCATGCCATCAGCGAGGACCCTTTTAGCGGCACGGAAGACGAGCATTCGGGGAAGGGCCTTTTCTGGGGGTTCTCCTTGGATTCGAAGTGCTGCCATGGCGGTGCCGACGCGGTTTGCGAGCTCCATGAGGAAGATGACGAGGCGACAGGGTTCGAGGGCGTGATAAGAGCCGTAGAGGGCATTGTCCAGCGTGTAGAGATGGAGCACGAGGTCGCGGGATTCGGGTGCATCGTCGAGTTTGACGGCTTCAATGAAGGGCAGACGGTCTTCGAGGAGTTGGGCAATTGGGGCGTTGGCTTCTTCAAGGCTGCACAGACGAGTGTGTTTCATCTGAAAGTGGCTACAGTACTCCATGTTGAAGTAAAAACTGACTTACGTGTAACAAAAGAGCGTTATTCTGCTCCAATTTGAAAGCACCCTCAAAACTGAAGGCGTATTCTGTATTTTTCCGTCGCTTCACGTCACCGATGATGATGGCACTCCGCGCCAGATTGGATACTGTACTTTCGAGGTCTTCCGGCAACACCCTCATAGTGGGGCTCTTCTCGATGAGCTTTTGAGCGAGCTTCTCGCCCTTGTCGACCATGCAATCGACGGATTCGTTGAAGCCGGTCCGGGTCGACATGCCGATGACCCTTCCGAAGCCGTAATGGACGATCTTAGCAGCGAGGTCCTCGCGGCCGATGGTTATTAGCAGGCGTTTGAGATGGTTGAAGTGGCTGCTTTGAGATCGGTCCACGATGTAGACGTATTCATCTGCGTTGAAGCGACGATCGCGGTCGAGGATGGATGCCAATTCACTGAAAAAGACTTTATTTTTAAAAGTTTTAAAAAAAAAATGCCAACAAACCGCGTCAAATACAGCGTCGATCGATCACTCTTCGCCAAAACCGCATATCCACCACTTTCCGGGTCCTTGATAGCCCAAAGGCCGTCCCGTGTCTGGAAGACTGGGCCATCTTTCATGATTTGGTCCACCAGTTTCCGGCCGGCCAGGACGTGCTTCGATTCCGCGTCCCAGTGCGTGAATTCGACTCCAAAATTATTGTAGAATTCTTCCAAATAGCGTCGACTAATGTCAGTGAACTCGTACCAGAGGGGGTAAGCATCTCGGGAAACGCTGCCACTGGCAACGAAGTCGTCTTCCATGGTTTTGAACAAATCTCGACTTCGCTGGCTGAAATCCGCATCCTTCCTGGCTCGCTTATTCGCTGCAACATAGGCCCTTGTCATCTCGGCTACACGTTCTTTCACAGATGTGGAAGCATTTGAGGTTGTTTCAAACTGGGGCCAATGGGTCAACAGAAGCCCGAACTGGTTGCCCCAATCGCCGAGATAGTTGACCGATGTGACGTCATGGCCGGCTGCTCGGTAGATTTTTTGGGCAAAGTTGCCGTGGATTGTTGATCTGGAAGGTCATACAATGGTCAAATAACAATATGAAGCAAAATATATATATAAAAACTATCCAAAATGCGAACAAACCTCAAATTCCCGATATGAAAAGTCTTTGCAACATTTGGCGACGAAAAGTCTAAACAAATCTTCTTCCGTGTCGACACTTTCGTTCTCAAGATATCCGCGAACACATCTGGCGACTTCACGAGTTGGCGGAGGTAGTTTTGCATGGCAACATTGACGGAATTCGAGTGATAGCCTCGGGCGGTTTTTGGAATCTTCAATTCGAAAAAGAAAAGCGCTTCTTTCATTGGACGTTATACAGCCGTCATTTCTCTACACAGACGCACATTTCGATTAAGTAGATGCTATGTGTGTTTTAAAAAGAGCACATCTTGCGCCGTGCTAAAGCCGCTGAAAAAACACATTTGGCGTTTGAAACACATAGCCAAGACACGTTTTTTCCTGCTTATTAGCAGCTTCAACCAGGCTTACTTATCGCTCTCCAAAATGTATTTCAACGCCCAACATGCTCGTCAAGCCCATCGCAATCAACGATCAGTTCAATCTGGCCGTATTCAGAAGCAGGCCCCTAGTCATAGCGTCTTTTATCCGGTTAGTTTTTGCGTTTTTTAAAAACCACGTTTTCGTTTCCGACTTCGCCTCCAATTTGACAAGTTTTATATATATTTTAGTTTGCTGTGATCCCGGAAACCGAAGAACAACGTCCTTTCATTGTCAATGATCGGAACTTTGAGTTTTTCCATGGCTTTACTTCGATTTTTACGCTTCAATATATGGTTTGTTTATTTTTTCTACAAAATGTACCCTCCCGTGCAACGAGACTGAACTTTCTCCACCCAGGTCCACCTAAGTCCACCCAAGTCCACTTTCAAAACTTTGATTTGCCGATAAAACTTTTTCTGCCCCATAAGTTTTGATAAATTTTAAACGCAAGCTGGGACTTACCAGTGGCTATCGATAGACACCAAAAACGCCGGGATCAGAATCCGAATAGCCGAGAACATGCTGTCCGAAATAAGAGATCAAAGACCAAGTGCGACCATCTCCGCGCGAAATACGAATTTTGTTCTGGCAAAGGGTCAGGAACGTCCAGATTTGCGCCTGATTGACCACGCGGTCGCCCGGCTTCTGATGGCATGTTCTCGGCCATTCGGATTCTGATCCCGGCGTTTTTGGTGTCTATCGATAGCCACTGGTAAGTCCCAGCTTCGGTTCAAAATTTATCAAAACTTATGGGGCAGAAAAAGTTTTATCGGCAAACTAAAGTTTTGAAAGTGGACTTGGGTGGACTTAGGTGGACCTGGGTGGAGAAAGTTCAGTCTCGTTGCACGGGAGGGTAAAGACGGTTTTCAAAATCAACTTTCCAGTGCGACATTGTCATCGATGGCCAAACCTACCGATCCGTCGACCACTACTACCAGAAAATGAAGGTCTTTGATATGACTGGCGTGGCGGATCCGAAGTTTGACGATCCCAAGACTCGGAATTATAGCGCTGCTGCGAGGGAGTGTTTGAGGGCCAATGGGGTTCGTCTTTACATTGATTTTTGGGATTTTTATGATTTGAAAAATGATTTCCAGGTGTCCCGGAAAACTGTCGATGAATGGCGAACCTCCTGCGGCATTGAAGTCGTCCAGAAAGCGTTGTTGGAGCGTGTCCGTCAGAGCGGAGCCTTCCGAAGCGCGTTGTTGAATACTGGCGATAAGATCATTGTTCATTGCTTCGCCGCGGATGATTTTTTTGCGACAGGATGCCCGGTGAATTATATCAAGAATTGGGCTGGTAGTATGGAGAAGAATGGGTTGACTTTGACTGTGGGTTTTGATTTTTTCAAAGTTTGAGATAAGTTTTTGTCTTTTTAGTTCCCGACAAGCTATCCATTGACAGCTGAAACGGCGAAATATGTTCCTACTATTGCTAAGGGGAGGAATATGCTGGGGGCTATTTTGATGGCTCTTCGTGAACAGGTTTGGTGATTTTTTTGTGACTTTTAAGGGCTATTTTAACAGATTGGCTTCAGGTTCAACGCAACAACGTCGACAACCTCTCCGTCGGTCTCACCCCCGTCAAAGACGTCATCAAGAACCTTAAAAAGCGCTCCCCTCAACCGGTGTCCGAACCCCCACACTTGCCCCCAGTCCCGACCGCGCCCACTCGAATCCCAGTCGTCGGTGCCGGCACCATCGCCCAACAACCGATTCAAACCCAGCAAGCTCCCCCAGGCCAGCCGAAGCCCCTCTCCACCTACAGTACCGGCGCCACCCCAGTCATGTATTCCGCCGAAGAACAAGCCCAACGCGCCGCTGCCGAGGCCGCTTCATCTATGCAGAGCTTAAACAACCGCTACCCCGAGACGCCTATGGGCATTGCCCCAGTTCAACAGTACAACCGAACCCCGGCCACATTCTCCGCCGTCGAAAAGCAGCCTCCGAGGACCGGCGGCAATCTCGAAGACCTGTATTCCTCCTACCGCCAACAGCAGCAACAAATCAAACCGGCTGAGCCTACATACGGTCACTTGGCCTCCCAGAATCAAGACTTTTCCGAAGACGTAGATGGCGGCTTTTCGGCGCGTCCGCCCACCCAATCAGCCATTCACTCGGCTCAGGTCCCCGGGAACATTCAATCGGGTTCAAGCACTACAAATGGTGGCCAATACGAATGGAATTGGTAGTTTTTGCCCTTCTATCGGAAAAGCATTTCTGGGTTGTAAAGTCACCGCCTTTTGGATCTCTTTTTGTTTCGGAACATTGTACACATTTTGCCACTAATTTATCGTTTTTTTGGTTTAACCTTTTCGTTTTCCCTAATATTTTTATTTATACAGTACCCTGGCCCCTAATGAAAAACCACCACAAGTTCAATTGACAAAACTTTAACCTTTTCACACCTCAAAAACGGTGTCATCCGCAACTAACTTTCCTTGAATACGAACCCATTCATTCCTCCAAAATGGCCCTCTAAGTCAGTTTGCATGTACTTCAATGGCTCTTAACTCCGCGCACAAACTATTCATTTATTATCGGTTGAAGGTTTATTCAATTTTTCAAAGTTACATTGCACATTTGAACGCAAAATTAACAAAGTACCGGTCTAAAGTTGAGTTGGTCCAAAACAATAGGGCGTTGTTTTGCAAAACAATCATAGTTAGTATTCCAAACAAGATACTTGAGTGATGACCCCGGTAGCGCCGTTAGCCGTGTATGTCCACATCATATCTGCGTTGCACACAAATTCGACGACCACGGATTGCTCGAAATTGCCGTTTGGTTGGTTATAGCCATTGTTGAAATCTGAAAGTTTTGAAATGACGTTTCCAAATTGCAAAGTTATAATTTGCGAGGTTAAGTCAATTTCATATGAATAGGTCGCTGACGTGAATGACAGAGTCGTAAAGAAGGAGAAAATGACGTCATTTGAACTTGACTTGTACCCTCTTGGGGTAAACTTCAGATTCACAGGTAAACAAAGGGTGGGGTTTCTGTTGTTTGGCAACATGGCTCTCGAAATGGTTAAATTCTGAACAATAGGACATACCCATGTAAATCTGCGTGTTAGGCGGTGTAGCCGTGCAGGTTACTGTCATGGTGTTACAGCCACCTGTCATAGAAATGGCTGATAGCATCGGGGTGGCGTAACCGTCAGCGGTTACGGTAGTATCGACATCTGAGCCGGTACACGCGGCACAGCCAGTTGCAGCTGTTGTAGTAGTGGTCGTCGTTGGAGTCGTTGTCGTGGTAGTTGTTGGGGTTGTCGTAGTAGTAGTCGTGGTAGTCGTTGTTGTCGTCGTCGGAGTGGTCGTAGTCGTGGTAGTTGTCGGTGTCGTCGTCGTGGTCGTCGTCGTCGAGGTCGTTGTTGGCGTAGTCGTCGTCGTAGTGGTCGTGGGTGTGGTTGTCGTCGTCGTAGAAGTTGTCGTCGTCGTCGGAGCTACAGTAGTCGTTGTCGTGGTCGGTGCCAAAGTCGTTGTAGTCGTAGTTGGTGCCGCCGTCGTTGTCGTAGTAGGCGCTACTGTCGTTGTAGTCACCAGCGCCGTCGTCGTCGTCTCCGTAATCGGGACCATAGTCGTCGGCGCCACAACATCAGCCGAGGCGAAACATGCCAATCCGACCCTCCACAACGCCGCAACCATTAAAAATCGCCTCGTAGCCAACATCCTCGCCTCCACCGCTCTAATCGCAGTGCGTCTAAATCCAACAAGGTCGCACTCATTCTGCGATCGCTTATGTCCGTTTCAAAAGCCCATCCGGAAGGGGAGGCACCTGAAATGCACTAACATCCACGCCGAAAATTATGTTTTTCAACAGCATTCCGAATGACTTACTTTCTTTACAATGCAGAACTCCTACAATGGAGGTGTAGTACTGTTTTTCACTACGTACAGTTCTATTATAAGTACGGCAAGATCCGTTATAACAGGATCAAAAAGTTCAAATGAACGGTTTTTGAAGGCAGTTTTCCATTCATTGCATCTGCGTACTGCAATAATTGCATAAAAACGCATTTAAAACTTTATGATTTTAAAGTGATAAAGTTGGTGACAACAAACAAACGACACAATTAAAATTTTATGTTATCGTTTTTCAATTTATTTTTACACATTCATAAAAACGCATCGACGGTGGTGATAGATCAATCAGTCTCAATGTTTTACATTTTGATTTTGTGTCTAGCGGTTGCAGCTAGGGAATTGCCGTTATTAAAAAGTATTGGCGAGATTGGAAGTTTCGAATCCATTGACAGCTTTCGATGTTTAGTGATAAAATTGAGCTCGAAACATTTCTTGACCACACAGTTGTGTGCTGCAAAAATGTATGTTGTTAAAAAAAGCTTTTGATTTTTAGCAGTGTGCTTTTTAGTGGTAAAAACCCTCGTCTTTACTATAAACAGATCTCATCCACTGTAATAGCAACTACAAAGTTCAACGAGTACTATACTCTTGGAGGATATAACAACATCGCCACTGTTACTGTAAGCAATTTTTCCAATTTTTTTTTGTACGGAACGACTTTTAAGACGTCCAATGCATTGACAAACATAGAAAACGGTATAATTCGAAAAACTTTTGTCAAACCTGACGAGTACCGTGTATACTATATTGGCGGTGAAGCAGTAGTTAAAGTTCTTGCCGATAACAAATGCCTTGGGTTAGTTAGTGTAAAATGACATTTAAAAAAAATTATGCTTTTTCTTTCAGAAAACGGTTTGCTTCTAATAATTATCACGTTGTCGATCCAAAACGTGAAATCTGTGCCGTTGTCGTACACGGCAAGAAGCTTTCTAATCGTACGGTATGCAGTTTAGTTTTCGCTTTCAGTTTTTAGTACCGTTACTGTTACAGATCGAATCTGGAGCAGTTCTCCTTAGCGCTGACATCCAACACTTTATTGGTTTGCTCAGTTTAGCCGATGCATTCGATGACGGCTCCGAACAAATCCTGCTTTTCACGCGCCTTCCGGCTTACTGTAACTATCTGTCGATCAAAACAGAGAACACATTTAAGTGTACGTGATTTCTCATGGCTACAAGCATGGATAAATGAATAAAGTGTGCCAAAACTGTGTCATCGTTTGTTTTAATGCCGGTTTGTCAAAAGTTAATTTCCATTTTTTTCACATGGATACACATTGCAAACGCGGAAAAAATACAAATTTTACCAGTAAGCCTTTTTTGCAGTCTTAAACGTATGTTTCGCACGGGAAACTTTAAATCCAAATGTAAGCCTTTCATCATTGTATTGTACTGTTGAGGTTTTCTTGAAAACGTGCCCAAATGCTTCCAGTTCAGGTTCAAACAGGACCTGTTTAGTGTGTCCTTTTAAATTAATTTCTAGTTCTAAACTATTATCACGTTTACTGATGATGTTGTCCTCTTCTCTGATAATCACATTATGCTCGTTGATTTACGCAATTCCATCTTATGTACTTTACGTCTTGGTTGTATGGATAATGATTACACGAAAAAAGTATTTTGGAAGTCATTTCTATCGGTTTTATGTTTTTCAAGGTGTTATTGTAAGTTTTGGTTTGAATGTTTATGCTTACGGCTCATGTCAGCGAGTTTTACAGGAGTTAATCGAATATCCAGTGGACTTGATTGGTCGTCGATCTGTTTCAATACCGGAATTGTACGATTTGTGGTTACATGCACCATCTTCTGGTGTATTTCCAACCATTTTTCAATGGTTTTATGTTACACTATTTGCATTGAGAACTGTCGTGCCGTTTTACATGGCGCTCTATCGGCTATCGGCTGTTACGATGCCAACAAAATGTGAAAAAGTGAGATTTTGTTTTTTGGTTGCCATAGTGTTAACATCTAAAAAACAATGATAATGTTTACAGATCTGGAACCGTGCATACCCATATTGTATTGTCAGTACATTTGTACTCGCTTTTCTGTCTACATTGACCATGCTTTTGGGTTCTACGTTGGAACGATCTGTAACTCCATCTGGTCAACGTGTTATGACATTCCTTAACAATCATTATGTTAAATGGGTAAGTAAAGTCTTCAAACAACTGAAGAATATAAATTGATTTGTAATGCCCTTAAATTTTATTTCTATAAAGTACAGGAAGTACATCTTTGTTAACTTTTTCCCGTTCCAGTACCGAGTAAGCACCGGACTTTGCACTCTCATCGGCATCGCGACTATAACAAGTCTAATTTCATACGCGTCCACTTTGTGGATTCTGAAATACCGTCATCGGAGCGTGAGAAAGAACCATATCAACGTCAAACAGGAATACCGGCTAACCTTTTTCATGATGCTTCTGTGGAGTACTCAAGTTTACACATTTGTCACACAGGTAAAACACAGTTTCACATATAAGGTACTCTAACTATACGTTGCAGAGTTTGTTCTTCTTTCGAGATGTAAACAACGCAAACCAACAGATTTTTATCACGGAACTAAACTACTACGGTATTGAACTTGGTATCTTTTTGAACCCGTGGTTTATGGTATTTTGCAACAAAATTCTGCGTACAGAATTGGTGCTTGCGTTCATTCCATGTTTGAAGAACCGTGTGACAGATAATTCTACAAACAACACTCAAGTTCATACTAGACATTCGACTGTAAAAACTACTACTATGATTCGTACAACTTAATTAATGTGTGTAAACGTTGGAAGTTTGAGTTGCTTTTATTGCTAAAACAAATAAAATTTGGGTTTTTTTGCAAAAACTGCGTTCACATAGTTTGATGTGATTATGTCATTGATACATGATAACACGTTCAAACAAACGCGGAAAATTCACATACTTTTTATGAAAGCCGTATTTAACCGTCTTACATGAGAAACTCAAATACAAATGTATTTTTTCTTAATGTAAGTACTGTTACGTACTTCTCAAACGGTTGGCCAACGTTGCAAGCTTACGTTTTGTCGCATTCGAAATAGTTAGTTACTTCAACCAGAGTGTCGTCGTCCTACATTTAACATTGTCATGTTATCGTCTTCTCTAATCATCTCGCTCTGTTCTTTAATATATGCCATTCCATCTTATGTACTGTACATTATGGTGGTATACATCATGCTGACGCAAAAGAAGCATTTTGGAAGTCACTTTTATCGATTTTACGTATTTCAAGCAATCATTGTAAGTTTTTTTGAATGTTGTGAAATGTATCGATTAATTTAATAGGAATTGCTCGAATATCCGGTAGATTTAATTTGCCGGCGGTCAGTCGCGATACCAGAGCTGTACAGTGTTTGGTCACAAGCACCATCCTCTGGCGCATTTCCTACTCTTTTTCAGTGGTATTACGGAACGCTGTTTGCCATTCGAAGTTTTGTACCATTCTTTATGGCGCTGTATCGGTTATCTGCAGTTTCGATGCCGGTAAAGTGCGAACGGGTGAGTCACAGAGACACAAAACAAAGTACTATTATATTTTATACACTATTGTAGATTTGGAACCAAACATTTCCATATTGTATTGCCACTACATTCACTCTCGCCTTTCTGACTACATCCACATTGCTCCTTGGCTCCACGTTGGAACAGTCCATAAACCCTTCCGGTCAAAACGTGATGACATTTTTGAACAATCACTATGTCAGATGGGTAAGTACAGCCTGAAAACGATAAAAAAATAAGTTTCCAAATTGTTTTCAGTACCGAGTAAGCACCGGACTTTGCACTCTCATCGGCATTGCCACAATAACGAGTCTAATTTCATACGTTTCTACATTGTGGATTCTGAAATACCGTCATCGGAGCGTGAGAAAGAACCATATCAACGTCAAACAGGAATACCGGCTAACCTTTTTCATGATGCTTCTGTGGAGTACTCAAGTTTACACATTTGTCACACAGGTAAAACACAGTTTCACATATAAGGTACTCTAACTATACGTTGCAGAGTTTGTTCTTCTTTCGAGATGTAAACAACGCAAACCAACAGATTTTTATCACAGAACTAAACTACTACGGTATTGAATTAGGAATCTTTCTCAACCCGTGGTTCATGGTGTTTTGCAACAAAATTCTGAGAACAGAGTTAGTACTTGCGATTACTCCATGTTTAAAGAATCGGGTGGCTGATCATTCTTCAAACTCGCCTGGTCATCATTCATCTGTACAAGTAGCTAATGTCAACCGTACAGCATAAATTCATTTACACTATTATTAATAAAGTGTACTAATTAAACAAAAAACAATGAATTTAGTAGAAGAGGACATACGTTGTTTTTGACGCATCGCTCTGTAAACTGTAAGCAATGTGTAAATGTCTCAAAACTACTGTGGTACAGGCAAAGGACAAGCAAATGCAATTTAGTTTTGCAACTTGTAAAGGAAAATCAGTTTTTTTTTGATATCACGTTTTGTTAGTCATTTACAACTTCACTGTTTTCATGAGAGCCTACATGGAGCAAACCTGGAAGAAGTGCTACAAAATGTAGTACTGAAAAATCATTTTTGCAGTTTTGAACGCGTGGTTTTATGAGAAACTGGAATACGAAGGTGTATATCTTTTATCTTCGTAATCTCTGGCCTTACTCACGAGTTTGTAAGGCTCTGTGCTTCAAGTTTTAATACTGCACAGTTAAACCGTCTTTCTGACTAACATAAGGTTCCAGTTTAGCAGTTTCGATACCGGCAACATGGTGTCTTCTAATCTAACAATTTTACTTTGCTCTGCAATCTATGCGATTCCTTCTTACATACTGTACATTTTAGTAGTTTGGATAATGCTGACACGAAAGAAACATTTTGGAAGTACTTTTTATCGGTTTTACGTATTTCAAGCAATCATTGTAAGTTTTTCAATTTTACACTATGCTGCTTACTGATAACTATATACAGGAATTGCTTGAATACCCGGTTAGTTTGGTTGGACGTCGATCAGTGTCTATACCAGAATTGTACAACGTCTGGCTATTGTCACCATCATCTGGTGCATTTCCAACAATTCTACACTGGCTTTATAATACCCTTTTTGCAATTCGGAGTGTTGTGCCGTTTTTCATGGCGCTTTATCGGTTGTCAGCTGTTTCGATGCCGATAAAGTGCGAAAAGGTGGGTAAATAACATTTTCAAGTGAAAGAGAGCGTTCACAAAAAAAATTTATTAAAATTCATGTAGGCTATGAATGTCATTTATAGATGTGGAAACGCGCTTACCCATATTGTATTCTATGTTCATTTGTTTTACCCTTGTTGGCTACATCGACGATGCTTCTCGGCTCCACGTTGGAACGGTCCGTAGATCCGTCGGGGCAAAAAGTAATGTCTCTGTTAAACAACCACTACATCAAATGGGTAAGTTAACACATAACAAATCTTCAATTCTTGTGTTAACAACTGTGGCTGCGCAGAAAGCACAAAGTCAACAATCAATTTTTTAGTACCGCGTCAGCACCGGGCATTGCACCCTCATCGGCATCGCCACTATTACAAGTTTAATCTCATACGCGTCTACATTGTGGATTCTAAAATACCGTCATCGCAGCGTGAGAAAGAACCATATCAACGTCAAACAGGAATACCGGCTAACCTTTTTTATGATGCTTCTGTGGAGCACGCAGGTTTACACTTTTGTCACACAGGTAAAACACACTTTTGCATAACTATTTTGTAAAACAGACATTTTTCAGGGTTTGTTCTTTTTCCGAGATGTGAACAATGCAAACCAACAAATTTACCTGACCGAACTAAACTGCTACGGTATTGAACTGGGAATCTTTCTCAATCCGTGGTTTATGGTATTTTGCAACAAACTTTTGAGGACAGATTTAGTGCGTTCGTTTCTTCCATGTTTAAAGAATCAAGTGAAAGATAATTCATCAAACAATACGCAAGGTAACACGAAACCTTCGACGGTAAAAATGACTAATATGATTCGTACGACTTAGTTTTTTATTGTTCGTTTGTGTATACGGTAAGTTTATTAACGATAAAGTGATATATAAAGAAGTTACAAAAATAAAGATTATGTTAACATCAGCAATTTGAACGTCAATTAGATTCTGTTCGGGTGCTTCTTTTCGGCGCGAGCTCGAGCACGCTTTTCTTTCTCTTCATAAATAAGCTTAGAATCATCATCGAGAAATTTCCAAATTTGTTTAAGATGATAGATTTGCTCTTTGGGATTTGCAGCGACGAATTCAGGATCGTTCATGAGAGTAGAACGCTTGTCATGGACAAAACAGGCAAAAGCTGTTGGGGCCTTCTTTGGCTTGGCGTTTTTAAGAACAACTTTTTCAGAAGTTTTGACGCTGAGAACACATTCTGGCAGTTCAGTGTCACGCTTAAGAATAAGCTCTGGACTTTCTTTCTCAGTTTTAACACGCTTCACATACCCCGAACTGGGGGAAAAGTTTTTCGGAGAGCATAGGGAGAGCCGCCTCGGTGAAGCTTGCACGGCATCATCCTGGCAAGATTCCGACAAAATCGAAGTTTCTTTTTCCAGTTCATTTTTGAACCTCTTGAGCAAAATTCGCCGCTGTTGCGCCATGTAAATCTTTTTGGATTCAGGAATTAATTCGTCCCAAGAGCTATAAATATAATCGAACGTCCACCATTCGGTTATGAACTTTGGGTCCTGTTGCAGAAGTTTCATCATGTGCTCGGCATATTGGACGGCACCATTGAGAGGGTCGTCCATCATCGCTTGTTGGGGCTTGCTCAACTCGATATCCTCATTGACACCAGTATCGGGAATTTGGAAAGCTTCCTTTTCAGCAGCGGTTAACCTATTCCACGACTGGAGCAGCATTTCGTCAATGTCGGCGTTGTCCGTTTGGCAATAGTAGGGGAATGTTCGCATGATTTCTTCTTTGCCGAGCGAATACCTTATGAATGCGAGACGTTGAAGGGCAGTTTGCAAAGGACCCTTCTTGGTTTTGTAAGACATCATGGTGTTGACGGGAACTCGGAACATATCTGAAAGCTAAACCATTAGCAGTGAACACGAATAAAAGAAAGATGTGCATAGAAAAGTAAACGCTGCGACTACCTTGGCGGGAAGCTTGCGGACTGAATGAATTAGTTGCGCTCACTCCGACTTATGGTAGTGGTGGACCTCGAACTAACCAGAAAAGCCATCGCTGTTCGAAGTGAGTTACCCTAGTCATAGCAGGTGCGCGCGAACTTACTACACTGTGGTCCAAAAAGGCCTTGTTACCGTAATCAATAACAAGTAACAAACGCACAGCACACATGGTGTATTCTGTCTAGTTTTAGCTAACCGCGCAAATGCATCCATAAAACGAAAAAAAAGCGATGGACGATGATTGAAAATCACAAAAGCCAATATTTGGGGTGCAATTGTTGGCAAAAGTCGGTCATAAACACAGATTGTGGTCTTTTTGCAGTGTTTGCACCGTTAACACAATAATTTTGACGTATCTGCGGTTACATTTTGCGAGAGTGTTGTAAAAAACAGTTTCTATTTATTAACTTTATTTCATTCACCAAACAAACACCTCCAAAACAACGTCAGACACTTAAGACGGGGTCCAGGACGCATTTTAGGAAGGGCCGACCCCAAATTTTACACTTGGAAATGTTTTGAGTCAGAAATGTTGGCACTACTGAACATGATTTGGAGCCGGAATAGGAAGGTCCAAAAGTTGCGGATTCTGGAGATACGGCTTCTCAAAGTTTTGGGGGTCGGTTCAGGAACGGGTCATTCCCAGGGTCACAGGACCCTGCTTCTTTGCACCCGGGGGTAATTTTGGATGGCGAGACGAATGCCGTACTCAGAATTTGGTAAAAATTTCAAAAAATATATAAATTAGAAAAATAACTTTTTAGAACTTTTTTTTCTGCTCTTAGGAACAAAATGCGGAGTGGCGCGATATCACCATCGTGTAGCCCGTCTTATTCTGCGTCTATAGGCACCGGCCCGGTCCGAAATAAACGTTCTTTAGGCGCTCAGCGTCTAGCTTCACGCAAAAACCCGGACTGTGCGCTGGGGCAAACGCCGTGCGCGCAACCTGCGTGCGGGGTGCGCGACCACCGCATCGCACTCGGCGCGTCGGGGCCACCCGTGGTCCACTCGAATGTGTGCGTTTTCAAGGGGGGAAACCCGGAGGCGGATTCCTTTGAAGCCACCCAGAGCACCTAAAGAACGTTTGTTTCGGACCGGGCCGGTGTCATTCGACGCAGAAAAAGACGGGCTACACGATGGTGATAACGCGCCACTCCGCATTTTGTTCCTAAGGGCACAAATTTGAAGTTAAAAAATTTAATTTTTTAGTTTATATATTTTTTGAAAATTTTACAAAATTCTGAGTACGGCATTCGTTTTGCCATCCAAAATTACCCCCGGGTGCAAAAAAGCAGGGTCCTGTGACCCCGGGAATAACCCGTTTCAGAACCGACCCCCAAAACTTTCAGACGCCGTATCTCCAGAATCCGAAACTTTTGGACCTTCCCATTTCGGCTCCAAATCATGTTTAGTAGTGCCAACATTTCTGACTCAAAACATTTTCAAGTGTAAAATTTGGGGTCGGGCCTTTTCACCTTGTTCCTAAAACAGCTCCTGGACTCCGTCTTAAAACCACTTAGTTATTCTTTGTCTCACACTTACGAATTGTCCAATTTTTAAGATCATCCATGTAAGGAGCACATTCAGTCGGAATTTTATACTGCACAGCTTTTTTAAACATGGCATCACGGAATTTTTTCAAGTAGATCGCCTTACTTTTGACGCCCAACTTTTTCCATGCACTCCATAAGGCCTTGTACATTTCACTGGTGTCATTGTACTTACAGTTCCAGTACACAATGTGTCGCATATCCTGCTGATAAAGTAAGGCTGCGGTAATCGAAACTGCGTCAAAATTTTCAAAATCGCAGATTTCATCGGCATTTTGGTCTTCCATAAGACGTTTTGCTCTATGGGCGAGCATCGTTTTATCTTCATCGCCCAGCTTAATAAAAGCTCGACGCAGCGACTTTCGCACAAAATCAACACCGATTTCAGAGAACGGTTCCACTTGAAGCAACACTTCTTCTTGACCGAAAGCCCAGAGGTTGTAAGCGTCAACAAGGTTGGCGGGAATGCGGTCGTTGAATTCGTAGAGAGCCATGTTGATGATAATGATAAAGTAATTAGTTGGACGTTTTCTGTAAAATTTATATTAAGTCGACAATCAGGAAAAGACAAAAACATCGCGTATATTATATATAACTCTGTGCAAGAAAAACTGAAAGAGCAATTTGGCGACTCGTTCTGATTTGGGATAATCTGAATAGACTTTCATTGAGGTAAGTCATTATGAACACTGTGGTAAGGATGACATCTTGGACAGATCTATTTACCACCGATCCGATCACAAAAGCATAGACGCACAAGCTCAATGAGACTGTTGGTCTTCGGATTTCCGCGCAAAAGCAAAGCTTTTACAACAGTAATATGTGTTTTGCGTAGTATGCTAACTAAGAAAGACGCACTATTACATATAGATGGGTACAACAACAACATTGCAATTTTTTATTAGTTACAAACATCGTGCCAGTCTCTGTTTTAATCCATTTTTGTTTAAAAAACGCAAAATAAAAAAAATCATGTAATTCAATAGAAACTCATCGAATAATGCTCTTCATTTCATTTTTCAATGTTGCAATTTTCGTTTTCGAGCGTGATGAGGCCCTTTTCCTGCCGGTTTGTCGGCGGGGCTATCACCGATGTGTAAATCTGTTCCACTTCACCGTGCCTCTTAAACGTTTCCCAAAGTTGCAGTAATGAGTGCGGCAATATGAAACGTTATACGAAAGAAAAGTTTATTATAAAATTACTATAACAAAAGAAGGAGCAAATGAACACTAGATGAAAAGTTAGTTTGCATTACATTTAGTTTGCACCCAATTGGGCATTTTATTCATGTAACATGCAAAATCTGCCGGAAGTTCCTGTAATTACAATGAGAATATTACTTTTTAAAAAAGACAAACAACAACTTACATGTTTCTGGGCAGAAGTAGGCTTCACAACGTTAACCCGTGTCTTTTCATTATAAATCTGCTTACTTTCCGCATCTAACTTAGCCCAGCCACTCCACAGAAGCTTGAACAATTCACGGCGATCCATTCGAGCGAGCTCTTCGTCCTGGTGCATAATGTGCCTGATATCACTTTGATAAAGCAGGGCTGCATTTAGCTGACTTTCGTTAAGCTGAGCGTTTTTGGCATTCGTGAAAACTGTTTTGGTTTTAGGAGCATTGTTCTCGATGCGCTCAGCTTCGGCGATAAAACGTGCTTTATCATTTGCGCTGAGGTTGACAAAAGCACGACGCAACATCTTTTGGATGTATAAGTCGTCTTTATCCGCGAAAAGATCAAGCTGACGAAGCATGGCTTCTTTGCCGTGGGCATAGAGGTTGAAGCCAGCGATGAAGGAGGGGGAGACGGTAGCGGAAGGCGAAGACATTGTTGTTACAAAAACTTGAAAATGGAAAAAGCAGGAGAACGATGTATGGTTTAGCAAAAGATTAGAGCTAAAAAGTAAGAGGACAAAGATGACGTATTATGGAGAAACCCACAATGAGATGAAGTATCTTCGTTGAGCGGGGTATTTATACTGATTTTGGCGCAGGCTAACTCTGCTAACCTGGAGAATCTTTGGACGAACGGACGCACGCGCATATTACTGACCCCTAAACGTCTGTGATCAATATACGGTCTGCCTCACACTTATCTTGTTGTTAGTGTCCTGAAAGAAACCGATGCAAGCCCAAGTGTTTATAGAATTGCTAAATGGTACAAAAGTAAAAATCGATTGAAGGAAAATCAAGCTTTCCATCCCCATTTACAAACTTTTTTACTTTGACATCTTCATTTTAACGGCATTTATGCATTCTCACAACATTTATTATTGAACTAGGTTGATAGTAAAGTGACGCATTAGTACCATACAACTCTATCAGCCTCATGTTGAGAGCACTTTGATCAAATCGATGGCAGACAGCACGCTGATTCTTTAGCAATTCTTTATATGCACATTTGACTTTAGCACCTTTTGGAGCCATGCATTTTGGTTCAAGCGCACATTGAACCATTTTATCGACTATGTTCCATCCTTCGGGCGAGTTGTTCAATAAATAGAGGCCGGAGGCATATTGCACTGACCGTTTTGTCTGGAAATTTGAATTTTGACATAACGGACGTTTGAAAATTTAAAAATTACTTGTTCCTGGGTGACATTGAAGAAGGCATACATATCAGGATGGACGGCTGGAAAATTACGGTGTCCGGCAACCTTTAGAAGGCGAATGCCTTGAGGTGCGAACTTGGTTTCCATCGATTTGAAAAGATCCTAAAATGGAAAAGTCTGACTGTTAAAACCGATAAAAACAGATCATGATTACCAAAAGTGTTTCATTTCCATTCTTTTGAAACCGTATAGACGCATCAACGTACATGATGGTGCTAAACTCTGGCAGAACGCTGACGACAGTTGGAAATTTAAACCGGTAATTTCTATAGTTCTTGAATTCTTCCGGATAATTGTCAACCGTAAACGGTCGTAATCGCACAAAGGGGCAGTTTTCATGGTAGGAAGCTAGCGTTTTTGCTGAGACATCTGGTGCGTAAAGTGCAATGACGGCAACAGTTCCGTCTCTGATTTCCGACACATTAGCATAAGTTCGACAGGAGTGTCTCAAATAAACCCTTCTTCAAAATCCGTTTCAAAAGAGAACACTTACATGGCTTCACAAGCATGATTCGCCGAGAACATTGTTACAATCCCGTATTTTTGACCACAGAGTGACAACCGGCATCTTCGTTGACGTTAGTGACAGCATGACAATTACCGTAAATACGACAATACTGATTTTAATGACGCTGTTGCGAGAAATAGCAAAATATATACGTTTCATTGTTAGCTAAAAATGTAAAAAAAACTAATATTGTTGATTGTTACGACGTGATATGTATATGAACGAAACGGAAAAAAGACTCAACTGAGTATAAGCAGGGAAACGTAACTGGGAAGATCTAAACGAAGTTTATGGAATGGGATAATTTATGGAATGTTTATCGACTTTTTATGGCTGGAATTGGTTTTACTTTAGCAGAGATTGCCAGGTTTTTGTAAAAACAAGTTTCTGTAATGTTTATACCCCACGACGGGATTGCATAGGGGGTTTTGGTCAGTACACGGCGCACGCTCTCTCCAGCTGGGTCATGCAAATCTACGCTTTTTTTGCACTGGGTGCATGCACCTGTGCGTACGCTGCAGCGAGAAAGGAGAGAAAAGGGAGGGAAAAGACTCCGAATCCGGAAGTCTTTTTACTTGAAACGCTATAAACTCCGAAGTAAGAGTCCAAGTCTAATTTTCCCTGGTGAAATCGTAGCCCTGAATCTTTACTATCGTTTAGTTTCAACCGGGTTCGAATTGATGCATTTTTCACTGAGTTATCCGATTGCAAACGACTGTGATTGCCGGTGATTGACACCCAGAAACCACATTATGCCAACTTTTGCGACGATACCAAAAGATATAGCCAAATCCTCAGGGGGATTTGTTCACTAGCTCATTACGGTCAGTTTGGCGCAAACGGCGTCTCATTTGATCCCCTCTGCGCGGAGATTCCCGATTGGCAAAAAACTGTGATCGACACTCCTAAATCCACGTAATGCCATTTTTCTCAGTGTTGTCAAAAGATATCTAAAATTCATCAGGGGAGATTATCCACTAACACATTGCACTCAGTTTGACGCAAACCGCGTATTGTTTGGTTGAATTTGTGCCGAGTTATCCGATTGGAAGCGTCAACGATTGCCGGTGTTTGAAGCTCTAGATCGAGGTTTTGCCGTTTAGTGCAAAGATGCCGACAGATAACAAAAAATCATTAGGGGTGTTTGTTCAGCAACTTATTGCGGTCAGTTTGACGTAAACGGCGTGCGATTTGGTTACGTCTGTGCCGAAATATCCGATTGAATGCAAACTCGATTTCTTCCAAAACGTCAAAAAATGCACTGACCCTCTCCTTTTTTTTACGCTTTTTTTGCGTGTCGCATGCAGGGGGCGAGCGACCGAGCGCGTTTTCTTGAACTGTCCCCAAAATCCCGTCGTGTCATGGGTTCCAAAGAGACGAGAGGGTGAATGCGAGCTCGGTTCCGCCGAACCGGGTGGACCAAAGGTCTCTTTTTACACTTCATCTTTTTTTCAAAGAATCTCCAAATACTTAAAATAAACCAGACACGTTCGCAAATAATCCCAATTGTGATCAAACAAGTGAGAAACAAAAGAGCAGCCGGAGGTTTGCAGACGTCCCAGTTTTTTTGATACTTGGCCGCAATGGTTTCTAAAAATGTTTGGTAGTATGAAACATATTGCATTACATTTAGTGTTTGGCAGCATTAAGCAAACTTTTGTCAAGTTTTCCGATTTTGACGTCGGGGTCAACACTAATGTTTTTCGGGGCAGCGTACCTAAACCCTAGCATGTTCCAAACAATGCACAAAAAAATGAATGCTTTTGCATGCTCAATTTAGTTAAACTATTTATTTATACATTTTTATTAAACACTGCATTTACCCATTCTAACAACTTTGATTATTGAACTCGGTTGATAATAAAGTGACTGATTAGTACCGTACAACTCTAGCAGCCTCATGTTAAGAGCACTTTGATCAAATCGATGGCAAGTAACTTTTTGATTCTTTTTCAAATCCTGGTATTTACACTGGACTTTAGCACCGTTTGGAGCCATGCATTTTGGTTCAAGCGCACATTGAACCATTTTATCAACAATGTTCCATCCTTCGGGCGAGTTGTTCAATAAGTAGAGACCCGATTGATACTGCGTTGATCCTTTTGTCTACAAATTTGAATTTTCATAAATTTGGGCATTTAAATAAATTCAAGGTACTTGTTTCTCGGTGACATTGAAGAATTGATACATGTCAGGATGGACGACTGGAAAATTAGGATGTGAGGCACTGCTCAGAAGGCGGATGCCTTGTGGTGCGAATTTGGTTTCCATCGATTTGAAAAGGTCCTAAAAATTAAATCTGACTACTAAAATCAATAAAACAGCGTGTGATTACCAAAAGTGTTTCGTTTCCCTTCTTTTGAAACCGTATAGACGCATCAATGTACATGATAGTGTTGAATTCTGGCAGAACACTGACAACAGTCGGAAACTTGAATCGGTAATTTCTATAGTTCTTAAAATATTCTGGATAATTGTCTACGGTAAACGGTCGTAATCGCACAAAGGGACAGTTTTCATGGTAGGAAGCTAGCGTTTTGAAAGATACGTCTGGTGCGTAAAGTGCGATGACAGCAACAGTTCCGTCTCTGATTTCAGAAACGTTGGCATAGGTTCGGCACGAGTGTCTGAAATAAACCTTTTTTAAAATCCGTTTCAAAAGACAACACTTACATGGCTTCACAAGCATGATTCGCCGAGAACATTGTTACAATTCCATATTTTGACCAAAAAGCAACAGTCGGCATCTTCGTCGACGTTAGTGACAGCATAGCAAATACAGTAAACACGGCAACATAAATTTTAAAGATGGTGTTTCGAGATATAGTAAAATATACACGTTTCATTGTTAGCTAAAATATGACAAACCATTATATCGTTTACTGTAATTTTACTTTTAGCAAGTTTGTTTACAAAAAACGCGACAATTGTTTTTTATATAAAAAGTGAAAAGCGATAATCATAAACTTCGCTGACAAATGTTTTTTTTTCCACTTAAGATCAGGGTGTCGTATAAAAGTTACGTTAAACTTTTAATAACGAAAGCATGTGAATATTCATGTTGCTAAAACATAATAAAATTCAATTAGCTTTTTCAACAATTTTCCCCACAAAAAATAAACAAATGAATTTTAAAATAAGTATATATCAAACAATCGTATACCCGGTAAAATAAATATTTTAGTTAGAGAAGACGTACGTCAAGAATTTCGAAGAGTACGTAACTATAGCATTTGTTGCACCTTCACACCCCAGTAAAAAAGGACAACCCCTTTGTTTGTGTAAAGTTTCAAAGTACAGAAAATAGTTGTATTTAACCGTTTAAGCTATGCGAGTTTTTGCCATGTTTGCTGTGGTCTCAAAAGCTAAATTTTTGTCAAAAAAACTCATTAAAAAAAGCAAACTATGTATAATATGAGTCCTTATGTTTACCTTGGATGGAAAGAAAACATATGACACTGATCTGTTACGAAGTGGACAGTGGCCGTCGTTTAAAGAATGACCATTCGTGTCATTCTTCGAAATAGTGAATAGAATCCTATAGGGATAAGATTTGAAATGCAAAGGGGACGACGTAGTCCGGGATAAAAGTAACAAAAAAAAGTGATTCATCCACTTCCTCAAAAGTGTGGAAAAGGGTTACAGTTGGGTGGGGGTCGACGCTATAATATTTCTAATCTGATGCTATGTTCAAAATAAAAATGCATTAGGTCAATACTTGATAACGCTGCATCGGCTCGACTGTCGTTAACTTTTTCGACCAAATAGGTGTGGTTCTTGTCTGGCCGTGCAAATGTAATGAAATATTACTTTTGTTGAACTGTTCGCCGAGATCCGCCGTTTTTTTTCTTTTTTGGTTTTCTAACTTTTTTTTATTGACGACACCGGCCGTTTTAAGCAAGTCAAAATTAGAAGCCGCTACTGTTTGACTACTGATAAAACGCATGCAACAAAATGATAACGGTAACCTAATTGGCTACCGTTAAATTCTTCTTGATGGTGCGGTTTTGGGTGTTTTATGAAGCAAAATGATAACCTTTGTATAGTGAAGAGGTTTGCAAGAAGCAAGTTAAAAATCTGTTATCATTAACGGATGATGCAACAGATGTTCCACCATTTTTACGGCCAAAACGTGAGCAGACCATATATGAGATAGTCGAAACCACTAATGACGGTATGATAAATGTACAACTTAAAATTGTCTTCTCTATGCAAACACAAAGAAAAAGCGTGTAAATGGAAGTTTATTATCGAAGATTACGGCAACAGTGCACATTCTTTTTTGTTGATAGCAGTTTTTTGTATCTGTTTCTTTTCTGTTAAAGGACGGTTCACTAATGTCGGTTGATTTAGTACGAGTTATGCCCTTGATGACGACAAAAGCAGAAGTATGTTTTCACATTTGAGCTTTATTTTATTTCCTTTTATATAACGACAAGAAAATCTGATTAACACTTTTGTCGTATGCCTTTTAAGTAAACTTCTTATGTAATAAAATCAACTTTTTAACTGTTATGGTTGCAGTTGAAATGTGGCCAACACAAGTTGGCAAAGAAGAGACGAACCGGATACAAAAACGGATATGAAATACAGTTGTTATGTAGCTTTGTTAAAGTAAGTATGACCATGTACTGTTAAAACGCATACAAAACCAAGCGGCTCGGGACCTATACGATTCGAAAGAGCACAAAATTCTAAGACGAAACGTTGAGTTCGTTTTGCCACTCGATAATTTGAATGTTTTTTTTGAGTTTCTACAGTTTTTACGAGGCTAAAGTCATGGTTGTTTTGACTTTCGGAATTATCAATCACCGAGCTGGGATAGTATAGTGGTTAGCGCAAATTTAATTTTTATTCCTTTTTTATTTTCATAAGTCTTGAACAGGGATGCAAAAATGCTCACCCGACGAGCGCGGCTTGAGCGCGGGACCCGTCACGAAAGAAACGTTCGCACCGGGGCTCATTTTGAGAATTTGCAAAAAAAGCTTTGAATCCTTTCCCGCTTGAAATTCTGCTTTTTCTGAATTTTTCTTTTATCAGTAGCCTCCAAGGAATGATTTAAAGTAAAAAACCAAATTTTTAATTCAAATTTAAAATAAGCTTTGTTGGTGATCCCAGTTACCTTTTCGTAGTGGGAGCGCCTAGCCAGCCTGGGTCCAAATAGTGCGCGCTATCCGAAAACCCGCGACGCTAGCTTTTTTGCATCCCTGTTATGTTAGTCTATTAGCCAACTAACACAGTGTTCTAATATATATAAATAATTTCAGCGAAACTTTGCTTATTCTTTATTCTTTTATCTGCCAAGGTTGTGTACTAAACATGTCTTCTTCTATTTGTTCTTCGATGTCTAATTTCAAAACTTCGTCTCTTATTGAAGATTGTCCTCCTATCAAAGAACCTTCAAAAGTCTATCCTCTCACGAAGTTCGCCTATTCCTTCCAACGTCGCCTTCGTGAACTTGCTACTCCAAAGGAAGCCGTCCATCTCCAACTCGCCGATGTCGATGACACAGTGCCCCTAAAACCACTAATCAACTGTTCAAATGCTGGTGAAATCGTGGTTTGGGATGTAAAGAAGCAACGTGTTTGTTTAACGAATATCGAAGGAACAGAAAACACCGAATCCGACATGCTAACACTTCATTACATCGACGGTCTTAGACTAATTTCCGCGGATACAACTTCATTTAGGCGCCCTTTCTATCAACTACACGATCTGCCGCGTGTTCTCTGTGTTCGAAATTCAACTATCAATGATGCCTTCTTTGCACAATACGCCAACGTTTACAAGCACTACGTTTGTGATGACCTTATTCTCCAGTTTGAGGATTCAAAATTACAAATGGAGAACATTTTTTACCAAATTCAAGAGTTAAAAGTTCCGTTAGCACTTTTGCAATTTGAAAACTGTGAAAAGTTTGATTGGGTTAAGCTCTTGTTAAACTGCAAAGAATGCCCGCTGGAAGTTATTCGTTTTTCGGGCCTGTTTGACGACGTCTTTGAAAATGTCAACGGTGACGACTTGGCCAAAATGTTTAGATCAATTGGTCGAAGGTTAAGAGTCCATATTCGCTGTGAGACTGAATCCTGGACGGATGTTAAAGATCGTTTGAACCGTGTTCTTGGTAAAAAGTTTGTAAATATCTCCCCCGATCATCCTAAATGGATTTATTTTGATCTGTGTATTATTTCATCCACTGAACGCCAATATTATATTTCTAAACAAACCTTTTCTAAACCCTGCCGTAAGAAGATGGTACTTTTTTAATGCTGCCGTTGGTTCTTTAAAAACCAGCTTTTTGAAGTATTCTGTAATCACTCAACATTTGTAACCGAATTTTTAATGTATAAAAATAAGAGTTAATAAAAATCAAAAGTAAAACAAAACTCGTAAACGTTCAACAGTTTACGTTACACAAAATGTTTAGCGGAGCCTTCAGCTTCACATTTTTTGTCAAAAAAGGGGTAAGCACGGCGCATGCGTCAGCGATGAGTCTCGTGGCGCAAAAATTGGCTGAGATTGACTGGCCCAGTCAAATCGGTTTAGGCAAGTTGTTAGCCATAGTACAACATTTTATCCATACCATCGTTGACGTATGTAAGTGCAACCACCTACAAAATCTATTTAAACATTATAAGGTTGTTCCAACTATCCAGGTAACGTCCAGCTACAGCCTTATAATACCCGGATAATGTGCCGCTTAATGTTATTTGTGAAATGGATATCTTTCAACGCAACCGTTAAGTCCAACCGCGCATAAACAACTTTTAAAGTCTACGCTTTTTCTTATGGCCACCTCAGCATTTCTCATGTTTTTGCGTAACATGAAGCGTGTTATGACGCTGATTGTCTGCCCTATTGGCATATTTTTAAATGTGATTTTACTGGGTTTGATCATAACAAAGTCGCCATCACACATGAACAACTTTAAAAAAGTGTTTATGTTGACTTGTTCAACGGAATTGGCTTTGGCGGTTTTTAACTTGTTCTTTTTACAGGTTTGCAATGCTGAAAAGATTAGTTTAAAGATTGTCGTTTTAGACAATGTTTCATATTGACGGTATTTACTATACTTTTACTGATGGTGTTTTGGGTCCTGTATCGAGAGGCTTGAGTCTGGCAAGCCATGAAGTTCATGTGTTTTTTCAATATGGGTGTTTGACAAACACGACTATTGTGTTTTTAGTGAGGTATTTGTCGGTTTGTCTGTGAGTTTAACGTGCACATTATGCGATCTGGCTATAATTGGCATGATTTCAGCGACATATCCGTGTCGACATTAGCATTTCTACCCATGATTGGTGTCAGCTGGGGCATTATTTTAGTCTACATTGGATTTCTAACCGAAATCGCCATCGACACCGCTGATAAACCCTCCATTCATACAAATCTAAGAACTACTGAATATTGGGCTTGGGAAAACACAACCGATTACTACATCGCTGACAAAGTATGCCTTTACAACCCTCAACATAACAAAGCCCAAACCTTTTAGTCCCGCTTCGCCATCTACGCCTACATCATAGCCATCCCACTAACTCTACTTTCATATTTGATCATCTTAATATTGGCCCTCCTCATCTGGCGCAAACTTCACAAACTAAGCTCAATGATGTCAGCTGAACAGTTACGTGCGCACCGTGAAATCACAATAGTTCTATTCGTTGAAGCTTTAGTGCCATTCATAACACCTGTGCTGCCGGTTTTATTGGATGTGCTGAGTTTTATTATTCCACACATGTTTTCGATCGATTTTAACGAAATTTCGGGCCTTATTGCCATTTTGTCACCGCCTGTCACGGCTTTGAGTATGTTGGCATCCATCAAACCGTATCGTGATACTATTGTTATGGTACTTTTCAAAGCTATGCGGAAACAGCACGTTCCGTATGGTAGTCACATGATTACTGCGGTTTCGACAGTTTCAAAAACGCCCCAAAGTCAATTGTCGACAACTGCCATAAAGTGATAGCGGCAGTATTATTGTATGGTTCTCAAGGATATTTAGACAAACCTAACTTTAGAAATTTCTCAGTGAAGCATTACGAATAATCAATGTAACATAATATACTTATGAACTTTGAGTTTTCCTAATTTTCGATGAATCAATGCTTCTAATAACTGTCATTATTGTGCCAGAAGCAAAACGCTACAAAAAAACAGGTTTTTATGGGTCAAAAAACCAATTTTCTTTCAAATTGGTAGCTGAATTTCGAGTACCAGAATCCAAAACGTGCAACTGTCACACCTTTTTCGTTCTGGTATACCTGAAACTCAGCACCCTAAAATCGCTAATTTTACAGTTTTAACGCCAAATTCAACGGAATCAAAATCTCTGGACCTAACTCGAAATGATGCAAATGCAAACTTCACAACAAATTGGAATTTCGTTGAAGAAAGGGGAATTTTAACGGAATTTTGTTATTTTTGACAATGTTTTGCGCTTTTAAACAAACCTTTCAATATTCAAACTTCTATTATATATTCACAACGTGTCAAGAGCCAAACTTTTTGAAAAAGTAAAATTACGTTAAAAAAGTGTAAATTTTGTCAATTTTTGACTGAAATTTGCTAATCTTGAACGGAGTTTCATACTTATCATGCTTAAATTAAAAGAATAGAGGTGTCTGACATCTACTTGTATTGTACCAGATGCGAAAATGGGCAAATTTCAGGCGAAAACAAGCAAATCTTGAGCTGAATTTCAAGTACCAGAACCCAAAACGTGCAACTGTCGCACTTTTTTCGTTCTGGTACCTGAAACTCAGCACCCTAAAATCGCCAATTTTGCATTTAGAGAGTCAAATTCAACGGAATCGTAGTCTCTGGACTTCACTTGAGATGGGGCAAATGCAAACTTTACAACACAATAAAATTTTGTTGGAAAAGCGGAATTTCGACAGAATGTTGTTAATTTTTAGCAAAGTTTTGCATTTTCACTACCATTATCAATGTATTTATTATAGTGTGTTCCTTTTTTTCTAAAAATAAAAAGGCATATAGTTATTAGAACTTTGAGGTGTCACGGGAATTGATGTAATCCTTGAGTTGCGGCAGCGCATATACCTTCTGTTGGTATGCAACAATCTGGGGGAATGTCTCTTCAAAACTGGGGTCTAGGTTCAACAGCGTGGTGATGTTATCGGCTATGTAAAGGTCGACGTAGGTAACACCACTGTCGACGACAAATCCGGACTTGGATTTGGAGAGAACATCATCGAGACGCTTGAAGGCGGTATCACGGTTCGGAATATAGACATCCTGGAAGAGCTGGTCGGCATTGCCTTCGACAAATCCGGCGACGACGACATAATGGGGACGGATGGCAGCCTGGAAGTCACGGTACGTGTCAAGGGTGGAATCAGCGATTCCGGCTTCGAATTCATTGGCACCGATTAGCTTGAATTGACGAGCAAGGTAGCGTAGGATGGCACTAGTTTCGGGAAGGACCTTGCCATCGATTTTGAGGTAGGGCAACTTGCCGGTCGGTGTGGCTGAAAATTTGTGGTGATAAAAATCCCTAAAAACGTCGAAATGAGCTTACTAGGTTTGATATTGAGCCAGTCAACGTGCTTGATGCGGACATCTTTGAATTCGACACCGGCATAGTTGAACAGAAGCCGGATGGGTTCACCGAGAGCACGGACATCAAAGTAAGTTAGGGTGTATTGGACCATTTTGAAATTTGATTGTCAAACAACGTAATTAAAAGCAGTTGGGTACCAGTCTGACCCTGTTATGCCGCTTTTATACGCGCTTCGTCACTAAACCCGCCCCTTTAGTTCCACTGGTTTTTGATCCAAATAGACTGCTGTATTTTGTGCACGTTTTTAAAGAACAGACCGATCACCACGTTTTTTTGGTAGAAACTCCTTTTTATTTGACCTCGACAGAAACTAATATCATCATGTGTAGTTTATGCATGCATGTCTACAATGTGTGCGCGATGATTTACATGTGTCTAGAACTAATTTTTAGCCAGTTATAATCTTTTTATGTTAGTCTCTCGTTGAATATTTTAAGTATATAACCGTTTACAACAACCTAACAAAATCAATGACACTTGTTTTGTTTATTGTCCTTTTTGAACCGATACAAGTCGACTGTACACTTGACCTAATTCCACCAATTCGCTATGAGTACCATTTTCAACACATTTTCCATCATCAATGACGTAAATCCGATCCGCATTTTGGATTGTCGACAGTCGATGGGCGACTGTGATGCATGTTCGGCCATGGCGTGCACGATCTAACGCCTCCTGCACGCTCTTTTCGGATTCACTGTCCAATGCCGCCGTGGCTTCATCGAGGAGCAGAATCCGAGGTTCGCGGAACATGGCACGGGCGATCGCGATGCGTTGACGCTGCCCTCCAGACAGCTGGGATCCGCGGCCGCCGACTTTGGTGTCGTAGCCGTCGGGCAGGTGCTCCACAAAGTCGCTGATGTTGGCCATTTTGGCCGCTCCTCTGATTTTGGCATCAGTAGAAACGTCCGAGTCGGCGCCATAGGCAATGTTTTCTTTGATGGAAAGGTTGAACAGGGTTGGCTCCTGGCTGACAAGCGCGATCGACTGTCGCAAATGTTTGACGTTAATCTGCTGCAATAGTTGGCCATCAACAAGCACCTTTCCGGCGGTGTTGTCGTAAAAGCGCTCCAGCAGTTGAATGACGGTGCTTTTTCCACTTCCAGAAGGTCCGACAAGCGCGATGGTCTCACCGCAGTCGGCTTTGAGGTTGATTTTGTCCAAAGTCAGGGAATTCTTGCTGTTTGGATACGAGAATTGCACGTTTTGAAGCTCTATTTTTCCTTCGATGGGCTGAAAAGCTAACATTTTAGCAATAGCAAACCGGTTTCTCAACTTACGGTAAGACCGCCTTTATTTGAAGCGCTGTCAATCTTCGGTTCAGTTCGCATCATGTCGAACATGATTCCCATGGATATCCGGGCCTTGATGTATTCCGGAAAATACGCGATTGTGTTAGTAATCAACACTGTTGGCATGTTCAGCGCTTCAATCGTTTGAAATACTTCGTACGGTGAAACTGTTCCTTCCTTAATTAGAAACAGTCCAAACAAGTAGCATGCCCAGAAACTAATCCAAATGTTCGATTGACTAATGGCAGCAGATATAGCATGGATCAAGCCACGCGTTCTGGCGCGTTGATAAGGCAAAACTGAAGCGTTCTCAAACTTGGCGATGGTGTTTGATTGGTGCGTCAAAGCTTGGATTATCTTTACGTTTTCAATGGATTCTGCAGTAATCTAAAAGCAACTGCATATAGCTGTCTCTAAAATAGCTTGTCTTGTATTACCTTATTAGTCTCCTCAGCAATCTCGGCATCTTTCACGCCACGATTCTTCAAATAAGCTCCAATCCTTGCCTGAACAAAAAACATAGCCAGCGTAATAGCGATACAAAAAGGTGCCATTCTCCATGACACGACGAATCCAATAACTGTTCCAAGCGTCAATGTTGTCAAGCCTTCCAAGACTTCGGCCAGCCTCTGATCAATGGCAGCTTGGACATTGCCGGCATCTTCGGCCAATCGTGCCGTCAGCACACCAACGCCGTGATTTCGCTGATCAAAGTATTCACAATCTTGACGGAGAATGTTTTTGTACACGCCTAGTCGCAATCTCATGGCGACGGATTCACCTACTGTTCCGAGAAGAGAGCCGGATGCGAACGTGGCAATTCCACCAAGAAACCCGACGACAGCTAGAATAATGCCATAGATGGCGGCGTCGTGGACAGCTTTTGACATGTCGCCAGAGAGAACCTGAAAAATGTAATGTTAGCCAAAGAAATTGTAATCTTAAATTACCAAAAACAGTCTCCCATAGATCAATGAGTAAGCTGGCCACATAGCACCTTGGAGCATGGCCATTAGAAGTCCTGTCAAAGCAAGTGTTAATTCTGGACGAGCAAATTTTAAAATAGTGCACAATGTTACGGAATGCTTTGAAGATTGTGTTGTTTTAGTTGCTTTGTCGTCAGCAAGTGCGCTCGGGAGAAGCTTTTGTAACGACAAGTTTGATTTTGCAGCGTCTTTCACAGGCTCACTATCAAGTTCAATTTCGTCCATTTCATCGTGGTTTACATCGTCCTTTATTTCCGCTTTCATCTGTTGAGCCTGCACCATTTTATAGTATGTTCCTTGTGACTCCATCAATTCATCATGATTCCCAGCTTCAATAATCTTTCCATTATCAAAAACAAGAATCTTGTCAGCATTGCGAACTGTCGACAGTCGATGAGCAACTGTAATCGTCGTTCTTCCACTTGAAGCAGCGTCCAAAGCCAATTGGACAAGCTTTTCCGACTCTGTATCCAGCGCTGACGTTGCTTCATCCAGCAGCAGAATCTTTGGCTGTCTCAACAAAATGCGTGCAATCGACAGTCGCTGTTTTTGGCCGCCAGAAAGCTTGATGCCACCGTCGCCGATGAAAGTTTCATACTTTTTCGGACGTTTTTTAATAAACTCATGTGCATTTGCCGTTCGGCAAGCTGTCACAAGGTCGGCATCGCTGGCGTCTGGGTTGCCGTAACGCAAATTCTCGGCGATTGTGGCATGGAACACGACAGGGTCCTGCGAGACGACGCCGATCACTTTGCGGAGCCACTGGACGTTGAATTCATCGAGATTGACACCATCGATGGCAATGTGTCCGGCAGCAGGGTCGTAATATCGAAGCAAAAGGTTGATGATTGTCGATTTTCCGCAGCCGGAGTGACCAACGAGGGCGACTGTTTCACCGGGTTTGACGGAAAAGGAAACTTCATTGAGCACTGGCACTTCTGGACGGGTCGGATAGGAGAAACCGACATTGGAAAACGTAATGTCACCCTCGATATTTTTTAACTTTTCACCATAGTCGTCTGACAAATCCAATTTAGGCTTCCGATCGATGATTTCAAACAGCTCGGCCGCCGCTACCTTCGCTCCCAGAATCACAGAAATTTGTGGCAGAGCCATACCGATTCTCATGGCACCCATCACAATAGCCCAAAATGCCGAAAACACCGTACCAGGTTTTGCATCGCCCCAGACAACTAACTGCGTACCGTACCAGAAGCACACACCCATGGCGGCGAATAAAATAACATTGTAGAGACCGTTGAAAAATGAAGTGATGGCAGCTTTTTGAATGCCGACGGACTTTCCAGCTTTGAGATGCTTTTCGTATCTTGAAACTTCGAAATTCTGCGCATTGAAGGCCATGACAGTCCGAATACCGTGTAAAACTTCTTCTGCGACGGCGCCAGCGGCACTGTAGGCTTTCATTTCTTTGTGAATTGCGGCAGAGACGGCTTTAGCAGAAGAAAACAGAATAAGGATTACAAATGGGACTATTATGATAACAATCACTGACAGGCGCCATGAAAGGTAGAACGCGACGACGATGCCGCAAGAAAGGGCACCGGCTGCTTGGAGAAGAATGATCAGTTTGTCGGACGCACCGGATTTGATCTTGTCGACGTTTCTGAAAGGTAAAAGTTTGTTCAGACGTTATTGGACGCCGTTTTAAACTTACGATGTCATCTTGTGTGTCAAAGCGCCGACTTCATTCTGGTCAAACCATTCAACATCCTGGTTCAAGATACTCTCCAAGTACCTTTTCCGGATTTGTTGAACTTGTCTTTCACACAGAATGTAAAGGGCACTCATCTAAAAATAAATCACGCTAAAAGTCAGCTTAAAGCCATCAAAACATACTCCAAGAAATGTCAGCACAAAAATAACGCAACCAATGCCGAAGTACATCCACGCATATTTCTTGATGCCATAAGTCAGCCTGTCTTTATCGATATCACCGTTATCGTACTCGTTTTGTGCATCTGTCAAGTAGTTAATGATGCCCTGGAAGGCGAGTGTGTTGAGCGGATAGGTGACTCCGTTCAAAAATGCCGAAGTGACGCCGACGAACAGTAGAAAATAATCAAAAGTCGTCGCATAGCGGAGCTGAAAGGATACAAATGTGTGAAATCTTGATTCAACCCTTGAAAACGGTTACCATGTCCCGATAGCTAGCAGGCTTGACCCGCTTTTCGTCGGGTGGGACGACAAACCATCGTTGAAAACAACCTTCTTTTGTCATCTTTTCAGTTAACTTGGGTCACTAATGTCAGTTTAAGTTAACATTACATTACACCTAAAATTCAGTCTTATTTTACGTTAAAAAATTTAAAAATTGAATTTAAAAATGCTCATAATTCAGAAATACGCGAGCCTTAATTTCAGTGAAACAGAAAAGAACAATTTTTGGTGGTTTCTGTTTGCGAAAAGTAAATTGCGCGAAGCCGAAAAACCCGATAAACAGAAGAAAACGCAGCCTTTAAAATCGCCGTCCACAACATTTAGCAACGAAAGAGAAAACATTCTGACCTTTTGCTTCAGTGTTGTAACGTTGAAAACATCCAAAAATCGAAAGGTACGAAAGAGTTCAAAAGAGCTGAAGAAAAGGTTAGACATTAAACCAGCATATTTTTAACTACTTTAATTATCAAAAATGATATCATTAAGAATAAAAAACAATTGAAAGTTCGCAAACACTGACAAAGAGAATAGACAAGAATCGATCGAAGTTTAATTTCTACATTTAAATATGTCCGACTGCGATCGCTGCGTTCGTTTTTTATAGCATTTGACGAACATAGTACGAACAATAGCTATAGTTTCTGATTAACATGCGATCAAAGTGTGGATGCACCGAATGTATCGGGAACTGCGTTATCGGTTACTTCAGGGGTGCTCAATGTTGGTATCTTATGGTTTACCACAGAAATAGAAACTTGCTTAGAGAAAGGAGCAAAGAATGTTGTATGTTACTATTTGCAACATGAAAGAAACAAAACCGCCGATACTTCAAGAAACGCAGACATTTAGAAGCCGAATAGAAGCTATCCAAAGGTCGTAAGCGATGCGATGCACTTGGTAAAAAGATTGTTCCCGATTGCGATCCTGTTACGAACACCCGAGCGTTGGGGTTATCTGCATAGCATAAGCACAACTAACTAGACTTGCAACACTCCGAAAGAGAGTGTGGCCAGCTATTCGTAGTGGGAGACAAACCGGGAGCTTAGTCACGTGCAAGGCACATTATAGCCAGTGAACCCTAAGCTGAGTTCGTTTTCAACCAGACTTTTGGCGTTGAACAATGATAATGCGTGCGCATTAATGATAACAGTGCATCTTTACTGTAGTATTTTTTTTCAGTTTCGTTGATCTCTATGAAGCTATGAATTCCGCATTTTCCACATTTTTAACAAATTCCATTACGTTGTTAAGTTTTGCATTTTCATCATCGTAAGGTCTAGAGGATTCAAATCCACTGAATTTAGCGCTCTGACTGTAAAAAAATAACGATTTTAGGGTGCTGAATTTTATATACCAGAACGCAAAAAGTGCGATAGTTGCATGTTTTGCGTTCTGGTACTCGAAATTCAGCTCAAGTATTTTGGTGAAACGCGGTTTATTACCCCCAAATACTCGGTTTTTGTTACCTTTTGCATCTGGCACGATACATGCAGTTGCTTGAGATTTTGATTTTGTTAGAATCGGCATGATGAGTGTGAAATTCCGCTCAGAATTAGCAAAATTCAACCAAAAAATTACAAAATTTAGAATTGCTCAACAAAATTGTACTGTTAAGTGAAGTTTGGCACTTGGCAAACTGTCAATAGATTATAAAAGCCCCAAGTACATTTAAAGTAGTGTTTCAAAAGCAAAAATTTGCTAAATTTAACCAAACTCCGTCAAAATTCCACTTTTTCAATGACATTCGAATGTGTTGTAAAGTTTACTTTTGCATCATCTTAAGTGACGTCTAGAAGCTTCAATTCTGTTAAATTCGGCGCTCTGACTGTTAATTTGGCAATTTCAGAGTGCTGAATTCCATGTACCAGAATGCAAAAAGTGCGACAGTTGCATGTTTTGCGTTTTGGTACTCGAAATTCAGCTCACGCAGAGCTTGCAAAACTTTTTAGTTTTTATCACATACTCTAACTTTTTGCCAAATTTTACATAAAATTAGCATTGCATAAGAAGAAAAAAGTTTATCCGTTACTTACCATTTTGCATGCCGGCTGCCAGTACTGATTGTAAAGCTGCACACTCAAGAGTCACGCTTGATTTGCTTGACTACAGGACCAAAGCGTTTACCTTTACTGTTACAATCGGTGTTTTACCAGCCATGGCCGACACTCTACCATCCACAAATTCGGCTCCTTCTACACCAAAAAAGGTAGGACGGCCTCCCAAAGTAAAAGGAGCTCGCAAGATCTCACAAGCTACGGCCGTGAGACTGAAGCGCGCCCAGAATCAGGTTAGTTATTATATACTCGAAATTAATGGTTGATTATTTGATAACGAAGACATTTCATTATAGAGCCGTTACGCCACTGCTATGGAGGCAAAAATTTTACGAGAATCAAAGGGGCCTCCGTCGGTAGCTTCGACGTCGGAAACCAATCAAGTCCAAAATATGGATGGGGGTTCAGTTGACAACGACCCTACGTTATCCGTTCAAAATGAATGCGAGATGTCCGGTAGTGTCGACCGCGAAACTCATGACGACGATGCCCAAGAACAAAACCGAATCAACGTCCAGGGTCCAAATGTATGTCATTAAAATATGGCAACAAATCACGAAAACGTCTAATTGCCATATTTACAGACGTCTGAACAGTTAGCTGACGCTCGACCAAACGGTGACACTGTAGACAACGAGCCATTTGAATCCAACCCTGAAGCAAAATTGTAACCCAAATCCTCCAATCCGAAGTCAGTTTAGTTGATTCTGTAGAATTTTTTATGTTTTCTGCGTTGATTACACCATGTTTCACACAAGTATTTTACGATTTTTGTTTTTTATTTACTGTCCTCTTTGCACCGATACAAGTCGACTGTACACCTGCCCTAATTCCACCAACTCGCTGTGAGTACCACTTTCAACACATTTTCCATCATCAATGACGTAGATCCGATCCGCATTTTGGATGGTCGACAGTCGATGCGCGACTGTGATGCATGTTCGGCCGTGGCGTGCACGATCCAATGCCTCCTGCACGCTTTTTTCGGATTTACTGTCCAATGCCGCCGTGGCTTCATCGAGGAGCAGAATCCGAGGTTCGCGGAACATGGCACGGGCGATCGCGATGCGTTGACGCTGCCCTCCAGACAGCTGGGATCCGCGGCCGCCGACTTTAGTGTCGTAGCCGTCGGGCAGGTGCTCCACAAAGTCGCTGATGTTGGCCATTTTGGCCGCTTCTCTGATTTTGGCATCAATAGAATCGTCTGACTCGGCGCCATAGGCAATGTTTTCTTTGATGGAAAGGTTGAACAGGGTTGGCTCCTGGCTGACAAGCGCGATCGACTGTCGCAAATGTTTGACGTTAATCTGTTGCAAAAGTTGGCCATCAACGAGCACCTTTCCGGCAGTGTTGTCGTAAAAGCGTTCCAGCAGTTGGATGACGGTGCTTTTTCCGCTTCCAGATGGCCCAACGAGCGCGATGGTCTCACCGGAGTCGGCTTTGAAGTTGATTTTGTCCAATGTCAGGGAACTCTTGCTGTTTGGATACGCAAATTGCACGTTTTGGAGCTCTATTTTTCCTTCGATGGGCTAAAATACCAATATATTAGCATTTACAAAACGTCAGCTTAACATACCGAAAGGCTGCCTTTATTTGAAGCGCTGTCAATTGTCGGTTCAGTTCGCATCATGTCAAACATAATTCCGGCAGATATTCTGGCCTTGATGTATTCTGGGAAATACGAAACAGTGTTAGTGATTAACACTGTAGACATTATTAATGCTTCGATTGTTTGAAAGACGTCAAATGGAGAAACGGATCCAATTTTGATCAAAAATAGACCAAACAAATAACACGCCCAAATGTTGATCCAGATATTTGCTTGGCCGATTGCAGCAGAAAAGGCATGAAATATACCACGTAAACGCGCTCGTTTATATGGTAGTATTGATGATGATTTGAACTGCGCAATGGTTCTTGATTGGTGGGTCAAAGCTTGGATTGTTTTTACATTTTCGATTGACTCTGCGGTTATCTGAAACGTTCTAGCATATTAACACACAGAAACTTTTCTCAATGACGGTTTTTCAGCTTACCTTGTTGTTCTCTTCAGCTATTTCTGCATCCTTAGCACCTCGACGTTTCAAATAAGCCGCTATTCTTGTTTGTAGAAAGAACGAAACCAATGTTAGGGCAATGCAAAACGGCGCCATTCTCCATGATACGACAAAACCAATAATAATTCCTAACGTCAATGTTGTTATGCCTTCCAAAACTTCTGCCAGCCTTTGATCAACTGCAGCTTGAACGTTGCTGGCATCTTCGGCCAATCGTGCCGTCAAAACGCCGACGCCGTGATTTCGCTGATCAAAGTATTCGCAATCTTGACGAAGGATGTTTTTGTACACGCCTAGTCGCAAACGCATGGCGACGGATTCACCAACTGTTCCGAGTAGAGAACCAGATGTAAATGTGGTGATTCCACCGAGAAAACCGACTACTGCAAGAAGTGTTCCGTAGATCGCGGCGTCGTGGACGGCTTTGGAACGATTACCAGATAAAACCTAAAATCTGAAGCAGTAGAAAATAAAGTGTAGTAGGGTTCTTACAAGAAACAGTCTTCCGTAGAGTAGCGAAAACGCCGGCCACATGGCCCCTTGAAGCATAGCCATGATAAGCCCAATAACTGCAATCGTTAACTCTGGTCTGGCAAATTTTAGAATTGTGCACAATGACGCTGAGTTTGATGTGGTTTTTGAAGCTTTGTCTTTTCCATCTTCATCAAGTTCATTCGGATTGAGCTTATGTAATGACAAGTTAGAAGTGTGAGCATCTTGAACATTGAGGTTGCGAGCAATATCGCGTATATTATTGCCTTCCCGCTCCACATCGTCTTGTACATCCGCTTTCATTTGCTGTGCCTGCACCATTTTGTAGTAAACTCCTTGTGACGCCATCAAATCAGCATGATTCCCAGCTTCAATAATCTTCCCAGCATCAAAGACAAGAATCCTGTCAGCATTCCGAACAGTGGATGATCGATGAGCCACCGTAATTGTGGTTCTTCCACTCGAAGCAGCGTCCAAAGCCGATTGAACAAGCTTTTCCGATTCTGTATCCAACGCTGACGTCGCTTCATCCAGCAGCAGAATCTTTGGCTGCCTCAACAGAATGCGTGCAATTGATAGACGTTGTTTCTGGCCGCCAGATAGCTTGATGCCGCCGTCTCCGATGAAAGTGTCATACTTTTTCGGAAGTTTTTCAATGAACTCGTGTGCATTTGCTGTTCGGCAGGCTGTCACAAGGTCGGCTTCGCTAGCTTCTGGGTTGCCGTAACGCAAATTCTCGGCGATTGTGGCATGGAACACGACAGGATCCTGTGAAACGACGCCGATCACTTTGCGGAGCCATTGGACGTTGAAGTCGCTGAGATTGACGCCATCAATGGAGATGTGCCCGGATACGGGGTCGTAGTATCGAAGCAAAAGGTAGATGATGGTCGATTTGCCACAGCCGGAATGGCCGACAAGGGCGATAGTTTCACCGGGTTTGACGGAAAATGAAATGTCATTGAGTACTGGGACTTCTGGACGGGTCGGATAAGAGAAGCCAACTTTGGAAAACGTAATATCACCTTTGACATCAAATGGTTTTTTTCCATAATCATCAGACAAATCCAACTTCGGTTTCCGATCAATAATCTCGAACAGCTCAGCCGCCGCAACCTTCGCTCCCAGAATCACAGAAATCTGTGGAAGCGCCATACCAATGCGTATTGCTCCCATCACAATAGCCCAAAACGCTGAGAATGCAGTACCTGGTTTTGCATAGCCCCAGACGACCAACTGTGTGCCATACCAGAAACATACACCCATCGAACCAAACAGAATCACGTTATACAAGCCATTGAAAAAGGATGTAATAGCAGCTTTCTGGATTCCAGCAGTTTTTCCCATTTTGAGATGCTTTTCGTATCTTGAAACTTCAAAGGTTTGGGCGTTGAAAGCCATGACAGTCCTAATGCCGTGTAAAACTTCCTCTGCAACGGCGCCAGCGGCACTGTAGGCTGACATTTCTTTGTGAATTGCAGCGGTAACAGCTTTGGCCGCGCAATACAGATTCATGATAACAATTGGAACAATGATCATAACAATGATTGCAAGTCTCCAGGAAAGGTAAAACGCAATACCGATTCCACAAAACAGGGCGCCGGCTGCTTGGAGCAGAATGATCAGTTTGTCGGATGCACCGGATTTGATCTTGTCGACGTTTCTGAAAAACATCAGTTTTGAAGTTATGTAATTGTCGCCGTTTTCAACTCACGATGTCATCTTGTGTGTCAAAGCACCGACTTCATTTTGATCAAACCATTCAACATCTTGGTTTACGATACTTTCCAGGTACCTTTTCCGGATCTGTTGAACTTGTCGTTCACAAAGAATGTAAAGGGCACTCATCTGAAACGGAATCACGTATGTAATCAGCTCAAAGCCCTTCAACCATACCCCAAGAAATGTCAGCACAAAAATAACGCAACCGATGCCGAAATACATCCACGCATATTTCTTGATGCCATAAGTCAGCCTGTCTTTATCGATATCACCGTTGTCGTACTCGTTTTGAGCGTCTGTCAAGTAGTTAATGATGCCTTGGAAGGCGAGTGTGTTAAGCGGATAGGTGACTCCATTCAAAAATGCTGAAGTGACGCCGACAAACAGTAGAAAATAATCAAAAGTCGTCGCATAACGGAGCTGAAATGCTTCAAATGTTTGAAATGTTAATTCAGCACTTAAAAACGGTTACCATAGCCCGATAGCTAGCAGGCTTAACCCGCTTTTCGTCGGATGAGACGACGAACCATCGTTGAAAACAGCCTTCTTTTGTCATGATTTATTTGACAAATGTAATGCTAATGCCATTCAATACAATTGTCGGTTTATTAGTACATAGTAAATAAAGCTTAAGTTAACCCTGAAACACGTTTTGATTTACGCACGTAAACTTTAACTTAAAAAATGTTAACTCAAAAATTATCATAATTTACACTTTTCACGGATTTCACGCCAAATGGGAAGGATCTTATTCGAGACGAATCGATGCGCTGGTTAGGTCTGTTAGCATGGTTTCTTGCTATTTTGCTTGTTTCCAACGCTGATGATTCGAACACATTTGAGAATTATGAAGATGTGACTGATTTTACTGACTTTAAAAGCATTACTGGACTTACAAGTATATCCGTCGACGATGATTTCACGTGAGCAAAACTTGTTATTATTACTCTCTTTTTTTATTGATAAAGCTTTTCAGTATATTCAACCTGACAAACAATGGCAAAACGAATACAATGCTTTTCAAAATGCCGCTTGAAGGAACAAACTTTTTCACTACAACCCCGTACAATGATAAGGTTCAGCATACTCTCGGTAACTTGCGCTTGAACTATTCATGCGAGTCAGAAGCTACTAGTGTTCCTTTGACTTTTTCAAGCATCTTTTGGTTTATAGAAATTAAATCGGGTTGGTTTTGTTTGTTACGGACTCAAAAATGTCGGCTTTTTCAGAACAGAGTCCAGCATCTATGAAATCTGTCGGAACAGTTCCTTATGAACACACTACAGAATTTGCAATCGATAGTAATGGCGCTGTTTCGATGCGTAAAAAAAAGCCGAACGACGAAGCCATTGGGCATCTACCTCTGGCAAATTGCACTCGTTTCGATGATAAGCATGTTCTTGTTAATATGACTATTGAATGGTCGGATTGGAAAACGCATTTTTGCGTTTTAAAATTTGTAAGTTTTGTTTTTACCATTTTTGCTTTTTTAATATAAATTTTAGAAAAAAGACCTTTTCATCAAAGCAATCCCCATAACAACGACAGCACCCCTAACCACCACTGAACCCAAATTTTACTATGAAGCCATGCCAATTTCGACAGTTTTTGGTATTATTTTCGCTTATTCCGCCTTCACTGGGATCGTGCTAGGCGTATTTCTTCACTTTGCGAGAAAAATGATGGGACGCGATGTCCTGCTTCGAAAAATTAAGAAGACTGATAAGACGAGCAGCACGGTTTGGGACCTTATTACTACATACACAAAGTTCAAACTGATCATTTTCAGCCTGTCAAGAAGAACAAATCGAAAAAAGGCTCAAAAAAGGGGAAGAAGGAAGGCAAAAAGGAAGATCCAAAACCAGAAAAGGCAAAAAGCGCGAAGAGTGGTAAAAGTGGAAAAAATAAGAAGGTTCAAAAAGAAAAGAAGTCAAGAAAATCGCCTAAAAAGCCGGATGCGCCGAAAGAGTCTAAGCAGCCTGAGGATACTAAATTAAACAAATCAAAGAAAGTTAAATAGGTGTCTTAGTATTGCCAAATTGATATGCGGAGTGAGTAAACACAAGCCAATAAAAGTGAGTACAATGGACAATAGACAACAGAAGTGATAAAACAAGTAGCTTCATCTGCACCTTTCACTGTTCGACGGCAATCAATGCGTTCGTTTTACACAATAAACCTTGTCGGCAGACAAAACGTAAAGTTGTTATCAGCGGTTGTCTAATATCGGTAGTTATTGACTTCAAGCAGGTTTGGATGTCTACAGAAACTTAAAACTTACAGTTAAAGAGTAAAAAATTCAATTGTATTAATATTTTAAAACTTCCAAAGTAGATTTCTCAGCACGGATAAACCTTTTGATTATACTTTAATTGGGCCCAATGGTTCTTACTTAGCGTCAATAGTTTCTAAATGCCAACTTGGCTACATGAAACACTCTTTCATCAACAGACGAACTTTAACTTTAATGATTAAACCCAATCATAATGCTATCACTTTGCACACAAACTCCAATGGACACAAAAGTTTTGCTTGTACAAACCCTGTGTGCACTTGTGTGCTCAGCTAATATAAGGGTATAAATATAACACCGGGTGGCTAACGTGAATACAATTGAGTTTTCTTCGATAACCATGACCTCAAGGCTGTCATTGATTCTACTATGTTTGCTGGTACCAGTATTTGTAAGCGCTTATAAGATATTGGTTTTCAATCCGAAATTTGGACAAAGTCATACAAACTTTATGGGAAGATTGGCCGACAGTTTGGCGGATGCAGGCCATGATGTCGTAAGTTTCCGTCTTTAACCAGTTTAGTTTTTTAAAGAATATGTTCATTTCAGGCAGTGTATCAGCCCATCCTGAACGAAAACATAACCAGCACGGGCTCAAAATCGCCAAAAGTCCGATTCTTTGTGCTTCCGAAAAACGAATCACTCTATGAAGGCTTTTCGATGGAGGGATATCAGGAAGTTCTTTGGTCCAACGAAATAGGCAGCGTAAGCTCGTTTTTTTCTCATATTGTTTTTAATGTAGGCATTTTTAGCTGATGAAAAGTACTCAAAGACATCGTATAAGACTGTGTCAAGAAATCCTCGCCGATGAAAAGAACATCGCCGTTTTGAAGGCTGAAAAGTTTGACCTTTTCATCGTTGAACATTTCGAAGTCTGTGGCTACGCTTTTCTGAGACGTCTGGGCATAACCAAATACGTATCATCAACGAGCGCCAGTCTATATGGAGCATTTACTGCTGAACTCGGAGTCAAACAACATTTATCCTACAACGTTGGCTTTTTGTCGAGCAATTCTGATAAGATGAACTTCATTGAACGCGTGCAACGATTTATTGGCCACTTTGTGGAAACTTTTATGATCAGGCAAATGTTTACGTCGCACAACGAGGTTATTCACAAGTACTTCCCCGACTTTGATAGTGGCACTGCTTTGGCGAGATCGGCCTTTTTCTTTGTTAATGCTGATGAGCATTTGGATTACGTTCAGCCCATCACACCGAAAATTGTGTACATTGCCAATTTGGGCAATGGTGAACCGAAGCCGCTGCCGGAAAAGTATGAGAAAATTGTTGAATCCGCCAAAAGAGGCGTTGTACTGTTTTCCTTTGGATCCGTTGTCTTGGCGAAAAGCATGCCGAAACATCTCAAAAAAGCATTCCTTGAAGCTTTTGCCGAGTTTCCGGATGTGACTTTCTTGTGGAAGTACGAATCGCCGGAAGATGAAACAGCTAAAAGTGTGCCAAGTAATGTGATTATAAGCAAATGGCTCCCTCAACGCGACCTTCTCCACAACCCGAAATTGCTGGCTTTCATCAGCCACGCAGGTCAAAACAGCTTCAACGAAGCCATCGGCGCCGGCGTGCCGATGTTGTGTCTTCCTGTCTTTGCTGATCAGCCGAGAAACGCCCACCACATCGCTTCAAAAGGCCTCGGGCTTCAGCTTAACCACAAAGGGCTTACTAAGGCCAAAGTCGTCAAAGCACTAAAAGAAATCCTCGATAATGATTCTTACCGTAAGAAGGCGAAGCTTCAATCGAACATTATGAAAAAGAAAGGCAGCTGGCAGACGCCTGAAACCCGATTCATCAAAAACATTGAATTCGCTGCTGAATTCGGCGACACTGGCACGCTATCGGCAGCCGGTGCTGAACAAAACGCCTTTGTATTTTACTCCCTGGATGTTATTGGGTTCCTGTCGCTGGTGCTGATCGTTGTCCTGCTTTTGGTCAAAGCTTTGGTGAAAACTTTTGTGAGAGGCGTTCGGAAGTTGTTAGAGAAACAGAAATCTGAATAAATTATTTTGTAACAAACTTAGAATCGTAAAAAAATAAATCAATTTATTGATTTCATTTTGTTTTTTATTAAATTTATAACAACATTCCGCTAATCAATGCAAAAGTCTTAAATTGCGGCGCAACGGTAACGATGACACCTTTGACAGCTGAGACGTCATGAACTTTCAAAAGTTGTTCCATGTTTGACTTAAACGGCTGAAGCTCGACGAGTGTAGTGGTATCCGGAAGGGCCATGAGGACGTTTCTCGATTCCGTTGAGTAAATGACATTTGCAAACGTTGAATTTGGGGTAATTCAGTATTTTTTTGGGAGTGGTTTCAGTTTTAACTTTAACTTTAACTTTAATCCTATTCTCAATCCTCTTGGACGATAAGGTCCTTATATACAAACAGTCAACAATCATACACTACTTATACAACATGAGTTAAACAGAGTGTTTCGTAGACGGCTTCATTCTGATTGTGGAGGAAATTTGGGCCAGGTGTGACGACGTTCCTTCGTAGTCGCCGACACACGGCGAGACCACAAGCCCGTATTCTGTGAGTAGCGCATAGCTCCTTTTTGTATTGATAAATCAAAATTCCACTTTAGTAGTTGGATGCAGCAGGATTTGTTGCATCTGTACGCCAAGTTTCATTACGTTTGCTTTAACCATTAAAAAATGCTCCAATAGAAAGTAAAAATCATCATTTTTTGGGGCGGAGCGCACTGTGTCGGGGCTCGTCCGAGTGCGCGCGCTGTGAGGCCGTGTTGGCGTTCTAGTTAGACCTTGGTCTCGCCGTGGACAGTTTCCAGGCTGCTCTTCCGGAAGCATCCCGTCGGTATGGGTTATGCTGATTTCTTCCTCGTCGATCGGAAAATCATGGTTGCGGCTGGAGTCGAACCCACGTCTCTAACCTGCCAGATCGGACGGATTCTGTTTTTGCCACTTCGCCACGGTTTCAGTTTTACCCTTTGTATTTTGTTATTATGTGTGCCACACCCCTTTGTTTTGTAACCATGCGTTCGAACTTTCGCAAACTTCACGAGCACCCCCATATAAGCTCATCAGTTCGCCTGGTCTTTATTTTGTGCCCCCATTCCCCCCCGAATACGGCCTTGCTACATACACTTCGTTCCACATAAACCTTCTCTTCAACTACTCGGCTACTCACGTAAATGCAAGATGTTGAAAAATGTTTACTCCCTAATCAAAAAAATATCTGTTTTAAAGGTTATGATTTCCGATATTAAGCAACATTAGTTTCAGACATAAAACTACTTTGTTTGTTGTTTCAAGATGCATGTCAACAACTTTGATGCTATCAAAACCTCAAACGACGTTGTTCCTCCAAAGCAACGCCGTTTCTTAGTTGCTAACTCAACCAGGGAGCCATCTCGCTGCGTTATCTGCGGTGCAATATCAAAATGCCGGCATTTTGGGGCTGTCTGTTGTAATGCGTGTGCCGCTTTCTTCCGAAGAACTTTCTCGCGCAAGAAAAAGAAGAACTATACTTGCGCACTCAACAACAACTGTATCATCGACTTCAGTAAGTGTCTTTACATAAATTTAAAAACTAGGACTCTTGAATTCACCCCTTTTATAATTTAAAAATGGTTAAACGAATTCAGAATTGAGCCGACACATTTGCTCAGCTTGTCGTTTAAGAAAATGCATTTCCGCTGGAATGAATAAGTTTCAACCAATCGCACCTTACTTTGAAATACAAAACAAACTACAGACGCCGCAATTATGCAACTTATTATGTCCGACAACTTTCAACGCCTCGCTACTGCTACCAAGAATACAAAAGTTTGATCATAGCTCGCAGTTTTCGATTTATGAAAACAATAAATGGCTTCAAACCTTACTAATTTCGACCAAAGCCATCGAACATCAGCGATTAACACATTTGCCACCATCGCCGTATCCTCTTCGTGAAGTTGGTTATATGCCCAATATATCTGCACAATTTGTAAATGAAATAATTTTTTGTCAAATGTTTCTCAACAGTACAAACATTATGAGTGTCGTTGGTGATATTGCGGTAATAGCTTCCCTTTTTAATTTTTTTTGCAAAAAGATATGATTCAGAACGAACAGTTTATCGTCATCGTATCTAATTGGTCCTTCTTAAACTGTGTGTTGAACACGCTCAAGTATGACAGCCTTAAAAATCGAAAGGTAACAGCGATTGATCATTCAATGATCGAAGTGTCGGAAAGTTCGTTAAAGGCATGGTACGCGACTCTGCCAACGAACCACAAGCATTTGGATTCCATTGTAAGGTATGTTTTAGACTAAAAGAAGTTTTTTTGCAATATTAACAAACTTACAGAGTTTCTTTACCAGTTTGGTTCAAAGTAGCAGATCTGATAAATAAATTAAACAACTTCCACTTGACAACTGAAGAACAAGCTTTTTCCATGTTTCTGGCACTGGTTCAAGGCATTACGCGACTAACATTGGAGCCGAAAGTAACACGTTTACGCTTCCAACCATTGCTGGATACTGTTTTTCGATCGATGCACACTTATTATCAGGAGAATTTTTCAAGCGATTCCACGGCGACGCGTATGGGCAATTTAATCATGTCCATATCAATTATGGATGCAAGTTTAAATCTTTAAACAAATTTTTACAATTATAATTTGCAGGAAGTAACCCAGGTATTCAGCGAAATGGGGGCGTTATTGTCATTATGTCAGTTTTAATTTTAACGTATTGAACTTTTTCGAAATAAAAACTTATCTGCATGGTAGTTGACTTTTAAGTTATTAAGACGGAGTCCAGGAGAGGTTTTGAAGTCGTATGACACTCATTTTTCTTTTATTTCAAAAATCGATAGGACTATGTGAGCAACTGCTAAAACCAGAATATCGCGGTCTGAAACCGCTTCTGGGCGGAGCTACGATTTTTTGAAAATTTGGCCCCAAATTCGATAAAATTAACATAACTCGGTCCGTTCTTCCTATAAAAGGCTGAAACTGCGGTTCCAGCGTCAACTTTTGATGCTGAATCCAATGGTAATATCGAAATTTTGTTATCAGTAACTCTTATCACTGATAAGAATTTTTTGAAAAATGAACTTTTTCAGTTTGGCCGCGGGGCGCTGTTTTATTGTAAAAAATCTATCTCCTATCAATGCCAAATAATAAAAAATTTTTGTATTGCAAGATATCGTAGCCGTTTGTGCGGATTCTGGCCTCAAACATAGTCATCAAAAACTTTTTTGCTCAAATCATCACGAGCATTACATATTTGGAATCAGCATAAAAAATGGAGTCGATTCATGTATAAAAAGTGGTACTTTTGATAAGTTTCGAAAAAAACGTATTTATTGGTAAAAAGAAAAAAATGAACACAGGAGTCGAACCTGCCCCGTTTTCTTTCCTAGTGTGGTGGTGTACGACGCTCGGTTTGCGCGCGCGGGCAGGTTCGACCTCGGCGCGTACTTTTTCATTTTTACCAATAAATACGTTTTTTTCGAAACTTATTAAAAGTACTACTTTTTATATATGAATCGACTCCATTTTTTATGCTGATTCCAAATATGTAACTTTCATAAAGGTTTGGGCAAAAAAGTTTTTGATGACTATGTTTGGGGCCAGAATCCGCACAAACGGCTACGATATCTTGCAATACAAAAATTTTTTATTATTTGGCATTGATAGGAGATAGATTTTTTACAATAAAACAGCGCCCCGCGGCCAAACTGAAAAAGTTCATTTTTCAAAAAATTCTTATCAGTGATAAGAGTTACTGATAACAAAATTTCGATATTACCATTGGATTCAGCATCAAAAGTTGACGCTGAAACCGCAGTTTCAGCCTTCTATAGAAAGAACGAATCGAGTTATGTTAATTTTATCGATTTTGGAGCCAAATTTTCAAAAAATCGTAGCTCCGCCCAGAAGCGGTTTCAAACCGCGATATTCTGGTTTTAGCAGTTGCTCACATAGCCCTATCGATTTTTGAAATAAATGAAAAATGAGTGTCATACGACTAGGTGAGGGTCAAAATTCTCTCCTGGACTCCGTCTTAAAATACCGGGAATGATCCCTCAAAAATTCCGCTAGTTACCGTTTGGTGGTTATTTTTTATCTCCATATTTATTACCATTGCGTTTTTTTCCGTTTGTGCCTTCACGTTAACCAAAAAAGAGCCCGCTGTTTTCTGGTTAACTAAAAGAGCCCGCTCTTTGATGGTTGGCAGCATCGTTGATCTGCACGAGGAAGCCAAGGCCGGTCTCGGGCTGGGTCCACGTGGTTCCGTTTGCCACCAGAAACTTTGGTTGTACAGATAGCTTGACTTCGTGACGGTAAGCGTGGAGCACGAAAGATCGTCGATAGCCACAAAAAACTGCTTCTGGATGACAATGACGGGACGCCGTTGCTTATTGCCGCGCAATTGACCGCATGGTTCCATTGCGAAAACAAGCAGGTGATTGCGCACAACACCAAGGACGTCCGGTTTTGTTTACGCTTCTTATCCCGGTTTCTGAATCCTTAATCCGCTACGTTTCGCTGTCTTTAGCGACACGAAGTCAAGCTATCAATTCGACCAAATTTTTGGGATTGTTTGTGCGGAAGACGGGGAATCGGATTTTCGTTTCGAGAGTGTGTTCTTTTTTGAGTTAATTAAAGTTCAAAATAAAGTTTAGGTAGCAAAACACAGGTCTAGCCAGATTAAGTGTTTTGTTTCTGTCATCTGAAATTGTTGTTTGCAATGGAATTAGAAAAAAAAGAACGGATTTAAACTGATCAGAATGTTAAAAAAACACAAAGTTGGTATGTCTGCTATGTGTTTGAAGCGCTACCTGACAAAGACTACCGGTTTTGCTACGTAAGAAACGTCGAGCTCGCTTCACCGAACCGTTTCCGGTAGGTAAACATGCTATAGTGACTCACTGTCCCAAAGTAGATCAAATGGTAGGTCTTTGTTGTGCTTGTAGATTTTTTAACGGTTTTCATGGATCAGCCTTACGAGCTTGATCTATACAAATTTTTAGCAATTTAAAAAATGATTAATTTTTGGAAATGTCAGTGTGGTGTTAGGTTTTCCCTGAATATGCGTTATAAATCGATCGATAAATGGTGTGCAAAAGTAGAATCCACAACCAAACTAAAAGGTAAATGCAATAAACCCAAGACGTCACCGACGCTAAAAACGGTCTCGTCGTCAAAAGGCGCCAACTCCTTGTTATCAGTCAGCCTGAAAGGTCGTCAACACGTTGGATCAATCCATAACAGTTCTTAAACCGTAAATCACATTAAGCAAGCGAAAACATAGCCGAGTAAGGTGTTCTTTTGCGGCCATGAACGCACTGTTGCTAACATGTCTACTGATTCCTGTTGTTGTTGACTGCTACAAGATTCTGGTATTCAACCCGAAGGTGGGCCAAAGCCATACTAATTTTGTTGGGAAATTTGCTGATATTTTGGTCGATGCCGGTCATGATGTCGTACGTTTTTAAGTAAAATTAGTTTTCATTGGTTACGTTTTGTATTTAGGCCGTCTATCAACCGGTGTTGAACGAAAATATAACCTTCTCCGGGTCAAAGTCACCAAAAATCCGCTACTATGTGCTTCCTAAGAACAAATCGTTGTATGAAGGGTTCTCGATGGATGGATATCAAGAGGCTCTCTGGTCAAACAAACTCTATAAGGTGAGTTTTTCTCGACTAACTGAAACAATGCAATATTTTATTTACAGATGATGAAGAAAACCGAAAAGCACCTTGTTCGTCAATGTGAAGGTAACTTTTAAATACAATAAACACACAAAACGTATAGTTTGATTTCAGAAATCCTCACCGACGAAGCCAACATCGCCGCCATGAAGGCCGAAAAGTTCGACCTTTTCATCCTTGAACACTCAGATGTCTGCGGATATGCCCTTCTTCGTCATCTCAACATTACGAAATACGTTTCATCGACGATCGGCAGTCTTTATTCGTCCTTTGCAACTGATCTTGGCGTCCTCCCGCACTATTCGTACAGTGTCGGCTTCATGACAAACTATTCCGATAAGATGAGTTTCGTTCAACGGGTCAAGCGGTTCATCTTCCACTTTGTCGAGACAAACATGATCAAAAAACTGTATTCTACCCATGATGAAGTGATTCAGAAGTACTACCCAGACTACAGCAGCGGCAGCGCTCTGGCAAAGGCTGCCTTCTATTTTGTCAATGCGGATGAGCATTTGGATTATACACACCCCATCACGCCGAAAATTGTGTACATTGCCAATTTGGGCAATGGTGAACCGAAGCCGCTTCCGGAAAAATATGAAAAGATTGTTGAATCTGCCAAAAGGGGCGTTGTACTGTTTTCATTCGGTTCAGTTGTCCTGGCGAAAAGCATGCCGAAACATGTCAAAAAAGCGTTTTTGGAAGCGTTTGCCGAGTTTCCGGATGTGACTTTCTTGTGGAAGTACGAATCACCGGAAGATGAAACAGCTAAAAGTGTGCCAAGTAATGTGATTATAAGCAAATGGCTTCCGCAACGCGACCTTCTCCACAACCCGAAATTGCTTGCTTTCATCAGCCACGCAGGTCAAAACAGCTTCAACGAAGCCATCGGCGCTGGAGTTCCCATGCTGTGTCTGCCTGTTTTTGGAGATCAACCGAGAAACGCACACCACATCGCTTCAAAAGGTCTCGGACTTCAACTTAACCACAAAGGGCTTACAAAGGCCAAGGTTGTCAAAGCGTTGAAGGAAATCCTGGACAACGATGTTTACCGCAAAAAGGCTCAACTCATCTCGAAAATTATGAAAACAAAGAGCAGTATCCAATCACCTGAAACCCGATTCATCAAAAATGTCGAATTCGCTGCCGAATTTGGCGATACCGGCACACTATCTGCCGCTGGTGCCGAGCAGAACGCTATCGTTTTCTATTCTTTGGATGTCATCGGCTTCCTTTTGGTTGTGGTAACCATCGTTTTGCTATTGATCAAAGCAGTGGTGACCACTGTCTTGAAAGTTGCCCGAAAGTTGTCAGGAAAACAGAAATCTGAATAATTTCATTCAAAAATCATTGTAAATTAGGAAAAACTGTTGAATAAAAGCGTCTTTTAACACATCATAACTAAAGATAAGCAACAGTTAAGCCACACAGTTCATAGATTAAGCATATCAGTACCCCAAACCACCGCGCGCAATGGCGCCAAACAACAACATCAACCCCATTTAGTGTTCCGAAAAAGGAAGCAACCCTTATCAGCCCTCTTTCGGCCAGGTCGTCGACACCTTCGATCGATTTGTCCAAAAAAGCAAAACCATCCGTCATCGTTGTAATATCAGTCAGTTCAGATTTGTTTTTGGCGCTGTTATTAGTCCATTTTTGTTATTACAACCATGCTTGAGGATTTGATTTGCTTCCGATATCCGCATACCTTCAAAATCTTGCAAACTGTAAGCTATTTTCGACTTTTGCCAAATTTTAAGGGTCGCTTTTTAGGCCACAGCCTTCCTCGTGATAGCCTGTCTCGGCACAACGCCCACAGTCGACGGCGGCGGCGTCCTCTGGATGATCGTCCTCGGCAGTCTGATTGTATCCGTCATGTCGACCGTGCTCTTCATCATGGACAAATCCGACGTGATCCTCACCATCTCAAACGGCGCCATCTCTTGGAACATGTTTGAATTCGCTTACTCATCCATCCTCGCCCTTCTGAATCTCCTTGCAGCATGGCTCAGCTTCGCGTATGCCGGAAACGTGCCCCCAGGCTACAGTGGCACCGGATACGTCCTCGCCGGGCTGTTTCTCATCGCTAATATGACGTTCTACACGGCCCCATCGCTCATGTTGTACCAAAAAGTGCGTGAAACCGAACTCGGCAACCAATGCATCAACACACATTACACCAATGATCAGAATTTGCCCTATCAAACACCGCCCAGGGTCGTCTAAAATCAATCCAACTTCCAAAAACACATTTAATCCAATTCCCATTTCATTTCTATGTCATTTTGAAAAACAAGTATTCAGACGAAGGCGACAAACATAAAAATGACAAAACCTTTGAATCACAAATTCAGTGAAGCCGAAGGCAACTAAAATATCAATGTGAAAGTAACAAAAAGAAGGGTTAACCCAATACTCGTATGATACAACAGGCAAAATGTGCGGACGGAGAAGGAGAGGGGGTAATGTTAAAACAAACAAGGTTAGTCTTCTTCAGGCGGTGCTGAGGCATTTTCGTCATTGGCATCACCATCGGGCCCCATGGTGCCTTCATAGACTTGAGGAAGGGCATTGAACAGGGCCCGGGCTTTCTTCGCTTTTTTGAGCTTTTTGGCAGCATTCGCCGATTGAGGCCCTCGGGGCGTGATGTTATGGACAGGGGGAGTCGACTGAGCAAGCGCAGATGGACCCGGCGATGGCGAATTGTCTCTCCAGTTATTGACAGCTTCAGCGGGTGATCGTCGCGGCTTTTGGGGGCTTCCTTGCAGGGCGGGGGTCGATGTCGTGTGCCGAAGTTGAGAACCAGTGCCTGCTTCGACGAAATCCTTGTCAAGCTCTGATTCGAGGCGGCGATTGCAGAAGGAGTGGGCTTCGGTGGGGTAGTAGGTCGCAAAGGCAGGCTCCTCTGCGCAGACGATCATGGCATTGTAGCTGTGCATGAGCAACTAAAAATGACAAAATTAACAAAAAATCAAAACCAGCAGAAAACCCACCCTCGGAAACCGCGAATTCCAATAATGTACATAACCATTCGGAATGTCTCCAAGAGACTCCTTGACATCAGGCGGAAGCTCCCGATAGTGATGCTTCTTGTTGCGCAGAGCACGAAGGAGATCCCGTATCGAGTGTCCCTTGTAAGTTCGGAACTTGTTCAAATCGGCTTCAAGATACGAACAAATGACGTGATGCCAGTTGCGCGAAACTCGGCTAGCCCAATGCTCCAATCGGACCAACACGTCACTGGCCTCGTCTTCCTTCTCGATGCGATCACTGACATCCTGAAATCACAATATTACTTGTTATAAATTTTGTCAATTTTTGGTAGAGTTTTGCTAATCCTGAGAGAAATTTCATACTTATCATGCTAACTTTTACAAAATCAACGTTTCTAGCAACTACTTGTATTGTGTCAGGTGCGAAACGCAACAAAATTTGCAAACTTCAAGCAAAAACAAGCAAATGCTGAGCTGAATTTCGAGTACCAGAACCCAAAACGTGCAACAGTTGCACTTTTTTAGTTCTGGTATCTGAAATTCAGCACCCTAAAATCGCCAATTTTGCATTTAGAGAGTCAAATTTAACTGAATCGTCGTCTCTGGACTACTAATAACAAAATGATCAAAAAAAGCCAAACCAACCATGTAAAACTGCAATTGCCGTTCCTTGTTCCAAAACATCGGATGCGCCAAGACAGCCGACAACCGCGGACGCTGGATCGGCTTCAATTGGATCATGGATTCGATCAGATTCATCGCAGCGATATCAAATGTCGTTTCCCGACCTGCCAGTGCCACCAGGCTGTATTCGCCCTTCAGGATGTTCGACTGCCGTTGAATGCTGTCCCCAAATGGATGTTTACCGTTGGTCAGGACAAAGTAGTACACGCATCCGAGAGAAAAGACATCGACCAAATGCGTTACCCGAGTGCCATCAGTATCGTACATCTCCGGCGCAATGTAGCCTTCAGTGCCGACAAAGCCCGACATTCGCGACAGCGAAGCATGACCGTGTTGAATCTTCTTACAGAGGCCAAAATCGCTGATGAGGACCCGGGCTTGGCCGCGATGATTCCGAGTGAGCAGGATGTTTTGGGGCTTGACGTCGCGATGGACAATGTTCATCTGATGGAGGTGCGCCAAACCATCAGTAGCTTGCTTTATGATGTCAAGCGAATCGACATCCTTGAAAGACGCGCGACGGTTGTCATCGACAACGTAGTCCCTCAGGGAGCATTCACAGAGTTCCAGAGCAATGAAACGGAAGTGGTCATCGGCTTCGGAGCAGAAGTAGCGAATGACATTGGGATGGGAGTCGGATTCACGCAGCAGCGTGATCTCCCGATCAACATAGGTCAAAACGGAAGCGAGGACCCGTTTGACAGCGGCATCACGACCGTCGAAGCGACCTCTGAAGACACAAACTTTGAAAACAGGTTACAAAAATGGTCTCAAAACTCACTTATAGACGACAGTGCCCTGACCACCACTTCCAAGCTCACAATTCCTATCGTACTGAATCTTGCCAATAGAAAACCATCCAGGTGGCAGGTTCGGATCTTCGACCGCTTCAGGTTCAGCCGGTGCGGCTTGATTACTCCTCGAATTCCGACCAAACAACGACCAACCATTTCTTCGGCTAGCATCATTGGCAGATCCGGTATTAGCTCGACTGCGGCTTTGCGAATTCCGGGAAACCTCATTGAGGAGACGATCGTTCTTGCCGGATTCTCGACCGAAGAGATACACCGTCGCGACAACCAAAGACACGATGAGAGCCGCAGCACCCATGGAAGACAACGGATAGGTGTTCCACATTTCGAGCAGCAATTCGGCCCGCGTCATGTATTCCTCGTCCTGATCATAGCCAATGCCCAGAGGGTTGCCTTTCGAGATTTCCGGCGAAACTCGCCTCGACCTGCGACTCGCGGCCGTCGGACAATTCCGGCCATAACAACGGGGTTGGGACGGCATCGAATTCTGGTTGTAGTCGGTAATGTAGCGATAGTTAATGGAAAACGGCGACGGATCCGTGAACTGCATCTGATCAGAGCTGGTGAGTTGCGGGGCGCGATGATATCCCAGAAGCAGGTATTCGCCTTGCTCCGTGCGATAGGTCACCATGTTGGGATGGACTTTCGCCGAAAACTGTGGCCGAACCACAATCGGTCGATTGCCCTCAACATCGAGAGCGACCTGTTTGACGGGGCCAGTCGTCAGCAGAGGGCCAAGTGACTTTGGCGGCACGGCTTCACGATCCACGACGGCAGGAATGGCGTAGAGGCCGTGTTGCGTCTCGCCAACGTAGAGCATGTTTTCAAGGCGGGAATTGGGGTTGGGAACATATTCGGCGGAATCGACAGTCGAACTGGGGCCGCGATGGGTGGCTACGAACAATTGCAAGTCAGATATAAGGTCAGGTTCCTGAAACTGGCAAGTGTAAAATATTTTTGATCGATGCAAGATGTTTTGAAGGGAAAATGAGGCCATGAGAACATGAGCACTATTATTAATCTTGATGGCTTCCAACCCGTCAAAGTTATGAGTGACAGATGATCCGATTGATCATAACAAGCGACTACTTTACTACCTGGGGCATATTATGCGACTTGAAAGCTAATGCCGATCAACGAAGGCCATAAAAACTCAGCAAAACGTTGAAAAGACATAACTATGTGACGCAAACCTGCGAAATAGTAAAAAAAGTTCATAGTTTTCGGCCAAGAATCACGCAAACCAATGCTTGACAGCCCAAAAGTACGTTGGCCCGAGTTTTGACGGATGCCGTACTTATTACACGCACGTCACCTGCGGAGCTCCGTACAAAGGCCCGGCTGGACTATTGGACGCACTCCACATAAGCCTGCTGATTATGTACCTCTGCCCATCCATCCCCATCACCAGGGCAATAACACCTAAGGGCTTGCTGGCCACTTAACTTCCTAATGACATCCTCCCTCTCGTTACCGCCCGCCATCGATGCATGTCACTTACATAGTTGCGTTTGCCGCTTTTGAGGAGAGCCAACGAACGACTGCTCGATCCAGCCAAAGCTTCTCGATCTCAAGGCTTACTGACAATCATCGTCTTCACAACCTTTTTTCTCCTGCTTCCTCTCATACCTCATATCGGACGAGGGAGGCATGTTGAGGGAGTAGTCGCCTCTCTCACACATAGATCATAAGCAGTGCCGCTAGCGGGCACCACTATGCCTTTACTCACAGTTGCTTTTTAAGATTTATATCCATTGTTTTTGTTTCTTTGCTAATGTGAACGAACGGAACCCCAGGTATAGGATCGTATTTCGAGACGGGCCATCGGAATGCAATGACCACTGCACTCCATCACGCCCCTCCAAGAGGCAATGCCACACGGGATTGTTGTTTTTTAAGCGGGAGTTGCTTGTTGATGACATTGCTTTGCCGTCAAAACCCATTTATCATCGGAAATTAATTGACTGTGTCCCTAACTATTGCTTTAACTGCCGTCTTTCAGGTTTAAGGCATCATGGCGAGTAATGAAACCGAGGAAATTATCCCCAATGGAAGCGGTTTATCACCAGCTATGCCAAAACCACTAAAACCGACGCTCAGTTTCGAGGATCAGCCAACGATTCCGAAACCATATCTAAAACCGACTCGCAGTTTTGACAATCAGTCAAACCACAGTGGACATGCTAATGACAGACGACGACTAAAACTACCCGATGAGGCCTATCAAAAACGAGATCGTTCAAACAGTGCACGGCATTTTGATAAACTGAGGAGGTTTTCTCGAGCTTATGATCTACCAAGTAAGTTCATAGACACTAATAACAACTACGTTCGATCTTTGAAGATTCAAAGTTTTAAAATCGCCGAAATTTTAAATCTTCAAAGATCTAACTAATACCGACAAAGCTACCAACCGAAACACCTCTAATCAAAGCTTTGAAACACTTTTGACACTAACAAAAGCCGCATCAAAGTCGAAACGAAAGCGCATCACTCATTTGCCAACATTTCCCCCAAAACTGCCATCAGTCCGAACACACAGGACGTTCCCAAGCCAATCTAGAGATAGCCAGCAAAAAAAGCTTGTCTAGAACACCGAAACAAACAGAACGGACCGAACCAATCAATCTTTCATTCTAAGGAGGGGTACTAGTAGTAGTCGTGGTGGTGATAGCCGTTCACGTCGATTGTGCCAACACGCGAACGCCTTAGCAACCCGTGAAACTCATTGCCCCGCCAATCCCAATCCACTGACGCTTGCATACGCCCTCAATCTCGTCGAGATCGAGAGTTCACGACTCTTCTGAGCCCCATTTTTCTACCACCCCGTCGGCCTCTTTGCTACTGGCTTCTCACCTTGTTGCACATCTTCAATCCCCCGTTTTTCTTGATTGACGAAGAACACGGACCATTAGTTCTCGTACTACGACTAGTAAAGAAGAATTATTGCCACAGGGGGTAACGTGTGCCGAGCGAACGAAGCCCTCCTCTGTTCAGCAGCCCCAGCCGAGAGCCCCCAAAAATCCCATAAAATCCCTCAGAGACGTTGCTTCAACAAGCTGGCCGAAAGGTGTCGCCAACCAATTATCTGGTCCTTAAAATCGACACTGTCTTTTAACAACTGATTCTTAATGTCGAAAAGAATTTTCCGGGAAACTTTTCGAAATAGCAGATATGCGAGTAAGCCATAAATAGACCATTTAGAAGATACTAACACATCAAAAGCAGCTTTTTTAAACCTAACAAACTACTATATCAATTTCAGGACTTCCTCGTATGAAAGGTCGCATCGACTACAAGACCCTATTTAAACGATTTACACATCAATCGACTATCCACGGTGTCAGCCATGCTGGACATGCTACCAAAAGGCGGTGGCTAATATTTTGGTGCACAGCTTTTGCGATATGTGTCTGTTTCCTATCCATACAAGTCATGTTACTGCTTAAAAAGTACTTTGAATATCCAAAAACTGTCGATCTCGATGTAAGTCAACCAATTTAAACTCATCTTTAAAACCGTTTATCTCACTTTAGCTCAAATTTGAAAACGCGCCTTTCCCATCCGTGACTTTGTGCAATTTAAACCCCTACAAAGCGAGTGCAATAAGAAATGATGCAGCCACCAGAGCAACTGTAAGTCCCCAAAAAACCTCTGTCAAGTACATAAATCAGCTGCATGCATTTTGCAGATGGAAGCCTATCAAAACATCATCGGCAGTGCGGAAGGTGTCGCCGGAGCATTACTCGCTCAACAACGTGAGTTATTGTTTTCATGTTTTTGTTTAGTTCCGTGTGAATTCCAATCATAACGCCGTAGCTTTTCAAAGCTTCACTTGTTTAAATCGATCTCCTTTTGACCCTTTTTTAAATACCTGGCTGCCATTGGGCCTCGACAAATTGTTGTGGCGATGAAAGCCTTCAACGAAAACGGCGGCAACAGCCGATCCTTCAAGAGAGCACTGATTGCAACAATCAGCTAGCTCGAAAGTGAGAGGGTGGAGGGGATTGGAATGATCAAATACATTTCACTTTGCGAGGCGAATGGACAGCAATTTAACGACATTAGTCAAAATAAAACAGCAACTAATTGCTTCCGATTGATTTGAATTTTACGAATTTCGTACTTTAGCTAGAGCAAGAAAACTATAAATAAAACATTGAAATGAAACTTTCAAATTACATCAGCGCATTTCAGATGCTGGCAAAAGACCGAAAAGACAATTCGCAACGGCTAATGAAGCAAAGAATCGACGCTATCATCAAGTCTATGCACAATGTTATTGTGAAGTAAACACATTATCTGGCGAAAGAAAACCTGGATCATGCTTTGCTGCGTTTAAAGGCAAAATTTCGCTAAGCTTTACGGATACTCAGTTGAATAAGTTTCATCCGAGCAAGTGTTTATGCCAGTTAGATGCAACTTCGAAGAGTTTATGGCCATGTTTTCCATGTAAGACCTAACTATTTCTAATTTTTTCGAATCAAAGCCTTGCAGATAACACCTGGAAAGAACGTATGTGCGTCGAATGCCGCGCCGAACTCGGCCACTGCCCCATGCGCTTCTACAACGGTTCCCAAGCCAAGCCCCATGTCCACGATGAAATGGACATCTGCCTATGCCACAATGAATACAACCACTGCATCGCAAACAATGCCAACGGTGAAATCCCCGAAATCAACCCCTCCGAAGACCTCGAAAGCATGGATTACGAGCTAAAGTTCGCTGCCCCTCTTGGGGGATCGCCTAAAGATGAGCCCACGACAACGACGACAACACAAGCGCCCGAAGTTCGACAAGCTCTCGGCTTCGATGTTCGTACTTAATTTATGAGCCTTGTTGTTCCGCTCTCACCCTCGCTTCTCTTTCTTACACGTAATTCTCCCGTGGCAAATGACCTTTTGATCAATTTGCAGGAACTCACAGACGAGATCGCCATCACCACACAGGCTAAGACGAACCTGCTGTTTGCCGTTGGGGAGAAGCCAATGAATGAACGCATCAGTCTGTCCCAAAACTTGAGCGAATTCATTCTAAAGTGTTCCTTCAACCAAAAAGATTGCGATTTTACAAGAGATTTCGCTTTGCATTACGATAACACTTATGGTAACTGCTTCACGTTCAATCATAATCGAGAAAATGCAGTAACGGCACATCGAGCTGGTGCGAATTATGGTCTTCGAGTGCTACTTTACGCTAATCTTCCTGAATACTTGCCAACATCAGAAGCGGTCGGATTCAGGGTTACGGTCCATGATAAATGGATTGCCCCGTTTCCGGATGCGTTTGGGTATTCAGCGCCGACTGGGTTTATGAGCGGGTACGGTGTGCGGATGGTAGGTGACCCAAAAGTTTTAATTGTGAAGTAACCTTTTGGGCTTTTAGAAAAAATTCAACCGCATTTCACCCCCACATGGCCACTGTTTTGATGGCGGCGAAGACGATGAGTTTTTCATCTACAAAGGATTCAACTATTCCGTGGAAGGGTGCCATCGCTCATGCACACAGAGGGAAGTTATTCGCATTTGTGGATGCGCAGATCCGACGTATCCACTAAACAGCAAAAAGGTCAAAACATGCAGTGTTAGTGACCCAGTTGCGAGGGAGTGCATTGCTAATACTACTCATTACTTGGGACGGTTGATCGCTGAGGGAAATGTGCCGAATTGTACTTGTCATCAGCCTTGCACGTGAGTTTTGGCAATTTCTGACTCCAAAATAACGCATTGTTGGTTAATTTAGCGAAATCGGCTACGAAGTAAGCTACTCCGCGGCCCGTTGGCCATCTGGAACCACCAAACTCATGGAATGCGAAATCAGCGACGATCTTTGCATGGAAAAATATCGAAAAAATGCGGCAATGGTTCAAGTTTTCTATGAAGAACTCAACTATGAAACGTTAACTGAAACCCCTGCCTACACCTTACCGAGTCTAATGGCAGATCTGGGTGGTGTGACTGGGCTCTGGATCGGTGCTTCTATTGTTAGTTTGCTTGAAGTCGTTGTCTTGGTTATCTACTGCGCAGACGCCTATGTTACTAATCGGAAGGTGTCAATGTAAGTCCTTACTGTTTAAACAAAAACTTCAAAAAAGTGCCGTTTCAGCCCGGTAAACCAATTCCTCGGCGTCAACCCGAAAAAGCGCTCCGTCAGCTCGTCGATTGCCAGCCGTCCAATCCAACGCCGAACCCCCTCATCAAAGCCTTCCATCGTCTCCGTGGAAATCGAAATGCCACAAAACCTTTTGCGTGCCGTCGAAGAAATGTCCGAAATATCAAGATCAACAGCGAAATCGAGCGCTCGAAGCTCAAAATCTCGGCTCGAGCCTGAAGAACCGATATCGAGAAAGAATTCATCGCCGTATTTACCCCCTGGGGCTGATTTGCCGTGTTTATGTCTGTACGATAGCGAAGGGCAGATGATTAAGATGAAGGCACTTTGCCCAGAACATGGGTTTGTTCAATTACAACTTTTTAAAGTATAATTTGACCCATATCATTTGTAATTTCAGTTTCATGGTCCGTCGCGGAACAGGCTTCACTTGCAGTGAAGAGGAGGACGAAATCCACGACCTCGCAGATACAGATGATGGCGAATGGGAAGACTAACAACCTCTGCCGTACTTTCTACGGGTTTGAATTCCTCTTTGTAACGTTATTTTGTGTTTGTTGTTTCCTAATTTCAATGAAGTTCAAAATAAAATAAACTAAAACCAACCCTGACAATGGCGTCAAACAGCGTGGTCGAGATGGCCGTGTGCGGGAGCAGGTGTAATCCATCAGTTTTCAACAGGTACAAGTTGGCGATAACTCCGCTGACTCTTGTTTTGAACAGCCGGTCATGTCGACCATCATAAGTTAGGATGACACCGTCATTTGGGAGAGAGTAGTGAGCGAAGGGGTATTCGTTATCGGCTGAAATTGGCTTTAGAATTCGGGAAAATGGCTCAAAATGGCCTACGTGGAAGCAGATGCGACGAATAATCAGTAAAAGATGCATTCCATTGAACGTCTTTCTTGTTAGAATCCAACATGGACAAGGTGTAATCTATCCGACCGATGAAGATGTTCTCCGGATGGCCGACAGGGCAGTACGACGATGCCGGTGGCGGTGGAAGGGCGTCGAGTTTGTGGCCGGTTTCGGGGTTGATGCTGATCCAGACGTCCTTTTTCGAGCCTTTAGAAACATTATAAGGTTAAAGGAGCTAGAAAAATATATAAAACCCACCAGCAAAAAGTACACCCTTCCCAGATCGACTGGGCGAAGCCTTGACCAACTGTGGCACCGTATATGGCAGCTTTTCGAGCGCTCCATCTTGAAGGGCGAAAATCTGCCCATCTTTCGGGTCCGGGATGAATGTAAAACCGGTCAATGGATCCCTCGGTGACTCAAGTAACGGCGCTAAAGTCAAAATTATATATAAAACCCTTACAAAAGCCAAAAACCCACCTCCAAGATTGAAACTCCATCTCTGATGACCAGTATCACTGTTTATCGCCGTCAGTGATCCATCTAAAGTCGAAACGAGCAGTAATCCATACTCAGGAATGGAGGAAGTCGGGGTTGATCCAGATGCCTGCATGAATCATCATCATGAGTCCAAATTATATATAAAGTGTGCGTAAAACTCACAATTCGATCAGTCCCGGTACAGCTGACAGCAATGGCGCCCAAAATTACGAATAAAAACGAAAAAAGTCTCATGCTAATGGCGGAAAGCCTTCAGGCATCGCGCACGGAATGTGCAGAGAAGGTTCGAGAGCTCGCGGGAAGGGTTTGTCGTGGATGGGATTGGTTAAGGTTGTCAGTTGCGCGGAGTGGTTAGTCTTCCCGACGAATCCTGAAAATGGACAGCATTGTATCGTTGTTGTGGTCAGAAGGTGTTGTGTTGGCATCTCGGGGACACGTAGATCGAAAGTGAACACATCATAATGACAAAACAAGGCGAGAAAGGCGGCTCCATGGGACGCCGCCGGCGGCCGATCCACGTCACCCACCACACGCACGCCATGTGCGCTGTCTCGGACCACCGACTGTCATGCTTACTTTCAAGCTTGGATCAGATCACGCTTGATTGACGGCTAATTTTGACCAAACAAATTGTTGTCATTCTCATCGTGGAGGTGTTTATTCCAACCTGGGGGTTAGTCTACGTTGCCTAAAGCCCCGAGAGCCAGTCGACAAGGTCATCAAAGGCGGGCAGAGCGAGCGCGTCGCGAGCGGTTGACTGCGTGCAAGCTGCAAGGCGACTGGCTGACGCTGCTTTGGATTGTTTGTTTTTGCGTTCTCGGGGGTTTTGAAGTGAAAATTCTCTCCCATATTGCAGTATATTGACATTTCCTTTTCCCAGATAGTAAAACAGTCCTGTATAAAAGCTGCAGTAAACGCTTAGCATAAAAAACTTTTTAAACACCGTAAAACTTAAAAAAATAACGATCACGGAACACCCTGAATACCCTCCCAAACATGGGTCGTTATCTCGATACCCCCAATAGAAAGTTGTGTTATTTTAGCACTTTTAGCATGACGAAACCCAGCTGGAATTAATGGGGTAATCAGGTGAGGCGGAAACAAACACTAAATGTTGCGTTTTTCGGTGAGGGTTTGCATTACAAAAAGTGTGTGGTTTGCGTGACAATCGTCAAAATCATTAAATTTCGGAACTTTATTGTTTATAAGTGCTTACTTTTACTGTTTTAACAACTCTAGTACATAATTCCAAGTCGATTGACACCAGTCGCGCAAATTTTCGTCGACTAAATTCTAAATTCATCACGCCCACGCAAATTATGCAAATTTCCGCCCTTTTATCCCCCTGCACTTTCAATAGATCCTCTCATTGATCTCACCTAATCCTCTCCCAGCATTTCCGATTCTATTTCGCATTTGCATAATCTTTAATCTTTCAATTTCAAGTACAGTATGCCAACAGTCCAATTCAACCATAAAACTTTATTAAATTTACCATCTCATCAATATTCATAAACCAAAAAACATAAAACTTTAATATCAACTTTAAACGACTTAACGCACTTGAGCAAAGGCAAAGGGATCGAAGCGGTTTTACCAAGAAAAGAAAGTTTTAACCGAGAAAGAAATCTGTCATGTGTCACAATGACGAGAAGTTGGCTTCACAAAACGAAGCAATACAACTATTAAAGGATGGAAACTGGAAAACAATCGTTGTTTGTTCAACTCAACAATTTGAAACTACCATAGTGAATTAAGAAAGAAAACAAAGGGAATGAAGAAAAACAAGGAAACAAGATAATAAAATTAAAAACAAAAACTGGAAGCCAAAACAAAGGTAAGTCAAAAATGGAACAATTGGATTTAAAAAAGCGTGGGTGGATTGGCGACAACTTCTTGAAAAGGCATAAATTGGTCAAACAAGAAGGATGTCAAGAGTGGGAGAAGGAGAAGAACAGTCAACGATTCTCTTCCGCGTGTAACCCGTCGGAAAACGGCGCTTTCGGATAGACCCACGGAGAAAAAACGGCCGGCGAATTAGGCCGGAACGGTGGTAACAGAAAAAGAAAAGCGTTCGGGGATGTAATCCGCGAAACGGTAGGAAGCAATGTATGCATGCATATGTATACTATGTGACAAAAAAGGGGTAAAAATTCAACAACAAAGTACAGGGTTTTTTGGTATGGGTGCCTATGGAATGGAGACGGGTGTCGGGCGATGATCATCAGATGTTTGGTGGATCAAGGTCAGATTGTGTTCCCTGCAAATGGATTTGATTGATTAGAAGCCTACATTACATTAGTCGGGAGATGGGATAATCCGATTAGGAAAACCGTTTGCAGAGGGCCGATTAAAACGACTGCCAGTGGAAATGCATATGCATTACAGCTGACATGAGTGAGTGGATAGAAAACGGCAAAACATACCGTAAAGAACTTTAATCGTGGTAGTCGAGAATGGCCCTCCACTTGTCCTTGTCCTTGCAGAGCGACATGATGACGCTCTGGATCTCGGAGCGCTTTTGCTTCGTCGAGAACTTGGGGTAGACTTGTTTGACGTCGAGGCCGTCGGTTGCGATGGTCGCCTGAAGAAGACAAAACTTTCATTTTGAAACTTCTAAAACAGTCAAAACATACCAAATTCGGAGGATTGTTCAAGAACAAATTAGCACACTCCAAAACATTGATAGCGCTATCGCAAAAGTTGGCCGGCTTCTGAACACCTTCCGCAATGACAATCGGAAAAGTTTCATCGGAGAATCGCGCCGATGAATCTTCACCCTTAGCAATCGACAATGTGTATTCATACTCGATCAACTCCCGGATCAGAGTCCCATGGCGACGCAGATTCTTCTTGGCCGTCTCATCTTCGGCGCCGAAGGGATCCACCATCAAAACGCAAGGCGGGTGGCGCGGCAATGGCTGGCCGTCATCGGTCAGACCCTCGATGATGTACTCATCGGGGACGACCGATTCCAGATTGCACACGATAGCCAGGATCCAGTGATCGAGTTCGTTGATCGGGAAGATGGCAAAGTCGTTATCGAAGAGGCCGATTTGCGAGATGAACTTGTGGGAATGGCGGAATTGCGAGTTCAAACGGGCCGGACGACGGAGGCTTTTGTCCGCGCGGAACACATTCAATCGGAGGCGATGCCAGAAGACGGATGGGAAGACATGGACTCGGAAGCGGTCCTCATCGATGACGTTGGTTACGAGATGGTTGAGATAGAAGTCGACGAGGGTGTCGGAGAGGAAGTCGCCTTCGCCGAGACACATGAAATCGCTGACCTTGATGCGGATGGACGTGAACGGGAACCGGATGCGGACCATCTCGGCGGTTTGGTCCATGACAGTTACGGCGACGTACTTCATCGTAGGCTCGGCTTCTTCATTATCGGAATCGGGGTCGACGGCGTAGAAGTCCTCAGAGGCGTAGCCATCTTCCTCGTGCTCCGTCCAGTCGGCGGAGGTGGATTCAGACCATTCGGATTCACTGCTTTCGCCGAGATCGGATTCGACTTCCATCTCTTCCATCATCTCGCACTCAGATTCAGAAGTTTCGACTTCGTGCGAGCTTTCAGCCGTCTGCACGCTGTCATAAGCGTCATCGGAGCTGTTGAAAACACCGCTCGAGCAGACGCTCATGGTCCGGGAGGAGGAGAAAGACGAGCGAGAGGATTCATCCATGGCTTGGAGGTAATCACCCGGGGGGTTCACACATAACTTTTTGAAGGGGAGATCGGTTGGGGAATCATATGCGCGCTAAAAGCGACAAAATTTTCATTTTATAAGATAAAAAATCAAAATTTTTATATTTTTTTCAAAATTAAAGATCAAAAAACTCACTTTACGAGACTTAAAGGCAGAATACACGCCAGCGGCGCTATTATAGCTTGAACCACACCGCTGCATCATCATTGCAGCGAGGGCCTCTGTCTGCAGTACTGTGGATAACGATGTCTCGGCGTGGGCGCCAGTGTGACGACGACACCTGAGAATCTGAACAGAAAATAGTGTGTTGCCTTCGGCTTCGGAACGGCTGATGGCGCAGCTGACCGATAGGGAGGCGGAGGGGCGCTGGGAGCGAGGCGAAGGTCGTTCGCGGCGGAGATGACCCTGAAGCGGCGAAAATGTTGGTGAACTCAGTCAAAGCACGTCGAGATGGTGATGTAAAGTGAAAGGGGAGATGCGGGGAGGAAAAATAAACATAAAATGCGCGATAAAAGCACATGAAAAAGAGCTGCCAATGGATGGCTGGCTGGATTGACCGAACTGAACCTGGAGCGGACTGTTGTCTAGACAGGTTGGTCAGAAAAAGGATTCGCGGTAAGACAGATAAAAACAAAAACAACTCCCCAATGGATGACTGATGGCCCGAGTTGGAGACAAAACGCGAAAAAGATAAAAATCCCCTTTATGGCAAAGTGCCACGAACAGACACTCACCAGCCGTGTGGATCGAACTCGTCCAATGAACACCGACAAGTGAGACAGAAAAAAAGGTTGCGAACACCCAGCCAGCGGCTCGGAATAGATGACGGCGACTGGCGGCGATCTCCCGGATTACGCTATGGACAACTGCCTCGGGGCCTCCGCCGGAACAGGCGGCAAGGTGGCCCGAACGCTGCGGATTGTAATTTAAAGCGAAGGCGAGTCTTGATGACGGCATTTTGTGATCTCGATGGATCGAGATTGAAATGTCTGTCAATTAGGAACACAATTCACGATTGACTCGTCAGGTGGGACAGCGGAAGGCACCTAGCAATTGTCTAGGACTTTCGGCGGTCATGATTAACATACGCCGACAGAGGGGATGAGCCTGGGCCATTACAAAAAGTATGCGCACGCTTTTCGATTGCGATCTGCCACATCTCAACAACTTGAGAGCGAGAGCCATTGCATTGCGCTCGCTCAAAAAAGTTCCGAGATAACCGATCGGTCGATGCGGGTGAGTCGATCCGGCGCGGGGGATTCCCTTTCAAAGGTTTCAAAGGCAAATCCCCCGGAACAGACGCTCATCCCGACCCATCAAAGGTGTAATTAGTCCGCACCAAAACTTCACGTTCCATCGCCCCTGTTAAAATGATGAGCTCATATTAAAAAAACGATTTATAAGAAGTCTTCTGGCAGGACCCTAGGGGTGACAGCGATGGACGACGGACGCAAAACCCCCCTAGAAGGCGGGGGAAGCGCAAAGGGCTACGTCAACGGTCGGCCGACTGAAAAAAGTGGGTGTCCTTGAGGAAGTCGACGGCCTTGCGATGGAGATGCGAGAACGAGAAGTTCGAAATATAAAATGAATCGCGACAAAGTAAGGAAACTGATGGCCACGAAGGCAGATAGACCAGAGATGGTCAGGTCAGCGTAGTTAGTCAGTTAGCTTGAGAAGAAGTACTTCAAGGAGTTCGTTCGCGGAGAAGGCAATCGGCGAAACGACGATCGTTGACGACATCGTCGGGGAGATAAAGTGTCGGTCGACGACGCGAGACTGTAGATAGTTAGTTGGGTTTTTTAGGGGCTTGCTTCGAGCGCAAAACAAACTCAAGATAGCGGTGCCCTGCCCTCTGCGCGGGTGCGTATGTACATCGGAGCCAAGCCAAACCGTAAAAGGGCAACATTGGAGAGGGTTTTAGGGGGTGTGGGGGTACTTGTTAGCTTCTCAGATGGGTTCAGCATTGGTTGACATGATTATCCTTCAACATTTCTGATATGCGATACATCGTTGATGATAATTGTACGAATTGTCAGCACTATTGTACACCAACAAGATAGTCAGTCACTTGTCTGGATAGCCTCCGGGTCTCGGGGCTCCCCCCTCTCGCATGCTCTCTCCCAGGGAGCCCAGATGAGCTCACTCGACAAAAAGTAGTGATAGAAGCATAGGGACCGGCAGGTAAAAATGAATGTCGACCAATTCGGCTGCAATCGGTTTTGTTCGACGCTAAATCATCGTAGATTTTGATTGGAAAAAGAATTGGAATTTTAAAAAAATCATAAAGGCCCGAAAATGCCGAGAAAAGAGCGCAAAAATCGAAAAACTTTTTCCAGGGGGACTCATCTCTCGTTTTCGCGTACCCCTCGTTGTCAGTGAGAACGCTTTGCCAAGCATTTCGCAGTGCGCGTTGTCTCTATTGACGCAATACTTTTCAACGAACGCAATCGGTGCATTTGCACACGCGAGCGAACCAATCCGTGACATTAGCACTGCTCGTTTCAGTATTAAAATTGACAATTCACATGCCGTAATCATGCCAATGTGGTTTTGACAGTCCAAAACAACATCAATGGCCTTTATACCAAAGTTTCCTTACTAATAAACCTCTTTTTGATACAAAACAGTTTTTGAAAAAAAAAACTTAAAATGTCGTTTTTGGCACTTTTTAAGGTATTTAAGGAAAAACCAAAAACATCAGTCAATTTGTCGTACTTAAAAAGAAGTATTCAGATGGCTAAGTCACTTGATTTAGCAAAATTCATTTTTGGCATTTTCACTCAAAAAATCGTGGCACGTTTTGGGGGTCTTGCGGGGTCTTCAAACATTGACCCCCGATGTAACTTTTTACGCTGCGTCGAATGGCATAGGTGCCATCTGACGGCGCGAGACGGCGCATATCGAAAACTTTGAAAATGCAATGCCAAATGTCGGTTTTGGCACTTTGTGATGGCTTTAGAGCAAAACAAAAATTACCAATCGATTTCTCAGGTATGAAAATGGGGGTGTAGCCTTGCTAAATACTCAAATAGAGCAACTTTTGGTTATGGCATTTTCACTTAAAAAATCGCGGCACATTTTGGGGATCTTGCGGGGTCTTCACACTTCTACCCTAAATGCAACTTTTGACGCTGCGTCGAATGGCATAAGTCTTATCGAACGGCGCGAGACGGCGCATGCCGAAAATTGTAAAAATGTAGTGCCAAATGTCAGTTTTGGCATTTTGTGATGGTTTTAGGGCAAAACAAAAATTACCAATCGATTTCTCAGGTATGAAAAGGGGGGTGTAGCCTTGCTAAATACTCAAATAGAGCAACTTTTGGTTATGGCATTTTCACTTAAAAAATCGCGGCACATTTTGGGGATCTTGCGGGGTCTTTTCCGCTTCACTGCCGATGCAGTTTTTTACGCTGAGTCGAATGGTATAGGTGTCATCAGACGGCGCGAGGCTGCGCCCGACCAAATTTTCAAAAAACCGTCCAAAACGTAGCAAAAAAGGTCATTTTGGCATTTTAGAACACTTTTTTTCAAAATCTAATAACACCATTGGATTCGGAAAGTAGCGAAACGTCAGAATCCACTATAAGTTTATAAAAATAGAACAAAAATTTTTTCTACAGTATCCCGCGGGGACACGCTCAGGGTGACCAAGTGTTCTCCGCCTGCCGGTCCCTATAGAAGCAACAAAAAGCAACATTTGACGACCGTGGCTGGCTACCCCTCCGGCTGGTAGGAGTAACGTGTCGCTTCCACCCTAGCCAGCCAGACAGAGACCCGCCCTTCCTCCTCTTTTTGTGTTCATTGCACTTTGCGCCCCTTTAGACAAGCCCCGGAGCCCCCGGCTGATCGTCAGACGACGACGACGGTGGAATAGATGTCGTTTTTTGTGTATCGGCGCTCTGCCAGCCTCTGGGGTGGGTGATTGACGACGTTCAGCACCTCTAGCGGCGCCAGTTGCGCAGACAAAGGGCACTTCGGTAGCTCGGTGATGCCTTTTTCCGATTACTGAATAGGCTGGGGTGAAAGAGAAGCTAAAAACGAGGTAACGGAGCCATCGCATTTGCATTGCATGAATGAAAGCACGGAAGTTCTTTGTTAAGCGGGTACATCGTTCCCGAAGGGGTAGTCACCATCACTCGCAAGTTGCTATGTATCACTTCCAACGACAGCCGCGACAACTAGTTAGCATTCGTTTCAACTTCTATGTCGATGGACTTACACTAGCACACAGTTAGCTAGGGCTATCTTTAACGCATCAATTATCAAGGCCGGCCAGCACGGCTGTTATCATCGCCACCGCCGCCGCCGACAGAGCCAAGATTGTTGCAAAGTGCTGCCCATCAATGTTGAACCGACTTCAAACATTCCCCATGCCCCGCGCCATCACATCATCCATGTCATGACTGATAAGCGTTTTCGTCCCCCGCTGTGTGTTTCGAGATCAGCCGGTTACCCTGGTCGCCATCGCCGCCACCAATAAATTTCATATGGTTGACCGAAAAACGACGACAAAGTGAAGCAAACTGCAACCCGAAACCAACATAAAACGTCTATTCTATCATCTGTCTATCGGCACGAAAGAAGTAGCGAAGCCGAAACTTGTCGCAACACTGCAACCCATAAATAACCCCTCCGATCGCGTCAAAATCTTCAAAATTAGACAACCCCAGTTCGTCAAAACCCATAAACACGACACGGGTTTCAAGTCAACTCAGCTCAGACAGCGGGTGCCGGATAAGCGATCTCATTGATACATCGCGTGAGCACGTTTCTGCCTTTTACAAGGTTACAACTTTGATGAATGACTTTCGGGGTAGACGCTCTTTAGGCAGACAGAGGGGCAGACGCCAGACGACAGACAGACAAAGCATTGTCATAAAATGTTGCTATTTGCAACGGACCCTATTAGTATTTACGACTTTTTTGGTAGAAACTTTTTAGACTTCAATGACAATGGATCGAATTCAATCTGGTTAATGGTATTACTTTTAGTAGTTAGGGGTACTGTAGTTTCTGCAAGGGGTAATTTGGATCTTTGAAATTGGTAGTTTTTTAGATTGGCTATATTTAGACACTTTATGGCCAGTCAGCAGTGTTCGACCTGGGTTAAAAGGACATAATTGTTTGTTTTTTCGAGAGGAAGGAGGTAAAAAAAACATAAGCCAGTGCCGCCTTTCCGCCTGCGCAAACATTATGTGAGCGAATTGGGGAAGGGTGACTGCGTTTAGCTATAAAAGTACACCGTGCACCGGATCGAGCTTTGTGTTATCCATCGTCGGATGGGGGATCCGACAGACAGATTGAAAGATGTGAGGGATGCCCTTTGCAAAAGGTCGGAATAATTTAGCTGCAAATCTGATCTGGCATTTATGTCTGGCGGGCGATGGGAACAGCCGCGCAGATCGTATACTTTAAACTTTGAAGACCTTCAATCAGATGGAAACTGGCCTCAATTTGTGTGTGGTTTTGATTTTGAACAAAAAATAACCCCGCAATGACACAGATGACAGGGACAGCGGACTGGCGCACTTTTTCCGGGCTCCACGTCCTCTCCGGAAAGAACACGGTCAACGTGTTTGTGTCTACATATTCTGTTTTTCGAAAAAGCTGCAAATAGCTCAGCTGGAGGGTTGGAGATAGATGGACCCGTGAAAAACATCAAGTGGGGAAGTATCAAAAGGTTGAGACAAACAACTCATGATGGCCGAGCTGGCTACAGGTATTTTGCACGTGGATCTTTGCAAAAAGTGTAGCCAACTGCACTTTGAAAGGTTCTACTGATAGGGGTGATCATTAAATTTGACAAAATTGCAAAACAGATTGGACTTTTGGCCTTTCGAGTACTAAGTTGAAAATAAATTTGTTGACAGCCGTGAAATGGCACCGATGACTAATATTAAGCCTTGCCGGCTGTGCCTGTGGTTATATTGCGCAAGCCAGCTGGATGAAAGGCGGCTTTGACGGCAGCCTCCGGCGGCGCGCCTTCATAAGATGTGGGATGCAGACAGATGCGACACGTATACCCCCCTTTTTCGAAGCGAAGGAAGTCCTATCCAGTGCCGTGAACGCTGTTCGCTTTTAGCTTTGGCACTTTGCCATGGGCTATCTAGCTCTTGGCCACCCCGGTCCGACTGGGCTGGCTGGATGCTTACCCGTTCCATAGCGATAAGAAGCGAAAAAACTGAACCGCGGAAAAGGCTTTCCCGCCACGTTGGCCGGTGGCAGCTGTGTGTCAGCAAGGCGCACATCAACGTACTATTTCATTCCGGAGGGCCAGGCGAGAGAGCACAGGCTTCTGCGGACGTCCGTGGCCGCGGACGTCCGTCGACCTTCCCTTTGATCGCGGGACCATGTCGAGGCTAGGCTTTTTTTATCGGTCTGCCTGCGGCTGGCTGGCTGTCCTCTGTTTCCAGCCGGCTGGCGGCCGCCCTCTAAAAAACACCACAGAGGCAAAAAAGACTTTTTTTACGGCTTTTTTGTTTCCAGCTCCACCCTCGGAACTGCAAGACTGCCAGCTCGGCGAGGCCAATTGAGAGGTTTTTTGTGCTACCAGCGGCTTCTGTGATGGATGGATGCATGTTTCTCAGATGGTAGTGCGTTCGTCCTTGTTCAATGCATTCACTTTGTGTCTGTTTCGAACATATTTCCATGGCTACAGACAGCCGCCAGCCACACTGTCTGGCTCACAGCCAATTTTGTTGATGGCACTCCGCCTCGCCTTCTCGGACTCAACTGGGGCACATTTGCGGATTCAGGGGGTCCTTGGACAAAAACCGCAAAAAATGTATTGCAAAGACAGAAAAAATGGCATGCTAAACCAAACCATTTCCTCCTTCGAGGCTGAGAGAAGAGGGCGGTTGTCCTCGTCGTCATCCATCGCGGAAAAGCGAGACACAACAGAAACGCGACATCAGAGGGCCTGGTTTGTGTGGCCTCCGTCGACATACGTGAAGAACGTGGGGGTCTGGGATGGTGCGCGGTACCGCCTGGCACGGCGAAGGGCGGGGCTCCTCGAGAAAGGGACATTTCAGTGTTTGGCGAGACGCCAGAGGCCTCCGAGATTCTGGGCAAAGACCAAACCGGCTGGGATGGAAGTGAAAGTTTTACAAGGGAAGGATGGAAAGGTGCAAATTGCAGGGACCGGAAGTTTAATTTCGACCTAATAAGTTCAATTTGTAATTTGAAATTTGTAATTGCATGTCTAATAAAGCACTTTCGAGGTTAGAAGTCAAAAATAGAATCCACAACATTCAAGTGTAAAAAACAAGTACAGCAGCCCCTTTCCGACCCTCGGCATGCATCTGTTCGCCTCTCCAATCCAATAAAAAAACCCTTACCCTCGCCGCGGCGTTCCCTTATCGCAAACTTCCGTCATTGACACCCATCCAGCCAGTCGACTGTCTCTGTCAATTCTTCAAAAGGACAAAACCCATCCTTCTGGCGCCAACTTTTGGCGCCAAAACCCTCTGCTTTGTTGCCATCAAAGCGAAACATGGAAGAAAATATATGTGGAAACCAGCTGGCGAGATGAGGGAAAAACAGGAAAACATTGCCATCAGACAAAGATCATGCCGACATAGACATTCACAGCAGAGTGTGAAAACCGTAAATGTTGCGTCTACAATATCGGTTGGTCGTAATAGTCATCAGAAAAGGCACACTTTGGTTTGGGTTCGAACCAGCCTAATGCAATGTAACATTAAGATTAGTCATTGGGAAACGAAATACCGACGACGGCATGTGTACAGTCATCTGGTGAATGGATATTTCGAAGGCAAGAGTGGTTGTGGCTGTAAGCAGCGGGAAAATAGCCTAGAGTCGACGGAGTGGCGAGCGATAAATCCGGTGAAATCCGCGCTTTTCGACGCGATGTGCGGGATAAAGCTACATGTGTACCTCCTGCAAACAGGGGACATGAGGGGCGGCAGATGGAGATGCGTAAATGGGTTATTGGGTGGATCACCTGTACAAATTGTTGCGGCGAGTTAATACATGGCTGAAATGGGTTGAAATTTGTATGATCAGGACCATTTTTGGACGGGTTTTGTAATGTTTACTTTTTACAAATTTTGAGAATTTTGTAATTAAAAATTTAACTTTGTAATGAAATTTAAACTTCGTAACTTTGTTAAAAATTGAAAGTAATGCATTGCAAAACATCAGAAAAACTACAAAAACTCATAAAAAGTCCAAAAAACCATGCATATTGACAATCAACACTCACCAGAAAAAACACCCATCAGCAATTAAAATCGCAACATTTTTTATCAACACTAATAGCCCATTTCCGTCCTTATCACCTCTCCCTTTCCCCCATCGCCGCGTTCAACGACCGTAGACGGATACACACCCGGCGCCGCGACTGACTGATAAAAGGTCTCCCCTCCTTTCTGGCTAATCTAAACAAAGCACCGCCAACATAACGGAACACTCAGAGCCTATCTGTAAACGTGTAGCTCCCCTTCGGCCAACATACATACAAGGATAGGCACATTCGAATCGGTCTCTGCCATGGCCTTGCTGATAAGGGCACTGTGCGTTTCCCATAGCCATTTGGACTTACTGCACGTTTCATTTATTTGCCAAAGGCAAAGCCGAAGACGAGGTCGAAGGAAGGAAAACAAAATGCCATCTAAATGAGAACGAACGCCTCGGGGCCCTTACCGCCCACATAGAGCCATCTTTGAGATGGAATAGATGCAAAATTACACGATGTTAGCCTTTCTCAGGCGTTTTTTATTGGTTGCTAACGTTTACTTTCTCGTTTTTTGCCCGTCAATGATAACAATTGGATGTTCATCGATGAGCGGGACGGATGCAACCATTGAATACAGACGGGCCAATGCGATGAAGATGAAATGAAACATTATTGTTGTTTTTAGCCAGGCAAAAAACGCCATTTGAACGCAAAATGTGAATTGAAATCGGTCTAAACGGTCTCAAAGACCAATTCTACCATTAGCTGTCTAATTTTTAGCTTTGTCTCATACATTTAAAGCAAAATAGCGACCTGCATGAGGTGAACAGCAACTCGCATAAACTTTGTGTTCGTTTGGCCTCCGTGGAATTGTGTAACACGCAAAGAGCAAAAGCGTTCCAACGGGCTTCGTCAGCGGTTTGCATACGCGACGGCATTTGTGGCTGTGATTAATAGGCTTTTTTGAGACATGCTCACCCGCAGGTAGGCAAAGAAAAATACGGTGGGTAGAACACGCGCTTTTTGTCCACTTCGTCACACAATGTTGCATTTTTCATGATTGATAATGATGAGCAGGGCATGACTGAACTGTCTGATCGCTCTTTACTTTGTCTCGTTAACTGGCTGGGTCCTCACGAGGTCTTTTTGTCTCTTTCGATACTAACCAACTACAGTAGCTGAAAAAAGTCTGGGTGGAGGGAACGCCATTTGTTTCAAAGTGATTCATTACGGGTTGATCGAGGGTGTCTAGATGGTCGGGAAAGGGGTAAATGATAGGAGTCTGATGACGTGGTGACAGCCTGGTAGAGCTTATGCTATTCCGGGAACATAGTATTAGACTTGGAAAAAAGTTGAAATGTGCTTTTTTATTGAATTGGTTTGATTTGACTGTTGATCGCCGATGGACGATGGTTTATGGGATCCCCGCGGTTTCAGATACACATTCCGGGTGGTCGTCAGACAGCCCCAATGTGCTTAACGATGCTGGGAAGCCCCCCATCCACCGGAAAATCATCGAATCGACAGACCAGGAGCACAATGACACGTCAGACAAAGCAAGGCAACCCAGACAGACGCGATTTGCACTTGAAAAGAAATTCAAAGAGTGCATCATCAAACAGCGATCAGTGACGCCAACGCTATAACAACGTCAGTTTATAAATATGTGCCCAGTGGCTGATTTTCATGTGCATAATTAACACAGAAATGCAAACCATATCAGTCTTGATCAACTTTTCAAGCACTTTACGACCGGAAAACCATACTTCGATCAAAAAACGTAAAAATTCCACCAAATCGCCGCCTCAAATGTCATCAAAAATGCAATGAGAATCCCTCTAATACATTTTATACCCGACATTATTGACAAAAATGACTCAACCCTCCCCATGTGGCGTTCGATTTTTCGCATAAACACTGCTTTCGACGTGTAAATATGCTATTAGGACTTTGCATGCGATTACACAACTTTCCAACATTGAAGTTGAAAACACTTCCAGAAGGACGCCGTGACTTGTCGCTTTTAAGCTGAAAAAAGTGCATAAAAACAACTGCATGCATGCATATTTAGATGCTAATATGTACGTTTTTTGAGATAAACATGGCTTAAAATAGACTTCCGTAGGTAGTCTTTGGCCGATGTTTGTGTAGTGTCGCCTTTCTTACGCTCCTGACAAAGTCTAAAGGGTTTTTTCTTCATCTTTGGCCGGAATGGTTGAAAAACAACTACATGATGGAGGGTGTTGTTTTTTCTTCTTTGTACTTTGAAGATGTGTTTTTTTGAAAAGTGGTGAAAAAAGGAAATTTAGGGGGAAATTGAACGCATTGTAAAGACAAAAAGTTAGGGTCGGAGAGATATTGCCGTTTTTGAGGTAAATATTGCTTGTTTTGTTGTTTTTTAAAATTTGAAAGACGATATTTTTGTTGTTAAAGTGCCTGGAACTCTTATTTCCTCTTCTTTTTGTCTACCCTCACTCAAGTCTGGGGTCTACAATAATGTTTGCATAGTGATTTTTTCCGACTATCCCACCCTGGACCTATCCGAACTGTCAGTGGACGTCTGACGAAAGTTTTTTATACACACTCTTCAGTTCTTCAAATTGTGTTTAAAAAAAGTAAACGCAATGTGGCTGAGTGAAAATAAGAGTACACCGTCCTATCCTGCCTAACTGGCTGGTTAGCGTCCCGACGAACACCGAAGGCCCGAACACCGATGGAATCTGAAGTGCAATACGCGAATGGGAATGCATTCACTCTCCCAGACGCACATCACAGACTGAAGGTATACAGACGGCTTCCATGTGTGTTGATGTTGATTGTACTATTATAGCCAGCCGGGCGTCGAGGGTCGTCATTGCGCAGCCCCGACAATAGTGCACTGACTGCTTCTGGGGGTGGAAGGCAAGATAGACAACGAACGCCGCGACGTCGTCTGTCGGCCGGGGAGAAAATGTGAACACATCGTTCGCCGTTTTGTTTTTTATTTTCTTTCCGCGGGAAATCTGATGTGAGCAACGACGTCAATAAAAAATGGCGAACTGGTCGAAAAAAAGCTGCGCAAAAAGAAAGAGAGGGCTATCATGGAATTCGAGATGCTTCACGGATAAACCAACGCTACAAAAAACAGGAAAGAAAAAGTAACAGATTATTATAATCCAAAAATAGTACTCACAACTATGATGAATCCAATTACCGCTAAAATGACTCAAATTTGCCATTTAAAACCCGTAAATGCACTCATGACAAAAACTGGTAATAAATTACTTCCTCGGCATCGCACCCGCCACTAAAATCCTACCATAATCATTTCAAATGCCTCAAATACCCATGTTTACAACAGAAATCGTAAAATAAATCCACTTTCAATCAAAAATTAAAGTAACTTCAAAGCGGATTCGATAAATACCCCCGCAAAGCTGCCATTTCATCCGATTCCACTTTTTAAAGCTTTGTTTTACGTCTTTGCATCTTAATTGTACAAATTTTTACAATTTTATGAATTAATGGGCGTCATAAAGCAGCCCTTTTACCAATTTTTTAATATTTTGTCCCTTGAAATGCATCAATAATCATGTTCATTGCTTTGGGAACGGTTTGAAAGCCATTTAGCCTTTAAATGATGATGTATTTCGTCTGTTATGATTACTTTACGCTGACAAAAAACAAAAGCACTACTTTTACTGGCGGGGGATGTGATTCACGGGAGATCGATGATACTGTTTTGACGGATTTGCATTCTTAAGATGTCAAAATTGATCGGATTTTGTGTTTTGTTTGTATAGCGTCGGCCAATTCAATAAATTGACACCCCAGGGAGTTGACAAGGACAATGAAGCTTATCTTTATTGGCATTCCGACCCCTTTTTAGTACAGTTAGCTATTGGGGTGACGTCCATTTTACGTGCTCTTACCTAATTATAGTACCACCGAGAATCCTGGTTTTCATTGGTTATCTTTCGGGAAGTGTTCTCTGCGCTGTATTCACAGACATATAGATGGTGTCGGCATGCTATTTGTGAATCACTAGAACAACTTTAGTGGGGTAGGCAAAGGTGTGAATTGATAATATCTGTGTTCTTGGAACATGGGAGTTGTGTTAAGCGGGGTGCTCGGGGAGAAATGGGAGATATTTGGGTCTTTTTATATCTGTTTTGTTTGTCAATGTGTAAAATTACATCATTATCATCACATGCCGTGTTGAAATGACATAATTTCTAAAAACAGATGTGTAAAATGCACTCCCAATGCCGCTATCCGCCCTAAAACCCCGCGCAACACCACAAAATCGACTTTACACCCTATTGTTTTCCTTTCCAAAGTAACTAATACCACTTTGCGCACTCGTGCCTTGCCTTTGCCTTCGCCCACGACCAATATCGTTTAACTTTTTCATTTACAACGGCTAAACCGCTGAAAAACGGCTGCCATTGCAGAAAAACCCCGCTAAATACGTTTTTAAGTAATAATATTCGTAGAAATTGCGTATTCTGCACTTTTGCCCCTGTCTACATGTGTGCCTTTAGATATTAGGCCAGCATTACTGAGTAGATCTATCCAAAATGCGCCATTTTCAGACGTTGCTGCTGTTTCGAGGAAAACGATATCTCTTTGTCTTGCTGTGGTCGTGCGCGATGTTGAACGTGACTGCATTTTGATTTTGGTAACTGTTGCTTATCATGGAAGGCTCATAAGGTGGGTTTGACATACCGTAATTTTTGAGGTTTGATTTATTTTTTACAACTTTGAAGTTTTTACAACAAAAACCCCTAAAATAACCCTTTTCCCTGCACTTTAAAAAGTTGTACTATGCTCAAAGTTCATCAGAATCCTAACCATGAATCAGTGCCACCCTATCATGTGAAGCTAATGCCAAAGTTGCCATTATTGAAAAGCCTCCAATTCCCGGCTGAATTAAGTTTTTCCCCTTTCCTTCTGTGCCCCCTCATCTCATAAGCTACTTTTTTATTGCTCTGCACAGTAATCCAGTCGTCAGTGTCGGTGTCTCTAGGGTTATATTAGATATAGAGCTTCACATTGCAGACTTTTTTTCGGGCTTTCGCCATCGGCTTTTGCGCATTGGGGGCATACCATGGTGAAGCAATTGTAGCAGTAGTGAGAGGTGTAAACTAAATCTTGTATATGCTTCAAACGCCACTTAACGCTGCGGAAAATAAGTAGCTATTGCTTGCCGAGGTTACCTGGAGCTGGCATCGTTTGTATTTACATAGGTACTGGTGTTGTTTTTGGGCTATGAAAATGGCACTTGTGGCTACATGTGTACATTGTTTTACGATGCTTGTCAAACGCTCGCCAAAAGGATAAAAGTTTGATAGCTGTGATGAGTGAATTGTTTTGATTGACTTCAAAATGGCTTTAAAACTGCTGTCAGCCCCGTCCCCAAGTAGTGGTCATCGACTTCGACGGCAATCCAAAGTCGAGGCACCTCATCCTCTGCACCCTCTCGTGCCAAAGATTCATATTGATATTGACCCAGGGCCAGAACAGCCGCAGACGACTGCCTTATCACCACAGCTGACTACAGAGACGTCGGAAGTGAGTAAAATGTAGACTAGGCTCTGTTAACGCTCTCGTCCATCTCGCGCATGCCCTCATCGTCTTTGCCCCACTTTTTGAAACTAGGCAACCGACCACATGTGGCTTATCTCCCACGTTAAGCATAGGGTGTGTCATTTACGGCTAACTGAGCCGCTGAATAGAGGTCTGCTTAATCGTGAGGGCAATTTATTTGCTTTTTACCAGTTTTTTACACATTTCAATCGATATTTTTCTCAAATTTTGTAAAACTTTACTGCAATTTATCTACGTAAATCAATTATTTATTCTATTAGCTTTAATTTTAAATCTGGCCACCTGCAATTCCAATGAATCACAACCAACCCCAATATCAAAGTTCAAAAACATATTTCCAGAGCCAATCCATGACGTCACTGTCCCCACAACCCTCACTTCTAACGATTCACACGCCATCGGCGGGGTGCTCATCGACGTCGACGACGGCCCAGGCAACGACATCCAACGGTTTGCGTCGTTCATCGGTGGAAGGCCCCATTCCGGTGAACGTTTTTCAAGGTAACGCATTTGAAAAGGTACGTTTTTCTACTTTTTTAATAACAACCTATCATGCTTAACCATAAATAACAAAAATAGCATGTAGTGGTGGCACTCACGGAACTCCAATTTGACAGTTTTCATTAACTTTACCTTAGAAGGCGTTCAAAAGTTCACACAAAAGCCAAACAAAACCACCATCATTATTAAAATCGCAAAAAATAGATTAGCCTTGTGGGAGATACTAAATTTGTCACCTCTGTATAGCGTTACCACCGCCTGTTGACACGACAAGGCTAGAGTGTGTAATGAAAAACTTGAAAAAAGGGGGTAAATGCCAACGCCAATGGCAACGATGTACATTCGTGTCGCATGGCGTCGGCTTTCACGTTTTTTTGCTACCTCATGAAAGGTGTTACACTTATACCTGTGGCCGCTTTCGGAGATTGCCACAGGCCCAGGCTAAGGGTTAGAGAGTAGGGCCATAGTGGTACGTGAGAAGTTAAATTGGATTTGGTTGGGTGAGTTATACATGTCATTGACATTGACGTACATGGTTGCTGTATAATGTCATCGCCGAGAGAAGAGGATTCGATGCTGGGAATCGATGGCGGATCGAGTCGGCAAGATTTGTTGAGTATTGATTCGGCGTTTGGGGATCCATTTGCGAGGGGGTTGACGCCGGAACCCGAGGTTGAGGTTGAAAATGAGGTACTTTTAAGCTTATTTTGAGAAAAACCTTGAAGTTTTAACATTTTCATGGACTCTAAAACTTCATTTTGTTGTTTTTAGATGTTCGATTCCCGCTTCAAAAACGTCCGTGAGCGAAAAGCCGCAAAGCCAACATGGAAGGGCAAGGTTTACAACTTTCTAGAACGCCCCACTGGCTGGAAATGTTTCGTCTACCACTTCAGGTTTGAAACTTTTATCGATTTTTAGCCATCTTGCACTTTCCCCTTCCAGCGTCTTTTCAATGGTCCTAATTTGCCTGATTCTGAGCGTCCTGTCCACCGTCGACACCTATACCAAGCGTGCCGGTGAGGCCCTCTTTTTCATGGAAATCTTTCTCGTAGTTTTCTTTGGTGCCGAGTACTGTGTCCGGCTTTGGAGTGCCGGATGTCGCTCAAAGTATTTGGGTGTTCTCGGCAGGTTGCGCTTTGCACGTAAACCTATTTCTATCATCGGTAAGCCCGCTCTTGGCACATTCACAACCCTACCAACCGTAATTACGCCCCATAAACATATCAAACTCCGTAATTTCAGACCTCTGTGTGGTCATTGCCTCAACAATCGTGATATGCGTGGGTAGTGAAGGCAAGGTGTTTGCCACGAGCGCTATTCGAGGCGTTCGATTCCTGCAGATCCTCAGAATGTTGCACGTGGACCGTCAGGGTGGCACTTGGAGGCTGCTCGGAAGTGTTGTTTTCATTCATCGACAGGAGTTAATCACAACATTGTACATCGGCTTCTTGGGTCTCATTTTTTCGTCGTACTTTGTCTATCTCGCTGAAAAGGATACAATTGGTCCCGATGGTCGGCAAACTTTCACCAGCTATGCCGATGCACTTTGGTGGGGTGTAATTACGTGAGTTGAAGTTTTTTGTGTTTGAACTTTTGTTAAAAGTGCGTTTTTAGAATGACAACGGTGCGTTTGCAACTTTTATTCAATGCTACAGTACGCCTTTTGTGGCTACAGTATACCTACAGTACCCCAGAGCGTTAAAAATACAAAATTAAGTAATTTCAGATAGGCTATGGCGACGTAGTCCCCCAAACATGGGTAGGCCGAATCGTCGCCTCGTGCTTCGCCATCTTTGCCATTTCATTCTTCGCATTGCCTGCGGGTATTCTCGGTTCTGGATTCGCATTGAAAGTTCAACAAAAACAGCGACAAAAGCATTTCAATCGACAGATTCCGGCTGCGGCAACGCTGATTCAGTGTTTGTGGCGATGCTATGCCGCTGATAAGAGCAATAAGTCCACTGCTACATGGTAATTTATCTTTTTTGGCATCTTATTTTAAACTAAAATGCTTCGATGTTCAGGCTCGTCCACATCGACCCCCTCGCAAACCAAAAACAAGAAACCTCACCCCCGAAATCAATGTCCTACCCAGCAAATATCGTCCAAAGAGTTACAAAACGGAAACACAACCTCATGCGGCATGCCGGTCTCGGCGATCGGGCTAACAGTGATGTCGCTGCAAAGTTGAAAGAATCCGATGGTGAAATCGAGGATTCGCCACCAGGTCGATGTAAGTTACATTTTTGAAGGAAGTTTAAAGACATTTAATGAATGTAGCTCCAGCTCAAGGGTGCAACCCAAAGAAAAAGTCGAGTTTGAACTTTTTTGAAAGCAAATCCGAGGATGCGGATAATGATGGTGAGGAGAATCATCCAATGACCAAGATTACACAGTGAGTTTTAAAAAAATTATAATAAAAAAAATATTGGAATTTTAGCATTTGTGACCTCAAAGATCAACATAAAAACGCCATCCGTGCAATTAGAAAGATAAAATACTTTGTTGCGAGACGAAAATTCCAACAAGCAAGGAAACCCTACGATGTTAGGGATGTCATTGAACAGTACAGTCAAGGGCATCTGAATATGATGGTCCGGATTAAGGAATTGCAACGGAGGTTAGTGGAGTTTACATTATGATGTTTAAATTTGTCGTAATGTGAAAGTTCATTAAAATGATTCTAGACTGGATCAAACCCTCGGCAAACCGGGTCAATACACGCCGAAAACGGGCAAATCCCAAGCATCCGTGACGATCGGAGCTCGCTTGGCGAAAGTGGAACTCCAATTGGTTGGAATGGATCGCAAAATGGAGAGCTGCATCAGGTTATTGCAGGCCGTCAATCGCGGCCTTCAGCAAGACCGGCAAAGCAACCTTGGGATCAGTCGATCACCGACGCCCGAACCCCCTGTGACTTCGCTATCTGCGGCACCGAGTGAATTGAGTATCACAACGACGAGTGTACAACACATTTCTTAAATTATTTACTTTATTTGTGCTCATGAACGGTTTTTACAATGTTAATTTTATGTATTTTTGTTTCAAATTTGGTAAATACACGTTTTTGTATAAATTTGATGTCCATTTTGTACACCTACAGTAACCCTAGCCCCTAAAAAAGAAACTACAGTACCCGTCACCTGATCGCACACAAACTACAAATTATAAAATGGACATCTGGACATCACTGACCAAAGCCCACCATTTCGCACTTTTACAAACTAGCATAATCACACCCGAATTCCACAGCTCGTTGGGTGTCCAATTTGCGGAAATTGACTTTGGTTTTTCTTTAAAACCGTGAACGACGCACACTTCCAAGCAGTTTTACTGCTTGTGACAGACTTATGGTACATAGTATTGGTACATTTGTCGTGGCGAGCGACTTCGCGTCGGATAAAACGACGCCAGTCGCGGGCGCCCTGGTGGAAGTCGGTGCGTTGGAGAGAATTTTGTCGAAAAAAGGGGGATGAAAGGCTGCTATTTTAGTTGTTTTGGATTGATTGAGGGATGAAACCATCCCTAAACAAACGTAGTTCACGGAACAGACGGAATTGAGTGGACTGTTGGTGGTCGTTTTTGATTTGGGGCGGAATTTTTTGATGTTTGAGCGCTTATTTGGGTGGAATTCAGTGGTTTTGACATACATTTATGGTGTGCGAGACACGTGGAGTGTAGTACAACTTCAAATTAATGCTTAAAATACATAAAATAGGGGTAAAATGCATTTTCGTGGTGGGACCATTTTTGCACTTCTTTGTTTACATCGTTTTTTTCGAGTGTTGGATAGTTATTTTGTAGTTTTTTTTACTTTTTAATATTTTTACCAAAAGTTTGGGTAACCCTTTACACACAAAATTCCACCATATTTTCACTTTCTGAGCATTTACCGAACACAACTGAAGTTTCTCGTTTTTAATTCTGTTTTCCCCTGTCCCCATCCATCTCGTCAACATTTTGTCACAAACTTCCAAACACCAAAGACTGCTCGGAAAATTCGATGGTTGTTTTCCAAATTTTGAGCCACGCAAAAACAGCCGACGGGCCTCTCGTCCAGCTCGCTTCCCCACTTTCAAAAAGAAGCGAAGGGAAGTCGGGTCGGTCCGTGTGTCCGTTAACTGCCGGCGGCCCTGGCTTGTGTCTCGGGTCGAACTTACGGGCTTCCACCGAAAATCCCGTGCCGGGCCACGGCACGGGATGGCGGTGCGCGCATACTGCCTACCGCCAGCCACGAAAACTCTAATCGGAATTCCCCTTGCCCACTTTGAATGTACCAATTTCGTCTCGCTTCTCTGCCAATGTGCGTCCGTGCGCGCGCGTGCACTTCTCGTCGAAAACCGAAGAGGCGACTGCGCACAGGCACACCGAGGCCGAGGAATCGAGAAGTGAGCAACATCGACCCTTTCCGCGTATTTTTTTTTATTCAATTCCATTCCACTTCCCTTGCCGTTTACCACTTCGCGGTGGAGGGCTTCGGTCACGGTGTGTCCCACTTTTTATCGATTACTTTGCGCTTTTCCAGCCCTCTGTCGACTGTCGCTTCCCTATCGCGGAATTGTATACGTTGTCGATCGAATTTTGTTCTTTCGTGTGTGCAACTTCCAACCAATACCGTGCAATAACACAATGTTTCCAAAACTTACATTGCGCATGCTTGCAGACGAAATGGCCGCGACTCCACCGAAACGTGGCATGCCCAAGGGCAAGATTAGTGCCGTCTACGAGCATTATGAAATGACCCCACAGGGAAAGGGCAAGTGCCGTCACTGTGGAACAGAATTTGCCTGCCCGCAAGCTGCCAATTTGAAGAAACACTTGCGATCAGTGCATCGAACGGCTTTCGAGGAAGTGGAGCAGCATGATGAGGCGATTAAAGCTCAGCGAAGGTATCCGTGAGTTGATAATTTTAACTTTTCTTACTTTTTTTTTAATTTGCAACTTTTTAAATTTGCACGCTTACACTTGTGTATTTTCACCTAACTCTTCCCCCCAAACTTGGTCCCACCACGAAAACATGCAACACCTTTGCGGTTGCGTCTTTCTGTTCTGCACTCATCGTTTCGCTTCATTTTCTACAGTTTTCATCCTTTTCAGCCACAACAATCGCCCCGTTGCCTCAGTCACCTACGCCCCCCTCGGCCCTGAACGCCATTCCGTACCGTCCTACTCCAGCATGCCGTATTCCGTCCGGCCAGCGCCCCAAAAGAAGAAGCCCGAAGTCAAAACCGGCGCACCCAACTTTGATCTCGATGAATACCTCCGTAAGACGTTCGGTCATCTCGGTGAAGCCGGCATCGATGAGCCGCAGAATGGCAACGGCAAGAGCAATGGCTGGTCCGACAATGGCCAAGATGGCGGTGACTCGTCCGGCGCTTCGGTAATCGTCGAGGATGAAATTCCGAGTGCCAGTGAAAACGGGAACGCCTTGATTGCTGAACTCGCTGAAGTCACGGCGTCGAAGCTGAAGAAGCAGCCGCTTTTGGGTGGTGACCGTCTGAGCACCCGGCTGGAACTGTTGCAGAAAGTCGTCGAGCAGCAGGCGCTCCAAATTGCCGACGTTAATGGTCGATTGGCGCATCTGGAGAACAGTCTGAAGCAGCTGGCACGTGGGTTGCCGTATAGCGATTAGAAGTGAATTTATGGCAGTCATATCACAATTTGCAGTTCAAAATTGAAATCAGAGATACTCGACCTCACTTATCTTGTTTTTTTTTAAGTCATTTGTGTGTTTTTAATTTCTTGCCTTCATTTAACATGAGTTAATTTTTATAAATTTCATTTCATTGAAGTCAATGTAAATTCAATATGTACATACAGTAATCTATCGACTCGTTTTGCTTAATTAATAAAGGCAAAAAGGATATTATGGCTCGGGAAGTTAGAATTAGGATTCAGATTCTCGCCGCGGCGGCCTTCGCAGCTGCCATCACGGGTTGGCACTCTGGGGGCTGGGGGTCCAGAAGCTTGCACACGTTCTCCTCCAAGGCCCAATAGGCATCCGTGCTTCGGGCCCCGTCCAGCATCACCCACGGCACGAAGGTTAACGGCGGCGATAAGGCTGTCGTCTTCTGACCAGCCAGCGCTAGCAAGTGCCGACCACGCGGCCCAGTGGCACATTCCCTGAGGCGATCAGTGTACTGGTTGTAATGGCCCTTCTGGATGCACTTCTCAATTGCAGCGTTGACGTTGTTCGAGCCCTGGATACAGCCGATCAGGGGCACATAGTGGTCAGCGAAGTTGAATTCATTGATGGCACAATTCATGAGTTGGTTGAGTTCGCATTCATCGGAGCCGTGCTGACAGTCGCACTTGAAGTCGTCGCCGACACGCTCGCATCTGGCTTTGCCAAAGGGCACGAGGGCGATTTCGACGCGACCGGTGCTTCGGAGCCGTTGCCAGGTCGGAACGAGGTGCTTCTTGATGAAGCGACTGGTATCGGGGCACTGGGCTTCGAGGTAGACGGCGATATGGACGGAGTTGCCGGATTGGGTGTCGACGATTTCTTTAGCGGGCTGAAATGGACCATTTTAGGTTACTTATGAAAATTGTGATTCGAATTTTTACAATGTAAACCTTATATCGCCGCCGCCATGCGCCTACAGTATCCACAGCAAGTAAAACAAGCAGGGCAATCCAGATTTTCATGGCTATGTTTGATGACACAGATAAGCTTAATGGGCCGACTACTGTGTGATGCAAAACAGAGATCTGAGATCCCAAATGAATGTCCACGAAAAAATCTTTCAATCGGATAGACAGGTTTTGAATTCCTTCGTCCGGAAGGCGGTTCGGACTTAAATCTGGCCGTGGATATCGGAAAGGCCAAGCCATAAGATCCGTCTGGTCACTCATTTCAAGCCTTTCTGGCTTGTTCTTATGACCGGAAGCAGTTTATTGCGAATTGCGTAACAGCTGGCCAGTTTTAAGGCCCAATTACACAATTTTTAAAGGTTTGACTTTGAATGTTTCAAGGAAAGATTAATCGAGACGGATTTTGACGAGCTGGGGATATCGAGATTTGCATTGGCATGTGCTTTTCGGGTAAAAACAGCAACGCGGAAATGAAAACAGGTGGTCTAGAGTTAGCGGCTTAAACTGGCTGTAAGCAAATGGCGTGAAATTTTGATTTTGGCGTTTATAATTGACATTTTTAACGCTTGAGATTAAAAATGGAAGTACAATTTTTAAATTAAACGTTAAAAAGTGTATTTTAGTAGGTTGAAACTCAAGAAAAAGCATAAAAATGTTATCCTGACTTCGCGTAACTCAAAGTTTATCCAACAAAAGTTGAAAAAAATAACAAAAACTACCCACCTGCGGCAAATCCTCAACACCTTTAGCTTTATCAGCCTTCCCAGACACCCGTTCATTTAACCCATCATGATACTTTTCATGTTCGATGATAACTTTCGTCGGCTGCGTGTTCCATTTCAACAACAACAAAATCAGCAATAAACACAGCAACGGATACACGTATTGGCGATACAGAAACCGTCCGAAATACCACTTAACGGTCATAACTAGACTGGAACCGGACCCAGAGCGTGGGAGCTTCTTCTTTTTGATGGATTCGTTGCGAAGAAGCGGTGAAGCAGCGTCGTCGTTGAAGACGACGGTGGAATTTGATTGGAGAATGGTTGGAATCGGGTTGTGAGGCGGTTATGGGGCCTCGAGGTTTGATGCAAATGCCTCTGTTTCGGATGGGGTGGAAAATGGACAGTTTCAGAAACACGGTGGATCTGTGTTCGCGAAAAAAAGGCGTTTGACAATGTCGGCGATGATGGATAAACAGATATAGGACTTCGGACAGCTGTCTATTTGTCTGAGGTCGTCGAACAGTTTTGTCAGTGAAGAATGGTGAAATGAACTTTTTGAAGTTTGCGTTGAAATGGACGGTGGTCAGTCGGCTGTCAATTGATGTGCGCAAGACGTGGGCTCAGTCCAGGCAAATAGTGAGTTAGCTGGACAGATTTCGAACTTCAAAGCCTCAAAACAAGACAAGCGTCGATGGACAATACGTAACGACGTCGTCAATTACGACGCCTTGTAAAGGAGATTCCACGCGCACACCCCCCTGAGGCGAAGAAGCAGCGCAGGGTCTCGGACTGTGGGGTGTTGCGTTTATCTCGTCGTCGTCTTTTCACTTTTTCAGCTAGGAGCCACGATGTCAACGACGACGACGGATGAGTCCATCGGGTGGTGGTGGTAGTGGTGTCGCGCGATGGAAAGCGAATGCGCGAGACACACAGCACAGCAAAGTGCCTCAGGCGGTCGGCGGCAACTGTCGAGAGTGGCGGGATCGCGCCGTTGGATTGAGATAGATGTGCCCTGTAGAAAGGGAGAACATATTGGGTTGTATACAAACGATGCGGAAGAGTGGATAAACACGCGAAAATGGGTACCAATGCGCGAAAAAGTGGTCAAAAGGCTTCGGGAAAAACAAAAATAATGACAAAACTCGATAATTAGGGCGACAAACATCTTCAATGATAACAAAATTTGATAAAACGAAACCTTTTTGAACACAAAACACAATTTAAAAGCGCGTAATTCACTAAATAGGGCAATTTTAAACAAAAAGCACACTTCAAATGTCTTTCAAAAGGTCTAAGCCAGCAAACTGCTAACATTTGCAAGACAAAAAGCAAAAACCTTCATCAAAGACGCAAAAGGCAAAACAAAACTCATCGCCGGAGACGACAGACGAACCTTTATTGAAAAGAAGAACCATTTTAGCTCACACACGTTTCTTTCTTTCATCGCGTAGGCCCTATCGATGCTTATCTTCAATGACACGTATTTGTGATTGTTGAGGGTTGTTGTGTTACGTCAGGTGCAATCTATTTATGTGGAAGTTGTATAATCTATCTAATCGTGTTAGTGAAAGCAACAGTTTACTGTAATCTGATGGTTTTAGCCATAAAATAGGATTATAAAGGTTAAAATAGGCAAAAATAACGCCACTCGGCATGAGGATTGGGAAATCTGCACGTATGGGTTGCAACAAGCGTGTCGAATCCACTCCTCTCCGCCTGATTCAAATCGATGGTGCGCGGACCAGAGCCGAGCCGAGTGGATTGAATACTTCCGCCAATGACGACGACGACAGTCGCCACCAAACGCGCAATGCAAAGCAATGGGTGGCCGCCAGCGCCAGCGGCGGCGGTTGACTGGCTTTAATCCGCGCACTTTTTAAACATCAAGTAAGTTAATGTAGGGCTAAGTATGTGTAAGTGTTTTTTACAGAGGCACCACGCCACGCCTTTCAAATGGAATGATTCAAGCGCCTCCAGGACACTTGCACAGCTGTAGTTTCCAATGCCATGGCTATGCATTGAATGCCATTGCCATTTCGGGGGAGTCCCCAGAACGAAGGAATGGAATTTGCCGGCACAAATGCTGTAAATAAGCCCCGGCATGCATGTATTTACGTCAGAATAAACCTTTTCAGGAGGACTCAGTGGTGTAAATAGACAGACATGTAGGGCTTTTACTTGGAACTTACAAGTGTGAAGTGTGTATGTTTGAATCAACATACATATTTAAACCCTACAAAAGGCCATAAAATTCAAAGTATGCATTTTAAATAGTTGATTTAATGTTTTCGTCAAACAAAAAAGGCCGAATTGACATATCACTGTCTCACTGTCTGACCCTTGCAGCGCGTTCGTCGAATTCCGACCGATTCCTATCATCACTGAGTTGAGGACCCCAGTTTTTATGAGGTTCAAACATCATTCGGAGATTGCGGCCCTTGTATTTCGACCAGAGCACCTGCAAATCGCATTTTTTACTTTTCAAACTTTTTAAAAGTTGAAAAAACTCACCGAAATAGTGACCCCCCACAAAATCAAACTCGAAGTCAAAATCGTCAACCCATATCCAGCAATAACCACTTCCGTCCGAAAAATGTTCCACTGCTTATTGCACAGACTTACCACAAACGTCGCCTGCAAATCCGCCCAAGGGTTAAAATAAAGTCAATGAGTGACACCTGCTATGTGGACAAAGATGACAGACATCGGCCGTGAAACCAGATTGACCTTTTGGTTAACGTTAACAAAGTAAAGTTACACACTTGTGGGGCGTGAGCAAGAGTGCAAATAGAAAGGAGCAAAGATAAACGGATTTAAATCCAGTGAAGAGGAGGCTGGAAAAAACTTACGAAAAGCAGAAACGGCAAAACGATGACCAACTGAATGAAACTAAAGTTCCAGACGCAGTTGTTCGGGTCTAGACCGATCATTGACCGCATATTTATCATGAATCGACGGAACTTGTAGTGATGCATGATGGCCAGGACTTCGATTAGGGCTATTAGAGGTGTGACGGGTTCGATGACAAATTTGACTACTAGGGTTTTGATACCGATGGTATAAAGCTACAACTTTGCCGTTAGAAATTGACAGTTTAAAAGTGAAAACACCTTGGTAGTAGTAACCATCATGAACAAAAGGAAGACCAACATGAAAACGACACCGAAAAAGTGCCGAAAATAGCGTTGATCTAGAGATAGTAAGACGGGGAAGCTGTGATAGAGCGTTGATAGGAAGATTTCGGCGGTGATTACGAGGGTTCCGATCTGAAAAAACTTCTGTTTTTTCGAAAAAGGTAAAAAAAGCTTACATTGACAAAATAAAAGTTAGTAGTGATAAGAAACATTATATATGGGCCATAAGTAAAGTTACTGAGCAACGGTATAAAGTTGTCGTGCAGGACTTGTGGCCAATCATCACCGAAGAAGCCAACTGAAAATACAACTTTTTGGATTGATAAAATTAGTTGACTTTCACTCACGGATTTCCTTAACAGAAAAGTTGGCCTCTAAAATACGCGGATATAGCAAGTCTTTGAATTGCAACATGAGAGGTAAAGTGAAACATGTTGTGAGTAAGTTCATTACAATGTCGCTGCACACTATGAACATGACGTCCCTACAATTATCATTTGAAATTAAATTATGGTGTTCTAAAACAAACTTTATGATGTTATTGTTGAACTTTGACATTGATGCGATCTAAAACCTTCTTTTTCAATTTTATGGTTAAATTCAATAAGCGAAACCTGAATCATCGTCCCATCCCCCAAACTAAGACTAAATATAACCCCTAAGGCCGCGAACTTCCAAGTATGCCAGTCATAAAGTTTAGTGTAATCGCCAGGCCAGAGGATTCCCCATGTTTCGCCGCCCTTTTGGACCAAAAAGAAAATCGCGAGAAAAACAGCTGAGGCAACAGAGAAGGCCGATGTTGCCAATGACATCTGAAAAAAGTTAAAATTTGTTTTTGAAAACTTTTTCTAAACTCACAATCGAAAAATATCTCGGTCCATTGACAAAAACTATCAACACCAAAACAATAGTAAAAAATCCAGAGCAAAGTGAGTAGACGCCGAAGAATTGGAACCATTCTTTCTCTCTAAAAGTGATACAGGTTACAAAAAGTGCAAAGTGATCAGTCAAGATGGATGGTTTACGTGAAAACTTGGATCTGATTCCGTCGAAGAGCAGCAGAACCACCGGACATAATAACCATGGCCTGCTCAAATGTGATGGCCTCACGACTGAGGTCGTCTTCGACGTCATAGCACTTGTCGTGATGGGGGTACAGGTCGCCACAGTCGAGAAATGGCTTGTAGCAATCTGAAAGATGAGCCAATCAGTGCCAAAAGTCAGATTTATCAGTATTATAGTACCCCTAGAAAAAGTCCCCACACACGTCCTCGTCCTTTCCAAGTTGAGCGCCATCAGAATCAAACTCGAAATCCAATCATACATAATCCGCGGATCAAAGATAAACCAAGTCGACACCAGCTTGACCATCATCATAGTGTAGCCCACGCCAGAGTAGCAGGGTGCTAGACGAGCAAATAGGGTTGTTGTTGGGAGGGATGTGTATTGGCCAATGGCAAGTTCGAGGGTTGTTAGCGGGATTCCGATGAAACAGAGACAAACGCCGTAGGGGATGAGGAAGAAGACTGAAAAACACCTATCAAAAGTTGTCAAAAGCAATTTAGGCTTACTCCCGCCATATTTAAACATCAAATACGGAAACCGAAAGTAATTCAAATACCCAAATGTACACGCAAAGAGCACAGCCAGCCTCTGGAAACCATTATCCCAAGTGTAGTGACTTCCGCTGAGCTGGACATCGTGGATGCATTCATGAATCCGTCCCTCACTGATAGTTGGCGATTTCGAATCCGGCGATTCATAATCAAATTCCGGGTTTTCATTATCGAAATGTTCTTTTTCATCGACTTTCGGTTTTCCTTTCGATTTCTTCTTTTTCTTCGCTTTTTTCGACTTCTTTTTGCTCGCTTTTTTCCGATCCTTCTTTTTCTTCCCATTTTCCTTGCTACTCGGCGATTCCGCCGTTTTCGTCTTCGTCGCCACGACCTGGACGGCAGTATTTGCCACAGAGTCCGGCGCTGCTGCCGTCGGCGGGCTTCGACTTGTCATGTCATTGTTTTGGGTTTTATCCAACGAAGACTTCAGCGGATCAGTCGACCTTGTCACTTGATGCGCCGTTTTTGCGTCATCTGACTGCTTGGTACGTGCCGTCCGAGGTCCACGAACAGATCGGAATCCGCGAGCTGTTGGACCGTCTTCATTACCGTATGGTCGGGCAGAATCGATGGATTTGAAGCGACGATACTTGCCTGCTACCGCGGCAGCTCTACTGGTACCAGCAGAACGACGTCTGGGTCGCACGGAATCGCGTTGGCGAGCTGTTGGGATGTCGTTATTGTTTTCACCAGAACTGAAAAAGTTAAAAAAAACTGAAATTGTAGATGTAGAGTTGAAATTACGATTTACGCCGCTCTGGTGGTGGTGTTTGCGGCTTTCCTTCAGGCTCTACACTGTGCGTTGAATCTTTGACCATGTTTTTGGGGTGGAATAGAGGTTTTGTAGGATCCATGGACTGTAACTGTCTTGTTGATGCTAATTTTTATGAAACGTTTACTTTTTTTCATTAACAAAAATCTTTTTTTGAGTAGTCTGTTTGACATTGCGCAAAATAACGCATCGGTTTTAGATTATGTTCATCGCTTGACCTCTGACTGCTCGCAAGTCCCGCCTCCGCAGCATCTTTTTCGAGTGTCCAACTGCAACCATCATCTTATTCTCAACCGTATTCTTTACTTGGTTATGTTGCACTGTTCCACCTACCAGTTTTAGCCAGTCGAAACCTTGTACTTTTCAAAAACAATGCCCTTTCCCCTCTCTGCCTTCCCCTACGGCCTCCGCCAACGTCTCCGCGAGTTATCAACTCCCATCGAAGCATACTAGCTCCAAACTGCCGCTCCAAATTTTTCCGGCTTTCAACCACTGGCAAAACTAAACAAATCAAACTACGATAAACGATACACAGTTGATGGCAACATTTCTGATTCACATTTAATTTGTTATCTAAACTACCCTGAAGAACGAATGATTCCCCTGGACAGCAATGAACTTCATATTAGACAACAGTTATATCTTGAAAACTTGACAAGTATCGACAAAGTTCTTAGCCATTACTTTCTATCCGAGTGCCATCGACTTCGTTTCTCAAATATGCACATCGATTCAGCATTTGTTAAGAAAATTTACTCAAACCTTATGATCAATTACAATCCCGGTATTCGTGAGACTTTCTTTCTAATTATTGCCAATTGCTCTGTTGATCCTGAAGCTCGCGCAGCTGTTTGTCACACCTTTTTCAAATACTTTCAATGTATTTTTTGGTTCGACTTTTCTAATAGTGCTAATTGGCTGCAATACATGACGAATGAAAGCGTTTCTGGACTACATCATTTCTTTGTTACAGTGAAATCAGCACAAGCAATAAACGTTGATAAGACATTGTTTTATCAGTTTTGTTTGGTTTGTTTTATCAAAAAAAAATTTGTTAAAATATAATTGTTTAGGCTCAAGCAACTGACTTCACATTTGTAATGATGATTGAAAGTGAAAAACCAACCCCTTTACTTGACCAATGGATTACTTTTCTTATGAGCGATAACTTCTTTAAGTCTTCAAATGTTGGCGCAAAAACAATACGGAAAGTGGTAATTATAGAAAATTGGTTTCAAAGTGGTGTGAAGTGGGAGTACGAATTATGCGGACCTCAATAAGGGTTTGGCTAAACTTTGTTGCTTTTTTTGAAAATTAATAAAACAAAATAAATGTGAAACAGAGATAATTAGACAAAAACAGTAACAAAAAATTCTTGAAAAACTGTTCCGAAAACTGATGTTGCCTGACATTGCACAAGCGAAACCTTTAACCTCAGAAAATGCTCTTTGATGTTTGTTTGTCACAACATTGTGCAATGTTGCCCAGGTCATGTAGTCTTTCTAATCAGTGTTTACTGCACACAGTATAAAACCGATTCTTCAACGTTGCAGTTTGCCACACTGGAAAAGAAGACAGCCTATCCACCTCCAGGAACCACAAAGACAGTGTGCGCTTCAAGTTCTAGGCCACCAACATGGTTGCTTTGATCGCTCATTGCCTCGGTGTTGGCGAACTCACCACTCTCTTTTTGCCGTTTTGACATGCTTGGCCGTCTATTATTTGCCAATATATCTGGCTATGACCATTGTCCTCCTGTTAATTACGGCAACAGTTTTCAAACTGCGTCAGCAGAATCTGTATTGGCGTGATCGTGGTGTCAACGGGCCTATTGGCGACCTTCTCTCCGGCTCAAGCGTGGCGTTATTTTCAAACGTTAATGGTTTTGATGGTGAAAACTTCAAAAAGTACGGAGATACTTATGAGACTGTGTTATCTGGGACGCCAAATCTGGTTACGAAGGACGTGGAATTCATAAAGACAGTGTTTAATGCTGAGTTCGATGCGTTTACTGATCGCGAGGTAAAGACAAACGATTTAACAAAAGTAGGTAAAAAATGTTTCAGGACCTAACAAATTTTTTCCCAAAGGAAAGTTTCTTCTCGTCCTGGTTGACAATTCTCAAAGGCGATGACTGGAAGCGAGTTCGTCAACGCCTTACACCAGCCTTCACGACAGCGAAAATGCGGAAACTGCTTCAACCCATGGAATACTGTGTGAAAGAGTTGAATACAGAAGTCGATAAACTCGTCGAAGAAAAAGTGGAAATGGACGTCAAAGAGTAACTTTTACACAAACAGTAAAAAGGTCAAAATAAAAAGGAGGTTACAGCCTCTTCGGCAAGCTGACATTGAATGTGATCGGCCGCGCAGCCTTCGCCCTCCATTTGAACACATTCAATCAAGACGAGGAACACCCTTTTATTACTTATGGAAGAAAGATGTTCCAAACGACTTTAGCTCACCCATTGTTCATGTTTGTCGGTGTGTTTTGATTACTTTTGGGCAAGTTACAACACAAATTGTCATTTTTAGTTTTCTTCCCGAATCTTGAAAAGCTAATACGCTTTGTTTTCGGTTGGAAAACCTTAGTGCTACGTGATATTCATGACTATTTTATGTCAACTGTTACTGAAATCGTCGATCAGCGAATAAAAAATCCGGAAGCCGCCAAGGTAAAAAAGTTCGAAACTATTTGAACTGTTAAAATTTTACTTTTAGACAAAAGTCGATGCCCTCCAACTCATGATCAATGCTATAGATTCCGATGAAATTGTAGAAGCTTCGAAAATTTCAAGCATCGATGCAGAATTTGTCTCCGAAAATGTCCAAAATGCTAAATTATCAAAGAACAAAGTTAGTAAAAAAGAAATTGTAGCACAAATGACGCTGTTTCTTCTCGCTGGCTATGAAACCACGGCAACGACACTTCAGTTTGCGTTATATTGTATGGCTCACTATCCGGAAATTCAAGAAAAGGCTCGCGCGGAAGTTGAAACAGTTTTCGGTGATAAAGATTCTCTTGATTTTGATGACATTTCACGACTTGTCTACGTCAAACAAGTCATTTATGAAACATTGAGAATGTTTTCCCCTGCTCCGAGAGTTGCGCGGACTTGCAATCGGCATATTCGTATCAACGGTATCGACTTTGAACCGGGTGTGACCTTTTCTGCTCAAGTATGGTATGTTCATTATGATGAAAACAACTATCCGGATCCACAGAAGTTTGATCCGGAAAGATTTTCACCAGAGGCCAAAGCGGAGCGAGATCCGAGGGCGTTTTTGCCTTTTGGAGGCGGTCCGAGGACGTGTATTGGAATGCGGTTTGCGGAATTTGAAATGTTGATGACATTGGCACATTTGTTGCGGCGGTTTCGGTTCTTGCCTTCGGTGGGGGAGGCTTTTGAGTGGCCGATTCCGTTGAGTCCTGCTGGGCTTACACGACCAGCGAAGACGCTCATGTGCAAAGTTGAATCTCTGAAGTAACTTATGCCGTTTGTGTAGTTTATTGCAATCAATAAAATTAACAAAATATAATAGTGACTTTTTTTCACAAATCTGAAAGTCAACTGACCAAAAAAAGTCCCAAGCAGTCAACCATGCTAATTTCCAGCCATGTTTTAATAAAATTAATCACAAACATTCCCCGAAGATCCTCGGAAATCGGTGCCACTCCAATGTCCCGAGGATCAAAAGAGCGTAAAGAAAGTTCAAAGGAGCGTAAAACCAGCAGGTCAAAGTCGAAGGATCTCAAAGAAAAGAAGTCAAATGAACGCGTCAACGATTCTCGCCTTGCTTCGACCCAGGAAGAGACGATTGAAGCGGCTAACAATGAAACCCCGCCCTCGATTGTGCCCCAAATCACACAGACTTCGGTCACGATACAGAGTTCGGATGCGACGCAGCAAAGCTCCGTTCAACTTGAATCGCCTTTAGTTGTTCGTTCGTTTTGGTTTTTCGTAACTTGCCTTCAACAAAATTTTGTAAAACTAGCGATTTAGAACACTCCGATAACTCCAATAGGCCAAGATGCAACCCAAAAGTCAGAATCGCTCGAATCTTGTACAACGTCATCGTATCCAGAAGTATTGCCCCAGTCACCTGCACCCAATGCCCCACCTCCAGCGCCACCTGAACAACGTCGACGGATTCTGCCGCGAGCGAATCCATTTTCCGGCGGTGGCGAGCAAAGGCATCATCGAAGAGGGTGCTTTGAACGAAATCGCAGGACTTTACGGAGACATGCCGGGCCTGTAATACCGAAATACCGCCATAAAGATTTTCTGAAAGCTGTGGATGCTCATCGGTTTGACTAAACTTCCCTTTTTTCAAATTACAGTATCCATTTTCAGTGACACAAGAAACGTAATCGACTGTGTTTGCGAACCCGAACGATTTCCAGTGATACGATCTCTCAAATTTTACATTCAACAAGCATTTCGCCAATGTTCATCCTGTTTTTACACAATTTGCTGTCCACCATGTCCGAAACAGTGTCTCGCAAAGATTGCCTTCTGGCCTCCAAATCGAGGGTACTTCTTTGTTCATTACAACAAACGGTTACCCTGGTCACAAGCTCTGGTTCAAAAACACAAAATTGCGAAAGGAAATCGGTTTGTTGGACATTGGAAACATTGTTTTTATTGATGAGAATAGAAAATTCCAGGAGGATCGGGATTGAAGAAAACTATTCCATCGGTTTGGAGCATAATTGCTGTGACAGAATAGACGGGTTGTCTGTTTTTGTAATCGAGAACGCGTTTCATCAGTTCATTGCTGGTTTTGTGGCACGACCCAGGAGAGGGTTGAAATCGAATATTTGGATTATCTATTCACATCCGAATGGGTCTGATTTGTCGGATTTGATGACTTGTGGGTTTTTGGTTTTTTGATTGATCGATTGATTTATCGATTGGTTGTTGTTTTATCGATTTCAAATCGGTTCAATGCACAAAAATTGATTTATTAATCAATTATCGATTTATTGATTGCGTATCGATTGATTATCGCCTTTTGATTGAACATCGATTGGTTATTGATGTATCAAATTTTCATGTCACCAATCGATAAGTTGATTGCTCACACTCCATTGAGTTGCTCAGTAACAAAGTTGTCGATTTATTGATTGCTTCATTCAATAATCGATTTATTGATCGATTTCACCATTTCAGTGATGCCCTCCCCCGTCCAAGTATCCGACTTCCTCAACTGCAATGTAGTCGCCTACGATTACCCTGGCTATGGTCTCTCATCCGGAAAACCATTCGAAGATGGATTCTACTCAACAATCGATGCTGTCATCGCTTACGTTCATACCGATTTGAAAGTCCCGATGGATCACATCGTTTTGTGGGGGTATTCGATCGGAACTGTCTGTTCCGTGCACGCTGCTATGACGCATGATGTCGCCGGGGTCGTCTTATTTGCGCCGGTTGCGTCAATCGTGCGAACGATGAAAGCCAATACATGTTTTGACAATCGGAATCGAAGAATTCATACAAGGACAGGGAGATTTGACAGTTTTGCGACTATCGACATGGTACAGCCTTCTGTTGCTAACATTTGAAGCTTCTAGTGACCCACTTCAGATAACCCGCGTAAAAATGCCCATCCTGATAGCCCATGGCGAGCTCGACACCCTCATTCCGATCACTCATGGCCAAGCTCTGGTTGAACGGGCAAGAAAGACAAATCCGGCGGTTTATAGCCTCTGGGTCCCTTATGTTGGTCATAACAACATTCCGAATAGCAGTGATTTATGGCGACGAGTGAAGCATTTCATTGATACGTTAGTTTTATTGTCAAATTGTCAGAAAAGCAAGCCGTTAATCCATTGTTTTGGCCATTTAGCGAAATTCGCAATGCCGCGCAACTGCACGTCGAAGAACCAATGTCCATACGAAGGGAAAAGCGTCGGCGCCGAAGGACGAAACGATCCAGAGACACGCGTCGACGAAGGACCTCAGAACAGCTTTCAAACGCCCCCAAAAGCCCAAAGGGTAAACCTAAAACAATAAAGACGGCAGATGCGAGCCCGGCTGCCGCGAGCCCATCTTCGGCTGCCCCGGCCATGGTGCCAGCGACCAGTCCGACGCCGTCGTCTATCGCGAATACCCAAAAAGGGGCTGCTTCGTCGAAGTGATAGTTTTTCGAGTTTTATGTTTGTTTTGATAAAGTTTTACATTGACTTGGCTGCCATAATGTTTTATATTGATGGATGATAGTTCGTACACTTGTAAAAAACGTTATTTCTTTGAAAATTCTCGAAGATATTGAACAGGTTTCGAAGCAAAAAGAACATCTATGTACAAAAATCACGGTGATAAATCATCTCCCACGAATCGCGGTGTTCTGGTTGCCTATTAGGTTATCCATCAGTCATTTTTGATGAGGGGTCATTGGTTTTTTGCCTGTGGACCGCCTAAACGGGGCTTCCATGGCGAAAAACCCGACAGCGCCGACGCCAGCGACAAATTGACATTGATTCTGACTGTTGTTCATGCAATTTCCACTAAACACTAAACGGGTGTCTTTTTTCAACCACCAAACTGACGAACTTCCACCCCGCGCGGAGTCAAGTCTTCTTCCCATCATCAATCTATCTCTTGGCGTCCACCTGGTGTTGTTTCTTAGTTCCTGACTATTACACATCGCACTACCGATATATTGGCTGCGTCTGTTCCGTGTTTGTCTCGTTTGCATGCATGCATTGCCCTGCTAAATTGTCACGTTTGACGACGCGTTCCTACTACTTCGAAGTCTACTAAATATCATTCACTCACATTATAAATACCATTAATATTGTCTTAATTAGGTTTCATTCGACATTTATTTTGATTGCGCCAACGTACAACCTATTAAATGCCCTACTAAAGCGCTCCCACCACCACCCAGGGATGCGGAATCAATATGACGGGTTATCAGTGTTATCATGTTCTTATTTTTGCGGTTTTTTATGCCGTCTATAACCCTACAGTACTTGCAAAGCTGCCGACCGGCACAGCTGCCCTTGTCGGAAGTGCGCGGCCGACAGTGGGCGGAAACCTGCCGTGCCAGTTTCCAGCAAACGGCGAATTCTTTTTCGAAGATGGATCTCAGCGAATTTTACGGATTGAAGATAATTATTTTGAAACTAAGGGTTTTTGTGTGAAGGCGGATAGGAAGCGGGATTTTTATATTGTTCAACATACAAAGTTGGTTTTGTTTGTTACATTTTAAATGATTCTAATGGAAGTTACAGAAATAACGACATTTGTCATCGATGTGTTTTATTTTTGGCATTTCATACTAATGTTATTCGATATAAAGAAGGTATGATTCAACTAATGTTAGTCACATTGAGTTTAAAAGTCTGTTTTTAGGTGCATGTATCCGACATGAAACAGATTTAGAGACATTATGCCGACGAATAACCGGTGATTCGCCATTGTTTACGCTCTTTCGAAGTTTGTTTTACAAAATTACGCTTTTATTGGCCTCTAATGTGATAAACTTCAGCAAACCCAGTGCCAATAGCGTGTCCCATCGCCCTTCCTGCCACATTTTCTTACTCTTTATCGGATTTGGGAACATGTAAAAATGACGGCCACAGCGTTATTGACGAATGTTCTGTTGCGAATCGATTTAGACTGGGCTTTGTTTCGTGCCCGCAGTCTCCAAAGTCACGAACTCATGGTAGTTTTTATATATTTTTTGCATTTATGACTTTCGAAATGATAATTCAGACGAAGCCTACGAATGCATAGCCGACTGGAATCATTACAGCACCTACTATTTTGCCGCCCGCGTCGTCGGAACCCGATTTGCACCTTCTTTGGGCGAATTCAGATGCTTCATTGTTGACCATTCGACGAATCGCATCGGCATGTCGGCTGATAGCAGCTGCCTGGAATTGACCGCCCTCGATAGAGCGTCTGTTATTATGACATATGAACCTGCGCCTCGAATGGAACCATCTTGCAACTTCCCGGAGTGGCTTTACGGTGTCAAGTCATGGTCTTCGACAACATCCAGACGGTCGGTTATTATCAACAAAGGAGTATGGTTGGAATTAACAGATGTCGGTGAAACTGCTGTGAATTCTATTTGTCTGGAAAATGCGGGGGAGGAGTACTTCATTACTAGACGGAAGTCTGATTGTGATACTAGCATTATGTGTGTCAGGGTGAGTTTAATTTTATCCCCAAAGCAATTTATATAAAAATTGCAGATTTTACGTCGCAACAACAACGTTATTACAATATCTCGAGCGCCAATGGCTGTTATTGACATGAATCTCTGTAAAAAGCTTCAGGATAATGAGCATGCTCACTTTTCGTTTGATTTACTTATTCGTGATGGGACTATTGTATGTGCCAGAACATTTTGCATTTCCAAATGACTAAAAGTTTCGTTTTAGGAAAAATGCCCTCACAAAGGTGTTCTTTACTATGACAAATGTCCCCGTCCTCTCTTATCGATTGGCTGCAAATCCCCCAAAAAGATGAATCTCACCGACGTTTGCAGTGTCCATTTAACCGATGAACCAGCTGAAATAGTCGCAATTACAGAAACTCTGGTTTGTCGATCGACTTTACACATTAATAATGACACTTTTCTGATTGCTTCATCTCGGAAGCGATTTTTATGCCTCGTGAGTTTTCATTTCTGCATTTCGTTTTACACTAGTCGTTGTTTTAGAGATTCTGGCTCGATGAAACCCAAACCCTAGTCATGGATTCATACACCGACACTGCTTGCTTTAAAGATGCCCTTAGAATTTCAAAACAAACGCTTACGAGGTATCAAATTGTTCACACAGGTAAATATCGAACTTTTGAACTAAATTGTTTGACTAACTAAAAACTACTTGTTCAGAAACATGTCCGTCCCCTGGGTATCCCGATCCTCTCTCCTGGCTGCTCAACAAATTAGTTTCGCCATCCAAATCCGCAATGAATGAACCAACCCTGCTGCCATTTTTGATTTTGTTTTTCACATTTTATCGACTTTTTGGCTAAATTCGGTTACATTTGCTTAGTTTTTCCTCTATTTCACCTGCCATGTATTTTCATTGTGCCATCGCAAACTACCTTTTATTTTTAACGCTTCTAAATAAACAATAACAATATTTATGGCACAGTTTTACAAATCTCAAAACTTTAAATTTCAAAAAGAGGCAACGGCAATATTAAGGCAGATTAGTGGACGCTATTCAAGTAAATGCGATATGGCAAACTTAGATGTTGGCATAGGTAAGTAAAAAACTATTTTGATTGAAGTGATTAGAGATTTTCCCCCTTGATGCCAATATCGGCTTCGACGTGCATGTTTTGTGGGCTTAGTTTGTCCTGGTTGTTCTGGCTCATGTCATGGACTGTCATCGTGGTAAGGACGTCTGACGGTGCTGAGGATACAACATTTGTTGAGATGGTATCGATTGAGCTGGTGACAATGCAGTTATCTGGGGCAGTTGAAGTGATTACTGTAGTAGTGGCAGGGGCGTTTGTGGTTTTACGGTTTCGAGGCGCACGTGGAGTCGTGTTTGTGTTAGTTTTGCGGTATTTCCGAGCTGGCGCTGGCATGGTGAAGTCTTGGCGGGGTTGTTGGGTCGTGGATGGAAGTGTTTGGCGGAAATAGGTATTGTCCATATCGACATCGTCATAGGGTGGTCGTGTTTTGTAAAACGGAGGCCCAGTAATTTGAAGGGAGTAAGATCCGTTCATATCGACGACGCCGTTTTGAAGCTGTGCCGCCATGATGTCTGTCATCTTGCCCTCGGCGCGGAGCATGTCTTCCAATTTAGTTATGTATTCAATGCATCCACGGAGGATTTCAACTTTCGGAAGGCGTTGATTCGGGTTCGAGCAAGTTCGCTGTTTCACGACTTCAAAGGCTTCGTTAACTTTGCGCAGGCGTCGACGTTCACGCATCGTGGCGGCCTTGCGACGGTCAACTGAAACTTAATCCACATTTTAAAAGATTTCCATCAAAGGCATTTCCAAAACTCACGTCGCTTCCCCGGCTGAGCTCCACCATTCTTCCCAGCAGCCCTGCCTGTAGCCGGCGCGTCAAGACTGTCATTAAGATCCTCGCCATCAGTCAATCCAGATGAAGATGCGTCTGAAAAATCTATACTCCAAATAAAAATGTCAATCTTTCCTAATTTAAATCTATTTAGTTAGTTAGCCCTTTGTCGGAAGCCACTTTACAGCTCATTTACAACTTTTTCGCGCCCAATGAAAGGGTACTTCCTGACATTAGTCAGGACGGGTCCCTTAACAAATTGCGTAATGCATCCTTGTCGGCAGGGACTCCATCCTTCACCGCCATCGGCGAGGCAGATCGCATTGCCTTTCGGCTTGCCAGCAATCGAATAAACACTTGTCATTGGCTGTGCTTAAGGACTGCTAACTGCTAATCCCGGGAATTTGGAGAAAGTCTTTAAACAAAATGGATTCAAACTTTGCATTTTGCCATTTAAACCCATGAAAATCACTAAAATGTCCTCACCATCTTTCATATCAATCTCCTTCTCTTGCTTTATCACCACCATTCTCTGCCCTCCAATATGGATGTTATTATCATTCCGGAAGCCCTCTGGCGTCGTTCGTTGCGGCAGTTGAGGGATAACATTGACGTATTCCGTCGGGTTCGAAGTGAAATCGCCATAAACTGATGCCGTCGGAGCTCCAGCGGCAACAACCGGAGCTACTGATGTAGTTCCATTCTGGGTATAAGTGTAGTAGCTGCCGTAGTTACGGTAGAATTCGTAATCTTGGGGGATGGCTTGAAAGGTTTGGAGCGTCGTGATATCGGCATTTGAGGTCGTTACAAGTGATCCTGGGGCTGCTGTGAGGCGTGTTGCCGGTGGAGGTACATAGTATTGGATGTTATTGTATTGGGCTTCTTGGCCGTTCATCATGGTTACTGTAGGCTGTGTCGATTGGGCAAATTTGAGACACTTTCGACTTTCGTTGGATTGTTTTCACGTCGAAACCAGCTGAAAAGTCGTTTTTCACGTTCGTCCGATCTCATGACACTGATCAAACTCGCTTATTCAAGCCAGTTTCAAAAAAGTGCCAATTGCCCATTCAAACAATTGGCGACATTTGACGCCTGATTCGCGTGGAAAAGCAACAGCCGCGAAAAAGAATCTCGCGCGGAACGCAGGGGAATGGAATTTCGAAGGCAATTGCTGCTTGGCGCCAGCTGATAATAGCTCCAAAGACAGTTGGTACCCTGAAGAGCAGCGCTATCTTGGGATTCGAGAGGAAAGCATGAGGCTCCTTCGGCAGCTGCTCGGCGCCGCGGGTCGTCGAGCCAACTGACGACACGATCGGGCAAGCAGGCGCTCGTCCAACTGTCAAAGCTTGCCCCGCCTCAGGGTGCCACGGGCGATGGAATGCAAGCTTACAGTAACCGGGGTTAAGCTTAAGGGGGTGGTGTTCTTTGAGACCGCCTATTTTTATGATTTACAATGTATTGATTGGTTTTGGATTAATTTTTTGATAATTTTACTTATCAAAATTGACAAAACTGTGTCATAGGAAGTTCAGGTCATGAAGCAGACCCGACGCGTGCCATCAAAAAATGCACCTGTTGTCCTAAACCCGGAACAGCCGGTGGCACACAAAATCCGGCAGCAAAAATTTGTTTCGGATTGCACAAATGTGAACAATTGTTGCGGCAAGTGTGCCCTTCGGGCTTCATCATGCCCTCCCCTGGTTTGGAAGGAACCGGTCAGTCGATGCTTTTAGTTGAGCTTGAAGTTGGTTGAATTTTCAATTTCTTACTTTTCTTGTTTCAATTTCACCTCCACGTCTACAGTATCCCGTTAGTCTTGCTCGTTTTTCACGCTCAATCACTTCACTCAGACTGCCTCAGACTTCGCTATCAGCAAAGATGTCTGAAATCGCCGTTAAGCTGTCAGCAGCACCGTTTAAACTGTCATCCTGACGAGCTTTCATCCCGAGAGGAGCGACTGGATTCACTAAGTGTTGTAATGATGCCCTCAGGTTAGAGAGAGGAAGGGAGAGAGTCATCGATCTTGGCTGTTTACAAGCTATTCGAGCTTGCAGGGGATGCATTAACCGCGGAGATAGGCGACGGGACGCAGGTACGGTGTTCCAACGGACTTGGTGATTGATATGTTTTGCGGGGCTTTGTTTTAACTTACTTTGGACAAGGTTTTTTGGGATTTTAGGGGTTTGTATTGCTTTTCATGGGGAAAGTTTAACTTTTTTAAGCTAATGAAAGCTGTTTTTTGCTTACAGTGTGCCGAGATTAAGATTGCTAACGCATTCCCGACACTTTTCATTGATCTTAACCTTTCGGCAATACCCGATTAAACTAGAACCCATTTGATCCATCTAAACGAGCATCAAATGAGCTACCGGATTACCCTGTCTTGTCTCCGGCGGCGCTTTAAGCCCAAGACCTCTGGCTTGTTTTCCGCTACCGCCGCCAGCGATATATTTTATTACAAAGCGATACAGAGGGCACTGTGCGGATAGCCGATTTGATATACTTGCCCCCTCCCGGCAGACGTCCTCGCGCGCGCAGAAGCATAGCACAGTACGCGCTGTAATGTAACTTTTTTCCGATTACCTGTCGATCCATCGGCAACACTCTCGAGGGAAAAAGGCCCACAGTTCGGATTAAGCCATGTCGGAATTTCCTTTTATCATCCCTGTAACCCGCTAATATCGCTTTCCCTAAACTTTCTCACCAAATTTTTCCTCTGACCAAACCCGTTAAACCTGAATGTTCTGTCATCACACCAGCTTTCCCCATATTACTCATCTTCATCACCCATGATGAATAACTCACCCCCATTTGTCAGTTTTGCGCGCCTGAAGCACTTCAACACAGTGGTCAGTAAAAAGTTGACACAGACAAAAAGCCTAAAAAAGTGGCCACCGACGCTGTCCAGCTGCAAGGTTTCTCATTTTTATGGCAATCTGGGCAAAAAATGCTTCTACAAAACATAGCAGTGTCTGTCATGCCTGTTTTTGTACCCCCTCGGCCCTCAAAACTCACAAATCACACGGTAGCCGTCATTTTTTGCGTCCCTCTGGTCAGCGATGCATTGTAAAGTTGTAAATTTTGATGCGCCGAGGAAGTCGAAGACTGTATAAAGCTATTGTCTGTAGATGCCTGCGTCCTGGAGCATTGGCCCTGGCTTTAAAAACTTGTTTATGCTTGTTTAAGCTGTCGAGAATGTTGTTTATGAAGGCCCAAATTGCTGTGAATAGTGAAACTGACAAATTGAGGACATTTATGCATCGCCAAGACAAACAACTAATGTGTGAAACAGAAAAACCAATATCGAATCACAGAAAATTAAAGCTTCAAAATACAATTCCAAATATTGAAAGAAAATCAACACCTTCGCCGCCTAACATCACAAGAATACGCTTCTGGAGACACTGTCAACCCGTACATTCGCTTTGCCGATGGCCGTTGCTTGTCGTCAACGACATGGAATTCAAAGTTTCGAAGGAGATTGGCAAAGATGAGGAAAAGCTCGGCCCGAGCAAGACTTTCACCGAGACATTGGCGTTTGCCGAGGGAGAATGGCATGAAAGCATCGATTTTGCGCAGATTGCCGTTTTCGTCGAGGAATCTGTCTGGGTTGAATTTCTCGGCTTCGGGAAAATGGTCGGGATCGTTGAGGGCTATGGAGATTTGGGGAAGGACCATAGATCCGGCTGGGAAACGGTAGCCATCGATTTCGACGTCCTCGGCCACGGCGCGGAGGAGATTGAAGGGGAGAATATTGGCCATGCGTTGGATTTCCTGCAAAGCGCGATTTAATGTTACACTTTTTTGTGAAAACACAAAAATCTAAAACTCTAATTTCAATTTATAAAATGTTTTTTTAAAAGTGTATATTTAAAGTTTTAAAAACCCACATTGATAACAGCATTAAGATACGTCAATCTCGGCTTGTCAGCCAACATGATCCGATCCGGAAACTGATCCAACTCTTCCTGTGCCTTTTTCTGAACTTCCGGATGCAGCATTAACATTAGTATGCCCCATTTTGCTGTGGTCACTGTCGTTTCCATTCCGGCAAAGAACAAGTCCAACAACAGCATTTTCAACTGTTTGTCGCTAAAACTTATATCTTAAAACTTCTCAAAAACAGGAAATATCATACCTGAAGAAACCCATATCCCGTCCATTAACCCTCCGATCATGCATTTCATTCATATAAGCATAAGTAAAATCAGTTGCTTCCGAATATGGCACAAAAGTTTTCGTATGATCCTGAAATTCAGTCAATAACACTTGCGAAACCCAGAAAGTAACCCACATCAATCTGCACCCCCAAAAAGTTCCATAGCACCTCCCGGATTTCCATAAGCTCCTTCCAGGGCGCATTGATAACTGGAATTTGTGTCGTCCATGGCGCCACCAAATAAAGGCCCATCAGAGGGTTCATAACGACACGAACTTGCTTGTCAAGCATTTTTTGCATCTTTTGAAAGTGTAAATCGGTCTGGAATTGAAATAAATTTGATAATAAAAAAGTTTTAATTCATTCAGAAATACACAAAAGTTTGTTGAACCTACATGTTCAAAAGTAGTTCCAAAAAGCATATCATTAATAATATTCCCAACACAAACAGCAATCGGCTCGGTCATTGTCATAGGTCCATTTTTAGAAATCGATTCCAAATGCTTGATAAGAATATTGACCTGATGCATGATTTTATCTTCCATCAAGGCTCGGCCAACACCGAAATCCCTCAAAACGTGGAGAGAAAAGCGTCGTTGTTCGCGCCATTTGTCACCGTCAATTTGGACAACGCCGTTGAAACCGTCTGGAAAGTGTATTTTTTATATTCATGTACTTTTTTGAAGTTTAACGACTAAAAAAAGTAGTCAATTGCGCAACTTGAAGATTAGCTACAAACTATGTGTTCACTGCCCTTTTGCAACCATTGAAAACATCCAGGAATTTGCCCCCGAAAAGAACCCCCAAAAACGTGCGCCTATTATCGGATTGAATGGATTGGTTGCATTCGACGTGCATCACATTCACATTTTCTGACCAAAGCAAAGCAATGAAAAGAAAATGCATCCAAAACAGGTTCAGTGGCATACAGATGCGCAAATTTACATTTTGACATGGTCAAAGTTGACGTGTTTTGACGGAAATCAAAACATTTGATTTGAGTGTTTTGATTTAAATTTCTTTGAAAAGTCAGAAACTAACCAAGCATAGCATCGGTAATAAAGTTCCGCCATCTATGCGAAAACTGATCCGCATGCTTCACAAAATACCGTTTCATCGTCTCGACATCGGAGACGAAAACCATAGGAATCGGGCCCATCCAAAAGGTGTAAATGCCTCCGTACTTTTGTTTCCATTGAACAAAAAGTGTATCCATATCTTTTGCGAGGATTAGATTCAGCATGTTGCCGACGGCGAGTAGTGGGGTCGGGCCGGGTGGAAGTTTTCGGCGTTTTAGGTATAGTTCATGGAAGATGTATATCGCTATGAGGGTTATTCCGATTGCTAACAATGGCTAAATTGCAAATTTATAAAAAGGAAACAAAAAAGTGAAAACAAACCCCTTTAAAGAGAATCCAATTCCGAAACACCTTCAAAACAGCCAAACCGGCATAAAAAGTGCCTGCCATGGCACAAATCTTGATAGCCGCATCTTTCATGGCGGCGATCCTTGAAGCCTGCAAGAAATTCCGATGCAACATGGCCACAGGGAAATTTTTGGACACAATGAAAGTCGTCCGCCTCCGCGCACTGTTCAAAGTCAATGTCACGTAAGCTGTGGACCGGGTTGCCTGGGAAGGCTTTCTCCACCCGCAAAAAACAAAGGGATTTACTTTTGCGATTGGGCAATCTGGTAGTATGTATGAATGCAGTTGTTAGAAATAAGGTAGCCAAAAAAGTAGGAAACAAGTTTGGTTTTGCAATGCCGGCAATCGAAAAGGCATGTTTAGGGAGGAAGTGAAGTCACGCAAGGTTGACTGACCAAAAAATAAACACAATCTACATAGCCTGAAGACTGGACTTTGTTCTTCGCCGTGTTAAGATAAAGGAAAGGAGGAGCATTGTCAGATCTAAAGTCACATCTGACCATTGCCTGCCCCCGCGTGAAAGTTTGCAATCGAAATCGCACGCAGAGATAGATACCTGTGACTATCCTATGGTTAATCATGATCCATCCACATCCACCCCCGAAGGTGAATTCGGATATCACAAAAGTCGTGCAGTACCCGCCGCCCCTGAGGCAATTGCAATCGCAAACCTAAATCTGTGTCACTGTATGCCCTCAAGGTGCAGGGTGCATTAAAGGGGCGGTCATCATCGAACCTTTTTCAAATGACAGAACAAAAAGCGAACACCTCTACATTTCCACGAGACACATCCGCACATCATAATTTTCGAGTTACGTGACACTTCTATCGATAATTGTTCAAAAAATAGAGTCAAGTTCATAGATGAGTCTAGTCGATGACCCATCGAAGCCGAAAAAACCTCTTTGCAAACAGCATGCGCAACGAAACAGTCGAAGGCGGACGGTCAATTTAGGTCGACGTGCTCATCGCCTCTGAATTTTTGTGTGGATGAATCCATGCGAAATTGGATAGGTTGCGTGTGTGAAAAAAGAGGTTAACTGAGTTGCAAAAACAATGGTGTTTGTCAAAATTTTACCTTAGAAAGTCAATTCTAATCTGATTTGACAACAGAAGAACAAAAAACAAACAGTCAACAATAACCAAAGATGCTTGTTTGACGTAAACAATTTTCACTTTTGAAATAATTTAATCAAACAATTTAGAAAGTAGTGAAAAGTTATGGGTCCTCTTTCCGGAGGCGTTACACGTGTTGAAATTGAAAAAAAGTCATAAGAATTTTCAAATTTGCACGTTCAATTTTGAATTTTAACTGCAAATATTGACATGTTAACAAAATCTTGTTAAAACTCACATATTTCATTTCTACATTAACTTGTGCTGTTACTGATATACTTTGCTGTTTCAATGGATAGTTTTACCAATGCAGACTTTCACTACTACTTATGCGGATGTATCATGACAGTTTTGCCCGCCGTATATTTGACTTTATACGGAATCATTTTATACGTAAGAGCAAAAGTATCTTAAAAAAGTATAAAATTAATTTTGGTAAGTTTTAGCTGATCCAAACTCGCAAAAGCCAGTACAATGCGCCTGTTTATACACTATTGTTTCATATGGGTTTGTCAGATGTAATGCAATTAACTGGTTTCTGTATTGGAGGCATTTGTATTTTGTTACAGTTTGATATTCCATTTGTTTTAAATAAGGCAAGACAAAATCTAAAAAATCCAACTTTTCTAATGTTAACTACAGATACTAGGTGCTTTCACAAACTGCGCAATGTTGAGTTGGATTGCTTTTTCTTTCTCAATTTCTATGAATCGCTTCGTTACTTTCTGTTATCCGAAATATGAAAGTCTTTTTTATTCCGAATGGCGGTTAAAAGTAAGTTTGTTTGCATAATGTTAACTTAAACGAAGGTACTCTTAGCTCCAACTAGCCGCATGTTGGACTGCTATGATGCCTTCATTATTGATTTGCTTCACGTCGTATTGCACTGTCAAGTTTTATCGGCAGAAGTTAGCGTGGTCACACGATCCTGATACTTTATTATCCTCTATTTTGCGATCGTATGATCTGTATTATGCTACTTTCATGTTAGCGTTGTCACTGATTATGTACGGATTGATTATTATTGGGATTAAAATGATGGTATGTTTGTGAATTTCAGGTGTGTTTGACGTTGCCTTTTTTCCAGATAAAAGTATCAGACAGAACAACACGTTATGAAGTCAGAGTCTTCATACAGGTGATAAAGTAAACATTTAGCAACGTAATCAAAAATAATGAACTTTAGGCGGTCTGTTTATGTGTCTACACAACGCTTGTTCAATTGCATTGGTATTTTCGAGATTATTACATGCCAGAATCAAAATATTTGTACTTTTTGTCGAACCTTATTGGTGTTTTCAACTGTGGGATGAACCCCATGTTATGTTTAACACTAAACTTGTAAGTCACACGTCAATATCACATTTTTGACGATCATTTTAGGACAGTGAGGGCAACGTTTATTGAGTTCATTGGTGCAACCAAACGAAACACGTGTACTGTTACCATTATACAATCAAGCCGTATGCAACAACAGCGTTGACAACGTTTGAATTGTTGCAGTTTTATGACTTTATCATTAGGCCATTTTTAATGACATAACTTACGTAATATTGTTTAAAAAAAGAGGAAATGTTACTTGAAATGTCATGTCTGGTCTGATAAAGTGCATTAACCCGTAATCCGATGTGTTCGAGAATGGAAAAAAGGTGTTCTAACAATGAACAAATGTGTAATGTTTTCGGTTTACTGGTATACCTCATTTGAACCTAAACTTTGTCAATATTGGGGGCGTTACTTATGTGCCGAGGCACTAAGTGGCATATAAAAATAAAACGCATAATGGTATTTGCTACTTTGGCCCCATGGAAGTAAACAAGGTTGCATGAAATATTGATATCAAAAGCCACAATGTCATCAATGAATGCTCCTGTTGATGTTGACGTCACCTACTATGTATTTGGATGCATCCTTACCGTATTACCTATCATATTTTTGACGCTTTATATGATTATTCTATACGTAAGAACATCAAAAAGTTATTATGATGACATGGTTTGGTTTCAGCTGCTTACTACGCGAACTAAAGAGTTCAACACGCCATTTTACAAACAGTTGTTTCATATGGGTTTAACGGATGTGGTGCAGTTATTAATTTTTCTACTTAGTGGAATTGTGGTACTGTTACAGTATGATCTGCCTGATGGTTTGAACAAAGTAATTTATAAGAATTTTGACAATGTTTTACACAAGTTTGCAGGTGCTTGGTGCCGTGGGGAACTGGTGTTTGTTAAGCTGGATCGCTTTTTCGTTTTCGATTTCTGTGAATCGATGTATCACTTTTTGTTTTCCGGACAAATGCAGTACTTTTTATTCAAAAAAGCGTTTGCAAGTCAGTTTTTAACTTTTTTCCTTTTATAAAACTGTAAAGATTGATTGAAGTACCAAATATTGGTGTGTTGGGTTGCTGGGCTTCCCACATTATTGATGTGTTTATCCCCATATTGTGCTATCAAGTTTTTTCGACATAAATTAGCGTGGTTATACGATGCCGATACGGAATATGATAACATTGCGAGACTGTATGACTTGTATTGGACAACTTTTCTGTTGTGTCTGTCACTGATCAATTATGGTTTTATCGTTTTTGAAATTAAAGCAATGGTAGGTCAGATCAAGTAGTTTTACTTTTATGAATGTCAATTTCAGAAGAAAAAAATATCCAATAGCCCAACACAGCGTAATCACGAAGTTCGAGTCTGCGTACAAGTAAGTGCCTCTGATTGTGGACTTTGAAATCGTTATTAACTTTAGGCGTTTTGTCTATGTTTATACACAACACTTGTCCAATTGCATTGGTATTTCAAAGATTATTACATGCCGAATGCTAAGCAATTTTACTTTTTGTCAAACATGGTCGGCGTCATCAACTGTGGAATGAATCCTGTTCTCTGTGTAACGCTCAATGTGTGGGTGATTCTTTGCAATAACAATCTTTTTACATCTTTATTTTAGGACTGTTAAAACTGCCTTTGTTAATTTTATCAACGGGAAAAACAAAGAGTGTAAAGTTTTTACCAGCCGTGTTCCAAGCAGAATATCACAATAAGCGATGAAAGTTCATACGTTTTTCTTGACGTTGTTGTGAGATTGTAATGTTTTAAAAATGGATGAGATTAGAATAAAAAGCAAAAACAACGCAATAGCGATAACAAAAAGGACAAAACCGTAGACATCCAAGTTGTAATACGTAATGACGTCGTGTTTTCGTTGTCTGATATCCAAATAATCAGTCGCGTTGGAAAAGGCAACGGCATGTTTAAAATAAGCTAGAAACCTTTCAGTTGCTCCAAAAGGTTTGTTTTTGGCTATGGTCGCGATGTCTTTTGCCCGATTGCTGTAGGCGTCTGTCGTGATAAGAGCGTTCAATGAATGGATCAAAGTGTCAGCTGTGATGTCAGTCTTTTCAATGACGATCAAAGTTTTTCGAAACTCCAGCATTTTGACGTTTCTCCGTTGATCACAGAACATAGGAATTCCAATCATTGGCACACCAGCATAAGCGCCTTCAATGATTGAATTCATGCCGCCGTGGGTGATGAAAGCCAGAAGTTTTGGATGAGTGAGGACTTCTTTTTGAGGGACCCATTTACGTTTGAATACATTTGGGAGATCCGATGCAACGGTATCGTCAGGGTTTTCGTATTTCCAGAGGAAGTTGATTTCCGGAAACGCTGCAAACATGGTCAAAAATGCATCACGGATACTTGGCGGCATCGCTTTTGACTGTGCCAATGTTCCAAATGAGATGTACACAACACCTTTTACAGCGGAATCAAAAAGCTTAGCATAGTCTTCTGGAAGTGGAGCTACAGTATCATTAGATACCGTGATCCCTCCGATGTAGACAATTTTATGGCTGATAGGTCTTGGAAAATCCATGTGTTCCTCGGTGTTCACAAAAAGGTATCGCCCATTTGCAATGGCATCAAATGCATGGAAGTTCGGATCGACATGTTTACGGACCACATGGGCGGAGAACCCATCGACTTCGGCATTGTGGAGCTTGTTTCGAACAATTGGACCGATAAAGTTTGACAACCTTTCAAAAAAGGACAAATTCGGATGATGACTCAAAGACGCTGGGTAATGGTCGTGAATATTTCCTGGCAGCCCTAATGCAAATGCCACCTTTTCGGAAAGTGCCATTGGGTTTTGGTTGACATATTTTGTGACATTAATCTGCATGAAAAACCCATATCCGCAGTAATCCGCTGCTTCAATTAGGCCAAAATCAAACTTTTCAGCGGCCATTTCTTTGATGAATGCCTTATCCGTCAAAAGCCGCTCACAATGTGCCTCCAAATCCTCAATCCATCCATGCCACACAGCTCTTGAATCCCAAGCTTCATATCCCATATTCCACATGGAGTGTTGATCGACTTCGCCGGATACTGTCGTGTCTTGCTTAATTGTTGATCTGATCACTAGCCTAGCTTTTGGTGATAAAGCTACTTTTGTTCTTTCCGGGATTTCGGGGATTATCATGGTCTAAACCAAAGTTTACGTGATTACAGTGCTGCAAAAAGTCAAAATCATACCACATTATGTCCATCTTCAGCCAGTAAATTCGTCAATCTCAACATGAACGAAAAGTGACTATGCATAAAAAAGGGATTGTAGACTACGACCTTGGTCGCGGAACATGTTAGCACCCCCAAAAGTGCAAAGACAAAAACGGTTGACGCCTTCATCTCCACAATGAACAGAAGCAACTGATCAACTTCCTATTTCTGAGGAGTCCTTTTATTTTGGCCACCTGTCGTGTTTTTTCGGTGATACCGATAGATACATCAATTTTTCAATGTCATGGTGATCTGTCTTGAAGGTAAAACTAACTGTCGTTGTTGGCAACAATAGAAACGTTATAAAGTTAAAAAATAGTAAAAATCTTATAATAAAAACATATTTGGTTGATTGAATATATAAATAATAGTTATTTACGTGAGAAAATGTTATACTTCTTTGGTTGTAAAGCATCAATCGCATGGTTTGCATTAGAAACGCATTCTTGTGTGAGGTTGAATTATTGAAAATGTGACAGACGGGTTTTTATGCTAGGCAAAACCATTTATTTGTGCAATGATACATATGAAAAAATACAAAGATTGACAATGAAAAAAAGTAAACTGAATGTGTTTAGATCTTACAATGTAGAGTAAAATGTAGCGACCAAAGTGACCGCGGCGGACCGCGACGGTCCGTAAATTGGTCGCGGTAGGAGAAGCCTTGGGGTGCGACTACACATCAAAATCCACACGTGTGCGCGTGCAACTCGACCTGAAGCCTCGATTTTAGAAAGAAATTTGCATGTTTTTGCTCCGCCTTTCGTTGGCGATGAAAAAAGTAACGACACCTCGCGATGAAAAGTGCACGCATGCAAATTTCTCAAAAAAAAGCGAGGCTGCAGGTGGAGATGCACGCGAACACGGGGGGATTTTGATGTTTAGTCGCACCCCAAAGCATCTCCCACCGCGACCAATTTACGGACCGTCGCGGTCCGCCGCGGTCACTTTGATCGCTGCATTTTACTCTACATTGTATGTGATATATCTCAAAAAATTATCAATGAAAACGCTCATTCCAAGCCAATCTTTTTGCAAGACTCAGAGAATGTATTAAACAATTGCAAATGCGACGCCATAATAACCACTGGACCACCTTGTCTTTATGATTCAAAGTGCAATCAGTCATTATTATAAAATCAATAACCCTGGTGGTCTCTTACCACCACCAAATAGGCCACACCGCTCGGTACACGCAAAATTGCTCCAGAGATCAGCTGATTTTTCAGAAAGTACACTTTTCTGTGCTTTGTCGCGCATAGCTATCGCAGTTCATCACCCTTGGAAGCCCCCACGGAAGCAAACAATCAAACAATTGACACGAACTTACAAACGTTGTTGTTTTTATGCACACCATTCACGCCAACTGCAGTTCAGCTGCTTTACGTTTTCAAATTGGTAGCTTATCGCTTCTATCAACATGCAAACAAATCGTAAGCGATTTTTGACGTGAACGGATGGATAGAGTTTTGATTTTAAAGTTTCGAAAATCGGCCGATTACGTTAAACTGTTTTGATGGATTTGACAATGCCCACGCTTCATGGCTAAAAAACGTTTAAATTTGTTTTTAAAGATTTCGGTGAACCGTTCATAAGCTCACCGACCACCTGCTGTTTAAAAACCGTAATTCAGACCAGATTCCGATAGCGTTGGAACGCGCGTACGGGTGGCACTTGTCATTCTCACCGCCTCAATAACGACGTAAATGGCCTTGAAATGGGAGAATCAAGAAAAAACCCCTTCAATGAAAAACGAAAAACCGCTTAAGCGGATCTAAATCACCGGGAGATGGGTAAAAAGCGAACGCCCCTCTGGATGTTGTGCTTGCTTGCGTAATTTTTTCAAGGTTTCTACTTCCATTGTCTATGTCGTCAGAAGCCAGCCAGCTTCGAGGACCCTTCCCGCCAAAAGCCATTCCAAACGCGTCAGTCTGCGCGAAAATTTGCTCTTTCCGGAACGGTTGGATCTGTTCTATAGATTCTCCGTAGCCAACGACCAAGTTCCGGAAGTCTGTTTCCTTATCCCTCTTGTCTGCGTCGTGGTCGTGCAAATCCGTCTGTTGATTTGCTTTTGTCGTGATGTGATTGAACGCCGGTCGACAAACGATCGCAAAAAAAGAAAGGACGACCGTTTTTCTGGATGGATCCAGCATGTTTGTCTTTGATTTGTATGTTAGGCCCTTTTTTCTTGCCTTAAGGTTTTTGAGTCTCGTCTCGTGCAAGTTGTCGCGCAAGGCGAGATCCCCTGCTTCCGGTTACGCTGATGTGTTTTTGTGTGTCGAACTTGGCTGACGATGGTGTAGAGAAAAATGCAGTAGGATCTTGGTGGTTTTGTTTGAGCAAGTGCGCGGATACTTTTTAGCTGGCAATCAAGGCTGGTAGCAGCTGTGGATTGTGGAGGGGTTTTGGTGGGGTTTTAATTTGAAATTTTTGGGTTTTTTGTTGGTTGGATTACGGTAATTTTTAAAAAAAATGACAAAAGTTGATGTTTTTTGGCATTTTTTTGATAATTTTTGAACCATAAATAAAATAGTGTAATAAAAAAGTTATCCTCAACGCCCGAATGCTCAATTTCGAACAATTTTCATTGAATGTTTGCCTAAATGATAGCAATTTTGCCTCAACTATGCCACTTTACACCCCTCTAAACAAATCTCGAACTCCATGCCCTCAAACTCCCAGAATACCGTTACCCCAAACAATATTAGTAAACACCCTTCACCCCTCTCACAACCCTCACATGTTTGCGTGTGTCTCAAATCAAGTCACACCCACCCTCGCTCACGCATGCATCTCCGAGATCTAGCGCCCCTCTCTTGCCACACTTCGCACCTCGACACTTGACCTATCCAGTCCCCTCCAGGCTGGCTCCAACCTAACTTAGAACTTTCCCTATAGGTTCTGCGCAGACCTTCGGTCAACATGGGTCAACGTGATGCCCCTAGGATCGCCGCCAGCACCTTTTTTCATTTCCAATACAATAGCCATACAACAATATGAGTCGCTTGGACTTTTGTATTACCTGTTCCGATTCGTAGTACCTATAGGCTTAAAGCAACTGACTAGGGTACGGCTTGGGTCGGATTTGGAATAGTATATCGGGGTAGTGACCAGCCCATTAAAGGTAGGTTGTCTCGGAGGCAGTGTGGGAAAGCATTAATGGCGGTGATTTGGGGTTTTCGATCGCATCCTTTATCGGGGTTTTATGGACTCGATAGGTATTGAAAATGAAGCGAAGTTTTGGGTTGTTTTATCGGTGGAAAAGGGGGTTCATAAAAGTTATAATCGGTGAAGTTTATACTTTGTCATAAAAGTAACTTTCTGACTTATGCTTGGTCATCAAAGAAGTCAGAAGTTTGAAAATTCTGACAGTTTTTCAAATGCGAACCAATTAGTCGACATCCGTTTTTTCCGTGATGGGGTCTGATTGTTTCAAATCGCCTTCCCTCGCCGACAACTACCCATCTATGGAGTTATATTTTTGAAAACATTGAAAAAAGGCCTTGCACTTCCGCGCAGCGCAGCCCCGAACCCGACGTTTTTCTCAAGGCCAACCAGCCGCGCGCCGCCGACAGCTGCCTGCCGTCGTCGATCGTCGCCGTTGGCAGCCCAGGGACGTGTCTAGTGCCAGTTTCCGATGTATAATCTTCTCCCACTTCCACCTCCTCCAAAAAAGTGGTGCGGGGACGGCCGCGAGCCTCTCGCGCAGAGAGGGCTTCGAAACCGAACGAGCCGAACGTCGACGCATATTCATTCATTATTCGTGTTTGACTTGACCCTTTCTGCGTGGGCGTACACGGCGCTGCCGCTGGCTGGCTGGTATAACCATATAGGTTCATCGGGGACGAGAAGGTCCATCTACGCACCTTTTTTTGGTCCGATGTACCAAACCGACAACTTTCGAATCCAACGGCTATGTTCAGTTCAACAATCCGTTGACACAAAGCTGCGACCAACTTTCACAGTGCTGGCTGACGGTGTCACAGTTTCCTGACACTGACCACGGGCGGCCGGCCCCTTGTAAAAAGCGACAAAATTTGCGTTCGAACCAGGTGGAAAAAAGTCCGTCCACACATTTTTGGGAGGGTTCGCTTTCAGCCGGCACGGCACATAGAGCCTTGATATTTTCATGAGGCATGACTATGGGTACATAGATGCACAATTCTGAAAATCATGCGAATTCCGTGCCATTTAGGCTTATGGCACTCCAAAAACTGATTTGATAAGGTGGAGAAATCACGGGGAGGGTTCGCTTTCAGCCGGCACGGCACCTAGAGGCTTGAAAATTTTTTTCCTAATGGCTATGGGCATGTAGATGTACAATTCTGAGAATTACAAGGATTCCATGTCTTTTCGATTTTTGGCACCCGAAAAACTGAATTCATAAGGTCGGCGAATCACGGGGAGGGTTCGCTTTCGGCTGGCACGGCACGTAAGCACTCGCCAATTTTTTTACAGGTGGCCATAGGCATCTAGACGTACAATTCTGAGATTTAGAAGAATTCAGTGCCATCTGACCTTTTGGCACCCAAAAAACTGATTTCATAAGGTGAAAACATGCTGGGGAGGGTTCGCTTTCAGCCGGCACGGCACGTAGAGTCTTGATTTTGTTTTTACAGGTGGTCTATGGTACAAAGACGTACAATTCTGAGATTTAGCTGGATTCAGTCACATTGGCAACTTTGCCATTCAAAAAACCGTCAAAAACAGCACTTTTAAGGTGAAAACGAAATGGGGAGGGTTCGCTTTCGGCCGGCACGGCACCTAGAGTCCTGATTTTTTGGTGAGGCATGCCTAAGGGTACCTAGACGTACAATTCTGAAATTCATCATGATTGCTTTACTCTTGAGTTTGCTACGTGCTTAAAACCACTGCTTTTTGTTGAAAAAAACCCCAAATGGACGCGACTCGCTTCGAACCAACGAGGGTCTTACGCAAATTACGGACAAACCAAATTTTGGCGGGTCGCGGCCGCCCGTGTGACCCATATCGATGTCCGAGCCCCTGCGCGAGCCTTCACTGACAAATCGACGACACGGAGGGAGTTTCGGAGGATCAAAAAAACCCTTTGATCGTCTGAAACTAACTCACTTTTGTTAACCTTAACTTTATGCGATGCAAAACCCATCAGAATTCAACTCATAAAAGTCTAACCTTGTCAAACAGCATTCCCTTCCAACCCGTTTCGGTTCCATGGCCGTGTTTTTCATATTACAGCTTTCTCCTTTATAAAACGCATAATTATCCATTACAAACACCCTTCTCGGTTGCCAAGCCACTTCCGGACCTGCTTCTGTCCAACTCCAATATTGTAGACCCCATTCCATTCAATTGTCCTAATCTTACACCTTGCAAAGTCCGCTCGCGCGTCAAATTTCAATTCATGTTCATGTTTTCTTTTTGTCGAAGCGGATGCATAAAAACTTCCACGAAGTCGACAAGAGACAAGTTAGAACATCCGCGCGAAAAATGTCGAAAAGCTTGAATTTTGTTTCACTGTTTCAGCGCATGGCCTTGAACAGGTTTAGTGCAGTCACAATGCATCCGGAAGATGGCTGCGGCTTTGCTAGGAAGTGTTAGTACGAGGCCATCTGCGTTTACTTTTTGTTTTACACTTGTTGCTTTTGTTTGAAGTTCCGTCGTTTGCGTAATCGCGTCTTTGTAATCGGCAGATGGCTCCTTCTGGGGGTGGTTTGGAGGATCTGCATCGGTCTGTTCAGTTTGATTGGTGCGAAGGCAACGCCGCAGGCGGTATTTATCACCTTTTGGATGAAGATTTGTTGTACAGTGCCGGGAATTGTCGTGATTGTCGACACCTTTTTGGTGCGAAACTGTTTTCCTATGTTTGACGACGCTAAAATTGGTTCGGGATTTGATTTATGACGAGTGCGCGTTATCACTAATGATCGGGAATCTCGAATGGACTTTGCAGTTTGGATTGATTTGAAGCCGGATCGCAAATACTGCCTTTTTGTTACATTTTATCACTATGGATATCATCATAAATTATCAAACCCAATTGAACGGCGAACAAAAACCCTATCATTAGTCCAGTTTGATATAAAATGTGTTCAAATCTTGTCACGCAAAGCCGCCAAGAAGTGTCAATTTCTTTCTAAACGCTAAAAATCTATCGGTTGCGGTCGGACACCCTTTCAAGGAAAAACGGTCTCCGCCACGCGATTCTAAAATCTATTTTTTGCTAGTATTTTCGGCCCTTGCAATCCTGCAACCATGCCCCAATCGCATGTATGTATACATACAGCCCCCATGCCCCAATGTATGCGAAACAAATCGCACTCGTGTAGTGCCCCTTGCATCCAACGTCGTAAAGAAGCACGCCTCAGGCCGACGCCTGCGCCTTTTCAAATTCAAAACGATCCTGAAATGGACAAACGAACGTTAGCGGGTCTTTCTGCCCAGCTATTACACATCCGTGTCAACATGTGATTTTATGTTTCGTGTGAATTGACAGACTTTCTCAAACTGCGTACCCCAAAATCAAATCCTTATCAGTTAAATTCAATTCAGGCTTCTACATTTCCTCAAATTTCCAATCTCAAATAGAACCCGTGAAATGGAATGAATACAATCCGTGCCGAGACCAACCACGTGCATGACCGAATCGTCGCGTTACCTTCGCCGATCTCAAGGTTAGTTTTTTTTTATTATTGCGAGGCTCTATGGCGGTTTTACCGTTTTTCTGTTTGAACGTCGAATCGAATACGAATATCAAAGGCGCGGAAAAGGTTTACCCTTTGCACTTTTTTTCTTCTTTGTGATGGATTTTTTTGATAGGTCTCGAAAAAAACTAACATCAGAAAGGTGTGACGAGAAAGTGCATGCAATTAATTTCTTGATTTGATTTTATGTTTGCTTAACTTTTTGGTGAAGGTTGGATCGAATTTGGGTGATCTTGACACCGTTTTGGTGGTGATTTTGGTGGGAGTTGGACCGTTTTTTTTTTGATAATTTTTTGGCTTTTTCTAAACCAAACGTAATTTTTTGATTTTTTAAAATTAAATAGCGTATTATAAAGCTGTCTTTGGATCACGTCCAACTTATCACGCATACCAAAACACCTCCAGCTACGTGCTTATTTTCCTTTTCCTTCAATTCAGCTATCAGTCTTTGATTACGGCTTGTTTCTTACCACCCTTCCCATCCCACAAGCAACCCCGTCTGCCTCAACCCTGTTTACATGTGATCGTTGTTGTTGTCCTCGAGACTTTTTCGGGGACACGTTTGTTGGCATGCAATTCATCGCCCATACCGTCTACATGTACAGGCATACGTGTGCATGAGCATAAGCACCAAATGCGCGATCGTGACTCACAACATCTCGGGAAAGGCAAGACAAAATGAATGAGGGGGCGCCTGCAGGCTTCGGCTGGCCAGCCGGGTCGGTCGCCCTGATCGATTCCATCTCCGTCAATCGTGATAACCACCCCCTTTGCACTACGCTTGAGGGGCCCGGTGGCGGTCGGCGTCTACCCTCAAAAGCGTGAATCGACGGGAAGGGGGACTGTCGTCAAGAAGGTGTAGTAAGCAATAACGGTTCCTTCTGGGCATGTTGGGGTTGAGTCATGGTCATGGTTTTGGGGGCTTGGATTCATGCTTTATGTATAAATAGGGTGGTTAGAGGCTGGTGACATGCTAGTTGTGGCTAAAAACGTCTTTTCGAACTTCCAAAACGGCAGTAGTTTCTGTAAGACATAATTTTTTTCTAAATTTTGCAGTTTATCTTTGTTACTTTTCAATTTTTAATCATTTCCGGCCACTTTATACCACCCCACCACACCCCCCTGACTCACATCTCCAGTATCATCGTATCGCCAATAGCCCCCAACCAAGCTGAAATGCCACCGCCTTCAGCCTCCATTTCCTTTCTCCCAACCCGAATGACCTCAATTGCACGGTCTTTTGCTTCGCTTTTGCACATTATGCTCCAGCGGCATTCCGTCCTCCACTTTTTCTTTGTAAAAAAGTGTAAAAAACACTTAAATCCATGCGATTCGCCAACCGATCTTTTTTGGCTTTTTTGTTGTGGGAGTACTGTCGCGCGTTATTGAATGGCATTACGCCGCCTCCAATCACATCACCACGATGTAGTTTTTCATGTTTTTACATTTTCATGTTTTTATAGGCTCAGAGATGCAGCCACGGGGCAAGTCTCCACACGCGTCATCGAGCCGAGGGCCACCAATTTGTCCGAAATTTATCTTTGATCCGAAATATCAGACGACTTATGATATTCATCAGTGTTTGGGGAAGGTTTGTTGATCAATTTTGCAAATTAGGTAAAAAAAAATGTTGATTTAAGGGCGGTTTTGCCTATGTCTACAAAGCAACATCTGACAGCGAAACATTTGCGATCAAAGTGATATCCCTAGTCAAAATCCAATCCCCAAATTATGCTGATAAGATTCAACGAGAAATTGACATCCATAAAAGATTAACTCACGCTAATATTGTGTCACTTTATTCGACCTTCCAAGATGAGTACAATGTGTACCTATTACTGGACTACTGCCCCTATGGAACACTTTTGGACTACATCAACAGCCGTCCACGTAAGTTTTTGTCACAAAAAACAAAAAAGTAATAAGCATCTATGAATAAGTCCCTCAAAAAGTAATGATTCACATCTGATTTTTTGACTTTTTATAGATAACCGCCTAAGTGAGTCACACGCGATCGTTTTCCTCAAACAGATCCTCAAAGCGACGAGATACCTTCACGCCGAATGCAAAATTCTCCACAGAGACATAAAACCTGGCAATGTGTTGCTTTCATCGAATATGACAGCACGTTTGGCTGATTTTGGCTTCTCGTGCTACATTTCCGAAGAAAAACGATCCCAGCATCACAGTTTATGTGGAACACCCAACTATTTGGCGCCAGAGGTGATTGCTCGACGGGGACATTCGACCGCGACGGAAGCCTGGGCGATCGGATGCACTTTCTACTGTATGGTGTACGGTAAACCGCCATTTGAGAGTGATCATCTTCAAAAAACATATGAAATGATAAAGCGATGCGCATATTATCTACCTGAAAACGTCACTGTCAGCCAGAGAAGTCGAGACCTCATCCTTCGAGTTTTGATCGATAATCCGTCGAAAAGATTGACCATTCCTGACATGCTTCGACACGATGTATTCTCGACGTTGAATAGAAGCAACAGCCATGGAAGTGCGCTTAATGGACAGCTAGCGGATTTATCAATTTCGCGGTCATGCCAGAATCTTGTTTCACCAACAGTGTTGAGCTCACGGTCACCGAGATCGCTGTCTCGAGTATCGTCGAGAAACGTGAACGTCGATTCAGGCCTGGGCAACGATCCGTCGTCCAGCTTCTCGCGCGGTCTCGGCCGTATCCTCGAGAAGTACATCCGCCTCGTAGATTCCCTCACCGAGGAATCCAACAGGGTGTCTGTTGAGATTTGCGATGATGGATCTTTGCCGGATTTGTACGTCAGCAAATGGGTGGATTACACTAATCGATTTGGATTCGGGTGTACGTTGAAGAATGGGGTGCGGACGGCCTTGTTTTTGGATGATACGGCTATGTCGGTGACGTAAGTTTATTATTTTATTGATTTTTTTAAACAGTGCCTTATTGATTTTCTTAAACAGTGCAAATTTGACTGTCTTTGCGTTTGGAAAAGACAGAAACAAAAGAAATTTCATAATTAAACAGAAAAAAGTTGAAAATATTCAAATATCAGAAAACACAAATGTGATTTTGAATTGATGCGTTCCCAAAGTCATAATTCGAAAAAAAGGCTTAATTTAAATCAATTTCAGCCCCGACGAAAAGCTCTACGCCTACTGGCCTCGCAAAACCCAAGACGAATCTTTCCAAATGTTCTCACCTCGCACCTCCCATCAATGGCAACTCGACGTTATCGAGAAAATGACCAAAATGAAGGAGTACATGGACAACCATCTCCATGCCACTGTCCCTGTCGATGAAGACCGCCACGATCTCACCCCTGCTGCCATTCACATTGTCGCATACAAGAAGTTCTCAAACGGCATTTGCATGCTTCTGTCCGACGGCACGACCCAGGTCAACTTCTCCAGTTTTGCAAAACTCATTTTCCGGACGCATTCCGACGCCTTATTAGTCACCCTATCCCATATGGGCCAGCATACAACATTCTTAATCCGAGAATCGTTAGAATCCTCAAATCTAAACCACACTTCATCCAAGCTAATTGACTATTCCTCAGTCTTGACAGCCGCCACCGACGTCTTCCGAGACCTTTGCCGTGATGGATCGACTGGCTGCCTCGCCGGTGGAGGTGGTACAATCCTGTCCACGGCTTGCTAACAGTGCCTTTCATATCAATAGATGTCTTCAATCCTTATTTTACCCGTCTTTCGCCAAAACCTCTAAACACACTGCGATTCCTCGTCAAATTCCGCCACTAATGTAAGACTACCGTACACTCGATCATGCCGAGTCTGTCTTCCCTCTAATTAATTAACCACACTCACATATCGGGTCCCCGTATTTTGACACAGTTACACTAGACAAACCTGTCTTCAGTACTTATCCGCCAAATTGGTATGTAATTTTAACAGTTTTTAAGATAGTTATATCAAAAAAGCAAAAACAAACATGACATTTCATTTGTTCTGCAAAAAGGGTCGTGACAGTTGCCTTTTTGTTTGGAATTCAATAATGTTGATTGCAAATGTTAGAATATATGTCGCATTGTGACTGTTTGTTATGTTGTGTATATAAATAAAGTCGAATATCAAGGTTGACCTTGGAGGAGTGTTGTTATTATCTTTGAAAGCGCTGCAGCCCTGGTTGATGATTAGGCCGAAAGGTAAACATCGGGAATAGGAAACGGACGTCAATATCAGGAATTATGTGGGTAGGCGTTTGAAAAGCACAAATAGGGATGCCAATTTCCAACACATTCGTCTGCAGTGTAAAGCACTGGATTGGATGAGTATGGAAAACCAATCTAGTGTTTTCATTGCAGATGATTGCGGGATTTGGGTGCAGTATGAAGCTATAAATATAAACAAAGTAAGCAGAAGTTATCTTTAGAGCATGACAACTGCCTTTTGAGGTAGAAAATCTGTCAGAATGATGAAAAATGGAAGCAAGGGGCGGTATCAAGGCTACATGCTATGCGAATTGTAAATCCTCACACCTCGAGGGAATACCTAGCACCTTGAGATGGCTCATTACGACCAAATGAGGCAATTTATGCAAGGGTGTCAAATAACAGTGGCTTGACGGATTAGGCTTGGCAGTTGAGGAACGAATATTGTAATCTGAGACCCATTAGGAAAACCTTTATTTTTGTCAGGTACAGGTTGTCACCTATCGATCTGTGTGCGGCCGAGTGCAAAAAAGTCAAAATTCCATGTTGACGTCGATTCCCAGTTGTGGCAAAACACTTCAACAATCATAAAGACATGCAAAATTTACAAAATAAAATTTTGAAAGCAGTGAAAATAAAATTAGAGTTAGTTATCACCTAAACATCATTAATGCTGCCACTGTTAGAAGAGTTTACTTGGATTTCTTTTTTCGAATGATTAACTGTTGATGGTATTGAAGAAACAACTGCAGGCGACGTCTTGCGATGTGACTTTCTCGATTTTGATGATTGTTGAACTTGTTTTACGGATGTCGGTTTCTTTTTTGAATACATGTAAAACCAGATACTAACAATAGTGACAACAAGAATCCTCAAAGCACAACAACGATACAACAACAAAGTTTCCCAAACAGCACAAATTGTAAACCTTACAGCAGGAACACCACCACACAAATGATAACAATCCATTTGGTACTGATTGCCGCAGTAGAAACAGCTTCTTTTTTTGGTAAAGACGCACCGTTCTGAAAAGGGCAAATTTAGGAAGGATCCTTATGGATTCACTTTATACAACTTACAACAATCACTGGTGCCTGTGGTAGCCTAAGAATCGTAAAATTTTGATGGTTGTTGACTAAAAAGCGAGGACACCACATGCCACCATTGAAATCCTTAAATTGGTAATGAACAACACTCCCACGTCTTTCAGCCTGTAGGTCATGAGCACGGCGTTCATTAGAAATCAATAGAACGCATGTCCCTGGAGGGCAAATACCAGCAGAATTGTGATAACTGAACCTATAATACCGAATTTATGAGTAAGAGCATTTAGTTTATAAACTTGCACTTTGTTAATTGTTGTAGTTGCGACGTAACATAGTTCAGCTTTTCCAATAAATGGTCCTGCACTTTTTATTGTAAAACTTAGCTCGTCCGGCAGGATAAGTTCAATTTCTCCTGGGCTAATAAGTTCGACGCCGCCAACAACTTCTCTTGCAACTTCAATTCCTTCGGTACAGAGCATTAAAATCGTAAAAAGCAAAAAAAAACAATAGTAACGGTTTATTTTCCAATACATTTGCATATTCCGCTTTTTTTATTTGCAAGTATCAAAAAACTTTCACTTTACAAAATAAAATCAGTTATCACCTAAACATCTTCATTGTTGTTGGCAGTGTCAGATGAGTTTACTTAGATTTCCTTTTTTGATTGATGCCTTGTTGACCGTATAGGAGAAACAATAGTAGGCGACGTTTTGCGGTGTGATTTTTGTGATTTGATAGAAGGTTGAATGTTTTTCATGGAAGTCGGTTTCTTTTTTAAATGCAAGTAAATGCAGACACCGACAATAACAACAACAAAAATCCTAAAAGTAACACTGTGGTTTGCTTATTTTTAAAAACTGCAAAACTTACGACAGGAGTACGACCACACAAATAATGATAACCCATTTTGTACTGATTTTAGCATTCGTAGTTATGTCTTTCGGTAAGGATGCACCATTCTAAAACTAGATAATCTAAAAAAGTTTAATTTTTGCTTTACCTACAACAATCACTGGAGCCTGTGGCAACTCCACAATGGTCAAGTTCATATGGCCATTAATGACGAGACGGGGGCACCACATATCGCCGAAATCGTCAAACTGGTAATGAACAACGCCTCCCCGCCGTTTCGCGTTAAGACCATGACCACGATACTCATCCAAAATTAAGAGAACGCACATCCCAGGGTGACAAGATTCACCGTAGTTATCATACCCCCTTCTAAAATGATAAAATTTCACCCGATTAATAAAGTTATAAACTTGCTTTTTTTCGATTGTCGTCTGTGCAGTGTAACAAAGCTCAGCGTTTCCTATGAAGGGTCCAGGGCTTTTTACTGTAAAACTGAGCTCATCTGGTACGATAAGTTCAACTTCTCCTAAGCTAAGAAGTTCGACGCCACCTTCAACTTCTCTGGCAACATCAACTGCAAGAATGTTACAAATAAAGCAGAATATGATTGAAGTTATTTGGGCGACAAACATTTTCAATTGTCGATATCAATGATTGGGGATCTAACCGATTGTATTTTAAGAATATTTGCATAAAAAATTTGTTGTAGGTTCTTGTTTGTTACCTGCATTACTTTGGAAAGCACTCACAGCAGTCATGTCATCGGTTCACATGTTTGTCGTTATACTGGCATATTGCATAATTTTTTACTGTAATGGAGCCAGCAATGCTAAACAGGTCAAAGACAATGTGAAAATTCTCCAGACAGGCGACTTCAAGGTGATCCTTCGGAGTGAATAGTTAGTTGAAAGATACATATTAATCGCTTAGTACAAATAGGACGATTGGCTTATGGCGATTGGAACAGTTAGCACTATAATACATTTGCATATTCCCCCGAGGATCTTAATTACAATCAGCTTTCAACTTTCAACGTTACAAATTAGAATCAGTATTTGTCTAAACATCGATTGTAGGCGATGAGGTCCCGGATACCATGAGGTCCCGGGCCGTGGATTTACGCACACTTCATACACTTGCTTGTGCGCCTGTGTGTCCGACTCACGGACAGACAAGCAAGCTTATGCAGCGTGCGTTTTTTCACGGCGCGGGACCTCATGGTACCCGGGACCTCATCGCCTACAATCCTAAACATCATTATCGTTGGCACTGTTGGATGAATTTACTTTGATTTCTTTTTTTGACTGATGATTTGCTGACCGTGCTGGAGAAACAACAGCAGGCGACATTCTGCAGTGTGATTTGTTTGATTTTGTATATGGCTGAACGTGTTTCACAGAAGTATGCTTCTTTTTTGATTGTACGCAAATGCAGAGAGCGACAACAATAACAACAAGAATCCTAAAAGTATCCACATATTTACAAAACTGGGGTTCGTGAAGTTTTCCAAGTTTTCAAACTTACATCAGAAATGCCACCACACTGATAATAACAACCCATTTTGTACTGATTTTGCCACTCATAGTTTCGTTTTTTGGTAATGATGCACCATTCTGAAACAAAACTTTAGAAAAACAAAATAAAATGAAAAAAGTCTATGTCACTGGAAACCTACAACAATTAAGGGAGCCTGTGGCAGCTCAAGAATGGTAAAATTCTGACGGCCGTTAATGACTAGACGAGGGCACCACATATCACCATTGAAATCCCCAAACTGGTAATGAACAACACACCCCCGTCTTTCAGTTCTTAGGCCGTGAGCACGAAATTCATTGGAAATCAAAAGATCGCACATCTCTGGAGGGCAACTAGGGTCGTAGTTGTCATATGCCCATCTAAAATGTAGAGCTGAGATAAATCAAATGTAAAGTAATAAACTTACATTTTCCCAATTGTCGTCTTTGCAGCATACACAGAGAAAATGAACCCTCGCATAGGAGGGATTTTTCCCTCATACACACAAAAAAATGGAAAGACTACGCCAAGCGTATTCTTTTTCAGAAGACGTCATAAAAAGACTACGCCGGCGTAGTTTTTCACCGTCACACGAAAGAGCTCCTCAAAGTTGACTTCGCGCGCATTTGTTAGACGTTCCAAGTCAAGTCAGGCTTGTGTTTTTGACAATGTTTTATCACTTGAATAATGTTTTGTGTTTCTACTTGTGATCCATATCCGTTTCAGCCACCATTCAGATGATTATCTACTCGTACGAAGCAATCGCGCGTGTTGTGACGCTGAAACTTGGAGAAGGAGGTTTATGAACCGCTAAGAGGTAAGCTATTTCTCAACAACTGAGTCAAAACTTATGTAGCTTTTACAGAAACACCTTGCATTCACCGTCACCCGCAACATAAGTGTTTCGAGAAGCCTCAACAACCCAAAAAGTATGTTTCCGACCCACTTTGCTTTTCCTTCACTCGTTTTATATATAACTTTTTTAGATGTGCCCTAAACAAGTCAGCCACGGCTTCAAACAGATGTTCTTTATCAACTACACGTCTGAACCGGCACCCTTCACATGAACTTCACAGTATAAATGGAAGAAAGACCAAAACCGTCAACGCCGACGTCAAGGATCTCATGAATCCACCCCGACTCGCCAAGAATGTCATCACCTCCAAGATACGATGTAACTACACCATTAAAAGCGTTACTTTTGTTGCTCTTGAAGTATTTGATTCTGTCGTACGTTTGTTAAAGGTTGTCATTGCAGCATGTTTCATTATGCAGTATGTGAATGGATGTTTTATATATTTTTATCCTTTGTTTCTATAAAAACGTGTTACTGACAGCTTGTGTTAATGTTATCACTCAAAAAGAAGCCAAATAAAGCGTTGCCAACGGCAAAAAGGAGCGTAAAAGCGCGTTCGAACGTAACGTTAAAAGACTACGCTCGGGCGTAGTTTTCTACGAGAGCGTAGTCTTTAGTCAACGCAGCGGCGTCGTGTTTTTGTGCACTACGCTTTGCGTAGTAAAAAGAATACGCCAGGCGTAGTCTTTTTAATACGCATTTTTTTGTGTGTATTGGAGGAAAAAAACCAGCATGACTGCGCTTGAGTTTTTTGTCCCTCATAGACGCAAAATTTTTCCCTCACCCATGAGGGAAAACGAAACTCCACCATGAGAGTGCAGGCATCATGAAGGAGGGTCGAGGTATCAAATGTGAGTACCGTTATCGCCGTTCACTCCCGAATCGCCCCGCCCCGTTGTTTACTGGTGTAATCAATACGTCAACAGTATTTATTAATTGCATTGTAAAAACATCATCTAACATAACAATTACAATTGACAATCAAATTATACATGCACAATACAGACGTTGGAATCAGCCGCTGTTCACACAGAAAATGGTCCCTCACTTTTGATTCCCTCAACTGTTTTTTCCCTCCTGTTGAAAAAAAAGAACTCGTGCATGAGGGAATTTGTCCCTCCATATAGAAAACGACTTCCCTCCACCCTGTTTTCCCTCCTGCATGAGGGAAAAACACGCACTCTCCTACAGGAGGGACGTAGAATTCAAAGATGAGGGAATCACACCTCTTGGCTGTCTTCGCGCCAAAACCAGTAACGCAGCAAACTTGCTGCTGGCTCTCGACTTGCTTTGGTTTCAAAGTCTTAGATTTTCGAGTTTATGCTTGTTTTACGTACTTTTTGTGGCTAATAAATAAATGTGATGTCATAACCTGTGTTGCCATTGTGTTCAAAGGGTTGTTGACCCGAATTTACTTAACGTTTTGCTTGTTTTTGCTTTGTGTTTTTAAATTGCATAGGAAAGTCGTTTTAAATGGTAAGTTTTATATATAATTTCAAGTCAGACCAACATTAACTGTCGTCTTTCAGATCTACCCTAACTATCGAGCTGCCATTTCACCGTTTGACGTCAACATAGTGGTCCGAAGCTATTCAGGTAAGTGTTTTCGATGTCAATTGATAGTGCGGTGATAAATATCCAATTTTCAGAATCCCAAGTTGAAACCTCACATCTCAACGTTCGCTGAATCGCAACACATTGGAATCCAGGTCAATCAGAAGTACAAGCTTTATACTTACATCCTGTGCCGCCACCGCTCTCCGTCACACCAGATAACACCAACAACGGCTGATTCCAACGTTCGCATTGTGCATGTTTATTTTAGTTGTCATTTGTAATGTAATTGTTATGTCAGATGATATTTTTACAATGCAATTAATAAATACTGTTCACGTATTGATTATACCAGTAAATAACGGGGAGGGGCGATTCGGGAGTGAACGGTGATCACGGTACTCACACTTGATACCTCGACCCTCCTTCATGATGCCTGCACTCTCATGGTGGAGTTTTGTTTTCCCTCATGGATGAGGGAAAAATTTTGCGTCTACGAGGGAAAAAAAACTCAAGCGCAGTCATGCTGGTTTTTTTCCTCCAATATGAGGGAAAAATCCCTCCTATGTGAGGGTTCGTTTTCTGTGTGTTGGTGTTATCTGGTGTGACGGAGAGCGGTGGCGGCACAGGATGTAAGTATAAGGCTTGTACTTCTGATTGATCTGGATTCCAATGTGTTGCGATTCAGCGAACGTTGAGATGTGAGATTTCAACTTGGGATCCTGAAAACTGGAAATTTATCACCGTACAATCAATCGACATCGAAAACGCATACCTGAATAACTTCGGACCACTATGTTGACGTCAAACGGTAAAATTTGAAAACAAATTTCCTATGTAATTTGAAAACACAAAGCAAAAACAAGCAAAACGTTAAGTAAATTCGGGTCAACAACCCTTTGAACACAATCGCAACACAGATAATGACATCACATTTATTCATTAAGCACAAAAAAGTACATGAAATAAGCATACACTCGAAAATCGACAAAGTCTGAGACTTTGAAACCAAAGCAAGTCGAGAGCCAGCAGCAAGTTTGCTGCGTTACAGGTTTTGGCGGGAAGACACTCAAGAGGTTTGATTCCCTTATCTTTGAAATCTACGTCCCTCCTGTAGGAGAGTGCGTGTTTTTCCCTCATCCAGGAGGGAAAACAGGGTGGAGGGAAGTCGTTTTCTATATCGAGGAACAAATTCCCTCATGCACGAGTTCTTTTTTTTCAACAGGAGGGAAAAAGCAGTTGAGGGAACCAGAAGTGAGGGACCATTTTCTGTGTGTAACATAATTCTCCTTTTCCTATAAACGGTCCGGAGCTTTTTACTGTAAAACTTAGCTCGTCTGGAACGATAAGTTCAACCTCTCCTGGGCTAAGAAGTTCAACGCCGCCTTCAACTTCTCTCGCAATAACAGCTGCTTGAATGTGCCGTTTCAGAAAAATAAGACTAAATATACTCACAAATTGAACGATACCCATTTTTTGTTTGGTAGAATTAAGTGTGAGATTTAGGGCGGTTGTAACAGTTATCTTTACAAGGGATTTGCATGTTTCGTCGAAGGATCTTAGTTAATTGATGCTTGTTCGTAACGCATCATACCCGATGATTTCAGTAATTCGAACATTATTAAAATGACAAATAAGAACAATGTTGAATTAGTTACACCTAAACATCTTCATTATTGTTGGCACTGTTTGATCGTGAAGTAACAACACGAGACGATACGCGATGCAGTTTCTGTGATTTTGAAACCTGTTGAACGTGTTTAACGGAAGCCGGCTTCTTTTTGGTACGCATGCAAATCCAGATGCCAACGAAAACGGCAACAATAAATCTAAAAACACACAACACATTAGTTTGCACATTTTCATCAATTTTCAAAACTTACAGCAGGAACAACACTACGCAAATAACAATAACCCATTTTGTACTAATTATGGCATTAGCAGTTTCATTTTTCGGTAAGGATGCGCCGTTCTGAAACGAGACAAATGTCAAAAATTTTGAGGCTACACGCAACCAACAACAATCACTGGAGCCTGTGGCAAAAACAGAATGGTAAACTTTTGTCGACTGTTAACAACAAGTCGAGGGCACCACGCATCGCCCAAATCCTTAAACTGGTAATGCACAACACTTCCACGCCGTTCAGTGATGAGACCATGGGCACGATGTTCGTCAGAAATTAACAGAACACATGTTCCTTCGGGACACGTTGAAACAAGGTTGATGTAATCGAATCTAAAAAAACTATAATTTAAACTTAAAACGTTAAATGATTGAACTTTCTTTTTATTAACTGTGGTCAGTGCAGCGTAACAAAACTCAGCTTTTCCAACGAATGGTCCCGGACTTTTTATTGTAAAACTTAGTTCATCTGGTAGGATAAGCTCAATTTCTCCAGGACTGAGAAGTTCGACGCCGCCCTCAACTTCTCTTGCAATTTCTGCTGCTTGAGTTTGAAACAACAGGTCGGTACAGAATATAATAACGGTGACTTGGACGATAAACATTTCGTTTGGTAGAATTGATAAGTTTTACCTTTTCTTGGTATCCATTGAAAAGTGTTGTCATGGCTCGTTTTAATGATAAATTTGCATAACAGCGCTTTTAGGATCGTTTTTGGCGTCAGCGCCACTTTGGGGAGAAACATGCGCTCAGTTCAGCTGTTTGTCATTTTGATTTTGTTTTGCGTCGTTCATTGGTGTTATGGGGCTAGTAATGCCAAGCAAGTTGACAAGGATGTTGAAATCATTGGAAAAGGCGATTTTGAAATAATTCTACACGGCGAACTGACTTTCTCTCTTCCGAGCTCATGCAAAGCCGTTCACATGTGCTACTTGACTGAAACGATGCCAGAAGAAAAACGGTAAGTTGTTGTTTCTTTTGTTTATTGTGTGCAAAAATTAATAGACAATCATATTTTAGAAAGAAGTACAAGAATGGTGCCAATACATGTCCTCCGAACAGCTGTTTGCTTTATCTGGAACCGCTGGTTTCCTTTTACTCTGGCGTTTTTCACACTGTTATGCTAAGCAACTCGGCTACAGCTACTTTTGACGTTAACGACCGCGAATACTGTCCATTGAAAACATTGACTGGCAGTCAGAGTTTGAAAATTATTAAAATTTCAAGTGGTTGTCCAATTACTGTGGTTAGTTTATCCGTTTGTCCTTTGATCACAAAATTATTACGAATATCGTTTAGGTTGGAGCGTCTTTGCCGTTATTGGAGCCAGAAGAAGAAGAAGAAGAAACCGATACAACCGAAAAAGAAGTCAAGGAAACGGCCAGTGAAGACGCGAAGAAGTCCAGTAATCTATGGATCATTGCAGTGATTGTGGTCGTTTCGGTTATATGGTACGTTTGCATGTTTCACTTTTTATAAAACATTTGATGCTGTTACTTTCAGTATGCTTGCGACTGGCGGGCACGTTTACATCATTCACCGATGCTACAAGGCCCGTAAAGCTGAGAATGCCGATCTGCCTGTCCATTCCATCAAACAGCCACCGAATGCGGCATCGAAGTCACCAGCGCCGACATCACCAGCCACGCTTCCACCCCAAACCCCGCCAGCAACGTCGACCCCGCAACCCCTCGAGACAGAGCCTGTATCGCCATCCGTAGCAACGCCGTCGCAAGTCGAGAAAGTCAAGCGAAAGATCAAGAAGCACAGGAAAAGCCAAATCACCACCGTCACCGAGCCCATGAAGTCCGTCACTGCCAAAGACGTCTCCCCACCCTTTGAAATGGCCGCGAAACTCACGGAAGACGCGGCTCGTAACCTCCACCGGAACGGAATGCTGACGTACCACGGCATGATTCCTTGCCGGAGTGGGTCTCAGCTCGATCCGTTTTTGCAAAACATCTACGAGATCTATGAGCCGTTCCCAGCACGCCGGAAGATTGTCGATTGGGAACTGAAGTTCTTCCTTCAGATTGTCTCGGATGCGTTCCGAGAGCTTCCATGGCTTCTGTAAGTTTTGAACATGTCGTTTTTATGCAATGATTCAAACTTTCGATTTCAGGAAGAACGCCCGCCTCCAGCTGAGCAGCCACGGCGCCGTCTACTCCCACGGCCGATACTGCTCCTTCACCCGCCGCACGGGGAAGTTCATCAGCCGCCGTACAACACCAGGCTTCATAGCCTGGTACGCCTTTGCCACCAAATACGGCGGCGAGATCCGCATCCCCGACGACGAGCGCTTCGATGTCATATTGAAGCGATTATCGGTCCCGGCGCTTTTGGTGGTCGTGTTCCGCGAGAATATTGAGATCGAAACGCGCCGAAGTGCTTACAGAAGGATTCGGCAACTCATGATCCAGATCAACTCCATGTACCCGAAAATGCAGCTCCGTGGAATGCCTTATCCCGCCTGTCTGATCCCCGCGCTGATCGAAAAAGACTCCCGGGCGTTCTTCGAAGGCGCCAATGACATGAGCTACAGTACGCCGATCGAGGTCATACATCAGCTCAAGAAATACGAAGATTCCGAGGCCGAGGAGAGAACTGATGAAACCCAGCCGACTTATTCCGATGGCAAAAAGCGGGACGTCATGGGAAGTGTTGAGGTCCTCGGCACGCAGACAACGGCGACGACGACGGTCAAAGAGGACCTTTTTTGAAGATTTTTGGTGGCGGCGATAGTGGCATGTACAAGGATACGATAAAAAGTTAAATAATTACGTTTGAATTGATTGAATGTAAGTTATTAGTCGATTTTGTGGTATTTATCATACGCTTGTTTTAGATTTGGCCGTGACTAATCCAAAGCCCCGCCCTGACTCACACTTCCGTCGATACCAGTCACCCCATCTGGGCAAGATTCAAAGCTACCACGCTGTAAGTGTCAATTAACGAACGCATAAAATAAGTAAATCTGTGCTCCTGTAAGGCGTACCTGGCAATTTGAGAGCCTTAATCCGCCAATTAACGAAAAAGCGTCAAATAGCAACCACTTTGCGAAATAGAGTCGCTTTTACGGTATAAAAAATACGGTTGACGGGAAATTCTACCAAATTTAAAAGAATAAAGTTTAGAAAAAGACCGAGAGGAACATTTTTTACGCGAGACAGTTCAAAAAGGCGTTGCTAAAGTGCGCCCCCAAACCCAACCCCCAAAGCCTGCACGCAACATGCACTCTAAACGACCCGGCTGCACGCAGTGCATTGTTTTTTCCCGCTGTCGCATCATCATCATTGTTCTCTATCACTCGCGCTTCTTCTTGAATCCCTCCACCCTTCCCATCGTGAATAACGTGAACCCTTCCAGATGGACAGCAGGAAGAGCTCCGACGCCTCCAACGATGGCCTGTGTCACAACTGTGGCGCCATGTCGCAGCTTGAGATCGAGTCCTTCGCCGCTGTTCAGGAAGTTGCGCCGTTCGTGAAGTCGATCAGCCTGAGCGAGGTTCTCTCCCGGACGCCTGAGCTCATCTTCACGAATCTGCACACTCTTGAGGGTATGTTTTACTGTTTTTCTTGGAAAAATTATATATAAAAACATTATTTTTTGGTCGAATTTGGCACTTTTCGATAAACTTTATATATATTTTTCACCTTTCAGGCCAAACCTACTGCATCGAGCTCACCCAACGAGGCTGGAGAATCTGCTCCGACCGAGCTGACTCCATGAATGGTGATTTCCGGAAGCTGGAGCTCCATTCGCGGTATTTTGAAACGGTTTGTTTTGGTTTTTATATATAAATGACCTTTTCAAAGCGAAATCCTTCCAGATCTATCAGCTCCTCGACATCGTCTCTCCCCTCTACCGCGACCGATATGCCCAAGCCCTGGCCGACAAGTTGAAAGAACTCGAGGGCCACAAGTCCTACGAAGAATCCGTCCTCAAATCGACGGTCGCCGAAAGTGAAAAAGAAGCCCCGCCCCCATCGGACAAGCAATAGCAGTGCCATCAATTCAGGGTAGTTTTCAATAACTTTTTGATCACATTGTAGTTTTACGTTTAAATTTATGTCATATCCGTCACCAAAGCTCGCTGTTTATATACATTTCTCTGTGTTTTTGTACAAATCGGATATATTTTCGTACAATTTACAGTATACAAAGTTGAATTCGATTGTTTCGGGGAAGTTTACATGTTTTGTTTGCGAACCGAGAATGTTATTAGGATCCTAGAGGGGTTTAGATTAGCAATTGGAATAGGCAGTTAGATTTTGTTCGGTGATCGAAGCGGGGCTGTCGATGCTGGCAGTGTAGCTGGAGGGGGTTTGGGCGGTTTGATGAAGAACTTTCGGAAACTAAAGGGGCGCGGGACTTCTGGGGGAGCGTAGCTGGGGCTGAAATTGACTTTTAGAAGTTTGAAAGGAAATTGGTAGGCTTACCGATGCCGTCGAGACCCAGTCGGCGGGCTCATTGGCGTCGTCGGCGTCTCGGCCATGCTGGCTTGGCTGTTCATCTGGCTCGAATGCGCTGCCAATGGCGGATGCAGGGGGGCCAATGTATCGCTATCTGCTGGGGAAGTTGTTCTGGAGGTAACTAAACGCTTCAACCACGCGACATCGACACCGAGAGTGTGCCGTGCCGCGGAGCCTCGGCCATGATGCTTCTTTGGCTTCTTTGTCGTGGTGGCATTGACCCGGCCGACTCGAGTCGGTGAAGACATCTCATCAACAGTTTCAGGAAGCTCTTCATAGGGGCTACGAGTACCGTCGATGCTTCTGGGGGTGGGGGTTGGCGGTGGAAGCTCCGGAGGCTGCTGGGGTTCGGTTTCGATGGACTTTTTGACGTGCTCGGATTCTTCGGCTATCAGGGTTAGACCTGTTGAATGGAATTCCGATGGTCGACAAAACAGCGTAGTCACATTAACCGTCGATGTGGACTCCACAGTGCCATTTACAACCGTGCTGGGTACGGTACTCGGCTCAACTTGTCGTACTGTAGCCGGTTCATCCTCCCATTCGCCGACTTTATAAGCGACACAGGATGCGTGGTCGAGTTTTCCAGGCATCTAAAACCAATTCCACTCTTCAATAATGCCAACCTAACTTTTTCAATCCCAAACGCACCTCCATGATCATGTTCCGAACCATCTTTCTCCTAACTCGCTCTTCCGTCCTAGAATGCGTCCGAGTTCTATATAATTCCGGATTCTCGAGTGTCCGACGCTTCGCCGAGGACAATTGTGTCGCAAAGGTGATCAAATTCCGACAGACTTCTGAAGCCGTTGTCGAATTCTTCCTCGGAACACGAGGGGATGCAAGTTCCGATGTTGGAGTTCCGTCAATGCCGGATTCTGGGGTCGTCGGAATCGCATATGGACTGTTTTCACCGTTGATAGGGGCTTCTGGAAGGCGAAGATTGACACCATTAGCAATGACGTCGGCCATGCGGAGAAGCATGAGTTCATGGCGTTCCAAAGCGTCTACGCTGGGTACGGTGGCGTTGCAGCGTTGGCGTTTTGGGATTGATTCGATTTTTTGGAAGACTTGGCTTGCTCTGGAATGGTTTTTGATACATTTTGGATGTTTTTTTTTGGGTTTTTTTTTATGATAACTGTAAACTCACTTTGCTACGGCAGCCGGATGATCAGCCTCAATATCCATCAAATTCTCCTTCTCACTATCAGTGTGCTTAATGACACAGAATTTGCCGACCACTGGATCAAAGTTATCACTAATTCCATCACTTGTTATAAAGACCAGATCGCCTTCCTGGATAAACGTCATTGAACAAGTCAAGTTGTGAAGTTGCGGATTCCGGCCATCCACCGGCCCCAAAGCACCACCAGCATCACGCATATCTCGATTCAATCCGATGTCGTGGCTGGCTAGTGTGACTTCACGGACGCCATAGGCGGAATTGTACACGAAACATAGTGAATCTCCGACATTGCAGACGCAGAGAGCGTACTCATTAGAACCCCGCATCGGGGCGACGATGGCAACACACAGCGTAGTCAAGGCACCGCCTTCTTGAAGGATTAACGAATGCCCTGCGTGAAAAGCGCCCAACATCGAATGGAAGATGTCTGTCGTCGTTTCGAAAGCTGATTTTTCGATGGCATTGTTTAGATGATCGATGGCGCCCCGAACGGCACAACGGGCAGCTAGGCGGGCGCCTTCGCCCCAATTGACTCCATCGGCCAAGGCTAAGATGGCATTGTTTTCACGGGAGACGATGGCAAAGACATCGGCAACAGGCGTTCCGGCATGGGCCCCGGTTAAAGGGTGTCTTTCGTACAAACTTGTCGAAGCGCCGAAAGATCTTAAATTATGGGCACTCGTCCAGTCATAGGTATCAGTGCTACAAGAAGGCGCCAGATCACTCGGATGGAATCCCAGCGCTTCGAGGGATTTTGACGGGGCTAAGTTAGTGCCATTGTTGTTTCCATTCCTCTTAAGAGTGCCGGAGGGGTCTTCATCATCCTCATCGGCACCATCATACGAACTTAAAGACAGTTCATCGTCCAAATTAGCCATCCTACAGATCGGATTCTGCATGACGCGTCCGACCTGGGTCAGGCCTCCATCCGGACCCGTGAAACATGACTTCACGGTCGTTTTGAACTCAGCCAAATGAATCACCGGCAAGTCTAATCCAGTTTTTCCAGAGTAAGTCTCCGGAATCTCAACTTTCCGCCCATTCTTCCCATTCAGAATCCGATCATACAACAACCCACTCGGATCAAGCGGATGCGTCGGCAATGGCTTCTCCTCGACGATATCGGGAGAATCCGAGTTTGAAGCATTCGAAAATGTCGTCTTCAGAAGTCCGCGGACACGTTTTCGAAGATAGGACGACATTTGAACTTTTTGAAGGCAGTTACTTCATACCTGAAACCAAAAACACATTAGGCCAATTGCAATCTATCTGTTCAACGCGAAAGTGAACAAAGCCTATTTAAAAGCGGTCATAAATTGCACGAAAGTTTTAATGATAGTCAAACAGGTTGAGAAAGTTAAGCAATTTAAAGAATTCGGAAGTTCAAGCAAAGTACAATATTAAAAAACGTAAAAACAGGTCGTTTAAGAAATTTTCAGTTCGTAACTTTGTTAAAAACCGACAAAATGAACGCGCTTCCAAAGAATGGCTGGCAAAAAATGGTGTTTTCTCACAATGCTAACACTTTGTAAGGGCTCTGGAACCAAAGAAAGTTGCCCCCAAAGAAGGGCAGGCAATTGGCTTATCGGGTAAAAAATGTTTCTTTTTCTTGGCCTCAAACTGGTGGCAAAAAAGGGCAACGGAGGACGGCCATTGAAAGTTTGTACTTGGCCGTGGGGTTGGTCGGGAAGTTGACACAAAAAAGAATGTTAACTGCGATTAAAAAGTGAGTGACATTGGGAAAAAAAACTCGAATTTTGGTGGTTCAATAGACACGAGATGACGACTTGAGTAATCGAACTGGCCAGATTCAAAGTCCCTGAAGTTTTGAATGGGCGGGCCCAGGGTGCGGGAACGGGCCATGATGCCCTCTGGGGAAGCGAGACCAGTAGCGTGTTGGCGACTGGCAATAATATTATCCTTTTCCGGTGCCGTGTCGGGCGGAGCAGCGCGACTGGCACTCCAGTGGCAAAGATGAGCCTAGCGCGTCGAGGGAAGCCGTCTGGCACATACTTTGCGACAAAAGAAGCGTGAGTGCCGTGGACAGCTGCTGGCCGATGGATGGCCGTACATGGGTCTGGGGATGTGAAACAAAAGCCTTCATAATGGAAGCTATTCGGGGAGGAAAAAACAACAGTGAAGGGAGAATGGATACGTTTTTGGGGTTCAAATTCTTCAATTACAGTTTAAAAAGGTTGTTTTCGAATTCGAAGGCAAATTTAAAAGTTTCTATAAACAGCTCGCTCTAAGCTTAAGCTAAGCCAGCGCCGACTGGTCACAACACGCGGACCGGAAATTGAGAAGATCTGTAAAAGTGCACTCTTCTGAGGGCTGTGAACAATAGGGCTTTTCTTCGTGTGTGGATCGGGTTTCAGGTTTGTTTGGAGGGAGTGGACACGGAAATGTTACGGTGTTTTGGACTTCTAATAAGGGCTTCTTGAATCGATGGCAACTTTTTTTTACAAAAATTTAAGTTTAAAAATTACAACAATTTTTTGAATGAAAAAATATTCAAAATTCACACATTTATCGGTATACAGATGTCAAAAAGCAACTTCAAAACACAAAACCATCTCACTTTTCACCAAACGTAGCCATCTTCGCGCGCAAAAAGTTCGCCCCGATCCTTCCCGCCGGACATCTGCGCCAGCGTCCAACCCATAGGCCATTAAAAATTGAAAAAACTCCGACAAAAGATGAAGCAAATCGCCTCTCAGATGGGTAGTAGCCTGTGGCGTCGGCCGCTAGCAAATGGGCCGTAGCTTTCGGACTATACGTGCAAAAAAGGGCACACAAAACGTCTCACCAGGGTGAAAAACGTTCTTCCCTTCTGGCCGTTGGGGGCGAATTGAAAGCCTGTGAGGCGCTCGCCAACACTTGGGTGCGATGCGGAGACACGGAATGAACGCCAAACTACCCCCATTGGATCCATATGGCTGTATGTATGCATCCCGAGCCGGAGGGGGCAACGCGGCGGCTGTGCAGAGTAGCCATGGGTCAGTTCGGGCTGGCTGCGTTACTGGACAACCGCCGGCGGTAGAGGGACGATTATGAGAAGGGTAGGCATAGGTGTATGCTACATGGTATAATCTATCCATCGCCGACGGTAAGAGAGGTACAGTCGAAGAGGGGACTTCTTATTTGCGCGCATGGGTGCGCTAACAAGTGTCACTACCTCAAACATCGACTTCAACCTTCCGATACAACCACCCTCCTTCCACAAATCAAATTATACCCCAAAAAGACAACATCCCTCCATCTGTTTCACATGGTTAACATCCCAACAGCAGTCAACAGTCAATCAAAATGCAAAACAAGTGCCCTTCGCGCATCGCATTGAATTATGTATGCCTTTGCGCGGCGCGGAATCCTTTAATGGCACTTCCAATGTAGTTACTAATGTACTATGCTAAAAGCAAACTGAAAATTAGTTAATTATGCTGACCACAAAACTGAAAACTGCCCCCTAATCCATGCACCATCCAGGGCCCGTGAAAACACTCTAATCGCCAACCCAAACTGTATATATCCGCCAAAATCCAGCGCCAAGGCCACCCGTCGAGCACGGGTACCAAATATAACATAATGTAATAACATTGAGCGATGTTAGATCGATTTATAGTCGGGGTTAAGTAACAGTTTTGTGCTTTGTCATTAGTTTTTTGAAAAGGATTACCCGCCGAAATGTCAGTTTTTATGTAAAAGGCACTTGTTGATTGACTTTAGAACAGTGATTGGTATCGGTGGAGGTTGATTTATTGGTTACAAAGGACATTTAGATTGAAAGTGCGTGTGTAAATGTCTAAAATGACAAGTTTTGGGGGTAGATATATGGCTTTCAAGAGGATTATGTCTAACTTTGGTCTTTATGCGAGTATTGCTATGCGACAAAAGCAAAGAATACCAAAACAGCTTAAAAATAGAAAGTCAAAACAAAAGTTATTTTCTGAAAAATAACTATGCAATATTTTGCCACACTTGGAATAAAGACCACGCCAAGCCACGCAAATACCAATTATTCATTCTTCAATCTTTGCAGAAATAACAACATTTCAGAGCCACCTGCCTATTCCTTCTGCCCCAAACGAGTCAGTCAGGTGTGCAAAACTGACCACTGACCGAAAACAACCTGAGATACCCTGAGGCGATCCACGAGTCACCTGTTTTGATGGGTTTTTGACAAACTCAAACTCAAACTCGCACAGACAGACAGCCACGGCACATTGTTTAAAGGAATTGGTCGCGACTCGCGACATTGCATGCAAAATGGGGCTGTGCTTTTGAAAAAGGGAAAGCGGAACAGGGTTTTTGGCGGTTTTATGGGTTTCGAATTTGATTAAATACATAAAAGGTTTATGAAGGGTAGAATTTTGAATACAAGAGAGTGGATTGGTTGGTGGCGGAAGTGATTGGGCATGAAAATATGACTTTATGAGTTTCAATTTAATGGAAGAAAATTTTAATTGAGGAGTGGGAAGTGTAAAAAGTAGGCTGGGAAGTGTAATTCACTTTTGAAAAGCCGCTGAAATGTTGAAAAAGCAAGCTCCGATTGGTGAGGGCAGTCATCTCATGATTGATCATTATGAATCATGTGGTTCTTCCGGGGCGGCGGCCAAGGATTGGGGTACTAGCCCACCTGGAATGCGTGTTTACGGGGGTTAGATCGACTGATAGCGTGTAAAACATCTTGAAAATCATCACTGTCAAATACATTTTTTGCCAAAATTTACAATGTTTCAAGCACAAAGCAACAAAAATTTAAAAACAAATTTATCTACAGACATTTTTTCTACCTTTCCAATCAAGTATCGGCTAGATCTAGGCGGTAAAAGTCGCCAACGCAATAACGGTCTCCTCAATTGTGTACATAGTCACTCACCTTTGAGGTGGAACACGCCTGACGGCGGCAAAAACTAACAAGGACAAAGGCAATTTATTTTACGGAAGACCATCCGTCTCGTTCTCCACCTTTGGAGTCACTTGTTTTCAAAAAATAAAAGTGTTGACAAAAAAATTCAAACCTAGGCTTTAAATTTTACTACGAGTTCACCTCAATCAATCTCAGTCCAATAACAAAATATGACATACTATGTCGGTTGTCACTCAACTCAACTGATTCGTCGCTTTTAGCGCTTTTCTGGATGAAGCCAGCTTAAATGTGACCGTCGCAGGGGTACTTTAAACACCCGAAACGTGCACTTGAAAACCGCTTATGACGTATTCAAGTCCGAAAAACATAATAAGTGACCGAAAGTGCGCTAAAAACAAAAAATAAGTGACTTTTAACATGCTATTTTGAGCAAAACTTGAAAATTTTCAACATAAAGTACCATTATTTTGGTTGTTTTTTGGATTGGGACTGTAAAGTGGTTACGTATTAGGTTACAGAATCTGTTTTTGGTTTACACTGAGAAAAAAATAGTTACGGAGTGTAATGCCGGCGCATTACAAATGGCGCATGGTAATTTTTCAAAATTACTTTTGGAACCCTGTAATGCAGGGGTGCATTACATTTCGGATTGCACAAAAAACGCATTCGCACAATTCAAACCCGCATTGCATTTTCCAATGCACACGATGTAATGCAACTGCATTACCCTCCGTAACGCAATTTCATTACCCTCCGTAATAAAAATTCCTGTAATGCATTACATCCTGATTTGCATGTAATGCATGCGTCAAATGTAATTATTTTTTTCTCAGTGTAGGTATCAAAATAACAAGCTAAAAGTGGTCCCAAATGAGTGACCATAGACAGATTAGACAATCTTGTTTTGATTACGTGAGAAAAGCGAACACAAATATTAAAAAGAACGTCTTTATACATCGATGTAAGTGCATTGACTGTTGCAACCACCAAAAAAGTGCCATCTGAACATCAAAAGAAGTCCGTAGGGGCACGCGCGACACGACAGACCGATGTCAAAAATGATTTGTCTTCATTGGAGATGTTACGTCCGATAAGGGATTGACATCAGCTGGCTCGAAAAAAGCCGGACAAGACGCATTAGTCGGATGATTTGTCGCTTCCGGGCAGCAGCTTTTGCGACAAAAGTTGAACACGGGTAACTTCGGGGTGATCGGAGGATCCATTAAGATGGGTGATCATTCAATTTGACTGCTGGAAGGAACATAAATTGTTAATTGATCACAAAATGTATGTAAAATGTCTCTTCCGGGTGATGAATTTACAAGCACATTTTAGATGTTCAGCATGTATAAAGTTAATTTGTTGTGGTCACTCAGGCGTGCAATTACATCCGATGCAGTTGTAGAACAACGTTTATTTGCAAAATTGAAACAGTTTTACGTTTATCAGTAAAGTACATCTCAAGGCGAGAGCAAATGTTGCAACCGAATCCGTTAAAGCCGCTGTGGCCAAAGGTTACATCCAAATGTGAGATCGTTTGTCACGTCAAGTGAAGGAAAGAACAGCTTTTAGCAACATTATAGCCTCAGGGCGCTGTTAACAGACTGACGACCTGCAGACCCGGAAAAAACACACTTTTCGTCTACCTGGACAATTGACAGCGGTTTCGGTGACGCTAATGCTGTCGGACAAGGACTTGCAAGTTCTGTCTGTCGATACCCTGAGGCTATCTTTTTCATTAGTAGTGGTTGGAAGGCTCATTTTTAGGCCAATCGGCTGGGGTTTTCACACGTATTTTGGGTGTTTTTTCAACTTGTATCAAAACATGTTCATAAAGTTTTCATTTTTAACTTTTTTATCCCAAAAAGTATCAATGTAGTCATCAAAAAGTACCCCCGCTGTGACCCTACCCATCTTTCTGATCAAGATCATGGTCAGCCACCGCCGAAACCTTCAAATCAAAAAACTCGCTTCCACTTCACGCCTAACATTACATCTGTCCAACGGCGTGAAGCCACAAGACGTTAAAACGGTTAAATGGTTTCCATTTTATTCTCACTTACGGCCGCAGCCGCGATGTTTCTTGAAACCCGCTTTCCAGCGGCGCTTCGGATCAAATTAAATTGGTATGTGCTGAGATTCCGAAAAAAGAAGCAACATGCATTCGTGCGGTTTGACTTTGATTTAAAGTTTGCAGTTGTAATGAATCGGGCCCCCTTAGGCAGTCGTCAAGTGGTCGTCGGTTTACAGCTTGCATCATTTTCGTTTTCGGATTATCGTAAAAAAGGTGTGAAGCATCAGTGAAAAACTGCTTGTTTGGCGATTAATTTCAAGATTGGGGGAGCTGGTCATGATGGTCATTATTGACCGAAGGTATTTAGACGGGGTGATGGGTGGTTTTTGGGTGTTTTTGGAAGACATGTAAAGTGAATTCGATTGGACTAAACTTACATTTTTGCACAGCTGAAATGTTTTGATGCCAAAGAAAACGTTTAAAATAAAATTTCAGTTTTCTATAAACCCCAAATTTGAAAATAGTACACTTTTTTGATCAGTCGTTTTGTGACACTTCCCACTCTCGAACCACCACGCCCGGATCGCCAGAGGCAATGGAGCCCGCATTTTTCTTTCCATGACTGATGACCATCCGTGTCTTGCCGAAACTCTTACCCTAAGGGCATATCTTTTCTATCTGAACGTTTTCCGTGTATCCATCGGTTGCGATTTTGGGTTTTCTTGACGTTTTAATCGACTTCGCTCGGGTGGCAGATACTTTCGGGATTCCGATTCGTACTTTTTTCTTTTTAACTTTACTTTTTGAAATCACAATATCGTTTTTTACGGTTTTCTCGGTTTACCTGAACCCTAAACCCGAAAACGAATCCGCTTAACGTTATTGTCCCCACTTTTTTCGCGTCCATTCTTCTATCTAGCCTCAGGCTACCTGCGACTACATATATCGGATCGCTTTCTCCCCGCACCCGGATCAAGAATCGAGACCGCTACCTTTGAGCAAAATGGAAAGAACCCCGCTCCGAGCTGTCATTTTTTCGATCCAATTTTTCGAGGGTGGACTTGACACCCACACATTTTGCAGCTTCCGATGACTCTGTCTTTTCCTCTTTCATTTTTTGTCAATGAATGAAATGAATAAACTTCCACTTCCAGAAGCTAACAAAACTGCCTAGCCTTTTGTTCATTGCAACTTTTTGACTGTCTCGTCTAATCCCAACCTCAGCCTTAACCCTCCCTACCTGTGAAACCCAAAGCCCTTCGACGACAGATTCTCTTATCGCTTTCCGGCTCATGTCGCTACACCGATAAGAACATCGTCGCCGACGCATGTCACGGACGTCTGACGAGCAAAGTGTGGGAAACGGTGGCGCTTACGGCTTTGAAGCGAGTATTTACGACGTGATGCATTCATTTATTCGGTTTTGATCACCGTCATGAGACGGGCGTTCTGTTTTGAGAGGCGTATTATGGCTTTCTTAACATTGCGGAGCGGGGAACATGGTTGTGAACTTTGTGTATGCCCGAGAATGGCTGGAGGGGTTGTGGAAGCTTCGGGGATGGAAATATTTTGAAACATGTGGGATCTTCAGAAGTTTTTTGGTTTAAAAATTAAAACTTAATTAAGTTCAAACTATTTTTGTTTAAAAAGTTTGCGCTTCAAATTCAAATTTCTCAAATTCTAAACACCTTATCGAACTTGTCAAACCCCAAGTCAGCCTTTTACTAATCCGTCTACTCCCTTTCTTCCATTTTTGATACTTTCCACCTGTTTCCCCCAAAATCCCACCATTCCCCACCCAAAATTCTGCATTTTTGCACTTTTCCTTATCAAACACACCTGTTTTAACCTTTGCTGACTTGTTGTTACGTCTTTGCAGCACAAAGCAACATTAATCTTGCAAAAACTAACCATGATCAATGATTATCACTTGATTTTGTCACATTTTTCGACTTTTCATTTTGCCTTGCCAATCGCCTTTTACAGCTGTCCTGACACCCAAAGGATCCCTCTTTTTCTAGCGAAATCACAAAAGCAACATTGCGCCCCCGCGAAAAGCCCTAAAACCCCGTCATCACTGTCCGATGACACCATAGATACAAAACGATCATCAACGCAACACGTTGTATGTAGCGCAGTAAAAATTGAATCGCTTTAAATCGTTAAAATTCCTTTTCGACATTGGTCAGGCTGGCTGTATTTGTGGTGTGATGCGGGCCTGGGCTGGGCTTCGAGTGGTCAGCGGCACTCTTCATTCAATGGTTCAAGCCTTTTCAAGTTTAACGTTGTTGGATCTCGACGCTTCGACGGAATTGCGCGAACTTCGCGCTTTGCGCTTCCAATTAGACCCCCAAGTTGTCGATCAACAATGGGCCCTTCTTTATGGCCTATTAGCTTGGCTGGGAATTTTGCTATGGTTGTGGAAACAGATGGGCGTGGTTGGAGGGTGGCTATTGTCATTTGAAAAGGGGTTTATTGGCACTTCCGGGTGGTGGGTACACGCTCATCTGTCGACAGCTAACGCGGAATAGGGTTTGAACCGTCTTTTCAAACATGTAAATACGTCCTTTCTTCATAAATAGGCTTCAATAAGCTTGTTTCCACCCTCTTTAAAGCCAAGTTCATTGCTATTTTCCAGCTTCTCGCAAATTGATTCACGCCCAACACGCCTTAGTTTGCAGAAGTGACCTTTTTTATCATTCCTTTCTCGCAACTTTGCAAACTTGGTAAACAAAAGAATCTTTACGTATCTTTCCCTCCGAGCAGGTTTATGCGCCACTATTTTGATTTGATTCACAGCACATTCTTGGTTTCAATATTGACTGAAACCGTTTACTTTTTTCTAAAATCAACTTTCACTTTGACGTTTATCAATAAACGTCATCTGTGAAGATGTCACTTTTGTAAGCTTTGTAAATGGCTATCCAAGCGGAATCCAGAATCCCGATTGAGGTAGTCATTAAAATATTTGCGTATAAAGAAAGGGAACCAGCTGACTGACTGACGATCCCCTCTGGCGTCAATATCCGCGCGAAAGAGGGTGGATGGTTCTGGTCAGTCAGACGTTGGTCGTCGTCGACAGTCACTCTGTCTTCTTAATCCGATCACGCACAAGTTGCATCCGCAAAAGTCGGTACTTAGCGCGGGGCTACTATTCCATGGCTGAATTAGGGCCGTGGCTGATCTGTGATTTTATGACTGCCACTAGGCTGTCTGTTTCGAGGTTTTGGGGTGACCTTTGTGATGGGATGGTTACTTTTTTTCATAATTTAGTGGTTTTAACGTTGGAAAAGTTGTAGAATGCCGTATCAATCCATGTTTAAAGGTGCTTTGGATGTAACAATGACGAATATTGCAAGTTTTCCTCCTCTTTTGCACCAATCAGTCACCCCTCATGCCCATCAAAAGCCCCCATTGAACATCTAATGAAGATAAATGAACGCTTTACTCCTTTCTGGTCTTCTTTTACCGTCGCTGATGGGTCCGATTTACATGGGTGCGCCAATGTCAGGCTCGTGGCCTTCAATCATTTTACATTTTAAACATTGACTAACTTCTTTTTTAAGTAAATTGTCACAAAGCTCACTATTTTTGACAATTCTTTTGTCAACGATGTTATCCATCCATCATTTTTTCCCCAAATCCAATACCAAGTTCAAACCCCCTCTTGATTTCTGCTCACTCATTCCCATTTTTTGTCCCTCATTTATGACCACTTTAATGTTTGAAACTTCTGAAAACACGTCCCGCGGCGCTGTTAGTACCGGATTCGCGTTCCCCGTTTCTCTCCCTTTCAAATTGGCGTCTCCAGTCTCCATGGATGTCCTAAGCCCGACAGAACCGAACCAGTGGCACATTCCACGCGTTTCGCGCCAGTTCCGAATCGTTCCGATTCATTGCTTTCGCCGTTTGCTGCCATCTTGATTGATTCTGGATTGCACATGGTGGATGGTGTTTGAAAGGAAAGTGTTGTGGCGACTCACCGGTGCCGTCGTGTCTGTTCGGGGAGAAGGAGGGCCCAGCCTTTGTTGACAGAGACAGACGGGGGGAGTTATTCATGGAATTCCGGAAAGGGATGCATGAATCGAACGCTGGGTTGGACGAGGTTTGGCTTCTTCTTGTATCATCAAGGCCAAAGGGCCAGACAGATGAGGCTTATCAAACTCGGTAAAGACACAGTTTGTGTATCGGTTGTTGATCCGCGGAAGTAAATAGGCTTCGATGGGGTCACGAGAACTCCTGGAATTACAGCTTTTATGTGTTTATTGTCCTACTGATAAGGGGTTCTGCTTTGATGGGGGGGGGGCTTTTGTTCTGTAAATTAAGGCAATAACTTACTGATAACATCTTCTTTCCCTGTTTTGATCCGTTTTTCTTCATTAAGGTCGCCTTTTTTCTACTTTTCCGTTCAATACTTCACCCCCAGAACCCCACCACCCCATTGTTTCCGGTAAATCAGTTTGTCTGCCCCAGCCATGTCGACCCCATCCATCCATCGCCGCCGACGACTGTTAATGGCGACCGCCCAGCCCTAGCCCCGCTGGCTGCCATTAACCGTCTTTGCGAGCGAAATAATCGCGTTATCAGTCATCGGCCTTCGCCTTGTTCACCCCCCAAGGCCACACAACACGCGTCGTGGCGCTCCTGTAGCCGACTGCTACCATCCAATGCGATCACCACAAACTGCGATCGAATCGAAATGAATGTGAATGTGAGAAAAACTTGAAGATGGGTTAATCGAGCGACTGGTTTTTTATTGCCCCTATCTCTTCTACTAACTTTTTTACAACAATATCATTGAAAAAGTTTAGAAAAAAGGTGTTGGTCACCTCACCCGTAAAATTCCATGATACACCCATCTAATGAATTGAAAACTTCCAACACCCCCGCGAAAACTAAATCAATCATGTCATGCTTCCGCGGGCCGCGGACACGTCAATGTTTGCGTAATTCCTGACATTGACCAATTTGGGTTGGTTGGCATCCCGACTCGGGTAGACTATGCTTCACATTAGTAGCGCCGCCGTCGAACGTCGATCGACCTTACCGGCCACCTGTTGCGCAGTTTTGCGGTCGATCGGGTGCGGCCGTGGCATTGATTGATTCTTTGTATTCCTTTTTGGGGTTATATAGCTATTTCATGTGTTCACTTTGTCCAAACTATCCAAAATAGCTTTTATTTTTGTCAGATTTGTCCTTTTTGTTGGAATTTTACCCATTTTTAAAGAAGATTAGCCCCACATCTGCCATCGAACACCCTTTAACCACCTATTAAACCCCCCAAACATCATAACAACCAAGCTGGTCACCACATGGACCCCCGACTCTCCCGACCCAGCTAGGTTCCGAGGTCAATCAACTCAAATTCTAAATCAAAGCCCAGTGGCGCCAATTCCCTGTGGAAAAGATCCATTTCGCGCAACTCTAATCGCCTTAAACGCAAGCAATACTCCCGAACGGTCGGCCTCTGATGGGATCAGTTCCCACTTATGTCGATCGAGTCAATTAAGAACGAGAAGAGTCCGAAACCATCTGATTTTTTTTGTTTTTGTCGGGGCTTGGAGTTTCTTGTTTTGACTTTTGGCTGGGGTTTTAATTGAGTTTTTATCTTTTTTTCAAAAGTTTAGATTGTCGTTGATGAAACATTGCACCTTTTTTATGTGAAATTTGACAATTCGCTTTTCCGTGACTCGATGTTTTGAAATTTTATTAGATAGCATGATTCATAATGACTTTTTCAGCGTCCAACATGGCCCCCCAGCCCTCGGGCAGTAATAGCCGGGCCGCGAAGCCGCCATTGCCTTCAGGTAATTTTAACATGGGTCGATGCCATTGCTGTCCGTATGGATTCCATATTGATCTCGGATTTGTTGATTTTGCGGAGAATGCTAATAAGGGTATTGATTCTATTAAGGTTAGCCTTTTTTGACCTTTTATACTTAAAGAAAGCCTTTAAATTAAAAAATGGCCAATTTCCAGAAGTACAATTCCAACCCACGCAAAAAGCCTCGTCGCCACGCTGCCGCCACCCCCTCTATCGATGAATACGCGCCTTCTCGGCCCACAGCAACCGATGAGGACTGGTGGACGACGGCATCCCCCATGGATAGTTCTATCATGTCGCAATCTACAAACGGCATCGATATTGACGAAGAATTGCCTACACACGAGCTCCCAGTGCCGGCGCAGTATCTTGGCAAGCAAAAATCAGACTCCCACGTGATGCGGCTAATCGGCGAGCTTAATGGCATCGAAAATGCGAGGAAGCCGCCATTACCGCCACCTGTAGCCTCGTCGACGCCATACCCCCCGCCCGATCTGAACAACAGTAGCCGGTCACAGGGCTGGGCTGGGTTTAATGGAAGCGGTAAGTCTTTTTTGATCGAAAAGCAAAGTCAAAGTCAACAAACTTGAAGAAAATAGGTAGTCTAAAATTAAACTTTTAGATACGTTCTCACGATCCCAAATGGCTGCATCGGGTCGCGTTTACCCAGGAACGATCAATCGTGAGTTGACTAAGTCGGTTCCACCTAGCCTTGTTAACTCTAATACGAACTCGCTTCCATCACCGATTAAAAGTTTGTTTTTCTAACACTTTTCGAGGTTTATAAAGTTTGGTTTACTTCAGCTTATCACGCGGCAGTGGCGGAATCAGCTGCAAGACCGCCGCCGGAGAAGAAACAGCCAACGCCGCCGAGAAGGTACTTCGATTCCGCGAGACCGCGCGTGTTATCGCCAGAACCCGCAGCCAGAAGTCCAATGCTGCCACCGACGGCATTGAGGACTTCTAATATTCATTCACGAGCGTCTTTTATTTCGACTTCTAACGGCAATAACTTGCCTTTATCGCCAGAAGCCAAAACACCAGCCAGAATTCCCTACCGAGGCGCGTTGACTTCAAATGGGCTGGATTTTAGCAGTTTCGCGTCTGTCAGAAGACAAAGAGGAAGCACTGAAGATGGTGGTCGCACTTTGGTAAGTTTTTCAAACCTTTTCATTTCAATATTTGTTGTAAAAATGTAAAATGCATCCTTTCAGCCCAGAAACGGAGGACCCTTTGTTCCTCGTGTCGACGGCTACACCAGCGACGCAGAATACCGTTCAGAACTGTTCGATCGCCAGAACTATCGTTACGATGCAGGCTCAACGCCAAGGCTGAATGGTGTAGACCCCCTGGTGGTTACAAAAGTTGCAGAACAGACGGCTTTACCGACAAAGCCTTCTAAAATTTTCTCACACAGTTCAACACAGGCGACGGTCGTACCGGTCGAAGTCAAGGTTGGTTTTGTTCATTTCAAAGTGGATAATTTTAAATTTTGTTTTTCCAGACTGTCGGTACTGTCACCGAAGAACGGAAACGCGGCCCCACACCACCGCCAAAGCCGGCCCCGAAGACTGGATCAACGCAAACTATCGCCATTGAAGCCGCAGAAATCGCTGTAAACACTGACCCGCCAGAGGAACCTAAATTCGATTTGTCTAAATTATCGATTGAATTCCAATTTGCTATTGGTCACGAACCGGAATTCCTGCCTGGAGAACATCCTGAAGTGGCAGAGAAAACGGTTATTGAAACTGCTGAAGTTGGCACGAGTCCGATCAGAACGGCCTTATTTGAAATGGGTATCAACACAGACCCGCCTCCAGTCATGCTTAACAAGGCCTGTATGCCGATGCCACCACCGGTGAAACCGAAGACATCAGAAAAGTCGACGGAAACGGAGGCCGAAGCCATCAAAGTGGATTCACTTCCATCTTTGAATGAATCCTCTCCAGAACCCCCTAAAGACCCCCAGCCAAGCACATTGACGTCAGAAACACAAACTGAAACCGATTGGATTGAAGACGAACTTCGCCGACGCCTAAAAGCCGAGCGTGCTGAACGTAAATCCGTTGATAAGATCACCGAAACCGAAGAGGAGGACGCTGGCGAATTCATAATGATCACCTGTTCAAAATGTGATTCCAGCAATGTCGCCGAAGCCACAGAACACTATGAAAAAATTGTCGATGATGAAGAGCCGTCGCAGGCCGATGGCGAAAGCGGATTCAGCAATTCGTCGACTGATTTGGATGAGTTTGAGCGACTTGAAAAGTCTATCCAAAATGAAGGTGAACTCACTGACCTCAAAGACCATCTGATATTCGATGGCGTCACTGACAGCGGCATAAAATATGATGGAATCGTTGAAAATGGCGAATCTCCAGCTCCAGGCAAGACTGTCAACATTGTCGAAGTCGAATACACGGCGCCACCAATCGATGAAAATGCCGTCAAACAACGTGAAAATCTTGACGTCCCACCGGAGCCCCTGCATCGGAATTCCATGGCATCGGAGCCTGACTTCAGTGATCATGACAACCAGTCACTCGATACAGTTTCCATCGCTACGATGGTCTACGTCGATCCAGCATCGAAAAAAGAGGAGAAAACACCGCCGAAGGATTTGGATTCCTCAAAGATCGAAGCCATCCGGAAACTGTTGACGGAGCCGACGCGGAACAGTGCCTTCACACGAGAAAGTGGCGCCTATCGGAGCTACAGGGCTGAGAAATCAAAAACTACCGATGATTTGGACTTCATCGCGGCGAAACACAGTGCCAATGCCGGAAAAGATGAACCAACAGAGCCATCGCAGCCATCTGAAGGATCAGCTGCGGCATTGCATGATGTCGTTCACATGAAGAAGGCCGTGCCAATCGTTGTAACCCCGCCATCGACGATGCCAGAAATGCCGGCCCGGATTCCAAGGCCAAAGGTCAGCCATTTCAGCATCCCTGAAGAACAAGCGCAAACACCGGATGAAGAGGCCGAAGCTGCCGATCGCTTGACGCCGCTTCGGTCCGAGCTCCGAAGCCTCTACGAATGGGGCCACAGTGGCGCTCCTTTCAAGAATGACTTCCGCCGTCTTGGAGCAAGTCCGCTCGGGCAAGTCCAATCAGCCGGAATTGACCAAATTGAAGCCGATGATGATGATGCCAACGATGACGACGACCTCGAAGGCGAAATCCAGAAGAGTGGTGCATCAAGTGACAGTGAAGGCACTTATGAGGTGTCTGACAACGATGACCCTGAAGTCGCCGCTGATTTCGAGCTGACTGCGCCATTGAAGGAGGCTTTGGAGCTTCTGCATGAACATCTTCTAAGTCCAGAAGAAACAGCAACACAGGCCGTCGATTGGGCGAATAAGTACGTCCAACATGAATGGCTCAAGGGTTCAACCAAAAGGAAGTCTAGTGCCGTTTGGGTTGATAAGTTTTTGGATGCCCTGGAGAACTATTCGGTCCCGCTGATGTCGCTGGTGGTCAACTACACTGACAATAACGTAAGTTTAGCTTTAAAATGATAAAAAATAGGCTATTTTTAAAATTTTGATCGCATGTTGCGCGCATCAAAATTGCACGTTGCGTGCACTTTTGTCATTCCGGACACAACGCCAATAGCCACCCTTATCACCAATCAAATTTTCCAGGGAAACACAGCTCTCCACTATGCCGTGAGCCATGAAAACTATGATCTCGTCAGTGTACTACTCGATTCGAAGGTCGCAGATGTCGATAAAATGAACCAAGCCGGCTATTCCCCAGTCATGCTGGCGTCCCTCTGTGAGAATGCTGATGATACGCATTACACTATTATTGAGCGATTATTCGAGATCGGCAATATCAATGCAAAGGCGATAAAAGTGGGTTTAACAACTTTTCAAATCGACTGCAATTGAGTACTGATGAAAAAAGTTTCAGCACGGCCAAACAGCCCTCCAACTCGCATCCTCCCATGGCCGCGTCCGCACAACAGAATTGCTCCTCAAATGCGGCGCCGATGTTAACATTCAGGACGTTGATGGCTCCACGGCTTTGATGTGTGCCGCGGAGCATGGCCACATTGATATTGTGAAGTTGTTGTTGAAGAATTCGCATATTGATGCCAGTTTGACTGATTGCGTAAGTCTTTTTCAAAGAAAATTAATTATAACGATGTGAAATCCCTTCAGGACAACCAAACGGCCCTCTCCATCGCCTGTGAACAGAAGCACAAAGCCTTGGCCCTCCTCATTTACGCGCATCTCAACTACTCTCGCACCGCATCATCCACCTCGTGCCCGTCTACGAGCACTGATACCAATGCCGCCTCAACCGTGTGATCCATACCTTCTTCAAAATGCAATTAGCAGTTTATCTTACATTAGCTCAATACTCACAAATATGTTCCTCTATTACTCATAAACCCTTGCCATGATTGATATTACCAACCTACAACTGTTTATTTTTTCAATAGTGCCTTTGTACTTTTCGCACCTTCCGGTTATTTGTCTTTGTTATTGTTCTGTAAAGCCTGTTCAGCAAAAAGATGTGTAAAAAATTGTTCGTATTAGTGTTGACAGAATCCGGATATTTGATATTTGTGGATAAAGGTCATGTTTGTCCGTATCCAGCCCCTCGGCTTTTGACCGAAAAGAAAGTGGTAATTTCTTTCTAAAGCTTTCAATAAATCAAAAAACTACCTCATTATTGACCAAGTTGAAGTTAAACAATACCCACCGAAAGCAAAAACAAACGCAAAACCAACAAGCATTGTTTGTCAAAGTGCCACGGCACTCGATTGAAACACAATCCAAAAGTCATTGAAAGCGGCAGGTTGGGTGAGATCAGGTACGTTCGGAATCGACTTCTCCGTCGCGACGCGATTTGCATTTCGGATCAATCGTCGGTCGAGCGTTTTTTTCTTCTGTGACGATGCGACGGGGGTCCGTTGACTTCGACGGAATGTTTGCCAAGTGTCGGCGGAGACGTCGACGGAAGGGGTGAGACTCTCTTGACGGAAAAGTCGTCGGGGCTTCGGGCAAACAAATGCACTTTTCAGGCTTTCGGGGCTTTTTGATGGTTGACGGACGACGATCGCACTTCTTGGCCGCTGTAGTTTTGGATGGCTCCCAGACAGGTGCGCGGATTGATTTTTTGAACTAATTTTGGACTTTTAATTTCTCCAAAACAATGTTAAACTGATCAGACAACGTTCTATTATCATGGTAAGTCAAAAAAACACCAAAAATTTTACTTTTGAAACTTTCGTTGCGGGACACAAATTCACCCAAACGCTGTTTAACTGCTCTACAACCCTTTTAGATTTATCTCATAATGTTTTATTACCATGGTAATTCAAAAAAACAACAAAAAACCAACTTTTGGAACTTTCGTTGCGGGACCCAATTTGACAAAAACGCTCTTTCTAACCCAAAATTTGATCTTATTCATCCGGACTCAACTTTTCTGATGTTTGAACAAACTATAACAACACAAAAAGTGCACCCCACTTCAACATTCAACGTGTCTTGTACCCTTTAGCCGTTCCTGGTGCACTTTTAACGCACCCCCTTCCCATCTCTACATGTTGCCATGGCATTGCAGTGCCCTGCAGTCATGACATTTCTTACCTACGTTAAGGAGGTGCTTTTCACATTCTCGGAGGGCTTTTTTATGCTTTTCATTTGAGATGGGTGCACATTCCATGCTTCGTTATTCTGATGAACGGACAAAAAGCTCATTAGAATTAGCCCTCCTGCCGGGGCACTCCGTGGCTTTCCTTCACTCAGTTGTGCCTTTTTTGGCGTGTCGTGGATTGGGTAAACACTTTCCCGTGTTTGCACTCTATCTAGGCACCTTTGCTCACTCTGGGTGTGGACTTTTTCGCAAACTTGGAAGCGCTTTCGGATCTCCGCCCTATGGATGGACTGGGCCGTTATAGTTGGTATGAATCAGCATTAGTCATTAGTTAGTCATCGGAAGGTTGTTTGTGACGATTAAGGTTAAATTGGCACTGGAAATGGTGTTTTTGCTGTTGCGGACGCAATGCCAAGGATTTAGCTGTTGTGGACACAACGCCAATAGATACCATGTTTGGAAACTTGACTTCTTCTTTGCATTTTCAACTTTGCAAGAAAGTCACCTTTAATCTCAACGTCTCTCCACCCCTCTTCTACCCATCACTATGTGCAGGTTTCCGTCACTAGTACTTCTGTGTCCCGGTAGCTTTTGCGACCGACGACGACACGCCACAATCGGCAGCATTCTCTCTTGCATCCATCCATCGGAAGGATGGTGGAAGGCTGAAAAACGTCGTCGTCGTCGCCACCCAAGCCTGTGCAAACACTGCGCGCTCTCGGCGCGGGCTCTCGCCACATACACACATCCCTTCACATCCACGCAGACAGTAGACCGCTTCCGGTCCGACGCTTGGCGGCTTCTCAAAACAGCGCTCCGATGGCCGCACCTCGGCCCCGTCGTCGAGTTTGCTTTCTTTATCCATCTCATCGCGTTTTAGCTTCTCAGCTTTTTTCATCATCATCGGCCGCTGCCGATCGCACAGTAAGCTTGGCTCCGCCTTCTTTTTGGCGAGAGTTTCCGATAGGAGGCGCGGAAAAACGGTCCTTCCCGAGTACCCGAAGTCTACCGTTATTGGGAGTGCGCGGAGCAGGTCGTCGACGGTTAACTCAACAAGCACAGTGTGGACTTTATTGTGTAAATTTGTGACTTTTTTACTTTTGAATTCGTTGCGAAACAAACTGGACGATCTTTTTTCGGTTTTTTTGGTGACGTGAAACTTGTTCGACAATTCCATTGAGAAATTACTTTTTTTCCGTATCCAAAGCTTAAGTAATTAAAACCTATTGCATGAGTCGTCCTTAACTAAGGAGACGCTTCTCTCTTCATCAATAGTCAATGCTGTCGTTGGCGGACAAGGCAAGATGTTGGCATAGCTGAGTCCCATTCAATATTTGTATCTCAGCCATGCTACATAGGGCCATGTCTGCGCTTCGAACACTTTCTCATTTGCTGTTTTGACAAATTATGTTATTTTATCGATGGTGAAGACATTTACATTTACCGGCTACTGAGATCAACAAATCTATTGTAACTACAACAAAAAAGCTCAAAATCAGAATTCAACTTCATGGCGCCACTGTCGGAGCCTCAGTAACCCCGAAATAGCTGTACTGCGACACGTGGGCACCGTATTTGCACTCAAATTCCCAGCGACGATGATACCGGAAGTCGAAGTCTGTCGCGACGTTTGTTCCAGGGACGACGGTCTTGACACGAATGTTGCTCAGATCGATGACGACATTTGGAAGGCAAAGTTCATGGACGGCTTTCCACTGTGTGCTGGCGTAAGTTTTGGGGCAGCAGTCATCCTGCAATGATTATACGAACTTAAAGTAAGCGTTTTAACATTTCTCAAGGCTATCCAAGATGTGCTATGTAGCCTCCGATGGGCTTGTTCCCATAATCACATTAAAGAAGCACATAAAAACCCACATTTTCCGTAATGAAATTTTCATAGCAACAGCGACTAAATTTATCGGTCGAACCCGTTGGCAGCGTTTGGCTCACATCATTACAGCAACTTAGTTTTGCCTGAAATATTCAAAAATTTCCTTATTTAAGCGTATTGAAGACGTGGGTGGTCCAACCTGGAGGAACTTCTGAATACAGCAAAGTTGCTGGGTCGAGTTCGAGCACTTTCCTGGTTGGCACTGATCCGTTAGTGATATCCGGCTTCGGCAACATTTGTGGACTTCGGATTTGGATAATTGTGCGAACTGGAATTTTGCCAAACAGAGTTAATTTTCAAAAAAATGATTGTAACTTGACCACTAACCTGGTTAAAGCAAATCTCATCCGTGTACCCGGCACAGGTCGGATTGAACTTGTCGCTGTGGACCGGGCTTTTCGTCGGCCAAAGGGATGAAGCCATCGTCGGCTTTGGAATTTGAACCTGTAGAAAAACGTGTGAGGTGAGCAGGGGTGTAAAAGAAGCAAGCATTGAGCTTCCTGGTTTTTGGCCAGGCTGTTCGAGGCTATCCGATTACAAACTGTGAAAATTCAAAGTGAAAGAAAATTGCAATAAATTTACATTTTGAGGGCTTTGTGTTGTGCCGAATTCGGCGATGTAATCATAGTATTCTGGGTCGGCGTTTTTGGGGATTTCGTTGCCGTTGGCGTTTGTATTTCCATTGGTAGGTACAGTCGGGGATGGCACTTCACTATCGTCAGGATACAGTGGCTCTGAAGCGGCCGGGATTGCAGCTTGTTGTTTTATGAGTTGTTGACGGTTTCGGGATGAGCTCGAAATCGATGGCACACTGATCCAGTCTTTGCTATTGAAGGATTCTTGGTGCCGATGGGCTTGGGTTATGGCCGTTTCTTCAGTTTTTGGGGAAATTGTCGTTTGAGGGACTGATTGCCGAACATAGGCAGTGATTTGAGGCTTTGCCGGTTGGGGTGAGCGGCGGTCAAATGCGCAGGCTCCACAGGGCTGTCCGTTGATTACGCTTTTGATGGCTTCGAAGGGGGCTCTGGAGCGGGACATGTCGATCTGGGGGAGGCGGATGTGGCGGGCTAGGCGGCCGCAACTGGAATTTTGACAATTACAGTGATAATGATAGACGTTAGAAGTGACTTACCGATCATAGATGAGGGCATCATTATGCCCCACCCTCAACCAACCCCATAAAGGCTCTTTTTGGGATTCTTTAACGAGTCTAATCATATTATATCTCGCTTGTAAGCTTCTAATATGCGCATCTAGTTCATTGTGAGGGACAACAATGACGATTTTGACTTCGTGTTGGAATTTATTTGGGATGGCTTCGGCTTTTATGAATTCATTTAGGCTGAAACATCGATTTTTAAAATTTTGTAAAAGAAAAAAAGGCATACCTTCGAACAGATTCCTCACAAGTAGGACAATCCAACCTCATAAAAGTCAAAACCAACACTCTTCCTTTATATTCCTCCACAAAAGGCCGCCCCTGAATCGACCAACGCTCTGCTTGGGCACATCGCTGTGGCACTGCATCAATCCCAACACTTATCAAAGCCCCCAGGACCACGAACAGCCTCAATAATGAGTCCATCGCCTCAATGATGACTGATCACAGGATGGGTCTCTATAGATCCGATTGCGCTGGCTTTGCCTTTCCAAACAGACAAGCCTCCGAATTGTGAATTGAATTCCATCTCTCGCCGATCTCGACGACCTCCCATCCTCGCGCCCCTCCCCTCCTTGCCGGAACAGGTGCCCGGACATGCCCTGTGGCGACACTGCCCATCCATCTTATTGCTCGGGCACCAGCTGCTGGGGATATGTTCGAACGGCGTCGTGGATCTAAATCAAAAATCGCAAAAAGCGAGAAACAAAAAAAACGGATATAGATCCAATGTGGAGGGATACCTGCAGGGCAAATGTGAGTCGGCGGTGAAGGCAATTTGTCTTTTGGCGGTGTGGCACACAGACACGAAACCCCTCGAGGTTAACAACGAACAAAAAGCATTGCGTAACAACAAGACAGAACAACGACATAGCTATCGAGGATTAATGGGTGATGTCAAATCGAGTCGGAAGGAAGAAAGGGGCTGATTTTTGAGGGGGGACAATGTGATCGATCATAAGACTTGTTTTACACGATTTTTTGATAAACGGAGATGCAAAAAGTGGAAACGTAACGGAAGAGTGATAAGAAAAGTCTGCAAAAATACGTAAAAATATTGTTTTTAAGCTGTAAAAACGCAAATTTAGCAAATTAAAACCAAAAGTTGGTACTAAAAATATCCATAAGCATCACAAGACCGCCAAAACCACAGTTAGACCTCCCCAAACCCCCGGAAGTCCGACCCATTGCCCTTCTAAACATGAATTATGCCCATACGAGTCCATGGGAAACATTTTTTAACTACATTTTACATTTAGTCTCCGTCAAAACAGTCAAAACCTTGCTTTTTCATGCCGCCATCACATTCTCTGCATTCTAACCTCATGAAAGTTCCTTTTTTTGCTTTCTGCGTCATTAATTAACCAACCTCAAACCGACTTTGACTTGACAAATGTAAATTATTCCATAAATGCCTTGTTTGCGTTCCTTCCAATCCTGCCGTCATAGCCTCCAGCTATTTTTTAAACAAACAAACGGCGGCACTCAAATGATACCCCCAAGTTATTGAATTTCTGCCTTCTTCAACTCTGTGGGGGCTCAACTATCCACAAATATCCTCAGGCATTTTGTTGAAACCGATAGATAGGAATAGCATCATCCTACCAAGTGTGGCAATGTCTTTGATGACATGAGTAGACTCGACCTACTTGCTCTTGTTGGCCCTTTTAATTATTAATAAACTTTTTTCTTCCCAGGGAGCCTCAAAACAATAAATTCTCCCTCTACCCTGTTAGTTATGATCATAATTTAGTTGCTTCATCCGCCTTTTACAAATGGCACGTCGAATTTTGCATGTCTAAGCAGTTTCATCGTTCTTAAAATATTGCAACATGGTCATTTATAGTATAAAAGCCCGTTTTCCGGTATTAGACACGCTTTTTTGAATGAGGTGAAGAATGTTTTGAAATGAGTCACTTTTCATTTTAAAGATGAGCTGGATCTTTTTTAATTTTAAAATGAAATGGTGAAGGTTTGAATTTAAGGAAGTTTGGATCCTATTTCGGCGTTCACTTTGACACTTGACGCGGTTTCGATTGTACTTTTGGTCAACATGACCACGTGTTCGAGACGTGTGGATGGCTTCATTATGGCCTACTGGGGTTTCTTGTCCTTTGATATCTGACTCTGACCTGAGGGGGTGAATTAAGGAATGAAGAAGCACCAAGCGGCACGGTCGTTGTTGGGCATTGCACTTCTTTGCGCTTGTTTTTTTACTTTACTGATAAGATTATATTAAAAAATTTACGTTTTTTTAAATGTAAAGTATTAATTTTATTAAAATTTACATAAATTTTTAAATAAATTGTAGCTATAAGTCCCCATAATTGTCGTGCCAAATGCCTACGTCTTATTTTGTTCATGCGTAGCCTACAGAAAACAATAGTACACTTAATCCCCCAGTACCACGTGTATTATGAAACATACAAACCCATATAAATACCCCCTCCAAGTCAAATTACCCATTTTCAGCCATTCAAATGATCACCATAACCCCTTCCCCATCCCCAGACCCTCTGGCTTGCTTACCGTACGTCGATCGAGATGAAATTTTTCACCCTCGACTCATGCGAATAGCATGCTATCTCCTCGATTTCGGCACCGTACTTTCACTCGTCATCGCCCCCGCATTGCTATTTGCCATCATGACCAGAACGCCTCGGGCAATGTCGGGCTATCGCAGGCTTTTGGTCCCCTACGTCGTGAATTGCATTATTTTAAACGTTGCGTTGACATTGTACAAACCGTATTTCCTCCTACCGTATACGGCCATCTACCCAATGGGAGTTTTACAAGATGCCAGTCATGGTGTTTCAATTAACGCTGTTTGCGTGTTTGTTTTGACCTTTTTCATGGATATGGATTTGCTATTAGCTATGGTTATGCAGAGGTACTTTACTATGACCCAGCATTTGGTCCATCGGCACAAATTGGCGGAAAAAGTTTGCTACGGGTTGCTTTTTGGGAGTAATTTTGCTTTGAGTTTGACGCAGTTGTATTTTTATAACAAAAGGATGCTTGTGGCTTCTGAATCTGAGGTGAGATTACGGCATTAAGGCAAAACATAGCCTTTTTTCAGACAACCCGCCTCCTCCTAACCCACGTGACCCACAGCCGATCAATAATCCGTCCATCGATCGTACTTTTCCACTCCGAAACCATGTGGTACTTCTATGCCACCCAAGGCTACACAGCCTTCCACGTGTCCTGCCGAATTCTGGCCTTCATTTTCTTTCTAAATCGCAACCTCAACCAACTCCATTGGCAAAAACACGTCCTTTCGATGAATCTACGTCGACAACATGCCATGGTCATGCGCACTATCGCCGCACAACTCATCGGCATTTTCTTCATGTCCTTTGTGCCCGTTTCCGTTGCACTTGCGGCAGTTCTCCTACGAAAAGCCTGGGCGGAAGTTTTTCTCACACTGTACTGTTTGGGAAACTTATTTAACGCCTACAATTTGGCTATTACTTTCGTTTGTATCAGGCCGTATAGACAAATGTTGACTGACAAACTTTCCATGACGTGGATGAGCTAGTCTTTAACTGATAAGCTCTAAAACACTAATTTTGTAAATAAATGTACATTATTTATGTCTCACGATGCAATGCAAGCTACAAATGATCAAGTTCATTTGCAATTAGAGCATTTTCAGTCTGAATGTCGGACAGTAGCACCGAAATGGAGCAACAGGTGTACAAACGGCTGAATTTGTACATACAAAGTCGATGGCGGTGCTTGTCACCAGTGTTGTCTTGTCCTAGAGTGCATCTAAAACACATTAAGGGTTTCGAAAAGGATGTTTGTGCATCTGGGGGAGGAATCATGGCTTTTGTTTTTTTGTTTAGGGTTTCTGAAATTAGAGTTGACAAGGACACTGGTCAGTCATGTAAAAAAATTGGTAAACATGCGAATTAGCTGGTCAAATTTGGGGACAAAGAAAGGGTTTGGTGTTCTAGGGGGTGGTAAACTGTATATAAACGTGTTCGGAATGAGGGATAAGTACATTATTAACGAGTCAGAGTCATAGTATTGCAAATCATGACCATGTCTGTGTCGTTGGCTGTTTTCTGCGGTGTTTTGGGATTGGTTGTGAGGATGGGGGATGCGGCTTGTTATGGACGTGAGTTTGAAGTTGTTTTTTGAGGTTAAGATTGTTAAAAGTCGGCAAAATTGGAAGAAAATGTGTTAAAAACGCTATTTCAGCCTGCATCGACGACACAAACTGCGACACTGGCATTACCTGCCAAACTATTGACGGCTTGCCCCAATGCTGCGATGTCACTACCGTCGCCACCACAACCGTAGCCACTACGACGGCCACCTCCTCATCCTCCAACACCACCTCATCAACCACCTGCGTCGATGCCATCACGACCTGCTCGGCGTACACGGCATATTGCACCAATTCCAACTACCGTAATCTCATGATCGACCGATGCCCTGTGACTTGTGGACTTTGTGGAGCGACAAAAACCTACACATCGTCATCTTCCTCCAGCACGTCTTGCGTCGATCTGACCAAGGCTGATGGCACTTCAGACTGTCCCTCCCGCGCTTATCTTTGCAACGACACGACTTATTACACGCTTATGACTCAACAATGCCCACGGACATGCGGCCGATGCAATTCGACTTCGTCTTCGTCGTCATCTTCCAGCTCCACTTGCGTCGATTTAACGAAATCCGATGGCACCTCGGATTGCACGGCTCTGTCCTATCTTTGCAACAACACTGCCTACTACACTCTGATGACCACACAATGCCCCAGGACGTGTGGTCGATGCTCGACAGCGACTACGACCACGTCATCGGTGCTTTGTTATGCGGCATTGCTAGTCAATGGAGCCTACATTTGTCCGTCTACATTGACGCTAACTGGAACGCAGTGCTGCTGAAAATGGGCTTTATTGCAGAGATTATATAAGTTAGAGTAGTATTTTGATAATTTATTGCTTTTTTGAAAATAAAATTAGAATTGAAAAATGTCATGTTGATGTCAATGTCGCCGCCGATTTCGTCTCGGTCCACGATGCCTGGTCGCTGTCAATAACCCAGAACCACCTGCATTCCGCCTTCGTCGACGGCTCAAAAAGAAGGACCCGATGCCAAAGCCGAACAACAGTCCCCATAATCTTGGGCGCCTTCTCAAGTTATTCGGCTGCGAAACATAGCGACTTTGTGCAGGCTGACCGACAACATTACCATAGGCAGGATGTCCAGATATATTTCCGTATGCTGGATGCCCAACAAGATGTCCATAGGCGGGATGGCCAACAAGGTTCGCCTGGTGTTCAATACCATTCAAATTAGGATAGATTTCGTCGTATGCGGGAGGCGGTTCATTGAAATTGGCTTCTAAAACTTCGGATTTTAAATTTCAACTAATAATAAAACATTTTCAAACCGTAATCCTCCGGATTCGGCGGCGTTGCTGGCGCTGGCAACGTTTTCACAATCTCGTTGAACCATGCCTCAACGTCATCGTCACTTTTAAACAAAAACCAGTGAATGTTTTCGCCCTGTGAATCAGTTCCAATACTAACAACATGATCAATTGAAGCATTTGCTGGCATTATCGGACGAGGTGAGGATATTGTTTCAGTCAATTCTCCCACGCAAATATAGGGAACAACATCTTTGAGGAAGATTTGACCGGCCGGATGAGCATCGGTCTAAAATATATAAATCTACAAGCAAAAAAAGCGAAAAAAGTCTAACCGCATGCTCATACCAGGACAGTTTCGAATCACTTGAAAGTTGTAAATACACGTCTTTCCATTGGCCACCATTTAGGGCAGGTTGAAATTTCTTGACATAGCCGACTTTAAGATCAGTTGTTGTCATTGCGTAGACAAAATGTGGACTAAAACAACATTTTTTTAAAGGAAAGTTGCAAAAATGCGGAACAAACAGACAAAAACGTGGAATGCAGTGGATAAAGGAAAGCATGCGCTGTGAATCAATAACCCCGTCAAGAAGGGAATGCGTAAAACAAGTCGGAACGCAAACAGCATGTGAGAAAACGAGTTTACAAATGTTGTTGACCAATTTTATTGAATAAACTTGTTAGTCTAATAGTTGTCAAATTAATTGACTCGAATAATAACGTTTTAAAAAGTCTACAGACAAATAGCCAAACTGTTTTTGGTACTAAAAAAGTTGACAAGAATGAGAAGTTTACATTTTGTCGTCAAAACAAAAACAATAAATAAAATCCAATCAAAAACGAAAACAGCATTTGAAAGGCAATAACAAATCGAACAATCGAAAAATGAAAGTACTCGTGTGAGTCATGGCTAACCATAAATTTCATTATTAGCCTTTTAAACAGCCTCTTCACCGTTGATGATCGTTTCCTCATCTGGGGAGTTGTCTGTGATGCGCGGAGAGGCAATGGCTTCAAGGAAGTACGCAGCGGCGACGATTGCAGTGACCACCTGCAAAATTACCCTTTTTACGCTTCAAATTGAATTATTTTCTTACGGCAGTAAAAAGGTAGTAAATGTGAGACCGGGAAAACTCAATCTGCAAGCAAAGGGAGAAAAAATTTGACGCAAATAGAATTAGAGACAGGATCATTTGCTGAAATATGCTCTGAATCACAGCTTTTTATTAAAAATTCAAAACCTACAAGGTGTTTCCACCTTGCCGTGCCATTTGTAATCGCTTCCATCGGGTAACTTTTGACAATTTCACGCTTGATGCCATCAGTAAACAGCAGCGTGGCGACGGACGAGATGGCCGAGACCAGGACGACGATAACGACCAAGTACTTTCCGAAATCGTAGGGAGCAAAGGCTATGAAGACCAAATCGAAGATGGTCAGCAACTATAACAAAATTACCAAAACTAAACTCAATACAATTTAAACAACAAACCACACAAAGAACCTTCCCATCCTCCGGCCGTGTCACGAAAAACTCAAGCGGGCTATCCATGAATGTCTTGAAATCATCCCCAATTACACTCGCATCAACTTTCAAACAACTTGGAAGAAATAAGTTCATCGCTTATAACGATATTTGTAATGCCTATCGACAAGACCTTCAAATAAGTTTCGAACACAACCAGCTAATAACACCGTCGGATCGACTGAATTTGCCGAGCGTGTATGACCGACGGTCGGTTCGGGGCCAAAATGAAGGGCAGCTGGTTGTGGCTTCGCTTTATTTTCGACCATCTCGGTGGGAGAAAGAAAAAAGATCATCGAAAAAAGGCAGAAAAGACCCGAAGGGATGGCGCATTCGCGTTCCATAGACAAAACATATCTGGCTCGAAGAGGAATAACAATTACATAGTGAATAATAAATTACAAATAGAAAAGGAGTTAAGTTAAGAAATTTCAAAGTTAAATTTGAGTGTAATCATCAGCATCGAGTTGGGAAGATAGTTTTTTTGTTGTGATGGCATCTGTGATGAGAAGGGCAATAATGAGGGCTGTTGCTACCTGGAAGGTCGAAATGAGGACATAATGTGGTTAAAAATGCGTAAACATACCCCTGGAAGAAAGAAATAACCAGCAATAAGGCCAATCATGGACAATCGAGTCAACAAAACAAAGCTCCAGAAGTTGATTGTCGCAAGAAATACGGATACAATAATCTCCTAAACACACTGTCTTCATATAAAAAGTCAATTAAAGCACCTACAATCTGATTCCACGTGACCATGGCACCCCCAAAATACTGAAAGAACTCAATCGAAGTGACATTATGTTGCCAGCGGTTCGCTACCACTGCCACAAGGGATGATTCTAATCCCAATGTTAGAATTGCAATAAAAAGGCAAACAGCGACACCTTGAACACTTGGAGCTAGACCGAATCCGATAATTGCTGCGACATCGAGAATCTGAAAACCCCTTTTTTAAAAAGATTCTTCTACAAAATTGGGAAAACCTTACCACAATAAGAGCTTTGTAAAAAAGTTCACTCTCAACAGGTGATGGCAGTGCAGATGGCTCGGACATTGCACGATGAAGGTGATGAAACGAATCTGTTGAATGCATAAACTTATACTTAAATTATATTTTGTAACGTAAAAACAGCATAAAAACATCTATGGAATTCCAGTGAAAACGCAAAAACTGCGCGAAAGTTGTAAATTTATCAAAATGCACCAAACAGGAGATCACAAATATTGCAATTCTGTAATTATAAAAAAACTAAAAAGTGCCTAAGGGCCGCCATAACTCGGAGGATTCATAAAACCAGGTTTCACCGTTGAAATGCCCTCGGCAAATCTGTTCTCCGCCATCCATCGTCGGAGGAACACAACGACATTGGCCATGCTCAATATTGTGGTGACAATGCAGAAAAACTGAAAGACTATTATAAATTGTGTATTTTCGGAAGTTCAGCTTACCCCGGCCATTCCAAAAGCTGTGACCGATCCGAAAAGAGTAGCCCCGACGCAGACAAAGATGGAAATGAAATACAAAACTGTGATGGCAATAGATTTGATTATCTCCTAAAATCAGGGTAATTTTTTATATAAAAAATAAAAAAAAACCAACATTGATTGCCCATGAAAGCTGGGGCCACCGCCGAAGGACCAAAACATCGTCTAAATCGAGGGCTATTATCAAGGTCGCTGCGCACTCCAAGATAACAGACAGCAAGGCCGTTATCCACACTATCTTTGAGCTGCTTGGCTGCTTTGAAGCCGCACTCATGCTCATCATTACGATCAGGGATGAGCACTAGCATAATGAAAGTCAGATACAAAACGATAGAAAATCGTAAAAACATACTATTATAAACAGTTTTAGTGAGTGCGGCCATTCAACTACACGATTCCAGTACATACTTAACTTTTTAGATATTCTTTAAAGTAACCAAATAGCTAAAAAAAAATATCGACGTCTTTCCAAGCATAGGCAATGACCAATGCATTCGATAAAAGCAACTCATTTTGTAGTTGTAGAAACTGTGTGATAACACAATCGCCGAGCAAAACGGGGTCCATTGATTAGATTGCGACTCGACTCTACTCGCGAACCAGGTAGATGTAGTCATGCGCAATTAAAAAGTGTTAGTCGTGATCGGTAAACAAAAATTGTTTTTGGAGTTTATTTATAGTTTTGCACGATTTTTGTTACAAATGTACTTTTCATTTTTTGTAATTGTGACACAAAAATGGACTAAACCTATTTATGTCCCGGGGCACAACTTTGTAACAACATTTTTGAGGTTTGAAATGGTGTGTCAACGAGTACATGTGTCATTTAAATTGAAACTTTTTGCTTTGAACTTTATTACTCAACAGTGCAACATCAACCTCAACCTCAACACCAACGACAAATCTCAAATAGTGGACTCAGCAACACTCTCAACATGCTGATCCATCTCACACTCAAAAGGGGGAATCGAAACATTTTCGCTGACACTTTCTCTGTCAAGACTGTTAACCACATTAACATTGTTACAGGTGACTCCTGCCCGATAACACTTAATGCAGAGAATGGCTGCTACAGCGTTGACAACTGGTGCCAACTGGAAAAACGGAACAATAAACATCAAAACAACGGTAAAATCGCTTAAAGACGTATAAACAGCTCCAATGAGGACAATGGTCGGGGTCAAGTAAAACACAAGCATCACAAAAATCTGCCAAGTAAGCACATTCGATATCTGTTGGGCAGCCTTGACTGTATCCATTCGGATGAACTTTCTGATGCGATTCAGACGGTCGAAGACAAACTTGTTGCAATAGATGATCACGCCGCTGACGACAATGGCCAAAATTATGATGGCCGCGAAGTAAGTCATTAGAACTGGGTTTTTGTTGTCACTGGTTATGTAGTGCGGAATCTCGTCGGCGTAGAAAGGGTCTGATTCAAGGTTTGCGAGGCTTTCATTGTAGTGGTTGTCGGAATCTCGGAAAGCCCCAAACATCGACACTGAGAGAAAAGCGCTAGCAGCGACAGCAGGGTATGAAAATTTGATGTGTGTTTCGAGGTCGATTGCGCGGAATTGGGTGAGGTAAATGTAGCGGTTGACGAATTGGATCGGGATCGTTGTGAAGTAGAGGTTCAGGGTGAATAGAAACAAAACCACGGCATAGATGATCAACGGTGTCGAGTTGGTTTCGAAAACTGGGTGGATGAAGAAGTACAGTAGGCCATTTTTGGCGTCAACACCCTGAAATTTAACAGTTTTAACTTTTTTAAAGCCTTAAAATAGCGTTTATAAACTCACAGGCCCAAAAATTAACCCCACCAGAGAAAAGACAAAGTCGATAATACAATTCTGTAGCAAAGAAAACCTATAGGCCTTGATGTTCTTTTTTGTACAGAATGCTATCAAGACCAACAACACAGTGTCGAGAAAAAGGGCTGTAGACGGAATTCCATAGCGCAGAATCGTGAGAAACATGGCTACGACCTGTCAACAATGGCCTATCATGCCGGAAATGGAACACAAGCTTTCGTCGCCGCTGTTTAAAACGTACAAATGAACTGCCCTGGTTGACGTAAACTAAAAGGCTACACACTTTAACATCAAGTTTTAATTAACTACAGTACCTTGGGTCTGATTCCACTTATGGTTGACTCATGCCATCCAAAATGGGATTTGAAAGTGAAACCGTCAACTACAACCACCAACTGTTGATGTGTAAAACACTTATGGCTCCAATTAGGGTAGAATTTGTGCCGGTAGAATCCCCCTGGGATGGACAAAGTAGGGCGAAACAGGCCTATTACGTTCGTCGAATGATGACTTAACAAAGTGTTGACAGGTAAATGGAGAAGAGCAAAAGTTACCTACGTCAATCCCTAAAAACACCATTTTTACATCATAAATTATTTTTTTACACCGAAAAATGCGTTTAGCAACATTAAAAGAGCCTAATAATTGGAATAAAACTACCAACACAACCGTTCAACAGGTTTAAAAAAATTAAGATAACGCTATCGCAACTATGTGTACCAGAAAAACGTATATAAAGACTACAACTTTAAGCTGGCATTATGAATTGCGTCTTTTGTTTGCGGCAACTACTAACGGTTATACTTTGTATGCGGCAGAGCAATAGCTTCAGCGAGTTCACATAATGTTGTTTTGTATCGTTTCTACGCACGAAACGGGTATAAAATGTCAGGATTTAAGGAAAGTACAAAACTGATACCATACTATGGTACTACTAATTGGGTAGATTGCAAAACAAAGTAGGTATAATTGGGATTAATGCGGTAATGTTTGATATTAGCAGAACGTTATTGCCATAGTGATGCTTTTGAGGTGCTCCAGTTTTGCAGATTTTGGAAAAAATTGGTTTTTGGTTTTGTATCCGTCGAGTGACACAATGCCGGAGGCGGTATAGGCCTCAAAGATGACGGAGACACAAATTTTGAGATGTTTAACGTGCAAAATTACAAGAAGCTAACTTCAAAACCGTTTAAATTTCAAAAAGCAATCATTCATTCAAGTTTTTTGTCGTAAAAAGTTCAATGTTAGACGTAATTCAAATTATGCTATACAAAGAACGTATTCGTATTTGTTATATAATGAAAAAAGCGAGAGCAATAAAAAAAAATAGAATCGGGGTGATACACATAAACAAAACGTGCATCGCGTAAGTGCATAATTGTAGTGTACGCGCACTGGCATAAGCTAAAAAGAGCGCACACATCACGTACTTTTCTAAAATGTGTAAGCCTAGGATAACATGCACAAACTTTATCTGACAACGTTCGGTTTTAAAAACAAAAGTGAAATTTACACGCCAAATCTACATTTAATGAATTGACGGCAGCGTAAAAGCCTTTGTATTCAGCGTATTCGGCGAGGTTGTTGGTTGCTGAATGTTGCTGGATGTCGTCTGGCCAACCAGTGTTTTAACATTAAACGTTTTTCGGTAAAATGTGGCGCAAAGAGCACATTCCATTGAGCCAATTACGGAAGAGTATGGGCCAACATAATCTGTTAGACTAATTTGAAAAACCTGAAATGTTGTATTTATGAATTAATTATCACAAAGAACCTCTTTACCTGATAGGTAATCGTTGAAAGTAAATGTGGAATCAGATCAAATGAAAATGTAACAGCTATTGTCAGAAGCGCCGTCCGAGATGACTGAAAAAATATTATGAAAGGCAAAATGCAAAAAAGAAACAGTACCTTAACAGTGTAATTACTAAGGGCAGTCATTTTTTTCAGCATCATTGCCAGAGTAATGCCAACAACAAAATTAATGCCGCTAGCACAACATCGCAATACAAAGTAAACGCTGTTTTGAAAGGGGGTCAAAACACAACCCAAGTTTTCACAGGATTTACTTTTCTCCGGATCAGTCGGATAGGACGGAAATACCCGCATGGTAAAATTTATTATCATCCAAATAGTTACAGTAACTACAAACGTTACTGGCGGAACTAGGCTGTATCTTTTTATCGGAAATTTGACGGCTAAACAGCGATCTACCCCGAGGGCACAAACAGCTAATGATGAAATGATAAATAATGTTGTGTGCGCGATTCCAGTGTAATACAACCAAAAAGGATTGTAGATAGTGTCACGAATTCGCCATAGAAGAGCCAAGTAAAGGAAGTACGACAGTGTCGATAGGGCTAAAACGATTTGAATGCTCGCATAGATCTGCATGGATTTGCTGAATCGCGACGATTTTGCACGAAGCGTAGCTAAAAGCATTCCAGTGAAGATGAACAACGTGTAGAAGTTGCAAAGAATGGATATGCAGTACTCCAGCAATATGATAGCGGCTATTATGGGTAGTTTTTGCATCTCGAATATCTTTCGAACAAATTTCCATTCAGCTGAAATCACCAACTAAACCAAAAAATGGCAAAGCAAGCCCCTGATAACTTTGTTCTTATGCACTATAAGCCAAAAACAACTCCAGCATCAAATTTTGGCAAATCTTCGGTCTTTAAAACGTATTGTATTTCGAGTTGTAGTCTACATTCTCTGTAAAAATACTATCTAAAAGCTAAACCGCCTATCCAGACACTGATTAAGCGGAGGCACACTGCGGACAAATTTATTATGATCTACTTTGTATTTCCTGGCTGGTGTGAGATCCTACACACAAAACACAATTTCATTGTTTCAATCTGAGAAATGTGTAAACATCAAGTGAATTGACATCAAACATTGGCGAAATAGGTTTGGAAAAACATAAGTAACCTACAAAACGTGATTTTCGTAAAACGCGTGTGCCAGGAAATGCACTTTTTCAGCGAGTTTTAAGAATTATTTTACAATGAGTCACTGAAACAGCAAGTTTTTTTTCTAGTCATATGGTATACGTTACTCAAAAAACAGAATGTATTATATGATCTGTCAGGTAGTTGGTTATATAGGAACCATCGTCGCCTTTTTGCTTGCACGCTATGTATTTAAAAGCTTGTGTCGCAGACAAAGTAACAGTCCATTCACCATTAGAAGGCAACATCAACGTGAAGAAAAATAAATTTCCACTGTTTGAAATGGCAGCCTTAAAGTTTGTATAATCCATGGTTGTTCCATCCGTCCAATATAAGTTTTCAGCACTCGTAACTGTTTTTGTTGCAGACGCAAGTCCAATCATTACACCTGGAGTTTGCTTTCGAAGGGCTAAAACAAAAAAAAAACCATTACCTCTGCTGTTTTTGCTAAAAAAAAAAGCTACAAAAACTTACTAAATAAATCATTATTTTCGGCTTCACTATGAATGGATGCAAGATATCCTCCAGTATTCGTATAACAGTATTGATTAGATTTGTCAGCATACGTCGTATTACCAACCGAGTCTGTCCATTTTGCAATCATGATGTAGCAGTAGTGCCCATCTGGGTAGCTTCCAATGGTATAGGAAGAACTTGGACAGGTGTAGATGACATTCATCAATGGCATGATGCAAGTAGTGTCATCCCAAGATGCATTCAAGAAGGAAGCATACTCGTCGCAGATGTTTTCGCTAACAGTCAACGTACAAATCGTGTTTTCAGCAAGCCATCCATCAGGACACGATGACTGTGAATCGTAAACAGCATTCTGGATCAAGGCGTCAATGCCATTTAAATTTCTGCCTTCTATCGTAACATTCGTCGACTGTTTTAAATAGTATACGCATTGATCGCTGTCGAATGTCACAGACCGCACCATCGTCAACAAATTACAAGCCCCCGTGCCATACACTATTTGGAAACCGGTACAATTAGGTGTAGTCGCACATTCTGTGCCACAATCATTGTCATTAGTGAGGCTATATGTCGAAAGTGTATCTGCATTGAGAGTCCATCCAAGCAAATGTATATAATTGGTATAACAACTTCCAGTACGTAAAAAACAAGAAATCAACAAAATACTATCCAGCAACTGCATGCCCGGAACTGTAAGTGAGCATTCTTTGGTCGACTTTTCTTCCACTTTTCCATCATTGTGACTTTAAATGCCGTGCATTTATCACAGTTAATGTTTTGTCATTTTTTCGTCGAGAACAGACCAGTTGCTAAGACGTTATTCTTTTTTCGATGTTGCATTCATTGGTATAGACAGTTGATGTTGCTTCAAAAACGATAAGTGAAAAGCAACTTCAATCGTTAAAATTGTTATTTATAGCAGTTTAAGGGATCATATAACACGCGCACGGGAAGCCAAATTTAACATGTCCCAAAAACGAACCTGAAACTTCAATTTTGGATCAACAGGTGATCCTGTTTCAAGTTTATGAAGCTTTTTTCTTAAAATGGATCACGCGTGATCCGATTTGTAAAAAAAAACAAAAAAATTGGTTTTTGGATCAAGAGTGATCTGAAATTTGGTTTGGGCTTCCTTTTTTGTGTTTTTGCTCACCACGTTTGTTTTTTTTTGTTTTTGCACCACTATTTGCTGTTTTCGTAAAATGTTGAATTTTGATTCTTCCGGACCTATGGTCCAGAAGATCAGGCGTGCGCGCCCCTTGATCCACCCAGACCAATGGTCAGGAAGATCAGGTGTGCGCGCCCCTTGATCCATCCAGACCAATGGTCCAGAAGATCATGAGTGCGGGCCCCTTGATCCACCCAGACCAATGGTCCAGAAGATCATGAGTGTGGGCCCTTGATCATCCTGGACCAATGGTCAGGAAGATCATGAGTGAATAATTATCTGCAAAAAAGACTCACCGGGTTTCGAACCACGGACAGTCAGTGCGCACGACGAGACCACTCCAGCGTAGTTTTACAGTAGCGCATAGCGGCAAAAAACAGAATTAAAATTAAAATTCGGCTAATTTCAATCGATTCAGCAGGCTTTGTTTAATCGATGTGCAAAATTTCATGGCTGTAGCTCTAACCAATTTTGTGTTCGTCTAAAGAAAGTGAAATCATCATTTTTTTGGGGCGGAGCTCACTGTGTCGGGGCTCGATCGCGTGCGCGCGCTGTGCGGCTGTATTGGCGTTCTATTCAAACGGTGGTCCCGTCGTGTGCGCAAGGCGCGCGTGCTAACCACAGGGCTAAGCACGCAAGCAAGTGGACGCGCTCAAACGGAACCACACTGCATCATGCATGATTTGTTTAATCAATAAAGCCGAGCAGAATGCGGGAAAAAATTGCATTCGTCACAATTGAATTGGAGAACCGGATACGAAGAATTCGGAAGTTAACTATGTGTCTTCCGAATTCTTCGTATCCGGTTCTCCAATTCAATTGTGACGAATGCAATTTTTTCCCGCATTCTGCTCGGCTTTATTGATTAAACAAATCATGCATGATGCAGTGTGGTTCCGTTTGAGCGCGTCCACTTGCTTGCGTGCTTAGCCCTGTGCACGACGAGACCGCGCTTGGAATAGGAATTTGAAAACCAAGTGTGTCAAAATGCAAATAACTCGAACCAAAGACGTCCAATTGACTTCAAATTTTTTTTAAAAGATGTCAAATTTACAGGACAACAAATTGTCACAAAAAAGCGCGGCATTTTGAGTGCGGTTTTGGCGCAATTTCAAAAATGACACAGAGGGCGTGGCTTATTTTAGTCTGCGCGCAAGGTGAAAGTGGTCCCGTCGTGGTGGTTAGCACGCGCGCCCACGGCGAGACCACAAGCCCGTTTTCTCCGACTGGGTCTCTCCCGCCCTTCGCGCGCGTTTGCACTGGGCGCATGCGCTGTTCTTTTCTCGCACCCCCGCCCCCCGCCGCGGGAGCCCTGCTTTACGGGTGGTGCGCGCTCAATTACAAAAAACAGCGTCAAATGGCACTTAATCAAAATTTTATATATAGGAATGGATGCAGCAGGTTCTTTTACCTACCTAACGAAAAAATCAAAACATTTCGAGCTCATAGCGGCTTTTTTTCTAAACCGGACTGAAACGACTTTTTTTTCGACATTTTTGTGTTATATATACATAACGAGTTTAAAAGCGAAATTGATAAATCCATATATACGGATTCAAGCATTAACATCACATGCATCCCTCAGAATTTTTTCGAGCGATTTGAGTGCGAATTCATGAAAATTTCTAAACAAAACCCCAATTTTCGACGAATTTTGGTAAATTTGTCATAATTTAACAACAAAATTATTTTTAACAATTCGGTCTTCTTTAAATGTTCCAATGGATGTTGGCTTTCATAAAATATATCTTTTTGGTATCAATCATTTTTTTCAATTACGTGGGGAAACTTTGAACGAAATTTGTTTTTTGGGGCCTTTTTTGCAAGGGGGCAGGCCGATTTGTCCGGGCGCGCGCTCTAGTCAGACCTTGGTCCCGCCGTGCGCCTTGCGCACTGACTGTCCGTGGTTCGAAACCCGGTGAGTCTTTTTTGCAGATAATTATTCACTCATGATCTTCCTGACCATTGGTCTGGATGGATCAAGGGGCCCGCACACCTGATCTTCTGGACCATTGGTCTGGGTGGATCAAGGGGCGCGCACGCCTGATCTTCCTGGCCATTGGTCTGGGTGGATCAAGGGGCGCGCGCGCTTGATCTTCTGGACCATTGGTCTGGGTGGATCAGAATTCAACATTTTATGAAAACAGCAAATAGTGGTGCAAAAACAAAAAAAAACAAACGTGGTGAGCAAAAACACAAAAAAGGAAGCCCAAACCAAATTTCAGATCACCCTTGATCCAAAAACCAATTTTTTTGTTTTTTTTTACAAATCGGATCACGCGTGATCCAAATTTAAGATTTTGCAGAATTTTGACGTGCTCAAATTGCGTGATCCAAAATTGAAGTTTCTGGTTCGTTTTTGGGACATGTTAAATTTGGCTTCCCGTGCGCGTGTTATATGATAGAAATATGAAATGTACTGTAAAAACGATAAATGTTCATTGTCAAATAATATGGAACCTTTTAGTTGGCTTTTTCATCCTTTTGCGGTTGTTAAGGTTTTCAGTGTTTGGTTAATTATTGTCATTTGTAATACAAAAGTTCATTGTTGAAAGTAAACATATTTTATATTACTAAACTTATTGTCTTCACAAAAAATACAAAGTATATGTACAAAGTTATAGCTTCTGATTATGTAAAAGTCATAATAGCTTTAACAGTCTGCTTACAGGCTATAAAATGAAAGGATGATTGGCTGTTTACAGTTTTCCATTTTCCACTAGCAGGTAACATAATTATTGGTTGACCATTATACGTCATATTCAAATCTTCACCGTAGTAATTCATGTACGTAATATCTGTACCATCTTGCCAGTAAAAATCGTCTGCGCTTGTAATGACGCTATTGTTTGATGTCAATCCAATCATCACACCGACGGTCTTGTTGGATACGATTTCGCTTTGTAGCGCTAAAACACAAAAATTTAACATTTTAGTGTTACCTTAATCCTTGGTCAAAACATACTATGGATATCGTTGTTTTCGGCTTCACTATGAATGGAAGCAAGATAGCCTCCAGTTGTGTAACAAGTTTCGCGGGCTACTGCGTTTATTGAATCAAAATGATTCCCTGCCAGTGTTTCAATCAGAATATAACAATAACTGCCGTCAGGGTAACTTCCCAAAGTAAAAGATGCATTTGGGCAGCTGTAATTAACAGTCATATATGGGATCACACATGTCGTACCGTCCCAGGAAGCTGCTAAAAACGACGCATATTCATCGCAGATAGCTTTGGTCACAGCCAATGTACACGTCGACGCTGTAGCAGTCCATCCATCGGGGCACGCTGATTGTGAATCATAAACAGCATTCTGGATCAGAGCATCAATGCCATCTAAACGTCTGCTTTCTACCGTGACATTTGACGACTGTTTCAAGTAGTATCCACATTGATTGGGTTCAAATGTAACACACCGTACCATAGTCAACAAATTGCATTTCCCAGTGCTACGTACCATCTGGAAACCGGTACAGTTAGCTGTCAATGCACATTCTGTGCCGCAATCATTGTCGTCTGCGACATCAAACGTAGAGAGGATATCAGCGTTAAGGGTCCATCCGAGCAAATGTATAAAAGTGGTGTAACAACTTCCTAAATAAAAAAGGCAAAAAATTGACAAAATAACAAAAAGCCAACGCATTGAGGAAGCCAGTTAAGATGAAACTATGAGAATTCGTTATGCCTAAGCTCGGCTATGCATCGCTCAATTTTTATGTCATGTCATATATAATAGAAAAAGACACAGTTGCTAAGGGGTTTAGCCCGTTTCCCATATACCGTTCGTTGTTGCAAATTATTGCTACCAGTTGTATTTTTCATTGTATGCTGTACCAAATGCATTGCATTTCCCTTTTAACTCGCACACAATGGCATAGACAGGTTTTATTGATTTTGAAAAAACTACAAGAGGACATTCAGTTATGTTTGCTGTTACTACACTTTTCTCAAAAAAACCAAAACAAGTACAATTATAGCAGGGCTTATGATTATTTTACTATGTTAAAGTCAGTGTAGCTTTAGCACTTTGTTTACATGCAAAATATCGAATTGCACCTGCACCGTCTGCCAAGGTTTTCCATTTCCCAGTAGTAGGTAAAATAAGTGTTCCTTGAGACCGAAACGTCACATTCAAACCTTCATTGTTGTAATTTGTATACGTAATGTTTGTACCATCAAGCCAGTAATAACTATCTTCGCTCGAATCAAACATCAATCCAATCATCACGCGTGTTATATTAGCATTTAGTGATGTTTGAAGTACTAAAACAATTGTAAAAATGTTTTGCTTCAGTTTCGAATATAACCAGATTAATTACTTACTATCGTTGTTTTCTTCTTCGCTATGAATAGATGCAAGGTAACCTCCGGTCATATTGTAACAATATTGGTTAGCGGTGTCACTGTATCTTACAAAAGTAATATTGTTTCCGTATGAGAATGTTTTGATCAGAAATAAACAGTAGTTGCCATCCGGATAACTTCCAAGAGTATAAAAGTCGTTTGGGCAGCTGTAGGTAACAGTCATATTGTTGCCACAGGTGACAACTTGGTTTCCCAATGAATGAAGGATTCTTTATTAGGCCTCAAACTTGGGTAATTAAACCAAACGAAATCATAACCAAATACATAACAATCATAACGGCGCGAAGCCACGAATCAGTCACGTAACGGTCAGATACTATGGAAACGATGAGGGTCAAATTTGGGCCAAGCAATAGTGCAAAAACGGAACAATTATAAGAGAGTGTGTGAGCGTGCGTTGGTGACGCACAGCCGAGGGTGAGCATCAAAGCGTACTGTGGCGACGCGCACAATTTAAATGAGTTGAAATAGGAGAAAATCAAGTGCGTTGGGCGCACACAGAGAGAACAAAAGAAGGAGTGCAATGCGGGGTCACTGAGTTTACTCGCCGGTGGCGACACATATATGGGATCACGCATGTCGTGCCATCCCAAGAAACCTTTAAGAACAAAGCGTATTCATCACAGGTAGCTTCAGTCACAGCCAAGATACAAGTCAAAGATTTAGCCGTCCATCCATCAGGGCAAGCGGTCTGTGAATCGTAAACAGCATTCTGGATCAAAGCATCAATGCCATCTAAGCTTCTGCCTTCTACCGTAACATTTGACGACTGTTTCAAGTAGTATCCACATTGATTGGGTTCGAATGTGACAGATCGCACCATGGCCAATAAGTTGCACTTCCTTGTGCTTCGGACCATCCGAAAACCGGTACAGTTAGCTGTCAATGCGCATTCTGTGGCACAATCATTCTCGTCTGCGGCGTCAAACGTGGAAAGAGTATCAGCGTTAAGGGTCCATCCCAGCAAATGTATGAAAGTGGTGTAACAACTTCCTGAAGAAAGAAGACAAAAAATTGACAAAATAGCAAAAACTCGACACATTGGCAACTCTGTAAAGAAGACAATAAGAATTCCTTATTTTAAAACTGAGCTATGCGTCGCTCAATTTTTTTGTTAAGTCAATAAAGACACAGTTGCTAAGGTGTCTAGGACATGTCTTGTTTGATGCTGTAAAATAGTGCCTCCGGTAGAATTCAGTTTATAACAATTTGCAGCAGTTTATGGTAACTTGATTTATGACATATACAAATAAAGTACGCACTCAAAATGTAACTTCTACAAATGTGTTTAGTAAGGAACAGATAACCAATTGTTTTTATGCAATATAAAATATAGATTACATAGGAGTCATTGTCACTTTAGCGCTCACTTTACACACCAAGTATTTAAAACTGCTTTCATCCGTCGAAGTTGTTGTCCATTTACCGGTCGAAGCTGTCATTAGCGTGAACAGAAATTGTGTTCCAGTGCCTGCGGCTTCAATATTTGAGTAGTAATCACCAGTGCCATCTAACCAGTAAAAGTTATCCGTGCTAGTAACTGTGGTCGTTGTTGATACCAGTCCAATCATCATGCCTTTATCGGTGGCATTCAGTGCGTTTTGCAGGGCTGAAGTTTCATAAGATATTTATAAACTGATGTGCAGCGCTTTTTGCAAAATTGTAGCCATGACAGCCTTATTTTTTCAATTATGCAAAATCAAAACGTACCACTGATGTCATTGTTCTCGGCTTCACTGTGAATCGACGCAAGATAGCCTTTGGTCAAAGTGTTGCAGTAAGTATTTGACATGTCATAGTACGTCGAACTGCCAACCACGCCCGACCATCTTGGAAATACTCTGTAGCAATAACTGCCATCTGGGTAGTTTCGAGCAGTGTAGGACGAACTTGCACAGGAATAGGTAACATTCATCTTCGGCGCCACGCAACTTGTGCCATCCCAAGTAATGTTCAAAAAGGGTGCATACTCGTTGCAGGTAGCTTCATCCACATTCAACGTACACGTTGAGTTTTCTGCTGTCCAACCATTCGGGCACGCTGATTGCGATGAATAAACAGCGTTCTGAATCAGGACATCAATACCACTCAAGCTTCTCCCCCCAACGGTTACATTTGTAAACTTTTCCAAGTAATATTGACACTGTTCGCCCTCAAATGTCACAGATCGCACCATTGTCAACAAATTACAAGTTCCTGTGCCGCGTACCATCTGGAAACTAGTACAATTAGGTGTCAATACACATTCTGTGCCACAATCATTGGCATCGGTAGTTTCATAGGTCAAAAGTGTATCAGCATTCAGTTTCCATCCAAGTAATTGTATAAATTCGGTGTTACAGTACCCCATATTCACTAAACAGAAACTTAACAAAACAATATAAAACATCTTCATGGTAAAAAACTAAAAATAAACAGTTACAGATTCTCGGCCAACCTTAGAAGCCCTTTTTACTGGTATCTGAGCGTGTTGCCCATTTGTCATTTTTTGTTGTCATGCACTTTGTAATCGAATATAAACCCGTTGCTAAGGTTAGAGCAGCGTGTTTCCAGTGTTACAATTATGGCTTGTGAAATTTTTTTATATAAAATAAGCATGCTTTCTATTGAAACACCGTAAAAATGCCCTTGGTGTACTTTCATTTGTCAAGCGTTTCAATATTATATGTTTCTTGAAGACATAAATGAGAAAGCTCCCCCGCTATGCCATTCACAGTGACAAATATGTCTTTGGTGTCTTTAGAAATGTTATTCTTGCCAACTTGAACTTTAGATAGCAAAAAAAATTCAAAACTGCGATCAAAAAATAGATTCTTTTATTGGCAAATCATCTGTATATACTCTATACTTACTTAGCTTTAACAAAACAAAAGCACTATCAACAACGTATATTTTATAAAATAAAGTTTTATAGTATTTATAAAATTGTTCAGCTATCAAGCTTGAACTGTCATTCTGGGCGAAACTTGGTGACTGAAATGCTGTCATAAACTGAATCTTCAAAAAGGCCCGTTGATCAAAGTGAACGAGATACGGCATGTGGAAATATTGCGTGCGAATAAAACAATAAAAAGGCACAATTGTCATTACTATCTTGCGTAGGAGGAAGATTTACAAAAGACCTGCACCGAGGTGGAGACAAACATATACTAGTTGTAAAAAGTACTAAACGTCTGAATTATGGCGCTTTTTTGAAAGCTATTATTTCGCTGGACTTTTCGTTTTTGCTGTGAACGATATGTGTTGAACATTGTAATTGTGATTGATTTGATGGGATGGCTGGATGGATGGATTAAATATGGTTAGTGAGGGGTAAGGGTGCCGCTGGCGGAAGTCCCGGGCCGATGGACCGCTTCAATGGGGATCCAGAGCGTCGACGGATGGATTTCAGGCTTGGACGATTGCTGTTGAAAGCGGATCCATTGCTGAGATGGGTGTCATTGCCGTTGGTGTCCTCGACGACATCATCGACGTCATGGATACGGTATTCGGGGTTGGTCATGTACCAATGGAGCATGAGGTCGTAGAGGTATTTGTACTCGTCCTGCAATGGATTATAAGATTGGAATTGGCATATAAAGTTTGTTTTTCCAATCAGAATGCATCGAAATGGCATGTTGCACGCACCAAAAACTGCAGGTTGCGCGCATGGTTCTCGCATGTTGCACGCATTTTTTTTGTTTTATGTCGTTTTTTGTCATTTTTTCGTCTTTCTTAATAAAAACGCACCTTCATATCAATAAGTTGCGGCCGATTAATCCGAATCATCTTCACAGCATGAAAAACATCAACTTCATGATCCATGTCCATCTGATCGATGCACACATTAGCTCCAATAAAGATTCCGCATCGGCTGTACCCGTTACTGTAAATTTACACAATTATCGCCTTCTCTAATCACTTTAACACTTACTGAGACATAACAATAGTCGGTTTCGTCTCCGGACGATCCGGCGCACGTCGACGCCATGACCTAGTCATCTTGATGACTTCAATCAAGGAAGCCGTCGACAATGGCACCTTGTTTTCAATCGGCCACACACGCACCTGGATGATGCAGCAAATACGAACTTCCGTTTCCATTTGCTGTTGGCTGGCGCCCGTCGCCATGATTTCGGAAATCATGAAGGTCTAAAAATAATTCTGTCATCAAAAAATCGATGAAAGTTGCAGTGAGTGGAAGGGGTAGGACCACAATAACATGAACGGTTATTAAAGAATTAATTGTGGTTACTGTAGTTTTGTGAGAAAAGGGGAGAGGGTAGTTTGTGAGTAAAGTGAGATAGACGGTAGTGATGTGTGAGTTTGGGGATAAAAAGTGTGAGAATTGAGATTGATGAGTAGGTTTAATGAGTAATTATGGTTGAAATAAGTGGCACAAAACACGTAAAGGGCACACAACACAGACCAGCTTGCCAACTTGCTCGCTGAGCCCGCCAGGCTCGCGTTGACGCTTCAATTGGAGCAGCTTGTTGACCTCTGTGACGCCTCTCTGAAAGCAACGGGACATTGGACGGACAAGTTTGGACGATAATCATTAGACGAAAGACATGGACGGATCAGGATGATCAATTCCCCGATGGAAAGACAGAAAAATGCCAGACGCGGACTATACGCACTCGCGCGAAGTACAAGAGCAACGGCCAGAGGTCGACCAAAAAATGTATCGTTGTCAATGTTGTTTATGAAAAATGAAACCGAAAAATGTAAAAACAAACTAAAGAATAACATTGAAAGTTGGAAATCACAAAGAGGGCGGAGGCGGGGTGGGTCTTGGACGGAAACTTACGAGCTTGCTGACCGATACCACCTTTTCGCCGCCGTTGGCGGAATCTTTTTCGGGTTTACCGCGATCGATGGGGCGTACCAACGGCAAAGGTCTCGCGGGCTGAAACAGAGGAAGGGCACATGGATGGAAGGCGGAATTTCACGGACCTTGGCCATTGCTTGACTTCGAGTGAGAGTGAGACCAAAGACAGGTGTGATTTTGGCAAATTTTTGAACGGCAAAGCGTTTTGTAAATAAAAACTAAACTATTTTGGCCCACGGCAAAGTTTCGGGATACGATTGACACAATGGGCAGACACACATAACCAAGGGAGGTCCAAAAAAGGGGGCACAGATTCCAGAAACCTTATCAAAATGCTCGAGCGTCTTGCTGGAGGGCGCCGTGAACTTCCGAACTGTTTTGCCACCACTGCGACTGCGTGCCGCCAAGTCGCGAGCCATCCGTGAAGCCGAACGGGCCAGGTTTGCCACCTTGGCTCCGCCTCTTTGAAGGACTTGCGAGGCATTGGAGATCTGGCGCAGGACGCCGTTTTGAAGGGGCGCCGGCTCATCGAGGACATCATTGCTCGAACGGGAGCGGATCTTGCCGCGATAAATGGACTTAAAACGGAAGGATTGCCCCGGGGGACAGCTCCGGTTGCGAAGCTTGTTATGTTGCTCCTTCATTTCGGCCTCAGCGGCCGCCGAGAGAAAGCCAGACAGCGTGGGACGACGAATCGCGGTCGGGGTTCGGCCCAGGATCTTGTCCAGGGTCGAGGGCTCGCGTTCGTTCATGTCTTCGGCCGAATAAAAAGAGAAGGATTGTCAGAGATGACCCCAATGATGATAATTAAAGTTTAAAAAAGTCCCAAATATCGATTAAATGTTCTTAGATCAAAACTTTTTCCTCAACAACAGCAATTTTCAATAGTAATGTCGCGCCACGAAACACGAACAACCACACAAGTGTCATATAAGCGCACTTGGGTTATCCGAAAAGGCAAAAAAGCTGTTGTCGTCAAGCGAAAATTTAGTTTGTCAATGAAGTAAAGACGTTATGATTCGTAAAGACTGTGAATGCAAACCAACCCGCTTTTGAATTTTGACCATGTGGGAGGTCATGCCGGGGTACTGTTGGTAGTTGAGGACTTCGACTACGAAGGGGCCGTAGTTTTGTTTGCCCTTGTTGTGGATGAAGGTTGGGTACATCTAAAACGGCTTTTTACAGATTGCAATTGACAATCAGATCAAAACAAACCTTGTTATTCTGCTGATTGGTCAAATTAACGACAGTATGACACGCGTGATCAAAGATAAGCGTCCAAAAAGAGTCAATTGTCTGTTGCTTCGGCCATTCGGTCACGATGAACTCGCCTTTGCGGGTAAATCCATCTACTTCGACGGCATTGATGTAGGTGTAGTCTTTGCTTTCGCCGTGAAGGGTTTGCAAATATGGTCGGGCATGATCAGCTAAAAATGTTTCCTTGAGTAAGTTTTTATGATGTTTTTGATGAAACATACGCGGCACAACCATAACATCCCGATTCTTGCCCCGATTCTCCATACGATGCCCACCGGCACAATCACCAATCCGCAGAATCGGGGTCAACATGAACAACAACTTGTTCTCATGACTGTCCTGGACTTCCATTTTCTGCCGATCACGTCGAGCGAGATACATTGAAGAACGGTTTTTAAGTTCATGCATTGCAATGGGGCCAATGTTGCACAAAACTGCTTCACTCAGGGCTTCATAGATGAACATGTACTGATCGACGGAATCAATGAGATTCGGGCGGGCTTGGACCATTGTTTTGGCGTATTCGAAGACATCGATTTGGCCAGTGCGCTTCAGGAGGTCGAGATTGGCATCGAGAGCGAGATATGCTCCGCTTCGGCCAGCGCCGTTGCTAAAAATAGCCAAATTGTAACTTTCTTTGTCAAGATTAGCCCATAAAGTGTAACTACACACCCACATTGTAAAACTAACCCCCCAAAACTGGTTCAAAGATCATTAGAAACAGCCGAACACCCCCTCATTTGTTACCGATCAACCCTTTGTGGAACCCCATCGCAACTTGCAAGCAAAACCGTCGATTAGCAACAGTTCTATCAACTTTCACGCTTTCCATTTCCACTTCCGCCCCCTCTGTTTTCCTTGTTCGCGCGTTCAAACCCCGCAAGAGGTGTCGAAAAGGCCCCTAATGTAAGAAGGGCCCAGTGGAACGAACGGCGTCCGATGTCAGCTACGTGGTCCCATGAGTTCCTGTTCTGTTTCGGTTCATGACATGGTCCCTCCCTCCTTTCCCTTTCCTCAGAAGGCGCAGGTAGACAGGTCCTTCGCGACGCATCGGAAAAGGGGCCCGACATAGGGTGTGCCCGGTTGCGCCTTCTGGAGGTCGCGTGAAGACTCGGGACCACTTGGCATCAGAGTATTGTTTGTTATTTCGTTGTTGTGTCTTGGAGTTTGCGGAAGAAAGAGGCCATCTGTTTGAAGAAACTTTAAAAAAGTGTAAAAAAACGCTAAAATTCTATGATTGCTACAGTATTCCTTCGACTATGGTTCCCAATTTGCATAATTACGTCATTATTTTTGATAGGAAATGCCTACGGTGAGCACTTTTTAGATTAATGACTACATAGCTGTCTATCTAAACACGCTACACTCTGTCTAATGAACATAAAAACACTCATTTTGCTTCTCCAAGGTCACGGATATGCTTTCCCCGCTTAACAAACGTCTGCAAAACGTATAACAACTACTTCTTTTTCCCTGCAAACACTGATTTACATCCCCCAGCCAGACCTGCCTGCCCCAAACATGTTTCATACCCCCAAGACTGCCATCTCGAATCACCAATGCCTTAACACCACCATCATTCATTCACATTACGCAAGAGTCCGCACTCTTCAAAAAACAAACAAAGGATCCCATCTGATGCGATTCTGCCTTCGATCAAAAGTGATACTCGAAGTTATGCGTATGTATTCTACCGCCGCTAAACTTGTTTTCCGAAAAAATGCATCTACCACTTCCCTGTGTGATGCACTTTTTTGCTGTTGCTTTGTCTGTCTGTTGTCTTTCTCTGTCAGCTGGAGTTGTGACGGACAACAATGCTTTTGGAATTTTGTAAAATTTTTACATACAGTGAAGTAGAAAAAACAATAGATGTGATTTCAGAAGGACATAAAGCAGTCGTAAAACGGGTAAAACGTGAAAGAGCTTTCGATTTGTTGCGCTTGGAAAGGGCTTTGGATTCAGCATTGCCGGATTCGACTAGGCTGGGGGATATTCCTGTCCGTAAGTTTTCATTAAAATGGTTACTGTCATTTTGAAGAGCATTTTAAGGTGATTTGAAAAGCGCTGCTGATGATGACACAAAATGCCAAGAAAAGTGTAATACAGATCTTAAAATTGGGCTGGACATGGTCAAAGTAGGATTTTTTCGACTTTGAAATGCCATTGGAAGTTCAGAACGTATATTATATTTAGGCTCACACAGCATTCGGAAGCATGGGTGTCCCATCAGTCCTGGACGAACTCGATTTGCAAATGTTTTGTCGCCTCGACACGGCTCACGACAGGTGTCTGCGAGCTTGCGGCTTTGAAATCCAATTCAACATGCGGGATTACGTCTGTGTTGATCACTATGGCGAGGTGGGACAACAAACGCTTTGTTTAGAAAACCAATCTTAACACTTTTTGCAGATGTTAGCCAATCTCCCCTGCTTCAACTACGCCAGTCCCCAATTAAAGCGTCAATGCGGTTCCCGAACTTGCGGCCCTTACAAAGAGCTTGAAGTGAGCGTTTTAGGTTTCGCGCAACGATGCCGATCCCTAGTTTGTGATCTCGTGTGCACGCATCGTGTTTTGAGGACCCAATGTGGTGGAGCTGCTGGAGTGAGGGCTTTTCGGTTTTTGCTGGATTATACTCGTACTCAGGTGAGTCCAAAAGATTGAAGGAAAAAACAGCTATACCTCCTGTCTGGAGGCAATAAATAACGCTAAGTGGGTCGCTTGGATAGCAAAAATAGAAAAAAAAGTTAATTAATTTTCTAAATTTTTGCAGGTGACAGCCTGGATGCAAGACACGGCTCGAAATTCGGCCCGAACCGTGGCAGATGTCATGCCGAGGTCGTGTTCACGGCTCTTCTGTGAGCGATTTGATGCGACTAATTGCACCTATGTGCCATCCACACAACCTTAGCCCCCTGGCATTTTGAAAAAAACCCATTAGCTTTCTTTCCACCATCGTGATCCATCCAACCTGCCCAAAGACCAACCAAATGGTATGTACACCAAAGCCGCACTCAATGAACTTACAAAAACTTAAAGAATCAATAATCAAACAACTAACTTTAATAATAAAAAACAAAAATAGTCTGATTTTTTTGCTGGACAAAAATAAAACCCCGTTTTTAATTTTTGGTGATGATGAGTTCAGTTCGTACATGCAGGTTTACAGACATGCGCAAGTTGAACGTGGTGAAAAACTTTGATTAATATCAATCAGAGTGCAAAAGTTGACGTAAGCAAAAGTGTAAAGGAGTTTGTGTTAGGTTTGGGTTTGAGTTGGGGTTTAATATCAATATCACATCATAGCCCAGGTCAGAAAAAAACAACAAACCTGCAATGAACCACGATAGGCGCATCAACGGGGTGCGCATCGGTCCACTGACGCACGCGACGACGAAGCTCAATGAACGCGGAAATGTAGGGAAAGCTGTTGAGTTCCCATTCGGTGAAATGGAAGTGCTTGACGATACGGCCCTCAGAGCCTTCGCCTTCATTGGCGTGGCGGAGACGCAGGGTGCGGATCACCTGGAGCGAAAAAAGTGATAAAAATGGCAATTTGAAAAGTTGAAAGTTGACTTTTATGTAAAAATTACAGACATTGCTGCCTTTTACAATCAAAAAATGTTGTAAAAGTCTATAAAAAGTAAAACAAAACTCACAAAATGCGCATAAGTCTTAGTCTCCAATGTCTCCACAATAATATCCCCGAATCTAAACAGCCCACTTGGCCAATACTGTAGACACATGACCCTCATGAAGTCGAACACTTTGGTTAACATAACTATCGTCGTTGTACGTAGCTCGTAGATCATGCGCCAGAATTCCGCGCAGGCAGCTTTCGATTTCACTGCTTGGGTGACGACATAGGCTTTTTCGCGGAGCCATGACTAAACTTTTTATATTACAACCTCGTTAAAACCGACTTTTGACCTACCGGAACATAACTAGCATTAATATAATGCGAGTTTTCATCATCTTCTTTCATCGATAAAATCACCCTTGAATGATCGTATGGCAGTGTATCTGGGTATTGATTCCTATCACCCTGGGAACTGGCTACATTGCATTGGCATCGGAGGGGGTCTATTGAGCGGAGAATTACCTGGAATTGCACCATTTAAGGATAAAGTTAGATTTAGATAGGGTTAAAAGGGGCTTACGAGGTATTCGCCCTTGAAGAGTATCCGTTTCTTCCGCCGTTCCGTGACATAGGCCACGAATTTGGTCGCATCGATGGGAGCCGTCGGCGCGGATTGCATCGCCTTCTCCTCTTGGACTGAAATGACGTCAGTTTAACTTTTGTCTACTTTAACATCCCTGAAATGGAAAAGACAACAGCAAACAGAAGCGAAGCCCCACTAAATTCAGCTAACCAGACGGACTAGGTGGTCGAACCAACTCCTCGAAGCACGTCCATCCACACACATCCGATACGAAGGATGACGCCTCGACGAGCATTGCCCGAAAACTACCACTACTATATTCATCTGCCATGGCATTGATGTCTTCTCAGCGTATTTTAGACCTTCAGAAGCCAAAATGATGTCAATGTTTCAGGATAATCCGTAAAGACAACACAGAAGGCTGCGTCCGAACCAACGTCAAAAATGCCCCTTGGCTCAACAAATAGCCCATTTTAGGCTCCTTCGACGCCGGCTTTATACGCATAGCCCTTCGAAGCCGGAGCTAAAAACCATGCCCGACAAATTAATGCTTACAATCTTGCACATTTGTCAAAGACGCCATCTCCGAGACCCCTGTTATTGCACCGGACACGGGCAGCAAAGACAAATCAGGGCGACACGGGCGCCAATAATCGGCTTCAGCTCTTCAAAATTGGAAACTAGGCGCGGATGACCGGAACAAGGAGAAATGAAAAACGACACAAAAATGAGGGCTTGTTCTCACCACGTTGTTGTTCGCGGAGACGATTCTCCTTTTTAATTTCATAGGACGTCGAACGACGGTACTTGATATCAGACAGCATGGCGTGGGCTTTATGAAGGTTGGTGGAGACAAATGATGGATGTAATGCGATGCGCGGGATTGATTTATGCCTGAGGTTGGGGTTTTTGAAAGAGTTTGTAAAAAATTTGCAAAATAATGTCTTTAAATATGATTTTTTTGGAAGTTTAGTGAAACTATAAGCTAAATCAAGCCCGCTAACATCGAAAACTGCGCAGAATAATGATTTTGATGCGTGTACAATGCTAAAGCTCGCTTTCAAACACTTGAGACTGGGTTGATCGAGGCAAAAAACACAATATTCTCACAGTCGAGCGAGATCAAACAAACTTCCGACGTTAATTTTGAAGATCAGTGAGCTTAGGAATGATCTGATCTGGATTTAGGATCCTACCTGTACGCTTTTGTGCCCGTAGCGCGACGACTAAATCAGCAAAGGTCATTTGGGCATCCGCGGATGGCCCGGGTAAGTGTGGCACTTGTGGGGGGTAGATTGGTGGCATTATGGTAACGAGGGCCATTTTGGAGACAAATATCAGCTAATGAATAGCTAGCAGAGTGCAGACCGGTGAAAATGATCTGGAGCAATAGCTACACAATACAGAGCTCTCGGATAGCTTGAGCTAGAGCGAGGCTATAGGCGAGAAGTGAAGAGATGATAGGCGAAAAGTCATTCATTTTTTGTAAGAACCCTACTTGAGAACCCCCAGACGAACTGTTTCATCTACGTATCACTCCTGCGCCGGAACCGGTGGACAAAGTTCATCCGAAACCGTTTTACATATATCAATGCAATGATAAGAGGCCTACTTGTGACACTGCGCGGGAAGAAACACTCCATCCGATTTGAATTTTTCGTGGGCGGAGGGGCGAAACACACACTCAAGTAGCTTGTTAACAGTTTTACACTGCAGAAAAATGAAGAATGCCACTTGGCAATTGCAAAATCGCAAGGATTCCCATGGATTCTCCGGGCTTTAGACACACGTGGGGCAGCTGTGTACACAAAACCGGCATTATCCCCTTTTTTGTTGATCCAGGAGGCGTCCTTACCCAAAACAAAGTGCTTCTGAATATGGTGTGGATTCATCGTTTTCCAGATGGCACCTCTTCGACGATGTCGACGCCCAGGAACACCGCCACTGACAACACCGGGCGGTGTGGGGCTTCGGCGTTCATGGCCACTTGGCGTCGGACTCTCACTGCGTTCTGGATGGGATGCGAGGCTGCTGGTGGGGCCGTCGATGCCACGCATGATGTCGAGGACGACGCTGAGCTCACTGATTGACTTTCGACGGAAGTTGTTCAACGCCGTGAAGGACATCCGTCTCGAACTGTGCGTCGAGGACGGCACCGACGTGCCAGGCACCGTCAGAAGGCTGTGCTCCGCCGCCATGATGGGCACTATCGTGGCGAGACTAGAGGAAATGGGTGGGTTTCATCGCAAAATAACAACGGATAGCTGAATGGATCTTCTGGGAGCTTAAAGTTGGCTTCCAAAATGCCAGAATTTAAAACAGTAGGCGTGTCTTCAAACCGCAATGTTGACAGCCAAAGATGGACCGTTTCCGGTTCGCAAATGAAGACGATCGGTGGTCGGTTGGTCGACGACGCGTGCCACCTTTGTGTCGAAAGTCAAATCGGCTCAATGATACCCGCCTTTTGCCGCAGGGGGCGAAATTGCAAAGCGCCAAGGGCAAAGGCACACGTTGAAAAGGTGGTGGCGATCTTTGCGATGTGTAGACGCGTCAATACCGAGGTCCCTCCTGTTTCAATGGATGAACCGAAACCACTAGAGAATAGGATAGGATCGACTCGAGCGAGATCCGTGGGCCCGCAGGGCACCTTATCGCGTTTTGCCCAGTGGCACCTGTCGCCGACGCTGTGAGTGTAGATGTGGCCGTGTGGCAGCTGGCCGCAATTTCAATCAATCGATCCATCGCGCCTGAGGCGTTTTGTCCCCAGAGGTTTGTTGTGGCCTGCCCTGAGGGCAAGTGAGCACTGTTTAGTTTGACGAGTCACTGCCAGGAAGCAACTTGGGTTGAGGGAAAGCGTATCGACCGATTCGAAAGGGGTCTTTCGAGGGGTTCAAGCAGATCGGGGCCGACACAGGGAAATTGAGTGATAAAAGTGTGCCTTTTGGCGGTTTTGCACATGTTCCAGCATTTTAACTATCGTCTTTTACAAACTATTACCCATTTTGATTAACAAAAATGCGAAATTTAGACCAAATAAGCCGATATTGTAAAAACCTACAGTATACCAAAACTACAGTAACCCCATGCCACCTCCCAAAACCCAATATAAATGATTTGCAGCTGCCAACATCACCCTCCTTTGTCATTTATTGTCTCGTTCCGACGTGTCGCCCACCATTATCGGCTCCAGTAAAAAAAGCTGGTTAGCTTAGCGCCCCGATCGCGGTCGGACGCCTTTGACTTTTTATTCGCCTGTTGTTGCGTGCCGCAAAAACACGGATCTAGAAAAGCTTAACTTTGTCCTGCCCAGCCTCGAGCAAGCTTGCTTCCGCTCAAGCGCGTATCCGAGAAAACGCGTCGATCGTGATTGTGCCCCCAATTGACAGGTTGCAAGCATTGCCTTGTCGCCCCGTGTCACACACACATAAAATACACACATTTGTGAAAACTTGTCGTCTCGCTCTGTCTGGGTCCGCCTGAGGGGTCCGCCGTCAAGGTACAAACGGATGGAGGTTATATGGATAGACAGGGAGGGGTTGAAGATAGATAAAGCTGCGATTAAGACGGATTGACTTGGATTTTGGGTGAAATGTTTTTAGAGCAAGCGCAAACAATTTGGGGACATAACAAGGGTGCAGAAGGAGGATAATGGGGGTGTCTAGACAGGTAGACATCTGCAAAATGGATGTTTGGGATTTAAAACAGGGCATTTTCAAGTTTTTGGAAGCAAATAAAGACAATCGACGTCCTCAAAAAGGTTTACAAAACGTAAAATGACTATCCAAACACTAAAAATCTACTATATTAAGTATGCTAACTTTACAACACTGACTTTTATTACTATTTAAAGTCAAAAATAGCCACCAAAAACCAAGATTCCCCCAAGCTACCACGCATAAAACCTAATGACGCCCATTACACCCCCTTAAAAATGCAAAACTCCCCCTTAGGGATTCAGGTAGAACTTACATGACACGCTCCCAACGGCATTACGCATCTCGCTCCAAAAGTACACTGACAGACCTCAAAAAATTACAGCCACTAATGTCGAAAAAGAAATCTTTCAATTTCAATCTTGTCCACCAGTCGCGTGCAACAGTGGATTAAAAACAAAAATCTGGATTCAATTAAGCTTTGTACCCATCAAAGACGACCCCAAATCCGACATATTGTTCCGATAAAGTCATTTCGACTAAAAGAAAAAAAGCAATGAATTGAATTTTTTTCAACTAAAAAGACAGAGCAAAGCCTAATTAATTATGCAAAATCGGAAGGAAGCCGACGGCGTCAAGATGGAACCCATTTTTCTTGAGATTCTAGCTTCCGGATTTCAAGAAGTGATGGGGGTGAGGTTGGAATGTGGTTCAAAGGGTTGAAAAATAACCGTACATGGATGCCAACATGTTGGAAGGGAGATGTTATCATCTTCGGGTGCAGGTTGGAAGAGGAAGTTCAAGGCCGAGGGACAGGTGATTGCCAGCCGCATTGCATGGAATGAAGATGAAGCAAATCGTAATACAATTGGATGTCAATGTCAACTGGCTTAAACCCGTTTGCATGAATGTCACCTGAACCGATGAACCGATAGGCGGGATCTGGATTGGATCTATCTGGCAGCACAACAGCGTTTAGACGATATGTGACAATTTGCAAAACGGGGCATCAAACAAGAGACGATTTTGAGGATTTTGAAGTGACGGCTGTTGTAAATACATAGATGCACATATTACAACGAAGTCTTACGTAAAAAAATGCGATGCCTATAGGAAATTGAGACAAAAAGGTGAAAGGAGGATAAACAATGTCATTGAAATTGTCAAGTGCTCACCAGCGTGTGATTCAAAATCCATCTTGGCCCCGGCGATCGCCAGCAGACGGTGCGGGTACTTTGCGAGTGCATGCCCAATGCATCGCGCAGGGAAGCAGATAGACGTTTGATGAGGGTTATGGGAAGGTGATATAGTGCCACGGCGACCCATTGGCACTATCTACAACCTCTATTGAGGTTCAAATACGTTGATATTTACCAAATCGAGATTGGCGCCGTCTAAAAGCCGTAAATGAATCCATTCGACGGAAGCCGGGGCTCTCACTGCCGGTTGCCGTATTCACCCCACCGCACAAGCAACCTTCGAAACAATGGTCCGTGCACAATTGTGCTGCTTTAAGCTTAAGCGCATCCTCTTTGCTCCTTCACCGAAGCAAGGAGCCCCTGAGGCAAGTGTGCCTCTCCCGGAGACCTTCACGGATGGCCCTCCTTTTCGTTTCGGGGGTACACGGCTCGAATTTCACATCCTTTGCGCCTAAACGCGGGTTTGAGCACGTCCTTTTGAACATAATTTTTTGAAGAGACACAACAACAGCCTCTAAGACGGACCAACATGACATAGAAAAGGTTGAAACAGTCAAGCGAAGATGACATAGGTGGACAGGCTAGGCAATTCGAGGAGGCTGTGACGTTCGTTTCAAATATTTTACTTAAAATACGGAAATCACTCGGATGAGACGGGTGAAAAAGTTGAATGTTTGGGATGGAATTTGAACCATGAGATCGACAAGTGTCAAGGATAGGGTTGATTATACTTTGATGCTCTTAAGTTACGTAGAAAGTGGCACTTTAGGGTAGAGTGGAGTACGGTGGGGGCGATAATGAAATAAAGAAGTTAAGTAGAGTTATTAAAATAGGAATTTGAAGTGTTGCCAACTTCAAAATTGCAAAAAGGACCCTTGAAAATGAAAATAACAACATTTTGACAGTTTGAGAATACAAAATGAAATCAAAATTGACATTTTAAGCATGTTTGATAAACTTAAAAATCGAAAACCCAAGCCAAATTGTCCAAGATACATAAATTAATCGAGTAAACATGCTTAATTCGACCACTTATGTGATGTTTGACAGACTACACACCACATTTGCTTACGTAACAATACATTTACAACTTTTGTCATTGTAAAATGCATAAATAGACTTGACGTTGTAAACTTTGAATTCTAATAACTCAAATTGCAGATGATATACAACTTTTTTATGTCCAAATTACCGATAATCGTAAAATGACTAACCAAAAGTTTGTAAAACGTCCAATTAAAGCATACCCCTAAATGACGCACACATCCATAAAAATTAACACTCATGATAATTGTGTTCTGCTAAACATGTCAGAAAAACATAATAACAAAAAAGTATTTTGACGCTAATGAACTTTGGGCCTTTGTTTTTGCAGCTTTCTGCAGGGAATGCCAATACTAGGAAAAAAGACAGATAGTTACAGTAAGATTGCGTTTTAGAGGTTTAAAAAGTAAAGTTTTTATAAAGCGACGACAAAAGTACGTACACTACACGATGTCACGACATCAAGACCCACATCCGAGAATATAGCTGCTGAGCGACTTTTTAAAGCTGCCACCGGTTGAGCCTTCGTGGAGATGGTCGGATGAGGCGGCATAATCCGATCGGGACTGGTAATGGGATCGCATCGGGCTGATGGATCGGATGGCCTGGTGGATCATGACAGGGTACATTATTAGGTCGTTGAAGGAGACACTTTTCGATGGATGCATCCCTTTTTTGACACCTGGAGGCCCGGGGCAGTTGCCTAATCTCGGCGTTGGCGATAATAAACCATCATGCGTGTAGCTCATGGCTCCAGGCGTTGCTACATAGCCGACATGATCATCCTGGGAGTGGCGAGGGACATCGGCACTTCGCGCACTTCGACGGAAGAGCCGACGACGCATGGAGGTCGGTGTGGAGGATGTGGGCCGACTTCCGGTGTCTTCCGTGTCGCCGTCGCCTCCGGGCAAGCTGTGCTGCGTGAAGGAGGGGAAGAAGAGCGACATCGGGCTACGGCGCACCTTGTCCTGGGCCATTTTGGCACTCCTGTGCACCGAAAAAGCATGGAATAAAGAAGTGCAAAGCGGGAGGTCGCCCTCCCGGAAGCTCACGCACAGTCGGAAATAAACATGGCACCAGGATTTCAACGGATAAAAAGGGGGCCCCCACTCGAAGGAAGAAAAATGACGCAATTTATGAGACAGGAAGTTGTTTTCTTTCAAGTAAATCAAAACAAGTTCACACTTTTTGGTCGAACCGCCGCCCTTAAATTTAAAAATAGCCAAAAATAACGAAATTCCAAACCTGTATATTGCGGAACTTCCTTCACGCCCCGCTTCCGACAACAGCAACAACAACAACATAGCCACCAATGCAAAGTCCCACAGCAACTAGGGTCAATAGCCTCAGGCGATTTGACCATGCCCTCAGGCGGTGTCTTAACAATCGCTACCACGGTTTTTGGAGCGCGGTTCTGTCGATTTTGAGACCGTCGAAGCCGCTGATGGCCTCCAATCATCATCTTCCGCGATACTTTCGACAAAAATCAGCAAAATTTTCAAAACTGCCTCAAGGCAAGTGCCCTTTTTCGACGTTTTTCGATAGATACATACGCATATTAACATAAACAATGCCCCAGGCGGCTCGATGCGGTTCGACCAAAAAGTGAAAGAATGAGGGCACCGTTATTTATGTTCATACAAGCCATGTGGAAGCAAATTGTCGCAGGGCTTTGACACTTTTAGACAAAAAAAATTGCGAGGCAAACAAAAAGAGCAGAAACAGGCATCGTAGCGCGATTATGGAACGTGATATGAGGGGATCGAATTAATTTTCGGTTTTAAATTGACTTCGAAGGGGTCTGGGTTACGGTAGTTTGGTCAAGTTCGAGTTTTGTACTTCCAAAAATGGAAACTTGACTGAACTTTAGTTCCTCTGGCTGGTTTTACCCTTTTCCTTCAAATCTGCACGGATCACAAAAAAAGATGAAAAGCTTCTGCCTCGACAAAGTGCCTCAGGACATTGAGCGCGTCAGAGCCAGCTGGTTAGTCGTGGTTCTGGTGGGAAGACGAGTGCCGACGAATGCTCTGGGTGCCGGGGCATTGTTTCCAAAAGCGGGAGACCTACTTGCGCCTTCGGAAACACCACGCTTGAACGGCTCTCCTTTTTTGACGTCACAAGGAAGGCGCGAGGACGTCCCCATTCGCCGCCGGGACGATGATGACCGTCAAAGATGGGTAGTCGTAGTCGTTTATCGGTGGACTTACGACGACGCTGACTTTCGAAGACAAAACTGTTTTCTGCGTGCTCCCGGGACTGATGGCAGGAAATAGCCTGGGCCGTTCTCCTGGGGATTACTACAGGGGGCATTCACGGAAGTGGTAGTAGAGGTCTGCATGGTGAAACGTCTTCCTCAAACACGGAGATTGAGGGCCGATTTTGGAAGGAAAATCCGGGGAGGAATGGCCGGAAAACGTGGAAAGGGCCATTTGTAGGGGCAATGTTTGAGTGACAGCCGATTTGGGGTGACAGAAATCGACTGCCAATTGAGGTGGGGTAAATAATGGGTGAAGTGGGGTGTTTTGAAACCGAAATCTGGAGCGGTTTTAGATGACAAGCAAGACAAAATCACGTGAAATGGTTAAAAATCGGTAAAAACAACTATTTTGGGCTGTCAGACACCAAACTAACGGGTGTTTGAAAAGCTAAACACTCAGAATAAACATTTAAAACTATTGACTGAATCAGTTTCAAACCATAAATCAACAATTTGGACCAAAATATATTTTCTGGCGAGATCTCAAACAAAGTAAATCACCGCCAAAACCCAAAAAAAGATAAGTTGACAAAATCCCAATCCGAAACTTATTCATAAAGCCACTCTTTGACAGCTCCTATCAACTACCCAACCAACCAAGCAGCTCCATGGCCGCTGGACACCAAGTGCACTTGCTATTGTTGGCCCCTGGAGGAATAGCCAGCTGGTCTCTGAGTCATGTATTATGCCAAACATGGTTGTCACTGCGCCCGGAACTACTAACCTTTGCATGCTGTTGACACGTTTGCCCTGAGGCTATACTTCTTTTTTGCCAAATCACCATTACAATGATTTTACTGACTATTATACAGCATTTTTCATGCAATACCGTAAATCAAAGATAATAACTCATAAATTGTGAACACAAAGCCTATCTTCTCTCTATGACCATGATGGTAGACAAACCAAGCGCCGTCCTAATTGGGCACGGCATGCTGGGGGTACATTTATCCCGCAGCTTCCCGAACGCAACAAACAGATGTAAATGTGATTACAATTGAGTTGGTTTCACCAAGGCTCGGTGTCAGGGGTTAATTTTATGGATGTTTGTGGTTGCTGACAAGAAAGAATCGGAATTTATTTAATTGGAAAAGGTTAGAAGTTAGAAAAGCTTTGTTTTGCTAAAAAGCGGTAAAAACAAAGAGATTACGGTATGAAAAAAAAGGTCCAGTGCCAAGGTTGGAGCCATGCCATTGAAAGAGGTCATTTATTTTAGGCTATGCGTCACACATTCTGAAAACGGCAACGGCGACCGACACATCTCCCAAGGAAGAGTAAAAAATTCCATTTGCGTTTGGAAGGAACCCAAAAAAACTATGTATAGACAACAAGGGCAACAGGCAGAAGAGCAAGAACTATTTCAAGCGGGGTTTTGAAAGCATTCGAGGAATGGGTTACGGATTTACCATAATTTATGACAAAATTTGTCTCAAAAGACATCACAGACCATCGAAATCATAAATAAAGATTACGGTAAGACCACCAAAATGAAAAAAAAGGCGAAAACTCACTTTTTTGCCGTGTATGAAGCTTGCGCAGAGCGGCTTCCTCGCGTTCCCTGAAAGAAAAAACCATCAAAACTAAAACCCTTTCAAAATTGTTCAAATCAGTCTTTGCGCTTTTGACACAATTCAAAATTGATTGTGTCGGATGACCACTTGAACTCGAAGGACTCGCGCCCCTGGCCAGAAGCCGTTTTTGCAGAGATTAGCTTGGTCCATGAAGTGCAAATCAAATAGAACAAGCTTTAGACATAGATTTTGCGGAGGTGTGAATGCTGTTTTTAACATTCAAAGACAATCAACTTTTTGAAAATTTATTTTTATCACTTTAAAAACCCACGTTTGCTGTGTCAATCCATAAAGCAAGGCTCTGAGTCCAGGCTGAGTCGGCTGAGTGTTCGTCCGTTTCGGTTTCAGATGGTCAGGAATCTCAGCGTTGACTTCGGGGTTGTTTCCGCGCCACATGGATTCGCTCATAGACGCTGGACGGTGTTTTAGAGACATTGTTGAATTGCGTTTCGCAAAGGAAACCCTTGATCCACGCTTTTCCGTCGTTTCTCGATCGGAATACATGAATGGTCTCGGCACGACTTTGGTTGGCGATTCTAGGGGTATTCCGGGGTCGATTGAGGATGCCATTGTTATGCTGGAAGTTAATAATGCTTTTTGAAAAAAAACAGATCACGTGAATTGCATAACCAAGAATCCAACCGCGCGAAGAGGGGTTAAGTTAAAAATAAATCTGTATAGATACTAAAAGCTTCAAAGTCCGGCCACTCAACGCCTACCCACCCCACCTAACGTCCTTCAAAAATTTGTAGCATGAAGTTATGAATTATATGCTTTTCGACTTTTAAAAAACACAAAACATGACCACCCAGCCAGCTGAAAACAAGAAAGATATGCGATAGCCTTAAGCTTACAAAAAGTCATGCAAGAGTGGCGTCACTCGGTAGGTGGCCCGAGGTATCGCACAGATCCTACCCATCGGGGATGGTTAGACACGGGAAACAAGTCGATGCATGTCGTCCTCAACATTCGACATCCCCATTGAAGTGGCCAATTGCGTGTGGATGGATGGATATAGGCCTCTGTCTCCGAGATGTAGGTACACAGAAGCCGCCGGGGTGGGAGAGGGGTGCTAAAAGCCCGAGATAACTACCTACTAGCCCCTAACATCTCGGATCAAAAGTGCGCAAGGCCGCAACGCAAGACTTGGCTTACTTCTCACGAAAACCTCACTTCGCCAAGCTTCGAAAAACCGGCTAATTGTTGTGTTTTTAACGGACGTCTGATGTGAGCAAGGTGAGCCGAAACTGATTTTCGACACTTTACACAGTCATAAGTTAAAAAAACACGAGTACCGAATGTACAGTCACGGCAACTTGGGCTCAAAGTGGACCACAGGAAGAGCTAAACCGCTAATAATGAGTGGGATACCATTGAAAAAAGCCAAAATTCAACAACTTTTAAAAGTTGAAATTCAAAAAAATTGTCTACACTTTTTTTGCTTAAATATTGTTAACTGTGTTTTGATGGTTAAAAAATGAACAGAATCAAATATCAAACGTGAACGGAGGTAACAAAAAGAACTGTTCACAACCTAGAGAAGAATGGTAGGAAATATGACACGCAAATGCTACAAGTTATGATTAAAAACTACATTCAACTTGATGCAGATGTTTTATTAAGCTTATTGTTACAAATGACGTTGTGATCAAGCAAGATATAAGTTCGGGGATTAAGAGCTTGACAATGACAAAATTGTAATGAAAATGAAAAGCCACAATCGCAATTTGCGTCATTGAAATATGATCGCAACCTTCTTAAAGATGCACGTTTTCGAGAGGTGACAAAAATGTTTAAAAATAAAACTATAAAAGTGAGCTCAAAAGTTAGGAAAATAATTAAATTCCGGCATCAAAACCTCGAAAGAGCAAAAACTTGCAACTTTTATCAGCAAAATAAACGAGTCACATGATTTTCTCTCTGATCCCATGAACTTAATGTAGCACGCAATACATAAAAGTGGTTCTTATCTCGTGCTTAAACCCAAAGTAAAAAACACAAGTATCGCGAGAGGATAAACAGATGGAAAAATCAAAACTTTGGAATGAGCGTTCTTGCATAATTATAAGTAATGATGCACTTGAGGAATGTTATCTGGGTCCGTGTGGACTTTCAGACGCCTTTGTTGAAGACTTGTAGGATATTTGATAAGAAAGTGAATCAGATAGTCAAAAAAATGACTCATCCAACAATTGTAATAAAGTTTATGCTAGCTTAGATAGACGTTTGTTTAAGAACGGCTGTTATTTCTCCATCGGATAAAAATAAAACAACACAAAAACTAAAAACAGAAAAATGTACGCCTATTACACAACAAATTTGATCTTAGCTCAAATATCTCGGATTCGGATGGATAGAATGCGTCGAGGAAGCAGCCGACTTCACGACTTTGTGACCCGGGATGAATGGAGAGGCTCACTTTCACGGTGTCCTTCACACGGCTCAGCGACATCCTCGCACAAACAGTCTGAAGAGCCGTGCGCAGAAAAAAGGCTTGAATGAAGATGCAACCTCGGAAGTTATCTTTTTTTTTGCACGGAGGAGGTTTCAATGACCGAGGATCTGTTTGATTTTGATGGAAAGTGGGTGGGTTGCAGATATTGAGAAGAGTAAGTTGCAGATATTGGTGTTTTGGACGACAAAAATAACAAACAACCAAATTTGAAAAGTTTATGTCGGTAAAAACAACAGTTAATTAGACAAGGTACCCAATTACCCTCATTTAAGAGCCCCTTAGGCAATGTAAACCCATCTCCACCCTCAAAACGAGAGGCCATCAATCGTCTGATTTCGACTCTGCAAGGACCGGGATCACGACCAGCTGTTTGTTTGCCAAAGGTTGTTAGCACTTTGCATTGCGGTCGCTCCGCCTACTTGGGAATATACTCATAGCCAAAGGCCGACGAAAAAGTTTGCCTACAAGTGTGGGTGGATTGGACGAACGTCTGTATTGACTGGGTTGGGTTCGAACGTCAAAGGTTTTTGAGGCCTCAAAGTTTAGAAAAACAAGACAACATTTCAAAGTTTGTCCAAATCTGGCATTTCTAATGAGCTACATATTTATGCTTTGAGTAACCTTTCAACTCATTGAAAATGCCAAAAACACACAAAAAATCAACCTAAATGTTGTCACAGTCTACCCAACCCCGCATCAATCAAACCTCTGTCTGGTGACTCTCTTTTTAAAAAAGCAAATCGAGGAAGTCGGGTTCGAAAATGTCAACGACGGCCGTCGGCAGACCCGGCCGTTCGCGGATTAGCTCACGGACAGCACTGGTCATAGTCTAGGAAGAGCTGTGAACAGCCTAGGAACACCTTCGCACAAATTTTATTAGTTTTTCGATTTTCAATAAACTGGGGGAAGTGAATCTGGCATTGTGTTTCATCGGGTTTATTGGTGGCTTACACTTTTCATGTTTTAGTATAGATGGTGGGAATGAGCGACAAATTGACTTTAAAATTTGATTTTAAAATTATTTTACTTTTCGTAATTTTTAAAATTTGAACATGTTTCGACGTCAAAAACGACAAAATGCATTGAATTTTGCATAATTTTTCTTTTATTTTAACACCGCTGCACCGCGGCCATGCACAAAGTCAAAAACAAGTTTGTCCAGATTGAATAAATACACTCTTATTATCGATTATTATTATTAAAATTATTACTAACAAAGAAAAACTCAAATAAATATGGCTCCTGCAAATTTTGATTCACGAAAACAGCACACACGTGTTACAATACCTTGGATGGAATTTACTTTTTACCGTAGCCGCCATAGCCGGGGCTGTTGAAAGATGGATATGAGGCTTCCTGCTGTTCGGGAAGTCGTGGCTGGGAAGCGCCAGGCGATACAAGGATGACGGAATCGACATTTTGGCAGACGCAAGTGCCAGGCTCGCCAGGAGGACCCTGAGCACCGGCAGGACCTTCGGGACCTGGGTAGCCGGATTCGCCGGATTCGCCAGGCGGGCCAGGCCAGCCACGATCGCCTTGGGATCCGGTGAGACCGTTGCGACCGGGAAGGCCTGGGACGCCAGGGGTTCCGACGGGGCCGGGCGGGCCGGTTTCGCCGGGAGGACCTTCACGGACTTCGCCGGAGGGCGTGGGGCCTTTGTCGCCAGGAGCGCCAGGGCTGCCTTTGAAGCCGGGAGGTCCGACGGGGCCGGTCTCACCAACTTCGCCATCATCACCGTCACGGCCCTTTTCGCCGTGAGCGCCGACCGGTCCGGGGTCGCCGGGGAATCCAGGCCAGCCCTTGATGCCGGGTGGGCCTTTGGGACAGGGGCTGGAAGAGTATTTTTAGATCGCTTAAAAGTCGAAAGGTTGCTTACCGGCATGGAGGAGGATCACGCTGCTTCAAAATAGGGCAAGTTTGATTCGGCGAAGTTCCAGGGAAGCCAGGCTTGCCAGCATTACCAGGCGTACCGGGCTTGCCAGGGGTACCGCTCGGACCACGAGGACCGGGCGGGCCAGGGATACAGCAGCCAGGGCATTCGCTCTGAACCGGCGTACCTGTCACTTCATAGCCGTCATTAGCCGTAGAAGCAGACGCTCCACCACCACCACCACCACGGCCTCCAAGATCGAAGCTCTTGCTGGCAGCGGCATTCTCCTCGTAGGGGTGTTTGCCAACGGCTTGATAGCCGCCATAATCGGCACGACGGGTCCTGTTTGAGCCGTAAAGTTCACGACCCAAGGCAAGTTCGTAGAGTGCTTGTTCATTTGATTTCTGAAATCAAATGGCTTAACTTTGATAAACTTAAAAGAGGATAATTTTGAGAAAACGCACTTCACAGAAAGCCATTTCATTACGCGCATAAGTTACAGTCATTTGGACGTTGTTGTACATGATCGGAAGGATGGTGCAGATAACGAGTAAGCTACCGAAGCTAAAGAGAATCTGTAGCGCGGTAACGCACTGGTATATCCTCTCGCGGGTCCACAACGGCATCGCAGGATCGTGGCACAACTGCCGAAAGCCGGTGCTGGTGTCGGCTGCGGCTGTCATGGTTTTGGTGGCGGCGCCGAGGCCAGAGTCCACACGAGGGTTCTTCGTCAGTTGAAGCGGCCGCGGTAAGGTCGTAGTTGGCGCGGCGCGATCGGAAACGGGCCCGGACTGCGGAGATGAGGCGCGCGAAGATGGGGCGCGGGGGACTAAAATAGAATAATCAGTAAAACGCTCAAATTAGACGTCAGAATGCACGGATAAACACGACACACCTCTTCGATTCAACTACAATAGGAGCTTCGGAAACTTTCGGAAGTGGCTCTTCCTTGGGAAGTTCGTTACCGTTCTCGTCGAGGACGGCGTAGATGGGCTCCTAGAAGGTAAAAAGTGTAAAAATAGGCAGGTATACTGTAGTTTTGCCACGAAATGTAAAAAAATCGATAAAATTTAAAAGTTTTTAAAAAGTATCAAAAAAGTAGCCCCAAAACACCGCACCTTCTCCAGATTCTGATCCAAATCCTGATCCTGAACCCGGACCCGAACGTCCTCGAGAGCTGGCGGTGCACTCGTCGGCAACGGTGGCGGCACGTCGCTGTGGTCAGGCATTCAGAGGCACACGCGAAAGGGTGGGATCCGTCGCGCACTCTGTCTTTTGCGTTCGATGCCTGCGAGATATCAGGCGTCGTTTGTCCGTATCGTTACCGACGCTGCCTTTCGGGAAAAAGAGAAACGAGGTCCACAGCCGTTGGAATCAGGTAAGATTGGGGTCACCTAGATGTGTCTTTTCTCGACGTCCGTCCCCCTTTGTGACTGTATTGACGATGGGTGCTGGCGGCGGCGGCGGGGGTGACTGATAACCGGGTCGGGATTGGCGAAGGTCGAGGATGAATGGGATAGATATGCCTGGAAATACGGAACCGATTGAGTTTGAGTTAATGATGATCAATGAAATGAAGGAACGAAAACATGCCCCGAGGCGATGTACAATATACACGCGAAATGGTGGTGTACCTTTACGCAGGTTGATTTCGGACTACTGCACGGTTAATCGGGTATGTACACATTCAACATCGAGAATTTCACCCAGAGACCTGGATTCCAAGACGATCAACGCAATCATGTTACGTTTTGAAAGAAAAAAGGGTTAAAAAAAGGTTGCAATTAACTTTCGAGTTTAACGATCGAGATGCATTGATGGAATTTGAAAGCGTTAATTGAGCATAAAAAGGGTAGCTCCAATCCAGGAAGATGAAGTCTTGAAAATGCATCAAATTCCTTGATTTTAAAGTAAAACAAATCAAATATCCAAAAACAAAGCAATTTAAAACCAAAGCAAAGCAAACCCAAAACAAGCGCCACGTTCCCTTTCCCGCTATTGGAACGCTGAAAACAATCTGCTTCCGCCAAAAACAAGGTCGCTGCCCCTGACAACCGTGTCTATCTGTATCGGCAGCCATTTCGGGACTCCCGATACAGATCTCGAGGTTCGGCTGCGCGGATGAAACTCAACAACCGAGAGTGAGCATGGCTGCCATCCGCGGATCCATCCACGAACACCGGAACGTGTCAAATCGCAATCCTGAAACAATGGGTCTTCGAAAAACCTCGCCCGCCCCCGCAATTTGGAGACAAAGCGTTCGAAATTTTATCGCTTTTGCGTTGAAATTTTGAACGTAAATGAAACTGTGAAATATGACGCCTAATGCCCTCCGGCAATTTGCGAACTATTCTTTCTTTTGTTTCGCAATGTTGATAAATGTGTCAAATTCTTTCAATTTTACATTGAACTCTCAAAATTCTCAATATTGCTTTCATTTATTAAGTCTCATTTCACCTGATATGGCATACAATGTAATTATTATTATTAAGGATCAACAATCTCGACTTTTAACAGTTAAAGGCTCAAATTCAATTTGAATAAAAATGTCTTGGAAGTTTGTAATTTAGTGCTGATAATAACCCCGACCAACATTCGTGCCAGGAGCCTCATAGCCTCCCTGGTTATGCCGACCGACCGGTGCCGCGACGTCTTCTTCGTAGACGGCACTTGGCGCGGAGGCTGGCTGTTGACGTGGAGCCGGGATCTGGCCTTGCATATCGGCGACGACGACTTCGGTGTCTTGGCAGACACAGGTTCCGGGTGTTCCGGCGGGACCGGCTTCACCGCGCGGGCCAGCTGTACCAGGAAGACCGATGCCGCCAGGACGGCCAGGGGGTCCGGGCCAACCCTTCTCGCCAGGGGATCCAGGGTAGCCGTTTTCGCCAGGGGAGCCGGGATGGCCAGGCGGGCCCCAGGGACCGGTCTCACCAGCATCTCCAGGCGGGCCTGGGATGACATGAGCTTCGGGGGTGATGCCTTTGTCGCCGGGAGGACCGACAGGGCCGGGAGAACCGGGTTCGCCAGGCGGGCCATCATCACCCTTCTTGCCGGGTTCGCCGTCACGGCCGGGAGCGCCAGCAATGCCCGGGTCTCCGGGATCGCCAGGGAAGCCAGGATGGCCGGGTGGGCCACGAGCGCCCTGAGGGCAGGGGAGGCATGGCGGGGGTTCGAAGATGCGTTCAGGGATGCAGGACGCATTCGGGGTAGTTCCAGGACGGCCAGGGGCGCCATCAGGACCAGGGTTGCCAGGCATGCCGGGAAGGCCGGAATCACCCAGCGGGCCACGCTCACCAGGGACACAGCAGGCAGGGCACTCCTGGAAGACTGGAGCAGACGCGGCCAAGAGGGTCGGATTGTAGCCGGCGTAGTTGCCTGCACGCTTGGTTCGGTTTTCACGCTCGAATTTCTCTTGCATTTGTCCGATTTCGAACTGCATGTCCATCGTTGCCAACTAAAATTATCAAAAATCAACAAAATTCCAACTTTAAAAGTTAAAAAGTCAAACAAACCTCGCAATAGGCAAAGTCCCTCCGACCAAAGTCAGCTACCGTATTCACATAGTTGTACATGGTCGGCATGGCAAAGCACAACACCAACAAACTCGTAATACTGATGACAGAACACACACTGATGACAAACTGATAGACTGTTTCACGGCGATCATCGATAAGCTCCTCTTCATCGTCTGGTCTCGCGGCAAAGCGCCTCACGGCACTTTCTGCCACTTTCATCGTGTCTTGGCTTTACCCGGATCTGCGAAATTCAATAAAGTTATGCAACTTTGAAAATACAAACACGCAATTGAAAAGTTGAAATGAAACGTAAAACGCAAACAGAGACCGATCTCGATTCAATCCCCTCTACACAAAAGGTGAAATGGGCTTCTGGAAAAGTGTGTCTATCACGAGTATAGGATCTAATTTTCAGATGGTACCACAAAAAATGGGAACAAGTCGATTGCATTTTTTGACGTGTATGTGTACGCATTTCAGCCTCTGGTCGTCGTCCGGGAATGTCAGGACGCCTTCGAGATCGCGACGACTACCGGTGGCAGCCAGCGTCGGTGGCGGCGGCGCCATCCGGAAAGATGCGCACACGGGAAGGGTGCCCTTGGGCGGTTCGCGGCCTTTCGCGCATGTCACTTCGGGACGCCGTGACCCAGTTACCGTTTATTCGGGCTGTTAGTGGTGTCTTTTGCGTCTCTTGAGTCGGATGGGGACGATCACTACCCTCGAGACTTTAGTGGGGAGCCACCGCGGATCAACGGAATGGGATCGACCCGGGGGATAACATACACAGAGACGACTGATTGAATGTGCGTGATTTCTTTTCAAACAAGGGCATCATTTTCACATGATTTGTTGCATTTGAAACAGTAAAAGGGGATAGGGGAAATCGGAACAGATTTGGATTTGGTGTCAATAAGGCGACTTTGATATCCATTGGGATAATGATGAGTGCAACTGGGGGTGTTACAGCAAAAATGAAACAAATGTTTAACGTTTTTCGTAAACTTTTTTGGTCAACTCACTTCCTGGTGACTTCCGAAAAACTCGAAATGTCTCAAAAAAGTTTTCATATAGTCTCAAAACAAAGTTATCAGTGTATCTATCACTTTGGATTCTCCGTCGAAACAGATTTAGACTTTGAATCAGTATTGGAATTTGGAACCTTTGTCGGTCGCATTGGCGAATCCTTTTGAATAATCGTGCCTTGATGCTCGCCGGTATCAGTGAGACTGACATGGATAAGGTCGTCCACGCCTTTCTTCGCTTTCGCGTTGAACCTTTCAACGGCACGGACTGAATCGCCACTGACTGGTGGGGGACTGTTTGATGGTTGGGGCTCACTAAAATCACATATTAGCCATCTTACACAATTTGATGATGCAAAAAATTAAAAAAAACGAACACATCAGCCGATCCAACCACAGCCGTATGAACTTCCGTCGATTTCGATGGCGCTTTCGGCGGCTGTTTAGTCGACTCCGCGGATTCTGGTTGTTTTGTCCCACCGATAAGATTCTCCCAATCATAGGGTAAACTAAAGTCAATATTGTTAGACTGTTTAGCCAATTCGAGTTGGGCCATGATGTGGGCATAATCAGGAGCGTCGGAATACTTGAGACCGTTGATGTATCGCATGATGGTGTAGTATTCGGCAGGGGCTTTTTTGAACACGCGGGGGTCTGAAACGACAAACTTTTTAAACAAAATTGCAAAAGTGAAGCGCACAATCTCCATCAAAAAGTTTCTGCTTCTTGTACAGTACACTTGGCGATAACTGGTCCCCTCGCCATGGAAGTACGTTCAAATGGAAGAACTCGATCGATAAATACAACCTGAAACTTTCAAATTGCAAAACTTTAAAAATAGCGATCCATACCAGCTCTCAAGATCATCTCTCCTCGCCAACTCTTGATTCAGATGACTATGCCGACTTGTATACCGCAGTGTGCCGAGGATTTTTTGTTTTCGACGTGGCCGTCTAAATTAACTATTATTTATTAAATTTAAAAGTTAGTAAAAACAGACTTGACTTTTCCATTAGCTTCTCTGTACGCATAACACAGTGAAAAATCAGTGAGATGTACGGTTTTGATGGCATTACCCAAGCCAATTGCGAAAACGTGGGGCTTCAGAAACCGATGGATGAAGCCAATTGTGTGGAGGTCAACGATGGCTTTTAACATTTGGATGCTTACTCGGAGGGCTGTGGATTTGCTTAAAATCATTAATTGAGGTACTATTGTGAAAGTTCGCACTTACGTGAATGAATTATTCAAATATAACCGTGTAATGACGTAAAGATTTTCTCCAAGAGGCTCCAAAATAAGAAATTTGTACTTATCAGTGCACCCGGAATCGAGAAGTTTTGAGAAATGTTGGGTTTCATTGGCGGGGGAGCGGCACATTGCTTGGAGAACGACTAATTCGTTCTGAAAACGACATTTTCTGACTTTTAAGGATCACAAAATCCAAAAAAACCCAACCTTCAAAACCTTGAATTTCTTCATATCCGGATCCTCACTCATAGGCTCCGTCTTCAGCCACACTTTCTTCATTCCCTCGACTATTTCCGCTTCGTACAGATACCCAAACGCATTCTCAGCGAGCTCCTTTAGAATCTTATACCCATAATGAATCGACCTCACACAATGCCCCTCTTTGAACCGCGCATCTTCCATGGCCAAATGATGGGCTTGCTCAACTTTTTCCACCGGATTCTGTGTTCTAATCCGTTCCACAGTCCGTGTTATGTCTATTCCAGTCGTAGTGTTGTTTGATGGCGTCTGAAGCGCGGCAGCTCGCCTCGCCGCGGCTTGGGCACTGTCAAAGATTTCTCGAGTTTGGGTGCCATTTTCAACTTCTTGTTCTGGAAAGATGATAAGGTCAAAAATATGGCACGATAAGCAATGAAATAAGAACCTCGACGTGAAGAACGCTGATTCGACTCGGACATGGCAGGGGCCGCAACGCCGACAAACAGACCCGTGCCCTCCGGGCCAGGGCGTCAAAAAGTTTGGAGACTGGGTTTGGATAGGGCAAAATTTTGCATTTTTTGTGAGATTTCTGGCATATGGGCCTGCGTTGTCTGGGCTTCCTATTGCAAAAAAACAAAAGACAACGTGATTTTCGTAAAACTCATCGTCTAACTTTGTCAATTCAAACAATACGCATAAAGCTGTTTATTTGTTGTCAATTTGAGCTTTTTAGTTAGTTTTTGTGACTGTATATTGTCTGTTTTTACTTTGGACGTTACTAAAATAACGGTGTTTTGAAGCCTTTGCAAATTTAACCGTTTGTAGTCACAAAGGATTGGATATTAGCCTCGATACATTGTAAACTATAGTCTATAAATTTTCGACCATGATTATTGACTAGTACCTTGTTGGTTTGGTCTTACTTTGCAATACTCTATACGCAACGTGTGCGCGAACTAACCTCACACCCATGCTTGCACCTCCGAGCTCATTTATTCCTTATTCATTCATAAAACCCCTAACGGAACACCCACCGTCCTCACGATTAATCCTAGCTCACACAAACACTGAACCGAACCCTTTTCTTGCCATTCTGAGCAGCTAACCTATTTATTACGTTTTCTCGCGCTTGCGGCAACTCTGCATAAGTCTGTGCAAGTCGAGCTTTTTATTTTACAAGACTACCAATTCAACAGAATCATGCCGTATCCCATCGCCAAGCTTGCCTACGGTCTCCGCCATCGTCTAGGCGAACTTACAGCTCCTAATGAACGTTACTGTCTTCAAGTTGCCGCTGGCAATGCTACAATTTGTCCACCAAAACTGCAACCTATTAACAAAATCTCTGATACATTAAGTTTTTTGGAGAAAAACGGTGCTGTCCGCGTCAGTAAAATAAAATTTTGGGCAGAAGAAACGCCATTTGTATTTCATGAAGACAGTCTTACTTATAGTGAATCGCAGGTTAATTTCAACCGATTCGACTTTCGAACTATTTCGTCTGCCAAGTTTTACAACTTTCTACTTCGACCTTCGCCATTGCACTTCAGTGAATGCGTTATTTCTGGACCATTTCTTAACACAGTATTGAGATTAACATCTGGATCCGCAAAGATTTTAAGTATTGATGGAGCTTTTTGCCGTCGACAATTAGCTATTAGTTTTTCGGATATTTTTGATGCTTTTCCACTACTTGAGAGTGTAGCAATTCGTAACGCGTTTGTAACTCAAAGTTGGATGTCTGATATTTTACTGGCTAAACATCAGAAGGTGTCGAATATATATGTAGAATTAAAAGCTGATGAGTTCCACACATTCGACTATGCTGATCCGATAACACTTTTAAAAGTAAGTTTTTATTTATGAATTTAACGTAAACTTAAGTTCAAAATGTTTTTCAGACTAAACCACCCGGGTTTCACATGTCTATCTTTATTCATGAGTTGTGCGATCGTTTCGAGAAGTTTTTCGACGGATTGAAACTTCATTTGAACCAACAACTTATAAACTATGATGATATTGATGACAATGATGATTATGATGATGACGACGATGATGATAGTACTAAGTACAGGGTGACCCAAAAATAATGCAACACGGTTTTTCCGACTTAACTCTCGAACAACTTAACCTTTCACAGTCCAACAAAAAAAGATCGATTCTATACTCTTTTTGTGACGTAGGATTTCAACGGTTTTCAGGTAGCTTCCGTTAGCGGCTCTACAGAAGCCAAAACGCATCTCGAAAAAAAGGCCAGTGCGCCGCCGCTTTTTTCCAGACGTTCGAAGACCCCCCAAGCGTCGCGATTTTTGTAGGACCTCAAAACTTTGGCGTTAATTAGCATAGATCCTTAGCTTCAAAACCGAGCACAAACTGGAATTTACTGGGTTTCGGTACGGGCATACAGTGCCCAGTTCGAAGGTGAGCTCAAGTCGGCTTGCATGCCTGTGAAACACACATTTTTTGACTTTCCCCCCTGGGTGGCACAGAACTCTTTTGAGATGCCAACTAACTATTGAATCAGTACTGTAAGGACTGTAAGAGTACTGCAACGTCAAAAAAGCGCGTTCTTGAAGCAGGGTTTTCAAATTTTACCCCGAAAACGCAAAATTTGTGAAATTTTGATGCTGCTCTGAATCCGTCCGAAATCACAGCCAAACTTCAATCCTGCTAGCTACCAAAATTCACAGGCATTGTTAGACATCCTGTTATTAAGATTTTATTGATTTGACGGTAGTTGGGTGCCGTACGTTTCCGCGAAAAAATCGGAAAACCGCACTCGCTCCCCGAGGTCGCTTGCGGCGCACAGGCAGTTTTTTAAAAATTTTGTTTTGCTTCTGTAGAGCCGCTAACAAAAGCTACCTGGAAACCGTTAAAATTGTACGTCACAAAAAGAGTATAGAATCGTCCTTTTTTTGTTAGACAGTGAAAGGTTAAAATGTACGGGAGTTAAGTTAGAAAAACCGTGTTGCATTATTTTTGGGTCACCCTGTATACATGGTTTAAAATGTATTACAAATTAAAAAAATATTGTTGGTTTTTGCCAAATCATCAAGCAAATAATACCGCTAGAAAAAACAATCTTACACAGAAAACGAGGAGCTCTAGTTGTTAAACAGCGGTATCCTGATTTTGGTCCAAAACTCCGAGAAATTTTATTAGCAAGCCTTCGGTGTTTACTCGATTAAATTCCAAGTGCTAGCTAGTAAAACTTCTCGACGTTTTGGACCAAATCCAGAACACCGCTGTTCAATAACTTAAACTCCCATTTTGTGTGTAGTTATGATACTTCTGATGTTTCTGGGCTTCCACAACAAAAAACAACTGACGACAACATCTAAAACTCTATTTTTAGTTCTTCAATGTGTCATTTTTGAAATTTGTCATTTTTTTGTGTTTTTAGTAGTAATAAACATTGCGTTACTTTATTAATTTAAATGTATGTCAGTTTCAACAAAAAAAACCCGAACAAATGCTACGGTATTCAAAATTCCGCTGGCAATGTTACTATTTGTCCACCAAAACAGTACTCTACTAACAAAATTTCTGTTGACTCACACTTTGATTAGGAAAACGGTATTACATCTGTTCAAATCGGGAATTTGAAATTCCAGAAAACCAAACCAAATGCACACAAAAACACAGTCAAAAGTTCAGATTTGCATTCCTGACAAGTCAATTATCTACAAGGATCCCAGAAAACACTAAAATCCACAATGAGAAGTCAAGTTGCCATTATTATCCAAGGATGTGTTCTTCTTTTATTATTCGTCATCATTGTTGATGCCATTAACTGCTATTCCGGAAATTTACTTCGCGAGTGTCCAGAAAAACGACAATATTGCCGAAAACCACGAGGAGGATGCTATTACTGGTCCGAAGAGATGTGGGAAGACGACACGAAGTATTGCAACAAAGATGCTTGCAATCAAGCTGACAGTCGAAATGTCATCAGTTTTGGGTTACTTATTGTGTTGATAATTGGTATTTTATAAAATTTTGAAGAAAAATAAAAAAGTTTTGATACATTGGATGGTTTAAAACTGGCTAGTATCCTTCAAACTTCCAATTTATAAGAGGTTTCGACGTGTCTTCGTTTTTAGGTTTATCACGTCTCGCCACTGAATACTATAAAAACAGCCATTTTGACTGTTCTCTGTCACAATAACAATGATTTTACTGCTGAACAGGAACAATCATGTCGCAATCCAGTCCATCTGCCTATGAAACCCTGTCAATCATACACTTTTTACAGATAGCCATCTGCAAGCTATTGTTTTTATACATAATACAGTCACCCCCAAAGTACGTCTCAGAAGTAGCAAGAGTTCAATTGTGCATTGATGCATCGTCTGCGATCTCGAAAGGGGCAACCACGTTGTTATCGGTCCATCAGCGTCATGAGCACAGACGCACCCATCAGTGTTGCATAAACGTGCATAATTTACGATGTTGCGGGCAATCAAAAGTCCGTGATCGGTCATTTCATTGTCATTGGAGATCCATTGTGCCGTCATCACTTTCAGGATGCCTTTTTATCGCCCATCATGTAGCTCGAAATTACCGGAACAATGTGATGCTCGATCGGGATTGGGTGATTACCGCCTCCCGAATAGACTTGTGATGCGTCTAGGTAAGACATAAAATGCCACAGCCATGTAATTAACGTTTCAAAACTTTAGAGGGATATCAGTTTTTCAGGGGGAATCTAGGTCGGGATTAGCTTTATGAGCAAACTGTTGATTACCGTGGATTTTATGATCGGATGATTAGGTTAATGAGGCGGGAAGGAAAGAGGGTTGGGAGGATCAGTGGATTTGGTGGGCTTTACGAACTTTTAAACTTTTGATAGTGTTTTGATTATTTGAGATATCAGTGACGGATCAGAAGTCTTGCTTTTTTGCTTACTTGAACTTATGACTTTATCAATCCCGCCTTTTGAACTTTTTTACACAGCTACCGTAACCGAAAAAAATAACTTGTAGTTTATGATTACTTTTTTAGTTAATGGTTGCTACTTCATTGTTTACAACCCTCTTACTTTCAACATGGACAATTGCCATAGCAAATGGTAAACATTTTCACTTTTTGTCAAGCCCCAAAAAACTAATCAATATTTAGCCTCCCACCGCCAACCAAAACTATCAGACTACGACACCATGAGAGTAGACGATGAAAAGCACTTTCCTGTAGTTAAAAACATGCATCTTAACTGGTATGGTCACTCGATAAAGGCTCTAATTGGGCAGCTTGGACAAGATTTGTACAGTAAACTTTCAACATGTAAGTTTTACTTTCGTCATTTCTTTTAAGAAAGCGTGACGTTACAGCCCAACAACATTCCCTTGCAAATTGTCTCGATAAAATAGAAGACAAGAAGGACCTAGTGTCATCAGCTCGTTGTATCGTTAAAGCGCGAAACAACTACAAAAATACATTGAAAACGAGAGTATTTTCAAAGCCAAAGAGGAAATGGTATCCTCCGTCAAATGTTCCACGGATTGAGCTGCCAAAGTTGAAGTTTAAAAAGTCCAGATTCGAAAAATATCGATTGAGAAGATATAAAAGAGGTTATAACGATTACAAAGCTAGCGACATTCGTTATAGGAATGTCAAAAAGCTTGATAAACTTGCGCACAGTAGTCGTAAATCGCCTATTTCCAAGGTTAGCATTGTTCAAATCTGTTAAAAATGCCAATTGAAACGTTTAGGTAACGGACCTGTTGAGCATCTTTGTCCCAGGTGGCTTATCCCATCGCTTCAAATCCAATGCAGTACCATCAAGGCCGTCATGGTCAGCCACCTACAAAAAGCTGTCAGATGCAAAGACAAAATGGAAGTCAAGGGAAGAAAGCCCTGCGGCCAAGACGTACAACCTGAGGATGTATGACATTGTTCTTGGGAAAGAGAGGCCTAGCTTGTCGCCGAAAGAAAGGGTTTGTTTTATTTTTTGTTCTTTTTGCAAGTTTAGTTGTTTATCAATCGATATTGTTCATTTTAGTCATCACCATTGAGCCTGCTTCCAAATGCAATGAACATGTTATCCCAACTAACCGGCCAAAAGCATCCCAAAGACACGGATTCCGGAAACACTAAATGGCTAAGTCCACGTTTTGCTCCACTCATGCCGGATCGAATGAAATCCCCCACAGAGATTTTGTCTCCGACCTTTTTCGCTCTCTACGATGAAAAGAATGTATCAGAAACTAGGAGCATTGGCAATGTGCCAAATCTGCTGAAGACGCTCGGAGTTTCTGCAAATGACCGAGAATCGATTATCGATTTGATCATGGAGGCATCTGGAACACGGAAAAGCACGGAGGAAGCGTTGACGATGTTGGATAGCTTGGATTCTAAAGGTAGTTTGAGCATTTTTTACAAATTCGAGATGATAAAGACTGATTTTAGGGATTAACGGTCCAATTTATACAGCAACTGAAAAAATGAGCGACGCATTCAAGTCTCTGGAATCCAGTCTGACATCAGAACAAGTCATTGAACGAGATCATAAAGGTTTCACATTCATGGAGCGACATCAGATGGAGAAACTTTACAGAGACCAGGGGATTGATGCGGCTTCAACGTCGTTTGATATGGATGCTTATGCCAACTTGACGAAAGAAGAACGGATCGAAGCGCTTTGGAGCAGGGTTGAGAGGATCGCTTTGAATGTTTCTGATGTAAGTTATAGTTTCACTTTTTGTAAATAAAAGTAACTTTCAGGAATCCTTTGCCCGCTCCAAACGCGCAATCAACTGGCTCTCCGTCCTAGCCCCCGTCATCCTGGCCCCCTACATGTTTGCCCCCGTCTTCGGATTCGGCGTCCTCGGCCCCGTGATTCTATCCCCAAACATTTTCTCGCCTCTCATCCTAAATCCCGCCGTCCTTGGCCCCTACATTCTGAGCCCGGCCGTTGCGATGCCTTTCATCTTATCCCCATATCTTCTTAGTCCCTACATTTTGACGCCGATTGTGATGGCCCCGTTCATTCTGAATCCTTATGTTCTTTCTCCAAACATCTTAAATCCATACGTTCTGAGCCCTTTGATTCTGAGCCCTTTGGTCCTCTGCCCTGACGTGTTATCGCCGCAGGTCCTGGGAGGACCGGTTCTGTCCCCAAGTGTACTGTCACCTGCCGTTTTAACAGAATCGTTCTTGATGGCGAACGTATTGTCGCCGAGTTTTCTTAGCTAACATCTTACAAAGATGTGAAATGTGTTTTTTAATCCACGATCTCTTAATAAAATGTTTTAAATAAAACGCAAATTGACAGCACTCAACGAAAAGAGAAAAGCATTAGAAAGATTGGTTGATGTACAGATGATTTCGTTGATGTACTATCGAGAAGCCTTCTGTTAGCTCAATTTTGATAAAAATGCCTTTGAAATAAAATTTACACCATTGAAAGTGCCCGGAAAGTCAGAGATGCGCAGGCTTTAGAGCCGCTAGAGATTATTCCCAAGGATAATCAGAAGGAGGAGGTGCGCACAAGTTCGTCCTTCATCTAGCATGCTACCCAAGTTTGGCATAAAAGGCCGTTTCGATCACATCGAAGAAGTCATAGGTAGTCAGCCTACCATCGTGTTACGTGCGCAGTTTTTTTGGCTTAATCTAATTCTATATTATTTTTAGGCTTAATCTTTTTACCTTCGATAGTTTTTAGTACAAAAATGGCTGCTTTCACCGTAAGTTTTGTATTTTTATTACTTGATTGATTTTATTTATGTCTCTGTTTTTTAGAAGTTCAATCCCATCGAAACCGAGTACTACAGCGAAAGTCACTCGGATTATGAGTCTTCCGACAACGAAGACATCTTGGACTTGTATGCTGAAATGGAAGGACTGCAACTTTCCGAGAACGCAGCTGCAGATGATAAACGGCGTCAGGAAAAATTGGCCGCTGGATTGCCAGCCGAGCCTGACGCTAAAGACAAAGATGCCATCACTATTAAGCTGAGGTTCCCAGATAATACCCAAGTTATTCGACGGTTTTATTTGCACCAACCGCTTCAACTGTTGGTGGACTTTGCCGGTAGTCGCGGCTACTTCGACGAAAAGTATAGGATGTTCACATCCGACTTCCCTCGTAAAAACGTAAGTTATTTAAATCAGTTTATTGAAAAAAAAGGTATCATTGTTTTCAGGTGGCCATTCTTGACAAAAGTGTCCCATTCAGAGACCTCAAATGGTACCGCCGAGAGCAAGTTATTGTTGAAGAAATTTAGCATTAGTTTAAAAATGTATTTTTTTAAATAAACTTATAAAGTATAGATAACAGAGTGCTTAGAAGAAACATGATTTAGTCAATAATAATAATTGATAAACTCATCTAAACTGATACATCCTATTTCCAAAATTGATCTTTTTTGACTCAATGCACGCATTTTTTGACTAACTTCATGCAGCGTGTTGTTCTGTTATTGCAATGTTTTCAAAGCACAAGGGGCTACAAAGTTGTATGGTTTTTTTTCTAGTAAAATCCCCTGTTAAATATTATATGTATCAACAATTAGTAATATGTAAGACAATGTTGAAATAAACTTGATAACGCAAATCTTCTAGAACAAACAAGTTAAACAAAGTGTTAAAATTACTTAAAACCTATCTAGCATTTATTTGCGTTCAAACATTTTTTAATCATCGTTGCTGGTCAAAGAGTCTGGTAAATTACTAGCAGCAATGAGATCAGTTTTCACCAACTGATAAACGGATCTTCAGTTTAATTGACAGGTTTATAAACGTCAAATCATCCTGTCGAGAGCAAGTCTTTGATAAAAAAACAAAACTTTTGTTCAAGAACGTTTCGATTTTTAAACAGTTCGTGCAATTAAAGTTCAAAAACACAATCAGTCAGAATTCCGAAAAAAAGGATGAAATCTGAAGTCAAAATAATAAGCATCGTCAAATGTCTACAGACGAGTTATGATTGCCGTACCACAACAGAAACTTACTGTTAGCTCATGATGAAGTACGCCCGAAAAGATAAATCACACCATTGAAAGCGCCTTGGAGGTCAAAGCTGCGCGGCTTTTAAGGGCGCTAGAGATTACTCCCAGCGAGGATCAGAAGGAGGAGGTGCATACAAGTTTGTCCTTCATCTAGATGGACTCGCGTGCTATCCGAATTCGGCATAAAAGGCCGTTTCGATCACACCGAAGACATCATAAGTAGTCAGCCTACCATCGTGCTACGGTTCTTTCTTTTTTTTGCGCAGTTTTTTTTAATACTAATTCTATATTTTTGTAGACTTATCCTTCATACTTTTGATAGTTTGCTGAAAAAATGGCTGCTTTCACCGTAAGTTTTATATTTTTATAACTTGATTTTTTTTATTCGTATCTCTGTTTTTTTAGGAATGCAATCTCACCGTTGAAGAATACTACAGCGGTAGCGATCACTCGGATTATGGGTACTCCGACAACGAAGACCTGTTGGACCTGGATGCAGAAATGCAAAGACTGCAACTTTCCAAGAAGCTTGAAGCCCATGGAGAGTTCGGCCAAGTAAAGTCCAGACTCTTGGCCGAAGCTTGCGAGGCCGCGGACGCTAAACGGCGTCAGGAAGAATTGGCCGCTAGATTGCCAGCCGAGCCTGAAGCAAAGGACAAAGACGCCATCACTTTGAAGCTGAGGTTCCCGGATAATACCCAGGTTATCCGACGGTTTTATCTGCACCAACCGCTCCAATTGTTGGTGGACTTTGCCGGTAGTCGCGGCTACTTCGACGAAAAGTATAGGATGTTCACATCCGACTTTCCTCGTAAAAACGTGAGTTTTCTTACCCAGATTATTTTTTAAAAATCATCTTTATTTACAGGTAGCAACTCTCGACAGAAACGCCTCCTTCAATGACCTCAAATGGTTCCGTCGAGAACAAGTCATCGTTGAAGAGATTTAACTTTGGTTTAAAAATATATTTCTTTTTTAATAATCGATACTCTGCCGTAGCCCTGTCATCCAGACCCCCTTAAATGTTTACCCGGTATCCTCGGACCAGTGATCTTCGCCCTGAATGTTTTTTTTTCGTAGATTGCCAATAAAACTGTGTAATACTTTTTCAAACAATTTTTCTTTATCTGCAATGTTTTTAACTGTATAATAAAACCCCTTTGACATTACTGTAAAAACGTGTTAGGTGCTATCCACAGACTTTATAAAAACCATAACACGTTTATCATTTTATTTTTTATGCATAAAGTAATTTTAACGTTGTCAGAAATGCGAAAAATTTTGAATAAACAGGTGTTTAAACACCTAGAACCAATCAAATGGTACTTGTGGTATATAGTTAAAAGGGTTACACGTTTAAACGGTTTGACTAGTTTTGTGCCAAATAAAATGTCTGGATATACTTGTGCTCAAATTGAACCCTTTTTTGTTACTAGATCCGTTTACATGTTCCTCTTTGGATGTTTTTCCTTAACTATGGGACTTTTTTTAGACTATCTGATTATAAAGAAGTCAAAGGATCTTGGTTCATTTAAGTATTACGTTTTGTATCAATCAATTTCGGCGCAGTTATATGAAATTTCACTCATTGTGAATTCACCTGTGTTCTTTAACAACTGTTTGGCTGGACTTACGGTGTGTTTGTTATAAGTTTTCTTTTTTGTTGAAAAGTTTTATTTCAGAAGCACTGAGAAAAATGCGCATACACGCATACAGGGGCGCGCGCATACATCCATTTGCGCATACATCCTTACAAGCTTACATCCTTTTTCAAGCTTACGCTCAGGACTCCGCGCATACAGTTTGGCCCCGTAAGTTTTGGCTTACATTGCGCAAGGGTAAGTCCAGCGCAGCGCCTCAAATGTCAGTGTTTTTGACGCAAACAGCAACACATGCATTCAAGGGCCGCACTGGCTTATGTTTTTAAACAACATTTTAGTAGTCAGTGAAAAAAATTAAAATTCGCATAAATCCAGCTTGAAACTGGGCAAGACCATCATTTTTCATTTCCGGATCGAGATTTGGACCAAAAATTGATCCAGTTGGGTCTCCGGGACGGAAAAAAAGGGACATCTTGATGTGGTCAGAACAGTGATTCTTCACTACATATTGCATTGTAAATTGTCGTAATATGTTAAGCAGCATTTAATGTCATGTCAAGTAATGTCATTTAAAAAAACATCCGAAAACACACTCACTTTTCTTGACCGGCAACGCACGTCTCACTTAAAAAAACATAACAAAATGGTGTTACAAAAATTGCTGATTTAATGTTTTAAAAAAAACATAACAAAATGGTGTTACAAAAATTGCTGATTTAATGTTTTATACAAATGTGTAATGTTTATTTAAAGTTTTGATAATTTTTGAGTTTTATTAAAGTGTTTAGGTTACTTGAGAGAAGATAAATGTGCGTACGGTCGTGCATCGATCGTCGCCTTGGCGTTATGTCGCGAAACGCAACCGTTTTAGCACTCCCATAACGAATGCGCGTTTCACGGTAATGGCGGGAAGCCGCCCCTTGGAAAGCGCGCGCTCCTTCAAGCTCGCTTTTTTTGCAAGTGTGAAGCTTTTCCCCTTTTAGCTGTGAATCCTCGATGTCTTCCCCTTTCCACAAAATATGGCCGTCATCAGAAGGTACCGTCATCATGTCGTCGTGCTACAAGGATTCAGGTAGGTTCGTTTGCAGTTTTTCATTCGATATATATATATATGAATTTACGTTGCAGTCGCCAGTCTCACGAACGTCGGACGTCCGTCGTTTGAGCTCGAACGTCGCACGTCGAGCCGCGATGGTCCCTTTTCTGTTTTCAAAGGATGAACCGGAAGATGTTGAGTTTCAAAGTCGATTCTAATGAGTAAGTTTTACACTTTATATATGTTTTGCTTGTTTTATATATACTTTTGTTTTGCAGACAGTGTCAGCCAGCGCCAAAACATCACTCCCGCATCCGTCAAACCATACTGACTCACAAACCTCCAACGCAACCACTGCGACCCTCCAAACCGTCGTTGATTCTACCATACCCGATGCGTCGTCAAAACGAGAGATGAAAGCAGCAATGGAGGGAAGACGCGAAAGTGCAAGATGAATTTTGATGACCCCATTGAAAATTGATTTTTGATTTTGTTTTGTATTATGTTCGCGGTTTGTAAATAATAAAATTGTCCTGACTAAATGTATGTTATCAGTAAACCAAACAAAATTGAAAGTAAAAAACATTGATAACGTATGCAAACATCATACAGATTTCGAACGTATGCGGAAACTAACGCCTGTATTCGTAATTTGCGCTGACGGGTCGAAAATGTATGCGCGCACATACAGGACCTGAATGTATGCGTGGCTTACGGCTTGTATGCGCGGCCTGGATTACGGGGCCATTTGCAAGTGTGTGGATGACGGTATGTATGCGCGCGCCTTACCCTGTGTAAGTTTTTTTTTCTCAGTGAGGGGTTTTTAATACAGCAAGTAGCATCTTATCACCTAACTATTGTAATAGCCATAGTGGTGTTTTCAATGTTTGTAAATACGTATTTTGGTGTTATATTGTGCATGGTTAATCGATTTTTGTTTGTCTACAGCCCTGACAAACGTGTATACATAGAGAACAAGTACACGCTTGTGTCAATTGTACTGTTTCATTTTGTCATGTATACAGTTATTTCATTCGCATTTGCAAATAACGTCACTGATGCAGAAACTACAAGACTTGTTGCACTCAATGAAACTGGAACCAGCTTGGCCAAATATTTCAACGAACCATCATTTTATTACAGCAGTGAAAACGGCGGAAAAACACGAATGTTTGCAAAAATTGCATTTTTAATGCTCGTCAGTGCTTTTATTCCGTTTATTGTTGTCATTGCTGTATTTTTTTACCACGTTCGAAGGTATACAAAATTGCACAGCCGTCATGCCACGATAGCGAGATCTTTGATGATAGTTGTTACGGTTCAAGCGGTATTGTGTATTGTCATGTTGTTATTTCCGATATCAGTTCTAACAGCAACTTGGGGGTGGAATATTAAACACAATTTTGATGTTATGAATTCTGTTGTAGTGTTGTTGACATTACACGGTTTCTTCGATACTTCTTGCACTTTGTATTGTGTCGCGCCGTATCGTCGTTTTGTAAAAAAACTTTTCAAAAGAAACAAAGTTATGATTACCATTTTTTGAACAAATTTTGAAGTTCTTAATTAAGTTTTAGTGTTTTTTTAACTTTATATACGTATAGTTTGTATTATTTGTTGGAAGTATGTACATCAAACTGTTCAATAACGCTTTAGAAATTTATGAATCTCTTAAAGTGAAAATTCTACTTATGACTTACATTGTTTTTGTGAAATATTTGAACAAAACAGACATAATGCATAGCGTAGCGATCGAATGCCCGTTTTTTTTAATGTTGTTGTGCATTTTGAATGTAATTCGGTAAAACGAATAAGATTGGTTACAGTATAGTTTGAATCTAGCAACATGGTAACAGAAATACACAAACAGACGATGCAATGCAGCAGTTGGCCGTGTGTTTTATTTCACAGTGGCTACGACAAAAGAAAAAGGTAAAAAAACGAACTTTTAAACGGTAAAGTTTTTATAACAGAAACAGTGAAACGGTTTTTTTTCGAGTGTCAGTATGCAATTTAACTTTACTTCCGTCGAGGGCAAAAATTGTGATGCTGGTTCAAGCGGAATATGTTATTATTGTGAGTTTCACCTGTAAACGCAGTACAAAACTATTAAACCAGCTAGTTCAATGTCTGTCTACAAACTTTATTCCTATTTCAGCAAAACCTGATTTTACATCCTTTAAATGACGCCTACGTGGTCCTTATTCATCGCCAAAAACCTTACAGCTGACCACTTTGCACACGACGGAATTTACCCTGTCTTGTCCATTGTCATCAAAATCTTTGAAGTAACAACAATTATTCTTTACTTTCCTGCCGTTTATATAATTATGACAAAATCGTCACCTAGAATGGCGTACTATAAGAATTTGTTAATGATACAAGTTACTGTGGCCACAACTGTAAACGCTTCAGTTTTTTGGTCTAGTCCGATGATATTATTTCCATTTAAGATGGCTTACGTCGACTGCATCATCAAGTGTGACTATGTCACGACGCAGGTGTTTTACTTGTTAGTTGTGGGATCAATAGCAACTCTGGCAGCTACGACAATGATGCAGTTGGTTTATCGGATTATAGTTACCTACGATGATAATAACTTTTTACACAAATTATGTCAACCGAAAGCGTTTTCGTGTCTCTATTTGGCGGTGTTTGTCTGTGTAACGTTGTTTATGTTTAGTAAGTTGTTTTTCTTAATGAAAAGGTGTACAAATTTACAAATTTCAGCGCCGATTGCATTATCGCCACCAATAGGAGAAGGATTAAAAGAGCAGTTACAATTTGATTTTCCTGCGATACTCCCTGTTTTCGAGCAACATCCTTATATAATGGGGTACCTTCCTGGTCAGGAGGGAACCACAATGATTACAATGTACTCTCTTTTCATTGTTTCTGTTTTTCTTATTCCGTTGGCATTGATACTCATGTTTTTAATGGTCCATCGTTTGAAGGAATTAAAGAAATCTATGCAAAAACAGTCATACAAAATGCACGCCATGCTTAGCCGGTTAGTTTTTTCAAGTTTACAAAAACAATAATGTTACAATATAATCAATTTTAGAACGCTACATGTTCAAGTAAGCTTAACGGCTGTCCTGTTACTCCCAATGTTTGTAGGTTTCTCGGCTTCACTTCTTTTTAATTTGAACTTTGGAAAAATATTAACAGAATTATTAAAACTTGGCGGGGCAACCTATTCAGTATTTGAAATTAGTACCATTATGTATTTTATTACTCCCTATCGAGAATATTTAAAAAAGTTTTTGCGAATTAAAAGAAGTGCTGTGGGAAGTCATTCAAATAGTTCTCCATGAATGTTTTAATAAAATCATTTTATAAGAAGCGACTGAGCAAAAAAGGATAACATCATTAAGGGGGGAAATATTTCCGGTGTTGAACAACCGCCCATCACAGAAAAAGAAACCGCCCGAACACTATAAAGTAATTTATAAACGAAACAACAACTAAAATAGTCAATCAACAAGGAGCATCGAGTCAACATCTACATGCTTGGAAACGTTTTTCAAATCGGCGTCACTGACCGCACATCCTGGCGGCAGTCGAATACCAAGTGAAGTAATCTCACATTTGACGTGTTCTTGGATGTACAGCAACGTGCTTCTGACAACCAACCCAAAAAGTACAATCGGGAACGTGGTCACGCCATTAACGCCGCGAATGACCACTTTGCCGTCGGAGTCACGGGCCGTTTTGAAGCGCCAGAACGGATCGGGATGGTCGGGATCGAAGTCGGTGGCCAAGAGCCATGTAATGCCTATAAATGGAACAATATTGAACCAGAAAGAAGTCCAAGAGAACGACCTACCGTAGAAAACAGAATCAGGGTATGTCTTCAAAGCGTCAAAAGCTTTTTGGCCGACTTCTGGAGCCTTCCCGCTTTGAAGACGCACATAGGCAAGGATTTCCTTGTCGCCATTGTAGGTTTCATCTGCTTCGATCAGGACGCGGTTGTCGGAGGTGAACGTCAAAACAGTCTTCGGCGATGGCGTATCCAAGTTGAGTTGGTCCATTTCCTTCGGCAAAGTCATGATTGGTCGATTTGTGTCAACTTCGTCGTCGTAGCCTTCTGTAACGACAGTCGGTTCATTGGGTCCATCGGCACCGCCATTCTTCGCCGCGTTGAGTCGAGCCTGCTTTCGTCTCTGCGATCGATTCTTCTTGCCATTTGCCGCACCATTGATCGTTGGAACATCTATTGAGTTGACAGTTGGTTGCGTCGCCGATACGGTAGAGACCACATCCTATAAATTATCAATTTGATAATGATTATAAATGACGCTTACAGAATCCTGTGATGCAATCGTCTTCAAGGTCACTTGGGGCAAAAGCGTTTTGTCAACAGTGACTGTAATTGCAACAGTTTGAAGCTTGGTATTGGTGAACTTGAAGGTTTTGACTAAGACCTTGGAATTTTCTGATTCATAGGCTATAATCTGAAAGAAAAGCGTGCAAAGCAAGTGCCAAAACCGCTTAAGAAACAGACCTGAACAGTTGGAGCATTGCCAACGTCAATTGTCTTTGTAACTGTAAACGGTGGGACGTCAGCACTCAGAATGATAGATTCAACCTTGTCTCCAAACTCGACCACCAAGTCATAAAAGCAATATGGTAGCATTTCACAACTATCAAAATTGCCATCGTTGATTCGGTTTCGGAAAAAAGTGGAGACGAAGGAAATACGATCCATTGAAGACCGATGGAGTTTACGACCAGGAAAGATGTAGTTCAACACTTTGTCGTAGTTTTCTGATGTTTCATTTCGATAAACAATGTCGCTTACTGATGGGAATTCGGCCAGGGCTTCGAGTGGGAGCTTGTCCTGAAATGGGTCAGCATTATTGTGAAAATACGCTTATAAAATATATAACTCACCGCACACTTGAATTGCCAACCGTTTTCGCATTTCCGAAGAATGGCACCATTCGTTTGAGTAATTGGATACTCGCCTAGTTCTTCGACCATGACAAAAATGACATTTCCAGCGAAGTCCTTCATTGGAACGTTGTAAATCATTGAAGAAACAGCAAGTCTCAACGATTCAATCACCTCGACAACGGTGTAGCCCGCTTTTTGAACCGTTTCGACTGAACGTCGGCAAACTTGGAAGTCGGTATCAGTCAGAATGTAGACGCCTTTGATGGTCTTCGGTGGAGCGCCTTTGACAAGCCTGTTGACAGCATCTTCAAACGTCGCACCCTTGTCGAGGAATGTAAGACTGAATTTTGTAAGAAGGGAAACGCTGGCATTGGCACTGATTACGGCATAACGGTCAGAAGACATTCCTAGAAAGATAGAAAAACGTTATGAATATCAGTTAGCAAAACAGCACGGTTCATTTCACGGATAAAAAATATATAAAAAGACTACGAAACGCGGAAAGGAACGACGAACGAAGAGACGGATCTGTACAAACGACTCCTCAAAAAAAAAGGACATTTGGTAGTCCAGAAATCGTGCCACAGGATTGACAATACTCATTGATTCATCTCGAATCAGATCAGTACAACGTGACATCTCCAAAGCTCAGACCCCATCGGCAACAAGCCGTGTATACCGGCTGAACTTGAGCAGTGCAAAACCGCTGACAGTCGTGTCGATGCGCATGTGCACTTATTGATCGCTCTGCGCTGAACCAGCCAGTCTGTCAGTCGCTGCGGCAAAACACAGCACAGCGCTGTTCTCGTGTGAGCTGGCATTGCGTACTTTATCGTATCCATTTCACTGTTTTGCCGACTTCAATAAATTTTGCAAGAAAACGTCTGCGATTCAAAAATTGTAACAATAAAATATTTATGACTGTATTTTTAGCATCAGTTTTCCTAAATTTAATCACACAAGGTTTATAAAAAACGACAAATCAGTAAAATGGATGGCAACAAACTAAAACAGAGCAAATCAACAAAAAAACGTTTACAATCTGACGAACAACCAACAAAATTATGAAAGCAGAATCAGTTCAACACCAATAAGCGGGGAAATGGTCTTCAACTCGACTTCGCTAATCACAGAACCGGTGGGTAGTCGGATTCCGAGGAGGGGAACGGCGGACTTCTGGTGTTTTTTGATGTAATTCAGGGTGCATTTGACGATCATTCCAAAAAGGACAAGTGGGAACGTAACAACGTCGTCGTCGCCGTGAACAAGCACTTTGCCGTCGGAGTCGCGGGTCGTTTTGAAGCTCCAGGACGGATCGGAATAATCGGGGTCGAAGTCGGCGGCCAAAAGACGTGTGACATCTAAAAGGGAAACGTTATTGAATCAGAGGTCAATGCAACAAGTCGACTGACCATAGAAAACGGAACCAGGATGGGCTTTCAAAGCGTCAAAAGCTTTTTGACCGACTTCTGGGGCCTTCCCGCTCTGAAGACGAACGTAAGCAGGGAACTCTTTGTCGCCGGTGTAGGACTTGCCCGCTTCAACCAGGACGCGGTTGTCGGCAGTGAACGTCAGAACGGCCGTCGATGAAGAATCCAATTTGCGCTGGGACAAATCTGCGTCCACACTGTCACCGGTTTCAGTAGGCTGAAAGGCCTGAAAGTTTTTGGAATTGGCACAAAGTAGAGAAAACCACAACTCTTACAGGTTTGTATGTGGAAGCAGTGCGAAGAGTCAGCTCCGTAGTGCAATCTTGATCGACGTTGACAGTAATCGAAACCTTTCGAAAGGCCATCTTTTTGAACTTCAACGTCTTGACTGCTGACGTAGAATCAGGCTTGCCATGAGAAACAGCGCGAACCTGCGATTTAAAGTGTAACAAATGTCATTAACAAACTTTAAAAACATACAGTAACTTCAGAAGCGTCGCCAACATCGACTTCCTTGCTGACGGTGAAGGGTATCTGTTCGGTCAAAGTAATAGATTGACTTTTGGTTCCAAACTGAATAACCAAATCGATGGCAGATGTTTTTTGATTGTTATGTCCACGGTTCCTCAGCTTCTCAGGTTGTCGCTTGTACTCCGTCTCGTCAATAACGCTCATGTCAACCGTAATGTCAAAAGCGGATTCGACAGAAATTGAAAATCTGACAGCCTTTGCACCATTTGGAACATCAAATTTCTGCAACGACTCTGAATAGTTTCCAGAACGAAACAGAATCACATCCAAAGTCTTCGCATCATCAACTTTGACATCGGCAGTCACCGTGTATGGCATCGCCTTGAACCGAGTATTCACAGTCTCAGCAACACCATCGCCATCAATGTGGAACTCAAAGTGACCAAAGTTGTTGAAGAAGTTTCCGCCATAATCAGTGCCATTGACAAGACTCCAAAAGAACTTCGGGATAGGGCGTTCCAGTCTTTCGACGCCGGGAAGCACAATCACGGTTCTCGGATAGTACTTGAGACGCAGATACTCCAAATCGGTCTGCGTGAACACGTTTTCTTCGTTTTCGATGATAACGGTGTCGACATCGTCTTCGTTGATATCGTAATCCTGTAGCAGACACTGAAAAACTTTTCATTAAAACGATTGCGTTATTTTTTAGGTAACAACATACGCAATCCAAAAATTGGAGAAGGTCGCCGTCTCGCTGGATGATGTAAACTATACTTGGCGACAGAACAACAACAGTTTGACCGGGCGAAACAGAAACTCCGGCACGATCAAAAGTAAGCGAAAGATTCACAGAAACGTCAAAAATCAACTTCACCGGCGGATACACCTCTATTTTGGCACAGAAGTCGCGGAATTCTTGAATTTCACTGATGGTATTTTCAATTCTGTAGACAATGAAGATTGCTTTGGTGGCTTGGATAGCAGACGATTTGAAGATGTGGGCAAAGACGTCGCCCGTTTCAGGAAAAACACCTTCATTGGAGACGTGATCTTCAGAAATGACAGTCAGGACGTAAGAATTTTCAATGATCCAGACTGCGTAGATGACAGGAGTTTGGCGATCGCGCTAAAATTGTCGCTGTAAGACCAAATGATGGCAAAAGAACAACTCACAGGTTTATAGGTGGACGCCGTCTTCAGTGTGACCGACGGGATGAGGGTTTTGTCGACACTGACCGTAACCAACACTTTTCGGAACGCTTTACTCTTGAACGAAAAGGCTTTAAATTTCGAATAATCGTCTTCGGGGCAAATGGATGCGGCATAAATCTGTAAATTTCAACAAATTTGAAACGTAAAACAACAAAAAAAGGACATACCTCAACAGTAGGCGCAGCCCCAACATCAACAATTTTGTCAATAGTGAACGGCGGCACGCGATCAGCCAATCGAATTTCTTCGCCATTGTTGCTGAAGGAAACCATAAGCTTCACGTTGCAAAATGGCAGAACTTCATAGCCCTTCAGAACGCCTTTATAGATTCGATCGGTCATAAATCTAACACCGGCAGAGTAGTTGATGGCATCGCAGAAGTGCAGTTTGAGACCAGGGAAGGCCTTTCTGACTTCGGCTTTGATGGCTTTGGGAGCGTTCTTGTAGATGACAATGTTTTGGGCAGATGGGTACTTCGAAAGGACGTTGGCTGGGTTTTGGAGCTGAAACACGGCATTTTAATTCGTAATTGCTAAACAATAACTTACGGCGTCAAGCATTTGCCAACCATTTTCACACTTCTGGATAACGTACAACAAGTAATGCGAGAAAGGGACATCAAAGTTCACTGTGGTGCTGATGAAAACAGGCTCGCCGACGGCACAATTCAATGGGAGGCCGAAGATGCATGAAGACAACTCGACGCTGCGAGGATCGACCGATTCAATGTTTGTGTAGCCTTCGTTTTGCAGAGCTTTCACGATCTTTTGACGCACATCGAAGGGCTCCTCGAAAAACAGAACGAACACAATCTCAACTTTATCTGGTGGTGCAACTTGTCGCATCGAGCTTGCGGCAGCTTCCGGCGATGGACAAGCGCGAATTAGAGGAAGAAGTATTGTTGGCGTGAGCAAGAAGATGTCTGAACACTCAAGGACCGGCATGAGTTTACGGGAATCCATCTAGAAAAGAACAATTACAAAATGGGGATACTTGAAACATGAGAAGCACGAAAAAAAACTCGATCGAAACAAAACTTTTATAAATTAAAACAACCGACAGCCGTGCACGCGCGTTTATCGAATACCTTCTCACCAGCCAGCAGCGAAAGACAGCAAAGCGACGCGCAAACACACGAACGCCGACGGCGGTTGGCTGACTGTTCCCGTGAGTCGGCGTTGAGTCTACTGTAGCATACCTATATCCATTTCGTGCACCCAAACCGAACTGATTCCTTCAAAAAATGTACTAAAAATAACTTTATTTATTATTATATTATATAGAATGTCAAAAAGGAACCCATGAAGGGTAATCGAAAGATAACAATATTACACAATGTGAAAAAATCTATAAAATTATATCCGGGAAAGCTCTCAATAAACAAAAACAGACATCAAAGCAGTACCAATTCAACACCTATAGGCTTTGAAACATCCTTCAACTCAGTATCTGGAATCACAGAACCTGACGGCAGTCGAATACCAAGTGAAGTAATCTCAGATTTGACGTGTTCTTGGACGTACAGCAAGGTGCTTCTGACAACTAATCCGAAAACCACGATTGGGAACGTGATCACGCCATTTCCGCCGCGAATGACCACTTTGCCATCGGCGTCGCGGGTAGTTTTGAAGCGCCAAGATGGATCTGGATGGTCGGGGTCAAAGTCGGTGGCAAAGAGTCGTGGGACGTCTGAAAATGGAACATTGTTGAGTAAAACTTGTGAAACTAATCAACCAACCATAGAAAACGGAGCTTGGATCCTCCTTGAGAGCGTCAAAAGCGCGCTTACCGACTTCTGGAGCTTTTCCACACTGCAGACGCACGTAAGCGAGAAGTTCTTTGTCTCCGGTGTAGGTTTTATCAGCATTGATGAGGACACGGTTGTCAGAGGTAAACGTCAAAACGGTCGTCGGCAACGTGATTGGTCGATTCGTATCAACTTCGTCGTCGTTGGAGGCCGAAATGTCAGTCGGTTTCGCTGGTTCATCGGCAGTGCCATTCTTTGCCGCGTTGAGTCGAGCCAGCTTTCGTCTCTGCGATCGATTCTTCTTGCCTTTGGCGGCATCATTGCTCGTTGGAAGTTGCAATGGAGTATCCATAGTGTTGTCAATTGGTTGCTTCGTCGAAACGGAGGAGGCCACTTCGGGTTGTGACGGTTTCTTCGGCAAAGTTACAGTTGATTCCACGCTGCCGGATACGGTATTTGGCTTATCTGCATCCTTGACTCGGCCAACATCTTCCATTGTCACTGTGATGTCACACGCGGATTCAACACGTACCACAACGCGGACGGATTTGGTGCCAAGTGCAATCGGAAACGTTTTCAGTGGTTCCAGTCTCTCAAATCTGAGCAGTTGCACTTCCAGCACTTTCTTATCAACAATAACAACTTCGGCCGTCACAGAAAACGGGATTTCCGAAAAACGTGTTAAAATCGACCTCTGACCATTGACAACAACGTCAAAATCACAAAAGTCGTTGAAGGCGTAGTCGTTGGAAGCACTTTCATCAACGATACTTCGTAGAAATGGGAATAAAAAAAATTTTGTGGATTCTGTGGCAATTTGAACATTCTTCGGTTTCAACTTCGGTAGCAGCTCATCCAGCGCGTCTTGTGTAAAAGGTCGCGAAATATTTGAAATGATAACGCCATCGACGTTCTGGCTGTTGATATTGTCGACATCAAATCGGCCCTGTAAAAGTTATTGATATTAGAATGCGTGGTTTTGGAGAAAAATGACAAAGACTTACCGATGTTCGAATTTTGAGACGTCTACAATCCCGGACAACGACGTAATACTTCTCTGGATACACAATTGCAACACTTTTGCCATCGTTGACGTCATATTGGAGGCTCCCGAGAAGCATTGAAAGCGATGCCGTTTCGTATGGAATAAACAGGACATTGGAGAACCCTGTTTCTCGACACTTATCGCGGAAAGTCTGCATCCGGTTGACGGTCGAAAGTTCCGAGTAATAAAACAGGACGAGAGCCGCTGCAGAATTTGAAGGCCACTCCTTTATGAAATCAACAGCATCATCGATGGTTGAAATCCGCTTAAAAGCAGTTTCACCGTTTTGATGGAAGCTCGCAATGAGAAAAGGATTTGAGTGCATGACTGTGTAAACAACGGAATATTTGGACGTGCCCTGAAACACAAATCTTTCAATTTACAAGAAGTAAAATGTGGTTTAAAGCAAAACACTTACAAAAACCGGATTCTGAGTGGCTACTTTTTGGGGGATCGTTTGCGGAAGAGCGACAACAGCGTCCTGAAATAGACAAAATTGACATAAAAAGGGTAAAATGGCACCACTTACAGTATTATCATGGGACGTAATCGTCTTCAGGGTCACGTGGGGCACGAGGGTTTTGTCAACGGTGACTGTGACTTCAACAGTTCGAAACTTGGTGCTTGTGAATTTGAAGTTTCTGACCAAAGGCAAGTTGTTTGCATCTGATTCACAGGCTCGAATCTGCAAAACAAGCTTGTAAAACAACTTTCAAAACCGCTAAAAACAAACCTGAACAGTAAGAGCATCGCCAATATCGATCGTCTTTGTAATTGTAAGTGGGGGCACGTCGTCCAGATAGATGGACTCAAACTTGTCCCCAAATTCGACCATTAAGTTGAAAATGCAGAACGGTAGCACTTCATATCCGTCAAGGTCGCCATTGTTGATCAGATTTCGAAAGAACGTTTCCATGAAAAAGGGGTGCTGCATGGCGGACAGGTGCAGTCTTCGGCCGGGAAAGGTCTTCTCCATCACTGATTCGTAGCCTTCTGGAGTGTCGTTAGGATAAACAATGTCGCGGACTGATGGGTATTCTGCCAGGGCTTCAAGGGGGTGTTTATCCTGAAACGGATCAGCGTTATTATTGAAAAAGACTTAATAAAACTCACCGCACTGATGAATTGCCAGCCTTTTTCGCGTTTACAAAGAATAGCAACGCTCGCTTGATCAATTGGAATCTCACCCAGTGCTTCAGCCAAAACAAAAACGATAGCTCCATTAATAAATGTCAGTGGAAGGCCGTAGATCATTGAAGAAAGTCCAAATCGGAATGTTTCAACCAATTCGATATCGGTGTAGCCTGCTTTTTGAACAGCTTCAACTTTCTGTCGGCAAACTTGAAAGTCGGTATCACTCAGAATGTAGACGCCTTTGATAGTGCTTGGTGGAGCAGCTTCGACAAGAAGGTCAACAGGAGCTTCAAAAATCGAGGCGTCATCGAAAACAGTAGTCGGCCCAGACTTTGAAAGGAGGTAAACTGTAGCCGTAAGACTGATTACGGCATAACGGTCAGAAGACATTCCTGAAAACAAATGAAACGGAGGAAAAAACGTTTTCGAGAAGAGCGCGGCACGTTCAACGCAAAACAGCGAAACAACAACATCAAATCTGGCTGACACAACAAACCAGTCGACGAGACTGCAAATGACAATCAATCCGAATTCATTAAAAAGACACTAATTAAGAAATCGTGCCACATAAAGCCAATGTTTTTCAACCAACACGATGCGAAATCACGATAACGTTACACGTGGAGATATCAAACAACAACGGCTGGTAAACATCGGCAACAAGCCGTTTTCACCGGCTGAACTTGAGCAGTGCAAAACCGCTGACAGTCGTGTCGATACGCATGTGCACTTATTGATCGCTCTGCGCTGAACCAGTCAGCCAGTCGCTGCGGCAAAACACAGCACAACGCTATTATCGTGCGAGCCGGCATGGCGTACTTCATCGTATCCATTTCACTGTTTTGCCGACTTCAATAAATTTTGCAAGAAAACGCCAATGTTTTCGCGTATCGAAGCTGAAGCCGAGCGAAGCCAGAAGGCGAAGCGACTGCTCGCTCGGCTGGGAAGAACAGTTCAAACGCACGCGTAAACTGGGCTAACACGCAATTACGCAGCGAATTCCCGCAATAGGGCTCCTGAGAGGTCTCTTTCTTCATTCTAGCGTAACGCATAGATCGTAGACCCATAGCCACCACATCCCCGACCACCGCCCCTAATAGAAAGTTGAATAAAAGAAAGCCTGTGGTTACAGAAGGATGTCACTCAACTTCCAAGACCGTCTCAACGCAGCCAGAAGCTCGATAAAGCAAAACCACGTAGCCAAATCGACGGCAAAAGTGTACGGAAGAATAGAGGAACGGTTTAAGAAGTACCTGGAAACGGTCCCGTCGGAAGCGCCAGAAGTGGACAAGGTCCTTGTTTTCCTCAATGAAAACTTCAACAAATCGCCGGAGGGTTTTCGAGCAGCAACCGCAGCGTTGCGCGCCTTTTATGTGCTCAAGGGCACGATTCAAAACCCCCTCGACGCAGAAGTTATAAAGCTCGCAGGAAAGGCAGTAGCCCGACAAGCACCAGCGACGCAACATAAGGTTAAGCTCCAAGCAGGCCAATTCAGCGACGCAATGCTTCATCTGAGCCAATCTCCCGGAGATAAGCCGAAAAGAATGCAAGCCCTCCTAATGCTATCAGCAGGCGCATACCTCAGACCGGGAGAAGCTCTCGCTCTACAAAGTGCGGACGTCATCCAGCAAGGAGAACATCTGAAAGTCACGATTCGGAAGGATAAAACGAACCAGAATGGACTTCCGAGGCACGCTTGGATACGAGATGGACCGCAAATTGCCCCGATCCTCAGTTGGAGACAACGCGTGGAAGAATTAAACGCAAGCTGGCTTTTCCCGAATCTCAACAATCCAGCAAAGCCTTGGTCCTATGATGCGGCGGCGAAAGAGGTGCGCGAATTGAGGGCCGACGGCAAACTGCCTCCAGGCATGACGTTACATTCCTTGCGCGGGACCGCTGCGACCCGAGCGACAGTCGATGGTGCAACGCCGGAGGAGATAGCCCGAGCCGGTCGATGGTCAGGCACTCAAACTCTCACAAAGTGCTACATCGAACCGTCGCCGGACAACATCTCGAGGGCAACCAACGTTTTAGCTACTCTCATGGCTCCGGCAGAAGCGACTACCTCCACATCCGGCAACACAGTCTCCATCAGTGCACCAGATACAACCCAACAGCCGTCGGCAACCGCGAACCACGCTAGTCTACCAGAACCCGCACCCAAGCGACGCAAACTTAACTGATCAAATCCGAAGCAACTCGCCATCACGAATGCCATCACGAAGATCTCCTCACATTAGGGCCTCCGTTTTATTAGGTTTTTTGGTTTTTATTGGTTTTTTGGGTCTCTTTCTACGCGTTTCACTGTCACAGTAAAACTGTTCCTATTCTGTCTGAAAGAGACTGCCCGCTAGGAAGCGGGCAGGAGCGAAGCCTTCGGCGCAGCGAAGGCTAAAGCGAAGAGTAGCGAAAACATTGGTTTTCGTGTAGACCGCCAGAGGCGGTCGAGCGAAGCGAGACCGACGATAAGGTCGGAGCGAAAACGTCTGCGATTCAAAAATTGTAACAATAAACCATTTATGACTGTATTTTTTGCATCAGTTTTCCTAAATTTAATCACACAAGGTTTATAAAAAACGACAAATCAGTAAAATCAATGGCAACAAACTAAAACAGCACAAATCAACAAAAAAACGTTTCGTTTTCACAGAACAAATCAACAAAAAAAAACGTTTTGACGAACAACCAACAAAATTATGAAAGCAGAATCAGTTCAACGCCAATTAGCGGGGAAACGGTCTTTAAATCGGCGTCGCTGATCACACAGCCGGCGGGAAGTCGGATTCCGAGAAGGGGAACATCGGATTTCAGGTGTTCCTTGATGTAATTTTGGATGCATTTGACGATCATTCCGAAAAGGACAAGTGGGAACGTAACAACGCCGTCGTCGCCATGAACAAGCAGTTTGCCGTCGGAATCGCGGGTCGTTTTAAAGCCCCAGGAGGGATCAGGATGGTCGGGGTCGAAGTCGGCGGCCAAAAGCCGAGTGACGTCTGAAAACAGAGTAATTTTGATCAGATACATATTCGATTGATCAACCAACCGTAGAAAACGGAACCTGGATGCTTCTTCAACGCGTCAAAAGCTTTTTGACCGACGTCGGGGGCCTTTCCGCTTTGAAGACGGACATAAGCAGGGAATTCTTTGTCGCCGGTGTAGGTTTCACCCGCTTCAACCAGGACACGGTTGTCGGCGGTAAACGTGAAAACAGTCGACGATGGAGTATCCAAATTAAGCTGGGACAAACCAGCGTCCAAACTGTGGCTTTCGATGGCCTTCAGCTCCTCAGGCTGCCGCTTGATTTCAGTTTCGTCAATAACGCTCATAGTGATCGTAATGTCACACACGGATTCAACAGAAATCGTAAATCTGACCGCTTTTGCACCAATTGGAACATCAAATGCTTGGTATGCATCGATATGACACGCACAAAGGAACTTGATCACCTTTATCATCTTCGCGTCACCAACGGCAATGTCAGCAGTCACGATGTAGGGGATTGCTTTGAATCGCGTTTTAACGGTCTCAAAGCCACCGCCTTCAATGACGAACTCGAAATTGGTGAAGTTGCTGAACAAGTTGCCGCCATAATCAGTCCCATTGACACGGCTCCAGAAAAACTTTGGCAAAGGCTGATTCAGAAAATCAACACCAGGAACGATAATGACGGCCTTTGGGTAATACTTGAGACGCAGATGTTCCAAGTCGGTTTGCGTATAGGTGTTTTCATTGTTTTCGATGATAACAGTGCCGACATTGTGTTCGTTGATATTGTAGTTCTCTGGCTTGCACTGAAAAACAACGATAAAATACCAGTGTGACGCTGACACTGACTCCGAGTCGACTCACACTGACTCTGACCAAAGTCGGAGTCAGAGTCATGAAATTGAAAAAAACGTCACACAGTAGACTACGGTAGAACGTGAAAAAAACCAACTGACCTCATGGAGGACTTGAAGAAAATGACCATCTCGCTGGACAACAAAAGCCTTCTTCGGTGTCAAAACGGTGATGGTTTGGCCAGGTTTGATCGAGAATCCAGCACGGTCGAGGATAAACGAAAGAGTAGTGGAATCATTAGGAATAAATTCCAGAGCAGGGAAAACCTTCGCATTGGCACAAAAGTCGCGAAATTCTTGAAATTGGTGCATCGTGTTTTTATGGTCATGGATGAAGAAGATGCCCTTGATGGCTGGAATCGCCGATGATCTCACGATGTGGGTGAAGACATCAGATGTTGCCGAAAAAACACCTTCATCAGCGACATGGTCTTCGAAAATGGCTGTCATGGTGTACATTTCTGGCAATCGTCGGACTGCGTAGATGACTGGAGTTAAACGGTCACGCTGAAAGGATGATTATAAGATAAGATAAAGTAAAAAATAAGAAACCTACAGGTTTGTAGGTTGACGCCGTCTTCATCGTCACGGCAGGGATCAGGGTTTTGTCGACATTGACTGTAATCAAGACCTTTCGGAACGCCTTAGTTTTCAGTTTGAACGTCTTGAGGACCGTCAACCCATCATCAGTATCACAACATGCATAAATCTAAAAAAAAAGTAATTAGAAACAAAAAAACAAGTAATTTAACAAACCGTAACGATCGGCGCATCGGCAATGTCAATCTCTTTCTCAACGGTGAACGGTGGCACGCGATCTGTCAGGGCAAGATTCTGTCGCTTGTTAGTAAATTCGACAGTTAGCTGAACTTTGCAAAATGGCAAAACTTCATAGCCATTAAGAATGCCATTGTTGGCCCGATTGAGTAGATATTTTAGGTGCGCCGCTGGTTGCGTTAAGTCGCACAAATGCAATTTAAGACCAGGGAAGAGCTTCCTGACCTCTTCCTCGATGGCTTTTGAAGCGCCCTTTCGAATGACAACGTTTCGGGCTGATGGGTATTCGGAAAGGGCAGTGTCCGGGTGTTGGACCTGAAAGATAACATGAAGAACCGAGATCATAACACAAAAAAAACTCACCGCGTTAATGATTTGCCATCCGTTTTCACGTTTCTGGATAACACACATCAAGTATCGATTGAAAGGATCGACGTAATTCGTAGTGCCGTTGACGAAAACAGGCTCACCGATGGCACAGTTCAATGGGAGGCCAAAGATACATGAAGACAACTCGACGCTCCGAGGATCAAACGCTTCAATGTTGGTGTAGCCTTCGTTTTCCAGGGCTTTCACGAGTCTTTGACGAGCATCAAAAGTTTCTTGGTTGAACAAAACAAATGCCATCTTTACTTTTTCCGGCGGGGCAGCATGTCTCAGCATTTTTGCAACAACTTCGAGCGTTGGATTTGGAACATTGCCAACAAGATGATGTAGGGTTGTTTTTGTTAGCAAGAAGGGATCAGAATCCACAAGAACGGGGATGATGTCTGAGGACATGATCTAAAAAAGAGTAACGATGCAATCGGCGGTAAGAAGCACGTCAATGAAACTAAACGCGACGGAAACATGTAACAACTCGAAAGCCAGAACAGAATCGTTAACGGCGCGCAATCCACAACCTCCGATAGATATGTTGATTTGTCCATCTATCGATTAGACGATAACGAGCCAGCTGCGGCTGCCAAGCAAAACAGCAAAGCGACGCGCGAAAACAAAACCACCGAAAGCAACTGGCTGACTGTTCCCTCGAGTCGACGTTCAGTCTACTGTACTAAACTCATTTGAAATGCTTGTGACAGACAAGACCCCGTTTTTTAGTTTTTTGTTGCATCCACTTTTTTTCAAATCAGAATACGGAAAAAAATTCTTTATGATAACTACCACCTATGACATCAGCTGTCTCTGGGTAAGGAATAACTTTGAACCGTCTAACTCTGGGGATGACAGGAGAGGGCAGGTATCCCTGGCAGGTACCTCAAATCGGGTGTGTAAAAACGTTTTCATCGTTATCGATGGCACGCGAGAAGTCAGCGGAATTTTAACACGCTTGTTGGAAACCAAATATACAGCTTAACGTCGCAATATGGCAAAACGTCATAACCATTGAGATTACTCTCTCTAGCCAAAACAAAGTTTTGTGTAACCAAACCGAACCGATTCTTTCAAAAAAATTAAAACATTTAATTAATTTATTATTATCCGATCCATATGTGTAAAAATAAACCCTTATTGACGGAAAGATTGAAATATAGCAAATTTAAACAAAGTGAAAAACCTACAAACAATCTATCAAACAACCACTCAAGATACAAGATTAGGCATCAGTACCAATTCGACACCTATACGCTTTGAAACGTCTTTCAAGTCGTCGTCACTGATTGCACAACTTGACGGAAGTCGAATGCTAAGCGAAGTAACCTCAGATTCGACGCGTTCTTGGATGTACAGCAACGTGCTTCTCACAACCAATCCGAAAAGCACGATCGGGAACGTGATCACGCCATTACTGCCTCGGATGACCACTTTGCCGTCGGCGTCACGGGCCGTTTTGAAGCGCCAAGATGGATCAGGATGGTCGGGATCGAAGTCGGTGGCAAAGAGCCGTGTGATGCCTGCAAATGGAACATTGTTGAGTAAAGCTTGTGAAACTAATCAACCAACCATAGAAAACGGAACGCCGATCTTTCTTGAGGGCATCAAAAGCGTGTTTGCCTACTTGCGGTGTCATTCCACTTTGAAGACGCACGTACGCAAGGACCTCTTTGTTGCCAGTGTAGGAAGTATCGGCTTCGATGAGGACTCGGTTGTCGGATGTGAACGTCAGAACAGTCTTCGGCGATGGCGGATCCAACTTGAGGTGGTCCATTTCCTTCGGCAACGTTGTGATTGGTCGATTTGTATCAACTTCGTCGTCGTGGGATGCTGGTATGTCAGTCGGTTTCGCGGGTTCATTGGCAGTGCCGTTCTTCGCTGCGTTGAGTCGAGCCTGCTTTCGCCGCTGCGATCGATTCTTCTTGCCAATTGTCGAACTATTGCTCGTCGGAAGTTGCGATGGAACATCGAGCGTCTTGTCAATTGATTGCTTTGTCGATACGGTAGGGGCCACTTCGGGTTGAGATGTTTTCATCGATATTGCAGTCGATTCCACGCTGCCGGATACGGTATTTAGCTTATCTGCATCCTTGACTCGGCCAACAGCTTCCATTGTCACTGTGATGTCACATGCAGAATCAACCTGAACCACAACGCGGACAAATTTGGTGCCACGGGCAATCGGAAACGTTTTCAATGGTTCCAGCAGTCTCTCAATTCTGAGCAATTGCACTTCCAGCACTTTCTTATCAACAATAGCAACTTCGGCCGTGACAGAAAACGGAATTTCCATAAATCGTGTTAAAATCGACCTCTGACCATTGATAACAACGTCAAAATCACAAAAGTTGTTGAAGGCGTAGTCGTTGGAAGCAGTTTCATCAGCTAAAAAAAAAATGGGGGGAAGATGGATTCATATAGCTTCAGTCCTGTGGCCATTTGAACATTATTAGGTTTCAGTTTCCGTTGCAGCTCATCTAGCTCTTCTTTGGTATACGTATACAACACGTTTGTGATGATAACGCTATCGGCATTTTGGCTGTTGATCTTTTCGATGTTAAATAAGCCCTGGAAAAAGTAACTGATATTTGCAATGTGTGAAATATAACGACAACTTACCCAGGTCCGAATTTTGAGACGTCTACCATCCCTGACAACAACGTAATACTTCTCTGGATACACAATTGTAACACTTTTGCCATCGTCGACGTGATATTGGATGGTCCCGAGGAGAAGTGAAATCGGCAGTGATTCGTATGGAACAAATCGCACATTGAAAAACCCTGCTTTTCGGCACTTTTCGCGGAAAGTCTGCATCAGCTTGAGAGTCGAGATATCAGAGTAATGAAACAGAACGGCAGCCGCTGCAGAGTTCGAAGTCCGATCGTTCATGAAAGCAATAACGTCGTCGATGGTTGGAAAGCTTTGTGGGTCATTTTCTTCATTTTGATGCACTCTTGCAACGGTAAACGAACCTCCGTGTATGACTGAGTAGATAGTGGAATACTTGGACCCTTCCTGAAACACAATTACTGTTAGTATTGATTAGATAAGGGTAAAAGTTAGAAAAAACTTACAATAACCGGATTCTGAGTGGCTACTTTTTGAGGAATCGTTTGCGGAAGAGCGACAACAGCGTCCTAAAATACCCAAAATTGGCATAAAAGTTGTATTTTTGTTTAAAAACGGTAAAATGGCACTCACAGAATCACGGGCGACGATCGTCTTGAGAGTCACATGAGGCGTAAGGGCATTGTCAACAGAGACTGTGATTTCAACAGTTCGAAACTTGGCACTTTTAAAGTTGAACGTTTTGATCAATGCCATCTTGGTTATTTCAGATTCACAGGCTCGAATCTAAAAAAAACATTCGAAACAAGTGCCGAAACCTATACAAACAGACCTGAACTGTAGGAGCGTCGCCAACATCAAATTCTTTGGTAATTGTAAACGGTGGAACTTCGGCATTCAGATAGATAGAATCAAAATTGTTTCCAAATTCGACCACCAAGTTGTAGACGCAGAACGGTATCACGTCATATCCATTGAGATTGCCATTGCTGATTCGGTTTCGGCAAAAAGTATCAGTGAATAAAGGGTGTTCCATTTTTGACACATGCAGCTTCCGGCCAGGAAAGATCTTCTTCAACACTGCTTCGCAGCTTTTTGGAGTATCTTTATGACAAACAATGTCGCGGACTGATGGATATGCGGCCAGGGCTTCAGCTGGATGTTTATCCTGAAACGGATCAGCGTCATCATTGAAAAAAACTTTGATTAAACTCACCACACTGATGAATTTCCAACGGTTGGCACGTTTTTGGAGAATGGCAACGTTCGCCTTATCGATTGAAATCACACCCAGGGCATCAGCCAAAACAAAAACAATAGCTCCATCGGTAGATGTCAGTGGAAGGTTGTAAATAAGCGAAGAAAGAACAAATCGGAATATTTCAACCATTTCAATGAGAGTGTAGCCAGCTTGTCGAACCGCTTCGACCGAGCGTCGGCAAGTTTGAAAGTCGGCAGCATTCAAAAGATACACGCCTTTGATGGTTTTCGGTGGAGCAGCTTTGGCTAGAAGGGTAACAGCATCTTCAACGGTCGAGGCGCCTGTGATGATCTTAGTTGGACCGGATTTTGTGAGAACATAAATTGCGGCACTGAAGCTGATTACAGCATAACGGTCAGAAGACATTCCTGAAACAAAGAAAAGGGATATAAATATTAGTCATCAGGGCAGCGCGGCAGATTTCACGGATAAAATATATAAAAACAAAAAGGCAAACAAAAAATTGCCATCTGAAGCTAAACAGCATAGCGAACCTTGATGACTGCGTGCAATAGATCAGCATTCCGCAAAATGAAACCTATACAGAGAAGTGTGACACGAAAAACTATGCCTTTTAGATTCCGGTTACGTGACATTTCCAAGGTTCGAACCTCATTGGCAATAAATCGTGTTCATCGGCTGAACTTGAGCAGACCAAAATCGACAGCCGTGTCGATGCGCATGCGCAGTTATTGATTGGCCTCCAAACCACAGACTGAACCAGCCAGCCAGTCGCTGCGGTCAAGCGAAGCACAGCGCCGTTCTCGTGACAGCTGACGTCGTCTACTTTATGGTATCCATTTCACTTTTTTGCCAAATTTAACAAATGTTGCAAGAAAACTCCAGCGATTCAAAAACTAACAATGAATCTTTTGCGACGGGGTCTTTGTTTTGGTTTCTCTAAATTTAATTACAAAAATTGTTTATGAGAAACGGCGAATCAGTAAAAGAATGGCAACAAACTAAAACAGTGCAAATCAACAAAAAAACTTTTTAAATCTGACGAACAACCAACAAAAATTATGAAAGCAGAATCAGTTCAACGCCAATAAGCGGGGAAATAGTCTTTAAATCGGCATCACCGATCACACAGCCGGCAGGAAGTCGGATTCCAAGGATAGGAACATCGGATTTCAGGTGTTCCTTGATGTAATTTTGGATGCATTTGACGACGAACCCGAAAAGGACAATTGGGAGCGTAACAACGCCGTCGTCGCCATGAACAAGCACGTTGCCGTCGGAGTCGCGGGTTGTTTTGAAGCGCCAGGACGGATCGGGATGGTCGGGGTCAAAGTCGATGGCAAAGAGACGTGTGATGCCTGCAAATGGAACAATATTGCATCAGAAGTAAGTTCGATTGATCAACCAACCATAGAAAACGGAACCGGGATGCTCCTTCATAGCGTCAAAGGCTTTTTGACCGACTTCTGGGGCCTTCCCGCTCTGAAGACGAACATAAGCAAGGATTTCTTTGTCTCCGGTGTAGGTTCTTCCCGCATTGATTTGGACCCGGTTATCAGAAGTGAACGTCAGGGTAGTGATTTCTCGATTTGCACTGATTTCATCGTCATGGGTTTCTGGAGTGGCAGTCGGTTTATAGGGTTTTTCTGCAACAGCACTTTTTGCGGCGTTGCGTCGAGCCTGCCTTCGTCGCTGCGATCGATTCTTTGTGCCAATGGCGACAACTGTCTCGTCAACAGGTAGCTTTGCTGACACAGTAGGTTCTTTTTTGAAACTAGCATCCAAACTGGCGGTCGATTGTACGGTCTAAACATCTTAAAATTAAAAAAAAGTGAACAAAAAGACAAATCTTACAGGTTTGTAAGTAGATGCTGTTCGTAATGTTAGCTCCGTACCGTGATCTTGGTCAATGTTGACAGTAATTGCAACCTTTCGAAATGCTGATTTCTTAAACTTCAACATCTTGAAGATTGGTGTTGCATCAAAATTGCCACGAGAAAGAGCGCGCACCTGCGATTCAATATGAAACAAATGTCATTAATTAAATTTAAAAACATACTGTAACTTCAGAAGCGTCACCAACATCGACTTCTTCGTTGATAGTGAAGGGTATTTGTTCAGTCAGTGAAACCATTTGACACTTGTTTCCAAACTGAATCAGCAAGTCGACAGTACAGGTTGTCAGATTATTGCGTCCACAAGCCTCTAAGGTCTTCGGCTTCTCAGGTTGTTGCGTGACCTCACTTTCGTCAATAATGTCCATAGCCACTGTAATGTCACAAGCAGACTCGACGCAAATCGTAAATCTGACAGCCTTTGCATCATTGGGAACATCAAACTCCTTTAACGACTCTGTATATCCCGCATCACGGAACAGAATCACGTCCAACGTCTTCGCATCAGCAACTTTGACATCAGCAGTCACCGTGTAGGGAATGGCCTTGAATCGGGTATCCACAGTCTCAGCAACACCATCACCTTCAATGTGGAATTCGAAGTGGCCGAAGTTGTTGAAAAAGTTTCCACCATAGTCAGTGCCATTCACACGGCTCCAAAAGTACTTAAGAAGGTTCTTCTGAAATTCTTTCAAAAATACGATGCCAGGAATATCGATGACAGCCCGCGGATAGTACTTGAGACGCAGATGCTCCACATCTGTTACTGTATAGATATTTCTCTCATTGTCAATGATAACTGTGTCAACACGATATTTGTCGACATCGAAGTTTTGTAGCGAGCACCGAAACTTCAAATAATTGAAAATTATATATAGCGTAATTATTTATGTAAAAACATACGCAATTCAAAACTTGAAGAAGGTCGCCATCTCGCTGAATGATGTAAACTACATTCGGTGACACAACAGCGACAGTTTGGCCAGGCAAAACAGAAATTCCGGCACGATCAATAGCAATGGAAACGGTCACAGAATCGTTGAAAAGTAACTGCACCGGCTGATACCCCGCAAAGTTGTCGCGCCATTCTTGAAGTTGGCGGAGTGTAAGTGTAGTTTCATAAAGTAAGTAAATGGCTTTTGTCGCCGTAGCAGAAGACGACTTTTTTATGTAGGTGCTAATGTCAGTTGCATTTTTGTAAACACCGTTTTTGGAGACTCTGTCTTCATAAATGGCGAAAAGAACGTATTCACTATTCTGCACCCAAACTGAATAAATGACAGAAGTTTTGTAATTACACTGAAATGATTGTCAAAAAAGGTTATTATGTAAGTAAATAAAGAACATATTACTGGTTTATAGGTCGAAACCATTTTCATCGTCACAACAGGGAGAAGCGTTTTGTCAACATTGACCGTGAGCAAAACATTTCGGAATGCCTTATCTTTAAAGCTGAGCTTTTCCATCTCTAACAAAGAATGATTCTGTTCAATAAGTGAACCATAAACCTAAAAAAAATGTTAAGTTAAAAAACACAAATAATGTTAATGTACAACATACTGTAACATGAGGTGCATCATCAATGTCAAAATTCATCTCAATCGAAAATGGCGGCACACGACTATTTAAAAAAATAACTTCTTTGACGTTAGAAAAGACAACAGTCAGCTGAACGCTGCAATATGGTAAAACTTCATTGCCACACAAAAAAGTTTTGTTGCCCCGGCTTCGCATATATGTAGTAAAGTCATTTGGACAAATGTCTTTATAGAAATGCAACTTGAGGTTAGGGAATAATTTTTTGACTTCCGTTATAAAAGGTTTTGGAGAATCTTTGTAGATGGCAATATTACGAGTGGATGGGTAATTAGAAACGGCTTTTTTTGGAGTTGGGAACTGAAAAATGTATAACATTTAGAACTAAAATCACACAAACAAAGAAAAACAAACCTCGTCGATGATTTGCCACCCCTTTTTACACTTCTGAATAACACACATAGGAAAACTATCAAAAGAGTCACCGTCGTCTTCCTTAACGCAGTTGACAAAAACTGGCTCACCGATTTCACACTTTAACGACAGATCAGATATGGCTGAAGATAGCAAGATGACGCGACCATCAATTGATTCGATGTTGGTATAGCCTTCTTTTTGTAAAGCTTGCACGCATGTTATACGAAACTCCAATTTTTGAGCTACAAAAAGGAGCAATACTATCTTCACTTTTGCGGGCGGTGCAACTTGTCGCAGCAAGCTTGCAGCAGTTTCTGGCGTTGAAGAATTGGTTATAATAACTTTTTCTTTTGTTGGCATGAGTAGAACGATATTTAAATCTTGTTCAATAACGGCGATAATATTAGAGGACATAGTCTAAAAAACGAAGATTATAAGACGAGGAAGCGTTTGTGTACTTCTTGCACCGACCGCCCGACTTGAAAAAACGATTGAACTGAAGCTAGACGTCGACAAAATGGGTAACCGAGTGGTTGTAATCAGAACTAAGATACTAAAGCTGACGCTGCAAACTGAACAGTCCAGTCATTTTAACACGAAAACTGCAAAGGTTAAGGTAAGAAAGAACACTGATAATATGCAGGAAGACGTCGGAGAAAATCCTTATGATAACTGTAAGATTCGGTGCACTTTTGTGGTCATAGTTCAAATCAGCTTTAGCGCCCGTGCACCAGAACCCGGTTTTGTAACTACTATGAATGGATCGATGAGTCCCATTTGACTGGCTTAGTCAAATCATTTCAGGCCAGGTGTTAGCCATAGTACTTTACAACTGATAGAAAAAATGCGCTTGATGAAACCCACTATCGACATATTCGTGATCAAAAATGTAATTAAATCGTTTATAATAACTTCAACCTCAATAACAAAGTAACAAAAACTCAACAAAACAGAAAATCTTAACAAGAAATTATTCCTTTCCGAGCACTTCGTCGCCAAACTTGCTACGCAGCAAACGGATTGTCTTTTCGCATTGGGCTGTGACCTTTGGATTCGTGTCTTCGAGGAGCTCACTGAGGTATTGGACGACCATCGGCAGCAAGGGGGCGAGTGAATCGCCGATACGGTCGACAAGATTCTCAAAGACCAGCGTTGCACGGTAGCGGACCTTGGCGCTTTCATGTCGAGTGCGGAGCAGAACACGGTTACAGATTTCGCGGTTGAACAGATCAACATAGGCCTCGCTGATGGTGTAGATGGTAGAGGCAAGATGTGGCAGACAACGCTCTTCGTGCTTTTCAACCTTATAGTTGTCGAGTTCGTCGATGATGACGGCGTAGCAGTTGTTGGCGAGATCCCTGAAAGACAAATTGATGTAGTTACAAACATTTGGAAGTCAAAATAAACATACTCATTGAAGAAGGTCGAATGCCGGGCAACCTTGGCCACAAAGTTCAAGATAAGGATGATGAGTCGATGGGCCTGGGCTTGATGAATCGTTCCGGCTTTGGTGCCATCGATAAAGAGCTCACTGGCAGGCTTCTTTGACGCATTCAAGTCACGCAGGATCTTGATGCCCAAATCGAACAGATGCACAAAGTACGGCAAAGCCAGGCTGTGGTAGGAGTCGAGGAACTGGTTGGCAAAGTTGAACACGGTGAGCGCCATCAAACGAGATTCATAAGGAGCCTTGTTAGCCGTCAGGGAGTTGCGAATATGATCCGTGAAGCCGTTGATCATCGGTCGCAAGCTGGTGGCCTTCATGTGATCGACGAGCGTCAAGAAGGCGCCGATAATGGCGTCTTCAGCGTAGTTGTACAGCTCAAACTTCTCAACATTGGTGTCATTGCGACGGAACTTGAACAACAGCGTGAACAGTTCGGCCAGCTCTTCGATAACCTTGGCAACTTGGTCGGATTTGGCTGCCTTGAGGGAATCGCCGATAAGCGAAGCGACAGTCGAAAGAGACAGCGGGCGCTTGGCGAACTTGATGGCGACATTCTTGAACGGATCGACGAACAGACGGAGCTCCTGCTTCGACATGGCGGTCCGAATGAGTCCCAAGCGAATGCGAATGTTGTCCAGACGCGGCGAGGCCAGGACCTCCTTCGCGGCTTCATCGGTGGCCTTTTCTTGGATGCCGGGATCGGCGAGGTACTTTGCCGACAACTGACTGACGACATGGAGGAAGCGCTCGAAGAAGGTCGTGACATAGGAAGCGGCAAAGTCAAACAATCGCTGGGAACAGGTGAGCGAGCACAGAAGCAGGGCGTCATCGCCATATTGACGGCCACAGAGCGACATGTGAGTATTGCGCTGGCGACGTGTGTTGACGGCATCGATGTTGGGCGTCGAGCCACCACGACCGGGCGTCGCAGCGTTCTTGAGAGTAGCGGCAGCCTTCTGGCGATCGGCTTCGATCTGTTCGATAACTTGAGCGGCGCGGGATTCAGACTCCTTCAGAATGTCGAGCAGAATCTTGCAGATGCCATCAGAGTTGAGCATGGTAGCCTTGAAGTCCTGGGAGCGGACAAGCTCGCCCAGAAGGAGAAGAACATTGCCGACCATGGCTTCATCGAGAGACGACCAGTTCCGCAGCAAAGCCACACACTTCTCCAAGGTTCGCGTGAAGACCTTCTGGCCTTCAGCAGGCGGAATCCGCTTTGCGACGAGCTTGAGACTGAAGGCAGCATTCTGGCACAACGTGATCTCATCGTGGGTCTCAGCGGGCCGGATCCAATCGGTCAACTTTTCAGCGAACTTGATCAAATACTCGGCGTGGATGTCATTGCCATCGGCATCGAAGCCGCCCTGGTTGATAAGCTTGATGTTTAACAACTGCAGGGCACGATCACGAATACGGCCATCAACACCACTGGCAGCATCGTCGGCATCTGCGAGAAGGTCGCAGATAATATGTCCGGACACATTGGCTGGGAGCAGGCATCGCATGCGATCACAGATGACATCGGTCTTCGAGGCCAGGGCGACCCAATAACGAAGAGCTTGCGTAGCAGCATTCGTGGCAGTGGCATCGGCGGATTTCGCGGTTTCGAGTTCTTTTACCGACTTCTCAGCAAGCGCCAGATCGGCATCAACAAAGTCGCTGAGATTGGTTACGGTGATGAGCAGCTTCTTGCCGACACCGAGCATTCGATCGTAGATCTCGTCGTCGGAAAGGGCGCCGAGTTGTTCGTACAGCGGCTTGTAGTTCAGGAACTTCAGGACCCAGCCAAACACGAGGAAGCGGTAATGCCGCAGCTTCTGGATGGATCGATGAGTCCGGTCAAAGACAACAATACCGCTGGGGGTCGCGTTCTTCGACTTCTTTCCCAGACGAGAGAGTTGTTGCGTCGGCGAATCGGGTCCAACTTCAATGACGTAATCGATGAGCTGGATGGCGGTGGCGAGCTGGTGTTCGGGCTCAAATTCAGCGATGAATTCCAGGGTTATGTCATGCAGCTGGTCGACATCGGTCTTCTTGGAGGTCGCTTTAGACCACTTTCCACAGAAATCGTCAAAGATGGCTCCAACGATGATCCAAACGTCATCCGGCGAGACTGTATTGGCAACAGCGCGCAGAATGCGCATTCGACGATGGGCTGGAACGTCGGCAAGGGAGATGGCAAAGACCTGGCTGACTTCGAGCAGGCGTCGACGAACATTGAGCTTGGCGCGATCAGAGTTGTCACGGGCTGACGACATGATGGCCGAGAAGAGGGCGTGGAGGGCTTCTTCGATGATGGACAGGGTCAAGTCGTTGTCCTTCTTTATGAGGCCGCCATCGCCCATGAATGCGAAGACTGACATGATGTGGGTCACGACGACGGACTGAAACGGCGCATTTAAACAGTGAAAATTGCAAAAAAGATAACTTACCGGCATAAGAGGAGCCAAAAGTGCCAATATCTGAAGCGCATTCCGCAAAACAGAGTGGTCATAGGTAAATCGAATGACCTTCACTATAGGGTCCAGACGCAGGCTCTTTGAAATCGACGAGACGGAATTAGGATCCTTGACGTACTTCAGGAAGATCGAAATGATCACGCCCAAATTGTACGCGCTCATCTTCGCCTTTGCTTCAGTCTCGACGATGGTTTCGATCAAATTGAACAGGAAAGCGAACAGGCGAGCATCCGGAGTCACAAAATCGTTAATCTTCAGCACTTCCAGGGACATCGTCAACCGCTTCTCGTATTGTTCATCAGATTCACCGTTGAAAGCAACTTCATTCGTCGACGCGACACCGACAGCCTTGCGCTTCTTGGGAGTTGGCTGATTGCCTGTCTTTGAGATCAGTTGAAGCGCGAATTCCGGCGAAATCGGGATGTAAGCCAGGGCCGCCTTCAACTCGCTCAGAATCGGAATAGATTGCGAGGTAGCGAGCGAAATGGCCTTCACGGCAAAGCTTTCAAAGTCGGCAGTGCTGTGGCGTTTGATGTAGTCAGGACGGGAGAAGGACTTTAACATAAAAACAGCGTCGTCCCACTTCTTACTGGCCAACTTAAAAATGATCGTGATGGGTGTCTCGCGGTACGGCTTCGGTGCCAGGGCTTCTGTCGTGGCGTTGATGACTTCACCGCGGTCGGGACGGGCTTCCTTCGACGGAGCGGCTTCATCATCGATAGCCGAACGGGTGGATGAATTGCGATTGCGACGACGCTTGCGCTTCTTGTCTTCGATGATTTCGCCGAGCTCGTAGGACTTGATCTTGCATTGCTCAATGAGAGTGGCGACGGTTTGATCGTCCTTGTTTTTGATGTATTTGGCGCGGGCAGCGTCAAATTCGTCGGCGAAACTGAAAAATCAACTTTAAAGGAGCCAAAGAAATCAAAAAAGCGCCACTTACCGCAGAATAACAGATTTCAAGTTATGCGCCAACACCTTCGGCAACTTGGTAACTTCCTTGGCGGCGATAAGCTCCAGAACGAGGGCCACCAAATCGCGAGCCTGACGCGGCGACATCATGTTCGACTCGGTTGTGAGCTCAAAGACGGAGTAGAACGTCGAAAGTTCATCGTCAGTGACTTCGCGATTGCTCAAATCGAACAAAGCACGCCACAGGGGAACGAGGAAGCCGGTCAGGTCTGTGAGTTTCTGCACTTCGGCAAGATAAGTCAAGAAGTTCAGCTCCTTGGGGCGTTTTAGGATTCCGTAGAGCCTGTTGACGGGGAGGGTTTGGAGGTTTTGGCGCTGGCAGATGACGATCAACGTGTCCATGACTGTGGTGAAGATGCGGGGGTTGACTTTCTGTAAAGATTTTACCATTAAGAGATGAATTTTGGCTAAATTAGACATACGTGTAGAAGCAGCGACAAAATAGGTTGAATCGCTTCCGGCGTAAAGGTGACCGTCATCGACAACTGCGAAACAAGGACCATGCCGGCCATTTTGAAGGGCAAGACCTTCGACTTCAAAGCCACTCCGAGGTGGGGGATGATCCGGGAAAGGGTTTGATCAGTCGCATTGGCGGTGTCTTCGAAGAGACTGGAGATGAGCTTGACAAAGAAGACGTAGTAGAATTGGTAGTTTCGGGTGATGAAGTCTTCGGCAAACATCTGAAACCCCTTATTTTGAAAATTGTCAAAAAGAATGCCTTCAAACCTTGGTCAGCTGCGTAGCATATCCAGCAACAGCCCCAATCAGATGCAAATTGCCTCCAGCAATCAAACACTGTCTCGGAAGCTGTCCAAACGGAATCGGCGCTCCATTCTTAGTGACTTCCTTCAACCAGGCAAAATCGTGCTTCGGCAAGTACAAAATACTGCAGAGACGACCATAGGAATTGGTGTCGTGGAAGGGTAGGAGCGCGATGGCGAGGAATTCGGCTTCGTGGGTGTGGATCTGCAATATTAAACATAAAACGGCAAAATTCAAAGCAATAACCAACCTGATATCGATAGATAAGCCATTCCAAAACCTGCTTACAAGCCTGATGATGGAAATACGGCGCAATCACAGCGATAAAGTGCTCAAGCGTTTCATGGAGCTTCGTGTTCTCCTCCTTATCGATGGTTGTACGGTTGAAGTTGACCGTGGATTCGTCGAAAAGTTGCGGCGAGATCTCATCAACCTCGGGAAGCAGCTTTTTCAGCTGAGCCAGACCGGCGAGACCGACTTTGAGGGCCTGTTCGCGATCAAGGGCGGCGGCTTCGTGTTTGTCGAAGATGAGACTGCTGTAGTCGCGCTCGACGCCTTGGGCGATAGCCGGGGCATCTTTCAGACGGGCAAGCTGCCGGGATAGAGACGGCATACTGGAAACATGGCATTTTTAAAGGGTTCTGAGAGATAGAAAGAAGGGAAAGTATAAATCAGTGCAAAGCAACTGTAAAATCGAACAAAACTCCAACAAAATAGCTAAAAACAATAAAACCTTTATCTGTACATCATTTAATTAACTCTAGGAATGTTAAAACACATTACTTTGCATCAATTATATATAAAAACTATCAAATTCTGAAGGTCAAAACCGTTTACGACTTTTTAAAAGCTTCCAACTCTTTCCAATTTAAAATTAACGCCTCCGATTCTCAATAAACCGACGTTGACCGATGACAGCAAGGGAATGTGCCGGTTCTATGAACACGTCTTTCAGCCTCGGCTCCGTTTGCAGCCATCTTTTCCGATCCAGCAACAAGTCCTTCGAAGCCAGCGACAAAAGCGTCACCATTATGAACCCGCCGCTCCTCGTTCTCCTCACTGCCGACTCGTCAATCTCATCGGTGATTCCCAGCCATCGGATTATGTCTATCACAGTGATGTAGTCTTCTTGGTGGCGCTCTTCGGGATCGTCGGATTCGAGCTCGCGTATGTATTTGAAGACGACAGATCGAGACCGCCTTTCGTCCTCGGCATTGTTGTAGAAGACGCTCATAGGTTGGCGGGGTAGCTGGCCTAAAAATGATAGGAAATGGATTGACAGATATTGGAGGCGAAAACACGCGAAAAGCGATCAATTTGATATCGGTTTTTCGGAAACGATCAAAGCGCGTTGCGTTTTTGATGGAGTGTGAGTGTTGGGGACGGAACGCCAAGGATGCGCGGAGGGTTTGAAGTTTGCGTCAACTGTGTGTGAGTTTTGGCAACTTTTTTCGGCATTTTTTTTGCTTTTTCAATATTCGTGAAATTGATTGTTGAATGCGGAACAATGTTACCAAAAAACCAAATTTCTAAGTTTTCAATTAAAATTTTAGGCACTAAACTTTTGTAAACAAAAAATAAAAAACTACAGTAACCTTTTTAATTAAAAACTTTATTTATAAAAAATTCCATTAAATCCATTGCCACAAACTCTGCAAATTCATTTGTTCGTTATACAAAACGCTTCCGAATCACCAAAACGTAATCAAGTGCATGCAGAAGTAGACGACGACTCACAAAAAAAGTATAAGTATCAGCAAAAAACGAACGAATTGTATGGTAATTTAAACAAGACTGGCCGTGCAGAAGATTCTGATGGGAACATGGTTATTACAGATTGAAACTGACAAAAGCGGCGCTTGTCGTCGACCCAATGATGCGGAGCGCAACCGTATCATGATGGCCCACTTCAAGGAATTATTACAACCGAAACTTTCACGTGGGTATAAAAAGGCTTTGTAAACGTCATTATAATTATTCTCTTCTCAAAAGAGCATTATCAATTGAAAATAAAAAATAAAACAAGAAAAGTAAAGAAAATCAAAGCGAAGGGAATAATGAAAAGAACCATATCGATTGAGTTGACTAAGATTCGGGAAGGAAAGGCCGTGGCCAATACAAGTGCGCGATGGAAAAAGATATATGGTAGAACAAAACAATACAAATATGAGAAAATGCAAGACTTGAAACAAAATGAGAATTTGGCGGTTTGAGAAAGGTTCATGTAAGGTACATCATGCGAAGGGGCAAACGTGGAGGCTTCTCAATTGGAATGATACGACCCAGACGGCGAATCACCATCCTTGAGTTCGACTTCGGTCTTTATGTCGTCACTGCCGAGGACGCCACCGCCTTCGAGGTGTTGTCGGAGCGCTTCTTCCTGTGAAGGGTCGTGTTGGGGCGAGCCGTCGTCGTACTGGCTGGGATCGAAGTCGAGACTGCTTCCGGGTTTCATGTCGACAGCGCCGGCGTCCTCGTTCCATTGGCCTTCATTGCCGTTTTCCATCTCGAGGAGATTCGCGTACGTGTTGTTCAGATTGCCATATCCGGCAGACCCGCCATGAGCTACAGCGGCTACAGCTTCATCAATGTGTTCCGGCATGCTGTGGCTTTCCGGGCTGGTCTTAAACCCGCGAGAACGGGGTTTCACCTGGGTCGGGGACTGTGGTGGCGGAGAAATAGGCTTAACCTGCTGATAGGGTGCCGGTTCATCGTCTACGACGGAGCCGTTCCGAGATCGTCGACGGGCATTCATGAAGAAGTTCGAAACGGTCGACATGTCCAACCTCAAGTGCTCCGCGATTGTTTGCTGCATTTCGCGACTGGGGCGCTGGGTTTCTTTGAAGATAGCCTGGAGGGTCCGCTTCTGAATGTCAGTAAAGACAAGGCGTGGGCGTTTGGCCGAAATGCCGTTCTCATCGGCTGCCGGACGGGATCGACTGTGTTGACGAGCGTTTTGGGCCGGCGTCGGCGGCGACATGACAGCAGCAGTGTTCAGCGGGATATCGTTGGTACCGGGGGTGGAGCTGTCTGAAAGATCTAAACTTAACGTAGAAACGGTAGCCCAGAAGCAAGACTTACCTTTGTACATGTCCAAAATGCTCAATCTAACATGCAACGGCTGCTGTACCCAATTGAACATGCGTCGGAACGTTTCACGCCCCGACTTCAGCTTGTTCCACGGCTTCGGATTCCGGAGCAGATCACTCAAAGTGCCTTGACTTCGGCACAAAATACGCTCAGCAAAGATGGCTTGAGGGATCGAATGTTGCTTCAATTCGTAAGCTATCCGCTTACAGAGATCACGGGTATCAATGTAAATATCGTCATCGATTTCGGCATTCAACGGATCAGTGACATCAGAAGTCGAGTATACCGCCCGCGGTACACCAGCTCCAGGTGCCAAGACTTGTCCATCGTCATTACTCGATGGTCCGGCGGCCATTTGTTGCTGTTGTTGGGCCTGTTGAGCGGCCTTCGTTCGAGCGCGCTTCCGAGAGGATGAGGGTGCGGGCTGGACGGGTTGTGGAATGCTGTGATACGCCTGGGATGTGGCGACTTCAAATTGTACAAGCTGAAACGGCTATAATTGTAATTTTTATGCTTTTTAAGGTTGTAAGATTGAAAAACTTACATCATTTCCCTGCAACTGACCCATCAAATCCCCGCTAATCGCCGGAGGCGTCGCGGCCGTCATGCGCTCCAACTCCTGCTGACTCGGCTGGGGCTGGATGAGGTATGTGGGATCGTAGTCATTGTTGTAACCGAGATCGGAAGTGAGTTCTTCCTTTATGTTGAGGTAGGACGGATTCGTCCGGAGACTGCTGAGCATCTCGCTGGCCCGGCCATTGGGACGACTGATGCCGAGGAGACTGGAATGATCATTGCGGCCGTCCAGTTGGAGGGGTGATAGCAAACTCGCGCTGTTGCCGTAGCTGTATCTGTAATTGAGACTATATATCATTTTTTATATATAAACTGTCCGAAATAGTAAATATCTCCACCAAAAATCACAAAACAAAACCGTACTTATCAACATTCAGATGCGACGAGCTCCTTGGCGCGATCAGATGGTCCAACGATTCGGCCTTCAAGGCTGAGGAGTACGTCGGGACGCCGATCGTCGACATATTCGGCATTGCATAACTAAAAGAACTGAAGGAATTCACAACCACGTCACTTGACAAAGAAATTACAACATAAGGGGTGAAAAATATATAAAACTCACTCGGAAACGGATACACTCATGTTGTTCAGGGACGCCAGATGGGCTCCATTGCCATCCTGGCCCTGGATCGACATCGGTTGCCCAGAATTGTGCGGACTCACAGTCTCGAGGAAGTTCTCCGGAAGATCATCGTAATGACCCGCGGAAGCGTTGAAGTGAGCATTGGGGTCGATCTGGAGGAAGTTGTTGCCCGTCATGGCTCCCTCCCCACTCCACAAGCCGCGTGATGCCGTCGTCGTGATGGTGGTGATGGCGTTGGCGTCGTAAAAGTCGTCAGCGATGGAGGTAGTCGTCGTCGGTCTGGAAATACGTGGTTCAAACAGCGTGTTGTTATCGGTGGAGGGGATCTGATTCGTGGAAATGTACATCGCGAAACACAGAGAAGGCTTTGCAGATTTGAGGACTTGCAAATTGCAAGGACCGGCAAGGCAAGAAAGGAAGATAGATACAAAGTGTCAGGAGATGACGAGTATATATTTTTTGCGGGTTCGGGGCTCCTCTCCTGGCAAGAAACGGCGCTACGCACAAACTATTTTCAAATATATGCGTTGTTGTTCGGTGAGTGGGGTGTGATGGTGGCGTGGGGGGAAATAGCGCGTCGAACTGAACCGCGCACGGATTCGCTGTGTGGGGTTGATCGGCAAGGACTTCCAGAAGCGCTGGAAACGCGGGTTCTGGCCCGATCTCACCAATGGCACACGAGGAGACGGAAGCGAAGAGGGCCGGCTTCGGGAAGAGACAGAGGAGATGGGTGAGGGAAAAAGGACGCGAGGAAGAGGCACGAAAAAAGGAGAGCTCACCACAGGACGAAGGTGTGTGTGTCCGGTGCGGGGCCGGCCGCACGCAAATGCGGCCCGCGATACACGAAAAACGAGAACCCGCGCTCGTGCTCGCAACGAAAAGGAATAGAATTGTGCGCGCGCTCGCTGACACTCCGCGTTTTTCCCTGTTCTCTCGCACTTTTTCGAAAGAGACGACACACAACCACGCAAATTGCGTTGAGCCTGGTATGCGCGCAATTTTCGCTGCGAGCGAGCGTGCGTCTTTCCGGAACAGCTCTTCCAACGCATAGTCATATATGTGCACATGCTCTTTCCGCTCACTGCCTTCGGCACTCGCACCACGACTCGACCAGGCGCGGCACTGTACATTTTTCTGAGCAACAAGAAGCGAAAGGGACGAAAAACGCGAAGCGGGGCGACCGAGCGACGCCGCACACGAAAGAAAAGCGACTTCCAGCTGTGACGTGACAAAGTGTGCTACCGCATCGCGTGTTCTCGCGGCAGTGTCGCGCCCGCCACACCGACACACTTTTGTGGCCGCGTGTGTCGAAGGAAGATGCGAACCGAAGCAAAAAACAGTGTGCAAAATACATTACAGAAGAAAGTCTTGCACAATAACGTCAAGGAAAACGTACCCCCTCAGGGCATGCCCAAAGGAGCAATTAGACGCATTTCGAATAAAACCTTTTTTCAACAAAGTGTGAAGTGAAATGTACTAACACCAAGTTGGCCAACGTTGCAAAGAGGTGCAATTTTTAGACATGTCATGTGTTTCAATTGCAATTGGTATGCATCCCCATGCTAACGCACTTTGTTTTGATGCACTTTTATTTGCGATTCGTCGAATTTGCATAGTATGAGTAAGTGTGTTTGAAAAGGTCATTTTCAGCTAATGGGTGATGGATTCGCTCTCGCGACAAACCTCACGGCATTGCCTTACGCATTGTTTCACAACTTGTCGCGATCTTTGGAGTTGTCAACGCTGTGGCTGACGCTTGCGACGGATGCGGGGGATCCTATTTTCCATTTGAGGTAGATTATTAGGGGTTTTCATCCTAAAGGGGAAATTATATATAAAATGTGGTTTTAGCCCAGACGACATAGACAAAATTAAAAATAGAGATGATCCTGGAGCTCACTACCTCAGAGTCTTGGGTAATCGAGGTCAAACGGTGGAAAAACTTCTCAGGCGGCTTCATACTTTGGCGAAGATTCATGGCCCTATTATGGATAGGCCTCAATTGCTGCTCCATCGAAAGTTCTGCCCGGTTATATGGTCAAGACCTGAGCAGATTAAAGTTAGCATTGTTGCCGATGGGACTCAACTAAAACTTGAATGTAAGGCCAGTGGCTTTCCGATTCCGAGATACGAATGGATGGAAAGTGGCCAAATCATGGATTGCGCATCTGGAAGTTCGCTTCTAATCAAAAGATGCCCATGCACCGCTCGAAATGTGTTCAATTGTCGGGTTTATAACTTCATCGAAGATCAGCAGCCATATACGGAATTCTACAAAATGCCAGGGAAAACACATTACAGCGAGTTAATCTCAAAGGTGGTTAATTTGAGCAGTTATGTGTTGCAGTCTATTTCTAGTAAGTATCCCTTTGTCTAAAAAATATATATAAAAACATAATCCCAGGCTGCGACGAATGCAAACGCAACGACGTCGTAAGGATGTACAACATTTTCAACGGTAAAAACGATGGAAACATCCCGGAAGTGCCGGCCATCAACAACCATGACAACAGCCATGATTCAAATATGGATTCAACAACGGCAGTTGTGGCGTCGGATAAAGTGGCACTGATTATCAGTAATCGCACATATGCCCCAAATATGTCGAATTTGATAACCCCGCACTGTGATGCGGAGACATTGGCGGATATATTGCAACAATTGAAGTTCAAAACTGTCACTATGGGAGATCTGGGGTTGGAGGAGCTGAAGTTTATCATCAAGGAATATAGAAAGTTACTCGGGGATGGGGTTTACGGTTTGTTGTTTTGTAAAAACTGCAGGTCAAACTTCAAGTTTTGTTTCAGCGGTGTTCTATTTCGTCGGCCACGGCTTCGAAGTAAATGGCCAATGCTATCTCTTGCCAATTGACGCCCCAGCGGATGGCTTCGGCCCGGATCACTGTGTATCCATGGATTGGGTGTTGCAGCTCTTTGGCGAGTACAATCCTGCTTTGAATCTGATTATATTGGACATTTGTCGGCGATTTTTACCGTAAGCTAATCATTTAACTAAATTTCAAAATCTAAACTGGCATATTAAAGCTCAAACATCGACGTTTTCACTCGCTATGCCGAACAATACCGTCAAAAACCGAAAATAAACCGTAATACTGTCTACGGTTATGCGACGTAAGCCCTTTTCAATACTTTAAAACTGTTACAATGGCGGTTTTTTGCAGAAGCGGCGGAGTTGGAGCCTACGAAATCAAAGGGGAGCCAAATGGCGTCTTCATGAAATACCTCAAAAACAGAATAACGGCTCAAAATCCGATTATTGACGTCCTTAATCGTGTTTTTCGAGGTTTGGATTATTAAAACTGCAATCTTAATTTCAATTTTTGCAACTTCAGACATTGAAAAAGACAAAAAAGTCTGCGACGTCCAAATCCCCGAACTCCGGTCGAACCTAACCCGACCATGTTCACTTTTTGATCCAATTGTTTTCGAGGGCCATACAAACTCCTACGATCATCACACAATGCAGTGGCGGCTAATGCATGGTATAACAATCAGCAAGTTTCTTGAAATTTTGTAAAACTGTAAGGCATTTTAGAGCTCCCTGATCCCGTCCAACTCGCCTTCGAGGAAGAAAAAGTCCGCGTCACCGTATGGTTCGACTTTTGTGGCCACTTTACCAACAAGGCCTACGTCTTTTCGAGTGTGGGCGACCTCAGGCGTAGCGCAGATGACGAAATCTTTGACGATGATGCCCCTCCATCTGAGCATGCACAGAGTTTTGCTGCTTATTTGAAATTTGCCGAAAACCTGGATGCAGCGAAACCGAAGATTTTCACCGACGACGAAGAAGGTGAATCTTTGTGCATCATGTTGTCCAATCTGCAGCGGGCAAAGGGAGAGGTCATTTGTGAGGTTAACTTAAAGAAGAAAGACAACTTGGATGCCATTGTCGCCACGAAGAATGTCAATTTGGGGCATGTTTTGATTACTCGGCTTTTCGCTAACGTTTTTTGAGTACAAACTACTTAATTCTGTGATCTGTCTGTACGGGTGAACTAGAAACCATCGAAATTTCTTTTATTTTTAAAAAAATTGCAGTTAATTATGTTTTTGTGAGGTATTTATAAAAAAGTACAAATTAACAGTAAGTTAAATAAAATATTTATAAATAATTTAATGCAAGGGCAGCGAGAACGAGAATATTTCGGGACTTTTCTTCTGACAACTTGGAACATTGGCAACATTTTCACACCATTCAGTAGCCGGATTAAAGACAGTATCCGCCGGACAAGTATATTGAATCTGCTCGTGATTAATGCAAATTATAAAGCCAGGGTCGCAGGGAAAGGCGTAAATGCCATCGTGGTACTTTGAGCATGCGGCATCGGTGCGAGGAAAGTAAATAAAAGTAGGAGCGTTTGCTATATCTTTCTTACAGTTTGGAACTTCACTAACGTCTTCACACTTCCCTGTAGCAGAATTAAACACAGTTTGACTGCTGCAGGCAACATAATCGTTAATATGGTTCTTGCAAGTCAGATAACCGAGACCGCATTGACGACCATAATTGCCATCGGCTAAGGTAGCGCAGACACTTCTGAATTTGCAGAAGTTCAGGGCGGGACTTCTGCATTTCGTTTCAACATTATCGTAGTAAGTACCTTCCGGGCAGTGATACCATTGCGCCACGCTTTTTTGGCAAGTCATAAAGTACTTATTGCACGAGTATCCGTGGATTCCGTCTGACACACCAACGATGGTACATCTGGATTCGCTGTACAAGGAATTGAAAGGTTGGGGGACTGCTGCAAAGGGGCTGAAATAGAAGTTGCTTGTTTTTATAATATTTAAAAAGAGCAAAACTTACATCTGAATCACTCTTGAGTTTGAATCTATAATATAAGGCCATTCTGTCGTTTCCTGATCATGCTGATCGAAGATATTAGTTTTAACGTAGGCATAAAGAAGCAACGAAAAAACGAAAAACTGCTTGGTGATCTTGAATTGAGTTATCAATACTAATAAAAAGATAATAGACTTGATAGTAAACATGATTACTAGTGTTTATCACAAGATTAGCAGCGCTTTCTAATCGAGTAAACAAGGATCACGTATCGGTACCCCCCTTTTCACCGCATTCGCTAGCTAGGGCGGCGTAAAAAGCTAGAGTAATTGCGCGGGTAAAAGTTCCAGCGATGGTGAGTGTGATATGCAAAGATTTGTCAATCAATATTTTAAAACACCATTTATTAAAACAACGCAATTGAAAAATATTCAAATTACATCAATACAACGGTAATGCAAATTCAACCCACTTAGGCACCCTTTTCTGACAACCTGTAACATTGGCGACATTTTCGCACCATTCAGTGGCGGCATTAAATGCGGTATCCGGCGGACAACGATAATGAATCTGCTCGTGATTGAAGCAAATTACAAAGGATCTACTGCAGGGAAAACCGTAGATACCGTCAGGGAAATCCGCACACAACATATTGTCGCCCAAGTAGTTAAAGGTAGGTGCGTTTGCCGTATCTTTCCCACACTCTGGAACTTCGCCAACTTCATCACATTTACCCGAAGCAACATTGAAGAATGTATATTTACTGCAGATACCTAAATCGGTAGTGTGGTTGTTGCAAATCACGTAATTTATGCTACACTGACGACCGTAAATTCCATCTTTTAAAGTATCGCAGATATTTGTGGAATTGCAGTAACTTATAGTTGGTTGTCCACACTCGTTCTTATCGGGATAAAAAACAGTATCATCCGGGCAGCGGTAGAGACGCGGTACACGTTTTTGGCAAATTATGAAGTTTTTATGGCACGGGGGACCGTAGATGCCATCCTCTAATTCATATCTGGTACAGAAAGTTTCGGCGTACTTGTGTTTGATGATCAGGGGGACTGCTCCAAAGGGGCTGAAATGGAAGGTAGTTATCGTTAGATTGTTTAATTAGGCAACAGGCAAAACTTACACCTGAATCGGGGTTGCTGGTTCTTGGTCTAGATGAAGGATATTCGTTTTTATATAAGCGTAAAAAAGGAATGAAAGAATGGAAAATTGTTTAGTATTTTTAAATTGATTTAACAAAACTAATAGAAAGAAGAGAGGTTTACAGGACGACATGATGACCACTGTTAAGAAATGTAAAAGGTTGTTTCTATGTCAATTTTTTGACTAAGATCCTTGAATAGAATGTCTTAGCTTTTGAGCAGGCTTTTTTCTGGCTAGCATTTGCTAGAGCGTAGAATGCTTGGGTAGTTGCGCGGGTTGTTGTGTAAGTTTCGAGGGATGGGAGGGGTTCATCGATCTTACAATCGATGTTTGCATGTTCAGAATTGTCTAATTAGCTCCACTTTATTTGAAAAAAAATTCATGTAACTTCAAGTAAACATTTATTAATCCAATCAATATAAGCATACCAAAGTTATATATAAACTGCAATCATGACTCTCGAATTAAAAACGTCTAAAAACGACGACGGTACTGAGGCTCGACACCAGTCAATGTTGGCGCGCTTTCCTCCTGGCATCCCGGAACAAGGGCTTTGTCTTCACATTTGCCATTTTTGACGTTGAAGGCGGTGTTCATTGGACAGATGAAGTCGGTCGTAACATTTTTACGGCAAATCAGGAAGAATCGGCTGCAGGCACGACCGTAGATGCCATCGATGCGGTCGGCGCAGACGTTTTCGATTTTGCGGTTGTTCAAAGCGCGAGAAGATGGGATGCCGTTTTTGATGGTGCGGGTGGTAGTGATGACGGTCTTGGAGCCGCTGAATTTAGAGTTAGTGATTGAGTAGGGAAAATGACAAAAACTTACGTCTGTTCACTTTGTGTTTGCGTCGCTGGAGTGCCATTGCACCGCTCAACAGTCGTTTTGTATTCGCAAGCCCCCGAGGCGGTCGAGAAGATCAGATTTGCAGGACATTGGTATCGAATCTTGTTGCCATTGGTACAGACGTAGTAGTTGGAAGTGCAATCATCAGCGTAGGAGCCATCTGGCTTGTCGCAGACTTCGATTTTGCTGGTCGTTGTCGTGGTGATGTTGGTCACGGTCGTAGTCGTCTTCGAAAGCGCCTGACCGCCACAGGCGACGACGTATTCCCTGGGATAGCAAGCTTTGGTGGTGATGTCATAGAAGAGTCCATTCGGGCACTCCACTTTCGTAGCAGCGCCTCCGAGGCAGCTGTAAAAGACGGAAGCACAGCCCTCAGCGATGTAACCGTCAGGACGGTTGACGCAGACATTGTTGATCTGGGTGATCGTCGTTTCGGTGATAGTGACCTTGCTATCCTCAGGACGTTGGAGCTGTTGAACGGTGCTGTCGGCTTGGTTGGTCGTGGTACCAACATTGCTGTTTTGAGAAGTCTGGCGCGACGTCGAAGTCACTGTCGAGGTAGAAGTCGAGGAAGATGAAGTCGAACTGGTGGTAGTCGACGACTTGGCACAGATGTCCGGATGCTCGCAGACATTATTGTTAAACACAAGACCATCTGGGCAACTGAAGCGAGTGGCAATCTTGTTTTCACACTGAACATAGTTCGGGGCACATCGGCCGAGCTGGAAGAAGCCATCAACCTTGCAGTCATAGGTCGTGATGCGTTGGCCAGTGGTAGTCGTTGTCGTCGTGTTGGTAATAATGACGGCACTGCTGCTGGCAATGTGGGATGTGCCAGGCTGGGTGTTCTTCTTCTGCCCGGTCAGTTGTCCCAAGTTACCATGAGCTTCCGTGGTGACAGGAGCCACTTCCTGACCGCACTTATCCTTGTAGTTGCAACTTTCGGTTTTGATGTCGAACAACAAACCAGCCGGACAGGCTTGGACATAGGCATGACCACCAGCGCATTGGACGAAAGTCGGGAGACAGTTTTGGACGACGTAGAAGCCATCAACACGGGCTCCACATTGGAAGTCGGTTTTGAGAGCAGGGGTGTTGTGGACGTTCATTCCCATCTGGCTGATAATGGCGCCGGAGGAATCGAATTGGATAGTTTCTGAGTTGGTTTCGTTCACGATCGTGGTAGTGTTTTGGATTACCCGCAAAGTGCCACCGCATGCTGGAGTGAATTCCGGCTCATCGCAAGCATTTGCTTGAACACTGTAAACCAACTTTGCTGGACAGGGCATCTTGTACGTATTGCCTGCATGGCAACTGTAGAAGAAGTCGCTACAGCCGAAGCCGTGTTCGCCGTCGGGGAGGTTCTTATCGGAGCAGTATGTTTCTGAATAAATCGAATTTATCGTATACGTAGTCGTTGTTGTCGTTGTAGAATTCGAGTTGGTGGTCGTCTGGGGCGGTTGCTCGATGATGGTTGGTGGTTGCGGCTGCACCTGCGGAATAGTTTCAATCTTGATAGTCGTGTTTGTCTCCGTCGTCTTCTCAATAGTTTCAGGCTCAATATCAAACAGCTTCAGAGTGCCACCACAGACAAAAACATTCTTCTCCTCATCGCAGCTGTTATCAGACGGATCGTAGAACTTGCCAGGCTGGCATCTCATAGGCTTTGCAATGACGCCAATGCATTCATAGAAAAGGGATGAACATCCGTCATTATGGTAGCCTTCAGTGAAGTTGTTTTCAACGCAGAAGTCGGGGTTGGTCGTGATTTGTGGAACGTCGTGTTCAACCGGTGCATCGGTGGTCGTTGGCGGTGCCGCGGTAGAGGGGATGATTTCTTGACCCTGGCATGCGGTTACTTGCCGAGGAGAAACACACTTGACAAGCGCTGACGAGAAGAAGTTGCCGGTGGGGCATACGTATTTGAAGGCCTGGCCCTTGGCACACTTGAAAAAGTAGTCCACACAGCCCGGGGCAGCATAGGCACCGTCGGCACGGGTGGAGCAGTCAAAGTCGACGACAGGAGCGGTGGGCTGGACACCGACAGGCTTCTGGGGTTGCGGAGCGACAGGCCTCGGACGATGGGGCTGCGGTTGCGGCGTCACGATTTGCGCTGGTTCCTGAACGATAGGATCAGTAGTTTGCGGTCGAACATATGTAGGCCTGACGCCGGGATAGAATTCCGTCGAATAGGGCTGTCGGCGATTAACTACCTGAGTTGTTTGAACTGGTGCCGGCACCGGTACGACTGGCGGACGGTGAGCCACTGGAGGGCGTTGGACCGCATTGAATGGAAGTTTCGGTGCTCGGATTGGTGAGCCTGGAGTGACAGATTGCTGGTTGAAGTTGGGCTGCTGCGGGGCGAACTGATGGTTGATTGGCTGGGCTCCATAGGGAAGAGTGTTGTAGCCATTGTTGGGGTATGGGCCAGCGGCGGGGGCGGTGCTGAAGCCATTTCTTTAAGATTTGGACAGTATACAACTTCAACTCACCCATAGCCAGTCCTCCTGAACGACTTAGTCTTCGGCTTCCTCATAACCGGCCACGGGAAAATCTCATCCCAGTTCGCCGGCTTGATAATCGTATCCACACCATTAATAATTCTATGCTCGACCTTTGTCGGACAATAGCGATTATCCTTCCACTTTTTACAGTATCCGTATTCTACATCGAAAGTCAATCCCGGTGGACAAGTGTGATATCGCATTGCGGTGCTGTCGGCAGGGCCTTCTTTGTCAGCTACGCATTCGTAATACGTGTTGCCGCAAATGTCTTGCGAAAAGAAGCTATGACGCTTCCACCAATTTTCTTCTGGCGGAATCGGGCACGGTGGGCTTTTGGAAAATCCTTTGAACACCACCTTCGTACGATGGACGTCAATGGCGTATGGCTCAAAAGCACATAGATCAAACTCCCATGGATTCTGGCAGCTGTCGGAGTAATGGTTGAAATACATATTGTCTTTGCAGGTTTCAAACGTTTTGAGACCGTTGTTGCATACGATGTAATCCCGACGGCAGCCATATGCGTATCGCCCATCTTCACGTCCAACGCAAAAGTCTGGGTTCATTGCTGAACAAAACAAAGTTAAAAAATTTTGTAAAAACGCTAAAACTTACCATCTTCAGCGGCTATCAAAGCCACACAGGCGGCTATGACCCAGAGGCACTTCATGGTGTGCTGAAAAGTTGAAACGTTACTGTAATCAAAGGACAAAAACAATCGCGAAAGCGAAAGTGGCAAAAAGCAATAGCAATGTTCATGCTTATGAAGACGACAAGATTTCGCACAAACTCCACCCCTGTGAAAGTTGCAAAATGTTGACATCTTCCACGATCGCGGGAGAAAACAGTGCCAACTTCCGGAAATGCTGGCTTTTATCGCACTTCGCGACTGTTCTGCTGTTTTGCAACGGAGCGATCGGAAGCGCGGTTAACATTACGGATGTTGTGTTTTATATTATGTGATTCAAGTAGCGAATCGGGAAAAAAACGTGATAAACTTCGTCATTGTACGAAAGTTTTAGCTTGCAAACTGTTTTTGGCAAGATTTTTTTTATGATTAAGTGATGAATATTAAAAAAAACGTGATAAACTGATCAACAAACTGTTATGAAATTGCAAAAAAAGGGTTATTCGGTTGACTTTGTTTCTTAATCACACGCTAATTAAAGCAACTTGGATCTACAGCCAGTAAGAAGAGAAATGAAAGTCGAAGATCAAATAAAAAAGTTAATCACCGAAAACTAACAACGCCAAACTCGGAAAATCAAAAACCTGTGGCACTTTTAAAGTATCGTGCCGAACGCAAAACACTACAAACTGCCGATAATTGTGAGTACGACGACCTACTTTGCAAATATTGAGCTGAATTTCGAGTACCAGAACGCAAAACGTGCATCAGCCGCACTTTTTTCGTTCTGGTACATAAAATTCAGCATCCTAAAATATCCAGTTTAGAAGCTAGAGTGCTAAACTTACCGAAATCAAAACTTTTAAACGTCAACTAAAAAGATCCAAACCCAAACTTCATGAAAACATTAGAACTTCAATGAGAAAAGTGAAATTTTGAAAAAGTTTAGCTAATTTTCAGCGATGTTGTGCATTTTAACTGCCTCTATCAATGAGTTCAAGCTTTTATTATCAATTCACAATGTATTGAGGATAAACTTTTACAAAACGGTGAAAGTTTCATTGAGAAATTATGAAATGTGCCGACATTTGGTTGTATTTTGCTAATCCTGAGCGGAATTTTACGTTTATCATGCTAATCTTAACAGAATCAAAGTCTCCGGCAAATGTTTGTATCGTACCAGTGCCATAAAGCACAAAAATTAGTATATTTAAGGCGAAAATTATCAAAATCCTCAGCTGAATTTTGAGTACCAGAACGCAAAACGTGCAACTGCCGCACTTTTTTCGTTCTGGTACATAAAGTTCAGCACCCTAAAATCGTCAATTTGGCGGTTATAGCACCAAATTCAATGAAATCGAGGCTTCTAGACGTCACTCAAGAAGGTTTAAATGTGAAATTTCACAAAATATTAAAATTTTGTTTAAAAAAAGTGGAGTTTTAATAAAAAAATTATTATTTTTTGGCCAAGTTATGCGTATTAAATGCGATTATCACTAAATAAATTAAAATATAGTGTGCCAGAACAAAACGCAACGAAAATGGTGTATTTAGGAGTAAAAAGGCCAAGTTTCTTCAAACTGTTGAGCTGAATTTTGAGTACCAGAACGCAAAACGTGCAACTGTCGCACTTTTTTTGTTCTGGTACATGAAATTCAGCACACGCAAATTGACAATTTTGCTGTTGGAATGCCAAATTTGACAAAATTGTAGATTCTAGGCCTTATTTTAAGTGCAAAAGCGGCACAATACAAAAATTTTATTTGGTTTCTGATGAAAAAACTATTTTATTAGCCTAATCTAAAAATTTGTCATTCGACCCAGTAAAGCAGAACCGACATAAGATAGATAGCGACGGAAAATTCGACAGTTGATCCGCCATTCCCATGTGTGGTAGAATCAGTTCCGTCATCATCGTAGCATCCATCATTACATAAATCTTTGTCGCAAACATAAACTGCATAATCTATTGTGACAGCGCCAAAAATAGTTTTGCTGCAATGAGTGCTTTTAGAAAACTTGAAAAAATTGTGAAAAATCGAACCTTCTAACACATTTATTTAAGACTGCCTTGGGTGCATTTACAAGAGGAACGTCGAGAGTAGACAAGCAATAATAACTAAGAGTATCTTCAACATCACCACTAATATTTACTGAAATATTGTTTTCAACCCACAATGCACTCAATAGAAAAACGAAGATATTTATATATAAGTGAAATGACTAAACGCACCAAATCCACAATATTTGCAATTCTCATATAAAGCTTGCAAAGTATAATGGCAGACTAAACTAGCGGAAGGCAGTGTGATAAATGCCAAAAGAATAAAGAACGTAACGGTGGTAGCTGTTGTCATTGTGATGCTATCAAACGTTGGCTGTGCTTTGGACGACGTTGCCTTTTTATGTTGAAGGTAAATGTTGAGGCACATCTCTACGACGCAACCTTTGAACTGTGCGGTTTTTTTACCGAAGAGACGCTGCTTGCTCTTATCACTGATTTTTATGTAGCTAACGCATGGTTTTATTATTTACATTGATGTCATGTGACAGTACGTTAATTGTGACGCATTTTGAAATTTAAAAGAACCAATTATTCAATCAAATTTATTTCTTAAATACACGCTAAACGCCTTGGATCTACAGTCAGTAAAGAAATAAATGAAAGTCGAAGATCATTTGAAAAAAGGCAATCACCGAAAACAAGGACTGGCCAGATCAAGTTGGAAGTTAAGCAGAGGTCGAAACACAGAGAGACAATGGCAATGGTTAACATGGGTCAGGCACAAAATAACAGGCACGTTTGTGTTTTTTTTTCGAATTGAAAGTTGAAATCAAAGTTTTTAACATTGGATAGTGTGAGCAAAAGAAGAAGCTGTCGATGGTTGTTTAAACGATAGAAAGATAATTTTATGCTGGTTTAGTTCGATTACGCTGAACATTCGACACAGTCAATAAGGATAGGGAAGATGTCGTCCGTCTGGATGGGCGATTCTGCGATGCAGGAATCGAAGCGGGGCTCGGTCGAGAGGGAGCACTGAAATGGGGATTTGGGGTGATAAAACTGAAGCGAGTGGATTGTATTAGGTGAATGCAAAAGTTCGTGCGCCGACTTTAAAATTGATTTTTTTCTTCACGCTTTGCGCCGTTTCTTGTGCCATTCAGGATGCTTGTAGAAGGTTCTCGAACCTTACTTGTGACACTATAAAAGGGCGCCGGGGCGCTGGGTTCATACCTTTTTCATCGTCATGGATCGACCCCACATCCGGTACCTCATCCGTGCTCAACACCAGCGTGGCGCCAGCACTTCCGAAGCTGCCGAAGCGATCAACAAGGCCTGTGGTGAAGGCACCGTCGCCGTTCGTACCGTGCAGAAGTGGTATCATCGCTTTAACAACGGTGAAGACTGCCTTGAAGATCGACCGCGAAGTGGACGCCCCCAAGAACTCAACCGCGATGCCCTGCGTCATGAAGTCGAGCTTCACCCTGATGTGGCCACCAGGAAGCTGAAAGAACTCTATGCGTGCAACGACAGTACCATCTACCGGGCTCTTTGTTCGATGGGATTCCGAAAAGTCACCGCACCATGGACCCCACACGAGCTGAACGACGAACTCCGCGCCCTTCGAGTCGCCATCTGTACTGAGCTCCTCAACGTCAAGAACCGGAAGCAGTTTCTGAACTCCATCGTCACAGGGGACGAATCTTGGGTACTCTATGACAACACTACGCGACAGGACTACTGGATACCGAAAGGCGTCAAAGCTCCACCGCAGCCGAAGCGAAACCCTCATGGAAAGAAGGTAATGCTGTGCATCTTCTGGAACTCGCGTGGTGTTCTGTTTTGGGAACTTCTCAAGCCCAACAAAACCGTTAACGCGGAACTGTACATGCAGCAGCTCCAGAAGTTGGCTGAAGCCATTCGCCGTAAACATGGAAATCTGCACAAGGTGAACCTCCTCCATGACAATGCACGCCCTCACAAAGCGAAAGTTATCCAGGCGTTTTTGAACAGCTACGGCTGGAAATCCGTACCCCATCCCCCGTATTCACCTGACTTAGCCCCTTCTGATTTTCATTTGTTTCGCCCTTTGAAACATCAGTTGCACGACAGAAAGTTCAACGACTATGACGAACTTCGTCGGGCGGTCGAGCACTTTCTGTCGTCGCAGCCGTCTTCCTTTTGGCGAAGCGGCATTGATGTATTGCCTGAGAAATGGAAAGAAGTAGTTGTTAATGATGGTGATTACATCGTTGATTGTTAATCTGTTTCAATAAAATTGTTTGGTGCAAATGGGTAGACACACGATCAAGTCTTCGTGGGTGGTCCTGATTGCTCAAAATCCAAACTTTGAAAAAAAAAATTTGTCAATTTTGAACTGTCAGAGTTAAACCGTCGCGCTTATGACCCGATGGTACCTAACTCTTAGTTACAGTTTACTGTAACATGGCTGGGCTGTCCAACCATTTTAACGGGAAAAATCAAACGGCGAAATTTGAACCCCGAGATTGGGTATGGTTTTTTTCCAGCACCTATATTTTTTTCCTTCTGAAGGCCGAGCGCTGGTCCGGTGACAGTAGTGTTAGCAGATATTACTAACACGGTTGGTACACAAATGGTCATACCAAAGCTGCGCAAAACTAAGAAAACCGCTACTATAATATCCGAAATCGGCGCACGAACTTTTGCATTCACCTAGTAAAAGACGTACGATAAAGTCAGTCGGATTGAACTGTGCCATAGTACACTTCTTCTTCGCACATTCTTCGGCACATTGGCCAATGGTGAATGCATGGGTGAAGTCGTCGAAGTTAGGGACCTGTTTGACGGTGCGGGTTGTGCCGAGACTGTATTTGCAGTCTGAAAAGGGTCAAATTTTATAAAACTGAGACCGTTTTGTAACAACTTACTTGAACACTTGATGCAAGTAATGACGAAAGCCGCAACCGAGGCATGTTGTGGCACGTGGTTAGCCGCCTCGTTGCAAACTCCAGTATCTGTCGTCAACAGACAAACACCCTTGCCTCCGGAAGTCGGGACAAAGCCAGCGACACTGCAGTCATCACGTTCGAAGCATTTACGAGCGCAATCGGCCGGGGAATCAGCAGGGACGTCGTTGGATACGTTCAACCTGGGCAGGGATGAGACGGGCGAGACTTGGAATTCGACGCGTCCGGCACATTTTGATGAGGCTCCTAAAACTGTCAATGATTGATTAATCTTAAAAACAAAAACATACCCTGAGGATTCTGAATCTTCCTCACAGCCTTCTCTGTGATGATTTCATCGGTGTCCTTGTCCTTCGGTTCATTGACGTCTTTCAAAGGTTCTAAAAATTACAAGTTAGCTCACATTTTCAAAAATCAACCAAAAAGCATTAGTAAATCGGACGCACCACAAGTTAAACACGTAATTTCAACAATTTCCGGTATGGACGAAAACTTCCAATCCGTCCGAAGCTGAAGATTGTCAACATCCGACTCAAATGAAGCATTTCCACACCCAAAATCACGTAAACTATGACGTTCTTCGGAGTAGTGAAGCAAGCAAGTTGGTCTTGGAAACCGAGTAAATGCAGCACGTGCACATCGAGAATTCCAGCAGAGTTGAAGGCATTCGCGGAGGGTTAGAACTGTTACGACGCTTTCAAATGGTTGATCGAATGATTGTAATTTTGAGGCGGTAAAGGCAAATTTGTTGGAAGCGCAGGATATTTGATCTGACAAGACATTTGTTAGGGGGTTAAAATATCGATTTGTAATCGATTGGTTTGTTGTTTTGTGTTAGATTGGAAGAGTTGGACCTACCTTGGTGATTGTTTTTGTCTTTGCGGAGCAGTTCTTCAAGTTGACGGGTCCGGCCAAGCGTGTCGACGAGGGCCTTCACAGCAGCGACAGGGGGTTCGGTGGTACCGCGATTGAAGACTGAAATGTGGTTTTTTTAAAACTGTAGGTCACGTTCAAGTATTTTAACTTACTGTGTTCTTCAATCTTGATGTCGGAATGCTTTTCATCCTCTGATTTGGCTTTTCCTCGCAGAATGTCAATCAGATTCGAAACAGCGACGACGATGTCAGCTTCTTTGGGTTTTGTTGTTTCAGATGGAGTCGATTCGGTGGCGCCGGATTCGGGGGCAATAGTGGAGCCTTCGGAGTCGGACTTGGAGCCACCCAGAGGGGCAATGTCAACTGTTTCGGCACTGCCGTGGACGGCTGATTCAGTGGTTGCAGCAGATTCGTCACCAGTGGAGGCGGATTCGGGTGCAGATGTCGAAGCGTCTTCAGAAACTGTGGGTGTGGAAGCTTCAGAGTTGGATTTAGAGCCACCAAGAGGGGCGATTTCAACTTTTTCGGCACTGCCTGGGGCAACTGTCGATGTACCTTCTTCTGTCTTGTCAGAAACTGTATCTGCTTCTTCACTGTTCGTCGATTCAGATTCACCAGAAATCACTTCAGCAACTGTCGTTGTTTCATTTTCGTCAGATTCGTAATCTTCATCGCTGCCTTCGGCCTTTTTGTCATTCGGATTTGTCTTTGCAACAACACCGACGATCTTGTGCAATGGAATAGCGGTAGTCGGCGCGGCTGAAGCTGTGCTACTGACATCAGATGATTCACCATTAGCGTTAGGCACAGCTGTCAGAGTTTCTTCAGTGGCGACGACCTCATTGAAACCGGTAGCTGTTTCAATCGGAGCATCAGTTGTGTCTTCGACGACAAAAGCGCCAACAATATCGGTAGCTGGAGCTGATGTTGATGCTTCAGCTTCACCGCTGCTTGTCGTGGCCTTCTCAAATTCGTGCAACTCGGCACTGGCAGTTTCACCAGCCTTCAACGCTTTTTCAATCTGCTTGACGGTGGCCTTTGAGATCGGGGCTTCGGTGGCATCCGATACAAGGGATGTGTCGATGATGCCATCGGCACTGGTGACGGTTTCTGATTCGGATGTTGAGGATTCAGAAGGAACTGTTTCGGGTGCGACGGTTGTTGAGTCTTCAGAAACAGAGGAGGTGGATTCCTTAGCAGAATCGCCAAGTGGAGCAACATTAACCTTCTCTTCACTTCCATGGGCAACTGTGGATAAACTGGTCGAGGTATCCTGACTTGAAATGGTTGTATCATCAGAGCTACCAGAACCATCAACCAATTCCTTGGCCTTTTCGATCAAGCCTTCCGCGACGTTGGTCGTTTCAGGAACAGCTGTGGTTGCTGCTGCATCTCCGGAAGAAGCGGATTCGGATGTGACACCTTCTCCAGCAATTTCTTGATCCTTGTCTAAAACAGTGCCAACAAGTTCAGAGTTTGTCGAAGATTCAGCTGGCGCCGCGGTGGTGGCGTCGCCAAAAGCGGCTGCTTCAGTAGTAGCAACAGATTCATCACCAGTCTTGGCAGATTCGGGAACAGCAGTAGAGGCACCTTCAAAAGTTGCAGTTGAAGCTTCAGAGTCGGATCCAGAGGCACCAAGAGGGGCAACATCAACCTTTTCAGCACTGCCAGGAGCCGATGTTGATGCGGTAGATTCAGTGGCGGTTGGTTCTTCACCAGCTGGACCGTTCAATATGTCCTTGGCTTTGCTTAGGATGCCTTCAGCAATGTTTGTGGAAGATACGGGCGCAATTGTAGTAGCATCTTTTGCGTCTTCAGAAGAAACTGTCGCTGTGGGGGCAGATTCAGGGGCTGATGTTGATGCGTCAGAGTTGGCTTCAGAACCGCCAAGCGGGGCAACATCAACCTTTTCAGCGCTCCCTGGGGCAACAGTTGATGCACCGGATTCGCTGCCAACCGAAGCTTCAGCTGCAGATGTTGTTGCCTTGGCAGATCCGTCAGATTTGTCGACTTCAGCACTGCCTGGAGCAGCGGTCGATACGGCGGATTCAGTAGCGCTTTCTTCACCAATGTGGCCGTTCAACAAATCTTGCGCCTTGTTCAACATATTTTCAGCAATGTTGGTGGCTGATTCAGGGGCGATCGTGGTTACATCGCCGGATTGGGTTGTGGCTCCAGAGGCAGACGTATCGGCATTTTCTTGATTTTCAGAGGCAGATTCAGTGGGAGCAGCAGTCGAGTCTTCAGGTTTTTCAGATACGACAGGAACAGGGGTCGATAAATCAGACTTGCTGGGAGCAGATGTTGTAACGTTAGCGTCTTTAGAATCAAGCAGCGAGATTGGCAAGTGTTCCGGATCGTCGGGGCTCCTGAACGGATCCTTGATCCTTTCAATGACGCCCTCGACAATGTTGGTCGTTTCAGGCACGGCGGTGGTCACATCAGAATCGGTTCCGGCTGCACTGCCAAGGGGCTTGACATCAACCTTTTCAACGCCACCAGGGGCAACGGTCGAGGTGGAGGCTGCGCCTGGAGGTGGTGTCTTATCGGATTCAACCAGGGTGATTGGTAGGTCTTCCGGATTGTCGGGGCTGCTGAACGGTTCTTTGATCTTTTCAACAATGTCATCAATAATGCTCGTGGATTCGGGCGAGGCTGTGGTCGCATCATCGGTACCGGCAGTATTGCCAGCCTTGTCTGCGCTAACAGGAGCAACAGTGGAGGAAGCAGCACCCGGAGGAGCTGTCTTATCCGATTCAATGATGGCTATTGGCAAATGTTCTGGGTCGTCGGGGCTTCTGAACGGATCCTTGACCCTTTCGATGACACCTTCGACAATGTTGGTCGTTTCGGGCACTGCTGTGGTCACATCGCCATCAGAACCAGCGGCACTACCAAGTGGTTTGACATCAACTTTTTTAACAGCACCAGGAGCGACCGTCGAGGTGGAGGCTGCGCCGGGAGGTGCTGTTTTATCGGATTCGATGATGGTAATTGGCAAATGTTCAGGGTCATCGGGACTCTTGAACGGCTCCTTGATCGTGTCGATTACGCCTTCGATAATGTTGGTGGTTTCAGGGACAGCTGTGGTGGCTGCGGCATCTTCAGAGGATAAAACTGTAGCCGAGGTTTTTGCGTCAGACTTTTCACCATTGTCTACCGGAACTGGCACCGAGGTGGAAGCAGTTTCGCCAGTCTCGGCATCGCTTGAAGTGGCTTTGGTGGACGAACCTCCAAGAGGGGCGACATCTACAGATTCAGTAGAGCCGGTAGAAGGCGCGACCGTCGATGTGGCTGCTTTGATAGCTTCCTTTGAGACGTCGGTTTCAGCGGCTGCATCCAGGATAGAGGTAACCAAATCGCCAGATACCGTCACAGATGCATCTGTAGCAGTAGCCAGAGTTGTAGCTTCATCAGTTCCGTCAGTTGTCGAAGCGCCACCAAGAGGAGCGACATCAACGTTTTCACCACTGTCATTTTCAGCTGGAGTGGCAGTCGTGGCTGTTGCGTCTTCGCTAGGGGACCCATTCAACAAATCCTTAGCTTTGCTAAGGATGCCTTCGGCAATGTTGGTCGCAGACTCGGGAGCAGTTGTGGTAGCATCATTTGCGTTTTCAGAAACTGACGATGTAGTTTCGGTCAGTTCAGGAGCCGTTGAAGCATCTTCGGAGGTGGCAGGTGTGGAAGCGTCAGAATTGGTTTCAGAACCGCCAAGAGGGGCGACATCGACGTTTTCGGCGCTGCCAGGAGCAGATGTCGATCCGGTGGATTCAGTAGCACTTTCGCCACCAGGCTGACCATTCAACAAATCCTTAGCCTTGCTCAAGATGCCTTCAGCAATGTTGGTGGATGCTTCAGGGGCAAGTGTGGTAGCATCACCAGACGGCGTAGTGGCTTCAGCATCTGACGCAGGCGTAGTCGAATCTTCGGATTTATCGGCGCTGGCAGGAGAGCCACCCAACGGTGCGACATCAACCTTTTCGGCGCTGCCTGGGGCAGGCGTAGAAGATTTGGATCCATCAGCGCTGGCGGATGCTTCAGTAACGGATTCGGCATCTGATGAAGCGGTTGTCGGAGCATCAGTACCATCAACAAGTTCCTTTGCTTTTTCGATCAGACCTTCTGCGACGTTGGTGGCTTCAGGGACAGCCGTGGTTGCCGCTGCTTTTTCGGATGCTGAAGCAGCTTCAGATGTCGTCACTTCAACGTTTGCGTTTGGCGAAGCGGATGTGGTCTTTGCACCGGCAACGTTCGTAGAGTCGTCATTGTTTGAAGGACTTTCGGGCACAACGGTAGACCCATCGCCAGAGGCAACAGGTGTTGAACCCTCAGAAGTGGTTGCGGGTTCTCCGAGAGGAGCAACATCAACTTTTTCGGCGCTACCAGGGGCAGTAGTCGATCCGGTGGATTCTGTGACACTGTCATCATCAGGCTGACCGTTCAATAAATCTTTTGCTTTGCTCAAAATGCCTTCAGCAATGTTGGTGGCTGATTCGGGAGCAATTGTGGTAGCATCACCGGATAACGTCGTTTCTTTGGCGGATTCAGCAGTGTTTTCAGTGGCCGAAGTGGCTGCGTTTTCGCTGTCTTCAGAGCCAGGTGCTGTGGTAGTCGAATCTTCGGACTTATCAGAGCTAACTGGACCAAGTGGTGCAATATCGATCTTTTCGGCACTGCCTGGGACAATTGTCGAAGAGTCGGTTGCATCAGCATTTACAGCGGCTTCAGTGGCAATGTTGGCATCAGATTTAACGGTTGTTGAAGCGTCAAAACCTTGAACTAATTCCTTGGCTTTTTCGATAACGCCTTGGGCGACGTTAGTTGTTTCAGGTACGGCAGTGGTTGCTTCGTCGTCATCGGAAATCGAAGCAAACTCAGGTGTGCTGGCTTTTCCTGCAATTTCTTGAGCCTTGTCTAAAACTGCGTCAATATCATTTTTGTTCGTCGATGCTTCAGGCACTGCAGAAGTTGTGGCACTTTCCACCGGCGCATTGGTACCAGCGGCTTCACCAAGAGGGGCGACATCAACCTTCTCAGCGCTGCCAGGGGCGACGGCTTCGGTGGTACCGTCAGATTCAGAACCAGTAGAAGCCGATTTGGGGGCTGACGTAGATGCATCTTCAGAAACTGTAGTAGAGCTGTCAGGCTTGTCAACAAGTTCCTTGGCTTTTTCGATTAGGCCTTCTGCGACATTGGTCGTTTCAGGCACGGATGTAGTCGCTGCGGCGGCTTCAGAAGATGACGCGGATTCAGCCGTGGTAGCTTCTCCGGCGATTTCTTGAGCTTTGTCCAAAACTGTATCAACAATCGGTTTGCGTGAACTTTCAGGAGCAGATGTAGTCGAAGCGTCGCTAGTGGTTACACCTTCGCTTCCAAGCGGAGCGACATCAACCTTTTCGGCACTACCAGTGACACCGGGTTCAGATGTTGCTGTTTCTTCAACGCTAACTTTAAATGTTGCAGACTCTGGTGTCTTGTCAGTAACGCTGTCGTCACCTTCAACATTTTCAGAAACAGTTGTGCTTTCAGCATCAGAATCACCATTCAGAAGCGACTTGGCCTTGTTCAAAATGCCTTCAGCAATGTTTGTAGCCGATTCGCGGGCAGCCGTGGTTGTTTCACCGTTTGCGTCAGTCACTGCATTAGTAACAGCTTCTGAGGAAACTGTCGTAGCCTCAAGCTCAGCACGCACAGGGTTGTTAGCTAGCGGCAACTCAACAATTTTCTTGGCATTTTCGATAACACGATCAATCACTGATGACGTGGCCGTAGTTGTTTCGGCATCGGCAACAGTTGAGGCATCGTTCGATTCGGCGTTGTCAGAGGCCGCGGTCGTGGCTGCATTTTCTGCCAAATCTGCATCAGTAACGGGCGCAACTGTCACGGAGGTTCCATCAAGCAGTTCCTTGGCCTTTTCGATAACGTCTTCAACGATGTTGGTCGTTTCAGGAACGGCTGTGGTTGCAGCAGCGTCTTCAGAAGATGCTGCAGATTCAGGTGTGGTAGTTTCTCCAGCAATTTCCTTAGCCTTGTCCAAAACGGCATCAACGACGTCTTTGTTTGTTGAAGCTTCAGGCGCGGACGCGGTTGTTGCATCATCGGAACTGACGGTTGATTCGGAATCAACCGGTGCATTGGTACCAGCGGCGTCACCAAGAGGGGCAACGTCAACCTTTTCAGCACTGCCTGGGGCAACTGCTTCTGTTGTAGCAGCGGATTCTAATCCGGTGGAAGCGAGTTCAGGTGCATTCGTTGTTGCATCGTTTGTATTGTCCAAAACTGCTGGCGATGCAGACTTTGCCGTAGTCTTACCTTCAGAAGCAGCTGGTGTCGACGCGTCAGAACTGTCGACTTCAGCGCTGCTCGGAGGAGTTGTCGTAGCTGCAGCCTCAGTAGCGATTTCATCACCAATGTGGCCGTTCAGCAAATCCTGAGCCTTGTTCAAAACACCTTCAGCGATGTTGGTGGCTGATTCAGAGGCGTTGGTAGTGGCAGCATTAGCTTCATCAGATGATGCTCCTGTTGTTTGAGCAGATTCCGGTGCAGCGGTAGATGCGTCTTCAGAAACTGAAGGTATCGAGGCTTCGGAGTCGGATTCAGAGGCACCAAGAGGGGCAACATCAACCTTCTCGGCATTACCGGGAGCGGTTGTCGATGCGGAGGATTCAGTCACAGATAGTTCTTCGTCTGTAGAGCCGTTTAACAAGTCCTTAGCCTTGTTCAAAATGCCCTTAGCAATGTTTGTGGAAGATTCGGGGGCAACGGTCGTAGCTTTACCAGATGGGGTAGCCGAAGCGTCTGTAACAGCTCCAGCGACGGTTTCAGCAGGGTTTGCGGTTGTTGCGGCTTCTTCAACACCACTGGAGGTGGTGGCCTGAGCATCTGATGTTTCTGCGTTACCACTGTTTTCGGCAACTGATTCGGGGACTGCGGTAGTCGAATCATCTGACTTGTCAGAGCTAACTGGACCACCAAGTGGAGCAACATCAACCATTTCAGCGCTGCCTGGGGCAGTCGTCGAAGATTCACTTGCGCTCGAAGCTGTTTCAGGTGCAATCGTTGTGACATCAGATGAAGCACTAGTGGAGTCAGAGCTATCAGAACCAACAAGTTCCTTCGCTTTTTCGATCAGACCTTCGGCAACATTGGTGGTTTCAGGGCCAGCTGTGGTTGCGGCGTCTGCGGACGATGCTTCAGGCGTTGTTGCTTGTTCAGCATCAACATTCTCGGCATTGGCGGCATTTGATGCAGTTTCAACAGGGGCAACAGTGGTAGCCTGATCAGAACCAACGGTAGATTCAGACTCTACAGATGCGCTTGTGCTGGCATCACCACCAAGCGTAGCGGTGTCAACGCTTTCGGCGCTTCCTTTGGCAACAGTTGACGGAACAGAGTCACTCGGACCTGTTGTAGATGATTCAGATGAAACTGTTGTGGCATCCGATTTGTCAGCACTGCCAAGAGGAGCGACATCGACCTTTTCAGCATTGCCGGGAGCGACAGATGATGAAGTAGCGTCATTGGCGTTTTCTGTAGCTTCAGAGGCGGATGTAGTAGCAGACTCGGATGGAGCAATCGTTGAAGCTGATGCGCCAGAGCTGTCGGGACTATTGACTAATTCCTTGGCTTTTTCGATGATACCTTCGGCAATGTTGGTGGTCTCGGGAGAAGCGGTGGTCACTGCGCTTTCATCAGAAGGTGACGCAGATTCAGATGTGGTAGCTTCCGCAGCCTTTTCACCGTCTTTTTCCGAGGAAGTATCATCACCGTTGGTACTTGTTGCCGATTCCGATGCAACGGTTGTGGCATCGTCAGAAGTCGAAGGTGTGGAAGTCTTAGAACTATCAGCAGATTTGCCTAGAGGCGCAACGTCGATCTTTTTGGCGCTGCCTGGGGCAGAGGTGGAAGTTAAACTGTTATCGTTATCGTTATCGTCATCGCCGTTAAACGGAACAGTCGTAGCTTCAGAGCCGTCTTCGTTCAGAAGTTTCTTGGCTTTGCTGATAATGCCATCAACAATATCGGTTGTTCCTGGCAAAGCTGTTGTTGCTTCGACATTTTCAGTTGACGCAGCGGCATCTTCATTGAGTAGTTCCTTCGCCTTGTTGACAATCTTTTCAACAATGTCAGTTGTGGCTTCGGGGGTCACTGTGGTCTGTGAACCGTCTTCATCGTTACTAGAAACTGTAGATTGTTCGCTATCAGTCTTAACAGTTGTCGCTTCAGAAGAATCTTCTTTGCCATTTTCTTTACCGTCAGCATCAGCCTCTTCAGAACTCGCAGGTGCAAGTGTTACAACATCGCCTTTCGCATCGCCAACTTTTGAAGTCGTGGCAACAGCGTCACCACCAACTTCAGCCGGGGCCACCGTGGTTTCAACGGTTGGCGGTTTCGTAGCCGCATGGAGAACATCAACGCTGTGTTCAGCAGAGTGCTGCTGTTCTGACGCTTCAGCGGCTTCAAGCGGGGCATCAGTGACATGAGGTTGTTCTCCAAGAGGCGCGATATCGGCTGACTCGGGGACTGTTTTTTCTCCAGATTCAGCAGCCTGTTGTGTTGTCACTTCAGGAGCTGGCGTTGTGGCATCTTTATCGTGCTTGGCATCCTCAGCATTCGGCAAGGGATGCTCGAGCGACTTTGCTGGGGCCAAAATCGGGAAATCTGTAGTTTCATCGGCAGGTTTCGTCACATCAGATGGTTCAGCCGTTGTGGCGGCGTTTTCTTTCGCGATATCTTTAGCCTTGTCAAGAATTGTGTCGATTAGTTCTTCACGGTTTTCGGGGGCAGTCGTAGCGCCAGATTCGTCAGCTGGCTTTTCAGCGGTTGTGGCTGACGTTTCTTCAGCTGACTTTGCAGCAGCCTTTTCGGCCTCAAGACGGGCACGAGCTTCGGCAACGGCACGGTCCATGAAGGAAGTAGTGGCTTCGGGTTCGATGTCAGATGGTGCCGAAGTGGCAGCTTCAGTGACAGCGTCTTCAGAGGCAATGGTGGTAGCCTTCTCACTGTCGGCGGTACTGGTTTTTGATTTTTCAGTTTCAACTGCAGCGGTCGTTTCACCACTTCCGGGGGCACCAGAATCACCTGGGGCGATGGTTGAAATCTCATCTTCACCTTCAGCCTGCACAAATGCGGGGCCGGCTTCTGTGGTTTCTTCGTCATCGCTTGAACCTGTTGTTTCTTTGTTTTCTGCGATATCATCAGTTTCGGATGAAGTTTCATACTCAACTGTTGACTTCTCAATATCATCAGGGCTCAAAGTCGTGGTAGCAGCTTTTTCAGTCGATCCTTTGGTGTCATCGTTCTCCGAGCTGGCTTCGGCAGTGGTGGCAGTTTCAGCATCGGCAACGTTTGATGAAACTGTTGTTGATGAATTTTCGGAATTGTCACCATTTTGTTCAACCGCTGATTTGGAAGGCGTTGAACCAGCTTCATCAGAAGGAGCAACAGCGGTCACATCGGCGTCGGAAGGAGCTTCTGTGGCCTTCTTGCCTTCTGAATCAACAACTTTGGCAGTGGCAACAGTTTCATCAACGGGATTAGCGGTAGTCGATGCATCGCTGACTGCTTCTTTCAACTTTTCAGCTGCTTCATCGATGGCGGCTTTGCCTTCGGCAACGGCTTTATCGATGGCATCAGTAGTGGAATCAACGCTTGATGATGTCGTCGCGGATTCATCAGATTCGGCAGACGGGACTGCAGTTGTCGCTCCAGTTGCGGCTTCTGCTGATGCAGGTGTTGTGCCATCATTAGATTCGGCTGCGGTTTGTCCAGCCGTTTTTGCGTTTTCAGATGGTTCCGTCACTTTGGCATTTTCAGAAACTGCATCTTCGTTCGTAGCCGTAGTCGTTTTAGCCTTATCACCAGAAGATGCTTCCGTGGCGCCGGTTTCAGCGTTGTCAGACTCAGAATCTCCAGGAAGGACAGTTGTCGACACAAATGCCAAACGCGATCCTCCACCAACGACAGTTGTCTTTGTGCCTTCATCAGTCGTCGAGTCTGCTCCGGTGAGCTTGTCAATCGTGCTCTGGACAGTAGACAACGCGGCATCAATCAAACTCGAAAGAGTCGTGGCCTGAGCTTCAGGAGCGACAGTCGTGTCTTCGGACTCTTCGCCCTGGACGAATGCGGGTTGTGCTGCGGTGGTCTCTTCGTCACTTTCGGCAGTTGCTTGAGTGGGAGTTGCTTTTTGGCCTTCAGAATCAATTGATTTAGCGGTGGCGACCGTTTCGTCGACCGGGTTAGGTGTGGTCACGGACTCTTCAGCGGTATCAGAAACTGCACTGCTTTCAGGATTGATGGTTGTAGCTGAAGCTTCCGCTGCAGATTCACCATTCTTTTCAGCGGTGGTGGCGTCAGATGCTTCATTGACTGACGCCGTGGTAGCTTCAACATTCTCACCAGACTTTGTCGTTGTTTCGGATCCGGCAGTTGTTTGAGCTTCAGAATTGCTGGCAGAGGTGACAGATGGTTCCACTGTTGTCACGTCGTTGGCAACAGATTGACCATCGGCGGATGTGGTGGCTTCAGTTTCAGTGACGGAAGTGGTCGGAACAGAAGCATCATTCGATTCAGCAGGAGCGGCATCGGTCACAGATGGCTCGGAAGCGTCGGTCGCAGACACAGTTGTAGCACCGGCTTCGTTCTTCAGATCTTCAGCAGCCTCGTCAACGGCAGCCTTGGCTTCTGAAACAGCCTTATCTACAGCGCCAGTCGTCGCTTCTGCGTTAGAAGATGGTGTTGTTGCATCCGCGTTCGGGTCATCACTGCTTTCAGAAAAACTGTTAGTACTTGATTTAGATTTATCAGACGTGGCACTAGTCGTCACACTTTCATCAGATGGAGCATCAGTCGCTTTTTGTCCTTCTGAATCACTGGCCTTAGCGGTGGCAACTGTTTCATCGACAGGGACCGCTGTGGTCGCGCTGGATTCTTCGTCGCTTGGCTTCGGACTTTCAGCATTGGTTGATACATCTTTGGCATCTAAAACGAAAAACTGTACTATTACATAATTTAAATATAACGTTACCTTCACTGGCCGGTGCAACTGTAGTAGCATCATTTGTAACCATTGTAACGGAGGCCTGTTCTTTGTTTTCGGCGCTCGGTGTCGGATTTTCATCCTCATTACTGGCTTGAACAAATGCAGGGCCTGCAGTAGTTGTGCTTTCATCCGAACTTGGAGCTGATGTGGCTGAAGATTCATCTTTTGTGCCTTCAGTAGCCGACGAAGCAGTACCATCTGTCGAATCAACAGTTACGTCCAACTCACTGGGAAGGGTCGCTGATTCCAATTTATCAACAATGGATTCATCACCTTCGGCCTTGTTTGTGGTTGTTTGCTCGGATTCAAAAACTGGATTCAATGTTGTTCCCGATGATGCTGACGTGCTTGAATCTGCGGATCCTTCAGCATTTGTAGATTCGGAAGGCACAGTGATGGCACTTTCGGAACCAGTTGTATGGTCAGCATTGCTAGCGGCTGTGGTTTGGGCGTCTTCTTCCTCGTTCACATTGGCGGTGGTTTCACTGCCAGAAGTGCTTGCTTCGGATGCCTGTTCAGATGATGAAACTGCTGCTGCCTCTGTTTGTGTTTCACTGGATGGCTTGGAAGCGTCTGTCGATGGAGTAGTGTTTTCACTTTTTTCCGACGCTGCTGTAGAGACACCATCAGCCGGAGCTGAGGCATCTGACACATCAACAGATGAAACAGTTGTCGCATCATTGGATTCGGCAGCACCGGTTAAGCCTTCAGATGTAGTTGCAGCATCCGACGGCGCATCCGTAGCCTTTTGACCTTTGGAATCACCAGCCTTTGCTGTGGCAACAGTTTCATCGACGGGAGCTCCGGTAGTTGGTGAATCGGTGACGGCAGCCTTCAGTTCATTAGCAGCTTCATCGACGACAGCTTTGCCTTCTGAGACAGCTTTATCGATGGCATCGGTGGTGGCGTCTGCCAAAACAGTGGTAGCTGAAGTTGCGTCAACAGATGAGTTAGAGTCTGTCGTTTCAGCCTGATCAGATGGTTTATCAGTGGTGGCATTTGAGTCGTCAGCGGGTTTAGTTGTAGTGTCAGAAACTGTCTTGTCTTTTAGCGAGCTTTGAGTCGTTTCGCTACCGGCTTCAGAAGTACTCTCTGATCCAGCCAAATCAGCACCTTCCAAAGGCACAACTGTTGTCTTCTGCACTGCCGCGGATGTTTCTTCAGCTTCTTCCGATCCTTGAACAAATGCAGGGCCACTGGTTGTGGTAGCATCGTCGGATGAGGGTGCGTTTGTGGTGGCTTCAGCATTGTCGGTTGTAGAAACTGTCCCGGTCTTGATAGTTGAGTTTAAGTCTTCCGCAGCCTCATCGATAGCAGCTTTCGCTTTCGTCACAGCTTCGTCAATCGAATCAGCAGAACTGGCGGTAGTGGCTTCACTGGCATCCGAACCATCGGTTGGTGTTCCTTCGGTGGCGGCAGTTGAGCCATCGTTGGATTCCGCAACATCTTTAGCGGTCGTTGCATCACTTGAAGCTTCAACCGTCAGAGAAGTTGTTGATTCAGCAGCCCCAGCATCAGGGGCATCACCATCAGCACCAGTAACTGAAGGTGCGGCGACGGTTGTCAATTCCGCATTCTTTGCAGTTTGTTCAACATTGGCGTCAGTCGATTCAGATGTCTGAGTTGTGGCGCTAGACTCATCAGCACCGTCAAGTGGAGCGACCGGGACAGTCGCTCCGGCATCGAGTTCAGCGACCGGTGCGACTGTTGTAGCACCGGAGTCGTTTCCGTCGGTTACGGCAGTATCTTTGCCTGATTCTGTGGCGGTCGAGTCAACATCAGTGGAAGCAGAAGTTGTATTTTCAGATGCGTCACTTGACTGAGAATCAGAGTCATTGGGAACGGTTGTTGAAACTGCTGGGCTTGAAACTTTTTGACCTTCAGATTCACCAACTTTTTCTGTAGCTACAGTCTCATCAACTGGAACTCCGGCGGTGGTAGCATCGTTTGCTTCAGAGCCTTCGGGACCGTTTGTGGTAACATCAGAAGCACTGGTCGAACCACTGGCTTTGGAGGGTGCAATAGTGGTTTCATCCGCGGATTTGGATGTAGTCGCGTCTTCGTTAGCGTTGCTGTCTGTGACAGACGGAACGTTTGTTGTAGCATCAGAAACTGCGTTTACGGCGGTAGTCGCGGATTCACTCGCAGTTGAAGCACCATCTTCAGAAGGGGCAGATGTCGTACTTTGCTGTTTCAGTTCTTCGCCAGCCTCGTCAACAGCGGCCTTAGCATCAGAAACGGCTTTGTCGATAGCTCCTGTGGTGGACTCAGGCGACTCAGTAGTTCCTTCAGCTGATGTAGCGGAAGTCTTATCAGAAACATCTGTGGTGGCAGCAGACGACTCGTCTGGAACTGAGGTCGGTTTTGCAGCAGTTGCATCAGTATTTAAAACTGGCCGAATTGTTGAAGCTTCAGAAGCATCAGACGATTCAGCTTTAGATGTAGCAGAGGTTGCATCATCAGTCGAAGCAGCAGTCGTTGCTTCCGCAGCGTCACTAGCAGATGCATCGGTATTGGCAGACGCAGTTGTGGCATCCACATCACTCTTCAGTTCGTCAGCAGCTTCATCGACAGCGGCTTTGGCTTCGGACACGGCTTTGTCAACGGCACCAGTGGTAGCTTCTGCCTCAGATGATAGCGTTGTGGATTCAGCAGACGGGGCAGCAGTACCCTTTTCTCTTTCAGTATTGCCAGCCTTAACCGTGGCAACGGTTTCATCAACAGGCGATCCCGCAGTTGTGGCATCTTTGGATTCTGCATTTTCAAGGACAGCAGTAGTGCCTTCAGACTCAGAAGCCGGCGCTGCAGTAGTACCATCGGAGGAATCATCAGTGTTGCCAACATTAAGTGGAGCATTAGGAACAGTTGAACCGGCATCAACAGTTGTCGCATCATCATCTGATGGCACATCTGTGGCTCCAGATGATGCTACAGTGCTTTGTCCGTCAAGAGGTGCATTTGGGACAGTGGATCCAGCATCGATTTCAGCAACGGGTGCTGCGGTTGAAGCATCTGTGGACTGTTCAGAAGCTGAGGTAGATGCCTCTGACGCATTGGTTGATTCCGGTGAAGCTGTAGTTTTGTCTTCGTTGGTTGCAGCCGCTGGAGTGGCATCGGAAGATTCGGATGCGGAACCGTCGGTTGATGCATCAGAGGGGGCCAATGTCGTTTCCTGGGCAGCCTGAGTTGTGGCAGCAGCTTCACCGGTCGAGGCAGAGGCGTCATTCGACTCCGAGGCAATCGTGGTGGCATCGGAAGCCGCAGGGGCAATCGTCACGGTCTGACCTGTCGAGTCGTTGACAGCTGTAGAGCCAGTTTCATCAGAAGCCTGGGTGGTCGCTGAAGCGTCGGTTGCGGATTTTGAGGCATTGGTGGCGGATGTTTCGACAGTTGTGGCATCATCGGCATTGGTTGCGGCGGTTGTGGCGTCAGATAACGCATCGGAGACTGTCGTAGCTTCGTCGGATGAACCGGGTGTCAGATTGGAGACGGCCTCATTGACGGCTTTCTCGATGAACGGAGTCGTGGACTCTGCGGCCTCACCGTTGGAGCCAGCTGTCGTTGCTTCGGCGGCATTGGATGCATCAGTAGAAGAAACTGAAGTGGTGGAATCATCGGGAACAGCCGTGGTAGCGTCGACTTCTTCCTTCAAGTCGTCAGCGGCCTCATCGATGGCAGCCTTGGCCTTTGAAACGGCTTTGTCAATGACGTCCGTGGTTGTTTTAACATCTGACGAAGCAGTGGTGGCTTCAGGCGCTTCAGTAGCCTGTTCTCCTTCATTGTTGCTTGCCTTGTCGGTGGCGACTGTCTCGTCGACGGGAGATCCAGCAGTAGTGGCGTCGTTGGATTCAGCGGTTTCAGGCACAGCTGTGGTAGCATCAGACGACGACGGCTCAGTTGTGGCATCCGCAGATTCTACAGTGCTTTGTCCGTCAAGGGGTGCATTGGGGACAGTTGAACCGACATCAATTTTAACAACTGGTGCATCAGTGGTAGCACCAGATGATTCTTCAGACGTCGCAGACGTAACTCCTGATGTTTCAGAAGCGCCAGTAGTTACATCGGAAGCAGCGGTAGTAGCACCAGAATTAGTTGACTCTGATGGTACTGCAGTAGTCGCATCAGAATCGGCGGATGTCGCTCCTTCTGATGCATCTGACACAACTGTAGTCTTCTCATCATCGGAATCGGTTAAAGTGGGTGCGGCAGTGGTAGCATCATCGAATATTCCAGTGGTCACAGCAGCTTCATCGGTCGAATTGGAAGCACTGGTGGCTGATTCAGAAGGAACAGCGGTTGTAGCACCTGATGTTTCGGATGTATCACTGACATCAGAAGGAACTGTCGTTTCATCAGATTTTTGAGTTGTGGCGTCAGAATCAGAGGAAGCAGTCGTAGTTTCGTCAGATGAACTGGGTGTTAGGTTAGAGACGGCCTCATTGACTGCTTTTTCGATGAAGGGAGTCGTGGATTCAGCGGCCTCACCGGTAGAGGCAGCTGTCGTTGCCTCGGCCGCATCAGATGCAACAGTATATGTAACTGACGAGTTGATTTCATCGGCAGCAGCAGTAGTAGCGTCGACTTTTTCCTTCAAGTCGTCAGCTGCCTCATCGATGGCAGCCTTAGCTTTTGAAACGGCTTTGTCAATGACATCTGTGGTCGTTTCAACATCGGACGAAGCAGTGGTGACTTCAGGTGCATCAGTGGCCTTCTCTCCTTCATTGTTGCTTGCCTTGTCAGTGGCGACAGTCTCGTCAACGGGGGATCCAGCAGTGGTGGCATCGTTGGACTCTGCGGCTTCAGGAACGGCAGTTGTAGCGCCAGAAGTAGCAGTTGTTGCACTCGATTCGGACGGCGCAACTGTTGAACCATCGGAATTGGCAGACGACGTGGTGGCAGCATTGTCAGTAGCTGCACTTTCTTTAGTTCCATCGGTAGATTCAGAACTTGAAGCAGTTGTTGCAGAAGCATCAGGTGCAGTTGTCACATCGCTGGCATCTTTCGATTGCTCAGTAACGTCATTCGCTGCAGTTGTTTCCGATTGGCCTTCTGATGTTACACCAGTGGCATCATTAGAAGCAGGGGTGACGGTTTCGTCTTCAGAGTTGGTTACGGAGCTTGATCCGGTTACGCTCGCTAATGTCGTGGCTAAAACTGTTTTGTGTGGTTTTTTTTTTAAAAAAAGATTGCAAATTTACCTGAAGCTTCCGGCGATTCTTCCGTATTCAAATTATCGACAGCCTCGTTGACAGCCTTTTCAATGAAAGGTGTCGTCGACTCCGCAGCTTCATTGGCCGATGCCGCAGTTGTCACTTCATTTGAATTAGCCCCACCAGTCGTCGCATCAGCACTGTCTTGAGTTGTGTCACTGCTTGTTGTTGTGGCGGAAACTGCTTCAGCTGGGGTAGCATCATTGGATTCAGCGGGGCTGTCAGTCGATTCAGATGCGCCGTCGCTTCCAGTGGTCGCTTCATCGCTCGAGGGTGCAGTTGTGGTTGCGGCTTCATCATTGATTTCGGCCTTCAATTTATCAGCGGCTTCATCAATGGCGGCTTTGCCTTCAGCAACAGCTTTGTCGATGACATCTGTGGTGGAGTCAGGTGAAACGGTGGTGATGTCGCTATCAGAAGTTTTTGAAACTGAGTCATCTGTTGTTGTAGGCGTGGATGCACTATTATCAGGCTTTGAACTGGCTCCAGTGGCATCAGTGGTAGGCGCGTCGGTGACTTTTTGGCCTTCAGAATCGCTTGATTTGGGGGTGGCACCAGTTTCGGAAGATGCTGATGTTGTAGCTCTTTCTTCCGCGCCAGCGTTGGTGGAATCACTGGACGACTCCGTGGTAGCATCAGCCTCAGAAGTAGCTCCAGTCAGTGGCGTTGCCAGATCTTCGCTGACTTCAGACGGTTCTTCAGTCGGCAATCCAAGAGTAGTCTTGACAGCGTTCACTGCACTGGTCAGAATGCTGCTCAGCGTTGTAGCTTCTTCTTCAGGAGCACCAGTCGTAGCCTCAACTCCCTCAGCGGTAGATTCACTGTCAGAAGGCGCCTTTGTAGCTTTCTGGCCTTCGGTATCACCAGCCTTAGCCGTGGCAACAGTTTCATCGACACCAGACGGTGTTGTCGACGCAGATTCGTCATTAACGGCAGCCTTCAATTTGTCAGCTGCTTCATCAATGGCAGCTTTACCTTCGGCGACAGCCTTATCAATAACATCAGTGGTGGATTCGGGGCTTACTGGAGTGGTTGCGGCAGTGTCATCTGAAGATGCCGCGGGCGAGGTCGCTTCAGATGAATCGCCAAAAAAAGAACCAGTCTCTTCGGTTTGCTTGGTAGCTTTGGGGGCTGCGGTGGTGGAATCGGCTTCTGATGTGACATCTGATGTTTCACTTTGGGCTGTCGTGCCTTCAGATGCGACAGCATCTAGAGGAGCGACAGGGACAGTGGATCCGGCGTCAAGTTCAGCGACGGGGACGGCTGTCGTGGCGTCAGAAGAGGCATCGGTAGAGTCGTTTTCACCGGTAGTTTCAGATGGAGCCGTTGTTGCGTCTGTGGCGGTAGTGGCAGAGTCGGTGGATGATGAAACCGGAGCGTCTGTATTATCGTTGGATTCGGATAATTCTGGTGCATTGGTCGTGGAATCGGCAGAGTTTGTTGCCGCAGTTTCTGCCGTAGCATCGAGAGGGGCAATCGGGACAGTGGAGCCGGCTTCGCTGTCAGTTACAGGTAAAACTGATGAGGTTGTAGCATCTAGCGTTTCCGATGCGCCAGTAGAACCTCCCTCAGCTGGAACAGCGGTGGTCGCCTCAGAACCAGAAGCAACAGTCACTGTTTCACCCTTGGAATCACTGAATCCAGTCGTAGCCGATTTATCGCTGGCAACCGTTGTTGCATCAGAAGCTTGCGTCGTTGCACCACTTTCACCCGTCGTTTCAGGGGCTTCAGTCGCATCACTTGCATCAGATGGTGTGCTCAACTTAGCAACATGCTCGTTGACTGCTTTCTCGATGAATGGAGTTGTTGATTCACCGGTTTCACCCGCCGAAGCGACTGTGGTCGCGTCAGAAGAGTCGCTGGACGGAACCGCAGTCGTGCTTTGATCTTTCAGTTCTTCAGCGGCTTCATCAACGGCAGCTTTCGCCTCGGAAACAGCTTTGTCGATAGCGCCAGTTGTGGTTTCAACATTTGAAGCATCTGTGGCATCGGAAGCACTGGTAGACGCGGCAGTTGTCGCTTCATCTTCGGCAGCAGCAGTAGTCGGAGCAGATTCTTCAGGGGCATTAGTGGCCTTCTGGCCTTCGGAGTCGCTTGCCTTGGCCGTTGCTACAGTTTCATCAACGGGAGCTCCGGCGGTTGTAGCATCATTGGATTCAGCGGCTTCTGGGGCAGCAGTAGTAGCTTCCGCATCTGAGGCATCGGTTGACTGGTTAGCATTACTGGATGTGGTAGCATCAGAAGCAGATGACGGTGTTGTGGCAGCGTTGTCATCACTGGTATCGGTTGATGCATTTACGTTAGCAGCATCGGTTGATTCGGAACCCGAAGAGGTAGTTGCCGAGGCATCTGTGCTCTCATCCGAGGGTGCATTTGTTGTTGCGTCAGAAACTGCTGCGCCTGTGTTTGATGTGGAATCCGATGGGTTAGTAGTCGCTTCATTGCCAGCGGTCGTTGCAGATTCACTTGCTGTAGAAGCGCCGTCTTCAGAAGGGGCAGACGTTGTACTTTGCTGTTTCAGTTCTTCGCCAGCCTCATCGACAGCGGCCTTCGCATCAAAAACGGCTTTGTCAATTGCTCCAGTGGTGGATTCAGGCGATTCGGTAGCTGAAGTCACATTAGACGCATCAGTGGTTACAGACGATTCTGCAGGAACTGTGGTAGCTGATTGTTCAACGGTAGCATCGGTGTTTGATTCAGAGGTGTCGGTTGATTTACTTGCAGTAGTCGTAGCGGATTCTGTTCCCGATGTAGCTTCATCTGTCGAAGCAGCAGTCGTTGCTTCAGCGGCGTCACTGGATGCTGCATCAGTGTTGGCAGACGCAGTTGTGGCATCCACATCACTCTTCAGTTCATCAGCGGCTTCGTCGACCGCGGCTTTGGCTTCGGACACGGCCTTGTCAACGGCACCAGTGGTTGATTCCACATCAGACGATTGGGTTGTCGCTTCAGCAGACGGGGCATCAGTACCTTTTTCTCCTTCGGTGTTGTCAGCTTTGGCTGTGGCAAGGGTTTCATCGACAGGTGTTCCAGAAGTTGTAGCATCATTGGATTCAGCGTTTTCCGGGACAGCAGTAGTAGCTTCGGATGCATCAGAAGGAGCATCGGTCGCGTCAGATGACGCACCAGTATTTTGAGCATCAAGAGGCGCATTCGATACAGTTGATCCGGCATCAAGCTCGGCAACTGGTGCTGCCGTGGTTGCATCAGATGACTGAGCGGTAGCACCAGATTCGTTGGTAGCTTCAGAAGCAACAGTCGTTACATCGTCCAAAGCACCAGTTGTTGCGTCATTAGAAGCTGCAGTGGTTGCGCTTGAATCACCAGATGTTACAGCATCAGTCGACTCTTCAGAAGCTGGAGTGGTAGCACCAGAGGTAGCCGTAGTTTCTGACGCCGCTGTAGTGGCATCAGAAGATTCGGATGCGGAACCGTCGGTTGATGCATCAGAGGGGGCCAATGTCGTTTCCTGGGCAGCCTGAGTTGTGGCAGCAGCTTCACCGGTTGAGGCAGAGGCGTCATTCGACTCCGAGGCAATCGTGGTGGCATCGGAAGCCGCAGGGGCGATCGTCACGGTTTGTCCGGTCGAGTCGTTGACAGCCGTGGAGCCGGTTTCATCGGAAGCCTGGGTGGTCGCTGAAGCGTCAGTTGCAGACTCGGAGGCACCGGTTGCTAATGTTCCAGCAGTTGTGGCATCATCGGCATTGGTTGCGGCGGTTGTTGCATCAGATGACGCATCGGAGACTGTCGTAGCTTCGTCAGATGAACCGGGTGTCAGGTTAGAGACGGCCTCATTGACTGCTTTTTCGATGAAGGGAGTTGTCGATTCAACCGCCTCTCCAGTCGAACCAGCTGTCGTTGCCTCGGCGGCATCGGTTGCATCACTGGATGAAGCAGTAGTTGCGGACTCATCGGGAACAGCCGTGGTAGCGTCAACTTCTTCCTTCAAGTCGGCAGCTGCCTCATCGATGGCAACCTTGGCCTTCGAGACAGCTTTGTCAATGACATCTGTGGTCGTTTCAACATCGGAAGAAGCCGTGGTGGCTTCAGGTGCTTCAGTGGCCTTTTCTCCTTCATTGTTGCTTGCCTTGTCGGTGGCTACTGTCTCGTCGACGGGGGATCCAGCAGTCGTGGCATCGTTGGACTCAGCGGTTTCAGGCACAGCTGTGGTCGCATCAGACGACGACGGCTCAGTTGTGGCATCCAAAGATGCAGCAGTGCTTTGTCCGTCAAGGGGAGCATTAGGGACAGTTGAGCCAGCATCAATTTCCGCAACGGGTGCCGCAGTTGAAGCATCTGTGGATTGTTCAGAAGCTGGTGTTGTGACATCTGATTCACTGGTTATTCCAGAAGTACCAGTGGTCGCATCACCAGAAGCAGCAGTGGTAGCCCCAGAGTCTGTTGACGCCGGAGAAGATACAGTTGTTGCGCCAGAATCGGCCGAAGTTGCGCTTTCCGTGGTAGCATCTGATGATAAAACTGTAGTATCTTGATCCGTTACGCTTGTGGAATCAGAGGCAGTTGTGGCGTCACCTGCAGATTCGGTTGTAGCTTCAGGAGCTCCAGTAGTGGCAGCAGCTTCATCAGTAACTTCGGACGCACCTGTTGCTGTGGTTTCTGAAGGCACGGCTGTGGTAGCATCTGAGCCGACGGTTTTGCTGTTGGAAGTTGTTTCTGATGGTACTGTTGTTTCATCGGATTTTTGAGTTGTGGAATCAGAATCAGAGGAGACAGTCGTAGTTTCGTCAGAAGGGCTGGGGGTCAGATTAGAGACGGCCTCATTGACGGCTTTCTCGATGAAGGGAGTCGTGGATTCAGCGGCCTCACCGGTGGAGCTGGCAGTGGTGGCTTCGACGGCATCGGTTGCATCACTGGATGAAGCAGTGGTTGCGGACTCATCGGGAACAGCGGTGGTAGCGTCAACTTTTTCTTTCAAGTCATCAGCAGCCTCATCGATGGCAGCCTTGGCCTTTGAAACGGCTTTGTCAATGACATCTGTAGTCGTTTCAACATCGGACGACGCAGTAGTGGCTTCAGGCGTTTCAGTGGCCTTTTCTCCTTCATTGTTGCTCGCCTTGTCAGTGGCGACTGTCTCGTCTACTGGAGATCCAGCAGTCGTGGCATCGTTGGACTCAGCGGCTTCAGGAACATCAGTTGTGGCGTCAGAAGCGGCAGTCGTTCCGCTTGATTCAGATGCAGCAGTGGAGGAATCTGAAGACGGTGTTGTCGCAGCGTTGTCAGCAGCAGTAGAATCGGTGGCATCAGAGCTTGACGGGGTTGTCGCGGATGCATCAGCGGCATTTGTTGTTGCGTCACTGTCAGCATTGGTCGTGGTATCTTCAGGAACTGCTGTTGTGGCATCTGATCCAGCAGGGGTAGTAATGTCATTGGAAACTGATGTATCGGCATTGGATGTAGCCTGATCTGCTTCATCTGTAGTTTCAGGTGCACCAGTTGTCACGCTTTCAACACCAGTCACGTCAGTCGATGCATCGGTGACTGAAGTTTCATCGGATCCAACGGTTGTGGCATCAGATGAAGCTGTAGTGGTGTCCTTAGAAGCTTGGGTAGTCACATCAGCGTTGTCGGTAGTCTCAGAGGCAGCGGTTGTCGCATCAGTAGCACCGGTAGCCCCGCTAGACTCAGTAGCACCAGACTCGACTGTTGTCGCATCAGACGGGGCAACAGTTGTAGCTTTAGATGCACCGCTAGCAGTAGTGGCGGAACCGTCAGTAGTTTCATCTTCAACGACAGTTGTCGAAGCGCCGAAAGTGGCCGCGGTTTCACCCGAAGTCACACCTTCAGTCGATGAAGAGGTCGTCGCAGAGGTTGTTTCATCGTTACCAGTTGACGCTTCAGACGGAGTCTCCGTGGTTTCATCGAGGTTTTCACTGATGTCAGGGAAGGCTGTTGAACCCTTGGAGTCGGAAGGTGACTCGGAAGTTCCAGCAGCAGTAACGTCAGATGATGCTCCGGTAGTCACGTCAGTCGATGTTTCAGTCGTAGCTTCGCCGGCATCGGAGGCAGCAATCGTGGCGCTAGATTCAGAAGTGTCAATCGTTGTAGCCGCAGGTGTCACTGTTGTTACATCGGGTGATTCTGATTCGGACGCGCTGTCGGTAGCATCAGATGCGGAAGGTTCAGTTGCACCGGAAGCGTCATCAGAGTTAGCGGTTGTCTGAGGAACTGGAGTCGTTGACGCGTGTCTGAATGCATCAGCAGCCTCATCGATGGCGGCCTTGCCTTCGTTAGCGACGTGATCAATGGCCGCTTTACCTTCGGAAACTGCTTTGTCAAGCTCATCTGTAGTAGTTTCAGGGCCGAACGCGGTAGTCAATTCTTCGTTGGCTGTCGTTTCATCGGAACCAGCAGTTGTTGCTTCAGAGGCATCGGTAGTTGCAGCTGGCGCGCCGGTGGTGGCATCGGACGCACTTGAAGCCTTTGTTTCAGCGGAGTCAGGGGTTGTAGCAACTGACTCGTCAGTTGAAGCTACAGCAGCAGTCGAAGCATCTTCAGAAGATGCGGCTGTGGTAGCTTCTGATTCACTGGCAGTTGTAGCTTCTGAGGCATCTGACGAAGTTTCAGGTGTTGTGGCATCAGAAGCGCTGTCGGTAGAAGCGATAGTGGTCTCAGCCGGTGATGCAGTAGTGGCTTCCGTGGCATCAGTAGCTCCAGAGGCATCAGTTGAAGATACGGCTTCAGGAACAGCAGTAGTGGCATCAGAAGCCGCCGATGCAGCAGTCACGGTTTCACCTTGTGAGTCAGAAACTGGAGTCGATGCTGATTCATCAGCTGCAGTCGTCGCCGAGGCCTCAGTGGTTGCTTCAGACGCATCAGTGGAAGCGTCAGATGACGACGCTGTCGTTGCTTCCGAACCTTCAGTAGACGCAGCAGAAGTTGTAGCATCGCTGGATGGTTGTACAGTCGTGTTTTCATCAGTATTTGAAACTGTTGCACTGGTCGATTGTGATGCTTCAGTCACACCATCAGGTCCAACAGGTCCGGCAGATGTCGCAGCTTCAGTGCTAGCCTCCGTCGAAGCTTGTGTCGTGGTAGTCGTGGTCGTGGGTTCGGCACCGGGCGAAACACTCGGCGGGGCAGCACCCTTTTTCGGTGTTACTTTTTCTTCGACGTTGGGAGAGACGGTGGAACTGTTTTCGTCAGCATTTGCGGCAACTGAAATAAATAATTTTAAAACTGTTATGTGCAAAGGAGCATTTTCTTGGCAATGGCAACTGGCAATGCGCAAATAGCAACAAATCACAACTTCAAAGCAATTGCAATAGCGAACAAATTATTTTATTTAAACAAAACTGGCTGGCGTTGTTCAAGCACATAATTAAAATTAACAAATCAAGCAAATTTAAATCCAATAAAAACGCATAAAAATAACTTAAGCAATAAATAGTGGCAACATGCAATGGCAGTGGTGGCGCATTAAGCACACTTATCTAAGCAACTTTGGCGGTGCCTTACTTTCGGGCTGCTCCACAGCTTCATTGGCAAAGGTTTCGCCGTGTTTTTGGGCGCCTGAAAAGAATTAAAATCAGTTTTTTGGTGTTTTTAAACTGGCGGGATGTTTTTCTCGCAGAACTTACGACAAACAGTGCAATGAATCCAGATGCTCTCCTTCGGTGGCTCAGATGCCGCGGGCTTGTAGAATCGGAAGATGGGTGACCGATCGCAGTATTGATTATCGCCATAGCCAAGGACGCAAGAACCATTCTTCGGGAAGAAGAGGGCGCCGGTACATCCGTCCTGGTAGCAACGAACAGCACAGATTTCAGCGGTTTCGGTGTTGAGGTTGAGCTCAAACTCGGAAGTGAAGTGCTTCGGACGATCGGCGAGGTCTCCGGCCTGGAAGGTGATGAGACAGCCGGCGCCGGATTCTTCATCGATTTCGGGGGTTGGCTTTTTCGAAGCTGGAGCAGCGGTGGTAGTGGTTGTGACTGGGGCATCAGCCTGAGGTGTTTTGGCCGCGTTCTTCAAGTCTTCACCAGCCTTTTCGATGGCTTCTTTTGCTTTTTCAGCGGCTTCATCGATGGCTTCAATCTTCTCTTCCTTAGTTTCTGGTGCTGTTGTTGTGGCTTCAGAAGCGCCAGAAGCCACTGTAGTCGGTGCAGTTTCGTCCTTTGAAGCGGGCTGTTTCACAGCTTCGGTGGTCGTAGTAGCCTCCGATGTAGTCGTAGGCGCCGCAGAAGTCGTTGTCGTCGCCGCTTCAGTAGCCGCAACCTTTTCAGCTGCTGTGGTCGCGCCATCTTCCGGCGCATCCATCGTCAAACTGCCCGTAACGACCTTATTGTCCTTCAAGTTGCCCGTCATGGCACCACCAGCGCCGTGTTTGCTTCCACGGCACGAGGTACAATGCAGCCAGAGCGTGGCATCAGTATCCTCACTGCCAATGTTCAAAAAGTTGATCAACGGTCGCCGGTTGCAAACGTGTTTGTCACCGTAGCCAAGGACGCAGGAGCCGTTCTTCGGGAAGAAGAGGGCGCCAGTGCAGCCGTCTTGGAAGCAGCGAGTGGCACAGATTTCGACAGTTTCAGTGTTGAGGTTCAGCTCGAAGCCAGATGTAAGCTCGGCCGGGCGGGCATCGAGGTAATCAGCTTGGAAGGTGATGAGGCAGCCGCCGCCGAAGACGACCGGGGCAGTGGTGACAGTGCCGAGGTCGATCATCTTGCCGGGCTTGTCTTGGGGTTGTTCGGGAGCCTTAAGGCCATCGAAGAGAGAGTTGTCGAACTTCGGTGGTGGGACTTCTGGGGGAAGGGTGAATTCGGGCTTGTCGGTGGGGTGGGCTGGGGTAGCGGCTTCAGGCTTAGCAGGGGTGTCATCCTGGGGCTTGGCAGGGGTGTCATCTTGCGGTTTAGCAGCCTTAAGCTCTTCACCAGCCTTTTCAATGGCTTCCTTGGCCTTCTCAGCGGCTTCATCAATAGCTTCAATCTTGGCTTCCTTGGTTTCAGAAGGCGTGGTGGTAGTCTCCGCCAGAGGTGCCGTTGTGGGGGCAACCGCGGGAGCCGCTGGCTGATCAGGCTTCAGAGCAGCAGCCGCATCGGAATTGGCAATAGCCGGTCCTTGAGGTTCAGTCTTTGACGCAGCAGGGTTAACTTCAACCATGGGTGCCTTCGTCGTCTCCGCAACTGCCGGAGCAGCGGTGGTTTCTGTCAATTCATGGCTGACCAGATGAGGTTGCGGGGTCGTGGTTGCCGTGGCAAATTCGGCGTCAGGCGAAAGGGTGGCTGGGGCTTTGGGTTCTAAAAACAAATTTTTTAAATGAAAACTGTGGTTTAGAAGCCATACCACATCGGAAGCAAGACAAAACAATAGGCTGCTCAGTCTTGAAGAAGTAGTGCCGAATGTGCCTGCCAGAACACTTTTCATTGCCCTTCATTTGAACCTTGCATTGGGCCTTCTTTTCACCTTCAGCAGGGACAAAGACGGCACCGGAGCAGGAGTTTTGGTAGCAAATGTAGGCGCATTGGGAGATGTCATTGACAGTGGCGACATGGGTCGTGGGCATGGAATCAATGGGGTCGGATTTGAATACTTGGAAGGTTACCACGCAGGCTGAAAGTTTAATTTTATAAAAACTGTTCATCATGTTGTTTCTTGATTTAACTAACATTGTCCATAGCCCTGTGCCGGAGGGGCAGGTGCCGTCTTGGAGGCACTTTCAAGTTCTTTGAGGTTATCGTCCTTGGAATCGGAATTCGGGGCTGGAATTACTTTTTTTAGACTGTTTCTGTATTATTGGAATGAAGCAATTAGTAAGTGTGAAATGTTAAAAAGCACACTCACTAGTAACATGTACAGTGCCCGTGGAGGAGGGAGAAGCGGCTAAGTTCGTGCCAGAAGCAACGGTAACCTTAGAAGCGAGGGGGTTTGCCGAGGCTTCCGTCGACCCATCATCCCGTTTGACTTCTTGAAGAATCCGCCGAGTCTTACGTCGACGACACGCAATGCACGACATCTCCACACCATCACTGTCCTCATCGACGGTAACGGCACTGCTCCGGCCATCGACTTTGGAGTCATCAAACTCGCAATGCGTGTCAAGACTGTCAGTGTTAACGGAGAAAGCACAGATATGGGTGTCCAGTTCGTATTGGGCGAACTAAAGGCTTGTTTTGTTGTTATTAGCTGTTAAGAGACATGTTAAAGATAAAAACGAACATCACAGTGGTTCAAATAGCATAGCCGTGCACATGCTTCAGGGCTGGAGGCTTGGGATTCGTTTATCATGATAGCCCTGGCATAGCGGTCAAGCTTGGTTTGATAGTGGAAGGCTATTTCGTGGGTTTGGTCGGGACAGGCTTAAAGTTTTGGGGGATTGAAAACTGTAATGACTTTTTTGAGTTCTACCTCTTTGTTTTTCGACAACTGGACTCCATTGAGAATGGTCATGTTTTTCGTCATCTTCTAGTGAGTCATGCAATTCTGGAAAGATGACAGTTTTGAAAGTAATAAAAACTGTTGTGAATCGAAAGGCGTTGCCCGTTGACATGGTTTTTGAGTCATTTTTGAAGGGTTTTCGACAAATTGAAATGCGTGAACTTCAACAATGTCATGGAATGTGTGTTTTTTGGATTCTAAGTAAGTATAGATTTTGCTTTTGCATTTTTAATTTTTTTGCTCAAAACTGAAGGTAAGTTTCCGGCTAGTTGCCCCCAATTTCTCCAACTTTCCCCCTCTCATTTCAACATTTAATCCCATCAATCCAGTCCCCTCGAGCCAGTCCTGATCGCCGTGGATGATATCACATCAATAGACGCACCCTAGTCACCCTCTTTTGGAACCCGTGTTCGCCCTGGGGCAACACAAACCCAACGTAAACCAACAACACCTGCGTGAATGTGAACAAGGCTATAAAAAATGGCATCTCCCTTCGCGCAGGGGAGCGATGATAGCTCACAAGCTGCCTGCGCTTCGTGTTGTCATGTCTTCAGTCAGACATGCAACATTAAACGTGTGTCGGGCAATCGGGCCCCTGAATCGGGAAACAAGAATAAAAAATGACGCAAACAAAGGAAAGGGGCATCAATAACGGTGGGGCAAACTCGTTTGGAGACCTGCCGAAAAGGAAAAGACGGAAGTGTGGCGGGAAAAACGGGACGACCGTCTCGAGACACGTGAAACGGATGTTACATAAAGTTTGAATGGAAAAAACGGGAAAGTTAAACTGGTGGTGTGTTATGTTGTTAAAATGTTGCGAAAACTGTGAGCAATGTATCGTATGAATTAGTGCAATTGGGTTTTGTAATAGAAAAAGACATACCAGAATCGGCTGTGTTCACGGATTCAGGGGCAGCGTCCTCATTGAAGTCAATGGCTAAAAAAACTGAGTCATACTACTTCTTCTTCAACCCAAAACAAAACATACTCGGCAATTCGCTTTTCTGCGGCGCATTTTCTTCGACCTCAACCGGGGCATCGCCACACTTCAAGCATCCTACAGTAATCGGGCTGTTAGAATAGGTCAATGTGTTGACATTGACGAGTTCCTTGTTGCCACAGGAATCCGATCTGTGCAAGAAGAAGTTACACGGCTTAGCCTTAGTGTGATCATAGGTCACTGAGTAGCAGAAACGGTAACCGTAACACCGGCGAACACATTCCTGGAGGTTGGGGCTGGCAACTTCCAAGTTGAACCAGGCTTCAGCAGGCTTTTGGATGGTGTTTTTTGTGTCGACGAAGCCATAAATACTGTTTGAATCGCAGACTGAAATTTGAAAACTGTGATTCTTTAAATCCTACGCTTAAAAAGTACTGTAGCTTCACTTTTCAATGATCCTCTTCCTCATATTTGCAAGAAAACTGTTTGTTTTAAAGTCGACCGCTATCAAAGACAAACAAAATTACAATTAAGAATCGCTAATCTTGGCAAATTTCCAAATTTGTCATTACAACAATCAACTTTTTCGCTAAAACTGTAAGTCGAAAGGAACACCAAAACAGGTATCAAAACCCAACTTGAACCGGTTACCCCTCCACCTTAAGGGCATTTTTAGTTCCACAATTGTCGATACCATCCTATCAACACATCGGAAATGACTAATTGGGTTTTAATTGGGGTTATTTAAGTGGTCAAAGTCATTAGAACTGTTTTTTGGGACCAATCTTCTGCAACTACATGTTTTTTGATCATTTCCCCTTGCTTTAATTGCATATACACACTTTTGTAAGTGTGTAACAATCAAAATAACAACATTGTCCCCTGTCCTTTGTCCTTGAAATTAAAAAGTGTTCTGACAATTTGCCTTGCCTTTTTCTGAATTTCTTTGACTTCCGCTGAAAAAAGTGCGACTAATGCGATCCAGGGAAGTTGTTTTTTTTTGTTTCGGACAACAGACGGTCGCCGTCCGAAACTAATGCGTTGAAATCTTTCGTGGCTATCGACGCGGAGAAATGAAAGCAAAGGTAGCTCAAGGCCAGTCAGCCAGTCGAAGATCGCTTACGGCATTCTTCGAAGGAGAAAAAAGAGAAAGTTGACCATGGACGACGACGGTCGACGGCTTTACCTGTCAGATTGTGACACTTTTTGCAGGTGATTTCCAGCGCGCAATCGCTCGGGGGATACCTTTGTCGTTATAGGTGAGATTCGGCGTCAAATTAGTTTTTACGCGACGACGGTCTGTCCGGAAACGGCGCAGAATCCGGTTTTGACGCGGGTCGTTATGTAAAAAAGTTGATGAGCGCATCATTTTTTGTGCTTAATATGGGTATTGTTGAGGTGTTTATTTACTCTTTTGCAAGGAAACAACGCAAATATGCAATTAGTTGCCTTAAGTTTGCTATTTGTCATGTCGCGGGCCTATTTTAATTATGATGAAATGATAAACTGCCAAAACGTTGAAAAATTGCAAGCATCGATCAAAAAAACCCAACCACATTGTAAAAAAACTTCTCCCCATCAATCCCATGATACCCGCCAAGTGCGTCCAAATGCCCTCAGGGGATCCGAGGCGTAGTTAAAAGTCCAAAATGCGTGCGCAAAGTTTTTTCTGATCAAACAGGCCCCTGTGATATCAACAACTCGAGAAAAGAAGACAGAAAAAGAGCAACCTAGGGGAAAAAGTGAGCCAAGTTACAGCAGAAATGGAATCACATTCCTTTTCTTGTGGGCACAGGGATGATCGATGGCGGCCAGACGTTGGTTAGTATTGCCAGGGGTTGAGAGATGGCATGGAGAGGTGAGAGGGGTGATTATGTTTGTGATTCATTATCAATCACAAAGGCTTTTTTGGAGATTTATGGGTTTAGAGGTTGAAATTTTAAACTTTAAACTGACAGTGATGTTCAATGCTTTAACTAATATGCAATATTTTTGTTATTTTAAAGAAAAGATAAAACTGTAAAGAGACAGCGAACTTTTGAAACAAAATCGCTATAAAAACTCAAATTCAAACTCGGCAAAGTCAATGACGAACTCGTTCCGCTACCCCTGACTCATCTTTGCTCATTTCTCAAGTGTTTCCGCACATTTTTGTCATACATGACAAGTCCACAAACTTCTTCAAGGCCGTTACAGCAACAAAGTAGTTGAAATTACTGACCACAACCTTTTTTCTATTAAAAAAACTGCAAACATCTTCAAAATTTCGATAACTTCGAACACATTGCAACCCCATTCACCCGTTAAACCCATAATAAACCAAAACCAGAACCCCAGAATTTTACGACCTTACTACGCTACTCACTTTTTGATACCCCTTTTCGCTACTTTTGCGCGTCTTCTATTTTCATGAACTTTCGCCCATCGTTAAAATGTTTACAACAATTTTCCTCGCTTTGCGCATCTATTCAAAGGTTTTGATCCTTATCAGTCAGTCTCAAAATTGACCAGGAAGAAAAAAGCATCGCGCAAATTCCAAAATGACATCACTAAATCAACTGTCCATGTAACTGTGTCTTTTGCCCAGTGATTGCCTCGTGGACGTGGTTGTGTGTCAAACGCTTCTGTCACATTCATAAATTGCACAGCTGAACTGAACTACATTTAAAGTAAGTGGCTTGCTTCCGATGACTGACTGGCCATGACTTCATCGCATTCATTGGAGCACCGTTCGTTTGTTTCTTCGATACACTACTACGTGTTTGGAAACTGAAGTCAAGCAGTGGCGGCGAAACTGACGAAGGCCAATAAAAAGTGAAAACAGCAGCGTTGCGCTCGTGCAGGTATGACAACTATGCGGATGAGATCGGGGGTGAATCAGTTAGATCAAATTGGGGGCTAAGGCTGAAGTTTGTTTTGCCAAAGGGGCGGAAACAGGTAGGGTTTGCTTGGAAAATAGATAGGATCAAAAAAATGGGGAAGGAGAAGCTGGTTCACGGTGGGCTAGTAGTGTCAACAAGATGGAGGAGATTGATTTGGGGGTAATTAATGAGTTTCTTTGGGAGTTTAAACTGATATGTTGACTGGGGTTGCCAAAAATTGCAGAAAACATCAAAAAATTACAAAAAACTGCTCAAATCAGCGTGAAAAACACAATTTCATGGCCGGAAGAGGATCATCAAACACATTATCAGTCAAAATTAACCCAAAATCCACTCACCGATATCCTCTGGAGGTCGTCCGGAAATAGGTGTGGGCGGAGCGCCGGTCGGTAGGGGCACGGTGAGCAGGGCCACGGCGAAGACCCCGAGGAGCCGGCCCCACGGCCTTCTGGTGGATGTGATCGTGGGTGCCGCCATCCCACGGGATTGAGCAGCGGGAAAAGTGACCTGATAAGGGATTTTGTATGATAAACTGAAGCTCTTAACAGCTATAAACACGAAACTCCCAGCAATAACCCCCAAAAACACGAATCGGATGTCCAAGCCGACTAAAAAACAACTTCAAAGACAAAAGGAAAAGCCGTTTGAATCCCCCAGACATGACATGTCGTCGGCTACCTATAATAAAACCCCGTTCCCCCCATGTCCGTTACCCAGTGATGTAAGTGTGCATCACTGGGCGTCCCCTTCTGTCTCTGCCGATGCTGCGCCACCGAAAGACGTCGACGACAACCGGTGTATCAGTGACTTCGAAGGGCAATGACTGCCTTGCCTCGGCTACCAGAAGTCGGCCCACGCAAGGGAAGGCGGACGCGACCCGCAAAAACCCGCTCCAATCGGGCCTCCCTTGCAAGGCGACCGACTGAAGGTGGAAGTTTTTCCAGCCATCTCCATCGCCCCTCCATCTTTAGGGCCGTTTTTTACACGTTCCTTCCTTCTCCGCGCAAGAAGTCCAGAAGAACCTCGACTGGCTCTCCACTCCTCAAAGCGGCATCCTTATGTAGACCGTTCTTGGCGAAGGTCATGCATGCTTCTCCCTGATGCTTATCTGTAGAAAAAAGAACGCAGCCGATTTCTGGCCAACGGTAAACTTCTTTTTCTGACAGGTGTGTCACGTCGGAGGAACATCAAATGTTTTTCAAAAACTTAATTCGGATTCACAAATGTGAAAAAACGCAATCTACCGCTTATCAATGGTGTCATCGGCCCTCAATGTTGCGAAAACTGCCCCAATTAAGTAAATTCACAAGAAATTAAGCGCTTTTCATTTGAATTCAGCACATCAACAGGTCAGACGTATTCGAGAACTTTCGCCGAAATCGGATTCATCCATCTGGGAACACTTTTTTACATTTCAAAAGATAGCTGATCAAAGACGAACCAAAAAAAAACACCTCAAAGAGCCTTAGCAAAAGCCAACAAGGCTTGAATAACCTGATCAAAGATCTCCTGGGTATCCAGCGTGTTCGATCGCTGGAATCGGAGGGCCTTGGCGCTATCAGTGAAGCGAATCCGACCCTTGGTTTTCATCCGTTCCGCTTCACTGTCATACATCATCCAGACGCCGGCCCGATTGGCACCAGTAGGGCACACGATCACCTGGCTGGCTTCACGGCCCTTTAAAGATGGAACGCACTTCCGGACGTAGGAAAAAAAGGCAGACATGTCTTCGAGGGGCACTTTGTTTTCCTCGGTCCAAGACGAAAACACGCAGACGGGCAGCTTTGACAGTTCCGCCTTGCCGGAAATGGATATGGTTAGGTGGTCAAAGTTTTTGTCCTTGGTGGCATCATCGGTTTTGACGGAGTATGGGCCGACTGTTTTGGTTTCGTCTTTGGTGGGGGAGAAGAGGTGTCTGGAAACAAAAAGCGTTATGAAAACTGTAATTCCTATGTTCTGAGGTCAAAAAACGAACTTCCCCTCATCGCCATCCAACTTCAACAACAAAATAACAACCTCCGGCTTCAGTTGTGCCAGCATCCTTATAAAATCAATCTCCGTATCAGCGGTAAACGGCGCCTGGGCCAATACATACTGCTTCGGGATGTCATTCCCATCGACGTAGCTTGCGTGGTAATAGTCGCCTTCGCCTTCCTTCAAGATGACCCTCGTTTTGTCATACAGCAAAATCTCGCTCTGATATCTGTTTTTCGGCTCGTTTTCCTTCTTGAAAAAGTGCACAAACGTGGGTGATTCACGTTCGAAGCTTTGAAACATCTCGTGGACGCCGTCGCCGGCCTTTTTACCGCCGAGTTTGAGCTGGAAGTGGTGGGTTTGAAAACTGGATGATCAGATCTATTGGCTTTACTTGATTGAATAATCCAGTCGGATTCGGCACATTCTTCCCCTTCCCGCCACGCCGCTGTGATCGGACGGACAATCTGGCATTACTGTCCTGGATGACGACAGCACCATCTCGGGTTTGCACGGTATCGACGCCTCGGACCATCGTGGTTGGCAATGGGTTAGGGTCCTGGGCTGGGATGTTGTTGGGAATACTAGGGGGTTGTTTTGGATAGAAATTTGGGTAAACTGGCGATGGTGTAATTAGCATTAATCAAACAAAGGATGGCTACCTACGCTTTGTTTCGAACGACGTTTGCGACTTGAAAACTGCTAAGACGGTAACCTTTGAAAGGTGGCTGGCGTTTCAAGCATTTGTTAACCGTTTTTGCTGAAGTTAAACCCTAATGATGAATACAATTAAGCAAACCAAGCCTGCACTTTTATCCGCTTCCAGAAGAATGCGTACCTGGTGAACGAACGGCACCATCTGCCCCTCTGCCCATCCCCTGCAAGCCCCATCGCCAGTCAGATACCTTTTTCTGTCTGCCCAGTCACCTTTGCCCTGCTTACGGCAGCGATCTGCACGAAATTCTTGATAATTGTTTTCATCGAGGGGTCGATGTTGTTTCGAAGGCAGAGCCGCTAGGTCAGCCCCTTTCCCATGGCCCAGACTTCAGTCTTCGGTGAGAATTCTCCGCCTTCAATCGATCAGACTGGGGGTTTTAAGCCGGGGTTTGATCATCAGACTTGTCAGTGCTCACTTCCGGTCTAGAGGTTATTCATCCAAAACTGTTCATCACCATCAGATTGGCTCCACCGATGGCAATGCTATGCCTCAGACTCCTCCGCGGGACTTGTTAAAGCGTAATTGCAAGGCTGCTTTAACCATGTTGATCGCGGACGAGACTGGTATGTATGTATACCACGTTGTTTAGTTAAAACTGGTGTCATCCTTCGTTTCGCTGTGTCTAAAACTGTATCCACTTGATCAGCTCCGGGACATGACTTCACAATAATCCTTTAACGTTACTGTAAACACGCAAAGGTAGTTGCGAAGTGGTGTCCCGAGACTTGCCAGCCAAACGATCCGACGTTACAACAATTAAAGCTGTTCAAAAGTGCTATGCCCTGTTTCCAATGCATCTGATTATCCTCAACTTACTGAATGTTGACGTTGAGGAAGTCGATGGCATTCGAAACCGGGTATAAGTATGCTTCCTGCGTCGTTTGAACCTCCATTTCTGTCTGACCATCAAGCTGCACCCGAGTTTAACGCACTTGAATCATCGTTAGCATACCAAAGAACTGCAAACGTAATTAAGTGCGCGGAGAATCGGGTGTAAGCCATCTGTGACCTTTCGTTTTCAAAAACTGTTACGTCGTACAGCATGAGGTAAATTTCAATCATACATTTGAAAGTAAGTTTTGATCATAAACTGTATTGACTGTGAAAGATAACCAGGCTGCATCCAGGTTTCACGTCGATGATGTATCCTCAGCGTACGCAATGTCACCGCTGAGGTACTTCTATTACGTGTAAAGCTGGATGTAAGCTATTGGTTGGTTTTGACATTTTGATGGTTCCGTGGATGTGCCCAAAGACAGATTCTGTAATTTTTGTGATCATAAACTGGAATGACTGTCGATCTAATCTCGGAAACATAGCTGCTTCCAACTTTCACGTTGATGACCCAACCTCAGCGTATTCTTTGCTTATCGCTGAGGTGCGACATTCCGTGTAAAGTTGGATGTAAGCTATTGTAAAGGTTTTGTAAACTGAGTGCGCTTTGTTTAGTCCCGGCACACAGCTGCATCTTGGTTTTACCGTAACTGATGCTTTTCATCGTCTTTTCCACCGATGAGAAGGATCATTACGTGCAAAACCGGGTGTAAGCTTTTACCACCGACTCGACGAAGACCGCTTTGTTCTGTTTCCATTGCATTTGGTTGTCCTTGGCTTGTTAGAAATCACGTAAAGGAAATTAAATGCAGTAGAAACCGGGCTTAAGCAAACTGTAAACAACGATGTTGTTTATTGGCTAATCAGAAGTGATAACATTTACACGGTACGTTCTAAGTTTTACTACATACTAAAAAACAGGGATTGATTCCGTTAAATTCTTTGTCTCAAGTCTGTTTCCTAATTAACATAAGTGAAACAAAGAACCACATTAGACCATTGTTTCGACGATGTTAGGATCTCTTAAACGACGGCACGACCAGGCACGTCCAGTGAATCACCAATCTGTCGACGACAGACAGGTGGCTGGCATTTGCTATCACGAGTTGGACGTTCTTGGAAGACTTGCGCTGCTTTTTTTGGCTTTTTTAAACTGTTAGTTTTGGTGCTACAATTTCAAATTTAACAGGCACATCCGTTATCCCAGTGGCAGAGAGAAGAGGTGTCACAGCAATGTACTTTTTCGAAATAACATCTCGGTCAGACTTCATGTCTTCCTTTTGATAGATTTGCTAAATTGGCCCACACACGTCATGTCTGTCGATTAGTCTCGGCACACTACTATGCCTTCACCCTTTTGCGTTAGAGTGAAACCGCAAAGGATGTTGGTAGAGTATTGTGCCGGGGCTGGTCAACCAGCCGATTTGTTCAACATAAACTGCATTCACGTTGATCTCTCGGCCGATACCGGAACACTACCCTGTTTTCCGCCTTTTGCGTTACTGTACCATCGCAAAGGCAGTTGGCAGAGTGATGTGCCGGGGCACGTCAAACTACTGATTTACAATATAAACTGACTGGTGGTTTCTAGTTCTGTGCAACAGATTCTCCGCTCTGTTCTGTTTTCATCACCCCCAACATTCTCAACATGTCCAACAATCACGTTGAGAATTTGTGGGCGGTAAAAACCGGGCAGAAGCCAATCACATCTATTTTAAATTTAAAAACTGAAGCGTCTGTCTACATCATCCACTAATCAAGTACTTTATTTTCATTTAACAAAAACTTTAGAAAATTAATAAAAACATAGCAAACAATCCCGGTAAAATTCAGTACACACGTTTTGAGGATCAGATCGAAATGACATTATTCATTAAAGGGGACAATACTTTGGTAGAGACAACCAGATTACTCGAAGTGAACAATACATTCTGTACAGATACGTGTTAGTCTATTGGTAAAAGTAAAAACAATAACAAAACTTGCAAAGTATGGGGGTGAGAAAGTCCTGGGTAAAAGAAGAAAGAACAACACGACTACGGATCAATCTACTTTATTATGACTAGTGCCACTCGTATTGAGATTCGGCCGAGGCGACGAGAACGCCATCGAATCCCGGCGTGTGACGGCCCACAGCCTTCGAGCGAGTTCCCGGCGTACGGGCGTGGTGAACTTGTTCACGAGCGACAGAATGGAGAAGGTCGCGAAGAAGACGTTGTAGCCCATGACGAGGGTGAAGTTTGAGATCCAATTGATGCGGCCATAGGCGCCGAGGAGGTCGAACGATGTGATGCCGAGGGTGCGGGCAAGGACGGGGAGGGCTGAGGACACCATGAGGATGAGGGCGCAATTGCCGATGACGGCCGTCATGGAGGTGTTGCCTTTGCGAGGGCGGTGGGTCGAGAGGTAGGGCATGGAGTAGATGCCGACCAGGGAGGCGATTGCGATGTAACTGGAAGTGGGTTTGAGTCAAATAAACTGTCTGGACTTCTATTTCGTGGACTTACATTAAAATAAACGTCTCAACAATAGCCCCAATAATGCCAAAAGTGTGCCGTGACCGTAGTTCGACGTATTGAACATACTCTGGGAGGGCTCGGAATCCGAACAAAAGTTGCAGGGAGTTGACCACAACCATCGAAACTGATATTATCTGCAAAGTTTTCTATTTAAAACTGTCAACCACCTTTCGAAACTCACAGTCAAAGCCAACAAAACCAAAATAATAACCGGATACTTCAGCAAATCAAAAGCATTCGCAACCCGTCGAAACACCCTTGAAACGATCGGAAACTTCTTCGGGGCCACGATTGACTTCAATCGCATGGCAATGTCGGCATCGCCAGCCCCGAGGCAGCAGGCTGGCGCGGACCCTAACAGCCTTCCAGCTCTTCTATATTCAGCTAACCTCTCAAGTCGAATGACATCCTCCTCTGGTGGCTTCGGCAGAACTTTTGGAGTGATAAGCAGCTCGCCACAGACGTCGAACATCTTTGAGAATCCGAGCGGTGTCGACACCAGCAAGATGACAGTGCCTATCATCGAAACCAGGGAATAGACCAGTGGAATCGACAGATTGAACAGCGAAAACGAGATGCTGTTTTTGTTGAGACTGAATATGACATCGGCCAAGACGACGAGGAGCACCAAAACGAGGAAGCAGACAATAGTCGTCTCAACGATGCGTGATTTAACGGATTTCGTGATGCTTATGCTGGGTAAACTGCCAATCTCGTGTCTGTGTCGATTGAAGCTGAGCCCCTGGGATTCGAGGAAAAAGTAGGCAAAGGGGAGGAGGAAAAAGAGTGCCAGATTGGACAGTGAGAAGATGTAGGCCCACATAGAATTGATCAGGGACCAATTCAACCATTGAAGATAGTAATTGTCCGGGTAGAGTTGCAGGACTTCGGAACCGATGATGGAAAAGGGTAGGAGGGTTACGGCGCCGATGGAGGTGGCCAGGGAGCAGCTACACATCCAGAGACTGAAATGGGGTGGTTTTAAACTGAGAACGATTCCTGATATTGTTGGCTTACGATATTCTGTAGACATGGAAATCCTCATCCCCAGCATAGAGCTCATCATTGTCTGGCTTCATTTTCAACTGCTTTATCGTCCAGAAGCTGACGAGGTAGATGCAGACGAAGAGAAGCCAAATGATCTGAAAACTGTAAATAGTAACTACTTTTGGTTAAAAAACCAAACCCACAATATGCTTCCGCACCCACGAGTCGAATTCATCCTCATCCAGCTCAAAGGACGCATTCCTCATCCCCGCTGGATCCGATTCTCGTCCATCCTGAGAATCATCAACAGCAAATGGCCAGAAACTCGCAGTCCATGTCGGCGTCAATGCAGCTACGCTCAGATACTCCAAGACGTAGCTCATTGGCATTCGTCCACAGGCGACAGGGTCACTAATTCGTTAAACTGAGTACTTAGAATAAATGATGATGAACATAGAACCCGCTCACATCAGCTCCTCTCTCGCATTGAATGAATCTAACCGCCGAGGCTAATCCAGAGGGCTGTCTGGTGGCGACGAGACGAGACACCACAGTCAATAATGGTAGCACTTTCACCTCAAAAAACGGCTGCTGAGGCTTGCACGCGTGAACTCCAACTCACGGGTGCAGTTGTGGGTTAACAACCAACAGCTGTGGAGGGCAGGAATGAGTTGGCGAGAGTTAAAGTTAGTCTGAAAACTGCCTGGGATCAGAAAACAGATGTTTGGAATGACAACTGATGGGTGTTTTTCACGTAAACTGTGCGTAGTGTCCGATATAATTACCAATTAAACCACTATTATAATTGGAATGTGTTAATTGAACAAGTTTGGCTAGACTGAATTAAACGCTAATTGTAAACTGTAAAGATTCTTTGCAAATTGCACGCCCAAACTCAATGAATCGTATAAATAACAAAATTAAGAGTCATGAGGGCGTTGAATCAGCTGACGGCAGAGTTTCCTTCTTTCAAAGAATGTTATTTACAACTTTTAGGAGGCAAGGACGTTAAAAAAGTTCACCGTGGCAACAATATCGGGGGCAATGGCAGTCAAAAATATGATATTTTAAAAGGGTCGTAAAAACTGAGCAGCTTTTTGGAAATGAAAAATCCATCGATACAACCCTCCCTTCGCGTGTCTACGATGATGCATTTTAGGTCAAGGAAGAAGCGCAACAGCGGGAATAAAAACGCAATTGCCGCCAGCAAGCGGTGGCGACGGTCAAAGTCCATGGAAAAGCGATAGGGGCAAAGGTGAAAAAAGACATGATTTGGCCAGGAAATGGGTGCACGAGGGGTCATAAACTGCATGAATGATCGCCAAGATGTAAAAAACGGCAACAAAAATGATTAATAACGCGTAAAAAGCGCCAGAAGCAACTTTGCCCCCACGCAGAAACCGCCATAAACAAAATCCAGCATTCCGTCGCATCCGTGATCACATGCACCCATAAAGACTCGAACAACGTTTCCTATCTATCGGGGGGGGGGGGGGGGGGGGGGCATGACGCGTGCTTAGACGCAGGGGCAGGCAATCTTGAACAGAACTACGTGTTTTTCGGGTTTTTATCGCGGGCAAGCAGACGGGGGACTAAAAATAGGTGTCAAAACTGTGAGGATGGGATATTGGGTAACGAAAAACAAAAAAACTGAGCTTTGAGTGGAAATCTGTGAAAACTTAACGGTTTCAAAGTGTCTGTCAATCTTCCGGGCTATAAAAACATTTACATTGCGAACGTCACTGTGGAAGAGCAATCTGTCAGGGCAGATTTACGTTACGGGAATGAAGATTGATGGTAGTGTCGGTTTTTATCAGGGCAAGGTATTCATCAGCATCAAAGGACATGTACTTCGACACGGGGGAGTGGGAGGGTGGATACGGTTGAAATGGGGTTGATAAATTTTAAATTGCAAGGCGGATGTTGGAATTGAAAAAAGCAATTGAAAGCAGAACGGCCGTTAAAAGTCCCATTTATGGCTTTGTGTGGGCAAAGAGAAAAACGGAACAGCGTCAGACTTCCGGAACGCTGGCTTTATAAACAAATGAAAACTGGGGATTGAAGAGCCTTTGATTAAGCGAACTTTCGAGGGGGCAAAACTGACAGGCATATTGCATTGGCGAAAAAATGGGTTCTAAGTTAAAAAAAGGTAAAAAACTGGAACAAAAATAGATGAAAGTGTCAAAATAATATATTAAAGTCCAATACCCGATCGCGTGATGTTGGTAAACATTTCGAAAAAAAGTTGCGCGGAAATAAGCCCAGAATCCTATCAACCTGTCTGACTTGGGTAAATAAACTGTCTAAACTTTCCAAGCATGCTGTTAGCCAACAGTTCCTCAAAGCAAGTCCAACAAAAGCACCTCCAAGCCGGCCGCCAATCCATCGAGAAGAAGCATGACAAAGCCCAACGACAAGCGCAGATGTTTTCGGCCGCAACATCGTATCGATTGGCTCGGCCGACAGCCGCCAGCGACCCGCATGAGGAGGGACAAGCGCGAATCGCACTCAACCTCACTCCCCCTGCCCTGGCATTGTGTCCCCAACATCCACACACACCCTCGGGCAATTTTACATTACTTTTTGCCTGTTTCATTTTAATCAGCGCTTTGTTTTGCTGCCACCTACCTGATTTCAACAAACCCCGTGTTCAGATCGATCCCTTTCGTCATCGAACAGCTGCGCTTACCTGGGTAACCGGCTTTGCTGACGATTTTGTCGAACTTTGAGCGGTTTTGTCTTTCGACTTTTGATAAAAACATCCCTGCGGTCTTCGGTTTATCGACCGCAGAGAGTTTCCTCATCCCAACCCCTTCGTGACAGTCTTCAAGATTGCCGTGAGTGAAAGTCCCAGCGCCACGAGCGCATCAACAACGAACACCATGTCCGGAACGCTGCCGCATATCAATGGGGCTGGTGACACCCGTGAGTTTTGGTTTTTATATATATTTTTTCGCTATTTTTAAATAAAACCCTCCAGGAGGCCGTCGCCATGACTCCCAAGACCCGCTCAAGCGCTTCACCGATGCCAAACTTCAAATGCGCGACATTTACAAGGATTTGGAGGAGTGCGTCGTCGATTTGTCAAAGTTCTACCATGCCGAGGGCGATGACGATTCCGCCCATAAATTCGTCCCGGCCAAAGAGATCGCCGAAGTAGCCCGCTTCAAGGAGTCCATTTTGACGATCAAGGAGATGTTCAATCGCGACAAGATGAAGGTCGTTTTCTTCGGCCGAACCAGCAACGGCAAATCGACGGTCATCAACTCGATGCTCCATTCAAAAGTGCTGCCACAGGGCATGGGCCACACGACAGCGTGCTTCCTGCAGGTTGAAGGCGGCTCGGAGAATGAGCGGATGCTTCAGATTGAGGGCAGCGATGCGAAACGGCCATTTGCGGAATTGCATAATTTGGGGCACGCCCTGAGCAGCGGGAACAGCGCTACATCGGCGCTGGGGACGAATGCGCTGGTTACGGTGCTCTATCCGAAGGCCAGCTCGAAGCTGTTGCAGAATGATGTTGTTCTGGTTGACAGGTGGGTGGTTTTTTGATTTAAACTGGCGTCGAAGAGCCGTTTTCCAGCCCCGGTGTCGACCTCTCCCCTGAATTCGACTCCTGGATCGACAAACATTGTCTCGATGCCGATGTCTTCGTCCTCGTCTGCAATTCTGAGTCCACCCTGACCCAGGCTGTAAGTCTCTTACCATATTTAGCCTTTAAAACTGTGCTTCAATCATTCAGGAGAAAAACTTCTTCCTCCGCGTGGCCAAACGCCTCTCCCGACCCAATGTCTTCATCCTGAACAACCGCTGGGACGCATCCTCCTCCGAGCCGGAGCAACAGATCGAACAAGTCCGAAACCAACACATGCAACGCTTCATCCACTTCCTTGTCGATGAACTCAAGTCCTGCACGGCCCTCGAATGCAAGGATCGCGTCTTCTTCATTTCAGCCCGTGAAGTCCTCGAACACCGCCTCAAAGACAAGGGCGATGTCGAACGCGCCTACGAACAAGACGGCTATCCTCGTCGTGCCAAGGAATTCACCTCTTTCGAGACGAGTTTCGAGCGCTGCATATCGAAGAGTGCCATTCGGACGAAGTTTGAGGCTCATGATCGCCGTGCGAGGGAGATTATCTCCGATATGCGTGACAATTTGGATGCAGTGACTAATTTGGCAACTCGCGAAAAGTTGGTTTTTTTATTTTAAACTGATTTTACATGAGGTTTCATTTCTAGACAACGCCTCAAGCTCAACTTCGAACTCAAAAACCGCGAATTCCTCGAATGCCGCAAAGCCTTTGCCGATTTCGAGCATCGCTACCGTGAGCAACAGCAACGCATCCGCCAAGAAGTACACCTCAAAGTGTCCGCAGATTTCCACGAAGAAATCGAACGCCTTGAGGCGATCATTGACCGGTTCAACATGCCATTCAACGATGACCCCGAGAAGATTGCCGAGTTTAAGCATCATTTGGCGGTGTACGTCGACAAGTGCGTCACGGAAGACTTGCAGGACAAGTGCAGTGGTGGGCTGATGGCGCGGATCTGGCAGTTGGAGAATGATCTTTATCGTGGGTTTTTGGTTGTAAACTGAGCCAAGAGATAAATTGAGTTTTTCAGAAAACGTCAGCGAAATCATCGGCACCGAATACGTCAAGAATCTCGAAGGCGCCTGGCGCTACAAGCAGCCCTTCAAATTCGTGGTTACGATCAATGTGCCGAAGTTGGTTGAGGACTTTTATGAGGATTTGGAATTTAAGTTTTCTCTTGGCTTAACGGCGATCTATCGGAAGTTGTTGGCGTATAAGACTGGTCGTCCGATTACGGCTATTGGCGGACTTACTTTGGTGGGTTTGGTGTTTTTTAAATTGCGTTTATCATCGCAACTTCCAGCCCTACCAACAACAACATGCCGCCCACAACCCCCAATACCACATGGCCAACCCCAACATGCATCCAAACTTCGCCAATGCTGACACCGATGACGCCGTCGTCACGATGCTCATGAACGCGGCCGTCTACATGGCCAATGGTGGCGTCGGCCTTGCCATTGCCGGTGTGCTCATCTATCAAAACGTCGGCTGGAAGGTCATTGCCGGCGGTGGAGCCATCTATGGCGGTCTCTACGCGTTGGAGCGGTTCCGTTGGAACGCCGCTGCCAAGGAGCAACATCTGAAGGACCAATTCCGAAGCCATCTCGCCCTTCGCATGAAGCAGGTCGGCAATGTTCACACGGCCCAGTGCGAGGGACAAGTCGTCTCCGAGCTCGAGGGCGTCCACACCGGGCTTCGGGACGTCGTCGGCGGCGTTCATCAGGAAATGAAGTCCAACCTCGACACGATCCAACGCGGCGTCGATCGCGTCCAGGACTTCCTCAAGGGCGTCGTCAGCATCAAGAACAAGTCCAGCTTCCTGAACACGAGCCTTGAGGCATTTGCGACCAAGTTCCTGGCCCCTGATTCACCGTAGTTGCTTTATTTCTGATGTTATTAGTTTAAATTCTTATAAAACCGTGCTAGGACCTCCCCAAATCATGTACCGATGAAAACAGATTGCATATTTTGCATGTTTATAACTTATCCCGGAATAAAGGTAATATTAGCCAATTACAGGGTGGAAATTTACACAAATAAGTTAGACAAACCACACGAGAGAGTTGAAATAGGTGAAATCAGACCTTCATGAGGATCTCCTTGGCATTATCCCGCACGACAGACTCCATTGCTTCGACGTCGGCTCGCCAGGCACCGATACGCTCGGACATTTGGTAGATCTGGGCGGGGGATAGGACGCGTGGCTGGACCCACGTAATGTTGACGATCCGATTCACCTGGTCGATGGAGCCCTTGACGAGACCCTTGCTAAGGGCCTTCATGACGAGGAATTCGACGTTCTTCTGATCGATGAGGGCCTTGGAAGCGATCTCATTGAACGAGATGTGGCGTTCCTTGCTGTTACGGCCGAGAGCGACTTCCATGATGCACAGAAGGCGGATCTTCTCTTCCAAAAAGTCGCGTCGCTTCCGCATATCGCTCCAGGGCGACCATTTAGGCTCGTATTCACGGAACTTGGTGAGATCGCCACTGTTGAAGCTGTAGAGGACGTCGACGAGCCAGTGTTCGGCGGTGCCCTTCAAGGCGTCGAGGATGGGATGGGCCAGGAGTTCACCGAAGTTGTAGATGTTTTCACCGAGCAGGGCGGCGAAACCGAGGAGCATGGCTTGGACGTGCTTTTCCTCGGTGGAGAGCTTCTGGGCGTCTTCGCAGCCGAGGTAGCGCAGGGATTCGCGGTAGTAGCCTGCGAAGTTGCCGACTTCCTTGAGGTAGTTCGCGGAGACCTTGTAGAAGGGCGCATGCACGGGGGTGACGCCGGTGAGCTCGTCGATGTCGTGTTGGGCTTCTTCGATGAGGGACTGAAGGAAAAACTGGATTGTGGCAGTGAAAATTGACAAAATAACAAACCCGAATCAACTTGATATCAACACAACCCCCAGCAGCCGTCTTATTGTTCAAATGCAACTCGATAATGCCACTGTTCACACGGATCAGGGCCTGCTTGTCCTTCTTGACGGTCTTTTGGATGCCGGCAAGGAACTCGAAGGCGGCGTCCTTGTCTAAATTTATATATATTTTTTCATTAAAACTGCACTGTAAACCATCCTTTGATGTCAACTCACTCTTAGCAAAGATAGCCTTCGAAACAGGGATCACAATCTCAGCCAAATTGAGCAGATTGATGTGACGCTCGAGCTCGACGATGAACTGATCGTAAAAATCCTTGAGGTCGACATGCTGCGCGAAAGCTGGGTTGTACACATTCTTACGGAGCTCGGTGGTGAGCTGATGCCACAACCTGGAAGTGAATTAAACTGATATTGATACCATTGGAGATGTTTTGAAACCCACTTTTTCGTATAAAGGTTCTCCAGCGAATGGATGGCCTCGACGATCGCCGGGGTCTTCACGGCCTCCTTCAACTTCTTGAGATAGACTTCAACCTTGTCGGACATGATGGGAAACTGTCTGAAGATGGGATTTAGCTTGGTTAAACTGGTTTTAAGCGGGATGTGAGGGGTACATTCGCGGAAATGCAAATTGTCATCAAAATCGAGGCGCTCTCGGGCGGTGTGTTTTGAGAGGACTGGGGACACTTTGCCAATGACGGCCAGCGGGGGAGGCTTTTTTGAATGCGAGTTGCGCGCGTTTTTATGTAAATTTGCTTCCGGATTTGGAGCTCACTTTGTTGCTTTTTTGATCGCTAAAGTTGCTTGTTTTGTGGTTGTAAACTGCCTTCTCCTCATACTATACGTATTACTTTTAATTTCGCCCATTTCAGTCCACTCCGGCCACCATGTCCAAACGCTCCCACGATGTAACCCCAAAATCCATTCGACCGCCAATGAAGATCCGAAACCAGTACGATTCACCCGGATCTTTACCCTCTGAATTCACCAGAACAACCACCAATGTCGAACCACTACGAACACCGGTGAATTCGAAGCGGTTTGAGCGGACAAAGCCCGAGACTCCGGTGAATCGGATCATAAGAAATGAGGTTGGTTTTTATATATATTTTCTTACACATTTGGCTTTAAAATGCTTATTGAGTCTTGTATAGGATGTATTGAGTATTTTGATAAACTGTAACAAGATTCTTTCATCATTTTAGCAATCCATGATGAACCTGAGCGCCGAAAAGAAGAACAAAACGAAGCCCACGATCATCGACAACAAAACGCGAAAAGCCGTCAAACTCGCCGAAGGCATCGAAGCTGTCGATATTGAAATCGAGGTCCAGCACGCTTTCAACGACGACCTCCGGGCGGAACTCGAGGATTACCGGGAACTCGTAGATCGGACCAAGAATGTGCTAGATCGCACCATTCGGTAGGCTTTTATATATTATTTTTAAACTGAGGGTTTCTATTGTCCATTTTAGAACAAAAGTATCAAAAGTCACCATCGATGTGGACTCCCCTTGTATCGAAATCACGTCACTGAGCCAATCTGAAGCTTTGTTTTCCAAATTTGCAAAGGTTTGTTTATTTCAAAAACTGCCCAAATTCAATCTCGAGCTTTTGTTTCCAGAAAAGCGCCCCAAACCACGTCTACGACGAAAACCTGATCCTCATCGAGCAGAAGCACAATCGACTACGTTCAATCTTCGACGACATGCAATCCCAGTGCCAAAATTTAGTAACCCAAGCGCAGACCGTCTTGGAGGAGCTGGATGCCAGGATTAATCTCAGAGAATTCAACTGAACTTTGGGATTCGTTGTGTTTTTTTTATTTTTTAACTTTTTTTATTATTTTTTTTGTTGTCGTCTTTAACGACGATTTTTGATGTTTTTGTCTGCCTTTTCGTGATGATAAAATTAACTGGCTCTAGAAAACTGGGTTGTTGGCTTCATTTTATATGGTTCTAAGGGCCTAATTGTTATTTGGAAGTGGTTTTTTTTAAACTGGATCTGTGTATTATGGGTAATGCAAAGGTAACGTCGACCAGGTGCGTATTTAGGAAATTGTTTTTTGAAGGGCATTTAAAAAAAAGTCAATGAAAAAGTTTGCCCAGATCGTCAAAATCCTAATGACCGCTGACATTTTAAGGTAAAAAACTGCCTGAAAGTTTTTATACGGTCCCAGCCAAATGTACTTGTCCACGAGGTTCATAATGTACTCTGACGGACCACTTTACATTAGCGTAGGAATGCCCTTATTGCCATTTCTTAGCTTTGGCTGTCCCTATGGAATTTGGTGGGATGTGGAGGTGGGTGGGTCGTAATAAGCTATCTCATTTGTCACCAGCGCAAGGCTGCCGGTGGCGTTGGTGTGCGTAGTGCTTTTTTGCGTTTTGGTTTTTGATGCCAGTTTTAATCTAAACATAAACTGAAGTTTCCTTTTCATACAGAATGAAAATCCCAACAAACCCAGCAAGCCTCATCAGCCAAGACCTCGCGCATTGCCCATTCTCAACCGATCGAATCGATAAACAAACCCGCGAGAGTGACGTGTTTTCCCCGCTTCCTCGGGTCGGCTCTCGGTCGGCCAGTCAGCCTTTTTTCTCAACCACCGCGGTGGTGATGATTTCTCGTTCATTTCAATCCAACGCAGTCGTCGAAAACCATCAAACGTTCCACCCTTCCTCTGTTGTTGTTTTTACGCAACTGTTCACGGTTCTGTTTCAAAATTTGCTGCACTTCTTTTGCATTTTTATATATTCCGCGAGCGTGTACACGTCTGTTTCTATTCCTGTCGACTGCAAACATGTGAATTAGCCATGTTTGTTCCTGTTCCTCTTGCTTTCAGGGTTAAAATAGCGCGTTATTTTCTTTCTGGCCCTCACCTTTCACGACCATTTTTGCACATTGCACTTTCTACAGGTAGCTGAACATGCTCCCCTCTGGCGATAATACCACTGCACCAGTTGCACAAAGACGCTTCCACTCTCGCACGAATGCCCTGGAAGTCGTCGAAGGGTTGGACTTGACCGGCAAAACGATTCTCGTCACCGGCACCACCTCCGGCATTGGCATCGAAACGGCACGAACTTTAGCCCTAAAGGGTGCCCATGTCGTCATGGCGAATCGGAATATCATCCAATCCGAGGAGCTTCGGGACAAGATCTATGCCGAGTACCCGGAAGACAAGCCCAAGGACAACATTGACCTGATTCACATGGATTTGTCATCGCTCCAATCAGTCCAGGCGGCCGCGAAGGAGTTCCTTTCGAAAGATTGGCCGTTGAATGTGCTGATTCTGAATGCGGGCGTGTATTCACCGCCGACCAAGACGACAATCGACGGTTATGAAACGGCTTTCGGCGTGAATCACCTCGGTCACTTCTATCTGACGTATTTGTTGTTGGACAAGCTGCGTGAAAGTGCTCCCTCGAGAGTGGTGGTCGTTTCGTCGACGGCTCACATTATTACACGGGTTTGTTTTTGCACACTTTTGCTTTTTGATGATTATTGTCCTCCCTCCAGATTAATCAAGCACTTCCGACTGAGGAAAAGTTGAACAAGCTGATCCCTGAGCCATCGACGAACGAGTTTACGTTGACCCTGTACGCATATTCCAAACTTTGCAATGCACTTTTTGGCATGAAGTTACACCGAGACGAAGTTGCCTCAGGCATTCACACGTATGTCTTGCACCCTGGCACTTTCATTAGCACTGGTCTGGTACGGAGTTATGGAATCGCCACCAAAATTCAGCAATTCTTGTCCAAGCCATTTGTGAAGACATTGCAACAAGGCGCCGCGACGAATGTATATTGTGCCGTTTCGCCGGATGTGGAGAACGACAGTGGCCGTTATTATGAATCCGGCTACGTCGCGGATGAGAATCTGCATGCTTTGGCGAAGGATGAGGCGCTTCAGGATGCACTTTGGGAGAAATCTTTGGAGTTTGTGAAGAAGTTTGAGGATTCTAGGGTTTAAAACTGAACAATTTGTGTTCATTCTGCACTTTGACGTTGTTATTTGTACTGTATTTTGTCAAAACTCAAATATAGGATGCCATTTCTACCGTTTTCGATCGAACTTCCATGCGTGTTTTAACTTTTAATCGTGTGCCACCCCCGCTTCCGCGCCCCTCCTAACCCTGCTTACAGTAACCCTTGCTTTTTTCCAGCTTCCATCATGACCGAAGAAACATCCCCACCTGTCGCCACCGATTCGGCTCCAGCGGCACCGGCCGTCGTTGAAGCTTCCCCCATCCCGGCCGCTGATAACACTGCTGCCAGCCCGATTGCCGTCCTTGATGTCCCGGTTCCCCAGCGGAAATACCACTCCCGCACGAATGCCTTGGAAGTTGTCGAGGGGTTGGACCTCACCGGCAAAACGATCCTCGTCACCGGCACCACCTCCGGCATTGGCATCGAAACGGCCCGAACTTTGGCCTTGAAGGGTGCCCATGTCGTCATGGCGAATCGGAATATCATCCAATCCGAGGAGCTTCGGGACAAGATCTATGCCGAGTACCCGGAAGACAAGCCCAAGGACAACATTGATCTGATTCACATGGACTTGTCATCGCTCCAATCAGTCCAGGCGGCCGCGAAGGAGTTCCTTTCGAAAGGATGGCCATTGAATGCGATCATTTTGAATGCTGGTGTCATCGGTCCCGAGGCAAAGACGACCATTGATGGTTTTGAGACGACCTTCGGGGTCAACCATCTCGGACACTTCTACTTGACGTATCTGTTGTTGGACAAGCTGCGTGAGAGCGCTCCGAGTAGGATCGTCGTTGTTTCGTCGAATTCGCATTCGCACACGAAGGTTAGTTGAAAACTGGCGCACCTGAGGCGATGATGAGTACTGATAACTTCCAGATCAACCCGACTCTTCCCCTGGAACAGGTCCTCAACACCCTCATCCCCGACCCGGCCACAACCGAATACAGCTACCGTCTCTACTCGCTCTCCAAGCTTTGCAACGCGCTCTTTGCCTTGAAGCTTCACCGTGATGAGGCTTCTTCCGGCATTCACACCTATGTGTTGCATCCGGGGTCTATGATTGGCACAAGTACGTTTTTGTTTTCTTTTAAACTGTTGTTATATTTGTCGAGAAGTTATACTTTCTGCCCTTTCCAGACATCGCCCGCACCTATGGCGCCTTCGGCAAAATCGCCAATACCCTGCTCAAGCCGTTCACCAAGACCCTGCAACAAGGAGCCGCGACAAGTGTCTATTGTGCCGTTTCGCCCGACGTAGCCGATCAAAGCGGTCGCTATTACGAGTCCTGCTGGGAGGAGGACAAAGATCTCGCGGCCGTGGCCCGTGATGAAACCCTGCAGGATGCCCTTTGGACCAAGTCGCTCGAATTGATCAAGAAGTTTGAAGACTCCCGACCCTGATAATCTCGCTCAAACCTATTTATGAAACTCGTGAAACTGCTTAATCTCCGTGTATCACCGTGTATCCCGATATCACCCTCATCACGCATATAAGTTTTATCAATTTATTATTATGAGTATTTAAAAGACTGTTTAATGTATTTGTAAAGTATTTGTAAGCTGTAAAGTAACCAGGTATAAGTACAATAAGAAAAAGTGGAAAGAAAAACTGATGGCAATGGGAATTATCGGGTTTAGCGCCCAATCTTATAACTGATCCACTTTTTAATAAGATCTTTGAGGTTCGAGACGTTGAGGTTGTTTCCATCGAGATTGGGCGAGTAGTCATTGATGACGATGTAGGGAACTTCAATGATGGGATGCGCTCGGACGGTCGTGGTTCGGTGCGCGGCTTGGCGCTGAAGTTGGACGCCGCGTTCGCTTTGGAAACAGGTTCTGAAGGGGGTTGGTAATTAGATAAACTGGTAGATGTAAGTGCTTAGAAAATAATGTTATTTAGGGTCTCGAAGCGAAAGTTGCCTGAATCAGGGTCAATCAGGGGACTTTCGTGGCGGGACCACCGATACCATCTGATTTCTTTATTAAGGCGTAAAACTGAACATAGGTTCTAATGTATGGTTATCGGAGTCTCGCAACGAAAAACCCCTGAATTAAGCAACTTTCGTGCCGAGACCCCCGATATCATCAAAATTTGTGAATTGTATAACTTTTATTTAAACTGGATTACGCATCTTCCCTGCAGATATTGATTTTGACCTCGCAACGAAAAACCCTAAATCAGGCAACTTTCGTGCCAGGACCCCACCAAACACCAAAAGTTCGACAAATCGACCTACTTGATCTCGTGATAGTTATTCCGGATGAAAGTGGAACAGTGATGCATGGCTTGATCGACAGGCTGACTAGATAGAGCCCTTTCGAAGCAAATGATGAACGGAATGGCTTGTTTCACCTTGACAACGTCGATGACGCATGACATGAGTCGGTTCGCGTCACATTCCTTCTGGCCGTGATTGCAGGAGATCTGGCCTGTCTGCAAGAAAAGGGTTTTGAACATGTCAGCTGATTAGTAGGAAGGATATTTGAGACGTGTCTCGGGAGTGACCAGGGCTTGGGTTACTTTTTACGGATATCTTTTTTGAAAAAACTGCACCAAGCGGTATATTATTCTTACCCTCAAAAGTCGACTATTTCCCCATGGAATCATCTCGATTTCAACATTGTGCCGGAATTGGTTGTACAGGTTGCCCAGCTGGTTCGTGATGAATCTTTGGCAGTACGGGCATAGCGCTTCATACATCAAAGTAATCTTAATGGGTCTCCGATCGGCCTTGAAGGCCTGGCACTGCGCGACGACGTTGCAACGTTGAGCAATTTCATAGGAATCACACCAGAAGTCGGGGGGAATGTTACAGGCTTGGGCTGTGCCGGTCACTGCAGCCGCCACCACCACGGTCAGAAGGAGCACGGCAGACGACATCGACGACATGGTTCGCCGAGGCCTAGCGATCGCGAGTGACGCTGACTGGGACCCTGGGGGCAGTGGCGGAAAAGCCGGTCGGATCGTGGTAGTGCCATTTATCCTCGGGCTGTCGGTAGGGGGGAGTGCACGCCTGCTGTCCGGTGCTCTCGATCATCCGCGCCCGGAGAGGTGGGGACGATGTCGGCGCTTTTTTCTATGTGTCTTGCTTTAGTTTTTGAATTATGGGAAGAACCGTCCGTCGAGGGCATGCAGCAAGATAGAGAGAGTCGATTGATGCTTGCAGGAACGAGATAATACAAAATGACAATGGAAGAATTGATAAACATGCGTAGGACGCGGGATTCTTGGGGGTGGAACAGAAGGGGGCGATTGCGTCATGGAGGATGTCCGGGTTGGGGGTGGTGGTGGCCGATGAAGTAGGTGTTTTTTTGTGTTTGTTTTTGGTTTTAAACTGCTTTGATATTCGGCTGATGCTAGTATATGCAATTTAAAGCTTATTTTATTAAAAACTGGAAGCTCTTTTTGTCATCATAACTGCCCAAAGTCCATCCCCTCCATGCCCATAAATGTCGCGCGTGTGCCACCCCCCAAACTTTTCTGTCTAAATTGGTCTTTTCATCTTCTAGAAATGTCCACAACCCCCTCATCCGAATCCCCTCCAAATCTCGTCTGCGTCAACTGTATGGCCCCGGTAGACAGCCTCTATACGGAATACAGCAAAGACGTCATTCGAATCACAGAATGCAAGCGTTGTGGCAAGGAAGCTGATAATTACGTCGAATATGATGCCGTTCTCATCTTCAATGACCTTTTCCTGCAATATGTCGCTGCCTATAGGCATCTGCTTCTGAATACGACCACGGAATTGAAGGTTGGTTTCCACTTACTTTAAAATTAAAAAACTGGTTCGGTTTTAAGACGTTCGCCCGCCTTGGCATGATCTTCGGTCTCGCAGACGCCTACCATAAGTGGATCAACCGTCGAGCTACACTACCATCCGATTCGTTGTTCGATCTTGAATGGACCTTCTATGAATCCCTGTTCCAAAGTTGCGCCGAAACATGGGCCTTTTTGCTTGTGGCACATGGACTTTCGAGGCTTATTTTGAGGAAGGAATCTGATCAGAAGCGGCTTGGGTTTCTGTTTTACTGTTCCAGGACGGTTGTTGGGTTCTTTGGTGAGTTTAGTAGTGTTTTGGCTAAATTAAAGTTAAAACTGAAGGCCTTCAGGAAATGTCTTCGTCGTGTTCAGCATCATTTGGCACCTGAATCAACACTTTTCCTACCGTATCCTCACGACGTTGTTCACCTTTGTTACGCATGTCCAAGTTCAGCGGAGTAAGTTTATCCTTTTTGGAGTTTTAATGGATAATCGAGCCAAATTTCATTATAAACTGGGTGCTTGGTCCTGGCGTTTAATGTTTTTTGAAGCCTAAACGTACCCATAGGGCAATTCCGGGTCATTTCAAATGATTGATCGTTCGACCTAATGGCGAACTGGCTAGCCAGCGTGCAAACTTTTTTAAAATATGTTGTCCGGGAGGTCAAAATTGAACCCCGGCACGGCACGATGAGTTACGCGATTCCGTCTGACAACTTTACGAAGTACTGACTGACCAATCCGCGGCTTTTTTCGATTTCGATCCATCATCTTTAGGAAGACCAATCACATTATTGGGTAATGACCCTTTTAACTTTTTCGATTGGAAGTTTTGGCTTTTATCCGAGGGGTCGGCGCCGACACAGGTGTTTTACACTTGCAAACCTGGTCTGGGGTAGCAATTTTTGGGTCTTTGCCGACTTGACTTCACATTAATCTGAAGGCGATTGATGGGCTTTTATGCCTGCCAATGTCGACAATCCTTACCGATGGGGATCAAAGTGTCATTTGTCACACGTGTCTGGGAAGCTATTAGCAGCGTTCTAGTTCTACCAAATCGATTTACATTTAGCCATGTTTTTGCAGCTCTGTGTTCGACAATGAAACTCCCAATCGTAATTTTGGTTGTTTTTGTGAGTAAGCTGGCAAGCTGGGCCGTTGGAATTGTTACTGGTGTGGCCATCCAGGAAGTTAGTCGACTTTACAATTTGAGATAAGAAAACTGAGATCATGGATGCTGGCGGGTTTTGTATGAAAAAATTATACTTTGTTTTGTTTATTTTTGAAAAATAAAATTAATAATCCATGGCACAGGCGAACAATGTTCAAAGAAAACAAATACCAAAAGGCTAAATACCAAATTTACTGAAGTTGCGGGAAGGCCATTTGCGGCTTCGCTTCGGCACTGGCCTCCTCGGCACGCCACAATTGGGTGACGGTCTTCCATTGGGTGTAGAAGTTGAGGCCGGCCTTGCCGTAGAAGTTGGCATCACCGAGGAAACTGCCACGGTTGCCGGTGAAGGAGAACATGGGGAGCGGGACGGGGATCGGCACGCTGAAATTGGACTTTTAAAAACTGTCGGTTTTTTGCAAAGGTCGCTTACTTGACACCAATCTGACCAGCATCCACAACGTTAACGAATCGCCGAGCAGTAATGCCACTGTTTGTGAAAATAGCGGTACCATTGCCGTAGGGGTTCGTGTTGATGATGTCAATGGCCTCATCGAGGGTTTCCGCTTCCAAAATAACCAGCACAGGGCCGAAGATTTCCTCCTTGTAGCAGGTCATGTTCTGCTTGACCCCAGTGATCACGGTGGGGCCGACGAAGTTGCCGTTTTCGAAGCCGGGAACCTTGACGTTGCTGCCATCAAGAAGGACCTTAGCGCCCTCGGGCTCGGCCGTGGCGATGATTCGGAGGATCTTTTCCTTAGCCGATTGCGAAATAACTGGGCCGACGTCGGTGCCGGCCTTCCAGCCCGCATCAACACGGAGTTTCTTGGCCTTTTCGACGAGTTCGGGGATCCATTTGCGGGATTCACCGACGAAAACGGCAGTTGAGAGGGCCATGCAACGCTGGCCAGCGGCACCGAAGGCGGCGGCGGTCAGCTGGTTCAGGGTGGATTCCTTCGAGGCATCGGGCATGATGATGCCGTGGTTCTTGGCGCCCATGTTGGACTGGACGCGTTTGCCGTTCTTGGAGCCTCGGGAGTAGATGTGTTTGCCCTGGAATTGCATCATTAGGACTTTTTACACTTCAGGTTACTGTAATACAGTAATGGGTACTGTATTACAGTAACCCAACCGTCAAAAAACATACCGCCGCATCGCCACCAACAAAACTAATAGCCCGAATAGCCGGATTATCGCAAATAAAGTTGACCGCCTCATGCTGGCCATGAATCACATTCACACAGCCGTCCGGAATGCCAGCCTCCTTCGCCAGCTCGACCAACATCAAAGTAGCTCCAGGGTCCTGCTCAGATGGCTTCAAAACCATGGTGTTGCCAGTCACAAGTGCCAGCGGGAACATCCAAAGCGGCACCATGGCTGGGAAGTTGAACGGCGTGATACCGGCGGTGACGCCCAAGGGGGTTCTGAAGGAGTAGGTGTCCATGTCCTTGGAGACCTGGGGCGCGTATTCGCCAAGTTGGAGCGAAGCCGCACTGACGGCGTGTTCGACGACTTGCAAGCCACGGGAAACGTCGCCCTCGGCATCGGGAAGGGTCTTGCCTTGCTCTTGGGTGATGTTTTCGGCGAGTTTCTTCATGTCACGCTTGATCAGGGCCTGCAGCTTGAAGAAACACTGCTGACGGGTCAGAATGGAGGTGTTCTTCCATTTGCGGAAGGCATTCTGCGCGGAATCGACGGCGGCCTGCATTTCGGCGGGGGTCGATTTGGGGACGAGGCTGATGACTTCATTTGTGGCCTGGAGGGGGTAAGATTGATAAACTGGGTCACGTTTTGAAGCGAAAAAAGCTCACAGGGTTGGTCAACTCGATGAAATCGGTAGCCTTGGACTCGACAGCCTGGCCATCAATGTAGTTCTTGACAGTCTCCGGCTTGTTCAGCGCCGCCGTTACGGACAACTGGCGGGACGAGACGGTCGAGATGACGCGAAGTCGGGACAGCATGGCTACAAAGACCCGGATTTAAAACAAAACTGATTTTAAGTGACCAGAATAGGCACGCGGTGTTGACAAATGGAAATTTTGTAGAAAAAAACTGATATACATGCGGTTCAGAGATAATTAGCAAACGCAAGTTTTCTCAAATTAGCGTAAAAATAGCCTTCAAAATCGATGAATAAGTCAAAAGCCAAAAGTATTTGATCACCCGACTTTCCGCGACCACGCAAAAAACACAGACAACGTGGTCGGAAGGTCAATCGCTCGCCGTCGCGAACAGAAGTGCACGTTGCTGCCTCGAAGCAAGTCGAAACAACTGCCTTGCGCTCTGTTCTGGCTTTGCCTTGGTCGCAGTCGAAAAACGTGATAAATGAAGAGATCAGCAGCCTTGCCGCTGCCGACGTTGAAATAGTCAGCAAAGTTGGAAAAGTTAGGCCCAGGTCACGGAGGACAAACCGACAACCAGCCATGCGATGCGATGCAATGAAATGGGTAAAGATTGGCTGTCGAGAGTCGAAACCGATCTCAGGTCAATGATGTCTGCTCACGTCGACGGCGTGGCGTGGCCCTGTAGCATAACATAACATTGATTGCTCGTTTGCTTGGAGAGGTTAGAGTTAAACTGAAGTGAACACTGCGAGCAGATCGGCCATGTGTGTTTGAAGTTTTGACTGTCGAAATGAAATGGTAGCACATGGCTGCAAAGGGGGAGGCAGAGGAGGTGGTGGAGCGTTGAAGGGTCAATAAACTGGTGGAGTTAACAGCCGCTGGTTTGGTAGGCGTTTTGATAAGTTAAACTGTTCCATCGTAGATAACGCATTTGACCATAGGGGGCGTCAATAACGTTGATAAACACTTGAATGATGACTTTAAAAAGGTCTATCTTTGTGTCAAACTGCTATTTTTTCATGTTTGGTTGCAAAATTTCGGCTGGGCAGCGCTCTCCATAATCGACACACAGCCGGACGTGCGGGCGTGTGCCTACGCACCATACATGCGCGCAGGCATGCGGAACGACCCCGCTGGGATGTTGTGCGTAATTCAGTGCCGTTAAAGCAACTTGGCTTCAAAGAGACTCTGATTCCCTTAGAGCGAACTAGCTCCAAGGGAGCCAACCCGTGAAGACCCCATAGTTAGAGCAACTTGGCTTCAAGGGGGCACCCCAACACCATAAGGCCAAGTAGCGTCAGCTGACCGGGTTAGCGCAACTTGGCTTCAAGGGAGCCCTCCGACACCGATTGCCTCGTTAGCGCAACTTGGCTTTAGGGAAATATTCCAACACCGATCGTCTCGTTAGAGCGACTTAGGGTCAACCGACTCCGTTAGCGCAACTTGGCTTCAAAGGGACACCCCAGCACCGTAAGGCCAAGTAGCGTCAACGGACCTGGTTAGCGCAACTTGGCTTCAGGGGAGTCCCAAGATCGATCTTCTCGTTAGAGCGACTTCGTGTCAAGCGCATTCGCTGGCATCAACCAACTACGTTAGCGCAACTGGGCTTTAACTGACGCCGTTAGAGCGAAGTTGCTTTAACCATCCTAGTTGGAGCCAAGTTGCATCAAAGAGACAACCCAACACTAATCGTCGGATTAGCGCTAAGTTGCGTCAACCGTTGGAGCCAAGTAGCGTCAACTGGCCAGGATAGCGCGACTTGGCTATAGGGTCGTCCTTCAACACGATCGCCTGGTTTCGTTGAAGCTACTTCGTTTTAAGGGGATATCCCAACACCGATCGCTTGATTAGAGCAACTTGGCGTCAACTGACTTCTTTGGCGTCTACCAACTCCGTTAGCGCAACTTGGCTTTAACTGACACCGTTAGAGCGAAGTTGCGTCAACCTACTCCGTTAACGCCATTCGGCTTCAAATGTACATCCCAACACTAATCGTCTGGTTAGCGCCAAGTTGCGTCAACCAACCTGGTTAGCGCCAAGTTGCGCCAACCGAGTTCACGCTACTTTTCTTTAAGGGGGCACCCCAACACCGATCACCCGGTTAGAGCCCTTTGGCTTCAACCTACCCAGTTAGCGCGACTTTGCTTTAGTGGCCCTTCAACACGATCGCCTGATTAGAGCAACTTGGCGTCAACCGTCTTTTGGCTTTAACCTAACTCTTTGGAACGAACTAGCATTAGAAGTGTCGTTTAACAATGGTGACTGTTACCCTTAGCAAGTTCGAGCTAATTACATAGCTTTAACCCAGTTGACCATTAATGGTATTCACCCTTAATGCCAAGGAGCGCAACCTGGGACGGTTAAAGCCAAGTTGCGCTGACAGGAATGGTTAAGGCCAGATATCTCTAACTAGGATTCGTTAAAGCAACTTATCACCGACTCGGATTAGTTGAAGCAACTTTGCTCTAACCAGACGATTAACTTTGTTAAAGCCAAATGGCTCCAACGGGTCCGTTGACGCCACTTCGTGTTGGAGGGCTCCCCTGAAGCCAAGTCGCGCTAACCGGGTCAGTTGAAGCCAACTGGCTCTAACCGGGCGATCGGTGTTGGGGTGCCCACTTAAAGAAAAGTAGCGTGAACTCGGTTGGCGCAACTTGGCGCTAACCAGGTTGGTTGACGCAACTTGGCGCTAACCAGGTTGGTTGAAGCAACTTGGCGCTAACCGTAAAGGTTTACGCGACTTGGCGCTAACCAGATTGGCTGAAGCCAAGTTGCGCTAACCTGATCAGTTGAACCTTAATAGTTCTAACGGGGTAGTTTGACGCCAAGTTGCTCCAACCATGCGATCGTGTTGAAGGACTCCCCTGAAGCCAAGTTGCGCTAACCCGGTCCGTTGACGCTACTTGGCCTTATGGTATTGGGGTGCCCCCTTGAAGCCAAGTTGCTCTAACTATGGGGTCTTCACGGGTTGGCTCCCTTGGAGCTAGTTTGCTCTAAGGGAATTAGAGTCTCTTTGAAGCCAAGTTGCTCCAACGGGTCCGTTGACGCCACTTCGTGTTGGAGGGCTCCCCTGAAGCCAAGTCGCGCTAACCGGGTCAGTTGAAGCCAACTGGCTCTAACCGGGCGATCGGTGTTGGGGTGCCCCCTTAAAGAAAAGTAGCGTGAACTCGCTTGGCGCAACTTGGCGCTAACCAGGTTGGTTGACGCAACTTGGCGCTAACCAGACGATTAGTGTTGGGATGTACATTTGAAGCCGAATGGCGTTAACGGAGTAGGTTGACGCAACTTCGCTCTAACGGTGTCAGTTAAAGCCAAGCTGCGCTAACGGAGTTGGTAGACGCCAACGAAGTCGGTTGACGCCAAGTTGCTCTAATCAAGCGATCGGTGTTGGGGTATCCCCTTAAAACGAAGTAGCTTCAACGAAACCAGGCAATCGTGTTGAAGGACGACCCTAGAACCAAGTCGCGCTATCCTGGCCAGCTAACGTAGTTGGTTGACGCCAGCGAATGCGATTGGCGCGAAGTCGCTCTAACGAGACGATCGGTGTTGAAAGACTCCCCTGAAGCCAAGTTACGCTAACGAGGCGATCGGTGTCGGAGGGCTTCCTTGAAGCCAAGTTGCGCTAACCCGGTCAGCTAACGCTACTTGGCCTTATGGTGTTGGGGTGCCCCCTTGAAGCCAAGTTGCTCTAACTATGGGGTCTTCACGGGTTGGCTCCCTTGGAGCTAGTTCGCTCTAAGGGAATCAGAGTCTCTTTGAAGCCAAGTTGCTTCAACGGCACTGAATTACGCGCGCGCGTGCGTCTGGCGGAACAACCCAGCTGGCGGGGGCATCGGTCCGTTTTCCTCGCGGCATACGCACCGCACACCTGGGTGCACCTATCCCGAATTTTCACACTCGTTTCTAGAAACGAGTGTGAACCCTGAAGCCTATGCTTGTGCGTTCGTCTCGATTATGGAGAGTGCCTGTGCACCAAAATTTCTCACGTTCAACGAGCACTGAATGCTTTTTGCAAGGTGTGATGCTACCGGAAACACTTTTTGATTTAAAGATTTTAAAACTGGAAATTGCAGGTTAGATTCTAACTTGGTTTTGGCCATATCAGATTAAAATTACAACCCAAACACAACATTTTGAGTTGGATTTGATCATCAAATCCAAGCACTTTTTGGCTTTCCATCAATTCCCAAAGCTAAAAACACATTGAAATGAATAAACTGACACACGCTAAACTCGTTTTTCCATTATTTCACTCTTTGCCTCTTTCAAATTTCAACTTGTCCCACCCCCGCCCCTCCTCCAACCATCTTGAGTATCATTCCGTTTATTAGTTGTAGCAGAACCAGAACAAGTGGTCTCTAGCAGCAAATATAAAACACTTTTTACACATGAGAAACATACAAACTTAATAGAGAAAACCGTAATAATGGGAGAACCAAACGTCGGATTGAAACCCACCAGTAGGATTGGAGACTACACACGTTGTATCATACGACGCTTGATCAGAGACAAAGGGATTAGAGAGAGCTATAGATAGGCTTACGTGAATCGGTGTACTACATACGGAAATGGTCAGCGTGTTTCAAACCAGCATCAAGCTGATTGGAACTATTCGCCGCCGAGGTTGCCACAAGTTGTTCTGGTCCGGTGTTTCAACGAATATTATTCAATTTAATTCGGACTGTGTTTTGCCGGTGAAGGCAAGGAAACACTTTGTGGTGTGGTAATAGTAAGGATCCAGATAAACCTTTCCATCCAACCGGCGGTAAAACCAGTTGAAATTCGAGATTCTGGAGGGGGTATGAACAATGCATACAAGTATCGACCCTAACAATATAATATTAAAAATGGAAAACGGGCAAAGCCGTGCACAATAAACATGTCAATAAATATAACGTGATAAAACGATATAATAAAAGACAATAAAAACAATGTACACCCAAAAGATGGAGATAGGTGACGGTATGAATATAAGAAGTCGGTCCCAATGAATCGGAACACAACGAAAGAACAAAAGCGGATGGACACTACACTGACAATCCGGATTTAGGCATACTGTAAGCCAGAAGGAGTCAGGATAACGTCCACGCGCACTTTGATTTGAATATATAAAGAGAATAACAACAAAATAACAAATTGCCAAATGTACAAGCTACCTTGATTGAAATAGAGTAATTACAATTATGAAGATTGAGTATACCTGTTACAGCTAGAGATAGAAATCAGAAACGAAGCTTCGATCGATCTATCTCTCTGGGGGCTACCGGCTACGCGCTAAATTTCCTCAGAGTTAGTTTCGAGGTTGTTTTTCAGGATTTCAAGGCAGTCTACAATGGAGATGAGATTTGTACACGCTAGGAAGTAAAGTTACAATAACAAAATCCTGAGGCAAACTATCATAGACGGCTTTATGAGCCTAGAAGAAGTTGAAATTGCACAAAATATAAACTCGGGATAGAGATAGGCTTAACTAGAGCGAGGGAGACTTATAAACAACACCCGGTGATTAGATAGTATTTACATAATTACAAGAATTCCGAGTTTTAGGTCGGAAATAGGGATAGCCGTTCGCTAGTGGTTTAAGGCATGAGATATAACTATTAAATTGTTAAAAAGTAAGAAAAACTAAATAGTTGGGGCCTTGGAGGTTCTGTCGATCCCGATGGACTGGAATCAGACGGCCTAAGTGGTTCAAGACAACTAGATAGGTAGGTAATTACAAGTTACAACTATTAAGCACGACTTTGTTCGTTATCATAACAGCTAACATTATTAATTATTCATGGTCAGCGGTTGTTAGGAGCCGACGAGGAAGACGAAGCCTTCTAGACATTGACCTGGGTCTCGCGAGCTCCACCGGCACGCATGTCATGCTTGCTGTCTTCACGGTGCATGGCATTGGTGCACGTTTCGAGGTTGAGTTTGGCCATGTTGCCGGAGAGTTGATCGGCCGAGCCCTCACGAAGCCAGGTCGTTGCGGGCGGATTTTGGGGTTGCGTCTGCGTCGGCACGAAATAGGTGGTGCCGTTCCGGACTTCAGGGACATAGGCTGGGCCGTTAGGGGCCATGGTCGGCGCATAGATGACGCTGCCATTCATGTTCATCAGGGGGTGTTGGGTCGGATTGACCGCGATGGCCGGCGGGAGATAGACCGGTGAGGGTGGCGTTCCGAGGGAATCAGAAGCCGAATCACCTTCCGGAGCGGCTCCAAAGCGAGCGAGAACATTGAAGTTTTCATTCATGATGGACATGTCACGCGCGCTGTCCTTGCGGGCCAGCAGGTTGCAGGTGGTTTGGAGCGGGAGTTGTGGGGCTTCATGGACGACCCACGGGTGGTTGAGGACTTCTTCGGCCGTGTAGCGAGCGTTGACGTCCTTGACGAGGAGGTGGTTGATGAGGTCTTTGGCTTCATCGGAGACCATGTCCCAGTCTTCGGGGAACTCGTAGTCGGCCTTCTGGATGGAGCGGAACAGGGACTCCTGGCAGTCGTCACAGGCTTCGCCCTGGTTCCAGGCGCAGTCTTCGTTGTCGCAGCTACCGTAAAAGGGGGGATAGCCTGGAAAAAGTTTGCTTAGAATCGCTCAAAGCAGTCTTTAGATCAAACTAACCACAAAGCATGACGTACAAAACACAGCCCAAGCCCCACAGATCGCACCGCTTGTCGTACTTCAGTCGTTCACCGACGAAAGTATCGACGACCTCAGGGGCCATGAACTCAGCAGAACCCACAGGGCTCGCCAAATCCGGCTCCGAGCAGCGAATCGGCAAAGAACGGGAAACGGTAGCCTTGCTCGGCTTCATCAGATCGCCAAAAGCGGTCCGACGTTGACGACGGCCATTCTTCGGCGGCTTCGAAGCCAGATCCAGATCGCACAGCTTCACAGGAACGACACGATCCGAGTGGACACAGAGCAGATTCTCAGGCTTGATGTCCCGATGAGCGATGCCGCGTTCGTGCAGGAAGCGCAGGGCGTTGGCGATGTCGGCCGTGACCTGGGAAGCTTCTTCTTCCGTGAAGGCCGTCTTGCGTTGGATGTGGGCCAACAGAGGGCCGCCGTGCATCTTCTCGAAGACGAGGTAGAAGTAGTCGGCGTCCTCGAACCATTCCTCCAGCTGTACAATGTTGGGATGACCCTGGCACATGCGGAAAATCTCGACTTCACGCATGACACGTGGACGCGTATGGCCCGCTTCATGCTTGCTAACGAGCTTCACCGCAAACTCCTGGCCGGTGGCCTTCTTGACGGCGGTTTGGACGCTTGCGTAGGCGCCCTGTCCGAGATGATCATTCGTCAGGGTGTAGAAATCTGCAAGATATTTAATCTTAAAATCCGATTTTTATGATGTTTCTGTTTATTTTTAACCCGATTTCCCAGATTCCGAATGTATTATAGCGTTTTTCGAGAAACCAGTAATCCACATGCAATTCCACCACCCTCGTGCCCTCATCCTTCTTTTTTTACATCCCCCTCACGTGAGCCTTTACGACCCTCGTCGTCGACTGACAGGCAGCAGGCAAGCCTGCCTTCTAAATTCGAACCAAAGCAGCACGCAAACCGCGTGATGGTGGTTCGCCATCGGCCCGGCCCGCAAGCACCAAACAATGACAACATCAACCGCGGGCGCAGCTACATGTGAACCAACATGTTTTTCTTCCCTCGCCTGGCCTGCCCCGGGCCCTATGGTGGCAGAAGCGTTTGCCTTCGAAGCCAGGCCGACGAAAAAAAACCGTAAACAAGTCGGTCCGTCGCTCCGAGTTTCCACCGTGGCCGTTGTCGTCCATTCTTCTCCCCCGAATCCACATTGCAGACCAAAGAATGCAAAAAGCGAACCACCAAAAAAAAGAAGAATCCAAAACCTTGTGGGGGCCCCGATGATGCAACTAACTGTTGCCCGAGCGTGGCAGCAACAAAAATGCTGTCGTTTTTCCAAACAAGGAAAACTGAGACGAGCCTGCTTGCTTTGTGTTTGCAGGCAGCACAGGGTACTGTATCTCAGCATCTCGGATTTAGATGGGAGCGCCGCGCTTTTGTCAATGTATTAGCAGATGGCGACCATCCGAGAGCCCCAAAAAGAACACAGCAACATTAGAAGCATCCGAAAAAAACAAGCGCCTACGCGCGTGTCCTTTTAGACGGCACGTTTTAAACATGTTTGTGAAGCTGGAGCCGGAATCGCAAAACACTTCCGCAAACGGGGTTGCTTTCGAGTGGAAAATGGAAATGCCAGTCGAATTTAGGGATCTCTTTCTTTCACACTTCCCAATGCCATTCAAAAAGCCAGTAAACATCTCCCGCGCACCCGGCACATGTGACCTGTCATGAAAGGTCAGCATCGGCCGCGACTGCCGCGCAACATCAGCTGACCCTCGCCCGAAACAGAATAATGCCCTTTGTCCCATCAAAAAACCCATAGCGACGTTAGGAAACTGCCGAAGCGAGCGCTAACCCCTGCGTGCTTCTTTGCAGAAGAGAATATCCAATCAAATTTGGAACTACTTCAACGGCGCAGGCATACATGGCATACCAAGAAAGACCAATGAACATGTTCTGTGCTGCGTTTGCAAATGCTATTTGGCCATTTTGTAGGCGCTATGTTTATCAAAATGTGGAAAAGGAAGTCAGTGGCTATAATTGTGTTAAATGTGAATGCATGTGAAGACATGTGAACGCATGCATTCAGATGGCATTCTATTCTTCGGCCGTTTGAAAGGAAGGTGCAATTCCATTTCATTGCAATGGCTACAAAAGAGGGTTTCTAAATGCCATGTAAGGCACCAAATTAGAGTCCATGACAGGGCAATTTTCGCCGTCAATGGCATGACATTCGCGCGGGATGTTGTTTCCCAGTTTCCCAAGGACATCTGGTTTTTAAATTTTTGTAGTTACTGTTTTTAGATAGCGCATTCTCACACGTTGTTCATAAAAACGCACTTTAGCACGACAAAATTGGTCTTTGATGCCGCTAATGTAAGACCGGTCAAATCCAAATCCCTCTTTGCCGTTATTCGCCCCCGAGTAGCCGGCGCTGACCATCCAAAACAGTGTATGTCGTAGTCGGGGAGTGAATACATCCCTTTTCCGACCGATGTTTGATCGCTTAGCTAGCAACCCCCGAGCGCAACCCAGCTGGGAGTCCTTCGTCAACTCGCAAAATGACCAACACGCCAATTTCTGACCATCCATCCAACTGGACAACCGCGGGCTGGCTTTCGAAAAAGTAAAAACAGAGGCAAAATGAGACTAGTTCTGTTCAAGGCTCCTGCGCGAAGTAGCCGGTGAATACCCATCTTCACAGCCAGCATCTAGCTAGCCAGCCGATGGTTTTGAACTCAATTTGTGCTTTAAACATGTTTTTGTCAACTTTTGAGTGGCTTCAGCTAAGTGCCCAACGGGCAACTTTTGCTCCGACATGCAGTTTTAAAAATAAATACACAGCAGCAAATTACTGCACCCTCAAAGTGGTTTATGACTAGTTAATCCCGTGCGTTCGGAAACGGAAAAAAAGAAGGAAAGTCCCAAATGGCACGTTTTGGCGTGAGTCAAAAACGGCACGAAATGGGGCCGTTGTTTGTGTGGACTTTCAATTTTTGGCCAGAAATAGATGAAAAGCGTAACAAAAGTTTAACTAACCGGTGAATTGGAGCTTATGCTTGCGAACGCGCGGAGGCGGCAAGAAGCCGCGACCTCCGAGGCTGCGGCTAAGACCGCCGACGTTGATGGCACGCGGCAGGGACACGAGTTCACTCGGATGTTCACCGGATTCATCGTCCAGAGACGGCTCAGTGGAGACCGTGCCATGGCCGGAGTCGTCCTCCTCGAAGTGGAACGGGTATTCGTCCTCGGAGTCGGAACGATCGTAGTCGTCCTCGTCGTGGGAGTCCTCTTCATCATGCTCATCGAAATCGGTATCGTCATCGAGTCCGGCAAAGTCGAGATCCGTGGGCCGGGTGGTGTTGGTCGGCTCCAGGATGCCGCTATCGTTGTTCCGGCCAGCCAGGGACGACATGGTCAATGGAGCAGTTGCGCCGCCACCGACGAGGGTAGAGGTGTTGAAGTCGTCGTCGTCAGGGCCAACGAAGAAGGAGCGCGGAGCGGCGGGAGCCGCCGGTTGGAAGAGGGGAGACCGATGGGAATCAGGCCTAGAAACACACCCTAATTCAATCAACATCTTCCAGGCAAGGCAGGTACTCACCGAACCGGAGTGCTCGACGCAAAATCGCGCCAATCGGTAGCGTACGACGCTCCAAAGGTGGTATTGAACGGCGCGTAGGGGCACGGCTTCGACGAGGCAGTGACGGCAGGCCCGTCCGCCTGATGGAACGTGTTCAGCACGAGCGATTCCTCTTCCGACTTGCGTGCAAACCGATCCGCGGCGACGTTAGGCGACTCTGTAATGCGTTCATCAATGAATCAAGTGAAATTAGAATAGGCAAATCGAAGGCGACAGAATCAGATTCCCAAACAGAGGAAGAAGTTATACAGATTTATATTCACGGAAAGAAATTCTAGCGACGACTATCACGGAATCGGAATCCCATTTGACGACAGCCATCAAACCAAGGGGTGGAAAAGGGATCTAGGGCGACTATCTGTTCTCTTTTTTCTTCTCCCGCAGCTGTATACTGGAGTAGAGCGACGAAATGCTCCGCAGAGCGCCCCGAGCTACGAATGTGAAATCGGTCGTCGGAAAAACTGTACGTTGAAGGGCGGGGTGCATCGATTTGACAAAATCGATGAAAAGAAAGGGCTGTTTGCGTCGACCAAACAACAAAAATCGGATTTACGTGAAAGAAAAGGACAGCAGAGAAGGCTAGAGCGTGAACAAACCTTGATGCAGCATCGCAATGTCGATCATGACGTGTGCAAAGCGCAGAGAGTGAGAGCCGAATCGGCTATGTTATGGTGTTATGGCGGGTATTATTATGACTGTGGCCGTGGAGATCTCGACTTGTTAGAATCGTGTTATGTGAGAATAAGTAATGGTATGGTGCGCGCCGACCTGCACCCGAAGCACCCGACGGGTGGGCAGGAAGCACTGGTAGGGTTGATTAGATGGGCGCTAATGGTCGAAGTTGGCGCGGAAATGGTTTTGATAGACACTTTTCGTTTTCACGATGAAGGTGAAGTCGTTGTTCCGGAAGGTATTTCGTCGAGGTGACGATCTGCTTCTCGAAACACAGCGCACACACTGCCGCCAGCCGAGCAGGCAACCAACACACAACGACGAGCGATGGATGGAGTTACTCTTCTCTAGGCTCGCAAACTCGCACAACAACAACCAATGTCAGATGGACGGTCGCCGCCGATGGCAAGCACTAAGGGAGGCAACCTCCTCTCGTTCCGAATGGGACCCGCCTACTTCAGGCAGGCATCAGCTGGCTGGCGGGCAGCGCCCCGAAACGGCCATTGAGGCAACCGGGCGGGCAGCCCGACTGCCGGAGGACTGGCAAACATGTGGAAAGAAAAAAAGATCTGCGAGATATTCAGTCGCAAGCAACAAACACAACAATATTGCCCGAAGTGCATTCATGTGGCACGCAAGATTGCTGTCTTTGCAAGGAGACCATGGTCTGAATTAGGAAATGCTGTATGTTGCTTGAATGCGTAAAAGTTTCTCGCTGCTTTCGAAAGCGAGACGAGACCACTGTACTTTTCCGAGGGAAATGAATGCAGCTTCCACCGTACAAGCAAGTCATCCAATGCTAGTGTCAGTTGCATCTGTTTAGCGCCTATTTATACGCCTGACAACTGCCTGATTCATTTACCTTCTATTTTCAACTACTATTAAACCAAGCCCAATAGTTGAAAAACGCTTCCCTCATTCAAACATAATGTTAATGTTTGACCAAAAGCCAGCTGTCACCAATGTCATATTTGCACAGGGTATGTACACGGATATGTCCCTGCATGAAACCCTCCAAAAACTCAAAGTATTCCCCATTATTTCGGGTCTCCTGACAGCATGACTGCCATGTTCACGTAAAACACTATAACTACAGGCGCCCTCAAGGTCCAGAAACACTTTTTCAACTCACAAACAGCTCTATCTGTCAAAAAGGGTCCCCTCTCCGATTATACAAGTATAGGATAGAACTGAAAAACTGCAGCTTGGGTCATGCGGAAGGCCGGCGCTCAGGCTCGACATGTGACTGACTCTTGCTCAACTTTGTGACCTCACAAGTGTTATTATCCCTCCAAAATTGCGTTCTAAATCAAATTATGAAGCCAAAAAAATGCTAATAAGCACATCTTACATGGAGATAATTAGATAAAATTGGACAACAAACATCAATCCAAAGATTGAATATGCCTATTGACAGTTTGCAGAGCTAGCTAGATATTCACGGACTCATGGCGTGTTAATCATAAGCTGATAAGGGTCTTCCGTGTCCTGAGACGCAGCGGCACCACAGCCATGGACCTTCTTCCTTCTATGAGGTCATCGATGAAAGAGAGTGACTCCCATCGTGTATTTACCCTTCTTTCCTGCGGTCGTCGAAAATTCGAGAAAGTTTTTGCAGGTCCCTTTCGACTGTTTTTTCTCCAAAGTTACAGTCAAAGGTCAAAGTTTTCGCGTTTTCACTATCATCAATCTACCAAAATAAGATCGCAGGTGATCTTTGACGAATTTCTTACACTTACAGCCTGCAGGTCTACCCACCCGCCTGGGGATAGGAAAATAACGTTACAACTGTTTGCAGCGAAAAAAAACATAAACTTTTTCTAGTAGTAAAACCAAAGACTATTTTTGATCTTTCGGCCGGGCCGTTTGGGGGTCCTCGCCCGCCTGACAGTAAACAAGCAAGCCAGGACGTCGGTCGACATGTTGCTCACGGGGTCTGCCGGGCCGTCGGCCGGCTGGTCGCTATTACGCTGGGATGGGAAAAATAAAAAATGAGATGGGTTGCAGGATAGTATGGTAACTTTACTTTGCAAAAATGAGAAGAGATTTGTTCCGATGGTGGCAGTGGTGACAAACAAAATGATCCTATGTTTGAAGACAGACAGAAAAGAGTGTAAAAAACGAAAAAATAGACTCACCGAAGCCAGAATCGTTATGTTCTTCGTCAAACTGGAACATTGTTAAAGTCTTGATTGTTGGAAGTTGACGTTGACTTTGACTTTGGCTTAACCCGAATTTGTGGCACAAGCAAAACTGCTTTTGATCACTCGATTGTTAAGATCGGGACGGGATCGAGCTGGATGCTAGCGCTAACTGACAGCCTTTTCTTGGGGGAGAAAGGAAGCAGAGAGCGGACGCGATGGCAGGATCACGAAGATGGAGTGATGGGAAGGCAGCGGTGGCGTGCGGAGATACTAGAATTGGCTTTATATGGAGATCGGTCGGCATGGTGGTGTTCACGGAGCACGTAACAACCATTAACGGAGCGCATAACAAGACAATGGTGTATTTTTGACATTTTCCAACAAATCCCACCCTCAAAAACAGTCATGAACACCCTCTTCGCGCACGCAAGAACACTTCCGGAAGCCGTGGTGCACGTCGGACTCTTCGTCGCCCTCAAGGTCGACGATCATGGACACCGCAGTGAAAACGAGTTTTGACTATTTCCATCCATCGTCGTCCTTCTGGAGTCGAGTCGAGCCGACAGTGCCCTCGTGAGTTATCATTCAAGTATAGGGTATCTGACCATCGACAAAAACACGACAGACGGAATAGTTTGTTGACGCCCATATGATCTCATGTGCTTTTATGCAAGACGCAAGGATACGGCGCGACAAATCAAGGAAAAAAAGTAAAAAGAAATGAATAACATCGACAAAAAAAATAACAGCGTTCAAGATGAAAGAAAAGGGGATGACCTTTTCGCCTGTAAACATCGTACAGGCAACGGGCACAAGGCCATTCATTGTCCGAAATGGCTCTTCGTTGAGCTAGCCGCGGGTGGGGGTGGAGGCAGAAAAAACACACACATCATAAGTCGCCGTTGCCGTTGGCTGGTTCCACCGGATCGGCGACGGCAGCGCAAGCGATCAAAGATCAGAATAAGGTTTTTACAGATGGACAGTGCCGCGGTGAGGTGTCGTCCAGAAGGTTCCAGCTGAGGCTGAATTGCGAAAGACGGGGGGATATAAGTTATTAGCTGTCTGGGAGGTTGATGGGAAATGGGAGCGATCAACTTTTTTGCTATTTTTTGAGAAACTGTCAAATCTATACCGTACCACTTTAACAAAAAACACCACATCTGAGCTACATTCCATCTACTTATCAGATAAGACACCCCTTCTAACCTCAAAAACCCCTGTAAACAAGTTCGTTACCCCTAATGACGCAAAAGTCACTACCAAAAATCTAAAGGTCAACCCAAACAGTACCAAAAGTCACTCAAAACTGTAAAAAAATACTTGATCTCTCGCCTGATCACTAACGTGACAAGAAGTTTACGTGATTCAAAGGACGTCCGAATCGAATCGAGGCCCTTTAAACCATCATTCAACTTCGATCAATCAAAACTCTTTTCTTTTTGCCTTTGCCGGAAAACGCTAAACAATACAACACCCCCATTTCTACAGGCTACAGTAAACCGAATCAGTTACAGCTTGCAAATGATGAAAACCATAAAAGTGCACACGTAAACCATTTTTAGACTTTTCCAGTTTCGTTTGGTCGCAATGGAGAAAAAACGCCGTCAGGGCAATGAATCGGTTTTTACGAATATCGAGAAACAGAAAGGAAGGAAGGAAGCTTGCAACCTAACGAGACGCCGCGAAGATTCGACGAGAGCAACACAAATTGGTCGATATGGCGGAAAAAAGAAGGGAAATGGGTGCTGACAACAATCGCCTCTAGGTAGATGGGTATTGGTAGACAACTGGCTGCAGTGTAGTCGGGTAAGAAAGTGGTGTGAGTGACGTAATTGATCAGTTTTGGGGATCGTTTTGGGGGTGGGTACGGTTGATGGGGCGGGGATGGTGTTGAAAGATGTGAATGGGGCCGGCTATGTTGTAATTTACTACACTTGGAAATCAACAATTTGGTGGGAAAGTGCTGTTTTTGGATGGATGCAGCTGGCGATATCGGCCTGGGCCAGAAACCACCGACGTAACAGGCAAACTTTGGTATAAAAACAGTCGCAAAAACAGACTGGGGTCGTGAAGCTTTATATTGAAGGAGCCACCGCGAGAGTGAGTGTCGATGAACAACACGGATGACGGCGGGACTGTTTGCCTCAGGAAGCGGGGCCCCATCGAGCGTTGAATGGGTAAACACTCGGCGACACGGGGCTGCTATCAGGGCCGAGGAGATCACGCGAAAGGGTGAGACAGATGCACTCTAATGGGGGCCGAACATGAAGCTACAACGACCACACTTTGCGTTTTTATTTTTTAACTCGAAAATAAGGAGGCGTGGCTTCAAAACACAGCGATTGTCTATGGAAAAGGAAAGGAAAATAAATGCATTTAACAAACGACAGCCTTGAGACAAGGCAACGTCCGCCTGGACTGACTGGGATCATCAAAGACCAAGGCTATAAGGCCCACGTGCCGCTCGAAATACTACGCTAGCGAACCCACAATGCCCGATTGCACGCAACATGGCTGTCATCAAGACTCGAACCAGAGCACGAGGGAAGAAACGTGCGATCGTCTGATCGGGCCATTTTTCTATTAAAGAAATGCATCGTGTTAACTTCACACGTTGGAATTGGACGTCATCTTCGAGGCTTCGCAACCCATGACAAATGTACGTACGTGTTAAGTAAGGCTGACGCTGCATTGTGGTACATGGTAGCAGCGAAAAAAGACGTTAGATAGTTAAAGATGGACGGGAAAACGAGTTTTGACAGCGGCCATCCGTTCTTCTAGATGCTTGGAGAGATACGAACTCGAAAGCCGTTTTGGAACCACCGAACGGCCATAGCCTAACTTTCATGGGCGTGGCTGGCTTGGCGAGAGGCAGAAGACATGACAAAGCGCTGGAGAAAGGGCCATGTTCCAAGCTAGTGGCATTGCCACGACTTTGGCCTAATATCACGCACGGTTTGTTATTAGGAGTCGGAAATGGTTATAAATGGTAAACACGCAGGGCATTTGGGTGGCCATTAGGGTCGGATTTGATGGAAATGAGAGTTGGAATCAAAAAATAAGAAAAAACTGGTACGAAAAAATCCGTTTTCTTCATTAAAAACAACTTTGATCAACGAAACATCCCATATCCGCAAATCAAAAGTTAATCCACGTCACTCCAAATCACGCGACGACTCGAAAGTTGCAACACGTGTGTCAGCGATGTCGTCATTAATCACAGCCCGCACAGACAAAGGATGCACATCCGATCCAATCCGCCTATGGTCGCCCTCGGCCTTGATCGTTTCAATTCAATTTCAACGATCAAACCGACCGACCATCCAAAATTTAGGGCATTTGAAAATCGAAAACCGGCGTGTTGAAAAACAACAACAGTTTCACAAAATAGACAGACAATGGGAAAATACGCGCTACTTTTTATTTTTAATTGGCGCGGGAAAGAAAGGTCGAAAAACACGATTAAAAGGAAAACACGGAAACAGCCGGTGGCGTAAAATGTTTTGAAGGGTGGACTGGAAAGACCAGCTGATACTTTGGGCAAAGGTCAGAACAGATTAGTCAAAGAATAGAAGCGATCAAGGAAGCGGAAATGAAAGCAATCGGTGGCTTCTCACGGTAAAAATATATTTCAACAAAATAAAACTGTAACAAATAATAGACCAAAAATAAATTATTAATATAACAATTCTGCCATATTTTTGTCTGATGGAACAAAAAAGCAAGGTCAACTGACGACCTTTACGGGATTATGAAAAAAATCACATTGTTTTTTTCCAAAAAATACAGCAAACGTGACATCGTAAACAAATGTCAAATTTATTTCTAGGGTTTTCAAAAGTGCATTCGTAAATGTCATACAAATGTTATTCACAGATAAAAGTTGCGGAAGTTCAATATTTATTGAAGCAATTATTAGTAAAAACTGTTTCATCAGTAACAAAGTTGGTACAAAAATTAGACGTCTATTGAATTAAAAAATTGCAACTCAGTTCAGGAAATTTTGATACTCGTTTAGGGTATCGAAATACTATTCTTGACAGGTTTATTCCTGATTATCGTAGATGTTCATAGGAAACTGACTGAACAAAAACGGTACAAAACACGGAGTTGATAAAACTGACACTTGTGAGGAATCACATTTTTAAATTAAAACTGCAAAATGAATATTCTGATCGAACAGAGTTAACTTTGTAACTTCAAAACAAAAAATACCCTTGTAAAACACAATAACGTTGCAATAAGTTATAAAAAATATTACATTACCACAGGAATTAAAACATGGGGTCTCATGCCCATCATTTTCCTCAACTTAACTTTGATTTTTCTCGCTTTTCTATGTTGTGCATCCATGGAACGTCGTGATACTCAGTTTTTACTACTAAAATCATATTTTGAAAACAAAAACTGAACCGTATGAAATCACGCAAAGTAGAAACGTATGCAGCGAGTTCAAACATATTTTGGTGTTATTAGTAACCCTAATTTAACACAACTGTCATTTAGTTCTAAAAAAACTGTAGACAAAATTTTTTAATTTTCCAAAACTTATTGAAATTTGTATCGTTGATCTGTGTTATTCTTCGACATTCAGAGAATACAGACCATCGAAACGCGGGCTAATTTTACCTTTTCCCAATATCTTCTCTGGGCTTGAGTCCCAAAGCAGAAAACAGAAGTCTATTACAAAAGCTTACAATAAATGTCCGTCATCGCCAAAAGATGCGCATAAATAGCCGATCCAGCGCTAGTTTTGTATGGATGAGGGCCATTTTCTCATTCCATTCCTGCGCGATTCCTGACTATTTCTTCTTTTGGCTAATATTAGTTGTCCTGCTATATATTTATATATATTTAGCAGCAACTTCTACATACTACCAACGTAATAGGGATTTTTTAAACTGGATATAGCTGAATAGGCTGATTGGCTAAACGTTTTATATATATTTTTCCAATTTGGCGCGACGAATCAAAAAGTTGCAAACTTTTTTCTTATCAGCGTTCAAGTTTATATATTTTTGAAACGTTTAGTCACTTAATTCGTAAAAACTGATGGTTAAAAGTTGAAGATTCTCAAAATTCGCGTTTTCGAACAGCTGACTCACCCAAAACCCTTCAACCACTGCTCAAATATACCTCTCCATCCATTAGCAAGAGTTGAAAACAGAGCGGCAATGAATGAACGGTGAAGATTGGGAAAAACAATGAAACTTGCTCGAACTCTGCGCTGCACAGATAACAAAAACAAAAAACACGGGTCAAAGCACCCGGCTGGTTTCATCCATTCAAACGCGCGCGAGTCATTGCTTTCGTGGCGGGAACCGTGGGCTCACCGTACGCACACTCCGTCTCAGCAATTGTCATCATTCGCGAGGCGAGACGGACTGGCCGGCTGGCGAGGCGTGGTGTTCCCCTCGCTCGCTCAGTGTCTGTCGGTCCGTTGGTTGGTGTCGCCTGGTCCGCTCGCTTTTTCATCCCCCTTTCGAGCTGCTTCCCGAATCATTTGCATATCCGCGCGCCCTTCGTGAAGCCGTGAATCTCCCAGAATCCCATCTACAATCTGTCCATTTTCAGAGCCTGGTTTCCCACTGTCCCCTGACGCGGTACCGGCACAAAAATGGCTTCCGTTCCCACGTAAGTTGTTCTTTCGATATCGGTGTGCAACGTCAGCATAACACTGAACTCCCTCTCTCTTTTTCAGGAAACAAGACGAGAAGACGAAGAAGAATGAGCAGCTCGCCACGGCAATCCTCAAGAATAAGGAGAAGCCGAATCGGTTGTTCGTTGAGAACATCGAGAAGGACGACAACAGCGTCGTGAGTATGTCTCAGGTTCGTAATGGGCGGGGTGTATCGATTGAGAGCATGAAAACGATGACAATTCGTAAAATTTCAAAATTATATATATAATTATATATTTTTCAGGCAAAAATGGACGAACTCGGCATGTTCCGTGGTGATACCGTCACTTTGAAGGGAAAGAAACGCCGTGAGACAGTCTGTATCTTACTGCCCGATGAGAAGTGCCCCAATGACCGCGTCTTGATGAACAGAGTTGTCCGGCACAACCTGCGCGTGCGTCTCGGTGACACTATCACGTGAGTAGTTTGTAATTTATATATTTCGAAATCAACCGAGGATCAAGAAGGTTGCGATGTCCGTTTGACCGGCGCGCGATCGATACAAACCTCGGATAACACGAGGAGGACAAGACACTTGTTTTTCTACGCCGATAGAACAGAACTGTCCCAATGTTCTTATCTTTTGGGACTGGTCTACTAAGTCGGCTAACAAACAACTGTCATCACATGACCGCAATTAAACAAGATTTCTTTCAGTGTCCACAGCACCCCAGATATCAAGTACGGCAAGCATGTCCACATCCTCCCCATCGATGACACCGTCGAAGGCATCACTGGCAACCTCTTCGAGGTCTTCCTCAAGCCCTACTTCCTCGAGGCCTACCGCCCAGTCCACAAGGGAGACATCTTTTCCGTGACTGCTGCCATGCGCACCGTCGAATTCAAGGTTGTCGATTGCGATCCGGCTCCGATCTGCATCGTGGCCCCTGACACGGTCATCCATTGCGAGGGTGCCCCCATCAAGCGCGAAGAGGAGGAGGAGAACATCAATGACGTCGGCTACGATGACATCGGTGGTGTTCGCAAGCAGCTTGCCCAGATTAAGGAAATGGTCGAGCTTCCGCTCCGTCATCCTCAGTTGTTCAAATCTATCGGTATTAAGGTCTGTTTTTTAAACATTTCAAGTTTAAAATTGTGAAATTTTCGAACTAAAAAGCTATGATGAATTGTGCAGGGGTCCTGAAATCGGCCGATTTGTGTGCCGATGCCGTTGGCTATGACAAGGACACGGGTCCGCGTCTGCTAGCGGCAGAAAGATAGCACCTACTGAGCTTTTTGACTTCTAAATTTCAAAGTTTTGTTTTCTTGGAGCAATTCTAATCAAATGTTTCCAGCCTCCCCGTGGTATCCTTCTCTTCGGTCCTCCCGGTACTGGTAAAACCCTCATTGCCCGCGCTGTCGCCAATGAAACCGGTGCCTTCTTCTTCCTGCTCAATGGTAAGCCTTTTCCTTCTAAGTTTCCATAGTCCAGTGGTTATCACAGTTGCCTCTGACCCTCAAGGCATCTGGTTCGAATCCACTTGATCTTACACGCTTATCCACCTATTCGTGGACGTCTTATTAGGCGTCTGCAGGTGAATGAGCACATAATATCACTCGTTGGTATCTCCCTTACATTCTTCAGTGAGTGTTTGGGTCGTAATTCGAGGACATTTTCTCCTTTTTGACATAAATTTTACAATGTCTTCTTTCCAGGCCCCGAAATCATGAGCAAGCTTGCCGGTGAATCCGAATCTAACCTCCGTAAGGCCTTCGATCAGTGCGAGAAGAACTCTCCTGCCATTTTGTTCATTGACGAAATCGATGCCATCGCTCCCAAGCGTGAGAAGACTCACGGTGAAGTCGAACGTCGTATCGTTTCCCAGCTCCTCACCCTCATGGATGGCATGAAGCAACGCTCTCACGTTATCGTTATCGCCGCTACTAACCGCCCCAACTCGATCGACCCTGCCCTCCGTCGTTTCGGACGTTTCGATCGCGAAATCGACATTGGTATCCCCGATGCCGCCGGCCGTCTCGAAGTTCTTCGCATCCACTGCAAGAACATGAAATTGAACGACGATGTCGACCTCGAAGCTGTCGCCAACGAGTGCCACGGTTACGTCGGTGCCGATTTGGCTTCGCTCTGCTCGGAGGCTGCCCTTCAGCAGATCCGCGAGAAGATGGATCTCATCGATCTCGAGGAGGAAACCATTGACGCCGAAGTCTTGAACTCCCTCGCCGTCACCATGGAAAACTTCCGCTTCGCCATGAGCAAGAACAACCCGTCGGCTCTGCGTGAAACCGTCGTCGAGACGCCCAACATCACCTGGGATGATATTGGTGGCCTCCAGAACGTCAAACGTGAGCTTCAGGAGCTCGTCCAGTACCCCGTCGAGCATCCCGAGATGTACCTCAAGTTCGGTATGCAGCCGTCGCGTGGTGTCCTCTTCTACGGTCCCCCTGGTTGTGGTAAGACCTTGCTTGCCAAGGCTATTGCCCGTGAGTGCCAGGCCAACTTCATCAGTATCAAGGGTCCTGAACTCCTCACCATGTGGTTCGGTGAATCCGAGGCCAACGTTCGTGACGTTTTCGACAAGGCACGTGCCGCTGCTCCTTGCGTCCTCTTTTTCGATGAATTGGATTCCATTGCCAAGGCCCGTGGTGGTAGCGTTGGTGGTGATGCTGGTATGTTTACATTTTTATATTTTTTAATTCAGTCCTTTATTGTTTCCTTCCAGGTGGCGCTGCTGACCGTGTCATCAACCAAGTCCTCACCGAAATGGACGGCATGGGCTCCAAGAAGAACGTGTTCATCATTGGTGCGACCAACCGCCCCGACATCATTGACTCCGCCATCCTTCGTCCTGGCCGTCTCGATCAGTTGATCTACATCCCGTTGCCTGATGAGCCGTCCCGTTTCGCCATCTTCAAGGCTAACCTCCGAAAGACACCCCTTGCCGCTGATGTCGATCTCGGCTTCCTTGCCAAGAGCACTGTCGGCTTCTCTGGTGCCGATATCACTGAGATTTGCCAACGTGCCTGCAAGCTTGCCATCCGTGAATGTATCGAAAAGCAGATTGCCCACAAGCGCGAGAAGGCCGCTTCCGCTGATGCCGCCGCCATGGATGACGACTTCGATCCCGTCCCCGAGATTACCAAGGCCCACTTCGAGGAATCAATGAAGTTTGCTCGTCGTTCAGTGTCGGATAACGATATCCGCAAGTACGAGATGTTCGCCCAGACCCTGCAACAACAGCGTGGTTTCGGCAACAACTTCAAGTTCCCGTCCGAGGCCAACCAGCCCGCAGCTCAGCAGGTGGGAGGAAATGACGATGAAGACCTTTACAATTAATTTGTTCTCAACTTTTGTTTAAGTAACCGTGTGGATGTCCGTCACTTTTGATTGATTGCTAATATCGACGGTCGTGTAATTTATTTTTAAGTAATCACCTTGTATCCGTGTGTAAATGAATTTGGTGAAATAAGCTGTTTCTTGAAACCTTTGACGTAGCATGAAAATGTGACCTTTTTGATTCGAGCCTAATCCAATTGTCGGGGCTTGATAGGGTCTTTGTTAGGGAAGTGGGTTGGCGGCTGTTACTGGGCGCATATGAGCAAAGCGCCCTCAAACGTTAGCACTTTTGCTCAAAAGTGGCATGGAAGTAGACACAGTTTTTGTTTACACCTTCCAGGAAGTGCCGTTGGGCCTTGTAAGAGCGGTGGCAGGGGTACTGTTGATTGTGTTGGGTGCCATCTTCGTATTGTTGCAACTACAGCTGATCTATGTCATTATTGTTTATCGAGACTTTCGATCCAGTTTGACCTATTTTATCATTGCCGTGAGCAGTTTTAACGAACTTCCTCAAAATGTGTTGCATTGCTTCTCTGGGTTCTATGTTTTTTGGAATACTCCAGCAATGTATCGAGCTTCGAAGGTGGGGCCTCTTCTTTGAAGTCATTTTAAAAAGATTGGATGTTTAGGTGGTCAGTAGCGTCTGTGAAGGCTTCTTCTTTACGTCTCTTTGCAGCAACTTGGCCCTAGCTATCAATCGGCTTGACATCTTTAAACCGTCATGGATACCGAATAAAATCCACATGACGAGAAGCCACGCTTATGTGATATTCACAATTGGTGGTATTTTTGGTGCTGCATTCATCACAGTTGCCTTTACACCGTTGTTGGTCGTATTTTTCGATCATGAACGAATGACGCTTCGTTTTGATGGCCCTTTGAGGGATTTTATGCCAGGATTATTGTTTTGGACTACGACCGTTTTAGTTACAGTAATCTTGGGATGTTATTTACTTATCTTTGCCTCTATTGTCATCACGGTAGAGGCTGTAGTTTTAAAAAAAGTTTTTACTGTCGATTTTAGCGCAAAAAACACACAAGCAATCGAACAAAAATAGCGTCATCAGAGGTGAAACTTCTCATCAGTGCTGCCATCCAGTTCTTCACTATATTTATTTCTGTGCTTTCGCTGAACTTCCAACAACTACTACCGCCGATTCTTGTTTTCTGTAACACATTGTTTCTGTCTGGGATTCAGCCAATCGTTCACGTGGCTGTCAATCGGTAAGTACTTTTGTACTTTTATTTTGTACAGATAGAGCTTCAAAAATGGTGTTGTCAATCAACTTTTTCGACCAATAGCTCAAAGTACCAGTTGGTATTATTTCTTTAAACTTATGGACCCCTATGTTTAGAAAACTACGTCGACGGTATCTAAAAGGCATACACGTGCCGTCATCAACCCATCCCATGCATAATAACCCTCTCGCATTTATGAGTGCATGGTAAGGAATAGTTTTTTTGAGTGCCATTGTTGCAATATGGTGATTTTAGCCTTCAAATGATCAAACTAATCGGAAAACCTAAAACAACGAATACGTCAATTCAAAGTATGTATTAAAAAACTTCATTTTTGTACATTTACGGGTTCAAGTTTTGCCAAATGTAGTCTTATGAACTTCCGGCTCAAGGTATCGAGTCCTATAAAGCTCAGATATCGCATGTTTTTAAATTGCATGATAAAATAAATAACATAGTGGTTTATATGTTCTGAGAAGTTTGAACAGCTACAGTACTATGTCTTTGTGCACGCTTTTGTATAGATTTATTATGCTCTTGGCAGCTTTTTCGTTTGTAAGAAAGTAATTTATGAACATTTTTTGCATTGCACTTTACGCAATTTCCACCATTCAAGTGTAGTCTACATTGCGTCAATACAACATTAGATTATGTGGTTCAACGTTGTTCTTCTTAGTCTGAATAAGCTTGTTATGTACATTGACGTATTTATTAACAATAATAACTTTGCTAATTGACTACAGTATACAGATCAATGTTAAAACTTTGTGAGGTTTATCACCGAACAGATGCCAATCCACATGTAGATAACCATGAATAATTAACGCCCAAAATCCATCTTTTTGTGTTTAACTTTAGCCATGCCACCTATTTGTCCGTGCCATGACACCTGCCCAGAAAGCATAACTCTTATCTTTGGATGACTACGACAAGGAATTACACCGTTTAGCTTGCTGATGATAAACTTTCGATAGGGTGCCACAAAACACAATGTACTTATACGGTCGAAAGTGGCATACAAAGACACTAAATTCATGGCAATATTGGCTGCAAAGTTGCTGTTTGGCACATTCCAGCCCCAGGTTTCGATGACCAGCATCGATGGACCGTTTAAAAATATGACACATAAAGTCGCCTGGGATAAGGATGTCATTAACAATGACCTCGTCGTTCTTGTAATCGTAATTTTTGAGCGATGTGAGACGAAAAAAGACACAATGGCGAAAACGATGGACCCGAGAAAGGCACTTGAAATTGCCAAAATGAAATAAAAAACGCATTTGAATAGCCATCGAATAATGCCGTCATGTTCGCTAAAAACAGCAAATCCGGGTTCGAAAAAGTAATCCACCAAAGCAGTTCCACTGCTATTGAGCGCCACAGGAATAAGAGCACTTTGACCAATCTTGTCAATTAGAATGAAATAGGCAAAAATGCAGTATGCCGCAATATGACCAGTAAAAATAACAGCAAAGTTGTACTTGTTTTCGAGATATTTCCGATTGTGAGGTTGGAAAATGAAGAAAAATCTATAAATGACGGAAAGCGCGGCACTGACAATGCACGTTCCGGCGGTACAGTACCCAAGCCAAACAGAAATCAAAAAGGTGTCGTATGTTAGGATGTTTCGGAGTATTCCGCCCTATAAATTATCAAATGTCTACAAAATAAGGATAATAAAGTTTGGAATTACCGTAAAACCGCCCAAATACGGCGTCAATAGGACAGGTTTTGCCGCGACAATTGTAATTTCCAAAAGTTGTGCGCAAACAGTCTGTAACAATAAGTAATACTTAAATCGGCCTAGTAGTGATGACTTTGTTAAAATGATAAAGTAGGTCAAGGTACTCATGATGATACTGCTTGTCATGATGATGTAGAAGCTAATGTTTTCGATGAAAATAGGATTGATTGCTGGAGATGGACAATTCGGCATAGATAAACCGCTGAAAACATACAAATAAAAAAGACTGACATATGAAATTTTATTAAATGTATGTTATAAAAAAGCATATTCACGTTTTGGATGAAAAGAAAAGTGAAACTGTTCTCAGATTTAGAAAAGCAAGCCAACTAAATTTCTCGTCTCGACCTTTGAAGAAATTTCTTTAAACGCTTTCTCTACACCTGTACGTAGTATACATCTGTGAGGTCAGTATAATACATATTGCAGCTTTTGTTGGTACATTTTCATATTCTTGAAGACTACACCTGCTCGAAAGGGTTTTGTTGAGTCTTTGTGCTATTTTTGGGTTTCCATTAAGAATTATAGCTCATATTTGTCATGCTACGCGACGTGTTTGCAAACAACACCCACAAGTTGACCTACAAAAACAATGTCAACCCAATCTAATTAATTTTACCATTTCAAACACCATGTAGCATACTTGCACAACGAAAACATGGTTAAACTGTCTTAAGGTTTATATTTATTTATGTCTCTGTTATGAAATGTAATGCAGATTTTTGAGTTGACAAAATTTTATTTATAAAACTGCAAATAAAAAAACATTAAATCAATACGAAAAATGTCGCCCAAAGGTCACTACATCTTGCATGACTAATCAAAACCCGTGTTTACGGTTTAACTTTGGCCATACCACCGGTCCATGACACCTGTCCAGATAGAGTAATCACGATTTTTGAATTGCTGTTGCCCGTAAACTTTGAAACAATATACTTTCGATAAGGTGCAACAAAACACAATGTACTGATACGGTCAAAAGTGCCATGTAAAGCAAGCAGCAACATTGCAATATTGGCTGCAAAATTGCTATTTGGAATGTTCCAGCCCCATGCGCCGATCACAAACATTGTTGGGCCATTGAGAAGGACCACACAGAGTGCTGCTTGAGATAGACTTGTCATCAATAACGATCTCGTCGTCTTTGTGATTGTGTTTTTCGATCTTTGTGAAACGAAGAATTGAACAATAGCAAAAATGATTGAACCAAGAAAAAGGAATGAAATAAAAATAATCAGATAAAAAATACAACGGAAAATAAGTCGCATGTTTCCATCACGTTCACGGAAAACGGCAAAACCTGGTTCAGTGAAATATGGTGTCAAGGTATTTCCACTGGCATTTAAAGCCATAGAAAAAATGATTCTTTCATCAGGTTTGTCAATGACAATAAAATAAGCAAAAACACAATATGCGATGATGTGGCAGACAACGATAAATCCATAACTGTACTTATTTTCAAAGTATTTTCGATTCTGCGGTTGAAAAATGAAGAAAAATCGGTGAATAACAGACAGTGCGGCGCTGACTATGCAAGTTCCGGCGGCACTGTAGCCAAGGCAGACAAAGATTAGGAAGCCGTTGTATGTCATTATGTTTCGGAGGATTCCGCCCTGAAAAACATGTAATTTCAGTTAAATTTGACCAATTAAAGCTGCAGTTACCGTAAAACCGCCCAAATACGGTGTTAAAAGGACCGGTTTCACCACAATAATCACTAATTCAAAAATTTGTGTGCAAAAAGTTTGATAAAGTAAGTAATATTTGAACCGACCCAATGAGTCTGATTGTGTCAAAATAACATAGTAAGTTATCGCACTCATGATGATACTGCTCGCTGCTATGACAAAAAAGCTATAATTTTCAGTAAAAATGGGGCTGATTTCCAATGGCGGCTGATCCGGCATAGATAAACTGATAGCATAGATACAGTATACAAATTAAATTAACAAAATAATTATCTGATTTGCCAGTTATCACAACACAACTAACTACAGCTACTAATCTTCCAACTTGTGAACGCGTGTAAATTTTGTACCCCTGTGAGGTCATTGGGGTACAAACTCAGAACAGCCCCCCATTTTCAAGTACATGTCAAAAATCAGCTGTCCTTCACATTTCAAAACATAAACCACCATACAGTATTTTGTAACAGTTCAATCTATTTTTGGTCCATGCGACCTAATTCAATGTTCACATCAGAATAGCTTTGATCTGCTCCACAATTGAACAACAAACAACACTTGACTTGCAAAACAATAAGAACCGCAAACTTCATGTTTCACATATGACATGACTTATCCCATTATATTACTGTCTCAAAATCATGTAACAGTGCTGTTACTACATTACGCCCCCCTCGCGGCATTACTTATTTATTGTACTACAAGCAGTAATGTCATTCTTCTAGCCGTTACTACAACCAGCCTTATAAAGGCATAGGCATAGGTTTACCGAAGAGGAAGAAGCTTCAGAAATCACATGTGACGAAAAGGCGTAGTCAACGACAATAACAAGGCGTATAATTTTCGTCAATTGGGGGCAGTGCCAATTAACATCCCATTATAAGCTATAGTGACACGTATTGTGGTTGTTATTAGGGTCTTTTTGCAGTGGTATTTGCAGATAAGTACAATCTGGTAGCTTGCAATGGACGAATCTGCTCCATCTGAAGCGGTGCATTTGATTTGTGCATATTTGCTTACTTTTTTGCCGATAGTTTTTATGGCGTTCGAGGTTTTGTTAACTTATGTAAGTTTTTTTAAATTAAGTTTTGTAATATTTATTTTTAATTTTTGCATTAAAAATTGTTAAATTATTGATTAATTTTAATTTTTTTCAGGTCGTGTGCATCCACAAAGATTACAGAACAAACACAACTTACATCATTATAGTTGCGATTAGTGTTGCTGAATTCATAGGGAATGTGGGACATCTTTACACTGGGCTTTGCTTGTTTATTGATGAAACGGGGATGGTTGAATTCTCTAAGGTGTGCTGTTTTCCTATCATTTTTGGCTAATAAAAGACTAGACAGCTTTGACGTCAAATAATCTTTCAAAGCCGAAATCATTTTATTTAATAAAACATTTTTCAGTATATTGGATCATTAACATTCTCATTTTTTACCGCTTCAATCTGTTTATATCTTATCCTCGGTCTCAACCGTCTAGACGTGTTCAAACCACCATGGCTGCACTTTTCCTTAACAAACAAATTCATATATGGATTTTTAATTTGTACCGGTATTCTAAATGTGGCTATGATTGCCCTCAGTCTATCACCATGGCTAAGCTTAGTGTTCAATCGAGATCGGATAGTTTGGAAGTTTCAAGGTCCTTTTACTTCTCTTGTTTTGAAGTGCTTGTTTTGGACCAACAGCACAATGTTGGTTGTAACGTTGATGTGTTATGTCATCATTTTTTGCACTATTGTGATACGGGTATGACAGAAATCTAACTCAATCGATTTTATGTTTGTTTTGTTTCAGCGAAAGTCAAAAATTAATGGCAACCAGGTCAAAACGGCGGAAATAAAACTTCTAATCGGGGCAACGATACAATTTCTATCTGTTCTGTTGGGAAATGTGCTTTTCTATTTTGATGCCGTGATTCCTTATTTACTTATTTACATGGTTTTGTTGGGCACGAGCGGGGTGAAATCGTTTATCCATATTTGTGTCAACACGTGAGTTTTTGAGTTTTGGCTTTTTTTTTATTAAATTTGGTTTTTTAGAAAACTGCGTCGACGATGTCTGAAAGTTTTGCATTGTTCATCACCGAAAGTTCATACTAATTTAGCGTCTTCTGTTGGATTACCGTAATATTTTTGTTAATTTTTATTAGTTTAAAGTGAATTGTTTTAGGATTATGCCAAAAAATCAACTTTTGGGCAACGTTCAAACACCAAATCGTATCTCTTTCTAATGAAATCACTGCTAGTCATGTAAAAAACCCATCAGATGCCATTGTTACTCACATTTAAAAGTTGAAAAGACAATAAAACTTGTTTTGCACTTACCAACCAGGCAATAATTCAAAATAAACTGTCCACCCACAACAACAAACCACAAAATCATTATTTATATACATTACCGTACAAAAGTGGTCCAAAATAGCGTTTCGCCCCTCAAACCACGCCTATACCCCACTGGATTAATACGATAAAGTTTACAAATTCGATTACTGTATTTATCGCACGAAACGTGATTGACACACTTGTTTCGTCATGTCGTCGTGCCACTTCATCTGTGTTATGGTAAAACCTTCACTTTGGTAACTTTTTCTGATACTGGTACAGTTCTTTGGGTTTACTTGACTTCTTTGGTTTCAGAAATTGATGGATCCATCTGCGGAGAATTCGAGAATCGTTTCGGTGTATGTGTTAGGTGGATTGGGATTCATCTTTATTGCGCTACAGTGTCAGTTGATCTATGTAAGTCAGGTTTATGCGTTTTTTGTCATTGCTTTTGTCGTTTTAGGTGATATGCGTGTATCGTGACTTCAGATCAAACTTAACTTATGTGATTATTGCCATTGGAAGTGTGACTGAACTGGCTCAAAATGTTTCGCACTTTTATTCTGCGCTTTGTTTGTTTTTTGACAGTCCGTTTATGTTTCAAGCATCAAAGGTAAGACATTGATTGTATTGTCATACTCTGATTGATATTGGTATAATGTTAACTTTTTGATTTTAAAAAATAGTGTTTGTATAGTTTAAGTGCAGTCATTTCGATTTTTTAACTCAAAAAGTACACTTTTCCCAATAACGTTTGTCAGATGACAGCGTCCTCATAAAACGACCCCATTTCCGAGTCCTCAAGTACCTGAACAAGTTTCCTTTTTTTCTAATTCCATTGGTTTTTTCCGCCCGAACTGCACGCTCTGGTGCACCTGGTACCGCAACTGAGCTTTGAGGCCATTATCCCACGTAGCCTCAACTTGATTTTCTTGCCATAAGCATTTTGTTGTGCATTAAAGCAAACTACAGAAATGACTGACTATTTTTGAACCTGATATCTCTTGATCACCCTGGCTACTTCACCTTAACCACCGATTTGATAACTTTGGTCATTTGGACTTTATAAACATTGACATTCCAGGTATTCGGCGCGCTTACCGTAGCCTCATTCTCATCTTCTGTCAGCGTCAGCTTTGTTCTGGCCTTAAATAGGCTTGAAGTGTTCAGACCGAAATGGATTCCATGGACAATCAAAGACGCATATCTTTATTTTTTGCTTTTTATTATCTGCGCAGCTAGCGGGATTCTCTTTGTCATTGCTTGTACGCCATTGTTTGGGTTTATTTTTAATAAGAAATTAGCTTCATGGATGTTCAGCGGACCATTTGCGTCGCCATTTTTGGATAATTCCTTCTGGATTAATAGTATTGCTTTGTTTGGCACTTTGGTTAGTTATGTGATTATTTTTTTTACTATTGTCACAAAGGTACTGTTTAAACTTTTCTAAATTAACTTTAAAATGTTGAATTTTAGCGAAAACTGATAACATCGGGAAATAAAGTCGCTTCATCCGAAATAAAGCTACTCATCGGTGCTACTGTTCAATTCGTATTAGTTTTATTTTGCAATATTGCACTAAAATTTCAAGGTTTACCTCATTTGTTTATATACGCAAATTTGACGCTTACGTGTGGTGTTAAGCCGATTGTTCATCTGGCTGTTAATAAGTAAGTATATTTTTTACACTTTTTGTTAATTTTTTTAAAGTTATAAATATCAAATCTTTAGAAAACTCAGGAAACGCTACTTCAAAGGACTTCACATCCCAAACTCAAACCCAAAGAAACCCATAACATCGGGACCACAACAGCAGTAAGCTACATTCTCATTACTCACATTAGTGATATTTAGTCACACCCATAAAACCACATATTATAGACAAATGCGCAAGAATGGAACGGCGGGCTTGTCGACTACGCCACCTAACAGAATTATCCACACATAGAGTTTTCACCTTCGGCAATTCATATTTGGATTTTTTTCTGCCTTTATGCATTCCGAAAGTTAATAACTATTACACTTACTACTGTATGGTATGTTTTATAGTGGCGAAGTCAGAGTCGTTTTTCTATCAGGAACTGATAAACCAACTTTTTTTGATAATGTAGTCCGGAAGACTTTGAAATAGACAAATGCATTGCATGCAGCGTCTAGGGATGAGGTTGTCATGCTGATGGGGCCGATGTGACGGCTTAGGAGGATTTGAAAGACCTAAATGTTTTGTTAATTTTGTCGAAATTTGATAAAAGCTTACCAAATAGGCGAATAGCATGACAAAACATGGAACAAAGTCGAATATTATTGTTGTGATTACGGTAAACATGACGAGAGCGTGATTCTGAAAACTTTTTAACATCAAGTTTGTCAAAATAAGTAAAAACTAACCTTTTTCTGTTTTTCGGTATTTGTTTTATGCTTGAAAAAAGTACTTTGCGACCGAATTTTCAACCGAAGAAACACGACAATCACAATGTTGAGCGCTGATATTCCAAGCCGACAATTCATATAAGTCAACGCGTCTGATTTTGTCAATAAACACCCATAAGCAAGACAGTCTGTTTCAATTGGAATGCTTTCGTCGGGAATTTCGTCAAACAACCCCAAAAAGAACTGTAGCAACACATTTATCACCAAAATAAGCCCCAATCCAACAAAAACAAGCGGATTGCTTCTCCAATTGATCATCTTCCCCGGCCGTAAGACAGCTGCACATCGTTCAATGCCGAGTAAAACTATAGCAAGCGACATTGTGCTCATTAGGCAATATGACGGCGCTCCAAACCAGAAAAACAGCCGAAAACTGTAGACAGTATCCGGGCCATTGAACCAAAATACGCAATAGGTGCAAAGCAAGATGCCAGAAATCGCAAAAAGTAACGTCGTGATGACATAGAGCCACATTGCCGGTGAAGCTGATTGGGAATTTGTGTAAAATTTGTACAAAAGCCAAGTGAAAACTATCATTGAAAAGATTTGGCACAGTAAAGCGATGAGATTCTCGGCGAAAATTACATACGGCATGACCATCGTCAGGTTGACTTAACTTTAGTATGAAGTGTGACTCTACAGCCTTGACTACGACTTTCTGAATCCAAAAAGACCAAAATGGAATTTGTTTAAGCAAAAACATAAGTAGCATGTATCACAAGCATAAAATTAATGGTTATAAGATTCATTTGAGTTGAGTGAGCAAAGTGCGGTTTTTTGCAAAGAAGTCTGTTTATACAGTTGTAAAAGAGAATTTTATTTGGTGGTTTTTGTTTTATTTATCCTTGGAACTGTTTGGAATGGAAGTTGGACGTATTTTTGATATAGTTTCTCATCTAAAAACTGTAAAATACACTTTTAGTTATCAAAACCCATCAATTATCAAAAAACATTGCCCTTTAAAATTTCAATGATCACTAAATTTCGACCTTGCAATGTCAACTTGTAGTCTCATTACACTCTACTTCCGTTAAAACGGGCCATCAATCAGTCCTAGGCTTAATGAGATCAAAAATTCAATCAAAACACGACGCAGACACTTCAAATTTCTTGCAGTTCTGTCTGCAAATGGCGCGACTGATGGCGATTCGCGATAGCAACAGCCCCGGTAGACCGGTTTGTCCGCACCGCAAATGTTTTTGAATGTTTTCTTTGTCTGATGAATGTAAGTAAAATTCACATGATGAGCACCCCCACAGCCATGGGTCAACTGGTGTCTTAATTTGAAGGTTAAACTAAACTACCTGTCGCCCTTCTCGAAAAATCTTCGGGAATCACAGGTCGATGGTTTGATCATTATTGGTGATTTCGTACTGCTTGGTACAGGTATACTTATTTTGAGTGTCTATCAACTAGATTGTGTTTATTCTTATCAATTTATAGTTCCCTGTTGCATCCTAACTACGGGTACTTGTCCAAGGGTTCTTTTTTCCTCGCAGACGGCCATCAAGACGTGAAAATTGATTAGTTTGCGTTCATCTATCGAAAGTGTATATTTTTGACTTTTTGTACCCTTTCTCAACCCAGTTTTCATAACTTTCCCCTTCAGATGGAATTCCCAACACTTATCCAAGTCCCCTTCGACTTTCACGGAACCCCGTACACCTTTCAAAAGGAACTCGGAACCGGTGCCTATGGCACAGTTGGCCTCGCATTCGACAAAGCTAATAACCGTCAAGTCGCAGTTAAACGGATCAAAAACGCATTTTCGCATTTGACCCTGGTAAAACGCACATTAAGGGAAATAAGTATCCTACGTGACATTCACCATGATAATATTGTTTCCATCTTTGACATGTTTACGGCCAGAGGCGATATGCCTGATTATGTCGATGTTTATTTGGCTATGGATCCACTGGAGACGGATTTGCATCAGATTATTCATTCGACGCAGGAATTGAGCGAGCAACACAATCAGTATTTTATTTATCAGGTTTTGAAGGGGTTAAAAGTGAGATTTTCGGCACTATTTGGAAATTATTTTCAAAAAATGTTGTATTTCAGTACCTGCACAGTGTTGGCATCGTCCACAGAGATCTAAAACCATCAAATTTGTTAGTCAATGCTGACTGTCTGTTGAAAATAGGCGATTTCGGCATGGCTAGAAGCGTTGTTCAGTGTCAGCCGAGAGAAGTCAAGAATCCCTTGACAGTAAGCACATTCTGAACAGTAAATATCATAAACTTAGTGCCATTTCAGATGTATGTCATGACCAGATGGTACAGAGCGCCCGAACTCCTCTTCATGCTGCCCCAATATGACACCAAAGTCGACATGTGGTCCTGTGGATGCATCCTTGCCGAGCTTATCATGCGTCGCCAGCTATTCCCAGCTCACAATCGAGTCAAACAGATCGAAATGGTCGTCACCTATCTCGGAAATCCGCCGACTAGTATGACTTCTCAAATTGTGAACCCTGATGTCTTGCAGATTTTGGCGAGGCTAGGGCATAAGCCGGGGTTGTCATGGCACACGATTTTGATGAAGGCTTCGCATAGTGCTATTGATCTTGTTTCAAAGGTTTGACAATGCCATTTTTGACACTTAACATACCAGGTATCGATTTTCAGATGATGCTCTACGACCCAAATGCCCGCTACAGCGCCGCCGACGCCTTGGCCCACGACTATCTCGACCCCTATCACGACGAAGACAATGAACCCATCGGCACCGAGCAGATCCACATCGATACTGATGCTATTGAGCGCCTCTCCAATGAACAGCTTCCGCTACAATTGGCTCATGCAATCGTACGCTTCCAGAACTACAGACAAAACTATGCTGGTGAAGTCATAACGAGTACTTTGCCTTCTTGAAATTGGTTTTCTTAACGTTTTACAACTTTTTGCATTTACTAAGCGTCGTATCGTTTACGTTGTCACATAAAAATAAAATTTCGAATTTGTATTTTCATCGCCAAAAACCATATACATAAATACGCATGCCCCAACAACCATAAATCGCTTCTAAATACAATAAAAACATCAACAATTACGCATGTTTGGTATGAAAAAGTTCCGGAGTACCCTCAAAAATATAATATGCAGCAGCCAGCAGGCAGAATCCAAGGAAAATCAGGCCAATAAATGCCAAATGCGGTTTTACGACGTATGGATCGGGTTTCTTTGATTTCAGAGGGTATGGCGGGTCGTCGATTAGAGGATCGATTAAACTAAAATTTAGTTAAATCATCGTTACTGAAGGTCTGTCTTTACATTTTTGTTTCAGTTATCGAGCAGTTCAAATCGGTGTCGAACATCACTTTTTTCAATGATTTTTCATTGCTAAAAATATTTACGTCGATCGAGGTTTGGAACAGGGTATTAGCATATTTTGGAGGGTGGTGGGGGTGTATACATTGATTTGTGAGTGAGATATCAAAGGGGGTTTGTTTATGGTCAAAGTAAGCAATTTTTGTAAAAAATAACAAATGAAAATTTAATTGGTGCAAAAAAGTACCGTAATCGAATTGGATACAGTAACTTTTAGCCAAAGTTACAAAAAGTGTTTGGTTTAAGATGAAGTTTTATGATAATCAGAGGTCGAAACTCACCTTTTCTTGGCATAAAAACCGGTCTCCAGGTCACCTGGGATAGCCATTGCTCATCTGTTCAAGTCGCAACTGGTACACAGATGCGTTCACGCACGTAAATGTAGTCTGTTTTTGGTAGCGAAGCCGAAGTAGTGAAGTAGCGGAAGCAATCGACACCGACTGACGAGAAATGACTTTTCAAACAGCTCCCTCCGGGCCGGTGGTCACGAAGGGTGGCGAGTGTAATCAGTCAGCCGTTCACTTCCTTCGCTACAGAACAGACAACCCCTCTCTATCGGTCGACCGTCGTTTTTTGGATAGATGTCGATCAGTTTCGACACTGTGCGTATCAGAATCTAAACAGACAATACAGAACCGAGCATGCTCAAGGTTCTGGCAATACTGCACTCTGCGGACACATGATCACGCTAGAGGCACATACATAAGTTTTGAACGTATTTTGCACGTATTTATACGGTTATGCAGTCGGGAGGTCTTCGGAATCAAAGACAAAACCACTTTTTGTAAACAGTTCACAGTTTTGAAAGGTCAAACACAGTTAGCACACTTTTTATCAGGGCATTGTGTCCATCCAGACAATAGTAATCTGTTTACGATCAAATTAAAGAACTAGTTGAACGTGTTTGGATTAAAAAAGTTCAACACGTTCATGAAAGCGATCCGTCCAAAAAAAGACTAAAGTGATGGACGACTGCAAGAATCGCATGCTGATTGACGTCAATGAATACCGATCCAACGTGAGTTTTTCATCTGTCTTTGATTCTGGTGATTTTTTGGAGATATTTATGGTCTTAATCGATCAAGACACGAAAACCACAATAATTGTGCCAATTTGAGCACACATTACAGTATAAAATTTGGTTCAAATCCCCTCAAGGTTATTTTTTTGCCAGTTAAAATAGTTCAAAAACACCCAAATCATAACTTCTCAGAAAACGAAAGCACATGGCATCGAAAAATTTAACTCTGTCAATGATAAACAAAGAAAAATATAAGCTAGGCTATAAGTTACCTTAAAAAACTAGCCCTGATAAGGACTCTTTGCAGAAAACCCCAGTGTCTCTCAATGTATTTTGATAAGACTGCTGACGTTATCATTACCGTTTTGGGTACATAACGCACCCAAATATTTCTGGGATCATAAGGCACGTCGGCAAATTCTGATTCTTGATTGGTCGAAACTCGAGTGATTTATCATTTTAATGTTTACGATTATTCTTAAAATCTGTACAAAACTCTATAAAAAAATTGTCTAAAAATACGTTTCGTTATGTCTTGGCGGAGAAGCTGCGGCAAGACTCAAACTCCGCGTTGTTTTTGGTTTTGTAGGGCCAAATTTGATGTCGAAACTTGTAAGCATCTCGTTGAGAGTATCTTTCAATGTGCGACGACTTCCGCTTCTGTAATTTTAACAAAACTTTGTAATGCAAACTCGAAATGATAGAATTGTGAAAGACCAACCCAATATGCGCATGTTCAGGCACAGATGGTCGCCCTTTCGAATCAACCGATTCAATATAGAGAAAAATGTGCTCCATATGAATATCTGACAGATTTTTGATCCACAAATAGATGAACACGACCACAGGGATTATGTGGATACCAATCATGAGATTCAAAGTGAAGGGTGATACGACTTGGTCATGGATGGTGCCGGCACATGGTGGTTTGACTATGTCATCGTCGTTGAAGAACTGTAAACATACAATTTAAACTAAATTTAGCAAATTTCATTGATCGAAAAAAGTGCGCAAAGAGTGTGCGCGTGCACGCAACAGGTGCGCGTAAGATTTGCCCCCCGCGCACCGGACTTTTTTGGACGCATACTTTAAAAACCAAAACAATCATGGCAAGTTTTCAAATGTAAAAAAATTTAACCAACTTCGCATTCAAAATAGTCTTCAATCGGTTTTCTACCTGGCAAGTTCACTGCCAATAACGTTGCCATTAGCTTTGCCAATAAAAAACGGATAGTTCCAACGGATTGGGACAATGTTACATGGATCATGCAAGCCTGTGACAATGATAACAACAAACTGAGAGCCGGGCAGAGCTAAAACAATAACAAAAATAGTGATTTCAAAACAAATTTTAACAAACCAAAAAGATAGAAAGCGCTTTGAAGCTCAATTTCCTGCTTTTCTGATTCGTTTTCCACACAAACAGCCCCAACGCTATGCATGGAAAAACTAATTGAATGACTTCTGCGACGAACATTGTCCATAATTTGTCGTGATACTGTAACGATACAATTTTTCAACTTTCAAATTTTTAAGAAAAAATACCAAATCGATTTGCGTGATCCGTTCCGCGTTTATCCCCTCATACTCATAAACCGTTCCAGTCTCATTAATAGCATCCAAGCTTGTCCCATTGGTCGCAAGCATGTACTCGTCGAGAAGTACATACAATTTTCCAAAATTATACGCAAACAACCCAAAAATAGTTGTATTGAACAATTGACAAACAGCTAGCGCGGCTGAGACAAGTGCAGGGATATGGTAACACCACCGAATTACCTGAAATCCAACTTATTATTCTCTGTAAACACAAAGTTCAAACGACAAACCTTGTTATTGTATCGCTCTTCGGCAAGTTCTCGAAATGAGTTCAAATGGTACTCGAGTTGCTCGCGTCTTTCGGCAGTTGTCGTCATTGTGGCACTTTGAAATTGGAATTGGTTGCAAAAATACAGAAATGTACAACCTTTGGATAAATTTCAGACAAAAAGTAACCCGAAAGCAAATCAAATGCAGCGTCCTTGTATCTATCGATATTTCATACCTCACCGTGTCGAATGTCAAAAAATAGATCGCATCGATGCGCAGCCTCCATGATTGTGAGTTTGTTCCGGCCTAACTACGTCAATGACCGCTGAAATCTCGTTTCAGGTGACGTTGAGGGTGTCGCCACCCATGGCGAGTTACAGAGGGACAGGTAATCGCTGCAGGCGCTCCTTTTATGTTTTTGTGAACGTGTGGAAATTGATCATTATCTTGCAGGATGGAAATAGTGGCTGTTTTGTGTTGTTTTTGAATCTCTTTTTTTTGAACCAACTTTATTGCGAAAAAATTCAAATTACAATTCTCAATTATCAAAATTGTAAAAAAAGACTTATTATTTCGTCAAACTTCCTCGCTGTGTAACCGAAGTTCCACCAATATTACTTCTGGACAAGTCATTTTTCGTCACATCATTCATCGATGAAACTACATTTCGTCTAAACACCATAGCCACGACAACATTCCGATATCTATGGATGCAAAACAGCGTCAAGATTGGATTTAACACATTGACCCATGGATACGGCACAAACAAAAGCAAATACAAGCCGCCGTCATAAACTGGATTGAAAATTGCGACAATTATGATAGTGCTGAGCAAAACTGCGATAAAACCGGGTAGTGTTGCCTGAATTACCCTTTTCTTTAAAAAAAACAAAATCAAAGTTTAATTTTTACCTGTGCAAGCATCTTTTTCGTCATCTGCGCATGTACTGCCATCGTCTTCGAGCTCAAATGAACCTGAGCATTTTGAAGGGCTTTGTTAAGCTTCAACGTCGACCAGATCATGAGGACGAATCCAAAAGTCTGTGACGTCGCCAGATACGAACAGAAAAGCAGGGGTCCAACGGTCATCTAAACAATCCCATTTGAATTGTAATCAAATTTAATGTGACATGTGTTTTGAACATACAATTTTGATAGCACAAAACTTGTTTGTGTCCTGATTTGCCCAGAATGGCATTTTGTCCAATGTAGTTTGCAGAAATGTGCCTTTAATTGGGGTCAAGTAAAGGTAGTACGGAAGTCCTGTCGTTAGAGCTAATGTCGTAATTGCCATGTACAAAAGTGTGGGAAAATAACTCGGAACATTGGAATTCCTGTAATTATGTTGCTTTTTGAAATTGTAACAAGTTTGATGAAAGTCTGAAAGCATTTACCTGGCGACAGAAATGTATCTGTAGATAGCTTGAATTGGCAAACTCCAAAAACTGACGTTGCAGATACCAGCGCTGATTAGGAGATAGCTGCATTGGAAGAGTCCTTCGAGATTTAGCCAACTGTTGCCGGTTGTTATGTAGACATAGCCTTCAGTGGCTTCGATCCTCTGTAATGACCCTTCATATTTTGTTAAATTTTATCAGTAATAACAAACCAAATGTGTAGCCGTAATCAAAACAGAGTTTATCATATCGACAACCGTAGTCTGGATCAAAATAGTGCTAAAAACACGCATTTGACGGCTTGAATGCTTTTTTATCACATAAATCAGAAATGAATTCAGAAACATGCTAATGACGAATGCCACTGCATACATGTATTCAAGAAACACCAGAAAATCCATTTTGTGATACCTGAAAACTTATAGATCTCAAAATATCACTCAAAACACCAATGTACGGTCAGTTTTAAAACACCAAAACAAAAATAACAACTTTTCTGGCAAAAGTTCACGAACTGTACATCAACCTGACCTTGACCAGTAATGTAACAAAGCGACAAAGATCTCATTCACTCGAAAAAACCGCGACTATGGCACAAAAAGCCGTATTTACCAATCCTATATTTACACAGACTGCCGTCAGACGTGACTTTAGATTCAAAAATCATGTTTACCAACACAGTGGCCATTGGTTTTGACAATAAACACATCACGGCTATCATTAAAAAGAAAATTAAAGGTTGGTTATAGAAATTTAACTAAGTTCTTTGAGCTTTGCTTGACAAATTCTCACAAAAGTCCAAAACTGTAACAACTATGACCACAGTACAGATCTCGGAATTCTTTCAAAAATAGAAAGAATGTTTGTAAGCTTCACTCAAAACTAAACATCAAACCGTCTGGTTAACTGTCACTTAACATACCAAACGCGTATGGTGGCACTCAAAGCACGCCCAGTGCTCAATTTCGTCGAACCGAACAGTACTTTGCCCGCCTATATTTAAATGTTATTTTTGATGCCTGCTTGTAACGGCATTGTAAAAGGTTGCAATTTGACACAGACATTTACTTGGAAAATTTAAAAACAAGAACCTGAATCATTTTATAACATCGCACGTTTACGAACTTCTTCACGATATCATCAATTTCAAAGTACAGTAAAAAACTAGTAATAACTTTTATTCTCAATAAAAAACTTAAAGTTCAACTGAATTTTAATCACAAAATATGCATAATGGACAAACAGTTTACGAAAACAGAAACAACAAAAAAATGCACAGTGCCGAAACTCGTTGATATCCTTTCCGAACATCTCCCTTTACAAATTTGCAGAAGCACAGATGATTTTGTCTTTAATATCGGCGCCGAGACTCATAAATTCGGGCAAAAAGATGATACTGCTGACGTTTTTGCGGAAATATTCAGCGCACTTGTTTTGAAGACCTTTCGTCTCATTGGTCCAAGCGTATTTGGCAACACTGCAAAACCTGGGAGCAAAAAAATTTGTTTCGATGAACTGCTCGATTTTCTTCTAAATATGTTTTAAATAAAAAAGGATCATCCTCATCAAATAAAAAAATCTCACATTTGCAATACCGATGGCATACTTTTCAGAAAAGTTGTACATGCTCATGACATGTCGAAACGGTTTTTCGCCGATGGCATGACCATAACACAAATCAATAGTATCTTTGACGACAGAATATTCGAAGTCAGTGATAACAACATTGTGGTTTTGTATAAACTTTGAACATAAAGCTGGTGACAGCAGAGAAAAAATTCCGCGATGAAGCTGTAAAAACTCGGAGTTTTGTAATTTTTGATCAAAAAATACTGACTGGAATAGTTCTGTCGCCGACAGAGAGTGATGCATCTGGTTTTTGCAGAAAAAGATAACTACAAAGTTCCTTAAAAGAAATCTGCGGCATTACTGGTAGGGAAAATGGCACAAAGTCGACTTCACATCGGATGAACCCATTAGTATTACCGATTCGAACCGGATCAATAGACGTGATTGTGATTTCGCAGGGTTCTTCAAAAGCAATTTTTTTAGCCGCTGAAATATTAAAAAAAATTTTAAAATGCGAAAGAAAAAAGCCTACGATAGAGCCACTTATTTTCAGGCCCGACTACAACAGCAACATGAGCGACGATTTCAGTTCCATCAACGCGAAGAAGCACGTCACAACAACCGTCATTTCCAGCTCCAGTAACACGAAATGACCATTGAATTTTTCCAGTAGCAACCGCAACAGTTTTTTCTTCACTTTTGATAAACCATTCGGTGGTAGTTTCAGTTAAGGCGGAAGTTGAAGTTTGAAGCGTTGTAGAATCTCTCACCATTATGAACACAACGTTTGCCAACTACAAGGCTTGTTCGCCGATAGAATGGAACAATCAATACGGGAAAAAATCGTCGATAACGAGCTCGATAGTGAAACCCAAATGAACACCAGGCAAGAAAATGCGAGCCGGACGCTGCCAATCAAAACAAAATGTGGCGCCGTGGTAGTGGCAGTAGCAGCGCAGAGCAAAATTGAACGATGAAAAGGTTAAGTTAAAGTAGTTTAGAGACAAAGAAACATCGAAAAAAACGTTTACAGTTTCAAAACATCCATATGCAATACCTTTCCTTGCTTGCTGCATTTTTCATCAACTTGTTTGCTGTTCATTTGTTTTTGAGTAAAAAAACTTACAAAATCGTGACTGTATACAATAATTTTTTAGTGACAGTTTTAATTTTATGAAATTAAAGAAAAAAAAAGATTAGCAGCGGAAGGTTTCGATCCCCCGACCTCAAGGTTATGAGCCTTGCGCGCTTCCTCGGTTGCCCGTCGTTTCTCCTAAACCCGAAAAATTCAAAGTAGCCTAAATCGGGAGTGAGCATTGCAAAATTGAATTCGACAAAAGAAAGTAATTGCCATGTCGTTTAGCTCTCGAATGATGCCATGGGTTCAAAAATTTCGACTTCAGAATCCACTTTTAGGATTCTCGCAAAATTGGACATTTAGGAGAAATGATTTTCGAGCTTTTAAGACTAACCAGACGGCCAAATTGGCCGTTCTTGTCATCATTCGATAGCTCATAATGTCACCATTCAAGAAAAACTTGGGGAAATGAAAACACAAACAATAAAGGGGTGAAAAGCTTGCGCAAAGTGATGATTTCATGTCGCTTTGGGTCCACTTTCTCCTAATCCGGCCGGACAAATCCGGCCGTTGGCGTTGTGTTCCGTTTCACAACACACGCTCGAGGTCTACTTTTTTATGTCTTTCAGCGTAGTCGAGTTGGCCTAGGCTGGCACCAGTTCGTCCGGACTTAGAATTGTGATCCCAGCATAGTAGAATTGGGCAGGTTAGCTTCAGTGATGTAGTTCGTCGAAACTTAGAAGTCGATTACAACACTAGCGTAGTCGATTTAGATTTGGTTGGCATTGGTTTGTTCATCAAGACTTTAGGAGTTGATCGACTAGGCTAACTTCATTGTAGTCGAATTAGACTAAGCTGGCGTTAGCTAGTTTACCCGGACTTCAAAGTTGATCGCAGCTTGAGCACATTCGAATTGGACTAAGTTGGCACCGGCTAGTTTATCACAACTTGCAATAGAAAAAGATTGCAGTTCCTACATAGTCAAACTCGACTAGCTTGATTTTACCGTAGTCAAGTTAGCCTAGGCTAGTTCCAGCGTAGTCGAATTGGCCTATGGAGGCTTCAGCAAATTCATCCGGACTTAGAAACCGATTGCAGCTTCAGCATAGGCGAATTGGCCCAGGCTGGCTCCAGTATAGGCGAGTTGGCCCAGGCTGGCTCCAGCATAGGCGAGTTGGCCTAAGCTGACTCCAGCGTAGGCGAGTTCCCCCAGGCTGGCTCCAGCATAGGCGAGTTCGCCCAGGCTGGCTCCAGCATAGGCGAGTTGGCCTAAGCTGGTTCCAGCATAGGCGAGTTGGCCCAGGCTGGCTCCAGCATAGGCGAGTTCGCCCAGGCTGGCTCCAGCTAGTTCATCCGAACTTAGAAACCGATTGCAGCTTCAGCATAGGCGAGTTGGCCTAGGCTGACTCCAGCGTAGGCGAGTTGGCCCAGGTTGGCTCCAGCATAGGCGAGTTGGCCTAAGCTGGTTCCAGCATAGGCGAGTTGGCCCAGGCTGGCTCCAGCATAGGCGAGTTCGCCCAGGCTGGCTCCAGCTAGTTCATCCGAACTTAGAAACCGATTGCAGCTTCAGCATAGGCGAGTTGGCCTAGGCTGACTCCAGCGTAGGCGAGTTGGCCCAGGTTGGCTCCAGCATAGGCGAGTTGGCCTAAGCTGGTTCCAGCATAGGCGAGTTGGCCCAGGTTGGCTCCAGCATAGGCGAGTTGGCCCAGGCTGGCTCCAGCTAGTTCATCCGGACTTAGAAACCGATTGCAGCTCTAACGTAATCGACCAGGGTGCACTAGCTTCAGGACTTAGAAGTCTATCGTGTTTCCCGCATAGTCAAATTGGACTAAGTTGTCACAGACATAGTCAAGTTGGACTGAAGAGGTAGTCTATCAAAATGAGGGGGTATTAGAAAACGCCAAATTTCAATGACGTTTCACCTTAAATGATGACGGGGTGAAAGGGCTCCAAGATCACGGATTTCGGATGACGTAATTTATGAACAGCATTTCTTCTAATGGATTCATACTCAGTTCGTATTTGGCGTCTGCCTCTCGAAAGGCAGCTCAGCTTCAGAGGCCCTATGAAGCATGTAATTGGTACATAAGTCAGGTCGACTGTTATGTCTAGAGAAACTAGTGACTTCTTAGTTCAGTTGGACTACGTTATAGCCAGCTTAGTCCAACTCGCCTATGCTGAAGCTGCAATCAGTTTCTAAGTCCGGATGAACTAGCAGGAGTCAGCCTAGGCCAACTCGACTATGCTGGAGTCAGCCTAGGCCAACTCGACTATGCTGGAGTCAGCCTAGGCCAACTCGCCTATGCTGGAGCTAGCCTAGGCCAACTCGACTATGCTGGAGCTAGCCTAGGCCAACTCGCCTATGCTGGAGTCAGCCTAGGCCAACTCGCCTATGCTGAAGCCTGCCTGGGCCAACTCGCCTACGCTGGAGTCAGCCTGGGCCAACTCGCCTATGCTGAAGCTGCAATCGGTTTCTAAGTCCGGATGAACTAGCAGGAGTCAGCCTAGGCCAACTCGACTATGCTGGAGCTAGCCTAGGCCAACTCGCCCACGCTGGAGTCAGCCTGGGCCAACTCGCCTATGCTGGAGCTGCAATCGGTTTCTAAGTCCGGATGAACTAGCTGGAGTCAGCCTAGGCCAACTCGACTATGCTGGAGTTAGCCTAGGCCAACTTGACTGCGCGGGCTGTTTGTTTTTTATGTTTTTAAGTACGTTAACAGTATTTTACACAAAATCTAAGTTCAGAAATGGCATCTACGTGATACTGCGCATCAGAATACCCTATTCCAACTTTAAAAAAGTCGATATTGAGTTTGTCCGGGTTTGTCCGGTTTTCGGTTAGGAGAAACGACGCGCACCCGCTTCCTCTGCGCCACGCTGCTAGTGATCAATCAATGGAACAATGACGTAATCACGGTTGTCAACAATGGCAGTGGTTTGGCACTTTATCAACTTTCTTGATTATCTGTTTAGAAATTCGTTTTTATTTCAATTGCCTTTCTGAAAGAACAAGTCAACAAACAACTCATTGAACCAACAAGTCAATTTTTCCAAGCCTCCGAACCGAATCGTCAAATTTAAAATCAATTAATTCGCATCAGTACGGAACCTCTCGCTTCGCCTGATGCCATGAGCGTAAAAACATTTCCCCATGACTGATTAAATTTATTTCACTTTGCGCATGGACGAGTGCTCGGCCGTCTCGAATCGATCAGTACTCGGTTTTTCTAATGTCGGTCGTTTTCGGGTTCGGAAGCGGCTACGATTGCACGATTGGGGTTCGTGCTGGCCAGTTAGGCGCGGTTTTACTTTCGATTCTGACATATTTGACGTATTTGACGCCTGTGATTACGAGCGATGTCGTACCATTATGGGTGAATAATTCTGCAGATGCCGCTGCGGCGGGGATGGATGCCGGGCAGGTGGCTTATGTGTATTGCCCCAGGGTAAGTGCCCATTTTTGAAACTTCAAATGGTAAAACAAAAGTTTTAGCTCCTAAATGGCCACCGAATAGCCTACCTAGACTATGAATTCGTCGATCGGGTGTTTGGTCGAGACAATGCTGAAGAGCTGTTGCGAATCTATTCTTATGTTGGCATCAATTTGGAGTCTTTCTGCGCTCAGAGCTACATGCCGGTCATAGATGACACTGACAGGCAAATTGTTCAAGTCTTATCCAACCTCGGTGATCCTGTGGCACTGGAAGAGGTTCCAGAAGCGGTAAAAGTGCCGATTCAGCCTGTTTTGGAGGAAGTTTCAACGACAGAGGTGCCAAAGGAGAACAAAACCACAAAAGAGCCTAAAGAAAGTCCGTTTTTCTATCTTCACTTTTACTTTTTAAAAGTTTCTAATCTTCAGACGGCCCCATGGGCATAGATCTAACCAACATCGACGCCGAAAAGCTCGCCCAGTTCGAAAAAATCAGCGAACGCGACACCGCTTTGGAAAACATGCTTCGCCGATTCGAAAGAATGTACCAACGGGGCGAAAAGCCATTTGCAGCGACCTTTTTGATTCCGTTAATGAGGAAAGTGAAGTATGATCGACAAACAGCGCCGACGATATTGGAGGGGCAGATTTTGAAGGTCTTTATCGGGATTCATATTCAGTCTATGAGCAATTTTATGCTTACTACCATGGTAAATTGGCCTTTTTAAAGGGTAGGGTTACTGTAGTTTAAAATTTTGTAGGACTATGACATGGATATGTGGGTCCGAATGGCCTGGCGAGACCCGAGACTGGCGCATGGGTTAGCTTCGCCGATTTTGATTACTGAAGAGACGTTTTTGAAGTAAATTGGCTCCAAAATTTTGAAAAAAATGTGAATTTTGGTCAATTTCAGACGCATCTGGCGCCCGGACCCCTTCTTTTCCAATTCACGGACCTCACTATTCCATAGGGTTACATTTTTGAATTTCTATTTGTATGTTTTTCCTGACGGCGAACTCTTTTTTGAAGCCAGACTGTATCTGAAACCGAGATGTGTGTTGACGCTGTGTAACTATCCACACGATTCTCAGAACTGCTTTCTACGATTGTCTTCGAGTAAGCCAAATTCGACATTTGCAAAGCATAAAAAGTGGTTTCAGTCGCCCACACATCTGACGTCGTTTCATTCCACTGGTTCCCTCGCCGCTACGATGCCGTCCGCATCAACAACAACGTGCAGCTCCCAGAACTGTACATCAGCAACTATTCCAATGCGATTTGCAATGGGAAGCGGAAATCGGGGAATTTCACGTGTCTCGAAGCTAGTTTCACTATGAAGCGAAATATCGAATACCATGTTTTGCAGATGTATATCCCCAGTAAGCCATTTGCATCCTTAAAAACGATGTAGACGGTTAAAAGCGCGATGCTGCCTCTGACTCAGAGTTGACTTCGAGTCGACTCATTCTGAGTCGAACCCAGTCGGAGTCGACTCAGAATCAATGCCAGTCATTTGAGCAGTGTAACGCGCCTCCTACTCCGGAGGCGCCTCGGAGCCGGCTCCGTCGCCTCTGACTCCGGAGTCAGAGGCGGAGTCGGAGGCGATTTTTGACTATTTTTCCTTATAAAATTTGATCGGGAGGCGTTTCCGAGGCGCCTCTCTCGCCTCCGCCTCAGGAGTCAGAGGCGAAGTCGGAGGCGATTTTTGGAAAAATGCGTTACACTGCATTTGAGTCGAGTAAGATGACCATTTTCAGCCACAATCTGCGTCCTATTCTCCTGGATCAGCGTCTGGCTGCCCGAAGAATTCGTCGAAGGCCGTGTTTTCGTTGCCCTGACAGTCTTCCTAACCCTCTCCGCCGAGAGTAACTCGGCCAAAGAGACTCTTCCAAAAGTTTCCTACATAAAAGCCATCGATATTTGGTTCGGATTCACCGCTATTTTCGTTTTTACAACCATGGTCAATTCGCTGATTGTCATTTGGCTCGAGCATCGGAGCAAAATTTTGGTAAAATTCCAACTTTTCTTAATTTCGACAAAAACTTTTAAATTTTCAGAAAGAAAAGGTCAAAAACAACGCCGAATATCTCAGCCTCTACGAAACAACAAAATTATTAACTTACTCAGCCAATTACCACCGATACGGTAGGGGCTTGGATGCCCTCTTCAAAATCTTGTATCCACTGATTTTTGTCATGTTTCTAATCGTCTATCGGTTTATCATCATCGAAGGGGCCGAAAATAAGTGCATACGGTCGGATCCGATGGTTCATACCGAACTTTAGAGGCAAAGTTTTGAAATAAAAGCTCAAAAATTTCATTCAAAACACGTTTTCAAAGACGAAATACAAACCGTATATAAAATTCCTACTTAACATTCACAAAATTGGCAAAATGCCTTCACATGGGATTATTACAAGATATAAACATGGTTAAGTTAAAAAAGAGACTTTCAAGCAATCGGCCGATCATGGACTTCGGCCAATTCAAACTCCGTTGGCACTGCCGGTCTTCGGAGGTTCCTTTCCCGCTTCAAAGTGGAGTTCATGAAATCACGAAACTCGTAATCGGTGTAATCTTGGCTGCCATTTGACCTCGCGACGATGGCCGTCTCCTCGGCGTAGCACAGGAACACCGTGTCGATGATCATTTCATAGACACTGACGAAGCAAGACGCCACGAAGTAGGCCACGACGGTGCAAATGGCCGTTGGAGCGAGCCAGAGCTCAACATCCGGATTCGATCTGAATGTGTATCCGGAGTAGATGCCGATTCCGACAGCGACCATGGCTTTCGCGAGGAACAGGACGAAATCGCCGACGGAGTTGATGGTGGCCACGTTGACGGCATTGTCGAGCAGGATGTTGGTGGCTGTTTTGGCGGCGGGGCAGAAGCTGGATCCACTGATCGCGATGACGGTGTAGGCGTTGTGATGGAGGTAGCGGAGGCACTTTTCGATGCAAGCTAGGAGGGCAATGATGCAGCCGAGGACGTATTTGATGAGGACGCTTTCACTGGCTGATAATTTGGCATAAGCGTAGGTGCAGATGTAGCGTGGGAGCTTGACGAGGGTGATGATGATCGATCCGAAGGCGATGGAGCCGAGGTGGTAGCGGAAGAGTATTAGAGTTGATTGGCATACGGGCGAACCCATGTTGTTCCGATCTCTGGCGAAGTACCAACATGCAATGGCACCGGCGATGATCATCCTCTGGGCGGCAAAGATGAATTCAGTGACCCAAATGAGGGCAAAGAAGTGGTAGAAAGCGAGGTAGCGTTGCCATTGGGAGAGTTCGAAACGGACGATGGGGATGGATTTGGGGGTTTCGAGGTTGTCGAGGCTTTTGAGAGGGACGATGGAGGGGTTTGCTGGAATTTGGACACTTTAGCCCTTTTAAAAACATCAAAAAGGCTTACCTGAAGTGTAAAGATACAGCCCAACAACAGCCCAAACAGCAAAATAAGTTATCAAAGTCACCGAAGTAAAGACAGGCTGGATCAGAAGGCAGGGCATCTTTCGAAGGGCTTTCCCGGCTTGCTTGAAGAGATCAATGACTAGGGTTCCACGGGGCCAGAGGCACCAAACGACCACTAACAATAGCACCTGAAATAACAAAATAGACCTTCAAGCTGCTCAAAAATGGATAAAAACCCACCGAAATGATAGTAAAAACGACCGAAAGTGCCAACAACGTTCTCGCATCGAACCGAATCTCGGCACTGAACCTATCCGCCAAGACCTCCACATCCTCAATCCCGCCACTGGCCAATCTCGCCGCTATAGCCTTCTCAGCCGCCTTGCTTGTCGTGTACCAGCAATACCACAACGCTCCCGACAGCCCAATCGCAAAAAGTGCCACAGAAGCATACACCAGATACACCAATATCGGCGCAAAGAAGCGGATCAAGAAAACCATCGCCAATGAAACAGCCAGCGAGACAAAACAGATAAAAACGACCTCCTTCCAGACGATAAGCAAGTCATTTGAGATCTGACGAACAAAATCGAAATCATGGACATAGCCGACCACATTGTCGACGATATCGGAAGCGAAAACCAGCAAATCCGACGGGATACAGCGATTCAGGATGGCTTCACTTTGATGGACTGGCAGTTTCGGACAGGATCCAATGTTAGCGAGATCGGCTCGGGATAGCGTGTCGAACTCTTTGAAGTCATAAGTACACAGATTGGCGCCAGTGTTACCGTAGTCGATGAAGGACTTCAAATCGGACAGCGTTTTCGGCGGACACGATTCGACGCAGATCCAGACAGTGTCGAGGACGTGGCGGACGTCGAGCGGGAAGAGGAATCTGGAAACAAACTTTGACTTCTGAGATTGCCAAAAACTTGAAAACCTTACTTTTTGTTAGTCATATCACCCCCACTCATCGGAAAGATCTGTTTCGTCGCTCCAGGTAAAATCGTTCCGTTCTTATCAGCGCCGATGATTGCCAATTTCGGATTCTGACGACCACATGTGTTTCCAAATGAGTCAGTGCCGTAGAGAAGCTTGTACGGGTCGCCGTAGATGGCAGCATAGCCGGCTACTAGGACCTAATAAAAAAAGGCGTTGAAAGCGATATAAAAACGTGAAAAACGAACAGATCCGACGAGGAAGAGGAAGAAAAGCAGCAACATCGGGGTGTCGGTGCAAGTACGGTCATAGTAGCCGATTCGTTGGAAGGTTTCCTACAAAATTAGGATAAAAAGTTCACAAAAATTATAATAAAGTTTGAAAAGGTCGATAAAAGTTGAAATTTATATATAAAAAGTTGCCCAAAATGGCATTAAATGATGAGAGGAAGTGGGAAAGACTCACATTAGCCCTTTGCCGTCGGCGATCCCGTTCCTCATCCTTGGCGGCTTTGTCACCGCAGCAACAGGAGGAGAAGATGCAGCCCATGGTGGTCAGCTGCCGGCTTTCTGCCTGGAAATGAATTCAAATGTGATAAAATTTCAAAGAAAAGAAGCTTGTTTGAACATGGAAACATGTGGCTGTCATGGTTAAAGCCGCTAGGAGCACGCAATCGAAAGATAACGAAAAGGAAAAACGGAATTGAAGGAAAACATTCGCGGGTTTTCAGCGGATGTTTGCGAGAAAGAGAAATACAAAAAACACAACAAACACGAGCAAATAGGATGGGATTCGCGAATGAAGTGAAAATTTTTCAATTTTTATGTTTCAAAAGTCAGAGATAAGCGACGCCATGGACAAGACAGTCAGATTGCCAGTGGCGGGGGGCTTGGCGGGGGACAATGATGAGCGTTATGAAGGAAAGCGACAAGTGTAGGGACCGGCAGGTCACGAAAATTTTGAATGCGTACCGAGTGTTCCCCGGTATACTGTAACAAAATTTTTTTTCGAAATTTCAAAGTTTTAAAAGTGATTCGGACGTTTCGTTCCTTTCCGAATCGAATGATGCCATCAGATTTTAAAAAAAATTGCTCTAAAATGCCAAAACGGCATTTTTAGACAGTTTTTTAAAGTTTTCGGCATCTCCACCTTCGCCCCCTCACATGGCACCTATACCATTCGATTCAGCATGAAAAGTTACAGCTTTCATATTAGCGGGATGTCCGGAACCGTCCGGATGCGCGTGCCACAATTTTTTAAGTGAAAATGCCGAAAATGAAAGTTGATCAATCTTTTCGTTTAGCGCGTCTACACCCCCATTTTCATACTCGATAAAACGATTGCCATTTTTTGTTTTGCTCTAAACACATCAGAAAGTGCCAAAACGACAATTTTGTTAACTTTTTTTGAGTTTTTGGCACTATCCGTTGCTTCTCCGCTGATGGCACTATTACCATTCGATTCAGCGTAAAAAGTTGCATTAGTGGTTTTGGCATGATGTCCGGACAGGTCCGGACGGTCGTGCCACAATTTTTCAAGTGAAATGTGATGATTCAAAAATTATTCAATTTTGGTTTTTCGGACGTCTAAACCCCTATCATAGACTCTAAATCATTTTGGATCAGTAGTTTTGCTATAAATGTAGTAGAAAGTGCCAAAACTTGCAGTTTAAAGGAATTTTATTCATAAAATTTTTTTATGTAAAACCATGTTTGATTCATCAAAAACATGACTAAAAAGTGTTTTGGTGCTATTGCGTATAGTAACAACTAAATTTGCGATTATTTGGCATAAAATTTGTAGGTTGTAATATAAAAAAAGACGCGCTAATGCCGCGTTTCTGTTCGCACGCATGTGCAAATGCGTAAGTTGCGTTCATAAAAAGGAATTGGGTCAATGGGGAAAACGCATGCGCTGCAGTGGCTTGGCGAAGCGTGCTCTTTGACAACGGGGTTTTTCATTCGAAAGACGCGAGTCCCCTTGGAGAAAATTTTTGGGTTTTTGTGCTTCTTTTTTGGCATTTTCATGTCTTTATAATTTTTTTAAAATTTTTTTTTTCTTTACCAATCGTAATCTACGGCATTTCTGCGTCGAATAAGACCGATTGCAGCCAAATTGGACAAAATTTTTTTTGACCTGCCGGTCCCTAGACAAGTGAGTCATGATATATATATGAAGATGTCTCACCATAAAGTCGAAAATTGAAAATCTATAAACAAAAACCAAGCCAATCCACCTTCTCACCGCCAAAATGCAGCTGTATGGCAGCCACATTGCGCAGCTGCATCGGCCTTGAGTTTGGTTTTGGCTGTTTATGGCGACGACGGCGCAGTTGAGCCATCGATGCGCAACGTTGGCTGTCGTTGTTCTTCCTTTCTCCCGCTGTTTCCGCAAATTCTTCTCTCATATTGCTTTCCTCCTTCTCTACGACCATTACTCATGACTGTCTTTTGTAACTTCAAACAGCCTATGACCCATAGGTACCCATCTCGCGCCGCTGGCCATCACAAAAGACGCTTTTTCTTGTTCACCGCCGCTGGCAATGACAAGTCTTTCTCTTCAAAATAGATGTTGTTGTCTCTTTTTCACCCGACAACTGCCTCAATTTGTTAATACTAACTAATGTCAACACGATCCTCTGTTTTTGACAAACATTTGTTGTGTAAAAATGTCGAAAAACAACCCCAAACTTCGAAATTGTCTTTTTTCTGTTCGAACACACCCAAACCTCCAACACCGCGTGCGCACTTCCAACTCTCACCACGAAAGACAGTTTGCATTTCCTCACTGCGCATCGCGCGCTTTTTTTTTGCTTCATCTGCGTTTCCTCACCATTTTATCGCAATTCCTTTTCATTTCCCCCATTTTCCGCGCTGTTTCTCCCATTTCTTGAATCCTCATCAACAGTAACCCTTCCAGCAACCCCTCCACTTTAACAAAACTACAGCCATGGCTGATGAAGGTGTCAACCCGAAGGCCCACCCCTTGGCGGACAACGAATTTGGTCAGAAGCTGCTCGATCTGGTCCAACAAGCGTTGAACTACCACCAACTTCGCCGTGGGGCTAATGAAGCCACCAAGACGCTTAACCGCGGTCTTTCTGAGGTTAGTTTTTACTTTTTTAAAAGTTTTTATATATAATATTCCTCACTTTCAGCTAATCATTATGGCTGCTGATGCCGAGCCTTTGGAGATCATCCTCCATCTCCCTCTTCTGTGCGAAGACAAGAACGTCCCGTACGTCTTCGTCAAGTCCAAGGCTGCCCTCGGTCGTGCCTGCGGTGTCACCCGTCCCGTCATCGCCGTCTCGATCACCTCCAGCGAGAGCAGCCAGCTCAAGGGCCAAGTGCAGAAGATCAAGGAAGAGGTTGAGAAACTTCTCATCTAAATTGTACCATTCTTGTTGATTTTCCGCTTTTGTTGAATTGTTGAACAGTTTCGTTTATTTAGTTCAAATAAATGTTTCTACGATAGATAACCCGAAAAAAGACTACGATTCTAGTTTAGGTTGTTGCCATGCTGCACGCCTCCGGTCAAGCTCAGCTAACGTAATCGGGCCGCCGATGGGGGTGAATCGGTGGGGTTCAGTTTTGAGGAGTCGTTCGGCTTCTTTGCGGGTCTCTTCAGGGGTATGCCCAAAAAGTTGGTCGTAGCGATAACCGATGTACATGACCAGCGGGACGATGGGCACTACGAGGAAGCGATTATGGGTCTTCTGGGCATAGACGATGATGCCAGTGGCGGTGGTGGTGCAGGCGAGGAACTGCCAGGGGAAGAGCTCTTCGGAGCGGGCGCGCTGGAAGAACAACATAAGATGAATATATAAAAAGCAAAACCCACTTCGATGGCTCGCTTCTCCTCAAATTGGATCGTCTGCAACGCAATCTGTCGCTCCAGTTCAGCGTCATAGATGTATCTCAACGAAGCTTCACTTGTCGAGGCTGTGCTTGCGGCCGCGCCCATCTAGAAACCTTCAATCACATCTAGAACGCAAAAAATGACAAGTAACATCGGAAAATAACCGATTTCATCCACCAAAACCAAAAATGCACAGCAAATTTATTCCAAAAATCCATAAATAATCCGTCTAAAAACGCTCAATCCCTCTAATCACTAATATCTACACAACTCCAAACAGTCGCCTCCCTCTGCTGCTGGACCCGAGCTTCGACTTCACGGACCGAGATCGCTCGAGTGGAGAGTTTCGTGTTGTCGGAGAGGACTGATTCGGCGCGTTCTGAAACCACACTCCCTGCAAATTATATATAAAAATTCCCCAAAACATACTCAAGATAAGATCCAACTGGTTCCCATAAACCAGATGGGCCTCATGTCCGAGATAGGCCAGAATCGGCAAAATGGGAATCGTGTAGCTCAAGTTTTTGTGGTAAACAGCGGCGACCCCTGCCAAGGCTGCCGTCAAAATGCCCGATGGCGCGGCCCAAGTTAGACGTTCCTTCGCTTCGGCGAGCTGGAAACAATCTCCTTTAGCTTTGGAACGATTTCAACAAGGAAAAGCTTACTTTATATGCATTCTGACGTTCAACGATAGCTTCGCGCAGGGCCAATTCTCGCTCGACCTGTAATTTTGTGACTTTCCCTCGAAAATGGTGAAATTTATATATAAAAACTCACTCTAGTCTTCTCTAATCTCTTCAAAGTCTCTTCCGAATCAACAGGGGTACCGAAGAACCAGGCGAAAACCATGTTTGGGAGGGTAATTGATGCAAATGAGCGGCTTATCAATCAAAACAAATTTCACTTTAAACTGTGGGGAACACTGTGTACCGAGACTACAGGGGCTACAAGTTACAGAGTGTTCTTTGGAGGTTGCAACCTGAAAGAGAAAAAATGTCACGTTGTTTTTCTTGGTTTTTAACAAAAATCTTTCGATTGGTTGAGTTTTTTGATGTTTTTCTTTTACAGTTTGATAGACGCTATCAGTTTGGATAAGTTCGATCAGAAGGTTTTCTGCAAGAAGGATAAATAAAAGCGAAAGTTAGCAAGAAAAAGTGAAAAGCATTTGCAGTTTTTTGTCATTCAGGTTATGCATTTTTTCGGCGGCTGTTTTTGCATCACTTTTTCTCCAACAAATTCCGACCATAGCGCGCTCCAGAAACCCCCGGGTTCCCCGCTGACCGCACCGGAAACTTCCGACATAATTTCTAATCAGTCGTAGTCGTAAAGATAGTCATTTGTTACCTTTTTTGCGGTGTCTTTCGAGTGGTAATGGAAGTGTCCAGATCGGGAGCGCTCATAATGATCGTTTTGTTTTCTTTCAGCCGCCGCCTGCTGTCTCGAACAACATATATCTATCCATCCCATCCATCGAGCACGCGATGTTCGAAATCTAAAGTAATCAGCCACCTGCCCTGCGTGCCCTCAGGCGTCACTGACGTTGTTTTGTTGATTATCTTTTTCGCAACTTGCACGTGACTGACGGCGAGTTAGTTGTGCGCGGTCGTCGTCTTATCGCCGCCAGCTGCAGTTATATACTCTCTTGCCAGCAAGTGCATTGCGATAAGCATGGCAGATTACGAGAAAATCTTCAAACGGGTCGAAGACTTGCTTCCGGAAAGCGATGGATTTGAATGCTACAAATTTAAGGTTTGTTTTTCTTTCTTTTTTTAACTTTTATCGCACTTTCATATCTTCCAGATCGGTCTCTACAACACCGCTGTCAATGAACACTTCAAACTGCCCTGCGATGACGATACTTTCGCCATTTTGGTGCTAAACACGCCGAAAATGTTCGAAACTTCTTTCAAGACATGGATTCAAGGCGAATACGAACCTGGCGACAGTTTGGAGGATCTCAAAGAAAAAGTGATGAATCCGATCCAAGATTTTATGAAAGAAACCCTTCAAAAAGTTCCTGACGAGTTCCCCGATCTCAAAGTTGAAACGATTCACGATTTCGATATGACCCCGATGCGTCGCCCGCGGATTCTGATGTGTACCTGTGGCCATGTTGCTGGGGCGGCTTACTACTTCCGGCCGCAACTGGTATTTCAGAATACGGAGGCTATTGAAACGTGTTTTCCGGTTTTGGTGAGTTTTTGTTATTTTCTTACTGTACTTACAGTAATTTTTGTATTTCCAGCCGGAAAAACCGATAATCGGCGTCTCTCTCCACCCCAAATACGGAGGCCACTTCGCTTTTCGAGCCGTGTACATCTTCCATGACGTCAAGCTGCCAACTGATTTCGTCCAACTGCCACCCTCGAGCTGCCTCAACTCCAAAACAGAGATCGAGCAGCTCCTCGTCCTGTTCAACCTCCATTGGCGCGATGGTCGTTTCCGCGACTGTGGCGACCCCATTGAACGCTACTCCCAGCTGCAATTGGACTTCTTTGCCAAGCCTCCGGCCGACCGATGGGAAGTCATTCGGCACTGGTTCCCCAGCCTGAGGCCATCCTCCCCGCCAGAGGCTTCATCTTCATCATAATAACTTCATCCATAATAGGCCAGGCCATACAGTAGTCCGTCAGTCAACCCCTTCGCCATAATTACTCTTATTTACTGATCGTAAAAGCAGAAAGTCGTCGTATGTATTACTCATAGCGTGTTGTTTGGTCGAACCAAAGCTTGCTCTTGCTCAATTTTGTAAAAATTATAGGATATTAGATGCGGGCGAGCTCGGTTTTCCCCATTCATTGTGCATAGAAGGCAATTCTTGTGAGATACCTCATAAATTAATACTTGTTATGCTTTTTGTGGGTGCTTTTAAAAGGTTTTGTTTATATTTTTAGGTCTTTTCGGGCACTTTGTGAAAAAAGGTCTCAAAGGAAAAAAATATTTTTTGCCCTGAATGATCTTTATATAAAGCCCCATGGAAGGAAGTCTATTTTACTTTTTTAATCATAGATTTGACTCAATTCAGCGGATGAGGCACGTCATTTTTATTCAGTGCCACAATTAGAATTATTTTGTAGGTGCAAGTTTCTATTCAAAGTTAAATTTGTCCATACATTTCTTTGTAGTTACTCGGTTTTACTTATCTAACCAATTTACTGGTGAATGCCCACCTTTCAGTTTCAGTGAATACCCCGTTTTGTGGAAATGGATGGACTTCTAAACTTCCACGGATTCCACAAACCCAAAACACAAACGTCAGCCGGCTCAAATTAAATTAGTCGTGTTTTTGCTGAGTTGTTAGTTGACACGAAAAATAATACGTTGTTTAAGTACGTCGTTGCGTGTCGATGCTATTTCTGGCTTCCTTGGCTTCGAGACTGTTTCATTTTTGGCCTCCGTTTCCGGCAGCTACATCGAGAGGGGGGTCTCGAGGGAGTGCTCAATGGTCGGATGTCGGGTTAACAAGATGGTATGGGGTGATTTGATGGGTTAGGGGTTGAGTTTTAATCTGTTTTGGATGGCACTTTGAAAGTGCCAACTTTTTGCTAATTGTAGGTTTTGCACTGTTCGCACTCTTTTTATCTCGAACGCGCATCTCCCATTCGCACGTTTTCATTTGTAGCGCGCACCTCATTCGCACCTTTTTGTACGCAATTTCTGCGTCGGTTCAAAAAACTGTGCAAATGTGACGCCATCTACAAAAACCTCAAAATGCCCCTTTTCATAAATACCCCTCAAAACCGACCTTAACAATTGCCTCCCATAGTACTACAGACAAAGTTAATTAAAACAGGAAGGGTAATTATAACAAAAAACTACGCTACAACAGGAATTATTTAGTATCGAAAAAAACGATAATGAAACTTAAAACCGAAAGGCCAAAGAACGCGAGTAGTACTGGTGCCGACTTCATCCTTCATACGTAATGACAATGACTACTATCTTTTTTAATCTTTCGGTTTGCAAGAAGATGAATAACAAAACGTGTGTAAAAAGTGGGGCCAAATATTTATTTGCCTTATGATTAAATGGAAGCAGTTTGTTTAAAAATGGCAAACGGGAACAAAAGTGATGCCACTTTAAATTCAAACAAGGGTCGAACACAATTAGAGTCAGAAGTTTGGTCAAAAATACCAAATAGGCGGTTTTTCGGATATAACATAACACGCGTGGGAAGGGGATAAATTTTTCACACATGCCAAGCCCAAAGGGCCGGAAACTATTTATTACTTGGAGTTTCATTTCCGTTTTTCGAGGGTGGCTAGAGGTTGGGTTTTATGTTTGACCTTCTTTTAATGGGTTGGGTATGTATGTAGTGGTGTATCATGGGCAAGGCTACGCTGAATGCTAAAGTGGATGTCGGTGTTTGCAGTGCCTGTGGTTGTGAAATGAAGTACATACGCATGTAAATGGTTATAAATAAAAATTGTTAACCTATTTTTGCCTATTTATTTCATCTCCCACAAAAAGTTGCAATGCCGAGATGGCTAGACACACCCCCACTGGCTCCAAAGTGGTAAAGGAGTAGTAGCAACTCAAGTCACGCGTGTCCATCCTCCTTTTCCGGGACCCGACTAATTTCCAAACTCGGAAGCCCGTGTGCCATCGGGGGAAGAGTCCGTTGCGTCCAAGCGCCTTGTCCTTTCACCGTCATCGAGATGGCCTTCCTTTCTTTTGTTGCTGTTTAGCTATCAGTCAAGGGTGGCCCCAGCCCAGCGCATCATGGACTTATTATTTCTCCTTCCCGGCCGGGCTTCAAGTGGCATTCCTTTGTTTTGGTCATAGCCATATAACGGTGGATGTTCTGACATTAGTCGGCTTCTCTTCCAAGCGATGATGACTGACTTTGCCATCCTTGTTCCCCCTCCTCTTCGGCGCGGCTACTTGTCGGCCACTCATTTGGGGGGCCTCCCGGCTAAACTACGGCTCTCATGCCCTCGGGCTATTTTGTAGGTTTTAGTCGCACGGAAAAAAGTCGTATTGTCTTTAAGCGTGCGAGTAAGTTATCAACACATCTCCATGTCTTTGGATAGCGTCTATGTTGAATTTTAGGATTTTCCCGTCGAGACCACTGAAACCGTGTTTTTGTGTCCAAATCAAAAAACGCTGAAATTTGCTATTTTTTCCACTTTTTAGCATTATACAACCTCTAAATATGGTACCTATCGTGTTTTTTACATCAAATTCGGACAAAAACAGAGAAAATACCATTTTCCCGCCGAGACCACAAAAACAGTGTTTTTGAGTAAAAAACAAAAAACCGCTCAAAATAGCTCTGTTATCCCTTTTTTGTCATCTCCCATGTTTAATTAATACCCCTGTGAATTATCTGATGTTTAACCGCTCAAACGGATTACTCACATTCGAAGCCGTAAAAAGCCAGACAAATGCCGCTTTTTACTACGTAACCGTCAAACAGGTAGCATACTCGGTACCCACTTGCCCCCTCAGCCTTTTCATTAACATTCCTAGTTTAAATTAAATTCAACCTAAACGTGTAAAAACGTTTTTGACATCTTTTTTATTCATCTTACCCGTCAGAGTCAACTTTTTTATTCTGCCATGGCGTGGTTGTGTTCGCTGTCTCATGTCGTCCCAGGGAGCGGTCACTGATCCGTTCAAAGCCATGGGATATGTTCTTGGCACCTCCACCACGCAGGGGCACCCACCAAATGCATGAAATTTAGAGAGTGCATTCTCATGTTTTCGCCGTTTTTTCATCATTCGTGTCGTTTCTATTTTTTTCATTAACAACTTGCTTGGGTGTTCCGCTAATATGTCGAATTGGTTATTAGCTGGACTATAAACTTTTGTTTCTCGTCTCAAATTTGTGAAAATAGAAAAAACTTGTTATTACGAATTCGATTCCACACTTCCGCGTATATGTTTTATCCTTTGAATCCAATCCTGAGAGTTATTTTAAATGCGTAAATATGGCCATTGCGCTTCAGATTGCCATGACACTGTGTCATTTCGCATTCTTCAATGGTTTCCGGCCTTTATAGAAATGTTTCATCTCATCCCAGGCACAATGGAACAAGCCATCTTGCCATTGTGACTTGGATGAGGATGACATTGTGCCAAGCATACCGTATACAAAATTTTGCAGCTTTACATTAATTCCCTTTCCGCCGTGCAATGTTTTTCTCAGCTCACAACGATAATATCATTATCCCATTTTCAACGTAAATTTGTTTGTTGCTCTTTGTGGAATTCGACGACATGCCATAATGCCATGGCATCATCATCATGCATGTCGTTCAACCATTTTTGCGTTCACCGCTTAATTTGTTTTATTTGCGTTGTGTTATTTTTCATTTTCAAATTTTTCAATTTCAATTTCATACGTTATGCATTACAGAATGTCGTTTGCCTGTTTTTCGGAATCGTTGCTAAGTAAGATCCGTTATTGTATACAATTGTAATGTCAAGGTAGCAAACACACAGCCCTTCGAAGCACACACGCAATATAGGTGGCGCCATCCATCGCAATTGCCGACATTGCATGATAATACGTGCCAGTCTGGTGTATTGTTTAACAACTTTTGAATATTCACAGCCTTCGTCGTATGATTTAGCGTCTGTTGACTGTACTTTGGCGCGTGCCAATGCAAAATGTTAAATTTTATTGCTAAAAACTGTAATTTTAGCTAGCCTGTTTTTATCCCTCCAAGCAATGCAAAAGAAAAACCCCAAAATTCTACAAAATAGAAACCCGAAAATCTGGCAACCCGCACCCCTATCAAGTTTCACCTCCTTCCTTCCTCGTACACAACCAAGAGCCGCTTCGGATATCCCAAATCTGTCAGTTATACGGCGGATGAAATAATTTTTTTATTCATTGAATTCGTATTCCTCAAAAAAGGGTCGTCAAGAACAATAAGGACAAGAAATATATACTTATTGGCATTGCGTAGCCTTGCACGCACGTCATTTTTTACAGTTGAATTTGGCACGCACACAAAAACACTTGAATCTTATAAATGCAGTTTTTGTTTACCTTTATTTTACTTTACTCATGCCGGATTTGATAGCGTTTGTTCCGTACTTTTGTCAGCTGTTCTCACTTATGTTTTTTTTATTTCATTTGCACATTTATGGTTGTTTTTGTGGTTAGCTGCGTGAACGATTATATTTGACACACTGTGCTACATGATTATCAACCTGCGTTGCAATTTATCAACCAACTGGTTGATAAATTGTTGGTAAACCGTTTGGTTTCACTGAGCTCGTGGTCATTATAATTGTAAAAAATTTTTGTGTTAATCGTTTCTTTTTTGTTGTTTATTGTATTTTTTGATAATGACAGTACTTTGTAGGATGAAAATAGCAAAGTACCGCATTAGAACCCTTTAATGACCCAACTAGAAGCATGGAAATAACGATGGGATCCAATAATAGCTAAAAATGTCCTAGAGCGAAGATGGCCGAAAAAGCTTTTACTAAAATTTTGGCATTTTCGGCACAATAATTGGTTAATTGACCTTAGGGCACGATCTTGTCGTCTTGCCAGCTCTGGCTGACAGACTGGAAGCAGTCGACGAAGACTTGGGGTGTTTGTCTTTCAAAATGGGGCTATAAACGGGAAGTTGGCGTGGTTTTTGCGTTGTTTTAGAAAGTTTTTGCATTGAAACTGATAAATTTGTTTGTAGTAACCATCCATTTTGACGATCCTTATTCTCGTAGCCGGCGTGGCCGGTGGCCTCGTCTGCGTTGTGGTTGCACTGTACTTGTATAAGTTTTGTGCTGGACACAAAACAGACGATGAGTAAGTTCCTTTTTTCTTTGCTACAATGTACTTCCAAATCTATGGACCCAATTTGACACCCTTCTTCGACCAAAGAATTGCACTAATCTGACCCCACTTTGCAGCCTTAAGCAGCCACATAAACGATGCGACTTACCGCCCACGGTAATGCAGTACTCAACGCAAGCAGCCACTAACCCATTGTACCAGCATTTTGTGCCTTCAGATCACCTTAATGAACTTGAAGCGAAAGGGTATTAGCTTGCTTTCTTTTCGGTTACAAAATGTTAGTAGAAAAAGATTACAATACGTGTTCACTTGCAGCTTCAACGTTCTTATCGACCTCGCAAATGACACGAAAAAGATTGCCCAAGTGTTTCCGTTAATGAATCAGAGTACGGAGAATGAACCACCCGATTTTCCGGGAAGTATGCCCTCAACCCTGGGTCGAAGTCCACATGAACAACATCAAAGTCGGGTTCATTCTCCGATTAATGGTGGTTCCGAACACTTCAATCACAACTGGACCGCTCATTTGGCGAAACCGAAAACATCACTTCGGCCAGGGGATCAAAATGGACCAACACAACAACATCATCCACGTTCGGGTTCATTCAATGTTTCGTGTGCATGGAATCCGGATAACTTTACGGAGAATCGAATCATGCAGTCAAACAAGAGCAATTCCAATTCGCAGCCGATGGTTTCCTCGCCGAGGGAGAAAGGTTAGCTTTTTTTGGATTGAATGAAATTGTAATTTGCACTGCGAAGAATCGCTTTGCGGAAACCAAAATTTAAATGGGGGATGCTTGCTTGGTATCAGATCAGGCCATTGAACAGCATTGCGAACCGTCAATGCCGCGAGTCTAACTCACTAAGGAATCATCGCCTGGGATCATCATTTTTAGCATGCAGGAAAGGATTTTCCCCCATAACCATTGAAGAAAGAGAGCACGCGCCTCTGACGCCATGCAAGTGGGAGCAGTGTGTCTCGCGCGAGAGAGGGGTGCAGCCAGGCGACGAGAGAGCGCGTCTCTCTCCGTGCAAAAAATGGACTGGCTGGGTGTGTGCGCACGCTCTCGTCGTCTGGGGTCTCTCGTTTTTGCATTTTCTCTCATCAAATGTTCACAACCCACGAAATTGTCTATTTTTTGTTATTTTTTTCAATTTTCAGCCCCATTATCAGCCTTCCTGTCAGTCCAACCCACTCAACCTTTCCGAACGCATTCAGCAGAGATGCTCACGCCACAAATGGACACCGAAGAACTCCGTCGCGCTTCCTTCGACGTTGCCGGAGGCTATCGACGCCCCGGCACCGGTAGAAAACTTCCGAGTACTGAACGCTTTGAAAATCCCAATTCATCGGTAAGTCAAGTTCAATCCTTTATAACATTACAAAAAATCAAATGACAATCTGGCAAAACGAATCAAAAAGTGCCTGAGATCGACTCTGTCGCTGTAAAAATGGCAAACAAAAAATATGACAATATGACAATCAATCAGTTGATAAAGTAGAAGATAGGAAATAAGGCATTAAAGCTGTCAATCTTTGGGTTTTTGAAAATGATAAAATATTGTGATAGAAAAGTTGATCTCTTTGAGTGTGGGATTGAAAAACTCTGGGGAGGGGGTTGAGAACGCTATTCTTTGATAATTTTGGCTAGGTTTGACTGCCCTAGGCATCGCCGGGAAGATGTTTTCCAAAGCACCGCTTGATCACGGTGACAATGGCCTCGGAGGCGGCGCTGACGTTGAAATGGGTCGACGGTTTGGGGTCATCTTCATTGTGCTCGGTTTTGACGTGCTCCTGGATGGCTTCGGCGGTGTGTTCGATGTGTTTGCAGATCTTGCAGCTGGAAGATGGATAGATTTAGATGGGCTGAGGTGATGGAAAGGTGGGAAGTGGCTTACCGGAAAGGGTGATGCAGCGTGATATGCTTGCTGATCGTCTCCAACGTCGGCGGCACAGGAGCTTCACAGATGGAACACTCAATCTCCTTCGTTTCAGACGGGAGGTTCTCGATGAGACGATTGACGAGTTCCGTGTGTGCCGGTGGACCCTTCGGAGGCGGGACTCGCGGGAAGCACTTCGGCAGCAGCTCCAGAAGCTCAACCATGTCACGCTTATCCTCGAATTGCTGTGATAAGTTGCGCGGATGACGGTCGTTCATGTGGGTGTACATTTCCGTTGTATCTTTGTAGGTCTGGCCACACAGCTTACACGCCATACAGGACACTTTGGCATGCTTCATCAGATGGTTCTTGATGAAGTTCTCGTTGTTGAACGCACTTTCCTTACACAGTTGGCAAGTAATGTTTTTTTCGGTCTTTTCACGACTAACCACCGTCTTGACCTGCCGGAAGAACAGGATCTGACTCTTGCGTTGCTCCTTGGACTTTCGCACATGGCACCCGACAACATCGATGAACGCATCCTCGGAATCGGAGTCACTGCTCGGGGAATGGTTGATAGTCGACGATGATGTTGCCTTGTCTGAAAGGGTCAAGTTGAAAAAGTTGAACTTTGGATGCGATAAGAAGGGTGGGTTGGAGCTTGGGCGGTCCCTTATCCGGGTACAGGGGTTCAGACTGATAAGGGTACAGACACAGCCTTTAAAAATCAAAAAAGTCATCTCACCGAGAGCTGGTAGCGGGTCTGCTGGCGGCGTCTGGCTCTTTCCCTTCTTGGCTGGCTGGGGCTCCGATGCTCCATCATCGGCTGACTTTCGCTTCTGGGAGATCCGTGCAGACGGCGAATCGGCAGCCGGCGGCGGCGTTGACACTGGACACGGTGATTGCGGTAGTGAGACGCTCTTCACCGGCGGTGTGGGTAGTTGTGGTGGAGAAACTGCAGCCGCGGTCGCAAATTGGCTCATCATGAAGGCTTGCTGATAGCACGCTTGCATTAACATGGCTTGTTGGGGCGTCATCTGGAACAGGGCAATTAGACAGTGATGGAATTTGATCGCTTAATCAGTCCAAAAAGTGAAAAACTTACATTACTGCCAGCAGCGGCCATCATAAAAGGCAACATCGATGGCATCCCCAGATTGAATGGAGACGGCGCAGCAGCCAGCCCAGGAAACACGGATGGCATCGTGGCCGCAGCCGCTTCTTGGGCCTTGTTGAGAGCCATCGTCTGGGCCATGAGGGCGATCACCTCCGGGGTCATTGGAATCGGCAGCATGCTAGGAATTGGCAGGATCGGGCGCGGGCAGAGGACTATGTAGAATTAAAAGAAAGTAAAACTACACAGGGGCCGATGGACTAGCAAGGCCATGTGGTTGTTGGCAGCGGATTCTGAAATCGGTGACATTTTACAAAACGAGCAGGAGGTTGGTGACACAAGTGTCAACATTCACGCATACAGATGAACGACTATTGTTGCAAACCGCGAAGGGGACAAACATTAGAACCAGGACTACCATAAAACATGTTCCACAGAGATCAAGTACAGCCAGGCAAGGCCAAGGCCTGCCATCAACCTCGACTTCACGACACCCTTATATACCCTTCCTAGGGCATGGTTCCCCGCCATATCACACATAGATAAGCTTTATCAGCGGCGCCAATTCACATGTCGTCCACTACCCCGGTCGTCGGACACATCACCTACAGTATCTAGACCTATACACTGACACGTGTGCCAATTTTATAGCTATGACGACTGCAGGTTACAAAAAACAACACCCCATGATGTTATACGTGATCTGAGCAGGAAACAAAAAAGCTGCATCACTTTTAAATCCAAATTTGAGAAACCCATTATGCTAAGTATTGATAAACGCCATTCGCTGCATAATCCTGCACCATTGTCGAAAAAGAGATCACCGTCACATAGTGATCATGTTAATCACAGCCTTTTTACGTGGCTAATACCTCGCGGAAGTTGATTAGATATGCGGTTTATCGCGAACCATAGACCTATATAAGCATGCGTGACACTGTCCTAGATGTATCAGTCTCCCCCGGATAGAGGTCCTTATTTATATGGTCAACGTGATAAGACTGTTTGGGTGAGGCAAAACAGCTGATAAACGCCATGATGGCACAGGGGGGCTGAATGTGATCATCGCTATCATGTGGAACTACTTGTTATAGGTGTCTTTGTAGTGGTCTAATTGGCCCTAGGCAGCGGAAAAACAAGCTGATAAGAAAAAAATCGATGAATATGGGTATAGGGGGCAGTATTTATAGCTAACTGGGGTCAAACCATGCAAAAGGCACTGACCAGCAACAAAAGTCAAGCACAATAACGAACTACGCAGGTGTGTTTGATCAGCTCATGTCCCCAGAACCCTCGCAGTGGTGTGGTGCGTCAATATATCGAGACATCTCGAACAGACGTAAATCCCATCCGTTTCCGAGAAGACCCGGCGACCCTACGGCCAGGGTTAATCAACATAGGGAACCGTTTCTACGTACGTTGTAACGACAATGGGAGAAACGACCTCCACCAGCAACAGCAAAACAAATAGAAAACGAAAACCGTGTTGCTAAGGACAAGCAAGAAGCGACATTTTTTTCGAAAAAATACAATTGAAATACAAAGGTCGCTCACAAAAAGAATAATGCGAATAATGACGTAAAGGGGGTTCTAGATCAAACAGGTCAACGTCAAATGTCAAGCGAAGAATTTCAATATATAAGCATCCTCAACTCAACCTTAAACTGTTACAAGGTTGTTTCAAAGTGCGATGAACTAACTGTAGGAGGCCCGAAACAGATGGTATCAATAGCAAGGTGAAACATGACCACGGCCGCGGCGGCGTGAGATCGTTCACGTTGATTAAGACAGCGCCGCCGCCGACTGACCATCGCGGCGGTCGTCGCTGACTTGGCTGGTTATTGCCATGTACGAACCAGCACCACCGCTGCCGGCGATGTGTATGCAAATGCGCCCGAACAGTTTGAGGACTATTCCCCTTCCTTTCGTTGAGATGCAAAAAAAATGGTATGTATACAAACGATTTCCGTTGTAACGGAACTGGGCTGAGGGGGAGAACGGAAGGCTTCGTCATAACAATTACAACTTTGGAAGTTAAATTGAAACGTTGACTACAAAAATATGTGCGGGGGACATGGACTACTAAATGTAACGCGTCTATGACGTCATTAAATGGCTTCCCTCAAGCTACAGTCCATTTAGGGTACTGTAAGTGCTCGAGACCAGTTTAAAACCATCAAATATTGCAAATTAAGAATCTAATCAATAAAAACACCCGATTAAACGTCATTATTATAAAAACTACTCAAAATTCCATACACCAACACCAACAAAAGTCGAGTCTCCACCGGACTGAACTTTTTTGAACCTATTTAAAGCGTGCGCGAGGGTGTACGTTGCCAGTTGAACAGACGGAAATGCTCCTGATCTTTGTGATGTAATTGTCATTCACGTTCACACAGCCACCCCTAATGGTTAACTGACTCTAGCACCCGACCATCAATACTTGATTATCACTCGGTGTCTAAATGCCGAAGTTATACATCAAGATCACCTCGGTCAAAATAGCAATTCCAATTGCACAGTTCTATTGTCTATTGCGCGGTTACTGTCAGACTAAAAGTCGCAAGAGTTTCAATTAGCCTTTATTTTGACTTTTGCCTACTAAAGTTTGCTTTGCATTCTTTTTAAATCTACTTTTGTTTAATCAAGTCATGCAAAAACAAGTCAATTTGTGGGAGGTGTTATGGCGTGCGAATAGGGTGTCCTAAATCAACAATCAGTGACGTTTTCCCGAGTTCAAAGAGCTTTTTTAATAGAAGAACGTTTGTTCAGTGACGTTTTGTAAAAATAATGATGTGGTACCGGTTTAGGTGGGGTAAGGGTTGTAGAGTTTTGACTATTGTTTTGTATCTGATTGATTTTAGAGTGTTTTTACAAAAAAGGAGCAATGACTATGTAGTGACTTCACTTCTAGGTGGACTCAAGAATGTGGGGCAGAAAGGGCAGGCGTAGTTTCAGTACCTGTGTCTTGGTCAGCCAATCTGTGGGGTGTCTTCCACCTACTTACAACGCAAAAAGACACAGTTAAGTTATGCTGGGAACGCTACAAAAGTGGCTATTAGAGAACTTGGTCACCTAGCCTTTCTAAAAAACGACTCTAACGCTCTAAATGTGAAAATAAGTCTATATCGCCACCTTATAAAGATGCCCTGATAGCGGAAATCGGGTCGTTGAAATGAATTAGCCATCAATTTTCAAAATGCAACACCCCCAAAAGTCCATTTAGAGCAAGCTGCTATTAAAAAAATTCATTTTACTCGATCGCGCTCCCACATAGCACCCAATTGAATCAATCACCCATTTGCGATCCCATCAAATTTATGGAATGCGATACGCACTATCACTTAGTTTATATGCATCGCCTAATATGATTTCCGAATGATGTGACATTATCCCACGGAAAAATGGGTGATTTGAGAACATTGTTTCCGACACCTCGCAAGGCGTAACGTAAAAATTCCCTCTAATTACGTCAGAATGTCTTATTAGCGCATCATAAAGCTCTTATCAGTTGATGGCAATGTGAAATGCTTTTGGAGTTGAAAAAATAAAAGGACTGGAAATTATGGGATACGCCTCATTATCGAAGAATGTGGAAATGGAGATGCATTTTTTAACAAGGCGAAAACACAGGTCGCTAAGAAGTGAAAAGAAAGCTATTACTTGAAATGCAAGCTTGGGCTGGACTGGGCTTTCGTTTTGAAAGGCACGCCGGGGAAAAAGTGAAAAGTAGCGATGAGATAGGAGCACGTTTATATATATCTCGGCCGGGGTGGGGAAAGGGCGGGTGTTGCGGGGGCGCCCTGCGGATGTGGGCTTTTTAAACTTGACGACTTGAAGATCACAACATCAAAGCAAGGCAGCAGACTAGAGGTTATCGGTTGGGGGGAAGACAGGTAGGTAGTTCGCGGTGGAAAAGCATCTTTAAAAACAGACACAAAGCATGTCATGTCGAAAACGCTGGTCGAGATAGAGCGAGCTTAGCTAGGGAATGAAAACTGCGGTGCTTAGAAAGGCGCTTTTATACCGCGAGATGGTGACTTGGGCCGTGGCAAATCGATGGGTCGGCCAATGTTCGACATTGCGCAGACTCGCGGGGGTGAAGTAAAACCTCCAAGAGCTTGGCTCCCATGCACCCTGACCGACAACTGCGCGAAGAACGTGCTATGGCGGAGAAGAACAACTAAAGGGGGTTGGCTTTTCAAGGCTAACTATCATCCTAGAATAGTAATCGCAAATCACTATAGGTACTGTAGGCATTGCGCATCCTGAGGACTAGGACTATTACATAAATATAACGTGCTGTCTAGAAAAATCGAGCAAATTTATGCCGTTTTGAAGCTCTGAGACTGTTTTTTCACGTTGGAATTCTGGATAAAGCCTTCTGAATTCAACTTAATGGATTCAAAAGGTCTTTTTCAGACTTCCAACGTGAAAAAAATATTCAAAACTTCTAAAGACTCAAATTTGCTCAATTTTCCCGAACAAAGCGTTATAAATACTATATTTATTAGTCGTAGTGTCAATCTGCGCAGTGCCTACGCCAGTTCCAGTAATTCATGAATATTTTAAGACATCAGTTAGCCTTGAAAAGACGTACTTGTGTAAAAAAAAGCTATTCCGTTCTGACCTTTACCCCTCAAAATGTTACCAATCGACATTAACGCCGTCTAGTCGTCTACCTTTGACGGCAGATGGTTACATGATCGCCATCTGCATTCTGCAGTTTCCATTCCACACCCAACAAAAACGCCTTGCAATCATGAATGACTCTAACCAGATGCGCTGTGATTTTGAAATGTGCTCCGAAAAACCGAAAAGGACGTCGTCATTCTTGAAAGGATTACCCAATTTCGTTGTGTTACTAGTGTATTCGCACCGACCATTCCAATTTCAAAACCAATGAAACCTATTCTATCAAAAACAACCAATTACTGTCGTTAAAAACCATCAAACAAAGAAAATGCCGCCATGACATTTCGTGCCATGGTCAAAATTCGACGACACACAATTATCTAATGTATTCAAAGAAAGGCATTCTAACATCGAAAAAAGGAAAACTAAACATGTAAATCAGCCTTTTTTGCCACAGTAAGATGAGATTGACATCAAAAATGAAAAACCTACGCGAAACATGCCAGAGGAAGCCATAAATCTTGTTCAAGTTGTGGTCTATGGCAATTTGCAAAGGGCATGTCTGCAAGCTTTACGTTTAATCCCGGAACACGAGACAGCAGACAGAAAATGAACGAAGGTTCATTATTTATAGTGACTGTCTGGCTGGCTTACAGCTCGGCTCGGCCGTGTTGCTAGGCGTTTTTATCGTTCGTTTGATCGCATTGGAGAAAAAAACTACTTAAGTGTGAATGATGGGAACAGACACATTTCAAAATGCCGATAAACGATATTCCCGCGGTTTTGAAAACATTTGTCTCAATCGGAAAACAAAAAAAGCTGTCTGTTCGATAGATAGAAGTCATTTTGCTATCTAAAGTCCAATCATTTTTTAGCAACAACAAGTCTCGCCGCGTTATGATGTTCCACAGATCGTGGCACCTGGCGAAGAATCGCCTCCACCTGCGGCAATGCGGAACAAACAGCGACGAGCTTCCTTTTTGCCCCGAGCAAATGCAATCGAAGGTTCATTAATTCAGCCGCGAAAACAAGTGTCAACACCACTACCCGAAAATACACGGATCTATGACCGCGGACACGTATATTCGAGAAGCTGGAATGCGGAGTATCTCATCGGAAACGAGCAAGATGGGTATCAAGCGAGGGACTATGCGAAGGAATTGAGGGTCGAGGACCCAAGAAGGTATTACCAGTCGAACAATGTGAGTCATCTAAGCATTGAAAAGTTAGGGCAGCGAGACTGGGGAGATAGTTTCAAAAAAGAGGCTGACTCAACCGGAAGAGAGATGTTTACATTTCGATTTTTAGCGAAACCCGCAACCACCTCCACCAGCACCGAGCCATGACCCGCTCCCGACTCTGATGCTCGTGCCACCGATAGCATCATTTCCGAGACATGTAAGCCTGTCTATAATGTTTCGAAAAGGAGTGAATAATGACCGGGACTGGTCATTGTTTATTCACTCAGCTTTCAATTTCCAAGTGGTGATTGAAAGCTGAGAATAAAAACCACCAAAACTATGACTAATGTAATGCACTTACAGGCAAAATCCTTCGACGCATCCCGTCCTAACGATTTGCTCCACCCAGACCGTTCCCAATATCATGAAAGACGATCTTTCTCTGAACATATTCAATACAATCAGCCATCACTAGACATCCAGAAACCGCAATCGAAGGAAGAAGTCTCCCGGCAATGCCAAACTCTTTGGCATGAACGAGAAGTCCTTGAATCTATCCCGCTCCAAACTTCCATTGAACTCAGCGATGACGGCCCCTCCGCAGCGTCGACAAGTTTCGAATCCAATACTGAATCCGTCGCGCAAGTTCCGGAATCCCGCCGAAATAGCATCTTCTTAGAGCCACCATCGCATCGAAGACTATCAAATGCCGAAGTTAAACGACAAAAATATAAAAATCTAATGCTAAACAGGATCACGCAGAAGTCACACCCAGAAAACAGCAGTATCGACAGTAACGGGAGCGATTCGACTTCGGGCAACACGAAATTAGGCAGTTCTTTTGACAGCGCTGAATTGCCGCTTTCAAAGACTAGCAGACGGGATTCGAGGCGGAGGTGAGTACACAACATTTACAGTGCAATGTTTTGGAAACATTTAAAACAAACAAATGCGTGGTTTTAAATGTTTTCCAAAGACATTAGTCACATATTCTGTGAATCAAGTCTGCGTCGTTTTCTGATTATCAATAATCACGAAAAGTTGCGACTGAATAAGCTGGACCTTTTTTGACATGACACCCCTATGGACTATAAAATTCACATGGTTTCAGAAGCATGATGCACTTGACCCGACGAGTGTCAACCAATTTGCAGAAAAAGATTGCTAATCGAACTTTTTCGGTTAAATATGTGCCAACAAGGACATTGACTCGGCCGGCGTTGAACTACGGTAGGCCCAATTGACGAGTTTAACCAATTTTAATGAATAAACTTCAGGAGCCTCCTACGAGCTACAACGAGACTACAGTGTCGACACCAAATCAGATTCCCTTTTCCGCGATTTCGCCAGAGTCGATCCACGCTACGAAACACCCCAAACATCGTCCGCAATCGAGTACCCCGCCGGCTTCCGACCAGCCGCCCGACGCCGGAGCTCGCACATGATGCAAGCGATGGCGCAATACCGTTCCGCGGACAATAACGACTATAATACGACTTCTTCAGTGCCAGTACCAGCCAAACCCACATGTAGGGGATACTACAGCCCTTCCCGGCACCCTTTGTAAATTGTTTTCGAAATATCACTTTGTAAATTGATTGAATAATCTTATTTTTTAATATTCGTTGTGTATAAAGAAAGTTTTGCTTTACTTTTCGTCGTCAAACGGGGTCGTGGTGTTGTTGGTTGGTTAAGTGGTCAATTTACGCGGTATAGATCAGCGCCAAAATGGGGACATAACAGGTCACGAACACGATGTGGCTCCGATTTTTGGAAAACACGTGAAACTTAAACGGATAATCAAATTTGGGAGCGTTCTGGAAGGTTATGGGATTCAATCATAAAGGTATTAGAATACCAAATTGGTGGAACGGTGAGAAAATTGTTGTAATACTCGAAATTTCAAAATTTCAAAAAACCTCGAAAAAAGGTTAAAACTACAAATTTTGTACAACAAAAAAATTTCCAATTTAGAAGTGCGCCAAAAGTGAAAAATGTATATTTAAAATCACGCAATTGAAAAAAATTATGATTTGAACAAATATGGCCACAAATCTGACGTAAATGCTTTACAGTCGGTAAAAATAGCTTATAGGGGTGACTATGATGATATATTGAACAGCTTTAAAAAGAAAAATAAGCAAAATAGCGACGAAATATCGAGAGAATTACGAAAAACGAAAAAAAGTTCGAAGAAGAGCAAAACCAAGTCTCCCTTTTCCCTGGCAAACTGTCCCCAACCACCAAAAGTCGTCCCAACACGCAAAGTGCTTTTGCTGACAAAAGCGACGCTCTCTCCTCGTTGCTCCCCACCCATCAAAGTCTCTCTCGTGCTTGACTCTTCCGGATTCTCATTCGACTTCTGGCACCATGGGCGATCACTATGGCTTCTCGTTGACTACCTTCAGGTGAGCTTTGGCTTTTGTATCTCTTTTTTGGTGAAATGTAAGGTTAAAATTGTCATTTCCAGCCCCTCGGGCAAGCTCATGCAAATTGAGTACGCATTGAATGCCGTCAAGAATGGCCAACCCAGCGTCGGTCTTCGTGCCAAGGATGGCGTCGTCCTTGCTACGGAGAACAAGAGCTCGCTGCTTCACGAAGATGAAATCAAGATCGAGAAGGTTTCGGAGCATGTTGGCGTTATTTACAGTGGTATGGGACCCGATTTCCGGTGAGTTTGACTTTCTTTGAGGCTTTTGAACTAACTTTGAATTATTTCAGCCTTCTCGTGAAACGTGCCCGCAAGATTGCCAGCCAATATGAGCTCATGTACGGCGAGGAGATCCCGACGACCGAGTTGGTCGCGCGTTTGGCTGCTGTCATGCAGGAATACACGCAATCTGGGTTGGTTTTTATATATTTTTTTCACTTTCTGAATGTTCAACTTGCTTTTTTCTAGTGGTGTCCGCCCCTTCGGTGTATCCCTGTTAATCGCTGGCTGGGATTTGGTCAAAAAGCGTCCCCTTCTCTTCCAATCAGATCCATCTGTAAGTTTTCCCCCTCTTTTTGGTCTTTTTACAACCCTTTCACCTTCCAGGGCGCTTTCTTCGCCTGGAAAGCCACTGCCCTCGGCAAGAACGACACAAACGCGAAGACCTTCCTCGAGAAGCGATACAACGACGGTCTCGAACTCGACGACGGCATCCACACGGCCCTTCTGACGCTCCGTGAATCCTTCGACGTCGGCATGACTGACGAGAACGTCGAAATCGCTGTCTGCACTGAATCCGGCTTCCGTCGCCTCACCCGACAGCAGATCAAGGATCACCTCAGCGCCCTTTAAACCTGTTTCCATCTATCTTAAAACGGTTTCAAACTGTTATTCTTGGGGTTTTTTCTTGATGCGTACGCTAATTTATTACCGGGGACTGTATTTTCGGTGTTAATTTTACCTGTGTTTAATAACATCATTCAATATTTAGCCAATGTGAGAGACAGATGAGTTTTTAAGCTTTCAAAATGTTGAAATCTATCCCCCAGGTCCCGGTATCGCTTCATTTCTAAGTCTAAATTCAGGGCAGCCTTCGCAGTCCACCTGTCTTGTCCGCCATTCAACGCGGGCCACACCGCCCATGGCTATCACCAAACCAGTGAGAAACCATGCGGTTTAGCGATGTCGGACCCCAGCCAGAACAACTAGCAGTCATTGGAGGCGAGGATTCTGCCTCAGGGTGTCCCTGGGTCTATATGCGAAAGGCTGACCTCTGGGGTGGGCCTCGTTTCTGATGGCGGCTATTATGTGTTGTTTCTGGAATTATGGCCTGGGGGAGAGTAAAATTCGGCACTGGGTCGAGGAACTTTGACGATTTTGAAGTGGTTTCCCGTCTAAAGAGGCGTTGTGGGAATTGCTTGTGTTTTTGTTCGACATTTTGAGCCTTTTTGGCTACCAAATTGGTCAGTGTACTGTACTTGATTACGGTATCGGTCGGCATACTGTATCTGGCTACAGTAAAAGAGACAAATAGTGCCGAAAAGAATTCTTTATACAATTATCTCAAAGCAAAAGCGATCATTTTTTGCTGGATTCTGGCTGCTGGTCCGATGCCCCACTAGAATCCGTGCTGTCCCAGTCCGAAATGACGTCATTCATGGTTGGGTAATCATGCTTCTTGCGTGTAACTTTTCCGGTGGCAATTTTTTCCTAAAAACTTTCAATCAAAACCCATCTTTAAATCTACAGTAACCCACCTCCCAGCTAGACCTCTGAAACTTTCTCGGGATCGGCTTGTTTTCCCGAATCTTCCGAACCCGCTCCTCCTCCTCTTCCCGATTCCGCGGAGTAACCGCCGCTTTCGCTGTCTTTGGCGCCGGCGACACGGCTGGTGGTTGAGGTTTGACTTCCTTGTCCTTGTGTTTGTGCTCCTTTCGTGATTTGGCATCAGTCATCGGGGTCGGAGTCTGGGCCGCCCTGGATTGCGTCGTCGGCTTTTGGGACGCTTGCCGAGCTTCTTCACGTTCGCGCTCTTTCTTCTCCTCGGCCTGCTTGGCAAGGGCTATCCGGACGAGCTCCTCCTCGTTGCGACGACGCTGTTCATCTTTTTCGTGCTCCATTCTCCGGCGGATAATCTCCTTCTCGTCGTCCTCCTTCATCTGGGCCGCCGTCACGACACCGTCGTTGCTGGACCAATCCGACATGACGTCATTCATGGTGGGGTAGTCGGTGGCCTTTTTGCGGAGACGGAGTTCGGCGATCTTTTCCTGAAGGTTGAAACAGACTTTTAACGGCTGCAGATAGTTAGAAACCTACAGCTTTCGAACTCTTCGGATACTTTTTCGGCTTCAGTTCAGAATTCTGCGTCTGCGAAACGGCCGTCCTCTCCTTCTTCCGATGCTTTCGACCGTGTTTATCCTTTTCACCCGGCTCTGCTAGTTGGTTCGCGTTGTTCGGTGCCGGCTGAAACTTCAAATCAGTTTCAATTTACAGTAATCAACCAACCCCAAGAGAAACATCCGTCGGCCGCTTCTTCATGCCATTCTCCACAACCGTCGGCTCCGTTCCTGGCTGACCATTCTCCCCTGGCGGCGGCCCCAGCAAGCTGTAATGAACCGGCGCCTTCCCTTGCTCAATTGTCTGCTGCGTCGAGAAGACCGCCGTCGACTTCTGAGTCGGATTCGCTCCGAACGTGGATGCACACCCCGTCTGCGTTGTACCCAGATGCGATTGCGTCGTCGCGACACCAGTGCTCCAAGTAATCTGGGTGCCACTGACTCCACCGGTCTGCGTCGTCTGGGCAAAGCGGGTCGGATCTTGGGTGATGTTAGTCCTTCCGATGATTGTAGGTTCGGTTTGGGTAAGTTGAGTCACATAAGTGCCTTCCTTTTGGGTTGTTCCGGTTCTACCGACGCCAGTGTTGACCATTGTCATACCGGTCTGAAGTGTCGGTGCTTGAGTTCCTTCGGTTCCGGCATGGGTCGCAGCTTGGGTATTCTCGGTGCATCCGGTGACTTGGGTTTCGGGGATTTGGGTTAGCTGGGTTTCAAATGATGGGATCTGGGTGGAGGAAACGGTAGTGTGAGGAGAACCATGTGTTGCCAGGGTGTTGGTGGACATTTGGGTCTTCATGGATTGAAGGGTGTTGATTTGGGTCTGAAACATCGCCACGATAATTTTGTAAGTAAGAAGTTCACGCACACAAAATTAATAATAATTGTATAAAAATTGAACAGTTGGACCACAGTTAAACTAAACAAGCCGTTTTTGTATATTTTACCGCTTCAAATCATTGTGCAGTCTATTCGACCCGCTTTGAGGCTTCAGATGACTGAAGTAGACTGCGCAATGATTTGAAACAGTAAAATTTACAAAAATAGCTTGATTAGTTTGATCTGCGGTCCGGCAGTTCAAACTGCTGCTGTGAAGCTGCGTTATGCTCGCCATTTTTCCAAATCAACCTATCAAAATTGCAAAAAAGCATGCCTACCCGATCAATATCCGATATCGTCGGATTCTGAGTATGGTCCGACCGCTCCATGCCGGTCCTTGTGCTCAACAAGCTGATCCCAATCTTTTGCGTCTTCTCTGGGTCATTTCGCTCAACGGCAGTCTCAACAGTAGACCTCTTGGCCGTAATGCTAGCCAGTGACCCAACAACAGTATCACCCTGCGTCGGTTGTTCCTCGATTCCGGGATCTTCGATACATGTTTCTTCGATTGGCGGAATTCCTGCAAGGGTTGCATTCTCGACGCCAGTTTCGAAGGTGCCGTGCTGTGTCGTCTGTGTATTCCGCGTTTTGACCTGGGTTTTGTCCATTGACGGCTCATCGTTGAATACTCCAGTTCGAACTGTAACACCTTTAGGGATCCCTGTAACCGCGCGGAGTTTGGTAACTGGTGAGCCGCCGATACCCGTTTTACAGACGGTGGGGTTGTCGATACATGTTTGAAGGCCTTCTGGGCTGGGTGATCCGGGAAGACCAGTAGCGTAAACAGTGCCTGGCGGATACGGTAGCCCAGTTTTCGGGTCGATGGGGGCTGGGACGCCAGTGTTGTAGATTGATCCGGGTGGGTAGGGCAGGCCTGTTTTTGGATCGATCGGAGCAGGAACTCCAGTAGCGTATACAGTACCCGGTGGATACGGTAGTCCTGTCTTGGGATCGATCGGAGCTGGGACGCCAGTGTTGTAGATCGAGCCAGGCGGGTAGGGTTTACCAGTTTTGGGGTCAATCGGAAGCGCGATGCCAGTAGCGTAGCTTGTTCCAGCCGGATACGGTAGCCCCGTCTTCGGATCGATGTTTTCTTCTTTCTTCATTGCATATTCGTGTGGCACAGCCATGTAGACGCTCTTCTCGACTTCGATCATCTCTTCACCAGGTCGGGCACCGCCTTCAGTTACTACAGTCTCGCTTGTTTTCTTCTGATCGAAAATGCCGGGCTGCTTCTGGGCGCCGATGCGGATTCGAAGGCGATTGCCGCTGGGTGATATTGGCGGCGTGACGACGTACGGATACACGACTTTAGGCTTGTCTTTTTCAGCATTTGTCAATGACTTGTGTTTTGATTTCTTTTTTCGACTGGACTTTTTGTCTTTCTTGTGCTGAAAAGGTATCATTCTACAGTATACCGACTCCAAAATGGGAATTCCAACCTTTCGCTTTGACTTTTTCTTCTTCTTTCTCGGCGACGAGCTATCCGACGAATCTTCGCTTTCTTTTTCCTTGTCTTTCTTCTCCTTTTCTTTCTCCTTCGGCTTTTCGGATTCAACTAGCATAGCCGGCGCCGGGGCAGCCGGTGGTGGTGGCGGAGGCGCGCCAGGAGCGGGGGCTGCGCCGTCTGGAGGTGCACCTGGCGCCCCTGGTACTGGTACTGCGTTTCGCGCTTTGATTTCAGCTAGCACATTAACAGCAGCTATTTCGACTCCATCTGCGTGGTCTCTATCCCGTTGAGATTCATAGTTGTCAGTCAGTAGGGGAGTCTCCTGAGGCGGTGATTGTTGTTGTAGGACTTTATCTGCTTGAGCCTAAAGGCAATTTTTTTCATCAGAAACCACAAATCAGACAACTCACAGCAACCTCAGGCTGACTTGGGTCATCGTTCTTCCCGCTGTCCTCAGGAACGGATGATCCGGAAGTACCGGAAGTGCCAGATACCGCTGATTGGATGTCCTGTTTAGCGTAGTTCGGCTTGGTCTTCTCTTTTCCGGAGTTAAGGTCAGCGTGGAAGCGCTTCTAAAACATACTTCATCGGTCAATTTTAAAGTGATCAAAACCTACTTCGTATTCCTTGTCCCTGGTACGTCGACTTTGCCCCTTCGCAGCTGACGCAATGCCAGATTTGCGTGGCGCCGGACGGCGCGCGCCGCCTTCTTTACCACACAGCGCCAGCAGGGACACGCCGACGGTGAAGAAGAGTGCAAGACCAACGAAGAGCGACGACTCAAGGGTCCCGTCGTCAGTACCGGCAAGCATCGTGCCACCAGAATGGGCCGCGGGTTTGGGGGTTGATGGCATTCTGTGAATTTATGTAAAAATTAGGCAATTCTGGGCGGCAAAAATAGGTTTCTTTTGGCTTTTTTTAGAGTTGGATGCTACTGTGGTCGCGATATTCTTGCAAAATTTATTAAAATGCGGATAAAAATGTAAAAAAACAATACAAAACTTCAAATGGACAACAAACGAATGTACAAAAAGTCTTCAAAGCAACTTCAATTCAACGCCAATTCGATCGGAAACACTTTTCAACTCGGTATCACTGATCACGGAACCTGATGGAAGTCGAATTCCCAGCGCACCGACTTCCGACGTGGTGTGTTCTTTGATGTACTTCAGAATACTCATGACAACTATGCCGAAGAGTGCAATCGGAAATGTTTTGATGCCGTCTTCACCATGGATAATAAGTTCGCCCTCGGCGTCACGAATCGTTTTAAAGCGCCAGGACGGATCGGAATGATTGGGGCCAAAGTCGGCAGCCAAAAGCCGGGTAACGTCTGAAAACGGAACATTATTGAATCAGAAATAAGTTTGACAGATCAACCAACCGTAGAAAACGGAACCGGGATGATTCTTCAACGCGTCAAAGGCTTTTTGACCGACTTCTGGTGCCTTTCCGCTTCGAAGACGAACATAAGCAAGGATTTCTTTGTCACCGGTGTATGTTTCATCGGCTTCAATTAAAACGCGGTTGTCGGAAGTGAACGTCAGAACGTTCTTTGGTGGAGGATCCAACTTTATCGGGGCGGCATCCAATTTGTTCGAGGTTTCAATCGGTTGAACGGTCTGAAAAATTGTTGCTACTGATAAAAAGGTTACAAAAAGACAAATCTTACAGGTTTGTATGTTGACGCCGTCCTCAAATTCACTTCTAGAGCATAGTTTTCGTTGACATTGACTGTAATTGAAACTTTTCGAAAAGCCGGCTTTTTGAACGTCAACGTTTTGTCCATTGTTGTGGACCTGAATTTGCCATGAGAGAAAGCACGAACCTGTAATTTTGAAATATCAATACCACTAAAAACATTTGCAGCTTACCGTTACATCAGAAGCATTACCGACATCAATTTCCTTGGTGAAAGTGAACGGTGTCACGCGTTTGTTCAATGAAATTGTCTCACGTTTGTCTCCGAATTGAACAAAGAGATCAACGTAGCAAGCTGGAAACACTCCGCTACCCTTCAAATTGGCGTGGTGTGCCCGTTTCTTAACAAAAGAAACATCATAAAACGGGGCAGCTTCTGACAAGTGTAAATGTTGGTCAGGGAACAGTTCCTTGACTTCCTGTTGGATGGATTCAGTGGCGTTTTTGTGAATGACGACATGCCGGGTAGAAGGATACTTGGAAAGAGCGATAGTCGAGGTTGGAAGCTGAAAATACCACCATAAATTTCCCGTGATGAAGGATCAAAGCATACCACATCGATAAGTTGCCACCCGTCTTTGCATTTCTTAATGACAAAAAGCGGACACTGAGCAAAGTTGCCCGTGATCTCTTGTGAAAAGTTGACAAAAACGGAGTCACCGAGAACACAGTTCAACGTAAGGCTATTTATAATCGCATGCAGATTCATGCAGCGGTCATCCACGGTTTCGATATTACGAAAGCCGGCATCATGAAGAGCTTGCACAGATCTGCAACGAAGATCAGCTTTATCGTAATCAGCGACGATAATGACGGTTGTTTTGCATTCAGGGGGAATACATCGAACAAACACGTCAGCTGCAGCTTCTGGTGTTTTGGCTTCATGGAAAAAGGTGAGATCGCTGAGATCGTCGCTAATGATTAGGTAAGCAGGTTTTCCAACCGGAGCGACGAGAATGGGGTTGCAATGGTGCTGGTTTCTTCGCAGTTCGGTTCTTAGCACGCGTGCTGCTTCATCAGGTGGGAGTAGTTCCGAGTCAGGGGTAACACTGTCTAGATGATCAACACGAGAGACGCTGCCGGGAGACATGATCTGGAATGTTACAGAAAGTTGAGCTCGATGGTTGCGCGGCAAACAAAGTTATGCGTTCTGGGGACAGGCCAACGTAGAAGAAACAGCCTTTGATGGGCAGGATAGAATAATAGAAAACGGTCAAAGAGGAACAAACTTAGATCAAAACGGAGGAAACGCTGCAGGGAACTCAAGCGAAATGCATTGGAGCAGCTTGTTGCAGAGAACTACCGTAAGCTCAGGGTGTGTTTCGTGATGGGAGTGCCTCAGGGTGCGGTTGTCGCACGACCACCAAGGAAACACAATTAATGCCCGTTTTGTATCGACTCAGATATAAATGTAAAAAATTCTTTTATAATACGAAACTCAAACATGACATCAAATATAAACACAATCGAAGTTACATAAAAGTCAAACTTTCAAAACCAGTTACGCCGTCGTCTCCGCTGGTTTCGACCTATACGACGCTCGACCAAGAACACACAACAAAATAAAGAAGCCAATCTTAAAACAATCCCAGTATGTCTTGCCAGATGGTTCCAGAAACTCAAGGAATCTAAATTCACCTACGAATAAACGCGAATAATGCTGCACTCGCAACAAGAGCCAAACGTATCTGAACCAACTTCTCGTCCAATGGATGACTTCGCCGTTGTCCCGCCAGTCAGTAGCAAGGTATCGATTGTTTTCAACGGCAGCCTCGACGTCACGGATAAGGGCATACGAGGAACCCAGTTTGAAACTGAAATAGTTAGTTTTGATAAGCAAATTCGGAAAAATATAAAGAATAAACTTACGAATATCGAAAACCGCGGACGTGTTGCATGATCAGCTGAACGGCTTCGTCGTACTCGGAGTATCGTAGTCGGATGTAGGCGGTGACCTCGACCTTTCGGGCACTAGGGAGGAGAAGCTGCTTCAATTGGTTCAGATTGATCTCATCGCCGTGTATCATCAGACGGGTGTAGCTGCCAGAAATGTAAGGAATCAGCTTTTCGAAGGATTCAATCGATTGGCAGTTTACAACCAGCGCGTCTGTGACGAAGATCGGATGGTCGTTTTTGACAACGTCATTAACATACAAGACAGAGTGCCAGATAGGGCTGAAGGAACTGTAGTCGAAAAACCATCGGAACAGCCAATAAATGAGTTTGAAGATGCGGAAGAGGAACAGCTTCTTCGAGGCCCACTGGTAGACGGATTCATCATCGGTGATGTAGAGCTTGTCGTAGACGATGGGCGGGCCGTTGCTGATCTTTTTGGGTTCGGGACCTACCGGGCGACCGATCGGAAGGTCGAAATGAACGATTTGAAGGTCGTCGATTGGATCGAAAACGGGCACGGGCTTCTTGCGGACGGGTGGACGCTTCTTGGTGTGGCGGGTTTTGTTGGCTATCATCGGAGTGGGTTCTGAAATCGACGATGATGGACGAAAATGATGACGAAAACAAGCGATTGCGTTCGCGAACGGCGAGGGCGGAGAGAGGACGGACAATGTCTGGCATTTTGTGCGGAACGGCAGCGCGGGGAAATTGATTTGTTGTCGGTCAGTCGGTTGGACCGATTCTCGAAACTCTGTCTTTAATAATTGCTTTTGAAGATTGTATGAACTCCGTTTGTATAAAATGCCTTTATAATACCAAAATCTAACCCAAAAACAAATATTAACACAATCACAATTACAGAAATCAAACTTTCAAAAACAATTCTAGCTACTTTCCTCATCTGGTTTCGACGTAAGCGTCACTTGATCAATAACAATAAGAGAAATAAGGTAAGCAAGCTTCAACCAACCCACATATTGATTGTCAGAGTGCTTCTGTAACCAGTCAATTTTGTAAAAGAACATACAACGTGCATACAACAGCCTTGTGGCGATATAGAGGGCGTAATTATGCCAATCTCTCGTCCAATGGATGACGTTGCAGTGGTGTCGCCAATCGGTAGCAAGGTTTCGATCCTTTTTAACGGCAGCCTTGACTTCATTTTTGAGGGTCCACGTGGAGTCGAGTTTGAAACTGAAAGATGCGTAAGTAGTTGTGAAATGTAAATTCGAAAAATTGAAAAAAAGACTTACGCATATCGAAAACCGCGAACATGGCCCATGATCAGTTGAACGGCATCGTCGTACTCATCGGATTCGAGTTTGAGGAAGGCCGTGACCTCGATTTTGATGACACTGGGAAGGAGAAGCCGTTTGAGTTGGTCCAGATTGATATCGCCTCCATGTATCATCAGCCGGGTGTAGTTGCCAGAAATGTAGGGAATCACCTTTTCAAAGGCTTCAATCGATTGGCAGTTTACAACCAGCGCGTCTTTGACGAAGATGCGACGGTTCTTTGTGACAATTTCATCAACATACAAGACAGAGCGCCAGATAGGACTGAAGGAGTTGTAGTCGATAAACCATCGGAACAACCAATAAATGAATCTGAAGACGCGGGAGTGAACAAGCTTCTTCGAGGCCCATTTGTAGACGGTTTTATCATCGGTGATGTAGAGCTTGTCATAGACGATCGGCGGGCCGCTGCGGATCTTTGCGGGTTTGGGGCATACCGGACGATCGATTGGAAGGTCGGAATAGACGATTTGAAAGCCGTCGATTGGATCGAAATCGGGCTCGGGCTTCTCGCGGACGGGTGGAAGCTTCTTGCCGTGGCGGGCTTTGTTAGCTATCATCGGAGCGGGTTCTGAAATCGACGATGATGGACGAAAATGATGACGAGAACAGGCGGCTGCGTTCGCGAACGGCGAGGGCGGAGAAGGGAGGAACGGAGGTTGGCGTTTTGCGCGCAATGGCACTGCGTCGACACCCACCCAGTATTGCGTCTGCGTGTTTTGAGGTGCAGTATGCGCACTTTCAGCGTAGCGTACACACAGTTTTCGCCTTAATGTGCAAAACACTACATAGTGATGTGGCAACACCTTTACCCACTATATGATCTTTTTCTTGTATCGCCTCCATTTGTAAAAAGCACATTTATAATACTAAACTCAGCACCAATACAAGAACTATTAAAATCAAAAGTACAGAAATAGTCAAACTTCCAAACTCAAAACCTATTCAACAACCTCAATCCCCAGGCTTCGACTTTCGCGCCGCTCGACCAAGAACAACCAACAAAATAAAGAACCCAACAGAAACAAATAGCAAAAACCACCCAAAATAATCATCTTCAGATGTCGGAATCGGAAAAGGCTGACATCCTGGGTCGCATGACCTGAACGACTCGGTTGGCGTGGATTCCTTGGAAAACCATTTACGTCTGATGGGCGAGAGCATGCAGATCAGGGAATTTTGAAAATTGAACACAACGAGCAAAAACGTGAGACAATCTCGCGTCCAATGGATGACACTGATGCCCTCCGGGTCGGATGAGTCCGTTGTGGCAAGATGGCCATTGTTTGCAACGGCAGCTTTGACGTCGGTGATTAGCTGCGGGTTGGATTCGAGCTTGAAACTGAAAAAAGGCAGTTTTAACACTTGAAATATATATAAAATACTGTAAACTTACCAGTATCGGAAACCGCGGACGTGCCCCATGATCAGTTGAACGGCTTTGTCGGACTGATTGCTTTGCGATGGGATGTTGGCAGTGACCATGACCTTTTTGACATTGTCGGAGAGAAGCCGCTTGAGTTGGTCCAGATTGATATCACCTCCGTGTACCACCAGCCGGCTGAAGTCTCCACAAATGTATGGAATCAGCTTCTCGAAGGTTTCAGTCGACTGGCAGTGTAGAACCAGCGTGTTCTTGACGAAGATGGGATGGTCGTTTTTGAGAATGTCATCAACACGCAGGACGGAGTGCCATGTGGGACTCAAGGAGTTGCCATCGAACAACCATCCGAACAGCCAATAAAGGAGTTTGAAGATACGGAAGAGGAATAGCTTCTTCGTGGCCCACAGGTAGACGGCTTCATCATCGGTAATGTAGACTTTGTTGTGGATTTCGGGACGGGGGCTGCAGATTTCTTCGAGCTCGGAACATGTCTGGCGGACGATTTGAAGGTCGTTGATAGGGGCGAGACTGGCCACGCGCTTCTTGAAGCCGTATGGAAGCCGCTTGAGGGGGACGTTGCTTGGTTCCATCGGAGCGGATGATGGACGAAAACGATGACGAGAACAGACGGCAGCGTTCGCGAACGGCGAGGGCGGAGAAAGGAGGGATGACGTTTGGCATTTTGTCCGGAACGGCAGCGCGGGAAAATTTGATTTGTTATCGGTCAGTCGGTTGGACCGATGGCAGTTTCACATTTTCTGTTGATCCAGTTTGCAAAAAACACCTTTATTAAACCAAAATCGAGCATTATTACAAAAATAATTACAATCAAATTTACAGAAATAGTCAAATTTCGAAATACAGAGCCCTAACAGCCTCATCCTCCGGCTTAGTCTTTTCCGCCGCTAGACCAAGAAAAGCCAACAAGAAAACGACACTAACAAGGGCACAACACCAACCGAAAAAATCATTTTCATCTTTCGGAATTGGCTGACATTCTGAGCATGACCTGTTTGGCACGGTTTTCGTGGATTCCTTGGGTGGCCGATTGCCTCTGATAATCCTGGCAAAGTCACGCACAGAGTTATACAGTTGGTACAAAGCGAAAATCGTTTTTAACAAGTATCTCGTCCAATGGATAACAGTAATGCCCCGCGGGAAGAAGGAGTTTATTGTCGCGAGATTCCAGTCGGTTGCAACGGCGGCTCTGATAGCATTGATTAGCCGGGGATTGGATTGGAGTTTGAAACTGAAATAGACGTAGTTTGAGTATGTGAATTTGGAAAAAACATGAAAACTACAGTAAACTTACTTGTATCGGAAACCGCGAACTTGTCCCATGATCAGTCGAACGGCTTCGCCATACTCATGAGATCGCAGTTGAATATTGGCAGTGACAACGACCTTTCTGACTTTGGCGAGGAGAAGTCGATTGAGTTGGTCCAGATTGATCTTACCGTGAATCATCAGCCGGGAAAAGTCTCCGCCAATGTAGGGAATCAGCCTCTCGAACGATTCAATCGACTGGCAATTGACAACCAGTGTGTCCGAGACATGGATGGGATGCTCCTTGTTGACGATTTCATCAACACGCAAGACGGAATACCAAGTTGGGCTGAAGGAGTTGCCATCGAAATACCATCTGAATAGCCAATAAATGGGTTTGAAAATACGAAAAACAAGAAGCTTCTTCGATGCCCACTTGTAGACAGCTTCATCATCGGTAATGTAGACCTTGTTGTGGATTTCGGGACGAGGGCTGCAGAATACTTCGAGTTCAGGACACGTCTGACGGATGACTTGATAGCCGTTGATGGGGGCGAGATTGGCGACGCGTATCTTGAGGGGGGCGATGTTGGGTTCCATCATCACAGATGATGAACGAGATCGATGACGAGAACAAGCGAACAGCGCGGAGGAGCAAACGAGGAACGACTTTTGGCATGTTGCGCGGAACGGCAGCACGCAAAGGTTACGTTGTTGTCGGTCAGTGTGAAGGGATGCGCGAAAGCAACGAAACGAATTGGTTCCTTTGATTGTTTCATTAATTCGTCAACAAGTTGTAAATGACAACAAATAAAATTATCAACAAAAAGGACAAAAAAGGCAATTCAAAATGTTAAGTCGTGGTGTCGAATGGAAACGGTGTGGGATTGGTATTTTTCAAGCCTCAGGGGATTAGATACCCTAAGGCGACACGGCAAAACAACAACAAACACACAATGCCAATCAGAGGTAACCGTCGAAATGATAAAATCGTCGGGCTTCTCTTCGACAAAAGCAATTTCAAGTCAACACCAATTCGATCGGAAACGCTTTCCAACTCATCTTCTGTGATCACAGAACCCGCCGGCAGTCGAATTCCAAGTTCAGACACTTCAGATTGGTTATGGTCTTTGATGTACAGCAATGTGCTATTGACAACTAGCCCAAATAAGACAATTGGAAGCGTGGTAATTTTGTCGCCACCACGAACAACCACTTTGCCGTCGGCATCACGCGACGTTTTGAAGCCCCAGGATGGATCGGGATGGTCAGGGTCAAAGTCAGTGGCAAAAAGTTGTGTGATGCCTGAAAACATAACTATGTTGAATCAGATGTTAGCTTGTAAGTTCAACAAACCGTAGAAGACAGAACCAGGGTGTGTTTTCAGAGCGTTGAAAGCACGTTGCCCAACTTTCGCCGCTTTCCCCCTTTGAAGGCGCACATACGCCATGATTTCTTTGTCGCCGGTGTAGGTTTCATCGGCTTCAATCAAAACGCGGTTGTCAGCAGTGAACGTCAGAACGGTCTTTGGTGAAGGATCCAATTTGAGATGTAAAAAATCAAAGCCCACACGTTTGTATGTTGACGCCGTCCGCAAAATCATTTCTGGAGCATAGTTTTTGTCGACATTGACCGTAATTGAAACCCTGCGATAAGCTGGCTTATTGAATGTCAATGTTTTGACTGCCGTTGAAGACGCGAATTTGCCGTGGGAGAAAGCGCGAACCTGTAAGTTTTAAAATTCGAACGATGTTTTTAATCTTTTAAAACATACCGTCACATTGGAAGCATTACCGACATCAATTTCCTTGGTAAAAGTGAACGGTGTCACGCGTTTGTTCAATGAAATTGTCTCACTTTTGCCTCCAAATTGAACAAAGATATCAACATAGCAAAATGGAAACACGCTACTACTCTCCAGAACGCCGTGGTAGGCTCGTGCGAAAACGAATTGCAGCTCATATTCAACAGACAAACATGTTTCTAACAAATGTAGAAGTTGTTTAGGAAAAAGTGCCTTGACTTCCCTGTGGATTGCTTCAGGTGCGCCTTTAGAAATGACAACATGACGCGTAGAAGGGTACTTGGAAAGAGCGATTGTCGGGGTGGGAAACTGCAAATTTTTTAAAAACGATAAATTTCACAAAGTTAAAAGCGACACTTACCGTATCAACAAGCTGCCAACCATCTTTACATTTTCGAACAACGTGCAAAGGATAATTTACAAACCCGCTATCGAATTCAGACAGAAAATTGATGAAAACAAGTTTTCCAACGCCACAATCAAACGCTAATCTATTTAAACTTAAATTAAAACAGAGTTCGTCAATAGTTTCGATATTATGGTAGTCGGCATCTTGAAGGGTTTGCACGGATCTTCGACGAAGTACATTATTATCATAATCAACGATGATAACGATGTTTTTGATGCATTCCGGGGGGACAAATTGAGAAATCGTGTTAGCAGTAGATTCTGGTGTTTTTACATTGTTGAAAAACATAATATCGGGTTCTACGGGTAAATAAGCAAAAACTCCAGCTCTAACGACAAGAACAAGTGCGGAATTGTCATGATTCTTCTTCAAATCGGCTCTTAGCGCGCTGTTGTATTCTGCAAAGATAATTTTACGATCCACAATCGGATCAGCAGTGAAATCTAGCTCATTGTCGGTCTTTTTCAAGTTAGGTAGTTGCAGGGTGTAGTTGTCTGACATGATCTAAAACGGATTATATTAGAAAAGTTTTGAAACAAATGGCAGGAGAACAGTATGTATGTAGCGGAAAACTAACTAACTGGTAAGTCTTACAGAATTCAGTGACCTTAACGGATAAATGTGGTAGGCGGGACCGGATTAGTTAACAGTCTGTTACTGTATCATTTAACAACACATTGCGTTTTGGATTAGTTACGTAATTCTGCCAAGTGTGACGCGTTGGGTCTGGCGTCAACTCACTTGTTCCAACAACTTCAACTGCGCGAACGTTTGACCAGATATCGCGATACCATATGCCACCTGATTTTTATAAGTAGGGTTATGCAATATAATGATATCGAATTACTGTCAGAAAAAAAGTTTATACTTCAATATTAGAAGATCACTCACAAAAAAGTAGAAAACAACATCCGTCGCAGGATCGACAACCGTCCAGTGGCGCTTTTTAGAACTGCCTAATGTCAGAACCAAAGGAGACGACGATTGCCATTACAACAAATAGCAGCCCCTCGATATGGGCACCGCCACAATCAGAACAAAGGTTAATTTGACACATGGCTTCGGATGGTAGTAACATCGCATTTCGCAATATTTGTAGGTCTTAGAGTACAAAAAGCCGTTGTTATTTTAAAAAAAAATAAGTCAAATTAACAGTCTGTTTTAGAAATAAGTGCGCATGGATGAATAAGACATCATCCATTCGCACTTGTCTCACTGCGAACATAAAAAACACATTTGCACAACAGGGTGAACGCGTTTTGTCCACAATAAAATATGTGCCAATGTTTATTTTGTTCAAATACCAAAAAGCTTTCTTTTTCTTCCCCTTTTCCATTTCAACGACCTTTCTCTAGTGATCAAGGCCTTTCCTTTCCTCCCAGCGGCCTGCGACGTATTTCCAAACCTCTCGACCTGGCTATCGAAAAACAACAATTGTAAACCTCGGAGCCGTCCCCGAGCCCCTGAACAAGAGCGCTTATTGATTTCGACGGACTTGCAAAGAGTTTTGACGTCGCAGCTGCAGCTGTGCATCGTGGTCAGTCAGGCTTTGCCTACGGGTAGTTTTTTTCCAATTTTAACAATTTAATATTATCATGTTTGCCATGAACCAACAGGTATTTATACTGCCTTTTATTTTGTAATTGAATGAATTAAAACATGTGTCTTGCAGTACATCTACGCCGACGACGATGACGACGATGAAATCATCGACGTTGCCTTTTACAACCTTTCAGTTGACGAAGTGGCGTTAGCCTGGGGTGATCATGTGCATTGTTCGACGTGTATTGATGCGTTTTGTAAGACTGATGTTTGTGATATTGTTAAATGTGACAACTGCCGGGTGAGATTGCATGGATGCAAATTGGAAGAGCATATTGCGGAGATTTGTCCGGAGGTTTGTCGCTTTTTATCTTCAAAAAGTCAATTTTGAAAGAAAATTTAGGTGTTTGGCCCCTGTATCAATGCAAGTTATGGCTGTACCGCACAAGTTCGTCGTGATCGAAAAAGCTTCCACCTCTTAACCTGCCCTGCCAATGTCGTTGTCTGCAACCTTCAATGGAACAGACAAATCCACTGCAAATTAGCCAAGCGTCGGATGAAGCAAGTCGCCCGAGGGCATAAACACTACCTAGTCGAAAAAGACGATGTCCACATCCAGCATATTGCTCCTGGCGAGCTCGATGTCTGGGCAGCTATGGCAGATCAGAATGAAATATTGTCTTCGTATTGCTCCACCCGTCGATGCCGTGTTGATCAGCGTACCTCATTAACTCCAGTGAATCCTGTTCTACCATTACGTTTCTCGAAGACGCCAGAGCAACAACCTTTATCCGATAGCAGTGACGCCGAGCAATTCGAAGAAGAACGAAAGCGCCGGAAGACGAAACAACCCTTTGCTGGCTGTTACATCTGCCGAAACGACCCCGGAATCCAACATCTCCATGTCCTCGGCAATCTCAGCGAACCGACTTCTTCCACAAATACCCCAGCAGCACCAATGTTAGATGACGACTCTCAATTGGCGTTGATGGTGCCAAAATTTTACCAAAAAAGGAACCTCTTTGTTTTTCTGTCAGAAGCACGCATGTGTGACAGCTATCGAAAGGCATTCCAGCACTTCTGGACCCGTGAAATGCACACATTCACTTGTCAGGAGGTGTTCCATCGATCGGAATATGAGAGCCATTGGAAATACCATAATAACATTTTACAAGAAATTGATAATCGGATTATTCGACGATGCCCTGGGGCAATGAATGGGTGTGATTATTTTGTGGAAGCGATGAAACCTGCTTCGGGGGGACGAATAAGGTTAGTTTTACGTTTTTAAAACCTCGTAAAAAGAAAAAAACGTTAAGCTCCGCCCACTTTTCAAAACTCCGCCTACTTTTAAGCTCCGCCTTTTTTGCAAATTTTTTACTATTTCATAGTTTTTTGGACATTAAAAGTGCTTTAGCGTTGAAATATGTTACAGATTTGATCAAAGAACAAAACTCTTCACCACAGAACCCATGCCAAACTTGCCGCCTTTCTCATTCCCCGAAAGCTTTCTCGGCGCTTTTAAAAAAGATCACTTAATCACGCTTCTGATTCCCTATTTGGACACGGCAAGCTTGCGAAGTTTAGCTGCAACTAATTTTGTTATGTGTCGGCTAATTAGGACAAACATTGGTCCGCGGAAATTGGTCAGCTTTACGTGGAAACGTGGACCGTTGAAGAAGTGGGAAGTTTATGAAAAGGTTTGCTTTCAATGATTTTACAATGTAATTCAACCAAGTATTGTATTTACAGGTATATTCCTTCTCGAACATCCCATCCGCTGAGCCATTAATCGCCTCACCGGAAGCCATGTGCCATCTTCGACATCACATGCCTACATGTCCCTATTTCGATCAAATTGACCATGCCCGAGACCCGTCATTGTTGCGATATACTCAACTCAATGATGAACAAGTCAAACAATCGTTACTTTTATTAAAATGAGTTTATTAGATAATCAGTTTCTACTTTCTTGCCTCCAAATACGAAGTTCAAGTTTTATAAGAAGAGTAAAAATTGGCAGGTTTGGAAGTTACATGCATTAAAATCAGCCGCGGTTAGGGCCACCACGATTCGAACCGGTCGGACCACCACGAGATGGGCCACCTGGACCGTTGTTTCCAGGACCCTTATTGCCAGGACCATTGTTGCCAGGGCCGCCGAAGCCTCGTCCAGGACCTTGACGCTTGACGCGATCCAGGGGGACAACAGCGGCAGAAGCGAAGGTGAAGATGATTGCGAGAAGGACGAGAAGGCACAGTTTGAAGTTCATGGTTTCTAAAAAGAGCAACTTCAACGGACTGTTGTGAAAGGATGTGAACAATCAAAATATGAGCAGCTTTAAAGACACTTTCGACCCGATTATATATGAACACTTATTGCTTTCATTACCAATTAAGCCAACCCTCGAACATGTTCAATTGGTCTTGTGAGATTGATCCCTATCTTTGTGTTCTGTTCTGAGATGGAGTCATTCGTTGTCACTACGAGTTGTAGGTTCCACACGATTGCACTCCAGTCAATCAGACAATCTTACAATTAGTTGCATCATTAACAAAATGAATGCAGCAGTACTGCACGGTAAATGTTGTTGATCTATGACAGTAGTGTATCTGGAACGTAAACATTTTGACGCATCGTCTACATAGAACGCTTGTCATCTGAAGTTGCAGTCTACAGACGTGCGACATCAGCACCACATTACGGCAATGATACATCTGATTGTACAATTAAGCCACTAGTTTTTTTTTTATTAATTTTATAGTTACAATTACTGATTGAATAAACAAATGTTATGAACGAGAAGATCGAACATTAGCAGGTATCTGGAACCAGCCGCGGTTGCCAGGCCGTCCAGCACCGACACGCTTGACGCTATCGGACGGGTTGTCGGCAGAAGCTAGGCTGCAGATGGTCGCAAGGAAGAGGAGAAGAAACAACTTGAAGTTCATGCTTGCTAAAAGTGAGCTTTATTACGATTTTGTCAAATTATACAACCGAAACCCAGCGATTAATCAACAATTCCGTTTCTTTTATAGCCTTTTCAATCCGACTGCTCGAGTTTATTTTAGTTTGCGCACCCTTTGTCTATCAGATGTAGCCTGTTTTTATGTTTTGAAATGGGTCAATCATGCTTGGAGTAGGAAGTAGGTTTCACCTGCACAGAAAAAACGAGTGTCATCCACTTTCTACCTTTTTTGGAGAAAGTCGTGGAGTGGGCGAAAATCGGAACCCGATTTTCGCCTACTCCACGACTTTCTTCAAAAAAGGTAGAAAAATTCTCGATTTTTTTTTCTGTGTGATTGCAGTTCAGTCGATTACTTTGGATATCACGATGATCGGGAATGCAACATCTCTCATATGATTGGTTTTCACGCTACGAACGGTCAATCGTTATGCACAGCACACAATGTGAACTTAAAACATACATTTTTTCCTCTATGGAATTGAAACTACTTATAAACACCCAAAATGCAAGCAAAAAAGTCAAATAGTGAACGTCTTCATCACCGCCTTGGCACTCTGTTTGCATGCAATGAATTTAAATTTCGCCACGACTACATGAGACATCATTTTCGCGTTCCAACGTCCAGAAATCGGCATCAATGTCAAGTAAAAAGGGTTACTGCTGACGGGAGTTCCTCCAACATAGTTCACATAATCAACATCTGTACCATCAAGCCAATACATGTCATCGGCACTAGAAACGGGACTGGTATCAGACACGAGTCCGATAATCGTTCCAACTGTGCCATCTGTTGTTTCATTTTGAATCGCTTAAAAACGCTGTTTGTTTAAACTAACTTTTGAAAAACTTAAAATCATACTGTTTATCAACGTATTTTCGTCCTCACTATGGATCGATGCCAGATATCCACCAGTTGTCTCCTTACAGTACTGATTAGACTTCTCGTAATACGTCAGATTGTTAGGGTTTTCAGCCTCATCGTATTTCGGCACAAAAATATAGCAATAATGACCATTCGAAAAGCTTCCAAGAGTGAAAGACTCATTTGGACAGGTGTAATTTATCGACATTAAGTTAACTGTGCACACGAAATCGTAAGATGTTTCGAGAAAAGCTGCGTATTCATTGCAGACATCTTCTTCGACATCCAAAGTGCAGATTGTGACTTCTGAATCCCAGCCATCTGGGCATTCTCCCTGTGAATTGTAGACAGCGTTTTGAACCAGCTTATCAATATCGGTCAACTGTCTGTTTTCAATGTCGACAGATGTTGATTTCTTGAGGTAATATTGACATTGGTTGCTGTCATACATCGCAGACCGCAACATTGTCAACAAACTACACGTTCCAGTGCCATGTAGCATCTGGAAACCGATGCAATTTGCTGTGTTTGCGCATTCGATGGAACACTCAGTGTCATTATCAGTGTCAAACGTCGAGAGAATGTCTGCTTTGAGGCTGTATCCAAGTAGATGGACAAAATCAGTGTACGAATAGCAATGATTACAAAGACAAGTGAAACAAAACACAACAAAAAGGAAACGCATTTGAACTTGCTCCCACGCGACAGGCAATGCGGAAATGCCATGAAATTTTGATAGACGACATTGCTTAGGTCCATGGAAACTGGAACGTGTGTTGCCAACATCTGTAGTAAATTTGAAATTCTAAATAAGCACTTTTCAGGTCATTTTTATAAAACACTGGCCGAATTCAGGCTACACACACGTTCCGTGAATTCGAACTTGAAAAATTTACATTTTGCTTTAATCGAGACCAAACTAAACAACACAACCATCAGAATCCCCTTCCTTTTGGGTTCTCAACCATCGTTTCCGTCCGGCATCGGCGATCATGGCCAGCATTGGGAGTGAATCGCATGCCCGAGGTTCTGAATACGACCCAAATGACGATATCGGTGGCAAAATTTCTGGGCTCGAGTTGGAAGAGCGTTGGAGCGAGGTTCTAGCCAAGGCGCAAGCTCGGTTGGAGCGGCGAGATGTAAGTTGGCTGTGTACTTTGGAGCATAATTCTGAAATATGGGTTGTTGTAGGAAGAATCTCGGGTCCGCATTTCCCGAACTCGCAACGCATCGGCCAAAATGCGCATTGCTGGGGTCAAAGTTGTCGACTATCGGGGGGTTTTGTTTGATAAAACGTGGACCAAGAAGCAAAGTGAAGCTCTGTATGGTTACCTTTTGCTTAAATTCAAACTTTGAAATTCAATTTGTGCATTTAGTGTTCTTAAAAACTCGCTCCTCTACCACAAATACTACCTCGGCGCTGGAACTTCCAAGTTTGCTGAAGAAGCCGTCAAAGTCCGCGGTGGTTGGAACCTCTATCACGCTACTAATGTCGGCTTGCCGGAGGCGGCGGTATCCAATTCTGAAGCGATTGATTATCCGAGTACGGGTGTTTTGACGATTGTCTATCGGCGTACTGATAACGGCGCCTTTGAGTGAGTATCTTGCCTATTTTGAACTGTTTAACTCCGCCACTTCGCGCTTTCAGGCACTACGAAATCAAGCGCCGCTCAACCGGCGGCTACTACGTTGCATACGGCGACCCTGAAGCTCCTCGTTTTGAGACCGTCTTCGGCCTGATTTACTACTACGATAACTATGCCCATCTTAACACTGAGAACTACAAAATGGAAGTATTCCCGCTCTGGGCCAAAGCGAAACCAGTCCCAACCATCAGTGAGTATTCGATCATCTCAAGTGAAGGGTCATCGTGGATTCCTGGAGACTCTGTCTTCGATGACACCATTGCATCGACAGTGTCGCCGTCGTCCGATAGTTCCAGCTTTTCGTTGTCTAAGCGACAGAAGACTTTTGATTTTACCACGGAATGATTTTTGATACTTTTTTCAACTGATTTATTTATGTTGAATTGAACTAAACAACGATGTAGAAAAATGTAAAGCTTCAGAGTATACTATCACCTAAAAATATGCCAGGTCAATTTGATTTCTTTGTTTTTAAAAAAAGAATGGTAAACACTTCGGTTTGCAAACATAACTCGTGATTCGTGTCAACATTACAGTTGCTAACAAATGGACAGTTGAACTTCATTCAACCGTAGTTGTACGTAAACACTACGAGACTACACACATTTCTGGATATTTGTTTTCTAAAAATGTTTCAAAGCAAGCAAACATTGCATTGTAATGACTTTGTCAAAACACTAATGCAATGAAGTTTTATGATGCTACGCCAAACTTAATACAAAAATGAGATTACTTTTTGTTGTTTATGCCCTTTATTGTAGTGATATATAAGTTGCTGTTTTGACCAATTGCTCACGTTTTTTTCTTAAAACAATAAACTGCTAATCGTGCTGTTGGACGAATTTACAAATTCGAAAAAAATTGTCTTGAAATGCAGGAAGACTTAGACACTTGCTTCTTCTTGGAAGCCGTTGAATTAGTCATCTCATTATTAGGACTAGCGCTGAACCTGTTCCAATTTTATCTCATCGCAAAACACACGACGAAGACGGTCAAACCGTATGCTCCTATTTTGTATCAAAACTGTGTGACTGACTGTATTTATATTTGTAGTATCATCATTACCAGAATTGTAATTTTCAGCTTTCTTTTGATAAAATTTGTTAAAATTTTAAATTTTAGCAAGCCGATGTCAAAGATGGCATTGTGTTCTATACTGTAAGCTTGCCGTACTTTGAAAACGTTTACATAATTTTGTTAGCGGCTTCATTTTGGGTTTTCTCCATCGCATTATATTCTTTTGGAGTCCCTGTTCAATTTGTGTATCGATACATTTACGTAATCAAACTTACAAACGTCTCTACAACCACCCACATGTCAATGATAGCCGTCGCCATTTCGATCAGCTGTATCATGTGTGCTTTTTGTTGGCTAGCATTTTGGGATTCGCCGCAAATCGCAGTCAAAAGTATTGCAACCTTACACAGTTTTTATGGAAATAGCATCAAGTTCAAAATGGTTTCCTCTTACGTTAGCAACGTCTGGCTAGCAATCTACCTCTATTCAGCACTTGTGTTTTTGGTCATCAGTGGTTTAGTTATTTTCATTTCAACAATACTGTTCCTAAAACACGTCCGCCGTCATCAAAGCGTCATGTCATCCTCCACCCGTGAAGCCAATACTCAAATAACTAAAATTCTCGTAGTCCAAGCTGCAATCCCAGTTTGCGTTTGCACTTTTCCACTTTTAATTTTTTTCTATCAAGTATTTTTTTCATCTGATTCATCAGTCATTCCTCGAATTATCATACCTATTGTGTCTGTTTTTCCACTATTTAACAGCATTTTAGTCATTTATTTTATGAAAAGTTATCGAATGTTTGTAATGAGCAAGTTGTTAGGGATCTGTGAAGTTTTAATACCATATCCAAAAAGTTTATTGAACATGGTACGGTCTGGTAGTGTTATTCCGACTTTTAAGGGTTCGTTATTTCAAAGTTAAGTCAACAATTTTAATGAAACTTGTAAAATAAAACGTTATTTACAACGCAAGCACCATTTATTGATTAATAACAACTATAAAATCACTCAAGATCTTTCTCATTAATCCACCGTAACCCCAAAAAGTTCGTCCGTTGCGACGGTCCAACAAATCGCACTGGAGATCGGCCAATGATCCAAGATCTCGACTTTGCTGGCAAAACTCGCGGTACAGTCACATCCGGAAGTGAATGGGCGAAAGTAAAGGCTTTATTCGAAGAACGAAATGCACCTGAAACAACATCGTAAATTTTCCCAGGCAACAAGGAGCAAAACACAGACCAAACACTGGTGCCATTAAAGCGAGCATATTCAAAACAACCAAAAATAGCTTCATAGTTGTTCGGGGTGTTGGAAAAGTATAGGAATGCCAAAATAAATATAAGAATGCCTTAAGCTGGATCTAAGAAAGAAGATACACAGCCCGAGGGCATGGAAGTGGGAGGGCTTGGATTATGCTAAACCAAACAAAGTCCTGGGATGTTCCCGCCTGCGCACTCATTTATGTATGTAATTCTAACGTAATTCTGTTTCTTGACAAACCGGAAGAACAAGCTTTATCATTAGTATTCTATTTGCGAAAAACAGAAAAAGTGAGGATTATCCGATGTATGTGAAACGTGCATACCAATGACATGACGGGGGTCTAATTTTATTAGCAGCGAGCTTAATTAAGTTACTGTTGGTTTTTTGGGTTGAAAATAAGACTGTTTGCTTCTGTTGAGGGTTGAAAGCTCACTGATATGTACATATTTTGAAGATTGGACAAAAATTGCTTAGACTCATTCATGCATTCACTTATTTTTCACACTCAGACAGAGTAAGGAAGGAAAGATTACATTTGCAAGATTCAAATTAAAAATTACAAATTCCAACAAGCAGTGCACTTTTAAATAACTCCGCGCTGTCGAAGTGTGACAAGCGAGTGTCTGTCTCGCCGACAAACGACGACGAGGGTGGGCATCACCATGGAGACCCCTCGGGCGCAGCTCGCAGCTTGCCGGAAGTTCTCGACACTAAGCCCGGAAGGCCACCACTGACTGCAAGCTCAAAGTGTGTTTTTCGGCACTGGTGGACATCGAGCGAGTCGTGGTGGCATCGGAAAGAACATACACCTTCATTAGGGACGGCTATTACAAATTTGTTGGCACAGCGACAAGTGACCAGTGGGTGAAGCTGCGTTACGAGGCAACGGCGGTGGCTGCATATTTGGACATTCTAGTTGTTGACCAATTGGATTTTTATAAGTTTTTCTGAATTGGAAAGTTTCAATGTCGGAGAGGCATGTGGATTCGAGGGTTGCGAGGGCTGTTTATCAGGTATTTTTTTGACAACGCCAGGACACTGCAAAAATTTTTATAAATAAAAATTATGAGTTTTTAATTTTTATTAAAAATCAAAATTTTTAATGAAAAATGGTTTTTATTTAAAATTTAAATTTTGTCAAAATTATCAATTTTGAAAAATTTTGCTTTTACGATATTTCTTTTGTCAAAAATTGATTTTTTTTATGTTTTTTTTTTCAGTTTCTAACTTCCAACGGCTTCGGCACCACAGCTTCGTCCTTCGAATCCGAATGTTCCGCCCGAAACGTCAAAGTTGTCCAAGTCCAAATCGAGCCTCGCCCGCCGGCGGTAACTAACAACCTTAAAGTAAGCCAATTACGCACCCACGCACCTTTGAAAACTCCATAAAAGTGAAATACATTCTCACAGTCCCCACACATGCCCAACTAACCACCCAAATTCCTTCTAGAAACGCCTCCAACAAGCCCTTGACCGCAACGAAAAAGCCAGATTCTTCCGCATCTTCAGCGAAGCCATCCCACCCAGCGAGGCCGCTGCGAACCTCGAATTCCAGGCCCAAATCTACTTCGCGACGGCGCCCCTGCGCCGAAATCCGCCCGACAAAGCCGCTTTTCGCAATGAGATCGACGACCTAAAGGTTTACCTCGAAGATGGCCCCGGCGCCGCCATGGCATCCGACACCGAGCTCCTGCCATACTTTGCATTGCCCTATGTCAACGACCCTGTCAAGCATCCGGTTTTCCGTAAATTACTCTCGGTTCGTTTGCTTCTGCTTTTTTTACCAAAGTTCGTTCCTCTCTTCGATGGACATACAAAACATACCTTTTTTCGTGTTGCTAAAGTGTTTCGTCGTTACGGAGATATACTATGGTCCATTTTTGGCGTTTTGTCTGCATAGATTTTGTTTAAGTGTTGGTTGAATGGAGGAACGCCTTTTCACATTTTAAAAGTCTCAAGTTTGTTTGGGAATTTCAAAAAATGGTGTCATTTTAGAAAAAGTACGTAATCCAGCTTCAAACCCAGCTGTCGAGAGTGATCCATCAGGGCGGTTCGAGGCGGTTTTCAAGCGATAGTGATAGTGGGGAGGATGAGTGTCAATTGGTGACTTGGAAGGTTGGTTTTTTGAGTTTGTGTCTATTAAATTGGTTGAATTGGGATGTTTTCAGCAAGCTTACGACGACTTCAAGCAAAATCCAATAAGTGGAGGCAAAATTCTGTATAAAGATTATCAAGAACTCCAGGACGATTATTATAAGATTATTGATATTGCAAGTGAGCTTATTGATTGTCTGGAGCAAAGTGTACAGGGAAAAACTGTAAGTTTGGGTCGAAATTTGAGGCGTGCACTAGCTCTTGTAAACTTTTTACGTGAAAAAGTTTTGATTTTGTGAAAAATTTCAACTTTTTAAGCAAATTAAAAGTTTTTGATAAACGCAGAAAAATAAAAAAACTAATATTTTGAATCATCTTCAGGTCCCACCCGAGCTCTTTGCCGAAATAGCCAACCGTCTGGCCGATTCCAACTCCGAAGCCGAACGCCGCATGCAAAGAAGCGTAATGGCTGTCAGCAAGGCGTATCCTGCGACGGCGCCATCAACACGTTCGCCACAAGCTGCTCAGCGGCGCAATCGGTCGTTAACGCATCGGTGGGAAAATGGTTTTTATTGCAAAAAAGTTGCAATTGCAAACGGCTTTTTTGCCTTGAACGATCTAAATATTGCCAAGTTTAACGATATTTACAATTTTATGGCATTTATGAATCACTTTACTACCAAAAAGTGCCATTAAAACATCATTTTTTGAAATTCCAAACTATACGTTTCAGAGCCCCAGCGAATGACGCCCAATTCATTCGCCGCCGCGCCGAACCCGTCAAAAAAGCGGAATCAACGGGGAGCTTGATTCCGGCGGACCCGAAGGCTCGTCCATCCCCTCCAAATGAAGCCACTTACACATTGCCGTCGAAATCGTTCGTTTTTTTCCCGCTTTAGCCAAGTTTTTAACTTTCTAATTGCTTTTTTTATAAGGACCTCAAATAAATCGACTCCCATCGATGAAAGCAAGCTGTTTGTGTCGCAGTTACACTTTGCAAAGATATCCAATCAACTCATCAAGAATCCGGGAACCCGCTCGAGCGCCTTGTTACTTCAAGCCCTGCGGCTACAGCTCACAAAGCAGGGAAATGTTGCGGATGCGCTTCCAGTATTGAGCATGTACATTGAAAAGGATGTTTTGATGTTGAAGAATCGGAAATGTGTAGGTTTAAATCCACTTTTTGATATCAACCGAACTCTTATCAATTAAAAAACATAATTCCAGTCAGTCGTGGCCAGTATCGTATCCCAATCAGAGCACAGTCTCGAAACGAAAGAACAGTTTGCCCGTCTTTTGAATGCAATTGCCAGCTTCAAAGCAGGGCGGGACTATCTGCTCGGACTTTCACAAGGCCGAGAAATTCTGTATCAGATCGCCTTGGCTTTGAGGACTAAAAAACTGGTCAACTTTGCCGCGGATCACACATTAGCAGCGCTGGAGAAGCTGTCCGTAAGGGGCAGTGTTCAGAAGGAGTTGGTTTTGTCTGGCATGATCGAATGGCTGTTGTCTTATTTGGAGCCATCGAGCAGCAGCTTTTCACTGGAATACGGAGCGGCTTTATTGACGAATTTGAGCATCAATAGCGTTGCGCAGAGTTCTATTTTTCGATATCGGGAGAGGCTTTTGAATTTGATGATTCGATTTGTTGAACATGCTAATGTACAGGTTTGTTTTTTATGGCTACATTTTATCAATTTTACCCAAAACTGCCGAAAAACGTCAAAACATGTGCTGCAATACATTTAAAAAACTTTTTAGCAACTTTTTGCGAGACAGAAGTTGAAATTTTAGGCAAAAAATTTCTCGAAATAACGTCAAGCTCAATAAATATCAGTGCCTGGCCGCCTAAACATCCATTTTTTGCTTTCAAAATGCTTTAAATCAACTCAAAAACAACTTTCAGCTGGTTTCATTGGCCCTAAACGCCCTCTATGTCTTCTTTATGTTTGCCAAAATGCGATCAGCCGCAAAAGAAACAAATCTCGAAGCCGTCTTGACAGATCGCTTGGCCCGAATGGACTCCCCCGAAGTTGAATCGCAATTAGCCGTCGTTTTGAAGGTGCTTCAAGGAGGTGAGCTCACGTTTTTTTTCACTTTGATCTGTCTGTGATCTTTGTCGTAGTCGTAGTATCACTTCCCGCCACTTTTTTCACGTTTGTACACTGATTCTACTTGTTTGATGTGCTTCCCGTCTGATAAGAACAACATTCAAACCTGCGTTCCAACACATTTCAAAAAAAGTACCATTGCCGTTTTTATCAGTTTGGGCTTATGATCGCTTTTTTAAAAGATCAAACTGTTCTTATCAGTCGAAGGTGGATGGAGAAGGTTGAAGTGTTGGTCAAGATTTTTTAAATTTTTTTAAGAAGGTTGTAAATCTGTTTTTTGTCACCAATTTGTGGTCGTATTCGCCGCCGGGCAGTGTATCCCGTCGTGAGTGATACACTGCCCCACTTTTTCGCACCCCCTACTACATGGTAGACATGTTTTTATGTGTATCTCGGAAGAATCTGTCGTCAGTGTCGGCGAATCTGTGCCACGGTCATCTCCAGACTTTTTTGCATTCCGCTTTTCCGGAAGAAGAGCCCCCTCTGAAAAAGAATGAGGCTCGCGACCGCATTCCCCACTTTTTTTCAAGGTCTTTTGCGCAGGACAGAGCAGCTACTATCTATCTATCTGTCGCTGGATGCATTCATTGTATTGTGTTGTCCGGTCCAGAATACTTTTTATGCGCTTCCGAAAGTGTCGGAATGGCGATTTGCACCCACCCGTCGGAGCAGGGCAGGCGTCTGGGGGGTTTCACCGAGGGCAAGTGGTTTGCATTTTTTTGCAGTTAGCAATCTTCAGTCTTTGGAGGGCGTGTCGGGCAGTGCCATCTACGTCCATCGGAAAAAGGGCTTGCTTGACCACAGCGAGGAAGGAGGGCAGTGGCAGTGAATGCCCTGAGGGTTGTTTGATGGGCTTTTTTGAGGGTGGCTTTTGAATTGCTAATGTTGTGCTTTTTTGGTTGGGATCTTCATTAAGTCTTTTTGCGCAAGCTTAAATCGTAACGTCGACTATTTCAGAGCTTAGAATTTTAAAACCCCTCAGGCGATTTTGAAGTTTTTTTTCAAAAAAGGGCTTTTACCGATTTTTGTCGTCATTCGATAATGGTCAAACCATTTGCGTATTCCATTTTTTAGGACCCTCAGACTCTCGAGGACTTTTTTCTCAAAAAGCTCACGTCGCATTCAAAATTCGACCGACGGTCAAGTCGGACACTAGCCCTGGCCAGTCTGCGTGTACATGTCCGCGCCAGACACGTTTTTTTCGAAAAACGCGTTGCTTCCGCACTCTAGGGGGCTTTTTTTGTCCGTGACAGGCATTTCGCTTCTTCCTCTCTCGCGAACTGGGGGGTAAAGCCAGCCTCAGGCTGTCGCGGGATTGCACCACCCCGCCACGTCTGTCCAGCAACGAGGAGCCAGCCGGCTGGCCCCAACGGTCTGCGTTCTCGTAACCCCGAAGGAAGGCAGTAGACGCACGCAACGAGGGCACTAGGTCGGATGCTGTTGCGCGTTCGCTTGGTGCCAGCTGATTTTGTCCAGCCAGCGGCTGGATGGATGGACATTGCACTGCCCCAGGCAGACAACGACTGGCACCAAGGGGGAAGCGAGAAGTGAAGGGGGGATAAAAAAACCCGACGCACCCATCCAGCACTGACACCGGGCTGCAGCAAGTAGCACTCCCTTTTTTTGACGTCGATGGTGGACGCTGGACGTGGTGCTAGCCGCCCCGGAGGGGGGAGGGGAAACAGGGCGGAGCGTGCTGACCAGTGGCCAGTGGTGGTGCTGGGTGTAGCTGGAAAAAAAGAAAGAGGGGGGCTTCCGATGCCCCCTTGCCTGCGACACAGACGACTGAGTTACTTTTTTTTGGCTGTTAGTCTTCCGTGAGCTGCCAGCGGGCGTCTCGGTTTTCGTCGGACGATGTCGATGGCGGCTCGCCCGCCCCTGTGTCGAGAGGTCAGTAGAGCTGCTCGGAGCCGACGCGGCTTCTCGGTCACTTTGCATCTATACACAGACGTGAGCAGTGTGGTTGGGGATTCTGGATGGGTGGTTTGGTTGGGGGTTTCAGACATTTGGGGACTGTTTTTCGATTCCTTTATCGATGATTAAGCAACAGCTCGCACTTTTTTACGATAGAAAATGGGTCAAATTTCAATTTTTCGATTTTTTGAACATAATTTTGTTTTTCAATTTTTACTAAAAACGTGAAAAACCACCGCGCTCCCACCCCTCAAACCGATCTAAACCCCATTTCCAATCCCCACGCTTCCATCTCAAAATCTCCCACCTACCGTAACCCAAACCCACATCCCTCTCAAAAGTGCACTGTACTTTTCCCTCTCTCCCTCCCCGCGCAGCCCATGACCCCAAAACCTATCCCATATCCCTCCAATGACCGTACCTGGATGTGCCATTGCAGTCGACTGCAACTAAACAGTGCCCCTGGCGCTCTACGTAAGTTCACTTTTTTCCAGTGCCCCTCTCGGACTCTCCCTTTGAAAAGGGCGTGGCCCCCCTCCTTCCCTGTCTACGTCCAGCGCCGCGAGCCAGCCAGCCAGACACAAGCGTGTCGTCGTTCGTTGCCGCCGGGCACGCGTACCAGTCACCCCCAATGGCTGCCCTCCTTCCACTGGTAGTGCCATTTTTTGAACCCTCCATCACGACCATCGCCAGAGTGTCCCAGCCTACCCCAGACGACGGCATCCTACGTCGTTGCAGTCAGTCTGCGTTTTATGTCTGGACGGCACGGGCGGAGCGCGACTGACTGGAAATGCGCGGGCAAGTGGATTACTGTAGCTGGGCGCGCGCGGGCATAAAGTGTCCCAAATGGCGCGCTTTTTGGCGGATCGGCATTTTGAGTCAAAATCAAAATTGATATTCGGAACGGCTTCAAGAGGTGTTGGCCCTTCGCACCTTGCAGGCACCAAAAATCCCGTGATTTCGAGACACTCAATGTAGGGGGTCGTCGCGACAGTGTCAGACGCTGCCCTCGAGGCCATCTACCGTTCGACGTCGCAGTTCGTCGTGGCGCTCGCCAGAGGCCGGGGTAGTAGTCGTAGTCGTGGCAGCAACGTCGGTGGCGTTCTTCGTCGGCTTGGAGGGGGAAGCGAACGTGCGTTCGCCTTGCCGCCCCGTTGGGGACAGCCGTTCGCCAGCCATCTCCTCGCAACAGCCCCTGGTGCAAAGCGTGTTTTTTCCGCGTCAAAATAAGTGAAAGCGAACGCCGTCGTAGAACCATGGATTCATCTGTGGAAAACACGAGTTCCAGGCTCGCGCGGGCTTCTGAAACCGGCAAAATCGCCGAAATCGACCTCCTCGGTGGTCTTTCTTATCAAAGCTTTCTGTCTTTCCTATCTCGGTTGTCGTCAGCTATTCTATCAGGGAAAAACAGTCTGCCTCATCTTGCCTTATCCCTGAGACTATAGCTGTGACGGCCAAGTTGAAACTCACGGACTATAGTGTCGGGAATGAGGCTGAGCGAGATCGCACACGGATTTACCCCACTGGATTCAGATTCTTTCCGATTTTAACCATGTATTGTGATGTGTTTGTGAGTTTGGTGAGTCACGTGAGTGTATCTATCGATTTTGTTTTCTTCTTTCGGCTTTGAAAAGTGGTTTCAAACACTTTTAAAACTTAACTGGGTTACTGTAGAATTGTGTTTTCTGTGTTTTGTGAATAAAGAGACCTTTTAATTCTATATTTATATATGCACTTTATCATTTTTGTGGTGTTTGCTTTACAACTTTTAACTTTCTGAACTCTATCTTTCCAGAATCCGAAGCCATCCGCCGCCCAACTCCCGGCGATGCCGACACAGAAGGCGAGGACTACCTCGAAGCCGAGATCGATTCCACCGACACGCTCATCCCGGCCATGACCGAGCTCTTCGGTGAAGCCCTCATCGCTAGGCGCTACAATGCCGCCCCTCCAGCGGCGCCCGTCGTCGTTGACGAGGTCGTGGCACCGCCTGGTACCGTTCCACGTCGTCACGTTCCAGTCCCACTGCCTCGAGGCAATGCCAATAAAGGCCAAGCTCACACGAACCCAGCCATTAATGGGCGACGGTTCGTCGGGAAGCAACAGCGTGGACAAGGGATAACAGTCCCAGCGATCCCGGTTCCGCCTGGGCCGGATTCCCCGGGCTATGCTACCGATGTGAGGTTGAGCTCGGTGGCATCGTTCGCGACGTTCATCGCTGATAACGACAAAAGGAAGCCGCTTATCGGGTTGACGGGATTGAAGGCTGCCGGTTAGTTACTGAAAACGTGTCAAAAACTCTAGAAAAATACAAAAATCTGGGTTTAAAAAAGTTGACATCAGCTACAGTAACCCAATGTTATTAAAAGTGATGCAAGTGATGCCATTTAAGTGTAGTTATCAACATTTGTAGTCAAGGCATGCGTTCGGGGAAAAATAGGCTTATAATTTATTTATAACTTTAGATTTTAACCTGCTTTATTACTGTAAAAGGGCATTAGCACTACTACGCATTATGCCTAGGCCAAATTTTCGTAAACTAACCAAAACTATAAACATCAAACATGATATATTGCAAGACAAACATCGAAAAAGTTTAAAATTATAAATATCCTATCACAAAACTTACCGTATTCCAGCCAATGCCTACCAAAACGCCAAAAAGGGCCACCCCGATCCAACAACCTCCCGCAAAGCCCCTCCAAAACACCCATCACCCATCGTGGAATCAGCTTCCGAGCATCTCCCGAAACAACATCGTCTCCGACAACGCAGCGAATCTTTCAATGATGACCCGCCGACTTCGGAAACTGTCAATATCCCAGTTTTGACAAAATCTACCTCGACTTCGGTCATTCCAGACTTGACGGCGCCGATCAATGGCCGTTTGGGTGGGAAGATCCCTGATGATGCCAAGTAAGCTCACCTTTTTCAAATTTTTAAAACTTTGACTTTAAATTTTCCAATTCCAGCCCAAATGATTACAATGCCGCATTCGAGTCTCGACCAAAAATCACCCGAACCCCGGAACATAACAAAAAATCCGATGTTTTCATTTTTTGATTTTTATTTTGTTTATTATTTTACGCATCATGGTCACCAATACAATCGATAATTACCTCAGTCAATCAATAAATAAGTGATATAAAGTTAAAAAAGGAAAGATGAAGTCAATCTTTCTTAGGTTTGCGTGTTTTGGACGAGTTTTTGCACTTGCAGAGTGGGCAGACCGGAGCGTTTCGATGAATTTTCTGGTTGCAGGATTGGCAGTTCTGTGAAATTGACAGGTTATAATGATAGGTTTAGGTCGAGCTCACTTTTAGCTTGGACAGATCCTCGAAAAAGGTGCCCAGCGGCCTCGGTGGAGGATAGAAGAAGCTGGATGGGGCTCCGAATTGGGGTGGGATGTTGAGTGGTCTTTCGGGGAAGGGTTGATTTGGCCCGGGGGCATGGTTTGTTGAAGGTGGGAAAAGAGGGGCGAGGGGTCTTTCTTGGAGCCTGGAAGGGGTTTTAGATGATTTGAATCTCATTTGAAGGAAGTCTTACCACTCTGGAATGGGTAGCGAGTCAAATGGGATCAGATTCTCATTGCTTATCCCAACTTCGATACACATCCGATTCGTCATGACTAACTCCGCCCTAAATGCGGCAAATTTCTGCCGTAGAATCGATCGCTGTTGTTCATGGGTGGTTTTAATGCCTTTCATCATGTCTTCGAGATGGTTTATGTCCTAAATGCCCTCAGGGTAAATACAATTTTTTTCAATTTTTGCCATTTTGACACCCCCAAATCCCCAAAACAAACCTGATTAATCAATCTCAGCTCTTCCGCATGTGATTTTCTCTCATTCTCAAGCTCAATACACGTTTTCTGGCATTGTTGAAGATACTGTATCAATGCGTTCATATTGTCCCTATCATTATTATACGCTTTCAAAACAGCTTGAAACCGGTTCAAACTGGCACTGAAAAACATTAACATTACAGTAATATGTGTTTCTCACATATTCATATTGGTATAATAAATTAAATTAATAATACATGCACTTTCAGACGGTGTATGTCAATGTATATTTGTACCCGGATTAGATTTGCAAAAAAAAGTAAAGCTGGGCTTTTCATTTCTCATGGTTGTTAACACTAAAGGTTAATCGTACCAAGGGATGTGGATGGCACTACTCTGTTCTCACATTGGCGTCTGTCCACCTGGTGGTTATTTTAATGCTCTTACGGAAATTGAAATTGGAAATGGGCTTGAGACAGACGGCTGGCTTGTTGCGTCTGGGAAAAGTATAAAAATCTAACGGTTGTGATAAAATTAGCAAAATGGTGGTGGTACGGAGGGGTACTGATGACATAAATAAGTTAAAAATGGAAGCTAAATAGTGGTGTTCTATGTATTTATAGCTTATTTTTGGCTACAAAGCAAAGGCGAGTGAATTTATGCCTATATTTGACGGTTAATAGTGTGTATCGCGCAAAAGTGAGCTCCACATTAAAATATGAGGGTTATGAGTCTTACCTGCAAGCAGCTACAGCGCTCAGATGACTAATAACGTGTTGAGGTGGTTGGGTTGTATCGGGACCTGGGTCGGAGGATGGCGGCGGACCTGACAATGCTTCGCAATCGGTTACGGGTTCGGCTTCTGGGGGTGAGGCCATCCTGGAATCCAGTCAATTTTTAAAAAAGTCAAACCCAAATGTAAACAAAACCAAAAAAGACAATCTCCCCATCCCTTTAAAGGTGTCAATGCGGCGTAAAGCCCCAAAAACGATCAACCTCCCAGAAGACGGACAAATGGCTTCGACACGGGTGTCAATTGGGCCGACCTCACCGAGACGCAATTCTGCGCAGAAAATAGATTTTAACACATTTGACATGGGAGCCGTGCCCACAAGGTCAAATCAATCGGGATGAAAGTGGCGATGGACATCGGAAATGAGGCAATTTTATTGAAACTTGCACAGATTTGACGGGTTTTTTAAAAGTTCAGAGTAAAAAAGCGGCATTTTTCTAAAATTAGGCATCCAAAAACTATTTTTTTTAGAATTTGGGCATCAAAACGTTTCTTTTTATAGAGCGCGGAGTACGGTTTATTAATTTCTATCGCCAAAAAGCAATTTTTTTGTTTTTTTGGTATCAAAAACATTAATTTTCAAATTTTTGTCATTTAAAAACAACAATCCACCGTCAATACACCCGATAAAGCCAAACTGAAACCAATCCCTTTGATCCCGAGTACTTGAACACCTCTCCCGCTCCCGATCGCCTATGATACCACCTGCCGATCCAATCCGCCGATAGCACTTGATTCCCGACCCTCAAGTCCACTACTGTACAAAAGCGACGCAATCTCGAGAGTAAAAAAGAAAGCTTTTGGTGGAAGAGGGAGTCAAGCTTCTTCCTCATGGAGTGTGCTCTCAATTAAGGGCCGATCAACGGCCCGAGACCTTTGAGGAGTTGCCGCTTGCTTGATTCGGACGCGCCCGCGAGTCATCTGCCTGCCTTCATCGATGCAGGTAGGTGCCGGGGCAAAGGCCAGGCAGAAGCGGCGAGGACGGATGAGTCTGCTGCGCCATCTTCGCTACTTCGTGACTCGTGCCGAGAAGCAAGGTAGGAAGGAAGCGAACAATCGCTCGCGTAAATTTGTTTTTGATAGACCGGGACTCAATTCGGGGCCGCCGAAGGGGAAGGAGAAGCATCAAAAACAAGTTTAATCATGTTGCGAAGAGGCAACAAGACATCTAAGTGGTGAGTAATATAGAAAGATGCCGTTAACCATGGAAATTGGTTGATTTTATTAGTCACAAAGTCGATTTTTTCCAAATTAACAGTCAAATTTTAAACAAAAAAGTTAAATAATGTCAAAAAAAGCAAAACTCGATCAACTTTTTCTTATCATCATCGACCCTGTCCATGTTTGAGCATGTCGGCATCCATCCCTAAAATTGTAGATGCGTTAAAGAACACCGACCAATTCACACTGCTTCACAAAGTTGATTGGATCCGTGAGAAAGTGCGTCTTCTTCCCTGTCGCAGACGTCTTTTCAAAAACCGATACGGTCCTGTCTTCATCAGAAAACAGAATTCCAAAGACTCAGCGACAGTTTATTGTTTGCCCTGTCCTGTGCATGGAAAACGCTGCATATGGGTTGATCGACATGTTGGTATTGAAAGGCGAGAAATAACTGTGTGGGAATCTGATCATAATGCACGATTCTGTGGACAGGTTGGTGGGAACTTTATTGAAACAACTTTTTTGATTGGAAATTTTGATGGAAAGTACAGTATGCCGTCAGTTATGTCAATGTTAAGGTTGATTGATGACTTTATTTTATACTCATACAAATTAGAGATTCAAATTTAACGTTAACTTTTAGAAAAATTGTTGAAAGTCAATAAATTAGCATCCCAAACATCCCGAGAGTGCCCTGTGCAGCAAAAAATGAAAAAAATGAACTTTTAAAAACCAAAAAAATCAAGATCTTTGTGTTAGCTTTGAATACTTTGAATAATGTACTGTAGATGGATCACTGTAATCCATGTAAAAAGTTCATTCGGCCCGTCGTTTCGGCTTCTTTGGATTCTTCGACCGCGATTTCGACTTGCACATTGGACAGATTGGCGCATTACGGTGGATTTGCTGATGACAGCTAGCACATTCCTTCATTGGCGGCGAAGTGTGTTGGCTGTCGCTGGGCTTTGGGGGTGGCACTTGGGGCGGGAAGATGCCTCGACTCGGGTCCATGCCTCCGGCAATCATGAAGGCAGCGGCTTGTTGGAGGCCTGGCGGCATTCTCGATGGGTCAAACATGAACGACAGATTCGGGAAGGGTGCCGTTGGGGTGGCTCTGGCCTGGCTGGATTGGGATGGAGCTCGGGCTGGGAGGTTGCCGGATTCGATGGCTTGTTGGGCTGCGCTGGAAATGGTTTTTTTATTAAAAAAGTTCATTTTCTAATTTTAAACCAAAATTAAAACTCAAAAAGTTTTAACGAGCTGATCGACGTCAAATTTGACTCACATTGTAAAGGCATTCTGCGGCAGCACATCCGCCACAGCAAATTCCTCCCCCGGAATCCCGCTTTCCGTCGCCAATCGTTTCGACTGCTCCAGAAGCAGCAGCAATTGTTCGCTTCCACGGCTGAGCCGTTCTTCCTGGACCCGTTGCTCATCTCTAGCCGCATTGATCATTCTTTCCAGCTCACTTTTATCGTGATTAATCGATTGGATGATCTCGCTATGTGCCTCCTTTTCCTCGTTCAAATCTTCAAGCATTTTCGAAACTTTGGCCATGAAGTCTTCAGTGACTTGGAATTCCGAGATTTCTGTGAAGAATTCATTCCTGCGAGTGTTGAATTCGTGAAGTCGCTGCCTGAAACATCATTATTACGACTTTTGCTTAAGTTTGTTACCGTATGGCGTCTACAGTAAACCGCCAAGTGGCTAATGGCCAGTGTTTAGGGGTAATCCGATCGGATGGGGGCGCGATCGGAGGGGATGCTTGCCGTCTGTGCATTAGGATGCCGGTCATAAAACTCGACCCCTGTCACTCCAAAGGTGCAAAGCGATGACAAATTGGATTAGCGAGTAAACCGCGCATAGGCAAACTCGCTAAATGGTTTCCGTGTAAACAATGGGATGGGGATAGGATGAATGGGGTTACGGTAGGTTGGATTGTAGTCGGATTTGAAAGATAGAAAGGTAGACTTACTTTGTTTGAGCTAATTTTTGCAAATTGGTACTGATAACATCGAGATTAACGCCACCAGAGCTCGCTGCAGCAGTACTCGGTGACGGGGCCATGGAAGCAGAGGTATGGGGCGTCGGCAAGGGTGAGGGTGTCGACATCCGGAGGGGGAGAGGGACTTCCGGAAGTGATTTTGGGTACTGTTTGGGGCTGAAAAGGCGCATTTAAGAGACAGTGTGTGACAGGATTTAGGACCAAGGTGGAGGGGCCGACCATCGATTTTTACACTTTGAAATGTTTTGGCGCCAAAATGTAGGTACATATGAGAAAGGTCTGGAACCGCGGTAGTTCGGTCTGAAACCTCCGGATTCTGGAGATATGGCTTCTGAAAGTAAGAACTTCAAAAAATTCTAGCGGGCTTCATTGATGAGTTAAAATTCTGATATTTTGGTTCTAGGGTCAACTTTTGATGGAGAACACAATGCCGTACTCAGAAGTTTTATGAAACTTCCAAAATTATCGATTTTTGAAAAAACTTTTTTTAAATCGATCATAACTTCGTTCCCCCTGAATATAGTGCGCTTAGACCATGTTTATATTAACGCCCGTCGTTTTTTACATCGGATAAAACCTTAACATTACAAATCGACGCTGGACCCGATTGCTTTCTATGGCACTTTTTGACGCGACATCACGATTTCCCCCTTGTACGCGCGCGCCCCCGCTGCCCGGTCGCTGGGTCCTTTTTTGCACACCGTCGACCGGCCGCGCGCGCAGGCAAGTTGCACCGGCGCATTGTCAACTGATTGCGTGCAAATCAATAAAAGGTAATCGGGTCCAGCGTCGATTTGTAATGTTAAAAATTAAACGGATGTAAAAAACGATGGGCGTTAATATAAACATGGTCTAAGCGCACTATATTCAGGGGGAACGAAGTTATGATCGATTTAAAAAAGTTTTTTTCAAAAATCGATAATTTTGGAAGTTTTATAAAACTTCTGAGTACGGCATTGTGTTCTCCATCAAAAGTTGACCCTAGAACCAAAATATCAGAATTTTAACTCATCAATGAAGCCCGCTAGAATTTTTTGAAGTTCTCACTTTCAGAAGCCATATCTCCAGAATCCGGAGGTTTCTGACCGAACTACCGCGGTTCCAGACCTTTCTCATATGTACCTACATTTTGACGCCAAAACATTTCAAAGTGTAAAAATCGATGGTCGGTCGACCAAAATCGGCTGCCAGACCGTCTCTTAAGGGTGTTTAAGAGAGAGTATACCAGCCGAAATCGGACCAAGGGGAAGAGCGCGACACAAGTTTTTTACACTTTCAAATGTTTAAAGTCAAAAAGTTAAGTACTCATATGAAAGGTCTCGAACCGCGACGATTTTGTCAGAAGCTTTCGGATTCTGGAGATATGGCTTCTGAAACCATTTCGGTTCAAACCGATGTAGCTTCTATCAGGAGATAGTTAGAAGGCTGAAATTTTGGCTCCCAGAGTAATTTAGGATGGGGAACAATACTACGTACTCAGAATTTTGTCAAAATGTCGAAAATTATTGATTTTGGAATTCAGCCTATAGAAAAACCTCCATAACTTTTTTCTGTAGCTACCAGGGATGCTAAGATTAGTGCCATTCGACTGCTTGGCGTTTTTTACATCGGGTACACTTATTTAATCTGCAAAAATGTCGGGGCGAAACGAACGGTCGATGTTTGCACGCGCGCGATGACAATTGAGCTGGTGCAAAAAAAGTTTGGGCTGCGTGCTGCCCGCTGCCACGCGCTCGCTGCTTTGTCGGCGCACTCGCTGACCCCCAGCACACACGTCTTGTTTTGAGTGCGAATACCTGCCGTTCTTTTCGCCCCGACATTTTTGCAGATTAAATAAGTGTACCCGATGTAAAAAACGCCAAGCAGTCGAATGGCACTAATCTTAGCATCCCTGGTAGCTACAGAAAAAAGTTATGGAGGTTTTTCTATAGGCTGAATTCCAAAATCGATAATTTTCGACATTTTGACAAAATTCTGAGTACGTAGTATTGTTCCCCATCCTAAATTACTCTGGAAGCCAAAATTTCAGCCTTCTAACTATCTCCTGATAGGAGCTACATCGGTTTGAGTCGAATTAGTTTCAGAAGCCATATCTCCAGAATCCGAAGGCTTCAGACAAAATCGTCGCGGTTCGAAACCTTTCATATGAGTACCTAACTTTTTGTTTCAAAACATTTGAAAGTGTAAAAAACTTGTGTCGCCCATACTGAATCGGCTGGTATACTCTCTCTTAATGGGGCAGAATCGATGGAAAAACGTATTTCGCGATGGTAAAACAAGTTAAAATCGACTTTTACTGATTTTAAAATCAGTTTTAAAGGTAAAAATAAAGTACTGGTAAGTTTCGACATTAATAAACATTAATGAAAACACACTAAAACTAAAAAAACAACTATTGCGCGAAAAAACCCTCACCAACCCCCCTCAACCCTCCATGTCATGATCAAAAACTCATACAACTCATTCTAACCATGTTCGGATGCGTCATCGTGTTCTCACACCTCGAGCCTCGACGCTTCGACGGCCGAGAGTAATGGCGTCGTTGTTGTCGGTGTGCCCTTCTATGGCGTCCGTCAAATTACGACCTCTTCCTTCAACAACGACAGCAAAGATGAGCAAGGAAGCACTCTGGTTTTGCGGGTGGAGGTCCGCCTCTTCCCGGGGCCGAGACCGGCGGCGCTTACAAGCACAAAACCGAAGCGAAGCCCAGAGTGAGACCCCTAACAAATAATATGACAAAACGGAGCCACCAAGCACGGACTTGATGGATGGGCTTCTTGCCATGCGCCTGGGTGCTAGATCCAGATGCAGATGCTCCGTATACGGAGGGGTTGTAAAGCCGTCAATACGGGGGTTCAATTAAACTCATTGAAGGGTGTTACTTGATGGGTTTATTGAGGACACAGTAGCATGTGCGCGTGGTTCTGGTGGACAGTTTTGAGAGCAGTGGGCAACTTTGACAACATTTTGATAGAAAATCACATTTACAAGGAAAAGACAGCCCCGAATGGAAAGAATGTCATGTCCGTACATGAGCAAAGCACTCACACAATGGTGCGAGGAGGGGTACTGTAGCCAGCGACGCGCCTTCTTTTGTCACCGATGCCTCAATGCCTTCAATTGAATGCAAACATGGAGACTGACAGGCACCCCACACCAAAGAAACCATACCTGCCAGTTAGACAAACCGATCGGTGCTTCCGGAAGCGAAACAAACTTGGCTGCTTCACTGAACAGTGACGCGGATGGGTGCCCTCTCCTCACCCGTTGCCTCCCAAAGTGTGATAAATATTCATTCGACGAAAAGCGCGAACACGAACGACATTCCGAACCTCAAAAAGGCGGCGGCCGACAAGCCATTTCGGACATAGTCATCCATTTAAGGGCGTCGGCACCGACGGCTTCAAAGCGCGCAGAGTCCCCTGAGCGTGCCATGGCATTTGGGTTCCCTGAAGGGAAGATGCGCGGGCATCGCTTTCTCTCTGTAGGTGCTAAATGCCAATGGACCGCTTAATCCGGGAGAGAAACGGCAGCGGATCGGTTACAGTGAGCGAAGAAGGCGGGGCCAAGTACAGAAGCCCCACTCGATCACACTGTGTCTGCGCCAAAGAACCACTTACTTAATTTAGAGCCGGTTTGAATGATTGCCGCCGTCTGCTAGCTAGCTTCATCTTGGCGGGTTCAACATGAAGAGGATCGGTGTCGAGGGGCACACCTGCGCCGACTCTGCCAGGGCATGATGATCTTTAAGTTTATTGCCGTTTGGGGAAGGGTTCTTGATTAATGGGGCTCTTCGCGCATGAAGACGACGGAAGTTTTGTTTGGAGGCGATTGAGGTTCGTGGTTAGGGTCGGTAAGCAATTGCACTTGGATCTGTTGCACATTTAAAGTTAATGCATGCGATTCACAGCAGGGTGGCGATAGGAGGCTGGAAGAAGGTAGCAATTGACGCGTTTTATCGGTTTGGTTTGGAAATGGTGGAGATTCGAGCTGCAATTGAGCAAAAACGTTTTTCAAACTTTATTTTTTATTAACCTCAAGCAGTAAAATACACTTTTATTTTGTTTACAAAAGAAAACATTATATTTAAATTAAGTTTGTCGCAAAAAAAGTCAGTATTCTTCAATAATTAGTTAAAAATTAAAAGAAAATAAGATTTTTGAAACTTCAATTACAAAATTTGAACAAAAATCAAGTCAGAAATTTAATGACAACGGTTAAACTGTTGACACTTCTGCTAACAAACTCCACCTTTCTCTCTGTAGATCGCCATCTCGACAAATTTCGCTTTCATTCACACGCTCTACTACCACCACCCTGTAAAAGGCTGGTTTCTCAGGACTTCCGACGGAAACACCTTCAAAAAGCGGTGGCTGCGGTGTGTATAGAAAAACGAACAATCGAATCAGTTCTCCCAAAACAGATCGCCTTTGATCCTTTCCGCCGTTCGCGTCGCCCTCGTAAAACAATAATCGACATTCGAGCGGAATTGCGCTCTTTGTTGCGACACATCTCATGCGAAATGGTGATCGAAACAGGCAATAAAGCGGTTAGTTTTGTTTATTTACATAAATTACATTTACATAAAGTGTTTGAAGGTTATAGGTTGAAAAATGCCAGATTTTGGCTGTAAGTAATGAATGCAAAGTTTATAAAGTTCATTGTCAGTCAGTGGAATCAACTGCTCTCCTAAGATTCTATAGCAAACAAAATGTGAATCAGATTTTAAACGATTAACTACAAAATGGTTCTTGTAGCCTGAATTGTTTAGCGATACCAATGGTTGCTCACGAAAAAGATATATTAAGATTATTGATTTGTATTATTATATTATAATACAACCAAAAAACTGTGCATCTTTCATGGTGCCGTACTATGCGTAACGTCCCTCAATGCGCTTCAGCACGCACATTCTCTAAGGGCATACTTTAGCTCGATCGGGGCCGGAGATTCGGCTTATGCCGAGGTAGGTCAAATCTGGGCCTTTCCATAAAAGCAGAAATACAAAAAGTCTTCATTGGTAATTCAATTACTAGCATAGAACGGTTAGCTTTTCCCTTTCTACAAAGATGAGTCGTTTTGCTTTCGTTTTTCTTTTCGTTGCCGTTTACTGTATTTGCAGCATTTCATCCGGTAAGTCACAATTCTCTATTTTTTGGTACACTTATTTCTCCCATTTGCAGAAAAATGCCCTGAACGAGAATGCGAAAACGGTGGCCAATGTTGGGGCCGGTTCGACGCATCGCACACAAATTATGTGAAACGCTGTTTCTGTGCGCCTCCATTCACAGGAAAATTTTGTGAGTCCAAAATTCCTACTTCTTGTGATCAGCTAAAGTGTGGAAACGGCACTTGCCAAATGGTCCACAGTGGGTATGATGGACGCGATTATGCTCTATGTGCTTGTAATCCCGGAAACGAAGGAGATAATTGTGAAATTGTTGTGGATTACTATACCGAATCTGTTCAAGTCGAATACGTTTATCGCTTGAAATTTACCCGTACTTTTGTTTGGACGTATTTGGGTGTCTGCTTGTGTCTTGTTGTTTTGACAACGGCCGTGATTTACTTGTGCTACAAACCCGAGCAAACCAAAAAAGCCAAGAAGTCATATCTGCCGCGATACGTTGCTCCTCTTATTAACGTTAAGAAGATGGATACTATTTGGGAATAAGCCAAACGTTTTTCGTTTTTGTAAATTTTTGTTATGTAAACAATGTTTTTTTTGTTTTTTTAATTAAATAAAATTTGTTAAAAAAACATTAACCATTTTAATGAGCGTCTGAAATGCCAATTTATAAGCAATATAAAACCAATTAACATTTATTAAGTGATCGTGACATTAATCGAATGAACTTGATGCGTTTTACCGATCTTGTAACGCAACCAATGCCAAAATTTAGCAAGCTTGTCGACATAAATAAACATCAAAAACGTTTTACGTATACTTTTGCTAAAAAAAATCTCATTATCATTGATGAAAATTATGTTTCTTACCTCATGAAAAGCAACATCAACACATCGGTAATATAAAGCAGATCCAGACTCATACTGTAAGCGACGCCCATTGTGTCAACCATAATAACTGACTCTTCTCTAAGAATTGGTTCCTTTTTTAAAGCAATTGTGTAAAAATAAAGACTGATAATAGTAAATGCAAAGAAAACTGTCGATACAGAGCATTGTAGAAGTAACATCCGCTCTATTTTCAATGCTGTAGAATTTCCATGAAAATCGGGATTGAATCTCGTGGCGACAATTGAACCAACAGTCAATACCACACAAATGATACAACTTGCTAGCATAGTGTACAATTGGACAAGGTTGCCTTGTAATTCAGTGAGGTGACAAGTAATTTGGTAGTTGTATTTTTCATCAAAGCCGTCCAAACAGTCCAGTGTCATAATGTTAAAAATGAGGATTACAAATGGAATCATCAAAGCAACGAAAGTGTAGGAAACCGTTGACCAAAAACGCCACAGGTGTTTGAATTTTTCATAATAAACAACGGCGGTGAAACGGTTTAGCGATAAAAGAACGCTGATGGGTCCTAACGCCAGATTGCCATACCACTGCACGAAAGCGTCAATTTTCATTGAAATGATATCCCCGCCGAATGCAAGGGCGATGGGAATTGAAACCTTGGTAAGCACATTTATTGTTAGATGAATGGTTGAAATGTAGAAATATGGGGATTGAAATATGCTTTTCTTCTTGACAAATTGGACTGTGTAGAAAATAATGGCAAGAACTTCTACAGATAGCGCAAATATGGCAACGGGGAAATCAAAAATGTAAAAAATATCTAAGATAAGTGACATCACACTTTCAGTTTACCCAAAGAGACTTTAAAATACCTAACTGTCGTTTTGTCGGGTGTTAAATAAAAGAAAGTACTATTCAAAATTATTGTTTTTCGTAAAATCTCGTTACGGTTAGTATTGAGTGTTGTTGTTTTGGTGGCATAAGTGGTTATCTTCTAAGTACAGTACAAATCAAAGGCGTTAGAAAAAACAGTTGTTGATATAAATACACTTTTTTTGCCACGCTCAACCAACCTTGAAAGTGGCATCGAGTCGGACAACTTCCAGTTAACATACAATGCACGCCAGTACACAGATTCGCCGTTCACACATTGCACGCAAGTTCACAGATTGACCGTTCGCATACATTGCCTGCAAATACAGCAATAACCATTTGCACGAAATTCACTCAAAAAACAAAATTTGTTCATTCGCACAGTTTTTCTGAATCCAAACCCATTACAAAATTTTAAAGCTACGAATGTAGCAAAGTGCACTTTATGAAAACCTTTGTAAAGAAAGCGCAAATGTGTTTAGATACGTTCGTGAAAAGTGTGCGAATGGTTTTTCGTGCATTAAAAAATTTTTTTTTAAAAAGATTTCTGTTGAGGAGAAGCCTAAAGAATTCCGACATTGCATTGTGTGTTGTCGTTGTTTTGCCGTGTCGCCTCAGGGTATTTAAGCCCCTGAGGCTCAATAAAGTCATCCCACTCCCACACCGTTTCCACTTGACCCCACGACTCGACGTTTATTTTATCATACCATTTTTCTGCTGTGTTTTGACGCAGTTTTAGACTAGCTACCTTTGGTAAAAAATGTCAAACGTTTGTCCAAAGATAAGCCAATTTGGCAATGCAGTCTTTTTCGGAAGCAAATGTGCTGTGCACTGATAACATTAAATATGTACATTCCTGGCTACTGTCGATCTATGATGTTGCAGTTTTCACGTGCTTTTTTGATTGCCATTGTAAAAACGTTATCATGCATCCTGCTAAATAACATTCCACAGACTTTTGAGTCCTGTTTGCCAAAATTTCTCTTGTTATCAAAGCTGTAGTAGGTGTGCTAGCAACTAGTTGGTTTCAAAAAACATTGCCTACTGTATGAAAGTTTGGTTGGTTTATTCTGTGATCACCCGTCATTTTTTTACATGCATGTTGATACCGTTTTTTTATTTCTCCTTACATCTCTCTACTTTTAGAATAATGTCAAAACTTGCTTTCCTTTTTCTACTAGTAGTCGTTACGGTCACTTCATTATACTGGTTGCATGATAACGTTGGCATTTTGACATACAAATATGATACTATTAACGGTGGCAGGGATGCCATTGATTTCAAAGATGTCAAGTTGAAGACAACTTCATTGGCGGCGTCTATGCTAAGATCAACTGATGTGCCATTGATTTTGGAATGGAACCTATTCTTTCGCCGTTCATTATTCGAAGATCGGAAATATTTGGAAAAAACTTGCCCTTTCAAATGCGCTTACACGAACAATCACACCCTTCTCGAAGATGCAGCAGTTACAATACACCACATGGGTGGCGTCGATGCCGATGGACAACTACGTTCAACTAACGAATCTTATGTCAGCCTGTTCTTAAACAACGAACCACCACCACATCGACCAAAATATCTGAAAAGCAAGCCAAATTTTTTCGATTACACAGTTACCTATCGACAGGATAGCGACCTCCCGATTTATTACGACAGTTTTGTCCCTCTTACTGGCCCCAATGATACAGATCGATGGACTGATGCTGAAGTTGACAAAGCAATCAAAGCGAAGAAAAATCCAGCTCTATGGATGGTCAGCCATTGTTCCACGCCATCGAAGCGAGAAACATACGTTACAGAGTTGAAGAAGTATATGCCTGTCTATCAAGTTGGAGGATGTAGCAAAATAAAGTGCACGAAATTCAAGGATTGCGAAAAAGAACTAATAAGTGAGTCCAATCGCCAATTTTTTTGTACTTTTATAGTCTCTAATCTTACAGAAACGCACTACTTCTACCTAGCCTTCGAAAATTCCGTTTGCATTGACTACATTACTGAAAAATTCTTCCGATTGCGTGAACTTATCGTACCTATCGTTCTTGATCGCCGAGTGTTTCGTGGAGTTCATGAAAAACTCTTAAATTACGCTATTGTTGCTTCGGATTATAAATCACCGCAAAAACTAGCTGATTATTTAAAATTTCTGATTGATCATCCTAAGGAATACAGGAGGTCTGTTTATTCATCTAAGTTAAAACCGGATAACATTGCAGTTATTTACAGGTATTTTGACTGGACATAACTCTACAAAAAGTCATCGAATTCATTTGTATACCGTGAAACGGCATGTAAAATTTGCGAATTAGCGAATCAAGTCCAGAAAGGCATCTTAAAAAAGAAAAACCTTAATGTTCATGAATGGTGGGGTGGACAAAAGACGTGCTTTGGACAAGTTGGACGTGACTTGGTCAATCGGAATAAAAGTGTGAATGGTTGAAGAGAACTGTAATTACAAACTGTATTGTTACGGGTGTGAATGCTTACAAACAAAGTACATATTAGCCGTTTTTAGTCATTATTGTAACGATAAACACTAACTATTCCAACACGTTACCATAAAAATGCATGTAGTTTAAACTTTGTGTCACTTCTTTAAATTAATTAAAATTCTCGAGGCTTTCCGCGCGATTTCGTAACCTTCGTACAGTTTGCGCGACTTTGTACGGCGTCTTCGCACTTTCGTACGGTTTGTACGGCAGTGATTATAAATAGGGGGGCTAATAAACTTGAAACTGTAAAGTACACTTTTATCAAGTTATCATTGTTTTTGACTAAAAGTATCTCAAAATTTAGTCAAATTTGTGACAAATAAGTCAATATTTGTTTAAAATTGTAAGAAAAACGTACGTTTCGAAACGTCGACTATGAAGTTTGATTAAACATTGAAGTAACACTTTTATATAGATCATTGAACAGTTGACACTTCAGCTAACAAACTCCACCTTTCTCTCTGTAGATCGCCATCTCGACAAATTTCGCTTTCATTCACACGCTCTACTACCACCACCCTCCTCTAAAAGGCTGGTTTCTCAGGACTTCCGACGGAAACACCTTCAAAAAGCGGTGGCTGCGGTGTGTATTGTAGAAAAACGAACAATCAAATCAGTTCTCCCAAAACAGATCGCCTTTGATCCATTCCGCCGTTCGCGTCGCCCTCGTAAAACAATAATCGACATTCAAACGGAATTGCGCTCTTTGTTGCGACACATCTCATGCGAAATGAGTTACATTACATGGTGACCGAAACAGGCTATAAAGCGGTTTATTTACATGATTATCATTTACATAAAGTGTTTGAAAGTTAAAATGTGGTCATGAATGCAAGTTATGCAACAATTAAAATATTTAAAGTGATAAAAAATACAGCACAAAGTCCAATTTGGATGCTACACATCAGGTAGCATTTTAAACCAAGAATACGTACCATTATTGAATCCATTAAGTTGCTTAAGCACTGCAGTTCGTGTTGACCTTACATGACGGAAGTCGTCAAGCTCAGTAAAATTTTCGTTCATTAAATTATTAAAATTTTGTTCAAATAGAGGATCTGAAGGTCTAGGTGTCTGTATAAAAAATACGAAGTCAGTTGCTTGAGCCTGAAAATGTTTCTCTTAAATTAAATATTAACAACAATAAAGCGTAAGCATTTACCTACCATAAAAAACTTTACAAATAATGCCTTATCGACGTTGAACATATCTGGTGTTCCAAATTCAACGTATAAGGAATGTAGTCCAGAAACGTTTTCATTCACCATGTCTTGAAGCCAGGTAACTTCTTGAGGAAAACGATGCCATGCAATATGTTGAAAGTGTTTAAAAAGAGTGCGATAAACAAATGGAAGAGCTTCGGGATCATACGTGCACCAATGCAATCCTAACTTTTGTTCATCGTTATTGTTATTATTTATTTTGACGTTGAGGTTTGATTCGATTTTCTTTACTAATGCTAGATTAATGTGCATTTGTGAAAATATAAGGTTTTGGCACGGCGATAAGAAGCAATAGTTTAAAATTGACAAAGCTTTGTCGACGTTTATAATATTTTTAAGCCATAATTGTCGCGCATGATGCAGTTCATTGCCGGACATAGGAATCAGCCGCTCTTCAGGACCCATTCGGTGAATAAAATGTGAATCGGAAATTAAACCATCGACTTGATACATGTTGCTTGATCTGTTTAGCGTGACCAATGGTTGAAAGCCGGAGAAATTGGGAGCAGCGATTTGGAGCTGGAATGCTTCAATGGGAGTCGCCAATTCACGGAGCCGTTGCCGGAAGCCGTAGGGAAGAGAAGCCAATGGAAAGGGCATCGTTTTTTCATAAAATGCGCACTTTTAATTGATTCGATTTGCTGGATACGCTAGAAAAAAACTGTGCGACACAAGAGAATGAATAAGTTTGCAAGCGAGATAAAGCTGTATTGTACTCAAAATATTATTGATTTGGAGTACAATATTACAACTAAAAGAACCGTGCATCTTTCACGGTGCCATACCTGAATGCGCGTACAACGATGGATATTCACATTCTCTGAGGGCATACTTCAGCTCAATCGGGGCAGGAAACTCGGCTTGTTCCGAGGTAAATCGAACCTCGGACTTTCCATAAAAGCAAAAACGCAAGCAATCTTCATTACCGTTTGCATTACTGGCATATTACGGTTAGCTTTTCATCCTTTTATTTGCAGTTTTACAAAGATGAGTCGTTTTGCATTCGTTTTTCTTTTCGTTGCTGTTTACTGTATTTGCAGCATTTCATCCGGTAAGTCACAATTCTCTATTTTTTGGTACACTTATTTCTCCCATTTGCAGAAAAATGCCCTGAACGAGAATGCGAAAACGGTGGCCAATGTTGGGGCCGGTTCGACGCATCGCACACAAATTATGTGAAACGCTGTTTCTGTGCGCCTCCATTCACAGGAAAATTTTGTGAGTCCAAAATTCCTACTTCTTGTGATCAGCTAAAGTGTGGAAACGGCACTTGCCAAATGGTCCACAGTGGGTATGATGGACGCGATTATGCTCAATGTGCCTGTAATCCCGGATATGACGGAGACAACTGTGAAATCGTTGAGGATGTACTGTCACGAAAGTCGAGCAACTCGGCCGACGAGTACGCCTATTTCTATAATTATACTGAAACCAATCAAGTCGGATACGTCTATCATTTCGAAGTTGACTATTTTTATGTTTGGCTTCTTTCAACTGCTGGCCTGACCGGAATCGTTTTGAGTTTAATTGTTATTTACATTCAATGCTGCAAACCCAAGCAAATCAAAAAAGCCAAGAAGTCCTACCTGCCCCGATACGTTGCTCCTCTTATTAATATTAAGAAGATGGATACTGTTTGGGAATGAGCAAAAAGTTTTTTGTTTTTTTTTGTAAATTTTTGTCGTTTTTGTAATAAAAAAAATCGTTAAACTTTAGCAACATTATAAGCATCTTTATCTGGAATTTTTTTTCATTTTTGTTGGACAAAGACATAATCGCAATTTCTTAACTGATCGTGACAACAATCGAATGAACTTGATGCTTTTTGGCGATCTTGTAACGCAACCAATGCCAAAATTTACCAAACTTGTCAACATATATGAACTTTAAAAACGTTTTACGTATACTTTTGCTAAAAAGATATTACGTTATCATTGACTTAAATTATGGTTTTTACCTCATAAAAAGCAACATCAACACATCGGTAATGTAAAGCAGCTCCAGACTCATAGTGTAAGCGTATGTCATTATGTTAACAAAAAGAACTGTATCTTCTGTAGGAAATAGTCCCTTCATTATAGCCGTCGTGTAAAAATAAAGACTGATAATAGTGAAAGTGAAAAAAACTGTGGACACAGAGCACTGTAGAAGTAGCATTCGCTCTATTTTCAATGCTGTTGAATTTCCATGAAAATCAGGACTGAATCTTGTAGCGACAATTGAACCAACAGTCAATACCACACAAATGATACAACTTGCTAGCATAGTGTACAATTGGACAAGGTTGCCTTGTAATTCAGTGAGGTGACAAGTAATTTGGTAGTTGTATTTTTCATCAAAGCCGTCCAAACAGTCCAGTGTCATAATGTTAAAAATGAGGATTACAAATGGAATCATCAAAGCAACTAAAGTGTAGGAAACTGTAGACCAAAAACGCCACAGGTGTTTGAACTTTTCATAATAAACAACGGCGGTGAAACGGTTTAGCGATAAAAGAACGCTGAGAGGTCCCAAAGCCAGATTGCCATACCACTGTACAAAAGCGTAAATTTTCATTTGGACGGTACTCCATTCAAATACATCGGCGATAGGAATTGTAATTTTGGTAAGCACATTTATGGTTATATGAACGGTTGAAATGTAGAAGTAGGGGGATTGAAATATACTTTTCTTCTTTAGAAATTGAACGACGTAGAAAACAATGGCAAGAAGTTCTATAGTTAGCCCGAATACGGATACAGGATAAGAGAAAATATTAAAAAATTCTAAGATAATTGACATCGTTCAATCAGCAGGACTAAAATACCTAACTGACATTTGTCGACAGTTCAAAAAGAACTATTTATAATTATTGTTTTTTGTAAAATGTCGTTACGGAGGTCGGTGTTTAGTATTATTGTTTTGGTTGCTTAAGTAGAATTCCTATAAGTACAGTACAAATCAAACTCAAAAAAATAGTAAATGTTGACGTAAATTTTTTTTATTTTTATAATCTGTCGGTCAACACTCCGCGCAAGACATGCACTTGGGGCGTACAAAATATACACTTGTGTGCGCGTGCAAAAGCGTAATGTAGAAACTCTAAAGAGTATGCGTAAACTTAAACTTACTTTATTCGTTTGTGTTGTTTTATTCCACAATTTTCTTTTATAATAAACGTCAACACAAAACGTCTGTTTTATTGAAGTAATCACAATTTTCAACTGATCGTGACATTAATCGAATGAACTTGATGCTTATTGGCGATCTTGTAACGCAACCAATGAAAAAATTTACCAAGTTTGTTGACATATATGAACTTTAAAAACGTTTTACGTATACATAGTGTACAATTCAATAACGATGCTTTGTACTTCTGTGAGGTGACAAGTAATTTGGTAAGCAAATTTTTCATCAAAGTGATCATAGCAGTCCAGTGTCATAATGTTAAAGATAAGGATAACAAATGGAATCAACAAAGTAACTAAAGTGTAAGAAACTGTAGACCAAAAACGCCACAGGTGTTTAAACTTTTCATAATAAACGACGGCGGTGAAACGGTTCAAAGATAAAAGAACGCAAATAGGTCCTAAAACCAAATTGCCATACCATTGTACAAACGCTTCAACTTTCATTTGAACAATATCCCATTCGAAAAATAAGTTGGCAACAGTACTTGAAACTTTGGTAAAAACGTTTATTGTTATATGAATGGTTGAAATGTAAAAATATGGCGATTGAAATATATTCTTCTTCTTGATAAATTGGACTGTGTAGAAAATAATGGCAAGAACTTCTACAATTAGCGTAGATACGGCTACACAAAAAGCAAAAATAGGAAAAAAATTAAAAAAAGGGAACATCGCACTTACAGTTCAGCCAACGTTTTTAAGTAAAAGCCGTTATTCTGGCGCAATTTTAACTTTTTTCTAATAATTGTTGTTTTTTGTATATAAAAATAAAGATGTCATGACGGAAGTCGGTGTTTAGTGTTTTTGTTTTGGTTACATGAGTGGACTTCCTTGTGCCGTAGTCTGACCTTCATGCTAATTATCTGTAATTCTGTTATCGTGCAATTCTGACCCTCAAAATAAATCAGTCCATCTGGGACTCAGCCTAATGTGCGGTGACCCGTCCTGACCCTCGAATCCAATACCCATTCCAAGTGCAACTCATAAAATACAGCACCTTGTAAGTACAATACTAATCAAAACCGTTAAAAAACATTTGATGATATAAAAAACACTTATTGTCGGTCAACACGCCGCGCATGACATACTGTGGGCGCAAGAAGTTTACACTTGTGCGCGTGGGTAACTTTTGTATTTTGAACGCGCGCATTTATATCGCACTGCATGCATGTCTGGTTGCGATTATGGATATAAAAATCGATAAATATTAGTAAATTGCTTTTCCATCATAGTTTGCACATTAATATTCCGCTCGCATTTATTTGAGCGTTTATTTGTACTCATAACACCTTTACTTGCATTTTGTTGCTCAAATTCTGCTATTTCCTGTCTTCAACTATGCCATATCCCCTTCACGGCGAGACCAAGGTCTAACTAGAACGCCAACACGGCCTCACAGCGCGCGCACTCGGACGAGCCCCGACACAGTGCGCTCCGCCCCAAAAAATGATGATTTTTACTTTCTATTGGAGCATTTTTTAATGGTTAAAGCAAACGTAATGAAACTTGGCGTACAAATGCAACAAATCCTGCTGCATCCAACTACTAAAGTGGAATTTTGATTTATCAATACAAAAAGGAGCTATGCGCTAGTCACAGAATACGGGCTTGTGGTCTCGCCGTGCCTTCTCAACCTACCTTATGGCCTTCAACAACGTCTCTGTGAACTCGCAACACCTCGAGAAAAGTATCTGCTCCAAACGGCGGCCGGATTGATGAAACATCACTTCAAACCCATTCAGCGTACCTTGAAGTTGCCTGATCAGGGATATCATTCGCTTCATAAGAATAATGATAGATCAGTAGAACTTGATTTAAGTATCTTAGATGGTATGTCTTACTGTTTTAAACCCGGTAATTCCAGTTCTGATTTGATTGAGATAACTTCAATTCTGCAGCTAGCACTACTTGCCGAAAAGGACTTAGGCGATACATTTTTCAATCATACGCTTCTTAGGATTCAAGAATTAGAATTTTATAAATCTTCAATGAGTGATTCCATGCTCCAACGTATATCTTCAAAGTGCTTGTCACCGATTTTAAAATTTAATGCACGCAGCGCAAAAAATTACAACGAAGTTAATATTGATCGTCTTTTCACGATTTTTCCACACCTCCAAAGCATCGAACTATATGGATTTATGTACGTTAACAAAAATTGGATGCAGGATATTTTAAGGTTGAAAATACAAGGATTAAAAACGCTGTCTTTCGAAGGAGCGTTTGATAATCTTATGAGTTTTAGCAGCGACGAACTCGTACAGTTGTTTATGGTAATGCGTTGGAAGCGTTATATGTAGTACTAAATTATTAAGTTTCAGACTAACCGTGAATTATGTTTGGAACTATTCGTGAAAGATTCTCCGCCGCCTAGGGTAATGGCTACAATTTCTACGTTAATCAACGAAGAGTACTTTAAGACGGCTTTTAGTTCGGATAAACCACTTCTGCTTCTGCGGTTTGCAAATCCAAGGATTTACACAAAATATGTCCTCTACTACTCTTTTTGTATTTGATTCCACAATTTTTATGTTTGTAATTTAACTTTTTTTTGTAATTAGAAGTTTTGTCGTCTTTTGAATAAAACGCAAACGTATTTACAATTAAGACGGGGTCCGGGACAAAATTTTGGTCGTCACCTTGTCGAGTCCGACTTAAAATATTTTTATTTCAAAAATCGATAGGGCTATGTGAGCAACTGCTAAAACCAAAATATCGCGGTCTGAAACCGCTTCCGAGCGGAGCTACGATTTTTTGAAAATCGACTTCCGAAATCGATTTAAACTACATAACTGATTCAGTTCTTCTTTAAAAAATTTAAAACTGCGGTTCCAGCGTCAACTTCTAGCGCTGAATCCAATGGTGATAACGAAATTTTGTTATCAGTAAATTTTATCACTGATAAAAAAATTTAAAAAACCAACTTTTCTAGTTTTGCGCGGCGGTGACTTTTTATTGCAGAAATGGAATCTTCTATTGATGTTTACTAATAAAAAATTTTGATAGCTTAAAATATCGTAGCCGTTTTCGAGAACTTTGGCCTCAAAGATTAACATTGAAATTTTTTTGCTTTAATCGAAATGAAAGTTACATATTTGGAATCAGCATAAAAAATGGAATCGATTCGTATATAAAAAGTTGTAATTATTATATATTTTTACTACAAAAAGGAAAAAAGTGCGCGTCGGCGTCGAACCCGCCCGCGCGCGCAAACCGAGCGCCGTACACCACCACACTAGAAAGAAAACAGGGCTGGTTCGACCCCTGTGTTCATTTTTTTGTTTTTACTAATAAATATGGGTTTTTCCAATCTTATCAAAAGTACCACTGTTTATACATCAATCGATTCCATTTTTTATGCTGATTCCAAATATGTAACTTTCATTTCGATTAAAGCAAAAAAATTTCAATGTTAATCTTTGAGGCCAAAGTTCTCGAAAACGGCTACGATATTTTAAGCTATCAAAATTTTTTATTAGTAAACATCAATAGAAGATTCCATTTCTGCAATAAAAAGTCACCGCCGCGCAAAACTAAAAAAGTTAGTTTTTAAGTTTTTTTTTATCAGTGATTAAATTTACTGATAACAAAATTTCGTTATCACCATTGGATTCAGCGCCAAAAGTTGACGCTGGAACCACAGTTTCATCGTATTTGAGGAAGAACCCAATCAGTTATGTAATTTTGATCGATTTTGGAAGCCAATTTTCAAAAAATCGTAGCTCCGCCCAGAAGCGGTTTCAGACTGCGATATTTTGGTTTTAGCAGTTGCTCACATAACCCTATCGATTTTTGAAATAAAAATTTTTTAAGTCGGACTCGACTTGTGATCTTCTCCCGGACACCGTCTTAATACGTTTACGGTTGCGATGCCGGGTATATTAATCGATAATGGTCAAAACATTGCTTTTGCAGCATTAGTAGCACATTTTCTATTGCGCGCCCATTCACTTGAGCGTTTGTTTTGAGCTCTAATTTTGCAACTCGGACTGTATTGTTACAGTTCTTGTTTAACCATGCCAAAACATAAACAATAGCCCGTGTTTATTATTACTTTGACTAAATTAATAAATCTTACTTCTAATAACAACTTTGTAAGAAAAAACAATCATTCAACCGACACCAACATTGCAAATTTGAAACAGCCATCATCGAAGAACACATGGAACATCATATTCCTGATCGATTCCGAGATAAGCGTCGGATAGAATGAAGACGGTCAAAGTTGTCGGGCCTCTGAAAATACAAAACCAATAAAATTGCAAATTTTACATCACAAAAGAAACTCACGGCATTTGAGGCGTGGTAAAAGTGACCCGAACATCGCGACTGCCTTCGATTGGAGCAACTTTCGCGAAGCCAAGGACGTTGTTGGATGACTTTGAGGTGATTAGCACAATCCAGCTGGCTGTTTTTTCTTTGTGGAATCGTGGGGAATAGGCTTCGGTCGAGTTCTGAAAAGAAAGTTGGGTTGGTTTAACCTAAAACTTTAAATTCAAAACTTACAGCATTCGGACCAAGCATTTTGATGCGCAGACGCAACTTGTACCGCGTATTTGGTGCCAATGTGATCGCAGTCTTCGGATTCGGGTTGACCTGAAGCGCCACTGTGGCCGTCTTTCCGCCCGGAATCTGGATGTTCGCATTCTCAACGTTCAAAATCGGCCATTTGCAGAGGGCTTCGACGACTTGTCTCGCTTCGCGTTCCTCCAAAATCGTGCAGGACATCAGTTCTCGCGCCAGTTTAGCTGATTCGGCACCGGTGAACTTCTTGCTGCGCTTGTCGATGCCATACTTCTCCTGCAGCTGGGGGATCGTCAAACCCGCTCCGATGCCATCGATCGTGTGATCACGGACGGCCGGAAGGCAGAGCAATGGGTGGTCCCAATACCATCGGCCTTGGATGACTTGTTGAAGCAGAATGACGACACCAATCACGGAATCCAGACAGCCCCCTTTGGCGACGAGGACATCGAACATGGCTTGCAGGATACGGATACACGCATCGACGATGGACCGCAAATCTGTGACGTAATCGGCGGAAAGGCCTTCGAATTGGGAAAAGTGGGCCTGGTAGAGGAGATTGACCTTGACATGGGGCGATTCGAACTCGACGCCCTTCGGCAATGAATGTGGCAGGACGCGATTCAGCTGTTCTTGGATAAATTCCTCGTTGTGACGGACAGGGATGACGGCATACTCGGGACAATCGGCCAGAATCGTCAGCAACTCAGCGACGGATAAGCCAGCTCGGAGCTCATTGACAAAATGCCTCACAGTGATGTGCTCCAGATAGTAGTTCGAAGCAATCTTGCCATACACCGTTGGGAAGATCTCCGCCGTCGCCGGCTCAATATCGATACAGAACGAGTCGACAAGCGCACCGAGCGTATCATCCACCAAAGTCGAAATAAACGCCGTCATGCCTTCGGGCGTCGTGTCTTCAACGCTGTAGTAACCAGGATTGGCAAACAATCGTCGATACAGGTAAGTGCCACTCAAATATTCGACGACTTGCTGCTTCGTGCTGACAGATCCGGCACAAATCTCCGCGTTGGCATGATTTGGCAGGGCTCCGAGAAGACTGGATTCCACCGGAAAGGGTTCGTAGAGGAATCGCTTGTAGAAGAGCTTTTTCGTGTCCTGGACATAGACGACAGCGACAGCCGAATCGTCGTATTGAGGTCGACCGGCTCGGCCAATCATTTGAAGGACATCGGTGACGGGAAAATCGACGTATTTGTGTTGGGCGCCGTCAAAGTACTCTGTGCCTTTCACAATGACAAGATGGGCAGGGCAGTTGATGCCCCAAGCAAGGGTCGACGTCGCAATGAGGACCTGGATCTTCCTTTCGACGAAGAGTCGTTCAACTACAGCCCTTTCAGTTGGCTGCAAACCAGCGTGGTGCATGCCGATGCCAAATGGCAAGGTTAGACGAAGATTTTCATCGTGAATCTGCGTGAATTCGGCTTCAAGCTCGGCCATATCCATGTGGAGCCACTGTTTCGGATCGTCCTCCGCCGCGAGCATGGTGACAAATGCCATGGCAGTGATTCGGGTCTGTCTTCTCGAAGCGACGAAAATGAGCGTCGGCTTGAAGGGCGAAAACTGTTTGATCGCTTTGAAGGCTGGCTTATTCATCAACGCCATCCTTGGGCAGTAGTGTTGACCCGGGAAGCCTTGGATGTGGACTTCGATAGGCACGGGTCTGACACTCGGCCTGAAGTTGTACAATCCGGCGTCTTTGACGTCAAGCCACTGAGCAATATCCGCCGCATTGGCCAAAGCCGTCGACAGACCGACAACACGCACTGGTGAATGCTCAGAAGCGCGTTTCCTCGCAATCAGCTTCAATCGAGTAATGATAGCCTCCAAAACGGCACCACGCTCAACACCCAGCAAATGGATCTCATCAACGACGACCAAATCGACTTGTCGAACGTAGTCCCTCGTCGCCCACGATCGAGTGATGCCATCCCACTTTTCCGGGGTCGTAATCAGCACAGCTGCGGCGTTCAATTCAGCGGCATCGGGGGTATGGTCGCCAGAAACTTCGGCAATCTTGATGCCAAGCTTTTTCGTGAACTTTTCATTCCAATCGAGGACCCTTTCACGGACAAGGGCCTTTAGGGGCGCAATGTAGACGCATTTCCGGCCTTGCTTCTTGTTGAGAACGCGATAGATAGCCAATTCAGCACAGAGGGTCTTTCCGGAACTGGTCGGGGCACCAATCAGCGAGTTCTGATCAGTGTGGTAGAGACAGTGGAACACTTGTGTCTGGACGGGATTGAAGAAACCGAAGCTGTACAGGGACTGGTAGCTGGAGTTCTTCAAAGCGGTGATCGGCAGGGGATCGAGCGGAAGTAAGTCGGTGTGGGGACGAATCTCCTCAGGCATGGCATAGTTCTGAAGCGAAATCGGGACCATCGTGTCTTCGGAGACCCAGGAATCGGACGCGATTCGAAGTTGGAATTGGTGCCGCATCTGGGCATCACGGACGGGGATCGTGAAAACGAGTCTTTGGGTTTCGCATTTGATGACCTTCTTCTTCGGCACAGTCAGGGGTTCATAATGGAGGAGGATGTTGTCGTCAAGGTCCTCGATGAAAACCCAAAACCGGGCACTGCCTTGGCCGTGGAAGCTGTCATTCCATGTAAACGCCGGTGTCACTGTCGATTCGATCTGGACGATGGATCCGGTCACTGGCTTGATCGTGGCATCAGCTTCCATGAAGGGGATCAATCTGAGGGCAGCATGGACGCGATGACCATCACAGGAGAACAGGGATCCGAGCTCGGAGGCGGATAGATCGAACAACTGGCCGAAGGAAAGTCGATTTCCTTCAATTTTGTTGACAGTCGACGCCTTCAGATGATCGCCCAATTGACGGAGCGGCGTCTGATAACTCCACAACCGTTGCTGGATGCATTTCGACAGAAGGAGACACGTATGGGTCGTGCTGGCCCATCCACGTCGAAGGACAATCTCGAAGAAGGCCCGAGCGATACGGCTGGCATTCTGGGCAATGTACAGCATCTCAGAAGTCAAAGCAAAGTTGGTGACGAAGCTTTGCGAAATATACGATTGCAACAAACAGTTGACTTTGCCATCGGTCGTCGCGAGGGTGCCGTTTCGATTCGGCATGACACAGCCAATCGCAGACAGCTCATCGAGATCGGCCATTTCAGTGTCGCGAGCTTTGATTTGCTTGAATTCTGACGCCCGACAGACGACAGCCAAAACGTGATCTTCAGTGGCATCAGCGGTAAGCTTCACTTTCATATCTTGGGCATTGACTGTTTCGATGGTTTCATAGGTCACGTAGAAGTGCGACGCGATTCGGCCGAGATCGGTCGAGGACAGGAAGCCGTTGCTAAAGGCCGAAAATAAGATCAAATTGAAAAAAGAAGACAACTTACATTGAATCAAAAACAATCATCCGATTCTGATCAAGTCGCTTCGCCGCATGGAAGCACAAGTCATTCAAAAACGACGTCAATGTCGGATCTCCACGCATTTCAGAGTAGTTCATGCCATAGGCTATCGGATTTAGCCTAGCACGGACGTACATGTACGTGTAGCGGAGCCATTCGACGGCTTCATCGATGTTTGAGACCGTTCCTGAAGCAACTTTTTTGTAAAGACGTAAAAACTCGGGAAAAACCAACCCGCAGCAATTTCCGCATTCAAATTGTCATGAATTCGCTGCATAAACTGACTCTCAATTGGCGCCTGTCGAATCAACATCGTCACGTACTTTAGAATCTTATCGTGACTGGTGATGATGATACCATGACCGCTGGATTCAAACTGCGGACGACCAGCACGACCAAAGATCTGTTGGACATCGAGGACGCCGAGATCGGAGAAGGCGCCTTTTTGTTGATCAAACACTTCCGTTCCACGGATAATGACGGCATGAGCAGGCAAGTTCACACCCCAAGCAAGGGTAGCTGTACAGGCGAGGACTCTGATGTGCCCTTCGGCGAAGAGTCGTTCCACGAGACTTCGATGTGGTCGAGTCATGCCAGCGTGATGGATGCCGAAACCGCCGAGGAAGAGTTGCTCGAGTTCGCGATTTCGAGCATTGGAAACCTGTTTCTTTGCCAGTAGATAGGCTTTTGTCGTCGTGTTCGGAGGGAGAAATGATTCCATTTCACGGGATTGCCCGGCAGCTTCAAGCATGTGTTTGGCAATTTTGAGGGTGCCGTTTCGGGTATGGACGAAAACAAGGACTTGGTGGCCCTTCTGGACGAAATCGAGACACTTTTCGTAGCAAACATCGTCCAAAAGTTTGGCATTAGCTTGGCGGTTGGATACTGTAGCGCATCCGATGAAGGTTTGAGCGAGCGGGATGGGGCGGAAACGACCATCGAAGAAGAAGAGCCCTTTCTCCGGATCGACGCCAAGGAAGGTAGCGACATCGACATAATTCGGCAAAGTAGCGGACAAACCAACGATTCGAACTCGATGCTGCGACATTTGGACACGTCGACGTGTTCGGGCCACGATGGTTTCGATGACGGGACCTCGTTCATCGTGGAGGAGATGGACTTCGTCGATGATTAACAAGCGGACCAGCTGAAAAGACATCATTTACACTTGCCAATTCAGTTTCTGATACCCCACCGAAGTCAGCTCGTCATCATCAGCCTTTCTGGTCACAACATCCCACTTTTCCGGGGTCAAAACAAGCATCTGCGTCTCACTGATCTCTTTCTTTGTCAGTGTCGTATCACCAGTCAATTCACGCACCTTCAACCCGAGTTTGGCCAATCGCTTCGAAAAACTGGCTGTCATTTCGGCGGCCAAGGCTTTCATGGGGGCGATGTAAATGATCTAGAACCACAATCTTTAAACAGCCTTTAAATATGATAAAACCAACCTTAAAATCATTCTTATCAATAGTGCCATCGGGCTTACAGTGATCCCGTATAGTTTTCAACACCGTCAACATGGCAATGTTGGTTTTACCGGCACCAGTGGGGGCACAGATCAGCAAGTTTTCAACAGTGTGGTAGGCTTTGTCGAACACGATTGATTGGATGGTGTTGAGCTCTTTGAAGCCTTCGAAACCGAGTTTACCGAGCTGAAAGATACAAAATAGATGGAAATTGGCAGTTTGAAATGGCTTACAGGGTCCAGAGTGGAAACTTTGACCTTCTGGAAATCCAAAGCCGCGCCCTGTGGCGTCGGCGGAACATAAATTTCTTCAAAACGTCGATTCCGTTTGAAAGTAGACCCCTCAGGAAGAGCCATTTTTGTCGAATCGACTGCGATTGGTTTCAGGGCGCCTGTTTCAAAGGAGTCGAAAACGTAGGGATAGCGTTTTCGGGTTGGAGCAGGGCCATCGTTGGAGTTCCATTGGGCTTCTTGGAGCTCACGTTGCCTGCAAAACTATAAAATGGACCAACTTACAGCTTAAAAAGGCTTACCGTTTCCGTTCCTGATCCCTCACAGCCAATAAATACTCCAATTTGTCGACTTCTCCAAGGCCAGCAACGACTTTGGACATTTCCTTCTTCGCTCGAAGCTGCTCCTTTCGCTGGTCCTTCCGTATTCTCGACTGCGTCTTCGATTCAACAGTGAAATTGGCCAGCATGGGGCCATCATCAGTCACTAGGGACCGCACTTCTTGACCATTTGAATGACCACTGGTACCGGCTTCGACCACGATTTCAGGCGCGTTCAGAAGCTCATCAACAACACGGGCACGGTTGCCCAACACTTCTCCGACGACTTCAACATGGTCATAGCCGAGGCAATCGAGCAGGTCTGATTGGAGAGCGTCATCGGTGGCTTCGGATAGGAGCAGGCTAATCAAATGCGATTTCAAAGATTCCATACGGGTAGAATCCGCCTCGGCCACAGTGGCCACAGCTTTCAATAGTCGGAGAATCATCGAGGACTGTGGTTGGGGCTCTTCTTGAGGAATGTGGTCAGCGAAAGAGAACAGATTAGTCTTGAGGGAATGTTTAGACGAAGCAGGTTGCGACGATTCGGCAGTTTTTGCGAAGGACACTTTCGGCAGAGCAGCCTTTTTACGGATATTATCAACAGCGTTTGAGAGAAAGCTGTCCAAAGTGGACAAATTCAGCCTGCAAAGACAACCCTTTGACATTGAATGGTTCAAAGTTGTGCAATAGCACGAAACACACCTCTTTTCCTCAAAGCCGAGCTCGTACTGCTCGTCAACATTGAAAGCTATTTGCTTCTCCTTTTTCAGCTTTTTAAAGGTGTTTCTGATTTCATTCGGAGTGTCATCGCGCAGCTTCAAGAATTCGAGCTTCTTGCGATTCTGGAAGACAGTAGAAAACGCAAATGGCGGATCTGTCATGCAGTTCGGGTCGCGAATCATGGCTTCATATTGGGCGCATACTTGTTCGTGGAAGATTTTAGTTCCGACGGCTTCGCGGATTTTTGAGATGACTAAAAGGATGGGTTTTGATGGGAAATACGGTAGAAAAACTGACCGCGGCAGAGAAAGATCAATTCGGTCTCTGGGAAGGTTTCGCCGAGACACATGTGGGCCTTCTGGCGTTGCATGGTGGATGGGGTTGGAGTTGTGTCGACCAGGATGGATAGGAGATTCAAGGTGCGGTAGTAGACGGCTTCGGGGCCTGGAAGAAAGCAAATTGAAGCTTGAAAGCGGTCGAAATGGACTTACTGATCTTTTTTAACACTTGTAAAATGACATCTAACCCCGCAATGACTTCAGTAGCCACGTCTTTATCGATTCGCGCCCGTCCTTCGATGCCGACCAGATTCTCTTTGAAGACTTGAAAAGCATGGGGCTTCGCTGGTTTGACCATTTTCACCGCTGCTTTGTCCTTTTTGATGTCTGATCGCATTCTGGCCATGGCTTCATCGAAAGATAGCTTCGATCCAGGGGGTAGAACTTTCGATGGCAGTGCTGGACGTGGTTTTGGAAGCGCTTCCGGTGATGTTTCCTTCGATGGGACTTGCTTTGGCGCTTTTTCGAACCCCGGAGGCGGCGCTATCGAAGCCGTTCCACCATTTTTCGGCGGCGAGGGGGTCTTATTCTCATTAGAACCCACCACAACTTTCGGCTGAGCCTTCTTCTTACCCGTCTCGGCCAGCCCGAGCTTCGCCGCTTCACCCGCAAACAGATTGAATGGGTTCATTCTTCGATTTGGGGCTTAATATAAGCCACAATCTGCAACAAAATTGTCAAAAAATATCTTCAAAGCCGCTTAAAAGTACCAAAACGAGGCTCACAACCACAACATTCCCACAAAACTCAAATCTAAGCCGAAAAACCTTTATTATGTACATTATTACTGGTTATTACTTGAGTTGTGGTGATCTTGGAAAGACTAACAAATACAAGGCCAAGGTAACGTAACAAATGTGAAAAAAAGTCAAAAGACTAGTGAAATTGGCGTGATAATTTCGAAAACTTTGTAAAAGAAGGCATACTTATTCGGATTTAGCTTTGTTCGCGTACTTTTTGTACACGACTGGCAAGAGTGAAACAATGGCTGACAAGATAATGGTAATTATACTCGTCCAGGACCACATGACGTTGGCGTTGACCATCTCTTGGAGGGTCGTACCGGCTTGGATGAACAGCAATGATGGGGGTGCGACGCCTGAAATGATAAGATTTGACTCTTCTTTTAAAATAAACTTTAGAGGTAAACATACCGACAAGCGTTCCCCAAAAGAACGGCGTCAAAGAGACATCAATCACTGGGGAAGCGATGTTGATAAACCAATTCGGCAAAACCGGTGTTATCCGCAACACAACAATGTAAAAGAATAAGTTTTCCCGATGCTTTTGGATCTCGGTCTGCCATTGGGCAACACGTTCGGGGAAATAGGTCGTCACGAGGGTACGGCCAACGAGGTAGGAAAGGCAGTAACAAACTCCGGCGCCGAGGGCTGAGCACTGGAAAACATCAAAATTATATATAAAAACTCTCTCAAATGATCAAAAACTCACAGTACAAACAAGCCCAAGTGCCACGGGGAGGCGAAACAAGTACCCGGAGAGGATGGTTAGAAAGATTGAACCCGGAATTGCAAACGATTGCAAAACAATGTAAATTGCAGCGACTCCGACCAAAACCGTGAAGAAATGCTGGTCCTTGTATTTTGATAGAACCTTTCCTAGGGCTTTGGCATCGTCGAGGTTACGGGGATATTTGAAATGCTCCTTTTCGTCGCTGGAAAGAAAGTAATGATGTGGATTTGAACAAACAAAATATATAAAAACGACTTACGCATCAAGTTCAGGGAAATTTGTGTAAATTGAGTATAATACAGCGCCATATAGGAGGATAACCGACCCAACGACAAGGACCCGTTTCGAGATTAATGGCATCTGAAAGTTGTGATTTGGTAAAGTTGTGCAATCGAGGATCAGTCAGGTGAGTTGGAAAAACGATAAGTTTATATATATTTTAAGCGAAAATCGAAAAACACGATGTCGTTGAAGATTGTGGTGATGCTTAGTGACCTTGTGAAGGAAGATGAAGCATCGGTAAGCCACAGAGGGAGGGGAAAAGCCGCGCACAAGCTTGTTTGCCTCGGGCAATCAGTGCGGACCAACGAACACGACGGAGTCATTTTCGTGGAAGGACATTGAGCGCGTGCGCACTTTTGAATGTGATGACAGAGGGTTGGTTTTTGTTGAAAATGAGGGCTTTATTGTTTAAATTTGATGATGATTTTGATAGCAATGCGATGACATACAGCTAGATAACAAAGTGCAATGATAAAAATTACTTTTGTTAAGCGAATAAGTTGTGAAAATTCGGTTTTTTTAATTCTTCTTTTTTGTTGTTTTCGAAAGTTCCTCTTTTCCAGTTTGAATCCCAAATTTCCTCAAAACGTAACAATTTGATCCACTTTATCCGTCTGTTAACCCTTCAAATCCCAATTATCAGCCCCCAGACCCGACAAATCAATTCCCTCACGCGCCAAAACCCATTTCAAACTGTCTCGCGCGACATTTTCGCGCCCAAAACGTCATCAATTTGACTCGCAACCGTCTGTCTCCCTCCAAACTCGCGCCACTCTTTACCCAGCCTCATTCTACGTCAACCGATTCACCGATAACCCTCATCCTTAACCGACGATGCAGTCAGCTATGGAGATCGACACGCTGAAGCGGAAGGCTTCGGCCACGATCTCATCGAATGAGCCCGTCAACGGAGAGCCTCCATCCAAAAAGGTTTGCTTTTTTCATCATTTTTTCGCTCTGTGTGGACTTTATTTGCTTTACTTTATACTTTAATCACCTTGGCTTGTTCCTTCACGTTGACTGCAAGCTTATCATCACGTTTTGAGCGCCTTTATCACTGGAATGTTGTGGTTTTTTGCGTTGTTGGGCTTTTGTCATCATTTTTTTGGATTTGTTTTGCATAACCACTGATTTATTTGCATGTGTCTTTTGCCGTGGGCTTCCTTCTGTGAATCGTGATTCTTTTTGTTTATCATTAGTGCCACAAGTCGATCATGGGCCAATACCCGTCCAAAAGCTTTCCCCTCCCTGACAATGGTCCGCTAACGGTCGCCATCCAGACTGATAACAAGGTATTTTATATATTTTTTTCTTTTTTACCTACCTTACGTGAGTTTTGCGCGCTTTTCAGGTCATTTTAAACGAAGTTTGATAAAATTGTGTGTAGTTTCGATAAAAACACAAAACTTTGTGCCCCACGTGTCCCCCAAATTTCGAGAAACCCCCCTAAAATCAGTGATCACACCCTCGCTTGTTGTCTGATCACCGAAACCAATCTTTATACTCTTTGTTTCTTTATTTAGCTAATTCCCACCAGTTCCGAGCAAATAATCACGTCTGTCTGACATCATCCGCGTCCAAAATCACCCGTCGCGTATTCCCCGAAGTCCCATATCCCATCCCAGACCAATGCGACCACTCTCCAATCCTGTTTTCCTCCACTCCACGCGTCGTCATCCATCAATCACACCAGTGATCTTTTGCTTTTCTCGGTGATTAACACTGCGCAAGAGTGTAAACCGCGTGCTAGCCTTGCGGCAGTCACCTGTGGCGTTTCTTTTTTTAACCGTGATGAACCTTCTTTGACGGCGAGCGCCCATCTTGCACCGTTGACGTGCCTTCCGCCAGCCTGAATGTTCTTTCATGACCCTTTTTGTCGCGCCATAGATTGATGACTCCCGTTTCAATGCGCGAAGCTTCAATGATGAATTTTTGTGGCCATGTTTTGCTATTTGATTTGCAAAAGTGGGTAAACAACTTGTTTTCACCCTAGTTGGCAATTTGAGGTTTTAATTTGCAAAGCATACCGTATTTTAAATCAAATTATATTCACAATTTACACTTTACCAATTTAAAACAAATAATTAAATTTACGTCAAAATCCAGACAAAAAAACCAACAACAACTTCAAACGCCATAATTGAAAACCTTTTTTTTGTCATTTTCCGTGACGTCTGGAAACCGACTTTTCCGTCAATCGGATGGTTTCCTTCTCAAAGACGTTTGTCTAATGCGGTTTTTTCGCCCGTCTGTTGATTCAAAAAGAGCACAATGGTCACACATTTGATAATTGTATCTGCGGATGCCCCAAGTTGAGTACTTTGGGCATCCTCAAACTCTCTGGAATCCCTGTGATGAACCAAACACCCCTAATGTCCCTCGATGTTGCGTACTTAATGTCGATGTTTGTCATTTTCGACTTTTGTCAGGTTTTAAGTAATTTTTCCAAATTGAGGTCAAAGTGCGCGCGTTGTGACGTCAGGCAGATTCCTATTTTCACGGCTCAGGTTTTGAGGTGTAAAGTTGCGATTAATAAGGCCTAGCGCATGATTTCGTATAGCTGATGCTATTTAGAGCCGTTTATAGCGTCAGTAATCACAACTTCTACTCCTCAGGGAACTCATTAGGTCGTCGTAGTCACTCTACCGCGCCGTAGCGGCTTACTTTTAATGCACTCCACGTGAGGCTTGCTCGGCATTTTACACACCTGAGGGACCGGACCGAAAGTGGGCATGGCGTTGACCAAATTTGAGACCTTGTTGTGACAAGTGCCACCGGCATTGCTTTCATTCTTCTTCAGCTTCTGTGGTGCGCTTTATTAGACCGTGATGTACCGCTCTATGGTGAGTTAGTTTTGCTTTTAGTTAGCTTTTTGTGATTGCGGTCCTTCTTCGGCTGTCTGCTTTAATCTTTTTAAAAATTGATGTCATCGTTTTCCCTGATTTCATCAGCCAACATCACATATCGCAAACTCCAGTCCTACGTGCAAGGTCGCCGTCAACTAGTATCTAGAGACTCGAAAGGTTGTGGTTATTGTGTAGTTTACGTGTTGCTCGAGTTATCTCGTTTGGTTGTCGCTCTGTTTTGTGCTATTTCGTCTACGTTATTGGGTGCCTGCTATTAATCCGAATCAAATGAAATAGCCTTCGCGAACCTTCCCCGTCGCAATCGCAATGAATGGCTCCAGTCAACGCTCCGAGGTCATTTTAAAGATTCGATTCGAAGCCGGTTTGGTTCACTTTGAGCTCATCGCCTCCTTCTTAACGAGTGGCCCTGACCGCTGCAGGGAGGTCGTCGCCAGTCGCTAGCTGCTGCTAGTTTTTGTTTGTCGGTGTTTTTTTCCTCTTCCTCGCATTGCTGCAAAGACCATCGGCTGTCAGTAATGTTCTCTGTCCCTCGGAGCAGGACTCCCTCTTTCGACGTTTTCTTTTTTTCGAAGTAGTTTTTCCACGTGGTCGTTTTTGCTTAAAGTTTCCTGTTTTTATGGTTTTATTGGACCCCCTTTTCAGGCCTACACCATGTCCAAGGCATTCATCGGCAAGCCCGCTCCGGAATTCACCGCTGACGCCGTCGTCGATGGCGACTTCACGTCGATCAGCTTGTCCCAGTACAAGGGCAAGTACGTCGTCCTGTTCTTCTACCCCCTCGACTTGTAAGTTGTTTGTGAACCATTTTCTAATCGATGGGGTATTGATTGAGTTCCATTTCAGCACCTTTGTCTGCCCGACCGAGATCATCGCCTTCAGCGACCGCGTCGGTGAGTTCAAGAAGCTCGGCGTTGAGGTCCTCGCTGCCTCGACCGACTCCAAGTTCTCCCACTTGGCCTGGACCCAGACTCCCCGCAAGCACGGCGGCCTCGGTGACATGCAGATCCCGCTTCTCGCCGATACCAACCACAAGCTTGCCCGTGAATACGGTGTCTTGAAGGACGATGAGGGTATTGCCTACCGGTAAGTTGAGGTTTTTGATGCACTCAATGGGTTTCCTTTTACTTCCGTCTTGCGTAAACGCGGAAGTCGAAGTTTGTGAAACTTGGTTTATGTTGTACCCTACATTTTGAAGTACCTTACCTTTAATGTTCACCCTTTCAGTGGTTTGTTCATCATCGACAAGGCCGGCACCCTCCGCCAAATCACCATCAACGATCTCCCCGTCGGTCGCTCCGTCGATGAAACCCTTCGTTTGGTTCAGGCCTTCCAGTTCGTCGATGAACACGGAGAAGTCTGCCCCGCCAACTGGACCCCCGGCAAGGACACCATCAACCCCAAGAAAGCCAACGAATACTTTACCAAGCAGTAATCGGCCTCTTTTCGTAGCTTAATTTACCCTGTGTTTAAGTTTCGATATTCCATGTGTATTTGAATATAACTTGTAATAAATGTTTACGAGTTTGCGTTGTTGATGGACATGGGTTTGGTCATTATGGGCTTAAGGATGTAGTGGAGGACGTCAAAGGTCGGGGATGAGCTCTGTGTTGACGCTGTGATTATGACGGCATAGGTAGAAGTCGGCTTAGATCATTGATTGGAGGTGGTGGAAGTGGTCGGGCTAATTATCGGCAAAGTTCAGGCGATCAAGATGCACATGGCTGTCAGGAGCCTACTACGGGGGTCGGAAGGGGCGGGCATGAATCTCGGGGTTGTTACAGCAGGCGCGCGTGACCGCCCTACGTAGTGCCTGCCCTCTCTCGGAGAAGGGGCGACGATCACCACGGTCGAAGACAGGTATAAGAAGTGGTGGAACCGTGAGCAGATTGACAACAGCAACGACACTTTACTTCCATAACCACCACCACCACTTCGCAGTCAGTCAGCTACTTGTTTCGAAGACTTCAAGCTTCATCTTTCTTCAACATGCTCCCCCACAAAGTCGTCCTCGGCCTTGCCTGCCTCGTCGCCTTCGGCTTCGCGGCGCCCCTCATCAGTGAGAAGGACGCCAAGACCGGCATGGACGAAGACACCGAGGTCAAGATCAGCCTGGAGAAGCTCAAGTTCATCCCGAAGGAGCTCCTGTGCTCACTGTGCTACCGAGTTGTTGGCAAGCTTCAGCATGATTTGCGAGAGGATCCGGTTCAGTTCCAGATTGTAAGTTTAGGCTTTCTCGAGCTTCTAGATGGATGTTAATGTCAAATTTGCTTCAGAACATGCTCAAATCCTGCGACAACTACCCCGACCTCGAAGACCAAGTCAAGTGCCGTGCGGCCTTCACAAACCGTCAAAAGATCGAACAACTCATGGACCCTCATGCCGCCGACAAAATGTGTCTCCAGAAGCAGATGTGCAAGCCCGGCGAGAAGCCGCTCCCGCTCGAGAACTTCCCCGTGGCCGGCCCGGCCCCCCTGCCCAACGGCGTCCAACCCATCCCACCGGTCGCTCCTCCGATGGAGGCGTAAGATCTCTCATCACCTCCCAAAACCAAAGATACACAAGCCTTCTCCCGAGGGCACTCTACTACCACTCTTAATATAAACTTCCATCCAGATGTGTTGAAAAAAACTTGAATCTCGTCGCATTTTCCGCAAAACTGAAATTGTGGAAGTTTAGGTCGTTGCTTGGCTTCCATCGAATTCAGTTTTCGGACCTTATACCAGTGTTAAAAAACCTTGTTTGTAATAATTACATTTGTTGTACATAGCTTAAGTTATGAAATAAAAGCATCCGAAACTCATTCCAACCTTGAAAGACCCTCGAAACTTCCAAAAATACAAACACGCCAGACCAATCAGATCAAGTTTCAGAAACGTGCGGAATGAATCTGATGTTTCATCGCTTATTAACCACCTTTTCCAAACAAAACCCCAACTTTGTGTTTTGTATCATTGAAAAAACGTCGGGAAAACCTGCTTCGAACATCGTTGATTGATGTCTTGAGACCGCGGGATTGTACGATCTTTGACTACCGTATGTCACGTACACTTTTTGGGTGTCATAGTTTGAGTGTTCAGTGAGATCTATCCGTCAAATTAGCAAAAACTGTTACACTGATCGGTGGAAAATAGAAAATATGTTTGTTGGGATAGGTAGCTGTCTAATATGGGGGTATAATTAGCGGTATTGTTGGAAGTGTTTTGGCGGTGAAAACGTTTATAATTGTCAATATTTGGCACGTGGATGGTGTACTTTAACAAAAAAAAACAGGCATTAGCAGTCTTAACATTTATAAAAACACTGTAATGCGAGCCAGGCGTGAACGATATAAGCTTTTTCTTAAAAAAATTTTGCCAAAAACCGTAAAACGTAATTTTCTAATAATTTTCAGCGGTAAAACGTCACTTTAAGCCTTTCAAATGGGTGTAAATCATGAAGGTATATTTTTTTCTGTAAAAATTGGTTCAATCTTGACTCCAACGTAAAATCCAAAAAAAAACCATCACTTCCAAACCCAATCAATTCACAACGCCCACGCTTTTTTGCTTCCTTCCGGTCGCCCGTAATGAAATACACCACTTCTGACATGTCTGGTGGTTTCAATCAAAGTTTACCGTTGGGAAATGTGACTATCAACACGTTCGCGTCGCCATTGTTTGGTCTCTGTTTTGAAAAAAACGTGTTCCAGACAACTACTTTTTTGAATCCAACTTGAACTGAAACCATTTTGTTTTTAAAAGTTGCCTAATTTCAACTTTCAATCTATTTGCAGTTTTCCTTTCACTGGCACCGTAACCGTAACCGGTGCAGAGCGCATAATCGAATTTTCTCCAGTTTGTGTAGTGTAACATGGCAGCGGCGTGGTCGTCCTCGTCGTTTTTCCGGGCGTTAGGTGCTCAACAAAGGCCAATCAACCTGGAACCACAGTATGCTCTGCCATCTAAACTAACACTTACACCCATCAACTCTAACTTTCTGAGATCAGAAGAGACCCAAAAAAGGCACAATCGTGTCACGCGCTGATCATCAAACGTGGCGACCATGTGCACAGGGGCTGATAAATGGGTGTTGCGTGCCGAAGTTACTGTAATAGACACAATTTGAAGGTCGACGGAGGGTTACTGTGGCAACTTTATGCATATTTAAACATAATACATGTATTCAGATTACGTATACACAGAGATTAATAACATTAGCGTCTAAAGGCAGGATGGAACACTGGGCACAAGGCAACTATCAAGCATGGCAGACCGATTTGGGAAAACTCGCCTCAAAAAAGCAAGGCACAAACTCATTGAGTGGGTAAAACATAATAATTCCCATAAATCCATGCACAGATTAGTCTCAAAAATCAATAATAATAAATAAGACGGTTAAGATACAGTAAGACAGCTTCCCCGGAACAAACAAAACCCAAGAAATTACGGTAAGTGCAAACCAAATCCCATCAAAATCACGGTTTCTTGAACAATGGCAAGCGTGAACCCGTAGAAGGTCTCGGTAGTGCCGATCCTGGACGCGGAATGCCAGATCCCCCGGCTTTGGGCCCTGCGGCGGCGGACACCATACCGCTCATGACTGGTGGTAGCTAAAAAGGTACCGTAATCGATCGAGAAAAATAAAACTTTTTCTGCAAAATAGGAAGATGGCAAAATTCCAATGCTACAAAACGGGAGTAACGGAATTCAAACTGCACATCATTCTTCAAAACAATTCCCTGCGCACTTGAACGTTTTCTGAAGTTTTGCGCCCGCCAAACACGTGCTCCTGCGAGAAAACCCAGTGTAAAACCCAAAAAGCGTTCAATCATTGAAATAACGTTGCTGTTTGGGTGTTAACTAATCAGTGGGAGAAAAAAGAAGCGAAGTTTCAGATACGCTACGCAGCCACGCTGATGGAATTGTGCGCAATGTGCAAAAACCTTGATGAATGCACAGAAAACACTCAACTACTCACCGATCGAATCAGCGGGTCCATTCGGGTGGTGCCGAGATGGCGAGCCAGCTCGGTGAGGGCATTCTGAGCGGCACGATTCAGGGGAATGTCTTTTTCGGTGGCAGCGGAGAGAAGAGGCTTCGAGATGGCCTGAAAAATGTTGAAATTAATGGCGAAAAACACATCGAAAGTCATACCGAAACAAAGGAACTCGGCGCCACTGGCTGTTTCAACGCGCTCGGATGAACCTTCAAAAACTCTTGAATCTGAGTCAAAAAGACAATCCTTTGCTTTTTGTTGTTGCTGACGGAGCCTTCGGCAAGCGTCTGGATGATGGTAGCGTCGGGAATCAGCGGTGGCAGCGCATTGACGACGGCAGCGGCGAGAGCGGCCATGACGGGCTTCTGATCGCAAAGTTTCAGCAAAACGGCCGGCAAAAACGTAGAAACTTCGTGCTGAGTTAGCGTGAATCCGGGCCGATCATTGGCAGCGTTGACGAAAAGCAACGCAAACTCGAGCAATGCCGTGAGAAGCGTCGGATTGTTCGAATGAAGCTTCCAGGCCAACCATTTCACGACGATGTCAACATTGTCAAAGATTCTTTGCGATTCGTCTTCCAAAACTTTCGTCAAAACTTGTGTGACGCGTAGATTCGCATTGAAATCAGCATGTAGGGCGAGTTGGACGAAATCAGGCGCCGCGACACCGGAGAATTGGCGAGTAAAATCCTGGATCTGTCTCGGCGACGGTGTTTCGAATCCGCGCCAATGGACATTTTCTTCGAGCCGAAACGGACGGTCGTCATTCGGGAATAGGGTTTCTGTGATGTCGGAACACAGCTCTGTGAAGTTATTCCCGCGAGATGGACTGGCAGGCCTGGAAGGTGTACCTGGTCGGGATGGGGTGCCAGGTCGAGAGGGAGGCTTGTGCGAAGTTGGCGTGTATTGACGGCGCAGCGGTGTGCTTAGAGCTGGCTTCGGGGGTCCAAACCCAGTCCCCGACTTCAACCGATTCAACCCAGATGTCGTCGCAGGCCGAGCTGGCGTCGCGGGTTTGGCGGCGGGGGCAGCGGCAGCGCTCCGAACACCGTATCCAGAACTCGCAACTTTCGGACGAGCAGTGGCAGGTCGCTGGACCGAGGATGCGGTAGTGACGGGGCGGGAAACGGGTGGCTGCTGGGATGAGGGGAGGGAACGGCGGAGATTCTGGGGAGGAGCTGGCTTCGGCGCAGCGGGTTTCGCGGTCGCTGGACGGGCGGCGGTCGACGTCGGAGGACGACGAATCGGGGCAGAAGTCACGGGACGTTTCGGCGTCGCTGTCGATGCAGTGGGTTTGGATTGAGCTGGTTTTGGCGCAGAAACAGCTTTGACACCGTACAGCTTCACAATGGCCGGATCTGGGACGGGGGTGGTGGTCGGTGTCTCGGACAACTTCTTGATGGCTTCATCGACTTTGGCCTTTTTGATGGAATCCGCGAAAACGGCAGAAAACAGCTGATTCGCAGCCGGCTCTCCGACACAACGAACGACAGCAGCGATGACGGAATACACGGCTTCACGGACTTCAGCATCACTGTCACCGCTGAGCTTCGTCAAAGGCACTGCGAGCTCTTTGACATCTTTGACTGGGATGGTTCCGGCCGAATGCTTCAGCAAAAGTCGAGCGAGAAACATCGTAGTTTGGGCACGGATTTGGGGGTTCGTTTTCGCCATCGCTTCAGTTAATGGCGTCAGATAGGATTCGAGTTTTGTCTGCAAAAAGCGACAATCAAAAACAAAAAACGATGTAAAAACCAACCGTCAAAGCGATCTGATCAACACATTCCACCAACGGCTCCCTCAAAGCTGCCTTCTTCTCCTTGAACTTCTCAAACGCCGCCGTCAATACAGTCTCCGCGAAACTTCCGAAATCACTTCGAAGGCCGCGGGCCAGACCAGTAAACGCTTTCGCGACAGAGGCACAGACGTTGATGTTAACGTCTTTCTCGAGGATCTTCTTCAATTGGGTGATATGGGGCTTGTAGAGGGCTTGATCTGGGACGAGTCTGCCGTTCTTTTCGGTGAGGTCGACGATTTCCTGCAAAGTTAAGCTCAATTTAGCTAAAACAGTCGCCAAAAGTAACATACATCGACGGCTTCTTTCCGATCACTCCACTTTTTCGAAACCAATTTCCCTTCATACTCTGATGACAGCTTCGAAATGACATCCACCGGGTCCAGGAGCTCCCACGGATCGACATCTAGCACGGGAGCATCGCCGGCAGCGGTCTGGGCCGTGTTTTCGTCGTTGGTATCGCCGTTTGTCGAGGTATCGCCACCGAAACCGTTGACCTGGGCCGCTTGACGTTCTTCAGCGACTTCAGCCGTGGCTTTATCGCAATACCCGGTCACTTTCGCGAATTTGATCCCATCAGCGAAGACGCCACTGGCCAGAGCTTTGATTCCAGGCTCTCCGAGAAGCCGCATGACGCCTCCAAGCGCGGCAAACGCAGATTCGCGAACTTCGGGGTCGCCTTCATCGGCATGCTTCGTCAAAATGGGCGCAATATCCTTGATGAAATCCCTTGGGGCATTGGCACGGTCGAAACGTTTCAAAATTCGGTAGAAGAGATGACCAAGCTCGATTTTGACGTTTGGATTCGGCTTTTGGAGGACGTCTTTGGTGGCTGGGACGAGCTTCTCTGGGGGTGCCTTGGAAAATATATATAAACATAGCTCAGAAAAGGAAAGACTTACCGTGGCAGAGACATAATCAGCACATTCAATCAGTGGCTTTTTCAAGACTTCTTTTTTCTCTTTGAACTTTTCGAAAATCGCAGGTGCAACCTGAAAATTCAAAAATTTATATATAAATTTTCAATGTAAACGCTAATAAAGTAACTTACACCTGGCACAAAACGCCCAAAGCCCTCCCCGAGCCCTCGAGCAAGTCCGCCCATCACTTTGGCGGCCAAGGCGGCGACATTGATGTTGGCGTCTTTTAGGAGGATCTAAAACAGGCAATTTGAATGTCTCTCAATGTTCATAACCACCTAGAAGTGTCAACTAACCATTTTCAACTGCCCAACAATGCCGCTATAGTCAGCTTCTGGGGCCAGCTTCGGATTGGCTTCGATCAAGTCGAACAAGCTTTGGAGCGCATCCCTTCTTTCCGCCCACTTTTTCGAGTCGATCCCGGCCTTGACATCGGCTGGCCATAGCTTCAGGACGTCGACAGGGTCCAGGAAGTCCATGGCTGCAGGTCAATGGGGGGATTGGGTTCGAACTTGGAACAGCCGACGGCGATGGAGAGAAATGTGGATGTGTTCGTTCTGCAAAGTCGGGATGAGTGTGTCTTTCGAAAACAAAGGGATCGAATTCGTGGCGGGAGTTGGTGGGGTGTGTTATTGGGGGATTTTTGTGAAGTTTATTTTTCGAGCTCTTTTTTGCTTTCAAAGTTGATGAAATTTGTTACAAAAGTGTCTTTTTTGTTTTCTCAACGAATAACAGCATTCCTGAGCCCATTTAGATCAGCTTTAATTCAACTTTTAAAAACAATAAAAACGTGTTTTGGTACAGTTGTCCTTGCCATAACATGCCAATCACCATCAAATCCGCATCAAATCTTGCACTATTCTCTTCCACTCTGTTTTTTTAAGCCGTCAACATTCCCCGTTGCATAACAACTCTCATAAAACATCTTTAACTGCCACCAAATTAAGCCCATTACATCACAATAGGCTCGCTGTCTCTGTTTTTTGCCTGCAACCCAAAACCCGGTTCAAACTGATAACGTTACGCAACAGTTTACACCCGCTGGACATTCGCTCCCATCAGAATCTTGCTCGGTGTGCAATTGAGCGGATATGGCTTTCGTTTGGGAAACCCGTTTGATCCCCATTTCAAATCTCCCAAAACGGGTTTACGCCCCTGTGGTCATCGCAATACGACGACGCCGGTGAGCGGGCTTCTTCGCAGACATCAGCACATCTGCCAAATTGGAAGATAGCCCAGTGCTAACGTTTGAAACGTCTTTTCCAAGGTATAGTCGACTTCTTTTTTTACTTTTAACAAACCTATTTCAACTGTACTATGTTTTTCAATAGTAAAAGTTGTTTCAGATGCGAGTCTATACGACTACGGCATGCCTTGTGCTGGCATTTGCCGTCGTTTCCAGTGCTTCACTGAAGAATCAGAACACTGGTTTTAAAGTAGTCGAGCATAAGGCCCATCGGCATGCGATGGAGCAGCTAGAGCCCGATTTGGCAGCGACTATTTTCCATGGAATTCAGCGGAATCCGTTGCAGAGGACGACTACAGTGAAGCCAGTGATGTTCCCGAAGTCACCGACGATGAGGGGTTTGTTTTGCGAAAATCTATACCTAATGACAGTCTAATGTTGTTTCAAGGCAAACGTTCCTCTTCCCACGAGGCCGCCGTCGCCGCCATTAACGACTTCACATCAATTGACAGAGTCGTCTTTCTCGGCAATGATGACCCCCTTCACGAAGAATACGACAGTCTATCCGCCGATTTTGACCTCGATGCAAAGCTGATCCACCTCGATCATGTCGACAAGCCCGACGACGAGGTCAGTTTTTCTGTGACGTCGCCGGTGATACTCGATGAGTTGGAAGAAATCGGGGAGACGTCGATTCTTCCGAGTGGAGTCACTCGGAAAGTTATCGATGAGGAGCCGGCCGTGGTGACTGGATTTGCTAGTGAGGCTCCGGAGGCGACTACAGTTGCTACTATTGCTGAAGGCAGTGGCACGGAGGAAAGTACAACTGATGAAACAGCTACAGAAGAAGTTGAGAACACATCAGAGACCGTTTTAACGACAACAGATTCCGGTGATTCAACAACCACAGACACCCCTACAACGACGACATCACCAGTCTCCGAAACAACCCTAATCAACGAAGTTGTCGACACCGCTAATGAATCAACGGCGACACCATGGCCAGAAGTTGTCGTGATCGAAGAATCTGTCGACGCGAAACCAGTCGAATCTTCACCCAAAACGGCTAAACCTATCGGAGTCACTGTGCCCTCTTTCGATCTGTCTGAAGACGATGAAACTGAATCCGAGACCGAAAAGCCCGAAGCAGCTACCCCACCACGAGCTCAACCAGTTCGTCAGGAAGTTCAACCGGCTTCTGACCACATCATTCAACCACAACTGACCCCCAACCGCCGCATTCTCGATTCCTCCGTGGTCAAACGACGCAACATTGTCTCAAACGACCTCCCAGCATCAGCTTTCCAAAAGTTCTTCCGTCGCCGCGAACTTCTGCGTGCACAGCAAGCCAATGAGTTTCGATTCCGTTCAGTAGCTGCCCGACGGGTTAAGCGAGCTGCGGAGTATGAGGATTACGATACTGTTACCATTGCTACCACGAAAGTTGAACAAAAGGCTACAACTCAAGCTAGTGGGGAATGGAACACCGATGCAACTCGGCCTACTTTTGCCCCGAAACTTGTCCAGAAAGGCACGACTACTGTAGCCCCTGCCACTACGACTGAAGCATCTACTACTGAAGAAGATAAGAAGCCAGAAACTACAGACAGACCGCTGACAGCAGCCCAAAAGCTAGCTCGCCTCGAAGCTTCTGCCCCTCAACGCCGAGGTTTGATCAACGGCAAAACTGGTAGAAACGATGGCCAAATCCGACCACAATCTGTCGGAAATGGTCGAATTCAGATCAAATACATCGACAGTGAACGTCCGGTCGTGCCAGATCGCTCTTTCATCAGAATTTTGCCGAACCTAGTTCCTAAAAAGCCTGCCCAACCTCTTCGGGACACTCCTAACTCTGAGAAGCCGATTATCGAGAACAGCCCAGTTAAAGTAATCCCGACAAAAGCAGCAATCCGTCCCATCGTTTCGCCAACACCAGCGCCACGTACAGTATTCCAGCAAGCCCCGGTTCAACGCTTCCAGCAACCCCAGCCACAATTAGTCTTCCCTCAAGGTCCTAATTATCCTCCCGTCCAAATCTGGCAACAACCAGCATTCAGGAATCCGCAGTTTGTTCAACGGCTATTCCCTCCGGTTTCCATCGATCCCCACCGTCAAGAAGTTTCGATTTTGTCGGTGCCGACACCGAAGCCTACAACTCGTCGCCCAGTCGTCCGCACTAAAGTAGTCCACTCCGGCGATGTCGTGAAGGAAGTCGGACCACGAGTTCAACAACAAGAACTGAATATCGTCCGAATCTATCAGCACTTTGGAACCACTAAACAGGCCTTCGTCAGACCTGCCACAACTCCGGTTCCGACGACGACCGAGAAGCCTACGACTACGACCCAGCGTCCGAAATGGGTTGGAGTGACTTTCTCGACTCATCCGACACCGACTACACCTTTTGATGAGGATTTAGTCTCGTAAGTTGAGAAAAATATATATAAAAACAGCAAAAATATATGAAAATGCGCAAATTTTCCACTAATTCCAGAACACCCGCTCCTAAAGCTGCCAGCCACATCCGTACACATGAATTCGACCTCTACGATGAAGTTAACGCTGAAACTACTACAACAACATCGACTTCGACCACGACAACGCCAACTTCTACCACAACAACCCCGGCCCCAACGACGACAACCGAGGATTCCATCGCTATCCCGCAATCTGCCGAGAAATTCGTCCATGTCCACGAAAAACCAGAAGCCTTCCCTGACCCAGACCCTTCTCCATTTGACTACATTACCGATGAAGAAGCTGCAAGCGAGAAAGTAGCTAAACTAGCGAAGCAACAACCGAAACTCGTCAAATTTGCTGACAGCGAAGACGTCAAAGCTTTCCCCGCCCGAGACTTCACTGGCGATGCTCCTTCGGCTCACCCCGACCTTCGGGGATTCGGTGATAAGGTGATCACCTCCGTTGGGCTATCATAGAGGGGTTTCTGGTTTAATTTGCCCTATTTTATCTGTACAAAAGTTGAAACATTGGTATTTGCGTTTTTTTGCTGACTTTATATAAATAAATCTAATACCCGACCTAAAATGGACCTCTATCATCATTGCCAAGCTTGCCCAAGGAGTGTAGAACGATAAGCAAAGCAAAAAACAAACAAAAACAATGAAGAAAGCCTACTTTTTCCAAAACAGCCGCCGGCGATTTGCGTGAACGCAGCAAACCCCATTCGGTTGAGGGCGTGCGCATTTTGGACCCGAGAGATGCGTCTACCACGAATGTTCCTTTTCGCTGCGTACCGTAGGGCTACGTGTGTGCATTTGGACTGGCTGTCCCTTTTTTCCGTTGGGTCCTCCTTTTCGCCCCCTTTTTACGTGTTTTTATCACAATTTTGCCGTATTTTTCACACGTTGGGATCAAATTTGCGTAGTTCCACGTACTCGTCGTGTTAGATGACGTTTTCCAAGATTTTTCGGACCTCTGTGGCATGATTTTGATCCAACTCCGCTTTCATATATCTGGCTTGTTGTTATCAAGCACAAACTTATTATTCGCTGCTCCAACTGTCCCAATATGCTGTCCGTCGTGATCCTAAAGCTGTGAACGTGATTTCTAATCCAATTTTGCGCGAATTTTATATAAAGTTGTGCGCGGTACTTCCACATTTCACTTTTCTTATCACCCTTTCAATTTTCCAGGGCAAACAATGGTTAACGTTCCGAAGAGCCGTCGTACCTTCTGCCCGGGCAAGTGCCGCAAGCACACCAACCACAAGGTGACCCAGTACAAGAAGGGAAAGGAATCCAAGTTTGCCCAGGGTCGCCGACGTTACGATCGCAAGCAGCAGGGCTACGGTGGTCAGACCAAGCCCATCTTCCGTAAGAAGGCCAAGACCACCAAGAAGATCGTCCTCCGTATGGAATGCGTCGACTGCAAGCACCGTCTCCAGAAAGCCATCAAGCGTTGCAAGCACTTCGAACTCGGAGGCCAGAAGAAGTCCCGTAACCAAGTTATCCAATTTTAAATTACTGTTCGTTGCGTACTTCTTTGTTTTTGTTGTCAATATATCATAAATAAACCTATGATAATTTGATGCGAGTTAATTTGGATGATAATTATTCCAATTGATTTTTCATTCTACGCAGAGCCTATCTGAGTCACTGAAATTTTTTGTTCGTGGTGAGAGTGATTGGTTTTTTCTTCAGCCAGCTAGCTTGCAGTTGTGTATATATGGCCCACGACTGATGCGGTGACGGGTTAATCATGTCCCGAATGAAGAAGTCGAAGGTTGGATTCGTGCGGAAGGCGTTGGAGCAGGAAGCTGCGGTTGCTGTTGAGAAACCCGAGCTTGTGGCGACTGATGTAATCGCGGAGCTGGTGAAAGCTGCTGATAGTCCACTGACTTCGATCCCATCAGCCGTTGCCAATGTCGAGTCTGAGCCGACTGCATCGTCACAACAAAATATCCCGCCACCGGCTACAACGTCCATCACATCAGTCGAGGAGGAACAGACCAGCGGTTGGAATACCCGTTGGGGGTTTCAGCCGGAGACGCATCCTGGCATAAGTAAGTCTTGCATTTGTAATTTGATAATTTGTAATTCATCGTTCTTACAGCGTGTAAATACTGCCGCCAGGGTGGCCACAAAAAAATAAGCTGTGTCAAGAAGAAACACGTTGACAGTCGGCCCCCCAAAGATGATTCCGCGCCGCCAAGTTCTTCAGTTCGTCCGAAAAACAATGATGACCAACCTTCGTCAAGCGATAGCGCTCCTGTCGGGAAGAAGGCTAACTCGAAGGAAAGTAACCAAAACCAGCAACCACGCAAAATCCTCACTTCATATGAGAAGTTCCAAAGGGAACTTGATCGGTTGGGTTTGAAAGTGTTTAAACCCTTCGATCTTGAACCCTATCAAAAGGAATTGCGTGAAGTGCGCAACGCTCCCCGTGTAGACGACGCTGATACACCATTTGGCTTCGAACGTAATGATCCCACAAAGTATGAAGACGTTGACGCTGGTCCCAACATTGACCTATTAAAAGACTTACAAAGGCAACGCAACGACAATCGTGGTCGTAGTGGCTCCAGCTATGTTACTAATCAAGCTGAATTGGATAGAAGAGCGTTGGAAAACATCAAAATTACGCCCGTCAATGAGCGTAACCCCAAGCGATGCGAACATGAGCGAAATCTGAGAAGTGGTAAGTCAATTTTGACATTTTGGGGACACTTTTTACGCAGAAGATAGCCCTTCAGCTACGCACTTCACCGACGAAGACGCAGCCCGCTTCTCAAACTACTATCAGCGCCGAAATGCCCAGTCCAGACAAGCCTGTGGAACCCGAAGTGACAGCAACTTCGACGACAGGTACATCATCCGACGACACTTCCAAGGAGATGCCTACGTCGTAGAACGCGATCCGCAACGACGACCCGATGATTTTGATTTGTAACTTTGCCAATTTGTATTTTTATTTACCGGCCAACTATCACCCTATTTTTAACTCGTACGTGTAATATTTGGTGGCCTTTGCCCTTTTACGCTCCTGAATGGAAAGCGGTACATGCTTTGCGCGCATTTCTTGTTCGACTTGCCTCTGTAAACGCGGTTCTGTTTTAAGTTGTCTGAAATCTTGTGCAATTTTGACTAATGCGAATAAATTGAAGTATTTTGATTCGAATTAAGATTGTGGTCCAAGTTACCTAAACTTGAATTGATTTTTACCTTTTCAGACACGTCTTCCTCGTCGGTCTTCGCTCTTTTTCGCCGTCTTTCCACCATGACGATCCCGAAAACCATCCCAATGAACATAATCGTCGCAGTCGACGCTGCAAATGGCATTGCCAAAGACAACTCCTTGCCGTGGCATCTGCCTCAAGAGTACAAGCACTTCCAATCCGCCACCATCAAAACCACCGACCCAGCCAAGAAGAATGTCGTTCTCATGGGCCGCAAATGCTGGGAATCCATTCCGACCAAGTTCCGGCCCCTGAAAGATCGGATCAACGTCGTCCTCAGCCGTGCCATGCCATCCCAAATCACGGACGACTTCCTCGTCCTCAACGACTTTGACGAAGCCATCCGCATCCTGACCACAACCGAACCCTTTGCCTCCAAGGTCGAAACCATCTGGAATGTCGGCGGGAAGGAAGTCTACGCACTGGGCCTGGCTCATCCGCTTATGAAGGATTTGGTTATCACGAGGATCCAGAAGGGTTTCGACACCGACGTCGCCTTTCCCGAGGTCGACTGGGAGAACTTTGAACGCAATGACGACTACGACGGAAAGGAAATCGAAGAGAAGGGCCTCGTCTACACCATCAACAGCTACACACGGAAAACAGAGTGATGTTTGATCAGCCACTGCCGCCGGCGGCCATGGCTGTGCGGCCCGACACTTGCGTTGTTTGTGTTGTTTTTTGCCCAACTTTATCATGTTTCTGTACTTTCAAAGCGTGTATCTATAAAGTCTACCACTATCTTACCGTGTCTGGCGACTTTTTGAATTGTAATTTCCAATAAATATATATAAACTTCCAGCCAATGGCGCTCCTAACATCCCCCTACAATTACCTGCTCTATTATGCCGTCCTCGCCGCAGCCATCCCGTGGTTTTACAGCTACTACAATGATCAACAAAGAATGGCAACCATGGGCGTCGAGCAGGCCATTACGAAAGCTTGGGATCGGGTTATTTCGCTGCCGACAATCAACTTCCAGAGGATCGTTGTTGGGTTGGTTTTTATATATTTTTTTTTGAAATTAGTTGGTAATTTGGTTTAGAATCAACTGCAATGTGGATGTTATCGTCTCCGGCGTCGGGACAATGAATCAAATCAACGCTACAGGGAGACGGCAACAGCATCATGATGTCATGCACAGTTTGGACGATTTGTATGAGAATTTTGTCCATTTCTTCTCCCAAGGAGCGCCGGCAGAGCGTTACATGGAGGATGAGCTCAGTTTTGAGAAGCTGGTGAGGATCACTGAGAGTAAAAGCCTCAAAGCGCATCATTACATCGGTGGCAACGCGGCCCTGATGGCGCAGAAGATCGCTTCGAGCTTCCCATCGGTCACGGCCGTTTTGGTTGGCCCAATCGGGCCACGGAGCCATGCGCTGCTACATCCGTCGGTGGTCAGGAATAACTCTACGAGGATCGATCAGGACGATTTGCACGTCATTCTTGAGTATAAACAAGGAGAGATCTTAGGCGAGTATGTGGCACCGGCTTCGTCGCGGTTTATCACTTCGAGGGATCAGTTTAGGTTTGTTTTTCGAACTTTCTCGACTAATTTAAGCTAAGTTAATGTCAATTCCAGCGGCTCAGCCCCCGTCATCGACATGTTCTTCAAAGCCATCGCCCAATCCCGCCCAGATTTGGTCATTTTGACAGGCATGCACATCATGCAGAACCAGCCCCCGGACATGCGTATGGAAAAGCTTCGACTTCTGAAGCGATCCATGCTCCAGGTGAATCCGCTGATCCCGATTCACTTTGAACTTGGTTCCATGAGTGATCCGGCGTATGTTAACGAGGTTCTTTACAAGGTGGGTTACTGTAGTTTTCACTTTTTTCGCTAATTTTCTTTAATTTTGCCTCCCATCAGCTGTAAAACCCCCCTTTTAGATCATCCCCAACGCCGACTCCCTTGCCCTCAACGAACAGGAACTAACCTTCCTCTCCAAAGTCGGCAATGGTCCCTACAATGAGCAGTACCCCGTCCGAACCGGCACCCTCCACGTCCATAAAGTCGTTGAAATGCTTCACTGGCTCATGACCACCTTCGGCCATGATCGCAGCAAGCCAGATGCCCCGAACTACAACTACCGTCTCAACCGTATCCACTTCCGATGCATGACTTTCCACATTGCCGTGAGCAAGGGCACCGATTGGTCCAATTTGGCTGCCGGGCTCGCCGCTGGTGCCAAATTGGCTGGTCGGCAGTCCTGTAATTTGAATACCTACAAGACGGATTCTGACTTGCTGGAAGTTCGAACGGCTGCGCGGACTTTGTTGGATAAGAATATTGATAAGATTTATCAGTTTGACCCCCATAAGTAAGTTTTCAATCTCTATCGTCTTTGATTTTGATGGTGTCAATTTCAGCCCAATCGCCTCCTGGATGCGTGATGGCGTCGTCTTTATCTACACCCCCGTTTTGGTTTGCAAATTCCCGACCCACACAGTCGGTGTCGATGATGCCATCTCGGCAACGGCGTTGATCTACTCGCAGTACTACAAGCTCGAGAAGCCGCATGCTTGAACTCACTTATCATTGGCCGTTTTGGATGTTGGACAGTTTGCTCAAGTTTTTGATAGATTTTCGTCCATTGAAGTTTGTAAGAGTTTTATAGTCGGGTTTTACCAGTTTTACAGATTTACATTGCCATAGATTGGAAGAAATACAAATAAAGAGATTTTTTAAAAGTTTTGGTTTGCTTTTCATCGGTTTGAACCCGCTTATTTAAGATTTGAGGCTCTTTGGAAGCGCTAAAGTGGAATTTGGTTCAGATGCAAGTCAGTCGAAGCCTTATCAGCCGTTTTGGGCCATCCTCCAGCTTCACTGTTGCCAGTCGTGGTGTCCGTCGCCGTCCAGAACCCCCGCTTTCTGGCGTCCCTGCTGGCGATCCGCGGAAGCTCCTGAACGACGCGACGACCTTTTCCGATGTCCATTCAGTAATTCTCGACCCTCATGACAAGCTACCGTACCCGGCCGAGCAGATGCAGGACTTTCTCGTCGATAATGAGCGTGAAAGGGTCAAATCGAAGGCGGAGAAGTACAAAACGCGGAAACTGACCCAGCTGAATTTCGACCATATTCCGATCGAGGACCAAGTTGTTGCCCTTTTTCCGGGACAGGGTGCTCAGCATGTTGGAATGGGCCAAAAAGTATGCCTTTTATCGCTTAACATTGCCTACAGTACCCTTTTCCAGGTCATCGACACCCCTGCCGCCAAGGAAATCTACGACCGAGCTTCTGAAGTCCTCAAATACGACATCCTCGCCCTTTCTCGAGATGGCCCGAAGACCAAACTCGACCAAACCATCTACTGCCAGCCAGCCGTGTTCGTCGGAAGTCTCGCAGCCTATGAGAAGCTGAAAGTCGAACAACCCGACCTCGAGGACCGTCTCACCGATGCCGCCGGCTTCAGTGTCGGCGAATACGCCGCCATGGTCGCTTCCGGTGCCATCGACTTTGAATACGCCCTGAAAGTCGTCAAAATCCGCGCCGAAGCCATGCACGAATGCAATCAACGCCTTCTCTCCGGCATGCTGACAGTCCGCGTGAACGCCGCCAGCAAATTGGACGAAGCCATGGCCGAAGCACGTGATGCCGCGACCGACGCCAACGAACTCCCGCTCTGTGAAGTCGCCAATTACCTGTTCTGTGGGGTCAAGGTCGTCGGTGGCTCCGACCGTTGTCTCACTTTCCTCGAGGCTAATGCGCATCGATTCAACTACGCCCCCGTTAAACGATTGGCCGTCAGCGGCGCTTTCCACACAAGATTGATGGATCCGGCCGTCGAGATTGTCCGAGACACGCTGAAGGGCATCAAGCTGAATCCGCCAAAGTGCAACGTCTACTCGAACTACACCGGGAAAGTCTATTCCCGGAAGGCTGGCGACATTCGAAAGAGACTCGTTCAACAGATTTCGGCCCCAGTCAAGTGGGAACAGATCCAACAGCTGCTCTATCGCAAGCACCAGGACTTCAAGTTTCCGAATTACATCGAAATCGGGCCAGGACGGCAGCTGGGGGCAATGTTCGTCAATATCAGCAAGAAAGCATACAAGTCGTATACCAATTATCCTTGCTAGTTGTTTTTTGTAGGCTTTTGAGGTAGCTTTGTTACTTTTTAGACGGTTTTTGTGTTATTTTGTTGATTTTTTCATGGTTTTTGCAGAATATTTTTTTTATTTTAGTGCAATTTTACAATAAAGGTATCCGTATTTCTGTCAGTAAAAGTTCAACTTATATGCTTAAAAAAGTAACGTTGATAAAAGGTGTTTGTTTCATTCTCCGAATTCCCATGATGGCACACGTAGATGTACGGACGTTGACCATTACTTTTGGTTTCAAAGTACGTCTCGTCAACTTTTTTCGATATCGCATCAAGCGCATCAGCCGGTGGCACATCGAGGATTGTTAGATGTAATATAAATTTTTCATCTTGAGTCTGAAATTTTTTGAATAGTATGTATATTTTGTGTCAAATGCACTACCATAAACAATTGCACCAGCTCGTTCCTGCTAAAACTGAACAGATAGTCAAATGAGCCTTCAAAGCAAAGAAATTTTAATCCACGCTTTGTCGAGTTTAAAATATCTTTCATCCAATTCTGATCAATGTTCATACTAAGTTGGCATAAACTTAGCTTTTCAAGGTCTGGATACAACTCAAAAAGCCGACTAATATCAATGGCGTCGCAATCTTTGGCATTACCTGCATGAAACTCGCGAACAGGGGTCAAACATTTTGATGAAGTACGTTGAAGCATTGAACCACTCATTGAACTATGACAAAAGTCAAGATTGTCGATTTTAAGAAGCGTATGATCGAAAAATGCGTCATACAAGTCGGCTTCTTTAAGGTTTTTTAATACTAGACACGATTCAACCGTAATTAGGTCTGTGCTAGTTAGGTATCGTGGAAAATAATGCAACTGGATACTAGTGGGGAAAACTGAAGTAAGTTGTAGTGAGTTATCTATCATTTTAAGCACATGATATGACGCTTCTTCCAAAATTATGGTATGTTGGGTAGGTTTGAGGTGGTGTTGCGTCAATCCAGCAGCGGTCTGAATCACATATCTTTCTCTCGGAGTGGCAAGTTCGCAGAGGCGTTGTTGAAGGCCATAGGGTAGGTTGAGGATGGGATATGGCATGGCTGAGACCTTTTTGGCAGATGAAATGTAAAAGGTACAAGTTGAATCACTAATGGTCCACAAAAGCTCAAGCAAATGGGCGCGCAATAAACCACAATAAACACGTATCGGTCTTCATCGTTGTCGCAACGCCACAAGCATGCAACGACCTTTATACCTTGTCCCCATATTGGCACTGTGCTATAGCCTCTGACTACATAGCCTCTGCACATGTATCTGACCCGCGGGTATCTTCCCAATCAACCCGCACTTATTTGTGGTTTACGGGTTTTTGGAACCACTAAATAGGAAACTTGTTCAGATCCAAGCCCACACTTTTAAGATCAGACTTAGATTTCAGATGTCCGTACCAATACCGTACCACTACCGGTTTTTTAACTGTTTCTTGTTTCATCAAATTTATTTGCAAAAAGGCTTTATTTTATTTAAAATTCTCAAAACTTTTCGTATATTTAGCGCAACAGACTTGTTAGATTTGCTTCAAATAGAACCTCAAACATCCTTACGCTACCATCTTTATTTTTGAAGTTTCTGTTTTTGCTTTTTTTAAATAGTGTTAGTATTCGTTTTAAAAAAGTAATGTTGATTAAGATTGTTGGGGTCATTCACACCCTTGCCTGGATGTTCACATGAAACTACGGACCCTTTTCCGTTAGTTTGTTTTCAAAGTACGATTTGTCAACCAATTTAGAAAGAGTATCAAGTGCATTTGCAGGTGGCACATCGAGGACTGTTAAAGTCAATATAAATTTTTTATCTTGAGTCTGAAACTCCTTGATTAGTAAGTACAAGCGTGTCAAATGCGTTACCGTAAACAATTGAAGTAGTTCATTTCTGTTAAAACTGAGCAGGTTTTCAAACGTGCCTTCAAGACACAGTTTTTTAAATCCACGTTTTTTCAACTTCAAAATATCGTTCATCCAATTCGGATCAACATTCATACTAAGTTGGCATAAATTTACCTTTTCAAGGTCTGGATACAATTCGAGAAGCCGGCCAATGTTAACGGCGTCACAATCTTTGACATTGCCCGCTTCAAGCTCGCGAACAGGGGTCAAGCACTTTGAAGAAATACGTTGAAGTACTGAATCACTCATTGAACTATGAGAAATTTCAAGTTGGTCAATTTTTAGAAGCGTATGATCGAAAAATGCGTCATACAAGTCGGCTTCTGTAAGGTTTTTAAATACTAGACTCGATTTTATCGTAATCAGGTCAGTGCTAATTAGTAATCGAGGAAAATAATAGAATCGTATACCATTCTGACAACGAAAAGAAAGTTGTAATGAAAAATCAACCATTTTAAGCATATGAAATGGCGTTTCACCAGGAATTATGGTATATTGGATGGGTTTGAGGTGGTGTTGCATCAACCCAGCGGCGGTTTGAATCATATATCTTTCTCTTGGAGTGGCAAGTTTGCAGAGGCGTTGTTGAAGGCCATAGGGTAGGTTGAGGATGGGATATGGCATTGCTGGAAAAGGAAGAAATGGAGAATTGTAGCACGACAGTATCTTGTGAAAACTAGGGGTCAGGACAAACGCTAGAGGAGACACGCGCACACTAATACCGCAGTGCTCATCGATTGAGCTTCATCGTTTCCATCAAAAGCGAACGCATAACGCGCTTATTTGGCGGTTTACACCGACTTCAGAATCGCAAAACCCGATCAAAAATCACAAAAAGCGTTGGCGTTGTGTTGTAGTACTTTAAGACGGAGTCCAGGAGAGGTTTTAAAGTCGTATGACACTCATTTTTCTTTTATTTCAAAAATCGATAGGGCTATGTGAGCAACTGCTAAAACCAAAATATCGCGGTCTGAAACCGCTTCTGGGCGGAGCTACGATTTTTTGAAAATTTGGCCCATTATCGATAAAATTAACATAACTCGGTCCGTTCTTCCTATAGAAGGCTAAAACTGCGGTTCCAGCGTCAACTTTTGATGCTGAATCCAATGGTGATATCGAAATTTTGTTATCAGTAACTCTTATCACTGATAAGAATTTTTTGAAAAATCAACTTTTTCAGTTTGGCCGCGGGGCGCTGTTTTATTGTAAAAAGTCAATCTTCTATTAATGCCAAACAATAAAAAATTTTTGTACTGCAAGATTTCGTAGCCGTTTGTGCGGATTCTGGCCTCAAACATAGGCATCAAAAACTTTTTGGCTCAAATCATCATATGAATTACATATTTGGAATCAGCATAAAAAACGGAGTCGATTCATGTATAATAAGTGGTACTTTTGATAAGTTTCGAAAAAAACATATTTATTAGTAAAAAGGAAAAAGGAAGCGCTGAGGTCGAACCTGCCCGCGCGCGCAAACCGAGCGCCGTACACCACAACACTAGAAAAGAAAACAAGGCAGGTTCGACTCCTGTGTTCATTTTTTTCTTTTTACTAATAAATATGTTTTTTTCGAAACTTATCAAAAGTACCACTTATTATACATGAATCGACTCCGTTTTTTATGCTGATTCCAAATATGTAATTCATATGATGATTTGAGCTAAAAAGTTTTTGATGACTATGTTTGAGGCCAGAATCCGCACAAACGGCTACGAAATCTTGCAGTACAAAAATTTTTTATTGTTTGGCATTAATAGAAGATTGATTTTTTACAATAAAACAGCGCCCCGCGGCCAAACTGAAAAAGTTGATTTTTCGAAAAATTCTTATCAGTGATAAGAGTTACTGATAACAAAATTTCGATATCACCATTGGATTCAGCATCAAAAGTTGACGCTGGAACCGCAGTTTTAGCCTTCTATAGGAAGAACGGACCGAGTTATGTTAATTTTATCGAATTTGGGGCCAAATTTTCAAAAAATCGTAGCTCCGCCCAGAAGCGGTTTCAGACCGCGATATTTTGGTTTTAGCAGTTGCTCACATAGCCCTATCGATTTTTGAAATAAAAGAAAAATGAGTGTCATACGACTAGGTGACGGTCAAAATTTTCTCCTGGACTCCGTCTTAACAGCATTTAATTTAAAATTCTAACAGTTACAATGACTTTAAACGTTTTATTTGTAAAAAAAATAGGTACAAACTACATCTAATAAATAAATTTATGTATTTGACAAACGTGTAAAATGTCGATTTCTTTTAAAAATTATCTGGACCTGCAGAAACCTACGAAATTTATAAAATGCAATGCCATGGCGTTGCATTACTACTGCGAACACACTTTGTTCTACTTCTTAAACAAGTTAGAACTCTCTGCTTCTCCCCCACGGCATTGATCTATTCACAGTACTACAAGCTTGAAAAGCCGCATGCTTGAACTCACTTATCATTGGCCGTTTTGGATGTTTGACAGTTTGCACAGGTTTTGATAGATTTTTTGTCCATTGAAGTTTGTAAGAGTGTTATAGTCGGGTTTTACCAGTTTTACAGATTTACATTGCCATAGATTGAAAGAAATACAAATAAAGAAGTATTTTAAAGGTTTGGGCTCGCTTTTTCATCGGTTTGAAGCCGCTTATTTGAAATTTACGGGTATTTCGAAGCGCTAAAGGCGAATTTTGTGATCAGACTTAGATTTTAGATCTCCGTATCAATACCGTATTACCACCGGTTGTTCAACTGTTTCTATCAAATCATCAAATTTATTAGCAATAAAGCTTTTTTATTGTTAAAAAAAGTTCAAAAGTTTTTTAGCTCAACAAACTTGCCAGATAAAAAAAACTAATTAGTGTTAATATGCATTTTAAAATAGTAAAATTCACATATATCGTTTGGGTCATTAAACGTTTTGCCAGTATGGCACACGTAGATAGACGGACATTGACCAGTTCTTTTGGTTTCAAAGTATGCCTTGTCAATTTTTTTCGATAACGTATCAAGCGCATTTGCCGGTGGCACATCGAGGACTCTTAAAATCAATATAAATTTTTTATCTTGAGTCTGAAATTCTTTGATTAGTAAGTACAACCGTGTCAAATGCATTACCATAAATAGTTGTACCAGCTCGTTCTTGTTAAAGTTGAAAATGTTGTCAAATGTACCTTCAAAAGATAGCTTCTTCAATCCACGTTTTTTAAATTTTATAATATCTTTCATCCAATTCTTATCAACACTCATACTGCATTGGTACAGGTATACTTCTTCAACGTCGGGATACAACTCGAGAAGGCGACCAATGTTGACGGCGTCGCAATCTTTGGCATTACCCGCCTCAAACTCTCGAACAGGGGTCAAGCACTTTGAAGAAATACGTTGAAGTACTGAATCACTCATTGAACTACGATACATTTTAAGCTGGTCAAGTTTGAGAAGCGTATGGTCGAAAAATGAGTCATAGAAGTCGGCTTCTGTAAGGTTTACCATTAACAGAACCGATTTTATTGTAATCAGGTCAGTACTAATTAGCAATCGAGGAAAATAATACAACTGAATACCATTGTGGGAAATCGCAGAAAGTTTTAGTGAGTTATCCTCCATTTTAAGGACATGATATGACGTTTCATTCAAAATTATGGTATGTTGGGTGGGTTTGAGGTGGTGTTTCATCAATCCAGCAGCGGTTTGAATCATATATCTTTCTCTTGGAGTGGCAAGTTCGCAGAAGCGTTGTTGAAGGCCGTAGGGTAGGTTGAGGATAGGATATGGCATAGCTGGAAGAAGAATTGTAGCACGACAGTATCCCGTGAAAACTAGGGGTCAAAACAAACGCTCGAAAAGATACGCGCACACTAATACAGCATTGCTCATCGATTGAGCTTCATCGTTTCCATCAAAAGCGAACGCATAACGCGCTTATTTGGCGATTTACGCCGATGTTAGCACCTCAAAAACCGATCAAAAATCACGATAAGCGCTGCGTTGGCGTTGTGTTCCAATCGCCAACACATTTTTATTTTTCGCGCTGCTCGAAAAAATTGGAACTCAGCTTTTCCCCATTCGTTTTCGTCTAAAACCCGCTCCAACTTTGTTTATTTCACCTCCAGACTGCTAGCATCCATCCCATCAACATGTGGAACAAGAGCGAGATCACCTTTGCCCAGATCTTCCCGCGTGGCACGGCGTATCAAAGCGAGTACGACACGAAAGAAACAAAAGTGAGTTTTTATATTTTTATACCCATTTCCAACATTATCTCTTTTAGAAACTCGCCGAAGGCTATCAATGCCAGATTGAACGAACCTGGGACAACAAGCCCATTGATCACACTCCGATCAGCATCGATATGAAGTGGCACTTTGAACGGGTCCGTGGAGCGCCGCATAAACGCGTCATTAAAGTCAGTATTTCGGCTCCGCTTTTCGACGATCCGGAACCACCGTTTGAGCCTGGACCAACTGATGGGGTGAGTTTTGTTGATTGGCATTGTGGTAGCTGTAAAATGGCGTGTTTTCAGCTCTGGAACTACGAAGTCGTCGAGCTCTTCTTCGCCAACGACCAAGGCAACTACCTCGAGATCGAAGTCGGTCCACATGGCCATTGGCTGTGTCTACTCTTTAAGGGCCAGCGTCAATGCATCAATGACGGGAAAGACATTGATTTGTTGGTGGAAAATGTGTTTGACATGGATGTTTGGAAGTGCGAGTTGGAGATTCCGCTGGCCTATCTTCCTGGACGTGAGTTTTTATATATTTTTCTTTTTGAAATAGTCTTTATTTTGGTTGAAATGGGTTTTTATAAGGTTGATGTTTTCAGGTGTAACAAAATTCAACGCCTACGCAATCCACGGCACCGGAAAAGACCGAGTCTACGAAGCCCTACATCCCATGACGGACAAAGCCTTTCCAGAGCCAGATTTCCATCGTCTGCAATACTTCAAGCGGATTGATACAGCTCGATTCATCCCGGAAAGCTACAATTATCGGCCGTTTGTCGACATGAAGTACGGGAATATGTGGCGAGCCGTGGTTCCGGACGACGATGATGGTGAAACGAGTGCAAAGAAGCCGAGAAAGGATGACGATAATGCTTTTTGAGGGAGTTTTGTGATATTATTTGTGACTTTGAGGGAATAAATGATGGTTTTCTCAAAACTTTTGGCACTCGTTATCAGTTTGAAACTGTTTTATACCTGTTTTGGTTCTGAAAAGTGAAGTTTATTCAATGAAAAGTGTGATTTCTTTTAGATGGAAGCCCATTTCAACCCCATCGACGACTTCTGCACCCTTTGCGGAGCCCTGCTGCCGTTGCCGAAGTTCGCGCCGGTTCGCCTTCCATGTCCTCATTGCAAGTGCCAGTGGTCTGTCAATGGTGGGTCAATTTCTTTCAATTTGAAAACAATGTCTAAACTTGATCATTTCAGCCAAAGACAACGTCCTCGTCTACCAGCGCGAAAAGGTCTACGAACGCACCGTGCTCCAATCCGAGGAAACCGCTGTCGGTGAGATCGAGGGCTCCGAAGTGCTCCACATCTGCCCCTACTGTGAACACGACATGGCTACCTATTCGACGAGGCAGACCCGATCCGCTGATGAAGGCCAGACCGTTTTTTACACTTGTTTGAAGTGCAAAAAGAAGAGCATCGAGTACTCGTAATTGTTTTTTCGTTTTTTTTTGTTGATTTTGCGTTTTTGTTTTCTTCTTTTTTATAAAATTCAAAGTATCAATACAGTAAGACATGTAAGCCAATCACCTCCCAGCAGCCAGGATCGTATCCTCGCTACTGTAGCCCTGTCGCATGAATTTGCTGGCGTAGTCGTCGACGAAACGTTTTGCCAGGCTGTTCCGGCCCATGACGGCATACACAATAGCCCGACGCTCCATCGAATCCTTCTCATAGGCTCGGACGACTTCAGCAAACGGCACTCCGCCCATATTCGCGATGACGGCCACGGCAGCCGGCGGCAATTGGGCGAATTCGGCGGCCTTCAATCCTTCCGTGAAACAGGCGCCCATGGCCGTTAATTGTGTTGTAACAAACTTTTGGAGCGTCAACGTGCAGATGAGACCAAGGTTGAGAACAATCACGATGAAAGCAAGGCCAATGTTGAGCAAAATCGCAATGATAACGAGTATTTGCAGGGGATTAGCGGAGCAGTCTGGTTCCATTTTGTTTTCACATTGGAGGTAGAACAAAGGTTGATGCAATAAAGGTCCTGTACAATTCTACGGTATCGAAAAGTCAAAATGTTAAAATTAACATGGAAAAACCGTTTTTAGTCAAAAAATGACCCGTAGTATCACTGATTGCATTAATTTTTGAAACACCAGCAGCGTGGCGCAGAGGAAGCGCGCGAGGCCCATAACCTCGAGGTCGGTGGATCGAAACCACTCGCTGCTAACTTTTTTTTATCTTTTTAAAAACAGACTAAATTACAAATACAAAAATTTTTTGACGTCATTTCACATCCTAATAAGCTGTTCAAGTCAATAAAATTTTTTTTGTGTGTTTTTAAAAAAAAGAAAAGTGAAGTACTGGGACCGCTCATTAATTTTTTGCGACAAACAATTTTTTTACTTTTTCGGGTTCAATGTACTGAAAGCGTGACTTCAAACAGATAAAAGTCTAGCTAGTCATATTTCGCATGATTGCAACTTTTGACAGTCCTTTTTTGTGTGGGCTAAAAAAACTCTGTTCCGGGCAGATAAGCATTGTATCAGTAAGTCTGCCTCGATTGTTGCAGCCTTTTTTTATACACTGACGATGTAGGAGTAAAAACGTGATTGGTGATGTAATTATTTGTTTGCTCTTGGGTGTTCCAGGTTGAAGTCGGGTGGTCTTAATGGACTTTTTTGGTCTTTTTTTTTAATTTTTAATTTGATGCCAGTGATAATGAGCTTAATTTTTGTTTGAAATTACATTTGACAGCAGTTCGAAAACATAATTTTACTTTCCTCACATTGATTGACTGTTCGGCACTCCTTCCGATCTGGTTTCCTCCCGTGCGTCCGGGCGGACATGGCCCGGACGGACGGACAGCTGCCGTTCGCGTTGACGAAGTTGGCTGCGCGATGGCAGGAGGAAGATCCGGCCGGGATCGAACCCCCAGATCTTGGACATGCCAATTCGCCCGCTCACCGCGAAGCCATACTCGCGTCGACACTATGGTGCGCAAGGGCAAGTGGTCACACCGCAGTGCGAAAGCGCACGCGAGCCGAGAAGCAAGGATTTGTAAGGGGGGACCATTAGGCATCTAGGGGAGGCGAGTTGGGGCGAAGATTCAGAGTTGGACAAAGATCTGATCATACTGTGCCCCTTCTTCACATAAGTCGGGATTCAGTTCATTCGTCGGGATTAAATTCATTCTCAACAATGTTCATGACCACAATGCAACCTGGGTGTAAGGGGGGACCCTTAAATTTTTCATGGAGACAAAAGGCGAATTTGCAAAGGGCACAACAACGCCTTTACACGTTTGCAGAAGTTGAAAGGGGGTTCTTTTAAGTCTCAAACTTTTCAATGGTTGCGATCTGTACAAGTTCAAATGGCAAGTTTGGCCAAGTTGGCTTCGCCCCTTTGCCCCATAAGCCATTTGAGGTGGATACGCGCGGACATGTGAGTGTCAATCCGAAAGGGTAACATCTAAAGGAGGTCAGCAATCTGAACACTTTGAAGAATTTGTAAAATTCAGAATCTGACAAAAAACATCATGCAGTATTGCTTATAGCCCTGATGTACATGCACCTAATTCAGGCACAGTCCTGATCTCGCTGATCCCGCGGGTGCGCACCTCCCTATCCCTGGCCGCGCGCAGGGGTGTACGCACATCCATATGCCATTGCCCAGTGTGGGGGGAGAGGAAACCAGATCGGAAGAAGTGCCGACTGTTCTTTAATTGTTCGTCACCCCATAATCAGCATGTTTGGAGAGGCTGCACTCCTGGATCGCACGCACTTTGACGATCTTATTGCTTCCAAACATGGCTCCAAAGACTTTTATTTCCTGTTTCGAGTAATAGGACGACATCAAAACATTTACACCCTTCCTTTGGGGCATAGTACATTTGGCTTTGACCTCATTTGGAAACAGCTTTCCATCTTTGATTCGAACTTTTTCCATTCCAACGCATCCTTTTCAACGAATTCATTTCACAGCCAGCTTCACTACAACTTGTTGTTTGTCCATCTAACAACCTACACAAGCCCATCAACCATGCTGGAGTGATTAGAAATCAACAAATAATCATAGGTTGCAGGCTTGCATCACGTTAAACTTTTGATTTTTTCGCTCTCCTTTGTTCCGCTTGCTCTGTTTTGACGTGTACCCTATTAACTTAATTGGGCTTGGAGCAGCCATGAAAAACGATGGAAAAGGCAGGGACTTATTAACCGTTTCATGTAGAGGCAAGAAAGCAAGCGCCAAGAGTATTTTGGTCGAGCGAGAGTTCGCTGTGAACTGAAAAGCGGCACTGATAACATTCACACGGGCGTTTTGTTGGGTAAGCTGCTTGTATACAGTCGAGGCATTGAGATAATAAGCACACGAAGTGGGTGTGGACAACGACAACAGATTGCGAGGATTAGGACCGTGTTTTCAATGGCATCCTTTGTTTGGAGTATGCTCCGGTATAAAAAGGGTGGAGTGGGTCCAGTTTTTTGTGTCTTTTTTACTATTTTGTTTGAAAGTGAACTTTTTTTTGAAAAAGTAATTTTGAACTTGCTTCGCGGTTGCCAATAGAAAACAAAAAAATTTTTTTTGTCAAAAAAATTCTATCTTTTTGGTTTTTCTAGAACTAAATGTTCTCCGTAATTGAGCAAGTTCCAAACCTGTCAAGAGTCAACAAGGTCCGCATTCTTGGTCGCAACTCTCGCCAGAACACCGTTCAAAACCGAACCGTTTTTGGCTAATTTAAACAACCTTGAAAACCGTCAGCGCATGTTTTCCCGGTCCAATCGCATAGTTATGCGTAGAACTAATGCAATCTTGAGTTTCATCGGCGCAATTTTGGCAGGCTGCTCTGGGTTTTCGTTAATTCAAATTGACAACAGTTGCAAGGTTAAATTTTCGCACCTCTTCCGCATAAAACTTTGATCTCAATTGGATCAGCGGAAAACAGGTCCGAAATTCTATCATTCCGATGCATGGTTTAACTTGGGCGTGGCTATCGTCTTCGAGGGTCGCTATAAAAAGTCGGTCCGATTGGCATTGCCATCAACTGATTTCATTGTATTTTCAGTCCCAGTCATCGCCAGCCGAAAATCGCCTGTAACCATGCCCGAAATAGGTATAGACCCCAAACAGCCTCTGCACTACCTGGTTGTGGGTGCCTTGGGCTATCATTCAATGTCTCGGCCCAATACAACGGCTTTCAAGTCGGCGACGGATGAATTCCCTGAAGTCACCTTCAAGGAAGTGTATGACTCCATCCTGGCCACGGCCAACTACTATCACAACATCCTCAAACTGGAAAAGGTCGATGTCGTCACGATCTCTCTGCCGAATACATGGCACTATGTGCCGGCATATATCGGTGCCAGCTGTGTCGGAGCCGTTGTTTCTGGGATGAATCCGAAAGCGACTTCGTGTGAGTTTTGTTTTCGACTTGTTACAGTAACGAAACGAACGCACCGACCGAAGCCAGTTATCACAGAACAAGGGATTATGTCCCAAAACGTGGTATCAGCTCCACGTTCTGTTTACCTAGAGGCAGTCATAAATCATATTGACAGGAATTGGCTTTTATCTTAAGTATACACGGTCTTATTGATTGTGTTATACTTTTTGATAACAAAACGAAGGCCAAAAATAGCGTAGTTGCATGTTTTAAAAGCGACTTATTTGAAGAGGTCGTGTTACAAATGTTTTGGGAACTCCTATAGATGTGGCTGTACCTGCCTGTGTCTAAGCGGGGGGCTTCGCCCCCCACACCCCCCACTAAGTCTGAGACCCCGAATAAGTGGGGGGGCTTCGCCCCCCCACACCCCCCCACTAAGTTCAGAGTTCGGGGCTGGATGGTACAGCCACATCTATAGTAGTGCCATGTTTTGAAACACAGTTTCCATTTGATGGATTTGATCCATTCGCACACAATCACAAATTTCTCGACGAACACGAAAAACTTACAGTTTAAAAAACCAAAAAATTTTTTTTGTTGATTTGCCTCAATTCGCACACTTTTCAAAAAACAACAGCGAACGCGAAAAACTTACAGCAAAAAACCATTCTAACTTATCAAAACTCTCATTTTTAGCGGAAACCACTTATCATCTGAAGGATGCCAGGGCTAAAGTCGTCCTCACGACAGCCGAAAATGTCGAAAAGATCCTCGGAATCAAGGAAGACCTTCCCGACTTGAAGGTAAACACTTTTTGATAGCTGTTGTCTTCTTAATAGCCAAATTACAGTACATTCTCTACCTCGGTGACCTCAACAACAACATTACCAATGCCGGTAAGATCAAGGTCATCGACTTTGAGACTGTCATCGCCGGTCCGGCTGATTTTAACATCACTACAGTCCCCATCAACACGAAAACCGATTTGCTGAGCCTACCGTACTCGTCTGGCACGACTGGCTTGCCAAAAGGCGTTATGATTACGCATTACAATTTTTTGAACCAGTTGATTATCTTGGGGATTCATTTGAAAGATTTTGTATTACCCTGCTTCCCGGAACTTGAAGAGTTGCCGAAATTTCAATTTGATGTCCAATACTTGCCGTTCTGGCATTCCTATGGCTTCACCGGGCTGATTGCGAAATTAATCAAGGGTGACACGACTATCGTAATGAAAGATTTCAATCCGGATGATTTGCTCAGGATTATTGATGAGTACAAAGTGAGTTTAGCTGAACTGTGAAAGTGTAAAAGATGGATTTTGACTGTTTAGATCGCCCAAGTCAACCTTGTCCCCGGCCTTTTCGACCTCATTGGCAGTGACCGAAGCGCCGACTACAGCTTGGCGTCCCTGAAGTCCGTCGCTTGTGGTGGTGCCGCTCTGACACCTGAGTCAATCGAAAATCTTCATAAACGTCTCCCCAATCTGCGCTACGTCCTCCACGGTTACGGTCTGACCGAAGCCAGTGGGGCCAGCCATATGAACTATTTTAAAGATAAAGATGCAACCTCCAGTGAGGCTGTGGCGAAAACCCCTCGTGGCGCTGTAGGGAAACTCCTCAAGTTTATGGAGCACAGAATAGTCGACCCAAAAACCCAACAAGAAGTCGGCCCGGAAGTCGCCGGCGAGCTGTGGATCCGTGGTCCAACAATCATGAAGGGCTACTGGGGCAATGAGGAAGCCACAAAGGCAGCATTTTCTGCCGATGGCTACTTGAAAACTGGTGATCTAGTCAAGGTCGACGAAGAAGGCTTCCTTTACATCATTGACCGTTTGAAGGAAGTGATCAAAGTCAACGCAGTCCAAGTGCCACCCGCCGAAATTGAGGCGCTTTTGAAGCAGCATCCGAAAATCAAGGATGCTGCCGTCATCGGCGTCCCTCATAAGGTCACCGGTGAAGCGCCACGGGCCTACATTGTCAAGAATGATGACAGTTTGACCATTGATGAAGTCAATAAGTTCACCCAAGGTAAAAACTTTCTACAAACTTCAAATTTACAACCGAAAATCCTTCAGAAAAGCTAAGCAAGTACAAACAACTAACAGGCGGCATCGAATTCGTCGAGGAAATCCCCAAAAACCAAACTGGCAAGATTCTCCGCTACAAACTCAAGGAAGCCTACCTCCGCCGAATCCAAACCTAACCCTTAAAATAGCTAAATTTGCCTTTGGTTTCGTCGCTAATGTAAAACTTTTCTAACCTTCTAATAACTTTCAAGTATCCCCCATTCTGATACCTCGCTGATTCAATCAATTTTTTCAAAACTTACATTATCGACCTTTGAATATAACAAGATCTAAACTTAAATACTTGAATTTAAACCGAAAATCGTACAGTGTGAAAAAAAGGTTCTCAAAAAACTCGAAAAAGAAAAACCTAGACGAAGTGCTTGTTGCTGGCGTACAGTTCGTGGTTGCTGCCAACGCTGACGGCGCCCTTCTGTTCACGGAGGAAGAGACGAGCACCACGGGTGAGGCCGTGTTGGGGCTTGAAGTAGTCGTAGGCATCGGACCAGTGGCTGAAGGTCGGCGAGTACGGCAAGAGGGACACGGCGAGGCCAGAGCCATTGAGCGACATGACCGTCGAGATGAGGGCGAACGGGTAGGAGAAGCTGTTGATGACGAAGGGCACGACGAAGTTGAACAGCTTGCGCGAGTCCTTGGCCGACTTCTTCGCGGCTTCATCGGCGCCGTCCTGGGCCTTGACGAGGGCACGTTCCAGGGCGTAACGGAGCGCGAAGCTGCCCCAGATGGTCACGAGTTCGGCGATGAGCGCAGGGACGAGGCCCTGGAGGGATCAGATTAGCGATTTAAAAGGCTATGGAAAGGGGGACTCACTTGGAAGTAGCCTTTGGGGCCTTCTTCACGTCCAATACGGAGCAACGCCGAAAAGACAGAGGTGTACTTGTATTCGTGGCCAACGAGTTGGGCGATTTCACGGACCATGACGACGGTCAGGGGACGGGAAACGATGATGCCAACAGTGTGTGAAACGGTATCACGGATAGCTTCACGGAGCTTCAGCTTGAAGGATTCGTGATCGGTGAGGTCCTCCTCATCGATTTCTTCACCCTTCTTGGGCTCGACGGAGCCACCGAGGGTGGGGTAGTAGCGGTCGAGGTACTGAAAACAGCCAGATCATGTCATTGAAGGTGTTTTTGGCTTGAAAATGACGACAATTGTCTCATTTTTTCAAACTTTCATAACAATTTGTCGTCTTTTTGGCATCAAAACAAAAGCTAAAACCCACCAGATCAGCGGCAAACGAAAAAATGCCACCAGTGACATTGGCTAGGATACCGGCATCGAGACCGGTGTAGATGGTTCGGACGCCAGCTTCGTCGTAGACGTTTTTCACTAAAAAAATCGGTTATCAAACACATCAAAACATGCACAAAGCCAAAAAAAAACCTACAGTATTTCAGGGCATTGGGCAGAAAATAGGTTTCGCGCCCAGCAATCACGAAAACCTTGCCGACAGTCAAGGGGAAGGGCTCGTGTCCGAGTTGGAAGAGGGTCTTCGCAAAGGTTAGAGGGTACGTGACAACGCCAATGGCAGTCTTGGCGAGAAGCTTCTCGGCGTACTCACGGACACGAACTTGCTCTTCCTCCGAGAGGTTGATCGTCTCGGACAATGTCGGCGCGTTTCGGGTTGCCATGACTAAAAGTTGCTTTATTGTGAAATAAAGTTCCTTCGAAACGGTTTTTCAAGTATAAAATCGTTCAAAAACGACAAAAAGACAGCAAATTCGAGAGTTATAAGGCACTTTTATACGGTTTAACGTAAAAACAGGTAAAATTAAACACTGTACGACCCCAATAAATTATTAACAGTCTTAATCAAGTTTTGGTTGACTTGATGGAGTTCATGAACCGGCGGAATGTATGGAATGCTCGCTGGTAAGGGCTTTGCGTGGGATACGATTAGGATGTAGCCGTGTTTGAGGCTGCATTCGGCTTCGCTACCGTACTGAAAAAAAATTTTTATCACTTTTTCTTTAAAAATAAACTCAAACCAACCTCCGCAGCGTATTCCTCCACAGTCAAACACTCCTCAACAACGACTCTCCCCAAAATAGCGCCCAATGGGATCTCCTTCGGGATCGGAATCCCCTTTTCCGCCGATGCTTTCGTCACGGCACGCTGTTCGTTGACTTTGGCCTTCTGGGCACTGACGCTCTCCGTATTCGAAGCCACCAAAACAGGACCTGTGATTTTGACATCATAAACGGATGGAATGTGTTGACGTAACCCGGCGACGACCAGCGACGCTAACGGTTGTGATAAAGCGAGGCAGTAGCCCTTTTTCGCGATATCGTCGAAATAGGCTTCGTCAAAGTCTTCATCGCCGAAGAGGCCGTCAATGTTGCGCGGAAGAGCTCGATTCTTCGTCGAAGTCGCGGCGGAATTCCGATTTGCGCCGAATTCGTACTTCGGGGTGAAATCGTCGCATTGAAGACGGGCTTCTGAAGTGGGCTGTGTCTGTTTTCGAGACTGTTCTTCGCGCATTCGTTGCTGGGATTCGTGGAGGATGGATTTAAGGACGGGGTCGGAGGCGATTTCGAGGGCGTTTTCCTGGAAATGAGCTAAAAGTTTATATAAAGTTTTAAAAAGTTAAAACCAACCTTTTCCTGCCGAACTGAGCCAGATTCAAAGTCGAAACAGACGACAAAATGCTTATTTCTTTCCATTTTCATCTGTCGTAACTGTGCTTTCCGCTCTAAAATAGCCTCCCTTTCACTTCTGGTCAGATAGGGGTTGCTTTCCAGGTTGAGATAGTCTGATTGGAGGTCATTGACTTTGTTTCGACGTTCGCTGGAAAATTTTATATATAAAATTACTCAAAAATGTGAAAATATCCAACTTACGAGTCAGCATCAGCAATGAGCAACTTATTCCGGTAAGCCAGTGCCAAATCGATGTTCCCCGCAGCATCCTTTAGGCTTGGACCCTTGCCAGTGCCACTTGAGCCGCCCATGAGCTTTTCGAGGAGCTCATTTCCGCGTTTTGTACCGCTTTCAATCAACTGAAATCAATCTATCACTATACACATCAACAGATAACTCAAACCACTTACAGCCCTTTCATCAGCGGTACAAACAAGCGTTTGACAGAAGAAGCACGGCCCACTGCCTTCCTGGCGACAAACAATGCGTCCACATCGAAGACAGTTTCGAACGAGCTCATGAACGCGAGCTTGACAGTCACATGGATGCCGACCTGTAAATACTCATCATTACAAAGACGTTCTACCCTTAGGCCCGTTTGAGAAGAAAAGAGAAGAACAAAAACCAGCAGGAAGGCATCAAAAAACGCGTAAACAACAGCAGCGAGCCCCCCTGCCAGCGGCTATAAAACACAACACACACACAAAAACAGCTTACCCGGTTTCAAATCAAGGCTCGGATTGTACTCAAATGGCTTGGACTTTGAGGATGCTTTCGGCGGCATGATGATATCGGTGGTGGATGGGGATTGACAGTCGGGAAGTGGCTATTTACGCCGCGAGCGTTGCACAACATTTTGCAAAAGTGGGTTGTTCTTTGCTTTGAGGAAAGCGTGCTGCAATGTGCGCATTTGTTTGCGTGGTGAGAGTCGTTTGGGGTGCAAAGTGTTTTGTGTGCAACAATAGTGGTGAGAGGTGTTTTGGGATCACTGTGGATGATGTGTAATAGTCGTTTCGAGAGTTACTTTGGGGAAATTTTGTGTTTGATGTGTAAAAAATAAACTACTTCGAAAAACACGCTTTTTTCGTCCTCATTTTTTCCAAAAAAGATACACATCTTCTTGGGGGCTACAATGATGCAGACCAGACATTTGATTGTAACAAGGAACATACTTTTCAAAACAACAATATTTTGACGTAATCCCACAAACAATCTAAAAATACCGCCATCAAAGTGTGCGTTGACGGTCACTTTTAAAGTTCGCGCGTAAGTAACAGCTGCTTCGATAATCACTCTTGAACAAAATTCAACGTTCTACACGTTTCGTAGCCGCAGCTGCTACTATGACCTTTCAAGAAAACAAGAACCAAACTGTTCAATTAAAAACTGAATTTCAGGTTGAAATGTTACGGTTGACCAATGAACATGCAAACTTGACGCCAACGCCGCTCGCTTGGCTTCACCTTATCCCTCTTGGGACAACATCGCTTAATGTATTGTTTTAAAAAATAAAATCTCTTCCACCATAATAAAACTAGCTAGCGTAATGACGCCGAACCGTCAGTTCCCACATTGTCGAGACCATGGTGAACCCGTTCTTCTTTGACGTCTCTGACGATTTCCCTTATCCAGCTGCAAAATTAATTATAACTGCGCTGACTTTGCTCATCGAAACCCTTTCTCTGTTTCATTATGCAATCGTTATCTACGCTGTTTCTCAAAACTCGATAATTCACCAAAATTTGAAGATTGTTAGCTACAATCTGTGGGTTTGTGGCATCGTAAAATGTTATGCAAAGTAAGGTACGCAAGTTTATCAACATCACCCACAAAACGTTTTTTAGCATCTTTCTGAATTCAAGACGTGTTTTCTTTCCTCATTTCGAGTTACCTCCCATGTTCGGGGATATTTTTTTCATAACTCGGGAAGTCACAAGCAATGGCATGGTACTCATTCCATCGACTATTGTCGTCGAACGTTTGTATTGCATCATTAATGCAAAAACGTACGAAAACTGGTTTTCCTGGGTATTTATTATTTCTATTTGCGGAAGTGTTGTAAGTTTTATGGTTAATAAGTTTTGTCAGATGTTCAACCCTTTTTTAAGTGGGCCATGGCGGTCTGGGCAATGCTCAATTTGGTTTATTTTCCGTTGCTTTTTCCAGTTATGTTAACTTATGCCATTTTGCTGTTGATACTACTTTTAGTGAATACGGTAACTTATTTTTGGATTGTTTATAGTTTAATTTCGTGTTTTTCAAAAAGTGAGTTACGACATTTCAGTGTTATTTCGTTTCCTATTTTATCACAGCTAAAAAATCTCTTCTCGGATTAACCTTGTCTGAGCGCTACCAACGAACGCAAAACAGTGCCGCATACCGTACCGTTCGTGGTTTTTGCATTTCACAGGCATTGGTAATATTTATTTCTATTTTATTTCTAATGATGCAACCATTTTTGTCTAACTTTTTGTGAGTCGAGGATTCGGGCAAAGTATAACTCATGACAAAATGCTCACTTTCAGTGATGATGTGACGCTGAATGACAAAAAAGCAATTTACGTTTATGTATACGAACTGATTATTGCTTGTTTACACTTTGTGTTACCTTATTATTTTGTCTGTGTTCATCGCACTTTGAAAACACGATACAGGTGGGTGTTTTCGACATCAGTTTTCGTGTATGAAAAACCGTTTTTTCAGTGGATTCTTTTGGTTTGCACGTTTCAAACATTCCAATGTCGTCAAAATCGGAGAAGCAACGCCAGCTAATCAGATCAGTTCTGTCACTGGTCAAAATTTGAAAGTCCCGGATGAAACAAACTTTTATTTCAAAAGTTTAACTGCGTCTTGGGACGCTGAACTCGTCAAAACAAAATGAACACTTGTCTTAGATGAGATAGCTTACATAGTTTGATGTAATATTTAACATTAGAACGTTAGCGTTTGTAAAAAATTATAAAGATAATATTTCAATACAGTAAATGATGATTATACATTTTAATGCAATTGTTGTCCAGTTATTTTCGGATCGTGGTTGGAAAGTTCTCAATAAAACAAACTTTTTTATTCAGAGTGTGACAACTCAGTGAACACTCTGTTTTTCTTTCTACCTGTTGTCCCCTGGGGTCATATCGCATCAGACAGCCTAATGGATTATAAAAGGGTAAACATGTATCATAAATAACCGACGAATGGCCTCTACAAACAGAAAGCATCATTTATCGTTTTAAAAACGCCATGATAAAACCATTTCTCCTTCATATTTCTGACAACTTTCCGTATCCAACGGCAAAGTTGGTTGTGGATGTGCTTAATTTATGTATGGAATGTTTTTCACTGTTTCATTTTTCGTTGATTCTGTTCCTTGTTTCAAAAAATTTTCTTATACACAGAAATTTGAATCTTGGAAATTTCTTGTTATTGTGTGTGGAAGTGTTGTAAGTTTTAATGTAACTGACAGAGTTAAAGTCTGGTTTTAGTGGATTTCTTCCATTTGGATAATGGTCCATTTGTTTTACTTGCAGTTTTTGTTTTCAATACAGTATACTTATGCTTTTTCTAATGCTGTTTTGTTTATCGTGTATATGGTTCGTTTTATTACTCTTCTTTGATTTTTAAGGAAATTTATAGGTAGTCAATACTCATTTCAGCTCTATTTTATTAGCTATTTTATGACGGCAAAAAAATCAGTCATCGGACTAACGTTATCAGAACGCTATCAACGGGCACAAAACGAAGTTGCTTACAGTGCCATGTTAAAGTTTGCCATCACTGCAGCTTTGACAACAATTATTTCGATATTGTTTGTCATTAACAGTCTGTTTTTATTGCCCTATTATTTGTAAGTAAATTTCTCACTCAAAAGAGGTATAAGAAAACGTTGCAGTGAAGAAATAACATTGCGTGACAAGTTCATATTTCAATCATTAAATTTTAAGCTAATCGTTGGTTGTCTACATTTAGTTTTACCATATAACTTCGTCAGTGTTCATCCGAGTTTGAAAAAACAATACTGGTAAAGTTTTCAATTACAATATAAAAGGAACAATAATCATGCCAATAAATAAAACGTTATTTTTTCAGTGAATTTTTGGGGTTTGCCCGTTTCAAACTTTCCAAAGTTGTTACAGTTGGCGAACCAGCGTCGATTACACATATTCATTCTGTCACTGGTCAAAACTTACAAGTTCCTGATGAAACGAACTTTTATTTTAAAAGTTTGACTGATTAGTGGAATACTAAGCTTGTCAAAACAAAAAGGACGCTTGTTAAGATTGGTTAATCTTGTTTGTTGATGCTTTTATAAATAAACTTGGTCGTATCATCGTTCAAAATAAAAGGTACGCCGGTAAAAGTGAAAATTGCCCCTTGAGACCAGATCCCACCAGACAGCCTAATGGGTTATGAAAGGTTATATATCGAAAACCTATAAACGGCAGAAGTAAGCCGGAAGTGTCATTCACCACCGCAAATAACATCATGGTAGACCCGCTTTCCGCCGAGGTCTCGGAAACTTTTCCCCATCCAACTGCGATACTTATTGTCGCAGCGCTTTCTCTACTTGTCGAGATTCTTTCTTTGTTTCATTACTCGTTAATTTTGTGTGTTGTTTCTCAAAACGCTGTCATACATAAAAACTTAAAAGTCGTTAGTTACAATGTTTGGATTTGTGGAATCATCAAAAGTTGTACAAAGTAACAAAATTGTTTTGAATAAAAAAATTAAAGACAATTTTTTAAGAATCTACGTTAACCTGAGACGTATCTGGTTTCCCAACTTTATGTTACCGTTTTTATTAGAAATCGTTTTCTATACTGTTCAGCAAGTCACTAGTGCCGGCATGATTATTGTTCCTTCAGTGATTGTCATTGAGCGAATGTATTCCATTATCAATGCTAAAAACTATGAAAAGTGGTTTTCTCGGATGTTTATTTTTATTGTTTCTTGCAGTGTTGTATGTTTCATTTTTTTTGTGAGTTTGAAAACTCAAAGTTTTAGTGGATCTCAGCCATTTGGATTGTGGTTCATTTGGATTATGTACCGTATCTGTTTTCAACACAAATTACGATTGTGGTTGCAAACTGTTTTTTGTTTGTTTTGTATACGGTATATTTGGTGATGTTTTTAAACGTTAAGTAAACTACAGTATTTTAGCTCTATTTCGTTTCTTATTTTATAACAGCGAAAAAATCTGTTATTGGCGTGGCGTTATCCGAACGCTACCAATGGACGCAAAACAAAGCTGCGTTTAACACGGTGTTAAAATTTGCCATTACAGCTGCAATGGCAACATTTATTTCAATAATATTTATATTTATTCGGCTGTTCTTTTTGTCTTCTTTCTTGTCAGTTTGTTTTTAGGCTGGTTTGATTGTTTAAAAACAGATTTTCAGTAAAGAGATTACAATAAGTGACAAATTATTATTTCTACGGCAGATTTATGAAATGATCATAGGCTGTATACATTTTGTTTTACCATATTACTTTGTTAACATTCATGCAAGTTTGAGAAAACGATATTCGTAAGTTTTTCATTGATTAGTTAAAAAAAGTTTTTGCTTTCAGCAAATTCAGTCTTTGCTTTCAGCAAATTCTTTCATTTTCTACCCATCAAGAGCAACAAAGTTATTACAATTGGAGAAGCAACGTCAGCTCATATAATTCATTCTGTCAATGGTCAAAACTTAAAAGTTACTGATGAAACGGATTTTTATTTTACAAGTTTGACTGAACAGTGGGATACTAAGCTTGTCAAAACAAAAAGGACGCTTGTTAAAATTAGTTAATCTTGTTTGTCGATTCTTTTATAAATAAACTTTGCAATATCATCATTTAAATTTTACAATAATGTGAGCTGGTAAAAAAGTGGTCTTTTGAGGCTAGATTTCGTCAGACCGCCTAATGGCTTATGAAAGGTTATATATCGAAAACCTATAAACGGCAGAAGTAAGCCGGAAGTGTCATTCACCACCGCAAATAACATCATGGTAGACCCGCTTTCCGCCGAGGTTTCGGAAACTTTTCCCTATCCCACTGCGATATTAATTGTCGCAGCGCTTTCTCTACTTGTCGAGATTCTTTCTTTGTTTCATTACTCGTTAATTTTGTGTGTTGTTTCTCAAAACGCTGTCATACATAAAAATTTAAAAGTCGTTAGTTACAATGTTTGGATTTGTGGAATCATCAAAAGTTGTGCAAAGTAAGACAATTTTTTAAGGATTATAATTAAAATTTTTTAAAGAATCTACGGTTACCTGAGACGCATCTTCTTTCCTAACTTTATGCTACCCTTTACATTAGAAGTTGTTTTCTTTGCGATAAAGCAATTGACAACTGTTGGCATGATTATTGCTCCTTCAGTGATTGTCATTGAGCGAATGTATTCCATTATCAATGCTAAAAACTACGAAAAGTGGCATTCTTGGAAATTTATTTTTATTGTTTCTTGTTGTTTTGTATGTTTTTTGTGTGTAATTTGGCGAGTCTAAAGTTTGGTTTTAGTGGATTTCAGCCATTTGGATCATGGTTCATACTGTATATTTACCGTTTCTTTTTTCAACACAAATTACATTTGTGGTTACGCACTGTAATTTGTTTGTCTTGTATACGGTATATCTGACGATATATTAAAACGGTAACTAATTTTCAATATTTTAGCTCTATTTCGTTTCCTATTTTATTACTGCAAAGAAATCTGTTTTTGGCTTAACGTTATCCGAACGCTACCAATGGACGCAAAACAAAGCTGCGTTTAATACCGTGTCAAAATTTGCTATTACAGCTGCATTGGCAACAATTATTTCGATAATATTTGTTATTATTCATATGGTGTTTTTGTCTTATTTTTTGTCAGTTTGTTTTTAGGGTGATTCTTTTTGTTCAAAAACGGATTTTTAGTAAAGAGATTACAATGAATGACAAACTGTTATTTCTACGGCAGATTTATGAAATGATTCTAGGCTGTATACATTTAGTTCTACCGTACTACTTTGTCAGTATACATCCGAGTTTGAAAAAACGATATTGGTAACGATTTTCGTTGACTAAATTGAATTAAAAAATAAGGTTTTTAGCAAATTCTTTTATTTTCTACCCGTCAAGAGCAACAAAGTCGTTACAATTGGAGAAACAACGTCGGCTCATATAATTCACTCTGTCAATGGTCAAAACATAAAAGTTACTGATGAAACGGATTTTTATTTTACAAGTTTGACTGAACAGTGGGATGCTAAGCTCGTCAAAACAAAAGGACCACCAACTATCACCGGTTAAAACTTAAAATGTGTCAAAAAAGTGTGTTAGATTTTTTAGTTTGTCTTTGATGCCCGCATAAATGTTGCCTGTTCTTCTTTACTTTTTGCACATTGACGCCTCTGAAGTGCAAAGTCGTCGTCAAAATCTTTTGTAACAAAGCACAAAATAGTTTAAATGTACTTGTTCAATGATCATGAGGACATGTTACGTTTTTAGTCAATGCACCTTTCCATGGATATGCGTGCCGGAGAACAGTGCTGATGAAAAAGTACAAATGCGCAACGAATATGTGCGGCATTTGATTCGGTTGTCCGCTTTTAGCAACATTCCGAGAATCCTCATCCAACCTATAGGTACTAACCTACAAAACGCTGAACAACCCAAGCGAAACGTTTTTTGTACCTGCAAAGCCAAACCCGCGCACCCATGGCAACGCTGCTCACCAGTCGGCTGCCTGACGTCCGTGTTTTCACGTTGCTAATGCTAGTGGGGCTCTGTCGGCGGAAGGGGTTACAATAAGCCTGAGATTTTAGTCATTATTAATCCGTATTTTGACTGCTTTCAACGCTATTATCAAAAATCGACGTACTGGATGGGATTAACGAACACCCAAACCGTTACCCGTCAGGATTATTGAAACCAAGTTAGGATCTGGATTTTGCTCCATTGACGTGCACGTGCAAACAAATTTTTTATTCTGAACATTGTCTGTCTGCATAGTGGAGGCGAATTTTCATTTTTCAAAATGGTAAGTGAGTGGTTTTTTGGTTTGTTTTTCATCTCTGGAGGAGGGGGTTACAATGGTTGTCAAGGGCACTGGTTTAGTGACCTTAGAGGCATTTGTTTTCTATTTAGAAAGGCAAACTCTTTGACGAAACCACAAATTTTGACGCACAGCATTTCAAATCGATGCAGATGTCAAAATTCTTTCAGACCCCCACGACTTCAACCACGAAGGAATCCGTAGCTGAGGCGCGGAGGCGATTCTTTAAGGATTCTGGGTTCGAGGATGAAAGCGTCGATGATGACGAGTTTGAGGATGCTAGTGAACATGTCAAATAGTAAGTTTTTAGTTTTATTTTAGTTTTTCAAAAGAAATTTTGCCTTTTTCAGTACCGAATCCCTCAACCTTCTCGACACAATATCCGAAACCTGCATAACCCTAAACCTTTTCATGAACAACCACTACGATGCCGCCGAAGAACGAATGGCAGTTCTGTAAGTTTTGAACGCTTCAAAAGTTCCATCCGCTTTCGAACTGACAAAACTTACAGCTCTGACAAGTCGATGTATCACGCCCTCGGACATTCTACTATCCTTTTTATCAAATCCATGATGACCTGTGATCGTGCTGACATGGAGAGAGCCATGGAGTGTTCGACGAATGCGGCTAAAGTAATCGATGCTTTCCGAGCAAAGTACAGCGTTACAGAATCACTATACCGAATTGGTGGTGGCACTTCGAGGAGAGTTCTGACGGATTCGGAGATTCATGCTGAGCTTTGCTACGCTGAGAGCTTGTTATTTCGGGCTGTTTTGACGTTTTTCTATGATGAAAACCTGACGAGTTTTGTTAAAGGAGCTTTTAAGATTCGGTCTTGCTATCAGAGTTTCAAGTAAGTGATTCACTTGTCATGTTGATCTTATTTATGAACGCCAGGGAATGTCAACGTATCCTCAACAGCGACAACTGGGGTGTCCGTCACGACGAAATCAAGAGCCATTTTGAATGTGGCGTCCGGATGGGTATTGGCACATTCAGCTTGATGTTGTCAACGCTGCCCTCTAAGATTCTCAGACTTTTGGAAGTTGTTGGATTCAGTGGGAATAAGGTTAGTTCTTCGTTTTTATTAAAACATCGCACATTTTATCCGTCTTGGGTATATCTGTTGACACTGACAATGTTTATTCGGCAACATTGGCCAAGAAGATGATGCAGATCTCACGGGTCTTGCCACCAGATGAAAGTGCCCAGTTGACTTGGACATCCTGGACGATCGGATAGGTATCAGCAATTTCGACCGATTGAGTGTAGGTGTAGGTCTTGCCGGCAGCCAGAGGGCATGGCAGACCGCCACCAACACAGGCATTGTCGGGGGTCAGCTCGAAGTTGGAGAAGGTGGTGCCTCCGGCTAGTTTGCTGCGGACAGATGCGGTCAGGGCGGGGGTGTCGGCGCCTGAACAGTTTGGGGTGTCATTTAATGGCATTTTGAACATCTTATGCAAACGCATTTTAAGCCGAAATCAGTTTTGCTACTTTTGTGTAGCGGTGAAAAGCGCAAAATTTACATCCAAAATAGCCAGGTTCGAATCCTATACGCTGCAAAACTTTTTTCTTAGTTTCTGACACTCACCAGCTTCAAACTCAATCTGAATAGTTGGCTTAGTGCCCCGCTTGAAGATAGCATGATCACCCTCGATTTGGGCATTGTCGACATTGACCGATTTGATGGTGTAACCCGACTCTACAAAGTCAAAATCAACCATAATTCAGCATACTTCAAAACTCACTGCAGTTCTTGTAGTTCAGCGGCGTAAACGTAGCCGCTGAAACGGTCAAAACCGCAACGAAAACACAAACAGCCAGAGGGGATGCCGCCATTTTTCAAATCCGCCAACCCAGAGAGCAAATCTGCCGCCCGATCTGGTTTCCCGATCTTCGATCCTGCTTTTATTGGCATTTTGACCGACCAGTCCCGCCCCGGTGGGCAGTTTTAGCCGAAACGCGTGATTTGTGGGTGTCGCGGAAACACAGGTGTCCCCGATTAAACGGGGCTCGAACAGATGCTAGGCTAACACTTCTGATCAAAAAAAGCGCTGCGATCGGATGATATTTGTTCTTTGAAATGATCAGACTGCACATTGCAGGTTTTTATAGAGGTCAAAACACATTAAAAGGCGAAAGAGGGTCAATATACCGTATGAAATGCAAATAAAAAGGTGAAATTTGATGCTTTTCAGAAAGCCGGCATGGAAGAACTCCATCTGGCATCGCAGATCGAAGGCACTTTGCGTCACCCCATCGTGTGTCTGTCTTTGCTATCATGGCATCTGATCGCTGTGTTTTTCATCGGCGCAAGTGATCCTGATATTGGGCTTTGTGAACGGCTCATGCGGCCGTTGACCATCAAGTATCCAAATGTAAGTGGTCAAAAGTTAATTTGATCTGGTAAGGATCACCTAAGGGACTCGGTCAGATCAACTTGGCACGGCTGCCATTGTGTCTTGTGGGCTGTGATCAAAGGCAAAGATGCAAAAACCTAACTAAGTAAGCAAAAGAAGTACGTGAGAAATGCGAAACCGATTTCCCGAATGCCACAGGTGTTGCAGACAGGCCTTTGTCTGACCGGGATTGATGATCCCTCAGGCATTTGGTGGTCTGATTGGCTAAATGGCGCCACTGTGGGAGGTAAATGGGTGTTTGATCGGTGAAACGCTTGCCAAACTGTACTCTAAACCCTTCAAATTATACAATTAAACCTTTAAACTGTCAATTAATAATGAAAAACCTCTCAGGGCGCCATCATTCTCTTCCTAAAAGCTCGTCTCCATCTAATCAAAGGCGACATTGACAATGCCATCTACTTTTACGGTAAATCAATCAGCGTCCAAGACACTTATAAGCAATTCCACCATGTCTGTTGGTGGGAGCTCCTCTTTGCTTATTGCTACCTGAAAAAGTGGGACAGAGCTGCCAATAATGCCAAAAAACTTCTCGATGAAAGCAAATGGTCTCGCTGCTGCTACACCTACATGCTTGGAATTCTTATCAATGCTGATAGAAGTGTGCCGAAACGGGCCGATACAGTACGAATTTTGTTAGAGTAAGCTTTTTTTCACGTCTTAAACTGTCAAATGTCAAACATTGACAACTTTAGACGGGTCCCTCAAATACGGCATCGCATCGCCGGCAAATCCATCCCAGTTGAAAAGTTCTGCGCTCGAAAAAGTGAACGTTTTCTCAAGCATGGAAGGCTGTTTTTCGCTCATTATGTAAGTCATGCCATCGCTGTCAGTCAAAAATGGTTAAACTTTAAGGAATTCCTGTATTTTTGGAACGGCTTCTCCATTCTATCAACAAACAAAGATCTAGTTGGCCCGATTTTGGAAGACATTGAAGCCGAATGGGAATACGCAGCCACAGATGACAAGGATGATGAAAGCTTGTATCTGTTGTTGAAGGGGGTTGCATTGAAAATAATGGGAAAGCTGTATGAGGCTGAACTCTGTTTCTTAAAAATTATGGAATAGTAAGTTTTTGGCACTTTTACAGTACCGGAATGAAAAAAACTTTCAGTGAGCGCATCGTCACCGACTTTTCCTATATTGTCCCCAATGCTTGTTTCGAACTAGCTATGACCCGGCAAAGTCTAGGCTCACCTGATCAAGCTTTATCCCTCCTACAGAGAGCTTTGACCTATCGGGGTTACAGCCTCGAAACAAAGCTCCATTTTAGAATTCAAGCAGCCATGGAGGCACTAAACAATGCCAACTCAACAGAATAACAAAACAAACTTTTCATTTACCTAATTTAACAGCCCTGTTGTACAAAATATTATCAATAAATATCTTTAAAAACAAAGTTAAAGCCTATTGAAATGTTAAAAATGCAAAATCCATAAATGCATAGCTGAGTTTGTGTTGAGGATCGATTTGCGATGCGAAACTTTGTGTTATGTTTTGATGTATCATGGCGCTATGTAAAGTGAATGACTATACGCACAGTCATTGTGAAACAGCGTATCGAAGGACATTGTACCATTGGATATGACACGTAAATGTTGGCGAGCTTCGTAAATAGGCTGCAAAATTACATTTCGTCTCGATGATGCGAAAAAAACTACAGTACCCCCTGGCTATATTTGTATAATTGCATGCGGAAACCGAAATTAGGCCGTGCCACAGGGCGTTTCGATTCAATATAGGCAATTGCGGCGGCATAGTTTAAATTAGTCACGGTCAGGATGTAGGCAATGGCGAAGCAAATGCTTCTGGAGACGCCGACGAGGCAATGGAGCAGAACGTTTTCTAAAAAGATGGAAATTGTTTATTTTTTAGTTTTGTTGAACTGACTTCCGGAAAGGCGTGCTTTATGGATGAATTCACTGACTGGGGTTAGATAGGGGTTTATGTTTGCTTGGGGACAGTCGGAGAGCTTGATCATTAGGTGTTCTTTGCCTAAAAATATATAAATTTGACCATTTTTAGTTAAATTTTTTGAAAAATGCCAAAAACTGACCAGTTCCAGGCCCAAACCCCTCAATAGTCCTTTCAAAATCCAAAATACTAATAACCGCTTCTATCCGGAAGTGAGCAAGTTGCTCAGGATCCTGGGCATCTCGCAATCCACCGACAAATAGCCCTGGCAAAACTTCATCCATGCCACGATGGCGCCGATCGGACCGCCAATTCCGAAGTTTTGCAATCGCAACATCGGCATCCGGGGGTACGGTAAAAGAGTCAGACATGGCACGAGGACGTCAGGTTAGGGACAGATGGCAAAGTTCAGAATGCCGTATTTTGGAGGAGTGACAGCCGCCGGCGCGTAAGTAGTGCCATCGCTCGAGGCAGGCGGAGCGAGTGAAACACGGGGCTTAGCGCCAAGTATGGCGTGTACTCTTGAGATCGATAAGTGGGCAAGAAATAGCGCGAGGAAAGTGACAGGAAAGAAGGGAAAGTGGGGGTCTTACATCCGGAAACGCCTGAGGCACGCTTTGGGTGCAATTTCGGGAAGTGGGTTGGGAGGTGTTGGGGACGGTTTGCCAAGGGGGTTGAGGAAGTGGGAATGGTGCGTCTTTGTAAACAAACTTTTTTACTTAATGTTTATTCTTTTAAACTTGCTTTTTACAATGTTTGTATAAGCCTGGTAAAACAGAACGGTCAGAACTATCTATGATTGCAAAATTGATAAGAAAATGTAGGAAAAACCGCGTTTTTTTGCAATTCCAAAATAAATTAACCCCCCACGCACACCTTTTCTTCCCGACGTTTTCCCCCCTCAACCCTCCCACAACCCATAAACCCATGAGTTCAACAAATTTGTCCAAACCCGTCCAACTTCACTTCCATCGCCGACGGCCATGCAGCTGTTGACCACGATCCTGCTCGTCTCCGTGCCTTTCCTCGCTCTCGCCAAGCCCGGAAGTGTCGAGGACACAGTCAAGGGATTCTTTGACCCCTCAACCCACACCAACAACTGGGCCGTGCTCGTTTGTACGTCGAGATTCTGGTTCAATTATCGACATGTCGCAAATGTCCTCTCCCTCTACCATTCCATCAAGCGTCTCGGCATTCCTGACAGGTTGGCTTGTTTTTCCAATTGGCAATTTGTCAACAAACGCCTCAAAACTTAAAAATAATATTTTCAGCAATATTATTTTGATGCTTGCCGACAACATTCCGTGCAATGCGCGTAATCCGCGACCTGGTGAGTCATTTTATATATTTTACTTTCCAAAAACAAAAAGAAACTCTTATCTATGAAATTCTACAACATTTTCGGATGAATAACTTAACTCTGTAGTCGTTTTTACTATGAATTCCCGTTCTTCGACATAGATTTCCTTGACTTGGTAGGGATCCGCTGAACTGTCGATACAGCAAAGCTCGACAATGTGCTTTGTCGGTGCTGTGACGTGCTTTTTGATCTGAAATTTATATATTTTTACCAAAATAACTGAAAGATAGGCCTACCTCAACCGGTGCCTGTGGCATAACACTCCGAACCGACGCCATCCGCCCATATTTTTTATTCGACGGCACTTTTTGGACTCTTTGCTTGATAGTCCGAGGTATCGCAGCAGCCACGGCCGCGTGCTTGCCATAGGAAACTGCGAAGATTGTTTGTTGCCAAACTTGGTCCAAAACGACGGCCCTTTGTGGCGCTGGCGGCGAAACCAGGAGTTCGGCCACTTTTCGGGATCTGTTTAGCCTTAATGGCTCAACGATCTGAACTGGCGGGCTGCATACGAACTGAACTTCGTAAAGGGGTGAAGATACGATGTGGATTCGTAATGCTCTTTGACATCGGGATGAATGGATGGGTAGGGCTAGGTTTACGGGGGTTTCGATGGATGGGACGAGGCGGCTTTGGGCTATGTTTAGCTAAAACCCTTCAATTAGGCCAAATTTCAAAGTTAGAAAAGCCCTACCGGTTGAGAAAGAAGATCAACAGCCTTATGAACAGTCTCATCGACTGGCGGCGGTAGATGCGCGACAGAAGCCTGTAATCTCGGCGCTGATCTCAGGAAAACTGGCATGTGTTTCGCGTCTGGTCGAACTCTCGCAGCCTGATAACAATGCACTGCTTTGGCATCCTCTTCCGCTTCAATTTCCGATCCTGTAGATGGGGGTCGTTGCCTTGGTTGTCGAGTGTAAACTTGCTCCGTTTCTATTTTTGAATACGCTGAATCTGTCGTTGTAATCGAATAGCCAGAAGCATAGGCTGGGTTTATCGCGCTTGCTCGCTTTTTGGACATTTTGACGACGTCGAGGATCCCTGGGGCTGTGGTTCATGAATGGAGCCGGCAAATTATCTTATTTAAAACGATTTTATGTTAATTTGAGGTTTGATGTTTCAGGCCAGATCAACAACCTCCCTGGAAAGGCAACATCCCAGAATCTGTACGGTCTCGATGTCGAAGTTGATTACCGTGGCTATGAGGTTACTGTGGACAACTTCATACGTGTTTTGACTGGTCGATTGCCGGAAGGAACCCCTCGTAATAAGCGGCTTCTCAGCGATCATCAAAGCAATGTTCTTGTCTATCTGAGCGGGCATGGCGGTGATGGCTTCCTCAAGTTCCAGGACCACATGGAATTGACGTCTGGTGAGGTGGCTATGGCGGTGCAGACGATGGCACAGAATCGGCGGTGGGTCTTTCTAACGTCTTTCTTTCCTTTAATGGGATATTTCAGCTACAACGAAATCCTCTTCATCGTGGACTCCTGCCAATCCGCTTCGATGTACTCCGAAATCAACTCCCCTAATGTCGTTTCCACTGCCTCGTCTCTCGTCGGTGAAGATTCCCTCAGCTACACTCGCGACGAAGATATCGGCGTCTACATCATTGACCGCTACGCTTATTACGCCCACAAATTCATGGAAGACCGTCTCAACGGACCGGATCCTCTTCAATCTAATGTCAGTTTGGCCGATTTCCTGACGACCTGCAACAAAGAAAGGTGCATTTCGACCGTCGGAATCTCCACCGAATTCTACCCCCGATCGACGAACAAAGTCAGAGCTGCTGATTTCCTTGGTGCTCGGAAGTACCACAAGAATCTCGGATCCGTTCAGTACGAGCCGTCGTCGTTCTGGAAGTCTGTTGAGAGCGATAACCTGAAGCCGGCAGAAGAGCTTTGGAAGAGTGCTCTTCACGGAACAGCTTTGGATTCCGTTTATTAAGGCGTTATGCAATATCAATCATTTTAACGGGTGTAATGAAAATAAATGCCTTTGATTAGTGATTTTGGTGGTTTTGTCAGGTTTTTTGACCTTAGAATATCGCTTGAATTGTTTAAAGTCAATTTGACATCGCTAAAGTGCCATTTCAGATGTCTGGTCTCAACATGTTTGCGAATCTCGGGGGTTCGAAGTCCCCCTTCGCTCCTAGAGCACCCCCTCCCGCTACTTCGAAGCCGTCGAACCCGACAGCCCCTTCCGGAAGTGCAGGCGGTTCCCAAGGAATGTTCAAAACCCTCCGACGTCTACATGGTCAAAACCTCGAAAGTCAGGGCCTCAATGATCTGACTGAAGCTTTCCAGACTTTCGTTACGAGGGCAAAGTTTTTCAGCATTGGCAGGTTACGGTATGTCTATCCATCTTCATTCCATTTTGTTGAAGTTGTCATTTCAGTCGCACCTGGTCCCATTCCGCCGTCGAATTCATGAAATATCGTCGACTACTCCCTATGCTGGTCGCTGATGAACACGACAATGGCAGTGCTTTCGACGATTTCGATGCCGCACATCCGCCGTGCTTCTCTGCAAGGGCAGCGACTTCCAGCAATGCTAAGAATGAAGAAAGACGAGTAACAGTGACGAATATCTCGCCAAGAGTGACTTCAGCGCAGTTGCAGTCTTTCTTTTCAAAGTTTGGAAAAGTGAAGACGTGTAAGATTCCGAGTGAGGAACGGAAATCGAATGCGTATGGGACACTGCCAAGGAAGTCTGCCAACAAGTTACAGGTTTGTTTGACTTTTTCAATGCCCTGAGGCTTATTTGGATTCTTCAGATTGCCCACGTAACCTTCATCAAAGACGAAAACGCCGTCGCAGCTCTGACAGCGCCTCCAGATGAACTTACTTTCTATGGCCAACAGATGTGTGTGCAGCCTTACGTCTCCACGAATCGCCGCCGAACCTTCAGTGCTTCGAGTTTCGCGGCAATGAATGCCTCTGGCGATGCGTCTTCGAATCCAATTGCTGCAGGGCCTTCGCTATCGACGCCGCATGACGAACGCTCATTGTCAAGGTCGTCCTCCATCGGCAGCATGACATCGAATTCGAGCAGTGCCACGACTTTCGCTCTCGATGAACTCCCACCTCGAGTCCTGGAACGAGTCTTTGCCCATTCCAGCGTGTTAGATCGAGTTCGTCTGGAACGTGTCTCCAAACGCTTCCTCGAGGCATCCGTCGCTTCCTGGAGGACAGCCGATGGCCGCCTTTCCTTCGCCAGTGATCGCGCCCTTGCCAGCCATTTCACGACGAGTAGCCCACTACGAGATGCCCATCTGCGTGCCGTCCTTGCCCGTGCTGGTGTCCATTTAAAGGTGCTTGATCTCAGTGGTGTGCCGAATCTACTCAGCGATAAAGCCGTGGCTAACATTGCTCAAGACTGTCCCGGCTTGGTTGAACTGGACTTGAGCGGTGTACAAACATCTCCAGCTTCGCTTCAAGCATTGAGCGAAGGCCTGCCAAAGCTGCGGAGACTAGCCTATCGAGATATGTCGACTTCTGGGGACAAACCCTTCTGGTATTTGTTCAAAACCGCCGGAAACAGGCTAACTCATGTCGATTTACGTGGTGCAAAGCGGATGAAAGGGAGATGTTTCAAGTTGTGCGGGATGTGCTTGGAAGAGGTCCTTCTCGATGGCTGTTCACGGATCGACGACGAAACCATCGATGACTTGTGTCTGAGAAGCGGGAATGTACATACGCTGAGTTTGAATGGCTGCCCGGGGGTTTCTGATGGCGCTATCAGCACGATTTCGAGGCACATGTCGGATCTGCGTGACTTTACGCTGTGTGGTGACAAGTTCCCTAAATTGACATCGGCTGGATTGGCGCCGTTGACGAGGTTGGACACGCTGACACGGTTGCAACTGGACCATAACCCCGCTGTTGATGATGAATTCATGTCGAAATTGTCGACTTCAGTGAAAAGCCTGCAAAAACTATCCCTCGCCTTCGCTGGTACCGATACTTCCTTGACGTCGACCTCACTTCTCGGCGTCGGATACCTGCCGAATCTGGTGGAACTCGATCTCAGTGGCCTGGGTGCTGTCAACAACGCGCTTTCATCGGCTTTGGTGGCCGGATGCCCAGAATTGAAGTCCGTTCTTCTGAGGAATTGCGCATATCTCGGCGATGAAGGCGTTTCCGGATTCGGCGGCCTGGAGAAACTCATCCATCTCGACCTGAGCGCCTGTATCCTCGTTACAGCCGCTCCCATCCAAGCCCTCGTGAAAGCCTTCAAAGCCCACAAAGATGCCCCAGTCCCCGAAGAATCTGTCACCATCGTCGTCGGAGGCACAAATTGTGAACCTAGTCAGGTCAGAATCCGCGAAAGCCGGGTAATTCTCGATTTTGAAGACTACAGCAGCAATAGTTTAACTGTCCTGAAGCAGTTTGTCGGTACCAAAGGTAAGCCTTATCTTTCTAGAGCCTTCAAAAACCAAAAATCTTCTTCAGACGCCTCGGCCGACCCCGATTCCGACGAAGACAACGACTTTGAACTTCTCGAAGCCCACCGATCCTTCATCGTCGACGCCCTCCAAGACAAGGACGACTTCCAACTCGACGGCATGGACGAAACCGCCATCCGAGAATGGGCCGAACGAGAAGCCGCAGAACTTGGCCTCATGAGTGAAGCGCCGTCCAGAAGCTAATGTAAATCTGTGTCTCCCTCCTTGCCCGTACATAGCTAGCTTGTTTTCCATGCTTCCATATGGCTCATTTTCCCAGCTTTGCGAATTGTCAATTTACGTTTCCATAATCCTGTTCTTGCTTCCCTTGCAGCCCCTCCGGTAATCGGATGTCGAGAGGGCTGCTTTTAGCTTTTTCAAAGCTTTGCTTTTCGCCCCATAGTTTTAAAAATAGTTTTGTTTAGTTTTAAAGTTGTTTGGTTTCCGCAAATGAACCGATGAAAGTCCATACGTCGCTGGCAGCGCGCAGAAATTTGACTAACTGCCGCGAGCAATGCATAATTTGAGAGTGTACATGGCGACAGCCCGTAACGAGAACGGCATTACTTGCCGCAGGGTGGAAATGGGAAAGAGCTGAAAGTTTGAGAGTGAAAAAGCCGATTTCCGGTGGGTATGCAGATCGGTGGTGCGTCTGGCATTGGCATTTAATTGAGTTATTGTTCTCAGTTTCGGTTGCGCCGGAGACAACGGCAGTGCCTTGAGGGTAGAAGGAAAGTATGCATTTCCGGGAGACCCTCGGGGGGTGACGAATGACTCAATTAACCGGGTTCGGGCGTTGGCAAGGTTCTGCGCGAACGGCGTCGCATCTGAAACTTGAGCCCCGTGCGAGATGGCGATGATGCGCGCCTGGCGCGAGCGAGCGTCCCACCGGAAATGCAACGCTAAATGCCAAACAAGCATGCATGCCAAAGTGGGATGTGTTTATCGTAACATCATCATCGGCGCCAGACCAGGCGCCGAAATGAAGGGCAGGCATCTGCCGGGCAGGTACCACATTCAATCCCAGGCTGTTTATGTCCCGATTTGTTGTTACAAGCCCTTCCGTCTGGCCTGACCGCTCACTTGGCTGGCCTCATTAAGCCAGCCAACCGATATCTCGCTTTGAGAAATCGGCGTAATCCGGTTCGGTTCCCAATGGCCACGAATGCCGGATTACGTCTATGCGGCCCACCTTTGCCCTTTCCCCATCCCAAACGACAACCATAATCTTGTTTTTGAACGCTGTTCGTTGACTACTTTGCCCTTTAACGCCCCCATTTCCTGTTTACAACCAAGCAATCATCGAAAATAAGAGGACACAGGTCACTTTTATCATTGCCTCAGGGTCTGGCAATCCATCCCTATCAATCTCCCTTGATTAATGATATCCGCCTAAGCCTCCCCTGACGCATCTATACCGTATAAAATCAACACAATTCCCCGTCTAGCCTACTTTTTTCATCGTTCAACCGATGTTTACCCCCTCAAAATCCGCCGAAAACCCCTCAAGGCATATGAAATCCATCCTTGTTTTGTTTTTCATCCAACTTTGCCTTGATGGCAACCTTAATCTTTGCCCGTGCTACATCCCGATCATCACTTCTGATCTTATCGTGATGTTTGTGACCGATCTGAAAGCAAGACAAATGCCTGCCCTCCAGGCCGGGTTTTCACATTTGTTTTTATGTGTTTGTCTTCTTTTTTTGTTTATTTGAAAAAAAACTTAAGCCAAGGCTAAGCCAGGCTGTTGTCTTTAACTTTTTCGTCGGCCAAGGGCAGTGTCCTTGAAAAGCATGCCCTTGCCGTCAGGTGACGCTTCGCAACTTTCGCAGCTTTGCAACAATCGCGGGTCTGCACTCTTTCAGGGCATCTGTAAGTCATTCATCATGTTTAGGCGCCAACTGCTGCCAAAACTTGGCCGTTTTTTCGAAGGCGAGACGACTTGGCAAGCTTCAAACATGTGGTGCTCGATCTGTGCGTCTAACAGTGCTTATGGCTTTGATGCCTTGAGGGCATTGTTGACACGAAGAGTGAATTGGCCTGCAAAAAGGGGTCGGGATTTCACGGGTTTTGCTGCAGGAGGGCAATTGATCAACGAACGCTTAAAGTTATTAGTTGTTTTTTTGAAAAAAAGTGGTTTGGAAGTAAAATTTTTAATAAGTGGCATTTGGAAAACAGCTTTTCATAACTGAAAATTGAACTTATTTTGATAAGAGCGTAGTTTTTAGGTGTTCAGAGATCGATTTCGTCGATTTCTACGACTTTATGTCTTTCAAAGTTGCTAACATTTGTCACGGATCGCATGCCCTGAGGCGATTAGCTTGTTGACAGCTATTACAACGGCCAGCTAGGTGGCCTCGGATCGGAGCCTATTTATAATACATATCAGTTCAGATCTAGCCGGGCTCAAACTGACACTCGAAATTGAGCCTGTCGTTGAAAAACTGAAAAAATCAAAGCAATGGCAGGCTTTTTGCAAGTGCAATTGTTGCCAAATAGTGATATATGGTGTTTGTCGCAAGTTAGCTTGATTGTCGCCGATAGAATTGATAGCCAGTCGCCATCTAGTCAGACCCACATTTTTGAGACGTCTGGCTCTGACTGCCCAGTCCTCTGACATCATCTGATGATAGTAGCCTCGGCCTCGATGGAACCGTGCCAACCAGCCTCGTGACCACCAGTCAATTTCAATGATTCGGGTTTGACAGGGGTTTATGTTAGGGAGTGGACGGCGGCATCGGGCAGGCGACAAACATGTCCACACATGACAGCCGAGGCGACAAGAGTCTCGGATTGGGGTGATAAGAAACGCGTGGCAAAGGGCAGCTGCAAACGGAGAAAAGTTCCGGAATAGGGTGGCTGCAAATCGAAAGAATGTATAGCAATCGTTTTTTTCAAAATCACATATTGGACACAATCAGCTTTGTGGGTTTTTTCATACTGACGTATTGGCGCCAATACCGTAACCCTTACATAAAAGACATAAAACTGTGGGAAAGTTAATGGTTGAAAAGGCTTACGCAAGATCTGATAAGGGTTGCAATTGCTTGTACAGCTGTTTTTTATGGGTTTCAAGCCACTAAAAATAGGTCCGATTTATTTTTAGTGCGAACGAGTTTGACCGTATTTGCACATTGCTAACTGTTTACAATGCAACCGCCATTTGCGCACAGTTACGAATGTCGTTTTCTTTCAACGCTGTTGCGCAAATGCGGTTACTGCTATTCCAATTTTGAGTTGTGCTAATGTAGTAGTACCATTCATGCTACAAAATTCTAAAATTATCGTAGTTTTGTCTCCAAAATGTAACATTTACCATTTGCCGCCTCAAAACATTCCACTAAATCCCTCAAATATCCCGACCTTCAACTAAAATTCCCAAAAAATTATGCAAATCCGGGAACAAAACGCCGTCTTTTTGAAAGCGCTTTTCGCGCAGTCAGGACCGTCCTTGACCGTGGCACATCCGCCATCGGGTGACCTTTTCACATGAGGATGAGGTACAAAACTGTATGGACACAAGGAACCCACTCAAGTGCCCCCATCGCAATGGCGGGGGCCTTTTTTGGATTCGCGCACCGATTTCGAGGACGTACCCGAAAAACGGCTTCCTGCCAACTTGCTATTGTAACTGCGTACAATTATGATTAGCGAGCAGAGTAAATGCGACGTAGCCCATGTAAAGACGATTGTTTGTACATTGACACAGTGAAGTACTCTGGCCAAGGTTACTGTGGCCTTGCACTTTTGGCTGGGATTGTTTTTTGCATTGTTTACGGTTTTTTTTGGAAAAATGTTATTTGATGTTTTAAAACTTGCATATTTTAGTAAAAAAGTTGCGATGTATTAAAATATCACAATTTTTTTTTAACTTTTTAACATTGTCCCCGTCCACCCATGCAAACATAACTAAAGCCACCCTCATCCATCCATCCTTTTTAAAATTATGTGAAAAGCGAAAAAGCATGTTTTCCTGACAACCATTAACTCAACGCCAAAAATGCATACTTCGAATTCGCGCGGGCAAGCATAAAGGCCCTCAAATGAGAAAACTTTTCTGCGTCGCTGTCACCATCCTCGGTTATTCATAACCAACATCCATATTCCTCCCTCCCCTCTGGCGGCTGCCAACTTTTCAACGACCAGAAATGACAAAAAGTTGTCTTCACCGTCCTGGCTGGATGCATCCGAGGTGTGAGAGACAAACTTGAGAAGAGTTTTTCGACCTTTTTCATTGCGATGAAGTCGAAAAATTGCATTAGTACCTCAAAAGAGGGGTGAATCTGATGTTTATTCCTTGACATGGGCCGAAGAAAGTTTCAATCACTTCAATTGAAAGCGTTTTTGAAAGAAGTTTAAACTTTTCCGCCCCTATTCAAAAATTGAAAAGTAACAAGTGCATTGTGGGCGGGGCTTGAGGTCTTTGAAGGCGGTGAAAAACATTGAAGGTTGGCTGCACTCTAAAACATACTTCGAAGGTTCATTGGAGAAGGCGTGTTTTTTAATTAGAGCCAGCTGTCGAGACGTATTTATAACGCTCTTGATAGGGTTGTTTTGGCTTGTTTTTGGCAAGTAGGGCGGCTTTTGGGGTACTGTAGCTACCGTATCTGGCCTTTCAGTGATTTTTTTAAAGTTTAATAGGAATTTTTAAAGTTGTAAATCAAAATAATACATCCCTGTAACCAAAAACAGCACGCAATAGCCATTGTTTCCCTGAAAGTCCGGCCCCAATTCACTTTGGTGGGCAGTCTTTCATCCCCTCCGGCGCTTAGAGTGCAAAAAATGGAGAAAGGGCACCCCTCCCGACGACAACGGCTTCCAATCTTTTTGTGTTTATTGTTCCGGACCGGGTCTCCAGGCCCGGAGGGCTCCTTCGGCACGCATTATGGCGATGACTTCCTAATGTAAGAACAGAGGCCCACCCCTTCCTCCCAAATGCACGGCAACCACATCCCTCCCGAGTCCCGACATCTGGCTCATTTGGGAGAGGAAAGGAAATGCCCTAAGGCAGGGCCAAAGCCGAAAAGGGACCTCCATTATGATATGAGGGCACAAAGGGCTGCCCTTTTCGTGACCTTTTGGCAGGCTGGAGACGGTTTTTATCTGTAAAGTCGATCATTCACGACCTCCATGATGTCGGATAGCATCCAAGTGGCGTCAGAAAGTTGGGTTGACAAACAATTTTTTGTAAGCCATGTGCTTCGTCCTTTAAAAAGTTTTCCTTTAACCTTTCGGGCTATCAAATCAACGCCCTTTTACATTCCTTATCTAACTTTCCACTTTCTCACGGTGCAACTTTTTACACTTTTAATTATAGCCATCTTTACAGTACCAGCTTTAGATGGCCGAAATCCGCCTTGTCGTCGGATTTTAACGATGCAACGTTAACGATCTTGTCAAAATCCATCCAAATCGACGTCGTTTGCATCATTAATGAGCTTTCCCAATGCCCTGAGGCGTCAATGCGCGGAATATGATCCCTTTTGCTCCGAACTGTCTGTTCGACGGTTTGAAGACCCCAATATTAAGCCAGAAACGGCAATGCGCTGAATTAAAAGTCCGTTCCGTTTCCGATTGCATGCCTATCACAGTGTCGCCATCTCGCACGGTTGTCATGACATCCTCTTGATGACTAACGCCCCTTGTCGGCAATTTGTTCCTGCCACCCGACTGACCGTTCGAGGCCGTTAAAGGTGACAACGCGTGTTAGAGGTCACTAAATTTGACGAGATCGACGTTTTTATGGACTTTTATCTGTTTTTTTGACATTTTCTATCAAACATCATCAAGAAACCCTTTGAAAAGTTGAAACTGTCCGCGTTCGTGTCCGATTTCATCTTTCTTTTGTTCGCGGATCCCATCAAATGTCTCAATTCGCGTCTGTTTTGATAACTTGATTCATTTCATTTCAATCCAAACCCATTGCGCATCCATTTCAATCCATAAAATCATCTTTTCAGTTCAGCCATGTTCACAAAACTCAGCAGCATCTTCATCATAGCCCTCACAGCCTCGGCCGGCCTTGCTCGGCCATCGGACTTCGAGAGCATCCTGTCCACGAACACGGCCATCCGTCAGAGCAACATCATGATCAACAGAGTCATGGGTAAAGTTGGGACGAATAAAATGTTCAGCTGTGACCCTATTTTTAACAGCAATGGCGTTATGATGTCGGCTATGTGGTATAAGGATGGTGTTGAGATTGGGGAGATCACAAAGTTTGTATCACCTTTTCTATGATTTCGAAAATTTAGAATGTTAATTTCAGCGAGGAGAATCTCATCTACGAAAACCGTACAGTAACTTTGGAAAAACCGCCCCCAAAGGTCGGATTTTTGATCATTAGCAACCTCCAGCCTCATGATGAAGGCGATTATTGGTGCATCCGGAAAGATACTGGCACATTAGGCGAGATTTCACGCATCCGGATAGCGTTTATGACTCCGGTGGCAGAGGGGGTGTTGTTGGTTTCGAGGCCGGATAGGCCTGTTTCGGGGGAAACTGTGGAGGTGGAATGTGTCTCGACGACGGCTTTTCCGGTGCCGGCTGTGTCGTGGGAATTTGTAAGTTTTTTTACTTTTTGGAAAAATATTTTTAATTTTGACTAATTTTGAAAAAAAAAGTGATTTTTAAACATTTTGTAAAAAAATAAATTTTGACAAATTTAAAAAAATGTAAAATTTTTAATAGTTTTGTAAAAATTTTATTAATTTTTTAAAAGTTTTAATTTTCAGAATTCTGCCCCACTCCCAGTAAACAGCAAACACGAAGTCGCTTCCAACGGCAGTCTGCTCATCCACAACTACAGCGCCGCCGATGCCGGAACCTACACCTGCATTCTGACCAACTTCGCCGGTTTTACCCAGGCTTCAACCACCCTCTCCGCCCCCTACCGTCTCCCCGAAAACACTGCCACAGCCTCCGCTTGGCACGTTGATTGCAACTCCGTCAAGATCGGCACCACCTGGTTCCTCCTCGGCTGCGTCTCCACCATCGGCCTCGGCATCGTATACCTCCTTTCCGGCATGATCTACTACCGTCTCCGCAACCGTCGCCCCACCACGCCCATCACCCCCACTGGAGCCGCCTACACCAATCTCTGGAGATCGCTCATGCGTGCCGATCCGGCCCTCGCCCCTGGCTTCCGGAAGGCTATCGCTCCGATCCCCGAGAATCCGCGTCTTCTTGCCACCTTGGAAGTTTGAGAAATTGAAAACTTTCCATTAGTAAAACCTTTCAAAGATAACCACCGCCACATTTACCCAGCTTAGCCCACCTCATCTTACTCTCTTTTCATCGGATTGTCGCAATTAGCATTAACCATCCTTTCTAGTACAACTTCCATACTCTCAAGTTAAACATTTTCACATTACGGGTCTCACCACGAAAGTTTCTATGGTTTCACAACCATGTAAAAACTTCCTCATTCAATGTTTAGTCAATTTGCTTTAACAAAATAGGTTCATACTCACTCCGTTGCCACTCAGATGAATAATAATCGGTCAGCATTATGCAACTTTACAATAGCCAGTTGATAAAAGTTCAAAGTTTTTGTTGCCCAATATGATTGTGTGTTTTATGCGATATTTTGAATCCGATTAATAAACAGAATAGTAATTGAGCTTGTCTCAATATGTTATCAGTTAGTCAGTCAATTATTGAGTCGTATCAAAGAACTGATCCCTCATCACATCAAATGGCAATCCCGCAACCTCGATCCGAACATGGGCCTGCTCATCCGAGTCATCGTTGAGCCAGTGTCCACACGGGAATCGGTACAGCTTATGCGTGACATGCTCAATGACGCTCACGGAATGCAACTTCCACGAAATGCCATCAGTTTGGCGGGGTCGGAGCCACACATCGACGAATTTGAGGTCTTCTAGGCGGTTTTGTTCGGTGAGGACGAAGAGATCGGACTAAAATCATACTGTAGCTTTACTATTTTGAGATAGATGTGCTTACATGAGCCCGTTGAAACTTTTTCCGATGACTAATCGAACAATTCAACCTACACTTGCTCGTACTGTTCCCCTTGGCATCGGTCAATTGAACGAAGACAGACCCGTCAGTGCTAGTATGCTCATCCGAGGAGGTCCGGACGACGATACTGTAGCTGCATCGGTCATCGACATCAGTGTTTTCGGCGGAATTTGAGCGCAGGGATGATGTCTCATCGGTGTCAGTTTTGTCCGTCGGCGGCATTTTGGGGGTTAGAAATAGCTGAATAGGTGTTTTGACTAGGTCCTATGGCATTTTGAGACCATAAATTTGCATAGTTTTTACAAAAAGGTGGTCAATTTGTTCAAAATTGGCACAAAATGGAATCATTTGGCTATACTATGACCGGAAATGGAAACTATACAACTTCTAAAAGTAACCATTTGTAACCCTTTTCGTACTTTGGCCCTTTTTGTTCTCTACTTGCCCCATCGCACCTCTCGCGAAACGTAGACCTTCACGCAAAAAACGCGCCTGCGCAACGACACACATTAGCAGCCACCCATTTGGTTTCAAATTGCAATGCACCGGGTGGCTTTGGCAAATCTCTGCGGTCATGTGTGTCGTCCGTATTCATAACAACGAGAGCGAGGACAGCGCGAGAGTGCCCTCTTTTCGGTCAGCGCCTGCCTTTCCCGGGCGTGGGTGATATTTGCTCACTTTGTTCCCCTATCGTCGTCAAGATCGTCTTCAACTTCGTCGATGTCGTCGATTCCGTCATCCATGCCGTCGAAGACCCCCCGGAAGGCGAGAGTCATCACATCGGACTCCGCTTCGACGACGGAAACCAGCAGAGGCGGCGATTCCTCGGTTGGAGATGACTTCGTTATCGTTGAAGACGCTCCCGAACACAACTCCGATGGTTCATACGATGACTTGAGCGTGAGCACGGCCGTCGAAACGAGTACCACCACTGCCATCGACATCAGTGCCAACACTGGTCACGACTGGAGCATCAACACTGGCCTCGAATTGAGCTCCAGCTTCACTCAGCGTATCATAGACGGGACTAGCGAGATGGATATGTACAAATCGGCTTCGGAGAGTTTCAACAAGGAGAATCTGGGTGAGTTTTGACTTCCTTTCTATCATTCTACAACTTTCACAGCCTCTAAATTTGCTTTTTAGACGAACCGAACTCTTCTGACAACATGTGGGCGGCGCCATCATCCGAATACGACGACAGTAGCTTTGAAGTCATCCTTTGCGATGATGACGGTCCTCCTTGCGGCCAATGTGCCAGTAAGTTGACTTTATCCATTACAGATAAGTTCAAAACTGAAGTCTTTCCATTACAGAATGCCTAATCTACCAGCCGCACTACTCCTCGACCCCGAAAGACCTGCCCGACAAAACGTTCAAAGTCTTTGATAAGCTGCCCATGGACGGCGAGGAAGATGACAAACCGACCAGCAGTGCCAGTAACGCCTCGTCCACTAAAACCGCTGAGCCCATCACCGATTCCTTCTATCAAGCCGTCGAGAATCAGAGCCTCGAAGACTACCGTCTGACCCAGAGCATCTATCCCGTCGAGCTCGGCCAATCCAACGACGAAAACTACCTCCGTGTTTTGAACTCCCGTGAAGCCAGCATCCAGCAAAGCCCCTCCCCACCGGCAAAGGTCGTCCGAAAAGCTAGCAGATCCACCCAGGTCGAGCCGAAGGAAACCCAAGAAACGGGAATGCAGACGGAAAACGTCAGCGTCGATCCGTCGAGCGAGCTTTCGTCCGATTCCGAGGAAGGCAGCGACTCCGAGGAATACGAATCGCCCTGCTCGGGTACCTGCAGCTGCTGCACCTATGACAGTGATGACAGTTCGGAGGGTAGTGATGAGGAATCCGGCGAAAGTGGCTCCAGCGAGGATGAAACTTCGGACCACCGTTTTGATGACTATATTTTGTGAAGGAAAACCAACAAATTCCGACCTAATCCTGTTATACATTGTTTGACTAGCCTAACCTTGTTATATTAGTTGATATTAACTAACTATTGTGTGTTAAAGTCCGTGAAATGAGCTGAATAATATGACTTGATAAATGATGACAAACACAAAACCGTATTACTTGAAAATTTAGTCATTTTCGTCTCAATTTTCGACTTGTTTCTATAAAAACACGTGACAATGTTGATCGCCGACATTTTTAAAAGAAAAGATGAGAGAAATATTGTTTACCGCGGCCAAAAAGAACGATTATTGAATGAAAAACATTGACAAAGTTGGAAAACAAGCCTAACCATGCCCGCAACCTGCGCCCACACAACCCGCAAAAACTGACGCAACACAGCCCGCGGCAGTGCTGCATAAACACGTGTGCGAAGCTGTGAGCCCCAGCCGCCAGATTTCATGCGCGTCTTCCTTCCCCGTTCCAACATCACATCACGTCGCTTGACATACTTTTTTCCAGGTTACAATCGCCTTTAATCGGCTCAGATTCTATCAACTTTGAGATTAAAGATGGCCAATCGTCGGCGGCAAGAAAACGTAAGTTTTTATATATATTTATCATTAAACTTTCCATATTTGTATTCCAGGCTGACGAATCAGTCGAACTCACCCCCGAGGAGGATACTCTGGCTCGCTTTTTGCGGTTCAATTGCCCGACAAAGACCGGAACATGGAATGGCAATGAACACGACTTTTTTGTCGGTATGTTTATATTTTTTCACTTCCAATTGATGATAATGATTCCCCCTCAGGCCAGAAAGCCGTCGACACCCTCCTCGAATCGAAGAAGTACGGCGCCGCTGCCAAGGACCCCAAATTCAAGACGAAAGGCGATGCTGAGGTGTTCATCAGGTCGCTCATCGATAAGGGCGCCATTTTCCGAGCAAATAAGGTCGTATTGAAGAAGAAGTCGGCCGAGGAGAAGCGCAAGGGCCGGAAGCAGCCTGGAAGTGCGACAAGTTCACCGAAGCCGTTGAGAACCAAGGATTTGAAGGCGGAGGACGAGAAGGTTGAGGATAGTGAGGCTGATGTGAAGCGGGATGACGAAGTTTGTTGTTTTTATATATATATTTTCTTTCAAATGGGAAATTTAGGACGAAAAAAAGGAGAAAAAGAAGAAGATCGTCCTCGTCCACCAACAAAACCAATCCTTCACGACGAACACGACCGATGTCTACGTTTGGGTGTTCGATCCGACCCCATTCTACAAGAAAGTCATCGGCGCTTTGATCCTTGTTGCCGTCATTCTGGGCTGTTTGTTCCCATTGTGGCCGGAATGGCTCCGTCTGGGGGTTTATTACCTGTCTATGGGCGGTATTATCTTTTTGGTTTCCTTATTGAGTGTTGCGTTGCGTAAGTTTTTTGACTTTTTTCCCCTTTTATCATACTTTTTCAACATTCCAGTCCGCACAATCCTCTTCGGCATCATCTACGCAGCCTCCTTCGGCCAACACAAGCTCTGGGTCCTGCCCAACCTCACCGAAGATTGCGGCTTCTTCGAATCCTTCAAGCCCTTCTATTCCTATGAATACTGCCCCAACGGAACTTCGGCATCTTCAAAGCCGAAAAAGGAGAAAAAGACCGCCGAAAAGAAGGAACTCATCAAAGAAGCCGCCGCTGAGGAGACCCCCGAAGACCACGAAGAGGACGACGAGGAGGAAGACGTTAATGGAACTGAATCCGCTTCACTTTCGTCCAAATCGTCGAATTCCGGTGAAACTGAGACCGTTTCGCCGTTCGAAGTCGAGCCCGCGGAGGAATTCGTCCCGGAAGAGTCGTCTCGCCGTCGACGACGTCCTCGCAAGGATGATGTCGGTGATTTTGTTCTCGTTGATGGTCAGTGAGTACGCATATTTGCCGGAAATGGCACCACTTATTGTATTTGCACGATTTATCTGCGTTTTTGCATCAAACTGAAAAATGAAATTTCTTTGGGGTTAAATTAAAGTTCTAAATATTACTAAAAGGTCAATCATAAACAAAACTCTGTTTTATTCGGAAACTTTGAAGGTTCATGTGAAATACACACACAAACGAGGTGCGCAAAAACATTAAATAAACAACAGGTCTGACGAGAATGATTGAGATTGAAAGATGCCCCGCCAGCGCCCGTCTTCAGTGATTCTGGAATCGCGGCGCAGCAGGCGGAAATGGCGGCGGTTGTGAATACATCGCATGGGGCGGTGGCGGCGGATTCCATGGCCTGCGAATGGGCATCGGATTCAGCTTGACGGATGCCAAGGGTATGGGTCCAGATTGCTGGGGCATGTTGTACGCTGGCGGTGACCTCCAGGTTGCTTGTTGGCCTTGTTGTGGTGGTAGTAGAGGCTGATGAGGGCCAAACATGTACGGTAATGGAGCGCCGTAGGGGGCCATCGGTGGAGGCGGGACCCCTGGATATGGCCATGGCGGCATGGATCCATTCATTCCACCCATCTGAGGGATTACGACGCCGGGCATTAATGGTGGCCTACATTGTTGTGGGGGACCTGGCTGGCGGCGCATTTCGACACGCTTCATCGGGACGTCGCTCAGATGGTTTCGAGGCTCGGACTTTTCCTGTTTCGAGGCACTGGCGCCGGACTGGATATGTGCGACCATCTGGGCGACCGGGTCATCAGTGAGGTGATTCGAGGAGGCAGAAGTTGATAGACTGGTGGGAGTAGGGGTCGATGCAGGCTCTTCGCCGCCGAAAATGCGTTCCCGAGCTTTGTGATAGGCAGCTTCGCGTTCTTCGAGGTCCATCCTCGCCTGTTCCGCGGCGGCTTCGGCATCGAGTTGTTCCTTGGACTTGCCGGCATCGGCATTGTTCCGTGGGCGACGGAGGAGGCGGACTGGGCCATCACCGACTTCGACGCGGCTGAAAAGACGAAAATTATATATAAAAACACCCAAAAAACAGCAAACTCACGTCCTCTCAGTCGACGTACTCGCGCTAGCCTTGGGCTGATGGTCAATCTTAAGCTGCTCCATCTCCACGGCCAACTTTGACTCGAGCTGTTCAATCTGTTTCTGGCGCACGGCCGCCGAAGCCACCAGGGCCTCGTCGCCGGCGCATTCCCAGTCGTCGGCTACGTCTTCGGGTGATTTCGCATTACATGTTTCGGACAGACTCATCGCCCGAGGCACGTAAGATCAGCCTGGAAAGAGGGGACGGTCAAATGTCATCATTTTGGGGTGAATGGGGATCGCGAACTCGATTCGGGGAGATTTAGAACGGAAAAACGGAGAAACGAAACTGGAATAGATTGGCTTGAAATTGAAACTTTAATTACACATGTAAAAATGATGAAATTGTAATGAAAGGGTGTAAAATTGAGAGCTAATGACGGTTGCGATGAATAAACGGATCAATGAGTGGTCAGTAATGCGGGGAAGAGTGGAACGAGCGATGCTAAACGTCGGCCGATGACAGCGCGGACGAATGCGCGGTCGCAAGACTGATGAATGACAGTCGAAGAATTGTGCATGTTGCGGGCAGGGAAATGGACGTGCTGTTTTTGAAAATTAATTTGTTGTTGTTTTTTGAGAATATCTGCTTGTTTCTGCGAAGGATCTTTGTTATTTTTGCTTTTTACATTGCTGTTTATGTATCGTTAGCAATATGTGCCGGAGTTGTCGAGAAAAATAAACAATAAACGCACTTATTTGGCGTTGTTAAATTTTTATACCGTAATTTGGGTAGAATTGACTAAGATCGTAGTTGTCAGTCGGAAGTATCACAAAAAGTATTTGCCCATCCTAATCCATCCCACTTTTCAAAGTCCAAAATGTCTAGTTTGAGGCCCACTTCCGCATTGTGTTCCTCTTCAAACCCAAATGGCTCAAAGCCATGAATCCCCGAATCCTCTTCCTGTCACCCCGAACATGAAATAAAACTAAAACCAAACAATGAAAACCTTTTTACCGCCCGTCGCAAACAGGCTATACCAATGGATCGGTGCCGCCGCCCCAGGCATCCTGACATTCCTGTTTTGCGCAGCCTCCCCTAGCTCATGGATTTCCAGATCGCGGAAAGGGAAGAAGGATCCGGTCAATTGGCATCACACGACGCGCAAGTATGCGGTTAACTTTCGCTTTTTTAACATTGTTTGTAATATTTGCGGGAGTTGGGGCCACATTCAACTCGGATTTCGGGAATTGGCTCGAGAAGCATTTTGGTGCGGATGTTCGGCAGCATCTTGATCGGTTAGTTTTTTAGGTGATTTTGGTTAATTTAATTAAAAATCGATTTTAGCGCTGATCTCGGAGTAGCAGGCTCATTTGGAGGTCGTGAAAAGGCTAATGAAACATTGAACAAGCAGCCGGTTGTGTTCGTTCATGGTGTGTCTAATCGGGCTCATGATAAGCCGTTGGCGGCGGCTAACTATTTCCGGTGAGTTTTTATGCCAAAAACAAATTTTTACGTTTTTTAAATTGAAGTTGACATTGTAATTTTGGAGCTAAACAAAACCGGCATCTGATTGTTTTTCAAGTTTGCGTTATTAGCGCAGTCGGAGGAGGCGGTTTTCTTCGACCCAAAAGTCGATGGTTCGATCCCGCTGACATCCAATTCTTTTTTTCTCATTTTTGAAAGCTTTTCATACCATCAATGAGTCTATTTCAGCACAAAGGGTTACAAATGGGCCGAACTGTACGGTACAACCTACGCCAACGGTGCCCAAGGCAACCCTCTCCAATGGGCCCAATACTCGATGCAATGCTCCTACGTGAAGCTCGTCCGTGCCCTCATTGTTGCCGTCCGTCTCTACACCGGTCGTGCCGTTGATGTCGTCGGCTATTCCATGGGCGTTCCCGTTACCCGTAAAGCCATTCTCGGAGGCCGTTGCGTCGACACCAACGAAGATCTCGGTGGCCCACTCACAAAATACATCGACACCTATGTCGGCGTTGCTGGCCCGAACCACGGAATCAACCTCCAAGTCGGTGGAATCTCCGTTCCTGGATGCGTTTTCAGTATCTTGCCGGTCTGCAACACCCAGACTGGTCTTTATTCCGGATTCTGCCCCAGCGAGAGCGCTTTCTTGCAAGACATCAACCAAGTCGCTGGCTATGAGGGCCAACATCGCTTCAGTATCTACAGTAAGAAAGATCAGTTGGTCGGGTATCAAGTTTGTGGAAGAATCACGACACAAGTTCCGGGTCAGGAGGGAGAAAAGATCTATGAGGACAAGAACCATGACCAGACGTTTGACGATAGTTATGAGGTTATGCGACAGATGGTCGAGAGTCATCGGGTTGCTTGATCATAATGGTGGATTTTAACTTATTTATTGTGTTAACAATTAACTTATGATGGAAATAAAGACATTTGGACATACAATGGTATCCAATTTGACATTGCGCCACAAAATCAATCTAATTGCGAGCAACTGTACCCGCGATCGAGTGCCAATGCACCCAAAAAACCGAAAACGCAACCTCCGAAAAACTGTACTCTGACCTTTTGACGGTGCCAAGACACATTCGCGCAGCTCGGCTAGCTCGACCTTACCGTTTCTATCGTCCATCGTAATGTAAGGTCTTATCTTGACTCTTGAGGTCTTTTTTTTGTTATGTATTCCGTTTTCTGGGTTCGCTAGTGCGAACTGAACTATACCCAAAAACTAGGTACAGTTTTCGATCATGTTCATTGATCTATGTAAAATTTGAAAGCTACTCGGGTGCCCCGAAGATCATGATTATCGACAGTCGACGAAAACCGACAACGACCATCACTCGCCACGTTGTTTTCTTGGTTTTTCATACCATTTTGACGTGATATGTGGAGGTGGTTGCTTCCGGGGTGCCAGGTGGAGTGACCTTCACGTAGCCAAGGGCCAGTGAAGATGTTTTAAGATTCTGAAGAAACGTCATAAACGCGTCAAACAAGTTTTGCGATCGGTAGCGCTGACCGATTCGCTTGTTTTTGTAATGTTTTGGTTGTTATGGTTCTTCATTCACTCCCATGTGACTTCAATGAGATACTTATTTTGTGTTTAACTTTTCAATGTGCTCACTTTTGGTATCTTATTGATGTTTTAAGTCGATGCATCACCTTTTTATCGGATTATTTTCTCTTCTGAGGTCATAACAACACTGACCTTCATTATCACGACAAAAGTTTGGGTAATGATTGTCCCCGAAAACAAGCAACAACAATCAGGCCATCTATCCCTGAAAAAAAGTCCAAAACCCACCCCGTCAACACGTGTTTTTTTCTTTCTTCAACTCAAAAGGCCCATCTGATCTTTGTCCACTTTGCATCATGTTTATTTGCTCGGTCAGCACTTCTTCTCCGCCCCAGAGGGGGAACTTCCCTTAACTCAACGTTTCCGCTCCGAGATAGGTACCGTACAAGGACAAATTCCAATAATCTGTTCCACTTCCACCCTGACGTATTGTTATAGTACCCACTATCTGATATGCCTCTGTATGTACGATCACCGTTTTTTACATCTTTCAGCGACCGACGTCCACAACCAATCTGCACCCTTTGATCGGTTCTGCCCTCTCATTTGGTAGTGTTCATTTCATTTTCAATACATATTTTATCACCGAAAAAACCTGACGGGAAAGAACACGCCTCCGGAAAGGTCGGTCATTCCCCCTGAGAGTATTTTTACAGTGGGTTCTGTCCTGCTAATGCCGAAAGTAAAGGTAAACTCAGTGTATTGAACGAGTAATTTCGTGGATTGATACTATTTGACTTCCACTGACACGAAAAAGGAATTTTAAAAGTTGGATCAACATGACGATGCTAACTAAAATGGATGGCTATTATGAGCCCCCTTATGGATTGTACAAATATGGAAGCATTGACTCTATAGACAGTGTGTTAGATGAGGAAGTAAGATTCAGAAAGCTGTTTTATCCTTTTAAAAGTCATTTAAACCCATTTCAGTTCCATGATGCCCCAATAAATTCCGGCTCAGAGGACCTTGATAACCTCAGTAATTGCCTCAGTGAAGCAAGTAAAGTAAGTTTTTCACTTCCATTCTTTCTAAAATTGGTAAAAATGATCAACTGCGATCACATTACTGATATCAAAGTCCATTTTGGGTGGTTCCAATGTTTCCAAACAAACAAAATAGTTTCTCTTCTACTTTTTTGTTCTTTGTTTTCCTTATTTATGGTTAACTGCTACCTTTGCCGTTCCCCTCGACCGTTTTAGCCTAAAGGCATATTGAACCCTGTCCTAGTTTGTTTCATGACGCAAGAACAACATGTTTGAACTCTTCCCGCTCATTGAAAAGCATGATCACCTCTTTCCAGTTCATTCAAATGATAAACCGCAAATTTCACAACAAAAACATAGTTAGACTTTAGTCCTATTCGATAACATTGTCACTTACAACAGACTAAAGTGAAGCAATTTTGCAGAGATCTATTCCTGTCTGCATAGGTGGGTATGTATCAGTTCAGAAAACACTTACAGTCAATGATACACAGTTGGTTCGAGCGGACTTATTTCAAAGTCTATCTATCAGTAAAACTGGGGATGTTTATAGGAGCACTTAAACAAACTATGTTCACCTGTTTTGATTGGGAATACTTAGCTTTAGCATTTAGTGACACGAAGTCTTCACGTGAAGTTCATTTTAAAAGATTTTGCAGCTGCTGGGCAGAGTTTTTGATTGAGCACGCCGTAGGGCTGGATTGTTGCAGGAAAACCACGTTTTAGTTGGCTATGCACGGGGGGAGATGGGGGTTGGGCTGGTTATTTGGCTACATCGGGGACGAAGTTGGTTCGTTATGGGTGAATGTCAATTGATAAGAATATGGCTTATTGGCGACGCTATAGGTGCGCGAATGTGTGTTTTGATATTGTTAGGGTCAAAAAAGTGGACTTTGTTTCCGATTAGATTTGATTTCGGCTCCGATAGAAATTGAAACATTGCAAAACGTGATGCATTCCAAGACTACAACGATGAAAGTAGTGATCAAAAAGAAGGCAACCATTTGACTCGCAAGGTTAACCTAATCAATTCAACAAGACAAAGTCATGAGTACACCTTCCGCTCTGCGATAGAATTAAATAACGAAAATACTAGTCATTTTTCGGTATAAACAAGCCCCCAGCCTGGTAATGTCAACCTTGGCGAACATAGATTAGTATTGGACTTTACCCTCCCTCTTCGCCGCCGCCGCAATTGATCGCTCTTTGCTCATTTCGACTTCGTCGGTGTCTGTCGCCCCGACTTCCATCCATCCACCATTCATTCCTCCGTCCCGGCGGTTGTGATTCACTCGCGCGCATCCATACTACCTCTCGAGGATCTTATTACTTGACTACTTTTTTTGTATTTTCTGTTTTATAGCTGTAGCTTAACGTTATTTCTGCGCTTTTTGTGGATTGTTATCAATTAGTCAGTAACTAGTCGGTCCTCCATGTTCGATTTAAACGAAAACGTCAGCGATATTTGTTGGAATAATGCGTATTATTATGAAGCTGCGGGACGTGGTGTAAGGCGCAGTTCTTCACGGACTACTCAGGTTCATCATTTTTACATCTTAATAGACATATTTTAACTGGTTTTTGCCATTTGAGGCCAATTTAGCCATTTTAAAGTACTTCATTTTATGATTATTGTATCAGTTTCAGGTCTCGTCCGAACAAGAAACGAAAAAAAACGTAATCGCCGAGATATATAATGCCCAAATCTCATTCTGGTCCCTCGTCTTCTCCTTCCTGTACAGCTACGCCTGGCTGCAGCACCGCAAGAAGTTCATGATGACCAGCTTCCTCATTATTCCAATCGTCCTGAGCATCTGTTTCACCATCTCCTGGCTATTGAGCGTTATTATTATTATCTGTCGGATATTTACTATTAAAGCTAACATTGAGGCCATGTTTAGAACTGAAGAGGTTGAGGAACGTGTGTAATTTTAATTGTTTAACTAACAAACCTAACAATAACCAAAGTTTTGGTCCTCTGAACGCTCAAATAATGTTATTTTTGATTGCAGCTCTGGCAAGCCCAATCCGTCGACGTCTCGGGTCAACGTCATCGACAGCGTCCCAATATGACCGAAGCGTTTCGTGCGAAGAGCTACCGAGACCGTTGTGTCGGAAGCACTCGACCTCGAACACGTCCTTAAATTTAGTCGGCACCGGAGCGGCATCCCCGAGTGGTCGGCGATCGCCGTCGACAAATTCACGAAAATTGAGCTATTCCACGTATACGCATACAGCGGCGGAGGATTAATGAGTCTTTCTTTGCCGTTATAGCCAATTTGAAACTACCTTCACGACTTACATTCAATAGTGACCACCATACAGTTATTTTGTGCCATATTTTTATGTTTTCAAAACAGTTTTTACGTCTATAACATTACGGGTACTCATAATAAACGTCTTGTCAAAGTTTAAAATACATATGGTTTTATACAGTATGCAAAGTTCTTTTAAGAAGGTGCCATTCATCAACCAGGTAAAACTCCAGACCCAATTGGCGGAGCAGACGGATATTCTCCAGGTGGTGGAGCACTAGCATACGGTGGATAACTAAAAGGTGGCGGAAATGAAGGACGGGTCCCTGGCGGCGGGCTTGGTGGGATTTGAGGGCCTGGTCTGGTCACATTAGTCGGTGGTTGACAAATGCCGATGGCAAACAGGCCAAGGATAACAGACAATTGAAAAATGCGGAAATTCATCAAAGATTGTTTGATTTTTTCTTGACAAATGATAGAAAAAACGGAAGGCTTTCATCGTTTTATATCACCTTTACTGAGGTGTTTGTTAGGCAAATGTTTTTCGATTCAAGACAAGGCTCAACAATGGATTTCAATAGATGATTTCTATGTTTGAAGCTATTTTTATAATATCATAACATAAAACCATAAAAAGTTTACAGCAAAAGGGCCATGCAAAATAAATATGACAGGTCATCGTAAATAAAGGCTATTCCCACGAACAACGGTCATAGACAGGTTTCGTTGAACTTGTAATTGATCTTTGCCGCTTTGTGAAAATTATCAAAGGGCACAATAGTAACGTTGCAACCGCTGCCCTGTATCCGGCGACCGTTGCAGGCGTGCCAATGGTTGCGGCGCAACCACCTACAACCCGTCTCCCCCGCTTATGGCCCAGACTAATTTCCAGACTAAACCATTGATCACATAGATTGACAATGTTCGGTTTTATCTTCCCGCCTTCAAAACTTGATTTTATACAATTAACTTTAATCTGTAAAATAGTATAGTTTGACTAAATCATGTTAATGACCCCTAATCCTCACAGTTCGCTTCCATAATTTCATCAAAAGTTGAACTTCTGATCATTCAGTGATACGTGTAATCTATGTAAAGGTGCATGCACAAATAGGACGATAAGCTGATTCGATTCACCGCTTGCGAACTGACTAAGACTGTCTTTTTAGACACATGGCGTTCCCGCATGCTTAACTTTCCATCCATAACTATTCTCAGTCAGTGTAGCGGAAAACGTTATTTTAAATATGCATAGTCACTACCAGCAGCCTTCATTATTACGATTAGTTTGCCTACGATTTCGATGTTCACTCAAGTCAATTATTATTAGTATTATTTGTTCGGGTCTATTGATTGTTTACTACCAAAGTAGCTTACGTGGATTGTCCGGTCATGACATAAAAGGCTCGGCAGTGCATGGACAAGACAAAGTTTTGACGGATGGATTGGGCAAATCAGTGGCACCAACTTCTAAGAATTATAAGATAGTTGTTCTAAACATAGATCCAAAAAACCCGGACGCAAACTCGAAGTTGTCGTCAAAAAATCAGGAAACTGTGAGTTTTTTTCATTTTAAAACAACTTTTAACGAAAGTTTTCAGTCTTGTAACCTGCCAAAACTATCAAAAAGCTCACCAGAGATTGAAAAGTCGTATAAAAAGCCTCTGCCACTGAGATGTGAGCGATATCCAGAACATTGGCTCTTTCTTGACGAGAAAAAGGTTCCTCAACTTACTGATTATGCAAAGTTTGTTAATCTTTTAAGTTATTAAAGAATTGTTTTCACTAAAGTGAGTTTTCAGAAGCTTTGACCAATCACAACTAACCTGCTCGGCCGCATATTTCTACCGAAAAACCGATGATTCACTGACGTGGGAACACATTCCTAAACTCGAAATTGGCACAACCGCTCTAACTGATGGCGATTTCATTTCCGTCAACTGTACTTCAGGTTCAAAGAAATGGAAACATTTATTCATGCAACTTTCGCCGATTCCGTCGGTCATTGAGGCATCCAAGTCAGCTAAACGGTCTTCAAAATGGTCTGGGCTCAATGTTTACTGGTTTTCGTTCGACTCATTGTCGCAACAAGCATTTCGACGACTTCTCCCGAAAACGATTGACTATCTCGAGAATGTCATGGGTTCTGTCGTTATGAACGGGTACAACATCGTCGGCGACGGTACTCCACAGGCGTTTATACCTATTTTAACGGGAAAGACTGAATTAGAATTGCCTTTGACGCGGAAAAGATATCCAGACGCAAACTATGTCGATGTTTATCCGTGGGTTTGGAAGAACTATTCAGAAGCGGGGTATGTTACATTGTATGCCGAAGATGCTGCTGCTGTTGGGACGTTTACTTATCGGTGAGTGTTTTTTTAGAAAAAAAAAGTTATAAAAAACGAAAACCAAAAACAAAACAAAAATGTTAGAGATAAGAAAAGCCAACATTTTACACTTTATTTAAACATTTATTGGTTCCAGACTGAAAGGCTTCAACAAGCAGCCAACCGATCACTACACCCGAACCTTCTTCGTCGAAAGCGAAAAGTTCTTCAAAAAGCCGCAGTGCTTCGGCCGAGAAACCCAATTCGACGTCTGGGCCCGCTACGGCGCTGATTTTCTGAAATCATACCCGAAAGAAGTCCCGAAATTTGCTGTTTTCCACCATGGCGCCCTCTCCCATGATTCTGCCACCCTTGTAACTACCGCCGATGATGCCATTACCGCACACTTCAAAGAGCTCCACGAAGGCGACTTCTTCGACGATACTGTCGTTTTCGTTGGAGCCGATCATGGGCATCGATTTGCTGCAATGCGGGAAACCCAACAAGGCCAATTAGAAGAGCGATTGCCGTTTTTGGGGGTTTATTTACCTCCGAAGTTCCGTTCTACCGATAATGGAAAAGCAGTTTATGCCACTTTAAAAGCAAATGCGGATCGCTTAAGCAGTCCATTCGACATTTACGCGACACTGCTCGATGTTTTGGAGCTTCCAGAAGATTTGACAACCAACCAAGATCCAAAATCACGTTCAATGTCGCTATTTCGACCCATTCCAAAGGACAGAACCTGCGAACAGGCTGGAATCGAACCACATTGGTGTACGTGTTTGAGTTGGCAGGCGTCTGAGGCTGCTGATAGTGCGCTGTTGGCAGATGCCCTAATTGAAACGATCAACAATTACACGAAAGAAAGCAGAAAGTTGTGTGCAGAGATAAAATTGGATAAAATTGTGGAATCAAAGCGACTTGTTGCTGATGAGAAAGTACTGAAATACGGTGGCGTTAAGGATGCTGATGGGTTCGTTCCCGATTTCAAGGGCAATGCAAAGACGACAGCGGCTACTTACATGTTGACTTTTACGACGACTCCGGGGAATGCCAGATATGAGGTAAGTACAGAATCACAGAAAACACATAGAATTGCAAATTTTACAGGCAACAGTCTTGTACGACTCGAAAAACAAAGAAATAACCATCGACATGCTGTCCATTTCACACGTCAACAAATACGGTGACACGCCACACTGCATCATTGATACAAACTACTTTCTTGCCGCGTATTGTGTCTGTTATGACAAAATATAAGTTAGAACACTAAACTTACAATTTGACGTCTTTCGCTCTAGGACCCTTTTTGGGGGCACGCAATTTTACACAAAACTTACACATGTGTACGCGTGCATTTTTACTTTGTTGTTTTTGCGTTGTCAAGCGATGATGTGAACTAAAAACAGGTAGATAAACTCATTTTTAATACAACAACACAACCAATACGGCACAAGCAACAGTCAAAAACATGTATTTGAAAGACACAGTAACCAGAACAGCGATTAATCATGTACCGAAACAAACAACTGCCCCGTGTTAGTGTACTTTACGCAATGAAAATTATGGTAACTGGTGTTTATTTAGAAGCGGCGATTTTTGATTTTCGCCAAAGACCCGGAAAAAAGTAATAATAACGAATTAACGTAACAAAAAGCAATCAATAGTGGCTGTCTGGCATGTGGACTGATTTGAGCAGGGGGTTGAAAACATCATAAATCCGTTTGTGGGTGGTGATAGTTTCTTTAAATCTATGAAAGCATGGATTAGCCGACTAGGACTTCGGTTCTTTCAGTTCCTTCGACTCTGGGCTGCCCTTTCGACCCGTGATCCGCTTTCGGTAGCTGGTGCCTTGTAGACAGCCTACTTCTGTAATTTCAGTGGTGACGGTGCCTTCAGTGTAGTACCAGTTGCCGGCGTTGCAGGTCAAGACAGCTTGTACTGTGCCTAGGTAATTCTCGGTGGGACCGCCGGTGAAATCATTGAACTGAAAAAAGGTCGGTTAAAGGTTGAAATTAAACAGGCAAAACGTACGGCCATGTAGACATAGCCACCAGTGAGATCGGATGCGCAAACGACAGTCATTTGGTCGCATCCATCAACAGATACAACGCCATCGGGGATGGTCGGCTGCACACCAGTGTTGCCCTGGGGCGCTGTAAGGGTTACTACGTCGGCGTTACAATCGGTGCATTCAGACGGGGCCGCAGTTGTGGTGACTTCAGGGGCCGCAGTTGTTAGTGAATCTGAAAATACATTATGATGAACGAATTTTATAAGAAAAAAACATACCATCAAGACTTGAATCGCAGGAAACCCGTGTAATAACAGTGGTAACACCACTTTCTGTATACGTCCACGACCCATCAATGCACTCTAACTGCGCCGTCACAGTAGCTTGCGAATTAGCAGTCGGCCCTCCGAGATTATCATTAAACCACATGTATACAATAGCTCCATCTTCACTACTAGCATCACAAACAACTGTCATCTGTGCACAGCCATCCGAGTTCATGACAATTCCAGCCGGGACGGACGGGAATTCACCAATGTAAGTTTGATTGAATAACACAATATCATCCCAACTGCAAGTCTGACATGGAGTTTCAGTAATTGCATCAACTGTAGTAGTCGTAGCTGCGGTGGTTGTTGTGACATTCGGCAAGCCTGTTGTGAAGGTTGGAAGCGGCGGCTCGACTGTAGTTCCACCTGGACGACCACCAGGATAGGCACAGAAGCAGAGTTCATTCGAAACAGGGGTACAGCCGGCGCGGATGGATTGTTTCAAGCATACTGTAAGATAACCGTCGACAGGAGATGGTGTAACTTGGCCGATTGATTGTGATTTTGGGCAACAAATATAGCGACTTGAACTTCCGCCAAGGCTGTGGGTACAGGTATAGCCGCGGGCACAAGTTTTAGCAATACAGTCGACAGGAATGTTGGAGCCGAAACTGAGTTGTGGTTGGATGCCCCCAGGACACATCATGGCATTCTCAAGAGCTTCACTGCAGCAAACGAAGGCATTTTGAGCGCGGACAAAGTTGCAGACTGGATAGGCCGTGGGGCAGCTGTCGGTTTCGCAACTTCTCTGAATGCAACCGTAGTCGGCTGAAATTGAACTCTCACCTTCGCAAAAACATGAAATTCAATAACTAACCGTATCCAACACAAACATTTTCAATCAATAACTGATTATACTGACAACCACTGTAGCAAGTTCCACTAACACAGCTCGACCCGGTCAAACACTGTCCAGAACCGATTGAACACGTTTGCCCTGTGGCAGAATACTTCACACACGTGTTGTTGTACTTAAAATACCCAGCGCTACATGTAACATCCAACTGACAAATTGCATTGATGCATTTATATGGCGAATTTCCGGAAGTTGCCGTTGTCGATGGACATTGAGCGGAGTAGCTACATGCTTGACCGGCTTGAACACGCGCGTAGCAGCGACTTCCGATGAGAACTTCTCCAAATGTCGAACAGGACAGTGATGCCGCGGAAACGATACTAGGTGCATTGACGACATTGACGATCGGAGCTGCAGTAGCCACAGGCAGCGGTCGAAAAACTTGAACAAAAGACATTGGCGTCGGGCGTTTCCTTGATTTGGCCAGGTTATGCTTCGGAATATCAATAACAGCATTAACATTTGATGATGGCACCCAGGGGCGTGTTTTCTTGAACAACTTTGACGAAATCACGGGAGTTGGCTTTTCGCCGAAAGATCCAACCGAATCAATATGCCGATTGCGACGGCTTGACTTTGCTTTCCGTTTACAACACGAATAACTGCTAGTGGATTCATGAAGCGTGCAGACTGGGTGGGTCAATGGACAGCCTTCAGTGCTACAATCGCGATCGATGCAGGAGGGGGGTCCTGGAGGGAAAGATTACTGTATTGCAAAAATAAAACTAAAAATCGACAAACCATAAGTAACACAAGCACCATTCACAAGAATCTCACCCTCGGCACATGCCCCGAGGCAAACTCCGTCTACACAGAGCAGTCCTTGGATGCATTGTTCAGAGCCGGCAGGGCACTTTTGATTCGCCGTCGAAAACGGTAGACATCCGCCTTGCCAGGCGAAGAATCCATGAGGACAGTCGAGAACTATTCGACAGCGTTTGTCTATACATTGGACTTTGGCATAGGAATCGGGTTTTGCTAGATGTTTACAATCGTTGTAATCTTTACAAATAGGCGGGGTCATGATGTAGGATGGGAGACATGAGGCGTCGATGTGGGCGTTGCAGTCTAAAAATCAATAATTTCATTGATTTAGTTAAAAATTTGATAAACATACAGTTAGCTGAGACCATCAATAACCTCTGTAAGACAAATAGGACCGTACTAAAGCACGTCCACCACATTTTGTTAAAGCAAGTTTGACTGTAGTTCAGATGTTTGTGCCCAATTTGAAAATGGCAAGTGTCAAAAGCCTAAAAAGTTTATCGACATGTAAAATCAAGACTTCTATTCAACAAATTTTGAAAACTACAAGGTCAACAAAGGCTGCGCGAGTTCGAAAGAACATATTTTGCCTCAGGACAGGGTAGATTGCTCGCGAACTCGATGATGGAAGGAATCATTGACATAGGGCCTTGTCCGAGGACACCTTAAGCACGCACGCACTCCCTCCACGTGCGGGAGGATACATAGATCGGCTGTTATGTCACTTATCTGGCCGAAAACGTAGTAAATGCTCGAAACACTGGGGTCAAAGTGGGCGAAATTACATAACAGGGAGGGAGGTTTCATTTTTTTAAGACAAAAAAGTAAAGTCGAAACTTTTTACAACTGCGAAGTAAGTGTACACAATAGGATTGACCGAGATGGACCCCCGGTGTACTGTAGCTTCCATTTGAATGCATCAAAAAAGTAGCATAAAACGGAATAAATAGGAATTCTGTTTGCACAAAGGTGACAAACTGTAATGGATATGTCAAGGGACGCCTCTAGGAGCAAAAAATCAACTTGCGAAACTACACGTAGGTGTTTTCTATAGATTGGACAACAAACATAAACTATGCGACATCGATCTGGCTACCTATCTATCTTCGCAACCTTTATCGAATCCAAAAAAAGAAGCAACCCAGAGGGTATTTCGCACTTTTCACACCGCTTGCAACTTCACAGGAGCTCGGGGTTAGGGTAAAGCGAGAAGCGCGAACACCTAGCTATCGGTAAGCAAGTAAGTCCATTGAATCTTTTTTTGAGTAGGACCGATAAGCCGGGATAAGCATCATCCAAGTTCGGTTACGCGGACCCATTCTCGGTTTCAAAAGAAGCCCCCAATGCGAGAAGGACACCTCCAGAGGGGGATGACCAACGCCAACGGATAAGGGACGGACGTTCGCCTCGGATTCACGGTTAACAATACAATAGGGGTGGCGCTTTACCTTATACATTGAGGGCGGGCGTCACGTTAAGCTGCGCGAAAAGGTATGCAAAAAGTATCAAAGAAGGGTGATTGGGGAAAGCCACGGAACCTACGGTATACAATGGGATGGGTTGCTTGCATTTTGAAAGTTACTTTTGCAACATTTTAGGGGTGACGATGTTGACAAAGGAATGCTTTTTTGAGCATGAGAGGTCAGAAGTTCAAAAATGTCAATAAAATGTGTAAAAATTATAATTTTTTAATTATTTTTTTTTACAAATTTAAGATTTTGAAATTAAAAAGGCAAAAATACGACTTTTTGTTATAATGAAAATCATAAAAAGTCAAAACTATCAAAAAGTGCACAGGTCAAACGCACCAAAATTGTCAAAAAGTAGAATCTGTCAAATGTCGCGATAAAGAAGACTTCAATTTTTGACTTTTTGACTTTTGAATTCAAAAATCGTGAAGAACAAGTCAAAGATTGCAAAACATAATAAAATAGAATTCGACAAGCTCGAAAAAGTGCACCCAAAATCGAAAATCGACCATCCGTAACATCGATAATTCCGGGCCATGTCCACCGTCAAAGGCTCGTGTCCGTCTTCCTTAAGAGTTAACCCCCGCTGACAGCGACCCCCTCCTGGCTTCCTGAAGTGGAACTAACAAAGATGATATATGTACCCCCTACCTATCTCGTAAATCCTTTTTGGACAAGCGTTAAGGTTAAGCCAACAAGTATACTACTACCCCCACAACGTCAATGACTCAAGGCAAATATCTATCTCTAACTCGATCGAGACATACCTACCCCCTGGACGACAACAATGATACCAGAGAGTTCATTTAAACCAATCCAGACAGAAGAATGACCGCAAAACTAGCATCCATCTGCAGATAACATTGCTCATACTATGAATCGGTTTCTTTTTTCATAGTTAGATACTGTTTGGTTGTTTGTGAGTTGCCTGACTAGTACAACCCTTTAAAACATATGTACATAGAAGCAATAGAGCCAAGAAAGACGTGAAGTTGAATTGGTTTTAACCTTTTTGGGGGGAGGATTCTTTGAATAATGTCGTCGGGCACGATGTCTTTTGCAAGACCAGGCGCGCCTTAAAGGGGAAGCAAAAAGTTTGCGCGGCTTAAGCCTGCTTAACCCCGAGCTTAAGCTGGACAAGCTGAAATTTGACACGCCGCGTCACACTTTTTACGGCGGTGCACTTGAATTTTCGAGTGGTCTGGACGTGATCAGCATCAAACTTTGGTGAGAACAGTGACCATTCAGATGTGATGTCATGTGCGGGAGTTTTGCAGAAACTTGATGCAAAATTTGGGAAGATCAAATTCAAAATTTGGGAAAAGGGTCAAAATTTGGAAAAACGTGAAAAAAGATACAATAAAATGGGGTTACGGTAACACTTTTTGGTATACTGTAATTGGCAAAAACACGAAAATCGATAAAATGTCCTAATTTTGATAAAAATTGAAAAAACAACTTTGTATAATTTCACAATAAAGTCATAAGCTCGCATCAAAAGCCTTGCGCAAGCTATGTGCTCGCGTCGCACGTCCACGGTAGTCCAAAATGCTCTTCGCACCGATTTCGCCGAAATTCAACCCACCAAAACCAGGCCCGAAGAACCCTTTCTTTGTTGTTGCGTGAATAAAGATCACGTCAACCTGGCCAAAGCTGGCGGTGCGCTAAGCTTAGCTTATGTCAGACGGGGTGCTAGAAACGGCTTGACCGAGGCTCCCTTTTGATGCTACTGATCCCAACCCAACCCATCTCGGCGATGGCTGTGAAATGAACCTGTGAATTGAGACGCGCTCACTGCTCTTTGCTTTTTATAGGTTGAAAAGCGCATCTTTTTTAACAGAAGTAGCAGCCGTCGATCGACAAAGGTAATTTCGACGCTGGTCTTTGTTTGAAAAAGCCTCCTAGAAGTAGAAGCGCAAGGGCGTTTTACGGTGTTGATCTTCTAATTGGGGGTGATCCCGTAAGACAGAGACGCTTCTGAACATGGGAACGTGAACACGGCCGTCGATGATGATACTCAAGGACCATATCGGCCACGTCGGAGCCAGTTCCGAAGTAGTTGAACTCTACTTAGCCTGGGTCCACCCGGAGCTTCTGAACTGGGTGTCAATAGCCGAGGACAAGTGTCCACTGCTTCAGTGACCGCGTTAACAAGGGTCCTTAGACTTGTATTACTACGTTAAACCGTCTAACTATGAATTCTGACGTAAGGAAATCCTTGAGTTCAGTCTACTCAACCCTCAAAACACAATGACTGACCTTATAAAGTTAAGTATACATTACAAAGACAATACAAAAGTTTAACGTAAAAGATAGCCCCCTCAAAAAACTCTTTTTGTTAGCATACCGATGGTCAAACCCGCTAACGAGGGACTTAATTTCAAATTTGTTTGCACTTCCATGGTGATCCAGACGACCCTGACAATCCGACTCATCACGAGAATGAACTATAGTAAGACCCTTTTCACTTTTAATGGAAGCAAAAAACTGTTTATTTGCTTTGGAACCCTATGTTCGTCTGAATCCATTCATTTATACGCATACGGACAAAGACGATACTTGAAAAAAACTGCGGTCAGAGCCGAGCAAAACTCATGTCAGAAAAACTGTAACAATAGGCATAGTGGAATGATGCAAAACACCGATGGGTCATATTTGACTTTGATGTGAATGACAGTTTTTTCATAAATGTGGGTTTCATTCATCATTAAGCTTTGTGCAAAAATAGATAAAAGAATAAGCTTGTACCGTACAACTTTTAAAGATTACTCATGTTAGCATCATCTTTGATCATCAAGACGATTTCAGAGATCAATGCTAATGAAATCGCGTGAGATTGTTGACTTAAACTTGTATGACCGTAGTGAGTGTTATTGCGATCCCCTCTCGACAATCATGAAAGCTAATGCTATGCTTAGTAGTTGATGATCTACTGTTTTTTTTATCGCGTTACCGCTTTAAATCCGTCTGTGCAATGCTCAGTCTTTCAAACATAGATTTCGATCATGACGACCAAAACACAGATAGACTAGTTGCTCATTTTTGGTACCAATTGTTGGATTTCTATCGTCATCGATGTTTTGTTGTTTTGATTTCACGCTATAAATGGCCCTTTGTTTTTAATTTAATAAATTTATACAGTTATCAGAAATCTTTGTAGTAGTATGTAAAGGCCGATCAAACCTTTTGTGAAATGTTTTTTTTTCTACAAAGATGAAAGCAATAATATTTTTTGAATTTACTTATCAGAATATTCGTTTTGCTGAGTAAATGAAAAGTTGACCGTATCAGTCAGTGTAACGAGCAAAATGATTCATTACGGAAACAAAAGTCGCAGGAATGCAATTAGTCACCAATTAACACTACATGAAAAGATAACGGCACCATTTATACACCAATTACTCGGCGCCAACCTTATCTTACAAAAAACTAAACAGCAATGGTAGCAAACATCCACTTTTCGTCGGATATTTCTTAATCAAAAGTAGATAAAGCAGGAAATATATAAACTTTGCACCCCTCATCGTCCGTATAAAAAGCCGAACCACGAAGGCAGAGCATCCTCAGCGACACAACTTTGGACTTCACAATGCATGCCCATAACGGTATCCTGATTTGTCTTCTTCTTGTTGGAGGTTTGGTATTGCTTACCGATGCATTAACTTGCTACACTCATGATATGAAGCATCAGACTTCACTTTGCAACTATTGCTTTTTCTGTAAGTGTTCTTCTTCTATTTAGTTTCAGTAAAGTATTATTTTTTAAAAGTATACGTTTAGCAAACGTAAGCACCTACTATACCGATGGCTCCAACAAAACAATAGTCGATTACGTCTGCTTGCCGGCGCTGTATTATATCGACATTCATGGAGCACCGGAAGCAGTGGTGAATAAGTGTGTTGTTAAGTAAGTTTAAGTCGTGTGATACACAGCTACAGTTATAATGCTTATAGTGAAACCGAATCTGAAAGCAAAACAACTACATATGAAATTTATGCTTGTAACAAGGATTTGTGCAACACGGGGTGCATCGTCGATGACGGTAATGCGGGACAAACTGCTGGACTATCCGTTTTTGTTGCTGTTTTGTCAGCTTTGTTCTACGCTGCCAAGGGATACGTTTTTGCAGTTTGATGTAATTTTACAATTATCAAGATCAAGCGTTTGTGTGAAGTTTTGAAATAAAACATGTTTAAGGACATAGTTTGAACTTTTCATATTGAAAGTTGAAAGTTGATTTGCAAACTGTCCGAAAAATGATTAAAAAAACCATGACAGTAAACATTGTTTTCATTTTCTCTATCACTTTCGATCGTTCAGTGCTCGATAACAACGTGGTTCTGTTTTTCGGGAACGTTCAAATGTTTTTCATTTCATTTCAACCGTCAAGAACGCATTCTAATTACTCTTTTGCCCCCTCTGGCCAGGAATCACAAATATCGACTGTCAAACTGACAACGTGCTTGCGGCCAATCTCCGGATCAATGAGCTCATTTTTTCCCGACATACGCAACAAAGGGCAACTTATTGTTGATTGAAGCTCAAAGAACGTTCAACTGTCTTCCCCCAGGTTGTACTCACTTTTACATACAAGCATTGTCTGCTGTGATTTGGGTGGTTGGGTGCCTTTTTTTATCTGGTTCAGCCGTCTACACTAGTTTTTGGTATTTTTAGTGCGCCAAATTTACTTTTTTCTGAAGTGTATCTTACAAATAGGTTGAATTCTACCTTTTCATCAAAACACAGTACCGAACTGAATACGGTAAGGCAAAAATAGCGCGAGTTTGGTGTCAATTTGCATAGATTGTAAGATTTTCACACCCAGTTGACAAACGCGTCTTCACATTTGTGCGACTTTTTGCGTCCCTCAAATTTTACACGCAAACAAAACATTCCCCATTTTTTGCGTGCACTTTTTCCTTCTTCTTCCCGCGTGCTTCGGGAAACCGTTGGCCCCCGGACAAAATCGATCGCTCTCCTCCGTATGCATGCGTTTGGGCCAAAAAACTTCTCCGGAGCCGACAACGCCGCCGCCGGCAGCCACCGAAGTACCCTCTCCGGCAGGTCCACGTGAGCAGAGTTCATTGCAGCGACGCGACCGATCCGTCGATTGATTCTGATTGTTCTCTGTTGCTGCTGCTGGCAAGCCCAGGCAAGCCATCTCAAACGCAATGCTCGACGCAGGGTCGAAGGCGTGACAAGTGTTGCCACAGACTATCCCGACCCGTCGGCGGTCGTTGTGCAATGTGCCTGTCGTCGGTGTCCTCGTCGTCGGCGATGCATCCGTCAATCGTTTTTTATTCCACGGAGCACGTGGCGTTTCCGTTTCTTAGCTACTTGGGACACAGAGCAGGTGATTCGGAATGTGATTTGGAGGGTTTGCTGATGGGTCAATGCTCGATTCGCGTGTTTTCAGCCCGCAAAAAGAGGGGCGATCAAAGGGACAAAATGTGGCTGTTTGAAATGGGCGCAGTTTGGCATTGTGCGTTTGACTGGGCGGTAAATCAAGTCGCTGTTTTTTGCATAGACGTGATTTTTTGCACGTAATTTTAATTTTTGCTCGTTTTTTGGATTTTCGGCGTGAAATTCTTGTCAATTACGGTCCTAAAAGGGCAACTTGACTTCTAGTTCATCCAGATTTAGCGCCAATACGACTTTTGAGGTGATTTTTTGAACTTTTTAAAGCCATTTTTTAAAAAGCTTATTTCGCGGATCCCTAATTATAAAAACCCCATGACCCCAGCGGCACTTTTTCCAAGCCAAACCCCCTCAACGCCCACCCGTGTCCACACACTGCGTCCTGCCCTTTTATGGCACCCCCAGTCCGCTCTGATGATGTTATAACGTCCAACTGCGCTTTCCTAAGATGAAGCTAAGCCAAGCCGAGCTAACATGGGGTCCATAGGTCCAGAGCTGCGAGCGCGTGTTTGTTTTTCGCGTGCATTCGTTTTTCATGACCCCTTTTAAACGTAAATCTATTTTTAGATTCGCGCTTCGCCCGTTGTCGCCTCGTCTTCGCCATGAACCGATCAGCAGCCCAGACCCGTTCCTTCTCGACGTCTTTGCGCGCCCTCCGGAAGCTCGTGAATGAAGGCTCGCAGGAAGTTGCTTTTCCGATTCATGGCAAGAAGCCGGTCGTGGCCAGCTTGAAGGATGCTTTTGGTTGCGTCAAGTCGGGTAGGACTTTTGCTGGCAATTTTTTGGAAGTATTATATATATAATTCGTTCAGGCGACCACGTCTTCGTCCACGGCATCGCCGCCACGCCATCCCCACTGCTGCAGGGCCTCTGCGAGCATGCTGCTGCCAATGATCTCAAGAAGATTACCCTTCATCATTTGCATTTGGAGGGTCCGACTCCTTGGCTCGAGGATGCATACAAGGGTTGGTTTTTGACTTTTTGAAGGTTTTTATGCGGTTTTTATATATATAAAATCTGTTTCCAGGCCACATCCGCTCCAACTCCCTCTTCACCGGCCACAACCTCCGCAAAGGCGTCAACGACGGCACTGTCGACTTCAACTCGTGCTTCCTCCATGAAGTCCCCCTCCTCTTCCGTCGCGGAGCCATCAACCTTAACGTCGCGTTGATCCAGGTCTCCCCGCCCGATGCCAACGGCTACTGCTCCCTCGGAACCAGTGTCGATGCCGCGCGTGCTGCCGTCACCAATGCTGATTACATCATTGGTGAGTCCCCTTCAGAAGCCTGTTCTAATCCACTTCAATATTGACGTTTCCAGCGATGACCAACGACCAGATGCCCCGAACTTTCGGTGACGGCCTCATCCACCAATCCCACATCGATGTCGTCGTCGAATCCAACGGCTTCCCGCTCCACTTGCGCAACATTGCCAAGATGAGCCCGACCGAGCAGAAGATCGGTGAAATCATCGCCGAACACTTGGTCGATGATGGCGCCACCCTCCAGATGGGCATCGGAGCCATCCCTGATGCCGCCCTCGCCGCTTTGAAGGGCCACAAGGATCTTGGTGTGCATACTGAGATGTTCTCGGACGGTATTCTCGATCTGGTGGAATGCAATGCCTTGACCAATGCCAAGAAGCACATCCTCCCCGGCAAGATCGTCACTTCCTTCGTCTACGGTTCGAAGCGCCTCTATGACTTCCTCGACAACAACCCGCTCGTCCACTTCGGTGATGTCCAGTGGACTAATGACCCGTCCGTCATCCGCCAGAACCCGAAGATCGCCGCCATCAACTCGGCTGTCGAGATCGATCTCACCGGCCAGGTCGTCGCCGATTCCGTTGGCCGACGCTTCCTTTCCGGCTTCGGTGGCCAGGTCGATTTCATCCGTGGTGCTGCCATTGGTGATGATGGCCTCGGTAAGCCGATTATTGCTTTGCCGTCGGCGACCAAGAAGGGTCAATCTAAGATTGTTCCGTATATCCAGGAGGTTCGTTTTTCCATTCTTTAGCCCTCATCCTTCTAAAAACCCCATTTCCAGGGCGCCGGCGTCGTCACATCCCGTGCCCACGTCCACTACGTCGTCACCGAATACGGTATTGCCCAGCTCTGGGGCAAGAACATGCGCCAACGCGCCTACGAACTCATCAAGATCGCCCATCCCGACAACCGTGAATCCCTCGAAAAGGCTGCCTTCGAACGCATGAAGGTCCTGCCCTCGGCTGACTAAAGACTAAATCAACCACCCATCTCAAGCTCTGTCTATTCGGATAACACCTGTTATCCCCCGTCATCGCCGGGGCGCCAGTTCAGCCGAACAGTTGTCATTTTGAAATAGTTTCTGTAGTTTTGATCTTTGATATACTGTTTAGCGCGATCGGCCCCGTCCATTTCCTTTATTTTGCCTTTTTCAGTGGCGATAGGCTCACAAAAACGGTTCAAGTGCTTTTGATTCTTCTCTTTTTCGACTTTTTAATAGGTAGATCGGCTCATTGTTTGATCCCTATGACTAGGCTCAGCATCTTCTTTTTTATTGTTAATTGACTGATATCAGGACTGACTTTTATGCAATTTTGCGTAATAAGGCACAAATAAGAAATAAAATAAAGCAAATGAAAAAAAAGGTGCTTAGGTTTGATTGAATCAACTTTTTTGGAATTCCGACGTTGATTTGAATTAGTGGTAGTACATTCATTGGATGGAGTCGCGCACCATTGACTAAAAGTTGGTTGGTCGCTGGCGAATGCGAAAGAATTGCGGGCAAAAACACGATGTTTACTCAAAAGTAGGGCCGGGCCGTCGGCGAGACGACTCGCTTGCTCACTCCGGTCGATTCTGTCTTCGTTGCGGGCAATGAATGCATTGAATGTCAGCCGACGGCATTGACCACCGACATGGCATGCTTGGAGGGTGGCCGTGTGACTGGGTTGTTTATGTCTGTTCAATTGATTAAATTTGTATTTTTAGCAGTTTTTTGGTTGTTTTTGAGCAAAATTTTGAAACACATTTTTTAAAAACAACATTTTTATTTGTTTTGTTGACGTTTTTTGACGTTTTGCTCTACAAAAACCTGAAAAAACGTTATTTTTTTGCACTTCCGAGCTCCAACATTGCTGTTTTTTCACGTTTTTTTCGTGTTGCCGTGGATATTTTAACCATTCGCGACCACTTTTTGCCATTTTTATCCACCAATTTCCAGCTATTGGCCCATAAAGTGTGCGCCATCCAACTCCAAGCCCGTTAAACTGGCCATTGCAGTCTCCAATCGATCACAACCCAGGCCGATTGACCTTTCATTTGATCTTGCTCAACATTAAGAATAGGCAAAGTCGAAAAAAAGTGGCCAGATAGCGTTGAAAGATAGCAATAATAGCGTTGTCGTTCTTTGTATGGATTATATTTTTCGACGCTAAAGCTGTCTAAATAGCTTTTTTGGTTGTCTGTTAAACCATCGGTCGGCACCATGGATCGAACGTCTATGTTCTTCACTTATGGATTTATCCTGATTCTGGTCCATATATCTACAAACGGCTTCAGAACGAATGCGCCTATTGTCTATGCCGCCCCGATGATATCGCTTTGTGTTATGACGGCTATTACTCGGATGCGATGGGATAAGAAGGTTGCGACTATTGGCAGTTTTGCTTCTATCGGTTCGTTTTTGGCTTCCAAATGTTATATAAGGTTGTAATTTAGCAATTGGCGTCTACTACTGGGCTCTCCTCCCGAAACACATCATCGCCCGAGCCGGTCTGTTCTGCATCTCACACGTCCTCTACCTTTACACTTTCTTCCCGCATGTTCGGAAGCTCTGGATCCCTTTAGCCGTAGTTACAGTAATCTACGCCTTTGGCCTGATCTACTATGCCGTTGGAGACCTTTTCCGATCGCTTCCATCGCTCTGTTTTGCCGTGGCACTCGATTTGATTACGGTATCTTTCTCCATGATCACGGCAGGGTCGTTCTGGAAAAATGGAGCTCGAGGGAACAAAATCTTCGAAGCACGAAATGTAAACGCCATCAAAACTATCTAATCTTCATATAAGTTCAACTTTTTCAGGCCGCGATGCTCCGTTTCATCGGAACCGGCGTCCAACTCGTACTCGCCTCACTACTCATGTTCAATCACTTCCTTTCCCACAACAACTTCCATCAATACATGCTTTTCTACTACATTGCCCAATATTTGATGTTTGTCGCGAATGAGCAGACTTTCTAGACCCACTTAGACAGCCATATTTGATTAGTTTTACCGGTACAACTCAAACATTTGAACATTTTATAATTAAAAACTTTATATAAAAAGATAAATTTAACCCAAAACAAAAACAAGCACAAGGATAAGATTGACACAGAAAAAAGTAGCAAATGCGAGTAATGCCACCATGAAAATAGAAACGTGATGTCCGAAATCTTCAGCTGCTTCTGGCGTCATGCAACAAGGTAAACAGCTGCAAGCGGATTCAACATCGAGAAGGACGGATTCTGAGTCGGTGGAAGCGGTGCCATCGTAGGATAGGAATGAAATGGTGTCTGCGTTTTTGGACATGTCTGATGGATTTTAGGTGGAATTGATTATTAGCTGGGTGGGTAATCAATTTGGTCAGGACGGAATACACGGAAATGAGCGAGCTGTCGGGTGGTAGATTGACCACGCGGTCGTTAAGGGGCTTATCAGTTCGTTGTTGTCATAGCGAAACGTTGTTTGAAAAAACCGGCAAATACGATCCGTGACACTCAAAATTTTAAACTTGTTGAGTTTGGAAACAGATTTAAAAAAATTTGAAATGATAGAGTTTGAGAATATACACGACGATTCCGTCTGTTATAACTATTTATCCACAAGCAATGCTTACTTTTTTACTGTTAAAACATTAAAAAAACTATTGCAAACTTGAGATTTTTGTTTCAATCAAAAATATTAAAATCAACCTGGCTTGTGGTAGATCAATCATTCCAAACTTGAGGAAGTACAAATGTCTTCTTCCATCCAACTACTGATAAAAACAATCCACTGTTTCACAGATAAGCTCCCTTTCGCTAACCTTTCACAGATTATGACTGTGTGTTCATAGGTAAAGCCTTGTTTACGCCTTGTGCAATACCAAACTAAACATGCCAACACACCCGGCTTTTCTAATTTAAAAAAGTTAAGGTCACTGCCATAAGCGTGTCTACTTTTTTTTGTCAATACAATCTTGCAGTAGTCACAGTTCTGTCAGCCTTTATCATGCTCCCGTTATTGACCTATGACACTATTTGTGAACGAAGTGTCCGATACCGACAAGAGTTACGGATAAAACGGTCCTACAATGTTGAAAAGTCATTTGTTCCTGTTGGAAATGAACTTCTTCAACGTATTATTCGCTTACAACGAGAAGTGGATAGGAGAGGAGTGGAAATCGCCTTGCTACGGGAAAATTTGAATTCTTCGGGTCGAAACTGTCGTGATGCTTCTACCAATACTGATGATTCTTTGTTTCTTGTAAGTTGTCTTCATATTGCCTTGAGAATCTTTGGGTTCAAAAGAGTTTTAGGATGAACCACATTACACATTTGACCGTTCTCGCTGGAGTCGAATTGCAATCAACGCTAAGCGGAGACGACTTTCTCCAAACAGTAGAAGCCCAAAAAGACCATTCACAGCACCGTCAAGAATCAACAGTGAGTCGGAAGGATTTGTGGATAGAACCCCAGTATCGCCAGTGTCTTCTATTGAGTCTGATCATAATGTTGAACTCGATAGTGGAATTGAACATGTACCAGAAAAGAAATTGGCTGAAGCGACTAGTTTGGATTCGACTCCTGCAAAAATTGAAAACGAAAATGCCGGAAAAGTAAAGGTATCTCCAATTAGGAGAGCTGCAACTTCTATCAGACACTATTTTAAACGAATTACTCATCCACATGTAGCGACGGTGGCTAATGATAGCCCCCAGGAAGATTTCGATCCATACAAAAAAGCGTTTGAAACGGCTTTGGTAGAACACATAAAAACGATAACGAATGATAGACCGGTCATAGAAAAAAACGATTCACGTTTTGTAAGTCTGTTAACTTTGTTACTTTCTTTTGTATTGCGTATTTGTAGAAAGATGATGGCATCATTTTGCACTCATCATCGTCTTCATCCGCGACACCGCATGTGCGTTCCCATACGTTACAACAATTGACACAAATGCTTGGTATCCCAACACCCACAATCTCAGCTGAATCGAAAGCTGAATTTGCACGTATTCAAGACAATTTTAAAAAAATGCTTAATCCAACCGGCGAGATCTGTGAAGACGAAAGTAGTAGAGCCGAAATTGTTTACGAAATGTATATTCCACCGCAATGGCCCACAATCATAATCTCTACAGATGCCTCACAAGGGAATGATTTTGGCTTAAGTTGGAAATTTCAAATGAGATATAGCGCGTTGGATAGCCCTTCGGTAGGGAAAACTAACCGCGTTTTAAAATTTTGCCACACGAGCTTCGTTACCAAGTAATAAGCGTTCAAAGTTTCACCGAAAACGTTGGTTCAATGACCTCCAAAGTGACGAGCTCCAAAACACCGGCTGTATAGTCTATTGCAGGAGGCGCAGATTTCACATCGTCTCGCTCTAGGGTTCATTTCCCGGAAAGTCTTTTTTTCTTTTTTCTTCTTTTTTTATTGTTTTTTTTATTTTTAAAAGTTAAAATAGTAACATTTTACTGTTTTCTATTTAAAAAACAAGGAAAATGTATAAAAACAAAGGCACTTTGGAATTTGTAAATTTTTCGAATTTCAGAAATTGATTCTGGCATGTTGCCTGCAGGATATTCGATATGATAACGTTTAAAATATGTTTTATACAGAATGTTCGTCATCTTCTTCTACAACGCTTCGGACCCCAGCTATATTGACGTCATCACGAAGGTAGTTGCCGTAGGAAGAGGCGTTGAAGCGTTATAGAAGATGAAGAACATTCTGTATGGAGCGTATTATATGATACATCTGTGGCAAAAAAGTGGTACTGGCGTTTTCAGCCGTTATCATATCGAGTATCCTGCAGGCAACATGCCAGAATTAATTTCTGAAATTCGAAAAACTTACAAATTCCAAAGTGCCTTTGTTTTTATACATTTTCCTTGTTTTTTAAATAGAAAACAGTAAAATGTTACTATTTTAACTTTTAAAAATAAAAAAAACAATAAAAAAAGAAGAAAAAAGAAAAAAGACTTTCCGGGAAACGAACCCCAGAGCGAGACGATGTGAAATCTGCGCCTCCTGCAATAGACTATACAGCCGGTGTTTTGGAGCTCGTCACTTTGGAGGTCATTGAATCAACGTTTTCGGTGAAACTTTGAACGCTTATTACTTGTTAACGAAGCTCGTGTGGCAAAATTTTAAAACGCGGTTAGTTTTCCCTACCGAAGGGCTATCCAACGCGCTATATCTCATTTGAAATTTCCAACTTAAGCCAAAACCATTCCCTTGTCAGACAGTGCTCTAGGCGCTGTTCATACCGATCCCACAAGAGAAACTATTATTAAGTCAGCCTCAAGGGAGCTAGACATGTGTGAAAGCCAGGAATCTAGTGATGTCAGAGAACTGCTCGCTATCAAATTTGCAATTGAAGCATTCATGGTCGACAAAGGCGTCAATTCGGCTATTTTGTTCACGGATAGCCAAAATGCAGTTCGCACTTTTCGAGACGGCTCTCGACGGAATTTCCACCTCCAAACTGATATCAGGAATTTGGTCAGACAGCACCATTTGCAAATTTTCTTCAAATGGATCCCCAGAGAGTTGAACAAACTGGCTGATGCTGCTTCAAGAGAGGTGGACTTCGACGATTGGCGACTCCTACCGAAGTTATTTGCAATTTGGAACAGAAAGTACGGACCATGCAATGTCGATCGATTCGCAACTCATATAACGAATCAGCTACCAGTATTTTGGTCAAAATATCCATGCCCTGGAGCAGCTGGTGTTGATTCTTTGTCAGTTTACTGGTCAGGAGCGAGAGGTTTATGCAATTCTATTGTTAACTGGTGTGTTCCACCGGAAGACTTACTAATTCCATGCATAAAACATATTATGTCACACCCGTGTAGAGGACTTCTAGTAATGCCGGATTGGAAATCCCATGAATCGTCAAAACTGCTGGCTAAAGGTATTCGTGATGGATGGGCAAAAATTGTGGATCGAACAAGAAGAAATCAACATGTTATTGATCCTGTTGTGGACGGTTACGGCCCATTTAAAGGTGCTAAATTGAACTTTCCAATGTTGTGTGTTCAATTTGATACTTCTTCACTTTATGATGATACCCGTTTTTATTCGAAAGTTAATTTTACTTTGCAATAAAGTTGTAAATTTTGCTAATTTTGAGTTCCTTAGCTATTTTAAGCTTCAAATAGGCCCTAAATACGGTATAAAATGCCTCAAAATGCCACTTTACGAATGCCAAAACCCATCCATCAACTTTTTCCGCTAACAACAACCATTGTTTTTCCATCTGACCACTGCCCACACAATTTGTAACCCCTTTCCTTGTAAACCCGTAACAAAAACCATCCAAAAAAGCGCAAATTCCGTTCCCCCAATTCCGTTCCTGAGCCTTCCGGCCGTCCGATTAACCACCACCACCCCATTTTGCTAGTGGCAGCGTTCCTTCCGTTGCCAGGGAGATCGCATTCCAGTGCCATTGCCACGGCAGGCAAGCTACAGCCCATTACTTGCGGGGAGATGTTAGAAGGCGGCGGCATGTATTACAGACGTAAAAAGGGAAACTGCACCCCTCCCTTTAAACAACGAGCTGAGCCACGCCGAGGTGGAGGGGGGAGAATATTACTCAATTGGCGGTCGGCCCATTGAAGGCTCATTGGGCACATGTATGTAACGTTAAACCGAAACGACTCTGAAGTTACTTTGAATAGGAAGGAAAGGGTTGGCTGGAGCACCTGTGGAGAAAGGGTATTTGGATATTGAGTCCGGTGAGGCAGGTGCCTATAGCTATTTGGGTGGTTATTAGCACTTTGGAATTGGTTGATAAGTGTTCCGAGTGTTGCTGACAGTCGGCAAACTCAACTTAAAAGGCTAAATTTGACGATTATAAGCCATGTTACGCCGATACACTGCCATGGGCCTCCAAAGCCATCATCTCGTCGGCCCGACTACCTTAGTTGGGTCGTCAAATCTCGCAGATCTTATTGTTAAGGTTTGTTTTTGTTTTTACCAAAGCCTAATCTAATCTTGTCCCCCTCAGGGCCCCGGCGTAGCAGACCGTCATGCCCTCATCGAGTACCACCCCGTAACCCGGTCCTATTGGCTCCGCGATCTCGGCACTCTTGGCGGCACTTATTGCAACGACCAATTACTCTATGGGATTGTCGAACTTAAATCTGCTGATGTATTAAAGTTCGGAAAAAGTGCCGAATACGTTTTCGAACTTCCGGTACTGCAACCCAGTCCGACGATGAAACGGTCAACATCGTTACGGCATGCTGGGTGCACTAATGGGGTCCCTGCTAGCAGTGTTGATGTTTCATTGCCTATTATTGGAGTAAGATTTACTTTATTAAATTTAAATTAACTTAATTTTTGTCAGACAAAACTCCCCGCCCACCCCCACCGCGAACAATTCACCCGAATGCCAATCTCGACGAAACGCTTATGCCAACATCCGCGATCGCCTTCAGCAAACTTAGATGATTCTGACAGCTCTCGCACCCTATCCACGACCAACACAGCTCCAGTTAATGGGGCAACTTCGCCATCATCTGTGAAACCGAGCCCATCTCAACGAAGTCGCCGAAGCCATAGTGTCGGGCGTGAAAACACGTTTGGCTCTTCCAGCGCAAAATCATCACCTGGAGCGGCTGTCAATTTGCCGGTATTGAAATCTGCGAATAGGCTCTCCGGAAGTAGTGGATACAGCAGTGTCGAAGCGAAGGGCGATACACGAAATGGGAAGACGAAGACAGCCGTCGGGAATCAGCTACTTCAAAGGGTCGTCAGGCTGCAGCATGAAGTTCAAAGAAGGGACGAAGAAATTGCGAGGCTTCGAGAGAATGCCATGTTGCCATCAGTATCGGGGGAAAGGGTCAAAGGGACCCTGGATGAGTATCGATTAGCCTTGGCAGAAGCGAAGGCGGAAAATGATAAGCTTAGAATGATAATGGCGTTGGGGGAAAGTAGTGATGCTGCGGAGAAGGAGCTTTCACAGGTTGGTTTAAAGTTTTCAAGCTTCTGTCTACACTTTTTAGCGAATTTGGGCAAATAGCGCCGTTTTGGTTGGACCATAGGTCAAAATGATCAAAAAGTATTTCCATTTTTATAATTTTTTTGATGTTGTAAAACATTTTTGGCACCTTAAAGCCAAAAAAAATGCAATGACGTAAAACTATAACTAAAAACCAACTCGATCATTTCGACCTCTGGTCCACTCGTTCAAAGTACAGTATACCAAAATAGCAAAACCGCTTTCCACAAATATCAAAAGACAAAAATCTGATGTTTTAGGAACATCTTTCAATCATCCTTTTCAAAACGTTCTTCCGCGTGATCGTCGACGAACTTGAGCGCCTAAACCAAACGTTGGTGAAGGCCCAGAACCGCAAGCCAAGGCTTCTCGCGCATTGGTTTTCCGATTCGCCCTCCCGCGCTACCGACCCTGATAACTCTTCCCCGGATTTTAGGATGTCCCAAACCTCGGCCCGTGACTACAGCGACATTTGCAGTGAGGTCGTCAAGATTGTTCAGGATCCGTTTAGTTTTCGCTTAATGGTAAGAAACTGCCTTCCAAATTGTTTTATTTCTTCATTACAAGCATCCAAAACACTTCCATAACTAACTTTAACACTTGCTAATTCACTCTTTTAGGACATCACAGCCCGTTGCCACCGCTCATTTCAACGCGAAAAGCTTCCCAAACAAGGAAAAGTCATGCTTGGCGAAATGTACGACAGCTTTCTCAAAGAAACTATTCACGTAAGTCGCTATTACACCACACTTTGGACAATTTTTTCCATTTTCTTTCCGTTTCCATAAAATTATACACCCAATAACGGCAAACAGGTGGCAATTAAGTACAAATTTATTATCGTTCTCTGAGAACGCAAGCTATTTTTTACCGGCTTTACATAGAGTACAACTTTTACAGTTTAGGCAGACATTAAAATAAGAAAAAATAAATAAATACAAAATCGGATTAATTTTAGCCCCTTTCAAAGGCTATAGACAACTTTTTACCCGTGATAAAAGAAGCCGCGACGATGGGCCGAGAATCCGCACGCGCTTGCATACTGTTTTCGCAGTGGTCGAGGGAGTTTGGGGACCAGATACGAAAAGATGGTTTGAGCAAGAAGATAATGATGTATAAAGTGGATGAATTACAATCGAGGTTCCGGGATAGTGGCATTCCACGGCATTGGTTGCCACCGTCGGTCAGCCCGTTGTTGCATGCTTTGATTGATAATGCTACATTTGAAAAGGGCGAAGGTGGGTTGAAATGAAGGGTTTCTATGGCTACAGTATACATTTTCAGTGAATGGAAAGTCAGAAAACAATGTTAAGGTAATTTTTAATGCCATTTTGGAAGTTTTAGTTCCAAAAATGACGTCAAAAATTACAGCAAGACCAACAAACAGCCCCACAAGGCGATGTCGTTCCGGCTTCTCAATTGTTGGAGGAGGTTTCAAAGTTCGAAGCGGAGATAAGGAAACTCAAATCTGCTGTTAGTCAGTCTAATGAAATGATAGAACAGCTAAGATCGGTAAGACTTTTTCGAAATAATTAGTCTAAACGGCTAAATTCGACGAATTGTCCATCAAATTGGGCAACTTCCAGGAAAAAGAAGACCTCATCGGCCAGTTATCCGCCGCCGAAAAAGCCCGCTACAACATGGATGGCAGTGCCCTCCGAGCGAGGAGAGCCGCCCGGAATTCTCAGTCATCGACGCCTGTTGAAACACCTAAAAACCAACCGATTCCGAGGATTGAAGTCCCTCGAATCGAGTTGGAACAGTTTGGAAACGACGAATCGGAAGTCTTCGCCGGACCGGAGATTGTTGAACCGTTGAATGCTGAACCTGTGGAACACCATGATGGGCCAGATGTCATTGTAGATGGTGAAGAACCCCATGAAGAAGTTGCGCAAACACCGGATATTGAAAGCCACCATGAAAGCGAACCCGAAGCGGGCGATGAAGGCAGTCTGGCCGAATTTGAAGAACATGAAAAGCGGCAGCGGTTGTTGTCACAAGTCGCTGAGGATGACGACGAACATGACCATGAACATGCACATGAACAGGAGCATGATGGTGATGCCGATGATGAGACGTCGCCGAAATTGAGTCCTGAGGTGGTGGATGAGCACGACCATGTTGATGGAGAAGTGGAGGGAACGGTGCATGAAAGCGCTCGAGGTTCTGAAGCTCACCCGGAAACAGTAAGATCGGAGGGTCCTGCGACGCCGGAGATTCATGAATCAGAAGGGCGTGAATTCGAATCGGAACCAATATCGCCAGAAGGCCTAGAAAGTGAACATCATAGCGATGCCGAAGTCAATGAAGACGCGGCAGGTGAAGAAGTGATTGAAAAAACTGAACATCATGACACCGCCGCGACGCCACATTCCAGCCCGATCAACTCAAATCGAGAAAGCCATCACAGCGATGTCAATAACAATGAAGATGAATCGCTCAAAGAAGGCGGCGGCGACCCAGAAGAAGTCGAAGGCAGTTTGATCGGTGAAGCAGTTGAACAGTTGGAGCACGAAGACCATCCCACCCCTCAAGAAACACCCCGAACCAATGCTAGCAACACTCCAACCCACGACATCAACGATGAAGTCGACAATTCCGAAGTTGCCGGCGATCTCGATGAACAGCGCGACATTGAAAGTGTCATCCATCACGATGAGGAACACATGGAAGACGTCGAAGAAGGCGTTAGTGAACCACCCACGCCCAGGGAGGTGGAGCCTGGGTCTGTTGAGGGGTCAGACGGCTCAGTTGACCATGAAGAAGAGGTAGGTGTCTCGCAGTTGTAGTCAAAAGGTAAGAAACTTTCTAATTGTAGCCCGAAAATCACGAATCCAATGAAGGCCCCGCCCCCGACGACCACCCACAATCCTCCGAACCGCATTCTACAATGACCACAGCGAGATCGCTCGCTGAAGCGACGCAGATTCCGAGATCTGAACCAGTTGAAGTGAGTCCAATTTTGACAAAATTTCGATAAAAGAAGTTTTCCAGTTCTGGCACCTCGCCCTAACCCTCGCCCGAATGCTGAAAGTAGTCGTGCCCACTTCCGCCGACTCCCCCGACGAAGACCACACACATCGCCGTGTTGCATTGGAATTGATCGTCTCCGAGATGCAATCGATACTGCATGCCATCAATAACGACTCTCACCACAGCTAAATACTACCCAAAATCATAGAGTCCACCGTATTTGTCAACTACCGTACTCCTACAGTACTCTTAAGCATGTAATTTCATTCAACAATTGAATATAGTCTAACCAATCAATCGAATTAAAACATTCAATCCAAGCATGCCTCTAATAACCCTAATCAGCTCTTTTTCGTTTTTAAAAAGTTACAGTATACAAAGACCGGTCACCCCTGAGATCGGGACCACAGCGTCCGCCGGAAGCGAAATGGATCAGCGTGATGAAGTTGGTTTGAATAGCGCGGTAGTCGGGAAGAATCAGTGCACGACCGCGAGTTTGATTTTACAATGATAGGTTGAAATTAGTGCTTCTGCACGACGACAGGAGCAGCAGTTTCCACAGTAGCCGCAGCCGGCTTCGGTGTGTCCTCAGCGCCGTAGAATGTACCCATCAAGGCGACACCGGCGACCATAGCAGTCACTGTGAAGAATTGGGCCATGATACGGTATTGCATGTACTTCTGGGTGCCTTGTTTGTCGCCCATTACGGAGCGTCGAATCATGCCGCAGAGCGCGTAGGTAGTCAAACCCATGCCGACGATGACGAAGGGATTCGATGTGGCGTGGTCCATGACACCGGTTCGGTGACTGCCGCCGGTCTGCTTGCCAGCGGCGTAGCCAATGTCGGAGGGGATGGCGGGGATCTGGAAAAATATATATAAAAATGCTTCAAAAAAGGAAAAAACCAACCGGTGAATAACGATCCGACTGCCGCATAGCCTGTCTCTCTTCCTTGGAATCCATTCGAGCGCGACGGATGCCGGCCATGCCGAGGAGCTTCTCACCGAGCATGTCCATGTTGTCTGTAATTAGTCTAAAAACGAAAAATATATATAAAAACTATCTAAAAACCACAAAAAATCAAAGGTACTGGATCAACCAGACGAAATTCGTCTTCCCTCATCACAAAAACAGTTAATTTCATCATTTTAATCAAACCCATCTTATCAGTAAGCTAAATAATCTCTAAATTCGTTCAAAAAATATAACGAACACCGTATAAAATCAAAAATCTAAGCCATTTTCGTCACGACCACACCGCTAGCGCGATCGCGTTCAATCTTGCGGCCCATGAGCGTTTCCATGATCAACGTGAAGGTAAAGAAGATGGATGAAGCGACGACGATGAAAACGACGCGCAAACGGTCGTGCATGCGTTGCATTGTTGAATTCCTAAAATTGGCTTTGAAAAATATATATAAACATCGTATTTGAACGACTTACGGCACATATTCAGGAATTTCACCCCGGTTCCGGAACAGGAACGTAATGACCAAAAACCAACGCTGTCTCGAGGTCGGCTTGACGCCGGTCTCCGGATCGGCTTCACGACTGACGCGGGAAGACTTCACGGTGGATTGGTAGCGGTCACGGGTCGCGTAGAGGGGTTTTTCGTATTGGGGGGCTGGCTTCTGGAATGGGGAAGTTGAAAAAATATATAAAAAGTGAGAAAAACTTACATCAGCGGTTTCAACCTTGCTGTTTTTGTTGTCGGTGGACAAAAACCGAAACTGTGACCCCGGAAGGACATGGGAGTGCACAAGGAGCCCGAGGCGGCACGGGATGGCTCGGGGAAGGGCAATCATGGCACTGAAAATACAGTCGAACAATGTAGACTGATCAGCGAAGTGATCATTCAAAGCGTTGCAGGGTGCGAGACAGCTTGAGGTCTTGACGCAATTGCGTTTGTCTGGGAGGTTTTATAAAGGGGAAGAGCAAGGGCGCCGCTGGCGGGGGACAATGTGTCCGGGGGGACAAAGTGCGCGAAGAAGTGTTTCAAATTTTAATCTTTTCTACCGGACAGCGTTTTTGTTGATTTGGCGTTTATTTTTGTTATTTGGTAAAATTAGCATATTGCTACAAAATGACAAAACAAAAATCGAAAAATCGTATTGGTTTTTAAAATATTTCTAATTAAAATTAAAGTTTAGCCGTGTGGCTCGACAATAGTCATTTTCCGTTCAAAACCACATCGCTTAAACCTGAGATGCGCACAATGTCGTTCAAATTGCGGCTTTAGAGCGTCCATTGAACACACGTTACCACATGTTTCCAACATTTCACGGGACATTATGTCCCCTGACAAGCCCCACTTCTACCCATGATTTCCACATGATGCAACCTCCTTACCCCGCCCGGATCATAGAATCTAACAAACTGCACGTAGTTCAAAAATATCACGTAGACAAACTTCATAGTTCAATGACGATAGCTCACCCAAGCTTTGCGCGAGTAACCCGTACCATCGCTGATGGCAATCACGAAAAAACACATTTTGACTCAATTTGTTACCCTTACTTACCCTTTTTCAACAACCTAATCTTAGATGTTTGTGTGTTTGATAATCTTTGTTGCACCCGCAGGACAACCCCGTGCACCGTAGTTCCGCACTTCTTCCAGCTGTTGTTATCGATTGTGTGAATGGCCGTAGCTTGGACGCCCTTGATGAGTATCAATCAGGCGCACTACCACCACCATGTCGACGATTCACAAGGTTGTCAAATCCGCGATCCAGGCGACGAAATCGTACCATAATGCCGCCAGCGTTGCCGTCCATAATGCGGCGTCGAAGACGGGCTTTGTCGAGCTCAAATTCGCGCATGACAACGTCAAATTGCCGCTGGTTTGGCTCCGCGATCATTGCCGGTCGGCGGCCTTGTACAATTCGCAGACGAATCAACGGAAAAGCAATGCGACGAATCTGTTTGACAAGGCAAGGATTGCGAGTAGGTTGGTTTCCATTTTGACGTCTATTTTGGTTAAATTTATATATAAAATTGCAGTGATAGCGTGACTTTCAACCCGGAAAAGCAGGTCCTGACAATCCTGTGGAACGACGGCCACAAAAGCCAGTTCAGAATCCAGGAATTGGTCAGCTGGGCGGTCCAACCAGCAGAATACCCGCCGATTGAGTTGTGGAACTCGACGAGCTTGCGGAAAGTGCCTCGAACGTCGCTGAAGAACTTTGATTTCGCGAAATTCTGTCTGGATTTTGTGAAGTATGGCGTCGTGACGGTGGACGATGTGGATCCGACCCCAGAGGCTACGGAGACGCTGTGTCGGGCCATTGCGCCGATTCATGATACTTTCTTTGGAGATTTTTGGGTTTTTGGCACTGATGAGGAGACTTCGCAGGTTGGTAGAAGTTTTTTTGGGATATAATTTTTCTGGGAATAGAGAAATTCTCATTCGCACACTTTTTGGTTGAATAAGGAAATTCCTATTCGCACGCTTTTTAGAACGAACAGGGTTTTGTCTATTCACACATTATAACTGTGTGTTGCGCGCCATTCGAATTGTGTGCGAATGCACATTTTTCTGTTCAAAGTCAAAAGTGTGCAAATGCAAAATTTACACAAATCTAAAAAATACCCTATTTTTCAGCGCGCCCGCGAAGACACCGCCTACACCTCCGAAGGCATCGGCCCCCACACCGATGGCACCTACTTTAACCAAACCCCTGGAATCCAAGTTTTCCACTGTCTGAAGCCCGCCAAAACCGGCGGTGAAACCGTTCTCGTCGATGGCTTCCAAGTCGCTGAATCCTTCAAAACCGCCTTCCCTGACCACTTCAACCTCCTTTGCAACAAACCCGTCGAACATCACTACCTTGAAGGCGTCGCTCCCGACCCCAATGCTATTATCAAGACAGCCCGAGCCAACCACCTCCACAGTCGCTCCATCTACTTTCCCATCATTCGACTCCACGCCGGCCAATTCACTCAAGTCCGATTCAACCCATATGATCGTGCACCCTACGCCATCGGCACCCAACAGGATGCCGTCGAAGAGGCTATCAAGTTCTATGAAGCGTACACCGCATTTTCGCAGTTTGTCCACGCCCCCGAAAACGCGATCACGTTCTCTTTAAAGCCAGGCACCGCCATCTTCGTCGACAACTACCGTGTCCTCCACGCCCGCACAGCCTTCACAGGATCACGCAAAATGTGTGGAGCGTATTTGTCGCGTGACAATTTCCTTGCAAAGGCACGTACTGTGTTGCCAGAGGCTTTTAAGAACCTTTAAAGGTGACATATAATATGTAGGTTTGCATAAGTAATTTGAAAATGCTAATATTTGCCAGTTTTAAAGTTAAATATTAGTTTACGTGTATTTTAAGTTTTATAAACTATAATAACCAGGTTATTTTTTTAAAAGTTCAATGAGTTGTTTTCGTTTTAACGGTGGTTTCGAACATTTGAGTTTTCTGCATGAAGCTGGTCGTGTGGACTGATTCGCCGTGCAGAAATGACCAGAATCTTTTTCTGAAATTTAAATTTTGAAAATTTAGGTCAGAATTTGCAAAACCTACCGTATAACGCCACTAAATAAGATAAGCAAAAACGGATTAAACGCCGCATTGCAAGTAAACAAAATAAGCACCATCCAGGTAGCCCATTTCCCAGAACCCGTCCCAATAGTGATCACAACTTGGCCAATAATGAAGATTACGGTGTTAAAAATACAAGGCAAAAGCAGTTTAGCCTCGACAGACATTGCTTTTGAAGTCGGTTTCGTGCCATTTCGATGTTTGAGCAAAAACACAATGGCATAGATGTAGAATCCAATCGGGATTATCATAGTTATCAAATGGGTGATGAGGAAAAACAAACTCTGTCCCGCGGTTAGATATTTTGGGTAATCTTCTGCCGACATGCCATAGGCCGACGGGTCGTAGTAAAAAGTTACATACCAAGGCTGGAAATGGGTTGCCAATACTTGAATTAGGCTTGCTGTATGGCAAAGCCCGCATAAGCTATAGCTGAATAACTTTGATTGTGACCGGAAAAATGTCGGATGCCGAACAGCGGCATACCGCGTCCAAGCTATGATCATGTAGTGGTAGCAGGAGCTGAACCAGGCCCAATCCATGTAGATTTGAAGAGGTGACCTCCAAGATTTTGGCAATATTTCACTTTTGAAAAGTATAGTTATCCCAGGCCATAAAGCGTAGTTCAACATTAGCATCATATCGACGATACTGGCACTGAATAGGTACCGAAAACCGATGATTTCTTTATCATTTTGGATCATAATATAACACACTATTATCGATATCGGGTAAACACCGGCAGAAACCGCAATTAAGAAACCCCCGGCAAAAATATCATCCAATGCCAACGGCTGGCTGTACCAATCCACCACTGCCGGAGCTACTGTCGACATTTAGGGGCTCAAAACTGTCAACTGGCGCCAAAAATAGTCGTACAAAGCCAGCTATCGCGGAAGTACTAACCAAAATATTTACGAGTGCCAGTAACTACCTCGTGTTCGGCAATCGTATACATAACATTGAAACAAAAGTACAGCTGTTCAAACTATGCGCGACTTCTGAGTTGTGACCCCGCAAAATAAAATTAACCCTTTGGATTTTCCTTCTTTTTCGACAGTAACCCGTTCATTGGATAACCATACTACAGCAAACTGGCACATTCATGAGTGCAAGCAACGCAAAGCTGAGGTTGTTTATTTGATTACTTTTTCTTAATTTTGTTTTCCAAGTGCCAACCGTGACAGAATGCTATAAAATATAGTTTTTTAGGTTGAATGAGGTGCGAAATGGTATTTGCGGAAGCGAAATCGGGTTAATTTAGTTTTTATACGTATTTCCATTGACTAGAGTCTAGTAACTGGACAAAAACAAACGATCGCTACAAACATCAACATCAAAAAAGTGCATGTGTTAAAAAAGAATGGTCGGGGGCACGCGTATTTTGATGAAAACGGTCAGTCGATCATGCCCCGAGGCTCTACAAAATAGCCAGTTACTACAAGTATAATGTTTTCGAGTTTTGAAATTTAACAGAACGCTCAAACAACATTTCTAAATTGTGATTTTTGAGTTTTTATCATTTCCTGGCACCAAAAACGTAACACCATTAACTTTTATGTAATTGTTATACTCTGTTTTTAAAGTATTGTAATGTCCTTTTAACAACTGGCACAAACATTCTAATTTCCCGCATATTTCCATATTTTTCAACTTTTTTCTTTCGAAAAACCAAACCATTCAACTTCCTTTAACTATGATCACCGAATGGATCCTCTACACAAATGTCTACATCACTGTTATTTTCATTTGCTATAAAATTTTAACTTTCCTTTTCCCGATAGTCTACCCATACTTGATTGCCTGCACCCAAAATCTCGACAAACTTGCCGGCGGCGCCAATTGGGCTGTCATCACTGGATCGACTGATGGCATTGGAAAGGCTTTTGCATTTGAACTCGCTGAAAATGGATTCAATTTGGTGCTAATTTCGAGGACTCGGTCGAAATTGGAGGCGACCGAACATGAAATCAATGAGGCTTTTCCACATGTGGAAATTAAGACTATTGCGTTTGATTTTTCTAGTCCGAATTTGGAAGATTACGAGAAAAAGCTGTTTCATGTTGTCGAGGACCTTGATGTTGGTATTCTGAGTCGGTTTTTAAGTCTTTTGTTCTATAACTTTAATGTTTTGGTTTAGTAAACAATGTCGGCTATGTCAGCGAATATCCAGACATCTTCCACAAACTTCCTGGAGGAACTAAATCCATATTAGATGGCTTATTCATCAACACAGTCCCAGTAACGTGTTTAATGGCAGCAGTGCTTCCACAAATGGTCGAACGAAAAGCCGGTATTGTGATCAATGTTTCATCTGCCGCGGCGTATGCTTCTTTTGCGTATTGGTCTGTTTATGCTGCTTCGAAGGTTTGCTTTTTACCTTTTTAAAACTAAAAACCGTCATAATCACCCCCTTTCCAGCGCTATGTAAACCACCTCTCCGCCAGTCTCCGATCAGAATACGACACCACCGGAATCACGATTCAGACACTATGCCCTATGAGGGTGTCGACTAAAATGTCCAAGGCGTCAGAATCTTGGCTATCGCCGTCCCCGAAAACTTATGTCAAATCAGCTCTTCAGACAGTTGGCAACGTTGACGAAACAACAGGCTGCTTATCACACCAACTTCAAGTCGCTGGATTTGCCTTGCCACATGCGTTAATCGCGCCGATTTCAAACAGGTTCTCTGAACGGAAAAGAGACGCAGCTTTGGAGACAAGCACAATTTGATTGTTTTAACTTTTGGTGACCCAAATAGGACCCAAATATAAAATTACCCAGTTTACAATTTTTGTTATCCACTGCCATGCATTTACAAGTTACAACGCAGATTTGAGTATATTTTTGAGTTATTATTAATTGTTTTTATCATAAGTTGACTACTCTGGATAAAACTTACAACCATAAAAGTTATCATTAGCATGTTTTTTGATCCATTACGCACAAGGCGTTGCTGCAGATAACCAACTTCCGATTTTTCTCTCACAACCCTTGTTTTCATTGACTAAACTTCAACTCCAATTTCGTTGATACCGCTTAACCCAACAATAAGGCCCCGGTTTACCCAATTTCCGGTGTCATTATCATTATCATCTAACCGAACCATCAACTTTTTAATATGAGGCGTAAGTATGGACTCTGATCTTTGATGATCCCCTGTATCATAGCCAATTCTCACGTATCCACCGTTTTTTGCAGTGTTTCTTAAAAACCATCAATCTGCAAAGCGACGAAAACACAAGTGTTCATTGATAACACGCTTAATGTCTGAGAAATGGCTGATGACGACAAACTGACGTAGAAGCTGTTATCAGTTGTTATCACTGGGATCGGACCACAACAAAAGGGCTTATATTTACGGTAGAAGTCAGCGTTCAAAGTTGAGCGCACTTTGTGATGGTCGCTGTTACTGTTGGTCAGGGCAGTGATAAACTTGGATTTGAAGTGGGAAATGTCGAACCAAAAACGGATTGGAGAAGCATTTACATTGCGGCAGTGTTGTCTTTTGTTGGATCTGTCCAGTTTTCGTTGTATTTCAGTGTTTTGTGGCCGTATTTGCAGATTGTGGGTTTGGAAATTCGTTAAATTTGGTGATTGTGAGGTTTTTAGATCGACGAAACAGCAAATGAAACATTTTTTGGCTATATTGTAGCGATATACTCTGTAGGGCAGGTCATTTCATCACCAATTTTTGGATTCTGGTCGAATAAAATCGGCCAAGTAAGAATACCGCTCTATATTGGCTTCTCCTTGATGATCGCCGGCAATGTTTGCTACATCTTTCTCGAGTCTGTATCTTTCCCGCGAAGATTCTTCATGCTGATAGGCCGTCTGATCACCGGGGCTGGAAGTGGCAATGTTACCCTCCTACGAGCCTACGCCTCGACGGCATCAACTTTAAAAGATCGCCCCAGGGCAATTGCCTGTGTTACGTGCGGTCAAGCATTGGGAAACACTGCTGGGCCCCTGTTTCAACTTTTCTTCACCCCCTTCACCTATCCTGGGGCGAACCTATTTGGAGCCGTTTCAATCAACATGTACACAGCACCTGCCTATTTTGCATGTTTGATGAACATCTGTGGAATGTTGGCATTGAAATTTTTGTTCAAGGAAGACTATGCTGGAATTGCAGAAGGTAAAGCGAAATCGGTGAAGACGGCCGATTCTGGAATTGAAATTCCGATGTATGATCTCATCGCTTTCGGGGTTTGCTGCATGACGCGATTCACGCAGATGTTTGTGAATACAAACTTGGAAACATTGGGATCCCCATTGTCTATGATGATGTTCAATTGGGCCGAGAAGACTGCAGTTACGTTGATATCTGCGGCACAGGGTGCTGTGGGGATTCTGACTTTGGCAACTTATATTGTTTATGTATTTTTTAAACTTGAAAGATTGTGAGTTTTTGACACCTTTCGATTTTTGCAAGTTTGGTTTAGTGGTTTAAGACGGAAACACGGCGAGACCACAAGCCCGTATTCTGTGACTAGCGCATAGCTCCTTTTTGTATTGATAAATCAAAATTCCACTTTAGTAGTTGGATGCAGCAGGATTTGTTGCATTTGTACGCCAAGTTTCATTACGTTTGCTTTAACCATTAAAAAATGCTCCAATAGAAAGTAAAAATCATCATTTTTTGGGGCGGAGCGCACTGTGTCGGGGCTCGTCCGAGTGCGCGCGCTGTGAGGCCGTGTTGGCGTTCTAGTTAGACCTTGGTCTCGCCGTGGAAAATTAGCAAAAAAAACAAGCTTGGTTCGAGGCCGCTGGCATCCAAATCTTTTTTCTCATTGTTAACCTTTTCAGCATCTCCTCCCGAATCGCCTGCATGTTCTCTTTAGCATCATTAATCTTGTTCCATGTCATCACTTATTCCTGGCCATTCATCCCAGGGCATGTAGCCATGCACAATTCAACAACCCTCGATACCAATGCCACCGTGAACGAGGACAATGTCGGCTGTGACACTGATAAATTCGACTGGTGCGACGATCTTCGACCTGTCAATGTCTACCTTTACTACGCCATGTACATAATAACCATCGGGATTGCCTATCCGATGCTCAATATTACTGTAGCGACGCTATTGTCGAAGATTTTGGGCCCGCGCCCCCAGGGCACGCAGCAAGGCATCTTTCAAGCAAGTGGCAGCTTTTCACGGGTCATCGGCCCAATCGGGGTGTCAACACTGTATGTAGCCTTTGGACCAAGAATGGCTTGGAACTTGGAGATTATTGTGATAGCTGTTACATTGGTTTCGTGGATCGTGTGCTACAAGCGAATGGTACCATTGAAAATGCCGATACGCTCAGAGACGTCAACAGAATCAGAGGGACCGGTGCAAACGGAGGTTAATAGAAGACAGTCTATATTTGATGGTGTGTAATTAAGGGTTGAAAATAAAGTACAAACATACTGTAATCTTAAAAATGTTGAAATTTTCTGGTTAGGATGCAGTGTTGACAAGAGAGGAATAAAGCGACAGTTAACGAAAGCATCTGAGACGATGTTTTACTCACATTTTGCAGGAATTAAATTTATATGAAAAACTGTTTTCCAAAAATTAATTTTGTAAAATTCTGAACAATAATTGAAAAAATTAAATTTAAGTTTAAGCGTCTGTAAGCACAAAGTTAAAATTTAGCTTCAAAAATAAAAATCACATCGAAGCAATAGTCCTCCTAAACCCCGCGCAATTGCTCGACACACATTGCCAAAAATATTTCTACATTCAACCCGCGGCCGCGCAGCCCGAATCGAGCTTTCTTCTTTCCGCACCTGCATTTCCGCGTCATTGGCGCATTTTTCGCCCTTCCACTCATCCGTATCGAACGATCACTTCGATTAATCTCCTCGCATCTGTCCGGACTCCGTAACCATGGCCAACGTGAACCAAACTGAAGCTGTTGAGGAAGATGCCGCCGAGCTGAAGTTTCCGCCAGGTTTGTTACACTTATTTTCCATCTGTTTCTGTCTAATTTGACAAATTTATATATATTTTATTTTCTTTAAAGCTGACACACATATTCTGTTTGTTTTCCAATCAATCCATTCCTTTTTAGAGTTCGACAAAGACGGCTGCGATGCCTTGCTCGTTTCCGAGGTTTTCCTTCTCCTGGACCATCGTCGCAAGCAGGGTGAACAGAAGGAAGAAATCGAGGATATCAGCGAGGTTTTCGTCAAAACGATCGATTACTGCCGGCGTTTGTCGCGATTCAAGACAAGGGACACCATTCGAGCTGTTCGAAAGTAAGTTTTGACGTTTTTCATTTAAAAAAAGGCAAATTTATATATAAATTTCAGCATTTTCTCCGCCAACGCTGTCCTCCACAAGTTCGAAGTCGCCCAACTAGTCAACCTGTGCCCGGAGAATGCTGAGGAAGCCAAGGCGCTCATTCCGAGTTTGGAAAGCAAGCTAGATGATGAGGAACTCGAAAACCTGCTCCGCGACCTTCATAACAAGAAGACATTCCAGTGAAATTGTTGGAAATTAATTCTGTGTTGTTGTTTTTTGACTTTTTCAGTCTTGTCCATAAATATCGATCTCTTTTTAATGGTTGTTTTGGGTTTACGTACAGTGGTTTGATTCCATAAAAATATCCCTTTTTTAAAAGCGTTTTAGTCGATTTTTGTGTTAAGTTTGGTCTTTCTAGAATGTCCGATGCAGGATCCTCATCTTTCACAACAGTCTACTACTACCTCGATGGCGCGACCCCTTTTAAGTCCGAAGTACCGGTGCCGCCGGAAAAGATAACCCTCGGCGACTTTAAACGTGTATTTGATCGACAAAATTACAAATATTTTTGTAAAGAGTTTGATCCAATGTTGAAGAAGGATGTCAAAGTTGAATTAACGAAGGATTCACAGAAGCTGAACAAGTCAGAAAGCGGTGTTATTCAGCTAGTATTGCTCCCTGTGTACCCAGCATCGACAAAGGCATCGGATTCGTCTGGTGGGACGTTGCCGCGGGCTTCGAGAAGTGATACTGGGAGGAATCCGCCGAGGAGAGGATTTGCGGTTGGTTTTGGTCTTTCTTTTGGAGAATTATGGTTTAAAAAGTCGTTTTTAGCAGCCAAAACGCGCCCTATCCATCACCGACGAAACAGACTACGCCAACAATCGCTACAGTCTCGCCACAGACCCAGCAAGCACGGCCTACTCCCGTCGAGCGGGTGAACAGATGGCTGAAACACTGTCCAGCTCCGATTTTGACGACGATAATGAGCGGGAAGACACATCCGATGAGGAAGCCAACCGTGAGTCCGGTTCCTCGACATCCTGTCGCCGACCCCATGGGAACCGCCGAAACCGACAGCCTCGAGCTTACGTCCCTTCAAGTCGAGGAAGCAAATCGGCGACAAGTCAATCGGATTCGCTTCCTGGAATCGCTGAAATTTGCATCCAAATATACCCGCACCAAAATCTCGGATTCAACGTTGCCGACCATGACGGCGGCATCTTCATCAGCGACATCTTCGACGGCACAGCAGCAGGTGATTGTCCTGATCTCAGCGTCGGGGACCAGATTCTCGAAGTCAATAGTGTTTGTTTCGAGCATCTGACTTTTGAACAGGCATTGGCTCAGATCAAAAGGGCTACGAAAATGGCGAAATCTGAAGCAACGGAGACGAAACCCGGCAAAATCAAAATGCACGTCGCTAGACTACGTGTATCTGATCAACACTCTGAATCTGGGCTGTCTGCTGGCCTCGGTGATACGATTCCGTTCGAGGTTTCTGAGTGGGTGATGGCAACGACGGCGGAGAATGTCGATCGCTTTGATGACCCTCTGAACAACAGCCGATTCGATGATGGAGGTGTGACGAGCGATGAAGAGCGGGCAGCCTACATCGATCGACGGAATGGCGTGGGCGCGAGATTAGTTCCGGCCCTTCACAATTTCCGGTCGAATAATGGCTTCGATGTGCCTTCATCGCCGCACAATCGGAACCACGCCGCGCTCATGATGCCACCACCACCGCCAAGAAGCCGGGAAAACGATGAAAATGAGTTTCTGAATGCGCCGCTGTCGATCGATACTGATCCGATAACGATTCTGAAGAGAATGGTCCACCCTGGCTCAGGACTGGAGATTACGACAAGAAAGTGGCTAAAGATCCCTTTTCCGGACTCGTTTATTGGGAATGAGATGCTTGCCTGGCTGATGAAGCATGTTGAGGGATTGAAAAACAAGAAGGCAGCGAGGAAGTATGCGGCGAGTTTACTGACGAAAGGGCTGATCCGGCATGTTTTGGACGGGAAGCAGTTTGACAAGAAGCGGTACTACTTTTTTGCTGGTTAGTTTCAACTTTCAACCTCTTTAGATAAGCTAATTGAACCCATTTCAGACAACATAATCTCCTATCGCCGCCAAATCGAACATGCCCGTGCAACCGCGTCCGCTTCCAGGCTCCCAACCTCCGCCACCGCAGCTACTGAAGTCACTTTCCTCGGATCTCCATCCTACCCGCCTGCCGGTCCCACAGCCAACGGCGGACTTTTGAAATCCATTCCCGCGAGTTGTGGTGCCCTGCCAAGTTCGTCCAACTCCAACACCTTTTTCTCCACCCAAAACACGTATCTCACGGGCAGTCGCGCACCCACTCGAACTATGCACAGTCAACAAAGATTGCCTCAAGCAACACGGTCACCGTACTACCCCGCTCCCATCGGCCCAACGATGTACATGCCACAGCCTCAAGCATCACCCGGCTTGCCACAATGGCCGATTTCGCCCCTAATCGGAAGCAATGAGCGACGCCCAAGCTGTACATCGCCCGTCACGACGAATGAATACGCTTCAATGATAAATGCCGAAGTGAATTCGAACTATATGAGCGTTCCGACCCTGCCTCGAGGCTTTGGCAATGCCAGATTGATGAACAATGGCACGCCACCGCCGAATACACCCAATACGGCCTTACAGGGGACGGCATCACGGCCACAAGTGCCGATTCAACATCGTTGAAATTGACGCTAATGTCTGAGCCTTTGGAAACGAGTACAATACTGCCTAAACTTTTTTCATGGGAACTTTTTTAATACTGTTAAGATGGGAAGCTCACTAAATTCTTGCCTTAAGTCTGCGTTTAACGGGATTTGGAAACTTTCACATTGTTTTTGTATGTACTTTTTTGTTATGGGAGATGTGAATGGAATGAAGTCAATGAAAACTTTACAACTTCTAAATTTTGGAGTGATACAGATGGTCCTGCACGTAGGATTTACAAAAAACTATTGCATTATGTGCAAACGTGAAAGAATTTCATGTTATTTACACCTGTTTTGCAATCTAATTCGACAGGGAACAACAAAAAGTACCATTTTCAAACATCATTGTGCTATTTGAACGCTCTCTGTGAACCTGGGCATTAAAATGAGCGCACAAAGTGGTTCACTAATAGACATAAATTGTTGTTGGTGTTGTTTTTTAGTTTTAAACCAAAACCAAAATAAAACATACAAATACATTCGTCATGCGATGCATCGTTTATGCGTTTATCATCATCATTTTTACAAAAAAAAGGATACATTTTTACGTTTTATCGTCTAAGGCAACGGCAAATCTTAAAGAAAGCGCGCCATGTCTGTGTATTCAACCGCCCCGAAGCGTGCCACTTCATTTCTTCATTTCCCCTCCTATCATAAAACACACTTTCACACGGATAACTCATGATGTGAATACCAATTTTTTGCCCTAAACGTCTTATTAGCGTTGTAGCTGGCTTCCGGTTTCTCATCGCCATAAACCTACTTAAAGTTTCAATTTCAAAATTAACCCTTTTTGTCACCATTTTAAGTTTTATTGTTGTACTGTACGCAGACAACTGTGGCTATGAGAAAGCAACACATTCGACGACACTAATTGTTGAGTGTTCATCGGTTCAGGCTTAAACTATGCGTAATGCCTGTGTTCGTGGGACGCCTAATTTCCCAGTAACATTTTGTTTTTACATGTTTGTCAACCCGTTTTAACATTTTCGAGGTCAGTGATGGTGAAACTTTAAACTTCAAGTATCCCCAAAGGACTTCCTTACGTGTCAAAACATGCAACAGCACCACTGACCTGTGTAATGTGTATAATGTAGGCATTTGCACATGTTTTGCTGTTTGCCATTAGTGACAGGTTGAAGGTCGTGTTTTGGAATTCAAAGAGCGTGCCGTGTGTTCCACTTTCGAGAAAATTGGCATTTATAATTCCGGAAAGTAAATTGAATGTTTGCGTTTTGAGCCGTCATTGTTACGTAATCATGTTTAGAAAGATGAATGCCCGAGAAGCCGCGTGGGTGGCACTTGCTCAAGCGATAGCTCTATTGTCTATGTACGTGTTTATTACGGTTGCAACGCTACGGATACTGTGGAAGGTCTGGGGTCGGAGGAGGAATGTGGCTTCTCATATAACTCCGACATTAGCGATGCATTTGGTTAGCTGGTGCTTTGCTGGGGTTATTGGCACGATTTGGGCGGGTTATTTGGTGGTCTTTTGGAAATTGGGTGAGGATTTGACGAATTTTATTAGTCGGAATCGGTGAGGGGACGATCGATCACACTTTTTTCTAAAATTGAGTATTTTAAAATATTTCAATTTACATTTTTAAAAACTTTAAAATAAAAAAACACACTTCAGACACCCCCTATTCCGCGATCCCCTTCTACTGGACCAACGTCACAAACCTCGTCGTCGTCCTCGGCGTCGTCAAAGCAGCCATCTTTCTAACAATTGACCGTGTCTGTGCCATCACAATGTCTCCAACCTACTACACCGGGTTCAAAAAGATTCTCGGATGGGCTTCTTTCATTACAGTAATCACCACGATCATCGGAAACATGATTGTTGTCGTCCTTGCCGGCCGAAGTCCCAATCCAGGTACATTTTCCCAACTTTCAACATCTTAAAACCCCATATTTGTAACTTTAGGAAACCTCTGCTGGACCCTTCGCTGCTCCTCAATCCCCTTCATCGTCAACTATTTCATATTCTACAGATACGCCGCTCTCGTGATTTACGCAATTGCCGCAGCCACCTGTCTCTATTGGCTTCGTCGCTATAATTCTGCCAAAAACATTTTAACTATTACCAGCAATACGATGAAACTGGTAGGTTTTTTCTTATCAGTTTCACATATCTCTATAAAGATAAAATTAAAAGTTGTATCCCACTTTCAGGGCGAAAACATCGTCAAATTCACTATTTACTCAATGTTTCTGTTCGGAATGGTGCCCCTTTTGGCCTCACTGATATCAGCCAATGTAAGTTCGCAATAACAGAAACCCGAAAAGTAAACAATAATTCACTCTACTTTAGATCTTCCAATTTCCCCTGGAGACATATGTCGGCATGTTTACTCGAGTTTTTGTGGCAGTCGATGGCACATTTGTCGCGTGGAAGTATAACACATCGCTGGCCAAGATTTCGCCAACGCCACAAGTTTCAAAAGGGGGAACTGTCACGGTCCCGGCTAGGTCTTAGATGTTGAAACTGTTTTTGTTAGCCTTCATTTGGGAGGCAATAAACTGATTTTTTGACGGTTCCGGACATGATTAATGATTATTAGAGTTTAAGTACCGACTGATAAGCAGTGATTCACGGCGTTGATGTCGGTTCAAGAAAAAGGCGTTTTGAAAGAACACAACAACGTCATTACAAAAAATGGAATGTCAGCAACTTTTAATTTTATGCTTTTTATGTCTGGAAATCGTGGGTAACAAATTTAAATGATTCATGTTTCCCACACCCATCAAATCTTACTATGACAGTGATTTTTGGAGCCTGAAACTTGGCCTCAACAGCTGACAATGGTTATCAAAGACTTCAGACTGATGACAGTAATCATGAAAGGTGTCGCTTGACCAATATTGTGACATTGATTGTTACTGATCTGACACATTGACCTTTGCATTTGATAAAAATCAAATTTTTGACTGAAACATGAAAAAATAAAATGAAAAACAAGCCTGAATCCAATTTTTAACGGGTCCAAAACCGACAGATCACAATGAAAGCGCATGGCAATGTCGAGTCCCACCACAGTGTGTTTCAACAGCTTGATATGAAACCTTTACCCTTAATTATCTCAGACTTGTGTACCTTGAAACGGAAACAGTTGCGATATCATCCTGGACAGAGTCATACACAGTCAGATTCGTTATCAGCTAAACGTTCCTACAAATAGGCAAAAAATGTCAGTGATTTACAAGTCGGAACAATAAGTCAAAAGCGTTGTTGCTGGTCATCTGTATTCAAAATGATTCAAGATGAAACACCGTTAAATATAATTGTTTCTGGAATTATGTTGTCTGCTCTTGTTGAAATGCTACCACGGATCTTTGAATTCGCCGTATTTTTGATTAACGCTGTATTTATGGCTGTAACTGTGACAGTTTTGTCTTTATTAAAAATTGAAACGGTAAGTCGTAAATTAAAGTATTTAAAAGTTAAAAAACTAACCTTTGATGTTGCTTTTGATTAATGACTGAAAATAGCTACGTGAAAAGAGTTTTTTTTGTTCTTTGTTGAACAATGTTAGATGGAGTCTAGCAAAAAAGGGGATCAAACATGTTTCCTGTCACTAGGACAGTAGATTTATGGACACTGATAATGATCAAATGGTAGCATTCGAACAATCAGTAGCTGGTACAAAGGCCAGGTGATCGACCGGGTTAAACATGTGTTTTTTGTTGAAAACTGGGCTGACAACTGTTTTGAACAGGAATTTTTTTTTAAAAGTTAGCTTTTTTGATGAAAATGCGGTAAAAGTTTGTTGAAAATCGCGCTCCCTTGCCAAAATTTGCATGTTTTTCCACCAAAAGCTCGTCTTGACCGTTTCAAAAAAGTCAATGGGCAGTCATTTTCCAATGCTTGCTCGCGTATATCGACTTGCTTCCGCTCGAGGCAGCCTTCCGGACGGACTAGCCAGCCGTCGTCCAAACTACGCTTGCGGCACTTTGCGGTCAGCTCGCTTTTTACACCCGCCAGCGGCAGGGCCAGCGGCCGTGGCAAAAGTGCATGTCTCCGTATGTTTTTCTTCCATTCAACTGTTGTTCTTTAGACTGACATCAACCTTGCAACTTTCAACCTTGCATTTAGACCAATAAAAAGATGAAAGTAAAAAGTAAAAGTCATAAAGCTCTCCCAAAACCAAAACCAGATTAAGTTACTCATAAACTTTTGACGATTGCGCAATTGAAACTTATTTTCACTTCACCCATCTCATATCCGGTAGTTTTTTCGCGCGCGGGTCTTCCATTTTCGCGCAACAACGGCGTGGGTCGTTCAAAACCGCAGTCCAACTGTGGTCAATCAACGAACAGACCATCCAGCCAGCCATGTTGTCCCTGCGTTTTTTACCGCCTGCAAGCTTGACCATGATCACTTCCGTCTCCGCTGCTGCCAAGCGGCTTTCACAATCGCGCAGCCTTGTGAAATCCGCCCTGGGCCGGCCCGTGACGGGTCTTAAATTAATGACCCTACCGCTAGTAAGTTTTCTTTTCCTTTCTTTTCTCTTATGACTATCATCCGCCTTCGCTAAACTGACACTGATAAATAATTAAGCCAGTTTCTTCGGGTGATCATTTTGGCCATGGGTCTTTGTTCATTATTCCCAAAGTTTTTTTCTTTTTCTTATCATCACAAAGTCATAAACCCGCTTAGACTCTGGACAATGCACGAAGCTTCCTATCGAATCCGTAGCTCACTGTTTAAAGTCGACTGTTCTTGATAAATAATTTATCGTATCTGCTGATCGTTCGCATTTTACCGCTTTTCGTCAATAGATCATTGTCCAAAGAGTTAAAAAACAATAATTTCGGCGAACATCTGTTGTTTTTCCTTCTTAAATGGTAATTGTGAAAGGTCATTGTTTTCGCTTTGTGTTTTGATGCCAATGCTAACCGATCTGGCTCACATTTGACCTTTAACCAAGTCCCCCCAAGCTATGGGCCTGCCAATAAGTTGTTTGCGGATCAGCGATATTGACAGCTGTCGTCAAAGTTGCTATTGTATTGTAAGTTGACGCTGTTTCGGCCTTTTTGTTCTGTCTGTCTGCACCCCTCCTGAAGCTTGCCTGCGCTTTTTACAAAAACTTTGATTCAAGCCAACTCCCTGGGAAAGTTTTTCAATTTGCGTCATCTAGGACAATAAAATCAACGGAAGCAATTCCACGTTGCAAGCCGCACTTTTATAAAGCAAAATAAAATTTGCACTTTTCAATCTACCAGCGAAAACTGTGTGATGTTATGCTCTATCGCGATTTGCCATCGAAAAATGATCAAATCTTTAGCCAATATAAATTTCAGGCCGACGATACAATGACCAAACGTCCGCCGCCACCGTCCATCACCGCCAGTGGCAATCCCTTGGCCAAGATGAAGCGGCCATGTTCGCCGGATACTGTAATTTCGTCATACAAAAAGCCCAATCAACCTTCTCCCATCAACTTGACGACCTATAACCCCGATAATGAGCCAACTTTCGGCATCAACGACCTTGTCTACGATAAATCCATCGATGTTCCGACGATTTTGAAGCCACTCCTCGATTCCACGGCATTCCAGCGCCTCAGGGGCATCAAACAACTCGGTCCGACTGAATTGCTCTATCCTGGGGCTACACATACGCGTTTTGCTCATTGTTTGGGGTAAGTTGGAAGTTTATTTTTGGAGCTGATAAGAGAATTGGTCTATTTTTAGCACCTTTTATGTCGCCTCGTCCTTCCTATCTGCCCTTCGGAAGCGCTATCCAGACAATATTAGCGGTGTTGATCAACTTTGCGTCTGCATCGCAGCCCTGTATCACGACATCGGACATGGGCCATTGTCTCATTTGTTTGAGCATGTGTGGGAACAGAACAGCTACCACCATGAGGACATGTCTATCAGGCTGTTTGACCATGTTATGGACGAATTGAAACGGGAAAAGGCTCCATTGATGGAATACCTATCAGAAGTTGACTTGGAATTTATCAGAGAAGCCATCCGACCACCGAAAAGCGACCCCAATGGCAACTGGATCATGAAAGGCCGCCCGGAAGAAAAGGCTTTCCTCTATGAGTTTGTCAATAACACCAAATCTGGGCTGGATGTGGACAAAATGGATTACATTTTGAGGGATTCGAAGCATTGTAACTTTGGAACACGGTTTCAGCTGGTTGGTTTTGGGAGTTTTATCGATTGGAAGTTTAAAATGGTTGATTTCAGAGCGCACTGGACCGAATCATCAAACACACCTACATCAACGAACAAAACGGTCGAACTGAACTTCAATTCCATTCAAAAGTGGCCAGCGACATCAGGGCACTATACGAAGATCGAGAAAGGCTTCATCAATGCGTCTATCGGCATCGGACAGTCATCGCAGTCGAATACGAGTTGCAAGAAGCCCTCAGGCTAGCTGGTCCGCATTTTATGATCCCTGGTAAAGACGGGAATTTGGTCGCTCTAAAAGATGCCACGAAAGATGTTGAAGCCTTTTTGAAGTTGGATGACTATATCATCACTATGGTAACCCACACTCATCCTTAACAACCTCCAAACAGCCTTTTTCCAGATTTCAAACAGCCCGGACCCCGCCCTCAAACCCGCCGTCGAAGTCCTGAACCGAATCCGAAAACGCCAACTCATGCCATCCGTCGCCGTCATCAAACTCACTCGAAATGAAATCAACGAACAAGACCTACGAAGATACCTCGAGGAAAGGCTGCCATCGATCGCTGCCAAGTGCCGATTCATCGCGTGCAGCTTCCATGGCGGCCTCGGCGTCGGAAATGACCCCATGAGCCGGATCAAGTTTATCTGCCGGAATGGCGATGCGCAAATAACTGCCAATGAATGGCAACACTCCGTCTGGTGGTATGTTTTCATCGATTACGCGGCCTCAAAAGAGAGTGACGTCGACTTTGAACGAATTACAAACGTGTTGACGAACTTTTGCAAAACGAAAAACATCAAAGCTGCCGTGAGCCCCCTGTATAAACGTAACGAAGATATAGAAAATGACAATCCTGACTGTTGAATGTTATGGCTTGTGTTTGGGTTTGTATAAATGGAAGTTTGTAAAACGGATAATAAAATTTGTGAAAAAAAGAAACTGTGTTGATCAACTTGAAACATTCAATCAGTATTTGAAAAAGTTAATGTAAATAACGCATTCTTACAGAATTAAATAACGTAAAATTTATGTGTAATGTAAGCCGTGATCAGCACTTTTCGTACTGATTTTGTGTTTGGTTTAACCTTGGTAAAACATCCAACATTCATGATGTCATTGATCTCTTTTCCGATAACTCTATAATCACGATTATGTTCTAGCATTTCAATGTGAAATGTAAAGTCTTCAGTTTGAGCCTAAAAACTGTATCTTAAAATGAATAAAAAAAACTCAAATTTACCAAACAGAATTTTGATAGCAGTGTCGTATCCAAGTTTGCTAGTTCTGTGTTAAGGAAGTCAATACCAAGTTCACTCAATCCACAAACATTTTCGTTTATCATGTCTTGAAGAACATGGATCTTTCGAGGAAAGCCTAACCATATAATTTTTTTGAAATGTTTAAAAAGCGTGCGATACATTACTGTAGAGACTTCGGGATCATACGTACAAAAAAAGATACTTAAAAATGAAGATGCACGGGTGCCGGGGTTGCAATTGATAACTTTGATATTAATATTAGAGTACACTTTCTCAACTATTGCTGAATCAATGTGCATAGCGTCGAATTCAAGAACATCGCATTCCGATAAAAAGTAATGATTGAGAACAGTGTCGATGTTTTTTAAACCCCAAAGCTTTAGGACGGGTCGTAGATAAAGTAAATCGTCAGTCAGTGGAATTAGTCGCTCTTTTTGGCCATTTTGACAAATTAAATGTAAATCAGAGACTGAACCGTCTACATAATAAGTGGGCGACCACGTTGGTGCGTTATGGTTTGAGGATCTGTTTAACAAAACCAATGGTTGAAAGCCGGAGAAGTTTGGAGCGGCAGTTTGTAGCTGGTATGCTTCAACGGGGGTTGCCAATTCACGGAGTCTTTGGCGGAAGCCGTAGGGGAGAGACGACATTGGAAAGGGCATTGTTTTTGAAGACAATAGACAGTTCTAGTCGATTTTGTTTGCGGGGTACACTAGAAAAACAACAGTGCAGCACAACCAAATAAGTAATAGGTTTAGGAATGTTACTAAACAATGTTGTTCACGAAAAGCGGAGACAAACAGTGTTCTCGCTGTGTGTTTTCGGCGAAAATGGACAGACGCACCTTCATCAAGTGTACTGTCGATCAATATATACCTCTCATCCAGAACGGGGAATTTGATCAACACCTACATCGAAATGAACAGCATAACTGATAAGTAATAAAAAAATTCAATCAAGAAAATAGGAATGTACAAAAAACCAGGGAAAGTCAATACAAAAATTTCGTGTCATCCTCAGTTTTCTTTTCCGCTCTCCAAAAAACCAAATATTACACGATGGAATACCGTTAAAAAAATGCAAAAGGTTAAAAACATCTACAAGAACACTTGCAAGTAAAAAGAAAGCAAAATTAAAGATAAGAAACAGCGAAGAAACGGCAAAAAGCGAAAAAAATGATGCAAAAAACGAACCTAAACAAAAACACGATTCACTCCCGCCAGCCATCGCGTGCGCATGCGCGCGACGGTCTCGCCACGATGAACTTGATTGACAAAAGGCTGGCAGTGTGCAATCACATTTCGCGCGTTCGCCTGTCTGATCCGCGGCTGGCCCATTTCGCTCCGACTTTTCGCGCGTAAATCTCCCGTTTTTCATCTTTGTGATTTCTTAAATCTTTCTCCCCATATTCGTAGCTTACTTGTATCCCTTTCCAGACGTTTCCCCCAACATGAGTCGCGGTGGATTTGGCGGCGGTGATGATGCCGGCGGCGGCGGCTTCGGTGAGTTTCGAACTTTCGAAAGTTTCCCTTTCAACTTTATATATTTTCCTCCCTTCCAGGCGGTCGTGGCGGTGGATTCGGCGGCGGTGATTCCTCAGGATTCGGAGGCGGCCGTGGCGGCTTCGGCGGAGGTCGAGGTGGCTTTGGCGGCGACTCTGCTGACACCGGTCGTGGTGGTGGCTTTGGAGGCGGTCGTGGCGGAGGACGCGGCGGCTTTGGAGCCAGCAACACCGATGGTGAAGGCGGCGGCTTTGGAGGCGGTCGCGGCGGATTCGGCAATTCCGAAGGTGGCCGCGGAGGTTTTGGCGGTGGCCGAGGCGGTTTCGGCTCCGGCGATTCTGAAGGCGGTCGCGGTGGATTCGGCGGCGGTCGCGGGGGCGGCTTTGGCTCCGGCGATGGTGAAGGCGGCCGTGGTGGATTTGGCGGAGGCCGAGGAGGCGGCTTTGGTGCCAGCGACTCCGGAAGTGGCCGCGGCGGATTCGGTGGCGGACGCGGAGGATTCGGTGACGGCGATTCCGAAGGCGGACGCGGTGGATTCGGTGGTGGTCGCGGAGGTTTCGGTGGTGAGTGGTTGAATTTTGATTTTTTATATATAAAAGTTTCTAAATTTATCGATTTTTTGACATTTCATAACTTTTTGAAACAATTTTTTTGAAATTTTTTAAGTTGTTTTTGAAATGCTTCACAGTTCTTGTATAAATTTAGTAAACTTTAGGCCGAGGCGGCGGATTCAACTCTGGCGATTCTGAAGGCGGCCGTGGAGGCTTCGGTGGTGGCCGAGGCGGCTTCGGCTCTTCTGAAGGCGGCGGACGCGGTGGCTTTGGTGGTGGCCGTGGCGGCGGATTCGGCGATTCCGAAGGAGGTCGTGGTGGCTTTGGCAGCAGCCGAGGTGGCCGTGGTGGCTTCGGAGGCGACAACGATTCAGAAGGCGGCTTTGGAGGTCGTGGAGGCGGCCGTGGAGGTGGCTTCGGAGGTCGTGGCGGCTTTGGCGGCGGCGATAACGATTCTGAAGGTGGCTTTGGTGGTCGAGGCGGCTTCCGAGGTATGTCTTTCTTTTATTTATCTTTCAAATTCCATATCTTACCTTCCGTGTTATAGGCGGTCGCGGCGGTGGTTTCAACAATGACTCCGAAGGCGGCGGCTTCCGTGGTGGTCGTGGCGGCGGACGAGGAGGCTTCGGTGGCGGCGACAACGATTCTGAAGGCGGCTTCGGAGGTCGTGGTGGCGGTCGCGGTGGTGGCTTCGGTGGCCGTGGCGGCTTTGGCGGTGGCGACAACGACTCAGAAGGCGGCTTTGGTGGTCGTGGCGGCGGCCGTGGAGGCGGCTTCGGAGGTCGCGGTGGCTTCGGCGGCGGTGACAACGACTCTGAAGGCGGTTTCGGTGGCCGTGGCGGCGGTCGCGGAGGTGGATTCCGAGGCCGTGGCGGTTTTGGCGGCGGTGATGGTGAATCCGGTGGCGGCTTCGGCGGTCGCGGCGGCGGCTTTGGTGGTCGTGGCGGTTTCGGAGGTGGAGACAACGACTCTGAAGGCGGTTTCGGTCGTGGAGGCGGCCGCGGCGGTTTCGGAAGGAGCCGTGGTGGTGGCTTCGGCGGAGAAGGTGGTGGATTTGGTGGTGAAGGTGGTGGATTCGGCACTGGTGGCAATGGCGATGATATCGGTAAGCTATCTTTAAAAACCAACTCGAATGTTGCTAATCGGTTCCATTCCAGACTTCCAAGCAGCCGCTTTTGGTGCCGGCGACCGTGACCCCGACGCTACCCCTCGCAACTATGCTCCCAAGGATCGCGAAGTCGAAGAACTCTTCAAAGAAGATCAAGAAGCCGCCGAAAAGTATGCTGCCGTCTTTGATGATGACGAACGCGTCGAAATCGATGGCAATGTCACCCTAGCCCGTGTTTCGTAAGTCTTTGCTTCCAATTTTCTCTATCAAACTTATAATCTGCCATTTTCAGCAAATGGGACGAACTCGACTTTGATCCCGCTCTCCTCGAAAACATCGTCAACCAATGCAAGTACATCCGCCCTCGTGAAATTCAAGCCACTACGATCCCTCTTGTTCTCGACGGTTTCGATGTCCGCAGTCAAGCCGAAACTGGTAGTGGCAAAACTGCTGCCTTTGTTCTGCCCATTATCGATCGATGCATTCTCGCCAAGAAAGACAAGTCCTTCGTACCAACCGTCTGCTCTCCCTATGCCATCATCATTGGCCCAACTCGTGAACTCGTTCTCCAAGTGTATGAACAAGCCAAGAAGTTTGCTGCCAGTAAGTTCATTTCGAAGCTTATGTGAACTCTCTGAAGTTTGATTTCGTTTTAGACACCGAAGTCACCGTTGCCAAAGCCTATGGCCAATACAGCACCAATCTCAACCATCAAGAACTCCGTCGTGGTTGCGATATCCTCTGCGCTACCCCTGGCCGTCTGAAGCACTTTGTCCTCAACGGCGAGCTCCTTTGCAGCAGCGTCAAGTTCCTCGTTCTCGATGAAGCCGATCGCCTCCTCGATGACAGTTTCTTCATCGATTTGCAAGAAATCACCGGCAATGATGATTTCCCCAAGGTTTGTTACACTTTTATGCTAAATTTAATCACTTCTACGACAATCTTTTTCAGAAAGAGAACCGCCAAACGCTCCTGTTTAGCGCTACCTTCTCGCCTGACGTCATCCAACTTTCAAACCAACTTATGCGCGAAGAAAACACAGTCACCCTTCGCCATGTCAGCTCCGGCCGTGCCAACAAGCGTATCAAGCAAGACTTTGAGATTGTCGCTTTCAACAACCGTTTGAACCGCCTCTGCGAAATGCTCACCGAAGAATCCGAAAAAGGTATGTTGTTTTCTTTTACCTTTACAATTCTAAAGAGAACATTCCTTGTTTCAGCCGGTGGTGGCACCAACATTCGCCGTACGCTCGTCTTCTTCAACCAGAAGCGCAAGGTCGACATGGCTGCCCTCTACTTGTGCCAGCGTGGTATCCCAGCTACCTCCATCCATGGCGATCGTGGCCAACATCTCCGCGAACAAGCTCTCGCCGATCTCCGTCGCAAGGACGTCTGTGTCCTCATAGCCACCGATGTTTGCGCTCGTGGTATCGACATCAAGGACCTCGATCACGTCATCAATGCCGATGCCCCAATGGATATCACGACCTATGTCCATCGCGTTGGCCGTACTGGTCGCATCACCCAAGGTTTTGCTACCACTTTCCTCGATGGCACGGAAGCCATTTTGAATGAACTGATTGAAGTGAGTTTGACTTTATCTCTTACAAATTTCAATATTTATGTTTTGTTTCCTTTCAGCTCGTGAAAGTTGAGGGTGGCGAGCTTCCTCCCGCTCTCGTCGAAGCTCAAAATGCCGGTGGTGGTGGCAACTTCGGTGGCGGTTTCGGCGGTAGCTTCAACTTTGGCGCCGTCAACGACGCTGTCCCTAATGTCTCTACCGGTTTCGATCCTGCTGCTGGCGATGCCGCCTCGACTCTCCCTACCAGCGTTCCGGCTGCCCCTGCTGCTGAAGAAGAAGACTGGTAAATGTGTTTCCGTCGAACTTGTCGTTGATTTATAAAGTTAAATACTTTTCTGTTTATTTGTAATTGTTAAGATAAATTGTTTGTTAAATGCGTTGAAGAGTTAGTTTATGAGGCAGTAGACACTTTATTTGTTAAGCTTAATAAACACTACGCATAGCACACAGACGTTTGGTAGTTTCGGACACGGTTAGCTCTGGAGCATCTGAAGTGTTAAGCTTACTTTTAAAAAGTCAGTTTTAAACTTACAAAACATATTTTGTGTCATCTTCGCGACAGTGCCGATGGCCACAGCCATTGGAAACGGCGGTTTCAACTCGAACCACGCGTTTCCGGCTGCCATTCGAGCACCGGCAACAACAATGCTCCTTTTTCACGATACGGTACAGCCCGGTGCCGATGGCATCCCCACAGATGCCGCAGCGGAAGTGGTCCCGATGCCAGAAGGTGCCATTGGCCATAAGCAGGTCTCGGTCGAAGATAAGTTCATCGCAGCCGGCGCATCTCGGTGGTGTCGTCATTTTATGGCTATCACGCTGCCGTGTCCTTTCGAAGCCGCCATAGTCGCTTCCACCAACATTCAATGATCGTGATTGAGTCTCATAGTGCCGCTGGCAGTAGTACTTCCCCTCACGAATGTAAGTCAGCATGTCGTTGAGGAGGACTTCACAGGAATTGCATTTGTGGGCACAGTTCTGCGGTGGAGGAAGTGATGCTGTTCGATCGTAACGACCGCGTCGGAGGATGGTCGAGGATTCGGTGGTTTCGAAATTTGGACTTGGTGGGGCTTCTGCCAGGTCGTAATGACTGCGTCGAAGGGTGGTGGAATCGACGTTTTCGAAGACTGGCGGCGGTGCGGCGGCTTCAACTCGACGGATAGGGATGGTTCTGGCGTTTTGTTCGGGATAGGATAGACCAGTGGCTTGATGGCTGCTCAGATGGGTGTTCTCACGGCCGAATTCATGCTCTTCACGTTCCATTCGGACAGTTCTCCGTGTTTCGGTGGTGGCCCGTTGGGTGGAGGTGTCGTAGAAGGAGCTTCCGAGCTCGCTGGGGGTTGGAGGGCGGCGAGATGTGTAGTTCTGAAACTTTGCTTTCAATGATAGCCACAAACGAAGCAAAACTCACATTATTAGCCAATCTCTCAGCCCCAATTCTTCCAGAAGCGAACGTCGTCTCCGCCGTTCTCCCATTCCGACGCTCTTCCTCAGCTAAATACAATCTTCTTTCCTGTTCCTCGAACTCTCGCTTCCCGGCATCACTCCCCAACACCGCCGTATACCGTAACCCCTCCGCCGGGGTCGACCACACCACATCGGTGCCTTTGTAGCGTTCACTGCCCCTCGATGAAGCCGTGTGCACGGACGCCGATTCCGACGACGATGAAGCCCGTCTACGATGAGCTAAGACGACTTTTTCGTAATCACGCTCCTCAATAGTGTCGAGAGCTGATCGGCAGCGGTTCTGGTACATGGCCGCAAGCACTAACGATCCCTATGTTTACAAGCAAAGGGAAATTGATGCAACCAGCCAGCCACCAAGCAACCACAGGTGTTAGAAGTGGAAGTAGGCTAGGCTAGCCTTGTTCAAACTCGCCTCCACCAAGAGCGAGAACACCTTTTACATGCAAAAAGTCCAACGGCTTGTGTATTCAAAAAATTGGAAGTATGCGTAGGTGGGGCCATTTCAACAATGCAATAGCCGGTAGAAGGTGCAACCAAAACGATGGCTGTTATTGACGCAAACATGCAAGCAGCGAGCTAGGCGGCGTGATTCATGAATGAAAGTAGTAAAAAATGGCTGAAACTCGTTCGAATTGTAATACCACACTGTGACAAACTTCAAAACAGCCCAGCTAGGCTATTTCCGTCGATTTTACTTTCCGAAACAAAAAAACTTTCGTTTTCCATAGCTTTATTTTCAGTTTTTTACTAATTTTAACAAGTTACACGTAAAACCAAAGATCATAACATTGTAAATACAAAACACTATTACCTATTAGCTATTTTCGATTGGAAAGACACTTAACAAAAATCAATTCAAAATACACCTGGAATGATTCACTGGGGAAACATATTACACGTATTACGAATAAGTTTGGCACGAATAACGAAAAAAGAAAAAAAAACGTCACAGGGGAAGCTATTTAACAAAAAGGGTTATCACTTGCAGGCCATGGGGACCTTGGTGTAGATCTGTGGCGGCGCTTGGTGCTGTCGCGGGAACAGGAAGCGCACTTGTTGCTGCTGTTGCTGTTGGACAGCATACTGTAGCTGTTGTTGTTGAACGGCTTGAAGATGTTGCTGTTGCTGCTGTTGTTGGGTACCCGAAAACACGCTCGTCATGGACGAATTCGGCGTGGTCGAAGTGCTGGGCATCTGAGGCGCATCCGCGAAGAAGGGCAGCTCTCGGACGCGGTCAATGGTGGGACGAGCGGCCTGGTTGAACTGGAGCAGGCTGTCGATGGCATGGATCACTTCTTCGCCGACAAAGTTGGGATAGCGCAGGGTGCGACGGCGCTGTTGCTCGACCATGCTGGGCGTGGGTTGGCCGTCTTCGCGGAACGGCATCGTGCCCGTCATGGCTACGTAGACGAGACAGCCAAGCGACCAGACGTCGGCCTTGAAGACGTCGTAGGGGATGCCGGAGAGGATCTCGGGGGAGGAGTAGGTGCGGGAGCCGCAGTAGGTTCGGGAGTAGGAGCCGTTGGTTACCTGAAAATTAAAAAAACCGATATTCTAAACCTAAATTTTCGAACTTTCAACAAAAAACAAAATTTTGAAAAAAGTAAATTTTAAAAATTTTAAACAAAAATTAAAAAGCGAAAAAATTTTTGTTAAAAAAAATTTAGTTTTGAATTTTGATAAAAATTAAAAATTTGAATAAAAAAATTTTAAAACATCAAACTAACCTCAATGGCAAACCCAAAATCAGCCAACTTGACCCGATGATCAGCCGTGATAAGACAGTTCTCGGCCTTGATATCCCTGTGAGCTATGCCCAATGAATGCATGTAGCTGACGGCGTCGACGACTTCCTTCATCCAGCGCCTGCCAATGGGATCTGGAAGGGCTCCGTTCTTCTGGACATGCGACAACTGAAACCACAACATTCATCACAAACTTTCACAAAACAACCCCCAAATCCCTGAATCCGACTCACCACATCGCCCATCGGACAAAACTCCATGACCATAAACACATACATGTCATTGAACCTCAGGATCTCGAACAACTTGCACAGATTCGGATGCTCCAGCTTCTTCCAGCACTCCAGCTCTCGTGGCAGAAACTTCAGGCGATAGTCGCTTCCGACGTGGTCCATCCGAATGACCTTCACGGCAAAGTATTCTGTCTTGGCTTGAGCTGGCGGATGAGGCTCCGTGCAAGCCGGGTTGGTGCAGACGGGTGGAGTGACACGCCTGGTAGCACGATAGACCTTGCTGAAGTGCCCTGAACCGAGAATCAGATCCGATCGGGTGTTGTAGCCGAAGGTCTTCAACACGGTCGTCGTGGGGGAGGGGCTTCGACGTCCATCCGGGGGCGTGGTGATGGTCCGGGTCTGCACGACCGATGGCTGCTCACACCGGGCGGCAGCGACTGCAGCGGCATGCCGTTCGATGCGGGCTGTCCTTTGGACCGTCTGACGCAGATTATACGGATGCCGTGGGGTCGGGACGGTGGGAATGTGATTCGGGGCTCGCTTGAAGTTCAGGGCTGCCAGACAGCCAACATGGTTGTTGTTGTCCTTGGCATGATGGTGGGTGGTGCGACGGGAGGGGGCTTTGCGATGGGTCTGGAAGAGAGATTGGATCAATAGAAGTGGGCCAGGGCATCGATCGCCGTTTGAAAGGGTGATAACTGGTTCAACCCCGCCCACAGTGCGCCCAACCCCTATTGTCATCACGCCCCAAACCCTCGAGAGAACAAAACTCACCATCACTGACTGGCACTTCCGTTTTGGCACTCTCTCTAGGGCCACTAAAGTTCGACTGATAAGGGCAAGCGAGCGAGAGACACTCAAAATCCTTCGATCCAGTCGCCCAATGTGTGTCCCAGTCCGATCGTCGCGTCCTCTGGGAGCCCAAATGACGCTATCCAATCACTCTATCTGCCGACAATCAAGTCCGGAAACGGCGAGATTCGACAAATCGACGAGCTATCAACCCCACCGGGAACGAGGGGGCGAGATGGGAGAGGGACGGGGGAGAGAGAGTGACACGACCAAAACCCTACCAAAGCCAAATCTCGTGTGCAGACTCGTCTCGCGCGCTCCCAAGGTAGAGCGAGACCCCCAATGCGGTTCACGGGAACGATATTTTGCATCTTGGTCTTGATGCGATGCTTACCGTCTCATATAACGTACACAACAAATGCTAATGGGTCGATTTTGCATTACAATTACAGTATTTATTCATTCATACAAAAACAACAGATATATTTTCAATAACAGTTAAAAAACAATTCACATAGATAGATCCGAAATAAAACAGATTACAACGACGAATATTTGTAGATACAGCCAACTTTGTTCAACAGTTTCGACATCAATTCAAATTGCTTCAACGATTCAACGCATCCGACAAGAATCAGCTTTTTCTTCGCGCGAGTAAGGGCCACATTCAAGCGACGCTCGGAAAGGATGCTTGCACCCATTTTGGAGTCATCTCCACTGTCCGAAGTGTGCACGAAGGAGACCAATATGACGTCCTTGTCACGGCCTTGGTACTGATCGACGGTGTTGGTTTCGATCCCGAGTGGCACAAGTTTTCGAAGTTCTTCAACTTGGCTCCGATAAGTGCTCATAGTGCCGATGCTGGAGGCCGGGATTTCGGCAAGAGTGAAGACTTTGCACATTTTCGCGATTAACTCGACTTCGCCGCGATTCGATTTCGATGCCGTCGTCGATTGGGCCTTTTCAAACACACTTGAACCGACGCCACGGGATTGGGTTTCGATGAAGATGACAGAATCGGACTTGTTCTGGGATAGAAGCAGTTTTAGAAGGTCATCGGGAAGGAAGTTCGGTGGCAGATTCTCCTTTTCAATGCCCATGTGATCGATCACTTGATTGGCGGTGGTTTCATTCGCGCATCTGAGGAGACCGTCATAGAAGAGATCGCTGGACAGGGCACAGATTTGGTCGTTCATACGGTATTGCTCGTTCAGTTTGACGAGACAGTTGGATTGAGACGCAACTGGCTCAAGACGCTCCATCAGACTGACGGCCATTCCGGCTGCTTTGGCTTCGGTCGACACGACAAGAGGCTCCAATTGACGGGGATCACCGACGAGAACGAAACGGTGTCCAAGGAGGAGCGGCTTGATGATGGCAGACTGGAGACAGAGGGCAGCTTCATCGACAATGACGTAATCAAACTTGGGGCGCCATTCGAAGTAGCTGTGATTACCGGCGGTGAGACAGGTTGTGCCGACGACTGGCTGAAAATGATTGATTTTAAGATAAAATTTGGAGAAATTCAACTTACAAAGCTCTTTAGCAACGCCCTCGCATCACCAACAAGATTCTTACTGCCTTTCAACTGCCCGATCTTCGAATCCAACGTCATTGGGCCCATTTCCGGATGCCGACTAGTCGATGCATTGCCGCCGATTCGCAGGAGCTTCTCTTCCGGAACTGCTTTTCTCAATCGAAGCAGCATGTTGTCGACGGCACTGTTGGTATAGGCCGTGATCAACACAGACTTCCCAAGGGCTACCAGACACTTGACCAGTGCCACAATGGTACTCGTCTTTCCAGAGCCCGGAAAGCCTTGAATCAGTGCGTATTCTTCGGCTGTCAACGCCGCGGTAATGGCTTCCTTCTGAGTTTCGGAAAGCGAAGCCGTAGAAGACGAAATCGACTCCAATTCAAGCGCTGGCATGGCTCTTCTGCTTGGTGGCTTCAACGCGATCACAGTATCACGCAATCTCGCAGCAGCCGGCGTATTCGTCGTAATTGCGATGACGGAATTCAGATTCATCGAGTAAGAAGAGGAAGATTCATACTTGTCGAGAGTGTAGACATTGTTCCGATTGTCGCGAAGCCGTTTCCCGAGCTCTTTGTCCGCTTTGACGACGATGGAGTTATCCGTGCGCTCCGTGACGACCCCAGATTGAACTGCAATGGCTTCAGAAGTGGAGATCGTGACGACATCAGAGAGCTCTAGGACGGATGCCGGGAGGGGGGAACGGTCACGACGGCGGAATTCGAGCAGAAAACTTGAGTGGGGAGACATCTTGTTCGCTTTTTCGACGTTGGCAAGGGTCAGATGCGCGATGGCGGTGCCGTTTTGTTCGCTAAACAGTTTTTTTGAGGCTTTGAAAAGGGTAAAAAGAAAAGGATTACCGTTCAACCGCGCTCAAATCAAAAATAGACTTGTTCGAATGCCGTTTCGACGAGATAGCCCACTCCTGGAAGACCCATTTCAACCAATTCATCGCGTACTCCAAATCTTCAGCCTTCAAGTGACTCGTTTTTTCTTTCGCGTAATTCGCCATGACTGTAGTTACACTTTTTGGGGGTGCGAGTTGCTGGATTACGGTACAGTGGGCTTCGTATTGGCATTTGTCGCAGAAACGGGTGTCTGGGAGGGGGTCTGGAAAGATTTCCATCATCTTTGAACTTGCTTTTTGTAAAAAAACATACCCGGAAACGCATCCAGCGTCAAATGCCCCGCAAAACCAGCCATTCCATTCCGCGTCTCCAGAATGTCCTTCAACTCGTACGGTCCCGGCTTCACAGGTCGACTCGTTCCATCCTTCAGATACAGCAACAATCCAGGGTCGAGATAGCCATCCGACAGCTCCGACATCATTGCAATATACATCAAAACTTGGGCGTGATGGTCTTTGTTCGCGTTCGATTTGCCGGTTTTCAACTCCAATGGGATGACTCTACCATGCGTGTTTCGAATGGCAACATCGATTTTTCCCTTGACGCCGATGCCGGCCGACCAGATGTTCATTTCAATGTCTTCGATGTCGTCGATTACAGTGCCATCGACGAGGGGTTTCGAGCTGCCTAAGGGGGCTGGCATGTGGTCGCGCATCCATTTCGTGATGTTGGACAAATATGGGCGGAGTTGGGCTTCGAAATCTGTCGCGGAGACGTCCAAAGCAAGTAAATCCAGGGATAGTTTGGGTAAGATGTGATTCCGGAAGTCGGCGAGGAACCAGGTGTCGGAGATGACTTTGGGACGGCGGCGGAGGGCTTGCTAAAGATCGTTTTTAAAGTTTTTTGGGTTAAAAAAAGGGTTAGACAAACCTGGAACAAATCATGGCAAACATTACCCAGCGTCATTTGAATATTAGTCCCAGTTGAACGGAACTTCTCAGTGAAAACAGCCTTTCTTTTACAAAAAAGGGCCTGGACGAGGGTAGTGCTGGAGACGAGGGTCATTGGCTCGACGATCATGACGCCGATATCATTTGTGATGGCCAAGGTCTGCAAAATCTTACTTAAAAATGAAAAAACAGACTTCACAAACCTCAGAATCGACCAAATTTGGCTCAAACAACCGAATTCGCGTCCCAATCTCAAGCTGAGTATTGCTCCGGAACGTCTCAATAAAAAGCTTGAAATCCTTCTTTCGAATATCATCAAAGATTCGATAAACATTATAAGCATAAACCTCCTTCACTCTGGCAAGGTACTGGACAGCTGTATTGGCTAACGACGGGAAACCGGGGATGCCGCTGTCGATCTTGCTGGATTTTGGCCGGTTTTTTAGAATCTGAAACAGAAAAATATACTTTTTATATATATTTTTCCTGAAATAATGAAAAATTAACTCACGCCGCCATCACATTCAGCAGTTCCAGCATTAAGGCCCGATATATCGAGCGCCGATGACCGCCTCTTGGCCGCTTGCCCGTTGAGGCCGACGAATTCGCTTGATTTTCGCACGTTTTGCAGCGGCGGTCGTCCGTGCAGTTCAGACAGATGACCGGAAGTCGTCCCGGTAACTCGAGGATGGCTACGGTTTTCTTGGGATCGAAGATTACATCCTCCTTGCGGGGCTTTGAGCGTTTCCACTTTCTTGCCGGCGGCGGCAGGACAGGCATTGTTTTCGATGTTGGACGGCGAAGAAGACGGACCTTCAAAGTTATCGTCGGACCAATCGGAGAAGACGAGCTCTTCCTCGTTGGGGGAAGCCTTATCAACGATTAGCGCGGCCGAGCGGGGAGGCAACACTGAAGACGAGACTGGGACTGGAGCACTGGGACCGGGTTCCGCGTGATCGGGTTTGATCATGCTATTGAATGAAAGGGAGGAGATGGATGATACTTCTTAGCGCTTCAGTAGGGTAAACAATAGCCAAGAAGGAGGGTTTAGGAAGGCTGGGTCGATACAAAGTGCGCCAAAGTCGAGCGAAGTGGGTCGAAAAGCCGCGAAAACGCAGATGTTTGAATTGAGCCCTGGGGGCAAAAAGACCTTGGCAAAGTGTCCCCAATATTAAATTGCTGTGTTTTCAATGGACGCCCCATGGCTTCCCCTTTGCAGCCGTCAAACCAACTCTCATAACGAGGTTGCGCACAATGCATCTCCTTTTTCAATCGCGTGATGGAATGTGTTCGTCTGTAATCTCATTACGGCTCATCCCAATGACCTCCTAATTAGCCATTGATACTCTAACCTTTTTCCATTGCTTTCACCTTGTCCATTCAAATCGTGTTTCGTCATTTTTTATAATTTCACTTTTTATATATCCAATTCCATTACCCCCGCCCTTCCACTTTCCTTTATTAAAAATCCGTAATCAAAACCCCTTCCCCCACCCAAAAGTCACTCAATCTCCTTTCCCAGCCATACTTCAACCCCCTGTCTACAGGCTACTTACTGTCTCCATGCCAACGGCAATAATTCATTCACCGCGCCGCCACAACCATAGCCACAGGCCATGTGCTTTTCTTTAATCTCCCTCCCAGCCGTCTTTCGCGGTTCAGTGCGTTTCGCTTTCGTTTTCGTCGGCACTTTTCGTATACCTGGTACACTTCGACTTTCTTGACAACAGTTGTACTTTTAGTGCGTGAGCATGTTCCACAACACATTCCAAAGTGGGCTTTTATCAGTTCTTTATTCCATTGGCAGCAACCCCCTACAAATTTGGGACAAAAGCGTGAGTTATATATAATTGTTCCCTTTAAAGGTGTATTGTTTCAAATTTAGGTCAAAAACGGCCATATAAAGCGTCTTACGGATGAAGAAATCCAATCCCTCGTGATTGAAATTGCCGGGGCTAACGTCAGGTGGGTAAAAGCGGCTTTAATATTAGTTTTGTAGGTCTATTTTTGAAATTTTTAGCACGAGTTATATCACATGTCCACTCGACCCAAAGAAGACCCTCGGCATCAAACTACCATTTTTCGTTATGGTGGTGAAGAATTTGAAGAAGTTCTTCACTTTCGAGATCCAAGTTCTCGATGATAAAGGCCTGAAAAGGCGATTTCGAGCCAGCAACTATCAGTCATGCACCCGGATCAAGCCATTCATCTGCACAATGCCCATGAGGATGGACGATGGCTGGAATCAGATTCAGTTCAATCTCGCCGATTTCGTCAGAAGAGCGTATGGCACGACGTATGTGGAGACGCTGAGGATACAGATCCACGCAAATTGCCGCATTCGGAGGGTCTACTTTAGCGAGAGGCTGTACACGGAAGAGGAGCTCCCGCATGAATTCAAATTGTATCTACCCATCCGAGCGAGCAATGCTGTGATGAGTTCAGAAGCGGGGCCGTCGACTTCTACCAGTGTGTCGCGGGGGTTGGTTAACTATTGAAAAGAGTTTATTTATTTATATTTATTGGAAATTCAAAAAGCTATATTAACGTAATTTATTTATATTTATCGTTTGAATGATCTCAAAAAGCATATCCGTCCGATAAAGTTGCTTTCATCTTTTTAGATTTTAAAGTTTTTGACGTTTTCTATAGGGTTGGTTGGATTCAAGTCACCGGAAATGGTGATGTTGTGGGCGTATTGGCTTGTTTCTTTTTTCTAAAAACATTTTGAACCAAATTTTTCAAAAAATGAAAAACTTACCGGCGCTTTGCACCATTTCCGATAGATAGCCCGCGCAAAAAACATAATCAATAACGGCTTATCCGTCGTCAAAATAATTGCAATCGGCAAGACCAAAGCCAAATCGACTTCCGGCTCAGGCAAACTGAACATCAACATGATAATCGCGATTCCAACATTTTGCACACCCGTTTCAATGGCAATAGTCAGTCGATCGATGTGGTTTCGACGACAGAGCCAGGCAACTAAATAAGCTAGGATGTATCCAATCCATGGGTGGATGCAGGCTACCAAAACAATTCTCCATGTCATTAGATAAAAAACGTAGAAATTCGTATAACAACCAAAAACAGTGAAAACTACAGTAGCTATCCATGTGGCTGCTTTGATCCATTTTTGGCATTTATCCATCAAATGGGACTGGTAATGGATGAAAATCATGCCAGCTACAGATGGGATCAACAATGTGGCTAGTGATTCGGCGATGTTATTGAACGGTACGCTGATACGTTCAGTGAAATATGTTCTTCCAAGAGTGTAGATCCAGATTGGCATCATGAACATGGCGCCGATTGTTTGGGTTAGCGTCATTGAGACGGATAGGTCGAGATTGCCTCCGAAAATGATGGTCCAGAAGGAGGACTTGCCGCCACCGGGGGAACAGCCGGCGGCAAAGAGCGAGAACTGGAGGGCCAATTCATTAGATGGAAGGATTGTCTTTGATAGAGCGTAAGCGACGAGGGGCATAAGCAGGAATTGGCAACAGAAGCCAATGGCCGGGCCGATGGGCTCTTTCATGATGTCAAAGATGGCATTCATCTTGAGTTGGGTGCCCATTAGAAAGGTGACAAAAAGGATGAACAGTGTGACGACCACGGTGAAGGCTTGGGCTAACTTGTATTCGAAGTTGGAGCGGAGGATTCGGAGTTGGTATTTGTAGATGCTGAAGTTTTTTTTCTTATTTTTAACAAGAATTATTGATTATTTTGAGCGAATAAAGTTTAAGCCATTCGCACTCACTCTGTGCGAACGCAGTTTTTACATTCGCACATAGTTTTTTGCGAATGTAATTTTGCCATTCGCATACACGCACTACAGCTCATGCACTGTTACGCTTATGTGCGAATGTTGCATTCACGTTCAAAAAGACTAGTGTGCGAATGGTACTGCCCCCATTAAAAAACTTTTCTCAAACTTCTCACCTAACATTCTGTGCCACAATCTCCAAATTAGGCAATCCCAAAAACTTTGCCTCCACCACAACATCAATCACTTTCGTAAAGTTATTACCCGCATCGAGTACATATACATTTTCCCCCACTGGCGAAAGTACAGTACACAAAGTATCATCATCGCATTGAATAGTCAAATTTCCGACATACGCATCGTCCGACTGCAATGTTATCGCAATTTTCCTACAAAACCATGATAACCCTGCATCAAAGTTAAAATCAAACCAAAAAACAACCTTGTTTCGCCCGTTCGAAACTGATCAACGGACTCTCGATGTATCGCGACGCTATCCGGAAAAAACAGTGATTCTATCTCGATTTCCGCCGAATTAAGGACGAAATTAGTCTTCGTTCCGTTTTCAGTTTTTACAAGTCGACATCCAAATATGACTAGCAGCACTGCCGCCAACCAGGATCTCATTTTATCGCTGCTGAGGCCCTAAAGTCGCGTATTGAACTCTGTCAACCGCTGCCGGGCAATAGTTCACTGAAACACTGTCAATTTTTCGATTTTATGTTCCGTTTTTAAAAACAAATCCAACTTGAATGGGTTGTTCTCTGAAGTAAGCGGACATACGGGTTCCGGAGGCCACGGGACATTGCCGGTAGATCGAGATCGAGTATATCCGGTAATCGCGTTGGACAGATGAGCCTGACCATAAACGGCTTACACGCGTCACAGACACAACAAATCGGTCATGTTGGTGTTAATTAAAAACACAGGGGGACTATGCGATCATCGAGTTCTGTGAAAGTGTGAATTTGTGTTTTGTTTTTTATCGCTTTTGTGGTTAATAATGGTGAATCATGTATTTTAGGTGTGTGGGATGCTGCCTTGTGGTTATTTGATACAAAGTACAGAAGAACTGCACGCGGAACTCATTTTTATTAAAAACTGCAGAGATCAATGATTGATATAAAAAGCAACGTCAGGATAAATTTGTATTTTAATAAAAAACTGCGTCTGTTCGAATAATTGGTTGTTGTTGGTTTTGAAAGAAGAAAACTGCCTATTTATTTCTTTTTCTTGTCGTTTTTGTAATCTTTTTTCTCTTTAGATCACTTTTACCATGAAACCACAATAAATATAACCAGAAAACTGTCCTTTTGTCGTAGCATAGACTTCATTATCATAAAACCACACCAAAAACCGTCTGATCCAAACGCCATTTCCAAAATGATCACTTTTATCCCCGTCATAAATCACACTCAGCCCCATCCTTTCACTTTCCATCCCATCCCTAAACAGTGTTATCTTTTCCTGAAAGTAAAATTTCTCCCCATCTTCAAAATGCATTAAAGACATCGTCCAAAAATGGAAAGTGAATCCAGGTCAGCCAAGCACGAGAACACACCTGCGTCCGCCCTCGCGCGTCGGGATCTGCGCGATTTCGAGATTTACAAAAGCCGATCTGGCGCCGATCACTAGTCGGTGCTCGTGAAATCCTTTCCTGATGGCAGCCGGCGCTCCTGGGTGCGGCGTTCCACTTTTCGAACGTGAGTTTTTTCGCTTTCGGATTCGGCGGGGATGGGTGGAAATTATAAGGATCTGCAAATCCTCTTGTTGTTTCGAAGACGATTTTGTGTTTTGGCAAACCCTTTCCCTTTCTCTATTGAAATCTTTCAGGTTTACTGCTTGTCGGAGTGGTCGTATTTGCGGGGATTCCGTATTGTCAGTCAGCGGGCGAGAAACTTGTTGGGGTGAGTTGGTCTTGGATTGGTGTGGGGCCTATTTGGGGTACTGTAGTTTGAAAAACTGGGTGATATGCGGTTTTTTTCAGCTCGGAGATAACTCGGCGTCACAAAATTCGCGATATGTGGAGATTCGGCGATCACCAAGGCCATCAAGGTTTGATTTAAACTGACATTTTCATAGAACTAGCTTAAATTTGACTTCAGGGTGGCCAGCTTCGTCTCAGAATCCGATCTACCCCAGGCCCACGGCATTCGCAAGTCAAGCGATGTTCGACGAGCCCCACCAAGCAACAAACAGCCTCCTCAGCAACCACAGCAGCCCCAACAACAGCAATCGCAACCAGCCTACGGGCAATACCCGTCCGGATATGGTCTACCATCTGCTCCTACGCCTCTAATGCACCCCCTAATGCCATTCTATCATCTCCATCCTCAACACATGCACCCCTTCGCACCTAGCCCCTATTCACAGCTTTTCCAACAATACTCTTCACAAATTCCACCCTCTAACAACCCAACAGCCACCCCACCCACGCCCATTGCCATCGCTTCAACACCAGCAACGCTATCAGCGACCCTGAATCCCCTTTTCACACTCCCAACTTTGCCAACCATGGCCATGCCGACCTTCCCACCATTCACTCTCCCGCCATCTTTCGATCAGATGGCCGCGGGTTACACTAAAAAGAAGAAGAAGTCCCGTAAGAGCCGCAGAAAGGCCCCAAAACCGACGCCATCTGAACCTGAATCGAGTGAAGCGCGTGGGCGGCCGGATGCGCCAGAGATTGTTGAAGTTAAGCGAAAGTAAGTTTTAAACTGATGTCGTGAAGTTCTATATCAAACAATTTTAGGTCAAGACCCTCTCCAAAGGTCGAAACCAGCCTCCCTAAATACACAACCCCTGAAAAACAAGCATTGAGCCCCTCTAAAGATAGTAAAGATGCCGATCCGGCGTGGATGGTCCCCTATTATAACGACGGCAAGAAAAATTAAACTCGCATCAGCACATTTTTAATAATATTTCTAATATAACCAAAGCCATTGTAAAAACTGTATATTCAGCGACTATGTATAATTATCACTATTTTTACTATTATATAATAACATTCGTAATTGGTTTGTTGTAATAAATATGTAAAAAACTGACAGCCGTATGATGGGCGTTTTTGTAGCAAAGTCTGACACTTCAACGCTGACAAAAAGTTCTTGTTTCAAAATTTTCTAAAGTACAGTACAAAATCATTTTATTGTGTCCTGCACGCTCTTAGCACGCTACAAAAGTTAGTTTTTGAATACATTTCCACGACTTGATACAAAAATTGAAAGACAAAACCAAATTTAACACCAATTTCAAAGCCCTTTTTTTCGTTTCCGCGAACTTCTTCATTATTTATTTCCGCGCATCAGTCTTTTTCGTCTTTCGTGCATTTGAACACAACCGCACCGAATATGAAAGAAAATATGTCGACGACACCGACGGCAATGATGATCCAGAAGCAAATGCCGTATGAAATCGCTGAAAAGTAGTATTTTAGATGTTTTTAAAAACTGCAGACATGTTTGCATGACTCACAGCCTCGATACTGGGCAAAATGCGGGTCATCATAATAGTTGATACCAAACAAGATCGCAATAGCTCCCATACATTCAGCGTTAATGGCAGAGAATATCGGCATCCCAACAAGGAAGGATCGTCGGCAGCAAACGGCACAACAAACTTCAAGCATGGATAAAACTGACCAAATTAAGCAGAGAAGGTGCAGGAGGAGCGAAACGGCGAGGAGAAGCCATATTATTTGGTGGTATTGGGGGAGATTGCCGCTCTGAAGGGGTTTTTGTTGTTTTAAACTGTTTGCAGTTTCCTCTCTGCATTTGACTTTTGACAACTATCGAACTTTAATTCTTAAGAAACCTCAATTTTTGGAACACATTTTGCTTACATAAAACAGCATATTCAAGTATGTTGTGCTCGTTGCCTACATAAAGTCAATTTTCTAATAAAATTACAAGGAACTAACAAGGGAATGCTTTAAAGTCACCCGCGCCAATCGGCTCGAGACCTATACCATTCGAAAGAGCACAAAATTCTAAGGCGAAATGTCGAGTCCGTTTTTGCCAATCGATAATTTGAATATTTTTTTCGATTTTTTAAAGTTTTTACGGGGGCAAAGTCATGGTTGTCCTGACTTTTGGAACCATGGTCTGTCGAGCTGGAATGGTCTAGTGGTTAGCGCAAGCCACTGGAACACTCTGGGTCACAGGTTCGAGTCCTCACTGCCTGTATTGGGACTCCGTACCTGTGACCTGGAGCTGCGATTCCTCAAACTGCTGAAGTTTGATTTTTATTTTTGAAATTTTAATTTTTTAATTTTTTTCCAAGTCTCGAAGCTGTTACTTGAAGACAAGCTGATCGTCGAAATGTTAAATTCGCATCCCGCTGTTTTCCAGCCCTCGTACTTCAAAGTGCATTCGCAACCCAAACTTAACCGTGCATTCGAAGCCCAGACTATTTTGTTTCAAAGCTAACCTGGCCCAGACTTGAACGGTTAACTTTGACATTCAAGCGGTATTCAAAACCCGGCTTTGAACAGATTTTTGAAATTTGCGGTTTAAATGCTAACGCGGATTAACGGCCGGGCTTCTATTACGCTTCAGAGACAAAGTTTTGCCATCTCGGCATAAAGTCAAAATTTAAAATGAACCGTGAAAGCTAGTTCGAATTAAAGCATGAATCTCTACCCCGAAGTCCAACAGAGCATTGCGCTTCAAAGTTCAAGTCTGAATTCCACATCGAAATTTAAAAAGCAGTTTCATTTAATGAAACATGCATGAGTAACAGCTTCGAGACTTTAAACTTGGAAAAAAATTAAAAAATTAAAATTTCAAAAATAAAAATCAAACTTTAGCAGTTTGAGGAATCGCAGCTCCAGGTCACAGGTACGGAGTCCCAATACAGGCAGTAAGGACTCGAACCTGTGACCCAGAGTGTTCCAGTGGCTTGCGCTAACCACTAGACCATTCCAGCTCGGCAGACCATGGTTCCAAAAGTCAGGACAACCATGACTTTGCCCCCGTAAAAACTTTAAAAAATCGAAAAAAATATTCAAATTATCGATTGGCAAAAACGGACTCGACATTTCGCCTTAGAATTTTGTGCTCTTTCGAATGGTATAGGTCTCGAGCCGATTGGCGCGGGTGACTTTAAAGCATTCCCTTGTAATGCCATACAGGTGTTAAAAACAGTCCGCCAATAAAGGTCCACACGTGTCACGCATGCATTTTATACTTTTGCGTGTGCAGAAGGTTGCGAAAAGTACTAATTTCAAAGCGCAATCTATGTAGTGCCCCGTTTTTATAATTGCCACCTTCCTATTTTTTCGCAAAACAGCAAAAGTTAAAATCCAACTCACATAAAGCCACTGCATACACGACGAAAACACGTTATTACCTTGTTGTAATACGGCCATATTGGTGACATTGACGCATCCATAGAAAATGCCAAGTCCCTGGCCGTTTATCACCCACCATAGCGGGAAATAAGCTGATAAACAGATTCCGACAATGCCAGCAACCACGAGACAGATATACAGTAGGAGGGAAAATATTGCGCAACAACCCATTTTGCGCGAAATAAGTGGAATAAGACTATTTACTTCTTACTTTGGCTTTGGCTAATGGCTAACAGCAGATTTTTTCTTACTTTTTACTACTAGACAAGCAGTCGTATAAGTAAGCACGTGAGTGAGACGTCTATCGAGGTATAATGTATGCAGATGAGAGCTCTGTAGAATCAAAACTCTGCGCACGAGGCTTGAAGGTGGGAAAATGAATAGGCCCCCAACTACTGCGGGCAAGACGAGCTCTTGTCGGGCATAGCGCCAGCGGCAATATGGAACACGCGACTCATGCGGTCTTTTTTTACCTGGGTGCTCGTTTGTGGTCGGTTAATATAGGCTGGGTATGGCATAATGCTAGGTATATGGCACTTTTTTGAAGAGGAATTTCCGTTTTACTTGCTTTACGGGACTGACTTTAGAGGTAATGACGCTGGGGATGTTATTTGGTGTTACGTACATGAAGTTTTGAGATTTTGGGGCATTGAAAGTTGTAAAATTTTGGTTTATAAACTGCTACTTCTACCAAAGTGATGTCATTTTGCTGTTTATTTGTGTCAAAGGTGGAACTTTTTAGATACAAAAACACACAAAAAAGACTAATTGAAAACTTCTTTGCTCAATAAATGCCATAATTAACAAGTAAAACTGAGCCAATTGTTATCGAAACGAAAAAACATACATCGGTAAAAACATCCAAAGTCAAAAACCCCCAAAAACACGTCCACGTGAACACCGCCCTGACGTCACATCCTTATCACCATCGCCACCACTTCCAACAAGCCAGCCATCATCTGCTCAAATTGGATGACACCTTTCCTCCGCTTTTAACATCAATGTTTGTCTTACAATCGCTTGTTGATACTTACATTAATCAATAAGCTCAGCCGGTGTCACGTCGCGATGGGGCGGCCATCGCAGACGTCTGCAAATTCCATCCGCCGTAGTCTTGAAGACAACACGATCGACACGGAATCTGTTGTGCGACATGAGCGTGTTTATCTCCACATCCATGACCATGAAGCCCGGGAATTCAGTGGGCTTACGACGTATCATGGCATGGTTCGAATCTACAATTCGACTACATGGCCGAGTAGGATATTTTGGTGCTGTGTTGTATGCAGCTGTGTTTCACTTTTTATGATTCACGTGGGTTTTGTCACTTTAAACTGGATCGTGTCATTAAAATAATTTTTTAGTGCGGAATGCTTCTCTACGGGTACCATCAAAAGCCAACGCTAACACAGGTGACGGTTTTCGTCCCACAGGAAGGGATTCTGATGCCACATGTTACTGTGTGTCCTACGACGAATATTGTAAAGGAAAAACTGCATGGCATGTCCTTTTTAATACTTACAAAAGCTAACAATACGGCGTTTTAGGCTGGAACATGTCCTCCGACGTCGAAGCCTACCTCCTCCGCTCCTTCAACACAGACATCAACATCAGATCAGACGTAATCAACCGGCAACATGCCGCGTTTGAGCGCTACAAATCCCAATATTTCACCAAAACTGGACAAGCATTTGCCCTGCTTAACTTTTTCCACGCCGTCGGCCCAAAATGCAAAGACATCATCAAAGCCTGCTTCTGGGAAGGTCTTGCCATTGATGACTGTTGCGCCAATGCCGAATCTGTCTTCACTGATTATGGCTATTGTGTGCGATTGCCGAATTCGATGAACGCCCCGAGAAAGCAATGGTTTAGCGGGACCCATTACGGCTTGGAGCTTATCATTGACACAATGGCAAGCGACATCATCAATGACGATTACTCTGAAAACTTTGAACTACTCGACGTCGGAGCGAAAGTAGCCATTCACGGGATTGCTGATATTCCACCACTTGGGTTTGGCGCATTGAGCGTGCCGCCGGGGATGAAGATGTATGTGGGGATGAAGTTGAGCAATGTGAGTAATTGCTAAAATTTGATGGTTTTAAAACTGAACTTTACAAGCCCACAAAGGATTCCAAATATTTCAGATAACCTTATTGCCCAAAAACGACTGGGGCATGTGCCAATCAAGTTGGGACCCCAAAATCCACGGCGAAATAAGACTTCAAATACCGTATACGGCTACACATTGTGAACTGAACTGCCACATAAACGCAATGATCAAACATTGCGGATGTGTCGCAGCTCATATGAGTAGCCATGTGGATCAGGAAGTTGTTTGTGATCCGTTGGCGGTTCATAAGTGTGAACAGAGTTGTGGGTTTTTGAATTTTGGAGACGTAAACTGAGCAATTGAAAACTCATGATTACAGTTAACGCGACACAGGAAGCAACAAACTGCGACTGTGACATGGAATGCCAGCGAGAGCTCTACGACACACAGATTAGTTATGGTAACTTTATAATTCGGCGATTTGAGTCGGTTAACTATGGTCTTAGGAGTGAGGCGGAGATAACTTATGCAAAGTAAGTCATTTTAAAATTAAAACTGTCCCACGGTTACGGACCTTCAGAGAAAACTATGCCAGCATCGTCCTCTACATGCGCGAAGTCCTCATCGAAAAGCACGACCAACAAAGACAGATGCAGACGGCCGATTTGCTCAGTAACATTGCCGGTTCCATGGGTCTTTTCCTCGGAATGTCTACCGTGACCTTACTCGAAGTCTTCATTTTCCTCTTCAAATCCGTCTGGGGCACTGTCAACACCCAACGCCAGCGGCAATTCGTCAAGGCTGTCATTGAAGAGCAGAAAGAAGCCGAAGAGGACCAGGAGCTCATCGTCGTCGAAGAACCCTCCGACCCCGAGGACGACGAGCCCGACTCAATCAACCCCGAAGGCAGTGATGCCGGGTCCCAACAAAGTCGTCGACAGTCGAAGGCCCATATCGCCATCCTCCAACATCGCCGTCCGTCCAACTTTGTGTCCTCATTGGCACTTCGAAGACTGAGTGCCCGTCCAGATCGACAGGGCTCAACAGGCGTGCCACAGTTCCTGACCATCGATCTCGGCAATCGACGTCGGGACAGTACGGCTGGAGATGGTGGCCACAATAGGAGGTTGTCATTCTCAAGAAGTGCCACGGCACGGAAGCCATCATTCCAATATTTGGGGACAACAATGGATCAAACCTTCGCACAGCCGAGACGTTCGCTACAACCGTCATCGATCGACATTCAGAATCTTTTGGAAGCAAATAGTGACGGCAACAGGTCGAGGAGAGCGTCTGTAGTGACGGCGCCGCGGAATCAGAGCCATTTGGGAAGGAAACTGTCTTATACGACTTCAATTATTTAATGAAAGTTTTAAAACTGAGTCCAGAAATGTAAGTTAAATCAATAAAATCAATATTTTCAAAATCCCTTTTTAATTTTACCTTACAAAACTCAACAGATTGTTACTGCAGAATGTGAAAAACGAAAAACGCTATAATGCCGAATAAGTTAGAATTCGAACTACGCATTTTCCTACAGACGATTCTCAAACGAAAACTTGAAAAAGTCTGGGATAACATGATATTTTTAGTTATCAGTTCAAATATAAGTTCAAAGTAGGTAGTTTTGCCAGATTTAAAAAGGAATTTAAAATATATAGGTTTAACTGGAAGTTATTTGTACTAAAACAGAAATCAAAAACATTAGTATTATTACCAACAGTTGTATCGGTAAAAACTGATCGGCCGGAATAAAGGATGCACGCAAAAGCTAATTGGCATATTGACGTTGATTACATCTATCAATTAGAAGACAATAAACTGAAGGAAACCCGAAAACCGTACAAAACCATTCACCATTTTCGGCGCTCTGCAAAGTCAAACCCAACAACCAACCCTTGGCATTGTGTCCCCAACCGCCACGTGCGGTCAATTTTATTTTTTTCCGCTTGCGTGTTTTCGCCTCCACCGCATTCAACCAAGTTCTGAATCAACGTTGCCGTCGGCCGCAATCCCGACGCCAAACTTTCCTTCCGATTCCTGGAACAACGTTATGACATCAATGAAGTGTAAGTTATTCAAATTATTCACTCATTTTGCGGGATTTCAATCGATTTCAACGCACTCCCAAATCCGCATGACCGGATCCTCTTTTCGTCTTTTGTTTCCACATGTGTTGTCGGGATAACGACGACTTTAGCGATTCTAACCCATGTAGCGTCTTTGCAGCTCTCATCGGACTAGCACTTGCCGGCGTCGTTGGATTGACGCTTCTCCTGGTTGGTTGCGCATTGCCGGAATATGGGTAGGTTTATATATATTAAAACTGACGGCAAGTGTTTCGTTTTCAGATCATGGTGGCCACTTTTCGTCGTCTTCTTCTACATTCTGGCCCCGATTCCAACCGCCATCGCCCGACGCTTCAACTATGATGCGCCGACCACGACGCCCTGCATGGAATTTGCGATATTCGCGACCACTGGCATTGTTGTGAGTGCGTTTGCGTTGCCAGCTGTTTTGGCTCATGCGGGAACGGTTTGTTTTATATATATTTTCTTCTAAAAACTGTATATTGAGTTTTTTTTCGATTTTAGATCAGGTGGGGCGCGTGTCTCTTTACCAACACAGCCTCAACCATCTTCTTCCTCGCGACCGTCGCCTACTACTACATGAATCACGAAGATGGCTGGAACGCGGCTATCTATTAGCCGGCCCCTGATCCCGTAATCGGTTTCTGTGATTGTCAAAATTTGTAACTCCCTACATGTAACTCACATAAGTTATGGCCATTGGCTCTTTCTTTTTTTTGAACTGCTTAATTTTGTCACTTTTTGGATGATTTTTTTAATTCTTTTTAATTGTATATTTTTGTACATTATATACTACAAACAGCTTCTTTCAAAAATACAATCTCATTTGTACAGATTTGATTACGGTTGATTTGAGTTGATTTGATCTGGGACAGTTAATTGTACATTTTACAGTCGAGAAGATGGATACACTTCAGCCAGATGGGATCACAAATCGTAGGACGTGTAAGTATATCTATCGCCATCACGGCGAAGGCGACAATCAGCTCACAGCTTTGGACCGGTTTGCTATTAATTTTCCAAAAAAGCGCGAGTGTCACAGACAACACAAACTGGTGACGACATCCACCCATTGGCTTTACATTAGCTGCGCGTGTGAAGTCACAAATTGAGCTGAGGCTCTGATTTCTGGAATGGGGAGTCTATGGGGGAGCTAATTGGAACGGATGAACGTGTTAATGTTGATTTTTTCTAAACTGTTGTTCGTTTTATGGCGATTTTTATTGTCAAAGTTTCAATAACCAACTTTTTCGAACATAAATCAACTTTATGATCGATGATGTCCACTCCTATCGCATAACTTTCTCTCCCCTGGTCACTATCATAATTCGAAACCCGATAAAAGTGAAATTCGCCCCTGGCTATACCCATATCAAAAGAAAGATTGTTCCTCGGAACCCACCTTTTTCGGGTTTCCGACCACTTCCAATTCGAATGACGCGTAAATGTTGCAAATAGGTACCCCTAAAATGCGGTAATGAAAGTGTTTCACGGTTCGGTTTATCGCACCCTACCCACGCCCCCACAATCAATCTGTGACGGCCAAAATATGTTCAAATTACCGTTACTTTTACTTTCGAAGGAAAGGCCTAGCCCTGGGGCACTGCACTCTGGGGGCAGTGCGAAGTCAATTTGAACCGGTTTTGGCCGCCGTGAAACTCCTATCTTATTCGATTTTTTTAGTTTAGTTCACAGACGACCGCGTACACTGGCCTGAGGCCTACTATCTCACTATCTAGATCTTACCTGACACCCAAATTACGTGATTGATTCGAATAATAGCAACCTTCTCACGGAAGTTGGGCGTTCGTGGCTTTTTAAATAGGCTAAAGATTTATCATTGTGGCTTTAGATTGTCTCAGATATGTCCAGGTTGTTCAGCTTTTTCATATTGGTTATTGTCAGTGTTGGCATTTTGGCAGGTTTGTTGGTGTTTTTAAACTGATTAGAAGATGTTACAATTTTAGCCGAAGACAATTGCAAAGACACCGATGGCAATTGCCGCGATTGGGTAACATCAGACAAGAATCTGTGCAGTTCTACAGAGTACATCCAAAAAAGTTGTCGACGCTCTTGTGGATTCTGTATTCACATCCCAGAAAGTATGTTTTTTTCTTAAACTGACTCGAAGCTTAGCGATGACTGTCTTCAGAATTCGACCTAACCAAAGTCCCGTCTCAACTCCAACCTATCGCGTGGCTTATTGGCATCTGGCGATCCGAACACGGCGGAAAAGCCGTCTTCCCAACAATTCCGAAGTTTACCTATGGCGAGCAGATTGAATTCGCCCTATCAGACCCCCATGCCACTTCCAAATCTTTGAACTACACGTAAGCGCTATTTTGAATTTTTAAAACTGTATAAAGGAAATACAGGGCCTTCGCTTGGGGCATCAACGACCACGACGAACTCCATTCCGAAACTGGCTACATCACCGTCCGTGAAGGCACTAATGAAGTCGCCATGACGACAGTCATGAACAATGGCTTTGTTACCGTGGAAGAAGGGCCCGCGAGATCTGGCAGTATCCGATTCCGTCTAGTTGATATTGGTCGAATTAGTTTCAGTCGCGATTTGCCGGTTCACGATGTATGTTTTTAACTTTTTAAACTGCCAAAAGTCAACCTGGTATTTCAGCTGATCCGCGAATGGACCCTATTAGACTCCTCGACTATGCAAGCCCGACTCGACATGGAAACGCTCACACACGGCATGCAGGAACACACTTTTATTCGTAAGTTTTGAAAACTGGAGGTTGAAAGTCATGAATGTTTAACATTACAGGCTACAAAAAGATCTTCCCATAAAGACTACACACATATTTATCCAGCCATACTCATTCTTTACTACCTGCTGCCACACGTGTCTGTACATTTTATTTTTTTATCTAGGCGTGTCCTTGTTGTTTTCTCGATTTACATGTAATAATTTTAATAAAAATTCTTGGACAAATCCGACATTTTAGCCGACAGATTTTAATTGATTATATTTTAAAAAAACTGATGACAGTATGCAGCAATAAGTTTTTAAATTTTTATTAGACAAAAGTGTAAAAAACAGACCACGAAAATGTTTGGGTAGATGTGAGATCACCTGCGCGAAACACTAATGCTCGTTAGCTTAGTCTACATAGCCGAGCGTTTAGTCCAGTCACTTACTTGGTTCGCACTCGCTGCGATGTGCAGTCCTAACTAGTCTCCGGTACACGTAAGCTCGCTCATATATTCTAAAATCCATCACCACAACGGCCAAACATGCCATATCCCATATCAAATCTCGCATATGGCCTTCGCCGACGTCTCGCAGAACTTACATCTCCTGCAGAACGCTACCGTTTTCAAGTTGCTGCCGGTGACACCTCTATTTGCCCGCCAAAAATGCAAACCATCTTCCCGTTTTTCAAATATCTAACTTATAACTATATAAGTGAAAAGGTTAAAAAACACGGAAATCAAATTCTAACTAGATGGGGCGGCAAAATTATCGGCGTCGACGACGAGGTATCATTACTACTTGCGCATAACCTTCTGCTATGCGAAAATGATTTACAAGAGATGACACCATCACTACATTTTAACAATGTAATTTTCGACGTTCATGAGATATTTCTAAGGTATTGCACCTTCACACCGGACTTCTTTAAACAACTTTCCAAAAAAGTAACTGTCGAACATATGGAAGTAGTGAAGATGAAGAACAACCCGCAACAATTATTTTTAAACCTAGCTGATATGTTCACAAGGGAACCGTCAGAGCTTAAGGTGGCCGATTCGGACAAGCTATACGGCATTCGATAGGGCTTTGATAGGACATTCAAAAACTGTAGAGTTTAGTTGCGGAACACCCCTGAGGGCCGAGAAAATCGGCTTCAAAGTCCAAAAATTGACTTTTTTGAGTAATTTTAATTTTTTTCATTACACACCGTTTTAAATTCTGTTCTGGCAAATTATTAAGGGGACTAATGTCTATGTTTCATCAAAATTTGAAGTCAATCGATCAACACAATTTTGAGTTAAAATTATTTAAAATTTGCAATTTTTTGTTTAGTTATTTCTCAAAAATGTGTTGATCGATTGACTTCAAATTTTGATGAAACATAGACATTAGTCCCCTTAATATTTTGCCAGAACAGAATTTAAAACGGTGTGTAATGAAAATAGTTAAAATTACTCAAAAAAGTCAATTTTTGGACTTTGAAGCCGATTTTCTCGGCCTTCAGGGGTGTTCCGCAGCTAAACTCTACAGTTTTTGAATGTCCTATCAAAGCCCTATCGAATGCCGTATAGCTTGTCCGAATCGGCCACCTTAAGCTCTGACGGTTCCCTTGTCAGTGTATTCCCCCGTTTGAATCGTTTCATCTTTCAAGGTATTTTGCCAATAACATGGATGTCCGAAATATTGCAATTTCAACGTCGCAAATTGTGCGAGATGGTTATATTTGTAACTTGTGATACGTTTGATGTAGACGTGGACATGCTCGTTACATTTTTACAAGTAAGCCATCATCGTCGTTTTGGTTTTTTTTAAACTAGTCACTTTTGTAGGCTCAAGAACCAGATTTTAACCTCTGCCTATATTGCACTATTAATTTAGATGGACAACTTAAGAACTTGGTATTGCGTATGCGTGATCATCCTAAACTGATAGTCAAGCACACGCATTTTAGTGGCCCCGAAGGCTCTGTCAACATTGTTTATCACCCATGTTGAAATATTTTTTCCAAGCAAACGTCATGTTTTTTTTGTTACCTAATTTCGAAAATAATAAATGTTACTGATAGCAAAATAATTAAATTTTACATAGTTATTATACGCTCAAAAAACTAATAGGCTAATCAGATAGAAAAATATAAATCGGTTTAGACGAAAATGTAGTTTGTAAAAAATACAACTACAATCACGAAAAAAACGCTTCTGTTTCAATTAAAACTGTAATAATTGCGGGCGTACTCAAAACCGAAATACAAAACGGAAAAACAATTCGAAAAAAAAAATCATCAAAACTTCTGAAACTTCGTCGAAAAAACTGAGTAACGCACCATGGTGACAAAGCAGAAGGTAAACTTTAACTTTAAGCAAGAAAAGCAGTGAAAACTGAAAAAAAATATAACAAAACATCACTGAAAAAGCCGCAATTGAGATTTTCGGCACGTTAGCAGCGGGTAAAACCGGGTAAAAATCCAAAATTTAGATCAAATAAAACTGATAGATTAGTCTCGAATATATAACGGAAGTCTAGGATCACGTGGAAGCAAGAAAAAGCACGGAAATCGCGTAAAATCGGGGCAAAATCATCGCAAAACTTGCATTGTTGCCAGCCCTCCCCAAAAAAACAACAGCACTCGCTCGCGGTTCGCGAACGCCGACTTTTCGCGCTGAGATCGACGACTTGCGCATCGCGCCTTTCGGAGATTCGTTTTTCCCCAGCTCTGGCCAGCCGCTTTGACGCTTCGATCTTCGATCTAACCTTCTGTAATCCATCTGAATCGCCAAAATGTATCGAATTAACGAGTTCATTGAACGCCCGATGTCTCCTGTAAACTATGGGGAGGCGAAAAAGGAGATGAAGCGGCGAGTTGATGAGAAAAAGGTTGGTTTTGCCGTGGTCTTTCTTTGTCATCAAAAAGTTGGAAATTTGCAGATCCATCGAGTCAGAAACCCTCTTGCGAGTGTCGCCCGCGTTCTGAATGTGGTTTCCCCGAGCGAGATCTACATTAAGTGGCATGATGTGACGACGCCGCGGCTCACGAGGAAGTTTCCGTGAGTTTTTGATGCTTTTTCGATGATTGGCGATTACATTATGGAATTTCAGGACGAAAATAGCCAAATGTGAAGTCTATGAACCACCGGAACTACTCGCCTATGTCCTGGCTCCATGGAAGGAGAACATCCTGGGCCGAGCGCGAATCCTGCAGTTCCTCAAGAATGATGACGTTTACCTCATTTTCATCGATGAGGGCCAATATGCCATCGTCAATAAGAATGACCTCTACCACATGCCGAGGACGCTTCGAACACATCCATGGCAGGCTACGAAGGTCGTTTTGTACGGGGCGATTCCTCACAATGGGGTTGGTTTGCTTTTTTTG